>CM061272.1:5990000-8490000 GCA_030848825.1 Tadarida brasiliensis | reverse complement strand
TCAACACCTTTTTCTGTGCTTGTGCCAAGAACACAGTGTTCTGTTAAGTCATTCAGTGACGGAAGATTGCTAGTGTGCTGCCAGCCAGGGTCAAGTTCGTTCAGATGAGTTTCAGTGTAGATTCTGAACTGAGTGAGGAACACTCCTCTTGTCTGCATGTTAGGTGGGTCTGGAGAATCCGTTGTTTTAAAATAAGACCATTAATACTTTTAAGGCTTCATATACAAAAAATGCTTTAATACTGATAATCACCTTTCTTTCTGTTTATTGACTTTCCATTCCTGAATTGGTGAAATACCACAGCTCTCCTAACCATACCAGATGAGTATACAGTGTACACTGCATGCACTGTGCTGTCTGATTTAAGATATTACTCTGTGCCACTGAAGAAAACACATATTCAGTACTTTTCTCAGTCAGGTATGTGAATTAAAAATTGGAAAGAGTGGCTTGGAATTAAGTAAAATATACTGTTTGATAAGGATGTATACCTATATATATCCACCTTTAAATATTGTATTCATTCTTTTATTGACCGGAATGAATGGTTCTTTTCTCTTTTTTCTTATTTACCATCTTTGTTTTCTAGTCACAGAAATGCACTGACTGTTTTATTCAAAATGCAGTAAGTACACTGAAAGCCAAGGATCACATCAGTTTTTCCTGAATATTATACATATTTAAACATTTTTTTCCTAAGAATATTTAATTTGCATATATGTGAGTGAACAGATGTATCTTACCTTATAACTAGATGACTAGACCCCTCCCCCCAAGCAGTACCCACCCCCCCCATTCAGTGCAGTATTTAACCAAGGTGATTAAGTTTGTGTTCATAATGGTGAAAGCTTGCCTTAGTGTCTGTTGGAATATGGGACTTTTTTAGGCTAATGTCTGATAATGTTTCTTTTTTTGTGATTGATCTCTGTACTTCTTATTCATTTATGCCTTTCTAGAGCCTAGCAGGATGCTCACCATGTACTTACTACCTGACCAGTTAATGGAAATAGCCACAGGTCTGACTTCTGGTGATGGAGCATTTAGGTCTGGGAACCTATTTTATATCATAAAAAAGAAAGAAAGAAACTAAATCACAAACATATGCTTTTATAGGCACTTATTAAGTATTAAAAACAAACATATTATCAAAAGGCTGTAATATAAACTTTCTTTGGGGCACTTTTCTCCATGGATTACATTGGTCAGGCTTGCAAAGAAGCTTGCATGGAAGAAACATTTTTTTCTTAACCCCTTATATCTTCCTTTGCCAAAAATACTCATTAATTGCACCTCCAAGGACCTCTGAACAATATTAAATATTTTTAACATAGATTGAATATACACGAATTTCTCAGAAAACTTAGAATGTGTCAAATGCTGGAAGGAGTATACTTCTACCTTTTCTCCTTCCTCAAGAGGCACTTTGTAGTTGTTAGTTGAAAGTTGGAGTTTGGGTGTTAATCACCATGGCACACTCTGCTTCCATAGTGCCCTTTGTCATGGCTCCCAGTAATCATTCCCTCCTTGGCCTTTCTCCCCAAAAAGACTGCACGTTTCTTCAGGGCCAGGATTGTTATGAATGAATCAGTGAATGAATGAATGACGAAAGTAGTGGCAAGGCATGCAGATGGATAGTGGCAGGGATTTTTTTAAAAAACTGGAGGCAAAAACTCATCTACTCATGAATTAAATACCTATATTTATGGTGAAAACATAACCACATATAACTAAACAGTCAATTGTCATGAAAATAGGATTGGTTATATTATATTTTTGATTCTATATTTATTCCCTTGAATTTCTCTACTTTTATCAGTTTTACACCTATAATATGGGTGACAGAACCATGTTAAGGGTTCAGAATTGCTGTTGTGGGAGCATAATTTCAGTGTCAGCACCTCAGAACGTCCATCTGTACTGAAGCTTTCACAGAAGTAGTTGAGAACACTTAACAAAATATGCATTGTGATATAATCAAAATTTTCCACTGTGAGAAAAATTAAGTTGAGAAAGATTCTGTACTTAATTAGGAAAAATAGTTAAAGAAGTTAGTATGTAATAAGCATTCGTGATCACATGGATTGGTCATTTGAAAACCTATTACCAAGATTTTATATGATAGTCAAATTTTAAATAGACTGCTCATTAACAAAGCTAATTTGTCTGATGATAATGATCTGTATAATTTATATTTCCTGAAAATATTTTAATGGAAAATATTATTGAACAGACAGCACATTTGTAGTGGGCAGAGGCCGGGAGGGGTTGTGTATGATACCTAAAAGACCAGTACAGGGTGGGGCAGAAGTAGGCTTGTAGTTATGAGTACGTGAAACAGAGTTATTCTTGCATTATTATTTATTCAATATTGCATTATTTTCTATGTGAACAACAGTAAACCTACTTTTGCCCCACCCTGTATATACATAAAGCCCTAGAAAATGTTGGATGCTGAACTTCGGGTTTTAAAATCTGTACAGTGTACAGTAACAACTGCTATTTTGTGGGTTCCTACCTAGTATGTGGAGGTGCTGCAGAATATATTTTTCTCATTTAGTTTTCACAGTGACCCTGTTGAAATGGGTTTCAGGTTGCCTGTCTTTATGTTGTCTATGGGATAACTTGGCTGTTTCTAAAATTAAAAACCTGCCCAGCATTACTCTGCCGGTAAAGGGTAGGTGAGGACATCCAATGGGATCTTTGAATTAGTTCATAAGGGAAGAAGGAGAATCTTCTTGTATGCTGCTTGTCAGTTTGAGTACTCATGTGAAAGGTTTTGATTCTTAAATAAGTAGGAAATTAAGGAATAGGGGAAAGAGTGTTAATTTATCAACTAGGCTAACAAAGGAACACATTAAACTTTCTATACTCTCTTGCTTCTTGTTCATCTTTTACTTAGATTCCTCCATCTGCATTTCTGGGCCTGGAGCACTTTGGTATTTGGATCAGAGGGAGGAGAAATGATTTCCCCATGTTTCCATTTTTCAACACCCACTCCCTAGCTACCTGTTAGAACTTGATGTGTTTATCTTGCCTGTGGGGGAGTCTGTCAGCACTGTGCTGTCCTTGGTGTATATTTTGTAATTTTTCAAGATATCCCACTAGCCCACAGGGTATCCACCTGAAAAAGGGAACAAGTGGAGGGGTGTAGGAAGGCCACGGAAAGAAGAACTTCAAGTCAGACCTCTTTTATTTATCTTATTTTTACTCCTTTATTTCACTTTGGATATGGGTTACTTTTTTTTCTTTTTTGTGTGTGGTATGATGGAGCAAGAAAGCATTTATTTACCACATGATTTCTGGTTCTTTTTATTGAGCTGAAACTTCTACGAAGGAAAGCAGAATGAGCTACAAACGAGTTTTCTTAAATAATTGCTTTAGTTTTGTTTTTTACATATAAGAAAAAAATTCAAAGTCTGGAATTTGGAGTTCTGAAAAAAAAATGGGGAAGGAAAAGGGGGAAAAAAAGGAAAGGAGATCATTTCTGTATTGAGCATGTAGTGTTTTAAAGCCGTGTGAAGGTCAGTAAATGATATTAGAGAGCTTTCAATATATATATGCTTTCTTTTTAAAAAAATAATCCTCACCTGAGGATATTTTTCTGTTTATCTTCAGATAGAGTGGGAGGGAGGGAGAGGAAGGGAGAGAGGGGGAGAGAGAGAGAAACAACAACATGAGAGGAACACATCGACTGGCTGCCTCCTGCATGACTCCAATCAGGGCCAGGGATGAACCACAACAGAGGTATGTGCCCTTGACCAGAATCGAACCCGCAACTCATTGATCCGCAGGCCAACTCTCTAACCGCTGAGCCAAACCAGCCAGGGCAGATATACATAGGCTTTTATTCACAGTGTCCAAAACGGAAACACCAGAAGTGTCCTTTGATAAATGATTGGATAAAGAAGATATGGTACATTTATACAATGGAATACTACACAGCCCTAAGAAAACATGAAATACTGCTATTTGTGACAGCATAGATGGATCTTGAGAATATCATGCTATGTGAAATAAGTCAGACAGAAAAAGTCAAGAACTATGATTTCACTCATATGTGGGATATAAAACTGCAAGCAACGAATGAACAAACAACAAAAACTCATAGATACAGATAAATGTATGGTGGTTGTTACCAGAGGGAAAGCAGTTTGGGGAAGGTAGAAAAGGGTACCAGGGGTCAAGTATATGCTGATGAAAGGAGATCTGATTTTGGATGTTAAACAGACAATGCAGTATACAGATGATGTGTTATAGAATTATACACTTGAAACCTATATAAATTTAGGTGTCACCCCAGTAAATTTAATAAAATTAAAATATATGTACAGTGGAACTTCAGTTCTTGAACTTAATTTGCTCCAGAAGCTGTTCGAGAAGCGATTTGTTCGAAAACTGAATCATTTTTTTCCCATTAGAAATAATGTAAATTGAGTTATTCCATTCCAGACCCCTATGCTGTTCTCACAACCTTCCTTTTTACTTTGCTGCTATCATTAATGTTCTTAGGACCCATGGTGACTTACTGTACATATTTAATAATAAGCAACAATAGACCTCCTTGTGGGGCCACTGATCCTGATGCTGCATCCCGTCCCTCTGCCAGAGGAGGGGTGGGGCAGGGTGGCAGGTCCTGCTGGGGGGCGGGGGGACCCTGCACAGGGTAGGAGCAGGTGCTGGGAGTCCCAGGGGGTGTGGGGTGAGGCAGCAGGTGCATAGTCACAGGGGGTGGGTAAAATAAAAAGTTAAAAAAATAATAATTACCAGCAGCAAAAGCAAAAAAAAAACAACAAAAAAAACCATGAAAGTATTCACAGCACAATTTCCTGAGATGTTAACAACATGAGGTTTAGCAGTAACCCTACTCATGCCTTCTCTCTTTTGTTTGTCGCCCGAGAGACGCGTGACAGATCATACAGGTAGCAGCATGAAAGAGTTGTTGGGTTGAGAACTGAAGTTTTGTTCAACAACCGAGACATTATTTTTGTGAACAATTTGGTCAAGAACTGAATTGTTTGAGGTGGGAGATGATCGAGAACCAAGGTTTGACTCTCTCTCTCTCTCTCTCTCTATATATATATATATATGTATATATGTATGTATGTATGTATATATGTATATATGTATGATGTATGTATATACACACATATATATACACACACATATGTATATATATATATACACACACACACACATACACACACACACACACTTAACTGTAGTTTTAGGGGATTTGTGAGTGTTTAGTCATTAAAATATGTGTGGCTTACACATATTTTATTTTACAGTCTTTGTTCTCTAACCTGTTAAGAGTTGCCGTCCTTATGAACACCACTAACAGTACTTTGGCAGACCAATTTATTTTTTTTAATTTTAAATAATTATTGAGAATCATTTTTTTCTCCCAAATAACCATGTCAAAAATGGCAGGTTTACAATGTATACTCACTCCTGAGTTTGACCCATTTCATATGTGACAGGCGATAGGACCTAACATAGATTTTCTAAATTTAAGATAAAGATTTGGCCCTGGCTGGTTTGGCTCAGCGGTTAGAGTGTCCACCCATGGACCCAAGGGTCATGGGTTTGATTCTGGTCAACGGCATGTACCTGGGTTGCAGGTTTGATCTCCAGTCCCGGTTAGGGGTGTGTGGGAGGCAGCCAGTCAATGTGTCTCTCTCATGTAGATTCTCTCTCTCCTCCACCCCCCTTCCACTCTCTCTAAAAAAATCAATGGAAAAATATCCTCATATGAGGATTAGCAACAACAACAACAACAAAAGATAAAGATTTGAGGCTAAGATCTTTCTATACCTGCCTAGTCTTGTGAATAGAAAAATGATTAAATAAGTTCACATCTTTTTTCTTTGTAGTTGTCACTAAACATGGAATGGCATTGGCTTAGATTATTTAACAAGAATTTGTTTTTCAGGTCAAGAGTACTATCTGAGAATGTGTTTCTTTTTATGGGTTTTAGTCCTGCACATAGATATTTACATTTAAGAAATTAAAATGTAGGATACATGCATATCTATACCCACACACACCTCACTGAATTTTCTCTGCAGTGTTAAATTAGTCACAATTTTCTGTCTAGTTGGAGGTAGAGTTAACCTTTTTTTTTTAATCCTCACCCAAAAATATTTTTCCATTGATTTTTTTTTTTCTTAGATAGAGTGGGAAGGAGAGCGAGCAAGAGAGAAACATCGATGTGAGAAAGGCACATCAATTGGATGCCTCCTGCAAGACCCCGACTGGGCCGGGGATTAAACCCACGAACGGGGTACATACCCTTGACTGGGAATCAAACCTGTGACTCTGGTCTGAGGGCTGACACTCTAACCATTGAGCCAAACCAGCCAGGGTAGAGTTAACATTTTTATGTAATTTATTTTCATTTTAAGACGCTAACTATAGTGTGACTGGGATTTCATAGACATCTGTGATGAGAATGAGGCATAGAAGTCTCAGACCCTTTTAGTTTTACAAATTTGTAGTGCATTCTATTTTATATTATTCACTGTGACACATTAGGTGAATAATTTATATCACTTCCATTATCACTGTATTGGGACACAATGTTAGTTCCAAACTTTGCCTGCCTTTTTTCTTTGAAAAGCACCACAGGTCAAGACTTCTGCTTGCTTGGGAGTCCCAGGTGTTTCCAGCCATCCTGAGAAGGCCGCCTTTTTTGGCTATACCCATGGGGCATAAAGGAAAAGAGTTCATGAATACAGGATAGTCATTTTATGTCTTACCTTTTCTGCAGGGATGAGGGTTGGGTATACATTTGTTTTGATCCCCTCCCCCCCCCCTTTTCTTAGAAAATCAGCTTAAGCACTGCAGGTAAATTTGAGGATTTTGATTACTTGAGATTATGCCCTATGGATTTTATAAGTGTTCCACAATTTAGGGTAGAGAGCATCTCATTCCTGAAGAAAGTATGGTCATTGTGTTCATTGCCTGTATTTTTTGTTTCTTACGGATATGTTATGAACGGTAGTTTTCATTTTGGAAGGTACAACTAACCTCCTCCCAGATACTCTTCCTGCTCCAAAAAAATGGATTCTCAATAAGAATAAGCCATAACACTGTGATTGGAATTTGCTTCCACACTGGATTGTATGTATGTATGCATGTACGTAAAACTGAAAGAGCCCCAAACAGTGTGACACTCTATTTACAGAAATGAAGAGACCAGCTTTCCCAGAAGATAGGCAGTAAGAAACAGGCTCTCAGTTTCATTGCTGTGTGGCTGGTTTTTTCTCAGTAGTCCTGAAGCAGCCCAACGATTTCACTCTCAGATTATAATTCAGTGAGCCTGGAGGAAGTTACTCTGTTCACCTTGTTTGTCAGTTATCTATTTGAAATATATAAGAACAAGTTCCAGGACAGGAGGCCCACCAATGCTGTGGACCCAGGCAGGTGGTGTAAACCAGTAGTGCCCAGAGAGCCCTGCCTGACTGGAAGGGCCCCCTGGCCAAGACAAGGGCTCTTGGTAAGCTCCAGCCAGCTGTTGCCTTGCAGAATATGGTTCTGGCATTGCCGTCCTCTCAATCCCCTCAAGAGAAGTTCAGTCCAGATCTGTATGTGAACTCTGCCGATTGCTACATTTAAACAACTGGTTTGAATGAAAAGTAAAAACCAAATTTATTTATTTTTTTGAATCCTCACCTGAGGATACTTTTTCCATTTATCTTCAGATAGAGTGCAGGGAGGGAGGGAGGGAGGGAGATAGGGAGAGAAGGGTGGGGAGAGACATCAATGTGAGAGAGACACATCGATTGCTTGCTTCCTGCATGACCCGACCAGGGCTAGGGACTGAACTGCAGCCGAGGTATGTGCCCTTGACTGGAATCAAACCCACAACTCTTTGGTCTGCGGGCCGACACTCCAACCTCTGAGCCAAACCAGCCAGGGCAGTAAAAACCAAATTTGAAAACTTTGTAGCTTTCATGAACACTGACTGGATATTTGATAACATTAAAGGAATTTTTAAAAATTTAGTTGACGCCTTGGCCAAGTAGCTCAGTTGGTTGCAGCATTGTCCCTATATGCCAGGGTTGCAGGTTTGATCCCCCATCAGGCACATACAAGAATCAATCAATGAATGCATAAATAAGTGGAACAACAAATGTATCTCTCTCCCTCTCCCTTCCTCTCTCTCTGAAAGTCAATAAACAAATATTTAGTTATGATAATTGTGATTGTAATAAAAAGAAAAGTCCTTATCTTTTAGGAAAAAGAAAAAATTCTGTTGGGCCAAAAATAAAAACAAAAACTTGTCCACTGGTTGCCAGTTTGTACCCTGGGCGTTTACGTATAGAAATTGTTCTTGGAATTGTCAGATCACAAGCACAGCTTTGGTGCTGGTTGCATTCATGATAGGGTAAGGCTCTGATTCCATCAACTTTTATTTAGTGTTTATTGTGATTATTCACATATTATTTCACATCTTGCTTAAATGCTATTGTGCTTTTTGATATTGAAAGTAAGTGATGAGTGATATTGATGAAACTAAAAAAAAAATACAACTGATAAATGGATTAAATGGTTATAGTTACATAAAGAAAGTACTGAAAGTACTAGTGCTGTGACCTCCAGTAGGTTCTTTACGTCTCTGACTTCAGTTTTTTCATTCTAAAATGGGGATAGTAATATCTGTTAGAGTTCAAGTGTGGCAACATGAGGATGAAAGTTTTTTTGTAAATGGTAAAGCACTGTATGAATTTGTCATGGCAGTAAATCATTTTATTAATAACTGAACTCAGTGTATACTGAGTGCCTTCCATCTATCTGCTAGGAGGAGACAAGATGAGCGTACTTTGATCCTGGATTTTCAATCTGTGACATACTATGAATCCCAGAAAGGTCCTGCCTGGGGACTCAACCCCTGTGCTTAGTTAAGGAGTCTCCTGTCCAAGGAGAGGTTACAAGCTTAGACTGGATAAGTCTGTGTTAGGTACACAAGAATCAAAACCTAATACTCAGATGTGAGTACAGATGTGATTCTCCAAGGGTGGTCCCTTGGAGAAGGGACCAACCAGCAATAGTAGCACTACACTTGTTAGAAATGCAAATTCTTGGGCCTACTGCAGACCTCCAAATCAAAATCGAGGGGTGGAGCCAAACCATCCTTGTTTTACTGCGCTCTACAGGAGATTCCGTGATTTGAGTTACTGAGATCGAGAGCCATCCTGAGGAGCAGGAATGCCCGTAGGAACGTGGCCTTGGAGCTAGTGTGTTAGGGGTAGATCAAGACCTCAGGGCCCATGAGCACAGGCAAGGGCAGGATTCCTAGTCTGAGGCCAGGTTTTATTTAACTGGCTTGACATGGTTTGAGAGAGCAGGAATCCTCAGTCATCAGGGACACAACTGCTCCTAGACTGCCCTTTGGTGCAGTTGTCTAGCCCAGAGGCTATACGTGCTTCACAGTCGTCTTGACAATTTGAACCAATAGAAGTATATTGGTGGGCAGTGTAGAAATGTGAGCATAGATACTAAAGCCCAGTAGATGTGGAAATTGAGTGCTGTGGGGGCAGTGCAGGGTGAGTGTGCGTATGTGTGTGCATGCATGAGTGTGCATACAGCAGGGCAGGTAGTAGTGCACACACCCATGACGTTGGCACGGTGGAGGCCTTTATTGCTGTCCCAGATACCGCTGTGGTGCTCTGCCTGAGAGGCTGTGAAATGAGATGGCCTGCCTGTCTTGTATGGTGCTGACAAATCACTTGTATTATTTTTCCAGACGCAGGGTGATAGTGATGTGCAGTCAAAACCACCCATTTGAAATGCTGTTGCCGTGGGAGTGATTGGTAGGGTCGTCCTCTGTGCCTTGTGGTCTGCAGGGCTGCCTGGAGCACATCTCATCTGCACAGGGTGTGGGCCAACCCCCATCTTAAGCATTTTCTCTCATTACTCTTTGACCACACATCTTTACATGTCAGCAATATCACATTTCTACTGTTTCTAGAATACACTTTCTGTTTCTCTCTCTCTCTCTCTCTTTTCTTTTTTAAATCCTCACCCGAGAATATTTTTCTATTTATCTTCAGATAGAGTGGGAGGGAGAGAGAGGGAGAGAGAGAAACATCGATGTGAGAGGGACACATCGATGGTTGACTCCCGCACGACCCCAACCAGGGCCGGGGACGAACCGCAGCTGAGGTACGTGCCCTTGACCAGAATCGAACCCGCGACTCATTGGTCCACGGGCCGATGCTATAACCACTGAGCCAAACTGGCCAGGGTGCTCTCTGAAGTGAAATAAGTTAGGTATACAGAATTGTAAAGAAAAATTAATATACACCCATAAATCTATATAGCCTGAGAAATAAAACATTACAGGGAGAATCCTGGCCCTTTCCACCATCTTTATCCGTGTTCTTTTTTTCTGGGCAGGATCCACCCATACACTAGATCAAAGCTCTTACCAAAAGCCTGTTCACCTTCAAGTGGTCAGCCCACATATCCCCTTTTCTGCCAAGTGATCTGACAAAGCAGTGAGTTTGTGCGGGGAGTCTCATAGGCTAATTCATGTGGCAAAAGTATCTCTTTAGGAATTCAAAGGCATAGAAATGACAGTTGTTGTTTAATTTATTTAGTTAGAAGAATATTTCAAACTCTCAATTTCTTGGTTTCCCTTCTTTTCTCATTCACTGTTCTAGCCTCTGGCAGTGATCCCTCAAGAAAGAAGCTACTTTCCATGCTCATGTTTGGAAGCATAATAGACACTTATTCATGTTATTGAAATGATACTTTAAAAAAATACCCACTTTCTGTTTTTGCTATTCAGAACATATTCTGTGCTGCAATTCAGTGCGGGGGTCACAGGTCATGTTTAGGCAACATGTTCAGCCTCCTGCAGGCTTGCTGTCTGGACGGTTCATTCCCCACCCAGTCTCTCTCTGCCTTCCCTCTTCCTCGCTGTCTTACTGGGTGAAGGAAAATCACTCTCTTCCAACAGAGGTCTGCGGGCTGTTTTGGGGACATAAGGGAAAATGGCTGACATGCCTGTACAGAGCCCACTGCGTTCATTTGAAGGTAGGAATCTGATTCTAAATGCACTTGGATGATTGTTTCACAGGAGAACATGGAGAAGAGGGAATAAGCTCTCTGTGCTTAGTTATTCCTCCTATAAAAGTATTATTCTTCAGTTTATTATGAAATAAAACATTTGACTCATAATGAGAGTATATTGTGCATTTTGCCTATAATAGTAAGTGATCACATTTAATCCTGTGTAGACTTGAAAGTGACTCCAGCCTCTTTCAAACTCTTGCATGGCTTTTACCCTCTTGGCCATCAAGCCAAGGATCCTGTGAGCTAGGCGTTCTGTGTGTGCCTACTGCGTCCTTGATCTAGACTCTGGAGATGGTGCTCTTAGGTGAAGTTCACTTGAAGAGCCATTGCCATTCTGTTTGTCTAATCAGGGTCAAAAGCTATCAGCAGAACCCTGGCTATTGTTCCAAGCAGTGTTATGATTTTTCTGTTTGTTTTTATCTCTTTTTTTTATTGAAGTATAATTGACATATAACATTATATTAGTTTCAGATGTACAACATAATGATTCAGTATTTGTATATATCATGAAATAATCACCACAGTAAGTCTAGTTAACATCTGTCAAGCACTGTTACTGATCTTACAGCTTCAAAGCAAGTTTTATTTTTCTTAAGTAAGGTGTAGAACCTATTTATGGATGAGGGATTAACTCTACTAGTTGTTTTGGTCTGCAGAGTTGTTTAATTACCAGTTGTCAAGCCCCAGTTTTTCTTCAGTTTACAAATAGAATTCTTATTCGGAAAATATCCAGTGTTCATTTGATTTTATTTTTCAGTTGTAACAAATTTTACAGATTATGACTTGAATTTCTAAAATACTGTGTTTCCCTGGAAGTCTTTTCAGTGGCATTTCTGATAAGCAGGACTTATAATCCAAACATTTTTTAAAAAATGCAGCTTCATCTTTAATCAAGTTTTGTTTCTCTGTGTTTGTGATCAATCAGAACTCTTAAATCTATAAATACTTCAGAGTGTCACATGAGTTTCCAGGCTTTCCCTACATGCACATAGGCAGGTAGCAGATGGATAGCCATATATATATATATTTAGCATGCAACATTGTATAAATTTAAGGTGTGCAAAATGTTAATGTGATATATTTATATATTGTAATATGATTGCCATTGTAGTGATAATTAACACCTCTCTCACATTATATACTTATTTCTTCTTAGTAGTGATAATAATTAAGTTCTAGTCTCTTAGCAAGTTTGATGACTATAATACATTATTGTTTATATTCACTATACTGTGCACTTGATCTCTAGAACTTATTTAGAGCCTTCTCACTCCTGTCCCCATCGGCCTGAGTCCCCTTACCCTAGTAGGCAAACACTATTGTTAAACTCTTCCAGAGACTGAATGTGTATGAAGATCTGTTTACCTCCACCCTTTTTAGACAGTATACTTGACACATAGGTCTGCACTCTGAGTGTATGTTTAGTGTGCCCACATCTTTCCATGGTGACTTGGAAGTCTCCTGCTGGTTACCACTGTGGTGCTGTGTTCCAGAGCATGATGGACCCTCATCCATGGAGCCGTTCCCCTGTCAGTGGACATCTCAGTTGTTTCTCATCTTGTCCCTGTGACACAGAGCCCCTCTTATGCACATACCGTTTGTGCATTTTGCCTATAATAGTAAGTTACATGCACATGAAACTGCATGTTTTCCAAATTCTATTGCTCTTCCTACTTGGAAGCTTCTTTTGTTATGTGTCCTTATTGTCTAGTAGAAGTAGTTTATTTTCCTAGAATCTGTTTTCTATTTACTCCCATTTTAAGAGTCTTAAATATTACTTAATTTAAACATTAAATAAACTAACTTGTATTCAACTCTGGATTAGTAGTTATGCTGTTACATCATTTCTGTAGAGACCAAAGTGGATGGCCTACTTTACTGATCTTTATTGTAAAGACTTCGTTCTTCCAGGCAAGGAGAAATGAAGAGATTATAAAAATAAGTGAACGCTTAAGGCTGGACATGTAGATTGGATTGTGGGGAAAAATAATTATTTGTCTAGCTTCTTTTGTATGCTGCGTAAGAGGCTGAGGTATACGAAAAAGAATATGTATGTATACTTTAAACACACATACACAAAAAACACATATATAGAGAATTCTTAACATAGTGGGAAAGGTGCAATGCACCTATTAAAATGACACAAGCCAGAGCAAGATAAGGATCACGTCAGGTGGTATGGGTGCAGAGGACCTTGAAGCAAATTGTGGGATAAAGTGATCAGAAAAGTCTTTGTGGAGCTTAACCCTTCAAGACTAGGGTGTGTGTGACTGAGAGAGCAGAGGCCTGAGGCTGGTACTAGAAAGCAGGTGCCTAAATAGCGGATAGTGTGGTGGTGTTAGTGACAGTGTTAGACCTCAGTTCTTGAGTTTGACTGAAAAAGAACTGAGACAGGAACTTTAGCCCAAGAAGTTTATTCAGCCTTTTGGAAAGAAAGTCACAGAGGCTGAAGAAGTGAGCCAGCTGGGCATCATGGACTCAGGAAATAAGTTACAGAGGCAAAAGAAGGGCCCTTGGAGCTTAGGAGAAAGCAAGCAAAGGATACCGCCCAAGGAAAGAAGGCGGGGAAGGGGCAGTGTGTTCGTGTACTGGTCCTTTGCCTTAAGGTGTTTTTTTATCTGTTTTATAAAGGGAATTTTAGGGGATGTCTAGGGGAGGATCTTAATAGAATGTTCATCAGCTTTCCAGATGTGTTCTTTCAGGGTTATGATCTCTGCTGATTGGTCGGTGGTGCTGGTGGGGGGTCATTAGTCATTGCATCTGGTCCTGATGCCAGCCATGGCATCACTTCATCTGGTTTTGCTGCTTTTCTGGGCCTGGAGCTGAAACAACTGAGGCTGAGATGTTATCTCTAGATTGACCCAGACTCTGAATCTGTGGTCAACAGACCGGAGGTTTTGGGTCTAAGACTAGTTGATGCTGATCAGAACCTTATTGTCCTGAGAGCTTAATGCTTAAGGGAGTGGTCATGCAAAGGAGGAGGCAGGTGGGTCAGGGTGCTGGATGAGACCAGTTTGAATCAGCTGTCTCAGTTTCCCCATTCCACCTGTCAAGGAATTTTCCTAACTTCTTACTATCCTAGCTCAGTGTGGAATTGAATGATGGGGTTTAAAGTATGAGTTTGGGGCCTAGGGAACAGCTGAGTGTTAGCCTTGAGTGCTGCGCGAGGAGTTCTGATATCGTTGACTGGAATCGGGCTGCTGTGGTTCCTGCGTGGAGAACACTGAGCACAGCGTTGGGTGTTATCGGTAGGCATGTGGAGGAGGAGGCCGGTATGTGCACGGACAGAGAGAAGAAAGCAGCGGGGAGGTCAGGTGTTACACAGCAATAGAAAACTAATGCAGAGTTTGTGAACAGCAAACAGTTTCTATAATGTGATTAGATGAAGGGGATAGAAACAACTTCTACCAGAGGTTTCTTAGACCTTATTGTCAAAGTTGTATTGAACGAACGACGATAGCTTGGGCTTTTCATATAATGCCAGAGAACTGACTGGTAATGTGTTTTCTTTAACTAGGATACATTTTGTGGGTGAGAGGAAATGGACAAACTTTAGAAGTTAGCCACTTAGTATATAGAGACTTGAAGCTTATTGTATTGTATGTGTATAGGAAGAGGACATTGCAGGCATCATAGAATGAAGACAAATTTGACCAGGATTCTGTAGGTGTAGGACGGTACATAAGAGTGAGAGTGTTTTTCCTCAGCCCCTTCCAGTTGATACCATCATCAGATGTCATACAAAAAGTTTTCTGCAAGGAGTAGAGGAGGAGAGAGGCAGCTCCTAACAGGACAGTTAATGTTGACACGATTTGACTTTTGTGTGCGAGCTTTTCCCCAACCTGCATTGGCAAAGTTTCCAGTTTATAATCAATGCTAACCGAATACACTACTTAATGTTCTAAATGTATGAGACTACTCAGTATTTTCTCAAGTTCTTAAGACACCTACTTCTCTCTCTTGACTTCCTCTTCATCTTAGACATTGCAATTTCCTTTGTAGGAACAACTTCCTGCTGAGCACTGCTCTCTTTGGCCACTTCTGTCTTGGATGCCCTGTGTTTTTTACCTAAAGCCATAAATGCATTGCAACATCAGGCCATTTCATCATCCTATAAATTGAGAAAGTCTAGCAGGAAATCAAGCTGGCTGTTCTAAACAAGCCTCATGTTGCTTGGTTGCTGTGTCATGATAGACAGTTGGTGTTCTTAATGGCAGTTATGAAGAGGACACTTTGTAGAAAAAAATTCTTTTGTAAGGATGTATTTGAGTCTAATAATCTGGAAAACAAAGTACATGTGGAAAAAAAATATTTTAACTATAGTCTAAAAATAGCGCTATCATCCAGTGCTGATTTCCTTTATGGTCATATTAAGTTCAATAATTTCCAGCGATGGCTTTGGTTTGCCTGTTTGTTTTTATTTTTTACGATGTTTGTGTTCTGTCGCCTCTCTACCCGCTTTATCAGAATGGAAAGAAATCTCCATTTGTTTTCTCTTCTATTCTCTCCTGTGTTCTGCATTGCAAATCTCTTATATACTGTTAACCTCATATTTTCTGTGCAAGAGCTGATATCATGATGATTATTTCTTGAAAAGATGCTTTCCTAGACGTAATAGTAGGTCAGAACTGAAGTAGTTAACCTACCAAGTCAATAATAGTATCTATACATTTTTGTTGTCTCTAGGAGAATTTTAAAAAATGTATGTGACATCTAATACAGAAATCTGTCTGCTCTCCTCCCAAAGCAGAAGGAACATTTTAGTTTCCTCCTCTGTCAACTATTGCAGTGGGGCAAAATTCTTTTCCCCTTTGTTGCTGTTTCGATGGAACAGTTGCCGCTGGGGCTCCCAACATATAAAGGAAAGGTATATTGGGGAAAAATAATTTTTCTCCTGTCCATATTTGAAGATCAGCTAGAGAGAATTTTTCAGTAAGAGATGCATTTAAAATTTATTTCATATTCTCTCTTTCAGTAAATTTGTTTATGCTAATCTATAAGCCGTGCATACATAAACCAGGTGAGGCTATCAAGGAATTCAGTCTCAAGGAAAGGATAGACATGCATATACATCATTGTAGTACATAGAAATTCAGTAATAGAGATGGGTACAGTATGTGCTGGTGACAGGAAGAAAAGCCCTCTTTAGCATATGGTAGATACATGCTAAAGCAAGTATACAAAAATGTTAAGTGGTAGAATCTAGATAGTGGACATATATGGGTGCTTGCTGTAAAAATTCACTCATAATAGAATATTGGATGTGGAAAGAAAGGCTTCATAGATGTAGGATGTTTGGATAGTCTTCAACACTGAATTTGAGTTTGCCAGGTTGGCAAGAAGAAGGAAGGACATTTCAGGAAAAGAAATAGTGTGTAAAAAGAAAAAGGAAAAGAAAGAAAAAACAACATTCTGGGAAAATTCAGTAATTTAGTATAACTGAGTTAGATTTTTTTTTTTAATCCTCACCTGAGGATATTTTTCTGTTTATCTTCAGGTACAGTGGGAGGGAGAGAGAAAGGGAGAGAGAGAGAAACATTGATGTGAGAGGGACACATGGACTGGTTGCTTCCCGCAGGACCCCAGCCAGGGCCAGGGACGAAATCGCAAGCAAGGTACGTGCCCTTGACTGGAATTGAACCCGAAACTCATTGGTCCAGGGGTCAGTGCTCTACTGCTGAGCCAAACCATGCCAGGGCTGAGTTAGACTTTTTTAATGAAGAACAGTAGAAACTAAGATTAGAGGATTAAGATTATGACGGCCTTGAGTGTCAAACTATTTGCTTTTTATTTATGCTTGCAAAAGATAGGGAGAGTTCTTCTCCCATATTTAAAAAACAAAACCAACAAATTTCTTGACTACACTTTCTCTCAATCTTCTGCCTTATTTCCCAGCCTGTGTGGAGCAGAATTCCTTGAGACACGTCCTTTTTTTTTTTTTTATCCTCACCCGAGGACATTTTTGCATTTATCTTGAGATAGAGTGTGAGGGAGAGAGGGAGGAAGAGAGAAAGAGAGAGATTGATGTGAGAGAGACACATTGAGTGCTTGCCACCCACATGACCCCAAAACCGCAACCGAGGTATGTGCCCTTAGCGGGAACCAAACCCGGGCCTCTCCCCCCTCCCATGGATGCTGCTCCCCAAGACCTACAGGCAAACCCGCCCTCTTCATTCTGCGTGGCTTATCAGCAGCACTGGCACTACTGATTGTGTGCTCCTCCTGAAAAACAGCAATCAGGTATTTTTCTGAAGGGAAGAGAATGAAAATCATGCTGGTTCATGGAACTGTTTTGTTTCAATTATAGACATGTATATCTTGCCAGGTGAAATGTGAGTTGTGGTCAGAACAGTTTGAAAACTGACAGGTTGGAGTTCCAGCTGTCATTACTTCGTACTTGGGAGCAAATTACTTAACCTTTTCAGGCCTTCTCTATAAAAAGGAGTATAAAAATACCTCTCTCGTAGGGCTTATAGTAACGATTAAAAGGGATCATGAAATAAGGTCTCTGGTATACACAGTAGCTTGCTTTAAAAAAAAGAAAAGACAGGGATGAACTTATTTTTAAAAAAAATCTATGTTCTACCAGGTGGTTAGAAATCCTCTGCCTTGAACTTGCTGGGATATGGGAATCACCATTTTATCCCGAATTCTGGTATCATTTGCCCTCTGGCTCTGCCATTCGGACCACATCACAGCTCCTTAAACGTAGTGTCACTTTATTTCCTCAGATTTCTGCTCCTGTTGTTGCCTTTGCTTAGAGTGCCCTCTTCTTCCCACCCTCTGTCCCACTAGTGAAATGCCTACTTATTTTCAAGTCACCTCTTCTAGGGAGACTTCCATCAATGTACCTTGTCCATAAACTTGATCCCTTGATGCCTGGGAATCCTCCCCTTCCCCACATCTATTCCTTCTATATTGTAAGTTTCTTGAGGGCAAGGAAAATGTCTTATTTATCTTTTGTCCCCAGCTTAGAACAATACCTGGAACATAGCAAACATGTGATCAGCATCTGATGAATGAGTAAGGCTAGAAAGGCTTACAATTTGCATAGCCTTTGCTGGGCCTTGGGGTAAGGCAGATACCATTCTTGTTCTTAAGAACCTTATTGTGCTTTCTGTACTCTTCCATTTAATCCTCATGGTGACTTTGTGAAGTAGCTATTATTTTTATTTTTCATACTTTGAGGCATTATGGCTAAGAATTGTTAAAAAACTTGCTGAGGTTATACCACTACTAAATATTGAACCTAGAATTTACAACCAGATCTTTCTGAGTTAATCACCAGTTCTATTTCTACTGTATCAACATGAAGATGTCTTGTTAACCTTTGTTATTTCTCATACTACCTAGAGCATCTCTTTGTATATATGTAACAGTGAATTAAAAATTTCTTTTAACTGAATTAGTGTCAAAAGTGAGTCACTTTTGTGCCAGGAATAATAATCTTTCAAACAATATCTGATTTGAAAGAATTAACACAATGTTTAAAATTCTTAGCCTGGATTAGAGTCTGTTCTAGTTACAAAGGAAATGAAAAGGAAGAGGTACAAGGGCTAGAATTAGAATAAGGGTCTTCTTGAACTTACTCCTTAGTTATTAAGCAAGTGGTCTAATTGTGGAAAATAGAGGTAAACATGAAAATATTCAGATCACTGCTACAGAACATATTCCTGAAATAGTATTATAAAACCTGATTTAAAACCTCCAGTTCATTAGGGAAATAGTATTTCAAATAGTTATGCTACTTTTATATGTAAATAATGACGGTCGCAAACCTCTTTTATTGAAAGGCTTATAAAAAATTATATTTGTCAAAAATTCCATAGATTAGTTCCCCAGTATTACCAGTTTTATTTCAAAAGACATGCAAACTATCAATGTTTCATCCTTATTTAGGGTACTTTATACATTTCTAATGCAAGAAAAGTTTCACCCTGTAGTGTGGAGGAAATTGAACATGATTGATTAGTCTTGATTTTGATAATTTGAAGAGGGAATACAAACATTTGAGATTTCCAGGTTTAAAATTTGGCAGTAGTCTAATTGAAACTTTTCTTTTTTAAGAAAAAGGTTAATGCTTTTTATTGTGTTGGCTTATGAAATAAGTGCTCAGTCTAGATCCAAAATAAATCAGTTATTTCATGGATATGCCAATCAGGGAAGGTTTCAGTCGCATTACTATTTAAAATTTCTACTGAATTCACATTAATATTTGATTGCATTGAAATGTAGTATTCTGGCTTAAGTTCCATTTTTTAGAATTCCAAATTCAAAAGAGAAAGTGTGAAAGACAATGATCTTAGATATTAATAAACGTTCAGGGTTGTAGGCCTAGAAAAATAAATTGTCGCAAGTGCTTGCTCCTTAGGTTTACCATTTTTTTATTTTGTTTGTTAATCCCCAACCGAGGATATTTTTTCATTGATTTTTAGAGAGAGTGGAAGGGAGGGAGGAAGGGATGGGGGAGAGAGAAACATAGGTGAGAGAGACACATAGATTGGTTGCCTTCCGCACATGCCTCGATTGGGGCCAGGGATTGAACCTGGCAATCCAGGTACATGCAACCCACGTACTTGTCCTTGACTGGGAATTGAACCCCCGACCCTTCAGTGCGTGGGCCAACATGCTAACCACTGAGCCACACAGGCCAGGGCATCAGGTTTACTTTTGAATTGCTACTGTCCACTGTGATAATCGTGTGTTTTTGTTTTTGTTTTGTCTTTTAACAAAAGTTGAGCTGCTCGTGACTCTATTATCATCTGTTCTTTCAGGTTAATATATTTTGCTCATTGTAGGTGTGGTGCTGGTTACCACCGAGCCATCTTTTTTCTGTTGTTCATTGGCAAAAATTTAAAAAATAGTATTAGGACAGATGGGAAGAAAGTTAGTTAAAAGAGATTTCAGAAGAAGGAAAGATGGATAAATCTGACATTTCTCTAATGTTAAAGTTAAAATAGCAAAATGGTTATGGTGTTTTAGGTACGAAAATAGTTACCTTATTTTACTTTATATATAGCCTTATTTGTTCGTATAGACTTCTAAAATGAAGACTATATTCAAAAGCAATTAAACATCATTACTTAGAAATAACAATTAAAATAGATATTGTCCCATTTTGGATATATTTGCAAATTGATTAAATATAATCATTTTGCCTTGTTTGTGTAGTTTTGAAGTCTAAATAACTATCTAGGTTGACTTTTGTTTTTCTTCTTTTTAGTTCTGTCCAGCAAAAAAAAAAAGAATACCTTTCTTTTTGTCTCTATTCTCGGCCCCTTTGTGACAGTTCAGTTTTAGATGCTATCCTCATTTTTAGCTGAACTGTAGTCTTCTGATTTATTCTGGACAACCCGACTTTCAGTCACACCCAGTTTAATCAGGGAGACAAACTTCCTTTTTCAAGAAAGGCCATTTAAAAAATAGACAATGTTTAATTTTAATAAATGAGGCCAGGTGGATGTTGTAGCCAAAACTGGCAGACAGTTCTCAAGGCATGTGGTTTTATTTTGCTTTATCTAATTCGGAAATTTTATTCCTTTATTTTTTTCTTTCTGTTTTGGTTTTGGTAAAAAAAAAAAGAGTTAATGACTATTAAGAAAACCTTTTTTTTTTTTTTTTTTTTAAAGCCAGGCCTTTAAGGAAATAACTCAAATTGATTCACATTCTAAAGCTATTCAAAATTTCTTTTTTTGTTCAGTTTCTTTTAAGATAGTTGTCATAAAGTGAGTGAGTTGTCATTGTCAGTGGATGATGAAGGAAGGAATTTGTATAGATTTTGGGCTCTTAAGAACCTAGCATAATAGGAAAGCTTTTTCAGTTTGACTTTACTCCAAGTTATATATTACTTGAATGCTTAAGATTCATGTTGATACTGGTCTAATGTTCCCAGGAAGTTTGTATCAACCCAGAAAATCTATCATCTTAAATGATCTTAAGATAGGATCCTTTATAAGAAGAAGCTCATCTCAAAATTTCTGTCATTAATTTTGAGGGTTTTAATTTTGTTAGGTATACATTGAGATATTTGATAAGCAATACTGAATCCAGTTATTGGAAAAATTAAATGTTTTAAACTTTGATTGTAAGAACCAGTTGCAGTAAGTTATCTGTGTATTCGACAGGAAAAAGAGTATCTGTTGCTGGCTTTGAAGATGATGAGGCTATGTGGAAAGTAATGCAAGCTGAGAGTAGCCAGCAGCTGACTGACAGCAAGAAAGCAGGGAACTTGCTCTTCTGGTCAAGATGGCAGAGTAATAGGCAAACAATGTGCTTGCCTCTGCCCATTACCACATCAAAATTACTACTAAATTATAGAACAACCATCATTGAGAAACACTTGAAGACTAGCTGAACAGAAGTCCTATAACTAAGGATATAAAGAAGAAACCACAATGAGACTGGTAGGAGGAGCGGAGATGTAGAAGGGGCAGGTCCCTTACCCACAGTGTGGCAATTAAGAATGGGAAGGGCTATATCAGTTGCAGAAGTTTCCCCCTAAGGAATGAGGGTTTCCGGTGCCACAACAGACTCCCCAGCTCAGAACCCCAGTGCTCTGAACACAGCTGGCTGTGAAAATCTTCCGGGAGTCCATCTGTGTGAGACATTAGGTGGCTGTAGACCTGGGTGTTCCTCTTGAGGGCCTGCTCATACTTGTTTGTGCACAAACTCACTCTCTCTGGGCTCCAGTGCAGGGGTACCAGCTCAAAAAGTGGCAGGGACATATGGGGAGGAACCGAATTGACTAGCTTCATGGTGAGAGCTAGAGGGTCAGGGGTCAAGGTGGCTCTCTATGGGGATAGAAGCACTCACAGGTGCCATTGGTCCTTTGTTGAACCCTCCCCCAACCCAACCAGCAGGCTCAGGGAGGTGCTATTTCTAAGCTCTCCATTAACCTAACACCATACTTCCTGCCCTGTTAATTCCCTAAGATCCCCCTACCCCCACTGGCAAGCATAAGCCAAGCCACTTCCAGTGGCTTTTCTACATAAGAGGCCAGTCTTGGCTTATGTTGAGGACTTTCCTAAAAAGCTCTCAAAAGTCTGCAAACCCCAAACAAGCTGCAGCTGCCATGGCATGCCCTGTACCTCTTGCTAAGTGACCCCAGCCCAACACAAGCAGCAGCCGGTCTCAACTTGCAGTGTAACACCTATCAGGTGTCCCCAAGCCTGGCATAAGCTGCAGCCAGTGGTGGCTTGGAATGTAGCTTCAACTAAGTGGCTACAAGACTGGCACGATTGACAGCTGGCCACAGATTGTATGGTGGTACCCACCAAAGTGTCCCAAGTTCAGCACTAGTGGCAGTCAGTTTTGGTTCATGAACTCAGTGAGAACTTACACGAAGAGGTAGAAACCATAAAAAGAACTAGTCAGAAATGAAGAATACAATAACTGAAATGAAGAATATGTTAGAGGGAAACGACAACAGATGAAGCAGAGGATCCAGTCAGTGATCTGGCAGACAAGATAGTGGAGAACACCTAATCAGACAGCAAAAATAAAATAAAATAATAAAATAAAATGAAGATAGTTTAAGGGACCTGTGGCACAATATCAGGAGTATTAGCATTCATATCATAGAGGAACCAGAAGAAGAGAGAGAGCAAGGGATTAAAATCCTATTTGAAGAAATAATGAGTGAAAGCTTTTCTTGCCTGGTAATGGAAATTGATATGTAAGTCAAGCAAGTATAGTTTGTCCCAAACAACATGAAACCAAAGTGTCCCACTCTGAGACACATCATAATTAAAATGCCAAAAGTTAAAGACAGAGAATCTTAAATGTACCAAGAGAAAGGCAGTTAGTTATGTGCAAGGGAGCTCCCGTAAGACTATGAGCTGTTTTGTCAACATAGACTCTGTAGGCCAGAAGAAATTGGGACAAAATGTTTAAAGTAATGAAAAGCAAAGACATACAGCAAAAATTATTCTACAAAGCAAGGCTATATTTTAGAATCAAAGGAGAAATAAAGTTTCCCAGCCACTAAAATGCAAAAGGAATTCATTACTTCTAAACCAGAATTACAAGAAATGTTAATGGGACTTCCTTAAGTAGAAAATAAGAAGATGAAAAATATTAGTAAGAAAATATTAGAAAGAGAAAAAAAAATCTCACTGACAAAGCCAAACACTTAGTAAAAGCAGTGGATGAATCAACTATAAAGCTAGTACAAAAGTTAAAGAGTAGAAAAATCATGTGAAATTACAACAGTAAATCAACGGATACATACACACACAAAAGAAGTAAAAAATGACAAAAAAGAGACATGGAAGGGGTGAATAACAATTGTGGTGATCTTAGAATGTGTTTGAACTAAAACAACCATTAGTGTAAAATACACTGTTATAAACATAGCTTGGCATATATGAAGCACATGGTAATTGCAAACCAAAACTCTACAAGAGATAAACATAAAGAGAAAGGTATTTTCTACACATCACTGTAGAAAGTCATCAACATGCAAGAGAATAAAGAGCAGAGAAGAACTACCAAAAAAATTTGAAAACAAGTAATAACTACATACCTAGGAATAATACATTCAATGTAAGAGAACTAAGTGCTCGAATCAAAAGCTGAATGGATGAGACAAGACTCATAAATATGCTCTCCAGAAGAGACCCACTTCAGATTAAAAAAACACACACCATCTGAAAGTAAAGGGATATAAAAAGATATTTCATGCAAATATAAATGAAAAAACGCCTGGGAACGCAGTACTTATATCAAAGAAAATCACCTTCAAAACAAGGGCTTTGTAATAATAAAGGGATCAATCCAGTAAGAGCCTATAACTCTTGTAAACATCTACTTACTGAAGACACATAAAAAGACTGACAGTAATGCACTCGTGATTGGGAACTTTAACACCCTATTTACATCAATGGATAGATAATCCAGATAAAAAATTAACAAGGAAACAATGGCCTTTAGTGACACATTAGACCAGTGGATTTTATTGATATTATCAGAGCTTTTTTTTTTTTTCACTCAGAAATATCACTATATACATTCTTTTTAAGTACACATGGAACATTTTCTAGGATTGACCACATGTTTGGCCAAAAACAACACTCAATAAACTTAAGAAGAAAGAAATCATATTATGCATCTTCTCTGATCACAGTATGAAACTAGAAATCAATTACAAGAAGAAAACTGAAAAACACAGGTGGAGGCTAAATTACATGCTACCAAACAGTGAAAAGGTTAACAATTAGATCTAGGAAGAAATCAAAAGATACTGTGAAACAAATGAAAATGAAAACACATTGACACAAAATCGTTGGGACACAGACAAAGTAGTTCTATCAGGGAAATATATAGAATACAGGCCTACCTTCAAAAACAAGGAAAATATCAAGTAAACAATCTAACCTTATAACTAAGGGAACTCAAAAGAGAATAAAGGCCCACAGTGAGTAGAAGGAAGGAAATAAAAAAAAATAAATAAAATCATAGAAGAAATGAACAAAATGGAGTAAAAAAAAAAATAGAAAGGATCAATCAATGTAACTAAGAGCTAGTTCTTTGAAAAGACAAACTAAATAGGTAAACCTTTAGCCAGACTCATCAACAAAATAAGAGAAAATTCCAAAGTAAATATAATCATAAATGAAAGAGAAAAAGTGACAACTTCACAGAAATACAAAGGATTATAAGAAATACTATAGACAATTATATGTAACTAATCAGACAACCTCGAAGAAATGGATAAATTTCTAGAAATACACAATCTTCCAATACTGAATCAAGAAGAAATAGTAAATCTCAACAGACCAACAACTACTAACAAAATCAAATCTGTAATTTAAAAAACTCTCAACAAAGATAAGCTCTGAACCAGATGGCTTCACAGGTGAATTTCACCAAAAACTAAAAGAACAATTAGTACATATAGTTTTCAGACTATACAAAAAAATTGAAGAGAAAGGTTTCTAACACATTTTATCATGCCAGCATTACCCTGATTTCAATACCAGACAAAGATATAATTATAAAAGAAAGTTATTGGCCGGTATTCCTGATGAACCTAGATGCAAAAACCTTTGCCAAAGTATTAGCAACTCAAATTTAGCGGTACATTTAAAGATCATACACTGTAATCAAATGGGATTTATTCCTGTGGTGCAAGGTTGGTTTAATATCCTCAAATCAACTAATGTGATACACTGTGTAAATAAATTGAAGGTTGAAAATTATATGATCATATCAATAGATGCAGGCAAACCATTTGATAAAATTCAACATCTATTTATGATAAAAGCTTGGTAAAGTGGGAGTTGGGGGAACATAGCTCAGCAAAATGAAGGGCATATTTGACAGACCCACAACTAACATCATACTCATTATTGAAAAGCTGAAAGTTTTTTCTTTAAGATCATGACAAGAATGTACAGTTTCACCACTTTCATTCACTATAATATTGAAAATTGTAGCCACAGCAATTAGACCCGAAAAAGAAATAAAACACATATGAATTGGAAAGGAAGGAGTAAAACTGTCATTATTTACAGATAGTGTGATACTGTATAGGTAGAACATAAAGATTTCACCAAAACAGTATTAGAACTGATAAATGAGTTCATTAAGTAGCAGGGTACAAAATTAATATTTAGAAACCAGTTGTGTTTTCATATACCATTAACAAATTGTTAGAAAGAGAACTTAAGAAAACAGTCCCATTCTCAATTGCATTAAAAATAAAATACCAAGGAATAAATTGAGCCAAGGATATAAAAGTCCTTACTCAGAAAAGTGTAAGACTTTAAACAAATAAATTGAAGATGATATAAATAAATGAAAGGCTATACCATGCTCATCGATAGGAAGAATTGGTATTGTTAAAATAACCATACTACCCACAGCAATCTACAGATTCAATGTAACCCCTATCCAAACACCAATGGCATTTTTCACAAACTAGAGCACATAATTCTAAAATTTATATGGGACCACAAAAGACCTCAAGTATAAAAAGCAGTTCTGAGAAAGAACAAAGTTGAAGGTATCATGCTATTTGATATCAAACTGGACTACAAAGCTATAGTAGTTAAAATGATATGATACTGGCATAAAAACAGACCCATAGATCAGTGGAAAAGAATAGAAAGCCCAGAACTAAACCCAAGCATGTATGGTCAATTAATTTATGACAAAGAGGCAAGTATATACAATGGAATAAAGACAGTCTCTTCCATACATGTTTTTTGGAAAACTAGACAGAGATATGCAGAAGAATAAAGTTGGGTCACTTTCATCCACCATATACAAGAATAAACTTAAAATTCATTACAGACTTAAATGTAAGATCCAAAAATCATACAATTCCTATAAGAAAACATAAGTTGTAAACCTTTGACATAATTCTTAATATTTTTTCTGATTTGTCTCTTCAGGCAAGGGAAACAAGAAAAAAATATACAAATGGGACTACATCAAACTAAAAAATTTTGTACAGCAAAGTAATCATCAACAAAAGGAAAAAACAACTGACTAAATGGGAGAAGATAATTGCCAATAATACATCTGATAAGTGCTTAATATTTAAAAAATATAAAGAACTCGTACATTAACACCATAAAAACAACAATTCAATTAAAAAATGGGCAGAGGATCGGAATAGATACTGCTCCAAAGGGGACATACAGATGGCCAATACACATGAATAGGTGCTCAGTGTCACTAATCATCAGAGAAATGCAAATTAAAAGCTCAATGAGATATCACCTTACCCTTGTCAAAATGGCTATCATTAATGAACCAACAAACAAGTGTTGGTGAGGATGTGGAGAAAAGGGAACCTTTGTGCATTGTTGGTTGGGTTGCACATTGGTACAGCCATTATGGAAAACAATATGGAGAGTCCTCAAGAAATTAAAAATAGAACTAACTATCTTATGACCCAGCAATTCCACTTCTGGGTATTTATCTGAAGAAATCCAAAACAATAATTTAAAAAGATATATGTATCCTATGCTCATTGCAATATTATTTACAATAGCCAAGATATGGAAGCAACCTAAGTGTCCATCAATAAATGAAAGGATAAATAAGAAATAGTACATATATAAAATGGGATATTAGCCATAAGAAAGAATGAAATCTTGCCATTTGCCACAGCATGGATGAACCTAGTGGGTATTATGCTAAATAAAAGAAGTCAGACAGAGAAAGACATACCATATGATTTTACTTATATGTGGAATCTAAAAACCCAGCAAACTAAACAGAAACAGTTGTAGATACAGAGAAAAAATTGATGATTGTCACATGGCAGGGGGTTTGGCGGGCTGGGTGAAAATGGTGAATGGACTAAGTATGAACTGCCACTTATGAAAACAGTCATGGAGAATAAAGACATGGAATGTAGTCAGTACTATTGTAATAACCTTGTATGTCGTTCGATGGGTAATAGACTTATCAGGGTTGTAACTTCATAAATTATATAAACACCTGATCAGTATGTTGTACACCTTAAATTAATATAATATTGAATGTCAGCAGTAATTGAAAATAAATGAATTGATTTTAGTCTCAGGAGACCCTGAGTAGAAGACCCAGCATGCCATGCCTGGACTCCTGATTACCCAGGTAAACTTTGCGTAACAGAACTGTGAGCTAATAAGTAGATGTTGTTTTAAACGTCTGACTTCATGATAATCTGTTCTAAAGCAGTAGAAAGCCAGTTTCAGGGGAACGTCAACCAGTCTAGATGTCTCAGTGCCAGTGAGCAGAGTTTTACACTTGAGTTTTCTCTTCATAACTTCTGATATTATACTGAGCTCACATTGAGTTTTAAAATGTATTTATACTTCTCTTTGAGGTGATTTGAATTTTATATTTATTGTAGCATATTAAGGTACATTGAGTGATGAAAAAAGAAATCTTGGTATTTTCCTTTTATTATTATTATTTTTTAACATAATATTTGTATTAATTTACTGCCCTGCATACCTCCATAATACATCTATGCCTGCATTTTTGTTTTTGTTTTTTTTACTTAATTTAATTTTTTCCACCACCATTTATCCTTGTTATAGACAGTGATTTGCTTTAACACCGTATTCATTTAACCTTCAATGGCTTCCAGGGATTGGGACTGGTAATTCCTCTAAGTCTTGAATATATGTTATTAGAAGAAATATATTCAGGCATACCTAATTTACAGGATAGTGTGGGACTATGTGTATCTCACTCTTTTCAAATGATGAGGAATGTGTTAAAATTAATAGAATCCTATCAACTCTGTGCATCTAGGGTACCCAAGAACATTCCCAGGTTTAATGATTTCCTGGAAGAAATCTTTGGACTTGCAGGTCATTATACTTAATGTTACGGTTTATTACAAAAAAGGACACAAAACAAATTCAGCAAAGGGAAAAGGTTCAGGAGCATTGGAAGGAAACCAAACATAAGCTTCCAAGAGTCCTATTCCTGGGAAGTTGAACAGAACAGAATTAATCTAGAAATGAATTGTAGCTACATGTGCAAAGTGTTGTCTACTGGGGAAACTCAGTTAGTTGATTTTCGTCATGTAGGTAACAGTGCTTGCATGACTGACTACAGCAACCAAAACTCCAGTACCCCAGAAGTCAATCAGATGTCCACCATAAATTACATTGTTTGCATAGTATCTAGACAAAATATTAATAGTACGGTGTGGCCAAGGTACTGAGCATGCAAAACATTTGTATCAGGATATTCCAAGAGATTGGTTCCCACCCCATAATAAGTATATTCTGAATCACAATTTCTGATCAGAAAAAATACAAATTATTTTCCAGTTATAAATGTTCTAGTTTTATTTATAGGTATGTATTAAATATATATAATCTGCTAGTTATAATTATATTTCAAATATGTTATTTTCATAACTTGATTATTTGAAGTCAGCATTATCTTATTTTCAAATAAAAAACACCTACAAAACTTTATAAATCAAGTCCAGGATAACTTTATAATATGATGGGTCTTTAAAGTTTCACCAAGATAAACATTGTTTTGTTTGAATTCACACTTTAAACCAAGTATGTTCTCAAGAGTGAGATTTCCAAGACTATCTCTGCTGTTTCTAGTTTTTGTTGAGACTGAAACAGTCTGACACTTTTTTTGTAGGTTGTGTTCTTGCATGAATGTCAAAGAGTAATAGTTTTCAGAGAGGACTTATCTCCATAATACTGTTTTAGCTCATTATGACCAATAAAAGGACCATACAATAAATAAGTATATTATTTAATATACATTATTTTTAGTTATTGAAATAATGATGAAATAAGCACTGTGAAACATTACACCTTTTAATTTCCTTAACATTAATGGCCTTGGTGTTTCAAATGATGGGAAATGTGTGCCTTTATTGAACGTCATAGTTATGGAAAAATGCACAGGAAAATTTTGTCTTTAGAGATAATTCATTTTGCCTTTCTGCGTATTTGTAGCTCTTGAAGATAAATCATCAGGTTGGGGCAAAAGTAGGTTTTACAGTTGTATCTATGGAAAATAATATGATATTAAATAATGATACAACAATAAACTCTGTTTTGTGTATTTACAACTGTAAGTCTACTTTTGTCCCATCGTGTGTGTGTGTGTGTGTGTGTGTGTGTGTGTGTGTGTCTTATTTCCTCCTATTTGGGTTGGTGTTATTTTCTAGATAGAGCCTGGTATAGTGTGTGTAGGATACTATGTAAATACTGTGGATTCCTGAGATTATTCCCTTAACCTGTTGTGTAACTCTGGACAACTACATATAAATCCTTTAATTTTCCTCTGTATCAGTTTACCTTCTTTTATCTGAAAGGCATCTTGTGAGAATGATTTTGAAAAAGGTTAGGGTTAGGGTTGTCTTCCTGGTGTTGAGTTATGTGAGTTCTTTATATATTTTGGACATTCACCCATTATCAGATACATCGTTGATGAATATGTTCTCTCATACGTTAGATTCCCTTTTTATTTTGTTGATGGTTTCTTTTGCTGGGCAGAAACTTTTTAGTTTGATGTAGTCCCATTTGTTTATTTTTTCCTTTGTTTCTCTTGCCCTAGGAGATGTACCGGCAAAAATATTGCTATGCAAATATGTGAAATTTTACTGCCTATATGTTCTAGGATTTTAATGATTTTGTGACTTATATTTGTCTTTAATTCATTTTGAGTTTATTCTTGTATAGGGTAAGTTGGTGGTATGATTTCATTTTTCTGTATGTACCTGTCTAATTTTCCCAACACCATTTATTGAAGAGACCATCTTTACTTCATTATATGCTCTTGTCTCCTTTGTTAAATATTAATTGACCATAAAGGCGTCTGGGCTCTCAGTTCCATTCCATTGATCTATACACCTGTTCTTGTGTCAGTACCAGGCTGTTTTAATTACAATGGCTTTGTAGTATAGTTTAATATCTGGTATTGTAATCCCTCCAATTTAGGATATTCAGGGTCTGTTTTTTACATATAAATTTTAGGAATATTTGTTCTGTGAAATATGCCATAGGTATTTTAATAGGGATTGTGTTGAATCTATAGATTGCTATGGGTAGTATGGACTTTTAATGATGTTAATTGTTTCAATCCATGAACAGGGTATATGTTTCCACTTATTTGTATCTTCCTCAGTTTCTTTTTTTTTAATGTTCTGTAGTTTTTCGAGTACAGGTCTTTTACCTTCTTCATTAAGTTTGTTCCTAAGCAACTTATTATTTTTTGGTTACAATGGTAAATGGAATTGTTTTCTTAGTTTCTCTTTCTGAGAATTCATTATTGGTGTATAGAAATGCTACCAATTTCTGGATATTAATTTGGTATCCAGCTACACTTCTGAATTAATTTATAAAATGTATTAGCTTTGGGGGAGTTCTAGGGTTTTCTGTGTACACTATCATGTCATCCTGAAACTAATGGCAGTTTTACTTATTCCTTCCCAATTTGGATATGTTTTATTTTATTCTAGTTTTGGAATTAGGATAATGGTGGCCTTGTAAAAAGAGCTTGGAAGTATTCCTTCCTCTTGAATATTTTTGTAACAGTTTGAGGAAAGTAGGTGTTACTCCTTTGAATATTATGTGAATTTCAACTGTGAAGACATCTGGTCTAGGACTTTGTTTGCTGGGAGTTTTTTGATTAGTGCTTCATTTCCTTAGTTGTCATCAGCCTATTCAGGATTTCTGATTCTTCCTGATTGAGTTTTGGAAGATTGTATGTTTCTAGGGATTTGTCCATTTCTCCCAGGTTGTGCATATGGTTGTTCATAGTATTTTCTTATAAGCCTTTGTATTTCTGTGATGTCACTTGTTACTTCGCCTCTCTCATTTCTGATTTTATTTATTTGGGTCTTCTCTCTTTGTTTCTTGATGAGTCTGGTTAAAGGTTCATCAATTTGGTTTATTTTTGCAAAGGACCATCTCTTGGTTTCATTGCTCTTTTAGTCTCTATGTTATTTATTTCAGCTTTAATCTTTATTATTTACATCCTTCTACTTACTTTGGGCTTTAGTTGTTGTTATTTTTCTAGTTCTATTAGGTATGGGGTTAGATTGTTTATTTGTGATTTTTTTTTGTTTTGTTTCTTGAGGTAGGCCTGTAATGCTATGAACTTCCCTCCCAGGACTGCTTATGCTAAGTCCCATAGGTTTTGGGTTCTTGTGTATTCATTTTTATTTATTTCCAGGTAGTTTTTGATTTCTTCATTGATCTCATTGGTAACTCATTTGTTGTTTAAAACATACTATTTAGTCTCCATGCATATGAATGCATTTTTAAAATTTTATTATTGTAGTTGATTTCTCATATCATGCCATTGTGATCTGAGAAGATGCTTGATATGATTTCAGTCTTCTTGAATTTCTTAAAACTTGTATAAACATGTGTCCAAACATGTGGTCTATCTTGAGAATCTTCCATGTGCACTTGAATGCATATTCTGTCATTTTGGGATGAAATGTTGTGTAAATATCAATTAAATCCATCTAATCTAGTGTATTGTTTAAGGTCACTGTTTTCTTGTTGATATTTTATCTGGAAGATCTATCTAGTGATATCAGTGGGGTGCTAAAGCCCCTTACCATGACTGTGTTGTTGTCGATCGCTTCCTTAAAGTCCATGAAGAATTTCTTTTATATATTTAGGTGCTCCTGTATTAGGTGCATGTATGTTTACCAAGGTTACATCATTTTGTTGCATCAGTCCTTTTAGTGTTTGTAGTGATCTTCTTTGTCTCTTGTTAATGGCCTTTTGTTTTAAAGTCTATTTTGTCAAATATATGTATTGCTACCCCCTGTTATTTTTTTGTTTCCATTTTTATGGAGTTTTTTTTTTTTTTTTCCATTTCTTCTCTTTCATCCTATGTGATTCTTTTATTCAGATTTGGTCCCTTGTAGACAGCATATTTATGGGGCATGCTTTCTTATCCATTCAGCTACCCTATGTCTTTTTATTGGAGCATTTAATCTATTTACATTTAAGGTTATTATTGATTGGTACTTACTTATTGCCATTTTTATTCTTTATACCTATGTTTCTCTCTATATATATATTTCTTCTTATTCTTAAAGCAGTCCTTTTAAAATCTTTCAGTACTGTTTTGGTGGTAATGAACTTTTTTTTCTTTAATTTTGTCTGAGAAGGTCTTTATTTCACCTTCAATTGTATATGATAGTTTTTCTGGGTAGAGTAGTCTTGGTTTCAGATCCTTGTTTTTCATTACTTTGATTACTTCATGCTAATCTCTTCTGACCTGTAGTGTTTCTGCTAAGAAATCAGCTGACAGCTTTATGGGAACTCCCTTGTAGCTTTCAGCTACTCTATTTCCTGTCTTCTTAATCCAAGGCAAATAGAAGGAGTCTGTCACTTTGATAATCAATCAGAAAGGCTGGTAAGAGCAGACTTAGGCCAGACAACCTTGTCATGGGAGGGAAAGGCATCAGGCATATGCAGAACAGTATTACCTCAAATTCCAAAATAATGGTTATCTACAAGAATAAGTGAGTTATCAAGACAATATTAAACTGTACTAGTATATGATATTTAAGACAGAAGTAGAAGAAATTATGGAAAACTTCACATCTGAGGGATTTCCATTAAAACGATTGAAGTATATTAAGTTTTTTAGAAGTTTAAGTTCCATGAGATAGATGTCAGTGAAAAACTGGTCAAATTAGTTTAGGAAACACTACATAATACATCCTTCTCCTGGAAATCACAGTGCACATGGGGCATATTAAAAGTGCCTAAGAGCCCAGCCAGTGTGGCTCAGTGGTTGAATGTCGACCCATGCACCAAGAGGTCACTGGTTCGATTCCCGGTCAGGGCACATGCCCAGGTTGTGGGCCCGATCCCCAGTGAGGGGCATGCAGGAGGCGGCCAGTCGATGTTCTCTCTCATCGATGTTTCTATCTCTCTCCCTTCCTCTCTCTCTCAAATCTATAAAGAAAAAAATAAAATAAAAGTGCCTAAGAAATCTTACTATTTTATTCAGCCTGGTTTATTCAAACTGAGTTGACTGTGGAGCTCATTTTCTTTTGATATTTATTAACTTCTCATGGAACTCTTGTTTGGAGTGGCACATCGTTGTCCACTGTGCATGGCTGTAAATGTGCGGTGACTGTCTTTGCTATTATGTATTGCCTTTGTTATCTTAGGGCAGTTACCTGGCTTGTTTCCTTTGAAGTCTTCTACTTTCTCCAGATTCCTCTCCGAGTTTCTTCCATTTTTTTCTCTCCCCAGTCCTCCATTGTGTAGGAATTAAAACTTGTGCCTTGAATAAAAACAAAGCCTGGCTTATAACCAGAAAAAACCTGTGTCTTCCCTCTGGTTTTGTTTGCATAAATAAACATTACTTTTTAGAACATGCTGTCATTTTTTTTTTTCTTCTCTATTAATTTTGAGGTTCCAGTTATCAATGTAGCTTTGAGTTGGATGGCCCTTCAGCCTCCAGCAGACCAGGGTCAAAGTCTGCTGCTCCTGACTGGGTCTGCCAGAAGGCAGTGTTGCAGAAAGACTCAGGGCTGTGTCTTTCTCTGAACATGTTTTGAAACAGAGAATGGCCAGACAGGTTTTATCATAGACTATATCCATATTCTACAGTCATACATTGTTTTCCTTGGAGAAAGGGGTGCTTTTTTCAAGTCCTCTGTAATCACTGTAGCCAACCCACATGGACCTGGTCTGTGCAGGTTGCTGTGCGGTCCTCCTGGCCTGGGGCATACATACTCTGCTCTTCTCCATGGGCTCACTGCTGCTTGGTGTACTTTAACCTAGCAGGTTCCTTCTTGAGCCTTGTAATTTCTTTTTTTTTTCCCCCTTTCTTTTAAGATGTGCTTTTGCCATGACCGTTTTTTTTATTTTCTCCCTGGTCTCCTCAGAGCAGGAGCTTTGAATGTGAATATACGGTGGGATGGTGCTTTTGTGAATGCACGATAGAACTTGAGTTCTGTTGTTGTCATCGGGCTGGAATTTGAGGTTGGAAACATATTTAGTTTAGGAAAGACAAGCCAAGTAGTTTACAGAGGTGTAACCATCTGTGTAGCTTGTTAAACCTGTTTACCTCAGAAAAGATGGGTGTTGTTTTTTTTCTTCAATGTGTGAGAAAATCTATAGCTTTTGTTTTCCCTCTCACTAGCTGTCTGATTTTCACAAATAAAGTTTCAGTTACAAAAAGCACACCAAATAGACAGTGAAAGTATATCTCCTATCAGTAGTTTGACTTTGTTGATTTTATTGATTTGTAATTCCAAGCAGTGGTTCTCAACCTTCCTAATGCCACGACCCTTTAATACAGTTCCTCATGTTGTGGTGACCCCCAACCATAAAATTATTTTCGTTGTTACTTAATAACTGTAATTTTGCTACTGTTATGTCTTGGCGACCACTGTGAAAGGGTCATTCTACCCCCAAAGGGAACCCCTGCAATAGAGGATCAAGTTCTGTTAACAGTTCGCAGTCTGATGTATTCTTTCCATATCGTGTGGTTTTGCTGTCCTTTATCACACAGCCAGTGTGGTTCTTGATAAATAGCCAGAGAATGGCCCACCTTATTTAAGGGATGTGTGTGTGTGTGTGTGTGTGTGTGTGTATGATGATTCCACTAGAATTTAAAGACTGCATGAATTGGGTGTCTTCCCCTCCCTCTATGTCAGCGGTTCTCAACCTGTGGGTCGCGACCCCTTTGGGGATTGAACGATCCTTTCATAGGGGTCGCCTAAGACCATCGGAAAACATATTTCCAATGGCGATTCATAACAGTAGCAAAATTACAGTTATGCAGTAGCAATGAAAATAATTTTATGGTTGGGGATCACCACAACATGAGGAACTGTGTTAAAGGGTCGCGGCATTAAGAAGGTTGATAGAGTCTATATCCATTGTAGCTAGAGTGATTCTTGTTACATTCATAGCAGGTCCTCAATTAATCTGTTAATAAATTCCATTTTAAAATTGGGAGTGGAAATGAAGGCATTTGCTAAAACATTTGCTGGTTTATCAGCCACCAGCACTCTTTCCTTCCCCTTAGGTTTAAAGCGCTATCTTGGTTTAGGTGACTTGACTTGCACAGCTGCCATGGTACATCTTCTGTAGGATGTACCTTTTGCTCTTGTCCCCACTGTCCAACCTCTTTGGATTTTAACGTTTTCTCAGCAGGCAGGGCCTTATAATTTTCTTGGTCTTTCCTTAAAATGCCACACTGAGTGTTCTCATTAGTAGTGTGACTTTAAGAAAAGGAGGCTGAACCCAAGATTAGCATGGTGAATTCAGCATAGCCTGGCTCTCAGTGATTTCATATGATTCTACAAGGGCGGGTCTGGGCCTAGTCAGTAAATGGATGGGAGCTTCAGAGAGCAGAAACCAGTGTGCTGCAGGATGTGGCCTGGGAGAGCAGGCCCGGCCCTGTGAGTCAGGGCACCGCCAGCACCTGCCCTCACGGCAGCAGGTGCACAGGTGTCTTCACGGAAGCACCCACCCAGGCCTTCTCGCCTAGGCTAAAACCAAGCTCTTGAGTCATTAGTTTTTGCATGAAATATGAGTCAAGTGAGCTATTTTTTTTATTTTTTATTTTTGGTAATGGGCCATTTAAAGGAATGATTTTAGTTTAGTAATTTTTTTTTTTTTACCAGCTGGGTATTTAGCTACAAAAGTGTCATTTAAAAATAAGGAAGTGATCATTTATTACTAATATTCTACTGTTGCCCTTTGTGTGTCCTTTTTATAAATTTTAGAATTAAAAGCTTTAATTTCTGAGAGAGCAGTGATTCATCTGGCTAATTTGTTTCATTTGTTACGGAGGTAGCTTTACCACAGAGACACTGCTTAGTCTTGCAATTAGACTCTGACTTCTTTTTTACTTTGTTAGTAGACATAGGTTTTATCTAGGGAGACTCCATACATGTAGACTTTCATACATGGAATTAGATTAAGATTTGATTTACAGGAAATGGGACACTTCAGTTCAAGGATAGCTCTTTAATTATTCAGGGAAGTCACAGGAATCTTTCCTGAACAATAAATTCTTTTTTTTTTTTTTTTGGTTAATCCTCACCTGAGGACATTTTCCCACTGATATTTAGATAGATAGATAGAGAGAGAAATCGATGTGAGAGAAACACATTGATTGGTTGCCTCCTGCACGACCCCTACTGGGGCTGGGATTGAACCTTGAACACCTCGGTCTGCGGACCTATGCTCTTAACTGCTGAGCCAGACTGGTCAGGACCAATTCCCTGTTTTTGATGGGTATGTTGATTTATCTTTATGCAAAAGAATATGTGTACTCTTTCTCCAGACACACACACACACCAGATCTGCAGGCTTCTACACTATTGTTTGTATTATTGTCTCTTGCTTCTTTTTTTATGTTTAATTTGTTTTTCTTTATTGATTTTAGAGAGAGAGGAAGGGAGAGGGAGAGAGAGATAGAGATATCGACGAGAGAGAACATCGATTGGCTGCCTCCTGCACGCCCCCCACTGGGAATTGGGCCCATAACCTGGGCATGTGCTGTGGTCGGGAATCGAACTGGCGACCTCTTGGTGCGTGAGTCGATGCTCAACCACTGAGCCACACTGGCTGGGCTTGTCTCTTGCTTCTTAATGTGCACTCTAAATTTGTCTGGACTTGTTGTGTGTGTATCTTAAGTATCCATTGTACTTTCCTGCCTTATATGCTTTGTTCTCTCTGTTCTCATCTTCACCTGTTAAGAATTTTCCAATCCTTTGAAATCCAGTAGAGGTTTTATTCCTTCCAGTGTGTCTGCTAATTTCAGATTAGCCAGAAATAAAGGCTTCATTGTTTCCCTATTAGGAACATTTAGTGTGAGCAATACTTATAACATCTCCTTTATTTGATTTCAAGCTCTTTATGGAACTATGTCTCACTGAATTTTCTATCTTGCATTAAACCTTACACATAGTGCGTACTGAATTAATAATTATTTAATGGAACATTTTCTCTATTTGGAGATATTAACAGATAGGTTAAGCCTCTTGGTTGCAAGTAACAAGAAACAAGTCTACCTAGTTTAAGAGGAAGATGAAACTTTTGGATTCATGCTAGTGTATCCCGAGGAATCTGAAAGGTGAAAGGTGAGCTGGGCCTCAGGGCAGCTATGGGACCCTCATAAGCAGGAACTTGGGATTTTTCATTTAGAGATTCATTATTAATGTATCTTAACTTGTGCTTCTCAGACACTGTATCTAATTCAGAATCTGAAGAAAATGATTCTGATTGGCTTGGCTTTGAATAGTTGTCTACCTTAGGCCAATTATGATAGACACATGGCTGCTTAGATATGAGAGGCCACTCCTGTGGCTGCTGAGAGGTTTCAGGCTGTCCTCTCCATGGATAGATGGTTGATGCTCTGAGAAGAGGAGTCAGGAATAAATTGTGACACATGTCTACTATAGCAGTATTGCTAACTTTTGGAAACTGAATCAACATTGAACACTTTATCGCAAGTGGCTTCAGCCACAGACAGGTTAGAATGTTGTTGTGGCCTTTGGTAACTGATTTCACAAGAACTACTCCTTGCTCTATCTTAATCTTGTGGTTTGTGATATGTAATCACTAATTTAGGAGACTCCTAGTTCTGAAATTCATTGAAGGAAAAGAATCATAATATTAATAATTTTATTATATTTTAAACTTTAGCACATTATTATCTTAACTACATAGTCACTGTTTGACTCTGTGAATTTGACTACTGCAATAGTTTTTCTGCTGTCAAAGATCTTAATTTACTCTAATGTATTATTTCTGTAACTGGACTGTATACCTGAATGAAGTAATCTTACAGGAAAATTTTAAAGGGGCAGCATTGTTCAGCTGTCCAAAGGAAACAGGAGAAAATATTGGAAAGTATATGTGTTTTAAAAGAAAAAAAAATTAAATCTTTATTTTGGTACTTGAAATCCAGCATTGGAGTAAAGTAATCCATTTTCTGATAAAATGATTTGGTATAGAATAAAAATTTTCAAGGAAAAATAATTTTGCCCAAGTACATTGGGTTACTGTGTGGCATTCGGCAACCTGCCAGTAATAATAATGGTTAAAATGTCTTTGGTTGAGAAAATTTTCTTAAGATACTAGAATGGATGTCAATTTGATGAAGTGGTTCTTTCTCTGTCACTTTTTATTTATTTTTAAAATTTCATTTACGGTTTACATTCATTATTTTTCTGATGACGTTCTATCTTTGCAACACACAGATCCAAGTAATTAAAAAGTAATTGTCTCTCCTACTAGAAACATGGGGAAAGTATAGAACTAAGCTGTTCACTGAAGAAGAAATTTGAAGAGCCAGTGAACAAGTGCAAAGATGATAAGCCCTATGAATAATCATGAGCATGCAAATTTAAACAAGGATGAAATGCCATTTTATACTTGTCAGATAAAAATTAAAAAGTGTCAAAAGACTGCTATAGACTGAGTTGTGTCCCATTCACCCCTACTCCAAATCCATATGTTGAAGCCAAAACACTCAATGTGATAGTATTTGAAGGTGGGGCCTTTGGGAAATGATAGATGAGGTTGATGCCCTCATGATGGGATTATTGCTCTTATAAGAACAGACATGAGGGAGACTCTCTTCCTCTCTCTCTCTCTCTCTCTCTCTCTCTCTCTCTCTGTCTCTGTTTCTCTCTGACACAGCATGAAAGTGACCATCTACCAGACAGGAAGAGGGCTCTCACCAGGAATGAATCAACTGGCACCTTGATCCTGGCCTTCCCAGCCTCCACAGAAATAAATGTCTGTTTTTTAAGCAGTCTAGTCTATGGTTTTTTGTTATGGCAACCCGAGCAGACAATGGGTGGAAATTGGTGCTGAGAAGTGGGGTACTGTTGTAACAAATACCTTAAAATGAGCAAGTGGGTTTGGAACTGAGTAATGGGTAGAGGCTGGAAGAGTTTTAGGAGCATGGTAGCAAACGCTGAGATTGCCATGAAGGGACTGCGAAAGGGCACTCTGAGGAGAGCTCAGAAAGAAAAGAAATAATATTTTGATATATTTGGTTAAATAAAATATGTTATAGTTCATTTAACTCTTTTATTTTCTTAATTTGGCTACTAGAAAATTTAAAATTACGTATGTTTCTTGCATTAGACAGCACTGAAATAGAGCTACATGTATGAACATGGATAAATATAACAAATATAATATTGGTGAAAAGGGTTGTGTTGAGATGACACCATTTTATAATTTAATATAAAATATAAAAGCTTACAAAGTAATACTATACAATATTTGTATGTGTGTGTGATTAAAAAATAAAAACAGGATGTGATTCAGGAGAGAGTTTCCTCAAGGAAGGAGGAACATGGAAACAGAAAGAGAGATACAAGAAATTTCAACTGCATCATTAAAAAGATACTAAACAAAATTTGCATCATGTTAATATTTGATGAAGGGTGATAGGGTGGTGATGGGTATATGCATTTTTATATATTTTTAAAATACTTTTCTATGGGTTTGAAATATTTAACAATAAATAGTCGGTATCTGTAACTCTTGAAATATTGCTAAATAATTTTTCCATTTTTGGATTAAACTGAGGAATGAGAGAGTCAGCAAAGTAACATGTCCAAAGTCACAAAACAAATAGCTGAGCTGTGATTCAAAACTAAGTCTTTCTCATTCCAAAACTTACAGCTCTTCTTTCTCGTTAGTCTGATACTATAGTATAAAGATAAAGTGTAGATAAATCTGAGCTTGTGAATCTGCAGGGTCCTCTGACCTGTCTTTGATTTTTTTCCCCTTTCTCCTCCCCATCCCCGGCACCCACATCTGTACACAGGCGGGCTTGCGCGTGCACACACACACACACACGCACACACACACACACCCCATCCTTTCTCAAAAAAGATGAGTTCTTGACTGTCAGGCTGGGGCTCAAACAGCTGATTTCTGGTCAGCTGTAGTTGTGTGTGTCCATGTGAGGAGACTTCCTCCACATTCATCCCAGATTATCGGCTTCGGTGGAGTTCTAAAATATAGTATCCTAAAGTGATGGCTTCTAGTTATCTTTTTCTAAATGTGTTTGTTATGCCTTTTCTTTCTTGTTAGAAATTCCTGTGTGAAGAACACATGATTTGCTCTGCAGGTTAAGGCATTATTTGTCTCTCTGATTGACTGTTGAAGACATTATTTGTTGTGTTTTTGTTTGTTTGTTTTTCTGTCAGTGGATTTAATGGCAGGGGGCTGAGATGGAGCATCCACATGCTGCTTCTGCTTTTCTAGTAGCATGGTGGGGGGGCACCTGTGGGTGGGGTGGGCCATGGAGAACAGAGTTGGACTGGTGGGGCAGAGGGACATTCAGGGGACCCAAGACATGGGGGATTGTTGGGCAGCATGGGAATCCCCCCTACCCCCAGCAGGTGATCAGGAATGTAGAGTGGCCCTGAGGCTGGTGTGGACGTACTTGCTCCCTTTCCCCAGGTTCTGAGGAGCTTGCTCACAGCCAGTGGAGATGTAAGTAGGCCACTGGCCCACTGAGGCCCACCCAGTGTTCCTCCCCCTTGTCCCTAACTCCTGTCCTAGGCCGAGGAATCTGGGACAAACAGAAGAACCACTCTTCTCCTTCCTTCCTTTGGGACTTGGTCTCATAGACAGAAGCTGGCTCAGGCAGGGCCAGTAGTGGCTGGGAACAGTCACATTGTGAGTGTCCAGTGTTGGTGATTGAAGAATGTAGTTGGGCCTGGGGCCAGGAATGTGAGGCTGAGGCCTATGGTCCTGAAGTCCTTCTGATGTGAGATCAGGCGGTGGGAAGGTTAGGGACAGGGTGGGGAGGGACCTGGGGTTAGAACTTGTGGGGATTCACCCACTTGCCAGTAGCCCTCCTACAGGAAGCGCACTGTCTTTGTCAGCTCATCTGCTTCCACTGGGCCTTGGCTTCCATAAATGGGGGGATGGGCCGGGCTTCTGGCACTCGATCTCCTGCAGCAGCAGTGTGAAGATCAGGCAGGCCTCCCGGAGCTCATCGCTGTGAACCAGTTGCATCTGGCTCCCACAGAAGACATCCAGGATGAGGCTTTCTTGTGCATCGCAGAGCTTCATGTTTTTGTAATCTGTTGTCATAGGTCAGGTCCAGCTCTGACTCCTCTGGGTTGAAGAACATGCCAGGCTTCTTGGTCATCATCTTGGTGTACATGGCCTCGTTGACATGCACTCGTATCATCAGCTCATTGCACTTGCACTGCTTCTGGAAGATGTCTCCAGCCTTGTCGGGGAACTGCAAATGCACCTCGACCTTGTGCTCCTTCAGGCCTTTGCCACAGCGCAGGATGAAGAGCACCCCATCCCACCTCTCGTTCTCCACAAAGAGGATAACAGCTGCGAAGGTGGTAGTGGTGGACCTATGGGGCACTGTGGGGTCATCCAGGTACCCTTTGACACCTTGTCCTCTCCATTGGGACTCTCCACATACTGACCCAAGACCATATTTTTCACCTCTGAGATAACATTTCAACACGACCGTCTCATCGCAGATGTTCTCTGAGTCAGTGGAGGCCAGCTTCTTCCAGGGTCATCAGACACAGCATCTGTAGCAGGTGGTTCTGCATCACACCCCAGATGATCCCCAAATCATCCAAGTAGCTCTCTCGGCCCTCAGTACCAAAGGGCTCCTTGAAGGTGAGGATGACGCAGGCAACATTGTCCTGATTCCAGATGATGCCAAAGATCCTGTTGGCAAACTTCAGCACCGTGAGGTTCTGGACCATCTCCTTGTCCATTCAGTAGATCCCCATTCACAGAATAGGGAGGAGATGTAGTTGGGCAGCCAAGCTCTGCGGGTCCCTCCCAGAGGGCTTGTCCACAATGGCACAGTTACAGCCTGTATGACTCATGCAGGTCTTTCGGATGTTCTTGGTGATGAATTCATAGATGGTTAGGGCAAGGCCAGGTAGAAGAAGCGGTTGGCCTGTGATCCCTGGCAGAGGGAGTTCACGTGGCTATTGAGATGCTCATAGGAGGCTGTTGTACTGGCCAGCCACGTAGGAGTTGTAGGCAAAGAACTCCTTGGGCTTCTCCTCTGGGATGACTTTGAAGAAGGGCTTGCTCTGCTTGCTGATGTCCACCACCATGAGGCGGGAGTGAGCATGGCCCATTGTGGAGGTGTTTTCAGGCAGAAGGCCATCCCGGACCAGCCACCATATGGTGGGGTAGATCTTCTTGGCCAGGTTATCTGATGTACCCATGATGATGAAGATATGTGTTGTGGACTGATGGAAGGCATCACCTGAAATAGCTTTTCCCACAGGATCCCGCACTCCTGGGTCCGGCTCAGGGCCGCCAGCACCACCTGTGGAGCTCACAGCCCTGGAGTTTCCGGCTGTTTCCAGGACCTGAGACCTGCAGGTGCATTTAAAAAATATTTTTATTGATTTTTTTTAGAGAGAGAGGAAGGGAGAGAGAGATACAAACATCAATGTGAGAGAAACGTCTATCTCAGCTGCCAGGGAGATGTATGGTGGGGTCTCCACCTGTCCTGTTCTTCATTGTCCTTTATATAGAGATCCTCTTAGAAATACCAAAATATAATACAGAATTAAAAATGTAAAATTTAAAACCAAAATACTTGTGGTAACTACTATAGGGTTGAAAAATGATAGCTGACATTTACTAAATGTTTAATGTGTCAGGTATTATCATATCTCCAAGTTGAAGATAAGGAAGCAAAGATATAGAGAAGTTAAGTAAATTGCCAAAGAAATCTGATAGTGAAGGGCAGGGCTGAGCCTGGGACAATGTCCTCCAACTCTGCCTTTATTGGTTAAAGACTTTCTGGGCCCCAAATGATCTTTCTTTTCTATTCCTATATCTGCTGCGTGTACAATGTATCTGGGGTTATCTATAAATTGCTTTGTATTTTTAGTTTAGTTTTTACTTTTTCAGTTTTGAAATTGATTGTAATGTAAGTATGCAAGAGCAAGGACAGACTTGAAAATTTCTTTGTATTGACTGTAGCAGCTTGGATACCATGTAGTTAGTAGCCATCCAGTGGATTCTTATTTATTAGCTAGTACTTGTTTAAGAGGTGACGGCCTAAACCAGCAGTGCCTAAAATTCATTGTCATGGATTGATGGTAAGAAATTCCAAAGTACTACCTAAGCTTCTATAAAATTTTACCAGTCATACTGCTATTAAATTCTTCACTGAGGAAATTTGTTGTTGGGGTTGGAGGACATACTAGAGTCTGGAGTGCACTTACATTTTCATGGTTTTAACTTAAAGTTTGTAATACCATTCACCTTCTTTGATATGTAGCCAAGCAAATGTATCTTTTTATGATGTCCTTTCTATAAAGTAAAATAAAATAAAATAATAAAATAAAATAAGCATATCTAAACTTCCAAAAGATGTTTCCTTTTTTCACTTCACCTTCCATTTATTCTGTTTTGTTAAAGACTGTTTTTAGAGCAGTTTTAGATTTATATTAAAATTAAGAGAAAGGTATAGAAATTTTCCATAAAATCCTTGTCCCCACACATGCATAGCTTCTCACATTATCAGCATCACTCGCCATAATGGTACATTTTTTACCAAGGTTAAACTTAGATTGACACATAATCACCCAAAGTCCATAGTTTACCTTGGGGTTTATTCTTGATGTTATACATTCCGTGGGTATGGACATACATATAATGACATATACCCATCATTATAATGTCATACATAGTGTTTTCACTGCCCTAAAAGTCCTCTGTGCTCCAACTATTCATCCTACCTTCCCTACCACACCACCCCTGGCAACCACTGATCTTTTTACTATCTCCATAGTTTTGTCTTTTCCAGAATGTCATATAGTTGGAATCACACTATTTGTAGCCTTTTTGGATTGGCTTCTTTCACTTAGTACTATGCATTTAAGGTTCCTCCATGTTTTTCATGGCTCAGTAGCTCTTTTCTTTTCAGTGCTGAGTCATATTCTGATGTCTGGGTGTACCACAGTTTATTTATCCTTTCACCAACAGAGGCATCTTGGGTGCTTCCAAGTTTTGGCAATTATGAATAAAGCTATGAACATCCATATTCTGGTGTTTATGCTGACATGAATTCTCAGCTCCTTTGGGTAAATGCCAAGGAATGATTACTGTGTTGTATGGTAGGCAGTATGATTAGTTTTGTAGAAACTTCCAAACAGCATTGCAAAGTTGTTGTAACATTTTGTACTATTTATTCTTCAAAGCATATTATTTTCAGGCTTCCATGGATTTCTTATATGTATGCAATCTCTTTTTTTCTCAAATCCAAACACGTTTCTATCTCTTCTCTCCTGAATACTGCTTGAAAGTTGATGGTATTTCTAAGATTCCAACCTGGACATTCTCTTTTAATTTTTACAGAATTTCCAAGGATAGCCTTCTGCTCTCATACCTCCACGTATTGTTTCTGTTTTTATAATTCCTGAAGTCATGTTTTCATCCTACATCACTTGCTTGAAACTTCAGACCTGTAGACCAGTTTTACCTCAACTGTTCTGTAAGCATCACAGTGGTAACATGAAAACCAAATTTAGTATTAGCAGCCACTCCTCTTCAGATGTGTTTCCTGAATTGGCTTTTTTGGTAAATGCACCTCTCTTTACTTGTGTCACCAGCCAGATGCTTGGGGTCTTCTTTGACTCTGCCTTCACTTTCATTTCTAACATCTGAGAGTCCCAAAGTGTTGTTATATTTCTTTGCTCATTTTCTTTCAAGTCTACCTCTCTATCCCTACTACCGCTCACATCATCTTTATGTCTTACTTTGATTTTGAAAGATCCTTCTAGCTAGCTGCTTTCCCCACCTGCAGGCTTGAATACCTTCTCTCTCTCATATCAGAGTCAATTTTTCAGAGTGTTGTTTGGGTGATCATTCCATATTAATGTCTGTTTTTGTTAGCCCCTGTTAATAATGCCATTTGCTACACCAGTGTCTCAGAATAAAGTCAAATAAAGACCTGCCGTGGTCTGCAAGGCCCTTCTGCAGCCTTCTCTCTGCTGCTGTTGGTAGAATTTCCTGCATGAGCTCTCTTCTTTCTGGCCTCATATTTGTGGTCCTCCTATTTTTCCTGGAATGTACTTTCTCCTCTTTGTCTACTTAACTTACACTTAGCTTTCAGCTTATTCAAGTGGCAGGTTTTTCTTCTTCCCTTCTCCTGTGTCCCACCTGGCATTGTTTTTCCTCATATGTCTTCCCTGTGGACTCTGAGCAATATTTCAATGATAGTATTTCTGTCATGTTTTAAATAACTTTTTTTTTTCTGATCTTCCCATCGTGACAAAGTGCTGTGTCCCCTTCACTTCTGCATGTGATTTTCTGTCATAGATGACATGAAGTTGGTTATTTTTTACCATTTTTCTATGACAGTGGTTTTCAGCTGGGGGTGAATTAGTCCCCCGGAGCTCATTTGGCAATGTCTGGAGACATTTTTGATAGTCACGATTGGTGGGTAGAGGTCAAACATGCTGCTAAACAACCCAACAATGCACAGTTCCCCACTACATTGTCTGGCCCAAAAAGGCAACAGTCCTGAGGTTGAGAAACCCTGTTCTAGGATGAAACGCAAAACTTTGGGGAACTAAATGAAAAGACATTTCATAAAAACAGAAGAATTTAAATTTGGAGTTCTCAAGTAATGTATAAAAGTTTTCAGTGTCTGGGAACTTAATTTTCAAACTGAGCTATTCTGGCTATTCTGTTTGTTTGTTTGTTTGTTTGTTTGTATAGCCTATTGTTAATATTTATTCAGAAGCTGTGTTGTAGGGCAGACATGTGACCCCAGCGCTTGTTAATGGGCTCGCAGCTGCCTCTAGTAGTTTAGGCATACGACTGAGATTGTGACAAGGGTGGAGAAACTAAGCTCTTCATTTGAGTTTTTTCACTTTTTTTGTTTTTTGAGGAGATGTGAGGATGGGTGACATTCTTTTTAAGCTCTTAAAAAGGATGTAATTATAAAATCATCTGAAAGGTCAAATGTGATTAACCTTTGTCTTACATAGATTAGCAAGTGATGAAAATGTTAGTGCTACTCTGCATGCACCAGTGCTCATGCCTACACACACACCCACACATGATAACCCTTACATACTGTAGCCTCTTCACTCTCTAGCCAGGGGCCTGTTTCAGTGCCAGTGACACAGTCCATGTTGATCCGTCAAAATAGACAGGGCTGCCCTGGCTGGTTTGGCTCAGCGGTCAGAGCGTCGGCCTGCGGTACAGAGAGACCCGGGTTCGGTTCCCGCTAAGGGCATGTACCTCGGTTGCAGTTTGTCCCCGGCCCTGGTTGGTTGTGCGGGTGGCAGCCACTCGATGTGTCCCTTTCATGTTGATGTTTCTCTCTCTCTCTCTCTTCCTCTCTCTCCCTCCCACTCTTTCTGAACAAAAAATAAAAAAATGTCCTCAGGTGAGGATAAAAAAAAAATAGGGCTCCTCATCCTGGTACAGAACATCCACTTAACTAAATATACAATTTACATTTAGTAAATTTAAAATGTAGAGGCTACAGATACCCTGAAAAACTAGAATGTTAAAGGATAAATTTTTGCTGGCATTAAAACTACATGGGACTGACTTGCAAAACCAAGTGATGGGAAAATAGAATACCTACCACACTTACGAGTTTTAGTGTGTGTCTGGGCAAAGACAGAAAGCATCACAGGAGAAAGTTTTGATTCTCCTCTCCTGTTAGGCTTATGTCATATGTGTTTCTGTTTATAATCCAGTTTTCAAAATCTTATATTGGTAGTTTAGAAATTTGAGTAGGGGAAAGAAGAAATGTTTTAGGAAACGTTAGGAAAAAGAGGCAATGACTTAATATTCTTACATAGTTCCTGATGATATTAGCAATTTAAAACTAGTCTCTGGCCCATCCAGTGTTTGAGCGTCAGTTCATGCTGGTTCGATTCCTGGTCAGGGCACACGCCCAGGTTGTGGGCCCGATCCCCAGTGGGGGGCATGCAGGAGGCAGCCAGTCGATGTTCTCTTTCATTAATGTTTCTATCTCTCTCTTCCTCTCCCTTCCTCTCTCTCTAAAATCAATAAAGAAAAAAAAATCTAGTCTCTGGAAAATATTATATTGAATTTGTGCTGGAAAAGTCTAGTTTTCATCTTTGTCCTTGGGGGCAATTTTCTTTGGTTTATATAACACATTGAATATTATTTACCTCACATTAAATTTCAAAATATATTTTTTTCCTCATAGATATTAGATTATAGTGACTGTCATCAGCCATTGAAGTTGATATTATTAGTTAGTTTTCAACTGACTATATATAGCACATTTTATTTAGTTTACTGAAGGAAGATTGAATATTTGTACCTAATTTGGTGGATTCTGTGAGAGAATGTCTGGCTTACAATTGGTTTAATTTCATCTTGTCTTTGGTTATATGGTTTGATACTTTGGATTTTGTGTCAAAATAGAAGTTTAAGCTACTGTATGTGCAAAGTTTAAGATATTGTATGTACAAAGTTATTAATTATAAGGGAGTAGAATAATAGGCATGTATAAATATGTACTTGAATAAAGAGTTCTTCAAATTTAATTGCATGTCTCTTAATTTTTTCAGACAAGTTCTACAGAAATTTTGGAGTATTCATCAGATAGTGAAAACAAAGATGACCCAGAGAATGTCTTGTTTATTGATTCAGAATCCTGTCACAACTACCACATGGACTTTGGATCAGATGGAAGACAGGTTATGGAGAGAAGGATAATCCCGAGGGTGAAATCTACAGATAATATTTTGTATACACCCCAGAAACAGGTGAAGTGGCCCAGGACTCCTGAAAATTCAGCCAAGAAGAAGAAGCTTTCAAGGTTAGATTACACATTTTTAAATACTTTTTAAAGTTTTTCTTTTTTCTTTCACAACCCAAATATCTAAAATGTTAATTAAAAATTGCTTACTTGCTTACTTAGGAAGGAAAATTGAGAGTATAAAATTGTAATTTCTCTAATTAATTATGGAAGTCTGACGTTCTGGAGATGATTTATGGACTTGCTCATGCAAGTTGAGCATTCAGTTTCAGTCATAACCAGTGTATGTGACTGCTTTCTTTCATGGAGATTGGGTTTATCAAATTTAATTGAACATAAGTGTTTCAGGTGATGTCTTAGACAATAAGACAATTAAATGAGTGTTTTCAAGTAACTTATAGTCTAAAGAGAGAAATAGAAATAAATTTAGACTATTCATATTGCTTTAATGAGAATGGTTACAGATATTGACTAGGGAAACACTTGGAAATACAAAGATGTATGAGAGAGCAAAGACTCATGGACAAGAAATTGGCTCGTGTGCGTGTAAGAGGTGTACCATATAGGGGATGTGTCCCAACTCTGTGTAATCCCTGGTTTCTTTGTGTTTTAAATTAGAACAAAAGAATAAAACCAGACCTGGTTGGTTTGGCTCAGCGTTTAAAGCATCGGCCTGTGTAATGAAGAGTTACGGGTTTGATTCCCATCAAGGGCACATACTTTGGTTGTGATTTGGTCCCCAGCCCTGGTCTGGGTCGTGCGGGAGGCAACCAGTCGATATGTCTCTCTCACGTTGATGTTTCTCTCTCTCCTTCCCATTCTGTTTGAAAATAATAATTTTTAAAGAGAATAAAACCAAAAACCCAGTGAAAATGAGAAGGCAGATATGTGGAAAGCACTGCCACAAAAGAAAACTTAATAGAGAATTTCAAGGAAAAATGATTTTCAGTAGAAAGAGCAAATGTGTCAATGAAGAGCACAATTTTTGTATCTGTTTAGGACATGTCTACATTAAGACATACCAAGTATGATGGTGCACGCTGAGACTCCAAGGGTAATGTTAGTGGACTAGTAGGAAAGAAGCCAGGGACCAGGGCTCACAGAGTACCCAAAACTCAAAGAGTGCATACAGTTTTGTGACTCCTCTGCTAGGAGCTGGGATTCAAGGCAGGAAGGTGGGGAGCTTAGCTGCTAGTGGATTGAAAGGAATCCAATGTCTAAAGACATTTCAGAGAGAAGGAGACAGATTTAGAGGATAATTGGGAGGACCCAGCAGAGACAGAGATGTTAGGTAATTGCTGTGTCAATGCCCAGGAAAGGAAGTAGGGGAGCAAGGCCTGGGTTGGAGAGACCTATCTTGAATATAGGAGTGAAGAGAAGAGTATGAGGATGTGACTGAGTCTTGTATGATGGATGTAGTATGTTCAGTCAGTTCATGCCTGTTCACCATACATTGTTTGTATGTGTAATTTATTTATTTAACATAAGACAGAAGACCTTATGCTCAGAGTTTAGAAATTATAGCCTCAAAAGAAAATGGTGAGAACAGGAAAAGAAACCAATTATAGCAAGTGATGTCCCCAATTCTATTAATGGCCTACTGCGTACCAAGCACTGTTTTAGGTCCTACAGACACAGTAACTAAATCGCTACCTGTCTTGGGGGGAATGCTGACAAGAAGCCAAGAAATAAAGTAGGAGTATTGTCAAAAGTAGTTAAACTTAATAGAAAAAAACAAAAAACAAACCCAGAACAAGAGGAATAGAGAATGGCCCAGAGGTGAGGAAGGGCCTTTGTAATTCAAAAAGGAACCAAGGGAGCTTCTGATAATATGACTTTTTGAACAGCGGGAAGAAACAGCATACCCAGTGGTTCGCTTCAGACCACAACAGTGCACGACTGGTGTAGCTCCACAAGAAGCACATACAGAAGGAGGTCTCTGCCAATACTGGGAACCTGCCGGGGCAAACACTGTTTTGTGAGGTTAGCTCCTGCACAGTAGCTCACTGTGGTCCTGGCCAATATTCACACCTAGCCAGCCTGAGGATTGACCCTACTGCTGCACGTGCCAATAGCAATAAAAGCTGAACTACAAGAGGAGAGCTCACATAACCCACACAAGGGACATTTCTGTAGCACCTGGCTGAGGTGATCAGGTTGATTGCACCACTGAGCACCACAGTGCACCCTGCTATATAAGGCCACCATACCAAGACAGGGAGACATATCAGATCTGCTTAATACATGAAAACAAATACAGAGAGGAAGCAACAATGGGGAGACAAACATGCTCCAAATGAAAGAACAGGAGAAATATTCGGAAAAAGAATTAAATGAGATAGAGGTAAGCAACTTTCCAGATACAGAGTTCAAAATAATGGTTATAGGAAGCTCAAGGAACTGAGAGAGAACTTCAATAGCATAACAAAGGACACAGAAACCATAAAAAAGAGTCAGTCAGAAATGAAGAATACAATAACTAAAATTAAGAATACATTAGAAGGGATCAACAGCAGATTAGATGAAGCAGATGATCAAATCAGCAACTTAGAAGACAAGTTGACAGAAAACACCCAATCAGAACATTAAAGAGAAAAAATAATTTTAAAAATGAGGATAGTTTAAGGAACCTCTGAGACAACATCAGGGATAACAACATCCACACCATAGGGTTACCAAAAGAGAGAGAGCAAGGAATTGAGAACCTATGTGAAGAAATAATGACTAAAAAATTCCGTAGCCTGGTGAAGGAAGAAGAAACTCAATTCAGGGAAGCATAAAGAATCTGAAACAAGATGAACCCAAAGAGGCCCACACAAAGACATACCATAATTAAAATGACAAAGTATAAAGAAAAAGAGGGAATCTTAAAAGCAGCAACAGGAAGGTAGTTAGTTACCTACGAGGGAGCTCCCATAAGACTGTCAGCTGACCTCTGAACAGAAACTTTTCAGGCCAGAAGGGACTGACATAAAATAATCAAAGTGATTAAAAGCAAGAGCCTACACTCAAGACTATTGTACCGAGCAAGGCTATTATTTAAAATTGTAGGAGAAATAGAGTTTTCCAGACAAGAAAAAGTTAAACCAGTACTATAAGAAATGTAAAAGAGACTTCTTTAAGAAGAAAGAAAAAAAAAAGAGGAAAATAAATATGAACATATTGATTACTACCAAGTAAATCAAATTAGTAATCAAAAAATTTCCTAAAACAATAGTTTTGGGCAGGATGGCTTCACAGGTGAATTTTACCAAACATTTTAAGGAAAATTACACCTATGTCAAACTATTCCAAAAATTTTGAAAGGAAGGAAGACTCTCAAACTTGTTTTATGGGGTCAAATTATCCCAATGCCAAAACCAACAAAGACATTACAAAAAAAGAAAATTATAGGCCATTATCACTGATGAACATAAAGGCAGAAATCCTCAACAAAATGTTAGCAGAAAGAACTAGGCAATACATTAAAAAGTTTTTATGGCATGACTAAGTGTGATTTTTGTGCATGGTGTAAGATGGGAGTTTCAGTTCCATTCTTTGGCATATGGCTTTCCAGTTTTCCCAATACCATTTATCAGAGACTATACTTTCTCCCATTATATATTCATGGCTTGTTTGTCACAGAGAAATTGACAAAGGAGTCAAGAACTCATGAGTTTATTTCTGGACTTTCTATTTTGTTTCATTGAAATGTGTGTCTGTTTCTATACAAATACCATACTGTTTTTATTACTATCGCTTTGTAATACAATTTGAAATCAGAAAGTGTAATGTCTCCAGATCTGTTCTTTTTTCTCCCCAAGGTGGCTTTGGTTATTAGGAGTCTTTTGTGGTTCCATGCACCACAAAAATGTTTTTTATCTGTGAAAAATGCCATTGACCTTTTGATAGAGATTGCATCAAATCTATAAATTACTTTGGGTATTATGGACATTTTAATAATATTCTTCCAACTCATGAGCACAAAATATTTTTCAATTTTTTTTTATCCTTCCTCAATTTCTTTTATCGTCTTCTACTTTTCAGTGTACAGATCTTAAACTTCCTTAATTAAATTTATTCCTAGGTATTTTATTTGTTTTGATGCAATTGTAAATTGGATTGTTTTCTTAATTTCTCTTTTGGAAAGTTCATGGTTAGTATATAGAAACATAACTAATTTTTGTATGTATGTAGATTTTGTGTCCTGCAACTTTGCTGAACTCATTAGTTCGAACACTTTTTGGTAGGATATTTAGGGTTTTCTGTATGTAATACCATGTAATCTATAAATAGAGACAGATTTAATTTTTCCTCTCTGGTTTGAATACCTTTTATTTATTTTTCTTGACTAATTGCTCTGGCTAGGACTTTCAGTGCATTGTTAAATAAAAGAGGAAAAAGTGGTTATCCTTGTCTTGTACCTGACCTCAGAGGACTGAGACTCCTTGCACCTCAGGTGTCATCTCAGCGGCCGCAATATTTCTCCCCATTTTTGACCACCATGCAGCTAGTTCTGAATCTTCACCCCTCCTACCAGACTGAAAGTGGCTGCTTCTGTATGTGCTTAGCTGTAGAACTCCTGTACAGCTATATATCAGGCAGTTCACAATGATAGTTGTTGTGTAGTTCTGGTGATAACTTTGATGGCATTGTTGGAAGAGGTGAGGACAGTGTTTACTTAATCTGCCTTCTTGACTAGAAACTCTGTCCTGATTTTCATTATTTCTCTTCTACTACCTTTGGGTATAGTTTATTCTTTTAATGATCTTATAAGATGTAAAGCAGATAGTGTTTATTTGAGGTCTTTTTTCTTTTTTTTTTACATTTAAATTTAAAATTACAGTTGACTTTCAAGCCTAGTAGTTGGACAATCATACTTTACACAGTGATCCCTCAGATATTTCTAGAATACATCTGGCACTATACATAATTATCACAATATTATTGACTATATTCCCTATGCTGTACTTTATATCCCCATGACTATTTTGTAACTACAAATTTGTACTTTAAATCCCTTTACTTTTTCACACCAAACTCCCTTCTGGCAACCAGCATCTGTTCTCAGCATCAATGAGGCTGTTTCTATTTTGTTTGTTTCTTTTGTTCTTTAGATTCCACATACAAGTGAAATCATATAGTATTTGTCTTTTTCTGTCTGACTTATTTCAGTTAGCAAATATCCTCTAGAGCATTCATACTGTCAAAAATGTTAAAATTTCATTCTTTTTTATGGTCAAGTAATATTACATTTTATATATGTACCACAACATTTTTTATAGTCTATTGATGAGCACTTGGGTTGTTTCTATATCTTGGCTATTGTAAATAATGCTGTAATGAATATAGAGGTGCATATAACCTTTTAAATTTCTGTTTCCTTGTTTATAAGGTAGTTGCATTTTTTTTTTTAATCCTCACCCAAGGACATTTTTTCATTTTTTGTTCAGATAGAGTAGGAGGGAGAGAGAGGAAGAGAGAGAGAGAGAAACATCGACATGAAAGTGACACATCGAGTGGCTGCCACCCGCACGACCAACCAGGGCCGGGGACAAACCGCAACCAAGGTACATGCCCCTAGCGGGAACCGAACCCGGGTCTCTCCGGACCGCGGGCCAACGCTCTAACCGCTGAGACAAACCGGCCAGGGCGGTAGTTGCATTTTTAATTTTTCTGAGAAAACTCCATACTGCTTCCCACAATGGCTCCACTGATCTGCATTCCCACCAACAGTCTAGGAATATTCCCTTTTCTCCACATCTTCGCCAACACCTACATGTTGGTTTACTGTTGATAGCCATTCTGATAGATGTGAGATGATATTTCATTGTGTTTTTTTTTTGTTTTTTATCCTCCCCTGAGGACATTTTTGCACTTTATCTTGAGATATAGAGTGGGAGGGAGAGAAGGAGGAAGAGAGAGAGAGAGACATCGATATAAGAGAGACACATTGAGTGGTCGCCACCCACACGACCCCAACCGGGGCTGGGGACAAACTGCAACCGAGGTACGTGCCCTTAGTAGGAACCGAACCCTGGCCTCTCTGGTCCGCAGGCCAATGCTCTAACCACTGAGCCAAACCGGCCAGGGCCATTGTGGTTTTAATTTACATTTCTCTATGTATTACTGACAATGAACTTCTTTTCATATGTCTCTTGGCCATCTGTATGTGCTCTGTAGAGAAGTGTCTATTCAGGTCATCTACCCATTTTTTAATTGGGTTGATTTTTGGTGTTGTCTGTAATTTCTTGGATATTAACTACTAATTGTATGTATCATTGTTGAATATGGTCTCCCATTCAGTGGGTTGTCATTTTATTTTGTTGATGGTTTCCTTTGCTGTGCAAAAACTTTTTAGTTTGTTGTAGTCCCATATGTTTATTTTTCAAAAAAATTTTCCTTGCCCAAGAAGATATATAAAAAAAAATAATGCTATGGCAAATGTTCAAGATTTTACTGCCTATGTTTTCTTTTAGAATTTTCATGTTTTCTAGTCTTATATTTGTCTTGAATGCATTTTAACTTTATTCATGTATATGTTGTAAGAAGGCAGTCTAATTTCATTTTTTGTACTTAATCTCATCTTCCCAGCACCATTAGTTGAATAGACTTTATCCCATTGTATATTCTTGCCTACTTTTCTGAATATTTTTTTTTGTTATTCCTTACCCGAAAATATTTTCCCATTGATTTTTAGAGAGAGTGGAAGGGAGGGAGGAATGGAGAGAGAGAGTGGTGGAGAGAAACATCGATATGAGAGAGACACATCAATTGGTCGCCTCCCACACAACCCTGACTGGGGCTGGGGATTGAACCTGCAACCCAGGTACATGCCCTTGACTGGAATCAAACCCACGACCCTTAAGTTTGCTGGCCCACGCTCTAACTGCTGAGCCAAACCAGTCAGGACAACTTTTTCGGATATTGATTGTTCATAAAGGTGTGGGTTTATTTCTGGGATCTCTATTCTGTTCCATTGATCTGTATGTCTGTTTTTATGTCAGTAACATGCAGTTTTGATTACTATGGCCTTGTAGTGGAGTTTGATATCAGATAGCATGATTCGTCCAACTTTGTTCTGCTTTCTCAAGATTGCTGTGGTTATTTGAGGTCTTTTGTGGTTCTATATAAATTTTTGGAATATTTTTTTCTAGTTTGTGAAATTTGCCATTGGTATCTTGATAGGAATTGGCGTTGAATCTATAAATTGATTTGGATAGTATGGACATTTTAATAATTTTAATTCTTCCAGTCCATGAGCACAATATATACTTTCACTTATTTAAAGTTCTTCAGTTTCTTTTTCAGTGTCACAGTTTTCCAAGTACAGGTTTTTTTTATATCCTTGGTTAAATTTATTCCTAGGTATTATATTTTTTTGGACGTTGTGAATGGGATTGGTTTCTTAGTTTTTCTTTCGGATAGTTTATTATTGGTGTATAAAATGCAACTGATTTCTGGATATTTATTTTGTAGTTTTTTGATGGAATCTTTAGGGTTCTCTCTATATCATGTCATCTTCAAATAATGATAGTTTTACCTCCTTCTTTCCAATTTGGATGCCTTTTATTTGTTCTTCTTGTATGACTGCTGTGGCTAGGACTTCCAGTACTATGTTGAATAATAGTGGTGAAAGCAGACATCCCTGTCTTGTTCCTGATCTTGAGAGAAACGCTTTAGTTTTGCCCATTGGTATGATATTGGGTATGGATTTGTCATATATGGCCTTTATGCCTTTTCTGCATCTACTTGTACAATCATGTGATTTTTATCTTTCTTTTTTTTAATGTGGTGTATCACGTTTATTGATATGCTGATAAAATACCAACCTTGAATCCCCAAAATATACACCGCTTGATCATGGTGTATGATCTTTTTCATGTATTGCTGGATCAGGTTTGGTAATATTTTATTGAGTATTTTAGCATCTATGTTCATGAGGGATATAGGCCTATAATTTTTTTTTCTGTGTTGTGTCCTTATCTGGTTTTGGAATTAGGATAATGCTGGGCTCGTGAAAGGAGCTTGGGACTCTTTTCTCCTTTTGAGTTTTTTGGAATTGTGTGAGAAGGATAGGTGTTAGTTCTTATTTGAATGTTTGTTAAAATTCATATGTGAAGCCATCCAGTCCACACCTTTTGTTTGTTGGGAGTTTTTTGTTTACTGCTTTAATTTCATTAGTTGTGATCAGTCTATTCAGATTTTCTGATTCTTCCTGATTGAGTTTTGGAAGATTGTATGTTTCTAGGAATTTATCTTTTTTGTCCAGATTGTTCAATTTGTTGGCATATATTTGTTCATAAAATTTTCTTACAATCCTTTGTGTTTCTGTGGTGTCAGTTGTGACTTCTCTTTCATTTCTCTTTTTTTTTATTTGGGTCCTCTCCCCCACTTTTTTTTTTTTTTTTTTTGCTGAGTCTTTTAAAATCATTGTCATATTTATCTTTCCAAAGAACCAGCTGTTGGTTTTATTCATCTTCTGTGTTATTTTTTAGACTATTTCACTTATTTCTGCTCTGATTTTATTATTACCTTTCTTCTACTCATTTTGGCCTTTATTTGTTCTTTTTCAAGTTCCTTTAAGTGTAAAGTTAGATTGCTTGAGATTTTTCTTGTTTCTAGAGATAGGCCTGTAATGTTATGCATTTCTCACTTAGGACTTCTTTCGCTGTATCTCATAGATTTTGGGTTGTCGTGTTCTCATTTTCATTTGTTTTAAGGTAACTTTTTATTTCTTCATTGTTAACTCATTCATTGTTTAGTAGCATGTTACTTAGTTTACATATCTTTGTGTGTTTTTCAGTTGTATTCTTGTGATTGATTTCTAGTTTCATACCTTTGTGGTCAGGGAAGATGCTTGATATGATTTCACTCTTTTTAAGTTTACTGAGACTTGTTTTGTGTCCTAACATGTGGTCTATCCTAGAAAATGTTCCATGTACACTTCAATGTCTATTCTGCCTGTTTTATGTGAGATGCTATGAAGATATCAATTAAATCCATCTATCTAGCGTGTAATTTTAAGGACATTATTTCCTTATTGATTATCTGTCTGGAAGATCTAGCCATTGATGTCAATGGGGTGTTAAAATTTTCTACTCTGATTGTTGTATTGTTGATCTCTCATTTAATGTCCATCAAGACTTGCTTTATATATTTAGGTGCTTCTATATTGGGTGCATAAATATTTACAAAGGTTATATCCTCTGGTTGGATTGTTTCCTTTATCATTATGTACTATCCTTCTTTGTCTCTTACTATACAGCCTTTGTTTTGAAGTCTATTTTGTCAGATACAAGTGTTGCTCCCTAGCTTTTTTTTTGCACGAAATATCTCTTTTACACCCCTTTACTTTTAGTCTGTGTGTATCATTCCTTCTGAGGTGGGTCTTTTGTAGACAGCATATACGTGGGTCTTGCTTTCTTATCCATTCAGCTACCCTATATCATTTGATTACAGCATGTAAGCCATTTATATTTAAAGTGATCATTGGTAGGTACATATTTTTTGCCATTTAAATCTTTGAGTTATGTTCCTCTGTCATCTTCTTCTTTCATCTTTTTTCTTCCCTTTTCCTTCTTCTTTGTTCGACCCTGTAACATTTCTTGTAATAGTGATTTGGTGGTAAAGAACTTCTTTAGCTTTTCTTTTTCTGGGGAGGCCTTTATTTCTCCAAATTTTTTAAAATGTGGAATGCTTCACAAATCTACATGTAATCCTTGTGCAGGGGCCATGCTAATCTCTGTATCTTTCCAGTTTCAGTAAATGTGCCGTTAAAGTGAGCATTCTGCTTCAATTTTAAATTATAATCTTGCTTGGTAAAGTAGTCTTGGTTGTAGGTTCTTGCTTTTTATCACTTTGAATATTTCATGCCAATAATCTGACTGGAATTTTTTTTTTTTCTTTTGTGAGAAATAAGCTGACAGTCTTATGGGAGCTTTTTTGTGCATAACTCACTGCCTTCCCCTTGCTTTTTTAAAGATTCTCTTTGTCTTTAACTTTTAGCATTTTAATTATGATGTGTTTTGGTGTGGGCTTCTTTCACTTCATCTTGATTGGAATTCTCTGTACTTTCTGTACTTGTGTCTCTTTCCTTCACCAGAGTAGGAGAGTTTTCTGTCATTATTTCTTCAAATAGGTTCTTGATCCCTTGTGCTCTCTCTCCTTCTTCTGGTACTCCTATGATGCAGATATGGTTATGCTTCATGTTGACCCACAAGTACCTTAATCTATCCTCATTTTTAAAAACTCCTTTTTTCATTTTTCTGATCTGATTGTGTGTTTTCTGCTACCTTGTCTTCCCAATCACTGATTTGATCCTCTGCTTCATTCAATCTGCTGTTTATTTTTTCTGGTGTATTCTTCACCTCAGACATTGATCCTCATTTCTTACTGGCTCTTTTTTATGGTCTCTATGACCTTTTTTTTAATGCTTGCTATCTGTTTGTTGAAGTTCTCACTAATTTCCTTGAGCATCTTTATAACCTTTTTTTTTTTTTAACTCTCTGATAAATTGCTTGCTTCCATTTTATTTAGCTCCTTTTAAAAAAATTTCTTTCTTTCTTTCTTTCTTTCTTTCTTTCTTTCTTTCTTTCTTTCTTTCTTTCTTTCTTTCTCTTTCTTTTTTAGAGAGAGAGGAAGGGAGAGGGAGAGAGAGATAGAAACATCGATGAGAGAGAACATCGATTGGCTGCCTCCTGCATGCCCCCACTGGGGACTTGGCTCACAACCTGTGCATGTGCCCTGACCAGAAATCGAACCAGCGACCCCCTCGTGCATGGGTTGACACTCAGCCACTGTGCCACACCAGCTGGGCTTAGTTAGCTCTTTTTGGGGGGAATTCTCTTGTTCTTTCATTTGAGTAATGTTTCTTTGTCTCCCTATTTAGGCTGCCTCTTTGTGTTTGTTTCTATTTATAGGTAGATTTGCTATGACTCCCACTCTTGGTATGGTGGCCTTATATTGTAGGTTTACTGTGGGACCCACTGGTGCAATTTTCTTGATCCTTTGAGCCGGGTGCTCAAGGAATGTCTCTTGTGTGTGTTATGTGGTGCCTCTAGTTGTAATTGAGTCTTGATTGCTATTGGCCAGTTCTTCTGTGGGGTCAGCCCTCAGGTTGGCTGACTGTGAGGCTCAGTCCCGACCATAGCATGCGAGCTGCTGTTCAGGTGCTGACCACACAAAGCAGAATTTGCCCCAGCAGGGTCTGGTGCCTACCAAGAGCTTTCTTTGGTTATGCTGCTTGTGAGGCTAATTGGATCCTGTTCTTATGTTGTCTGAAGCTGGTCACTGGGTGTGTTATTCATGGTTATCTTGGGAGGGACTCTGATGCAGGCCAATGTCAGATGCTGACTATAACTGGCTCTGGGAAGCCTGTTTGGAGCTACAAAGTAATCCACGGTTTGTGTCTGCCTCTGCTGTGTCTGGGTGTGCAAATTGCCCAGCCTGCCAGCACCAGGCTCAGGGACAGATCATCAGAAGTTATAAGATTTGCCTCTTTCTGCCAGCTGCCTAATAGGCTTAGTCACTGAAAGACCCTCTGGCATTACTGAAGTTGCATTAAGTAGGTTTTCAGTGAGTCACCAGGTAGGGGGGGAGTGGTATTCACCATATTGACACAGGTTCAAACTCAGTGCCTGTGCTGCATCTCAGGCCATTCAGCAAATGTCTAAGGCTATATCAAGTCTAGCTGCCATGTGCAAGGTGTCTACAGTCCTTTGTAGTGGGCAAGGTCTCAGGGAGTCATCAGGGTGAAGCCAGCAGAGTTTGTCAGGCCCAAACAGACCAAGATTTGGCCACATGAATATTGGACTCTGCACTTGTCGGGCATGTGAGGGAAAAATGGCCTCTGACCTAGAGCCACACAACTCAGTCTGTCCAAGGTTCTGCCAGGAGCTTGAGCTCAATGGGGAAGGGTTGCCCAGAGTCAGAAGGGTGGAGCTATTGAATCTCCCATGATGGGGAGGTGCTGGTCAGGTTTGAGGGAAGGTGGTAGGACTGGCCTCCACCCAGAGCCACACTACTCAGTCTGTCCCAGATTCTGCCCAGACCTAAGCAGGGCAGGACCACCGAGAGCCCAGAGTGTGTGGCTAGAGGATCTCCCATGAGGGGTAGTTACCAGCCAGATCCATGGGTAAATGGAGGGAATGGCCCCCGCCCCAAAGCCATACCACTCAGTTACTGACACCCCCTGAATCTGCCTAGATCTCTGTATCCTGACCCAGGCAGCTGACTCCTCAGCAGGGCATGAGCTTTGCAACGTGAGGTGATAGAGAGTTTGGAGCGTTGGGTTATTACTTTTCCCCAGGCTGATGCCACAGAGATGGGAGTGCTTCACCTAAGGTAAACGGGGTCTGTGGTATGAAAGAATGACTCAGCACAGGGATCTTGGCATCTGTCCCCACACCTCTCTCCCTACAGCCACAAACCCCAGTCTCTCCTCACACAACTCCCATCTGCCCCACCCTTCCTCCGCTGGAGCCCAGGGTGAGTGGCTGTGAATGAGATTTTGTACATTGGCCCTTAGGAGGGTGCCTGTGTCTTTTGCAGACTCCTGTCTCTCTCTGGCAGACAGAATCCCTGTTGACTTTCACTGCCAGATGTTATGTGGGCATCTGTTCCCAGATCTGGTGCTTTGGGCTCTAGAACTTGGCCTGAGGTTCAGACCCCATGCTCCTCAGGGAGAACTTTGCAGCTGAGATATTTCTCCGGAATCTCGGAATCTCAGCCTCTGCCCGTGGGAGCCGGGCCAGCCCTTTTCATGTCTCAGCCCTGCTACCAGTCTCAGTGTGACTTCTTCTGTATATCCTTGGTTATAAGACTTCTGTTCAGCTAGTCTTCAGTTGGTTATTCCAGTTGACTGTTCTGTGTTTTAGTTGTTATTTCATATTGGTTCCGGGAGGAGGTGAGTATAGCATCTACCTAGTCTGCTGCCATCTTGGTACTCCTTTGACATATTTTTTTAATGCTAACAAATTTTTATTAGAATGATGATTGTTGATTAGAAATCATGGTGTTTACATTTCTAAGTTTTGGTGCATCTGATTGGAACTTTCTGCAGGAATTCTCTGGGCAGATTGGAGCAGATGTGCTGTGTGAGGCACTGTGTAGCTCCTAGTGACTAAAACCAAGTGTAAAACGCCGGTTCTGTCGTAGGTCTGATACTTCCACATGGAGAGGGCTGTTCTTCGTTCAGTTTCAGTCTTGTTTTTCACCTTTTGCCCTACAGTTCTTACAGTTTATTTGTGGGATATAGGACTTGACTTTAATCATGTCCTTTCAATTGTATTTTGTCTTTTTTTTCCTCCTCTTGAAGTCATAGGTTAGAAAAAAACATTTGAAAAATAATTATCTTGATCATTGTGCAAAGAATACACTTTTGTTTTTTCTTTTGTTTATTATACTAAGAGTATCTTTTTAAGCAGTGCTCTTTGAGACAGCAGGTAAGCTTGTGAACTCTAGAGACAGATTACCTGTTTGTGCATATAGCTCTGCTACATATCAGATGTCTCACCTGGTACAGGTATTACAATGCCTCAGTGCCTCGGTTTATCATCTGTAAATGAGGATGACTGTCGTACCTACTTTCATAGTGTTGTTCAGAAGGGGAGTATACATGAGTTACTTAATGTAAACAGAATGATATGGAGAAGAGTTTACATATATTAAGTAGAGGTAGATATATGTAAAGTAGGGGTTCTTTGGCATGTTTGTGATTATGAGAATTTTTTTTTAATTTGCTCTTATATATTGCACATACACACATTCAGAAACAATTAGTGTGTATAGGAAAACAAAGTAGGTAGTAGTGATAATATCTAACATGTATTAAAACAAGATCTTTAAATCATTGTGAACAGAGTATGTGGAAGTAAAACATTTTTAAAAAATCAGTAACACACCCTGGCCGGTTTGGCTCAGCGGTTAGAGCGTCGGCCTGCGGTCCAGGGAGACCCGGGTTCGGTTCCCGCTAAGGGCATGTGCCTCGGTTGCAGTTTGTCCCCAGCCCTGGTTGGTCGTGCGGGTGGCAGCCACTCGATGTGTCCCTTTCACGTCGATGTGTGTCTCTCTCTCTCTCTTCCCCTCTCCCCTTTCCACTCTATCTGAACAAAAAATGAAAAGATGTCCTCGGGTGAGGATTAAAAAAAAAAAAAAAATCAGTAACACTAATGAATAACATTTTTTGAATGCCAGGCAATGTGGTAAGTCCTTTCTGGTTTCAACAACTATTTCCTCATCTGGCTAGTTATGTAATATTGGTGAGTTTCATTATCCTCTCTTTAAACTCTGATATATCATATCATGTCCGTTCTTTTTACTTTAAAGGGATGTTATTAAAATGAGATAATTTAGTGAGATGTTCAGTGAACTGGTTCATAATCAGATAAGATAAAACATTGATAAATTATGTTGCATGTAGTTATAATAGTAATTAATAATTAATCTTGATTTGTCTTGAGATCCTAGTTGTGTTAGGAATTGCTGACTTCTCTGAATCAAGAATATATATGTAATATGTTTATATGTATTTAAAAAATATACATCAGCCCTGGCCGGTTTGGCTCAGCGGTTGGAGCATTGGCCTGCGGACCAGAGAGTCCTGGGTTAAGTTCCTGCTAGGGGCACATACAAAAAAAAAAAAAAATATATATATATATATATATATATATATATATATATATATATACACACACACACACACACACACACACACATCAATGTGTATTTATTCATTGGTAGGTAAGGGTTTTTTGAAGTACCTGTATGTCCATTGTTAGCAGTCATCTTCCTGCAATACACGGAAACTTTTCTGTTTTTGTGATGTTGGTATTCTTGCTGTGTGTTTGTGATTAATACTCAATTATCTCTTTTGTCCAAATAATGAGCCCATACCTAAATTGTCTTACTGAAGTAGTCTACCTGTCAGGTTTTATTATTGACTACTTTACTATTGAACCAACTTTACATTTAACTGTCTGTTACTGTCTGCCAAGCAGATTATAAACCCTTCTTGACCCCAATGGCATAGCCTTTTTTGTATCCCTGGCACTAGTACTTTGCTAGGTAGAATAGGAAACAAGTAATCAGTACATGTTTATGGAATAAGTAAACTAAGAAAGAAGGAAACGAAGTCAAACTGATATGAGAGTAGTCCATATAGCTAAGAATCAGAAAACTGATCAGAGCTTCCAAGAAATCTTTAAAAAGTGGGTTACTGACCTAGGAGGAATGGGCCCTTAGGAAAAGAATGTAATTTCAAATAAGTTAAAATTGAATGTTTTATATCTATTTGTCTCTGGTTGGAGGATAAAACATAAATGTTGCAACTATTCTGAAGCTTTTGTTTTTAAGTAAACTTAATACATTATAATTCATTAAACAGAGGCGGGCTAGCAGAAAGACTAAATGGACTGCAGAATCGAGAGAGATCTGCCATTTCTTTGTGGAGACATCAGTGTGTTTCTTACCAAAAGACACTTTCAGGTAAGGATTGCACTGGAATCTGAGATTGTGGGTAAGAAACATGCCAGTTAAAAATATTTTCACATTAAAATATATGAAGTTGATCATTACTGTTTTCATGACTTTATTTTTCTCTACGTGCCATATAGGTTTCAGAAATTATTCCAAAAGATGAGCCCATTCTTATAAGGTCTTAATGATTTCTCCCCATAGAGCTTCTCATATAGTTCAACAGAAATCTTATTCTTTAAGATCTGACTTGAAGCATTCTGTTAGACCTTTTTCTTGCTATATCTAAGTCAGTAGCTTTCAGACTTTTGTGACTGCGACTATTGTAAGAAATACATTTTATATAATTTCCTAATGCACTTATGACATTCACTCACACACACACACACCCTGAAACTAATACTTCATAAACAACACTAGCCTTAGTTTGTGTGATATACTCTGCATTGTTTTTTATTTTTACCATAATCCTCATTCCATTAAATGGATGCAGGCCTTTCTAATGATTAGCAATGTGAATTCAAAAGTTGTTACTACAAGTAAGTGACCGAAACTCATATTTCTTAACAAATTTTTTGATATTTAAAATATTTCACATACCAAGAAAAGCTCCATCTCCTATGAGATAGTGTTCTTCTTCATGGTTTCTTTCTGGGTGGTCTCTCCATCTGGAGCTGGGAAGAGGTGTGTGGGCATGGTCATCTGTTCTACATCTACTATTAATAATTGTCTCTCCAAAGAAGGACATTTAGTATACAATACCCAACATATGAAAGCAACCTGAGTGGCCATCAGTGGATGACTGGATAAAGAAGTGGTACATATATACAATGGAATATTACTCAGTCGTGAAGAGGAATTAAATCTTGCCATTTGCAACAACATGGATGGAACTAGGGGTGTTATGCCAAGGGAAATAAGTCAGATAGAAAGACAAATAATGTATGCTTTCACTTATATGTGGGATCTAATAAACAACACAAATACAAACTCATAGATACAGAGAAAAAACTGATAGTTGCCTGAAGGGAGGAGTGTTGGGTAGTCTGGGTGAAAGGGGTGAGGGGATTAAGAAGTATAGATTGACAGTTACAAAATAGTCAGGGGGTTGTAAAGTTCAGCATAGGGAATACAGTCAATAATGCAGTGACTATGTATGGTGCCAGGTGGGTATTAGACTCATGGTGGGGATCACTTCTTAAATATATAAATGTCTAACTACTATGCTGAACTCTTGAAACTAAAATAATAATAAAACAACATTGAATGTCAAGTGTAATTGAAAAAAAATCAGGGTATATAAAATACAACATAGGGAAATATAGTCAACAATAATGTAATAACTATGTATGGTGCCAGGTAGATAGTAGATTTATTGGGGGAATCACGTTGTAGGTTATATAAATGTCTAACCACTATGCTATTTACCTGAAACTAATATAATATTGAATGTTAACTATAATTAAAACTTTTTTTAATGAAAAAAATAGTTGTCTCTCCAGGGTGATACTTGGAATATGCATTTTATTAGAGTCACAGTTTATTTTTGCATGTTACAGGGTAAAAGAGAACTAGAGTGCTAGATAGAACACTCAAATAGTATGTTCTCAACTATTACATTTTCTTTTGGAAGACTTTTGAATTCTTATGTCATTTATTACCTTAAAATCCTTTCCAGCTGTATTTGAGCAACTATCTTGTCTCTTTCACATTCTTGTATTAGAGTAGTATGATGTAAACATATGCACATATGTCATCAGGGTGACCTGATACATATGACCCAAGAATAATTTTTTTGTTATATGAGTCTATGGATCAGCCTATTGTTACATTTATTACTTTGTATCTTATCATTTTTATATCAAGGATTATAATATTAAATAATCATCTTTACAACTAATTTGATCACTCAGAAAGCCAAGCATACATAAAGATTGCCTTATTATTCAGGGAAGTCATTAATACACTGGCTTAAGCACAAAAAATAATTTAATAGCACTCACAAATTACTTAGAGGAGGGAAATGACTTGTCCTGACTAAAGTAAGTTAAAGGAAGAAACAGAGCTAGAACCTCAGCCTCCTGATTCTCAGTGCCATGCACTTTCAATGATGCCACATCCTATCTAATGAAAATAATTTTTTTTACTCCTTTATCAATTTTCTCTTGATAGTACTATTGAGGAATATCCAAACACTCCAAATTGGGCTTCGTGTGTTCAGTAGGTATCTATCCTGAATTTTGTTGACTTTATAAGTCTCGAAAAAGTGTAAATATCCTTAAGGTGAGAGCAAGGCTTAGAAAAACTTTATTTTGGACTATAAATTAGGAAGTAGAGAAAATAGCTTCTGGCTGTCCTCTTTTCTCCTTCTTCATTATCCTCATAGTTGTCTCACATTTGGAGGTTCTCTGTCTGGCAGGGTGCAGTGCTGAAGGCTTACTATATATTGAATCATTTGGTATTCAAAATAATCTTCTAAACAGAGTTTGCTTTTCTTATTTTCCAGATGAGGAAATTGTAGGTTGAAGATAGGGTATAGATGAGTAAGCCCATATTTGAAGTATCTGTTAAGTCCATATTCCTATTCACTAATCTATACAGGCATTCATTAGAGTATCTGTTTGGGCTGGAGAAAGTTAGGATTACAAAGACAAGGGGTTAAGGAATCAGAAAAATTAGAAACACTGGTATAAACATGATTTTTCTTTGGAAAAAAGTAGTCTATAAATGTAAGGTCTGTGTTGCAGACTTGAAACAGCACTAATTGGAATTTCATAGGACATAATGTTACAGAGATTATGTTAATTGTGGATCTGTGTAAGTAGGATTTCTTAACATGTTGTGATTTTTATAGGAAGATGGCAGATTGTCTTCTTAATTATTTATTGTAATACATACTAGAAATTACTATACATTGTTGTCCTAGCTTCTCATATCAGTGAATTGACAACATACTCAAACACAGAATTTGAGAGAGTATTTTCTGGAGGTGGAAATAGAAAAATACCAAGTATGACTGTGTGTCTGGAATGAAGAAGGAAAAGATGATTTTTTGGGGGGGTTCATTACCACCAAATAGCTTATTTGGAATGTTTCTTATAATTTTCCTTCTTAAATTTGGTGATGGAAGGTATGTAATTGTATCGTGAGAAAAAGATAAAAGCAAAATAAAACAAAAGAATGAGAGCCAAAAATTAATCTATTCATTTGATAGGTGAATGTGACAGTCTCCAATATATTTTTCTCTTAGAAATGTGAAGATTTTTGAAATTTGGATTTTAGATTTTTCAATTTATTTTTAATTAGAGTTGACATTACAATATTATATTAATTTTAGGTGTACAACACAGTGAATCAACATTTCTATACTTTGTGATCACCACAATAATTCTAGTGACCATCTGTCACTGTACGTAGTTACTATGATATTATTGACTCTATTCCCTGTATATTACATTGGCCTGACTTATAATAGGAAGTTTGTACTTCATAATCCTTTTCCACTTTTCCATTCAATCCCGTACACACACGTGCGTGCGCGCAGCCATCTGTTTGTTCTTTGTATCTATGAGTCTGTTCTGTTTTCTTTTGTTTGTTCATTTCTTTTGATTTTTAGAATTCATTACGGTATTTTTCATTCTCTGTCCTACTTATTTCACTTAACATAATACCCATTAGGTCCATCTATGTTTTAGCAAATGGCAAGATTTCATTCTCTATATAGCTAAGTAGTATTCCATTGAATACATGTACCACATTCATCTATTGATGGACAGCTAGGTTGTTTTCATATCTTGGTTATTGTAAACAATTCTGCAATGAATATAGGGGTTCATATGTCTTTTCAAATTAGTGTTTTGGTCGTTCCCCCCCCCCCCCCACCTTTGGACAAATACCCAGAAGTGAAATTACTAGAGTAGTTCCATTTTTATTTTTATGAGAAGTCTCCATACTGTTTTCCATAGCAGCTATATTAATTTATAGTTCGAATAACAGAGCACAGAGTTTCTTCACCAACACTGAGTTGTCATTTTGATAATAGGCATTCTGACAGGTGTGAGGTAGTATCTCATTGTGGTTTTGATTGAATTTCCCTGATGATTAGTGATGTTGAGCATCTTTTCATATGTCTGATGGCCATCTCTAGGTCTTCCTTGGAGAAGAGTTTGTTCATGTCCTCTATCCTTTTTCTTTTAATTGGATTTTTTGTGTGTTTTTTTTTATATTGAATTTTATGAGTTTTTATATATTTTGGATATTAACCCCAAATTGAGTATAATATTTCAAGTATCTTCTCCCATTTAGTATGTTGCCTTTTTGTCTTACTGATGGTTTCCTTCACTGTGCAAAATCTTTTTGGTTTGATGAACTCTCATTTGTTTATTTTTCCTTTTGTTGCCTTTGCCTAAGGTGTCATATCCAAAGAAAAATATTGCTAAGACTGATGTCAAGGAATTTACTGCCTGTGTTTTCTTCTGTGAGTTTTATGTTTTCAGGTCTTTTGTTTAAAAATTTAATCCAACAGAATTTATGCACATGTATGCATAAGTAATGGACATGGACAACAAAGCTGGGGACAGGGTGGGGGGATGGGGAGGAGGGTGTCAATGGGGAAAAAAGGAGAAACATCTGTAACAAAAATAAATTAATAAAAAAAAAAAGTTAAATTAAAAAAAAAAAAATAAAAATAAAAATTTAATCTATTTTGAGTTTATTTTTGTATATGATGTAAGAAAGCAGTCTATTCTCTCTTTTTTGTTGTTGTTGCATCTATCCAGTTTTCCAATTATTATACACAATGTATTCAAAGAGACTTTTTTTTCCCATTGTGTATTCTTGCCTCCTTTATCTTAGATTAATTAACCGTAAAAGTACAAGTTAGGTTTGTGCTCTCTGTTCTTATCTAGGTGTCTCTTTTTGTACCAGTACCATGCTGTTTTGATTACTATATGTTTGTAATATAGTTTGAAGTTAGGAAGCATGATATCACCAACTTTGTTTTTCTTTCTCAAGATTTCTTTGAATATTTGGAGTTTTCTTTGGTTCCATATAAATTTTAGAATTATTTGTCCTAGTTCTGTGAAAAATGCTATTGGTATTTTGATAAAAATTGCATTTAATCTGAACATTGCTTTGGGCAATAGGACATTTTAACAATGTTAATTCGTCCAATCCGTGAGCACAGTATATCCTTCAATTTATTTGTCTCCTCTTTATTTTTTTTTAATAAATGTCTTATTTTCTGAGTACAATTTTTTTATTTCCTTGTTTAAATTTATTCCTTGGTATTTTATTCTTTTTGATGCATGGGATTATTCTTTTTGTAAATGGAATTATTTTTTTAATTTCTCTTTCTGCTAATTTGTCATTTGTGTATAGAAACACAACATTTCTGAATATTAATCTCGTATCCTGCAACTTTGCTGAGTTCATTTATTAGTTGTAATGGTTTCTTGGTGGAATCTTTAGTGTTTTCTATTTATAGTATCATGTCATCTGCAAATATTGACAATTTGCTTCTTTCTTTCCAATTTGGTTACCTTTATTTCTTTTCTTGTCTGATTACTTTGGCTAGGACTTCAAATACTATGTTGAATAATAGTGATGAGAGTGGGCATCCTTGTCTTATTCCTGATCTTAGAAAAAAGCTTTCAGCTTTTCACCTTGAGTATGATGTTAGCTGTGGCTTTGTCATATATAGTCTTTATTATGTTGAAGTATGTTCTTTCTCTGATCACTTTGTTGAGAGTTTTTATCATAAATGGATGTTGAATTTTATCAAAAGCATTTTCTGTATCTATTTAGCCTTAAATTTTTTTTTTTTATGCTTTGTGTCACGTTGATTGATTTGTGGATATTGAACCATCCTTCCATTCCTGGATTAAATCCCACTTGATCATGGTGTATGATCTTTTTAATGTATTGCTGAATTTGGTTTGCTAAAATTTTCTTGAAGATTTTTATGTCTAAATTTATTAGGAATATTGGCCTATAATATATATTTCTTTGATAGCGTCTTTGTCTGGTTTTGGTACATGGGAAATATTGGCCTTACAGAATGAGTTTGGAAGCATTCCTTCCTCTTTTTTTGGAATAAGGGTAGATATTAATTCTTCTTGAAATGTTTCATAAAATTCACTTGTGAAGCAGTCTCGTCCTGTTCTTTTGTTTGTTGGGAGTTTTTTGATTACTGATTAACTTTTGTTACTAGTAATGGGTCTATACAAAATTTCTGTTTCTTCCTGATTCAGTCCTAGAAAATTATATGTTTCTAGGAATTGAACCTTTTCTTCTAGGTTGTCCATTAATTTAGTGTATAATTGTTCATATTATTCTCTTACAGTTCTTTGTATTTCTGTGGTTGTGGTGTCACGTCTCTTCTTTCATTTCTTATTTTATTTATTTGGGCTTTCTTTTTTTTTTCATGAGTCTGACTAAAGCTTTATCTATTTTGTTTATCTTATCAAAGAACCAGCTCTTTGTTTTGATTTTTGTTGTTGTTGTATTTTTAGTCTCTATTTTATTTCTTTATGTTCTGATCTTTATTATTTCCTTCCTTCTACTCACTTTGGGCTTTGTTTGTTGTTATTTATCTGTTTACTTGTAAATTAGATTATTTTATATTTTTCTGTTTCTTGATGTAGGCCTGTATTACTGTAAACTTTACTCTTAAAACTGCTTTTGTTGGGTTCCACAGATTTTGGATTATTGTGTGTCCATTTTCATTTGTCTCAATATATTTTGTCCTTGATTTTTTTTTATTAACCCATTGATTGTTTTGTAGTGTGTTGTTTAGTCTCTACATCTCTGTGTTTTTTCCAGTTAGATTAATTTCTTATTTTTTAGGTCTATTAGTTCCTCCCCTTGATATATTGTAATAAGCTATGTCATATTTTTCTTTACTTTTGCTATCACTTACTGTAATCATATGTTAGGGAGAACATTTCACTATTTGGTGTTTTGTTTCTTTTGTGGACTGACAATAATTTTTTTATTTCAATATAGAACAAATTATATTTTTCCATGTCTATATAAATTATAACAATGGACTAATTAAAAGAAAGTCTTAAATAGGATATACTCCCTTTCCCCCATCTCAAGAACTAAAATGTAGTAAACAACTGAAATTTAGTGACAGGTTTATTAAAATATCTATATTAATCATCTAAACTTTCTAAGCCTCTCATTTTATCCAGAATGAATATAATAATAGTACCTCCCCTTAAAACTTGTACTATCAATAAATATCATAATGCAAGCACTCGTTAGATGGTGAAAATAAAGAGACACTGCATTATTCTGATTTCACTTTCATTGCTACTAGACCTAGTAGTTCAGAAGCCAACAAAAGCAGCATCTCTTCTCCCTTAGGGTTGGTTGTACCTTTGCGTTTTCAAGGTACCAAAATCAGAATCTCATTTTATTTTTTATACACTCAAGTGAATTATTCATCTTAGGTTAATTTTGACTCAACAAGTAAATATATCAGGCTTGGCTTTCCTTCTAGATTTAGAAATCTATGAATTAGTAGCAATTTTATGAACCGCATCTTGCTTTATTCTCTAGATGTTAAGTATAGTGCATCTCACTGAATATATCTCCTTTCGATATATCTAAAGATATATATATCTCCTTTCTTATATCTCCTTTAGATATAAGAAATTATATTTACAAAAGTAATCTTTAGATTGTTATTATTTAGCTTTGAGGATTTTCTTCCCACATTTATTTTCTTTGAGGAATATTATTTAATTAATACAGAGTTGAAGGGGTGGTGTGGATCCTGCTTATTAGTTTGAAATGTTTGAGTGACTGTCTCCGACACATCTTTGTAACTTTTCCCAAAACTTTTTATTTTGGGAAAATGGTAGATTTACATGCAACTCATGCATTTGTAAGAAATAATAGTGATTCCTTGTGTCATTCATCAAGTTTACCCCAATGATGACATCTTTCCTAACTATAAGTCGGTAGCATAACCAAGATATTGTTCCAGGATGCAGTTCACCCATACACCCATATTTGTGTGTGTAGTTTGTTTATATAATTTTATCAGTATGTAGATTCATATGCCCATCACCATAATTTGGATACAGAACAGTTTCATCACCACAAGGATCCCCATGGTTGCCTCTTTTCTGCCCTCTTAGCTAATACCTTGCGACCACTAATCTGTTCATCTTTCCCTAGTTTTGTGATCTCAAATGGAATAATAGGATATGTAACCATTTAGGATTTTTTTCCTCTCGGCATAATTTTCTCAAGATTCATCCAAGTTTGTATATATTAATAGAGCTTCTTCTTATTTATGAGTAGTATTTCATGATGTGGATGTACCACACATTGTTTATGCATCCATTGAAGGACATTTGGATTGTTGGTCTATCACAAATAAAGTTGCTATGAGCATTTGTGTACATGTTTTTAACAGAACATTGTTCGTTTGTTTTTTTCCTGGTATAAACGATCAAAGGTACAATCGCCAGTTGTAGTAAGTACATATCTAATAAGAAATTGCATATTAATATCAAATATTTCAAAAATTATCTCTAATATATATTCTGGCTTAAAATATTTTTTAACACTTTTGGTTTGTGGATTTTGATTTTTCTTTTCTTTTCTCATGAATAGCTTACTTTTCTGGGCTGTTTTGTATCTCCCACTTACACCATTTAATAGTCAGTTTTGTTTTCCTTGTTTTTACCTTCTAGTACATTTCAGTATAAAAGACATATCTCAAGGTTCTTTAAACTTGAGTAAATATTAAATATATGCCTATTATCTTGGTTGTTTTCTCGTGATATGTTAAAGAGGGATTGAGGAACAAAGTATATGTGCTAGACACCAAGGGCAGTGTACATACATGTGTTAGTCACACAGAGAAGAGAGAGGGAGGCAGAGGCCATACACCTGAAAGTCATGATTGGATTTTGTCTCCAGTGTGATGCCTTAGAAGTATGCATTTTTTAATGTGGCTATGGAATAGAGAATGGATGGTTACAGAGGCAAGAGAAAAGTATTTCCCAGGTTCCTCTTCAGGAACTACTTTATTTTTCTTCTTTGTTTTTTAGGGCAAATGGTTTTCTAACACTGCTTTACCTAGACAGCAATGTCCAATATTAATTACATAATATTCAAAGCCTTTCACATGTTTATTAACTCATTTTATCCTCACAACAGCCATTCCAGTTAGGTTCTCCATTCCTGTTTTAGAGACAAATAAAATGTGGATGGGTGTGACCCCATGTGCCTAGATAATAGACAGCAGAGCCCCCTTTACATCAGTCGGCCTCAGTGGCCTGTGATTATGTCCCATCTCTTTCTAGGCAGATGTCTGGGAGGTAGATGCAGACAGGCACTGAGAACATGAGCCAGGGACTGAGTTCTGTCAATGTGAATGTAGCAAAGGCTGCACCTCTTCCCTTGTTCGACTTCTGTTTAGTAACCATGCAACAAATATTTTCACAATATGTTTGGTATCTACATTTTTAAAACCAAAATAGTGAAAGATACCAGGGAACTCCTTGTATTGTTCAGGGAGAAATGTGAGAGAGAGAGAGAGAGAGAGAGAGAGAGAGAGAGAGAGAAAGAAAAGTGAAACCCCTCAAAATGATGGGCATCAGATAAATTATTTATCATGAGATTTTTGTTCCTAAAAGCTCCCTCTAAACTTAACATAGAAGACTGGGGGGGAGGGGAAGACAAAAGCAAAATAAATGAAAAATAAATGAAGTGCAGTAGCATTTACTACTGTCTAAAGCAGAATTCTCTCTGAGTTTTTTTCTTTTATCTTTTTCTCCTCAACTTGCCCTTTTCAAGTATACTGAGTGGTCATTTGTGTGTGTGTGTGTGTGTGTGTGTGTGTGTGTGTGTGTCCTCACTTCAGAACTCCCTTAGCTCTGCCTGTGAAGGTAGAAGTGCTGTAGGTATTCTGTGCATGCATGTGCATGTGTATGTGTTCACAAGTAATAAGTACATTGTCTTGCTTTTAGAATAGTATTATAAGAGCAAAGAATGAACTTAGTTATTCATATAGGTATTAGCACTCAATAGCTTTTGTGTTAGGATTTTAATTTTATTCACCTTTTTGCTACTGAATCATGATCAGCTAAAACTTGGTAGACCACAAAATACTATAACTTCTGTCAATGTCTTTTCCAATAGTGATCAATAGAGTCTTGATACTGCTGCCTGGGAAACTTGGCTTTTAACTTACAGCACTAGCCAGCCCCTTGGGGTCACTATAATTGGTAGACAGCCCATGCAAGCTAACCTAGATCAGGTACTGAGTCTCCTCAAAATAAATTCAGACAAAGCAATCCAACTGCCATTCTCTAATGAGGTAACTTAACCATGGGCTGCTGTTAGTGCGTCTCTTTAAATAAGTTCAAATTTCAAGTGTTCTTAATTTCTCTTTTCTCTGTTCTATAATTTTAATTTCCTTGCCTTTTTCATTGAAAATAATTATTTCCTCATTTTTTCCACTGTGATTTTTGTAGAATTACATTCACTGCCTTTGTTATTTTCCCAGTAACATTTTATTGCACATGTCCTCTTCAAAGTTTTTGTTGTTTTGGGGGGCTTTTTTTTTTTTAATCCTCACCCGAGGACATTTTTGCATTTATCTTGAGACAGAGCAGGAGGGAAAGAGGGAAGAAGAGAGAGAGAGAGAAAAAAACATCGATGTAAGAGAAACACATCGAGTGGTTGCCACCCACATGACCCCAACCAGGGCTGGGGACAAACTGCAACTGAGGTACATGCCCTTAGCGGGAACCGAACCTGGGCCTCTCTGGTCCGCAGGCCAATGCTCTAACCGCTGAGCCAAACTGGCCAGGACTTTAGGGGGCTTTTAATTTTATTTGTTGTTATTGTTCATTTCTCCTCCAGAGAACAATCTCTAAGTTTTGGAGGGGGGCGTCTTTCATTTATTTTTTCTCCTTGAGTTTTTGAATGTCAAACCTGAAAGTTTTTTGGAGATGGTGCAAATAAGTAAGATAGTGGAGTTCAGATTGATGCAGATAATACAAGTGATGGTTTCACTGACTGCTCCTCCCTGCCAGGCTCTTGAGTGAAGTATTAGCACACAGCTCTTCATGTCGCTCACTCCTCAGTTTAGAGTGACCCAGTTGAGCTGCACTGTATTTTCTAGATCATAAAACTATCTAAAACATTTTGTTGTCTAGTCTGTTGAGTCAGAGGTTATTTGTTAACTGAAGAAGGCTGATGCCTGGCTGGTGTGGCCCAGTGGTTGAGCATCGACCCATGCACCAAGAGGTCACCGGTTCGATTCCCGGTCAGGGCACATGCCCAGGTTGTGGGCCTGATCCCCAGTGGGAGACATGCAGGAGGTGGCCAGTCAATGTTCTCTCTCATCGATGTTTCTATCTCTCTGTCCCTCTCCCCTCCTCTCTCTCTAAAATAAATAAAGAAAAAAAAATTTTTTAATGAAGAAGGCTGATTTAGGGGTGGGTGATAGGGCCTCTGCTCTTTTCAGTATTAAGTTTTTCACTGCCTATTGTTAAACAAAAGGTTTCTTATGTTTAAGACCACTTCAATTACCTAATTTTAAATTAGGGGGCAGAAAAATAAATTATCCTTCTACCGTTCTCAGTTCTGGCTAGACTAATAATCAGATTAACATGAGACAGGAAAAAATGAACAAATTTATTACATTATATATGGGGGTTCCACAGGAATATGAGACCCAAGGACATATTGAGCAGTTAAGGCTTAACTGAATAAGCAAGATCTGGTCACTGCACTTATGGAATTTCTATTTCAGCAAGTTGGATAGATGATAGGCAAAGAAAGAATATAGGAACAGGTTGTCCAGTGAAGGGTCTGTGAGGGGGTGGGGTAGGGTGGGTGCCACACTGGGCAGGCCATGGAGGAGAGCTTCGGAGTGTACAGTGGTCTGGTGCATAGAAGTCCCTCAATAAGCACTGTTGAACGAATACATGAACATGACCTGGTCCAGATCTTTACTGTGGACCCTCTTCTGCTGCCATCTTGTCTCCACCACCAGATTCTAATCACCAGTAAAGTAGCAGTATGAAGAAAGAACATTTATTTCATATAATAAAATCGACACAGAAATATGGGCACACAAAAAACTTTCCTCTGCATAAGTGATGTTATACATGACAAGTTTATTTTAAAAAGACAGACAAGAAGAACTCTGAGTATTTGTTGCTTACCTTGTCCACTTTCAAGGAGACTTGAGGGGAAGCAGTGTTTGCCACTCCAAAATATGTCTTTTGAGATAGTGATTATTTAAAGCTACTTTTTATCCAAGAAATAAAAGACTCAGGAAAAACCTTTGATCTTCTCCTTAACTGCCTAAATGAATTTAGAAAGAGGATGTGTTCCAGGAAGTTATCATCATAAATAACTGTAGTTTAATATGAACTAGTGTATGATAGAAAAAAGAACAACCTAGCAAGGCCCTCTGAATCGAAGTCTTCTGTGTGTCCCACTGTTAACGATGGACCAGCAAACATTTATTTACCATATACATTTGCTTTTCTTTCTTCATCTGAATTGCCTTTCTTTCCTTTGAAGCCACAAACACTAAAATCCCCTTTTCCTTAGCTTCAGATTTACAGTGGATACCTACAGCACCTGTCTGGTTTCCAGGCCAGGACATTATAAGAAGGTGGCTAAAGAGTTAGGGAACAGTGAAGTATTCATTAATTATTAATTTTTGCAAGAAAAGTTATATCTCATTTGAGATTTTGAATATTCCATATTTTTGCTTTCCATTTTCTCCACTTTTTATTGAGATATAATTTAAATACAGCAGTGTATAAGTTTAAGGTGTACAGCATAATGGTTTGACATGCATATGTTGTAAAATGATTACCACAGTAACTTTAGTTAATATTCATCACCTCATATAGATACAAAAACAAAAAAAACTAAGAAAAAAATATATTTTTCCTTGTGAAGAGAACTCTTAGGATTTATGCTCTGAACAACTTTCATGTATACTATACAGCATGGTAACTGTAGTCATTTTTTATACATCATATCCTTAGTACTTATTTATCTTATTACTGGACATTTGTACCTTGTGACCACTTGCATCTTATTTCCTTTCCTCCCACTAGTAATCACAAATCTGATCTCTTTTTCTATCAGTTTGATTTGTTATTATTTTGGTTTGTTTGTTTTTTGGTTTTTTTTAGATTCTGTATATGAGTGATATCGCACAGTATTTGTCTTTGTCTGACTTATTTGACTTAACATAATGCCCTCAAAGTTCATTCATGTTGTAGCAAATGGCAGGATTTCCTTCTTTGTATAGCTGTATAGTATTTCATTGTGTGTATGTATGTGTGTGTATATATATATATATATATATATATATATATATATATATATATATCTTTATTCACTCTTTTGTTGATGGATACTTAGGTTTGTTTTCATGTCTTGGCTATTGTAAATAATGCTGCTATGAATGTGTGGATGTGGATATCTCTTCAACATAGTGTTTTTATTTCCTTCACATGTATTCCCAGAAGTAGAATCATGAGATCATCTGGTAGTTCTGTTTTTAAATTTTTGAGAAGCCTCCCTGCTTTCCACAGGGGATGCACCAGTTTGCAGTTCCATGAAGAGTACACAGTAGTTTCCTTTCTCCTCATCCTCACCAGCATTTCTCTTTTGCCTTTTTAATACAGCCATTCTAACAAGTGTGAGGTGATATCTCATTGTGATTTGCATTTGCATTTCCTTTATTATTAGTGATATTGAGCATTTTTTTTCATGTTCATGTTGGCCTGAATAGTCTATACTTTAAATATTTTTCTCTTATACAAAATTATTTATATTGAAAGATTTCTTTAGGTTATTACTGAAGTCCAATTAAGAAATAATTTATTGAATATACATTATATTTTTAAAGTGAAATATAAAAATACATTTCAAAGCTTTGGAAAATCCAGGATGCAACATAATTTTGATCTGCAGTCTTTATCATGTGAGTGTTTGCTTTTCTTTTTCAATTATGGTTGACATTCAGTATTATTTTATATTAGTTTCAGGAGGGTAGCATAGTGGTGAGACAATCATATAATTTACAGAGTGATCTCCTGATATTTCAAGTACACACCTGGCACCATATTTAATTATTAAAATATTATTGACTAAATATTTAAAAATTATTTAAAAATTTTTAAAATATTATATTCATGTTATTTACTTTAAATCCCTATAACTACAGGTGAAAAAGTAGGTTTATAGTTGTGAGTATGTGGAATACGGAGTTTTTTCATGTATTATTTGTTAATTATTATATTGCTTTTCCTAATGACAACTGTAAACCTACTTTGGCTACACCCTGTATTTTGTTACTACCAAATTGTACTTTGTAATCCTTTCACCTTTTTCACCCAGCCCCAGGACCCTCCTGCCCTCTGGCAACCATCAGTATGTTTTCTGTATCTATGAATCTGTTTCTGCTTTCTTTGTTTTTTTTGTTCTTTAGATTCCGCATATAAGTGAAATCCTATGGTGTTTGTCTTTCTCTGTCTGACTTGTTTCACATAGTATATACTCCCTAGGTCCATCCATGCCAATGAAATGGTAAGATTTCATTCTTTGGAAAAACCACAACAACATTTTTCTTTATTGATTATAGAGAGAGAGGAAAGGAGAGAGACATTGATGAGAGAGAACATCTATTGGCCACCTCCTGCATGCGCCACAGTGGAGATCAGACCCACAACCTGGGCATGTGCCCTGACCCGGAATCGAACCACACCAGCTGGGCAGGTTTCATTGTTTTTTATGGCCCAGTAGCATTCCATTGTGTATATATACGACAAGTATTTTATCCATTCATCTATTGGTGGGAGCGTGGGCTGCTTCCATATCTTATAGATACCTGCAATGAATATCAGGATGCTTATCTCTTTTGGAATTATTGTTTGTGGTTTGTTTCTGAGATATTTACTCAGAAGTGGAATTTCTGGGTCATAAGGCAGTTCCATTATTAATTTTTTGAAAACTCTACATACTGTTTTCCATAGTGGTTGCACCAATGTGTATTCTTGTACTATGTTAAATAAGAGTAGTAAAAGCAGACATGTGTGTCTTATTCCTGATCTTAAGGAAAATGCATTTAGTTTCTGCCCATTGAGTATGATGTTGGCTGTAGGTTTGTCATATATGGACATTATTATGCTGAGGTATGAGCCCTCTATTCCCACTTTGCTGAGAGTTTTTATAATAAATGCATTCTGGATTTAGTTGAATGTTTTTTCTGCATCTGTTGATTTGTGCATTTATTGATATGATCATGTGATGTTTATCCTTGATTTTGTTTGTGATGTATCACATTTATTGATTTGTGAATATTGTAACAGCCTAGCCAACCCAGAATAAATCCCACTAAGTCATTGTGTATGATCTTTTTAATGTATTGCTGGATTTGATTTGCTAATAATTAGTTGAGGACTTTAGTATCTATGTTTATTGGGGTATTGGCCTGAAATTTTCTTTCTTTGTAGTGTCTTTATTTGGTCTTGGAATTAGAATAATGTTGGCCTCTTAAAAAGAGCTTGGAACTCTTCCATCCACTTGAAGATTCTGGAATAATTTGAGGAGGATAGGTGTTAGTTCTTTTTTGAATGTTATAAAACCTCTGAAGCCAACCGGTCCAGCTTTTTTATTTGCTGGAAGTTTTTTGTTTGCTGCTTCATTTTCATTAGTTTTTATCGGCCTATTCCAGTTTTTGGATTCTTCCTGACTGAGTTTTGGAAGATTGTGTTTTTCTAGGATTTTTTCCATTTCACCCTGTTTGTCCAATATTTTGACATAGAGTTGTTCATAGTATTTTCTTACAATCCTTTTTATTTCTGTGATGTTAGTTGTCACTTCGCCTCTTTAATTTCTGATTTCATTTATTTGGGTGTGTTCTCTGTATTTCTTGATGAGTCTAGCTAAAGGTTCTTCAATCTTATTTAACTTTTCAAAGAATGAGCTTTTATTTCATTGATCTTTTGTAGTGTTTTTATAGTCTCTATGTAATTTATTTTCACTCTGATATTTATTATTTCCTCCTTCTACTTACTTTCTGCTTATCTTGTTCTTTTTCTAATTATTTTTCAAGGTGTAGATTATTTTTTGAAATTTTTCTTGCTTCTTGAGATAAACCTGTAATGATATGAACTTCTCTCTTAGGACTACCTTCATTGTGTCCCATAGATTTTTGTGTTGTTGTGTGTTCATTTTTATTAGTTTTCAGGAAGTTTTTTTATTTCTTCTTTGATCTCATTTGTAACCCATACATTATTTAATAACATGCTACTTACCCTGCATTTGCTTGAATTTCTTTATTGTAGTTTATTTCTAGTTTCATGCCATTGTGATCTGACAAGATGCTTGATATGATTTCAACCCTCTTGAATTTAAGACTTATTTTGATTCCTAACATGTGGTCTATATTTTAGAATGATCCATGTGCACTTGAAAAGAATGTGTATACTGCTGCTTTTGGAATAAATGTTATGTAAATATCAATTAAATGTATCTGATCTAGTGTTCTTTAAAGTCTCTGTTTTCTTATTGAATTTTTGTCTGGACGATTTATCCAGTGATGTCAGTGGGTTGTTAAAATTCCCTGCTTTGATGATATTGTTGTCGATCTCCCTTTTTCAAGTCCACAAAGAATTTTTTAATATATTTAGGTGTTCACACATTAGGTGCATTTATGCTCACCAGGATTATATCCTGTTGTTGGATTGGTCCTTTTGGTATTTTGTAGTGACCTCCTTTGCCTCTTGGTTTGGCGGTTGTTTTGAAGTCTAATTTGTCAGAAATGAATGTTGCTGCTTTCGTTTCCAGTTTCTTTTGTTTCCAGTTTTTTCTTTCGTTTCCAGTTTCGTGGAATATACTTTTCCATCCCTTTACTTTCAGACTCTGTGAATTTTTTGTTCTGAGATAGATTTCTTGTAGACAGCATATATGTGGATTTCTTATCAATTCAGCTACCCTATATCTTTTGTTTAGAGAATTTAATCCATTTACATTTAATGTTATTATTGATAGGTACTTACTTTATTGCCATTTTTCTCTTGATACCTATGTTCCTCTCTCTATATATATTTATTCTTGTTCTTAAAGCAGCCTTTTTAACATTTCTTGCAATTTTGGTTTGGTGGTTATGAACTCTTTAAGCCTTTTTTTTTCTGGTCTGGGAAGCCATTTATTTCACTTTTAATTTTAAATGGTAGCCTTTCTGGATACAGTAGTTTTGGATTCAGGTCTCAGCTGACAGTCTAATGTGGACTCCCTTCTAAATACCTTTCTGTCTCTCTCTTGCTGACTTTGACATTCTTTCTTTGTGTTTAACACATATCATTTTAATTATGATGTGTCTTGGTGAGGGTCTCTATATGTTCATCTTTTTTTTTTTTTTTTTTAGTTTTTTTTTTCCTTTATTGATTTTAGAGAGAGAGGAAGTGAGAATGAGAAAGAGATAGAAACATCGATGAGAGAGAACAGCGATTGGCCGCCTCCTGCATGCTCCCCACTGGGGATTTGGCCCACAACTTGGGCATGTGCCTTGACCTGGAATCAAACTAGCGGCCTCTTGGTGCATGGGTCGATGCTCAACCACTGAGCCACACCAGCCGGACTCTATGTGTTCATCTTGATTGGAACTGACTATGCTTCCTGAACTTGTAACTTCTTTCTTCACCACATTAGGGAAATTTTCTGTCATTATTTCTTTAAACTGGTTCTCTATTCCTTGCTCACTTTCTTCTCCCTCTGGTAACCCCACAATACTGTTGTTGTTAGGTTTAATGTTGTCCCAAAATGTTCTTAAACTATTCTCCTGCTTTTTAATTATTTTTCTTTTTAATGTTTTAATTGGATATTTTTTCTACCTTGTCGTCCAAGTCACTGATTCAATCCTCTGCTTCAGTCAATCTACTTTCTATTACTTCCAGTGTATTCTTGATTTAATATACAGTATTCTTCATTTCTGACTGGTTCTTACTCATGATTTCTATTTCTTTTTTCATGCTTTTGTTCCCACTAAGTTCCTTGTAATTCTCACTGAATTCCTTGAGCATCCTTGTAATCATTTCAAACTCTATATCTGATAGATTATTTGCCTCCAATTCATTTAGCTCTTTTTCTGGAGATTCTACCTTTTCTTTCATTTTGGGATTGTGTCTTTTCTTTTCTCCCCATTTTAGCTATCTGTTTGTGGTTGTTTCTATGTATTACATAGAACTACTATGACTCCTGGTATTTGTGGCGTGACCTTATGTAGTAAGTGTCCTGTGGGACTGAGTGGCACAGTCTCCTTGATATCCTGAGCTGGATGCTCTAGGAATGCCCCTTGTATGGATAATGTAGTTATTGTGCCTTTATTTCTGTTGGCCCATTCATATGTGGGATTAACCCTAAGGCTGTCTTACTATGAGGCTCAGCTCTGACCATGTCATGCAGATTGTTGTACAGGTTCAGTCTCTATTTGGCTTCTGCAGTCCTTGGTTAAAAATCTTCTCTTCATATAGTCAGTCACCATTTAGTGTTTCAGGGTGAATGGTCCCCAGTTCAGCTGTAACTTTCAGTTTGGTTCTGGCATTGTGAGCAAGATCCCCTTCTCCACCACCACCTTGAACCCTGTAAGAACTGGTTTCTTTCCTCTAAGACTATGGGCTTCTACAGACTGAGTCAATTCTGATTCTTCTGTATGTTCCCAGCGCCTACTCACATGACTCCTAGACACCAATCCTGTGACTACCAAGTAAGTCAGAAGTAGTTGGCTCTGTGTAAAATGCTCAAACAAAGTACATCTTCAGCCCCTCCTGCTGCATCCCCAGCTGAGTCACAGGGCAGTTCTCTTATCTTTTTTCAGTTAATGTCTGCATGATATGTCTTTTTCCATCCTTTTACTTTCAATTCTCTTGCTGCACCCTCTCTACCACACCACCTGTGCCACAACTGCTGTTTAATTCACTTTTACTTTATTTTTGTTAATGGGGTAAAAAGGTGGTCTAATTTCATTATTTTGCATGCATCTGTCCAATTGTCCCAATACCATTTATTCAATAAACTGTATTTATCTCACTTTATGTTCTTACCTCGTTTGTCATATAGTAATTGACCATCTAGGCTTGGTTTTTTATTTCTGGCCTCTCTTTTCCGTTCCACTGATTTTTGTGTTTGTTTTTATGCCATTATTATACCATTTTGATTGCTCTTGTCTTGTAGTATAGTTTAATATCAGATAGCATGATACCACCTCTTTGTTTTTCTTTCTTAAGATTGCTGTGGTTGCCCTGGCCAGTGTTGCTCAGTGGTTAGAGCATTGGCCCATGCTCTGAAGGGTTGTTGGTTTTATTCCTGGTCAAGGGCACATACCTGGGTTGTAAATTTGTTACCTGGCCTGGCCGGGGTGTGTGCAGGAGGCAAGCAATCAATGTGTCTCTCTCACATCGATGTTTCTTTCTCTCTCTGTCCGTCCGTCCTTCTTTTCCACTCTATCTAAAAATCTGTGGAAGAAATATCCTCAGGTGAGGATTATCAACAACAACAACAAAAGTCATTGCTGTGGCTATTCCAGATCTTTTGTGGTTCTATATACATTTTTGGGTTATTTGTTCTAGTTCTGTGAAAAATATCATTAGTATTTGGTAGGTATACATTGAATCTATAGTTTGCTTTTTTGGCTAGTATGGAAATTTTAACGATGTTAATTCTATATATCTATGAGCATGGTATATACTTCCATTTATTTGTATCTTCATTATTTTTCTTCAATGTCTTATACTTTTCCAAGTACAGGTCTTTTAGCTTTTGGTCAAATTTGTTCCTAGTTACTTTATTTTATTTTTTGATGTAATTGTAAGTGGGATTGTTTCTTGGTATAGATTTCTGGTAGCTTATTTTTTATGCAAAAATATAACCAACTTATTTAATTTATATCCTGCTACTTTACTGAATTGATCAGTTCTAGGTTTTTTGTTGGAATCCTTACAGTTTTCTATATATAGTATCATGTCATCTGCAAGTAATTACAGTTTTACTTCTTCATTTCCAAATTGATGCCTTTTATTTCTCCTTCTTGTCTGATTTTTGTGACTAGGACTTCCAATACTATGTTGAATAAGAGTGGTGAAAGCGGACATCCCTGTCTTCTTCCTGATCTTAATGAAATGATTTTAGTTTTTTACAGCTGAGTACAATTTTAGTTGTAGTTTTGTTGTATATGACCTTTATTATGTTGAGGTATGTTTCCTCTATAAAACTCTCAGTACAGTGGGTATTTTGTCAAATACTTTCTCTGCATCTATTTATATGATCGTATGATTTTTATCCTTTTGTTTATGTGGTGTATCACATTGTTTTGTGAATATTGAACCAAACTTCCATCACAGTAATAAATCCATGTTAACCATGGTGTATGATCTTTTTAATGTATTGCCAAATTTTTTTTGCTGATATTTTGAGGATTTTTGCATCTATGTTCATCTGGGATACTAGCCTATAATTTTGTCTTTGTATTGTATATCTGGTTTTCAATCAGGATAATTCTGTCCTTGTAAAATCAGCTTCGATGTTTTCCCATCTTCTGAATTTTTTGAAATAAATTGAAAAGTATAGGTCTTAATTTTTTTAAAAAATATTTGGTAAAATACAGCTGTGAATCCATTCAGTCCAGGACTTTGTTTCTCAGGAATTTTTTTTAATTTTTTATTACTGCTTCAGTTTTGTTAGTGTTAATCAATCTGTTCAGATTTTCTTTTTCTTCTTGAGTCACTCTTGGGAGATTTTACAGTTCTAGGAATCTATTCATTTCTTCCAAATGTCCAGTTTGCATATAATTATTCATACTATTTTCATATAATTCTTGGTATTTCTGTAGTCTCAGTTGTCACTTTTACTCTTTCATATCTGATTTTACATATTTTGGTCCTTTCTCTTTTTTTCTTGATTTATCTGGAGAAATGTTTATTTTGTTATTATTATTTTTAATCTTTTCAAATAATCAGCTTTTGGTTTTATTGCTCTTTTGTATTCTTTTTTAGACTCTATTTTGTTTATTTCCACTCTAATCCTTATTATTTCCTTTTTTCTACTTCTGTTGAGCTTCCCCCCCTTTTCTTTTATTTATTTTTAACTCATTTTATTTACTTATTTTTTAACTCAACAACTTTATTGTTGAATTTATTACAGATCTCCCCCCCACTTATTCCCCATTGACGCCCCTCCCCAATCCCATCCCCCTCATGCCTTCCCCACACAATTGTCAGTGTCCATTGATTATGCATATATGCATAGAAGTTCTTTGGTTTATCTCATCCCACACTCCCTCCCCCCTTCCCTTTGAGGTTCATTAGTCTAACAACCAATTTGTACTTCTTAATTCCTTCATCTTTATCATCCATTCCCACAGCCCCTGCCCATCTGGCAAGCAACAAAAAGTTCTCTGTATCTAGGAGTCTGTTTCTGTTCTGCTTGCTCATTTTGCTTGTAGATTCAATTGTTCATAGATATGTATTAATTGCCATTTTATTGTTCATATTTTTGTTCTTCTCCTTCAAGAAGACCCTTCAACATTTCATATAATACTGGTTTGATGGTGATGAACTCCTTTAGCTTTTTCTTGCCTGGGAAACTCTTGATAAGTCCATCAATTCTAAATGATAGCTTTGCAGGATAAACTAATCTTGGTTGTAGGTCGTTGCTGTTCATTACCTTGAATATCTCTTGCCACTCCTTTCTGGCCTGCAAAGTTTCTTTTGAGAAATCAGCTGACAATCTTATGGGAGCTCCTTTGTAGGTTACAAACTGCTTTTCTCTTGCTGCTTTTAGGAGTCTCTCTTTGTACTTAACCTTTGGCATTTTGATGATGATGTGTCTTGGTGTGGACCTCTTTGGGTTCCTCTTGTTTGGGACTCTATGCTTCCTGGACTTATATGTCTGTTTCCTTCACCAAGTTAGGGAAGTTTTCTGTCATTATTGTTTCAAATAGATTTTTAATGTTCTCTCTCTTCTCCTTCTGGCACCCCTATGATGCGAATGTTGGCATGCTTGAAGTCGTCCCAGAGGCTCCTTACACTATCCTCATTTTTTTTTTTTAATTCTTTTTTCTTTTTGTTGTTCTGATTGGGTGTTTTTTTGTTTTTTTGGTTTTTTTTTTTTTTTTTTTTTTTTTGCTTCTTTATATAACAAATCAATGGTTTGCTTCTTGCTACTCTACTATTGACTCCCTGAATTACTTTTCATTTCAGTTAGTGCAGCCTTCATTTCTGACTGGTCCTTTTTGATGTTGTTGATGTTCTCACTAAGTTCCTTGGAGGTCTCCTTAAGTTCCTTGAAGGTCTCACTAAGTTCCTTGAATGTCTCACCAAGTAGTAAATGGGGTTTTTTTAGTTTCTCTTTTTCTGAGTTCATTATTTGTGTATAAGAATGCCATTGATTTCTTGATGTTAATTTTGTATCCTTCTACCTTGCCAAATTAGTTTATTAAATCTAGTAGATTTTGGATGGAGTCTTTAGGATTTTCTATGTAGAATATCATGTCATCTGCAGATAATGACAGTTTCACTTCCTCTTTTCTAATTTGGATCCCTTTTATTTTTCCTTATTGTCTAATTGCTCTGACTAAGACTTTCAGTACTATGTTAAATAAGAGTGGTGAAAGTAGGCATCCCTGTCTTGTTCCTGTTCTTAAGGGAAATGCTTTAAGTTTTTGCCCATTCAGTATGATGTTGGCTGTAGGTTTTTCATATATGGCCTTTATTATGCGAGATATGATCTCTCTATTCCCACATTGCTGAGTGTTTTTATCAGAAATGGGTGCTGGATTTTGTCAAATGCTTTTTCAGCATCTATTGATATGATCATGTGTTTTTTATCTTTCATTTTGTTTATGTGGTGTATCACATTTATTGATTTGCGAATATTGAACCAGCCTTGCATCCCTGGGATGAATCCCACTTGGTCATGGTGAATAATTTTTTTCAATGTATTGCTGGATTCGATTTTGTTAAGGATTTTGGCATCTATGTTCATCAGGGATATTGGCCTGTAGTTTTCTTTCTTTGTAGTGTCCTTATCTGGTTTTGGGATTAGAATTATGCTGGCCTCATAAAACGAGTTTGGAAGCCTTCCTTCTTGAATTTTTTGGAATAGGTTGAGGAGAATGGGAGTCAGTTCTTCTTTGAATGTTCATTAAACTTCCCTGTGAGGTAGTCCAAGCTCGGGCTTTTGTTTGCTTGATTACATCTTCAATTTTCTTAGTTGTTATTGGTCCATTTAAGTTTTCTATCTCTTTCCTGTTCAGTGTTTGGAGACTATGTGTTTTTAGAAACTTGTCCATTTCGCTTAGAATGTCCAATTTGTTGGCGTATAATTGTTCATAGTATTTGTTAACAATCCTTTGTATCTCTGTGGTTACAGTTGTTATTCCTCGTCTTTCATTTCTGATTTTGTTTATTTGGGTTCTCTTTCTTTGTTTCTTGGTTAGTCTAGCTAAGGGTCCATCAATCTCGTTTATCTTTTCAAAGAACCAGCTCTTTGTTTCATTGATCTTTTTTTTTTTTTCCTTTATTGATTTTACAGAGAGAGGAAATGAGAGGGAGAGAAACAGAAACATTGATGAGAGAGAACATCTATTGGCCACCTCCTGCATGCCCCCCACTGGGGGCTGGACCCCCAACCTGGGCATGTGTCCTGGATGGGAATCAAACTGGCGACCCCTTGATGCATGGTTCGACGCTCAACCACCAAGCCACACCGGTCAGAAGATCTTTTGAATTGTTTTTTTTAGTCTCTATATCATTAATTTCTCCTCTGATCTTTACTATTTCTTTCCTTCTACTTGCTCTGGTTTTTTCGTTTTGTTTGCTTTCTAGTTCTTTAAGTTTTGACGGTAGATAGTCAATTAGAAATTTTTCTTGTTTCCTGAGGTAGGTCTTTAGTGCTATGAACTTCCCTCTCAGGACTGCTTTTGCTGTGTTCCATAGATTTTATGTTGTTGTGTGTTCATTTTCATTGTTTCCAGGAATTTTTAAATTTCTTCCTTGGTCTCCTTGGTAACCCATTCATTGTTTAATAAGATGCTATTTAGCCTCCAGGTGTGTACATGTTTTTGCGTCTTTAAGTTGTAATTGATTTCTAGTTTCATGCCATTGTGATCTGAGAAGACGCTTGATATGATTTCATTCTTCTTGAACTTGTAGAGACTTAGTGTCTAACATGTGGTCTATCTTTGAGGGTGTCCCATGTGCACTTGAGAAGAATATGAATTCTGCGGTTTTGGAGTGTAATTCTCTGTAGACATCTATTAAAGCCATTTTATTGAGTGCATCATTTAGAGTCTCTATATCCTTGTTAGTTTTTTGTCTAGAGGATCTATCTAGTGATTTCAGTGTGGTGTTGAAGTCCCCTGCTATGATTGTAGTGGTGTTGATTTCTCCTTTGAAGTCTTCCAGAAGTATTTTAATACATTTTGGTGCTTCTATATTTGGTGCATATATGTTTACCAAGGTTATGTCTTCCTTTTGGATAGATCCTTTCAATATTGTATCGTGGCCTTCTTTGTCTCTAGTTATGGCTTTCATTTTGAAGTCTGTTTTATCAGATATAAATATTGCTACCCCAACTCTTCTTTCCTTTCTGTTTGCTTGGAAAACTTTTTTTCATCCCTTCACTTTCAACCTATGTGAGTCTTTTGTTGTGAGGTGGGTCTCTTGTAAAAAACATATAGATGAGTCGTGCTTTCTTATCTAATCAGCCACTTTGTCTTTAGATTGGAGCATTTAATCCATTTACATTTAAGTCTATTATTGATATGCACTTATGTATTTTCATTTTTGTTTATTGTGCTTATATTTTTCTTCCTATTTCTTCTCCTAATTACAGTAGTCCTTTTAACATTTATTGGAGTGCTGGTTTCATGCTAATATATTCCCTTAGTCTTTTTTTTTGTCTGGAAAGCTCTCTATTTCACCTTCTATTTTGAAGGATAGCCGTGCTGCATTGAGTCGTCTTGGATTCAGATCCTTGTTTTTCATGACCTTGATTACTCCATACCATTCCCTTCTGGCCTGTAGTGTTTCTGTTGAGAAGTCAGCTGATAGCCTTATGGGAGTTCCTTTGTAGGTGTCCTGTTGCTTATCTCTTGCTTTAGGATTCTCTCTTTGTCTTTAATTTTTGGCATTTTAATTATTATGTGTCTTGGTGTGGGCCTGTTTGGGTTCTTCTTACTTGGGGCTCTCTGTGCTCCCTGTACTTGTATACCTTTTTCATTCACCAAGCTGAGGAAGTTTTCTGTCACTGTTTCTTCAGATGTATTCTCTAACCCTTGCTTATTTTCTTCTTCTGGAACTCCTGTGATGTGGATGTTGTTATGTGTCATATTGTCCCACAGTTCTCTTAGGCTGTCTTCCTGTTTTGTTGTTGTTTTTTCTTTTTGCATCTCTGATTGGGCGATTTTTTTCTACTGTCTTTTTAAATTTTTTTAAAAAACTTTTTTCCTTTATTGATTTTAGAGATAGAGAAAGGGGGAGGGAGAGAGATAGAAACATCAGTGAGGGAGAACATCGTTTGGCCGCCTCCTGCATGCCCCTCAATGGGTATTTGGTCTACAACTTGGGCATGTGCCCTGACCAGGAATTGAACCGGCGACCTCTTGGTTCATGTGTCAACTGTCAACGACTGAGCCACATCAGCTGGGCTCTCCCCTGTTTTCTAATTCACTAATCCAATCCTCGGCTTTCTGTACTCTGCTGGTTATTTCTTCCAATGTGTTTTTTATTTCTGCTCTCATTCTTCACTTCCAATTTGTTGTTTTCAATGCTTCTATATCTTTACTCATGCTGTTGTGCTTCCTCATGATTATCACTCTGAACTCTCCCTCTGGTATCTTGCTCAATTCCCTTTCATTTATTTTATCTTCTGTCGAATTATCTTGTTCTTTCATTTGGGATTTGTTTCTTTGTTTCACCATTTTGGCTCTTTCAGTGGGTTTTGGAGCCTGCCAAGTTTTCCCTGTGGGCGTTCGTGTTCCACTGGTTGTGGCTCCCTCTACTGGGTTTGGATGAGTGTCCACCTTATTCTTTTAAAAATATTTTTTATTGATTTTTGACAGAGAAGAAGGGAGAGTAAGAAAGAGATTGATATATTGATGTGAGAGTGAGACATTGATTGACTGCTATCTGCATGCCCCCGAACAGGGATTGAGCTCACAACCTGGACATGTGCCCTTATTAGGAGTCAAATTAACAACGTTTCCATGCAGCGGACCACACCCAACCATGGCACCCAACCAACTGAGCCACACTGGCCAGGTGTTTCCCTTATTCTTAAAGAAGCCTCTTTAACTTTTCTTATAATAATGATTTGGTAGTGATGTATTCCTTTAGCCATTTCTTGTTGGGAACCTCTTTATTTCTCCTTCAACTTTAAATGATTACCTTGCTGGGTAGAGTGATCTTGGTTGTAGGTTATTTTCATCACTTTGAATATTACATGCCAATTTCTCCTGGCCTGAAAAATTCTGTGGAGGAATCAGCTGACAATATTATAGGAACTCTCTTGTAGGCAACTGTCTTTCTCTTGCTGCCTTTAAGTTGTCTTTAACCTTTGTTATTTCAATTATGATGTGTCTTGTTTTGGACCTATTTGGGTTCATCTTGTTTGGGACTCTCTGAACTTCCTGAATAGTGTGTCCTTTTTCTTCACCAGGTTTGGAAAGTTTTCAGTCATTATTTTTTTGAATAGGTTCTCAATCCCTTGCTCTTTCTCTTCACCTTTTTCTTCTATGATGTATATCTTATTGCTCTTGATGTTATTTCTAATTTCCCTTAAACTGTCCTCATTTTCTTTTTTTTAATGCTCACCCAAGTATATGTCTTTATTCATTTTTTTTTTTTGATCCTCACCCGAGGACTTTTTTTTTTTTTTTTTTTGCATTTATCTTCAGATAGAGCAGAAGGGAGAAGGGGGAAGAGAGAGAGAGAAACATCGACGCGAGAGAGACACATTGAGTGGCTGCCACCCACACGACCCCAAGTGGGACCGGGGACAAACTGCGACCGAAGCACGTGCCCCTAGTGGGAACTGAACCTGGGACTCTCTGGTCCACGGGCCGACGCTCTAACTACTGAACCAAATCAGCCAGGGCTGTCTTCATTCATTTTTAAAAAGAAAAGAAGTGGAGGGAGAGAGAGAGAAAGATAGTAACATCTATTTGAGTAACATCGATCAGTTGCCTCGATTACACGCCCTGACCTGGGATAGAACCAGCAACCTAGGTATGTTGTTTGACTGACGGGGAAACTAACCCACAACCTTTTCATGTACTGAGCCACCTGGACAGGCTGTCCTCTAATTATTATTTTTCTTTTTTCTGCTTTGATTGGGTATTTTCTCCTACCTTGTCTCTCCAATCGATTTGATCATCTGCTTCATCTAATCTGTTGATTCCTTTTAGTGTATTCTTCATTTTAGTTATTCCTCCTTTTTTATGGTTTCTATGTTTGTTTGTTTTTAATGCTGTTGAATTTCTCACTAATTTTTTGAGCATCCTTAAAACCATGTTTTGAACTCTGTATCTGGTAGTTTGTCTACCTCCATTTCATATAGTCTTTTTTCTGGAGATTTTTCTTGTTATTTAATTTGGGATCTTTTTTTTCTCCCCATGTTGATTCTTTCTCAGTGTTTGTTCATATGTATTAGGTAGATCTCTTATGTCTCCAGTTTTGGTATGGTGGCCATATGTACTTAATGTCCTGTGTGGCCCAATGGCATTGTCTTCCTTACCCCCTGAGCTGGGTACTCCGGGAGTACCCCTTGTGTGCATTGTGTGTGCCCTCCTGTTATCGTTGAACTTTTACTGCTGTTTGCACATTTGTGGGCCTAGTTGACCCTTAGGCTGGTGTGAGGATTGGCCACAGCCACAGTTCACGAGCTGCTGTGTGGGAGCTGACCCCATGAAGCGGAATTTGCCCCAGCAGAATGTGGTGCCTGCTGAATCCTCCCTTTGGGTGTGCTGCCTGTAGAGGTAATCAGGTCCAGCTTTCTTATGGTCTGAAGCCAGCCTCCAGGTTCATTGGTTGTGCTGCCTCTTGGGAGGGAGTTTAGTGCAGGTTAATGTTAGATGCTGCCAGTGCTTGCCCCTGGGCAACTTGTTAGGAGCTACAAAGGGATCCACTCTTGATAACTGCTTGTTATGGGCCTGGATGCATGTGGGAGGGGCCATAATGCATTCTGAGGCCAGCTGCCACCAGTACCTGGCCTGGGGCAGGTCAGCTAAAGGCCCAAACTACTCTGAGCCTTCTGCCACCTGTTTGCTGTCCATTAGGCTCAGCCACTGAAATAGCCTCAGGCAATATGTAAATTTCATGAGTCAAGTACTCAGGTAGTCACCAGTCACCAGGTAACTTGTAGTGGTGTTCACCAGGTTAATATATATTCAAAGTTGCCACCAGTACTGGGTTTGAGGAGGCCAGCAATCTCTTGCCTGGGGCCTGGGGTGGGGTCTTTGCATTGGGGTCGGGTCTCAGGGCCTTGTCAGGGTGGAGCTAGTAGAGTTCATCAGGCTGAAACAGATGGTGATTTTGCCATGTCAAGGGAGAGGTCTGCATGAAACAGTGGTGCCTGTTGTGCACTGAAAGACAGCCCTCACTCTAAGCTTACTCAGCTCAGCTTCCTTCTGTGTGTCTCTGGCACCCCCTGAGCTTGCTTGAATTCTTTGAGAGTTTTTTAAGAAAGACAGGAACCCAGGCCCACACTGGTTGCCACTGGGATACTCTGTAGCCCTGAGTGTGTAGGACAGTGCAGGGCCTGTGGGATTCATGAGGGTAGAGCTAGTGCTGTTGTAACAGATTCGGTTGGTGGGAAGAGACAGACTGCATGCACTCGGAGGATTAGAAAAGGACTGTTTAAAGAGCACTGGTGCTGTGCCAGTGGAGTCACCTCCAAAGGCTGAGCCCCGAGCCCGGGTTCCAGCCGCCTTTTATACATGATAAACCTTGGGTATTTGGGGTGTTTCAAGTTCTGCTAGAGTTTAGGCAGTTCGTGGATGTAAAGGAATTACAAAAGCCAGGGGTGGGGTTTCCTAAGGGGCTGCACCTGGCTTGCCTTCTCATTCCCCCTCTTGATTCTCAAGCTGCTCCTAGCAGACTTAGAGAATGTCTTGGACAGCTAGTTCCCTTAGTGCCGGGTGAGGAAGAGGGCTGATGATCTCTCTGACTGCTTCCTGCTGAAATAGGGGCATTGAAGGGAAGAGGATGCAGCAACCAGAGTTCTTCACAGTCCAGAGGAGAGTAGTTGGGGGTCCTTATTTGAAGCATCATTTGGAGCTTTATTGTTTCTAAGCGAGTGGAAATGAAATGGGTTAGCATGTTGAGAATACAAGGGCCAAACAGGAGCACTTTAAAAAGCATTAAGAGAGGACCAGCTAATAGGAGTACCCCAGATGCCCAGTTCCATATGTTAACTCAAGGAACTCCAAGATTCCGATAATTCCTGTCTTTTGTAATTCATTCCTTTAACTGTTGGGCCATGTCTCTAACTATTTCTGACTGATTAACATAAAAGCAACATTCCTCGTTTAAGAAGAGGCATATTCCTCTCTTTTCAGCAGTCAGTAGGTCTAACCCCATTCTGTTTCGTAATATTACTGCTGCCAAGGAGTCTACTTGATCGTGTAAGGCTACTAAGGATACAGAGTCCAGTGCCGGGATCAGTCCAGCAGGTGGTGACCATCCATTCTCCTGAGGGAGTCCTCAGTTGCTTGCCGTAGACCGATCAGCAGGTTTCACTGTCCTCTTAAGGGTGACCTGCAGAGGATTGTTCTGGCTGGTGGCAGGTTGGTTGTCGTGTGGCAGGTGAGCTGCCTTCACCGGTGAGTGGTGGATCCAGGTATTCAGACCTGCAACCTTCAGAGCTGTGGGAGTGGTTAGTATAACTAAATAGGGCCCTTTCCAAGTTGATTTGAGGGGTCCCGTTTTCCAGTCTTTTATCCAGACTAGGTCCCCTGGTCTGTAGGGGTGTACAGTTATTCCCAGGGAAATGGGTATTCTATCGATTACCCACTTATGTACCTCAAGAATGGTTTTCCCTAGTCCTTATAATTGTTTTTGGATTTCCAAATTTCCCAGTTCTTTTATATCCTCTTTGAATTTAATCAGTCGGGGAGGTCTCCCGTATAAGATTTCAAAAAGGGAGAACCCTATCTTTGTCCAAGGGATACAACATACTCGCAGGAGAGCTAGGGGCAGTATATCAGTCCAAATTGGTTTCTTGACATAGTTTTGCCATGGTCTGCTTAAGGGTCTGATTCATGCGTTCTACTTTCTCGGAGCTCTGGGGCTGGTAGGCCATGTGCAAATTCCATCTGATGCCTAGAGTTTTAGCTACCTGCTATACTGTTCCTGCTACGAAGGCTGAGCCATTGTCTGATCCTACAGTCAATGGCATTCCATATCTTAGGATGATGTCTCTCAGTAGACCTTTGGTTAGTTCTATTGCCTTTTCTGTGCGTGTGGGGTAAGCTTCAACTCAGCCTGAGAAAGTACAGATGAAAACCAGGAGATATTTATTTCCCCTTCTGGGTCTTATTTCTGAGAAGTCTACCTCTAGATCTTCAAAGGGTGCTTGGCCGCAGTGCTGGATCCGGCGGGCCCAGTGGGGCCTTGTCTGGTGTTTTGAGCCTCATCAGGTAAGGCGTCTCATGCCCAGGCTTCTATGTCTAGATGTCCAGCTGGCGCCTGGGTCTGGAGCCACTTTCTGGCTTCTGTGACAATCTGCTACAGTTGACCTGCCGGGGTCCAGCCTCGGCAGGTCCAGGGGTTCCCAAAGGTGTGGACGGAGTCGGCGAGAGAGAGAGAGAGAGAGAGAGAGAGAGAGAGAGAGAGAGAGAGAGAGAGAGAGAGAGAGAGCACGCAACGTGGGAGACAGAAAATCCTTGATCTTACTTCTGCTTAGTCTTAATGCTTCTCCCTCTGCTTCTGCCCCAGACTAACAGAGAGTTTTATTATGTATATAGATCCACAGGTTACATTGTTTCCCCCAAACCTTTTAAGCAAGAAAGTACAGACATTCTTTTGGTTGTTTACCCAACTCTTATGTATATTACATGTTAATTATTAACTATTTTCACCCTTCATCCAGACATCCTCTTAAAACTCCTGACCTTTCTTCCTATCTAAGATCCTTTTAAGCTTCCACATTTCTGTCCTAAATCTTCATTATTTTCTTGCTTTTCTTCCTGCAATCTTTTCTACCATCTACATCATTAGTCATCTATATGTTACTTCTATAATAATTTCTAACAGACAGCTAACAGATAGAGAAAGCAAAGATTAGTCTCCTTCAGTTGCCATCCTGCATTTTTATTTTCCCATTTACTTTATATCTTCAGTCACTGTTCTTCGTGATTCCTGCCACGCAGAGAATCCACTTCTCCAGGGACAATGTCAAACCATGGAGCTCACCCGGGACTGTGTCAAACCGTGGTGGTCCTCGTATCTCCAGGGACTGTGTCAAACCATGGAGCTCACCCGGGACTGTGTCTAACCGTGGTGGTCCTCGTATCTCCAGGGACTATGTCAAACCATGGAGCTTACCCGGGACTATGTCAAACCGTGGTGGTTGCTGTTCCAGTGACACCGCTCCCAACATTGACCCAGGTGGGGCGATGAGTCTGGAAGACTACTCCCCCCTCTTGTAGGGTTCCGTCAAGGCCCATTCTCTGTGGACCCCCTGTCAGGTGAGGTTCCCCATCCTTAGGTAGCAGGGCATATGGTGGTGGCAGTGGAGGGGCCTCTTCCAAATCCCCTTGTAATATAGGAGGCCGCTTAATTAGCCGTGAAGTCTTCCTTTAACCTTGTGCTGCGAGGACCTTACACTGTCTCTGACTAGTAACACCAGAATCAGACCCAAGAAGGCCTGATTTGGGCTATTTCCAACCACTGGTCTATGTAGGGAAATTGGTTGGATGGCAGGAGTCTCTGGTGACTACCTTATACACGGCCTGGACTGTGGGGACATCAAGAGTGCCTTCAGAGGGCTATTCCACACCAAAGGTGGGCCATTCTAATTCACAGAGGGTGTGCAATTTTCCGGGGGTCAATTTGACCTCATAATCTCCTGAGAACCCTTTATAAAATTCTTTATCATACATTCCAGAACAGTGGGTTTAGAGGAACTTCCCCCATAATGATATCTGAGATGGTTAAGCAAACCTCCCAGTGAACGCTGTCACAAGACAAACAGGAGGAAACTCGGGTTTCATGTGCCTGGCCACTCCCCTTGCTGGGATTAAGGCGTCTCTTGGCATTGGCAGGTCAGTATAAGCCCCTGACTCGGATCAGGTTCGCTGGTGGAGACAAATATCCCCGAGAACCTGATACTGCCCTTAGCCATATGAGGTCGCCATGGATGCGCAGGTTGGGACTCACACAGGCTCCGTAACAGGCGTTGTGGGGCACGGTCACTCACACACACAGTCACACAGAATTCAAACTTCCACCCAGTTATTCCCTATCCTGTGCGGCATCTATGCCGCTTGGGAGGTGATCAAGCTCCCCTTCCACCTTTGAGGCAAGCCTGAACTCAGTCCTGGGTCCCCAGGGACACTTACCGATCCAATGTCCTAGCAGGCTTTTCTATCCTCCCCAGAGTCCAATCGAGCACAGTGGTGGCCGACTACAGTCGGGCCCGGCAAGGGTCAGGGTCCAGTGAAATCACCGGTGGTGTGCCTTCCTTTCCGTCGCAGGGGCCCAAATTAGTGGCTCCTTCCTGCAGTCTTCCGACAATGGTGGCTCAAGGGGCCAGCACGGCTGTCGGCTTCCTGGCCAGTGCACCAAAATGTTGTAGCAGAAATTTGGTCGGCAGGAAGAGACAGACTGCACACACTCAGAGGATTAGAAAAGGACTGTTTAATGTGCACTGGTGCTGGCCCAGTGGAGTCACCTCCAGAGGCTGAGCCCCGAGCCCAGGTTCCAGCCGCCTTTTATGCATGATAAGTCTCCAGGTATTTGGGGAGTTTCAAGTTCCGCTATAGTTGAGGCAGTTGGAGGATGTAAAGGAATTACAAAAGCCAGGGGTGGGGTTTCCTAAGGGGCTGCACCTGGCTTGCCTTCTCAGTGCAGTTTCTTTGGCTAATGTCATGTGGAATGAGGGCTTAACCCCGGAAACGTGGTGCCTGTCAGGCATGTGGGACCATGGCCCTTGCCCTAAAGCCACACAGCTCAGTTTCTCCCTGTGTGTCCCTGGTATCTCTGAGCTTGCCTGGGATTTTTTGACTTTTTTTTTTTTTAAGAAACGCTGCAACATGGGCCCAGGCTGGTTGCTGCTAGCAGAGCTTACAACCAACCGTAGGCAAGTAGGGTGGGTTCTGGGAGTCAGGGTGGGGCTAGCGCAGCTCAGCATGCTAACGCTCTGAGGGGGCAGTGCTCGAGTGGAGCAGGAGAGGGCTCAACACAGTGACAGTGGCAGCTAGTCACCTAGCCCTCTCCCGGAAGCCACACAGCTGACTCCTTTCCCGTATAATTATGGCACCTTCCAAGCCACTCTCCCTTTTCTGGAGTCCAGGGTGAGTGAGTGTGAGCCAGTTTATATGCAAGTTCTTTAAGAGGATGCCTGGGTTTTATGAATGAAAAAGGGCCACACACTAACCTGACAAGCTCAGGGAGGGCCTGCATAACGGACTTGCAAACTCAAATACCTAAAATAACTACAAAGGATGGCCTGAAATTAAAACTTTTTAACTAAAAGCAGTTTGTGATGGGTAGTCATGTCCTAGCCTGGCATCTTCCCTGACAAAGGTCAGCTTTCACCTTAATGGAGCCTATTGTCTTTTTGCATCTATGATAACATACCTTTGGAATGTGGGGTAACTTCCCTGTTTCCAGACCCCTCAGGGCCTCAGGGCGCAACCTATGCACCTGGGCAGAAACCACTCATTCCCTCATTGTTATTATTGTCATGTTAATTGTTGGCTGTTAATTATCCTGTACTCACCTATGTAAAAGAAGCATGTGTCTATCCCTTTGCTTTTTATCTAATCCCAGAAGTTCCCCCACCCCCACCTTTTCTTTCTCTCACCTCCCTACATGATCACCAATGGGTTTCATGTAATGTATAAAATAAGGTGCAAAACTACCCTTCTCTGGAGCAGGAGCATTATCTCAGTCTCTTGAGGTTTTGCTTCCTGGCAATTGTGGACAGCTTTGGCTCAAATAAACTCACAGAAATTCTTGACAGGTTTGAATGTTTCTTGCATTGACAGTTTCCAGTAGCCTTTCCTCTCACCAGGGCAGAATTCCTGCTGATTTTCACAGCCAGATGTAATGTGAGCTCTTCTTCTAGGCATGGGGTTGAGACCCCTCACTCCTCTGGGGGAACTTTTGCAGCTGAAATGTCCCTCTGGATTCTCAACTGCCCACATGTGGGTGCAGGGTCAGCGTGTTCCTTGTTCTGCTCCTCTTACCAGTCTCAACATGGCTGCTTCTGTATATCCTGAGTTATAAGATTTTTTTTCAGCTAGTTTTCAGATGGCTCTTCAGGCTGATGGTGCAATAATTTAGTTATAATTTTGATGCAGTAATGGTGGGAGGTGAATGCAACTTTTACCTACTCTGCCATCTTGGACTGAATCCGGCTTTCCTTAAATTACTACTTTGTTTTAAAATACAACGCAAGCCCTGGCCAGTTTGGCTCAGCAGTTGGAGAGCGTCGGCCTGCGGACCAGAGAGTCCCGGGTTCGGTTCCCACTATGGGCACGTACAAAAAAAATAAAATAAAATACACCACAAAAAAGAAAGTATAGAAACCATAGATATGCAGCTTAACAAGTACTTATAAAGCAGGTATCCCTATAACCACCAGTAGTACTCAAATAATAGAAATTATGGTTTTCTATTACGTTTAGTGTTTTTAACTCACTAGGGAAATGCAGTAAATTGGCGCCACATGTCTATTTTTTTCATAGTAGGTGGTCATAATATTGTAATGTGTGTTTTATTTTTTTTGTTTGTTTTTTGCTCCATCTCTTGTTTCTTTTGTCAACGTCAGGCCATCCATATCTGTAGAGACTTTGTTGTGGCGCGACAGAGTCAAAGAAAGACCACTAGAGAATTAAAGTCCAAATAAGAGCCGTTTATTAGCCGGCCGGCGTCTGATTCCAAACACCCCTGTGACAGAGTCTTTGGAATCAGCCCCGATATGCTTTATTACGTGCCTTTTATACCTTACAGCGAAAGAATTTATTTAAGACAAACTGACAACATATGCAGGAACAAGATCGCAAATGCTTCATAGAATACTAGTTTTGCTGCTGCTTTTATGCATTTGTGTGATTAAGGAATTTTACATGAGGGTGGGAGAAAGAAAGGTGGGGATCCCACTATAGGATAGTAACATGATTATATGTTTTCTTAAGGGTGGTTAAGCCTTACAGGGGTATTACTTTTGACATCTCAGAGGTGTGTTAATTTACATGCACAAGAACAATGGAAAGGGCTTCCTTGAAAACCTCTCACTTAAAGAAGTTATAGTCCTGCAGCCTGACTACCCACCATGACCATTTAGAAATTTGAGATCAGATCACCCTGTGAGGTTATGTTCTGTAGAATCCCCTTTTTTTCACCCACATTTTCATTCATTCAAACTTTTAATAAGCAACAAATATGGATTTATCATTGACAGAACTAACCCTGTCAGAGATTATAGTTAATTTTTTTATTATTTTACTTAAAACAGTAAAGCTTTATTCTTTGAAGTTGTTTTAATAATGTCTGTAAAATTTTACTTATGAAGTACTGTTTGGAAAGTCAGACAAGAAACAAAGCCAAAGGAAATAAAGCATTGCTCCTCAGGAATTATAAAGGAGAATGGCTGTAATAATTCCTTGAAGAATATTTTATTGTAAATTCCCCAAAGCATTTAACTCATGCTTTTAGGCTTTCTTCACACTATGTAATAGTTAGGAAGTGTTAGTGAATATTTTAAAATAAATTATTGAAAACAATTATTTAAAAAGAAACTCTGTCCCAACACTTTTCCAGCAATGACCTCTGTGAACAGTTTCTTTTTAAATATTCCTTTTATAAAAGAAGTAATTTGTCAACATCAAATATATTTTTTTACAATTAAGTGAGGAGAGAAATGTGAAATGGCAGAAAATTCCACCCTGAATTTTACTTATGAAGTACTAAAATGCATACCTTTATGTTAGGAAGTGAAAAGTTCAATAATGAGACTGGTTTTTCAGTGAGGCAGTTTTTCAGAATGCAGAGCTCTTGGTCCTTGAGCATGGTCAGCTGTGGACACACGGAGGGACTTGGCTTTGGGACCTCCTGCACTACCACAGGTTCCCAGTAGGCACTCCCGGAGCTCTCCTTGGTACCAGCGTGAACCTTCTATGTACACTTCTGTGCTCCTGATGGAAAGGACAGCCGACGCGGAAACACTGCCCCAGGATCCCTCTGGCCCACCCCAGGAGGAGTGGCCGTGACACCCATGGGGTGGATCCCCTAGGCCTTGTTGGGAACAGGCAGCCAGAAATCGGGGGCCTGCCATTTTCTCACTGTTTTCAAGGGGCTCTTTTGAGGCTGGGGAGCCCCTGAAATGGAGTCAAATTCCAGACTTGTCACTTAAGTGGTCAAGAGAGGGAGAAGGAATGTCAAGGCCAACATTTTCTCTACAGAAACATTGGTGTGAGCAGGAGGAAGAACTTAGAACTCTCTGTAGATACGTATGTGTCTCAAAGATTTACCTGCTTTCCTTGATGCAGTATTTTCTTATAAAGAGTAACTTGAGGTAGAAAATGTTAGGGTGATCATTTCTACCAAAGAAGTTGGTTGATAAGTAAGTTCCCTTAATTTAGTTGAAAAATAATTGTTTAAAAATATATATGATTAATCTAAGTTTCTTAATATTGTGTATTTAAAGCTAGGAAAGAGGTGTGTTGTGAGCTCTACATTTCATTTGGCCTGTTTTTGGCAATATTTTATGCCGTTTAAAATCTTTAGTGTCTGTGGGGAATAGGGATTTTTTACATAATATGACATGTTTTTAAAATACATATGTTTACTTAAATTTACAAAATAAGAATGACATGGATTGAAGAAAGTTTGTTAATTTTGTTGTTCCAAGTCTTTAAAAAGTCAGTTAAGTTTTTTCTTAAACTCTTTGATTTACCTTCATTTACTCCCCTTTGTGTCCATGGAAGGGACACTGCTTGTGACCTGCTCTGTGTATGTTAGCTCTGATTTGGCTGCAGAGGTCTTGCTGTCCTTCCTTTTCTGAACTTCCCTTTCCTCTGGGGCTGAGGGAGCTGTCTCTGGATTATCTCCAGCTTCCCTCTAGCCAATAAAACCAGAAAGCCAATTATAGTGTTTAAACTTCTTTTTTTTTTTGTTTGTTTCTTTTATATCCATAGCCACATTTCAGTGCAACAGTGGTATTTAATAGGATTCTTTGTAGTCATGGGCGAGAAGAATTCACATGAATACTCGTGGCTGAGTTATTCAAGTCAGGAAACAAACTATGATATTATTTTGTCTACTGTTAGAGCTATGATTTCATGTCCCAAATGACTATAATTTTCAGTGATCGTTTTAAGTGGAAGTTAACCAAAGAGTAAAGAGTTCATATTTGACTTTCCCAGTGCCAAGTTATTTCATAATTTTATTGAAAATAATGGTAGGACCTGAGAAATGGGGGAAGGAATACTAAATACCAAACTCAGCTTTTGGCCAATGGATCTGTCACACTGTAGCTGCTTCTCTCTCACCTTTTCACCTTCATTCCTAGAAATAAATTATTTCTTGTGAATTTTTCTACATGATAATCTATGAATGAAGTTTGGTAATATAGCAGAATTAAATGATGCTTTCTCCATTTCTTTTTACATGAAATGAAAAATAGCTGTTACATCATTTAAAGATTCTTTTTACATAGGCATGAGGTTTAAAAGGATCTTTATTTTATTTTTTCAAATTCATTATTGTTGAAACTATTACACATGTACCCCATTTGCCCCCCCCCACGCAGTTCCCACCCCACCCCAAGCCTTCTTTTTTTTTTCTTTTTTTATAGAAGAGAGAGAGAGAGAAACATCGATGTGAGAGAGACACATCGAGTGGCTGCCACCCACACGACCCCAACCAGGGCCGGGGACAAACTGCAACCAAGGTATGTGCCCTTAGCGGAAACCGAACCCGGGACTCTCTGGTCCACAGGCCGACGCTCCAACCGCTGAACCAAACCGGCCAGGGCCACCCCAGGCCTTCTTTATTTTTGTTTTCTATTGTAAATGATCCAAAAATAAGACTGCAAAGTTAGTCTATTCCAAATGAATTATAAAGTGGGCAAAACATATTTCCCATTGAATTCTATATGTATCTTGATAAATAAAAATTCATTCGTAGTGTTAAATTGGAACCTCATCAATGACGGAAAATTATCTATATGTCAGAAACCCTGTTTTTGACCTTTAGAAAGTATTGATATTGACAAAGCAGCATTTTCTTTGGCTTGTCATTTTTACCCTCTAGCCTGGTTCAGGATCACACTGGCTTCTGTCCATGCTATGAAACCTTGTGTGTGCCATTTTAACCTTTCCACCAACCTAGTTTTCCAAACTTCTTTGGCTCATTTTTATTTTCAAAGGAGTGATAGGTTTTCCATTTGGGAATCTTTTGCCTGGAGAAACCTGTTTGAAACCACATGCTTGACTTTTCCTCATCTTTCAGGAAAGCCCACCAGGGGACAGTGAATTGACAGGCTGGGTGGCCCGCTCTGGGAGCCCATGTAGCACAAACCTAAGAATGGTTGCTGCTTATCCATCAGACAGTACAATCTATCTTTCTCAACAGATGCAGTAGTAAACTTTTCTGTTACAAAATAGGAAGGTTTTTAGCCTTCAAACAGAATAAATAAGTTCTTGGACTAGTAAAATGCCTTGTAAAGTTGGAAAAATGCTTTTGTATTGTTATAGTGATTTAAAAGAGTAGCCCCAGATCTGCATTCACACCCTTTCCATCCCAGTGAGACAGCTCCATTCCCAGCAGTGCACAGCCTTACTGTTCCTCACCGCTGTCTTCTCACAGTGCTCACACAGCCGGTTGCCCTTTCTTCAAGGACATTGCTTCCTCTTGGTTTGCCTTTTCCCGTGTTCATTTTCCTTCTTGCTTCTTTGCTGTCTCCTCCTTTGTGTGCAGCTTCAACAGATGGTCCTCAGGCTTCTGTCTTGGCCCTCTTCTTGTTCTGTGCGCCTTTGGGGTCATTGGTGATCTTTGTGTTGCCTCCTCCGGGCTTTCTGAAGGGTCTGGTAATTCTGCGTCCCACTGGCTTTCCTGGCCCACCTCCTGTCACACCTGCATCTAAGCATCCTGTAGGCCCCTCAGACCCAGCATGCCCTGGTACTTGCCTTCCTTGGCCCATTAACCTAGCAGTCTTCTGTTGGGCTTTCTTATACATTTTTTCTGTACATCTGTTTCCTAGATTCTGGTGATTCTACCTCAAAACTGTCTCTCAAGTGAAATCTCTTCATTAATCCCATCTGCTACTAGTTAAGGCCAGTGTTCCCATGTGCCTAGATTGTTGTGTCAGTCTCCATCTGGTCTCTTGCCCTGACTTTTCTTACTTTTCCACCTGTCAGGGTTAGTTATCATCTGAAGAGGTACATCTGGTGATATCACCCTTCTACTTTGAAATTTTTTCATTGACTTCCTCTTGTCCTTGGAATAAATGTTCATCACTTTTAAACTCTCAAGTGTGGTATTTTTGGTCTTCTCTATGCCTACCTTGTGGAGTCTCATTTTCTACTGCCCCTTTCTGTGCCACCTTACACCTGTGCCCAACACTCAGTACCTCCTTCCTGTGAAAAGCTGTGTCTTTCATGATTTAAGCTTGACCACTAGGCCTGATACAGTTTTCTCTCTTTGCCTGTAATTAATTATACTTGCAGTATCTTGTTGTAATTATACAAAGTGTAAGTTAATAATAATTATAAAGTGCTACAAAGATACGTAGGGCTTACCCAGCAACCCTGAGCAGTGCCTGGTAACTCAGGAAGTGTTTATGAAGTGAATAAATGAATGTCAGTGGTGAATTTTAAAATATCTCATGCCCTGGCCAGTTTGGCTCAGTAATTTGAGCATCAGCCCGCAGACCAAAGGGTTGTGGGTTTGGTTTGTGGTCAAGGGCACATACCTGGGTTGCAGGTTCGATTTCTGGCCCTGGTCCAGGTTGTGCGGGAGGCAACCAATTGATGTGTCTCTCTCACATCGATGTTTCTGTCTCTCTCTCTCCCCTCCCTCCCTTCCACTCTATCTAAAAATTAATGGGAAAATATCCGCAGGCGTAACAAACAAACAAAAAATGTTTCATGACGCTAGAGCACAAAAATGGTCCTAGTCAGTAGATGTCAGTTCTGGTCCTAAAGGCCTATGTGGGTCACTTGATCTGTGCCTCAATTTGTTTACTGAGAATAGTTGACTTTGTAAAGCTTTAGGTTATTTCTACTTTTAAAATTCTGTGTTACGGTTTTACCTGGACTTATACGTAGTTCCCAGGTGCAGTCGTCCTCTGAGCGTCTCTCACTTCATGGTCCCTGTTCGTGTTCACTTTCCTTTCACTTTTTCCACGATTGAAATTCCCTGATCTCTCACTGCATGCCTTTCGAGAGAGGCACTTTTATCTCATCACCTCATTTTAATCCTTTAACTAATTTTTCTTCTCCTTTTTCCTCTCTTCCTGTTAGTGTTTGTTACAATGTTGTTGAAGGACATAGTACCCAAGACTAAAATACCCATTTTTGTTTAGTAGAATGAATTTGGTGTACTCCTATTGACATGCACTGCTCTGGCTAACTGTAGATTTTGCCTATTTTGACTCAATTTAATATGACTCAAATGATTAAATAGAAGTTATTCATTAGAATATCCTTTATTAATAGTTGTTACAAAGGGGGAGGGGGTTGAGGATTAATAGTTGAGTGTCAAGAATAACATGGCAGTAGGGATACCCTTGATTCTGTCTGCACATCAGTAAATGCATTTTTAGCTCGTTTTGCTACACAGATTTACTGCATTTCGATCTTTCTGTTGGTGTACATGCAATTCTGGACTTCCTCAAGATTGTTTAGAGAAGGGTGGGTGTGAGCCTGAAAACTATAGAGCAGCGATTTTCAGCCTTTTTCATCTTTTGGCACACATAAACTAATTACTAAAAATCTTTGACACACCCAAAAATATATCTTTTTCCTGATCTGACAAAAAAGAGATATAATTTTATTCATTCATACCAGACCGCTCTTGATGTGTTGGCTATTATCATTTCTTTTATAATCTAAGGGAAAAGAGGTCAGTGCCCCTGACTAAATAGTCAGGTATTCTATGTTTTAAAAATTCTTACTGCACACCAGTTGAAAATCACTGCTCTAGAGGATTCTTCCACAATTAGTAAATTTTTTATTTTATAATTAGGTTTCTGAAATAGTTCTCAACACTTTTACTTTTCAGTTGATGTTACATTTATAAAAAAAAGACATTTAAATATTTCTGAATTTTCTCTTTAGTCAGATATACAACCTTTTAAAAGTTGTTTTAGTGTGATTTTAGACACATTTTTAATCCTGTTTTCTGAGCCAAAAGTATTACCTGCTGTGCTCTGAAATACAGTGTTTTAAGTGAGGAACTTTTTTGATAAAGAAGACCTTGCTTTGTGGGTTCTCAGAGTGGAAGGGGTCAGTTTGCATACCAGGTGGTCCTATATGCCTCACACCTTGGAAAGTTTAACCTGTAGTAGCCTCCTGTCTCAGTTTAGGCTGCCATAACAAAGCACCACAGACTGAGTGCCTTGAACAACAGCCATTTATTTCTCACATTTCTAGAGGCTGGAATTCTGAGGTCAGGGTGCCAGCATGATCCAGTTCTGGTGAGAACTCTTCCTGACTTGTAGGCAGCTGCTCACGGTAGTTCTGTGCGCACGAGCAGAGAGTGATTTCTGGTGTCTGTTCTTACAAGGATACTAATCTTCTTGCCACCATCCTTATGACCTTATGTAATCTTAGTTCCTTCCTTAGAAGCCCCATCTCTAAAGGCTTCAACATATGAATTTGGGGGGAAACAAACATTTAGTCTATAACCTTTCACCCCTGCCCCAAAATTCAAGTCTTTTTCACATTCAAACTGCATTCATTCCATCACAACAGCCCCCAAACCCTTAACTCATTCCAGCATCAACTCTACAGTGTAAAGTCCAAAGTCTTATCTAAACATCATCAAAATCAGATATAGGTTCCAATGTAGGTACTCTTCATCCTGTGGCAAAATTTCTCAACAGCTGTAAGCCTGTGAAACCAGACAAATTATGTGCTTCCAAATACAGTGTTGGAACAGGTACCGAATAGACATCCCCATTACAAAGGAAGAAATAGAAAGGAAGGGGTGATAAATCCCAAACAAATCCAAAAACTACCAAAGCAAATTTCCTTGAATTATAAGGCTCAAGAAAAATCCTCTTTGGTTCATTGCTCTGCCCTCCAAGTCCACTAGGGGTGGCATCGTCACACCCATGGCTCTTCTTGGCCTCTTACCCTTGTGGCTTTGTGCAAAGGCTCCAACCCTGAGGCAGGGAGGGGGAGTTTTGGCTCACCTAAACAGTGAGGTGGCCCCATCCTTTGAAACCCAGGAGACATTTTCAGCCCTTCCCCCTGGACCTGTGGTGAGAGTGGCAGCCCTGATTATCTCTGAATTAATTTCCTTTGGGGCCATTCTTCCCTTTTTTGAAGGATAATGCACATTCACAGATTAGCTCCGTTGCCCTGCCCTGTAGAATGTCAGAAGTGCAACAACGTCTCCTTCGATCAAACTGGCAGAGCGTCTGCTCATGTAATCCTGTAATCTCCTTATTGAGTCATAGTCTAGCCATACCCTTGGTGTTCTCTTCCCAACGTACTTTCTCATTTTTTGTAATATGGGCAGGATTAGAACTGTCCAAATTTTGAAGTTCTTCTTCCTTCTTTCTTCAAGTCATCTCTGTCCTCTTGTATTTTACTTTAAGAAATTAGGAGGACCCAGACTGTACCTTTAACATTTTGTTTAGAAATCTCTGCTGAATATCTAATCTCATGGCTCACAAGTTCTATCTTCTATAAAACACTGAAACATAAGTCAGCCAAGTTCCTTGCCACTTTGCAACACAAATTTCTGTCTAAGTCAGTTTGGGCTGCTGTACCAAAATACTATAGACAGAGTGGCTTAAACAACAGATGTTTATTTCTTTCTTCTGGAGGCTGGAAAGTCTAAGTTCAAGGTGCCCGTTGATTCAGTTCCTGGTGAGTACCAACTTTCTGGTTTATAGACAACTTCCTCCTAACTGTATCCTCACATGAATATACATTAGTGTCCTTAAAAGAAAGACACTAATTCCTTTCATGAGGACTCCATTCTCATGACTCAATTACCTGCCAGAGGCCCACCTCCAAATACCATCACCTTGGGGATTGAGGCCTCAACGTATGAATATTTTGGTAGACAAACAGTTAGTCCAGAGTAGCAATCGCCTTTCCTCCAGTTTCCAGTAACTGTTCTGCATTCCATTTCATACCTCGCCAGAATCACCCTGAATGTCCACATTTCTGGAAGGCACCCTGAAACTCCATCCTCTACCCATCACCTGGTTCCAAAGCTGCTTCCATAGTTTTAGGTATTTGTTAGAGCAGCATCCCACTTCCTGGTACCAAAATCTTAGTCAGCTCAGGCTACCATAACAAATACTGTAGATTAGGTGGCTTAAACCACAGACACTGATTTTCTCACAGTCCTCGAGTCTGGAATTCCAAGGTCAGGATGCCAGCATGACTGCTTTCTAGTGACAGCTCTCCTTCTGGCTGTGTCCTCTCATGGTCTTTCCTCTGTGCTCAGCAGAGAAAGTGAGAGGGAGGGAGGTCTCTGGTGTGTCATATAAGGACACAAATCTTATCAGATCAGGGCCTCACTCATATGACCTCATTCAGACTTCATTTGTTGGAGGCCCTAGCTCCAAATTCAGCCACACTAGGTTAGAGCTTCAACATACGAATTTTGGGGGGACACAAACATTTAGTCCAGAGTACCCCTTCTTGTCTGGTTTTATATAAACTTTGTCTTTCTGGTACCTTTGTATGCTTTTTCCTTACTTGAATTTCTAAAACATGGACCTTCTATTGCCCATTCCCCCTCTACGGAACAGTGAGGACACCCCTGCAGAATATGTCAGTGACATGCCTGGTAGTAGCACTGTGACACTGATCCCTGGTGGCTGCCTTGCTGTGCTAATTTCTGATTGTTCTCATTTCTGTGGACTATGATAAACATTCCTGGTCAGTATTGTCTAGTCCTCTTTCATTTTTAAGGGTTGGGTTTCAGATTTTTGTTTCATGCTTAGAATTATTGTGGCTTTTGGCAAAGAATATTTTAAACTGGGTGAAAGGCAAGAAAAAATGTGGAATCAAGAAGTGAAAGCACAGTTGTTTACAGTTCAGTGAGCAGTTGTGGTCAAGAACTCTGTCTGTTCGTCATTGCCAGATGACTTAAAGTTTTATGGGGGAGCATACATTTTAAACAAAAAGTAATTTTCCTTGTTACAAGGTAAAGCAATGAATTCTTCATAATTTACTTTTTATGTATTATAATCTAGGCCTCTAGTTAAAGCTTTTTGAATTTTATTGTGAAATTATCTATAAAATGAATCTGATGGCATCTTAAAACATTTAATCAAACTAAAATTTTAATAATTTTAGTATTGATGCAATAATATAGTTAATAAGAGATTCACTTATTGAATATTCACAGAAACATAATATTGCTAGGTATTTGGGAATCATTAGTAAAACCAGCATAGTTGTAACCTCTCAAAAGAAAAGATAGTATAAATCTGTATAAATAAATATAATTCACCTTTGTATATAAACTTTGCCTTTCTGGTGCCTGTGTGTGCTTTTTCCTTACTGGATTTCTTAAAACATGGGACCTTCTATTGCCCATTCACCCTCTACAGAACAGTGAGGCCAGTGCGTGGTAAAAACTGGTACAATACAAACAGTGAACAGATAAAACATCATTTGGATTTGATTTAGGAATGGATTGTTTGTTTATTTTTCTTTTTGGAGCATCACTTGAATCACATTTAATTTGCATTCTCTGGGTCCATATCTAGTCCAGGTGAGGTAAGGGGAGGTAGATAAAAACCACCTTTGTTTGGCAGTGAAATCAAGACTAGAAAAGTTGTCCTCGGAGTTCTTTACATCAGTTTGTATTAGGGTTCATTCAGCTCACACATATTTATTGGTACTGATGCAAGTAAAGCAGAGTCCATGGTTTAACAAATGAAATTATTTATTTTTTGTGTTAAATTTTTGATAAATAAGAAGTACAGTGATGACATAAAGGAGAGTAATAATCTCTGCTGGATGGAAAAGGAGAGTTGTGTTCAGAGAGTTCACCAGGAAGATGGTGGTGAAACCTTTTCTTAAAGTATGGTCTGTTTTTCACCCCATTATGGAAGTAACTTAAATTGACTTGTGTAGAGCTGTAGCTTTGAGTTTAGAGCAGTAAGAAGTAACAGGTAGCAAAGGCATTTGTACACAATGCAGATTAGCTTGGATTTTATACAATGGATAGCCATTCAGGGTTCTAGTACAGGGGTGGCTATCATTAAATTTACACCTAAAAAGATAACTCTGGTAGGCCTAAAGAACAGTAGGTCAAAATGGTGAGGCATTAGACTGGGGAAGCAAGTTAGGGCCAGGCCATTATAATAACTAAGAGGCATCTCAATTTTAATATATTTAAAACTGGCGTCTTGTTACCAGTATGTTTCCTGCCTCCTGCCCCCTCCACATACACAAAGAAATCTACTCATTTAGAAATTTTCCCTATTTCATTAAACATTAACTCTATTCTTCTGCTTGCTCAGGTCAAAAATATTGGAGTCACTCTTGACTGCTTTCTCTTATATCCTACTTGCTCTCTACCAACAATTATTATTGGCTCTATCTTAGAAGTATTTCTAGTTTCCAACATTTCTCACCATCTCTCTCTCTACTCTTCAGGTCCAAGCTATCATCCTCTCTCCTGGATTGCTACAGCATTGGTCTCTCTACTTCTCTTGAGCCTTCAGTCTATTCTCAACAGTGCAAATCATATGCCTTCCCCATTGTCTTCTCAGTACACTCAGAAGTAATACCCCAGGTCCATACAATAGTATAAGACCTGTCTTCTCCCAGCTTAACCCTTTCTGATCTGATCTCCTGTACCCTGCCACCCACACTCAGGCATACTGCATTCAATCCTAACCAGAACAGGTGTGGACTTTTCTCTTAAAAGGTGGAATTAGCTTTTGGGAAAAGCTAAGACTTCTAATAGGAATGTTGAGGCCACCAGAATACAGTCCTGTTTCTTTTGGCATTTGGATGGCCTGAGCATAAGAATTAATACGGTCAAATCATTTGGGCTTGAGATTAGGCATATTCCTAGGACTCTAGTCAGGCATTGAATTCTGTTTATGTAATTGTACTAATGTAATTTGTTAATTATTTTTAACTCTTTGGCCAGAGTACAGATTTTTGGCATAGGTTACAGGACACACTGTGAACATTGACCTTGACAATGAAAGTGGAATTAAAATTGTGTGGCACACTGGGAAGGAAAATGTATAAAGGTATATAAGCTCTTTATTATTTTACAAAGCTAGGAGTTCCTAGATAACTGTCAGAAATTAATAGAATAGAACATAGAGTTGGTTAAATAATAATATTTTAAATTTCACAAGTAAATATCAGAATCATCCCAAATAAGACCATTTGGTACTGGACGCATATATTATCTTGGGGGGGATAAAGCTATAAAGCACAGTTTTAAAAAGAGTAAAATGTGAGATTATTATACCATGGTAATTTGTAGTGAGTGCTACAAGTATTAAGGACAGAGGTTCTATTTGCATGGGAAGCAAGTGAACTTGAAAATCCCCTGGTGTCTATCCCTGACCTTGCTGTGCTGTCTTGCTGCCCTTCTCCCCATCTGTGTTTATGTGTCTTTGCCTCTGTGCCTGCATGTACACGATGGGTGAGGACTGAGGAAAAAGGGAATGGTGGGCACTTGATAATTTGGCCTGAATGAGACAAAACAGTACCAGTAGGACATACGTTTTAAAGTAAGAGAGTAGATTAGCTTCTTGGGATATCTGTAAAGATAAAGAGAGACAGAGGAATAACATAGAGGAAAAATCCCAAATTACTATGTGGTCAATGTTTGGATAATTTAATGGAGAAACTTGAAGTCAGTGCATTAATTATATTATGAAAAGGTTCTCTTCTCTATAGGAGGATGATTTCAATCTCTCTTCCCACATACTATTTTGCTTCATTGAATACTTTCTTGTATAGCTTTCATTAGTTCTTGTATTATATTTCTTGTACAGGATTCATAAAAGTTGTCCTCACACTATGTATCAGTCCATCAACATAGCCCACTTGGGAGGATTTGAGTTGACATATATATGAATGGAACTTGCTACCTGTATATTTCAAATAAGTTATTTAACCCAGTAGTCACAAATATATTTTGTTCTTATATCATTTACTCAATTCTTTTGTGGCTGCTTAGTCATTTAAAACCAAAGACATTTTTAAGAGCAGCAAGCTGATAAAATAAATTACTCATTTGTACATTAATTCAGCAGTTGTTAGCCCTTAAGTTAAATATTTTATATTTTTAACTAAGAACCATTTTATCTGCTTGGCCTTTGCTTGGATAGAAATTACTGGATGCTGTGGTATATTTTCTATATGAATATTTTTATATCTGCTTCTTAATCATTTTAAGTTTTTGGTGTTATAAATTAATATTTGTACTCTCTATTGGATCTCTGTGACACTCTCTTCAGTGTTTAGAACTATGACAGGTTATCCTCTTCTTTCTCAGTGCTGAAATCCTCACCATGTCAAGCTACAGCAAGAGCCTCATGGGAGTTCATTTCTCAATCTAATATACTTTCTTTCCATTGTAAACAAATCCTATATTTTAGCATAATAAAGTAGGGGGAAAAGCATCATTCATAGTTCCTATCTTTAACTGGCATTTACTTGAGACATTTTGGTTCTTTACTTAAAAGATACTCAGTTTGTGGGATTAGACCTGCCAACATTCCTCTCTGGCTGCCCTGCCCAGGAGAAGTGGTGTTTGCACCAAAGTGGCCACATGTGCCCTCACTTCTTCTCCTATTCACCAGTAGAAGATGAGCTGCTTTTTATTCAAGAAACACCTGTTGTGGGAGAGCACATTCAATATTCACTATCTAGTCCGTGCCTTTCTTTAATACTTGTTTTTAGTCCCCCACTTTCCTCCCCGATACTAACTAGCGTAACATTGTGCTGGTTCATATCCTTCCCCCATTCCACTTCCTTCCTTATCTTAAGATATAGAAACAAGATAGATATATACCTCAGGAATTCAAGATAGTGCTCTCGGGGAGGTGCTGTAGTCTTGCTTAATATGGGAGCACATGCACTTAGAGAAAGAAGAGCTGGAAAATTTGGGATTGTGTGGAAAATGACAAAAAAAAAAATCTAAGCAAGCAAGAAATGGAAACAAAATCAAACTATTATAACTAAAAGCTTTATACTAATTAAAAATTTTTATTATTCACTATTAACCAATCAGGTGCAGTGGTAAAGAAACTCATATTAGTGTCTGTCTTTGGCACGGCGCTGCTAGACACTTAGCATTTACAATCTTATTTAATTCTTTTTTTGTTTTGTTTTCTGGAACAAAGTTAAATTTCTATTTTCTAGATTATGAACCATCCAAGGGCAAAAATCTAGTTTTATTCATTTTCTGTTATTATTCAGTGGGATAGGTTGATTGCAAAAATGAACAATATTCTTCCCTCACCTCCCCCCTACTTTTGCATATCTCTGTGGTGGATTGTACTGTTTTAATTTAAATCAGCTGGAGCTATTCTTTATGAGGATTCAGTTCCCTTTATAGTTGGAGGCTAGTGGTCCACAAGAGACATTTTGAAAGATTGACTTGATGAAGTAGCAGCGATATTCTTTCTGCACCTGAAACCTCTCTGACTCTGGGCCAGGTGCATGTTTAACTCGATGAAGAACACCAGCTCTTCCTGTGGACCACCCGTCGTGGAAGATGGAGGCTTAGAGGCAGTAAGAAAGTGATGTGGGTTGTGGCAGGTCCAGTTTCTCCTCCTCCTTCAACTTCACATCCACCATCCCTTTTTTTTCCCCCTTCACTTTTTTCCTTTTTATTGAATTTATTGGGGTGACACTGGTTAACAAAATTGTGCAGGTTTCAGGCGCACAATTCTATAGCACATCTGTATACTATATTATGTATTCACTACCCCAGTCAAGTCTCCATCCATCACCATTTATCCCTCCTATATGCTCCTCCACCTCCCTCCACTCTTCCTACCCCTGGCAATCACCACACGGTTGTCCATGTCCATGAACTTTTTCTCTTTTGTTTCATTTTTGCTATATTCCTCCACTCCCCCATCCAGCCCCCACCCCCAACAACTGTCAGCCTGCTCTCTATGAATCTATCACTATTTTGCTTATTAGTTCATTTTGTTCATTAGATTCCACATATGAATAGAATCATATGGCACTTGCCCTGGCCGGTGTGGCTCTGTTGGTGGTGTAACTGAAGCCAGGGTTTGACTGCCTGCCGCCATGAAAGCCAAACTCCTGAGACAGATGCTGGTGAAAAAAGGAAAGAGGTTTATTCGAGTGCCAGCATCTTGAGAAGATGGGGGACTCTTGTCTAAAGCCCATCTCAGCATCTCTGTGTAGGCAGGGGTTTTTATAGGGAGGGAGAGGGAAAGCAGAACAAAGAGATCAGGAGGAGGGACTGTAGACATGCAGACGTTATCCTTGCCTATCCCCATATGAATCTTTAATGTCAGAATACTGGATCTGGTCAGTGCTAGCCAGATTCCTGTAGTTGAGTGATCTGTGTTGACCAAAGTCATGGTCAAGACCTTTTATTGCACAAGCAGAAACTGGAACTGCTGGTGCCTGCTATATACTTATAAGGAACTTGTCAGTATGTGAGTTTCTTTTATCAGTTTGCTAGTATATTTTATTCTAACTTAATTTCATTGTTAGTCAGAATAGTATAAAGTTTTTATTCCCTGTTATAGTGGAAGCTTTGACCCATACACCAAAAGGTCGAGGGTTTGATTCCTGGTCAGGGCATATATCTAGGTTGTGGTTTTGATACCTGGCCCTGGTCAGGGCATATGTGGGAAGCAACCTATTAATGTTCTCTCTTACCTCTCTCTGTCTCTCAATCTCCCCCTCTCTCACTCCCTCTCTTTCTCTCTCTTTTCATCTCTCTAAAAATCAATGAAAATGTCCTCAGGTGAGGATTAAATAGAAAAAATCATATTATACTGGTCTTTCTTTGACTGGCTTATTTCACTTAGCATAAGTTCATCCATGCTGTCACAGAAGGTAAGATTTCCTTCTTTTCTGCAGCCACGTAGTATATCATTATGTAAATGTACCACAGCATTTTTTGTCCACTCATCTACTGATGGGCACTTGTGTTGCTTTCAGATTTTGACTATTATGAATAATACTGCAATGATCATAGGAGTGCATATATTCTTTCAAATTAGTGTTTCATATTTCTTCAAATAAATTCCCAGAAGTAGAATCTTTGGGTCATAAGGCAGTTTCATTTTTAAGTTTTTGAGGTAACTCCATACTGCTTTCCAAAATGGCTGCACCAATCTGCATTCCCAGCAACAGTGCATGAGGATTCTCTTCTCTCCACATCCTTGTCAACAATTGTGTGAGGTGATATCTCATTGTGGTTTTAATTGGCAATTCTCTGATAATTAGTGATGCTGAGCATCTTTTCATATGTCTGTGGGCCACCTGCATGTCCTCTTTGGAGAAGTGTCTATTTAGATTCTTGGCCCATTTCTTAATTGGGTTATTTTTTTTTTTTTGATGTTTTGTTTTATAAATTCCTCATACATTTTGGATATTAAGCCCTTACCAAGTGTATTGGTGAATATGTTCTCCCATTTAGTAGGTTTTCTTTTCATTTTGTTGATGGTTTCCTTTGCTGTGCAAAAATTTTTTAGTTTAATATAGTCCAATTTGTTTGTCTTTTGTTTCCCTTGCCTGAGAAGATATATGAGAAAAATATTGCTACAAGAAATGGCGGAGATTTTACTGCCTATGTTTTCTTCTAGAATTTTCATGGTTTTGAGTTTAACATTTAAGTCTTTAGTCCATTTTGAATTTATTCTTGTGTATATTGTAAAAGGTGGTCTAGTTTCATTTTTTTTGCATGTATCTGTCCAATATTTCCAACACCATTTATTGAACAGACTGTCTTTACCCTATTGTATGTTTTTGCCTCCTTTGTCAAATATTAACTGATTATAAAGACGTAGGTTTATTTCTGGGCTCTCTATTCTGTTCCATTGATCTATATGTTTGTTTTTATGCCAGTAACATACTGTTTTGATTAAATCACTATGATTTTGTCTTATAGTTTGATATGAGGTAGCATGATTTTTCTAACTTTATTCTTTGTTCTCAAGATCAGTGTTGCTCTTTAGGGTCTTTTGCAGTTCCGTATAAATTTTTGGAGTATTTATTATAGTTCTGTCAAATATGCCATTAGTATCTTGATAGGAATTGCATTGAATCTATAGATTACTTTGGGTAGTATTGACATTTTAATGATGCTAATTCTTTCTCTCCATGAACACAGTACATATACTTCCACTTATTTATAGCTTCTTGAATTTCTTTCTACATTGTCTTATAATTTTCTGAGTATAGATCTTTAACATCCTTGGATTAATTTATTTCTAGGTATTTTATTCTTTTTGAAGCGATTAAGAGTGGGACTGTTTTTTAGTTTCTCTTTCTGATATTTTATTATTAGTATATAAAAATGCAACTGATTTCTGGATATATTTATTTTGTATCCTGCTAATTTACTGAATTCATTTATCAGTTCTAATTGTTTGGTGGAATCCTTGGGATTCTCTGTTTACAATATGTCATCTGCAAATAATGATGGTTTTACTTATTCCTTTCCAATTTGGTTGCATTTTATTTATTCTTCTTGTCTCATTGCTGTGGCTAGGACTTCCTGTACTATGTTGAATAGGAATGGTGAAATCAGACATCCTTGTCTTGTTCCTGATCTTAAGGGAAATACTTGTAGTTGTTGCCCATTGAGTATGATGTTGGCTGTGGGTTTGTTGTATATGGCCTTTTATGTTGAGGTATGTTCCCTCTATTCCCACTTTTCTGTGAGTTTTTCTGCATTTATTGATATGATCATGTGATTTTTGTACTTCATTTTGTTTCTGTGGTCTATCACGTTTATTGTTTTGTGGCTATTGTACCAAACTTGGATTCCTGGCATAAATACCAATTGATCATGGTGTATGATCTTTTCAATGTATTGGTGGATCTGGTTTGCTAATATTTTGTTGAGGATTTTAGTATCTATGTTCATCAGGGATATTGGCCTATAATTTTCTTTCTTTGTATTGTCATTATCTGGTTTTCTAATTTGGATAATGCTGGCCTCATAAAGTGAGCTGGGAAGTCTTTCCTCCTCTTAAATTTTTTGGAATAGTTTGAGAAGGATAAGTTTTAGTTCTTTTTTTAAAGTTTGGTAAAATTCACCTGTGAAGCCATTTGGTCCAGAACTTTTGGTTGTTGAAAGTTTTTTTTAAAATCACTGCTTCTATTTGACTAGCTGTTATCTGTTTATTTAGATCCTGTGATTCTTCCTGATTCAGTTTTGGAAAATTGTATGTTTCTAGGAATTTATCCATTTTGTCCAGATTGTCCAATTTGTTGTTATATTGTTGTTTGTAATATTTTCTTACTTTTTTGTATTTCTTTGATATCAGTTGTTACTTCTCTTCTTTCATTTTGGCTTTTATTTATTTGGGTCCTCTCTCTTTTTTTCTTGATGAGTCTGTTTAAAGGTTTGTGAATCTTGTTTATCTTTTCAAAGAACCAGCTCTTGTTTTCATTGCTTTTTTGGTAGTGTTTTTTCAGACTTTATTTCATAATTTATTTCTGCTATAATCTTCATTATTTCCTTCCTTCTACAGACATTGGACTTTGTTTCTTGTTCTTTTTCAAGTTCCTTTAAGTGTAAAGTAAATTGTTTGAGATTTTTCTTGTTTCATGAAATAGGCCAGTCATGCTATGAATCTTCTTCTTAGGACTGTTTTCACTGTGTCCCATAGATTTTTAGGTTGTTGTATTCTCATTTTTATTTGTTTCAATATGTCTTTTGATTTCTTCCTTGATCTCATTGTTAACCCATTCATTGTTGAGTACCATGTTATTTAGCCTCTATGTCTTTGTGGTTTTTTTCTTGTGATCAATTTCTAGTTTTATAACATTATCATCAGAAGATGCTTGATATTATTTCAGTCTTCTTAAATTTTTGAGACTTGTTTTGTGTCCTGGTCTCCATGTGCACTTGAAAAGAATGTATATTTTGCTTCTTTTGGAGTGAAATGCTTTGAAGGTATCAATTAAATCTATCTGATCTCATATGTCATTTATGGCCTCCATTTCTGTTTGTTGATGTCAGTGGGGTGTTAAAATCCCATACTATGATTGTATTACTGTCAGTCTCTCCCTTTATGTCCATCAAGATCTGCTTCACATAATTAGCTGCTCCTATGTTGGGTGCATAAGTTATTGCAAGGGTTAATCATAAATGATTGCTCCCTTTATCATTATGTACTGTCCTTTGTCTCTTACTATAGCCTTTGTTTGAAGTCTATTTTGTCCAATATAAGTGTTGCTACCCCAGCTATTTTTTCAGTTTTCTTTGCATGAAATATCTTTTTTCCATCCTTTTACTTTAAGTCTCTGTGTATCTTTCATTCTCAGGTGAGTCTTTTGTTGACAGCATTAATATGGGACTTGCTTTCTTATCCATTCAGCTACCCTGTGTCTTTTGATTACAGCATTTAAGCTATTTACCTTTAGAATAATTATTGATAGGTATGTAGTTATTGTCATTTTATTCTTTTAACTATGTTCTTCTGTTTTGTTTTTTTCTTCTTCTTAAATCATGCCTTTTAATATTCCTTGTAATGGTTTGGTGGTAACAAATTCCTTTATCTTTTTCTTGTCTGGGAAGCTCTTTATTTTTCCTTCAATTTTAAATGATAGCTTTGCTTCATAAAGGTGTCTTGGTTGTAGATCCTTGCTTTTCATCACTTTGAATATTTCATGTCTTCTGGCCTGTAATGTTTCTGTTGAGAAATCAGCTGACAGTCTTATGGGTGCCCCCTTGTAGGTGACTAACTGACTTTGTCTTGCAGTTTTTAAGATTCTCTTTGTCTTTAATCTTTGCCATTTTAATTATGATGTGTGTTGATGTGGGCCTGTTTGGGTCCATCTTGTTTGGGACTCCTTGTGTTTCCTGGATTTCTGTGTCTTTTTTCTTCACAAGGTTAGGGAAATTTTCAGTCACTGTTTTCTCAAATATGTTCTTCTTGTTCCCTTGCTCTCTCTCTTCTTCTGGTACTCCTCTGATGTGGATGTTTTTATGCTTTATGTTGTCCCCAAAGTTCCCTTAAATTATCATCATTTTTTAAAATCTTTTTTTCTGCTCTTTTTGTGTGTTTTTTCCACCTTGTCTTCTAAATTGTTGATTTGATCCTCTGCTTTATCCAACCCACTGTTTATTTCTTCCAGTATATTTTTCATTTCAAATGTTGTATTATTTATTTCTGACTGGTCCTTTTTCATGGTTTCTATGTCTTTTTCTCTTGCTGTTTAGCATTGTTGTAATCATTACTTTGAACTCTGTATCTGATAAATTGCTTGCCTCCATTTCATTTAACTATTTCTGGAGATTTCTCTAGTTCTCTCATTTGCAGCCTGTTTCTTTTTTCTCCCCATTTTGGCTGCCTCTTTGTATTTGTTTCTATGTATTTGATAGGTCGACTATGATGCCCAATCTTCATGGGATGGCCTTATTTAGTAGGTGTCCTACAGGGTTCATGTTGCAGTCTCCTTGATCACCTGAGCTAGGTGCTCCAGGAATGTCCCTTGTGTGGATTATGTAGGCCTTCCTGTTGTAATTGAGTCTTGATTTCTGTTGGGCCATTCATGCATGGGATTGACCCTCAGGCTGGCTAACTGTGAGGCTAAACCCTGTCCACTGCATGTGAGCTGCTGTGTAGATATTAAACCCATGAAGCGGAATTCACCTCAGTAGGGTTTGGTGCCTGCCAGGACTTCCCTCTGGGTATGCCTCTTGTGAAGCTTATTGGCTCCTGCTCTGATATTGCCTGAAGCTGGCCACTGAGTGTGTTGGTTCTCGGCCTCCTGACGTGACTCTGGTGGAGGCCAATGTAAGATGCTGCCTGTGACTGGCCCTTGGCAACTTGTTTGGAACAGTCTCGATGGGGATTCTTCTGCAAATCCTTCATTATAAGACTTCTGTTCAGCTAGTCTTCAGTTGGCTATTCAGGGTGACTGTTCTATATTTTAGTTGTAACTCTATTTTGGTCCTGCGGAGAAGGTGAGTGTAGTTTTCACCTATTCCATTGCCATTTTGGATCTCTCATTTTTTTAAATTATAAAAACAGAGTAATAGGAAAACATAAGTATATTTACCACATAGAATTAATAACACATTGTAATCTATTTTGTATTTTTGATTCACATTTTCTATAGCAGAAACAATATGACAGATAAGTTAGAAATCGTCTGAGTTTCCTTCGTGAGTCACACTCTTCTTTCTCTCTCTTTAGATACACTAGTTTTGTTGAGTTTTCTATGTGTCCTGCTTGTCCATATTTATATACTTTTTAAAAAATATATATGTTTTTATTGATTTTTTTAGAGTGAAAAGAAGGGAGAGAGATAGAAACATCAATGTGAGAGATACATCGATCTACTGCCTCCTGCATGCTTCCCACTGGGGACTGAGCCTGCAACCTGGGCATGTGCCCTGACCAGGAATTGAACTGGTACCTCTGAGTCCATGGTTCAATTCTCAATCCACTGAGCCACACCAACCGGGTCATATTTATATACTTTTATTACATATGTATTCATAACAATACAGGGTAAGGCAAAAGTATGTTACAGTTGTTTGTATGGAAGATAATACAATAATAAATAAATAATACAGGAATAAACTGTTTTTCATGTACTCACAACTGTAATCCAACTTTTGCCCCACCTTGTATTTTATGGGTTTCTGTGTTTAAAAAAGCAACAACACAAAAAACATTATAGGTGTTATTCTCTACATATCTTGTGTATCCCCTCTTCTTTTTGAGATCTCTCCATGCTGATACATATAGATCTCATTCACTTTAACTTCAGTATAGTGTTCTGTTGTATGAACATGCCACAGTTTACCCATCTTCCTATTGATTTGTGTTGGGTCCAGTTTTCTGCTCTTACGAAGAATACTGAGATGTGCCGCATTGTTTAGGTCTCCTAGTGCCTGTGACAGGAGTTCCTGAATATATATGTAGGATTTCTGAATTATAGACTATGCACAGTGTCAACTTTTTTTCTCATTTAATGTTTAAAAATATTAATTGAGGCTGTTGGCATGATTCTCATTTTCCACATGAGAAAACTGAGGTGTTGAAATGCTATATAACTTAGCTGACTGGGTAAGAGACCAAATATTTGAATCTTAATCGAATTTCACACTATTAAATCCAGAACTCTAACACCCAGCATTCCACATGAATTTGCAACTTTTAACCCTTACGATCATTAGAACATTTGCAGCCAACCAATCATACGACATCATTTGAAAGTAGAGAATCAAAGCAGGTGATGGGGTGGAGGAACATGTGAAAAAGAAGAAGGATCTATTAGGTGGCCATACCTCTTTTGAATATGTGAAATGGTGGGTCTGTGTTTTCCATATGTGCAAGACTGTTTCTTTATGATAGAAGATTATTTTGTATTGCTTAAATGCAACATTCTGGCTGTTTTGATTTTAAAAAAAGATGTTACAGTGAGCATGTTAGAATCTATTTACTCTGCAAAGTGTATCGACCATTTTCTCCAGGTGAATTAAGCTATTTGAACATTATTCTTTTGTTTACATTACTTTATTCACACTCGAACTATGTCTTTTAGATTTTATTTTTCCTTTTGTTCTTTTCTTCACCTTCCAGGCAACAGATCTGGTATATTAACTGTGAAAATTCTAGAGCTGCATGAAGAATGCACCATCCAGGTTGCCATGTGTGAACAGTTAGTGGGACTGCAGGCTGACGGCCCTTTCCAGGGTGAGGCCTTCGGGACTGGCCTGAAGGTTCTCTTCACCGAGGAGACTGCACACCATCTCAGGGCACGTCCCCAAGACATCATCCATATCTACCCTCCCTGGTGAGTGCATAGGACTGATTCAGGAGTCACCAACTGTGAGTTTGTCCCAAAAGCCTTTGTCTCAAAAATGTTATTGTTGTCACTTTATTATAGAGAAATGCCAGGGGAAGGAAGCCAGGATTGTACATAGATTTTATGGTACAGAAGCACTGAATTGTCTCTGATGACTTTTTTGTTGGGTTTGACCTAAAGAACATAAATCACCATTAATGGATTAGAAAAATTATTTTTAGGATACCATTTTTTGCTCTCTTCTGCATAGGATATTAATTTTTACCATTAAAAAAAAAAAGAAATCTTACTATTTTGAGGGAAAGATTTAGCAGTATTGTTTAAAAAACTATTAACTTTATCAGCAATTTTTAAAAGTTTCTTTCTTATTTTTACTGTCTGTAGTAAGTGATTATGAGACTAGTTAAATTCTTCCATTAAGACTGAGGATATCAGAGGATAACCTGCTTTATTTTATTTGTATTTATTTTTATTTCATTTATTTTATTATTTTGTTTTAATTTTAGTACATTTTTATTGAAAATTATAAGATACATACAGGACCACACACAGAGCATAAATTATATTTCAATGAATAATCACAAAGTGAATAGTAGTTCCTATCCAGTCCAAGAAGTAGACTGCAGTTTGTACCTGGGACCACCCTACCTCCCTTCCATTTCCCCTCTCCCCCAGTTCCCCCAGGTGACCATCATCCTGACTTCTGATACAGTAGACTCCTTTGAATGTTTAAGAACTTTAAATAAATAGAATCATAGAGTAGTTATATAATATGCATTATCTTTTGCTAGACTACTTTCTCTTAATATTATGCTTGTGAGATTCATCAGTTTTGTTGCATTTAGCTATTTGTTCATTTTCATTGCTATACAGTATTCCATTATATTAGTTTATGCAATTAATTCTTCTGTTCTTCTGTTGACATAGTTAGAATATGGTGGTTAATGCTATAATGACCAACTGTCATTCTGTGTAGCTTACTCAAGAACACAACACTATTAATTATCTTCTCCAAAATTTCCCATCATCCTACATTCATGCTTTATTTTCCTGTCATGTTAAAAAAAAATTTTCAGTTTGTCTTGACCATATGTCCTCTTCCTGTTGGTTCGGTCTTCTTCTTTACTTTATAATAACATGCCTTGAGGAGTTGCTGAACCACTGTGTCCAAATTGTCCCCTCCATTCTTTCCTGAGCCCATTTCATTCATGCTTTTGGCCTGCACCCACGTCTCACTTCCCAGTGGGCAGTGACTCTTCCTCCACGTTGCTTCTCCAGTGCTCATTTGTGCCGGAGTCATGTTTACCTTTGCACTGCTCACTCCTGGTTTGTTTCTCTGTTTCCCCTGCCCTCCTCCTCAAATCTTTCCTGGCTTCTTGGCATTGAACTGCTGCCAGGCTCAGTCGTAGACCTCTTCTCTGCTCACCCCACCACCTCGGTGATTTCATGTCCTCTGTTAGCTCTAAATACCAGTTGCCACTGATGAATCTCAAACTGTATCTATAGTCCACACCTCTGCCCCATCACCAAAACGAAGTGCCTTACTGCCTCCCCTACAGTCCCACCTGAGTGCTGATAGCATTGCAGGATCAAACTCCTGATCATCCCTCCCCTTCCCACATTTTTCCCATCTCAGAAAATGAAACAACCTTCTTGCCATTTCTCCAGATATCCTCAACTCCTCTTTGCTCATAATCTCCTCCTACCCATGGGATTCTCCTAACAGTTCCACTTCCGAATATACATAGAGCCCAGCATTTCTTGTTGCTTCTAGTGCCATGCTCCTTTCCAGGTGACTGCTTTCTTTTGGAGTTTTGCTGTAGTCTCTTAACTTATCCTGCTGCTTCTTTCTTTATCCTGCTAGTTCTTTTCAAGATGACTAGAGGAGCAAAGCTATGAATATGTAAGTCACAATACTGGCTGTTGGCTACATACTCCACAGTAGCTGCTCACCTCATGCAGAGTCAAAGACCCTCCTGAGCTCTAGGACCTCATCTCCTTTTTCTCTCACCTTCCCAGTTCCATTTTTGCCACTCTGGACTCAACCCTGGTTCTCAAATTCCATGCCACTCTCTACTCTCACCTTGGGGCCTGGGGTTTTGCTGCTCCATATGCTGGCATGCTTCATCCCACCACCTTCCCTTGTCTGCATGGGGTGCTGTTTTCTTATTATCTCAAGGCATTTCCTCAGCTGTTACCTCCTAAAGAGGCCCTGGGTCCCATATCTAAAGTTGGAAACTACCCTCTTCTACACCCTTTATTCTCCTTTTCTACTTTGTTTTTCACAATCACACACATTAAAGTGTATCATTTTTATTTGTTCATTTGCTTATTGTGTGTCTCCTGCTGCTAGATTTTTAACTGTCTCCTTTACTTCTTCGGGCCTGAGGGCACTCGATAGAACTTCGACAGGGAATGAAGGAGTAGTTTCTCCTTGTCCTAACAGTGCTCCTCTGGATCTGTTCCTGTAATTCCTTGTGTTCTTTCAGCTGCTTTATTCAGCGGTTTAAAGTCATTGGAAGTCCTTATGTTAAATCCAGTGATATTGGCAGTATTTGATTTTTGCAGTGTGTCCTCGTTTCATCATCTTTATCAACATACAACAGCCTTTCTGTTTCAGTTTATCGTACCTCAGTAACAAATGTATAGTCAAGCTGTGATGAGTTTTTTACAGTGAACCACAGAAAACTCGAGCATAGTTATCTTTGGAACTATCTTTAGAAACATTAGTGGGCTCTGGATCCCTGGCCCTTGGCCTATGTCTTTGTTTGTTTTTTGTTTTGTTTTGTTTTTTCCAGATAGAGCAGGAGGGAGGGAGGGAGAAAGAGAGAGAGAGAGAAACATTGACGTGAGAGAGACACATCGACTGGTTGCCACCCACACGACCCCAACTGGGGACAAACTGCAACCAAGGTACATGCCCTTAGCAGGAACCGAACCTGGGACCCTCTGGTCCGTGGGCCGACGCTCTAACCTCTGAGCCAAATTGGCCAGGGCTGGCCTATATCTTTAAATAAGCTGGTAAAGTTGAACTTTTAGAATCATTATGTAGGTCCCTGTAGAATTGTAGTTCCTTTAGATCTCTATACCTTTAGTATGCTTTTCCCCTTCCCATTTCATTCTAATGGTATTAAATTGGTTTTTTAGTAAGTATTTAATACATATGATGCAGAATTCAAAAGTATTAAAGGATATGTAGTGAAAAGTGAGCCTTCTTGCCATACTTGTTCCCCCAGCTACTCAATTCCCATCCCCTGAAGCAGGCACTGATACCAGTTTCTTGCATACCTTCCAGAGATGGTGTGTGTGTGTGTTTTTTTTGAGGGGGTGTTATAATATACTCACAAAATATGTATATGCATAGATAAACTCACATACTTAAATGTATGTATTTCCTCACATTATTTCATTTATTTTTTACAAAAATGGTGTCGAATCATACTATTTTGTACCATACCTTTCTGTTTTAGAAATATGTCTTGGAGATCATGTTGTAACAGTATATTATAAGTATATAAATAGTTGCTACATTCTTTTCATTGACTTCTAACGTAGAGATACCATTATTATTCAATCAGTCCCTTTGGATGGGCATATAGGTTGCTCCTCTTTGGTTACTTCACATAGTACTGCAGTGGATACATCATTTTCTACATTTGTGAGAAAGAGCTATATGATAAATTTCTATAAATATTATAGCTGGATCAGAGGGTGTGTGCCTCTTGAATTTTAGCAGACACTGTCAAGTGGCACCAGTTTACATGCCTGCTAACAGTGCACTAAGTGCCTGTTTCATCCCTTTACTAACCTTCTGTGTTGATACTGGCCAACTTAAAAACTGGAAAATGGTATTCATCATTTTAATTTGCAATTATTTTACTATAGTATGGATTTAGGTATCTTTCCCTGTGTTTAAGAGCCATTTGTATTTTATTTTTTATGAAATGCCTGTTGATGACTATTGACATTTCTTCTCTTGGATTGTTGGTTTTAGATTATCTTAGTGATTTATATCAACTCTTTAGAAATTATAAATATAGATACTTGTCAGTCAGATACATTTCAGTTTGTTTTCTCCCATTTTAGTCTTCAGCTTTTTTTATGGGTTACAGTTTTGTTTTATTTGTTTTTGATGAAGCAGAGATAATTGCTTTTCCATGGTTTAATTTATCCATCTTTTATAACTTCTGGATTTTGTATTATAGATAGTAAAGAAGTAAGACCTTCCTTATTGTGAGATTACAACATTATTTTACTAGTTAGATTAGATTAGAGCCCTTCCTCGTGGTCTCACTTTAACGTAATCACCTCTTTGAAGGCTCTGTCTCCAAATGCAGTCGCACTCTGAGGTTTTGGAGATTAAGGCTTCCGTGTATGAATCTGGGAGGGACACTATCATCAAAATTAATACTTTTCTGCTGAATATTTCAATTTTGTGAATTGATCAGTCGCTGATTGCTCAGTTCCCATGTCTCCCATAGAAGCTTATTTCACAAATTGCTAAGTTGCTTCCTGAATTGTATTATGTCTTATCATATATAGAATTAGATTTTTGTAAAAAAGACAGGTTTTAAATAAAAATAAAAACACTAACAGTATTTTAGGAGGAGAGCTGGATAGAATTCAGAAAGATAAGTTTATTACTATGCTGTATGGGTGATTTAGGCCATCTGGCTTAATAGTTTGGAAGTTTCTGGTGTTTTTTTTTAATTAAGAATTATATTTCTTTATCCAGCTTTTAACTGAAGTCAGTCTAGGTGTTACTTACAAATAGCTCATAGTTAAAGAAAAAAATCCAAAGTAATAAAAATAATTTTTTTTTAGTAGAAACTTAGAAAGTTATAATGAATTTTTTTCATGTAAGATGTCTACTCTTTTCCCACTAAAAGCTTTTTGTGTTTATTTAAACCATTTTCAACATGGAAACAGTTTTTAAAGGAATCAGTAGATTTCAAACACTTCTATTTGTCCTTTAGTAAATGTGAGTTTAGGTAGAATGGCTACTTACCCAAAGGAGTTTACAGTCTTTTCTGTATATTATCTAATAAATTCTCATTTCATGTGTATAAGATGTGATGTTATCATAGCTCAGCCAATCTGGAAACACATGTAAAAATAAAATGCCTTGCCTAGAATAATTAATTGTATATGAAATAGTCATAGAATTATAGAAGTAACTTTTAAAAAGTCATGAATCTGTAAAATTTCAAACATATAAAAATATAGTACTATAATGAATGCCATGCCTCCATCACATAGTTTCAATATTTATCAACTAATGAATGAACAGCTTTTACTACTAAAGGAACCAGAAAGCTTTAAGTATAATGATTCCAAGTTGAATATAGATATGTTTTTTAATATGAAGGAAGAAGTTTTCTATGATGGTAGTTGAAGAGAGAAGGAAGTAGAATTCATCTGGCTAACTCGGTATGACCCACCACCAAGTCTGAGGCCAGGATGAGCACCAAAAAAGATAAGCATGAAATAGTGTATTAAGGGACAGCCAGGACACTTCTTACCTTACTCATTCACTCATTTATGTATTCATTAAATAGTACATTTAATAGTACTCCATGTAGCAGATACTTTGTTTCCCCAGAGAATATGTTTTCATTATGAGGGGGACTTAAAATCAGACTTTTCCCATTGTTATGAATATTTCTCTATAAATACACATTATCATGTAATTTATTTTCTCCATATTCTCATTATATCATGTATATAAATTTTTGTGATCACAAATAATTCTTTAATAGAGATTCATTGCCCTAGCCAGTGTGGCTCAGTTGGTTGGAGTGTCATCCCCTACACTAAAAAGTGGCGGGTTCGATTCCTGATCAGGGCACATATGCAGGTTGCGGGCTTGATCCCCAGTCAGGGCGTGTGTGGGAGGAAACTAATTGATGTTTCTCTCGCAGATCAATGTTTCTCTCTCTCTCTTCATTCCTCTCTCTAAAGTCAGTTAAAAAAATAGACATTCAATTATAATTGACATATAATATTATAGTAAATAATACTGCAATGAACATATGGGTGTATATGTCTTTTCAATTTAATTTTCTTGTTTTTTTTCCAATAAATGCCCAGTTTCAGGTATACAACCCTGTGATTAGACATATATAAAACTTATGAAGTGATCACCCCAATAAATCTGGTACCCATCTGACACTATATATACTTATTACAATATTGTTGACTATATTCTCCATATTATACTTTATATCCCATGACTATTCTGTAACTACCAATTTGTACTTCTTTTTTTTTTTTTTACTTTTTTTTTTTTATCCTCACCTGAGGACATTTTTTCATTTTTTGTTCAGATAGAGTGGGAGGGAGAGAGAGGAAGAGAGAGAGAGAGAAACATCGACGTGAAAGGGACACATCGAGTGGCTGCCACCCGCACGACCAACCAGGGCCGGGGACAAACTGCAACCGAGGTACATGCCCTTAGCGGGAACTGAACCCGGGTCTCTCTGTACTGCAGGCCAACGCTCTAACTGCTGAGCCAAACCGGCCAGGGCTCTTTTTTTTTTTTTTTAATCCTCATCCGAGGATATTTTTCCATTTATTTTCAGACAGAGTGGGAGGGAGGAAGGGAGAAGGTGAGAGAGACACATCGATTGGTTGCCTCCCGCACGACCCCAACCAGGTCCAGGGACCAAATCTCAACCAAGGTACGTGCCCTTGACCAGAATGGAACCCAGAACTCTTTGGTCTGTGGGCCGACGCTCTAACTGCTGAGCCAAATTGTCCAGGGCACCAATTTGTGCTTCTTAATCCTTTCACCTTTTACACCCATTCCTTCAACCTACCTTTCATCTGGCAACTGTCAGAATGTTTTCTGTATCTATGATTCTGTTTCTGTTCTGTTTGTTTATTATGTTTTTTAGATTCCACATATTAGTGAAATCATCTAGTATTTGTCTTTCTCTCTCTGACTTAATTTTACTTGGTACAATACCCTCTAGGTCCATCCATGTTGTTATACATGACAAAGGAACAACAGCCTCTGCCAGCACTTTTGCCGGTGAGAAAGCTGCCCCTCCAGCCCTCACCCTAATTCTAGGCAATTCAGTTCCTCCCTGTATGTTTCTGGTACCTTATTAGCTACCGCCGTAGTGCTGGAGCTCAGAGTCAGTCAGTCCAAGTAATTCTGTGTGAGGGCCCTTTAAGAAGAATGCTTGGGACTCCAGCCACCCTTCATCTCACATCAACCACAATCCCTGCTCGTTTTCACAGCCAGCAGGTGTGGGGACTTTTCTTCCTAGCACTAGAACCCTTGACTGGGGCCTAATGTGGGGCTGTGACCCATCACTCCTCAGGGGTACCTCCTCAGCTGAGCTGTCCCTCCTGATTTTGAACTGCCAGGATTGGTGTGGGACCAGTCCATTCCGAATCTCTGCCCCTCCTACTACTTTTGACATGGCTTCTTTTTTATATCCTTGTTGTAGAACTTCCATTCAGCCCAATTTCAGGTGGTTCTGAATGATGTTTGTTCTGTAGTTGTAATTTTGACGTGCTTGTATGAGAATACGAATATTGCATTTACCTACTCCACCATCTTTAGTGCTGTGATTTCTTGATATAGTTACATAATCTGTGAACCTCATAGCAGAGTACCTGCTGCTGATCAAATGGAATACTTTTTCTCATATTCATTTACTGATAACAGTTTCTCGTTTGCAAATTGTTTTTCTTAATGTCTACTCATATATTTGTTGGAGTCCTAGGCACTTTCTTACCAACGTGTATGCCTGACTTGTACAGTAACATGTTTCTGTTTATACTGTTATATGACTTATGATAATATTTTCTTCCTAATACTTATACTTGTTTACCTATTTCATATCTTACTGTATTGGCTAAAACTTCCAAATCAACTTTTTCACTACTGTCTTCCTAGTGACTAGAATAATGCTTGGCACACAGTAGACATTCAGTAACTATATGATTAATGTTGAGCATTAAATAATCATCAAGATATCACCCAGAGAGAATGTATCAATGGATTTCATTGATTTCTACATTTGCTAAGAAGCATATATTGAATGTTTACTTTTTATATAATAGGCCTTGTACTAAATAATGGGGTACTGTATTCAAAATGATTGACAAATCATCACTGCCCATAATAAAGCTCATAAGGTAGTGGAAGAGATAGGTAATATAACATCGTAAAAGACTATAGAAAGTTTAATAACAGAGCCCTGTACAAGAGATGTGAAAATAATGAGAAGGAAGTGTGGCTGATAGGTAGCTCAGTTGGAAAGTGTGTGTGTACATGAGAGAGACAGTGTGAGTGTGTGTCTGTGTGCACACGTGCTGGGAAGAGAACATGTTCAGAGTGTCAGAGTTAGCTTCCTGGAGTTGGTGATTCTCTGTCTTAGCTGTGAAGGCTATGTTGAAAAGAACCAAGAAGGGGACTGTAAAAGCATTTGAAATAGAGGAGACTGAATAAGCAAAGACCAAGAAGCCAGAATGTCCGGATGAAGGGTGGTGTATGGTGGGATATAAGTAGTGCTATATGGATGGAGTAGAAATTCTTCACCAGGAGCAGCGGCACATGAGGATGGAGAACCTGAGTACAATGTTAAAGAACTGGTATTAAACACTCCCTGCTGCCTAGGGAAGAAGAGATGAGATCTGATCCACGGTTTGAAGTTTGTGCAGGATGACTATGTGTAGAAGACCAGAGTAGAGGCATCTTAGAGGCTTTGGGAGTAGCCCAAGTGTAAGGGAAGATGATGATTTGGACTAGGATAGTAAACAGTGGATTCAGAATATATTTTGGATGTAAGAGGCAACATGATTTGCTGATGAGTTTGATATGGTATGTGAAAGAAAGACAGGAAACAAGGAAGACTCCTCTAAGTTCTGGCTTGAGTTATGATGCTAAGTAGTAAAATGGGGAAATGTAGGGCATATTTTGAGGGCATAGTTAATAGTATCTTCTTGATACCAGCAACAGTTAGAGCCCTGAGTAAACATAAGAGAAACTGTGATGCCAGAAGAGAAACACTGTCAGCTCATCTGGGGTTTTTGTGTAACACGTGTGGTAAGTGCCAGAGGACCAGTGTAGAGCCCACAGGCTCGTTCACAGCTGTGTTTGTTCCTGCTTTATATTTGCCACCTGGGATTCTTTGAATTGAAGACACTGCTGGCTCTTATTGCTAGGAGTAAAGCAATGCTAAAGATAGCGGTTTGTTTACTTTGGGATTATTTTTCTGTTGTGACAGCCAAAAAGCCAGTCTTTTCTCTCCAGAATTACAGGGTGTTTTGAGAGGGAGTAAATAGAAAACTAATACAGTGTGAAAAGGACAAAATATACCATAATGATAGTCTGGACAGTCTAAAACACTGGAGAAAAGGAGAAAAGGAAATCAATCATTCATGCTTACATGAGAAAGGAAGAAAAGCAGACTTCAGATGGTGATCCACACAATACTTTTCCATGAAGTCTTCTTAGGAATGCAACTAAACAGTTCTGTGCTCAGATAACTTTGGGAGAGCATGGTAAGATGTGAACCAGTTTCTGTACTGTAGAAGTTCTCAGGGCCTCTGATATGTGAATGTGCATTATGATTTACAATAGAGGGAATCAGAAACAGAGGCGAACCTATAAACAAAACATTAGCAAACAAATGACTATATTCTTTCTTATTTATCTAAGAGTAAGGGTAAAGAAAACAACTTGGAGTATTATCTCAAAAGAAGGCAGAGAATGAAGCTCCAGGAGTCCATACCTCCATCTAAACAACTATTGCCCTGGCAGGAACTGTCTGATGGAACAATTTTAGAACTCTGGAGTCTAGTTGAATACTTGCAGTCTGGGGAGACCTTGATTAAGAGAAAATTTGGGGGAAGTTCAGCCTTTAAAGTGATAGCAGCTATCATCCCACATTCCCCAGCCCCACAAACTTGGTTCAGAATGCTGGAGCCAGGGTGGGCAGTATATGAGGGCTATGTTTTGATTGCTCAGTGCTGCTTTCGAGCACCGAGGGGACTGGCACAGAGGCTAGTGGACATTTTTTCAACTCCCACAGGCTTAAGTGGTTTCCAGAAGATTTCAATAGACAGTACTTGTCTACCTTCCCCCTTTTGGGAGTCAAGCATTTAGGAAAATCTTTATCAGGTAGCCAGTTGAGCACAGAGACAATGACACAGAAATATTAATCACTACATATGACAAGGAACACACACCTTGAAAAAATAGCATGAAAAAGTCATAAATGGAATAATCCAGTCCTTAATAAAATAAATGTCATCAATCCCTGAGGAACAGAATAATTAAATTTACAGAGTTACCACAAAACAATACTCAAATATCCAATTCTCAGCAAAAATTATAAAATATGCAAGAAAAGATAGGCCTACGTACAGGAAAAAATAATCACAGAGGATGCCCAGACATTGGAATTATTTGTTAAAGATGTGAAATCAACTGTTGTAAACATGTACAGTGAGTGAAAGGAAAATATACATACAAAAATGAAAGGAAATCAGGAAAATAATTAATGAGCAATATGAAAATAGAAATAAAGATACAGAAATAATAAAAAGAGAAATTCTGGAGCTTAAAAGTACAATCATTTAAAATTTAAAACCCAGTAAGAGGTTACATAGCAGATATGAACAAATGGAACAAAGGATCAGTGAACTTGAAGTAAGACAACGGAACTTCTATAGTCTGGAATACAAAGAAAAAAATGAAGAAAAATAAACAGAGCCTGAGACAACTGTGGGACACTGTGAAATATAGAAACATATATATTATAAGAATACCAAAGGGAGAAGAGAGAACGAAAACAACAGAGAAAATATTTAAATAAATAATGTCTTAATATCTCCCAAATATAAGGAACAGTAAATGATCTTCAAACACAGTAAACTCAAAGAGACCCAAAGAAGACATTATAATGAAATTATCAAATCCAAAGACAAGAAAATACTTTTGAAAGCAGAAAGAGAAAAGGAACTTGTCATGTACAAAGGATCCTCAATAATATTAAGAGCTGATTTGTCATCTAAAACTATGAGGTCAAAAAGCAGTCAAATGCCATATTTAAAGTCCTTAAAGAAAAAAAACAAACCTGTCAACCAGGAATTGTAATTATCTTTCTAGAATGAAAGATATTTCCAGATAAACAAAAGCTGAGGGTGTTCATTACCAGTAGACCTATCCTGTAAGACATTCTGAAGGGAGTCCTTCAGGTTGAAATGAAAAGATACTGAACAGCAAATTGAACTTAAGAAAATATAAAGACCACTGGTAATGGTAACTGTTTACAGGCAAATATAAAAGCCAGTGTTACTATACTTTTGGTATTGTATATAATGTTCTCTTTCTCCTATTGGTTTAAGAGGAAAATTCATATACAAATAATTAGAAATCTATGTTCGTGGGAATACAATGTATAAAGATAAAATCTTGACAATAACAATATAAAGGGGAAAGAGATGTACTACAGGAAAAGTGTTGTATACTTGAAACTTATTTGGTAGTATTTAAAGTAAGTTCTTTTAACTGAAAGATATTAATTCTGACCTGGCCGATGTGGCTAAGTTGATTGGAGCACCATCTTGTAAGCCAAAAGGTCGCAGGTTCGCCCTGGCCAGTTTGGCTCAGCGGTTGGTGCGTCGGCCTGCGGTCCAGAGAGACCAGGGTTCGGTTCCCGCTAAGGGCATGTGCCTCGGTTGCGGTGTGTCCCTGGCCCTGGTTGGTCGTGCGGTGGTAGCCACTCGATGTGTCCCTTTCACGTCGATATCTCTCTCTCTCTCTCTCTCTCTCTCTCTCTCTCTCTCTCTCCCCCTCCCTCCCTCCCACTCTATCTGAACAAAAAATGAAAAAATGTCCTCGGGTGAGGATAAAAAAAAAAAAAGGTCGCAAGTTCAACTCCCAGTCATGGCACAAACCCAGGTGGAGTGTTTGATCCCGGCCCATGTGCATGCGTGAGGCAATCGATTGATGGTTCTCTCTCAAATATCTCTCAAATCTCTCTCTCTTCCCCCGCCCTCCCTCCCTCACTCCCTTCCTCTCTCTAAAATTAGTAAAAACATATCCTTGGGTGAGGATTTTTTAAAAAGATATTAATTCTAATTCCCAAAGTAAATGTTAATAATATACTAAAAAAAAATACATAGAATAAAGGAAAGGAGGAGGGAATTAAAATGACACACTACAGAAAAATCAATTATATAAACAAAAAAGCAGTAATGAAGGAACTAAAGAACAAAATAAAAACTTATGAGGCATACAGAAAACAATAGAAAAATGACAAATGAAGTATTTTTATCAGTGATCACATCAAATGTAAATGAATGAAACAGAACCATTCAAAAAGAGTGGCAAATTGATTTTTTTTAAGGCTCCATCTGTATGCAGTCTACAAGAGACTCAGTTTATTTTTATTTTTAAAAATTATTTATTTAGTTATTTATTTTAAATCTTCACCAGAGGATATCTTTCCATCTCTCCTCAGACAGAGTGGGAGGGACGGAGAGAGGGAGAGAAAGAGAGAGAGAGAGAGAAACATCGATGCAAAAGAGACACATCAACTGGCTGCCTCCTGCACGACCCCAACCAGGGCTAGAGACCAAACCGCAACTGAGGTAGGTGCCCTTCACCAGAATTGAACCCACGACCCATTGGTCTGTGGGCCAACGCTCTCACCGCTGAGCCAAACCGGCTAGGGCAACAAAAGACTCCGTAGATATAAGTTCACAAATTGATTGAAAACAAAAGGATTAAAAACATATATTCTATACCAATAGTAACTTAAAGAGAACCAGGGTGGATATACAGGGGTGGAGCAAAAGTGGGTTTACAGTTGTTCATACAGAAAATACAATAATTAATAAATAATAATACAAGAATAAACTGTTTCGCATATTCACAACTCTAAACCTACTTTTGCCTACCCTGTATTATGATCAGACAAAATAGACTAATTTTATAAAAGGTTATGAGACAAAAAATTATAATATTGATAAAATGTTCAATACAACAAGAAGATTGAACAATTCTAAATATACCGTATACATACCCGACAAAGGAGCCTGCAAAATATATGAAGCAAAAATGGAAAGAATTGAAGGGAAAAGTCGATCTACAATAAATAGTTAGAGACTATTAATATCCTACTTCAGTAATGGACAGAATAAACAAACGGAAGATCAATGAGAAAACAATTACTCCTAACAAACATGTATAGAACACTCCAAACCAAAACAGCAGAATACACAGTTTTTATTTATTTATTTATTTATTTTTCATTGGTTGATTCTTTTTTTTTTCTTTTTTGTTTTTTATTTATTTATTTTTTGATTAATTTATTTTTGTTGCAGAGGTTTCTCCTTTTCCCCCCATTGTCACCCTTCTCCCCCTCCCTCCCTGCCCCGTCCCCAGTTTTGTTGTCCATGTCCATTGGTTATGCGTACATGCGTACAAGTTCTGTGGTTCATCGCTCCCCTCCCCTATCCCCTCTTCTGGCAATTGTCAGTCTGTACCCTACTTCCACATCTCTGGGACTACCCTGTTCCTCAGACTGTTATGTTTATTATATTCCAGAAATCAGTGAGATCATATGATATTTGTCTTTCTCTGTTTGGCTGGTTTCACTTAGGATAATAGTTTCCAGGTCCTCCCATGTCATCACAAAGGATTAGAGATCTTTCTTTCTTACAGCTGCATAGTACTCCATTGTGTATATGTACCACAGCTTTTTTATCCATTCGTCTACTGATGGACACTTGGGCTGTTTCCAGATCTTAGCTATTGTAAATAGCGCTGCTATGAACATGGGAGTACATATATTCTTTCTGTTTGAGGTTTCAGGCTTCTTAGGGTATATTCCTAGGAGTGGGATCACTGGGTCAAATGGTAATTCAATTTTTAATTTTTTGAGGTAACACCATAGTGTTTTCCATAGTGGCTGCACCAGTCTGCATTCCCACCAGCAGTGTACTAGAGTCCCCTTTTCTCCACACCCTCGCCAACACTTGTTGTTTGATGCTTTGTTGATGGCGGCCATCCTGACAGCTGTGAGGTGATACCTCATTGTTGTTTTAATTTGCATCTCTCTGATGATTAGTGATGTTGAGCATTTCTTCATATGTCTCTTGGCCATTTGAGAATACACAGTTTTTATATGTGCTCATATAACTTAGAGTACATGTTAGTCCACAAAACAGGTTGTTATGAACTGAATTATGTTTCTCCAAAATTCAAACGTTGGGGTTCTATTCCCCAGTATACCTTGCATTGTTATTATATTTAGAGATAGTGCTTTTAAGAAGTCATTAAGTTTGAATGAAGTAATATGGTGGGGCACTAATCTAATAAGACTGGTGTGTCCTTATAAAAAGAAAGACAGACACCAGGGATGTGTGTGTACAGAGAAAGTGCCATCTGAGAGCTCAGTGAAAAGGTGGCCACCTACAAGCCAAGGAGGAAAGCCTTAATAGAAACCAAACTTGCTGACACTTTAATCTTGGACTTCCAGCCACCAGAACTGTAAGCAAATTAATTTCTGTTATTTAATCCACACAGCCTGTGATGTTTTGGTATGGTAGTACTAGGAAACTAATACACAAAATCTTAAATTTAAAAAGATTTACATACAAAGCATCTCTTATGTTCTCAATGGAATAAAACTAGAAATTACAAACAAAAGGAAAACTGGAAAATACATAATGTAGAAATTAAGAATGTAGACTTAAACAACCAATGGGATGAAGAAGAAATACAAGGGAAAATAGAAACTACCTTGAGACAAATGAAAATTACAACAAAACACTCCTAAATGTATGATATAAAAGCAGTGTGTCATTGAAAATTTATAGGTGCAAATATATACATTAAAAATGAAGAAAGACCTCAAATCAATAACCTGTCTCTACACAAAGACCTCAAATCAATAACCTGTCTCTACACCTTAAGGTACTAGAAAAAAGAAGGGTAAACTAAATCCGATGCCAGCAGAAGGATGGAAATACTAAAGATTAGAGATAAATAAAATAGAGTATAGAAAAACAGTAGAGAAAGTCAATTAAACTCAATGTTGGCTCTTTGGAAAGAACAATGAAACTGGCAAACATTTAGCTAGACTGCCCAGGAAAAGTGAGTGAGAAGACTCAAATTATTACAATCAGAAATGAAAGAGAAGACATATTATTGATTTTACTGAAATAAAAAGGATTATAAGAGAATACTATAAACAGTTGAATGAGAAGAAATTATATAACGTAGATGAAATGGACAATTTCTTAGAAACACAATCTCCCAAAACTGACTCAGAAAGAAATAGAAAATCTGAAACCTATAACTAGCAAGGAGATTGAGTAAGCAAAAATCTTCCAACAAAGAAAAATTCATGACCAGTGAATTCTTCCAAATATAGAATGAAGAATTAGCACCAGTCCTTCTCAAACTTTTCCAAAAAATTGAAGAGAAGGGAACACTTTCTAACTCATTCTATGAGCCCAGCATTACTCTGATACCAAAGCTAGACAAGGATCATAACCTCCCACACCCAAAAAGACCTAAGGACCATATCCTTTATTAATATTGATGCAAAAATCCTCAACAAAATATTAGCCAACTGAATTTAGCAGCATATTAAAAAGGGTTATGCACCATGTCCTAATGGGATTTATTCCCAGAATGCAGAGATGGTTCAGCATTTGAAATAGATTAATGAAATATACCACATTAATTAATAAAGGAGAAAACCATACAGTCATCTCAGTTGATAAAAACAGCAAACTAGGAACAGAAAGGAACTTCCTGAACTTGAAGTAGGGCACTCAAGAAAAACCAACAGCCTAATATCACACTCAATGATGACAAGCTGAACGTGTTTTCTGTAAGCTCAGAAACAAGACAAGGATGCCTGCCTTTCACCACTTCCACTTAACATAGTGAAAATTCTACACAGGGCAATTTGGAGAAATAAATTTACCTCTGCATATAGATGACATGATCTTATGTGGAGAAAACCCCCAAGTCACACACAGTTTGAACTAATAAACAAATTCAGCAAAGTTGCAGGATACAAATCAATATGCAAAAATCAGTTGTATTTTTGTGTACTAGTAATAAATATTACCCAACAAAATCATGCAATTTTATTTATAATAGCATCAGGAAGAAAAAAAATATTTAGGAATAAATTTAACCAAAGATATGCGAGACTTGTACACTGAACACTTGCTGAAAGAAATTAAGGAAGAAACAAATAAATGGAAAGACTTCCCATGTTCATGAATTATGGAAGTCTTTAATATTTTCAGATGATAATATAATACTTCCCAAAGCAATCTACAGAGTCACTACAATCCCTCTAAAATTTAAAGACCTTTTTTTTTTTTTTTCTAGAAGGAGAAAACCCATCAAGGAATCCCAAATAGCCAAAGCAATCTTGAAAAAGAAGAACAAAGTTGGAGGACTCACACTTCCTGATTTCAAAACTTTATACAAAGCAACAGTATTTAAAACAGCATGGTACTGGCATGAGGGCAGAGATACAGAACAATGGAATAGAATCGAGAGCCCCAAAATAAACTCTTATATATATGGTGAAATGATTTTCAACAAGGATGCCATGACCAAATGAGGAAGGACAGTCTTTGCAATAAATGATGATTGGAAACTGGATAACCACATGCAAAAGAGTAATGTTGGGCCATATACAAAAATTAACAAACAAAAACCTAAACTTGAGAGCTAAAACTCTAAAATAGATGAAAATATAGGGGGAAATCTTTATAGCATTGGATTTGGTCATGATTTCTGCAATATGACACCAAGAGCACAATCAATTAAAAAATAAATTAATTTTATTGAACTTCATCAAAAACTGAAAACATTTGTGAATCAAAGGACAGTATCAAGAGTTAAAAGGCAACCCATAGAAAGTGAAAAACTACTTGCAAATCACAGGACCAAAGAGAAATGTTGATTCATTAGAGCCGAGGGACCTTGGTAGAAAGAGTACTGAGCTTCCACTGGCCAGAATTGGAGGCTAGACACTACATTTCTAATCTTTTCTTTGAGCCTTTTTATGTTCATTATGGCAAATGAGATCTGCTGTGCCTTTTCACAAGGTGACTGAGGATAGGTAACGAATAAAATGGTCTACTATGAACCTGATTGTTTCTACATATATTCTCTGTGACATAGAAACATAATTATAACCATGTGGTTCAGAGGCTTTGACTTCATACCATTAATGAATATGGAAATCATGTAAAAGTTAGGTGAAAATTCTACAGAGAATTGTGAAATAATATAACAGAATATTATAGATTTCAAAGATCAAGTACAACCCTGCTTTCTCAGATCACACAGGTAGGGTAAACTAAGTGAAATGCTTAAGATGAGATGTATTATTGGTTTTCTCTGAAAAACTGATTTACTAGGGCCAGAGAATACTGTACTTTTCCTGTCTAGAGCAAGGTTTTTTTACTTCAGAAAAGCTAGACATCACTGATTTCAAAATAAGTAATTTTGATGTAACAACATAAGTGACTACTTGAAGAGATACAAGCCAATTTTGATCTTGCTTTGAATCCCTGTTTAGAACATTACAGTTAAAGCAATAAACTTATGGATAAATATTAAACATTACTGAATAAATGGAATGCTTCATATCTAATGCAGCCTCCCTATTGGCCCATGTGTACTCTTTATCGCAAAAGTAAATATCGGAAAGGCAAACAAAAAGTTGCACTGTTTAAAAATTTTCTAGTTTCTGGCCATGGTCTTCCAGGCATGGGTTATTAGTGAGCACAGCCCCTGAATCCCTGGCCACAAGGTGCTGGCCTCTGAGCTCACGGACAGAGAAGGGATTGTAGGTGTCACCGCATTAGTCTCCCAGTGTGTCCCCCTTTAAGGACACTCCACTTAGCACTCTAATTCTTTTAGATACACAAACACGTTGTGACCCATCGGGTTAAATAATACACATGAACACAAATTTTATATTTTATAAGTTAATATACATGTATTGCTAAAAGGTTTTACGAATAGTCATGTTCTTCATCTCCTGGGAGTTCACATCATAGAAGGATGACATGTTACACCTGCACATGTCCCAGCTAGAAAAAGAAGATTTTCCTAATTTTTCTACTATATTTTCTAATTTCTTTTCTATAAGATCAAGACAAGGTCAAAAATAGAGATGGCCTTTGGCTGGTCTTGTTCTCAGAATGATAATGACTTATTATTATCACTGAGGATTCACACTGTGTTTTCCCCTCTTTGTGGGCACTGTTCTTTCTTCCTGGAGTGTCTTTTCACACAACCCTGGTCCACATGACAAAACGTGGACTCTTCCTTCTAGTTTTACCTTCCTTGCCATCCTCCACCTAATTCATGGCAAACTTGATTGCTCTTTTATGTGGCACCATGGTGCCTTCCACATGCCTCCAGTATAGCACACCCAGCAGAAAATCAGCTATAGTCACACTTCTGCTCTTTCCTCGCACACTGAGCTTCCTGAGTACAGAGCTAGTATGACTTGTGACATATGCGAAAATTGACTTTGCAAGACCAGTGTGAGCAAATGGTCTTCATATTTTCCAGGAAGATCTTGAAATTAGATAACCAGCTCATTTTTGAGGATTCAGACACTGGGGTAGGAATCTGCATGCTATTATTTGCAGCTGTAAAAGCACATAGTTTACTAGATCTTTCTACCCTGGCGAAGATAAAAATGCTTGGGAGGTTTTCATTCTCTGTACACAACCTTACAGGATAGAGGGCTTACATTAGCAGAGATAGGTAGTGTTCACTTAACAGTAGTGCTCTCCTACTATATTAACGCCAGGCTGACAAAGAAAATACTTACGAGCAGGCATAATCACTGGACTTCCAGTTGTTTTCACAAGGGACATGTTCTCTCTCATAGGCTAGCATGGTGACGCTGTAGAGTCTCTTCAGCATTCCTTATTGGGTGAAGAAAAGTGACCAGAAGGGGGAAAAAGTCAAACTAGTCTGATTAATGACTGCTAAGTAAAGGTTCTATTTTCTGTTTGATTGACCACAAATTCTAAGCATATTATGGAATTTTTTTTAATGTAGGGCTTCTCTTAATGCTATGTAGAATATTCATGACTATTTTGAGATATATTTATTTTTTTAATATGTTTTTATTGATTTTTTAGAGAGAGAGAGGAATGGAGAGAGAGACAGAAACATCCATATGAGAGAGAAGCATCCATTGGCTGCCTCCTGCACACCCCCTACTGGGGATTGAGCCCGCAATCCAGGCATGTGCCCTGACCAGGAATCGAACCAGGACCTCTCAGTCTATGGGATGATGCTCAATCCACTGAACCACACCGGCCAGGCTGTTTTGAGAAGATTTAAAAGAAATATTTTGAAAATGAATTTCTATTCATTATTAACTTACTCTATAGTTTTATTCAATAAAAATGCCATCCCTAGATATTTTAGGGATATAATCGTGTAAGAATAATCCAAAGAGTAAAATAGGCAAATGCCAGTGCCTGTAACATTATTCCAACCCCAAGTACGGCATCACATTCAGAGTGTTGGTTCTGAATATTGGGACACTTTCTCATGGGACTAAAGGTCAGCTCTTCGCCTTTGGGAGATCTATGAATGGGTCTGGTTGTTGTTTTGCATATCTTTTCTTTTAGACAAGACAGTAGTATAAAAGCAGAGTTCTAAATCTCTATTCCCTTTCCAAAGCTGACCTAAGACCTTTTCCCTTGGCAACAAAATATAAATGCCTGCTTGGTTTTATTTTGGCACCTAGAATCCTAAGGATTGTAGAAATAATTGATTTAATTTAAGAAATGAGAATTTGGCCCTATGGAGAATTAATTTGTTACCTGCCCTCTTTTGTGGTATATCAGTAGAATTTGTCATTTTCATTTTACAGTTAAGAATACAGAGTTTATACAATTTAAGTATAGTTGTTTGATTAAAGCTATTGGTCCAGCCTGTGGGTGGGTCATAATTAACATGCAAACTTCTTGGTTCTGTTTTGTTTTGGGAGGTTTTTTTTATCCTCACCAGAAGACATTTTTGCATTTATCTTCAGATAGAGTGGGAGGGAGGGAGGGAGGGAAGAAGAGAGAGAGAGAAATATCGACATGGGAGAGACACATCGACGAGTTGCCACCCACACAACCCCAACCGGGGTGGGGACAAACTGCAACCGAGGTACTTGCTCTTAGCGGAACGAACCAGGGATTCTCTGGTCCTCGGGCTCATGCTCCAACCGCTAAACCAGACCGACCAGGGCTCTTGGTTCTGTTTTGAATACATCTATCATTGTTTTTACCAGTGGTGTTGTGGACAGTTATAAAAAACAAACCCTTTAGTATTTCTGAAGTTACTTTAGATCTCTAGGGAAGCCACTTTATATTCTGAAGGTGAATGTTTTATGGATTCTCTTCAACTACTGAGAAAGCGACATTGGGAAATAGAACACTGTATTGTTAAAGGAAGGTTTTTATTTGGATTACTAGAAAGCAGCAATATTTTCAGAAATGCTGCTCTGAAGACAAATGTACCTAAGTAATTGTCATCTTTAGCCCCTTCTTCCCTAGTGTAGGGAAAGCTGTTAGGGAAGGTAGACTGCTGGCCCAGCAAAGGCATCCACCTTACTTCACCATCCTTCCATATCCTGCCAAGTTTGCCAGAAGCATACCCTGGTTAGAATGTACACATGAACGATGGTGAAATCTATCCTTTTGCTGCCACACACAGTTTGTTTTTAATTTTTTTCCTACCTTTCATGTAAAAGTCAAATTAAAATAATCTAAAGATCATACAGTGTTCTTTAAAATCACATACTGATTTAAAAATAAATTATGTTATATTAAAATTTCAAGGAGAATATCCTTCTTTGGTAAGTTTTAGATAAGTTTTGACCTCTTATGTATTCAAGCTTTTGCATGTAAATCTTTCCCGTGAAACAAAAGTTATATAAAGACTACATGTTTATAGTCATTTATATCTCTTGGAGAATGCAGTACTGGTTTTCTGTCCAGTGTTAAACATGGAAAAGAGGGGAGATAATAAGCATATTGGTACCAGAGCCAAGATGACACATAAAATAACCCCAAAAAAGATAAGAGATGATTAGGATTGCTGTATCTAAACTGATACACTAGTCTATCTAGGGGAAAAAAAGTTTATTTTCTTGATTATTGTTTTTTTTTTAAGTTATATATTTTAGCTTTTAAAAATTACAGGTCATTTCAGAGAAAATATAGGTTGTTTGGATTACCTCTTGGAGTTTTTTTCTTCCAGAAGTTGTTCCTAGCACTCAATGATCTATGAATATCAGATAATACCAGCTTTATATGACAAGAAATTATTACCTTTAAAAATTACAAAGGATGTATATTTTCAGTAATGGCCCATGGGAAAATCTCAATAAAACTGCTGTTTTCACTTCCTATGTTTGGGTCTACTGATAGATATCCCATTAACACATGGTAGCCGTGTTAGAGCTGTTTGGAACTGTGAGTTTAGGTGTTGAAAAGTTAAAGTGTTGCTTCGTAGGCAGATGGCCAGATCTCTTATATCTAAACTCTAGGGGATTGCCATCAGTTATCACTTGTGTTGTTGAATTTTTGGTATTATTTGTAATCTCTCTCTTTTTCTTATGTAATACAAAATGTGTGGACCACTAAATATAAGTTTTTGTTAATGAGCATACAATATATAAAGATGTAATCTGTGACAATAACAATATAAAGAGGAAGAGATGTTCATATAGGGTTCTTAGCTTTTTCTGACTAACTTATTTCACTTAGTGTATTATTCTCAAGGTCCATCCATGTTGTCATAAATGGCAGTATTTCATCTTTTCTTATGGCTGAGTAGTATTCCATTGTATATATGTACCACATCTGTTTCTTTTTAAAAAATTTTTTTTCTTTATTGACTTCAGAGAGAGATGAAGGGAAAGGGAGTGAGAGATAGAAACATTGATGAGAGAGAACATTGATTGGCCGCCTCCTGCATGCCCCCCACTGGGGATTTGGCCTACCGGGAATCAAACTGGCAACCTCCTGGTGCATGGATTGACGCTCAACCTTTGAGCCACAGTGGCCGGGCTGTACCACATCTTTTTAATCCAATTATCTATCAAAGAACACTACTTGTCTCCATGTCTTGGCCACTGTGAAATATGCTGCAGTGAACATAGGGCTGTATATATTTTTGTGAATAAATGTTTTTGAGTTTTTCAGGTATATGCCCAGGAGAGGGATTGCTGGGTCATATGGGAGCTCTATTCTTAATTTTCTGATGACACTCCATACTGTTTTCCATAGTGGCTGTAAGACTACATTTTCACCAGCAATGAATGAGGGTTCCCTTTTCTCCACATCTTCTCTAACACTTGTTATTACTTGTCTTGTTGATAATAGACATTCTAACAGGTGTGAGGGTATCTCATTGTTGTTTTGATTTCATTGCCATCTAGACCAATTCCTTTAGTCAGAAGTTTAAAAGAGAAAGTTTTTACATCTTGATGCCTAAGAAACAAAACTGACTTAAACTTTTTGAAATTTTTAAGCTATCTCAAGTAAAAAAAAATGCATTGGTTTTTTAAACCAAAGTAAGAAATAATGTATATGTTTGTGCAGTGTCAAGGCTGTGATTTTCCAATAGCTGCGCATTACTCTTAAGTAAAATTCTATATACATATTAAAACTGGTGGGTGTGAAAATTGTAAGTTGAGTGTAATTCATCAAACTCACACCATATCAACTTGACTCATTCTCTCGCAAACAGGAACTAGATAAAATTTATAGGAATATGTTAAAAACTAACTGCTACTAATGCATGTGCCCTAGGAGAATTAGCCTTTTCCCCTCTGATTCTTTTTCAGCTTTAATGAGGTGTAATTAACAAATGAAATTGAAAGTTATTTATTTATTTATTTATTTATTTTATCCTCACCAAGGACATTTTTGCATTTATCTTCAGATAGAGCAGGAGGGAGAGAGGGAGGAAGAGAGAGAGAGAAACATTGATGTGAGAGATGCACATTGACTGGCTGCCACCCGCACGACCCCAACCAGGACCAGGGCTGGGGACAAACTGCAACCGAGGTACGTACCCCTAGTGGGAACCGAACCTGGGACTATCCGGTCCACGGGCCAATGCTCTAACCAATTTGGCCAGGGCCAAATTGAAAATTATTTAAAGTGTAGATCACGGTGATAGATCTGCATATACATTGTGAAAGTTACCCCTCATCTAGTTACTTAACACATACATGACTTCAAACCTCATGTATTCATCTTTGGGAGATGGTGAGAACATTTCAGTTCTGTTCTCCACACATTTCAATTTTTTTATACCGTTTTATCAACCACAGTCACCATGTTTTACGTTAGATCCTCAGAACTTACTGTATAGATAAAAATGTCTACAGTTTTAACAATCTCTTTCTACTTCTCTCACCCCTTCAAAGCTCTAGCAACCACTTTTCTATTCTTTGTTTCTGAGTTTAATTTCTTGTTGTTGTTAGATTCCACATATAAGTAATAGCAGGCAGTATTTGTCTTTCTTTGTCTGACTTGTTTCACTGAGCATAGTGATCTCAAGTTCTATCTGTGTTGTCAGAAATGGCAGGATATCCCTCTTTCTCATGGCTGAATAGTACTCCATTCTATTAATACATGTGTGTTTGTATATGTATGTGGGTATATGTATGTTTGTATATAATGTGTAAATACACAAACTCACATGTACACCCTTACTCATCCATTGACTGGCACATATGAGATTGTAATTATGTATTTTGGAAATTATCCCCTTATCTGATAAATGATTTGCAAACGTTTTCTCCCATTCAGAAGGTTGCCCATTCATTTTGCTAATGGCTTTCTTTGATTTGCAGAAGTTTTTCCGTTTGACAGAGTCCCACTTGTTTAATTTTGTTTTTGGTGTCAAATTCAAAAACCCATCACCAGGGCCTGTGTCAAGATTACTATCTATGTTTTTTTCTGGGAGTTTTATGGTTTTAGTTCTTACATTTGTCATTATTCTGTTTTTACTTAATTTTTGTATGTGGTGTAAGATAGGGGTCCAGTTTCATTCTTTTACATGTGGCTGTCCAGTTTTTCCCAAAAACATTTATTGAAGAGACTATTCTTTATCCGATGTATATTTGTGACTCTTTTGCCGTAAATTAATTGACCATATATACATATGGTTTATTTCTGGGCTCTCTGTTCTGTTCCGTTGACCTATCTGTCTGTTTTTTTCCAATCGTTTGAAATCCAGCTTTGTTCTTCTTTCTCCAGATGGCTTTGGTTATTTAGAGTCTTTTGTGGTTCCAAACAGATTTTTAAGATTGTTTTTCTAATTTCACTTGTGGAACGATTGTTTTTAGTGTATAGAAACTTACTGATTTCTGTATGTTGATTTTATATTCTGCAACTAGAGTGAATTATTTGTTTATATTATTTCTAACATATTTTGTGGAGTCTTTTGTGTTTTCTATTTTCTTTCCAATCTGGATATATTTTATTTATTTTTCTTGCCAAACTGCTCTGACTAGGACTTGCAGTACTATGTTGAATAAAAGTAGCAAGACGAATTCCAAGATGGTGGTGGATTAGGTGAAAGCTACACAGACCTTCTGCCAGGGTCAAAATGGAATTACAACTAAAATATAGAAAAATAACCTTGAATAACCAATGAAGACTATCTGGAGTGAAGCCTTATCATCAAGGACATAAAGAGGAGGCCACATTGACACTGGTAGGAGGTGCAGACATGCAAGCAGGCTTGCCAGGCTCCCACAGGCAGCAGCTGAAATTCCGGAGGGATAGCTCAGCTGCAGAGGTTTACCCCTGAAAATTTGGGGTCTAAACCCTAAACTGAGCTCCCCAGCCCAGAGTACCAGAATCAGGAAAGGTACACACATAATATATGGCTGTAAATAGCAGCAGAGTTTCTGTCTCACTGGGAGAGATGCCTAGAAACACCGGCACTGTCTTAAAGGTCCAGACCACAAAATTCTGTTTGCAGCCACTCATCTTGAGCTTTAGCAGAGAGAGGGCAGAGAGGAATATAGTTGTGTGAGGAGAGTCTGGGGTTGGTAGCTCTGGGTAGAGAGCTGAGAGGATAGCCACCAGGAGGATCCCATTGCTGAGTCATTCCCCCATACTGCAGAAGCCATCTTTCTCAGGCAGAGCTTTCCCACCCATGCAGCTTTAGCCTGGAGAAAGCAATAGCCTCACCTGTTAGAATCTTTGTCACCCCATCTTGTGAAGCTCAAGCCCTGCTGAGGACTACAGCCAGAGGCTCATTAAGGGACTAAGACTAACAGATCGCAGGCAGAGGCGGTTCTCTGGATAATTTGAGTCTTTGCCTGACCAGCTCTTGGGGCCGGGACTGGTAAAAGCAGACCTTGGTGTGCACCTTGGTCCTTTCCAAATATACCCAGGCCCAGTAGAGGGAGCCACAAGCTGTGGATCACTGATAGCTACAAACAGCTTGCTCAGGGCACGTCACAGACAGTGTCGGATATTGGCCTGCACCAGAGACCCTTCGAAGAGGCCCATAGCAAATGCAGCCATTAGCCAGCTTTAGACAACAACAGAGCTGGATCCAATAAGATTCATAAGCAGTGTATCCATAAGGAGATATGGCAGGCACCAAACACTGCTTAGGCAAATTCCACTTTATGTGATCAACACTTGCAAGCAAACTGCATACTGTGTTATGGGTTCAGCTTCACTGTCAAGTATCCTGAGGGTTGAGCCCATGCATGAACGGTCCAATGGAAATCAAGACTCAATTACAAAAGGAGGGCCCACACAATGTACACAAGGGACATTCTTAGAACACACTGTTCTGCTGATCAGAGAGATTGCACCACTGGGTCCCACATGTCACCTACTACATAAGGCCACCCAACAAACACTGCAAGTTGAAGGAGATCTACCTAATACATAGAAACAAACACAAACAGGCACCCAAAATGGGGACACAAAGAAACAGGATCCTAATGAAGAAACAAGAAACTTCTCCAGAAGAGCTAAATAAAGTTGAGGTAAGCAACTTATTAGATATAGAGTTCAGAGTAATAGTTGTAGGCATGTTCAAAAGCATGAAAAAGGATATAGAAATCATAAAAAAGGACTAGTCAGAAAAGAAGAATGCCATATTTGAAATAAAGAATATACTTGAACACAGAGCAGGCTCAAAGAAGCAGAGAATCGAATCAGTGATTTGGAAGACAACATAGAAAAACAACAACAATATGAGCAGGAAAAAGAAAAAGAAGAAGACTTTTAAAAAATTAGGATCAGTAACCTATTTAAAGAAATTTAAAGAAATTTTAAGAAATTAGGATCAGTAACCTATTTTTAGAAATTTAAAGAAATTTTAAAAAATTAGGATCAGTAACCTATTTAAAGAAATAATGTCTGAGCCCAGCTGGTGTGGCTCACTGGTTGCACCAAGAGGTCACCAGTTCGATTCTCAGGGCACATGCCCAAGTTGTGGACCAAATCCCCAGTAGGGGGCATGCAGGAGGTGGCCAGTTGATGTTCTCGCTCATCGATGTTTCTGTCTCTCCCTGTCCTTTCCTCTCTCTCTAAAATCAATAAAGAAAAAAAATTAAAAGAAATAATGTCAGAGAAATTCTATAGCCTGGTGAAGGAAAAAGACATATAAGTCCATGAAGTGCAAAGAGTCCCAAACAAGATGGAACCCAAGAGGCCCACACCAAAGCACATAATAATTAAAATGCCAAATTTAAAGACAAAGAGAGAATCTTAAAAGCCACAAAGGAAAGGCAGTCACTTAACTACAAGGGAGTTCCCACAAGACTGTCAATTTCTCAATAGAAACATTTCAGGCCAGAAGGGATTAGCATGAAATATGCAAAGTGATGAAAGTCAAGAATCTACAACCAAGGCTAATTTACCCAGCAATACTATCATTTAAAAATGAAGAAGAAATGAAGAGCTTCCCAAACAAGAAAAAGCTAAAGGAGTTTGTTACCACCAAACTAGTATTAGAAGAAATGTTAAATGGCTTGCTTTAAGAAGGAGAAGGAGAAGAAAAGAAGGAAGAGGAGGAAGGAGAAGGAGGAGAGAAAATAACAGAGGAACATAGTTAAAAGTATTTATATGCATATATGCATAACTAGTAGACTCAGACAATAGTGTGGTGGAGGTTGGGGGGAGGCAGGAGCAAGGAGGAGGGAGTCAATTGCGGGGAAAGTAGGGACATCTGTAATACTTTCAACAATAAAGATACATTTTTAAAATAAAATGGCAATAAATACACACCAATCAATAATCACTTTAAACATAAATGGCTTAAGTACTCCAATTAAAAGACATAAGGTAGTTGAATGGATAAAAAGACAAGTCTACTATATATGCTGTCTTTAAGAGTCCCACCTCAGAATGAAAGATACACACAGACTAAAAGTAAAAGGATGGGAAAAGATATTTCATTCCAATGGAGCAAATCTTGATGGACATAAAGGGAGAGATTGACAGTAATACAGTTATAGTAGGGGATTTTAACACCTCATTGACATCGATGGATAGATCTTCAAGATAAAATCAAGGAGACGGTGGCCTTGAATAATACATTAGATCAAATGTATGTGATTGGTATCTTCAGAGCATCCACCCCAAAGCATAATACAGATTCTTTTCAAGTGCACATGGAACATTTTCTAGGATAGACCATGTGTTAGTACACAAAACAAGTATCAATAAATTTAAGAAGATAGAAATCATATCAAGCATCTTCTCTGACCATAATGCTATGAAATTGGAAATCAGTAACAAGAAGAAAAATGAAAAATACAAAGCCATGGATACTGAACAATGAATGGGTTAAGAATGAGATCAAGGAAGATATAAAAAGATACCTTGAAACAAATGAAAATTAGAACACAAGAACCCAAAATCTGTGGGACAAAGGAAAGCAATTTTAAGAGAAAAATTCATAACATTGTAGGTCTATATCCAGTAAAAAGAAAAATTCAAATAAAAAATTTAACTTTATGCTTAAAGGAACTAGAAAAAGAACAACAAACAAAGCCCAGAGTGAAGTGAAGGAAGGAAATAATAAAGATCAGAGCAGAAATAAATGAAATAGAGTGTATGAAAACAATACAAAAGATCAGTAAAGCCACAAGCTTGTTCGATGAAAAGATAAATAAGGTTGACAAACCTTTAACCAGACTCATCAAGGAAAAAAGAGAGAGGATCCAAATAAGTAAAATCATAATTGAAAAAGGAGAAGTAACAACTGACACCAAGAAAATACAAAGGAGTATAAGAAAATATTACAAACGACTATATGCCAACTAACTGAGTAATTTGGAAGAAATGAATAAATTCCTACAGACATACAATCTTCTAAAACTTAATCAGGAAGAATTGGAGAATCTGAATAGACAGATTACAACTAGTGAAACTGAAGAAGTAATAAAAAAGACTCCCAAAAAACAAAAGTCCTGGACCAGAAGGCTTCACAGGTGAATTTTACCAAACATTCAAAGAAGAACTAACACCTTTCCTTCTCAAACTATTCCAAAAACTTCAACAGGAGGGAAGGCTCCCAAGCTCATTTTACAAGGTCAGAATTATCATAATTCCAAAACCAGATAAAGACACAACAAAGAAAATAAGTTATAAACCAATATCCCTGATGAACACAAATATAAAATTATCAACAAAATATTAGCAAACCGCATCCAGCAATACACAATAAAAGATCATACACTATGACTAAGTGGGATTTATTCCAGGGATGCAAGGTTGGTACAGTATCTGGAAAACAATAAGCGTAATACACTACAGAAACAAATTGAAGAATAAAAACTACATGATCATATTAGATGCAGAGAAAGCATTTGTTAAACTTCAGCACACATTCATGATAAAAACTCTCAGCAAAGTGGGAATAGAAAGAACATACATCAACATAATAAAGATCATATATAACACACCCACAGCTAACTACATACTCAGTGGGTAAAATCTACAAGCGTTCCATTTAATATCTGGAAATGGACAGGGCTGTCCACTTTTACCTCTCTTATTCAACATAGTACTAGCAGTCCTAGACAATACAATCAAACAAGAGGAAAAAATAAAAGGCATTCAAATGTGAAAAGAAGAAGTAAAACTGTCATTATTTGCAGATGACATGATATTGTATATGGAGAACCCTAAAGATTCCACCAAAAAACTCCTATAACTAATAAATGAATTCAGTAAAGTAGCAGAATACAAAATAAGTATCCAGAAATCAGTTTGCATTTTTATACACCAATAATGAACTATCAGAAAGGGAAACACACACACACCAAAATCCTATTCACAATAGTTTGAAAAAGAATAAACTAACTAGGAATAAATTTAACCAAGGATGTAAAAAACTTGTACTCAGAAAATTGTAAGATATTGAAGAAAGAAACTGAGGAAGATACAAATAAGTGGAAGCGTATACTGTGTTTATGGATAGGAGGAATTAACATCATTAAAATGTCCATACTATCCAATGCAATATGCGGATTCAATGCAATTCCTATCAAGATACCAATGGCATACTTCACAGAACTAGAAAAAATATTCTGAAAATATATATGGAACCACAAAAGACCTCAAATAACCAGAGCAATTTTGAGAAAGAAGAACAAACTTAGAGGAATCATGCTACCTTATATGAAACTACTGCAAGGCCATAGTAAATCAAAACAACATGGTTCTGGCATAAAAACAGACATATAGATCAATGAAACTAATAGAGAGCCCAGAAATACATCCACACTTTTATAGTCAGTTAATATTTGACAAAAGAGGCAAAAATATACAATGGGTTAAATAGTGTTTTAATAAATGCTGTTGGAAAAATTGGACAGATATGTGCACAAAATATGGAACTAGACAACCTTCTTACACCACACACAAGAATAAAGTCAAAGTGGATTAAGGACTTACATGTTACATACTCGAAACTGTACACATCCTAGGAGAAAACATAAGTAGTAGAATCTCGGACATTTCTTGTAGCATTATTTTTTCTGATATATCTCTTTGACCAAGGCAAACAAAAGAAACAATAAACAAATGGGATTATATCAAACTAAAGAGCTTTTGCAAAGCAAAGGAAACCATCAACAAAATGAAAAGATAACCCACTGAATGGAAGAAGATTTTCACCAATGATACATCTGATAAGGGGTTAATAGCCAACATTTATAAAGATCTTATAAAACTCAACAAAAAAATAAACAAAAACCAATTTTAAAATGGACAAAAGACATGAATCCGACACTTCTTCAAAGAGGATATACAGATGGCCAAGACATATGAAAAGATACTCAGCATCACTAGTTATCAGAGAAATGCAAATTAAAATCACAACAAGATATCACCTCACATCTGTCAGAATGGCCATCCTCAATAAACCAACAAACAACAAATGTTGACAAGTATGTGGAGAAAAGGGAATCCTTGTGCACTGTTGGTAGGAATGTACATTGGTGAAGCAGCTGTGGAGCGCAGTGTGGTATCACCTCAAAAAATTAAAAATGGCACTGCCTTATGACAGCGATTCCACTTCTGCAAATTTATATGAAAAAACCCAAAACACTAACTCGAGAGAATGTATATATACCCCTATGTTCATTGCAGCGTTATTTACAATACCCAAGATTTGGAATCAGCCCAAGTGTCCATCAGTACATGAGTGGATAAAAAAACTATGGTACATATTCACAATGGAATTCTACTCTGCCATAAAAAGGAAGAAAATTTTACCCTTTGCAACAACATTGATGGACCTGGAGAACATTGTGCTAAGTGAAATAAGCCAGTCAGAGAAAGACAATTACCATATAAATTCACTCCTTTGTTGAATTTAATGAACAAACTGCACTACCAAGCAAAATAGAAACTGACTCATAAAGAGAAGGAAGACACGCCCAGCTGGCATGGCTTAGTGGTTGAGCATTAACCCCATGCTCCAAGAGGTCACCGGTTCGATTCCCAGTCAGGGCACATGCCCAGGTTGTGGGCCCGATCCCCAGTGGGGGACATGCAGGAGGCAGCCAATTGATGTTCTCTCTCATCAATGTTTCTATCTCTCTCTTCCTCCCCTTTCCTCTCTCTCTAAAATCAATAAAGAAAAAAAATTTTTTTTAAAAAGGCATAGAGGGGATAAATAGTGATGGAATTAATTTAATTTTAAAAAATAGTAGCAAGGATTGGAATCCTTGTCTGTTGTTCCTGATCTTGGAGGAAAGGCTTGCAACTTTTCACTACTGAATATAAGGTCACCTGTGGACTTATCATTTATGGTCTTTATTATGCTGAGGTAAGTTTCCTCTATACCCAGTTTGTTAAAAGATTTTATAACTTAAGATATTGAATTTTGCCAAATGCATTTTCTGCATCTACCAAGATGATCATATGATTTTCAGCCTGATTTTGTTAATTTAGCATGTCACATTGATTGACTTGCAGGTGTTGAACCATCCTTGCTTCCTTGAAATAAATCCCACTTGATCATGGTGTATGATCATTTAATTGTATTTTAGTTGGTTTGCAATATTTTGTCAAGGTATTTTGCATGTTTATCAGAGATATTAACCTATATTTTCTTTTCTTGGATTGTCTTTTTTTGTTTTTGACAGCAGGGTAAGGCTGGACTCGAAAATAGGTTTGGAAGTGTTTCCTTGTCTTTTGTTTTTTGGAAGTGTTTGAGAAGGTTTAATATTCTTTAAATGTTTGGTAGAACTCACTGTGGAAGCTTTCTGCTCCTGGACTTTTGTTTGCTGAGAGGTTTTTGATTAATGCATTTCCTTAATATTAGTTAATCCATTCATATTTTTACATCTTCCTGACCCAATCTTAGTTGGGTTGTGCGTTTCTGGAATTTATCTATTTCTTTTAGGTTGTTCAATTTGTTGGCGTAAAATTGATCCTTTGTATTTGTATGTCTTCAATTACAATGTTTCCTCTTTTATATCTGATTTTATTTGTTTGACTTCTCTTTTTTTCATTGTACGTCTAACTACAGTTTTGACTGTTTTATATTTTTTTAAAAACATCTCTTAGTTCCGTTGATTGTTTTCTTGTGTATTTGTTTCTTTTTGCCATTTTAGGTTCTATATATTTCCACTCTGGTTTTTTTTTTGTGTGTGTGTGTGTGTTTTTGTTTTGTTTTGTTTTAGTTTTGTTCACCTAACTTTGGACTTAGTTTGTTCTTGTTCAAAACTGTTTAAGTATAAAAAGTTAAGTTTTTTTATTTGAGATTTTTGTCTTTTATTAATATAGGCATTTATCACTATAAATTTCCTCTTAGAATGGCTTTTGCTGCATTGCATTAGCTTTGGTATGTTTTTATACATTTTCATTTGTCTTAGGTATTTTTTTAAATTTCTCTTTTGATTTCTTCTTTGATCCATTGGTTGGGTGCATGTTTTTTTTTTAAAACATTTTTTTCTTTATTGATTTTATAGAGAGAGGAAGGGAGAGGGAGAGAGAGATAGAAACATTGATGAGAGAGAACATCGATTGGCCGCCTCCTGAATGCCCCCCACTGGGGAGTTGGCCCACAACCCGGGCATGTGCCCTGACTGGGAATCAAACTGGTGACCTCTTGGTGCATGGATTCATGCTCAGCCACTGAGCCATAACAACTGGGCGGGTGCATGTTTTTTAATCTTCGGATATTTATGAATTTTCCAGTTTTCTTACTGTAATTGATTTCTAGTTTCAAAACATTGTGGTCAGAAATCATGGTTGATATGATTTCAGTCTTCTTAATTTTATTATGACTAGTTTTGTGTCCTCATATGATCTGTCCTGAATATTATTCCATGTGCTCTCGAAAAGAGTGTGCATTATGCTGTTCTTACATGGGATGTCCTGTAAATATCTGGTAGGTCCATCTGATGTAATGTTTCTACGTCCAGTGGGTTTTTTTGTTTGTTTTGTTTTATTGATTTCCTCTCTGGATGATCTATCTATTGTTGAAATTGGGATATTGAGGTCCTCTACTATTATTGTATTACTATCTCCATTCAGGTGTGTGACATTTTCTTCATTTCTCTAGGTGTTCCTATGTTGGGTGCCAAAGTATTTACAGTTTTTATTTCCTCCTGATGAATTGATCCCTTTATTATGTAATGACCATCTTTGTTTTTTTGTTACAGTTTTTGTCTTAAAGTTTACTTTGTCTGATGTAAGTATAGCTTCTTTTGGCTTCCATTTTCACGGAATATTTTTTTCCCCCTTCATTTAGTCTGTGTATGTCCTTAAAGCTGAAGTGAATTTTTGTAGGCAGCAAATATTGGGTCTTTTTAAAATCAATCAACCACTCTATGTCTTTTCATTAGAGAAATTAGTCCAGTTGCATTTAAAGTTATTATTGATAGATTTAGACTTATTCCTGTATTCTTTAAAATTATTTTCAAACTGTTTTATATTTTCTTTTTTATTTTCCACATCTCTTTGTAATGTAATGAAGTATAGATTCTATAGAATCTGTAGTATAATGTTTGGATTCCTTTCTTTTTATCTTTTGGTTTTTTTTGTTTTTTTTTATTTTATTTTATTTTATTTTATTTTATTTTATTTTTTTTGTTAATTTATTTTTGTTACAGATGTTTCTCCTTTTTTCCCCATTGACACCCTCCTCCCCATCCCCCCAGCCCATCCCCAGCTTTGTTGTCCATGTCCATCAGTTATGCATACATGCGTATAAGTTCTGTGGTTTATCTCTTCCCTCCCCCCCCACCCCCTCTTCTGAGGGTTGTCAGTCTGTACCCTACTTTCACATCTCTGGGTCTACCCTGTTCCCCATACTGTTATGTTTATTATATTCCACAAATAAGTGAGATCATGTGATATTTTTCTTTCTCTGCTTGGTTTGTTTCGCTTAGGATAATACTCTCGAGGTCCCTCCATGTCGTCTCAAAGGATAAGAGATCTTTCTTTCTTACAGCTGCATAGTACTCCATTGTGTATATGTACCACAGCTTTTTTATCCATTCATCCACTGATGGGCACTTGGGCTGTTTCCAGATCTTAGCTATTGTGAATAGTGCTGCTATGAACATGGGAGTACATATATTCTTTCTGATTGGTGTTTCAGGTTTCTTAGGGTATATTCCTAGAAGTGGGATCACTGGGTCAAATGGCAGTTCAATTTTTAATTTTTTGAGGTAACACCATAGTGTTTTCCACAGTGGCTGCACCAGTCTGCATTCCCACCAGCAGTGTACTAGAGTCCCCTTTTCTCCACACCCTCGCCAACACTTGTTGTTTGACGATTTGTTGATGGCGGCCATTCTGACAGGTGTGAGGTGATACCTCATTGTTGTTTTAATTTGCATCTCTCTGATGATTAGTGATGTTGAGCATTTCTTCATATGTCTTTTGGCCATTTGTATGTCCTGTTTGGAGAGGTGTCTATTTAGTTCCTCTGCCCATTTTTTAATTGGGTTCTTTGTCTTCCTTTTGTTGAGTTGTATGAGCACTCTATATATTTTGGAGATTAACCCTTTATCTGATGTATCATTGGCAATTATGGTCTCCCATACAGTGGGTTCTCTTTCCGTTTTGATGGTTGTTTCTTTTGCTGTGCAGAAGATTTTGAGTTTGATGTAGTCCCATGTGTTCATTTTTTCCTTTGATTCTGTTGCCTTAGGTGATGTATCAGTGAAGATTCTGCTGCGTATGATGTCCGAAATTTTGTTGCCTACATTTTCTTCTAGGATTTTTATGGATTCACGAGTCACATTTAAGTCTTTTACCCATTTTGAGTTTATTCTTGTGTATGGTGTAAGTTGATGGTCTAGTTTCATTTTTTTGCATGTAGCTGTCCAATTTTCCCAACACCATTTATTAAAGAGGCTGTCTTTTCTCCACTGTATGCTCTTGCCACCTTTGTCAAATATTAGTTGAGCATAATGCCTTGGGTCAATTTCTGGATTCTCTGTTCTGTTCCACTGGTCTATATGCCTGTTCTTGTGCCAATACCAGGCTGTTTTGATTATAGTAGCTCTGTAGTATAATCTGATATCTGGTATTGTGATCCCACCTACTTTGTCCTTCTTTTTCAAGATTGCTGTGGCTATTCGGGGTCTTTTTTGGTTCCATATGAACTTTTGGAATATTTGTTCTAGTTCTGTGAAATATATCGCTGGTATTTTGATTGGGATTGCATTGAATCTATAGATTGCTTTGGATAGTATGGACATTTTAATGATGTCAATTCTTCCAATCCATGAACAAGGTATGTGCTTCCACTTTTTTATATCTTCCTCTATTTCTTTTTTCAATGTCCTGTAGTTTTCTGCAAATACATCCTTTACTTCTTTGGTTAAATTTATTCCTAGGTATCTTAATTTTTTTGCCGCGATGGTAAATGGGATTGTTTTTTTAGTTTCTCTTTCTGTGAGTTCATCATTGGTGTATAAGAATGCCGTCGATTTCTTGACGTTTATTTTGTATCCTGCTACTTTGCCAAATTCATTTATTAGGTCTAGTAGATTTTTGATGGAGTCTTTAGGGTTTTCTATGTATAATATCATGTCATCTGCGAATAATGACAGTTTCACTTCCTCCTTTCCAATTTGGATCCCTTTTATTTTTTCTTCACGTCTAATTGCTGTGGCTAAGACTTCCAGCACTATGTTAAATAAGAGTGGCGAAAGTGGGCATCCCTGTCTTGTTCCTGTTCTTAAGGGAAATGTTTTTAGTTTTTGCCCATTGATTATGATGTTGGCTGTAGGTCTTTCATATATGGCCTTTATAATGTTGAGATATGATCCCTCTATTCCCAAATTGCTGAGCGTTTTTATCAGAAATGGGTGTTGAATTTTGTCGAATGCTTTTTCAGCGTCTATTGATATGATCATGTGGTTTTTATCTTCCATTTTGTTTATGTGGTGTATCACATTTATTGATTTGCGAATATTGAACCAGCCTTGCATCCCTGGGATGAATCCCACTTGGTCATGGTGAATAATTTTTTTGATGTATTGCTGGATCCGATTTGCTAGTATTTTGTTCAGGATTTTGGCATCTATGTTCATCAGGGATATTGGCCTGTAGTTTTCTTTCTTTGTAGTGTCTTTTTCTGGTTTTGGAATTAGAATTATGCTGGCCTCATAAAATGAGTTTGGAAGTCTTCCTTCTTCTTGAATTTTTAGAAACAGTTTGAGAAGAATGGGTGTTAGTTCTTCTTTGAATGTTCGGTAAAACTCCCCTGTGAAGCTGTCTGGGCCTGGACTTTTGTTTGCTGGGAGAGTCTTGATTACATCTTCAATTTCCTTGGTTGTTATTGGTCTGTTCAAGTTTTCTATCTCTTCCCGGTCCAGTTTTGGGAGACTATGTGTTTCTAGAAATTTGTCCATTTCGCTTAGATTGTTGAATTTGTTGCCATATAAATGTTCATAGTATTTGTTAACGATCCTTTGTATTTCTGTGGTGTCAGTTGTTACTTCTCCTCTTTCGTTTCTGATTTTGTGTATTTGGGTTCTCTCTCTTTGTTTCTTGGTGAGTCTAGCTAAGGGTCCATCAATCTTGTTTATCTTTTCAAAAAACCAGTTCTTTGTTTCATTGATCCTTTGAATTGTTTTTTTGGTCTCCATGTCGTTTATTTCTGCTCTGATCTTTACTATTTCCTTCCTTCTACTTGCTCTGGGGTTTTCCTTTTGTTTGCTTTCTAGCTCTTTAAGTTGTGAGGTTAGATAGTCTATTAGAAATTTTTCTTGTTTCTTGAGGTAGGCCTGTAGTGCTATGAACTTCCCTCTCAGAACTGCTTTCGCTGCATCCCACAGATTTTGTGTTGTTGTGTGGTCATTTTCATTCGTTTCCAGAAAGTTTTTAATTTCTTCCTTGATCTCCTTGGTAACCCATTCATTGTTTAATAACATGCTATTTAGCCTCCATGTATTCAAATGTCTTTGCATGCTCTTGTTGCAATTGATTTCTAGTTTCATGCCATTGTGATCTGAGAAGATGCTTGATATGATTTCAATCTTCTTGAATTTGTAGAGACTTCGTTTGTGTCCTAACATGTGGTCTATCTTTGAGAATGTCCCATGTGCACTTGAGAAGAATGTGAATTCTGTAGTTTTGGGGTGTTGTTCTCTGTAAATATCTATTAAATCCATTTGGTCTAGTGCTTCATTTAGAGTCTCTGTTTCCTTGTTAATTTTTTGTCTAGAGGATCTATCCAGTGATGTCAGCGGGGTGTTGAAGTCCCCTGCTATGATTGTATTGCTGTCGGTTTCTCCTTTGAAGTTTTCCAGAAGATTTTTAATGTATTTTGGTGCTCCTGTATTGGGTGCATATATGTTTACCAAGGTTATCTCTTCCTGTTGGATAGATCCTTTCAATATTATGTAGTGGCCTTCTTTGTCTCTAGCTATGGCCTTCATTTTAAAATCTATTTTATCAGATATGAGTATTGCTACCCCAGCTTTTTTTTCCTTTCTGTTTGCTTGGAAGATTTTTTTCCATCCCTTCACTTTCAGCCTATGTGAGTCTTTTGTTGTGAGGTGGGTCTCTTGTAAACAACATATATATGGGTCATGCTTTCTTATCCAATCCGCTACTCTATGTCTTTTGATCGGGGCGTTCAGTCCATTTACATTTAAGGTGATTACCGATATGTACTTACTTATTGCCATTTTTGTTTAGTGTGTTTCTATTTTCCTTTCTATTTCTTCTACTAATTACAGCAGTCCTTTTAACATTTCTTGCAGTGCTGGTTTGGTGCTAATGTATTCCCTTAGCCTTTTTTTGTCTGGGAAGCTCTTTATTTGACCTTCTATTTTGAATGATAGCCTTGCTGGGTAGAGTAGTCTTGGGTTCAGATCCTTGTTTTTCATGACCTTGATTATTTCATGCCATTCTCTTCTGGCCTGTAGTGTTTCTATTGAGAAGTCAGCTGTTAACCTTATGGGGGTTCCTTTGTAGGTAACCTGTTGCTTAGCTCTTGCTGCCTTGAGGACTCTCTCTTTGTCTTTAATTTTTGGCATTTTAATTACTATGTGTCTTGGTGTGGGCCTGTTTGGGTTCTTCTTACTTGGGACTCTCTGTGCTTCTTGAACTTGAAAGCCTTCTTCCTTCACCAAATTAGGGAAATTTTCTGTCAGTATTTCTTCAAATATATTCTCTAACCCTTTCTCATTTTCTTCTTCTTCGGCGACTCCTATGATGCGAATATTATTATGTTTCCAGTTGTCCCACAGCTCTCTTAAACTGTCTTCCTGTTTTTTCATTGTTTTTTCCTTTCGGTTTTCTGATTGGTTGATTTTTTCTACCCTGTCTTCTAATTCACTGATCCGGTCCTCAGCTTCTTCTACTCTGCTTTTTAGTCCTTCCATTGTGTTCTTCATTTCTGCTATGTCATTCTTCATTTCCAATTGATTTATTTTCAATATTTCTATGTCTTTGCTCATGGTGTTGATGTCCTTACACATGCTGTTGAGCTTCCTCAAGATCATGGCTCTGAATTCTAGCTCTGTTAACTTGCTTAACTCCATTTCATTTATCTCATCTTCATTGGAGGTCTCTTGTTCTTTCGTTTGGCATCTGTTTCGTTGTTTTACCATTTTGGCTATCTCAGTGGTTTTTGGAGCCTGCCAAATTTTTCCTGTGGATGTTGGTGTTCTGCTGTTTGTGGCTCCCTGTACTGGGTTTGGATGAGCGTGAGAGGACCCACGTTATACACCACTGTCGAGTCTTACTTTTCTGGGTAGGGTTGCAAGCCCAGAAAAGGTTCAGTTATCCTCTAGCTTTTTGCCTAGAGGCTATTAGTCCTGGTTACTTAAAGAGCCTTGGGTTCTCAGTTGAATGAAAACCTCCCTCAGGTGTTCGGCGTGAGAGGATTTCCCGAGGGTGGGGCAGATGCTGGTAGTTTATGAGCCTTGATTTGCATTTCAATGGCCCAACTGGGTGTGGCTGAATCTCCGAGGGAGGGGTTGCCGCCTCTCCCCAGAGCCCTGGGATGGAGTAAGTCGACCAGGCCACAGTCCTGTGTGGCTGAAACTCAGCAAAAGTTCTGAGCGCCCTCCAAATCCCGAGTGTCCCCACACAGTTCCAGTCCAGTCCGCCCTCCCTCTGCCGGAGTCCGAGGTGAGTGGCTGTGGCTGTTTTAGCGCTCTGTCCCGGCTCTGCGCTGTGGAGCCGGCTTGGGCTTTAACCCCAAGGGCAGGCACTGCTCACGGCTAAGGCCGCTGCTGTCCGTGGGCTCCCAGCCCCCCTCTCGCGCCTCCACAATCCTACCAGGATTAAGTCAGTGTCCCTGGTTGTATGGTCCTCGCGAGCTGCTTTTCCGTTGCTTTTTCCCGACGATTTGACTTTATTTTAGTTGTATTTCCAGTTTGGTCCTGGGAGATGATCTGTGTAGCTTCCATTCACTCCGCCGCCATTTTGGAATCTCTATCTTTTGTTTATTATACATTTTTGTTCTATAATTAACATGAGGCTTAAAAAACATTGCATAGTTTTAGAGGTCTGTTTTTTTTAGATTGATAAATAATTTGCTTGAATACATACAAAACATGTAAATTTTGCCCTGGCTTGGGGGCTCAGTTAGTTGGAGTTTTGTCCCATAAACCAAAAGGTTGCAGGTTCCATTCCTGGTCAGGGCACATACCTAACTTTTAGGTTCCATCCTCGGTCTAGTGCAGCACATACAGGAGGTAACCGATTGATGTTTCTCTCTTTCTCTCTCTCACTCATTCTCTCTCATTTCCTTTTTCTCTAAGATTAGTAAACGTATCCTTGGGTGAGGATTTTTTTTTAAAAAAACTAAATTTTTACACTTCCCCTTATTTTTTCTGTTAATATCACAGTTTACATCTTTTTATATTGTGTATCCAGTATAGATTATTGTACTTGTAGTTATTTTTAATACTTTGGTTTTTTAACCTTTATGCTAGAATTATAAATAATTTACTCACAACCATTACAATATCAGAGACCATGTCAGTTTAATACCATTACATGTGAGTTTTATACTTTTATGATACTAATTAGAGTCTTTTCATTTCAGGTTAATGAACTACCTTTAACATTTCTTATAAGACCAGTCTAGTGATGAAATGCTTCACCTTTTGTTTATGTGGGGAACTATTTTTGTAATGATTTTTCATTTAATTTTTTTATTGTGGACTCTATTGCAAATGTCCACAATTTCCCCCCTTCTTTTTCAACCTCTACCCAGCCCCCATCACCTTTCCCTTGACCCTCACCACACTATTATCTGTGTCCATGGGCTATGCATATATGTTTTTAGCTAATCCCTTCACTTCCCATTATCCAGTTCACCCCACTAACCTCCCCTCTGACATTTATCAGTGTGTTCATGTATCCATGCCTCTGATTCTATTTTGTTCATCAGTTTATTTTGTTCATTAGATTACACATATTAATGAGATCATATGGTATTTGTTTTTCTTTACCTGGCTTATTTCACTTAGCGTAATTATCTCCAGATCCATCCATGCTGTCATAAAGAGTAAGAGTTCCTTCCTTTTACAACCCCTTAGTATTCCATTGTGTAAATATACCACATCTTGTTTATTCACTCATCTACTGATGGGCACTTGGCCTTTTTCCACATTTTGGCTATTGTAAATTATGGTGTTATGAACATAGCAGTGCATATATTCTTTCTGATTGGTGTTTCATGATTCTTAGGATAGATTCACAGAAGTGGAATCACTGAGTCAAATGGCAGTTCCATTTTTAATTTTTTGAGGAAGCAGCATATTATTTTCCACAGTAGCTGCACAAGTTTGCATTCCCACCAGCAGTGTACTAGAGTCCCCTTTTCTCCACACCCTCGCCAGCACTTGTTGTTTGTTGATTTATTGATAGTAGCCATTCTGACAGGTGTGAGGTGATCCCTCATTGTAGTTTTAATTAGCATCTCCCTGATGATTTGAGATGTTGAACATTTTTTTCATATGTCTCTTGGCCATCTGTATGCCCTGTTTGGAGAAGTGTCTATTCAGGTCCTTTACCCCTTTTTAAATTGGATTATGTGTCTTTCTGGTGTTGAGTTGTATAAATTCTTTATGTCCCTTATGAGATGAATCATTGGCAAATGTGTTCTCCCACATGGTGGTTTTCCTTTTTGTCTTGTTGATGGTTTCTTTTGCTTTTTAGTTTGATGTAGTCACATATGATTAGTTTTTACCTTTCCTTCAGAGACATATCAGCAAAAAAATTGTTCCAAGTGATGTCTGAAATTATACTGCCCATGTTTTCTTCTAGGATTTTTATGTTTTTGCAAGTTACATGTAAGTCTTTATTCCATTTTGAATTTATTCTTGTGTATGGTGTATGGTGTAAGTTGGTGGTCTAGTTGCATTTTTTTTCCATGTACCTGTCCAATTTTCCCAACACTATTTATTGAAGAGACTCTTCTTACTTTATTGTATGATTTTGCCTCCTTTGTCAAATATTAAATGACCATAAAGTTGTGGGTTGATTTCTGGGCTTTCTTTAATCTGTTCTGTTCCATTGGTCTCTATGCTTATTCTTGTGGCAGTACCAGGCTGTTTTGATTACAAAGGCTTTGTAGTATAGTTTGATATCTGGTATTGTGATTCCTTCACCTTTGTTCTTCTTTATTAGATTACTTATGCTATTCAGGATCTTTTTTGGCTCCATATAAACTTTCGGAGTATTTGTTGTAGATTGGTGAAATATGTTGTTGGTATTTTAATAGATTGCATGGAATCTATAGATTGCTTTGGGTAATATGGACATTTTAATGAAGTTAATTCTTCCAATCCATGAACATAGTATATGCTTCCACTTGTTTTTATCTTCCTCTCTTTCTTCAATGTCCCATAGTTTTCCAAGCACAGGTCTTTTACCTCCTTCTTTAAGTTTATACTAGGTTCCTTATTTTTCTGTAGTTGCAGTAATAGGGTAGTTGTCTTATTTTCTCCTTCTGAGAGTTTATTATTTGTTTATAAAAATGCCACTGATTTCTGGATATTGATTTTGTATCTTACTACTTTGCCTAATTCGTTTATTAGGTCTAATAATTTTTTGGTGAAGTCATTACAGTTCTCTATGTATAATATCATATTATCTGCAAAGAATGACAGTTTTACTTCCTCCTTTCCCATTTGAATGCCTTTTATTTCTTTTTCTTATCTAATCTCTGTGGCTAGGGCTTCCAGCACTGTGTTCAATAAGAGTGGTGAAAGCAGACATCCTGTCTTGTTCCTGATCTTAAGGGACATGATTTTAGTTTTTGCCCATTGAGTATGATATTGGGTATAGGTTTGTCATGTATTTGTCATTATGTTGAGGTATGATCCCTCTATTCCCACATTGCTGAGAGATTATATTGTAAGTGGCTGCTGAATTTTATTGAATACTTTTTCTGCATCTATTGAGATGATCATTTGATTTTTATTGTACATCTGTTTATGTGATGTATCACATTATTTGATTTACAGATATTTTACCAACCTTGCATCCCTGGAATAAATCCCACTTGTTCTCGGTCTATGATTTTTTTAATGTATTGCTGGAACTAGTCTGCTAATATTTTGTTGAAGATTTTAACACCTGTGTTCATCAGGGATGTTGGCATCTATTTTTTTCTTTGTAGTGTCTCTATCTGGGTTTGGAATTAAGATAATGGGCTTGGAAGTCTTTTCTCCTCTTGAATTTTTGGAATAGTTTGAGGAGTACAGGTGTTAATTCTTCTTTGAATGTTTGGTAGAACTCACCTCTGAAGCCATCTGGTTCAGGACTTTTGTTTGCTGGGAGTTTTTTTATTACTGTTTCAATGTCATTAGTTGTTATCAGTCTATTCAGGTTTTCTTATTTTTCTTGTTTTAGTTTTGGAAGATTGTATGTTTATATGAATTTGTCCATTTTGCTCAGGTTGTCCAATTTGTTGGAACAACTGTTCATAGTATTTTCTTATAATCCTTTGTATTACTGTGATGTCATTTGTTACTTCGCCTCTCTCATTTCTGATTTTATTTATTTGGGTTCTCTATCTTTGTTAGTGAGTCTGTCTAAAGGTTCATCAGTTTTATTTATCTTTTCAAAGAACGAGCTCTTGGTTTCATTGATCTTTTGTATTTTTTATTGTAGACTCTGTGTGATTATTTCTACTCTGCTCTTTATCATTTCCTTCCTTCTGCTTACTCTAGGCTTTTCTTGTTGTTCTCTTTCTGGTACTTTTTGATATATGTTTAGATTATTGCTTTGAGGTTTTTCATGCTTTTCAGATAGTCCTGTAATGGTATGAACTTCCCTCTCAGGTATGCTTTCACTGTGTCCTATAGATTTGGGGATGTTGTCTGTTCATTTTCATTTTTTTCAGATAATTTTTTATTTATTTCTTTATCTCATTGTTAACCTGTTTATTTTTAACAACATGCTATTTAGCCTCCATGTGGGTGAGTGCTTTTAGTTTTGTTTTTGTTTTTATTCATTGTAGTGGATTTCTACTTTCATGTCATTATGATCCAAGAAGTTGCTTGGCACGATTTCAGTCTTCTTGAATTTGTTAATACTTATTTTGTGTCCTAACATGTGGTCTGTCTTTGAGAATGTTCCATGTACACTTGAGAAGAATGTATATTCTAATGCTTTGGCATGAAATGTGCTATAAATATCAAGTAAATCCATCTGATCCAGTGTGTTATGTAAGTTTGCTGTTTCATTGTTGATTTTCTGTGTGGAAGATCTATCCAGTGATGATAGTGGGGTGTTAAATTCCCCTACTGCTTCTGTATTGCTGCCAATCTTTCCCTTTTTGTCAACCAAGAGTTTTTAGTATATTTCATTGCTCCTATGTTGAGTACATATATGTTTATAAGGATTATATTTTCTTGTGGGATCAATCTCTTTAATAATATTAATATTTAGTGATCTTTTTTGTCTCTTGTTATAGCCTTTGTTTTGAAGTCTATTTTGTCAGATATGAGTATTGCTACCCCAGCTTTTTTTTCATTTCCATTTGCATGGAATATTTTTTCCATCCCTTAACTTTCAGTCTGTGGGAATTTTTAGTTCTGAGGTGGGTCTCCTGTAGTCAGCTTACATATTGGTCTTGTTTTCTTATCCAGTCAGCTGTTCTATGTCTTTTCACTGGCATATTTAATTCATTTATACTTAAGGGTATTACTGATAGGTACTTATTTATTGCCCATTTTCCTTTATAACTGTGTGCCCCTGCTCCTTTCTTCTTCTTAAAGTAGTTTCTTTAACGTTTCTTGCAATGCTTGTTTGGTTATGTCTGGAAAGCTCTTTAGTTTGCCTGCAATTTTAAATGATAGCCTTGCTGGACAGAGTAGTCTTGATTTCAGGTCCTTTCTTTTCATTACTTTGAATACTTCATGCCATTCCCTTCTGGCCTGAAGTGTTTCTGTTGAAAAAATCAGCTGACAGCCTTATGGAACTCCCTTTAAGTAAGTAACTGTTTTTCTCTTGCTGCCTCTGAGATTCTCTCTTTATCTTTAACCTTTGCCATTTTTATTATGATGTGTCTTGGTCTGAGTCTCTTTGAGTTCATCTTGATTGGGACGCTCTGTGCTTCCTGAACTTTTATTCCCTTTTCCTTCACCTGGTTAAAGACTATTTCTTTCACTATTTCTTCAAACAGGTTTTCTATCCCTCATTCACTTTCTTCTTCTGCTACTCCTGTGATGCTGATTTATTACATTTCATGCTGTCTGAAAGTTCCTTAAACTATAATCATTTTTTACATTTTTATTTGTCATTATTGCTCTGATTGAGTGTTTTTTCTGCCTTGTCTTCCAAATCACTCATTCAATTCTCTGCTTCATCCAGCCTTCTTTTAATTCCTTCCAGTGTAGTCTTGCTGTCCAATATGGTATTCTTCATTTCAGACTGGTTTTTATTCATGGTTTCTATGTCCTTTTTATGCTAATGTAATTCCCACTATGTTCCTTGAGCATCCTTATAACCTTTACTTTGAACTGTATATCTGATAAATTGCTTGCCTCCATTTCATTTAAGTCTTCTGGAGTTTCCTACTTTTATTTGGAGGTTATTTATTTGTCTCACCATTTTAACTGTCTCTTTGTGTTTGTTTCTATGTATTAGATTGAACTGCTGTGACTCACAGTCTCCATGGAGTACCCTTAGGTAGTAAGTGTCCTATTGGACCCATTTGTGCAGTTTCCTTGATCTCCTGAGCTGGATGCTCTAGGAATGTCCATGTGTGATTTATTTGTTCTCTCTTATAATTGGGTCTTGGTTGTTGTTGTCCCTTCTTGGATTGGATCTCCCCTCAGGCTGGCTGACTGTGAAGCTCAACTTCGACCACATCCTGTGACCTGTTGTACAGATGCTGACTGATACAAAAAAAAAAACAACAAGAAACATAACAAAAACTTTCAAAAGACCCAAACAACCACAAAAGGAAAGAGAAAAGGAAACAAGAATAATAAAGAGGGGAAAAAGAATATGAGAAGTAAAAAAAATGTGGAAAAAATAATATGAAAGGAAAGAAGGGAGAGAAAAAGATAATAATAAGGAATAGGAAAAGGAAATGGTAAAGAAAACGAGAAAGGAAAATAATTACAAAAAGTTAAAAAGAAGAGCAAGAAGAATAAAAATTAAGAAAAAGGATAAAGAAGAGAAAGAACTAGAAAGAAAAAATGGAATAAGAAAAGGAAAGAGAAAAGTAAGATATGAAAGAAAAGAGAGAAAAATATAATAAAGTAATAAAAAAGGAAAATAACGGGAAAAAAAAGATGTTGAGTTTGCCTTGGCATAGTTAGTTTCTGTTGAGCTCTCCCTGTGGATCCTGCTCTTATATTGCCTGAGGCTGACTGTTTTGTATGCTGATTCTGATCCTCCTGGGAGGTACAGTAGTTGTCCATGTTTGGCTCTTGGCAACCTGTTTGAAGCTTCAAACAATCCACAGTTTTTGGATGCCTCTGCTTGGCTTGGTTCTGCATGGGAGGGACCAAACTGCTCTCTAAGGCTATTTTATTAGCACGGGGCTCGGGGTCAGATCAGAAAATATCACAAAGGCACCTCTGGAACCACCTGTTCCCGCCTCCACCTGCTGGCCTCCTGTGAGACTTAGTCATGAAAAGGCTGTTCCTGCAAGACCTTTTGGCAGAATCAAGAGAATGGGTCCTCTGGGACTCCCATGAGTGTGAAGTGCCATTCAGTCTTCGGGGCAGATGGCAGGTGTGTTCCCCTGTCCCAGAGCCATGCATCTGAGTCTTTCCTGGGATATTTCTCTGCCATTGATAGGGCAGAGCCCCTCGTAAGCAGACCTATGGGGTCTCCCAGAAACTGGGAACTTTGATCAGCTATCCCATGTGTGGGAAGCACCAATCAGGTTCCTGAGAAAGTGGGAGGAATAGCCACCCCCAAAATCAGTCACTGATGCCCCTATGACTGCCCAGAGGCATAGATTTGGCCTCTGCTGCTGCCTCCTCAGCAGGGGTGGAGATGCAGGGTAGGGCGAGTGAGATTCCTGAGGGTGGTGTGAGTTTTATCTCCAAAGGCAGGGTAATTGCCTTTCCTCAGACTGCTGCTGCTGGTAAGGGCTTGCCCCTCTCAGGATGAATGGCTGTCGGGGGCTTAAGTGGGTGATGACTGAGTGCAGGTATCCCTGCAGCCACTCTTCCACATCTCTCCTCAGTGCCTCCCACCCGAGACTCTCCTTAGGTGACTCCAGTCCTTACCACCTTCCCTCTGCCCATTTCCAGGGTGAGTGGCTGTGAATAGAAATTCTGTGCTCTGTTTTTTGTTGTTGTTATTTTAAGTGGCTTTGTCTCTGGCAGGCTTTGATTCTCCCTGGTGGATATAAGCCCCGCTATCTTTCACAGCTGGATGGTACTTAGGCTGCTGTTCCTGGCTCTAGAGTTCTAGGTTGAGGAGCCCAGTCTGGGTTCCAGGCCTCACTCCTCTCAGGTGAAGCCCTCGCAACTGAGATATCCCTCTGGAACCTCAGCCTGCCACCGTGGGAGCAGGGCTAGCCCACTTGCTATCCTGCCCTTCCTACCTTCTCGAAGTGATTTCTATTCTTCCTTGTTTAATGGTCTCTTCAGCTATTCTTCAGTTGATAATTCAGGGTGAGTGTTCCCCAGTTTAGTTTTACTTCCAGTTTTTTTCAGGGAGGAGGTGTAAGATCCGCCTACTCTGTTGCTATCTTTATACCCCTCAAAGTGAGGTTTTTGTGAGGCCTTGAATAGCCAGTAAACGAAATGATGAGATGGGTGGGAGAACACTCTAGAAATGTCTCCCAGAACCTTTCTCTATGTGGGAAACTCTTTATTTCACCTTAATTTTTATAGAAGAACTTTGCCAGTTAGCATTATTTTTGGTTACCAGTTACTTTCTTTCAGCACTTTGAATATATCATCAACTCCTTTCTGACCCTCTAGGTTTTTGCTGAAAAATCCACTGATAATCTCCCTTTGTCATAACAAGTTGTTTTTTTCTTGCTGTTTTTAAGAGTTTCCCTATGTCTTTAAATTTTGACAATTTAATTATAAGGTACCTCAGTGTGTGTGTGTGCGTGTGTGTGTCTTTGGATTTCTTTCATTTGGAACTTCTGGGCCTAGTGCATCTGGTTGCCTGGTTCTTCCCCAGGATAGGAAAGTTAACAGTTAATATTTCTTTGAATTAATTTTTCTTTTGCTTTCTCTTTGTACTGTCGGAAGCCTATTATACATGTATTAGTCCACTTTCTGGTGTCTTATAAGTCCCTTAAGCTATCTTCACTTTTTCATTCCTTTTTTTTTTTTTTTTTTTTTAATGAATTCCACTGCCCTGTATTTAACTTCACTAATCCTTTTTACTGCTTGATCTAGACAGTTTTTGAACCCCTATAATGACTTTTTCTGTTCATTTATTCTATTCTTCAGTTCTATGATTTCTGTTTGGTACTTTTCTATATTTTCTATCTTTGTTGACATTCTCACTTTGATTATGCATTGTTCTCTTGACTGCAGTGAGCATCTCTATGACTGTTATTTTTAACTGTGTTGGATAAATCACTTATCTCCATTTCATTAAGGTTGGTTTCTGCAGATTTTGTCTTTTGTTTGGAACATATCCCTGTTTCTTCATTTTTTTTTCTCTCTTCATTTTTGTTGACTCTCTCTGTTAGTTTCCGTGCATTAGATAAAACAGCCACCACTTGCCCAGCTGGTGTCTCAGTGGTTGAGCGTCTACACATGCACCAAGAGGTTGCTGGTTCTATTCCTGGTCAGGGTACATGCCCAGGTTGTGGGCCCAATCCCCAGTGGGGGGCGTGCAGGAGATGGCCAGTTGATGTTCTCTCTCATCGATGTTTCTATCTCTCTCTCCCTTCCTCTCTCTCTAAAAAATCAATAAAGAAAACAAAACAAACAAACAAAACAAAAACACAGCCACCTCTCCCAGTCTTACCAAAATGTCTCTTATAGGAGATATACCTTGTCAATCATACCAGTTCAAGCTCTTGCTTATCTCTTAAACCTTTGTGATTGTTCAAGCTACTGTCTTTGTTATTAGTGGCTCCCACTATTTGAGGGTGTACCAAAACCCTTCAGTGTCCCAGTGGCTTGGGAAAATTACTGTATTCCTATCATGCTCTCGGAGCACTGCAGTTGACCCTTGAGCAACACTGTTTGAACTGTGCAGGTCCATTTATACAGAGATTTTTTTTTTCCAGATAATCTATACAATTTAATTGACCTACACAGTTTAATTATCCATGCAGTTCAAACTTCTGTTGCTGAATGATCAACTCAGCAGTTGGAAATTCACTTATGCAGAGGGCTGACTGTAGATAAGTGCAGATTTTCGACTGCATGAGAGGTCCACACCCTATCCCCCACATTGTTCAAGGGTTAACTGTATTACTGCCTACCCCTTCAGCACCCTGATGCAGGCTAATTTGAAGCCTAACCTTAAGGCAACACCTGGAAAAGTCAGGTTGTTAAATATGCATGGACAAGCTCTTTGACTGCTAAGATACTTCTTTTCCATAGCTGTGACACAGAGCATTATTAGCTAGCTAATTGGCTTGTTCAAGGAGATTATGAAAATGCCATGTGTAAGTATCCATAAGGCTGCCATAAGTATTAGCAGCGGAATACATGGTATCTGAAGTTGAAGTGTAAATATTAAGTTGGAAGCCCAATCAGTGACATTTTGGTCTATTCAGTTCTCTAGTTGTTGCCTTCTGTTTCTGTTTCCTGGAAGGCACCTCACCCCTTGTTATCTTACCTGCCCAGGGACTTGTCACTCCTGGACCAACACCTCTATTCCAGTCTTTTTTATTCTTCATGGACTTAAGTTAACAGTTCACATTTGTTTGTTTATATATCCTGTCTTGTCCCCAAATGGACTTTAAGTGACTTTAACAATACAAGGTTTCAATAGTGTGGAAATGTACATGTAAGAGAAGCAAGCAAGCACTGGTCAAGGAAGAGATGCAGGTCAGAGCCAAGGCCCAGGCTGTGCACACACACAGATCCATTACACACACAAGCACTGCTGCGTCCACTAGTGAGACCTTAGAAGAGTTTCTTATACAGAACAATCATAGAGGAAAAATAATATAGTGTAGCAAATTTAATAACCAGTTTAATGGGGATTATTTCTCTCGATGTCTGTTGGTTCAAAAGCTGCTAGCATAGGAGCTCAGGGCTACTCAGTGTGATTGTGAATTTTAGAGTATTTATTGTCTCTCACATGTGATTGTTTTGAGCATTTCTGACCATAGTTCCTAAATGAGTGAAATGAAGATAAAAATACTTAAAGGTCTATGTTAAACTTAGTGAAACATAGTATCTACTTACCAATGTGGGAATAGCAGATGCTCAATGAATTTTAGCTATTTAATGATTCACATTGATTGGTAATGCTTTCTGCGGTACAGATAGTTTTTTGTTTTTTTTTAATATGTGGTCCTGATACACTTAATCCACAAATACTATTAAGGATATCTAGAGGAAAGAACAGTTGCAAATTTTTAAGCTATTCCTTGATATTATTTCTTCTAGACTGTCTCTTGATAAGTTGGCGGTGAGTTTAAAGTTAGGCTGCTGACATACTTTCATTCTTTGTTTCGTTCAACAGATGCTTTTAGAGTACTGGGGATACAATCATGTCCATAACTTATTGGAGTTGCCGTCCAGTAGTGGTAACAGTCCTATAAGCAACCAGCTAACAGCGTCATGGGTGAGAGAGAGTGTAAAACACACAGATGGGGCACATAGGAAGGCAGAGAGAGACCCTGAGGCTGGCAGCCTCAGAAAGGTAGAGCTGTGCTGAGATGCGCGGGATGATTGGAGACAGTAGGTAGAAAGATTTGGGGGCAAAATAACTCATTTGAGGAACGTAAAGAAGGCTGATTATAGAGAGAAGAGTGTGACCGTGGATCAAGCTGGGGAGCTGGCAGCATCCAGGGCCTGAAGGGCTTGTACCGTGTGCTAGGTGTAGACTTAGTATGGAGAGTGCAGGAGGTGGCAGAACATATAATTAGGTCTGTGTTTCAGAAAAATCACCAGAAATATTGTGCAGAATAAGTTGGGGGCGAGGCATTGAGCCTGAAGACAAGCACACCCCTGAGGGGTTCTCGCACTGACTAGGTGGAAGGACCAGTCAGACAGTAGCAGTGGGAGTCGTGACTGATTCCGAAGAGCACCTAGGGAGCTTAGGGGTTTAGAGGGGAGATTACATTTCTTAGCTTGTCACTTTGGGCTTTTATTACTGACTAGACGGTGACGCTTTGACAAAAATAGAGAAACAAGAAGTACACGTTCAGGATATTCTTCATTTCTTGGTTAAGCAGCAGTCGATCAGCTGTGCTTGAAAAGTCAGCTGAGAGGAGGTTGACTGAAGTGAGGAGCCTAAGACAGGTGTGAGCCTGAATCAAGGAGGGTGTTGTCTTAGTCCATTTGGGCTGCTCTGACAAAGTAACATAGACTAGGTGTCTTACAAACAACAACAAAAGTATTTCTCAGATTGCTGGAGGCTGGCAAGTTCAGGATAAAGTTCTGGCAGATTCGGTGTCTGCTCAGAGCTTACTTCCTGGTTCATTGGCAGCACCTTCTCACTGTTCTCGTACAGCAGGATGGGCAAAGGCGCTCGCTGGGGCCTTTTATAAGGCACTAATCCCACTCATGAAGGGTTCTAACCTCATGACCTAATCATCCCCCAAAAAGCTCATCTCCAAATACCATTACATTGGGCCTTAGGATGTAATGTAAATTTTGGGGGGACACAAACATTCAGCCCATAGCAGGTCCAGGGGCATACCTACAGCAGTCATGATTGTCCCAGGAAAGATGTTTTTGGGTTCACTTTGAACACACAGTCACTGTGGGTGAAGTTTTTGAGATTCTACCCCACAAAATAGTAACATTTTTGAGTCTTGGCAATTATTCATTTCTACATTAAGAAGAAAATTACAGCACGATGCTCATGAAGTGTGATTGCAATGTGACATCAGTTGGGTCTCCAAGATGAACTGGCTACGAAGTATATCTCTGAATGATATACAAGGTTGTCAACTATAAACCAGTTGCGTGTAGGAGAATGATTAACAAATAAGAAAACTTTGATTTTTGAATGACTCATCTGAAGTTATTTTTTTAAATCCTTATTGTTGAAAGTATTACAGATGTCTCCCCTTTTTCCCCCATTGACCCCCTCCTGCCCGCTCCCACCCCTCCTGCTTTCCCCAGACCATTGTCTCTATCCATTGGTTATGCATATATGCATATAAGCTCTTTGGTTTATCTCTTCCCAACCCCCCACCTCCCTTCCCTCTGAGGTTTGTCAGTCTTTTCCTTACTTCCATGTCTTTGGATCTGTTTTGATCGACAGCTTATTTTGTTCATGATATTCCATAAATAAGTGAGATCCTGTGGTACTTGTCTTTCTCTGATTGACTTATTTCACTCAGCATAATACTCTCCAGGTCCTTCCATGCCATCTCAAAGAGTAAGAGATCTTTCTTTCTTACAGCTGCATAGTATTCCACTGTGTAAATGTACCACAGCTTTTTATCCACTCATCTACTGATGGACACCTAGGTTGTTTCCAGATCTTAGCTATTGTAAGTAGTGCTGCTATGAACTTAGAGGTGCATATATTCTTAATTAGCAAAGACAGTTCCTTATCAAGGTCATTCCTAGCTTATGGTAATGAAGTAATACATAATTAGCTTTTGGATAATTTTTTCTTTTTGTTCTTTATTTCGGTTAGGGAGGAATCCATCTCATTCCAAAGTGGTATAAAGTCAGTAAGGTAAAATTTTAAGTAAGGTGGAACAAAATTTTGGTTCACTTTGCTAGGAATTATCTGGTCTATTTAGGAGACCATTTCCTCCTGGCTCTGACTGCCACAAACGATGCAGCTTCTACACTGTGTCGTAAGCAGGGGTCTATGGAGCTCGGCACAGTATCATAAGAAGTATCTGTAATGATCTCCACAGCACAGTACACAACTGACTTCTGCTCACAAGTAAAAGGAAAAAAAGCAGTACGAGCTGCAGTTGAAGCTGTTTCTGAGACTTCTTGTCCAGGTGATATAATTCTAGTGCTGAGCTGTGACCAGAAAACAGCCTGAGGTTGACCTGCTCTTCCCAGACCAGGGATGTGAGGAGGCTCAGGCAGTTTACCAGGAAGGAATGCAGTAATAATTATAATTGAAAGTTTTAATAAATTAACAAAACTGTTATTTAGGGGAAGTAAGATTTACCAATTTAAAATAACAAAATAATATGCTCAAGAACTGAGCAGCATTTAGTAAAACAGTTAAAGTTCATAGTGCTGAAGACTGTGATATTTTTAGTATTCTCTCTGTTTTTAAAATGATGCATATTTAAATTACCTGGCTGTACTCTAAGGCAGAAAGTGTAAGGTATTTCAGATTCCAAAGCATTGTGTCTCACTGTGCGTTGAACGTTCAAGTGGATCACAGTAAACAGAGGAAGTGGCCACAAGCTTAAGAAGTTGAATTCATTTCATTTGAGGCTTAGGATGGAAAAAAGTAAAATAATATCTTGGGGAATTTCTCCCCTTGCTTGTTTCAAAATAGGCAACAGTATTTGCCTGTTTTGAATCTACCTAATGAATCAAAATACCATTTACTATTAATGAGCAATTCTTGGTGTCAGATACTGTGCTAGGCACTGAGGATTTGGGGTGAATATAAAGAGAAGACAAGATGAATTTACCATCCAAAGTGGACAATTAGAAAGAAAATGATTTATGCAGTTATTTTATTTAAAATGTTATCAAACAGTATTCGTAGAGTTGCTTAAATGTTATATCTTAGACACAACATGTCTTTTCTCTTAGTGTGTGGGTTAAGTATTTGATTAGATGAGTATAGTATGACCTAACTTAAAAATCCAAGGGGATCCCTACATGTAATCCCTATATCTAATAGTCTGCGTCCCTACATGTAATAGTATGTGTCCTTTGTTAAAATGTAAGGTTTATACTTGAAACTCTCCAGCTCTTACAAAGGGAAAATTCCAAGTGTTCTCTGTGAAAGGCAGTGTTAGTGGATATCTGGCAGATAATATAAAATATTGAAATGGTGAACAGCTTCATTCACTAAAGTAAAAATATACAATCTTGAATCGGTGTCCTTGCTGCTCTCAGTGATCTTCAGGAAGCCCGTGTGTGCTTCCCATGTGGCCTAGATTGGATTTCAGGGTGTCTTATCCATGCAGCCAAGTCAAAAGGAAGGGTCCAAGTATTTGATTACCGGAGTTGTTTAAGAGGAGTCTTCTTCATTCCTTTGTAATGATTAATCTCTGTATTGAAATAGTGGTGGTTCGCCAAAAAACTACAAGGCTCACATGTCACAAGATCATTTGATGTCCAAACTTTAGAAACTGATACTAATTTTATTAAACTTGTCAGTACTTTTCTCATGAAATATTGATAAATGTAAGTAAAAATGTAACCATTCTTTGTTGTAAAAGCAAAAGTTAGGGATGCTGAAAAGTTAATTAAAAATAATTGCAAACGAGGGATCTAAGGCCAGCCAACATGGGGTTATGGAACAGTGTGGATGGTAATTACACAAAAGGTAAAGGCTTTTTACTGAAGGACAACATGAGAATCACTTGTCCTAGACCTGTCTCTGTGACGTGACATTGCTCTTTAGTGTATGCTTGGTGGTATTACCTTCCAACTGACTTCCTTGTAACAACGTCGCAATGTTATGAGTGAAGTGAGATGTAATACTAATTATTGGTCTTTACATTTCATTTAAAGTTTGTAGTATAAGAGAGATCTTGGGAAAGAGGGACATAATTTGAGATTTGTATGTGTATGCACAGTGAAAAATGGAGAATTGTAATACAGCTCTTAGATTCCAAGATTAATGGTAAAAATGGAGAATGTAGGCTTGAGGGGATTTTCTGGGGATGATGATAAAGTTTTACACCTTGATAGGTGCTTGGCTTACACAGTTGTATGCGTTTGTCAAAACTCAATGAATGTTCATGTAAAATTTGTAGACTTTTTGTATGTAAACTTTACCGTTAGAAAACTTCAGAGAAATGACAGTGATTGTTGCTGCCCTGGACAATAGGGAACCCAGGCCATGGCAAAGGGTTTCTCAAGGCTCTTCCCCGACATTTTCTCATGTCCCTGCACAAGCTGCCCAGTCCTTCTAAAGATGTCTTCTTTTACATCTGTCTAACACAGTCTACACAGAGGCCACTTTTTCAAGATTGGGAAAGAACCTATTTTATCTAACTCATACGAACATGCACAGAAAGTCAAACAAAATGGGGAGACAGAATATAACCCAAATGAAGGAACAAGAAAAACCCCTGGAGAAAAACTGTAATGAAACAGAGATAAGTAATTTGCCTGATGAAGAATTCAAATAGCCCAGCCAGTGGGACTCAGTGGATTTAGCAACGAGCCGTGGGCTGAGAGGTCCAGGTTCGATTCCTGGTCAGGGTATATGCCTGGTTTATAGATTTGATCCCCAGTAGGGGGCTTGCAGGAGGCAGCTGATCGATGTATCTTTCTCACATTGATGTTTCTATCTCTCCCTTCCTCTGTCTCTAAAAAAAATCAATAAAAACATTTTTTTTAAAAGTACTCCAGGGATTAAGCCCTGGAGTAGTGAGTCATCTATTTTCCCTGGCTGGTGTGGCTCAGTGGATTGAGCGTTGTCTCATGGATTGAGAGGTCCCAGTTCGATTCCCAGTCAGGGCACATGCCCGAGTTGTGGCACATGTCCCAGTGGGGGGCATGCAGGAGGCAGCCGATCAATGTGTCTCTCCCATCAATGTTTCTATCTCTCTCTCCCTCTTCCTTCTTCTCTGTCTGAAAATCAATAAGAATATATATATTTTTTTTAAAGAATTCAAATAAATGGTTATAAGGATGCTTACCAAACATGAGAGTAGACTAGAGGAACTCAGAGAACTTCAACATAGAGTTTAAAATACAATTACCAATCAGATGAATAATACAATAACTGAAATGAATAATCTATTACAAAGAATTTACAGCAGATAAGTTAATACAGAACAGATTAGCAACCTGGAAGGCAGAATAGTGAAAATCATGCAGTCATACCAGCAGAATCAAAAAATAATTTTTCAAAATGAGCATAGTATGAGATATCTGTGGGATAACATCCTATGCCCTAGCATTTACATTATAGGGATTCTGGCAGAAGAAAGAAAAATGTACAGCGTGTATATTTGAAGAAATGATGACTGTAAGCTTTCCTAATCTGGGGAAGGAAACAGACATACAGATCCAAGAATCACAGAGAGTTCTTAACAAGATGAACACAAAGAGTCTCACACCAAGACATATAGTAATAAAAATGGCAAAAGTGGAGGATAAAAAGACAATCTTGAAGGCAGCAAGAAGGAAACAAGTCTCATACATGGGAAAACCCCATAAGACTATTAGCTGATTTCTCAGTAGCAGGATTACAGGCCAGAGGGAGTTGCAGGAAATATTTAAAATGCTGAAAGAAAGGAAACTACAACCTAGAATACCGTATACAACAATGTTATCATTAAGAATTGAAGAATATATAAAGAGTTTTCCCAGACAAACAAAAAAAACTAAAGGAGTTCACCACCAGTAAACCAGTTTTACAGGAAATGTCTTTTTTATGCAGAAAATAAAAAGCAATAACCACAAATAAGAAAATACAGGGGAAAAAAATCTCACTAATGAAGTCAATTATATAGTAATGACAGTGAATCAAACACTTAAAAACCTAATATGAAAGTTAAAAAACAAAAGTAATAAAATTAACTACAATAAAATGGTCAAGGGGATACACAAAACCAAAAGATGTAAAATGTTATGTCAAAAACATAAAACATGGAGCCGGCGATTAAAAATGCAGTGCATCCGCTTAAAATAGACTGCTGTACATATAGATGGATATCTATGAAAATCATGGTAACCACAAACCAAAAACCTACCAAAAAACAAGCAAAAACTAAGAGAAAAGAACACACCAAAAAAAGAGATAAGAAATAAAAGCACTAAGTAAAAAAAAATAGGTAAAGAGAAGAAGAAAGTAAAAGAAGAAAAACTGAAAACAGTGAACAAAATCACATTAAGCACATACCTATCAATGATTGCTTAAATGTAAATGGACTAAATGCTTCAATCAATCAAAAGATATACAGAGCCCAAATGATGAAAATAAATAAATAAAATAGAATAAACAAGACTTATCTCTATGCTGCCTACAAGAGATCACATTAGATTGAAAAATGCACACAGACTGAAAGTGAAAGGATGGAAAAACATATTCATCATGCAAAAATAAACAAAAAGAAAGTTGGAGTAGTAGTACTCATATCAGACAAAATAGACTTAGAACAAAGAATTTAAAAAGAGACAAAGAAGTGCATTACATAAAGATAAAGAGGTCAGTCCAAGAAGGACATTACATAATGATAAAGGGGTAAATATCTACACATCCAACATAGGAACACCACAGTATAAAAAGCAAATATTAATGGTTATAAGGGTAGAAATTAACATTAATGCAATAGTAGTTGGGGATTTTAATACCCAATTTACCTCAATGGATAGATCACACAGACAGAAAATTAATAAGGAAATAACACCCTTAAATGTTTCATCAGACAGACTTAATAGACATTTATGGAACATTTCATACCGAAACTGAAGAATACACGCTTTTCTCAAGTGCACATGTAACATTTTCCAGGTAGATCACATATTAGGCTATAATACAAGTCTCAGTAATTTCAAGAAGAATAAGATTATATCAAGCATATTTTCTGACCAAATTGGCATTAAAATAGAAATTTTCAAAAAAGGAAGAAAATTGGGGGAAAAAACAAATATTGATAAATTTCTAGAAATATACAACCTTCCAAGACTGAACCAGGAAGAAACAAAATCTGAGCAGACCAATTATTAGCAATGAAATTGAAGCAGTAATAAAAAAAAAAAAAACTACCCAGAAACAAAAGCCCAAGACTATTTGGCTTCACAGGTAAATTCTATGAAACATTTTAAAGAAGAATTAATACCTATCCTTCTCAAATATTCCAAGAAATTAAAGAGGAAAAAATACTTCCAAACTTGTTCTAGGAGCCCAGCATTGCCCTGGTATGAAAACCAGAGAAAGATACTACCAAAAAAAGAGAGAGAGAGAATTACAGACCAATATTTCTGATGAACATAGATGCAAACGTCTTCGAAAAATACTAGCAAACTGATTTCAACAATACTTAAAAGATTATACATCATGATCAAGTGGGGTAGTTTAATATCTGCAAAACAATGTGATAAACCACATCAACACAACCAAGGATAAAAATCATATGATCATCTCAATAGATGCAAAAAAAGCATGATATAATTCAACATTTATTTTTCATAAAAACTGTCAACAAAGTGGTTATAGAAGGAGCTTACCTCAAAATGATAAACGAGTATATATGACAAGCCTATAGCTAGCATCATCAGTGGTGAAAAACTGAAAGCTTTTCTTTAAGATCAGGAAGAAGACAAGGATGCCCACTCTCACCACTGTTGATCAATGTAGTATTGGAAGTCCCAACCACAGCATTCAGAAAAGAAAAAGAAATTCAAGGTATCCAAATTGGAAAGGAGGAAGTAGAACTTACTATTTGCAGATGACATGATACTATATAGGACCCTAAAGAAAACACCAAAAAATGATTAGAATAAGTTAATGAATTCACTGAAGTAGCAGAATACAATACTAATATACAGAAATTTGGACCACTCTCTTACACCATATACAAAAATAATCTCACAATGGATTAAAGATTTAAGTATAAGACATGAAACCATAAAACTCCTAGAAGAAAACATAGTAAACTATTTGACATCAGTCTTATTAATGTCTCCTAGAGCAAGGGAAACAAAAGCAAAAATAAACAAAAAGGGCTTCATCAAACAAACCTGCTGCAGAGGGAAGGAAACCTTCAACAAAACGAAAAGGCAACTGCTGAATGGGAAAATATATTTGCAAATAAAATAACTGATAAGGGGATGATATTAAAACCCCTTTTAAGGAACTTTTACAACTCAATAACAACAAAATAAAGAATCCTATGAAAAAAATGGAGAGAGAACCTGGATAGATATTTATTTCTCCAAAGAAGACATACACATAGCCAACAAACATATGAAAAGATGCTCAATATCCATAATCATTAGGGAAATGCAAATCAAAATCACAATGAGATGCCACCTCATACTAGTCAGAATGACTAATACCAAAAATTCAAGAAATAACAAGTGTTGGGGAGGATATGGAGAAAAGGGAGCCCTTATGTACTGTTAGTGAGATTGCAAATTGGTACAGCCACCATGGAAAACAGTATGAAGATTCCTCACAAAGCTAAAAATCAGACTACCACATGATCCAGCAATTCCACTTCTAGGTATTTATCCAAAGAAAATGAAAACACTAATTCCAAAAGATGTACGCACCCCTATGTTCATTGCAGCATTATTCAAAATAGCCAAAATACAAGGTCAACCTAGGTGTCCATTGATAGATGAATGGATAAAGAAGATATGATATAGGCCTTGCCAGTTTGTCTCAGCGGTTAGAATGTCGGACTGCAGAACAAAGAGTTGCACGTTCTATTCCTGGTCAAGGGCATGTACCTGGGTTGCTGGTTTGGTCCCTAGCCCTGTTCGGGGTTGTGTGGGAGGCAACCAATCGATGTGTCTCTCTCACAGCGATTTTCTCTCACTCTCTCTCTCTCTCTGTCTCCGTCTCCCTGTCTCCCTCCCTCCCTCCCTTCCACTCTATCTAAAAATCAATAGAAAAATATCCTCAGGTGAGGATTAACAACAACAAAAAGATATTATTTTTATATATATACATACATATACATATACACACACACACACACACACACACATACACACACACACATATATATATATATAAAATGGACTATTACTCCACATTAAAAAATAATGAAATCCTGCCATTTGAGACAACCAGAAAGGACCTAGAGGGTATTATGCTAAGGGAAGTAAGTCAGACAGAAAGACAAGTACTGCATAATTTCACTTATATGTGGATTTTTAAAAAGTCAAAACAAACACACACAATAAAACAAAGACTTGTAGAAACAACATACTGATGGTTACCAGAGAGGTGGGGGTTGGAGGGATGGGTGAAAATGGTGAACAGAAAGATGGTTGATAATAGCATGGTAACTACTCAGTGACAGATGGTTACTAGATGTAGTGTGGTGAGCACTTTACAAGACAGGATATATAAATGTCAAATTATTGTTATATACCTGAAACTGATACAACATTGTATAACCAACTGTACTTTGATTTAAAAACAACAACAACTTTAACATCAGTTAAAGATATGCAGGCTAAAGTATTGAGAGAGAAGTATACTAATGTCTGTAATTTACTTTGAAATCCATCAAACATAAGACTGTGTGTTAAGCAAGTATAATAAAATGTAATGGTAGAATCTAAGCAATGGGTACACAAGTATTTCCTATAAAATTATTTCAACTTTACTTGATGTTTGAAATTGTTTCTAATAAAAATGATAGAGCAAAACTGGTTATTTTTTAACTTAGGGTGTTCACAAAACAGGAAAAGTAGAGATGTTTTATGGTCATAACATAGCTAGTAAGCAGTTGATGGGTGATGGTTTTATCTACAGATGGAATTTGAAGCCATAAAGTCCCAGGAGGCAGTGGAAGTCATCTGTAAGGCTACCAAAAGACCTTTAGGGCATTATTTAGCTTACCACTGAATTTCTAGCTTCTAGCATAGTACCTGCTTTGCAGCTTGTGCCATCTGTGTTGAATGACTGTTCATAGAATGAGTAAAAAGAAAAAGAAGAAGGAATTGGTGGAGCTAGGCAAGCAATTTTGGGACACCAGTGTATGTGAATTACTGTGCTGAATATATGATCCACAAGGTTGACTATACATAACTGAGTTTTAAAGCAATCTGAAAAGGACCCTGGCCAGTGTGGGGGTTGGGTATAGTCCCGTGCACCAAGAGGTTGCTGGTTTGATTCCCAGTCAGGGCACATGCCCAGGTTGTAGGCTCGATCCCCGCTAGGGGTTCTGCAGGAAGCAGTCAATTGATGTTCTGCTCTCACATTGATTTCTCTCTCTCTCTCTGTCTCTCTCTCCATCCTTCTCTCTCTAAAAGTCATTAAAAAATCTTTTTTTAAAAATCTAAAAAGGGTGTCTCTGGAGATGGTGAAGTATCTTAGTCCCTGTTCATTGTTTTTTTAATTGAAATATGTTTAACCTATAACATTGTGTGAACTTATGATGTACAACATGTTGATTCGATGCATTTATATATTGTACTAGGGTTAAAATTGTAGCTTTTGTTGGCACCTATATCAGCAATAATTATGATTTCTCTTTTGTGGTGGGATTAATTAAGATCTAGTCTCTTAGCAGGTTTGATTATTATAATGCAATATTGTTGTCTATATTCTCTGTACTGTACATTAGATCTCTAGAACTTATTTACTACTTGTTGCAAGTATGTACCTTAAACACCTTCTCTTGTATTTATCTACACCCACCCCCCAAGACCCTGGTAACCACTATTTTGTTTTTACAAGTTCAGCTTTTTTAGAGTTCACATATAAGTGATATCATAGAGTATTTGTCTTTTTTGTCTGACTTATCTGAGTTAGTGTAATGTTCTCAAGGTCCATCTATGTCACGAGTGGCAAGATTTCCTTTCTGATAGCTACATGATATTTCCTTTTACATATATACCATATCTTCATTCATTCATTGAATGTCACTTAGGTTACTTCCATATCTTGGCTATTGTGAATAATGCTGCAATAAACATGGAAATGGCAGTACATATATCTCTTCAGTATCCTATTTTCCTTTTCATTGTATACCCAGGTTGTGCAACCTGGTCATATGGTAGATCTATTTTTAATTTTTTGAGAAACCTCCATACTGTTTTGTATAGTGGCTAAACCAATTCCAAAGCCCAGTGTGCAAGGGCTCCCTTTCCTCCACATTTTACCAACACTTATTATCCCTTGTCTTCTTGGTGATAGCCATTCTGAAAGGTGTGAGGTGATCTCATAGAGGTATTTGATTTACATTTTCCTGATGATTGGTGCTGTTGAGCATCTTTTTATGTACCTATTGGCCATTTGGATGTCCTCTTTGAAAATTTTTCTATTTACTTCCTCTACCCATTTTTAATCCTATTGTATATTTTTTGGTTATCGAGTTTTTGCATTCATAATATATTTTAGATATTAACCCCCTGTCCCATATATTGCTTGCAAAAACTCCTTCCATTCTATAGGTTGCCTTTTCACTTCGTTGTTTGTTTCTTTTGCTATGGAGAAGCTTTAAGTTTGGATATTCTGTTCAGCAAATGGTTTTGAGAAGACTGGATAAACACATGCAGAAAAATGAAACTGGACCACTGTTTTACATTACTCTCAAAACCAAACTCAAAATAGATCAGATTTAAATATAAGACCTGATACCATAAAACTCCTAAAAGAAAACATAGGGAAGCAGCTCCTGGACATTATTCTTTTTTCTTTTTAATTATTTTTATTCATTTGTTTTTGTTACAGATGTTTCTCCTTTTTCCCCATTGACACCCTCCTCCCCACCCCCTCCCCCACCCGGTCCCCAGCTTTGTTGTCTGTGTCCATTGGTTATGCATACAAGCATATAAGTTCTGTGGTTTATCTCCCCCACCCTTCTGAGGTTTGTCAGTCTGTACCCTATTTCTATGTCTCTGGGCCTATTTTGTTCATCAGTTTGTTTTGTTTTGTTCATTATATTCCAAAAATAAGTGAGATCATGTGATATTTGTCTTTCTCTGCTTGGCTTGTTTCGCTTAGGATAATACTCTCCAGGTCCCTCCATATCGTCTCAAAGGATAAGAGATCTCTCTTTCTTACAGCTGCATAATATTCCATTGTGTATATGTACCACAGCTTTTTTATCCACTCATCTACTGATGGACACTTGGGCTGTTTCCAGATCTTAGCTATTGTAAATAGTGCTGCTATGAACATAGGGATACATATATTCTTTCTGATTAGTGTTTCGAGTTTCTTGGGGTATATTCCTAGAAGTGGGATCACTAGGTCAAATGGAGTTCAATTTTTAACTTTTTGAGGTAACACCATAGTGTTTTCCACAGTGGCTGCACCAGTCTGCATTCCCACCAGCAGTGTACTAGAGTCCCCTTTTCTCCACACCCTCACCAGCACTTGTTTGATGATTTGTTGATGGCAGCCATTCTGACAGGTGTGAGGTGATCCCTCATTGTTGTTTTTAATTTGCTTCTCTCTGATGATTAGTGATGTTGAGCATTTTTTGATATGTCTCTTGGCCATTGGTATTTCCTGTTTGGAGAGGTGTCCCTTTAGGTCCCCTGCCCATTTTTTAATTGGGTTCTTTGTCTTCCTTTTGTTGAGTTGTATGAGTACTCTACATATTTTGGAAATTAACCTCTTATCTGGTGTATCATTGGCAATTATGGTCTCCCATATAGTGGGTTCCCTTTGCATTTTGATGGTTGTTTCTTTTGCCATTAAGAAGCTTTTTAGTTTGATGTAGTCCCATGTGTTCATTTTTTTCCTTTGTTTCTCTTGCCTTAGGTGTTGTATCAGTGAAAATTCTGCTGCGTGTGATGTTTGAAATTTTGTTGCCTACATTTCTTCTAGGATTTTTATGGATTCATGAGTCACATTTAAGTCTTTTATCCATTTTGAGTTTATTCTTGTGTATGGTGTAAGTTGTTGGTCTAGCTTCATTTTTTTCATGTAGGTGTCCAATTTTCTCACCACCCTTTACTGAAGAGGCTATCTTGACTCCAATGTATGCTGTTGCCACCTTTGTCAAATATTAATTGAGTATATTATCTTTCATCAATTTCTGGGTTCTCTGTTCTGTTCCATTGATCTATGTGCCGGTTCTTGTGCCAGTACCAGGCTGTTTTGATTACAGTGGCTTTGTAGTATAACCTGATATCTGGTATTGTGATCCCTCCTACTTTGTTCTTCTTTTTCAAGATTGCTGTGGCTATTCAGGGTCTTTTTTGGTTCCATATAAACTTGTGGAGTATTTGTTCTAGTTCTGTGAAATATGTCGTTGTTATTTTGATGGGGATTGCATTGAATCTATAGATTGCTTTGGATAGTATGGACATTTTAATGATGTCAATTCTTCTAATCCATGAACATGGTATATGCTTCCACTTTTATATCTTCTTCTATTTCTTTTTTCAATGACCTGTAGTTTTCTGCAAATAGGTCCTTTACTTCTTTGGTTAAGTTTATTTCTAGGTGTCTTAATTTTTTTGCCACGATGGTAAATGGGATTGTTTTTTTAGTTTCTCTTTCTGTGAGTTCATTATTGGTATATAAGAATACTGTTGATTTCTTGACGTTAATTTTGTATCCTGCTACTTTGCTAAATTCATTTATTAAGTCTAGTACATTTTTGATGGAGTCTTTCGGGTTTTCTATGTACAATATCATGTCATCTGCGAATAATGACAGTTTCACTTCCTCCTTTCCAATTTGGATTCCTTTTATTTTTTCTTCATGTCTGATTGCTGTGGCTAAGATTTCCAGTACTATGTTATATAAGAGTGGCAAAAGTGGGCATCCCTGTCTTGTTCTTGTTTTTAAGGGAAATGCTTTTAGTTTTTGCCCATTGAGTAATGTTGGCTGTAGGTTTTTCATATATGGCCTTTATTATGTTGAGATATGATCCATCTATTCCCACATTGCTGAGCATTTTTATCAGAAATGGGTGCTGGATTTTGTCTAATGCTTTTTCAGCATCTATTGATAAGGTCATATGGGTTTTCTCTTTCATTTTGTTTATGTGGTGCATCACATTTATTGAATTGCGAATATTGTACCATCCTTGCATCCCTGGGATAAATCCCACTTGGTCATGATGAATACTTTTTTTGATGTATTGCTGGATTCAATTTACTAATATTTTGTTAAGGATTTTGGCATCTGTGTTCATCAGGGATTGTCTTGTAGTTTTCTTTCTTTATAGTGTCTTTATCCAGTTTTGAGTTTAGGATTATGCTGGCCTCATAAAATGAGTTTGGAAGTCTTCCGTCTTCTTGGATTTTTGGGGATAATTTGAGGAGAATGAGTATTAGATCTTCTTTGAATGTTCAGTAAAACACCCCCGTGAAGCCATCCGGGCCTGGGCTTTTCTTTGCTGAGAGTTTCTTAATTACATCTTCAATTTCCGTAGTTGTTATTGGTCTGTTCAACTTTTCTATCTCTTCCGGGTTCAGTTTTGGGATACTGTGTATTTCTAGAAATTTGTCCCTTTCACCTAGATTGTCCAATTTGTTGGCGTATAATTGTTCATAGTATGTTTCGATGATCCTTTGTATTTCTGTGGTGTCAGTTGTTACTTCTCTTTCGTTTCTGATTTTGTTTATTTGGGTCCTCTCTTTTTGTTTCTTGGTGAGTTATTCTTGGCAATGAGTTTATAGATATGACACCAAATGCACAAATGACCAAAGCTAAAATCAACAAGTAGGACTACATCCAAATGTTCTTTATTCTTAATGTGTTCAGTTACACTTTAGATGTGGCAGTACTTGCAAATAAATTATTTCACTTTTAATGTAGGCCAAAGCCAACATCTATTATATGTTACTCTACTCCAAGTAGATAAACATTTGGGGGTGATTCTTCATGTCCTAATATATATCACCTTTGATGTGAGTACTCAGTTTATAGTTTATGTAACAGTATAAATTGAATGTGTCAGGTGGTTACTAAGGTATGGACTTCCTTTCTTCTGTTGATGTCTCTCCAGGGTACTGTAGAGCCTGGAATTTGCTGCTCCTCTCCTCATTGTTTACCTCTACCCTTAGAAATTCTCTTCTTAACTTACTCACTCCTGCCCTTTCCAAGGCCTACATCATGGTTTGATTATGATCTCTGCCTTCTTTCATTTTACCCTTTGAGAGTCATTCTTCTGTCCCTCGGTTGCTCATTACTTTTCCTCTAGAGAAGAGCATCTCCTGCTGGTCCCTTTACTTTTCATTTTCATGTACAGGTCCAGCCAACATTATGGGGCATCATAATGCACATGGGTTCTTGGTCAAAGATTGGTCTAGTGAGCGAAAGAGTAGTGGAATAGGTCACTACAAGCAAGGTGTGTTGTAAGAGAAGTTTATGCTGGACTTCAGTCACCTAGCTTTCAGAGATGCTTCCCAAACAATGAAGGGAAGTTAGTAAGATAACAAGGAGGAGGGCTAAGCCCCCTTGATTCCTCTAACCTTCCCATTCTGGGTTTGCTTGCCCCTTTCCCCAGCTGAATCCTCATGGGAAGCCATTTTTTTATTGTTGACACTATTACAGATGTCCATTTCCTCCCTACTTTGCCCTCCTCTACCCAGCCCCTGCTGTACCCCAAGACCTTCATCACATTATTGTCTGTGTCCATGGGCTATGCATATATGAATATATGTTCTTTGGTCAATCTCTTCCAGTCCCTTTCACTCCCCTCCCCTCTAAGATCTGTCAGTCTGTTCCATGCATCCATGCCTCTGGACCTATTTTGTTCATCAGTTTACTTTGTTCATTAGATTCCACATACAGTATAAGTGAAATCACATGATATTGTCATTCTCTGACTGGCTTATTTCTCTTAGCCTAATAATTTCCAGGTCCATCCATGCTGTCACAAAGAGTAAGAGATCCTTCTTTTTTACAGCTGCATAGTATTCCATTGTGTAAATGTACCACAGCTTTTTTATCCACTCATATACTAATGGGCACTTGGCCTGACTAGATATTAGCAATAGTAAATGGTGCTGCTGTGAACATAGGAGTGCATATATTCATTCTGATAGGTGTTTTGGGATTCTTAGGATATATTCCCAGAAGTGAGATCACTGGGTCAAACAGCAGTTCCTTTTTTAATTGTTTAAGGAAACTCCACCCTCTTTTCCACAGTGGCTGCACCAGTCTGCATTCCCACCAGCAGTGTACTAGGGTTCCCTTTCCTGGGAAGCCATTCTTAATCTTTTCTACTCCTTTCCTGACTAAGTCCTGTAATTCTCACCGTGCCAACTCTAACCCTATAAAACTTCCATTGGTTTATTGTTTACTGGGTAATAAATAATATCAGGAATATCAGTTTGGATAGTTTTTCTGTTTTTTTTCTTTTTTTAGAAGGTAGATTGTGGGTAGGGATGGATTTTGAAAATATGAAAAGGGAAAGCAACTAAACATGTTTAAAAGTACCTGGCTTATGGTAATGTGTGTATGAAGGTGAGACTAACTCTAGAGCTGTCACGCCAACAATATGGACCTCAGGGTTACTCTGAAGAGGGGCATTGCCCAGGGCCAGGGGAGCAAGTCCAGTCTCCTTATTCTTTAGATGTCTTAATCCTGCCAGTTCCGATAAATAGAGAGAACCTTAGCTCCTTGACTTTTTAGTGAGTGTGTGTGTGTTTTCTCTTTATTATGTTTTTGGAGTTGTTTTATTTATTTATTTACAAATTTTTAATATGTTTTTATTGATATTGTAAAGAGAGAGGACAAGAGAGAAATAGAAACATCGACATGAGAGAGAAACATTGATCAGCTGCCTTCTGTACATCCCCTACTGGGGATCGAGCCCGCAACCTGGGTATGTGTTGTCCTGACCAGGAATCGAACCTGGACCTCTCAGTCCATGGGCTGATGCTCAATCCACTGAGCCACACCATCCGGGCTTGTTTTATTTTTTAACAGATTTCTTTTTTTATTATACATTTAGGTCTTTGACTTGTTATTTCTTTTATAGTAAGCCTTTTTTATTTTGTTTTACTTGTTAAAATCCTTATAGTTTATATCATCTAGCTTATTAATTTTACCCTTTTTACTTCCTGTCATTCAACAGAGTTAATAGAAAATAGCAGCATAAGAGATAAACTGTGTGGCCGATGCACACCCCAAACAGCAAGCTTATTACTTTTGATTCTAACAAGCCCCGAATAAAACTTTGTTAGTACCAAGTAGTTTTTCTCTGCTTATCTCGGGAGTAACTGCCATCCCCAAAACAGTCAGCCCAAAGGAACAGACAGACCATTTAGGATAGGTGTTTGCCCAAATTATTCACCAAGGAGGGGAGTAAGAAGTTGAGTATGCTCTCAAATTTTGATACCCAGATTTGAGCCTGGTAAATTATTACCAAGCGTAGCCTCCCACTAAAAATGTCAGTGCTTCTTTATCAAGTTAGCAAACGATTTCTGTGATTGACATTTTCAGAATAGTTTGATTGAACTGGTTTTCAAGAATGAATTTCTGTAGCTGGGGATGTAAGGGTTTACCACAAGGGAAGATAGACTGAAGGCCTGGTATATGGCGTGGCACAAAGAAGTCACTAAATACAGGTGTCGAATTAAAGTTCTGCTGTTCTCTTTACCAAAAAAGTCAGGAACCTAATGGATGTAATAGTAGCAGTGATAATGGTAATTTTTGGTGAGAGCTTTCTTGCCTTATAAGTTCTCTATATACACTTAACACTTTGAGGTCAAATAAGTCAGTCCCCCTATAGCACTAAGCCCGGGGAGGCTTTTGCTTACTGCTCCTTGGAGCAGCTGTGAATTTGTTGGTAAGGCTAAACAACATGGCCCAGATCACCGACGGTGGGCTCAGCTGTTCCTGTCTGTGCTGGGTGAACCTCAGAGTCCTGGGTGCAGTTCCCCCTTGAAGGAAAGTAAATCCATCCCCAGCACTGTCTCTCCATCAGAGCAGAACATGGTGGGAGGCGGGCAGTGACACGAGGCCTGTGTTCTGTGTATGCCGCCTGCTGTGGAGTCACCCAAGCTTCAGTTGCCCTGGACAGTTATGGCTGTAAGAGATAGTCTTACAGTTCTGGACATTTAAAAGCAAAATAATCAAAACCAGGTATTAAAAAGCTGCTGCTAGCCCTGGCCGGTTTGGCTCAGTGATTAGAGCCTGCGGACCAGAGACACCCAGGTTCGGTTCCTGCTAAGGGCACGTACCTCAGTTGCAGTTTGTCCCCAGCCCTGGTTGGAGTTGTATGGGTGGCAGCCAGTCAATGTGTCTCTCTCACATCAATGTTTCTCTCTCTCTCTTCCCCACTCTCTCCCTCCCGCTCTATCTGAAATGCAAAAATGTCCTTAGGTGAGGATTAAAAAAAAAAAGCTGCTACTAGACACAATTGTGATCCTGGATTTAAAACAAATAAAAAAATTGTTCTAAAGGAAACCACTGGGACAATTGGTATAAAAGCATATGAAAAGCCCAGCCAGTGTGGCTCAGTGGTTGAGCATTGACCTATGCACCAAGAGGTCGCCGGTTCGATTTCTGGTCAGGGCACATGCCCAGGTTGTGGGCCAAATCCCCAGTGGGAGGCATGCAGGAGGCAGTCAGTCCATGTTCTCTCTCATCAGTGTTTCTGTCTCTCTCTCCCTCTCTCTTCCTCTATCTCTAAATCAATAAAAAAAAATTTTAAGCATATGAAAAGATATACTCCATATCATAAGTTCAGGGAAATGCAAATTAAAGCAGCGATGAGATACTGCTACCCATTTATTAGAACGGCCAGAGTTAGGAACACTGACAACACCAAATGCTGGCAAGGATATGGAGCAACAGGAACTCTCACTGCTTGTGGGAATGCAAAATGGTACAGCTACCATGGACAGTTTGGCAGTTTCTTACAAAACTAAATATACTCTCACCATGCAATCCAGCAATCATGCTCCTTAGTATTTGCTCAGAGTAGCTGAAAACTGAGGTCCACACAAGCACCTGCACACGATGTTTACAGCAGCTTTATTGATAATTGCTAAAACTTGGAAGCAACCAAGATGTCCTTCAGTAGGTGAATGGATAAATAAAATGAGTATATCTAGAAAATTGAATATCATTCAACTTAAAATAAAGCTATCAAGTCATGAAAAGACATGGAAGAACCTGAAATGTGTATCACTAAATGAAGAAAAACCAGTCTGAAAAGGCTATACACTGTATGATTTCAGCTATATGGCATTCTGAAAAAGACAAAACTGTGGAGACAGTAAAATGTTCACTGATTGCCAGGAACTGGGAAGGGATCTTGAGATAACTAGGAAGACCATAGAGAATTTGGGGGCAGTGAAAATACTGTGTGGTACTATAGTAATACACATGTCATTCATTATATATTTGTCTAAACCTATAGAATATACAACACTAAGAGTGAACCATATTGTAAGCTGTGGACTTGGGTGATTATGATGTATTAATGTAGGTTCATCAATTATAACAAATGTACCATCTGTTAAGGGGACACTGATAGTGGGGGAAGCTGTGCATGTATAGGGCAGGGGCTTTATGGAAAACCTCTGTACTTTCCCCTCAATTTTGCTATGAGCTAACTTTCTCTGAAAAAAATAAAGTCTTGCCGCTGGCTGGTTTGGTTCCTGTCCCTGGTCAGGTTTGTGAGGGAGGCAACCAATCGATGTGTCACTTACATCTCTCCACCCCCCCTCTCCCTTCCACGCTATCTAAAGATCAATGGAAAAATATCCTCAGGTGAGGATTAATCCCTCCTCCAAAAGTGTTAATTTAAAAAAACAAATGACCACGGTGTCAATAGTTCAGCAAAAGAATAATAATAGTAAAAAACAACCTCAACGACAGTAACATGTATATGCATATGTATTTGGAGAGGGTGACAAAGCAAATGTAATGTAAGGTTCAACCTTCACAGACTCAGGTCAAGAGTACAGGAGTGTTCTTGCATGTTTTCTGTATTTATTTCAAAATAAAATATTGAGGCAGAGACTCTATTTTAGGAAGCCACAAAACCTAGTTCCCAGAGCGAGAACATGGACTTAAATGGACGCATGGAGGCCCAGGGCAGCAGCTTAGAGCAGCCGTTCTCTGCTGTTTGTCTCCGTGCTTGGGAAGGGTATGGGGTAAGGGCATGCAGACATTTAAACGGGCTCAGAATTTAGCCTTTTATTTTTAAAGTAATTTCATATCAAGGTCTCTGAGCACACAACCTGCAAAGAGGTGGAAAGAAACCAGGCCACAGAAGAGCAGCGTGGAGGGGTCAAGGCCCCCGCCTTACCAGTGTGACAGCACCCCGCCTAGTTCCAGGGATCCTGCGAGCTGGGGAGGGCTTGCTGCCTGACCGGAAGCGTGAGGCCTGGAAAACGAGCATCACAGCTGCCCCTTCTTCATGCCACGTGCGAATAAACAAGACATGATGTGGTGACAGTGGCCTGTGTTGCCCACACACCTAATTTTACTCTTCCCAAGGTATAAAACCAGCATCTTCCAAATCAGACAGACTTCTCACTAAGGCTCTTTCCTCTACTACAGGGTTGATTTTAAAAACGTGTCAGCCTCTCTCATTGCTGAGAAACAGTCAGCCACAGGGTGTTTCAGCCTCAGTGCAGTCACCTCTTGCACCAGGTGATTGGCTAAATCGGTGATGAGCACTGAATACCAAATTCTAAGTGACAAGTGAGTGCCTACGTCTTCATAGGCTGTCCCTCCAGAATGGCTCCTCAGTTTCCTTTTCCATTGTCACTGCTACACCTTTCAGGTCTTGCCTGGGCCATTACAGTGACTTCCAGCTGGTCACCTACCAACTGCCAGGAGCTTCTTTTTTCAAGCTGTTTTGTGTCCTCCTGCTGATGTTGCTACAGTCCTGACATAATACATTTTGGAAGCATGGTTTTGGCGGTGCTGCTCATTTACTTAGAAATCAGGCGTTCCTTGTACTGTGCCACATAGAGAGTGCTTGTCCGTGTACACGTATGATTCCCTCATACAGCTTTCCCAAGTTCATTTTATGTTGCTCTGTTACTTATTCTGTGGGCCAGTTAATGAACCAACTTAATATTCCTGGTATTTCCCCCCTCACTCTGCCTGGAATGTCTTTATTTAAGACATTTCAAATTCCATCTTCTCATCAAGTCTGTCCTGATTCTTTCCAGCTGTATGGGCTCTCTCCAGTGTTTGAACCCTGGTAGTTTTTGTTTGTTTTTTAAAACTAGTGTTTCTCATATAGTACTTGTCATATTCTTTTCAATGTAAGAGCTGTTACGTGGGTTTCTCTCCTGTCTTCACACTTTGCAGATGCTGGTTCTTTAAGTGTGGTAAACGGGATGTGGCATGGACGAGACCTTCAATTATAAAATTTGCTATAATTTGGAATGACATTGTAGAAAGACATTTATTTCATATAGGTTTAAAGTTATCTTTAAACCTATAACAAATAAGAAAACCCAAGTTAATGCCACAAATACAACTATTGCCTATTTTAAGATATTATTTCAACAGATTTTTTAAAATGTATTTACTGAAAAACATTTAAGAAAGAGTGTTAATGCTAAGAGTCCAAAAATAGGTTGTTCTTTTAAATATTATACTTTATTTTTAACACTTCAGCATCAAATAGGAAAATATTAAATGTAGGCCATTTATAATAATCATTTTAAAAGGCCTGTCTCTTCGTATTATGAGATACAAGGTGAAAACTAGTGTACCAGTTCTGGAAGCAGGAGCCTGGAAACTGGGAGAAGCCAGCAGGCCCAGCAGTCTGTCCAGTCAGGTTGGGAGTGGTTGGGTGTCCACTTACTGCGTCAGCTGGTGAGGAAATCTTACTGGTTTTTTCCCTCATTGTATCAGTGGATTTTTAAATGGTCCATCTAGTGACAACTCCTTAAGAATGCCTTTTCATCCAGTAGTTAATATTTTAAGATGTGGGTCTTTTTATATTATTATTATCATTATTATTATTATTGTATGATTTTGGTTCTTTAGTAGCTAGATATTTACTATCTGGAATTTAAAACAAAACAAAAATATTTTTTTCAAGTTAACATAAAACTTTATTTATTATTAAATAGAATATCCCTTTAAACAATTTTATATTCCCCTCAAGAAGCAGAAAAGGGGAGGAGTAAATTACAGAAGCATTCTTTAAAACTTCACTTTGGCCCTGGGTGGGTAGTTCACTTTGGCCCTTGGTTGGAGCATTGTCCTGTAACAAAAGGGTATGGGTTCCATTTGGTCAGGGCACATACCGAAGTTGCAGTTTCCATCCCGGTCTGGTAGGTGTGGTAGGTGTGTTCGGGAGGCAGCCAATCGATGTTTCTCTCTCACATCGGTCTCTCTTTCTCTCTCTCCCCCCCCCTCCCTTCTTCTCTTTCAAATCAATAAACATATCCTTGAGTGAAGGTTAAAAAAGTAATAGAACTTCATTTTAAACCAAATAAGTAAAAAACAGAAAATTGTCATGTGTGTGATATACATATATGTCTTACAGTCAGCCTTTAGATAATTCTTACCTATCAGCATCTTCAGCTTTGAGAACTATTTTTTCCATGTTCTTTTAAGCTGGCTCTAATTTTCCCTTCCCCTCTGTCTGGCTATTTTCCTCCTGCTCTGAAATTCCCCACTGAGGGAGAGCATCAGTGGAAGAGGTCTACCCACACCATGTTGAGGCATAGGACCAGGGTAACCTGCAGAAGATCCAAAGGAAGGCCCTGAGTGGAGAACACCCTGGAGGAGGTCCAGGATGAGGCATCCAGGTGTTGGTCAGGGTGGTGGCTGCCCTCCTACCCCAACCTAGGGTACCTACATGGGGGTATCATATGCTATGACAGCTATGTTAATCTCATACCAGAATTAAAAACATTTCAAGAAAAGAAAACTACATACCAATAGCTTTTATGAATATAGATGCAAAAGCGCTCAGCAAAATATGAGCAAACCAAATCCAGCAACATATTAAAAGAATTATAGCCCTGGCCAGTTTTGCTCAGTGGTTAGAATGTTGGCCTGTGGATCGAAGAGTCAAGGATTCGATTCTGGTCAAGGGCACGTACCTCAGTTGCCCTTGAATCCCCAGCCCTGGACAGGGTCGTGAGGGAGGCAGCCAATTGATGTGTTCCTCGAACTGATGTTTCTCTCTCTCTCTCTCTCTCTCTCTCTCTCTCTCTCTCTCTCTCTCTCTCCCCCTCCCTCCCACAGTCCCTCCCACTCTATCTGAAAATCAATGGAAAAATATCCTTCTGTGAGGATTTAAAAAAAAAGAATTATAGACCATGAATAAGAGGGATTTGTCTTAGGAATCCTAGGTTGATTTAACATGTGAAAAATCAATTAATGTAATACAACCATATCAATAGAATAAACACAGAAAAAGCATTTGACAAAATCCATGATAAAAACACTCAACAAACTAGGGATACAAGAGGACTTCCTCAATCTCAAAAATAGCATCTATGGAAATCCTTCAACTACCATTATTCTTAATGGTGAATACATTCCCTCCAAGATCCAGAAAAGGGCAAAGATGTCTGCTCTTTCCACTTCTACTCAACATTGTACTGGAGTTTCTAATCAGAAAACTTAGGCAATGACAATAAAGAAAAAGAAATGCATCCAGATTGGACAGAAAGAAGTAAAACTCTCTATTTGAAGATGAAATCATCTTTCTTTTTTTTTTTTATCCTCACCCAAGGACACCTTTCCATTTTTTGCTCAGATAGAGTGGGAGGGAGAGAGAGGAAGAGAGGGAGAGAGAGAGAGAGAGAGAGAGAAATATCGACGCGAAAGGGACACATCGCGTGGCTGCCTCCCGCACGACCAACCAGGGCCGGGGACAAACTGCAACCGAGGTACATGCCCTTAGCGGGAACCGAACCCGGGTCCCTGTGGACCGCAGGCCGACGCTCTAACCGCTGAGCCAAACCGGCCAGGGCAATGAACTCATCTTGTATATCCTAAGGTATCTTCCAAAAAAACTATTATGAATAATAAATGAATTTAGCAAGTTTGGAGTATACAAGATCAGTAAAAAAAAAATATGTATTTCTATACAATACCAAAGGACAATGTGAAAATGAAAGTAGAAACAAAAATTGCATTTATAATAGCATTAAAAAGTAAAATACTTAGAAATAAATTTAATAAATACAGTACAGAATTTATACTCTGAAAACTATAAGACATTGTTGAGAGAAATTAAAGAATTCTTAAATAAATAGAAAGACACCTCATGTTCACAGATCAGAAAACTTAATGTTGTTAAGATAGCAGTATTCTCCAAATTGATCTAAAGATTTAACACAATCCCTATCAAAAACCCAACCAGACTTTTTGCAGAAACTGACTAGTTGATTCTAAAATTCATACGGAAGTGCAAGGGGTTTACAGTTGTCAAAACCATATTGAAAAAAGAAAAACAAAGTTGGATAACTCATACTTTCTCATTTCAAAACTTACTATGAAGCTACAGTAATAAAGACACGTTACTGTCATAAAGAGAGACATGTACATCAATAGTGGCATTAGAACAGACACATAAATAAATGGAAAATGACCCTTATTTATGGTCAATTGATTTTCAAGAAGGTTGTCAAGAAAATTCAATAGGGAAGGAATCATCTTTCAACAAACGGTGTAGAACAACTGCATATCCACAGGCAAAAGAATGAGTTTGGATCTCTTTGTTACAACACACACACACACACACACACACAAAACACAAAATAAATCACAGCCCTAAATGTAAGAGCTGAAACTACAAAACCTTTAGAAGAAAACGTAAGAGTAAATCTTCCTAACCTTGGATTAGGTGATGGCTTCTTAGATACAACACCAAAAGCCCAGGAAACATTCCCTTCACCACTCCCACTTTATGGCTACCAGTGAGGGTTCCTTCCTTCACCTAGACCCACTCACAGGCCTCCATGTCCCCATCATGGCCCACTTTGAGGCCCTTCCCTTCAGTAATTTCTGATCCTCTTTCTTCCTGCTATATCCTCCTGGTAGCTTTTCTTTCTTTTTTCTTTTATTTTCTTGTTGTTGTTTTTTATTTTTATTGTTGACACTATTATAGACGTCCAATAGAGTTGTAGTTTTCTGGGGCTAAGGCACTAATTCCTCTCAAGTCTTTTTTTTTTTTTTTTAAGTGTAATTTTTTACAGGAGCCTTTATTTTTCATTTCTATTTTGTTCTTAACTGTTTTACAAATGTACAAAGACATTAAACTCCTTATTTAAAAAATATTTTAAAGCTCTGAGAAGATGTTTAATGCATATGTGTCGTTTAAATGGCACAAGATGAAATTGTTACATTGTAAGTATATTATTATTCTTACACAAATATAAAAATTGTAATCTGGCTTTTAGAAGCAAAGAACAGCCTTACATTTTTAAATAAAGGAACAACATGAAAGTTGAAAAATGTGGTGAGAATCACTGATACATAAAATAAACATTTGGTGTTAAATTATGTCATTATTCAGATACAGGTTGAGGAAAGTGGATGGAAATTCTAATGATTTCTTTTTGTCTGTAATAAATGTGAACTCAAGAAAAAAACATTTTAATAAATATAGAGTGCCTACTAATTATCTAATTCACATCTGACTTGTGTAAATATGAACATATAATTTTAGAACTTTTGAATCAAAAATTGCAGACAGATTTGACATAGAACAAGTCAGAAAGTGAATACAGGTGATAGTCTGACAAACCTCATAAAATTATAATTATTAAGAAATAAGATAGTATTTTGAAATTTACCATTTGTTGGGAAATGTTCTAAGTTCCTTGAAGACATTTCATTTATGTTTTTAATTTAAAATTTTTAATGTTGACATTATTCCAGACTTACCCCACTTCCCCCGTTGGCCCTCCTAAACCTACCCCTGTCTCCCCCTCTTTTGGCCTTCACCACACTATTGTCCTTGTCCATGGAATATGCATTATGTTCTTTACTAATCCTTTCAATTTCTTTATTCAGTCACCCCCACTGACCTCCCCTCTGGCTCCCACCAGTCTTTTCCATATATCCATATTTCTGTATCCATTTTGTTCGTCAGTTTATTTCATACATTAGATGCCACATATTAGTGAGATCATATGGTATTTGTCTTTCTCTGACTGGCTTATTTCGCTTAGCATAATACTCTCCAGGTCCATCCATGCTGTCACAAAGGGTAAGAGTTCCTTTTTTTTTACACCCATAATATTCCGTTGTGTACATGCACCACAGCTTTTTTATCCACTCATCTACTGGTGGGTACTTGGGCTGTTTCCAGATCTTAGCAATTGTAAATAGTGCTGCTATGAACATAGGGGTGCGTACATTCTTTCTGATTGGTGTTTCGGGTTTCTTAGGATAGATTCCCAGAAGTGGGATCACTGGGTCAAACAACAGTTCCATTTTTAATTTTTTGAGGAAGCACCGTATTGTTTTCCATAGTGGCTGCACCAGTCTGCATTCCCACCAGCAGTGTACGAGAGTCCCCTTTTCTTCACACCCTCGCCAGCACTCCTTGTTTGTTGATTTGTTGATTGTAGCCATTCTGACAGGTGTGAGGTGATACCTTATTGTAGTTTTAATTTGCATCTTTCTGATGATTAGTAACCATGAGCATTTTTTCATATGTCCTTTGGCCATTTTTTAATTGGATTGTCTTTCCGGTGTTGAATTGTGTAAGTTCTCTATATATTTTGGACATTAATCACTTTTCTGATTAATCATTGGCGAATACATTCTCTCATACAGTGGCTCCCTTTTCATTTTCTTGCTGGTTTCTTTTTTTTTTTAATCCTCACCCAAGGATATTTATCCATTTTGTTCAGAGAGAGGGGGAGATAGAGAAACATCGATGTGAGAGAGACATATCGTCTGGTTGCCTCCCGCACAACCAGGGCCGGGACGAACCGCAACCAAGGTACATGCCTTTGACCGGAATTGAACCCGAGACTCATTGGTCCGTAAGCTGATGCTCTAGCCACTGAGCCAAACCGGCCAGTGCTGATGGTGGTTTCTTTTGCTGTGCAGAACATTTTTAGTCTGATGTAGTCACATTTGATTAATTTTTCCTGTGTTTCCCATTGCCTCAGAAATATATCAGCAAAAATATTGCTCCGAGAGATGTCTGGGCTTTTACTACTGATGCTTTTTCTAGGATTTTAATGGTTTTAAAACTTACATTTAAGTCTTCTATCCATTTTGAGTTTATGCTTGTGTATGGTATAAGTCTGTGGTCCAGTTCCATATTTTTAGCATGTACCTGTCCAATTTTCCCAACAACATTTATTGAAGAGATTGTCTTTACTTCATTGTATGCTCTTGTTTCCTTTGTCAAATATTAATTGACCATAAAGTTGTGGGTTGATTTCTGGGGTCTCTGTTGTGTTCCATTGGACTATTTACCTTTTCTTATGCCAGTACTAGTCTGTTTTTATTACAATGGCCTTATGGTATAGTTTGATATCTGGTATTGTGATACCTCTAGCTTTGTTCTTTCTAAGCATTGCTGCAGCTATTCAGGGCCTATTTTGGTTCCCTATAAATTTTTCGAATATTATTGTCTGCCCTCTCTCTTGGCCTGCCATGGGTCAGCGCAACGCAATGAACTACAAGTACATGCTGGTAGGATTAAGGGGGAGCAAAGCAAGGGAGCAAATGCTCCAGATCTCTGGATGCAATCCAATTTATTTGCAGAGTGGTTCCCCAAGTTACATGTGGATTTATGTAAATTATTTCCTTGAGATGGCGCCTCTGCAAACCATATAGCCGAGCCTTGTCTCTCAATTTTTATAGTGGAAAGAGACTTCAAAGCTAAAAAATAACAAACCCAGACACGCCTGGGCACGGCCCATTATCCTCACTGGGTGGTCTTCCAACCATTTGTCATGCAAGCCTTATCGCCTTATCTTACTCACATGCAAACGAAGCATCCAGAGACAGTCAAGGCGGTTTTCCAGCCTTCCAGTCAAACCTGTCTGTCCACACACTGATCCTAGACTGGCCGGGTTTCGAGAATGCATATCACAAGGTTACAAATCATTCATCCACCAAACCCCCATCCCTACAATTGTCTACTTCTGTGAAATATATTATTGGTATTTTCATAGAAATTGCATTGAATCTATAGGTTGCTTTGGGTAGTATGGAAATTTTAATGATGTTAATTCTTCCAATCCATGAACATAGTATGTGCTTCCATTTATTTGTATCTTCCTTAATTTCTTTCTTCAATGTCATATAGTTCTTCGAATACAGGTATTTTACCTCCTTGGTTAAATTTATTCCTAGGTATCTTATTTTTGTTGTTGTTGTTGTTGTGATAGTAAATGGAGTTGTTTTCTTAGTTTCTGTTTCTTATAGTTCATTATTGGTGTATAAAAATGCCATCCATGAAACTAGAAATCAATTGCAAAAAGAACATGCAAAGACATTTGAATACATGGAGGCTAAATAGCATGTTATTAAACAATGAATGGGTTACCAAGGAGATCAAGGAAGAAATTAAAAACTTTCTGGAAACGAATGAAAATGACCACACAACAACACAAAATCTGTGGGATGCAGCGAAAGCAGTTCTGAGAGGGAAGTTCATAGCACTACAGGCCTACCTCAAGAAACAAGAAAAATTTCTAATAGACTATCTAACCTCACAACTTGAAGAACTAGAAAGCAAACAAAACGAAAACCCCAGAGCAAGTAGAAAGAAGGAAATAGTAAAGATCAGAGCAGAAATAAACGACATGGAGACCAAAAAAACAATTCAAAGGATCGATGAAACAAAGAGCTGGTTTTTTGAAAAGATAAACAAGATTGATGGACCCTTAGCTAGACTCACCAAGAAACAAAAAGAGAGAACCCAAATACACAAAATCAGAAATGAAAGAGGAGAAGTAACAACTGACACCACAGAAATACAAAGGATCGTTAACAAATACTATGAACATTTATATGGCAACAAATTCGACAATCTAAGCGAAATGGACAAATTTCTAGAAACACACAGTCTCCCAAAACTGGACTGGGAAGAGATAGAAAACTTGAACAGACCAATAACAACCAAGGAAATGGAAGATGTAATCAAGACTCTCCCAGCAAACAAAAGTCCAGGCCCAGATGGCTTCACAGGGGAGTTTTACCGAACATTCAAAGAACTAACACCCATTCTTCTCAACCTATTTCTAAAAATTCAAGAAGAAGGAAGACTTCCAAACTCATTTTATGAGGCCAGCATAATTCTAATTCCAAAACCAGAAAAAGACACTACCAAGAAAGAAAACTACAGGCCAATATCCCTGATGAACATAGATGCCAAAATCCTGAACAAAATACTAGCAAGTCGGATCCAGCAATACATCAAAAAAATTATTCACCATGACCAAGTGGGATTCATTCCAGGGATGCAAGGCTGGTTCAATATTCGCAAATCAATAAATGTGATACACCACATAAACAAAATGAAAGATAAAAACCACATGATCATATCAATAGACGCTGAAAAAGCATTCGACAAAATTCAGCACCCATTTCTGATAAAAACGCTCAGCAATTTGGGAATAGAGGGATCATATCTCAACATTATAAAGGCCATATATGAAAGATCTACAGCCAACATCATACTCAATGGGCAAAAACATTTCCCTTAAGAACAGGAACAAGACAGGGATGCCCACTTTCACCACTCTTATTTAACATAGTACTGGAAGTCTTAGCCACAGTAATCAGACGTGAAGAAAAAATAAAAGGAATCCAAATTGGAAAGGAAGAAGTGAAACTGTCATTATTCACAGATGACATGATATTATACATAGAAAACCCTAAAGACTCCATCAAAAATCTACTAGACCTAATAAATGAATTTGGCAAAGTAGCAGGATACAAAATTAACGTCAAGAAATCGACGGCATTCTTATACACCAATAATGAACTCACAGAAAGAGAAACTAAAAAAACAATCCCATTTACCATTGCAGCAAAAAAATTAAGATACCTAGGAATAAACTTAACCAAAGAAGTAAAGGACCTATTTGCAGAAAACTACAGGACATTGAAAAAAGAAATAGAGGAAGATATAAAAAAGTGGAAGCACATACCTTGTTCATGGATTGGAAGAATTAACATCATTAAAATGTCCATATTACCCAAAGCAATCTATAGATTCAATGCAATCCCCATCAAAATACCAGTGACATATTTCACAGAACTAGAACAAATACTCCAAAAGTTCATATGGAACCAAAAAAGACCCCGAATAGCCACAGCAATCTTGAAAAAGAAGGGCAAAGTAGGTGGGATCACAATACCAGATATCAGATTATACTACAAAGCTACTATAATCAAAACAGCCTGGTACTGGCACAAGAACAGGCATATAGACCAGTGGAACAGAACAGAGAATCCAGAAATTGACCCAAGACATTATCCTCAGCTAATATTTGACAAAGGTGGCAAGAGCATACAATGGAGCAAAGACAGCCTCTTTAATAAATGGTGTTGGGAAAATTGGACAGCTACATGCAAAAAAATGAAACTAGACCATCAACTTACACCATACACAAGAATAAACTCAAAATGGGTAAAAGACTTAAATGTGACTCATGAATCCATAAAAATCCTAGAAGAAAATGTAGGCAACAAAATTTCGGACATCATACGCAGCAGAATCTTCACTGATACATCACCTAAGGCAACAGAAACAAAGGAAAAAATGAACACATGGGACTACATCAAACTCAAAAGCTTCTGCACAGCAAAAGAAACAACCATCAAAACGGAAAGGGAACCCACTGTATGGGAGAGCATAATTGCCAATGATACATCAGATAAGGGGTTAATCTCCAAAATATATAGAGTGCTCATACAACTCAACAAAAGGAAGACAAAGAACCCAATTAAAAAATGGGCAGAGGAACTAAATAGACACCTCTCCAAACAGGACATACAAATGGCTAAGAGACATATGAAGAAATGCTCAACATCACTAATCATCAGAGAGATGCAAATTAAAACAACAATGAGGTATCACCTCACACCTGTCAGAATGGCCGCCATCAACAAATCGTCAAACAACAAGTGTTGGCGAGGGTGTGGAGAAAAGGGGACTCTAGTACACTGCTGGTGGGAATGCAGACTGGTGCAGCCACTGTGGAAAACACTATGGTGTTACTTCAAAAAATTAAAAATTGAATTGCCATTTGACCCAGTGATCCCACTTCTAGGAATATACCCTAAGAAGCCTGAAACACCAATCAGAAAGAATACATGTACTCCCATGTTCATCGCAGCGCTATTTACAATAGCTAAGATCTGGAAACAGCCCAAGTGTCCATCAGTGGATGAATGGATAAAAAAGCAGTGGTACATATACACAATGGAGTACTATGCAGCTGTAAGAAAGAAAGATCTTTTATCCTTTGAGACGACATGGAGGGACCTCGAGAGTATTATCCTAAGCGAAACAATCCAAGCAGAGAAAGACAAATATCACATGATCTCACTCATGTGTGGAATATAATAAACATAACAGTCTGGGGAATAGGGTAGACCCAGAGATGTGAAAGTAGGGTACAGACTGACAACCCTCAAAAGAGGGGGTGGGGGGGAGGGAAGAGATAAACCACAGAACTTATACGCATGTATGCATAACTGATGGACATGGACAACAAAGCTGGGGAAGGGGTGGAGGGATGGGGAGTAGGGTGTCAATGGGGAAAAAAGGAGAAACATCTGTAACAAAAACAAATATAAAAAAAAATAAAATAAAAAAATAAAAAAAATGCCATCAATTTCTGAATATTGATTTTGTGTCCTGCAACTATGTCAAATTCATTTATTAATAGCAGTAGCTTTTTGGTGTAGTCTTTAGGGTTTTCTATATATAATCTTATGTCGTTTGCAAATAATGAGAGTTTTACTTCCTCCTTTCCAATTTGGATGACTTTTATTTCTTCTTCTTGTCTGATCACATGGCTAGAACTTCCAGTACTATGTTAAATAAGAATGGTGAAAACAGACATCCCTGTCTTGTTCCTGATCTTAAGGGGACTGCTTTTAGTTTTTTCCCATTGAGTATGGTGTTGTCTGTACGTTTGTTATATATGGCCTTTGTTATGTTGAGGTGTGATACCTCTATTCCCACTTTGCTGAGAGCTTTTATCATCAGTGGGTGTTGGACTTTGTCAAATGGTTTTCTGCATCTATTGATAAGACCATGTGATGTTTATCTTTCATTTTGTTTATGTGATGTATCATATTTATTGATTTGTGAATATTGTACCAGCCTTGCATCCCTGGAATAAATCCTTGAACATGGTGTATGCTTTTTTTTAATGTATTGCCAAATCTAATTTGCTAATATTTCATTGAGGATTTTAGCATCTGTATTCATCAGGGATACTGGCCTATAATTTTCTTTCTTTGTTGTGTCTTTATCTGGTTTTGGTATTAGGATAATGTTGGCCTCTGAAAGAGCTAGGATGACTTCCCTCCTTTTGAATTTTTTGGAATAGTTTGAGGAGGATAGGTGTGGGTTCATTTCTAAATATTTGGTAATTATTTGACTGTGAAGCCGTTTGATCCAGGACTTTTGTCTGGTCCAATTTTTTGTTTGTTTGTTTTTTTATTTTTTATTACTGCTTCAATTTATTAGTTGCTATTGGCCTATGCAGGTGTTCTGCTTATTTCTGATTCAGTTTTGGAAGCTTGTATATTTCTTGGAATTTGTCCATTTTGTTCAGGATGTCTATTTTGTTGGCATATAGTTGTTCATAATATTTTCTTGCAATCATTTGTATTTCTGTCATGTCAGTTGTTAGCACTCCTCTCTCATTTCTGATTTTATATATTTGGGTCTTTTCTCTTTGTTTCTTGATAAGTCTGTTTAAAAGTTCATCAACCTTGTTTATCCTTTTGAGGCTTTTGGTTTCAATGATTTTTTTGGGGAATTGTTTTTTTAGTTTCTGTGTCATTTATTTCTGCTCTGCTCTTTATTTCCTTTCGTCTACTTTGGGCCTTTCCTGCTGTTCTCTTTCCAAGTCTTTAATTAGTGGCATTAGATCATTTATTTTAAATGTTTTTTTATTTCTTGAGGTAAGCCTGTACTGCTGTGAACTTCCTCCTCAGGACTGCTTTTGCTGTGTCTTACAGATTTTTGGTGATTGTGTGTTCATTTTTGTTTGTTTCCAGGTAATTTATTATTCCTTCCTTGATCTCATTGGTAACCCATTCATTGTTTAATAACATGCTCTTTAGCCTCCATGTGTTGAACATTTTTAGGTTTTTTATTGTGGTTGGTTTCTAGTTTTATGCTTTTTTTGGTTGGAGAAAATGCTTGATATGATTTCAGTCTCCTTGAATTTATTACACCTTATTTTTTTGTCCTGTCATGTGGTCTGTCTTTGAGAATATTCAAGGGCACTTGAGAAGAATGGATATTCTGCTGCTTTGGGATGAAATATCAATTTATTTTGTAAATATCAATTAAATCCATCTGATCTAGTATGTTGTTTAAGGTCACAGTTTCCTTATTAATTTTTTTTCTAAAATATCTATCCAGTGATGTCAGTGAGGTGTCAAAGTCCCCTACTAATGATTCTATAGCTGTCATTCTCTCCCTTAAATAAAGTTCAGCAGAAGTTTTTATATACATGTAGGTGCTCCTGTATTGGGTGCGTATATGTTTATGAGGGTTATATCCTCTTGTTGGATTCATCCCTTTATTATTATGTAATGACCTTCTTTAGTTCTTGTTATGGTGTTTGTTTTGAAGTCTATTTTGTCAGATATAAGTATTGCTACCCCAGCTTTTCCCTCCTTTCTATTTCCTTGGAATATTTTTTCCCATCCCTTCACTTTCAGCCTGTGTGTATCATTTGTTCTGAGGTGGGTCTCTTGTAAACAGCATATATATGGGTCATGGTTTTTTGTTTTGTTTTGCTTTGTTAATCCTCACCTGAGGATATTTTTCCATTGATTCTTAAATAGAGTGGTAGGGAGGGAGGAAGAGAGAGAGAGAAACATTGAGGTGAGAGAGACACATTGATTGGTTGCCTCCTGCAGAACCCCAGTCGGGACCAGAAATCGAATCTGCAACCCAGGTATGTGCCCTTGACTGGGAATCAAACCTGCAGCCCTTCAGTCCGTGGGCAGATGCTCTAGCAGCTAAGCCTAAAACTGGCCAGGGCAGGTCATGTTTCCTTTTTTTCTTTTTATAATTCTTTTTCTTTATTGATTTTAAAGAGAGAGAGATAGAAACATCAATGAGTGAGAACATCAATTGGCCACCTCCTGCATACCCCCACTGGGGATTGGGTCCACAACCTGGGCATGTGCCCTCACCAGGAATCGAACCAGCAACCTCTTGGTGCATGGGTCGACGCTCAACCACTGAGCCATACCAGTCAGGCTCTGTATCATTTTTCATGCTATTGCTGTTCTCACTAATTTCTTGGGCATCCTTATAACCATTACTTTGAACTCTATATGTGATAAATTGCTTGCCTCTATTTCATTTAGCTCTTTTTCTGAAGATTCCTCCTATTCTTTCATTTGGGGCCTGTTTCTTTGTCTCCCCATTTTACTGTCTCTTTGTGTTTGTTTCTATACTTTAGAAGGGACTGCTATGACTCCAAGTGCTGGTAAGGTGGCCTTCTGTAGTAGATGTCTTGTGGCTCCCAGTGGTGCAGTCTCCTTGATATCCTGAGCTGGGTGCTCTAGGAATGTCTCTTGTGTGGGTTGTTTGGACCCTCCTGTTCTAATTGAGTCTTGATTTCTGATGGTCCTTTGTGGTTGGGATCAACCCTCAGGCTGGCTGACTATGATGCTCAACCCTGACCCTGGTGTGCAGTTTCAAGGTGTCTTGATGGGCTCAGTGGTACAATCGTTAACCCTTCAGGCTGGATATCTATAGAGGTAAACCTTTATTACCATGTATGAGATTCTGGGCAGGAGCTGCTTCCCAAGGCAGGGTTGTTCCCAGCAGGGTCTGTAGCCTGCTGGGATCCACCTTTGGGTGTGACATGTGTTTGTCTAGTTGGGTCAAGCTCTGGTGTGGTCTGAGGTCCAACACTATTTGTGTTGGTTCTGGGTTCTTTTGGATGGGTTTCAGTTGCAGGCCACTGTCAGATGTTGCGTATAATTGGCCTTGGACTACCTGTGTGTAGTTACCACTCTGGTTCACTGTTTGTGTCTGCATCTGTTGTACTTGTGTGTTTGTGGGAGGGACCAATCTGTGTAAATGGGTCAGCTTCTTTTAGCTGAGAGCTGGGGCAGATCTGTGGTTGGACCGAGGCTCCTTGAGGTTCGCCTTCACCTGTCAGCTGCTCTACCTTCCCTCTGAGGTTGCCTGATCTTCCTCCAGTGCCTTCCAAAGAGAGTCTTTAGGGTGGACACAGGCTAGCCTAGCTCAGGCTAGTGGGCCCCCTGCTTGGAAATTATGCAGTCAGGCACTCAACAAGCAGAAATCAATCTCTGCTTCAAAGCCAAACTCCTCAGTCTCTACCAGAGACTCCAAATCTTGTTCCCCCAAGGGGGCCTGCTGCAGGTCCAGATTGGGCGCATCTGGCAGTTCTGTGCAGGAGCAGGTTCAGCCACTGGAGCTCAGGAGGCTTGAGCTGAAGAGTCTCTGGTTGAGGATGTTGCCGGCCCAGCCTGCAGGAAGGGGCTAAGCACTTCTTCCAGGTACCAGACAATAGCCTCTGGGGTCTCACCATTGGAATGTCCTTCTCTGAGCCTCTCTCCTGTGCCCACAGAGCTGACCCAAACAGTCTCCTGTTGCAGATAGTGTTCCCAGCCTGCAGAATGGGGAGAAGGGCCTGGTGGAAGTCATAGAGACTGGGATCAGCCTCCCCACAATGCAGTCACAGAGGCCAGCACTCACCCTTCTGTCTCCCCGATAGATCCCTCCCTGGGGGATACAGTCCAAAAATCCCAGCTCTGCACAGAACCATCGCCCTCACGCTGCCAGTCCAAGCAAACAGGAGGAGTTAGAAACTCCGCCCTGAGCAGAACTTCAGTGTCTCCATTTGGCTGGGGTCAGCAAAGCTGGGGCTGAAATTCCCAGCTTTGCTCATGCTCTGAACTCCCCGCAGTGTCGGCCAGAAATCCCTGGCTTGTATTTCTTCTCCATGCCAAGAGCCCAGCAGGAGGGAGCAGTCCAGGAGGCTCCACAGGTTGGGGCAGGTGTTCCAACCCTGAGGCCAAAGTGGGTTTCCCCTTTTCCCAAGCAAATAGTTTAGTTGCTTCTGAGTGCAGCCCACAGACCGCTCTGCTGGACCCAAACAAGGCAGCACAGGTTCTCCAGCAGTCAGAGCCCCAGAAGACTTCTCAGGGTGGGGCTGCTAACAATAAGGTGCTGCTTCCCTGGGAAGGTGTGGTCTCAGTCTCCCCAGAAGACAGAGTCTCCCTAGTTCCCTGTGTCAGGTGCTACTTGGGCTCTTTTTCCCATCTCTGCTGCTCTGGGTGCAGGACTCCTGCTAGGGTTGAGACCCCACACTGCCAGTGGGAGGGAGTTTTGCAGCCTATATTCCTGGGGTCTCTCAGCTGCACTGCACACCCTCTGGAGGCAGAGCTCCCCATTTCTACAGCTCCCCTCTTACCATTCTCTACAGGGTTCTTCAGTGCTCCTTAGATATATTTCCAATCAGCTATACTTCCCTTGGTTTTTCAAGTTGATGCTCAGTTTTTCATCTGTAAGTCAGGTCTCCAGTTGGTAGAAAGGGCACACGGCCTCCGACTACTCCACAGCCATCTTGCCTCTCTCGCATTTCATTTCATTTAAGAATTCTAAGACATGTATAAATTAAACTCTTTTACAGTAGAGTAATTGTGGCACATTTTAATTTTCTAATCTTAGTTTATACAAAGAAAAATAGAATTTTGAAGTGAGGAGAATTCAGTTTTCTTATGTTTAAGGAGGTGCTTTGTGTTCTGATCAAACAATTGAGTCTGAATTTCTGTAGGGTCACATTTAGGTGGGATGTGTCTACTGACCTTGTAGAGTGAGTTAGGCAGTCTTACCTACTCTTACTTCTTGGCAGGGTTTGTGAATGATTAGTATTAATTCTTCTTTACATATTTGGTAGAATCTACCAGTGAAATCTCTGGGCCGTGGTTTTTGTTAATGGGAAGTTTTTAAATTACTGACTCAATCTCTTTATTTGTTATAGATCTATTCATATTTTCTATTTTTCCATTTTATTTCCTTCATCTAATAATTGGCATATAATTGTTCATATCATGCCCTTAAAGTATTTCATATAACCGCATTAATTTCTGTAATGTTGGTAGAGCTTTCTCTTTCCTTCTTGATTTTTGCCATTTGAATCTTCTTTCATTTTTTTCCTGGTTAGTCTGGCTAATGGTTTGTAAATTTTGATGATCTTTTGAAAGAACTGTCTTTTATTTCTGTCAGTTTTGATTTTGTTTTTTTATTCTCTATTTCAGTTATTTCTGCTTAATCTTTGTTATTTTCTTCCTTTTCCTTGCTCTGAGTTTAGTTTGCTCGTATTTTTCAATATTTCTTTAATATGGAAGGTGAGGTTGATTTGTGATCTTTCTTTTTAAATATTGGCATCCACAACTATAAATCTGCCTCTGAACACGTCTTTATCTGTATGTCATAAGTTTTACTATGTTGTGCTTTCCATTTCATTTCTTTCAAAATATTGTATAATTTCCTTTGTGATTTGTTCATTGATCTGTTGGTTATTTAGGAGCATGTTGTTTAATTTTAAATTTTTTGTGATTTTCCAAAATTTAATTTCCTTATTCGATTGATTTCTAATTTTAACTCATTGTGCTCAAAGAAAATAGCTTGCATGATTTCAATCTTTTTAAATTTACTGACCATTTAATGATCTGTTCTATAGAATGTATATGTGCACTTGGAAAGAATACATATTCTTATATGAAAGTTTTTTTACAATTGTTTGTTTAGCATAATTGCAGCTTTTTTTTTTATCCTCACCTGAGGACATTTTTGCATTTGTCTTCAGATAGAGCGGGAGGGAGGAAGGGAGGAAGAGAAAGAGAGACACATCGACTGGTTGCCACCCACACGAGAGGTACGTGCCCTTAGCAGGAACTGAACCCGGGACTCTGGTCCGAGGGCCGATGCTCTAACCGCTGAGCCAAACCAGCCAGTGCATAATTGCAGCTTTTAATGGCTTGATCTTTGATAAGGCTTGATAGGATTATTAGTTTTTCAAGTGTAAAGGGATCAGTGTAGACATTGTATGTAAATACAGTGTTTTATGGGGCCTTGGAGTATCTTTCCTACAGCCAGTTGATCAGGCATCATTGACAGCCTAGTAAAGAAATTACGTAAGGCAGTTTTCATTTGTAGAGCCTGTTTATTATGTTAACATAACAAAGTGAAATGTGGTAAAAACATTAGAACATCCGTGCTTCCTCGCTGAAAGAAGGTATACATTTGTATAACAATAATTTAGAGGTATCCAAAGAAGAGTGAATAAGCAAGGTGGGTACTATTTTCTTTTTTGAATTTACTATGATGTCAATGTGTAGATACTATCATAATATCAAGAATTAACTATGTGTGACTTTCAGTATTAGAACAGTGAGGACAGCTGTTACGTTGTTTCTCTCGCCCTCCTTCCCTCCCGTCCCCCTCTTTGTGATAGTGACAGGCCAACAGGGAAGCACATTGTTGGCCAACTGATCTAGCACTTGGCTTTGCATCATTCCACTAATGAGCACCACGCAGCATCAGCATGCATTCCATCTTGAATAGTTTGGGTCAGCATTTTCTTTATCAAAGCAATCTGGATTAACATTATTCTCCTATGATTAACACATTATAATATTCAAATTACAAATAAAGGCAAACCAGAATATTATTGAAAACTAGCTTTTTTTTTTTTTTTACTCCTCACCCGAGGGTATGCTTTTACTTAATTTTTGTAATCTTTATTGTTTGAAGTATTACAGGTGTCCCTCTTCTTTTCCTTCACTGACCTACTTCTCCCTGTTCCTTACCCCCTGCCTTCCCCACACTATTGTCTGTGTCCATTGGAGGATATGTTTTTATTGATTTTAGAGAGGGAGGGAGAGAGAGAGAAACATCAGTCGGTTGCTTCTCGTACGTGCCCCGACCAGGGATGAACCCACAAACCTTCGGTGCACAGGATGACGCTCCAACCAACTGAGCCACACTGGCCAAAGTAAAAACTAGCTTTAAAAAAAAAAATACCTAAGTTATGGATTTTAATAAATACTTCCAGTATTTATAAATCTTTCCATACAATCTTTAGAAAGATTTCCATATTCTGACTATAAAAATAAGACTAAATTCTTTGAGACTGGTAGTTGTGCTCAGTTGGTTGGCCATCATCCCATGCACCAGGAGGTAGCCAGTTTGATTTCTGGTCAGGGCACATGCCCAGGTTGCTGGTTCAGTCACCAGTAGGGGGCATGCAGGAGGCAGCCCATTGGTGTTTCTAGCTCTCTCTCCCCCTCCCTTCCTCTGTCTGAAATCAATAAAAAATATATATATTTTTAAAAGACTATATGTTTTTTATTAATTGATTTTTGTTACAGATGTTTCTCCTTTTTTCCCCATTGACACCCTCCTCCCCATCCCCCCACCCCATCCCCAGCTTTGTTGTCCATGTCCATCAGTTATGCATACATGCGTATAAGTTCTGTGGTTTATCTCTTCCCTCCCTCCCACCCCCTCTTCTGAGGGTTGTCAGTCTGTACTCTACTTCCACATCTCTGAGTCTACCCTGTTCCTCAGACTGTTATGTTCATTATATTCCACAAATAAATGAGATCATGTGATATTTGTCTTTCTCTGCTTGGCTTGTTTCACTTAGGATAATACTCTCAAGGTCCCACCATGTCATCTCAAAGGATAAAAGATCTTTCTTTCTTACAGCTGCATAGTACTCCATTGTGTATATGTACCACAGCTTTTTTATCCTTTCATCCACTGATAGACACTTGGGCTGTTTCTAGATCTTAGCTATTGTAAATAGTGCTGCTATGAACATGGGAGTACATGTATTCTTTCTGATTGGTGTTTCAGGCTTCTTATTCCTAGAAGTGTTTCAGGTATATTCCTAGAAGTGGGATCACTGGGTCAAATGACAACTCGTGAATCCATAAAAATCCTAGAAGAAAATGTAGGCAACAAAATTTTGGACATCATACGCAGCAGAATCTTCACTGATACATCACCTAAGGCATCAGAAACAAAGGAAAAAATGAACACATGGGACTACATCAAACTCAAAAGCTTCTGCACAGCAAAAGAAACAACCATCAAAACGGAAAGGGAACCCACTGTATGGGAGAGCATAATTGCCAATGATACATCAGATAAGGGGTTAATCTCCAAAATATATAGAGTGCTCATACAATTCAACAAAAGGAAGACGAAGAACCCAATTAAGAAATGGGCAGAGGAGCTAAATAGACACCTCTTTAAATGGGACATGCAAATGGCCAAGAGACATATGAAGAAATTCTCAACATCACTAATCATCAGAGAGATGCAAATTAAAACAACAATGAGGTATCACCTCACACCTGTCAGAATGGCCGCCATCAACAAATCATCAAACAACAAGTGTTGGCGAGGGTGTGGAGAAAAGGGGACTCTAGTACACTGCTGGTGGGAATGCAGACTGGTGCAGCCACTGTGGAAAACACTATGGTGTTACCTCAAAAAATTAAAAGACTGTATTGTTTAAATATCACTGCAGGCGCATCCTAGAAAGTCTATACTGGTTTCTGGGCTTTTCATTGCTCCTCAGAGAAACTATCATGTCTATCAGGTCAAAGCTAATTTGTCAGAATTTGGGAAGAATATAGCACTGATTAGCCAAGACAACGTGCAGTGTTCTGTGACTGCAGGCATTGCCCCAACTTCAGATGATTGTGTGGTGGTGCTTACCCAGGAGACTGAGAAAATGTAGATGGATCGATGAAAAATTAAAACATCTATTGTAAAAAAGAATGAAAACATTTGCACTACTAATGGAATATTGAGTACCATGGTTTTCAGAAATACAGAACATTAAATGATGTAACAGCATTTCAAATACATGGATTTGCCATGTGTAAATGAGAAAGGTCTACTGACAAAACAATAATTATACCCAGTTTTCCCAGCTGAGAATATTAGTGTTTATTCTCTATGAACCTTCAACTCTTGCAAATTCCTTTTTTCACTTACTACTTGATCATATGTGTACTTAGCCTATATATTGTATTTAATTCATATTATTGTTCAGTGTTACTCTACTGACTCTTCTAAATATGTCTTCTAACTCATTACTATCTCAATTTTAAACTATAAAATGGAAGATTATACCTTACATGCACATATTACCTCATTTGATTTGCATAGTAATGCTGCTGTCAGCAGGGTTCAGCTGTGGACTGTAGAATCAGTCTAGGTGATAGAAGCAGGAAGAGCATGTTTGGATGCTGCTCACCGGGAAGTGGCAAAGGCAGGAAAGAAGCCAAGAGACAGTTTAATGTAAGTGCTGCTGTTACACTGCATGTCACCCATATGTGTGGCTATTCCATATCAACATACCCCTCTAATGTTTCCAAACAACAGAAGCAGCAACATGTTTACACCTGTCACGTGACAGCTCTCCCTTATAGAAATACAATTTCCTGTGCAGTCAGCTCAGCTTATACAGGCTCTCCTCTCGAGTTTAGGTACTATTCTGCTTTGGAATTCTGGAATTCTGTAAACTCTGGAGTGAATTACATGGCTAATATCGCCAACAAACCCTATATAAAATTGGGAAAAAAAGAGAAAATGATTAACATGCATAAATAAGCATGACACAGTTGGCAAAGGAGTTTGCATAGCTATTAGAATTCTCATTTCTACAAGTGGTTACTAACCATTCTATAGTCCTTTTGCCCTAATATAGCCAAAGTGTATTACCTGGTGCATTGAACTACACGTACAATGTTGCTCGTAAAGCATGGCAGACAGGGAAGGCAAAACCAAACCTGAGTAAGTGCATATCCTAGTGAGGATAAGTTGTTACCAAGTCCTCATAGAAGGGGTTCAATGTAATTAACCTGCTACTGTGTGTCAGGCTTTTCCCTCAGGATCGATTGTTGTACTTGGCAAGTTGGATACTCAGTACTGTTACTAGACAGGTTAGCAATGGTGAGAGGCAGTTTCAACTAATGAAGGCTGCCTTTGCCACCATGATCACTTTGTTTATGATCCCATTGAACAAGTTCTGGATTACTGTAGAAAGAGTCGAACAACAATTATAGGGTGGTTTATAATGTCCTCCTGGTTTTTGAGCATCTCCTCTTCTCCATTAAGAATTCAGTTGGGACACAAATGTTTTCTTTCATTCTTTAATGAAGAGATTCATCCACATACATTTTATCCAGCCATCTTGTTACTGGTTCTTGTCTTCTTCCTTCTACATTTGTGATCATCCATTTAAAATTTGGTTCTTCATCAATCAGTTTGGCTGACACTGAAAGTGTCTTTGCTTCTGCGTCAAGCGGACCATGAGATGTGCCCTCAAAAAGTAGTCCCAACCATCTAGCTAAGCAGTTATGGTGGTCCATGAGTCAGTATGAACCATATGATCCCTCTATTCCCACATTGCTGAGTGTTTTTATCAGAAATGGGTGCTGGATTTTGTCGAATGCTTTTTCAGCATCTATTGATAAGATCATATGGTTTTTATTTTTCATTTTGCTTATGTGGTATATCACATTTATTGATTTGCGAATATTGTACGAGCCTTGCATCCCTGAGATGAATCCCACTTGGTCATGGTGAATAATTTTTTTGGTCTATTGCTGGATCTGATTTGCTAATATTTTGTTAAGGATTTTGGCATCTATGTTCATCAGGGGTATAGGCCTGTAGTTTTCTTTCTTTGTAGTGTCTTTATCTGGTTTTAGAATTAGAATTATGCTGGCCTCATAAAATGAGTTTGGAAGTCTTCCTTCTTGAATTTTTTGGAATAATTTGAGAGGAATGGGTGTTAGATCTTCTTTGAATGTTCGGTAAAACTCCCCTATGAAGATATCCAGGCCTGGCTTTTGTTTGCTGGGAGATTCTTGATTACATCTTCAATTTCCTCAGTTGTTATTAGTCTGTTCAAGTTTTCTGTCTCTTCCTGGTTCAGTTTTGGGAGACTATATATTTTTAGAAATTTATCGATTTCGCCTAGATTGTCCAATTTGTTGGCATATAATTGTTCATAGTAGTTGTTAATGATCCTTTGTATTTCTGTGGTGTCAGTTGTTACTTCTCTTTCGTTTCTGATTTTGCTTATTTGGGTCCCCTCTGTTTCTTGATGAGTCTAGCTAAGGGTCCATCAATTTTGTTTATCTTTTCAAAGAACCAGCTCTTTGTTTCATTGATCTTTTGAATTGTTTTTTTAGTCTCTATATTGTTTATTTCTGCTCTGATCTTTACTATTTCTTTCCTTCTACTTGCTCTGGGCCTTTCTTTTTGTTTGCTTTCTAGTTCTTTAAGTTGTGAGGTTAGATAGTCTATTAGAAATTTTTCTTGTTTCTTGAGGTAGGCCTGTAGTGCTATGAGCTTCCCTCTCGGACTGTTTTTGCTGCATCCCATAGATTTTGTGTCATTGTGTGTTTATTTTCATTGGTTTCCAGGAATTTTTAAATTTCTTCCTTGATCTCCTTGGTAACCCATTCATTGTTTAAGAATATGCTATTTAGCCTCCAAATGTTTACATGTTTTAGCGTTTTTTTGTTGTAATTGATTTCTAGTTTCATGCCATTGTGATTCTGAGAAGATGCTTGCTATTATTTCAATCTTCTTGAACTTGTAGAGACTTAGTTTGGGTCCTAACATGTGGTCTGTCTTTGAGAATGTCCCATGTTCACTTGAGAAGAATGTGAATTCTGCAGTTTTGGGTTGTAATTCTCTGTAGATATCTATTAAATCCATTTGATCGAGTGCATTCATTTACAGTCTGTGTTTCCTTGTTAATTTTTTTGTCTAGAGGATCTATCCAGTGATGTCAGCGGGGTGTTGAAGTCCCCTGCTATGATTGTATTGCTGTCGATTTCTCCTTTGAAGTCTTCCTGAAGTTTTTAAATATATTTTTGTGCTCCTCTATTGGGTGCATATATGTTTACCAACGTTATATCTTCCTGTTGGGGATAGATCTTTTCAATATTATGTAGTGGCCTTCTTTGTCTCTAGTTATGGACTTCATTTGGAAGTCTATTTTATCGGATATGAGTATTGCTACCCCAGCTCTTTTTTCCTTTCCATTTGCTTGGAAAATTTTTTTCCATCCCTTCACTTTCAGCCAATGTGAGTCTTTTGTTGTGAGATGGGTCTCTTGTAAACAACAGATATATGAATCATGCTTTCTTATCCAGTCAGCTATTCTGCATCCTTTGATCTGAGTGTTTAATCTGTTTACATTTAAGGTTATTATTGATATGTACTTATGTATTGCCATTTTTGTTTATTGTGGTTATATTTTTCTTCCTATTTCTTCTGCTAATTACAGGAGTCCTTTTACCATTTCTTGCAGTGGTGGTTTGGTGCTGATATATTCCCTTAACCTTTTTTTGTTTGGGCACCTCTTTATTTCACCTTCTGTTTTGAATGATAGCCTTGCTGGATAGAGTAGTCTTGAGTTCAGATCCTTGTTTTTCATTACCTTGATTACTTCATGCTATTCCCTTCTGGCCTGTAGTGTTTCTGTTAAGAAGTCAGCTGATAGCCTTATGGGGGTTCCTTTGTAGGTAAGCTGTTGCTTATCTCTTGCTGCCTTTAGGATTCTCTCTTTGTCTTTAATTTTTGGCATTTTCATTATTATGTTTCTTGGTGTGGGCCTGTTTGGGTTCTTCTTACTTGGCGCGCTCTCTGCTTCTTGTACTTGTATGCCTTTTTCCATCACCAAGTTAGGGAAGTTTTCTGTCACTATTTCTTCAAATATATTCTCTAACCCTTGCTCATTTTGTTCTTCTGGATCTCCTATGATGCATATTTTGTTACATTTCATATTATCCCACAGTTCTCTTAAGCTGTCTTCCTGTTTTTCAATTGTTTTTTCTTTTTAGTTCTCTGATTGGGTGAGTTTTTCCACCCTGTCTTCTAATTCATTGATCCGGCCCTCAGCTTCCTCTTCTCTGCTGGTTATTCCTTCCAATGTGCTCTTTATTTCTGCTATGTCATTCTTCATTTCTGCTTGGTGGTTTTTCATTTCCAATTGGTTGATTTTCAATGTTTCTATATCTTTACTCATGTTGTTGAGCTTCCTCATTATCATCACTCTGAACAATACCTATGATACCTTGCTTAACTGCATTTTATTTATCTCTTCTTCGCTAGAGTTTTCTTGTTCTTTCATTTGGGATTTATTTCTTTGTTTCACCATTTTGGCTGTCTCAGTGGGTTTTGGAGCCTACCAAATTTTCCCTGTGGGTGTTGGTGTTCCGCTGCTTTTGGCTTCCTCTATTTGGTTTGGATGAGTGTGGGAGGATCCACGTTGAACACCACTGTCAAGTCTTACTTTCCTGAGTGGATTTGCTAGCCCAGGAAAGGTTCAGTTATCCTCTACCTTTTTGCCTGGTGGCTATTAGTCTCAGTTACTTGATGAGCCTTGGGTTGTAGCTCTCAACTGAATGAAAAAAATCCCTCAGGTGTTCAGGGTAGGAGGATTTCCAGAAGCTGAGGCAGATGCTTGCTGGCTGTTAATGAGACTGAATTTGCATGTCTCTGGCCTGGCCTGGTGATGTTAAATTCCTGAGGTAGGGCTGTTGCTTCTCCTTGGGGCTCTGGGAAGGGGCTCTTTGAGTAAAATGGCTACTGTCTTGTGAGGGAGTGATTCAGAACAAAACTCCCATTGCCCTTCCAGTTCTCCAAGCTCCTGAGTCTCCACACAGTTCCCGTCCTGACTGCCCTCCCTCTGCCCGAGCCCAAGGTGAGTGTCTGTAGCTAATTTAGTGCTCTGCCTTGGCCCTCCACGCTGTTGAGCTGGCTTGAGGTTTTAACTTCAAGGGAGCTGCTCACAGCTAAAACAGCTGCTGTCCGTGGGCTCCCAGCCCGCCCTCTCACACCTCTGCAGTTTCTACCAGGCTTGATTTAGTGTCCTTTTTCTGTCCCTGGTTATTCGGGTCCTCTCCAGCTGCTTATCTGTTGTTTTTTTCCGACGATTTTTCTTTATTTTAGTTGTAACTCCAGTTTGGTCCTGGGAGATTGCATTCACTCCACCGCTATTTTGGAATCTGCCATCAATTTTTTATGTTAATTATGTATCCTCCTACTTTTCTGAGTTCATTTACTAAATCTAGTAGTTTTTTTGATGGAATCTTTAGGGTTTTCTATGTATAATATCATGTCATCTGCAAATAATGACAGTTTCACTTCCTCCTTTCTAGTTTGGATACCTTTTATTTTTTCTGTAATAGCATGTCCAATTGCTGTGACTAAGACTTCCAGTACTATGTAGAATAAGAGTGGCATAAGTGGACATCCCTGTTTTGTTCCTGTTCTTAAGGGAAGACACCAAAATCCTCAACAAAATATTAGTAAATCAGATACAGCAATGTATTACAAAAATTATTCACTATGACCAAGTGGGATTTATCCCAGGAATATAAGGCTCGTACAGTATTTACAAATCAATAAATGTGATATACCACATAAATAAAATGAAAGATAAAAATCATATGATCAGCTCGGATGGTGTTGCTCAGTGGATTTAGCATCGTCCCATGGACTGAAAAGTCTCGGTTCAGTTCCTGGTTAGGGCACATGCCCAGGTTGCAAGCTCACTCCCCAGTAGGGGGCATGCGGGAGACAGCCAATCGATGTTTCTCTCTTATATCAATGTTTCTGTCTCTTTCTCCCTCTCTAAAAAATATCAACAGTAACATATTTTAAAAAAATTTTTAATCCAAAAAAATCATGTGATGATATCAATAGATGCTGAAAAAGCATTTAACAAAATTCAGCACCCATTTCTGATTAAAACACTCAGCAAAGTGGGAATAGAGGGATAATATCTCAACATAATAAAGGCCATATATGAAAAATCTATAGCCAATATCATATCAATGAGTAAAAATCTATTTTCTTATTTCCTGTTATGTAAACTTGTAGGAGAAGTAGGACTAGATTCTTACAGAAGACGAAACATAGTCAAAAAAGTAATTAACTTTTCTGGAGACACTACTAGTCCTAGAACATGTTTATCTTGTACTGCTTCTTTATCACATAGTACTTGGTGACATGTCGATTTGTGCACAGGTATTTGTGTACACATAAATGTTGCCTGCGTGCATGCTATGCCTCTACCCAGGAACTATAATTTATACTCATGTTATTGTTCCTAATAACATTAGGTAAATGGCATATGTTAAGAAACTCAAATACAATATTTTTTTGGTTATTTGAATAAATGTAAAATCTGTTTTTTTTAATAATAGCTCCTATAATTGTTACTTATGGTTCTGTTATTTTTTCTACAAATTCTTACCACAAAAATTCCCCAAAATACAACCCTTGAAGGAATTTTCCATCTTGTTTTTTTTTAATTGTTTTTTTCTTTATTGATTTTTTTTTTTTAGAGAAAGAGAGTAGAAGGGAGAGGGAGAGAGAGATAGAAACATCGATGAAAGAGAACATCGACTGGCCGCCTCCTGCCTACCCCACACTGGGGATTTGGCCCACAACCTGGGCATATGCCCTGACTGGGAATCAAACTGGCAACCTCTTGGTGCATGAGCCAACGCTCAACCACTGAGCTACACCGGCCGTGCTTCAGTCTCGTTTTTAATCAGAAAAATATAATTTAAAATATCTTTGACAAATTACTATATGCCAACTATGTGTGCAGTTATTTGTGCATACACACATGAGTGCTGACAAAGTTACAGTATAATAATAGATACATGGAAACTTTATAATTGTCTTATAATTGAGTAAAGTTTTTTGGAAATCAGTATGGCAGTATGTAGCAAATATGGCAACTGTAAGAAATTTTATACTCAATTTAGTTATCCATGTCTGCAAATTTATACCAAGGATATTATTTTGCAGAAACAAAAAAAAAGTTATGTGCATAAAACATTTTTTTAAGAGACCCACTCACTCCTTTCTTCTCCCCAAGAAACATTTTACAATTTTAGAGTTTTATAAAGTATAGATGATCATAATATAGCATGGGAAAATATTTGATATACGCAAAAAGTGTACAAAATATGTTAACAAGTATGTTTGTTGACAGACTCTAGAAAGTTACAAATGAAAATTGTATGTAACAGGATTATGTGTATGTTTGTATTTTCTTCATAATATTTGCACCATTTGGTTCCTATCTCTATACAGTATTTCTCTTTACAGAAAATGCTTTTACTACCTCTTAACATTCTATATGGGACTTTTGTCATTTTCTCCTGTAAAGGTATTTGTAGACTGGGTTGTTCGAGTTGTTTAATTGAGAAAGTTCTGGTGGTTGAGGCCCAAACTATTCTGTTGTTCATTTTATTCTATTTACACACTAATGCCTAAGGCAACTATTTTCAGCCTTTTTCATCTCATGGCACACATAAAGTAATTACTGAAATTCTGCAGCACACCAAAAAATATATTTTTTACTGATCTGACAAAATAAGGAGATATAATTTTTTTTTTTAATTCCTCACCCGAGGATATTTTTTTCCACTTATCTTCAGACAGAGTGGGAGGGAAGGAGAGAGAGAGAGACAGTGACTGGTTTCCTCCCACACTACCCCGACCAGTGCCGGGGACCAAACTGCAACCGAGGTGAGGTACGTGCTCTTGGCCAAATTCGAACCCGCGACTCTTTGGTCCGTGGGCTGACACACTAACCGCTGAGCCAAACTGGCCTGGGCAGTAGGTATAATTTTGATTCATTCACACTGGATGGCTATTGTGTTGGCTGTTGTCATTTTTTTATTTGACAATCTAAGGGAAAAGAGAGGTCAGTGCCTTTGACTAAATAGTCAGGTAGTGCATGTTTTAAATTTTCTTGTGGTACACAGGTTGAAAATCATGCTAAGGTGGTTGGTATGCTGATGATTGTTGGTAAATCAGTTTTCCTTGTTTTCCCTCCAAGTGACAAATGAACAAAAAAAGCAGTTTTGAAGATTAACAGTATATATGCCTTAAAAAGCCAGCTCTCTTCCTGCCCCCTTCTTTATTTTTGTTTTTTGGGTTGTTGTTTTTTTTACTGTCCATCTTTAAAGCACAACATTGGGGAGTTCTCAGGATGATTTAGTGCCGGCTCAGCTGTTATCTCATCTGAAGGGTTTGCTGGAGGCTGGAGTTTCCCCACAGTCCTGACGGGGCGAGTGGAATGTGTACTGACGTCACAGCTGCTCCTGGGAATGTTTTGCATTCTTCTTCCTGGCAGTGGTCAGGTGGCTTCCAGCAAGAATGAAGCACAACAGCTTCCAAAGACGAAAAAAAGGGAGGCGGAAAAGAACAGTTTATAATCAAACTATTGTGGAGGAGGCACTTTTATTCTGAGCCAGAACTGAAATTAGAATCAGATGTCTTGCATTCTGATGCTGCACGAATGTTAAATACATTTATTAATTACTGTAATAGCTGAGCTGTTTGGCTTCTTACTGAACTTAAATTTTGAAATTCTCTTTAACAATTATGGAAAAACAACATCTTGTAGCTGATATTTTAACTATGAGAAGCAGCTTTCTGAGTGTAAAACAAGGAAAAGGCACACTTTGCATAGATGCTCTAGTTAATGTACAGGCTGTTTTAAGGTCTGTTAATCTCCTAAAAATTTGCTTCTGTGACCTAAAATCTCTAACCTGTTCATGTATTTTGTGCTAATCAAATAACTTCATTAATTGAGGGGAAAGGTATATTCCAATTAAAGGTATATACAAGTTAAAATATCTACTAAAAAGTTCTTTTTCTCAACATATTTACATTTCCATTGTTACTTCTGTATATTATATTACTGGCCAAGCCAAATATTCAAAACAAAACTTAGCACTCTTAATACAATAAACAAGGTTTTGCCAAAGGCATGTAACTCTGCAATAATGTGTGCAACAGAAAGCTGTACAGTAATTGAATTAAATTTTAAACTTAATTTGTGTTTTTCTTCTAGCCACTGAAGTAGTATACTTGTTTAGCAAATCACAATTTGCATGTTTGTGTATTTTTAAATAAAATGTTTTATTCCTTTTTTAACGGATGCCTTTCAGTAGATTTTTACTTATTTTGATGTAACAGCAGTTAGATTAACAACAGTTCTCTGGTTTAAAGGAAATGTGTTTGAATACTTTCTGTTATACATTGAAATGGAAAGTTGGCTTCATGTTGTAAGTCATGTTGCTGGTAAGGGATTTCCAGAAATGTGGAGAAGTGGAGAAGTGCTGACTCGTAGTGTACAATGCACTGATCCAGGTACACAGAAGGCCTTGAGGGGGTTTTCTGAGCTCTTGGCTTCAGCAAGCAAAATATGCCACTGTCATGTACTATTTTATTTTTAGATATAGGGGTGGAGTGGAGGAGAGACTAGTATATTGCTTGGGATAAGATCCTTGCTAATAGGTTTCAAACTAGTAAATGTTCCAGAGTTGGGGATGTGTTGACATGTGTGTTTTTCTAGTCTATTAGAATTTGGGAAGCAGGTTGTTGCTTCTGGCCCCACTGGCGGAGCCTGTGGAATGGTGGCTAACCGTGGGCTCTGCAATATGTCAGTCATGCATTTAGGAGGACTGGTCCAGGAAAAGTCTGTGGTATTTTTTTTTTTTTTTATCCTCACTCGAGGACATTTTTGCATTCATCTTCAGATAGAGCGAGAGGGAGAGAGGGAGGAAGAGAGAGAGAGAAACATCGATGTGAGACACATCGACTGGCTGCCACCCACACGACCCCAACCAGGGCCGGGGACAAGCTGCAACCGAGGTATGTGCCCTTAGCGGGAACCAAACCCAGAACTCTCTGGTCCGCAGGCCGACTCTCTAACCACTGAGCCAAACCAGCCAGGGCTGTGGTATTACTTCTTTGATGTCTGTGACTAGAAGTCCCTGAATCTAATAATAATAATTTATTAAAAACTTTAAATTTTAGCTGATGAGAGTTAAGAGAAAAACTAGGATTTGTTGTCTTTAATTTGCCTGGCTATATCCTGGCTATTTTACATTTGTTAAATTGTCTGAATCTGGAGTTATTGATTGAGATTTCTTTTTTAGTCATTTGATATGGAAATGATTGCTAAATTTGGAGGAGAAGGGCTTTCTATAACAAAAACTAACCTTCTAAACACATCTCTGGTCCCATCAAGTTAATATATTCCAAATGTTTTCATCCATCAATTCCACAAACACTTACTAAATAACTGCTCTGTGTCCGGCCAGTGGGTGTGCTACTTTATTTGAAGGGAGGGAGGGGGTTTGAAGGCCAGTACAAGGAATATATGTCCATAAATATGTAAAGTAGAAATCTAAGGGTAGAACACTATTTTTAAATGATTTTCTGTTTTTCCTGAAGGTGGCAAAAGGAGGCACACAGTCCCGTGCAGCGGGAAGTGCCTCCCTGCCGCAGAGGTTTCACCTGCACTTAGAAAGTCCCAGGCTGAAGTCGTCTGTTGTGCTTTCCAACAATAAGCACAAAGACGTTTAACTGTTATGTCTGTCAGTGTTGTCTTTTGCTAAAAGATGAAGAAGAAATCATTGACCTATTTTGTAGGGTGCTCATGAGGAATTATTAACAGAATGAAAGTCATATTTCAAAATGTGAGATATTGTTCTCTACCTTTTTAAGTGTATATTCTCTAAACACTAGCAAGGAAGAACCTTGTTAACATCTGGCTGATATTCTGTATAACCGAATGAATACCAGTGGGTGGTACACATCGGCTCGGATTCCTACTTGTATAAGAAAGTGATGAAGGGGAGCCCTAGCCAGTGTGGCTCAGTTGGTTGGGCATCATTTCGTGCACTGAAAGGTTGCTGGTTCGATTCTGGTCAGGGCACATGCCTGGGTTGCTGTTTCAATCTCCCATAGAGGGTGTGCAGGAGGCAGCCAATCAATGTTGTGCTCTCACATCAATGTTTCTCTCTTCTCCCTTCCTCTCTTTCTAAAAGTCACTGAACTTTTTTTTTTACTTTAATTTGTTTATTTTTAAGATTTTTATTTTATTTTTTCCTTTTTAAACTTATCTTTATTGTTGAATGTATTACAGATGTCCCTCCTTTTTTCCCCTCTTGATCCCCTCCTCCTCACTTCCACCCCCCTCCTGCCTTCCCCACACTATTGTCTGTGTCTATTGGTTATGCATACATACATATACGTTCTTTGGTTTCTCTCTTCCTGCCTCACTTCCCTGCTTCCCTTTGAGGTTTGTCAGTATAACAACCAATTTGTACTTTTTAATCCCTTCAACTTTTACATCCAACCACCCTCCAATCTGGCAACCAACAAAAATTTCTCTGTATCTATGAGTCTGTTTCTGTTCTGCTTGCTCATTTTGTTTGTAGATTCAATTGTCAATAGATATATATTTATTGCCATTTTATTGTTCATATTTTTTTATCTTTTTCTTCTTCGATAAGACCTGTCAACATTTCATATAATACTGGTTTGGTGGTGATGAACTCCTTTAGCTTTTTCTTCTCTGGGAAACTCTTTATATGTCCATCGATTCTAAATGATAGCTTTGCAGGACAGAGTTATCTTGGTTGTAGGTCCTTGCTTTTCATCACTTTGAATATTTCTTGCCACTCCCTTCTGGCCTGCAAAGTTTCTTTTGAGGAATCTGCTGACAGCCTTATGGGAGCTCTGTTGTAGGTAACTAACTCCTTTTCTCTTGCTGCTTTTAAGATTCTCTCTTTATCTTTAACCTTTTGCATTTTAATGGTGATGTGTCTTGGTGTGGGCCTCTTTGGGTTCATCTTGTTTGGGACTCTCTGTGCTTCCTGGACTTGCATGTCTGTTTCCTTCAGCAAGTTAGAGAAGTTTTCTGTCATTATTTTTTCAAATAGGTTTTCAATTTCTTGCTCTCTCTCTTCTCTTCTCCAACTCCCATGATGCGAATGTTGGTAACGCTTGAAGTTGTCCCAAAGGCTCCTTATACTATCCTCATTTTCTTGGATTCTTTTTTCTTTTTGCTGTTCTGATTGGGTGTTTTTTGCTTCCTTATATTCCAAATCGATGGTTTGCTTCTTGGCTTCACCTACTCTACTATTGATTCCTGTAAATTATTCTTTATTTCAGTTAGTACATCCTTCATTTCTGACTGGTCCTTTATTATGCTCTTGAGGTCCTCACTAAGTTTAAACTATCTTTTAAAAAAAATAAAATGAGCGTGATGAAGTGGCTCTTAAGATCTGTCACACTGTCCCCAAAGGATCCTTGGGAAGACTCATAATCCCTTTGGGTGGGTAATCTACCATGTTTAGGGCCAGAATAACCACATACATGTTTATTCAATAGTACTTACAGAACTTTAATCATATATACTTATGTGCTTTCTATTTTTGTCGATAATGAAAGTCTAGGTATTATATTGCCTAAAGTATCTTTCTACACATATCTTGTAATTATATATTTAATATTTGTTGGCTAAATTAATGAAGTTACTCTACTTTTAGCCAAAAATTCATTTTCTTTGTAAACTCTCATATATACAAACACACAGTCCATGGTATGCTTTTTGAACTATGGTAAAATATATTCATAACAAAATTTACAGTCTTATTTTATTTTTTAATCCTCACTGGAGGATATTTTTCTATTTATCTTCAGACAGAGTGTGAGGGGGGGAGAGAGGGGGAGGGAGAGAGAGAGAGAGAGAGAGAGAGAGAGAGAGAGAGAGAAACATCAACATGAGAGGGACACATCGACAGGTTGCCTCCCTGCATGACCCTGACCAGGGCCAGGAACGAACCGCAACCAAGGTACATGCCCTTGGCTAGAATCAAACCCGCAACTCATTGGTCAGTGGGCCGTTGCTCTAACTGCTGAGCCAAACCAGCCAGGGCAAAATTGACCATTTTAATATTTTTGGTATATTCACTGGCATTAAGTACATTCACACAATAATGCAAGCGTCACCACTATCTATTTCCAGAACTTTTTTATCATTCCCAAACAGAAACTATATCCATTTAATAATAATTCCCCATTCTCTCCTCACACCCCTTTTCCCCAGCTCCAGGTCACCTCTATTATACTTTCTGTCTCTATAAATCTGCATGTTCTAGGTAACTCACATATTTGTCTTTTTATCTGTCTTGTTTCATGAAGCATAAAGTCCTCAAACTTCATCCATGTTATGCCATGTTTCAGAATTTCATTCCTTTTTAAGGCTGAATAAATACCCCATTGTATGTGTATACCACATTTTGTTTATCCATTCATCTGTTGATGGACATTTGGGTTCTTTCCATCTTCTCACTATTGTGAATAATGCTGCTATGAACGTTGGTGTACAAGTATCTGTTTGAGTCCCTGCTTTCAACTCTTTTGGGTATATACCTAGGAGTGAAGATGCTAAATCATATGCTAATTCTGTCTTTAATGTTTAGAGGAACCATTGTACTGTTTTTCATACCAGCTGTACCATTTTACATTCCCACCAGCAATGCACAGTTTCCAATTTCTCAACATCTTCACCAGCACTTGTTTTTTTCTTTTCTTTTCTTTTTTTTAACAGCCATCCTAATGCGTGTGAAGTGGCATTTCATCATGGTTTTCATTTGCATTTTCTTGTGGACTAGTGATGTTGATCACATGATACTCTTTTAAATTCTGAAATACCTCCCTGTAAGCAGACATTATTATCTGCAAAATAAAGGTCTGCATCAAAGAGTTCCTCATTAACCCTTCTTTAATACAGCTGTTCCCTTGCCCACAAACACTGGTTGTTTGATGTGATTCTCATGATGACCACAGGCCACCCTTAGATGGCCTCTGCTTTCAGAAGGCTCAGAGAAAGAGTAGGCTTTCCTCTAATTAACTAATCCTTCTACAACATATTCTTTTGCTATATCTGTATCAAATTCACTAGGTATCCAAATGATTATGTTCACTTACATTGACTTTAGTTATAGAAAAACCAAGCTTTTAGCCTAGAGCTGTAATACATAGGCATTAAATAATTGGAAAAGAAAAGGTTGTGCAGTTATTACTGTACAGTTAAGGACATCTTGAAATCATGAAATATTTGCTTATTTATCTATTAGTAATTTTATGGTTTCATTATTTATGTTTTATTCTCTAATACGTTTGAAATTTATTTTGGTGTATAAAATGAGTTAGAGATCAACTTTAATGTTTTTCCAAATAATTTTATCAGCTTTATTTCCTGAGTAATTTTTCCCCACTAATTTTAAATGTTTCTCTTACCACATACTATGTTCTGCGCTTTATAGGATTTATTTGCTCTGTATTCTCTTTCATTGTATTGACCTATAAACCTTGCCCTAAATTAGTGTCTTTCTTACTTGTGTATATGCATAATTTATAAATAAATATGCTTAATTGGGGGGCATGATCTTAAAAAAATTTTTTGAAGGTACATCATTAGTTCCAGAGACAGTTAAGCCAATAAACACAAAGTCTGGCCGGTGTTTAAGGTCGCCTCTCACTGTTGCACTGCCTCTTGCTCCTCATCACAGCACAAGGTCGTCTCAAGTTCTGGGGGCGAGGAGAGGGTGGGCCACCAAAGCATAATCTGAACTTCACTGCAAATGATAGTCTCGTTGCATGGACTTTGAATATGGAGTATCTGTTACTTAATTCTGTTCGTTTTCTTTGTTTCTCAGTTTTCCTGAGAAATTCTAAAAAGAAATTTTAGAGTATTATGCCTCTTCTAACAGAGAGACTAATGTTTTATAAGCACTATATTAACCAACTAGCTAATGGATGGTCCCCTAGCTTGCTAATGATCAATTTAACGTTTACTTCCTTTTTTTTTTTTTTTTTTAATCCTCACCCGAGGACATTTTTTCATTTTTTGTTCAGATAGAGTGGGAGGGAGAGAGAGGAAGAGAGAGAGAGAAACATCGATGTGAAAGTGACACATCGAGTGGCTGCCACCCGCACGACCAACCAGGGCCGGGGACAAACTGCAACCGAAGTACATGCCCTTAGCGGGAACCGAACCCGGGTCTCTCTGGACTGCAGGCCGACGCTCTAACCGCTGAGCCAAACCAGCCAGGGCTACTTCCTATTGAAATGGTACACGTACGGCGTTTAATATGGATTGAACAAAACTTGAACTGTTGAATTTTATGCTTGTATCATGCAAGCTCCAAGAAGTCTGGCTCAAGAATGTTTGGTTTGTTTATTTTAAAATGTAAGATCCAGAGTATTTATATCCTGGATGTTTTACTCTTGGTCTCTTAGCTGATTCCTACTTCTCTCAGTCTAACTTTTGGCAGCCCAAGGTAGGATATTGAAGACGGCATGAAAATCCTTAACTTGTTCCTTTACAAAGAACCTAATCATATTTAATGCTTTGTGTAGGTTATTTCCTTCCATCCCTAACACAAGCATAAGGGAGGCGTTATTATCTTAAATTTAGATAGGGAAACAGAAGTCAGGGACATTTAATAACTTACTGAATGTCCCACCGCCAGTAGGATCACAAAGCCATGTGACACTGGGCCTGTGTGACTCCAGAATGATACTCTAGTTAACTGGCTTTATAGAAAAGAACCCTAGCTTTGTCATAGACTTGCTTTGGTGTTTAGCATATAGGTGACTTGGGAATGTCAGATTTTCTTGATTCTAGCAGTCTGTTGATGACCCTGAGGACATTTAAACTGACTGGATGAGGCTCAAAGGGTTTTGTAGGAGCGTGTTTGCAGAGCTGTGGCTTTTGTGAGCACAGCTTCCATAGCACTGTGGGCATGGTCTTGCTCTGAAGGAAAGTAAAAGGGTTCCATTTGTAGCATTTTAAGAATGAATATTGTACCCAAGTTATCTGCCAGCAGAGAGGTTGTTAGGAGCGAGGTGTCTGATCAGAGGCAAACCGGAGAGAATCCACTTAGTCGTTGGAAGCCTGACTAGTTTCTAGAAAGATGGCTCCAAGGAAAATTTGAGGATAACATTGTTCATTTTATTGTAGAGATTTGATTTAAGTTGCTTTGACTAATAAACTAATAGTAACTATGTTTCATATGTCTTTCTTTCCTTACTACTTTCTCCTTAAAAACAAATCATTAAAACCAGACATTTCTGTCTTGAGTATTATGGAATGTGTGTTGCTGTAAATGAAAAAAATACAGAACCTGCAAGGAGGATTTTAAGTGGGGGGCGGGGGATCCAAATGTTTTTGTTGTTCTTATAAAAGAGAGATCCATTTCATATTTGGAAGCATTCTGGTCAGTTTTTGTAGACGGGACTCTAATCGAATCAGCAAGGTACGGCAATATTTTGTGTCGATGAAGGATGTTCCTAGTTCTTAGAAATATATGAGCAGCAAAACAAGAATTTTAGTGCTAAAAGGATCTTCCTGTTCCTGCCGTGCTCCATCGTTTTAGATTGTGTACTTTTGCTCTCTGATTTCTGCAGCATCCTTAATATGCGGCTGTATTTACTCACATGTGCTTCCCCTTACATGGTATCTTTCCTCACATTTATAAAGAAGGAAGTATTTTAAAGCTCATTTATTTTCCCCATTTGGCTGTCAGCAACAGGAAAAGCTGCTGAAGGTGGGGTCAGAGCCAGCGTGGAAATGTGCGAGCCTGTGAGCTTGACAGGGAGAGTATGCTTCTGCTGCCCCTGCTGCAGGCACCTAAGGCTGGACACGTGCGGAGGCTGGGTCGGATTCAAGTGTGTTAACATCAGAAATTACAGAATAGCACTATGTTGTATGTACAATATTCTATGGCTTGCCCATTTAAAAAAAACAAAATGAGAAAATATTTGTTGAATTTTTTAAATGTGGTTTTAAAAATCTATATATTATATTTTAATCTTTAAAAATGTCTTATTTACTGGGTGTCCTTTTTGGGGGGGATTATTTTCCTGCAGTTAGTAATATTCTGTTTCTGAGAAAGCTCTCTATACTGTATTATTTGTGAAATCTATAATAACCTAATGATGTTTCTGCCATATTGTTTTTAAAACATTTAAAATCAAGATTTAAAGCTTTTTAAAAGCAAGTTTTTCTTTCAGAATTTAAACCTTAGTAGTACTTTGCTGTATTTTCACCTAAATTTCATTGTGTGAGTTTCCTGGTATTTTATTGAAAACCTGTTCCATCTTATTTGACCCTAACCAGATCAGGAAGATTGAGGCATTGCACAGAGGTGGCCTTTAGCAGGACGGTAGCCACACATGTCAGTGCCGTTACCAAATAAAAACCAGTGTGGACTGAGAGCCTGGCTTGGGAGCAAGGCACATTCTCAGTGTCCATGAAGGTTCAAAGATTGTGTGTGCTTGAGGGGGAAAGACCAGCTGCATACAGAGGTTTAAAAGTGTAACTTTAATACTTGAGCTGTTCAGAAATTACTCAGTATAGCCTCCAACTTAAATTATCTAGAATGTATATCAATGCTGGTTGCAGCCCAGGGAGGCTGTTGTCCTTTTTACTTCAGTGCTAGTTTTCCATGTGATTTAGTGATGCAGATTACATTTGATCCATGATGTAGGTCAGATTGCATCTAGCTTTGCCACTCTTTCTCTTTATTACATGTGATGTGTAAGGATACCTCTCAAGTTTTCCTTTTAATAGTAATAAGCGCGGGCAGACCATGGTCTTCTCTGTAAGTGCTGACTTCCTTAGGAAAACGAGTGTGGTATACATCATTACATAACTTAGTGTCTCTGGTGTGGACATTTAGTATCCGAGAGCTATTGGGATGCCTTTGCACAGAACTGGGGCCCGCTGTTTTCCTGCGTTTGGGTAGAGATGGCATCTTTGGCCACATCCCCACAAGAAAATGCAATGATGTCCTGACGTTCCAGGCGTGGCTCACTGGTATTGGTTTGATTCCCAATCCCGAACTCCCAGCACTGAAAGTTATTTTATGGATCAGTTCATTGGAATTGATACCTGTATAGAATTACCAAATAAAAATAGAGAGCACCCAAATAAATGTGAATTTCAGGTAAACTACAAGGTAAATTACACTATTCATCATTCATCTAAAATTCACATTTAACTTCCCATCTATATGTTATTTGGTAAATCTGGCACCTTTACACCTAAGAATTCGTATAAAATAATGTCATTGTGGGATGAGCAATATTCCCCCTTCTTTAGCAATCACCTAACCCTTGTTGGGAAGGCTTTACTTCATAATTATTTCTTCTGTGCTCTCCTCCCATGCATCCCAATGAAAGTGTTTGTAACTGACATGTAGCTCATTGTTTCACATTTCTGACAGCAATTCCTGTGGGCTTCTATAGTCACAGTATCAGTTGGTCAGGTTCAGACATGGGCAGCAGGTGGGTGAGGTCCTGACTTCTGATACCCTTTCCCCACGCCACCCGACTCACTCCCCTACTCCCTAACTGGAACCATAGACTCAGGGTTAGCATTTGTCGCTTCTCAACGTGATGTCCTTGGCCAGCTATAGGCACATAAACTGTCTGGCATGTTTCAGGGGGTGCCTGGGCCAAAGTATGTGACTGTCTTCATTCTATCAGGATCTCAGAGAGTTCTTATATTAAGTTATTCAAGTGGCCCAGAGAACAAGAGGGGAGTTGATAGTGCATGATGTAAGAGGGGTCAGAGGTTGGAAGGGAGTAGGGAGAATTAAGTATTTTTAGTATCTTCTAAGACTTTAACAATTAGTATCCAAAGAAGAAAGAGCAGAGCTAACAATTCCTACCAAGAGTGCTGGTTGTGTGAATTCAGACATTTCTTTCACAGTATTGCTAATATTATGTGGTAATAAAATTTAGTCTTTTTTGTACACTTTTTACAGAAGGAAGCTTTTATTTCTAAAGGACTTCATTAAAGGTGTAAAGGCCATGCTATGAATTAAGGATGACACGCCCTATTTTGAATTGGATTTCCTGCTAGTTCTGATCGGAGGCATTCTTCCCGGACTAGGGTGAATTCAGTTCCAGTGTTTGCTTGTAAAACTGAATCCAGTCATTGTATTTGCAGTTTGGCTTCCTGCCTGGTATTAAAGTACAGAGCAAACTTCAGCTAGTTACTCCCTGTGATTCTATGTCCTCCATAAAGAGCAGGGAAAGCAGAGGGGAAAACCCAGAGGGTGACTGAGTTCATTTACTTACCATGCCAGAGGGCAGCTGTTTGCTGCCTTGTCATCACATGACTCTGTGGAGGATCCTGATATTCCAGTTACCGGAATAGGAGACAGCCTTGAAAAAAAAAAAAAAAAAAGACTGATCTCTCTCTTTATGGTTCTAGCTTTAGCATTAGCTGCAGAATAAACCCACTTTGCTACCAAGTACAGGTTAAAAATAGGAGACTTTGCCCGGCCATTGTGGCTCACTGGTCGAGCATCGACCCAAGTACCAGGAGGTCACTGGTTCGATTCCCAGTCAGGACACAAGCCCAGGTTGTGGGCCAAATCCCCAGTGGGGGCATGCAGGAGGCGGCCAATCAATGTTCTCTCTCATCGATGTTTCTATCTCTCTCCCTCTCCCTTCCTATCTCTCTAAATCAATAAAGAAAAAATATTTTTTTAAAAATAGGAGACTTTATGTTTCTCCTTCCTCTCAAAGTTTTGTGTATAAAGAAAGAACTTCTCTGAGGAGCAATCACAAGGCAGGAGTGTAGCACTGTTGGCTCATCCAGCCTGACTGTGCCTGCTGATTTGTCCTGGATGGAGCCCCAGGTCCTACAGGCTGCTTTCTGGATCTGTGGGTAAGCTCTGCAGGGCTCGCCCTTCTCCCTGGAGTAATAGAAAATATGACTCAGTGTGCTCACTGTAATTCCAAGAACCCCCATGACAATACCTGACAAAACTGAGCAGATTATGGATTAGAAGGGATTGTTTCTTCATTAAATGTGAGGGGATCCAAAAGGATATAATGGAATGGCACCAGCATGGGTACCCTTAGGAGTCATGTATTTAAAGTGATTCCCCAGACTGAAACTTAGAGCTTCTTAATTGGGAGAGAGAGAGAAACGGAGGATGGCCGTTTGTTGGCTGTGCCCAGGGCCTGCTTGCCACATGGTACTGAAGTAGGAGTATGGAGGGAAATGCTTCCTGAGGCTCAGTGGCACCATCTTGCCCTGGTGGCATTGCAGCATATGTCTCTTGTCACCCCAATTTTATTATTTAATTGATTTGGCCCATTGGATTAAAGCCATATTACCCTTACTTTAGACTAGGTTTTATATAACTGGAAGAAATTTGAATGTTTAATTGAATAAATATCAATAAATTTTGAGTTTATTCTACTACGTTGTCACTACTTTGCTAGGTGCTAAAAGAAAAATGAGAACATTTCAGGCACAGATTTTGTTCACAGGGAAATTATAGTCTTCCTTTGGATAGAAACCGTAAAAACCACCATATTGTCCTAGAGCAACAGAGCGTGAACAAAATAAAATTGTAGGTTCCTCCTTGCATGTTTTATGAAGATGCTACACTCAGCTGCCTGATGTTCAGAGGAACCAAATGTGCAGAAATGAAGAAATGGTTGACAAGATTCCCAAAGCTAACCATAGAGTGCAGCAGGAATGGTGGCAGCGGAACATCCAGGAATGCTAACAAGACAGTGCTGAAGGAGGCTAGAATGAAGCAATCAGACACTGACTTCCAGTTTCTGGGCTGACATATAAGGAACTGGGAAGCATCACTCCTATTTTCACAAGAAAAAAAGCAGAACAAACAAAATCAGCAAATCTTTTAGATCCAACAGAGTTTTGAGGTTGTAGGGCACACCTCTGCCCCAAAATTGGAGAGATAGACACGCGCACGCAGGGAATCACAGCTTCCCAGAGCAGAAGCCAAGGAGCAAGAAGATCCACTGGAACCAGTACCAGGGTAGGAAGATTTCAGTTGCTAGAGACTTCATGTGGACAAGCTGAGAGTTAAAAACTGCAAGCAGCCCCAGTCTTGGGATGAAGGTAGGGGCCATACTTTTGTGAGCTTTATTTCCAGGAGCCCTACCCGGTTCTCATAGTGAAGATGGGAGACAAATCCCCTCATGCTTCTAACAGGGGGAAGGGGAAAGCAGCCATTTTGAAACATGCCATAGCATGCTGTTCTTAACAAGGCCTAACTTACTGAGGTTTTATCATTGCCCACCTGACCTGAAGGGAAGGGAAATACCCCACTCCACATGGCTCTAGTCTTCCTGTGTCACCTAAGGAGGGAAAAGGCTGAGGGCAGTTGTGAAGGGCACAGTCCAGAGGCTTACGCTTTCTAAAAGACTGAAACCTCACCATAGGGCTGTAGAACACTTCCCCGTCCCCACAGCCTTACCACCATATCCACAGGGGTCCTGTGTAATAGCAGGGGAATAAAACCGAAAGAACCACGTGTCTCAGGCCTGATCTAAGAAGTCTCTAGGGAAGTACAAAGAAAACAGGAGAGACAAAAACGCAGACACCAGAGAAAAATTTTCCTCTGACAGCTACAGTTCCAGCAAACAGTAAAGATAGAGTAACTTCTAGCCTAATAATTATAAAACCTCATGCTAAAGGCCTTATACCTTAGTTTCTTTGACTCAGTGTGTTACAGCTGGCTCTGGACAAAAAAGAATTACAAGGCATTATAAAAGCCAAAAGTTATAGCTTGAAGAAAATCAGTGCAAGCATTAGAACCAGACTTAGATATTGTAGAGATGTTGGAATTAATCAGACTGGGAATTTAAGACAACTGTGATTAAAATGTTAGGGAATCTGAAGGAAAAAGTGGAGAACATGCAAAACAGATGGGCTCATCAAGAGAGTGGATATGGTCAAGGAAAGAATCAGTGAGCTTGCAGAAATGTCCATAAAAACTTCTAAAACTGAACTACAAAGAGGAAAAAAGAAAAATGGAAAAAAGGGAACATAATATTCAAGAACTGTGAGACAATTACAAATGGTGTAACATATACATAATGGGAATTACCAGAGAAGAAAGACAGAGGGGAAAGAAAGAAATATTCAAAGCAGTATAATGACTGAGAATGTTTCCAAAATCAGTACAGGTCCAGGAAGCTCAGAGAACATCAAGCAGAATAAATAAAATAAACAGACCTAGGCATATCATATACAAATGCAGAAAATCAAAGACAAAGAAGAACATGTACATCCTGAAATTTTACTGTATGTTTATTGTTTCTAATAGTTTTTCTTTTTCTTTCTTTCTTTTTTTTGAAGTCTTCAGGATTTTCTATATAAATAAATCATCATCTGTAAAAAGTGACAGTTTTGCTTTTTTATTCCCAAGTTGGATGCCATTTATTTTTTCTCTTATCTGATTACACTAGCTGGGACTTCCAAAACTACGTTGAATAAGACTGGTGAGAGTGGACATCCTTGTCTTCTTTCTGATCTTAGAGAAAAACTTTCAGTTTTTCACCATTGAGTATGATACTAGCTGAGGGTTTGTCATATATGGCCTTTATTATGTTTTGATACTTTATTCTATATATACTAACAATGAAACTTTAGGAAAAGAAATTTTAAAAATATTTCTTTTCCAATTGCAACACAAAGATTAAAATACTTAGGAATAAACTTAAAGGATGTGAAGGACCTATACACTGAAAACTATAAGATGGTATTAAAAGAGACTGAAGAAGAAACAAATAAATAGAAATTAATATTTTGTGTTCATGAATTGGAATAATCAACATAGTTAAAATAGCCATGTTACCCAAAGCAATATACAGATTTAATGCAATGTCCATCAAAATCCCAATGGCAAATTTTTAAGAAATAGAACAAAAAATTATCAGATTTATTATATATGGAACCATAAAACACCTCAAATAGCCAAAGCAATCCTGAGAAAAAGAATGAAGCCATAGTATCAAACTCCCTGACTTCAAACCAAACTACAAAGTGACAATAATTAAAACAGCATGGTATTGGCAAAAACAAAAAACAGACACACAGATCGATGGAATAGAATTGAGAGCTCAGGAATAAATCCATGTGTACATGGGCAAATAATCTTCAACAAAGGAGCCAAAAACATATAAAGGAGAAAGAAAGCCTCTTCACTAAATGGTGCTGGGGAAATTGGGAATTTACTTGCAAAAGAATGAAGTTAGACTGCTATTTGTTACTCTACACAAAAATTAACTCAAGTCTGGCTGGTATGGCTCAGCAGTTGAGTGTTGACCCATGCACCAAGAGGTCACGGGTGTGAATCCTGGTCAGGGCACATGCCTAGGTTGTAGGCCATACCCTCAGTGGGGGGCATGCAAGAGGCAGCCAGTCAGTGTTCCCTCTCATTGATGTTTCCCTCTCTCCCTCTCCCTTCCTCTCTCTCTAAAATCAATAAAGAAAAAAAAATTTTTTTAATTAACTCTAAATGGATCAAAAACCTAAATATAAGACCTGAAACAATAAATTATGTAGAAGAAAACATAGGTACTAAGCTTTGGACCTTGGTCTTAGAGAGGATTTTATGAATTTGACCTGAAAGGCAAGGGAAGTAAAAACTAAATAAATGAATGGGGCTATATTGAACTAAAAAGTTTCTGCTCAGCAGAAGAAACCATCAACAAAATAAAAAGCCAACCAACTGTATGGGAGAAGATATTTGCAAACTACAGCTCCAGTAAAGGGTTAATATCCAAAACATACAAAGAACTCATACAGCTCAAACCCCCCCCCCCAAAAAAAAAAACCAAAAGTCAATTAAAAATGGGCAGAGGGCTCTGGCTGGTTTGGCTCAGTGGTTAGAGCATCAGCCCATGGACCAAAGAGTTGCGGGTTCGATTCTGGCCAAGGGCACATACCTTTGTTGTGATTCAGTCCCCAGCCCTGGTCAGGGTCATGCAGGAGGCAACCAATCGATGTGTCTCCCTCGCATCGATGTTTCTCTTTCTCTCTCTTTTTTTCTCTCTCTCCCTCTCCCAATTCTGTCTGAATATAGATGGAAAAATATCCTCGGGTGAGGATTTAAAAAAAAAAAATGGGCAAAAGACCTGAACTCTTCTCCCAAGAAAACATACAAATGGCCAACAGATATTTGAAAAGATGCTCAACTTTGCCTGGGCTGTGTGGCTCAGTGGTTGAGCATCAACCCATGCACCAAGAGGTCGCCATTTCGATTCCCAGTCAGGGCACATGCCCAGGTTGTGGGCCAAATCCTCAGTGGGGGGCATACAGGATACGGCCAATCGATGTTCTCTCTTTGATGTTTCTATCTCTCTCTCTCTCCGTCTCTATTCCTCTCTCTCTAAAATCAATAAAGAAAAAAAATTAAAAAGATGCTCAACTTAACTAGCTATTAGGGAAATGCAAATCAAAACTATGAGATACCACCTTATACCTGTTAGAATGACTCATCAACAAAAGAAGTAATATCAATTGTTGGAGAGGTTGTGTAGAAAAAGGAACACTCATTCACTGCTGGTGGGAATGTGAACTTACATGCTCACTATGGAAAACAGTATGGAGGTTCCTCAAAAAATTAAGAATAGAGCTACTATATGACCCAGCAACCTCATTTCTGGGTATCTACCTGAAAAATTTGAAAACATTTATCTGTAAAGATATATGTACCCCTTTGTTCATTTCAGCTTTATTCACAGTGGCCAAGACATGGAAATAACTGAAGTGTCAGTCACTAGATGACTGGATAAAGAAGATATGATGCATACATACAATGGAATACTACTCAGCCTATAAGAAAAGATAAAATACTGTTGTCTGTGACAACATGGTTGGAGCTTGAGAATATTGTGCTAAGCAAAATAAGTCAGGCAGAAAAAGTCAAGAACCGTATGATTTCACTCATATAGGAGATTTAAAACTGAAAGCAACAAATGAACAAGTAAGACAAACAAAAACTCATAGACACAGACAACAGTATGGTGATTACCAGGGGGAAAGAAGGGTAAGGGGAGGTAGTAAAGTATAAAGGGGGTCAAATATATGGGGATAGGAGGAGATCTGACCTTGGGTGGTGACCACACAATGCAATATACAGATAATATTTTACAGAATTGTACACATAAAACCTATATAATTTTATTAACCAATGCCACTCCAATAAATTTAATTATTAAAAAAAAAGAAAAACAACTTGAAAGAAGCCAGAGGAGGGGAGAAGCAAAGATAAGAACTGCATCAGACTCTCTTTGGAAACCACGAAAGCAGGAAGAGGGTGTAATGAAATATTTAAACTATTGAAAGAAAAAACTCACCAATCTAGAATTCTAATCTAGCAAAAGTATCCTTCAAAAGTAAAAGAGAAATGAACACTAGCTCAAACAAAATCCTGAGGAATATCTGAACAGTAGAACTGCCTTGTAAGAAATGTTAAATTCTTCATAAGGACAGAAAATGATACAGATCAGAAACTAGGATCTATATAAAGAAAGGAAGAGCATTAGAGAAGGAATAAAGGAAAGTTAAAGAAAATGTCTTATTCTTTTTTTTTTTTTTTTTTTTATCCTCACCTGAGGACACCCTTTCATTCAGACAGAGTAGGAGGGAGAGAGAGGAAGAGAGAGAGAGAGAGAAACATCGATGTGAAAGGGCCTGGGACAAACCGCAACCGAGGTACATGCCCTTAGCGGGAACTGAACCCGGGTCTCTCCGGACCGCAGGCCGACGCTCCAACCGCTGAGCCAAACCGGCCAGGGCGAAAATGTCTTATTCTTAATTGATCTAACAGATAACAGTTTGTTCAGAATGATATTAACAACAATGTATGTCCCGATTTCAGCTTATATATGAGTGAATTGAATGACAGCAATGTTATAAAGGACCAGAGGGTGAACTGGGAATATTTTGCTACCAAGTATGTACACTGTCCATGAAGTGATACAGTGTTATTGTAAAGTGGATGAATTAGTTGGAAATATTTATTGCAAATTCAAGAGCAACCACTTAAAAAGTTTTCCAGGGAGGTATAATTGATATGCTAAGAGAAGAGAAAAATAAAATACCGATTAAAATCACAGAAGGCACAAAGATTGTAAGACAATAGTAGAAACAAAGAACAACAGCAACAAATAAAAAACAGTAACTAATGTGGTAGATATCCTACTATATTAGTAATCACTTGAAACAGTAATCTAAATTCACCAATTAAAATCCAATTATAGTTACCTCTAAGAAATAACTTTAAACATAAAGACACTTTAAAGGAGATGGCATTGTTGGTGGAATGTAAATTGGTACAGCCACTATGGAAAATAATATGGAGATTCCTCAAACAACTAAAACTGAACTACCATATGGTCCAGAAACCCCACTTCTGGGTGTTTGAAGAAAACAAAAATATTAATTTGAAAAGATCTATACCTCCATATTTATTGAATTATATATTTTTTTACAATAGCCAATATGTGGAAAACAACCTAAGTATCCACTAATGGATACACACGCACACAAAATGAATATATGAACATATGAATACTATTGAGCCATTAAAAAGAATAAAATCCTGACATTTGCAACAGTATGGATGGACCTCGAAGGCAATGTGGTAAGTAAAATAAGTCAGACAAAGTCAGATATCATATGATCTCACTTATATGTGGAATCTTTAAAAAAGAAAAAAAGCTAGCCCTGGCCAGTTTGGCTTAGTGATTAGAGCATTGACCCATGGAACAAAGGGTCAAGGGTTCAATTCCTGGTCAAGGACACATGTCTGGGTTGCAGGTTCATTCCCAGCCATTGGAGTTGTGGGGGAGGCAGCCAATTGATGTGTCTCTCCCATTGATGTCTCTCCCTCCCTTCCTCCGTTCCTCCCTCTCTCCCTCCCTTCCTCCCTCTCTCCCTCCCTTCTTTCTACTCTGTCTAAAAATCAATGGAAAAATATCCTCAGATGAGGACTAACACATAATAATAATAATAAATAAAAGCTAAGCTTACTTTATTGAATTCTGTTCTTGTTTGTATTTTCTGTCCTCTGCTTGTTTGTGTTTATTTTGCTCTTTGGTAGGTTGTTGCATCTAAGAGGAAGCTTAGATGATTGATTTGAAAATTTCCTCATGCATTCATTTACTGCTGTGAAATTCCCTCACAGCGCTGCTCTAGGCGTATCCCACCAATTTGGATGTGTAGTATATTCATTTTCATTCAGTAGAGCACATTTTCCTATTTCCCTTGAGACTGCCTCTTTGACTCATGGAATTTTTAGAAGTATTTTAATATTTAGTTTCCAAATGTCTAGAGATTTTTCTATTAATTTTCTGTTAACCAAAAGACAAGAGTAGCTTTTGCCTTAAAACCAAATAATTAATATGATAAAGTACAGACTCATGGCACATGAAATACACAGATTAAGTAAAATTGATAATTAAATATACATTGATTAGATCTGCTGTACACATTAACACAAAGAAGGGAAGAAAACAGAGTAATGTAAATAGTTGATGTTTTATGCTATCCGTTTCAATAAAAATGTTGACAGAACTGATTAAAATTATTTTAAGAAACAACTAGAAATAATCTATCCTGTGGATTTAAATACCCTAACTATCCTTTGTGTTTAAATATACATTATCCAGGCCCTGGCCTGGTGCTTAGTTGGTTGGAGCGCCCTCCCATCCACTAGGGGCTTGTGGGGTTGATTCCCAGTCAGGGCTCATACCTGGGTTTCTATTCTATCCCTTGTCGGAACCTTGCGGGATGCAGGGAGGGGCAACTGTTTGATGTTTCTCTCTCACATCCCTTCTTCTCTCTCTAAAATCAATAAACATATCCTTGGGTGAGGATTAAAAAAATAAAATAAATATACATTACCAGGTTACATTTCCAGTGCGTGTGGCCCATAATTTTGACCATTCAGAAATACCAGAGTCACATACCTGAGGTGCACCAGTGGGGAAGTCTGTGCCATGTCTGCCCTGGCCCCCAAGGTCGGCCACTGGGCCTGTCTCCATAAATGGTTGGTGGTGACATCGCCAAAGCAACCGGTGATTGGAAGGAAGGGCCTGAGGATTGCAGTGAGACTGACCATTCAGAACAGACAGGCCCAGATTGAGGTGGTACCTTCCACCTCTGTCCTGGTCATCAAAGCCCTCAAAGAATCACCACAAGACAGAAAGAAGCAAAAAAAAAAAAAAAGCATTAAGCACAGTGGAAATAATCACTTTTGATGAGACTGTCAACATTGCCCGATCTTTAGCTAGGGAACTCTCTGGAACCCTGAAAGAGATCCTGGGGACTGCCCAGTCTGTGGGCTGCATGTTGCTGGCCACCACCCTCATGGCATCACGAGTGCTGCGGTGGAATGCCCAGCTAGTTAAGAACTACAAAGGAGAATGTTTCAATTAACGATCATTTGACAACCAAAAAAAAAAAAAATAGAAGATGTAATTCCTGTCCCTCACTAAAACCTCATTGAGGAAATAGCCACGTTCTACAGTAGGAACGGGGGATACACACTGCCTATAATGATGTGGTCTGGTAACTTTCCATTTGGTCTGTCAACAATTTAGTAATGTGATAAGAATTTTTTTTACTTTTGTACGGTTGCCAGCTGTCGTCGGACTCAGATTCCTTCCTGTGTACACTGCATTTTAATGGAGGCAGTAATGGTTGGGATTGGTTGTTCATTCTTTGGGCTATATGATGTGGCTTCCCCCATGAAGGGAGACTTTGGCTTTCTGCGCATAGCAGCGATTTTCAGCCTTTGTCATCTTATGGCGCACACAAACTAATTACTAAATTCTGTGACACACTGAAAGATATATTGTATTTTTCACTGACATGACCAAAAAAATAGGTATAATTTTGATTCATTCACGCCAGATGGCAATTGTTGGCTGTTGTCATTTTTTTTTGTTTTTTAATCTTCCTCGAGTATATTTCTCCATTGATTTTCAGGTAGAGTAGGAGGGAGGGATGAAGGGAGAGAAACACATCGATTGGTTGCCTCCCACACAACCCCAACCAGGGCCTAGGATCGAACTGCAACCAAGGTACATGCCCTTGACTGGAATCGAACCTGAGACTCTTTGGTCCAAAGGTCAACACTCTAACTGCTGAGCCAAACTGGTCAGGGCCCTTTTATTTATTTTTTTAACAATCTAAGGGGAAAGAGATCAGTGCCTCTGACTAAATAGTCAGGTATGGTATGTTTTAAAAATTATTGCAGCACAGCTGTTGAAAATCGCTGGTATATAGCCTTTCTCCTGTCAGTGCAGTGTGAGACATTCCTGAGGGATTGGCATCAAGGCACTCTGCATGTGAGATTTTACTACATTGGGTAAAAATCCGTAACATGGCAAGAACATGACACTGTCACAGCAAAGCAGTTGTGGACAGTTTTCATCTATTAAGAATGTTATCAGTACCCTAGCCACCTGACATGGTTGTTATGAGAGCTGAATAAAATAACAGAAGCAGAGTTCTTGGACAAGTAGAGATGGCTCAGGCGGTATGAGTTTTTATGTGACCCTGCACAGGTGCTCACTTCCTAAAGCTCCTTGAACACCATACTCCCTCCCGATACATGACCTCTCATCAGCCGAGGACAATCTTCTGTCTCCGCCATGCCAAAGAGAAGACAGCTAATGAAAACTAGTCTGTAGGCCTCGTGGCCTCAAGCGTAGAACACGGGATGACCACCGATGGGTTCTCAGTGGGGGCTGGAGAGCTGGGTGTTTCTCTGAGTCAGTGATTTAGCTCCCCGTGATGGTTGTCACACTCTGATCCCCAGCCTGCCTCCACCTGCTCTGCCCACTCAGTCGGCCTCATTCTTCTGGGTGATGGTGGGCATGATCGTGTGCTCTGACTGCAGGGGGGGCAGCGCCTCCCGAGACATCTGGGACCAGCTATCTGGGCTGAAAAATCCCTGCTTTTCTGTTTTCTGGAACCATGTATATTATATTAATAGTAACATATCTGGCCTTTATATTACTTAAGAATAAAGGCCTGTTCTTTGTCATACACCAATAATGCCCAAGCTACATGTTTTAATTTAAACTTAGGAGAATGTTTGGATAGGAATAACGCTTAGTAACTTTAAATTAGAATGTTTGCATGTCCCCGACCTTGCTGCTTTTCACTTTCTGACCCTAAAGTACACACCTCTAAACTATGAATGGGTTGTTTCCCAAAAGTTCCTTTCTTAGACTTAGACTGCATTTGCCCTAAGAACAGTGGTAGGAATCATTGCTCTGTTCTCAGGCTAGCTCCCAAAAGTCTGTTTCACACTAATACACTCTAACAGTTTACTGATTGTGGAACCTCCGCTTACCTTTAACCACATTTAATACAAGTCCAGATGCTGTGGACATATGTATGTCCCCCTTGAGTGGGGAGAGTCAGAGATGAGGACAAAGGACAGAACTCAGTATTTGGGGACAGGATATCGCAATAAGATTGGGAAAACATTCCTGAACCGAGACATAAGTCTTTACTCTTCCTAGAGAAAATACCTACCCAAGCCAGGCATGCTCCTCTGTTCTGAAGTGACAACAAAGGGCAGTCACAGGAAGATTACAAATGGCAGACAGGATAATGGCAATTTGGTTATTTCCTAAATTGGAGGCAAGTTGAAAACTGGTTGTATACTCTTTGATGTATATATTTCTCATTTTTCAAAACACATTAAGCTGCCTCGCTGTTACTATGTTAAATTGTAGATAACCAATGGACAAAAACTATAGTTGGCTTAACCCTTTCTGTATAGCCTGAATGCCACACTACATGGCTATGTTATAAATTCTTAATTTATGTTTTTGGCCATTTCATATAGAGTCATCTCAATTTGAACTTGATGAACCTTGGGTATATTACTAAAGATACCTCTTTTTAGCTATGTAACAAACCTTTGAGTTGTGTAATTGGTGTCAGGAAGCCAGTTTTATACTTTGATGCTTCTGTTGCAGAAAAGTGCTGTTGTGAGTGCAGTTCTAATATTCTTAAGAACAGAGCATTTTTCTGTAACTTTAATACAAATATTTATATCATGCAAATGTAAATAGTATGTCATGAGCTTTTACATAGCTGCAATTAAACACAAATTATTTCCCCCAAAGAGGAAATGCCATGCAATGTCTTAATTCCTCTAAGATACCGGTAGCTAATGGGCAAATTAAGGTTACACTCAGAACTTGTGGATGATTATTGTGTTTAGAAACCCAATTTGAATTCCATGTAAACCTTATAACAAGCCAGAGAAATATGCACTGTGGTAGCTAGTGCAGTATCTGACTCTTATAGATTTTATATCTTTTGTGTTTGCTGCTGTCATAGTTGGTTTGAGTCTTTGATGAATGTTTGCTCTTATTTATTTCTCTAGTTTGTCACTAGTTTATCACTGAGTATTCCTTTAAACAACTAGCTGTGTAAAACAAAGAAAAATAAAAGCATTCTGGGCTTGAAGAGGTGAAAAAGATTGTTAGGTCTCAGCACTTCTTCTGGAAGTCCTAAAGCTAGCTACTTACAGTTCCATTCTTGTGTCTTTAGGTGCCAGGCAACCAAGCTTATTCTTTTTCTCTCTGACTTGCTGCTGTCCTTTTATATCTAGCAGTTCCCTTAGGATTCTCAATTTCCTGAAAAGCCTCAGTTTCAGCCAAGTAGTTCAAGCTATATAGGCAGTTTGCCAAAAATCTCCTGGGTTTGCTCAGGGACAAAAGTATCAAAAATCCAGTGGAATTGCTTTTGCACATTACACCAGAATTACACCAACATATTCATTATGGCTGTCTGCCTACTACTGATAATTTTTTCTTTTTTCTACTTTTCTGATTTTCACTAGTTATCTATATTGGCATTTATGACTTTCATAATCAGAAAAAACATCTTTTTTTTTGTTTTTTGTTGTACTCCTGTTGTCCTTTTATATGTATCTTGAAGTAATCTATTCTTAAATCCACACCTACTCCCACATTTTACCACTTTAAGAGTTAGTATCTGCGTGTGTTTTTCTCCAAAGAAAGAAGCATTGCACTTTAAACAGTCCCTCCAGACTCATTGCTGTAAAATGAAACTGAGTTCTTCTGTACCTAGAGGGTATCCTTCGTAAGTATCATATTAGATAGCTTAAGACAGTTAGGTCAAGCCCAGCTTCTCTATTCCTGGTTTTATAATCTTGGTAAATGACTCTGTCTCCATTTCTGTTTCCTTTACTTTAAACTTGTGAAACTAACAGCACCAGCTCGTAAGATGGGCTAGTGGTTCCCCGGGGTAAAGCGTGCAGCATGTCTGGCTGGATGCCTGGTGTGGACAGGTGCTTCCTCAAATCTTTGCTGTGGTTTTCAGTGATGGCTTGAACAGCATGCATTCGACTCAAACTTGAGGTATGCGGTATGCCCCGGGTTACAGTACAGTCATGGTTGCTCGAGGACTGGGATGCGTTCTGACAATGCATTGTTAGGTGATCTTGTCATTGTGTGAACATCATGCAGTGCACTTACGCAACCTAGGTGGTGCACACCTGAGCTGTTGGTCTAGCCTGTTGCTCCTGGGCTACCAACCTGTACACGTGTCTCTGTGCTGAATACTGTAGGCAGTTGTGACACAATGGTAATTATTTGTGTATCTAACATCCAGACATAGAAAAGATACAGTAAAATATGGTATAAAATATTTTTAAATGGTTTACCTATATAGCACATACTGTGAATGAAACCTGCAGAACTGGAAGGTTCTCTGGTGAGTCAGCGAGTGAGTGGGGAGGGAGTGTGAGGGCCTGGACGGCGCTGGGCAGGACTGTGGACTTTGAGAACAGGTACAGTTAAGCTCTACTAAATCTATTAAAATACTTTTCTTCAATAATAAATTAACCTTAGCTTACTGTAACATTTTTACTTTATAAACTTTTCAAATGTTTTTAACTTTTCAACTTTTTTGTAGTAACAATTAGCTTAAAACACAAACACATTCTTATAGCTATACTAAAAAATTTTTTTTTTTTTTTTTTTTTTACTTTTTAAATTTTTGTGTTAAAAAGTAAGACACAAACACACACATTAGCCTAGGCCTGCACAGGCCCAGGTCATCAGTATCCCTGTCTTCTATCTCCACATCTGGTCCCACTGGAAGGCTTCAGGGGCAGTGACATGCTGGGAGCTGTCATCTCTGGTGACAACAGTGCAGTCTTCGGAGCACCTCCTGAAGGACCTGTCTGAGGCTCTCTCTGCCGAGGTGTCACTATATTACATCAGCTGCAAGGGCACTAAGCAGTGGGAACTTTTCTGCTCCATTATAATCTTATGGGACCACCTTCATTTATCTGGCCCATCATTGACTGAAATTTTCTGTGGGCATGACTGTTCTAGGTCCTGTCTGTGAGGTAGAATATCAAATATAAGTATTTCTCAACCCAAGTACTGTATTTATTTTGGAACTTCCACATGGAGCATCCAAGCAAAATTGCTCTAACATCCTGACATTTAATCACAACACCTCCTCAGTCCCTTGCTTGATCACTTACCAGGAGCCTTTCCCTCAGACCAGCGCCCTCTGAGCCATGCATGCCCTCCTCGGGCCACTTGAGAAATCAGTCAACAGCCTCTATTCCCATGGGCACATTTCACATTGTTTTCAGCCCACTGCAGTTGATCTTCAGCTGCACCTGCCTTCTGGGATGGGTCCCTCAGTGCAAATTCCTGACCAACTAATGTCCGTTTCGTTGGCTCTTACTGTCCTGGGTGCAGCATTCATCTTTGCGTCTCCCCCTCCTCTCCCCTGCTTCTCCCTCGCCTCTGCTCCTGCCCCATGCCCCTTTGCTGCTTTCCTTGTAGGTCCCTCACCCCGTCTCTCTTCATTGGATTCCTCAGGTTGCCCCTCCCAGCGGCTGCTTGTCTCCTGCCCATTCCATACGTGAGAGTTCCTGTGGGTTATCATGAAGCCTTATGAACAATGGTTGACACATATTTATTTTCCTGTATTAAGCATGTTAATGTAAATAAATGCTTATGTAATAACATTGCGAAGTGGAATACTGAATTTTGCCTGTGAAGCATGATTACAATTGTGACATATATTCAAAGCCAGACATAAAGGAATTATATCAAAGTATTCATTGCAGTCTGCCTAGTAAATTTTTCTCATTTTTATTTTTCCAGGTTTTGTATAATGGTCATTTATTACTTTTATAACCAGAAAAAGATTTGTTTTTATTCTTTCTATCCTCCCTTAAATGCATCTTGGAATGATCACATCCATGAAAGTATGATTTCACCTAGTTACAACTGTAGTCTTAGACATTTTTCTTCTTCTTCTATTTGGCATTATTTAATATAGATTTTCCCATTTTTCTGAGTGATATTTGTGACCATCTTATTAATATTTCCTAATATTACCTGTGTAATGGATGATGGTAGAGGATTTGAATTCACAGTTTCAACACTGAGTTCATCTTACACTTAATTTTCTTTTTTTTTTTTTTTTTTTTTTTATCCTCACCGGAGGACATTTTTTCATTTTTTGTTCAGATAGAGTGGGAGGGAGAGAGAGGAAGAGAGAGAGAGAGAGAGAGAGAGAGAGAGAGAGAGAGAGAGAGAGAGAGAGAGAGAGACATCGACGTGAAAGGGACACATCGAGTGGCTGCCACCCGCACGACCAACCAGGGCCGGGGACAAACTGCAACCGAAGTACATGCCCTTAGTGGGAACCGAACCCGGGTCTCTCTGGACCGCAGTCCGACGCTCTAACCACTGAGCCAAACCGGCCAGGGCACACTTAATTTTCTTAAGGAGTAAAATGAAAACAATTGGCAGGGGTGCCGGGAGAACTGATGTAGTATCTGGGGGAGGGATTCCTCGCCCCCAGTTGAGACAAGGTTAAGTGGTTGGGGCCAAATACGCAGGGTTCTCCACCTCAGGAGACGGCCCCAGAGTAAGCAAGGAAAAAGCTAACAAATGCCATTGTCACCGGAGGTGACTGCTGGGTATCAGAAGACTGCCCACAGTGTGCAGTCAGGACAACTGACTTTGTGGTTGCACTTTTTAATCGTGAGGAGGAAAGGATCTGATTTTTCCACTCTTAAATTGATAAAGATATATTTAAAGAAAAAAGTTTTAAGACAGCTTTTTCTTTTAATGTTTTATCTTTGTTATACAAGGCCCACCTGCCTTTGGGATTTAGTTATAGGGCATGGAAGGAATATTTATTCATACCCCTTGTTGTACACAGTTCCTCCTTCCACACCTTCCGAGCCTTCGCTCTCCAGCATCGCTCTTGCCATACACTCAAAGTGGACTTCAGGTCTAGTCTGTTCACTTTGTTAGGCGAGTTTCTGACTACATAGAGAGAATTCCTTATGTCTGTTTTGATTTATGACAGTTCTTTTCAGTAAATATGCTTCCTGGTATTTGGAATCATTGAGCTAATGAGAAACAGTACTTTCCTGGTATTTCTTCTTTATCAGTGTAAAAAGAAATAAGCTAATACTCATTAAGGACAATTACATGTTTTGTCCTTTTACACACATAATAATAGATTAATTCTTACAAAGCCTGGCAGAGATGGAAGCCAGGGTCACTCAGGCCTTCTTAAAGCCCAAGTCTGTCTGATTCCAATGCCCATGTTCTCTCTACCAGACCACATCATGTGTCATTCTGCTTCCAGGTCATATGACCTTTGGGCTCCTGTTTGTCCACAGTAAATCAGGAGTGTCACATGCTCAGGGTAGCCTGTCTAGGTGGTAGTAGTATGAGAAAATATTTGGGATCTGCAGAGACCCAAATCTTTCTGTAGCATTCTATCTGTTTTTGTATCACACTCCTAAAGACAGAAAATCTCATTGTCTCTGAGCTATAACTTTTTCTCCTTCTGTAAGAGAATGGGCAAGTTTCCAATAGTTTTTGTAATTAAATTTCTTGAAATGACATTACTTAATAAAGTTATATAGGTTTTAAGTGTACAATTCTATGATACATCAAGTCAGATATTTTCACAGGAGGATATTTTTGTGGGATTACTATCTTTTAATAATTTTTAGTTGCTCTTATTGGAACTAAGAGGGAGAGAATACCTATTAAACGTGATCTCTGGCTAGTCTTTCATCTACCTGATTACTTCCTATTCAGTCTAACATCAATATCTTTTTGTGTAATAAAATCCTCAAAATGTGAAGAAGAACTTGTCTAATTCTTCTAATACATAACCACTATTTAGTCTCTTTTGGAAATCACATTCAAATATTTCTTTTTATACAGTTTTAGTTAAATATATTTTTATAATTTATTATGAACATGTGTTTTTCTTAAATGCAAAGACTATTTTTTTAATGAAAAGGTTTAGCATATATACATATAAAATTATTGTTATTTATTTATTTCTCAAACTTATAGAAAATGTTTCCCTGCTTAACTTAAGCTATTTTATTCTTTTTTCTTTTATTTATTTTTATTTTTGCAGTTCCTTCTTAGTATTTGGAATATTAAGTAAAATTGGATATATATTTCTTTTAGTTTAGGTTTATCTCTTTTGTGTAAAAGAAATTGAATGAGCAAGTCTAATTGCTCTTTGGGTGGTTTGCATACTTTAGGCAGTAAAGTGAAACAACATTAAGTTACAATGTAGAGTAATATTTACAATACATTCCTAAAGTATGTATAAGGAAATACTGTTGTTGTTTTTTTTCCTTTTAAAAGAGAAAATAAAGATCTTTGTTACATCATCCTAGCCTTTTAGAAACATTATTAAATGTCTTACTATTGCAAATTTTTCTGTTGAATTTTTTTTATTAAGGTATAACTGACATCCAACATTAGTTTCAGGTATATAGCATAATGATTTCCTATTCGTATATATTATGAAATGATTACCTCAATAAGTAGTTAACATCCATCAACTATGCATAGTAACTTTCTTTCTTGTGATGAGGACTTTTAAGATCTGCTCTCTTAGCAACTTTAAAATATGCAACATAGAATTATTAAATATAGCCTTGTGCTGTACATTACGTCCCCATGATTCATTTATTTTATAACTGGAAGTTTGAACCTTTTGACTAATTTCACCCACCCCGAACTCTCCCCCTCTGCCAACAACCAATCTGTTCTCTGTATCTATGAGCTCAGTTGGTTTTGTCTTGTTTTGTTTTGATATTTCACATATAAGTTAAATCCTATGGTATTTGGCTCTGGCCAGTTTGGTTCAGCTGTTGGAGCGTCGGCCCTCGGACCAATGAGTCAAGGGTTCGATTCCAGTCAAAGGCACATACCTCGGTAGCAGTTCGTCCCTGGCCCTCATCAGGGTCATGTGGGAGGCAGCCAGACGATGTGTCCCTCTCATGTTGATGTTTCTCTCTCTCTCCCTCTCTCTCCCCCTATCTGAAGATAAATAGAAAAATATCCTTGGATGAGGATTAAAAAAGAAATCATATGGTATTTGTCTCTGTCTGACTTATTTCACTTAGTATGATGCTCTCAAGATCCATCCATGTCACAAATGGAAATATTTATTCTTTATGACTGAATAATATTCCATTGTATATATACAGAGGGGCAAAAGTAGGTTTACAATTGTAATACAAATAAATAATACAATAATTAATAAATAATAAAAATACAAGAATAAACTGTGTTTCACGTACTCACAACTCTAAATCTGTGTTTGCCCACCCCTGTGTGCTACATTTTTAATCCATTTATCCTTCAATGGATACTTAGTTTGTTTCCATGTCTTGACTGTTGTAAATAATGCTGCAATGAACATAGGGGTTCATATATCTTTTCAGGTTAGTGTTTTCATTTTCTACAGATAAATACCCAGGAGTGGAATTGCTGGATCATATGGTAGTTTTAGTCTTAATTTTTTGAGAACCTCATAGTGTTTTTTATGGAGACCGCAACATCTTACATTCCCACCACCAACGCATAAAGCTTTCCTTATCTTCACGTTCTCGCCAACACATTTTTTTAATTTTTATATTTCAGTTAAACTTGACATTATATTATCTTCAACTGTAGAGCATAGTGGCTAGACATTTATATAACTTAAGAAGTGACCCCCGCCTCCATGTCTACTACCCAGTTGGCACCATACATAGTTATTACAATATTATTGACTGTATTCCCTGTGCTGTACTCTACATCCCCGTGATGATTCTGTAACTACCAATTTGTACTTCTTAATCCCTTTAGCATTTTCACCCAGCCCCCCAACCCACTTTTCATCTGGCCACCATCAGTTTGTTCTCTGTATCAAGGAATCTGTTTTTGTTATGTTTGTTCATTTATTTTGTGCTTTAAATTCCACATGTAGGTGAAATCATACGGTATTTATCTTCCTCTGTCTGGCTTACCTCACTTAGCATAATACTCTCTAGGTCCAAATATGTTGTCATAACAGTAAGATCTCATTCTTTTTTGTGGCTGTGTAATATTCCATTGTATATATGTACCACAATTTTTTTCCATTGCTTTTTTTTTATTATTTATTTTTGTTACAGATGTTTCTCCTTTTTTCCCCATTGACACCCTCCTCCCCATTCCCCCCACCCCATCCCCAGCATTGTTGTCCATGTCCATCGGTTATGCGTACATGCATATAAGTCTGTGGTTTATCTCTTCACTCCCCCCTACCCCCTCTCCTGCGGGTTGTCAGTCTGTATGTACCCTACTTCCATGTCTCAGGGTCTACCCTGTTCCTCAGACTGTTACGTGATTATATTGCACAAATAAGTGAGATCATGTGATATTTGTCTTTCTCTGCTTGGCTTGTTTCGCTTAGGATAATACTCTCCAGGTCCCTCCATGTCATCTCAAAGGATAAGAGATGTTTCTTACAGCTGCATAGTACTCCATTGTGTATATGTACCACAACTTTTTTATCCATTCGTCTACTGATGGACACTTGGGCTGTTTCCAGACCTTAGCTATTGTAAATAGTGCTGCTATGAACATGGGGGTACATATATTCTTTCTGATTGGTGTTTCAGGCTTCTTAGGGTATATTCCTAGAAGTAGGATCACTGGGTCAAATGGCAATTCAATTTTTAATTTTTTGAGGTAACACCATAGTGTTTTCCACAGTGGCTGCACCAGTCTGCATTCCCACCAGCAGTGTACTAGAGTCCCCTTTTCTCCACACCCTCGCCAACACTTGTTGTTTGATGATTTGTTGATGGTGGCCATTCTGACAGGTGTGAGGTGATACCTCATTTTTGTTTTAATTTGCATCTCTCTGATGATTAGTGATGTTGAGCATTTCTTCATATGTCTCTTAGCCATTTGTATGTCCTATTTGGAGAGGTATCTATTTAGCTCCTCTGCCCATTTTTTAATTGGATTCTTTGTCTTCCTTTTGTTGAGTTGTATGAGCACTCTATATATTTTGGAAATTAACCCCTTAGCTGATGTATCATTGGCAGTTATGCTCTCCCATACAGTGGGTTCCCTTTCCGTTTTGATGGTTGTTTCTTTTGCTGTGCAGAAGCTTTTGAGTTTGTTGTAGTCCCATGTGTTCATTTTTTCCTTTGTTTCTGTTGCCGTAGGTGATGTATCAGTGAAAATTCTGCTGCATATGATGTCCAAAATTTTATTGCCTACATTTTCTTCTAAGATTTTTATGGATTCACGAGTCACATTTAAGTCTTTTATTCATTTTGAGTTTATTCTTGAGTATGATGTAAGTTGATGGTCTAGTTTCATTTTTTTGCATGTAGCTGTCCAATTTTCCCAACACCATTTATTAAAGAGGCTGTCTTTACTCCATTGTGTGCTCTTGCCACCTTTGTCAAATATTAATTGAGCATAATGTCTTGGGTCAATTTCCAGGTTCTCTGTTCTGTTCCACTGGTCTATATGCCTGTTCTTGTGCCAGTACCAGGCTGTTTTGATTACAGTAGCTTTGTAGTATAACTTGATATCCGATATTTTGTCCTTCTTTTTCAAGACTGCTGTAGCTATTCGGGGTCTTTTTTGGTTCCATATGAACTTTTTTTTTTTTTTTTTTTTGCATTTATCTTCAGATAGAGCGGGAGGGAGAGAGGGAGGAGGAGGAGAGAGAGAAACATCGATGTGAGAGAGACACATCGAGTGGTTGCCACCCACACGACCCCAACCAGGGCCGGGGACAAACTGCAACCGAGGTACGTGCCCTTAGCGGGACCCAAACCCGGGACTCTCTGGTCCGAGGGCCGACGTTCTAACCGCTGAGCCAAACTGGCCAGGGCCCATATGAACTTTTGAAGTATTTATTCTAGTTCTGTGAAATATGTCATTGGTATTTTGATGGGGATTGCATTGAATCTATAGATTGCTTTGAGTAATATGGACATTTTAATGATGTTAATTCTTCCAATCCATGAACAAGGTATGTGCTTCCACTTTTTTATATCTTCCTCTATTTCTTTCTTCAATGTCCTGTAGTTTTCTGCAAATAGTTCTTTACTTCTTTGGTTGTTTATTCCTAGGTATCTTAATTTTTTTTGCCTCAATGGTAAATGGGATTGTTTTTTTCAGTTTCTCTTTCTGTGAGTTCATCATTGGTGTATAAGAATGCCGTCGATTTCTTGATGTTAATTTTGTATGCTGCTACTTTGCCAGATTCATTTATTAAGTCTAGTAGATTTTTGATGGAGTCCTTAGGGTTTTTTATGTATAATATCATGTCCTCTGCGAATAATGACAGTTTCACTTCCTCCTTTCCAATTTGGATCCCTTTTATTTTTTCTTCATGTCTGACTGCTGTGGCTAAGACTTCAAGTACTATGTTAAATAAGAGTGACGAAAGTGGGCACCCCTGTCTTGTTCCTGTTCTTAAGGGAAATGCTTTTAGTTTTTGCCCATTGAGTATGATGGTGGCTATAGGTCTTTCATATATGGCCTTTATTATGTCAAGATATGATCCCTCTATTCCCACATTGCTGAGTGTTTTTTATCAGAAATGGGTGCTGGATTTTGTCGAATGCTTTTTCAGCATCTATTGATATGATCATTTGGTTTTTATCTTTCATTTTGTTTATATGGTGTATCACATTTATTGATTTGCAAATGTTGTACCATCCTTGCATCCCTGGGATGAATCCCACTTGGTCATGGTGAATAATTTTTTTGATGTATTGCTGGATCTGATTTGCTAGTATTTTTTTAAGGATTTTGACATCTATGTTCATCAGGGATATTGGCCTGTAGTTTTCTTTCTTTGTAGTGTCTTTTTCTAGTTTTGGAATTAGAATTATGCTGGCCTCATAAAACGAGTTTGGAAGTCTTCCTTCTTCTTGAATTTTTTGGAATAGTTTGAGGAGATTGGGTGTTAGTTCTTCTTTGAATGTTCAGTAAAACTCCCCCGTGAAGCTGTCTGGCCTGGGCTTTTGTTTGCTGGAAGAGTCTTGATTACAACAGTAAGATCTTATTCTTTTTTGTGGCTGTGTAATATTCCATTTTATATATGTACCACAATTTTTTTTTTACCACTCATCTATTGTTGGGCACTTGGGTTGCTTCCATAGTTTGGCTATTGTAAATAATACTGCAGTGTATGTGGAGTATATATATTTTTTCAATTAGTGTTTTGGACTTCTTTGGATAAATTCCCAGATGTGGAATTGCTGCATCATAGTGTAGCTCTATTTTTAATTTTTTGAGAAACTTCCATACTGTTTCCCATAGTGGCCCCACCATCCTGCAATCCCACCAACATTGCATGAAAGGGTTCCCTTTTCTCTACATTCTTGTCAACACTTGTTTGTTGATTTATTTATGCTAGCATTCTGACAGGTGTGAGGTGAGAATCTCATTGTAGTTTTAATTTGCATCTCTCTGATGACTAGTGATGTTGAACATTTTTTGGCCATCTGTATGTCCTCTTTGGAGAAGTGTCTATTCAGGTCCCCTGCCCATGTTTTAATTAGATTGGTTTTGTTTTGTTTGTTTGTTTTGGTGTTATATTGTATGCATTTTTTATAAATTTTTTATACGAGCCCCTTATCATATATATTATTGATGAATATCTTCTCTCAATTGATATATTGTTTTTTAATTTTCCTGATAGTTTTCTGTCCTGTGCTGTGCAAAAACTTTTTAGTTTGATGCAGTCACATTTGATTATTTTGGGGGAGCATTAGTTTCCTTCGTTTGAGGAGATACATCCGAAATAATATTACTAAGAGCAATGTCAGACAGTTTACTGTCTATGTTTCCTTCTAGGATTTTTATGGTTTCAGGTCTTACATTTAAGTCTTTAATTCATTTTGAGTTTTTCCTTGTATATGGTAGAGGAAGATGATTTAGTTTCATCTTTTGGCATGTATCTGTCCGGTTTTCCCAATACCACTTATTGAATAAATTGCCTTAACCCCATTTGTATGTTCTTGCCTCCTTTATCATGTATCTATTGACCATAATGGTGTGAGTTTATTTCTGGGATCTCTATTTTGTTCCATTGATCTAGATGACTGAGTTTATGTCAGTGCCATACTGTTTTTATTACTATAGCCTTGTAGTATTGTTTGATATCAGGTATCATGATACCTCCAACCTTGTTCTTCTTTCTCAAGATTGCTGTGGCTTTTCTTTGTAGTTCCTTATAAATTTTATAATTATTTGTTTTAGTTCTGTGAACAATGCTATTGGTATTTTGATAGGGATTTCATTGAATCTATAGATTGCTTTGGATAGTATGGAAATGTTAAGGATGTTAATTCTTTTCTTGAGCACAGTATATACTTCCATTTATTTGTATATCTTTAGTTTATTTCTTCAGCATCTTATAATTTTCTGAGTACTTGTCTCTTACCTCCTTGATCAAAGTTATTACTAAGTTAGTTGTTTTTTAATGCAATTGTAAATGTGATTGTTTTCTTAATTTCTCTTTCTGATAGTTTGTTATTGGTGTATAAAAATGCAACTGATTATTGCATATTAATTTTGTGTCCTGCTACTTTAATAAATTCATTTATCAATTCTAATAGTGTTTTGGTGGCATTTTTAGATTTTCTCTATATAATATCATGTCATTTGCAAATAATGACAATTTTAGTTCTTCCTTTCCAGTTTAGACACCTTTTATTTTTTTCTTCTCTAATTGCTAGCACTTCCAATACTTTGTTGAATAAAAGTGGTGAAAGTGGACATTCTTATCTTGTTCCTGATCTTAGGATATCACTTTTAGCTTTTCCCCATTGACTATTATGTTAGCTGTGGGTTTGTCATATGTGGCCTTCATTATGTTAAGGTATGTTCCCTCTATTTCCACTTTGCTGAGAGTTTTTATCATAAATGAATACTGGATTTTGTCAAATGATTTTTCTGCATCTATTTATATGATCATATGGTTTTTATCCTTCATTTTGTTTATGTGGATGGTGTATCACATTAATTGATTTGCAAATATCGAACCAACCTTATATTCCAGGAATAAATCTGACTAAATCATGGTGTATGATCATTTTAATGTATTACTCAATTAGGCTTGCTAGTATTTGGTTGAGGATATTTCTGTCTATGTTCATCAAAGGTATTGTTCTATGTTTGTTTGTTTGTTTGTTTGTTTGTTTGTTTGTTTTGTAATGTCTTTGTCTGGTTTTGGAATCTGGATAATGTTGGGCCCATAAAATGAGCTGGGAGCTTTCCCTTCTCTTAAAGTTTTTGGAATAGTTTGAGAGGGATAGAGGGTGTTAGTTTTTCTTGGAAAATTTGGTAAAATTTACCTGTGAAACCATCTTATCCAGGACTTTTGTTTGTTGGTATTTTTTTTTATTAATACTTTGATTTTTTTTTTTAATAGTCATCAGTCTGTTCAGATTTTCTGTTTCTTCTTGATTCAGTCTGTTCAAATTTTCTATTTCTAGGAATTTATCCATTTTTTTCTAGATTGTCCAATTTGTTAGTTTATAATTGTTTATAGTGTTATTTTATAATCCTTTGTATTTCTGTGGTATGAATTGTCACTTCTTGTTTTTCGTTTTTTTTATTTTATTTATTTGGGTCCACTATCTCTTTTTCTTCATGTGGTCAGTTAAAAGTTGATCATTTTTGCTTACCTTTTCAAAGAACCATCTCTTGGTTTCATTAATATTTTTTATTTTTAGAATTTATTTTATTTATTTTGCTCTGATTTTTATTGTATCCTTCCTTCTCTTCACTTTGTGCTTTTTAAAAAATTATTTTTCTAGTTTCTTTAGGTGTAAAGTTGGATATTCTACTTGAAGCTATTCTTGTTTTAGGTAGGTGTGTCCAGTATTGCTATGAATTTTCCTCATAGGATTGCTTTTGCTGTTTCCCATAAGTTTTGGGTCCTTGTGTTTTCCTTCTCATTTTCTTCTAAGTATCTTTTGATATGTTCTTTGATCTCATTGTTAACCCATTTGTTGTTTAGTAGCATGCTACTTAGCCTCCATGTGTTTGATTTCTTAGTTTTCTTCTTGCAGTTGATTTCTAGTTTTTTTACCATGTGGTCAGAGAAGATGCTTGATATTATTTCAATTTTCTTACATTTACTGTGACTTGTTTTGTGACCTAACATGTAACCTAGCCTGGAAAATGTTCAGTGTGCACTTTAAAAGAATGCATATTCTACTGAATTGGTGTGAAATGCTCTAAAAATATCAATTAAATCTATCTGGTCTAATGTGTCATTTAAGGCTGCTGTTTTCTTGTTGATTTTCTCTCTAGAAGATCTATCCATTAATGTCAATGAGGTGTTAAAGTCCCCTACTATCACTGTACTACTGTGATCTCTCCCTTTATGTCCATCAGTATTTGCTTTGCTTGCATATTTAGGTGCTCCTATGTTGGGTGCCTATATGTTTACAAAGGTTAGATATCCTCTTGATAGATTGATTCCTCTATCATTATAAAATGTCCTCTTTGTCTGTTATGACAGCCTCTGTTTTAAGGTCTATTTGTGTGATATAAGTACCCCAGGGTTTTTTTCTTTTCCATTTGCATGAAATATTTTTTTTCTATATCTTTACTTTTAGTATTTGTGTGTCTTTCAATCTGAAAAAGGTCTCTTGTAGGGAGCGTATGTATGTAGCTTGTTTTCTTATCCATTCAGTTACCCTATGTCTATTGATCAGAGCATTTAATCAATTTATATTTAAAGTGATTATTGATAGCTATTTAGCTATTGCCATTTTATTATTCATATCTTTTTTTTCCTTTTTCTTCTTCGAGAGGTTTCTTTTACATTTTTTGTAATAGTGGTTTGGTAGTGATGGCCTTCTTCATCTTTTTGTTTGTTTGTTTTTTTCAGTCTGGAAAACTCTTTATCTCTTCTTCAATTCTAAATGATAGCCTTTCTGGGGAGAGTCATCTTGGTTGTAAGTCTTTTATTTTCATCACTTTGAATATTTTGTGCCAGTCCTATCTGGCCTAGTCCTTTCTGACTAGTTCTTTTTTATGGTTTCTAGTTCCTTTTTTATGCTTGCTATCTCTTTGTTGAAGTTCTCACTAAGTTCTTTGAGCATACTTATAACTAGTGCTTTGAACTGTGTATTGCTTGCTTCCATTTTGTTTACTTTTTCTCTGGCGTTTTCTCCTGTTGTATCATTTGGGACATGTTTCTTTGTCTCCTCATTTTAGCTGCCTCCCTGTGATTGTTTCTTAAGTAGATCTGCTACATCTCCCAAACTTTGCAGGGTGTCCTTGTGTAGTAGGTGTCTGTGGTGCCCAGTGATGCCGTGTCCCTGATCACCTGAACCAGGTGCTCCAGGAGTGTCCCTCTTGTGGGCTGTGTATGCTCTTCTTTTGTAGTTGAGCCTTGTTTGCTGTTTGCACTTCAGTAGGCTGAGTTTAACCCTCAGGCTGACAGTCTAAGGATTGATCACAACCACAGCATGCAAGCTGCTGTGGGGGTGCTGATTCCACAGAGCAGGATTCTCTCCAGCAGGCTGTGATGCTTGAGGAGACCACCCTTTTCATTTGCAATTTGTGGAGCTAATTAGATGGTGCTCTGTTGTGGTGTGATGCTGACTACCAGGTGTGTTGGTTCTGGGGCCTCTTGGGAGGGACTCTGTTGCAGGCCAGTGTCAGCCACTGCCTGTAACCTGCCCCTGGCTACATGGTAGGAGCTACAGAGCATTATGCATTTGGTAACTACCTGTGCTGAACCTGGAGGTGCATAGGAGTAACCACGCTACGAACTGAGGCTGGCTGCCACATATACCAAGCCTGGGGGTGCTTAACAAAAGGCATAGGCATCAAGGCCAGTCCCTGCCCGCCTGGGATCTGTAGACCTTTGAGAGTTTTTAAGAAAGGCTGTAGTGTGGGCCGAGGCTGGCTTCCTGACCCTGAACAGTGCCTCTGGCTGTGTGCTGGTTGGGTGAGACAATGTCTCAAGGAGTTGTCAGGGAGGGGTGAGTCATGTTCACCAGACTAATTAATGCAGATTCAGATTTGGTTTTGTGGTGCGAGGGATCAACTAAGGAAGGCTGGTGCCTACCCACTGGTTGTGTGGGAGGAGTCCCAACACAGACAATGTGGCTGTCCCTCCAGCCCTCACCCTGACACCACACAACTCAATTTCTCCCTGTATGTCTCTGGTACCCCTTGAGCCTCTGTCCCTCCACTGCAGCCCAGAATCAGTACCTGCATGCGAGTGAATGTTTGTGCAGGCCCTTTTAGAAGAAGTATGGGTTTCCAGCAGCCTTCTGTCTTACTCAGAGTGATGGAATCCCTACGGGTTTTCATAGCCACATATTGTGGAAGCTCCTTTTCCTGGCACTGTTGCTCTGTGCTGGGGAGCTGGGTGTGGGGCTGGGACCATTTGCTTCTCAGGTGAGACCTCTGCAGCTGATATATCCCTCCCCATTCTCAACCACCACATTTGGGTGTGGGGCCAGCCCATTTGACCTCTCTGCCTCCCCTCCCAGTTTCCCTATGGCTTCTTCCTGATATCCATAGTTATAGGGTTTCTGTGCAGCTAGTCTTCATATGGTGCTCCAGGTTGATTGTTCTATAATTTAGTTTTAATTTTGCTGTGATCTTGGGAGGAGTCAGACACGTTTACCTACTCTTCTATCTTGGTGTCTGTTTCCAGCATGAAGACAGGAAAGCATCCAATCTGCTCATCAGTTGCTCATCAGTGTGTACCCTCCTGTCTGACAGATGGTAGGCAATCAACACATTTCTTCAGGAGTTTGATAGGGTTCCCACAGAAAATATGGGAGAGAAAATCTAAAAGCATTCATTTTTGTTTAAATAACATTATGTTGCATTTAAATGGTTTGTTATTGGAAAGATACTCTTTTGAAATTTTCTAGAATGGACTATTTTTTCTAAATTCAAGGTCTTTGAAGAATATTAAACATCATTTAGTATGTCAAGGACTTTCATATCCATTATTGCTTTAGAATGCTCTAACAAAAAAAAAAAGTTTTTTTAAAATGCTCTAACAAATATTATTGTAACCATATACAAGACAAAATGGATTCTATTAGTTGAGGTGATTTAATCAACATCATTTGGCTTATAAATGAAAAAAGTGGGAGGGACTTAAACTCAAATATCTAGACTACATACTGTGTTCAACCTACTATACCACACTGCAGCTCAGAATAGACAGTATGCACCTAGAAAAACATGTGGCATAATGTATTGATGGTTCTAAAAAGAGTGTATATTATTTGTTCACCTAACTTGTCGACACTGTGGATGAGATGTCTAGGAGGCTTTTTTAACTCAATCAAGTGAATAAAAATGTTTGTCAAATGGCAATTTTCTTAGCAGTGGGACCAGAGTCATAGGTATGGTTTTTATCTTATTCTTCTGCTGCATGGAGTGGGATCTTTATTGATAATTAGGAGGTGAGAAAGCCAAACCATTCATGTCAACAAGTTACAGCATTAAAATTATATGGCTGTATGTATAGCCATATAATTTTGACTAGATGTAATGGAACTAGAGGTTGACTAGATGTAATGGAACACAAAAGAGAAAGTGCTGTTTCCCTGTGAGTTCTGGCAAAGCCAGAGGGGATCCATAGAAGAGCTTCCTATCATTTATAGAGTCCTGATAGTTGAGCAGGTGTTTTGTAAGCTAAAAGGGGTAAATGTGAGATGCGTTCTAGGTACTTGAGTAATTTTGGAAGGTGTAAATGGTCATGTGTGATTTTCCAGAGTAGTAACCCTCACAGTATGGTGGTGGGACCAGCAGCATCCACATTACCTTGGAATTGTTAAAAATGCAAATTATAGAGCCCCAACTCAGACCTACTGAATCAGAAAGTCCGGGGGTTGGGACAACAATCTGTGTTTTAACACGCTTATGATTCTGATTCATGTCAAAGTTTGAAGTTTCTGTTCTGGAGTCATATTGGGAAATAAAGACTGTCAGATCAAGATTTAAGATTGGCCTGGGAAAAGCATTAAAATACATTTACATGTATATTCAAGAAACTCAGTGTCAGAATGATCCTTAGAGACCAATATAACTGATACTACGGTATCTAGTTTTCTTTTAGGATTGCATTATGCGTGCCACTTGTTAATGCATATATTTGGATCTTGTGGAAAGGATTTCTATATTTGATTTTTTAAAATATAATTGAATAGAACAGGTATAATACTTTACCCCAAAACCATACCTATAGGAAGCCCAGTCATAGCACTTTGCTACATTGATCTAATGGAATATGTTTTAATGCAGAAAAGTAGCTGAAATAAGATAATCAGACATTTGAATGCTAGAATCATAAACCATAATCTACAGCGCAAATCTAAAATTAAGAGGTGATACCTCATAGTCGTTGATGGCAGCCTCACACCTGCCAGAATGGCCGCCATCAACAAATCATTCAACAACAAGTGCTGGCGAGGGTGTGGAGAAAAGGGGACTCTAGTGCACTGCTGGTGGGAATGCAGACTGGTGCAGCCACTATTGGAAACAATATGGTGTTTCTTCAAAAAATTAAGAATTGCCCTGGCCAGTTAGGCTCAGCAGTTAGAGCGTCGGCCTGCAGTCCAGAGAGACCCTGGTTCGGTTACCGCTAAGGGCACTTACCTCGGTTGCAGTTTGTCTCCGGCCCTGGTTGGGTCATTCGGGAGGCAGCCACTCGATGTGTCCCTTTCATGTCGATGTTTCTATTTCTCTCTCTCTTTCCTCTCTCTCCCTCCCACTCTATCTGAACAAAAATGGAAAAATGTCCTCGGGTGAGGATTAAAAAAAAAAAAATTAAGAATTGAACTGCCATTTGACCCGGCGATACCACTTTTAGGAATATATCCTAAGAAGCCTGAAACACCAATCAGAAAGAATATATGTACCCCCATGTTCATAGCAGCACTATTTACAATAGCTAAGATCTGGAAACAGCCCAAGTGTCCATCAATAGATGAGTGGATAAAAAAGCTGTGGTACATATACACAATGGAGTACTATGCAGCTGTAAGAAAGAAAGATCTCTTGTCCTTTGAGACGACATGGAGGGACCTGGTGAAATAAGCCAATCAGAGAAAAACAAATACCACATGATCTCACTTATTTGTGGAATATAACGAACAAAACAAACTAATGAGCAAAATAGACCCAGAGACATAGAAAGGAGTGCGGTTCAGACTGACAAACTTCAGAGGAGCGGGGCGGGAGCACATGATGAGATAAACCACAGAACTTGTATGCATGTATGCATAACCAATGGACATAGACAACAATGCTTGCTGGGGGAGTGGGGAGCAGGATAGGGAGGAGAGTGTCTGGGAAGAAGAAGGAGAACCATCTATAACAAAAATAAATTAATAAAAAAATAAATGAAATTAAGGAGGAGGAAGGGAGGGAAAGAGAGATGGAGAAGAAGGGGGCGAGAGAGGGAGAGAAACTGATTTATGTATAATTATGATGCTAAGGAAAAGAAGATATGAGTAAAATGTTGACTCTTAGTTGGGTCATATTTGAGAGTGCTCATAAGAAGTGATTGTTACTTAGTTTATCCAAGTAATGAGGCAAATTAAAGAAAAGATTGATTTAAGGGTTTATTTTTATGTATTAAAGCAACAATTTCAACTAGTGTGCCACAAGGATTTTTAAAGCATGCAATACCTGACTATTTAGTCAGGGACACTGACCTCTTTTCCCTTAGGTTATCAAATTTAAAAAATGACAACAACCAACACAACAATATCTATCCAATGTAAATTAACCAGAATAATACCTAATTTTTTTTGTCAGATTGGCAAAAAATATGATACAGTTTTGTTACTGGAGGGATGAAGGGGCCAGATCCCTCTGAGACTCGTGGGCAGGAAGTTCTTGGAGTGCAGTCAGAATAAGCATATTCAGTAGCCCCCACGGAAGAAGAATGGTTCTTATTGGCATGGAATTTTGTTTCTGGGGTTGTAAAGTCCCATGTCCCTCAGTCCAGTCTTGGAAGAGAGGCAGTTGTAGATTTAGCAAGGCCAGAAATAAGGCCAGAGTCCAGATCAGGCACCAGGCATCAGGCTAGATTCAGTCCATTAATTCATAGTATGGGTCCCACATGGCTGCGGGCCATGTGGGGAATGCAGGGCATGGAAACCCGCAAGCAATCCAGCACAGGCAGCAAGGGGGAGAGAGAGACCAAGAGCCAGCTCTCCTTTGTCTAGGAGATTAGATATTCAGGTTTCCCTTGCTTGCAGTGGCCACGCCTATTCTGGCCACTGACTTGCTCCCAGGTGAGACAGACAGGTAGGCACCTCCCACGTCACTCAGACCTTACTGAGCATGCTTCTAAACTCCCCCCACTGGGACTAGACCTGGAGTATTAAATTAGCTAATCTTCCTTTACTCCTTTCCTGTCAAATAATAACCAGGTTATTGCAATGGTATCAGTTTTTGGTGTGCCACAGAATTTTAGTAATTAGCTTATGTGTGCCATGAGATGAAAAAGGTTGAAAATTGCTTTTAGTGTGAAAAAAGAGAAAAACATAATAATACAAAGAAAAAAAATTACCTGTATATAATCCTTTCACCTAGAGACAAATTGCTTAAATATTTGGTGCAGATAATCCCAGCACTTTTTCTTTGTAAGAATATTATATTAATAGTAAATAGTCCTAACATCTTGGGAACTATGTGATTTAGGTCTGAGTCTGTTTCTTCTCATTCAACAATATAACAAGAGCACTACCCACAATTTCATTAAATGTATCTTTGAAATTAGGATTTTTAATACTATCATTTGTATAGCTGGTTTTTTTTATTTATTTTTCTACCTTTTGTTAGAAATTTAGATTCTTTGCAATATCTCATAATGTGATTAATGTTTTTATACATAAATGTTTTCTCCACATCTCTGATTGTTTCTTTAGTATAGATTCTTAACAGTGATTAACAGTGACTTTGTTGAGTAAAAGTGTTTAAGGCCTATAATTACCCATTTGTCTATAGAAATGAATATACTACCTAGAGATAACTAAACTTTTCTAAGATAACTCATTCTTGCATTGGAAAAATGAAGTTAACCTCTAGGTATTTTAGAAATAGCTAGTATCTAGTAATATTAGCTACTCGTTTAAATAATATCTAGTATATGTGCCAAGTATTGTATTTACATACCTGCATTTGTGGCTTGTATATATTAATATATATATATAATCTCACAATAACACCTTTAGGTAGATTTGATCCCTATTACAGCTGTGAAAAAGTTAAATTTCAGAAAATTGAAGTAATTTGATCAAGATAAAATAGGCAATAAGTGACAGAGTAGGATTTAAACCCAGGTCAGTCTGACTTCAGGCCATGTTTTTCCTGTCCCGTTTTTCTCTTCCTTTGTATTTTCTGTTAAGTTCTGGCAGATTTCTGTTTGTTAATCTTCACGCCAGGATATTTTTCCATTGATTTTTAGATAGGGAGGGAGGGAAGGAAAGAGGGAGGGAGGGAAGAAAGGAAAGAGAAACACGATGTGAGAGAGACACATTGATTAGTTGCCTCCCCCATGACCCTGACCAGGGCCTGGTATGGAACCTGCAATCCAGGTACATGCCCTTGACTGGGAATTGAATCCACAACCCTTTGGTACACAGGTTGATGCTGTAACAGCTGAGCCAAACTGGCCAGGACTGGCAGAATATTTGTTACTAAATAAAGGATTTGTGCCTTGAAAATAAAATTTACACCCACTTATAGAAATATGGTGGTCCTTGCCCAGCTGGTGTGTCTCAGTGGTTGAGCTGACCCAAGAGGTCGCCAGTTTGATTCCCAGTCAGGGCACATGTCCAGGTTGTAGGCCTGATCCCCAGTGAGGGGCATGCAGGAGGCGGCCAATCGATGTTCTCTCTCATCCATGTTTTTATCTCTCTCTCTCTCCCTACCTTTCTGTAATATCAATGAAGAAAAAGAAAAAAGAAATATGGTGGTTCTTTCTTTAAATTGCCATTTCCAGTGATCCTGTGCCTCAAAAAGGAAATTATCAGAGACTTATGTTTGTCTAGATAATTGGACTTTATAATTAGTTTATAGAGGAAGTTTATACTCATACTCTGAATTCGTGCTTCTATGAATTGATCTTTAATGTATTTGATGTACTATTGACTTTCAAACAAACGGGTCCTCAATTTTGTGTTTATTTGGATAAAAAGGGAATTAGACAAAGTGTACTCTGGGGATTTAAAAATAGCACAGAATTATATATATCATTGTTTCTACTTCAGTGTTTTTATCAGTTTCTTAGACATGTGGGTCCTACTGGGTAGGAAGGAAGAAGAAACACATTTGAACACAAGAGATAAATCTCATCAAATATGAAGTTGAAATGAAGGAAGTGTAAGCCTTAATTTCTTATTCCTGAAATTGGCTTAATTCTTCAGTATAGAGATATTTCCTAAGATTTGGGTGTTTAAATTTTCCTTAGAGTAAACCTGATTTTGGGTGGGGAGGAGGAGGGCCCACTCACTCTAAACAACTGAGAAGTGGGCAGGGTTTATAACAAACACTGTTAACATTGTCTTGTCACTAAGATTTCATGCTGGTTTACTGATGCAGGTGTCCAAAGTAGGGACCGTAGATGATGTTAAAGCTTGTAAAATTAGCCCTAGGAGTCAGTGAGGCATATCACCCCTTTCAGATTCAGTCACTCAACCACAAAGTGTTTGCTGAGTAACTAGAATGTGGTTTATTGTCTTAATTTTGAGAACTGAAATTCTCAGATAGCTACATGGAATTTTCTATAGTGATGAAAGTGTTCTCCACCTGTACCATCCAGTATGGTAGTCACGAGCCTTACTGAGTACTGAAAATGTGGCTCAGGAGCTACATTTTTCAGTTTGTTTATTAGATTTGATTAGCTACAAGGGCTGGTGGCGACCTTAGAGGCACAGGAGTAGCAGGTGGCTCTGAATGTGCCGTTTGCACCAGGGATCTTTGTGCAGTTCAAGTTAAAGGTTTCCCATTGCACTCTGTCAAACTGCCTGGCACTTGGCAGCTATGACCAGGTGGAGAAGCATGATCTCCTGTGTGCTTTCTTGTTAACCTCACCGAATCCTCTAGGCTAGCCAACCACCTGCCAATTTCATTCCTTTCCCTTCTCATGCATTGGTTCCTTCAGGAATAATGGCAGGACCTTTCTCGTCAGCATCCAAGTGGTAAGTGCCATCCTTCCTCTGCAGAGGTATGCTGGTATCTAGGCAAAAGAGCAGACTGGCTTTGAAGCCAGTTGGCTTGTCTTTAGCCCTGCCATGGGTTTGGTGTGGAAGTGGTGGTTTTTAAACCTCCTTTGAGGATTGAGATAGTTTTATTTGTCCTGTGGAGTTGTTGTGAAGAGGTCTAAGAGTAGCCAGTGCAGTAAAACCCAGCAGAATCTAACCAGTGAGTATCAATAGCAAAGAAAGCTTTATACAAATGAGCATATGAATGGCTAATGGAATGTGATATTCACTACTAATGACCTATAATTCTTATTAGTCTTTATGATAAAAAAGAATATGGGCCTTGAGGAAATAACCCTAAATATTCCCAATTTTTGCCAAGTGTAGACAATAAGTAATTTGAAATGATTGAAGCTATAACTGCCCTGGCTGGGTAGCTCACTTGGTTAGAGCATCATCCCAAAATGCCATGGTCACGGGTTCAATCCCCAGTTAGGGCACATACAAGAATCAACCAATGAATGCATAAGTAAGTAGAACAACAAATCGATGTTTCTTTCTCTCAAATGAATAATATATGTGTGTGTGTGTGTGTATCTTATTATAACAATAGCAGCAGCAGTACCGACTACCTCACCCACTGAGCACTTGCATGTATAAGCTGGTCTAAGAATTACATCAATTTGTTCATATCATTCTCACAATAAATCCACATAGTACTTATAGCTACTGTTAATGCTCCCATTTTATAGAAACTGAGTCATAGATTAAACATCCACATTCACACAGCTCTCTAGTGGTAACGCCAGGATTCATTAGATCTCTTAGATCTAAAACCAGTGTCTTCTCTCCTGCCTCTCAAATTACCCTGTGCTGTGCAGTAGGGCCTCATGTGGCTGGAAACTTCTGCCCCAGCTCTCATTTTATTCTTCCCAGCTCTCATTTTAAATTTATACCATTTTCAGATTGATGGGACTCAGTTGTATAAGTTCTGGTTTGTTTGTTTAAAAGGCACCCTCGCCCTGGCCGGTGTGGCTCAGTTGGTTGGGTGTCATCCAGTGCACCAGAAGGTTGCCGGTTTGGTTCCTGGCCAGGGCACATGCAACAGGCAGCCGGTCGACACGATGTTTCTATCTCTCTCTCTCTCTCCCTCTCACTTCCTCTCTCTCTAAAAAAATCAATTAAAACCTTTAAAAATGTTCTTTATACATATATCTGGGAAATAGGAATAAAATATTTTTAGCTTACTAGCAAACATGTATTGAGTTCCTTGCACTTGTCAGGTACTGTTTGGCACTCAAAAAGCAAAGATAAGAAGCATTGAGGATTTAGTTGTAGAGACAGACACAAACATTATCAGTGTGAAAAGCACCAGCAGAGAAAAGAGCAACTTTTCCCAAGGAAGCCAGAAGAAGGGGTGACATTCATTCAAAAATTTTTTTTGTTATTGTTGAACCAGTCAAAGACCTCTCACAGAGAGAGCATTTTAGGAAGGACTTAATATAGGTAAGTCCATCTTCTTTCTTCCCAAAGAAGCTCATGTTCCTCCTATTGCAGCACCAATAATGTTTTACTGCACTTAGTTCTTCCCTGGTATTTGTCCCCTGCTTGGACTGGAAGCCCTCGGAGCTAGCCCCGCACACAGCTTAGCCTCACCTGCTGAGATGTGTACACTAGCCAGCCTCCATCCTTGCGCTGGTGGGACTTGGAGTTGAGACTAAACTGTAGAGTGGTTTATTCTATGTGTGTTTTCAGTAAAAGGAAAAATTAAATCTAGATTATGTTCTTCTGGCAACTACAATTCTTAGTCTGACCTCCTTTAGTTAGCTAGCCATTAAAAGACGGAAGGAAGGAATGGAGTGAAAAGAAGGAAGAAAATTTTATTTGTCTTTGTTTTTTTTAGGTTGCTACATTAATCCCATTGACCCATTAATTCTTTTTGTCGCCCATCACAGATTTGCATGCATTCTTCCCAGACAGTAAACAAGCAAAATGATCTTACTTTATGATGTGGAATAATATTTATGCTTTTAAGGGGATTGGGTTATGGGAATCTACATGTCAGTCACAATTGTCCCAATCAACATATTCAGTGTAAAATATATTCTTGATTTAACTAGTTAGTAGATACAGAAAAAAATTGAGAAAGCAAAACTATTAGAAAAAGGAAGAGAAACATCTTTCACAAATCTCAAACTTCCTGAAAACAAATTGCTAACAGGGTATTTCACACTTTGATGGTGTTCGTAGCTATAGAACTGCCCATCTTTGGTGATGATAGAAAAATGGAAAGATATCTCTCTTGGTTTTCCTTCTCTGGTCTCAATGAAATTTTTAAAAAATCTATTGTCTCCTGTTATTTGAGTTTTATATGTAACATTCTCAGTTAAAGAGAATTAGAAAGGTGGTGTGTGTTTTTTTATTACAGTGTGCATTCAATGCTATTTTGTACCAGTTTCAGCTGTGAGCTCAGTGGTCAGACAATCATGAACCCTACAGGTGCGCCCCTGTTATCCCAAGCACCGCCTGGCGCCATGCATAGCACCACAGTATTGCCTGTCCTGCATGCTGTACTTTGCATCCCCATGTCTGTTATGTAACTACCCATTTGTACTTCTCAGTGGAAATGGTTCTTCCTGCAAAACAGCATGTGTGTTTGCGCAGTCATTTCAGTTTTCAGAGCACATTTTGAGAAGTTCACATTTTTATTGAATATATAGTATATATGAAGATTTCCATGAGAAAGCCTAGTTCTTGGACTTCACGAAAGACTGCTACTTTCTAGTTTTGTTTTTCATTCATGTATATTTTAGGCCATTCTGCCGCCATGGCTGCCAGCTTCTCAAGGATGCTGAGTGTTTGCTAGAAAGTAAATCCATATTCTCCAAATTCCAGTGTCATGATGGTGTTCACTAGTGTTATTGGTTGTATAAGCAAATATGTCACACAACCACATTACCTAGCCTCTGCAGAAAAAATTCTCATGTTCAGTTTCCTTTATTAGCAGGCAAAGGAAGTTCTAGCTTTTAAACATCCATATCCATGGTTAACAGTGCTATTTCACTAGGTAGTATGAACTCTCAGTTTCCTTTTATACTTCAGTCCCATAGGAATTAGTGTGCACTTTACAATCACCTCTGACCCTGACCGGTTTGGCTCAGCGGTTAGAGCGCCAGCCCAAGGACCGGTGAGACCCAGGTTCGATTCCGGCCAAGGGCACATACCTCGGTTGTGGTTCGTCCCCAGCCCTGGTTGGGGTCGTGGGGGGGGGCAACCAGAGACACATCAGTGTTTCTCTCTCTCTCCCTCCCTCCTACTCTGTCTAAAGATAAATGGAAAAAATATCCTAGAGTGAGGATTAAAAATAATAATAATAATAATAACACAATCACCTCTGTATTTATTTTATGACTACAAATGTTATGTGATAACCAAAATAAATTTACAGAGCATGTATGGATTGAGATTAATATAGTGAGCTGAACTAGTTTTTCTGAAAATTGAAAATAAAAATGAAACTAAGGTGTTAAACTTGACTGAACATCTGAATTTTTTCTGCAGAGACTTGGGGATGTGGTTCTGTGACATATTTGCTTATCACATTAAATCTAAATATGGTAATTGCCACCAGGCAGCCTCTTGAATGGTCCATGCATTTCTTTCCTTGTGTCTTCTTTCCTGTGGTATCCCTCATCTGCCTACCTGCCCTAGCAAGCCTTCCCTAACCCCAATGGAATTACTCCCAGGTGATCCTTCCTTTGGATATTATACCTCGCTAATACCCTTTTCCTTTTCAGTCTCCGACTGATTCCCAGTTCTCTGGCCCAGTGCCTGGCATGTTATAGGTGGTCAGTAAAAAGACAGTGAAAAGAACCACATGGACCTAGATATGGGTTTTAAAGTCTTTCCAGTATCCTCTAGCCTTGCAAATGTTTTATGGAGGTAGGTTATTATTTGAATTAATTTCTTAGATCATATGAGTGTAAGAAGTTGTATCTGTGACTAAAATTTCAGACTTCCCAAAATATGCTGAATCATACTTTAAACCTCATTTTAGATTACCTAATTCAGAAATTATGATCCTTCAGATCTAGTTAGACTAATGCTTACCTGTGTGGTTAAATTTGGAAGATAAAGGAGATTTGTGACTATATGAGAAATTTGAACAAAATTTCAAAAGTATGTTTACCTTAAAGAATCAGTTATTTTCAAATCCCAGTACTGTTTGTACAGAAACAAATAATGTGCTAATCAGTAGTTAGTTGTATCTGCTATAGATACAGAGAACAGATTGGTGGTTGCCAGAGGTGGGAGTGGGGGTTGAGTGAAATGGGTGAAGAGGGTCAAAAGGTATAAACTTCCAGTTATAAAATAAATAAATCATGGGATATAATGTAAAACATGGTGGCTATAGTTAATAACAATGTATTGCATATTTGAAAGTTGCTAAGAGATCTTAAAAGTCCTCATCACAAGAAAAAAAATTGTAACAGTGTATGGTGATGGATGTTAACTAGACTTATTGTGATCATTTTGCAATATATACAAATATTGAAGAATTATGTTGTACACCTGAAATGAATATAATGTTATAGAGTAATCACCTCCTCCTGCAGTTTCACTTTCTGTGGTTTCAATTACCCATGGTCAACAGCAGTCTGAAAATATTAAATAGAAAATTTGGGAAGTAAACAGTTCCTAAGTTTTAAATGGTGTGCCTTTCTGCGTAGATGATGAAATCATGCATCGTCCTGCTCCATGCTGCCTGGGGCGTGAATTATTTCTTTGGCATATCAATGCTATAGACGCTCCCACCTGTTAGTCACTTAGTGGCCATCTGGGTTATCAGATCAATTGTGGAGGTATCGCACTACTTGTGTTCAAGTCACCCTTGTGTTTTTGATGGTCCCAGGCACAAGAGCAGTGATGCTGACAATTCAGACATGCCAAAGAGAAGCCGTAAAGTGCTTCCTTTAAGTGAAAAGGTGAGTACAATACAATGAGATATTTTAAGAAATAGAGACTACATTTACATGACCTTTATTACAATATATTGTTCTACTTTATTGTTGTAAATCTCTTACTGTGCCTAATTTATAAATTAAATTTTATTATACAGGATGTGACAAAAGTAGGTTTATAGTTGTGAGTATGCAAAACACAGAGTTTATTCTTGTATTATTATTTATTAATTATTATATTGTTTATTTGTATTACAACTGTAAACCTACTTTTCCCCACCCTGTATATATAGGAAAAAACATAGTATGTATAGGATTCAGTACTGTCCACAGTTTCAGGATCCACTGGGGGTCTGGGAACATATCCCTCTATGGATGAGGGGAGACTACTATATGTCAATTATATCTCAAATTAAAAAAAAAAAATTAGTTGTATCTGTTTAAGAAGGTTTTCCAGACTTTCTCTTTCCTGAGGATCATGGTGTTGTTTTTTTATGTGTGATTTAACGTAATGAACTAAATTTCTTGACAAATCATTTCTATTCTAGACTAATTCAGTTTGAGTAACTTGAATCAGAAAGAATTTTACTGAATATGTATATCCATATATTTTTGTTTTATGTATAATTAAGTAAATATGTCATTAGTATAAATGTTCCCTGGAAGTTTCCCCATGTTTCCTGCAGAAGATGTGGGCTGGATGACCAGATCACATGCTCGAGTGGCGTGGCTTGAGTCTGGCAGAGCCCTATAGCTGAGCCAAAGGCCACTATTTCTGCGTTAGGTTTCCCTTCTTTAAAGCAAAGTTAACAACATTGACATACATATGTAAGTGCTATTTTTGAGAAAATATAAAATCACTCAGCCACATTTCAAAAGAGTTAAAACATTTTTTGCTAAGTTCTAAATAATTTGATTAATTATAAAAGATATCCACATTAATAGTTGCCAGGTAAGTTAATAACTTTTAAAAATATGCTTGTTTTAGTCCTGGCCAGTTTGGCTCAGCAGTTACAGCGTTGGACCAAAGGGTCGCGAGTTCAATTCCTGGTCAAGGCTATATACCTGGGTTGCAGGTTCAATCCCTGGCCTGGGTCAGAGTTGTGCGGGAGGCAGCCAATCAATGTGTCGCTCTTACATTGATGTTTCTCTCTCTCTCCTTCCCTCCCTCCCTTCCTTCCATTCTATGTATAAAAAGAAAAATCAATGGAAAAGTATCCTTAGATGAGTATTAACAAAAAAAGAAAAAGTATGCCTGTTTTTATTACTAAAAAGATTCCCTTGCTTTTTGTATTTTGTTGCATTGTATACTGCAACTAATAAACCAAAGAATCAATATATATATTAGTTGTGTTTACTGTTTCTAAAAACCACAAACTGAGAATGATAAATTATTAGTATAGTTTAGTATTTGCTAATTTTACTATACTCTTCTGTTATATATATGTAGGAAAGTCATAGTATGAGCTCAATTTGAATAAAGTTTAAAACCATGTATTTTATAATAAAGGGCCTTTAACTTAAGATGGCCAAAGCACTGATATTATATATGTGCTGTAAAGAGAATTATAAGTTTTATTTTTCTGATATTAAAAGTTACTTAATAAAGACTTGTTTCCATTTTTTTTCAAATTTAAAAATAAATAAATAAAAAGGTTCCCTGCCAGGTTAACCTTCTTTGTCAGATTACTATGAATTCCCATATTTCAAAGTTAATTTATTTTATCCAGAATATGTTTTGAACATTTTCATATAAAATTGAGTTCAGCGTTGAAAAAAGTAGAAGAAAATAAGCTAGTTAGTAGGCAAATAATAAAATATGGAGTGTTACATTTGATTAGCTACTAAAAATACTAGCATTCTAATATAGATAAGCAGGGAATTTGAAGTATAGGCCCTTCAAGTCTGCCTATAAATAAGAGGACGATGGGAGAAAAGTGATCAAAAACACCAAGAATGTAATGCTTGAGGTTTGTGGGTACATTTGTACATTTACCTAATGTAAGTTGCAACTCGACCAGGCCAAATGTATTAATAGTTTTTATTTATGTTGATGGAATAATCCTGCATCTAGCATGGGTTTGCTCACTCTGTCAAAAAGAGATGGGAAAATTGCTCCCTTTTGGACTTGCTTATGTATGTGTAAATTATGCCTCTTTTGCAGATAAATTGCTCGTAATTAGCCATATGGCCCTGCCAGGGAAGCAAAGAACATCAATGAATCCTTTTGAGAAAGGGCTTACATTAAGTAAAAAAGATTATCTTTTTTTGGACTTGAGCTAAATATAAGATTGAACTAAAATAAATCATTTTCTTTTATTTAAATAAAAGCTCGTCATTAAAATTGCTTTGAAAGTTGTAGTGATTTTTTTTATGGCAGAAAAAGGCTAAATTAAGCATTTTAGTTGGAGTTTTCTCTATTTTTAATTCAGTCTAATCTTAATGTCTTTAAACAAGACTTTGTATTGGACAGAACATAGTTCTGATATTGGTATGTTTATCTGTAAACTGAAAGGTTTTAAATACAAACCAAAAGTTTGTGGATTTTTTTTAAATTCTCACCCGAGGATATTTTTCCATTTATCTTCAGATAGAGTGGGAGGGAGGGAGGAAGGAAGAGAGAGAGAGAGAGAGAGAGAGAGAGAGAGAGAGAGAGAGAGAGAGAAAGAAACATCAATGTGAGAGAGAGACACATCAACTGGTTGCCTCCTGCACAACCCCGACGGGCCAGGGATGAACTGCAACCGAGGTACATGCCTTGGCAGAAATTGAACCCGCAACTCTTTGGTCTGCACTGCTGAGCCAAACTGGCCAGGACCACACCAGAAGTTTTACCTAGTGCTTTCTTCTTAATTTAGTTGTTGCAATAATATTGCGTTTTAATATTTTTAAAATTAACTTGAAGGGAAAAGCTGGCAGTTTATGACATCTTTTGTCCACCCGGCTATGTGCAGTGTATTTGCAGTTGTACCCAAGCAGGGCTGGACACTATGCCCCACCCCCTCTCATTTTCTTGTAGTCTCTTGTTCTCTGTTTGTCTCTACCTCTGTGTCTGTATATTTCATACAACTTTTTTCTTATTTCTGGGTTGCCATACCTATAGTCTATAGGCTTAAAGTATTAATATTGAAATTTTAAATAAATTATATGGAAATATGCTAGACACTAAGGAATTTGTCTAGATTAACATAAACTACAATCTTGTAGAAAATATAGGTCTAGTTCTTGAACAACAATCATATAGGATGACAGGCTTTACATATAGTTACATGCTGTACAATTTAGAGAGGTAAGCTGAGCCTAGGACATATTACATAAAGTCATATTAAGCATTTTATCTTTGAGCAGAGAAATTTGCATAACATAAATTTTGCATAAAAACCAAATTCATGTTTGCATGGCTAGGACTGATACTTGACAGAAATTAGATAATGATCATTATTGTTAATATAGGTGTTTTTCCTTAATAAAGGGAATTCTTTGAGGCTAGAACCCTCAGAAACTTAAATCAACCAGGATGATTTGGGGTTCTGGGTTTTTTTAGAATGAATAATATTTCAGAACTTACCTTAAAATTTTTAATTAAACTTTTTATTTTGATAATTGTAGATTTACATGTAATTGGAAGAAATACTATAGAGAGGTCGGATCCTTTTCACTCAGTTTCCTCAGTGTCAACATCTTGTAAAATTATAGTGCAATATCACAACCAGGCTATTAACATTGATACAATCCAAATACAAACTAATTCCATCACCACAAGGATCACTCATGTTGCACTTTTATAAATGTGTCCACTTCCCTGCTTTCCCCTTCGCTCCTGTCATTAAACCCTGGCAACCACTGTAGAGATAGATTTTTCCTTTTCACTCGGCATAATTCCCTAGAGATTCATCTACATTGTTGTGTGTATCAATAGTTCATTCCTTTTTATTGCTGACTAAGTACTATGGTATGGATTTAACAGTTTGTTTAACCATTCACTCATTGATGACATTTTAGGTTGCTGCCAGTTTGGGCTTTTATGAATAAAGCTGCCGTGAACAATCCTATGTATGTAGGTTTTTGTATAAAAATAAGTTTACAACTCTCTTAGATAAATGCCCAGGAGTTTAGTGGGTTGTATGGCAGTGGCATGTTTAGTTGCTTATTCATTTGTTTTTTTTTTAATCGCCAAACTTGTCTAGAGTGTGTGTCCATTTCCCACCAGCAATATATGAGCAATCAGTTTCTCTACATCCTCACCGCATTTGGTGGCGTTGCTGTGTTCCGTTTCAGTCATTTTGATAGTGTAGAGGTACCTCATTGTGGTTTTAATGTGCATTTTCTTAATGCCTGATGATGTTATACATCTTTTCATGTGCTAATTTTCCATTTGTATATATCTTCAGTAAATTGTTCATAACTATTGTCCATTTCTTTTACTGTGCAGTTTTCAGAGTTTTTTGTGTATTCTAGCCTAGTCCTTTCTTGTATATGTGGTTTACAAATATTTTCCCTCTTTGTGTTGTCTTTTTTTTTTTTTTTTATCCTCGAAGACATTTCTCCATTTTTTGTTCAGATAGAGTGGGAGGGAGAGAGAGGAAGAGAGAGAGAGATAAACATCAATGCGAAAGGGACACATCAAGTGGCTGCCACCCACATGACCCAACCAGGGCCGGGGACAAACTGCAACCGAGGTACGCGCCCCCAACGGGAACCGAACCCGGGTCTCCCTGGACCGCAGGCCGACGCTCTAACCACTGAGCCAAACCGGCCAGGGCTGTGTTTGGTCTTTTAATCCTCTTAACAGGGTCTTTCTCATAGCAATTTTATTTTAGTTTTGATGAAGTCCAGTTTATCAAATTTTTTATGGGTCAAATTTTTTAACCTCAAGTTTAAGTATTCTTTGTTAAGCCCTGTTACCTAAGATTTTCCATGTTTTTTTTTCAAAAAGTTTTATGACTTCATAGTTTACTTTTATGTATTTAATTTTTTCTAGCTTTAATAAGGTGTAATTGGTAAATAAAAGGTGTACAACATGATTTATATACATATACATTGTGAAATAATTACCACAGTCACACTACTTAACACATACTTCAGCATACATAGTTACCTTTTTGTGTGTGGTGAGAACACTTACAATCTACTCTCTTAGTAAAGTTCAAGTGTACAATACAATATTATTAACTAAAGTCACCATGCTATACATTAGATCTATGATCTTATTTATCTAATAACTAAAAGTTTGTACCATTTGGCCAACATCTCCCCATTTATCCCACCCATAGCCCCTGGCAACTGCTTCTAGATCAACTCTTTTCGATTCTACATGTAAATGAGATTATATAGTGTTTATCTTTCTGTGTCTGGTTTATTTCACTTGGCATAATGTCTCCCAGGCCCATCCATATCCATGCTTTCGCAAATGGCAGGATTATCTTCTTTTTATGGCTAAATAATATTCCATTTTATGAGAGAAAGAGAGAGAGAGAGAGAGAGAGAGAGAGAGAGAGAGAGAGAGAGAGAGATTGATTTTCTTTAACAACAGACAAAGGGTGTTTCTATGTTCTATGTCTTGGCTGTTGTGAGTCATGTTGCAGTGAACGTGGGACTGCAGATCTTTGAGATCCTGATTTCATGTCCTTTGGGTACCTACCCAGAAGGGGGTTACTAGATCACGGGGCAGTTGTGTTTTAAATTTTCTGATGAAGTTCTGTACTGCACCAGTTTGCATTCCCATCAGAAGTGTGCAAGGCTTCCCTTTTCACCACACCTTCAAAAACTCTTGTTATTCTTTATCTTTTTGATAACAGCCATTATAACAGATATGAGGTGGTATCTCATTGTGGTTTTGATTTGCATTGCCCTGATGATTAGTGATGTTGAGCACCTCTTCATACACCTGTTGGCCATTTGTATGTCTTTTTTGGAAGTATGTCTCTTCAGATCCTCTGCCCATTTTTTATCAGGTTATTTGGGGTTTTTCTATTGAGTTGTATGGGTCCTTACATATTTTGGGTATGAATCCTTATCAGAATATGGTTTGCAAACCTGGCTGGAGCTGGGTCATGGACTGATTTAGGGTCCACAGCTGGGATTGAGGTTGGCTAGACTGTTACCTAAGGGATGAGGCGGTGTGGCTCCTCCTAGGTCCCCTGGCAGATGGTGCAGGTGGCAGGACCAAGGCCAGATGGGGCTTGTAGCCCAGTCCAAAAGGGATGAGACTGGTTTGCAGGTCTGTAGCCAGGACCACAGTTGGCATGTCTACCACCTAGGCATATGCCCACATTCTCAAAATGGCCCTCTTCAGTCTTGGGCTCCACCAGGGTTTTTCAATGTCCTACCTGAATACCATGCTCCCACAAAGGCACTTCAGGCCCTGAATGACTGTCAAATTATTGTTGGTGGTGGGGAATGTGAGGAGGGTCCTATTTTGCCATCTAGCTGATGTCCCATGTGAACTATGTTTATCTGCAAAAAAATTTTGCTGGGATTTTGATGGAAATTACTTTACAGCTGTGTAACTATTGGGGGAGAATTGGCATCTTTATGATGTTGAGTCTTTCAGTCCATAAATGTGGTGTGTCTCTCCATTTGTTAAGGTCTTCTGTGATTTATTTCATTCAGAGTTTTGTAGCTTCAGAATGCAAGTCATGTGCATGTTGTGTTAGATTTACATCAAAGTTTTTTGCATTTTTGCAATTATGAATGATTTAGATTTTTAGTTTTGGTTCCACATGTTCATTGATAGTATATAGAAATACATTGGATTTTTTTGTTATGCTATGACCTTGCTGAATTCACTGATTTGTTTTAGGAATTATTTTGTTGATTCCTTGTAATTTTCTATATGAGCAATCATGTAATCTTCTGATACTCTGTTCAGTTGTTATATTAAATATTGAGAGAGGGGTGTTGTAGTCTCCACTTTAATTGTGAATTTGTTGATTTTTTTCCTTCCAGTTTTATTAGTTTTTGCTGCATGTGTTTTGAATCTTGGTATTTGGTGCATTCACATGTAAGATTGCTATGTCTTCTTGGTGGACGACCCGTTCATCATGTAATGTTCCTCTCTGTCTCTGATCATTTATTTTGCACTGAAGCCTGCTTCATGTGGTATTAGCATTTCTGCCCCATTGTATTTGCATTCATGTTTAATGTCTACATGATATATTTTCCCCATCCTTTTACTTTAATCCTACCTATATCTTTATATTTGAGGTGAATTTCTTATAGATAGCATGTAGATGGATCCTGTTTTATAACCCATTCTGCTAATCTATCTTTTTTTTTACTATTTATTTATTTATTTATTTATTTATTTTGAGAGAGGGAGATCGACTTCTTGTTCCACCTACTTATTCATTCATTGGTTGATTCTTGTATGTGCCCTGACCGGGGATCGAACCCAAAACCTTGGTGTATTGGAATCATGCTGTAACCAATTGACCTACCCCACCAGGGATGCTAATCTTTTAATAGGTTTATTTAAACCATTTACACTTAATGCAATTATTGATATGCTAGGACTAAGTCTGCCTTTTTGTGTTTTGTTTCTGTGTGTTTCTCTGCTTTCCTTTTCCTGGTTTCAGGTGGGTTACTTGAACATTTTTTAGAATTTCATTTTAATTTGCTTATGTTTTTGTATGTATCTCTTTTTATAGCTATTTCTGTACTCATTACATTGTGTATATATAACTTATCACAGTCTACTAGGTCAACATTTTGCCATTTTGTGTGAAGTATACAAATCGTACTTCTTATATCCCTTTACTGTCCTCATTTATAATATCATTGTCTTAAATATTTCCTGTGCATGCATTTAGAACCGTATCAGACAGGGTTGTAATTTTGCCTCAAATCCAAATAAAATTTCGAAAACTCCACAGGAGTAGAAAAGCCTATTGTACTTACCTATATTTTCCCACTTATATTTCTTTCCACGGATCTTGAGGTTCTGTTCTTTGCTTGTTCAGTCTGTTTTCTTTGTTGTTCTTATTGGTTAATATCTATTATTTTATCTTCAAGTTTACTTATTCTTTTCTCTGTTCCCTCCATTCTGCTGTTGAACCCATCATTGAGTTTTCTTATTTTTATTATTATATTTCTTAGTTCTAAAATTTTCATTAAAAATATTTATTTGCCAAGATTGTATATTTGTTTGCTGAGACTTTCTATTTTTGTCTTGTTTGCATTTCAAATTGTTCATTGAAGCATGTTTATAATGACTGCTTTAGTATCTTTGTCAGATAGTTCTAACATCTGTGCCATCTCAGCATTGTCATTTATTAATTGTCTTTTTTTATTCAATTTAAGTTTTTTCCCCCTGGTTTTTAGTATAACAGGTGATTTTTTTATGGCAACTTGTACATTTTGGCTATATGATACTCCTGATCTGATCTTCTTTAAATTTATTTATGTGGCTTTGTCTGATATACTGCTCTGAGAGGGTAAGTGGGGTGCGGGGGGTGCTTACTACTGCCAGGTGGAGGTAGAAGTTCAGATTTCCCACCTGACCTCCATTGATATCTGAGGGGGAAGGACTCCCTGTTGCTGCTGGGCAGCTGTGAGTTCCAGCTTCCTGCTAGGCTTCCACTGACATCACCTGGCTGGGAGGGTGCTTCTTCCTGCTCCCCACATGGCTTCCACTGGCAACCCTGGAATAAGGTCGGAGGGTGGAAGGTGGCCTCAGTAATGTGGGCAGTAGTTCAAGTTCTGACGTTCTGCTAGGCCTATTCTGACTCTGTGCCAGAGGGGTAAGGAGGGATGTTTGATTACTAATGTGCGGTGGGGATGGAAGTCCAGGCCCCCCAGGTGGTCTCCACTGTGATAGTGCGTACGTGGGGAAACTCATTACAAGCCTGCAGGAATGAAAGGCCCAGCACCCTGTCCCAGCTTCTCTCACCACCCCAACTGGGCTGGAGGGACTCCTCCTTACAACCTGAGGGTGGAAGTCTGCGTTCCCCACTCACCCGGGGCTGGTGTGTGTGGAGGTGGGTAACAGCGTTTCTGGGATGTTTGCCTGGAGTGGAGCAGTTGTTTTCTACAAGGTTTCTATCTCACTAGGCTGCCCCTTCCCTAGTCCTCTGGTTGAAGGGAATAAACTTTTGTAGGGACTTCTTCTGTCTGTAGCCATTACTGTTTCCAGGTTTCTAGGTTCTTCATCTCCAAGTCTAAAATGTAAAAGGTAAGAGAAAACCCAGAAACTCCTTGTTCCTTAAGTCCCAAGGGCTTTAAGTCCTGGCTGGTCTGCTTGCTTCTCTCCACCTCTCAGTGTCTTCTTATATTTGGTTTATATGTTATGTCAGGTATTTTAGTTGTACTTAATGAAAGAAACAGGAGAAAGTATGTCTAGTCCATCTTCCTGAAAGTGGACGTCATAATTTTTCCTTACGTTAAGCAGTACTACCTGTTCAGGCATGAGTGTTCATCTTCTCGAATCAGATGCCTGCGGAAAGCCAGGAGAATATACGTCTGTTATACTTCCAGACTGCTTCTCCACTTACACATGAGGTATTTCAGTGGCTGTGGTCCATTTGAAAGCATTCCTTTGACATTTGATGTCAAGTTATTTGAAAGATTAGAGCTGTCAGAGTGTATAAAGATTTTATTTGTAATAACAGTTATTTTGATGAGTAATTCTTGGGGCTTGTTGATAGTCTTTGCTCACTCCCTGCATTTCTCCCTGAGGCATTCTAAGGCCATCATCTGCCTCAGGAGGGGGATCTGAGCGAGCTCCAGCCCCGCGCTGGAAAAGTAAAAGTGGATCCTCTGGCAGTCACTCCTGAGCGTGAGGGCAGCTGTCAGGCAGTGGACTGGCTTGGTTTTATTTGTACACAGCAGGCAAGGCATTGCTCTTTGTATTCCTGACTTTACAAGAACATGAGGGGAATCCAGCTTTGCAAATAAACTGTTGTATTTTTCCCCTTTCCAGGCAAAAGCTTATTATCCCAAATGGAAGTTGCCCTGTTATTCTGAATACTTATTTCTGTCAGAAAGTTGTTGCCAAAGAAGATTCAAGAACAACACATGAAGTGAACTTCTGGGACATACCCCTTCCAAGAAGAAACATCACTTTGGCCCAGATGTTTAGATTTAAGAGTCTAACAAAGAATTCACCTGAAAGCCAGGTACCTCTCTTTGGCTTAGACGTTTTATGCTTTGTAATAATATTTGAAAGGGTTATAAGTGAAGATGTTTACTTTTGCTCTTCCTTCAAATATTCAGCAAATATATATGCGAAAGCATCTTCTATTATTGTTATGCCTAAAGAAATTATGGTTCAGCCAGGCCGGTGTGGCTCAGTGGATTGAGCATCGTCCCATGGACTGGGAGGTCCCGGTTCCATTCCCAGTCAGGGCAATGCCCAGGTTGCAGGCTTGTTCCCCAGGAGGGGGTGTGCAGGAGGCAGTCGATCCATGTTTCTCTCTCACATCCATGTTTCAATTTTGCTCTTCCTTCTGATCTCTCTTAAAAAAAAAAATCAATAAAAACATACTTAAAAAAAGAAATTATGGTTCAGTTCAGTATTTAGTTGTGGTTTCTATAGTATTTTATATTTTTAATTATGTATTTTTAATCTTTATTCTAATTGATTAATATATATGAGTGTTCATTTTTTTCTGTTCTCATTTTATAATTGTCTAAGATTTTTGTTTAAGCTCTCTTTTATTATTAAAAAATACATTTTTCTTTTTCACAATATCTGTGTCCCTTGGGATAAAAAGAGCTGCATAAACTTGAGATTATAAACTGGAGATTTTTGGGGGGAATTTTATTGGCCCTGAGCCATGATCATCTTGCAAGATGAATTTAGGGAACTACTAAAGTTCACTTGCCGTGGGCATGAAGCACCCTCCTGGGACCCCTCTGAGCTCCGCGGCTCCCAGTGGACCTCTCTCTAAAATCAATTTTTTTAGAAAAACATAGGCAGTAAACTTAAAAAAAAAAAAAAAAGAGTGTCTGGAGGGAATGATATAAAAAGGAGGACTCTAATCAATTTAATTGTACTCAGAGTATATTACTGCTTCAGATTCATGAGCTGTGTTTCAGCAGCAGGGACGATGGGGCTGCAGCATGCGGTGAAGAGCATGGACTTTAGAACCAGGTGTCTGGTTTGGTCCTGCCTCCGCCACTTTCTGCTAGGCGACCTGTGTAATGTCTCTGCGTCTCAGCGCTCTTATCTGTAAAATGGTGATAATGATATAATCCACTTCCTTGGTTTGTTGTAAGGTTAAATATATTTGTTATGTAAAGTACCTGGAATGTAGGAAAGACTAGAAGTGCTGTTTTCTTATTTTGATATTTAGTATCATAAAGGGTTGTTGGGAGGCTACATGAACATGTAGAGTGCCTGGCCTAGTGGACTGCACGTAACAAATACTGAATAACATGGCTTATTTTTATTAAACCTTACTCATTCTTTTATTCTGTTTTTTTAAATAATTTGATAACTATTTATTTATTTATTTTAGCTAATCCTCACCTGAGGATATTTTTTCCATTGCTTTTTAGAGAGAGTGGAAGGGAAGGAGGGGGGTAGAGAGAAAGAAACATCTATGTGAGAGAGACACATCAATCAGTTGCCTCCCACACAAACCCAGCCCGGGCCAGGGATTGAACCCGAGACCCTTCAGTGCTCTGGCTGATGCTCTACCCACTGAGCCATACTGGTCACAGCTATTTTGTTTTTTAATTTGTCCTGTTGGGATTGTTACCTCATAAAAGAAAAATTTTCTAAATTGCCATGAGATATTTTAATAACAGGACTTTCTACATGTTTTCAAAGTCTTAAGAGGGTCTGTTTCGCCTGTCCAGTGTGACTTAGTGGTTGAGCGTCGACCCATGCACCAAGAGGTTGCCGGTTCGATTCCTGGTCAGGACACATGCCCAGGTTGTGGGCCCAATCTCCAGAGGGGGGCATGCAGGAAGCGACCAATCGATGTTCTCTCTCATCGATGTTTCTATCTCTCTCTCCCTCTCCCTTCCTATCTCTCTAAAATCAGTAAAGAAAAAATATTTTTTAAAAAAAAGATGGTCTGTTTCCATCAAAGGAAACAGTCTTTGTTCCATGTTCTCTTGCTCACCTGGCCTCCTTGCCAGTACTAGTTACCTGCAGACATTGAGGTCTTGTTTTTTTATATGTATAGGTTTCTTATATTTATTTCCCTTTAGTGTTCTGCATTTACATCAGAGGATTACCTAAGAATATTATTACTTGTTTGTAGTGTGCCATCATGAGTCAGACTGAAAATTTCCCCTTTGCGTGTCTTGGCCAGGTCATGTGTAGTCTCACCACCGTGAGGACAGACTGGGCCCACAAGCATAACGAAGCAAAACAGTGCCTCTCATCTCCAGCTCCCCTGAGGGAGTCTCTCCTGGATACGGTAGAAAGCCAAGGAGCCGCCACGTGGTCAGGAGTTGGAGTCCCAGTGGTGGTGCAGAGAGTGTACTTTCTTCCCTGCAGGAATCAGCAGGGAGGTGGCTCAGCTGCTCCACCCACCTCAGACCCACCTAGAGTTCGGTGAGTGACAGGACACAGGCATGGGGGTGCCTAGAGTTACAGAGAAAAGACATCTTCCAGGAGCAGTTGCTTGGCTGCGTTCACCACATACATGGTTTGGTCTGGTTTGTTTGTTGTCTTGCATCACAATTTGGGACCAGGGCGTGACAAAAGAGTCTGTCTATTTATTTATATAAAAAGTCCTAAAAAATAATCTAATTTGTTGCATTTACTTTTACCTTTAATGGTTCATGTTATTGCGAGTAATACAAATATAAGAAATACTGGAATTGTTACAGAAAAACCAAGCTGTGGTTACCATACCTAAAAAGATCACTCAGTGTATTGTCTATCAAGTTTTACATCTCTTAAAAGCCTGAGTAAGTACATGGCAGTTAGTAAATCTGTAAATTGGCCTTGCAGAGAGTACTGTTTCAGTCTCTGTGAATCTCAGCACTACCTGACAGAGTGCTCCGCGGTGATGTAAATGCTGTATATCTGCACTGGCCAGTGAGGTAGCCACTGACTGCACATGTCTGTTGACTGCATATGTCTTGGCTAGTGGGACTGAGGAACTACATTTTTAATTTTGTTTAATTTCAATTAGCTTATTTTAAGTAGCTCCACATGTCTAGTGGCTGCCTCGTTGGACAGCACAGCTGGGTGAATACGTACGTAAACCGGGCCAGATACGTGATTCAGAGTCCTCTGCTCTACGCACTGAGAATGATGTCTTCTTTTCTGCTCAGATGTAGGTCCTTCCTGGTTTTACATTTTTTTCAAATAGCTGTAGACACATTGTTGACTGAAGAGTCTATTAATTTATGTCAGAGCCCTGGCATAACCGTTTGAGGTTGTCTTTCTTTCTGTTAAGTTGCCCTTGGAGTAGTAATATGGATTTACAACAAAAGACAAATTAACAGTATAGATGCCAGTTTATCAATCATTTTTCTGTCTGCTCTTACTAAGAACATATACTGCAGAAGTAATCGTTAATGCTTTCTATTTGAATGTGCCTTCTGGCGCTCCTCCGAAGGAACGACAGGAACTTCTGTGTTGATTGGAATTCTCTCCAAGTGTGTGACCCTTGAATGAAAGGACTCTGAATTTCAGAATGTCCCCTTTAGGTGAGGAGTTAAAGAATATTTCTTTTGGAGTATAGAAAAATTTTCTTTTTGTTTATGTATGTGTGTGAAATCCTTGTACTCTGACTGAAATCTGTGATAAATCTAAATAGAATTATCTGAGACAGGTAGAGATTAGACACAGGTTTGGTTTTGCTTAGCTTTTTACGGTATGTACCCACTGTTAGGTTTTGGAGACGCTGATGTTGAGTAGCTGGGCAGTGAGGGTCTCGGTAAAGCTTTCCCAGACCAGCACACAAAACACGGAGGAGGTGGGGACAGCAGGGACTGAGTCACATGATGAGAAGGCGAGATAAAGCTGACAGCGAGGTGGCTCCCCATGAGTAATCACAGACCTGCACCTCCAAGGCTGTGTCCGCAGGTCCCTTCAGCAGGACTTGTTTTGCTTGTTGAGCAAGTTGGAAGCTGAGTCTGGTGAATTCTGTCAGTGGTCCGCCTCGTGAATGCTGCGGATGGAACCCACGCTGGGACGTGGACTGTGGCTCTGCTCGTGGTGGACTGAAAGGAGGCCAGGCACAAACCTCAGAAACAAGAAAACAGTTATTTAGATGTAATGAAATGCATTGTTCGTGGTATGTTTCTTGTAGTACTTATGAGATTGTGTATTGCTGAGGCTAGAGTCCCATTTTACAGATGAGGAAACAGCCTCAAAGAGGTTCTTATTTGCTGACAGTTATATTGGTGGACAAAAAGAAAAACATGAGATTTAGAATCCAGAAATGACAGAGTTGTACAAAGTGTTGATGCCAAAACAGGAGAAAACTGAGTTAGAAAGCGAGCTGTGTTTAGATGAAGGCTGACTTAGAGGTCAGGCCATCCTGGGGCAGCAGAAATGGAAGTGCCCAGCCACGGGGCAGTAAGTGGACTGTGTGGGAAAAGGAACTTTCAGACAGAGGAGCAAAACATGTGGCCTTGGGTTTGAGGACAAGGCTTCTGAGAGAGCTTTTGAGTACAAAAAGTCCTATTTTATAACTGATCATTAATATTTTCTGGTTTCATCTGCTATAATAATGATAAGACTCTCCAGTGTACAAATCAAATTAATATAGAAGGGAAATTATACTTAACCCTCTACTAATTCTTTGCCAATGTGTATATAAAGAAAAACATATTAAATGATCTGCCTTGGAGAATTATTTAACAGTGTTTTCATATGTAGACTTTTTATACATGTACATGTAACATGTATAGAAGAGAAAACATTATTAGAAGTCTTAGGTACATGCCTTGGAAGACCCCTTTCTTTTCTGCTTGCAATGTCTACCTCGAACTTCTTGGTCATAGATCAATTTGCGTGTCGCCCTGTGTTACACATCTGTGTCCATCTTGTCCAGAGGATGCGTGCAGCAGACAGGAAGGGACGTTCCCAGGGACCCTGTGTCACTGAGGACGGCTCCGAGTCTGCTCTTCCGTCATAACCGGCTTCACCTCAGAGATCTTCCTGACTGTCAGTGACTGAAAGACTTTTATCATTGTGTGTTTTCTACAAAGCATCAGAATAGCCATGTCAGAAGAAATTAGGGTCTTGTGAAAACCAAAGCAACTGCGATGGTGTGTACTTTTTGCCACATTAATTCCCCCTGCCCTGCTCAGACCAGGTCAGATGATTCCTGATGAAACCCTGTGATGAGTTTTGTCATAACTTTATTTAGCACCGTGATTGTAGGTGTCAATCCCAATCTGTTCCCAGGGCTCTAGCAATATCACTTGTCTGAGCTCAGTAAGAGCTTATCTTCTGGTGGCAGACAGCACAGGTTTTGCCAACTTTGAAATTAAAGGAAACTTATTTGAAGCCAGCTGGTCCTGAACAAGGTCAGATAAATTTGGTCAAAAGGCTTATGTCCTCTGAGCTGTGAAACATTATTAAAAATATACTTTACCCCTGGCCGGTTTGGCTCAGCAGTTAGAGTGTCGGCCCGTGGACCGGAGTCGAGGGTTGGATTCCGGCCAAGGGCACATACCTCGGTTGCGGTTCGGTCGCGGCCCTGGTCGGGTTCATGTGGGAACAACCAATCAATGTGTCTCTCTCACATCAATGTCTCTCCCTTTCTCTCTCTCTTTCCCTCCCTCCCTCCCTCCCTCCCTCCCTTCCACTCTATCTGAAGATAAATGGGAAAATATCCCTGGGTGAGGATTAAAAAAATACACACACACACACACACACATACACTTTAGATTTCAGAAATATAATATGTAGCAGTCTCCTGTCCATTGTTCTGGGTGACTTCTTTTAACTCAAGCTATTAAAGAAAACATTTCTTTTTTTTCTTCTTCTTTATTGATTTTAGAGAGAGGGGAAGGGAGAGGGAGAGAGATACAAACATCCATGAGAGAGAACATCGATTGGCTGCCTCCTACATGCCCCTCACTGGGGATCTGGCCCAAAACCTGAGCATGTGCCCTGACCAGGAATGGAACTGGTGACCTCTTTGTGCATGGGTCGACACTCAACCACTGAGCCACACCGTCCCGGCATACAGAAACATTCCTACTATGTTTCTCAAGGGGTTGTAAGTCAAATTTCCAACAGTAACTTAAGTTTTATAACTCATTAACATCTGCCCTGGCCGGTTTGGCTCAGCGGTTAGAGCGTCGGCCTGCGGTCCGGAGAGACCTGGGTTCGGTTCCTGCTAAGGGCATGTACCTCGGTTGCAGTTTGTCCCCGGCCCTGGTTGGTCGTGCGGGTGGCGGCCGCTCGATGTGTCCCTTTCACGTTGATGTTTCTCTCTCTCTCTCTTCCTCTCTCTCCCTCCTACTCTGTCTGAATAAAAAATGAAAAAATGTCCTCAGGTCAGGATAAAAAAAAAAAAAAAATCGAAGGTAACAAAAAATTAATCCAGAAGACACTCTAACCATTAAGCTGAGTGATTGGTTTAGAGCCCAAAACCCCTTTCTGTAGATCCACTGCATGTTGAATGACATTAAATAAATGCATGACTAATGAAACAATGGGCTTTTTTAGCAGAGAGGGAACATTGGCCTTGGAGATCATCTGTAGCGGAAGAAACCAAGGCAAAGGAGAAGCGCGTGGATTTCTAGTGAGTCCCTACCTCGTGGCACAGCAGAATCTAGACCAGTGGTTCTCAACCTTTTCATCTCATAGCACACAAACTAATTACTAAAATTCTACAGCATACCAAAAAATATATTTTTTGCCAAGCTGACAAAAAAAAAATAGGTATGATTTTGATTCATTCACACTGGACAGCTATTGTTGTGTTGGCTGCTGTCATTTTTTAATTTGACAATCTAAGGAAAAGAGGTCAGTGCCCCTGACTAAATAGTCAGGCATTGCGTGTTTTAAAATTCTTGCAGCACACCGGTTGGAAATTGCTGATCTAAACCATATCACTTTGCTCCCAGTCCGTGGGCATTGCCATTAAACACTGCCTTTCTTTCTCCCGTTCTGAAACATTCACTTCCTTTCTCCTTGAGATATTTAACGTAGAGACAAATAGTTTAGTTTTATCCCTTAGAGATGCATGATCTTTCTTGCACGTCACTGCGGAAGTATTTATAATGGGAGAGTTCGTCTTGTGAGGACACAGGACTTGCTCAATGTTCATGTGTTTGGACAAAAAGCTAGAAGGACAGAACCTTCCAGTTGAACAGTTTATTTATTTTTTTTAATTTTTTTTTTTTATCCTCACCGAAGGACATTTTTACATTTATCTGCAGGTAGAGCAGGAGGGAGAGAGGGAGGAAGAGAGAGAGAGAGAAACATCGATGTGAGAGAGACACATCAACTGGTTGCCACCCACACAACCCGAACCAGGGCCGGGGACAAACTGTAACCGAGGTACATGCCTTTAGCGGGAACTGAACCCGGGACTCTGGTCCGCAGGCCGACGCTCTAACCGCTGAGCCAAACCGGCCAGGGCTAGTTTAACAGTTTAATAGTTATGTTGCATTATAGTTTAATGGAAATTCATTGAGCTGAACTCAGGAAGCACATTCTATAACTTGATGGTTTAGTCTCCTTTTTAATCCTTTGACCCTTCCTTTAGTCTCTTGTCTTATATTTTTTCCTCCTTTTCTCTAAGAAAAAACATGCACCATTGTCCTGGGCCAGGATCTGGTTCTGCAGTGGTTAACGAAACCAGATATTATCCTTGACACTCTTGGAGTCCCACACAAAACAATTAAAAACAAATATGTTTATGATTATAAGGTGTGATAAGTGCTCTGGTAAGAAAAAGTAGAACACCGTGAGAGAGACCAGTGGAAAGGGACAGCATTTAGAGGGTTCAAGGATGGGTGTTCTAAGGCAGTATTATTTAAAATGACAATTGATAGATAAGTGGATGTCAGATAAAAAGCAGATGGAAGAGAATTGCATGCAGAAGAGAGAATGAATACCTCTAAAAGTTCCTGGACAGCAGGGAGAAGACATTGTGGCCAGGATGCATCGACCAGCAAGAGCGCCCAGAGAGGCAGGCCAGCGCCAGTCGTGCGAGAACTGTAGTGTTGGCCCGGCCGGTGTGTCTCAGTGGTTGAGCATCGACCCATGCATCAAGAGGTTGCCGGTTCAATTCCTGGTCGGGGCACATGCCCAGGTTGTGGACCTGATCCCCAGTGGGGGCATTCAGGGGGCAGCCAATCGATGTTCTCTCTCATCGATGTTTCTATCTCTCTTCCTCTCTCTCTAAAAATCAATAAAGAAAAAAAATTGTAAAAAAAAAAAAAAAAAGAACTGTAGTGTTTGCCATGGTTGCCCACTGACCCAAAATAAAGTTTACTGGTTTGAAAGACAGCTTAAGCTATTGGATGGAAAATGGTTTGGGAAGAGGGGGAAGCAGAGAGACCTAAGAAGAGGCTACCAGGCTCCTGAGTCTCACGTGGCACCTCTGGGAAATAATAGAAAAGGGTTCATGTTCTAGATGTATGTGTAAGTGTGTTGGGGGAGTAAACTAGAAGGAAACATTAGGAATGATACTCAGTTTCATTATGTGATGGGATGATGGGCCATTCACTGAGAAGAGAAACACTAGAGTGAGGACAGGATTGGAGGGAAGCTTAAGAATTCAGTTGGGGGCTGTTTAGTTTGAGGTTAGTAGGAGACATGCAAGAACAGATATCAGATGAAAAACTTGGATATACAAATCTCAAATTCAGAGAGGATTTTGAGTTGGAGATAAATATTTGGGGATTTTCTGCCTGCAACTGGTCAGTGTGCATATTTGTATGTGCATTTATTTTTTGCTAATTTGAATAGGTTGCATTTGTCCATGGTGCTAAGTTCCAAAGGCACTAGAGTGCATGCAGTGAAAGGCAGGTGCCCCCAACTCTCCTCCTCATAGGTAGTACCCCCTACTCCTCCCCGCTGCAGCCCTTCCAGAGGTGTTCTGTCACAACTAGTAACTGTCTAAGCCAGGACCGTGGATGAAGTCACATTAGGGAAAATGTAGACACAAACAGAAGAGACTGAAGAGGAAGGGCTAGGGATACAAGAGAAAAACCCACATGTGTTGTGGCAGGCACTCAGGATGGGGATTTTTCATGTGTGGGAGTGGGCAGCTAGTATGGTGCTGCAAAGAAGCCTAATAAAATAAGGACTGAAAACATGTGTGGTGAATTGCCAAAGAGTTTCTGGGTAACTTTATAAACAAGGTGCAGGGAAGTGGTGAGGATGGAAATTAGCTGGCAGGGAGAGGAAGAGTGAGTGGGAGGCAGGCAGGGGGCAACATGTGCTGTTGATGCATAAGGGAATGAGAATGTCCGATGTTAAACAAAACTACAGTGAGGGCATTTCTGTCTCATGTTTCTAATATATGTACCATTTTTCTTTTAAAAAATGCATTGAGGTAGAGGCAGGATGTTAAGGGAAGGAGCAGAAGGTTTCGAATCAGACTGGTCTGGGTTCAAATGTTGACTTCACCTCTTAGCAGACAGACTTGGGGCAAATTACGTTTCTTTATTATACTTCCCATAATACAGATTCATGATGAGGATAAAATGAGATTATGTGTATAAAAAGTTTAGCATAATGCTTCTCATATAATAAACACTCAATAGAGAATGGCTTACTAGCTCTTTATTTATTTATTTATTTATTTTTAACTTATCTTTATTGTTGAATGTATTACAGATGTTCCTCATTTTTCCCCCATTGACCCCCTCCTCCCCATTCCTGCCCCCCGCCTGCCTTTCCCCACACTGTTGTCAGTGTCCATTGGTTATGCATATATACATATAAGTTCTTTGGTTTATTTCTTCCCACCCCCCAACCACCCTTCACTTTGAGGTTTGTCAGTCTAGCAACTAATTTGTACTTCTTAATCCCTTCACCTTTTTCACCCATTCCCCCAACCCCCCTCCCATCTGGTAACCAACAAATGTTTCTGTATCTATGAGAATGTTTCTGTTCTGCTTATTCATTTTGTTTGTAGATTCAATTGTTGATAGATATGTATTTATTGCCATTTTGTTTGTTCATATTTTTTTATCTTTTTCTTCAAGAAGACCCTTCAACATTCATATAATACTGGTATGGTGGTGATGAACTCCTTTACCTTTTCCTTGTCTGGGAAACTCTTTATATGGCCATTGATTCTAAATGACAGCTTTGCAGGATAGAGTAATGTTGGTTGTAGGTCCTCAATAGAGAATGGCTTACTAGCTCTTTAAAAGCAAGTGTGAATACTTAAAAATTATAAAATAATGGGGAGGAAGGTGTCTGGGGGTGGAAAGGAGAAACATCTGTAACAAAAATAAAGTTGAAAAAAATTATAAAACATTAATAAAGAACATTGTTACAACAATAGAAACCTAAAATAAGCAAAGAAAATACATCAAATTACAAATTGTTATTCTGTATTAGTATTGAGTTTGTTGTCTGGTTGCGGGGGAAGTTTGAATGATACTGTTTTTACTTCTATGCTTTTAGCCACCCTCGCCCTTGCCCTCATCCCACTCATCAATAAGGAGCTGGTGCTCATTTACTTTAGAAAAGAAACATTTATGCAAATTCATGTGTGAAATGTGACCACTGCCTTCTAAATGATGGAGGTATAGAAGTTCTTCTGTAATAAGCACGTTGCAAAAATTGCCCTACTGCTGGTCCCATATTGAATGGTGCTGGTATTTTTATCTTTGTCTAGAGGAGGGGTGGGGAACATCTGGCCCTCGGGCCATATAGGGCCCTCAAAATAATTTCATCTGGCCCTGCCAAGGCAGCTGACAGAGGGACTCGAAATTCAATAAATCTAGGAGCTTTTTTCATAGTAACATAAATTTATATTAAGTGAATCATAATAATAACATAAATTTTGAGGGATAAGCAAGGAACGTCCATATGGAATAACCAGGACACATATGAGTACATGGCAGGACAGACATGTATGATTCTTGTCGACTGCCCACGTCCTATCTGCCTGTATTGTGGTGTCACAGAGGACAGTCAGTGCCAGACAGGCTGAGAGTGTACATGGTGCGAAATTGTTAACACACTGTGGTGAAACTATGGCATCGGTGATGAGACGAGGTGAGGTGAGATGATTCCTTGAGATGTTGATGACCTTGCCTCCAGTGATTGATGACAATGTCGACTAATTTGTTGACACAGATGATAACTCCAGTCCAACCTTTATCCACATGTCTGTGATCAGCAATCCTCCCAAAAACTGAATCTCAGATAAAGATTAAGGAAATTGCAGTACACAGAAATGACCTCAAGAGTTAATGACATGAACATTGGATATGTTCCAAATCGAAGATGCAGGATTGGAACAGCGATCAACGCAAAATAATCACGTTACTGGCAACACACACACTCGATAGTTATTAAAATTTAAGTGGTGTGACATCCTACAAATGGTGACTACAAAGAAAAGTTGATGCAGAGTGTCGATCTCTCCAAGAGAAATGGACAAATGATTATTTTTTTGTTGAAGTCCAAGGCAAACCCGTGGGCCTAGTTTGTGACAATGTGTTAGCAGCTATGAAAAAAGCCAGTCTGGAGTGTCATTACAGCTCAAAACATGCTCAGGTCAATGAATTGGGAGGCCAAATGCATCTGGATAAAATCAAGGCTCTTCAGCGGAGTTTGGAATCACAATAAACTGCTTTCACTAGGCCTCCTTGTGACAAAGACAACGTTATTCAGATGAGTTGTGAATGAGCTAATCTCAAAGAAGCTGAGCCTCATGCAGAGGGAGAGTTTGTGAGAGAGCATGGTGGCTGCTGCGGAGTTGTTAGCACCAGACAAAGGAAAACTGTTTCAGAGTGTTAATTTGTCTCGGAGAACCGTCTCAGAGAACTGTCTCAGATCAGAGTACTAACTTAGCACAAAATATTGAAAAAACACTGAAGGATTCTGCAGGAGATTTCCAGTTTTTCTCTCTGGCTTGTGACAAGACAATGGACATAACATATACTTCCCAACTGGCCGTTTTCATTCTTGGGATAACTGCAGAGTTTGACACATGAGAGGAACTGCTGTCCCTGGAAGCCATGCATGGCACTACAAGAGGTGAGGACTTGTTAGAGAGACTTGTTTTATCAATGAAAAAAACTTGAGCTAACACCTGAAAAGTTAAGTGGCCTTCCTACAGATGGAGCTCCAGCTATGGTTGGCTCACAGAAAGGGTTAATAGCATTTGTCAAGAAAGAACTGAATTGTCTCAGTCTTGATCCAAGTGATTTAATTAATAGGTCACTGCATCATACACCAAGAAAGTCTCTGCACAGTCGTTGCGGCTCAACAATGTGATGTCAACAGTAGTGTCATGCATAAATTTTGTCAAAAGCGGAGGGTTTAACAACCAGTTTAAGGAGTTACTGAATGATCTTGTTTATCACTGTGAAGTGTGGTGGCTGAGTTTCGGGAACATGCTCATGAGGTTTTATGAACTGCAGAATGAAGTCAAGCAGTTCATGGAGATGAAGGGAAACCTGTCAGGGAACTCAATGATAGCAAGCAGCTGTGTGATTTAGTGTTCATGGTGGACATTACCAAGTACCTCTCAGAGCTGAAGGTCAAGCTGCAGGGCCCCACCCAGCTTCTCAGCTCCCTGCTTTCAAATGTGAAATCATTTGAAGCGAATTTAAGGCTATGGAAAGTGCAACTGGAAAGGAATAACATGGTGCATTTCCCCCCTCTGGAAGGACAAAAGCCTTCTAGACACGAATATGCAAAACTAATTGAGGCATTTAATGAAAGATTCAAGGACGTGAAAACTAAACAAATGGAATTGAGCATCTTTGCTACACTGTTCAATGTGGAACCAGCTGATGTGCCTGATAACCTACAACACAAAATCATTCAGCTGCAAAGCGATGATGAGCTGAAAGCTCAGTGCAGCCACCTCCCATAAATGTTCCATAAGCAATGATGAATTTCCCACTTTGAGGAGACATGCACTGAAATATGTCTGTGTTTGGAACAACTTACTGCTGCGAGCAGTTCTTTTCAAAACTTACCATTGCAAAGAGTCAACTGTGCTTCAGACTGACCGATGCAAACCTGGAAAAGCAGTTTCGAGTAGCAACATCATCAATACCAGCTGACATCCTACGCCTCATCAAAGAGGAGCATTTCAAGCCATCACATTAGGGGTGAGTTAATTAAATGTTTGACCAAAAATAGCAGGCTAATTTTTAAGTTGATAATTTTGTATGGCCTGCAAATGATGTTATAAATATCCAAATGGCCCTTGGCAGAAAAAAGGTTCCCCACCCCTGCTCTATTTTTTTTTTTGTTTTTCAATGTCCTGTAGTTTTCTGAGTACAGGTATTTTTACCTCCTTGGTTAAGTTTATTCCAAGGTATCTTATTTTTTGTTGTTGTGGAAAATGGAATTTTTTTTTTTTTTAGTTTCTCTGTGAGAGTTTATTATTGGTATATAAAAAATACTATCAATTTCTGGATGTTGATTTTGTATCCTGCTACTTTGCTGAATTCATTTATTAACTGTAATAGTTTTTTTGGTGGAGTCATTAGGTTTTTCTACATACAATATCACTTCTTCTGCAAATAATGATAGTTCCACTTTCTCCTACCAATTTGGATGCCTTTGATTTTATTCTTCTTATCACTGTGGCTAGAACTTCCAATACTATGTTAAATAAGAGTGGTAAAAGTGGGCCTTCCTGTCTTGTTCCTGTTCTTAAGGGAAACACTTTTAGTTTTTGCCCATTGAGTATGATGTTGGCTGTAGATTTGTCATATATGGCCTTTAGTATGTTGAGGTATTCCTCATTTCCTTTGCCTATTTTTAATTGGATTGTCTTCCTAGTGTTGAGTTGTATAAGTTATTTATAAATTTTGGAGATTAATCCCTTATCAGATAAATCATTGGTGAGTATGTTCTCCCATAAGGTGGGTTCCCATTTTGTTTTGTTGATGGTTTCTTTTGCTGTGCAGAAGCTTTTTAGTTTGATGGACTCCCATTTGTTTATTTTTTCCTTGCCTTCAGAGACATATCAGCAAAAATATTTTCATGGAGATGTCTGAGAGTTTACCACCAATGATTTATTCTAGGACTTTTGTGGTTTCACAACTTACATTTAAGTCAGTTACCCATTTTGAGTTTATTCTTGTGTATGGTGTAAGTTTATTTTGTTCATTCAATTCCACATATAAGTGAGATCATGTGGTATTTGTCTTTGGGTGACTGGCTAATTTCACTTAGCATTAATAGTCTCCAGGTCCATCCATGCTGTTACAAAGGGTAAGAGATCATTCTTTTTTACAACCACATAATACTCAGTTGCATAAGTATACCACAGCTTTTTTATCTACTCATCTACTGTTTCCAGATCTTAGTTATTATAAATAATGCTGCTATGAACATAGGGATGCATATATTCTTTCTGATTGGTATTTTGAGATTCTTAGAATATATTCCCAGAAGTGAGATCACTGAGTCAAAGGGCAGTTTCATTTTTAATTTTCAGAGGAAACTCCATTGTGTGTTTCACAGTGGATGCACCAGTCTGCATTCCCACCAGCCGTGTACTAAGGGTTCCCTTTTCTCCACGCCTTCACCAGCACTTGTTTATTGATTTATTGATGGTAGCCATTCTGGCAGGTGTGAGGTGATACCTCATTGTAATTTTAATTTGCATCTCTCTGATGATTAGTGACGTTGAGCATTTTTTATATCTACTGGCCATCTGTATGTCCTCTTTGGAGAAGTGTGTATTCTGGTCCTTTGCCTTTTTTTAAATTGGCTTGTTTGTCTTTTGGTTGATTTGTGTGAGTTCTTTGTGTATTTTGGAATTAACCGCTTATCAGACTTATCATTGAAGAATACCTTCTCCAATACAGTGGTTTTCCTTTTCATTTTGATGATGGTTTCTTTTGCTGTGCAGAAGCTTTATAGTTTGATGTAGTCCCATTTTTTAATTTTTTCCTTTGTTTCTCTGGCCCTAGTAGAAGTATTGATGAAAATTTTGCTACATGAGATGTCTGCGATTTTACTGCCTATGTTTTCTTCTAGGATTTTTATGGTTTCACAACTTACATTTAAGTCTTTTATCCATTTTAAGTTTATTCATATGTACGGTATAAATTGGTGGTTTGGTTTAATTTTTTTTTTTTTTTTTTTTTTGCATGTACCTCTTTTCCCAACACCATTTATTGAAAAGCCTATGTTTATTCCATTGTATGGTCTTTCCTCCTTTGTTATATACAGTATTAATTGACCATAGATGCATGGGTCGATTTCCGGGTTCTCTGTTGTGTTCTATTGATTTATATGCCTGTTCTTGTGCCTGTGCCAGGCTGTTTTGATTGCATTGGTTTCGTAGTATAATTTGATATCCAGTTTGTGATCCCTCCAACTTTGTTCTTCTTTCTCAAGATTGCTGTGGCTTTCAGAATCTTTTCTGTTTCCATATAAATTTTTGGAATGTTTGTTCTAGATCTGTGAAATATAGCATTAGTATTTTAATAGGAATTGCTTTAAATCTATAGATTGCTTTGGGTAATATTGATCTTTTAATGATGTTAATTCTCCCAATCTGTGAACATAGTATATGCTTCCACTTGTTTGTGTGTTCCTCTATTTCTTTTTTCAATGTCCTGTAGTTTTCTGAGTACATGTGTTTTCCGTCCTTGGTTAAGTTTATTCCAGGGTATCTTATTTTTTGTTGTTGCATTGGTAAATAGTATTATTCTTTTAGTTTCTCTTTCTGAGAGTTTATTATTGGTGTATAAAAATGCCATCAATTTCTGGATGTGAGTTTTGTATACCACGACTTTGCCAAATTCATTCATTAAATCTAGGCTTTTTTTTTTCACGGTGTCTTTAGGGTTTGTTATGTACAATATCATGTCATCTGCGAATAATGAGTTTTACTTCTTCCTTTCCGATTTGGATGCCTTTTTTCTTCATGTCTGATCACAGTGCCTAGGACTTCCAGTACTGTGTTGAGTAAGAGTAGTGAGAGCAGACATCTCTGTCTTGTTCCTGTTTTTAAGGGAATTGTTTCTAGTTTTTGCCCATTGAATATGATGTTGGCTGTAGGTTCGTCCTATATAGCCTTTATTATGTTTAGGTATGTTCCCTCTAATCCCACTTTGCTGAGAGTATTTATCAAAAATGCATACTGGGTTTTGTCAGAAGCTTTTTCTGCTTCTATTGATATGATCATGTAATTTTCATCCTTCATTTTGTTTAGGTGATGTATCACATTTATTGATTTGCAGATATTGTACTATCCATGCATCCCCAAAATAAATCCCACTTGGTCATGGTATGCAATTTTTTTAGTGTATTGCTGGCTCCAATTTACTAATATTTTATTGAGAATTTTGGCATTTGTGTTTATCAGAGACATTTGCCTATAATTTTCTTTCTTTGTAGTGTCTTTATCTGGTTTTGGAAGTAGGATAAGGCTGGCCTCCTGAAAAGAGTTTGGAAGACCTCTCTCCTCTTGAATTTTTTTGTAATAATTTGAGGAGGATACGTCTTAATTCTTCTGTGAATGTTTGTTAAAACTCTCCTATGAAACCATGGGGTCCAGGACTTTTCTTTGCTAGGTGTCTTTTGATTACTGCTTCAATTTCATTAGTTGTTATTGGCCTATTCAGGTTTTCTTCTTCCTGATTCCATTTTGGAAGAGTCTATGTTTCTAGGAATTTGTCCATTTGTTTGTCGAGTTTGTTGGCATACAGTTGTACATTGTATTTTCTTACAATCCTTTGTATTTCTGTGGTGTCAGTTGTTACTTCACCTCTTTAATTTCTGATTTTATTTATTTGGGTTCTCTCTTTGTTTCTTGATAAACTGGTTAAATGTTCATTAATTTTGTTTATCTTTTCAAAGAACCACCTCTTGGTTTCAGTGATCTTTTATGTAGTTTTTTTCAGTCTCCATGTCATTTATTTCCACTGTGATTATTATTCTTTTCTTCCTTCTACTTACTCTGGGTTTTTCTTGTTGTTCCCTTTCTAATTCTTTTAATTGAAGGGTTAGATCATTTATTTGAGCTATTTCTTGTTTCTTGAGGTATGATGTAATGCTATGAACTTCCCTCTCAGGACTGCTTTCGCTTGTCCCATAGATTTTGATTTATTGTGTGTTCATTTTTATATATTTTTCGTTTTTATTTCTTTCTTGATCTCATTGGTAACCCATTCATTGTTTAATAACATGCTATTAAGCCTCCATGGGTTTGAGTGTTTTTGAGTTTTTTTAATTGTAATTGATTTCTGGTTTCATGCCTTTGTGATCTGAGAAGATGCTTGGTATGATTTCAATCTTCTTGAATTTGTTAAGATATATTTGGGTCCTAACATGTGGTCGGTCTTTGAGAATGTACCATGTGCACTTGGGAAGAATGTATATTCTGCAGCTTTGGGATGAAATGTCTTTAAATACCAATTAAATCTGTCTGTTCCAGTGTGTCATTTAAGGTCATTATTTTCCTTGTTGATTTTTTGTCTGGAAGATCTATTCAGTGATGATAATGAGGTGTTAAAAGTCCCTTGCTCTGACTGTATTGCTGCCAATCTTTTCTTAAACTCCACCAGGATTTTTTTTAATGTATAATGGTGTTCCTTTATTGAGTGCTTGTATGTTTTCAAAGTTTATATCTTACTGTTAGTATTGTGTTTTGATGTTGTTTTATGGCCTTTGTTTTTAAGTCTGTTTTGTCAGATATGAGTATTGCTTCCCCAGATTTTTTGTTAGTTTCCATTTGCATGGAATGTTTTTTTCCATCCCTTCACTTTCAGTGTATGTGTATCTTTTGTTCTGATGTGAGTCTCTGGTGGACAGCATATATATGGGTCCTGTTTTCTTATCCATTCAATTGTCCTGTCTTTAGATTTACATTTCTAAATGTTATTATTGATAAGTGTTTATTTGTTGCCATTTTTTCTTTATACCTATGTTCATCTCTCTATTTCTTCTTAAAATATTCACTTTAATATTTCTTGCAATGCTGTTTTGACGATAAAGAACTCCCTTAGCCTTTTTTTTTTTTTTTTTTTTTTTTTTGTCTGGGAATCTCTTTATTTCCCCTTAATTTTGAATGATAGCCTTGCTGATAGAGTAGTCTTGGTTTCAGGTCCTTGCATTTCATTATTTTGAATACTTCATGCCAGACCCTTCTGCTCTGTAGTGTTTCTGTTGAACAATCATCTGACAGCCTTATGGAAATGAACTTCCTTGTAGGTAACTAACTGTCTGTCTCGTTGCCTTTAAGATTCTCTCTTTGTCTTTAACCTTTGCAATTTTAATTATGATATATCTTTGTGTTGGTCTCTTTGTGTTCATCTTGATTGGGACTCTGTGCTTCCTAAAGTTATGTGGCATTTTCCTTCACCAGTTTAGGGAACTTTTCTATCATTCCTTCAAACAGGTTGTCTATTCCTCATTCACTTTCTTCTCCTTCTGGTAGTTCTGTAATGCAGATATTGTTCGTTTCATGTAGTCCCAAAGTTCCCTTAAACTATCCTTGTTTTTTTTAATCTTTTTTCTTTTTGTTCTTCTCATTCCATATGTTTTTCTACTTTGTCTTCCAAATCGTTTATTCAGTCCTCTTCTTTATCCAGCCTACTTTTAATTAGTTCCAGTGTATTCTTGCTGTCAGATATGGTATCCTTCATTTCTGACTGGTTCTTATTCATGGTTTCTATGGGGTTTATTTTTGTGCTGATGTAGTTCTCGCTACATTCCTTGTAGTTCTCACTAAGTTCCTTGAACATCCTTATAACCATTACTTTGAACTCTGTATCTGATAAAATGCTTGCCTCCATTTCATTTAGGTCTTTTTCTGTAGATTCCTCCTTTTCATTCATTTTTGGGTTGTTTCTTTGTCTCCCCGTTTTAGCTGTCTCTGTGTTTGTTTCTATATATTAGGTAGAACTTCTATGACTCCCAGCCTTCATGGGGTGTCCTTAAGTAATAAGTGTCCTGTGGCATCCAGTGGTGCAGTCTTTTTGATTTTCTGAGCTGGACGCTCTAGGAATGTCCCTTGTGTGGTTTACTTTGGCTCTCCTGTTGTAACTGAGTCTTGATTGTTGTTGTCCCATTCGTGGGTGGGATCTCCACCTAGGCTGGCTGACTGTGAGGCTCAACCTCCATCGTATCATCCTAGCTTTTGTGCAGGTGCTGATAGAATAAAACAAGACAAAGCAAAACAAGAAACAAAACAAAAGCATTCAAAAGAACGCAACATAACAAAAATACTCACAAAAGGAAAGAGAACAGAGAACAAGAATAATAAAAGAAGAAAGATAATATGAGAAGCAAACGGGGGCAAAAAAAAAAGAATATGAAAGGAAGGAAGGGAGAAAAAAATAAGAATAAAGAATAGGAAAGGAAAATAATAAAAAAGAAAAATATGAAAAGGAAAAAAGAAGAGAAAATTTTAAGGAAGAAGAAAAAGAGAGTAATAAAAGGAAAGAGAAAAATAAGTGATATGAAAGAAAAAGAGAAAAAATAATGACAAGACCTTAAAAAAGAAAATAATGGACAAAATAAACTGGAGTTTGCCTTGGCAGAGTTAGTGCCTGCTGGGAGCTCCCTTTGGATCCTGCTCTTATGTTGACTGAGGCTGACTGTTTTGTGTGCCAGTTCTGGGCCTCCGGGGAGGTACTTAGGTGCTAGCCAATGTCAGAAGCTGTCCATGTTTGGCTCTCAGCTACCTGTTCGAAGCTTCAAGCTACCCACAGTTTGTGGCTGCCTCTGCTGGGCTTGGCTGCACCTGGGAGGGACCAGGCTGTGTTCCAAGGCCAGCTTTTTAGCAGCATGGGGCCCACGGTCAGGTCAGCAAATGTCCCAAGGCGCCTTGAGATCCACTTCCACCTAGCTCTGCCTGATGCCAGCCGACAAACTTAGTCACTGAAAAGGCTGCTTCAGAAAAGACTTTGGCAGAATCGGGGATGGGACCTCTGGATCTCTCATGAGGGGGTGGTGCCATTCAGACTTCAGGGAAGATGGTCGGTGTGTTCCTCTGTCCCAGAGCCACACGTCTGAGTCTGTCTTAGAATATTTCCCTGATCAAGAGGGCAGAGCCCCTCCTGGCAGACCAGTGGGGTCTGCTGGAAGCTGGGAGGTTCTATCAGCCTTTCCCATGAGGGGAAAGCACCAGTCATGTTCCCAGGAAAGTGGGGTTGCGGTGGGGGGGGGGCCTGCGGCAATATTGGGGGTAATGACCCAGCACAGGTATCCCAGCAGCAGCTCTTCCACATCTCCCCACTGCCTCCCGCCTCCCACCCATACTCTCCTTAGGCAACTCCAGTTTGTACCACCCTTTCTCCACCAAAGCCCAGGGTAAGTGGCTGGGAAGGAAAACCCTCTGCTCTGGCCCTTAAAAAGAAAAAGTGGCTTTGTTTCCAGCAGGCTCTGTCACTCCCTGGTGGATGGAAGCCCCGCCACCTTTCAACACTGGATGCTCTGTGGGCAGCTCTTCCCAGCTCTGGCGCTGTGGGCTGGTGAGCCCCGCCTGGGGTCCAGGCCTCACTGCTCCCAGGGGGGAATTTATCACCCCCCCACACACACACATCAAGATGTCCCTCCACAAGCTTTGCCTGCCTCTGGTGGGAGTTGGGCCAGCCCCTTTCTGACTTCGCCCTTCCTTGTTTCTCTCCTCTTCAGCTATTCTTCAGTTGGTAATCCAGGGTGAATGTTCCTCAACTTAGTTTTATTGCCAGTTTGGTGCCGGGAGGAAGTGTGGGAAAGATCCACCAAGTCTGCTGCCATCTTGGAACTCCTCTGCTCTGGTTCTTACTGTTTCTTTTGTTCTGTGTACTTTGGATTTAGTTTGATCTTTTACTACTTTCTTAAGATGAAAACTTAAGTTATTGATTTTAGGTTATTCTTTTATAATATATGCATTCGATAGCATACATTTCCTTCTAAGCACTGTTTTTGCTGCATCTCACATATATTGGTAAGTTGTGTTTCCACTTTTGTTTATCTTAAAAATATTTTTGTCTCCCTTGAGATTTCTTCTATGACCCAGGTAGTCTTTCGAAGTTTGTTTTTTAATTTCCTTGTATTTGGGGATTTCCCAGTTATCTTTCTGATTTTGAAGTCCAGTTTAATTCCACTGAGAGCAAACATTGTATAGTTTCTGTTCTTTTAAATTTGTTAAGATGTGTTTTATGGCCCAGACTATGGTCTATCTTGGTAAATGTTCCATGTGAGCTTAAGAAGAATGTGTAGTCATCCCTTCTTGGTCTATAGATACCAGTTATAGTCATTTGATTTATAGTGTAATTGAGTTCAACTGTGTTCTTGCTGATTTTCTGCCTGCTGGATCTGTTCATTTCTGAGAAAAGGGGTGTTGAAGTCTCCAGCTATGATACTGGATTTATCTATTGCTCCTTCCAATTTTATCTGTGTTTGTCTCACGCAATTTGATGCTCTGTTGTTAGGCACATATACATTAAGAATAGTTACATCTTCTTGGAGAACCCCTTTATCATTATGTAATATCCCTGTTTATGTCTGATAACTGTCCTTACTTTAAAGTTTGCTTTGTCTATGATTAAAATAACTTCTGCTTTCTTTTGATTAGTGTTAGCCTGGTATTTTATGGCATTATGTTATTATAACCATATTATTAGGTTAGCATGGTACAGTAGCCCCCCCTTATCAGCAGAGGATACATCCTAAAACCCCCAGTAGATGCCTGAAGCTGAAGCCAGACAGTACCAAACCATACATATATGTTTCCTGTTCATGCCTTCCACCCACAAATTGAATGCCTTTTCCATCTTAATGAATCATGCACTGTGGCTGTAACTTTTGCAGTTTGAGGTGTGACCGCAAAACTAATACAATTTTTTTTCTTCTTTACAATTTCACAGCTAGAAGATTTATTCTTACCGTAGATCTTAGCAATCTCATCATATGATTTTTTTTTCTTACTTAGTAGAGAACCTTCACCTCTTCACATAAAAGAAGCACGTTACAGCTCCTCTATGCCAAATTGCCAGCATCGCTATTCTTGCACTTTGGGGCTGTTTAGTAAGTAAAATAAGGGCTACTTGAACACAAGCATGGTGATACTATGACAATCAATCTGATACACCAGACGGCTACTACATAACTAACAGGAGGGTAGCATATATAGTGTGGATACTCTGGACAAGGGATGAGTCGTGTCCTGGCCTGGCCAGAGCAGGCTGGTGCAAGATTATCACACTATTTAAAACTTATGAGCACAATGTAAAGTTTATGAGCCCTGGCTGGTGTGGCTCAGTTGGCTGAGTGTTGTCACATGCACTGAAAGGCTGCCAGTTTGATTCCCAGTCAGGGCACATGCCCAGGTTGTGGGTTCTATCCCCAGTCATGTATATGGGAGGCAACTGATCAATGTTTCTCTCTCACATCAGTGTTTCTCTCTCCCTCCCTCTCCCTTCCTCTTTCTCTAAAAATCAATTTAAAGAAAAAAAACATTTAAAACTTAGGAATTATTTCTGGAATTTTCTGTTTACTATTTCTGGACCAAGGTTGAACACGGGTAACCAAAATCGTGGAAAGCAAAACAGCAGATAAGGGGGAACTACCTATATTTTCTCCATCCTTTTAGTTTTAATATATAGTGTGTGCTTTTATATTTAAAGTGGATTTCTTATAAACAACATAGAGTTGGGTCATCTTTTTTGATCCACCCGGACAATGTGTCTTTTAACCAGTGCATTTAGACCACTGACATAAAAGTTATTAGCAGTGTTTGGATTGGTGTCTATCACATTCATTACTGTTTTCTGTTGTTACCTGTGTTCTTCGTTACTTTTTTGTCCTTCACGCTTTTTCTACCTTTTGTGGTCTTAACTGAGAATTTTGTATGATTCAGTTTTCTCTCTTTTCTTATCAGTTGTACTTTTTAAACTTTTTTAGTGATTGCCCTAGAAGTTGCAGTATACATTTATAACTAATCCAAGTTCACAGAGTTCACTTTCAGATAACACTGACCACTTCACGGGTAGTATGAGTACTTTATAATAACAAAATAATTATAATTCCTTTTTCCCATCCCTTGTATCATTGCTGCCATTCATTTCACTTTATTTATAAGCATACATAAGCACATATTTGCACACATACATATATGTAAGATATATACATAAGGAGACAATCTGACCTATGTTATTTTCCTTCTCTCTAAAGAACTTCTACCTGTTCTTGCAAGGCAGTTCTACTGGTAACAAATTCCCCCAATTTTTGTTTGTCTGAGGTCTTTATTTCTTCTTCACTTTTGAAGGATGATTTCACCAAGTACAGACTACTAGGTTGGTGGAGTTTTTTTCCTCAACACTGTAAATATTTCTCATTTTTCTTGTTTATTACATGGTTTCTGAGAAGTCAAATGTAATTCATAGCTGTGTTCCTGTGTTCCTTTATAGGTAAGGTGGTTCCCCCCCCCCCCAGCTTCTTTCAGTATTTTCTTTCTTTCTTTTTTCTTTCTTTCTTTCTTTCTTTTTTGTAATTTGAAAATGATATAGCTCCACGTGGGGTTTCTGTTTTGGTTTTTACATTTATCCTGCTTGGTGTTCTGAGTTTCCTGGATCTGTGGTTTGGTGTCTGACATGACATTAATTTGAATGTCGTGCCCAACTGAATGTGGAGGGCAGATGATGACAGGATGCCCTGGTAGAGGGTTTGCTGCACAGGCAGAGGGAGCCCTGGGAGTGGTGGTGAGGACGTGAATTACCACCTTCACTGCAGGCCAGTGTCTCGGGCACTGAGTGTCAGCACTGCCCGCAGAATAGCTCACTGAATAACACTTTCAACCTGCCCAGTAACATAAAAAATGCCAGAGCAAGTCCCCAAAGAGTGAGTTACATCGAGACCCAGGATATTATGAAATAACCCAGGCAGTGTGTCCATTTCCTTCTTGGTCATGTTCATTTAGGCACGTCTAGCACAAGGTGGAGTAGAGAAATAGTTGTGGGCACCAGGACACAGGTTTTTTTATGCCACCAAGAAGTGCGGTCTAAGGCAAGCTAAGGATTCTCTGAGCTTCAGACCATTCATTTGTGAGAATAATAAATGAAGGAAAATTACCATGGTCTCTTCTAGCACTATCTAAAAGTCTGGACTTTTTTATAGCTGTGTAAAGAATTAAAATAGTGATCATTTCTTTGTCAGAGGATTGCTTTGTCTTAGAAAGTAAGTCACTTAATAAGGAATTATTTACATTTACTTAAGGGTTTAGAATGTCTGAATGTATTTATCCCAAGTGTAATTATACATTTTCATAACAGAAACCTAAATACTCAAAGTGTGTGCGTCTGTATGTATGTGTGTTCGTTTGTGTGTGTCTGTGTTCGTGTGTGTGTGCTTAAGAAATTGCTGAAAGGATTCTAGCTCTGCTTTTGAAAGTTTTCTCTGCTCCCTATTTGTTAGAGAACTAAATCCAAGATCATCTGGAAAATTGGCTTTCTGCACTGACAGATCATGTGATTCCTGCCCTCCCTCCCCCCAGTGCTCAGCGAGTCCCTGCACACACTGTTCAGTAAACAAGTTCAGAGAACGCCCGCAGTTCATTCACAGAGTATTTGGAAAGGGCTGTCTTTGTGTGGCTTTGACTTACTGGCTGAAGTGGAATGGAGAGTTAGCATTTGTGTTTTCATTAGTTCTTTTTATAGCATTGAACCAGCTGTAGCTGGTTAACATTAGCCTGGGCTGCCTATTGGTGTGCAGGTCTCTTATGCAGGATAAAGGGCTTCTGATGGAAACAGATTTTGTTACTCATGATACCTCTGACTGTGTTAACCTGAACTCAGTCTGTTACGGGATATGATTTAGAATGGCTCTGTTAAAATACAGGAACTTCCTGGGTGCTATTTAGGTCCATCCTTGACAATAAACACCGACTCAAAAATATAGCTTTCCCTATTAAACTAGTCATCTTTTTAAAAAAAATAAGAAAGAAAGAGAAAGAAAAAAAATAACGAGCCATCCTTCCCAGATCATGCTTCCTTGGATGACTCTCTTAAAGAGAGCTATGATATTTTCCTATCTGTGTTTTAAAAATTAGGAGGAGAAAGTTGTTTTTCCTTTAGCCACAGCAAGAAATCATTCATAGGCAGCGATTTTCAACCAGTGTGCCACAAGAATTTTTAAAACATGCAACACCTGACTATTCAGTCAGGGCACTGACTTCCTTTCCCTTAAATTGCCAAAATAAATGACAACAGCCAACAAAACAATAGCCATCCAGTGTGACTGAATCAAAATTATACCTATTTTTTGTCAGATTGGCAAAAAAATATATTTGTTGGTGTTCTGCAGAATTTTAGTAATTAGTTTGTGTGTGCCATGAGATGAAAAAGGTTGAAAATCACTGTTATCGGGGATAGAAAATAATTTACCCAACCATTTATGGATAAGTTAAACAGAACTGTTTGTATTGCTGTAGCGTTTCATGGGTTGAACTCTGAAGGCAAATTTAACTTTTTAAGAATCATTAATAGTTAGATAAAAATGGATGTATCATTAGAAAAATGGAAATGGGAAATGGAAAACATTTTGATTCATGGTTGATGTTCCCTGTTGTACCATATCAGGGTCCACTTAATAGGCAGTGGTCCATTTGTACTGTTTTTTTGATAAGTTGATGTTTAGGGAAGTCTTATCAAGGCATTTAGATATTGTCAGAAGATACATTCATTATAAATTCCCCATTAAAATAGTCATTTACGTTTTGGTATAAATATTACATAGGTAATTATTTTATTGGAGGTTACAAAAGAGTAATTTCAAAAATTCTTATTTTCCTTATGGGATTTTTCCCTCTTATGATAAAAATCTTGGTTTCTTTGAAACACATACTGGGGTGAACTGGAACAGAACTGGTGGCATCCATATTGGGCTTAGAAAAATATTTCATCATATTTTTCTTTATGTTATGTACTATGATAAGAACAAGTTCAAAATATTAGAGGATGCATTAAATATTGAATTTTTAAAACTTCTCGATAAAATCTTATTAAATTAAATTTTTTTTAAAAAACATTTTAAGTGGAGAATGTTGATTGGATTCTTTTGTGGCTTGTTTGGGGATTAGGGGATAAACGAGTTTAGCCAATATTCTGATGTAGCCAAGAATCTGTAGGACCCAGCTACTTCCTGGATCAGTCTCATCAGAAATTGAAAAATATATCCTCCTTTTAAACTTAATTGACTTGCAAAAGTCAGCATAGGCCTTTGAAACTGCTAAATGATTAAGTTATGGAAATGTAAAAGGGTTAAGATTCTTCCTTTAATAGCAGTCTTTCACAGGATCCCAGCCTGGGTAAGTCCCTTGAGGAAAAACTGCCCTGGATTCTTACTGACACTTTTCTTCTTCCCCAGAATAGGGTATGATGGTATCAGAGATTCAGCCATTTTGTGCATTAGGATAGTGATATGGACTCAGCTGTCATCCACCTCACAGGATTGTTTAGGGAATTAAGTGAGGTAACAAAGATGAGGTAACACAGTAGGTCTTAATTTTTTTCCCCCTGATACAGACCAGCAGTTGGCAAACACAGCAGCAGAGGCCCGATGTGCCATCGCACATTTTCTGTTGCAGTTACTCAGCTCAGCTGTTGTAGTGTGAAAGCAGCCATAAGCAGTAATATGTAAATAGATGAGTGTGGCTGTATTCTAATAAAACTGTTCTTACAAGGACAGTTGGCAGGCAGAATTTGACCTAAAGGCCATAGTTTGTCAACTTGTGATCTTTACAAATAGGTAAATTTCTTGATGTCTTGTATTTCCTTTGAAGGATGAAAGAGAATTTTTAGTTCCAACTTCCCACATTGCACGTCAAAACAACACTTAAAAGTGTAAGTGTGTGCATATGCACTTTTGAACTACATGCAGAAAAGAATATCTAAAGTTACTGTGCTTAATGTATTAATATATTCATTTTCAGATAAAGTAGCTCCTGTCACATGTGGTAAAATGATGTGAAATTTAGAAACGTTGGGATCTCCTACATACTTTGTCTCTCAAGTATGTTTAATTACAAAATAATACAGGTACCATAGCACATTTATGAACCCAAAGTAAGGTAAAAATCAAAACTTTTATCCAGGACTTACTGTTCATAAGTGAGAGAATAAACACTGGGGAAAATAGAAAGCGCACAGTGAAAGAATGTAAATAGCACAGGAGTATGAATGAAAGCAATGCCTAAGTAGGTTGTGAGAAAAGCAGTAGAGGGCTGTGGGAAGTCATCAGGGGGCTGTAATTCCAGTCTGGACATTCTGGTGCCAGCTCTCCCTCCACACAGTCTCAGGACCTTGGGCAACTCACTGCTCTTGAGCTCTAGTTTCCTTGGTATTAGGTAGAGAGAATAACATACTTTACACATTTTGTATAGTGTTAAAGAGATGTGTAAAGTGCTTTGAGAGCTTCAGGTTGCTCTGAAATATCATATTGATTGTACTCATGACAGACACTTACCTTGATCCTAGGGCGATTGGGAGCTGCCTTCTGGTGCATGTGTGCTGACCTTGTCCAGCGTCCTAGAACCAAGAGGGCATGTAGATTCTCTCAGTTACCTACACATCAGCATTGGCTTCCATACTCAACCTTTGGAGGTACATACAGGCTAAATGTTCTAAAGAAGAAACTTCTAATCTTATTTAACAAATGTTACTTAACCTATAACCCCCTCTGCTTTGCATGGATCTGTGTGGCTGATCTGACGTGACTGGTCCTTATTCACATGTGAGGTAGATCAAATCTCTTTTATGCTTGGAACCGGACAGTAGAGAAGGAATGAGGGTCTCAAGAGGGAGGGAGGGAGCAGTAAAGAATCAAGGTGCACCCCAAGGAGGGAGCACACATTTCCAACCATCACAAGCTGCTGAAGGACCTGCAGGCAGCACATGGCAGAGGGGCAGTGAGTCCCGTCCTGGTCAGTTTCCGCTCTTCTCGGGGCAGCGCGCTTCCTCCGCAGGAGCGGGTAAGGGCTGCCCGCACCTGGTTTGTGGCTGTTTCAGGCTCTTATAGCAATGCAGGGAATAAAGGTCATAGTGTTTGGCTTAAGAAAAATCTGTATTAGGGTCCATTTAAGAATTGAAATTAAGAATTTAGGCTTTTGTTTACAATCACAAGGGTCTTAACTTCCTGGTGATTGTATATTTCATGTATTAATTAATGAATTTTAAAAACCACACAAATATTACTGCATATTTTTAAGCTAAAAAGAAAAGTATTGCATTCCTGAATCACCACAATAAATATGTCAGGACAAATAGAGAGCAAATTTGTATCTGAAAAACATATTTAGATTTTATTTGTTCCGAACATGTAAAAAAAAGAATGAAGAAGAATCCTTATTTGACTTTTCAGAGTTCACAATTCAAATATTCAGAGAATCAACATACGATTTTTATTTATAATTGTAGTTTATTTTCTGAAAGGCCAGTGAAATGCAGCTGCTTGATTTCTATGAAATTTACACCACGACAAACCACGTCTTTCTAATTACGGAGTCCAGAATTCAGCCATTACCTTGGGATGATCCGACCCGACTGAAGGGCCAAATGTTTTATTGTTTCAGATTAGTTAAGCGATGATAACCATGAGCATTTACAGTATTATTTTTAAATTGGCCCTGTGAGATTTTAAGACAGAACTGAATGTACTGCCAGATATTTTGCAGGAGTCACAGATGTGAAAGAGAATTTTGCGCACACACACACACACCCTCCACAGCACCCAAATGGAACATATTTTGAGTTAAACCCTTTGGAATGAACTATGTTTTTAAAATGACAGGGGGGTAGGGAACATTTTTTTCACAACTTTTTTTCATTACATACCATAAAGCATTTACATTTTAATTCAATTGTAACATGTCCTTTACTGTGATGAACTCTACTGATAGTGCAATACCAAATTGAATGACCATCCCATCTATTTTTAACAAAGAGCAAAGTTTTGCCTACTTTAAAATTTGAGAGTTAACACGTGGTACCCAGGCATGGACTAGGCTTGGCAAAACTCAGAATGCAAGCAGCATTGCTCAACATTACACTCTTTCACTGTTTGTGCTCCCAGCTCATCTTGTGCATGAAATAATGTGACCATTTAAGTGACAGCCTGGTCCATTAATATTTTTAGTGTGATTTTCATTGATAAAAACAATACAGTGACATCTATAGAAAGTTTCAAAGTTGCACAAATAGAAAATGTATTCTAATTCCAATCCATATGCAATCATTTTATGTACTATCTTCTAGGGTTTTTAAATAATATTTCTTTTAAGTTGAAATCATGAAACATTTTGTACTTAGCCCAGAGAATGTCCCCAATGACTCCCTCCGTACACAGTTTCAGTTTGACTTGGAGAGAAAGAAGGGGATTTGGTTGGGAACCTACCATATGCCAAATGTTTGTGTTTTTTGTTTGTTTAAGGAATTAATGAACTAACTTCCATGCAGTGCCTGCTGGTGGCAGTCTGCACAGCAGCAACGGAAAGGCCAGCACCTCGAGGAGGTGGTTGAGCGTTTTCTCATAGCTCAGAGCAGCCCGCTGAAGTGGCAGGAGGCTCATCTCAGGCTGAGCTCCTCAAGACCGGGTTTGTCTGACTCTGGACGTTCAAAGCCAACAAGGGCACGAGGCAAGTTGCTTTGATAAATGTTAGCAGCCAAGTTACTTCACATTCTGTAGCTCAGTAGAATAGTGACCGCTGAGAACCACTGGTCCTAGTGTAAGAATGGTGACTCTCATTCACCTGCACTGGCACAGATAATGGAAAGGATGCACATGGTATTTTCATTTGAAGTATGAGCAATTACTTTCAGCTTCACCTGTAAAGAACCCAGCTGTCGAAACAGGTACCTGTCTATAATCAGGTGTTTGGAAAATTAACATTAATAACATTATATCTTGATATCTGAAACACATTTTTAACCAAAAAGTCATCTATTCAATAATCAGAAAATTATTAGACTCTTTGATGAAGAAAGTAAACATAACTGAGCATTTCATTATCACCTCTTGCTTTTTCTGGCTGTGTGGGTAGCAATTAAAGGACTATATATATTTTTTTTTTAATGAAAGGGATAACAGAACCAACAGGGCCATGTAAATGAGAAGAAAGTGACTACCTGCTGTTAGACCACCATGCCATGCTACCTGATGTATATACGCTGATGTAGAAAGATTTTTCTTTTTGTTTTTAACACTAGACATAGAAATGGTTTTTTAAAAAACACAGGTATAAACATGTCATCAAGTAGATCTCAAACATGAAGTAAGAAAAAGAAGAGAAGGAAGAAAGATCACTTCCAGTCAGACATCACTATACAACTATTATTCATATATTTTTAAAGTAATGTGTTACCACTTACATTGAACCCAAAACAGAGAAAGTGTATCCCTTGGATTGAGTGTGTGTGTATCCTTTTTTACCTGGGACCTGTGGACACATCTCCTCCACCTTCCTGAGCAGTGAGTGACAGCAGCTCACTAGTGCCAAGGACGCACATGGCTGGGACAGTCCCATCTCTGTCCTTGGTGAACAAGCGTCTTCTGGCTCTGTCTCTGTTAGGATTATACATGTTTAAATTTGCTTTATTACCACATCAAAGTTGTGATCAGAAAGTGCTAATTAGCCTGGCCGGTTTGGCTCGGCGGTTGGAGCGTCAGCCCACGGACCAGAGAGGCCCCGGTTCGGTTCCCGCTAAGGCCACGTACCTCGGTTACAGTTTGTCCCCAGCCCCGGTTGGGGTTGTGTGGGTGGCGACCAGTCAGTGTGTCTCTCTCACATCGATGTTTAAAAAAAAAAAAAAAGAAAGTGCTAATTAGATCAGTGCTCACTTTGAATCTCACTGTTTCTCATGCCTTGTCGGTAGGTATATTTTATGGTAGAAATAAATAGTAATTTTAATGTGCAACACAGAGCCCACAGCATATTTTGGTAGTGAATGCTATAATTGTATTCAGTTAAGTTTTAAACATTGTGCTATTTTTAGTGGGGCTTTTTGTCATTTTTAATTAAAAATTTTATTGAGATCGTTGTAAAGTCACATGTAGTCATAAGAAATAACACCAGGAGACCCCATGTATATCCTTTGCCCAGTTTCCCCCAGTGGTGACATTTTGTAAAACTGTAGTGCAATATCACAATCAGTATATTACACTGATACATTTGACCTGTCTTGTTCTGATTTCCCCGGTTTTACTTGTGTGTGTGTATATTTAGTTTCATGCAATTTTATTACATATATAGTTTAGATTTGGCCCACCACAGTCAAGATGCAACACCACAGTGATCCCTCCAGCTGCCCTTTATAACCACACCAACTTCCTTCCTGCCCCACATCCCTCCAAAAGTATTTCCCCTTCCCCACCTTCCTGCCCAAGCCCCCAGCAATCACTAATCTGTTCTCCATTTCTCTAATTTTCTCCTTTCAAGGATATTATGTAAAATGTATAAATATACAGCATAGATTGAGATTGAATTTGTCACTCAGTGTAACTCCCTGTAGATCCATCCAAATTGTTGCCTATATGAACAGTGTCTTCCTTTTTATTGCTGAGTAGTATTCCATGGTATAGATATACCACAGTTTGACTTAACATTTCACTTTTGGAGGACACCTGGACTGAATAAGAAACTGCCCGACTCCCCAGCACGCAGCAGTGACCAGCAGCATGTGGTGTTTTCAGTGTCTGTTACTTAGCCACTCTGATATTTCTCTGTTGAGTTTCAAACTAAAAGTTTTAGATTTTTAGTATTTTTCACTTTTTCCCACGTTGGGGCATATCACATGAGCTTGTCAATATAAGAAACTTCCAAACCTGTAGAGAATTTTTATAAGAGTATATTTGAGCCCAGACTGACAACTGCAGGGAAGCAAGACCTAAAATGCTCCAGAGAAGAACAGTTCTGCGGTTTCTTTTATGCATTTGAAATTAAGGCGGGACTATAAGGAAGATTAATTACGTGGTGGTGGAAGAAAGAAGTAGGGGACTGGATTACAAGGTTATGTGTTTTCTTGAGGGTGGTTACTCCTTAAAGGGATATTACTTCTGGCATTTTCAAAGGTATATTAACCTAGATGCACAAGAATGGACAGGGTTTGCTTTAAAACCTTTCACTAAAGAATTATAGGGTCCTGGCTGGTGTGGTCCAATGGTTAGAGCACCAGTCCATGCACTGAAGGGTCGCGGATTTGATTCCCAGTCAAGGGCACATACCTGGATTGCAGGTACAATCTCTGACCCCAGTTGGGGCGTGTGGGGGAGGCAACCAAGTGATGTGTTTCTCTCACATCTATGTTTCTCTCTCTTTCTCTCTCTCTCCCCCCCCCCCCCCGCCTTTCCACTCTGTCTAAATAAAAAAAATAAAAATAAAAAAAAATCAATGGAAAAAAAATTTCCTCAGGTGCGGATTAACAAACCAAAAAAAAAGAAGTTATAGGCCTGGCCAGGGGGGCATGACTACCCACCATGACCTGAGCAGTTAGGAATTTATGATTTATTATAGCACTTTTTCTTCCACAAGCTATTTTTTTAAATCTGAGTCTGTTTGTTTTTTTGTAGATCCTTCTGGATTATACATTTAATCAGCCTAGGAAATTTGTTTCAGTCTGGTTTGCATCTCTAGCATAGAAAGCAGTGCCTGGCTCAGGGCACACTCACTAAGTATGATTGAAGAGAGAGCAGAGGGCAGAGAGTGCTTTTTACTAAACGCATCCGTCATCACTGTCAGTTAATATTTATTAGGCATATTCAGGGTTCATGGCAATATTATGACTTGAAGAAAGCATAGTAAACTTAAGTTAAAAATAATTTCAAGTCTAGTCTAGACTCTCAGCTACATCCTAGATACAGCTAAAAAAAAGGAAAGAGGAACTTTTCTAAACACAAAGATGAGAAAGAAAACTCTATATTTTGACTCAATGTCCTTCCAAAGGAAAACCTCCACTCTGTCTACCCTGAAATCAGCACAGATTCATTACAGCCCCTATTTCTCTCTGAGGGCCATGCCCCAGCCTGAGCCAAGGATAGCCGGGCCACCCCCTCGCCCGGGCTATGCGGGCCACCTCGCTCCTGGTTCGTACAACATGCACTCGCTTCCCTTCTGGAGACACTTGTCAACACGGTCATTGCCTCTGTTCTGCTTTGCAGTTTCTTAGCCCCGTGGAAATGAGATAATGGAATACTAAGTAGCTCGAGGGAAGTTTTCACCCTCCATGTGGATAACTAACTAGTTTCTGGTGAATCTCGTATATTTCTGGCTATAAAAATTAAACACCTTGCCCCAGGAAGCATATATATCATCAGGTAACACTGTATGTGAGAGTGAAACCCTAAAGTTTGCTCTCTTATCAGTTAAAAGAACTATGGAAAAACTATAATCAACCACCGAATATTTAAAAACCAGATTACCCTAAGAAGTTGGGTGAAGTTGACTCCGCATTTGGGAGGGAATAGGAAGCCAGCATGTGGACGTACTTGCCTTTTGGTGCAGCTTTGGACACGACAACCCACCCACAAAGGGAGCTATTTCCCTATGTATAGAGAAATTAGTCAGGAAATCTAAGCAATTGGTGAATGCTATACTAAGAAATGATATTGAATTTAAAATTATAGCAATTTGGAAACATATACAAGTGACAAAATAGTAAGACCATCGTTCTAGTCAAGGAAATTATTATCTCATTATGTTGTACACTTTAAACTTATACAGTATTGTATGTCAATTATATCTCAACAAAACTGAATAAAAAGAATAGGAAAGTATTCCTACGTGCCTAGCTGGTGTGGCTCAGTGGTTGAGCGTCAACCCATGCACCAAGAGGTCGCTGGTTTGATTCCCAGTCAGGGCACATGCCCAGGTTGTGGGCCCGATCCCCAGTGGGGCGCATGCAGGAGGCAGCCAATCGATGTTTTCTCTCATTGATGTTTCTATCTCTCTCTCCCTCTCCCTTCCCCTCTCTCTAAAGTCAATAAAAAAAATATTTTTAAAAAAGGAAAAGTATTCCTTCCAAGTGTACTGATTGCCAGATCTCTACTGGGGACCTCCGCTTTAGAGCTGGGGATCCTGGAATCAACCTACATTTATCATTATCTACATAGACTGAAATCATGTCTGACACAGATAGGTATTGCTTTTTGAAAGTATGTAGATATGATTTTTTAAATTAACCAAAGTTCTTACTTTATTCACATTTTCTTAGATTTTTGCCTTATGTAATTATTATTTTCCAGGATCCCATCCAGACTACCACATTACATTTCGTAGACATATCTTCTCAGTCACCTCTTGGCTGTGGCAGTTTCTCAGACTTCCCTTGTGTTTGATGACCTGGGTGGTTTCGGTGAGCACTGGTCAGGTATTTTGTAGCACCTCCTTCTTTGAAATTTATCTGATTGATTACTCATGATTAGACTAGGGTTCTTGGAAGGAAGATAAAGTGCAATTTTCATCACATTCTATCAACATGACTTATCACTGTTGATATTGGCTTTGATCACCTGGCTGAGGTCATTTGTGTCAGGTTTTCCACCATAAAGTTACATTTTTTCTCTTTCCATCCTGAAGCTTTTGGAAGGAAGTCACTATGTATAGCTCACACCTAAGAAATGAGGAGGATGAAAAAAAAAAAAGTAAAAAGCCCTGGTGGTTTGGCTCAGCAGTTAGAGCGTCGGCCCGCAGACCAGAGAGTCCCGGGTTCGGTTCCTGCTAAGGGCACGTACCTCAGTTGCAGTTTGTCCCCAGCCTCCGTTGGGATCGTGTGGGCGGCAACCAGTCGATGTGTCTCTCTCGCATCAATGTTTCTCTCTCTCTCTTCCCTCCTCTCTCCCTCCCACTCTATCTGAAGATAAATGCAAAAATGTCCTCGGGTGAGAATTAAAAAAGAAATGAAGAGAATGTTTTTGTTTTAAATTTTTTTATTGACTGATTTTTAGAGAGAAAGACGAAGAGAGGGGTGGAGAGAGAGAGCGATCCACCTCTTCCACTTACTCACGCATTCATTGGTTGACTCTTGTATGTGCCCTGACTGGGGATCGAACCCGCAACCTTGGCTTCTCAGGGTGATGCTCTAACCAACTGAGCTACCCGGCCAGGGCCTAGAAATGAGGAATTTTGATCCCTCTCTGTAACAGTGGAGTAATTACTTGGAATTCTAGTGCATAGAAGATTTATTTCTTTTCTGTCATATATTCAATTATTTATATATATATATATATATTTATATATATATGTATATATGTATATATGTATATATACACAAACACACACACACACACACACACACACACATATATCAGTATGGACTCATGAATATTTATTTTATACTTTGGGTTAAAATCCAGTGCTATTTTATTTATTTTGTTGCCAAAATTGTTTCACCTTTTGCTATCGAAGCTCTTCTAGTTGACTCCTTTTTCTCTTTGACATGGTCCCATCATTGTGGGTTTTCAGTTTCATTTTGTTCTGTTTTGAATACTTTCTTACTTCCTGGCATGGAAAGGTGTTCCAGTCTCATCTTGTATACTTCCTGCCCCACTCCTAGAATCAACCGTTTCTGCTAGGAGCTCAGGTCATTTTACTGAAGAATGGTTTTAGATACCAAGAAATACAAGAAGATTAAGAAAATACAAGTTCATTTGAAAGCATCTAGAGTTTATACCAGCTTTAGTAATCATGGTCAGGTAGAGGCTATAGAAGTAGGAATGCTCTGTCTGGAATGTCAATAACCCCTGGGAGGAGTTGTCTAAGCCCAAGGAAAAGATCCTTTTCCCATAATTGTTCCAAAGATAGAGCTTTCTTTAGTTATTATACTCCTTTAGTATTTCTTTCTTGTTGCTCAGACAGTTTTCGTATCACCCATGACCTAACTCTCTTTCTTTGGATGACACTTTTATCATTTGCTGTCGTTATGAACCATTTCTGCAGGAGGTAGTGTAAGAACTTCTTCTGTCTGCCTCAGTGACTCTCTGTGCCATTCCAGATCCCCAGGGTGGGTTTCTCTCCTCCTCTATCTCCTCTATTGGGGTTATTAACTATATGCCAGCATTATTGTGTGACCAGATGTCTAGCACTTCAGCTCTCCACCAACTCCAGAGCCACAGCTAACAATAGAGAACTGTGTCAACAGGAGGTTGTTGCTAGTACTTCCATCTCTAGAATCACTCTGTGCACTACTAGATACCTCATTCCTGCCATTTGACACATCAGAGCAACTGGTCAGACCCTGAGATCTTGGTTGATGTTATGCTTGCTAGTAGCAAAATCAGGCCTTCTGCCTTGGCATCACTTCTGCCTTTGATTGACAGGTTCTAAGTCACATTAGGGACTCTAGCTGCAAGGGAACCTGAGATGCATGAAGTTTGCTTCCCAGGCTCTGGAGTTTAGGACGGCCCATGGATAGCAATTGGAATCCTTCATATTCACCAAGAGAATTGAAAAGAACTCAATAGGAAGAGACAAGTAAAAATGTATGAATGAAGTAGAGGATAACAGCAAAGCCTTGTAACCCTAAAATTTCTTTTTAGAATTCCATTAGCTATGGAATGCAGGACATACAAAGATATATTTTTATTTTTTAACGTAATGTTCTATTTTTTTAAAAGAATTCAGAGTCCCAAAATTTCTGGAAACATTACCTGATAATAAGTATTAAAACTATAAAATTTGCCCTGGCCGATTTAGTTCAGCGTCAGCCCTTGACTGAAGGGTCCCAGGTTCGATTCCCAGTCAAGGGCACATACCTGAGTTGCAGGTTCAACCCCTGGCCCCAGACAGGGTTGTGCCGGAGGCAGCCAATCAATGTGTGTCTCTCACATCAGTGTTTTTCTCTCTTTCTCTCTCTCTCCCTTCCTCTTTTCCACTCTCTCTAAGATGATCACTGGAGCCCAGCCGGTATGGGTCAGTGGTTGAGCGTCGACCCATGCACCAAGAGGTTGCTGGTTCAATTCCCGCACATGCCCAGGTTGTGGGCCAAATCCTCAGTGGGGGGCATGCAGGAGGCGGCCAGTCGATGTTCTCTCTCATGGATGTTTCTATCTCTCTCTCCATCTCCCCTCCTCTCTCTCTAAAATCAATAAAGAAAAAAAAATTAAAAATAATCACTGGAAAGCTATCCTTGGGTGAGGATTAACAACAACAACAAACTAAAAATTTAATGCTATAGACTACAACTCTTGAGCTGTGATTTTTTTTTTATTAATTTGTTTTTGTTACAGATGTTTTTCCATTTTCCCCCATTGACACCCTCCTCCCCATCCCCAGCCCTGTTGTCCATGTCCATTGGTCATGCATATGTGCATATAAGTTCTGTGGTTTATCTCTTCTCCACCCAACCCCCCTCCTCTGAGGCTTGTCAGTCTGTACCCCACCTCTACGTCTCTGGGTCAATTTTGTTCATCAGTTTGTTTAGTTCATTGTATTCCACAAATGAGTGAGATCATGTGATATTTATCTTTCTCTCCTTGGCTTGTTTCTCTTAGCATAATACTCTCCAGGTCCTTCCATGCCATCTCAAAGGATAAGAGATCTTTCTTTCTTACAGCTGCATAGTATTCCATTGTGTACCTGTACCAAAGCTTTTTTTTTTTTTTTTATCCTCACCCGAGGACAATTTTGCACTTTATCTTGAGATATAGAGTGGGAGGGAATGAAGGAGGAAGAGAGAGAGAGAAACATCGAAGCAAGAGAGACACATCGAGTGGTTGCCACCCACATGATCCCAACCAGGGCCGGGGACAAACTACAACCGAGGTACGTGCCCTTAGGGGGAACCGAACCCAGGCCTCTCTGATCTGCGGGCCAACACTCTAACAGCGGAGCAAAACCGGCCAGGGCTACCACAGCTTTTTTATCCACTCTTCTACTGATGGACACTTGGGTTGTTTCCAGATCTTAGCTATTGTAAAGAGTGCTGCTATGAACATAGGGATACATATATTCTTTCTGATTGGTGTTTCAAGTTTCTTAGGGTATATTCCTAGAAGTGGGATCACTGGGTCAAATGGCAGTTCAATTTTTAACTTTTTGAGGTAACACTGTAGTGTTTTCCACAGTGCCTGCACCAGTCTGCATTCCCACCAGCAGTGTGCTAGAGTACCCTTTTCTCCACACCCTCGTCAGCACTTGTTGTTTGATTTGTTGATGGCAGCCATTCTGACAGGTGTGAAGTGATACCTCATAGTTGTTTTAATTTGCATCTCTCTGATGATTAGTGACATTGAGCATGTTTTCATATGTCTCTTGGCCATTTGTATGTCCTGTTTGGAGAGGTGTCTATTTAGGTCCTCTGCCCATTTTTAATTAGGTTCTTCGTCTTCCTTTTTTTGAGTTGTATGAATACTCTATATATTTTGGAAATTAACCCCTTATCTGATGCGTCATTGACGATTATGGTCTCCCATATAGTAGGATCCCTTTCCATTTTGATGGTTGTTTCTTTTGCTGTACAGAAGCTTTTTAGTTTTATGTAGTCCCATGTGTTCATTTTTTCCTTCGTTTCTCTTGCCTTAGGTGATGTTATCAGTGAAGATTCTGCTGCGTATGATGGCTGAAATTTTGTTGCCTGCATTTTCTTCTAGGATTTTTATAGATTCACGAGTTACATTTAAGTCTTTTATCCATTTTGAGTTTATTCTTGTGTATGGTGTAAGTTGGTGGTCTACCTTCATTTTTTTCATGTAGGTGTCCAATTTTCCCAACACCATTTATTAAAGAGACTGTCTTGACTCCACTGTATGCTCTTGCCACCTTTGTCGAATATTAATTGAACATATTGTCTTGGGTCAATTTCTGGGTTCTCTTTTCTGTTCCATTGATCTATCTGCCTGTTCTTGTGCCAGTACTATGCTGTTTTGATTACAGTGGCTTTGTAATATAACCTGGTATCTGGTAATGTGATCCCTCCTACTTTGTTCTTCTTTTTCAAGATTGCTATGGCTATTCAGGGTCTTTTTTGGTTCCACATAAACTTTTGGAGATTTTGTTCTAGTTCTGAGAAATATGTTGTTGGTATTTTGATGGGGATTGCATTGAATCTATAGATTGCTTTGGGTAGTATGGACATTTTAATGATGTTAATTCTTCTAGTCCATGAACAAAGTATATCCTTCCACTTTTTTATATCTTCCTCTATTTCTTTTTTCAATGACCTGTAGTTTTCTGTGAAAAGGTCCTTTACTTCTTTGGTTAAGTTTATTCCTAGGTATCTTAATTTTTTTGCCGCTATGGTAAATGGGATTGATTTTTTAGTTTCTCTTTCTGTGATTTCATCATTGGTGTATAAGAATGCTGTTGATTTCTTGACGTTAATTTTGTATCCTGCTACTTTGCCAAATTCATTTATTAAATCTAGTAGATTTTTGATGGAGTCTTTAGGGTTTTCTATGTACAATATCATGTCATCTGCAAATAATGACAGTTTCACTTCCTCCTTTCCAATTTGGATCCCCTTTATTTTTTCTTCATGTCTAATTGCTGTGGCTAAGACTTCCAGTATTATGTTAAATAAGAATGGCGAAAGTGGGCATCCCTGTCTTGTTCCCATTCTTAAGGGGAATGCTTTCAGTTTTTGCCCATTGAATATGATATTGGCTGTAGGTGTTTCATATATGGCCTTTATTATGTTGAGATATGATCCCTCTTCCCACATTGCTGAGCGTTTTTATCAGAAATGGGTGTTGGATTTTGTCGAATGCTTTTTCAGCATCTATTGATATGACCATGTGGTTTTTATCTTTCATTATGTTTATGTGGTGTATCACATTTATTGATTTGTGAATATTGTACCATCCTTGCGTGCCTGGGATGAAACCCACTTTGTCATGATGAATAATTTTTATTATGTAGTGCTGGATCTGATTTGCTAATATTTTGTTAAAGATTCAGACATCTGTGTTCATCAGGGATATTGGCCTGTAGTTTTTTTTCTTTGTAGTGTCTTTATCCGGTTTTGGAATTAGGATTATGCTGGCCTCATAAAATAAGTTTGGAAGTGTTCCGTCTTCTTGGATTTTTTGGAATAGTTTGAGGAGAATGGGTATTAGATCTCCTTTGAATGTTCAGTAAAACTCCCCCGTGAAGCCATCTGGGCCTGGGCTTTTGTTTGCTGGGAGTTTCTTAATTACATCTTCAATTTCCTTTGTTGTTATTAGTCTGTTCAAGTTTTCTGTCTCTTCCTGGTTTAGTTTTGGGAGACTGTGTGTTTCTAGAAATTTGTCCATTTCTCTTGATTGTCCAATTTGTTGGTGTATAATTGTTCATAGTATGTTTCCATGCTCCTTTGTATTTCTGTGGTGTCAGTTGTTACTTCTCCTCTTTCAGTTCTGATTTTGTTTATTTGGTTTCTCTCTTTTTGTTTCTTGGTGAGTCTGGCTAAAGGTCCATCAATCTTGTTTATCTTTTCAAAGAACCAGCTTTTTGTTTCATTGATCTTTTGAATTGTTTTTTCAGTCTCTATGTCATTTATTTCTGCTCTGACCTTTACTGTTTCCTTCCTCCTACTAGCTCTGGGTTTTTCTTTTTGTTTATCTTCTAGTTCTTTAAGTTGTAGGGTTAGAAAGTCAATTAGGAATTTTTCTTGTTTCTTGAGATAGGCTTGTTATGCTATGAACTTCCCTCTCAGGAGTGCTTTCACTGTGTCCCATAAATTTTGTGTTGTCATGTGTTCATTTTCATTGGTTTCCAGGAAGTTTTTAATTTCTTCCTTGATCTCGTTAGTAACCCCTTCTTTATTTAATAACATGCTATTTAGCCTCCAAGTGTTTGAATGTTTTTGTGTGTTTTTATTGTAATTGAGTTCTAGTTTCATGCCACTGTGATCTGAGAAGATACTTGATATGATTTCAATTTTCTTGAATTTGTAGAGACTTGCTTTGTGTCCTAACATGTGGTCTATCTTGAGAATGACCCATGTATACTTGAGAAGAATGTGTATTCTGCAGCTTTGGGGTGAAATATTCTGTAAATATCAGTGAAGTCCAACTGATCTAGTTTGTCTTGTAAGGACTCTATGTCCTTGTTAATTTTTTGTCTAGAAGATGTATCCAATGGTGTCAGTGGCGTATTAAAGTCGCCCACTATTATCATGTTGCTATTGATCTCTCCCTTGAAGTCCTCCAGAAGTTTTATAATATATTTTGGTGTTCCCGTATTTGGTGTGTATATGTTTACCAGGGTTATATCCTCTTGTTGGATTGATCCTTTTAATATTATGTAGTGACCTTCTCTGTCTCTTATTATGGCCCTTGTTTTGAAGTCTATCTTGTCACATATGAGTATTGCTACACCAGATTTTTATTCATTTTCATTTGCTTAGACAATTTTTTTCCATCCTTTCACTTTCATCCTGTGTGAGTCTTTTGTTGTGAGGTGGGTGTCTTGTAGACAGCATATATATGGGTCATGTTTTCTTATCCAATCAGCTACCCTATGTCTTTTGATTGGAGCATTTAAGCCATTTACATCTAAGGTTATTATTGATAGTTATTAGTTGCTATTTTTATTTTATGCCTGTGTTCCTCTCTCTCTCTCTCTATGTTTCTTCTTCTTCTTACTACAGTCGCTTCAGCATTTCTTGCAGTGCTGGTTTGGTGGTGGTAAATTCCTTTAGCTTTTTTTTTTATTATCTGTGAAGCTCTTTATTTCTCCATCAATTTTGAATGGTAGCCTTGCTGGATAGAATAGTCTTGGATTCAGACCCTTGCCTTGCATTACTTTGTATACTTCATGCCACTCCCTTCTGGCCTGCATCGTTTCTGTTGAGAAATCAGCTGACAGTCTAATGGGAGCTCCCTTGTAGGTAACTTTCTGTCTCTCTCTTGTTTCCTTTAAGATTCTTTCTTTGTCTTTAATGTTTGCCATTTTTATTATGATGTGTCTAGATGTGGGTCTTTCGGGGTTCATCTTGCTTGGGACTCCCTGTGTTTCCTGGATTTGTGTTATTTTTTCCTTCACCAGTTTAGGGAAGTTTTCTGTCATTATTTCTTCAAACAGGTTCTCTATTCCTTCTCTGATTCTTCTCCTTCCGGTATCCCTATAATGCGAATGTTGTCACGTTTTATATTGTCCCACAGCTCCCTTAAACTTTCCTCCTGCTTTTTAGATTTTTTTTCCATTTGCTGCTCTATTTGGGTGTTTTTCTCTACCTTGTCTTCTAAGTCACTGATTCTGTCTTCAGCTTCTTCTAATCTACTATTGAACCCTTCTAAGGTATTTTTCATAGCAGCTATGTCATTCTTTATTTCCTCTTGATTTTTATGCATAGCTTCTACCTGTTTTTTTAAGCTGAAGTAGTTCCCAGTGAGCTCTTCATAATTCTTATTAAGTTGCTTATAGTTGTCACCAAATTGTTTGAGTACCCTTAAAATCATTGCTTTGAATTCTTTATCTGACAAGTTTCTGTCTTCCATTTCCTGTAGTTCCTTTTCTGGTGATTCCTCTTTTTCTTTCCTTTGGATGTTATTTCTTTTTCTCCCCATTTTAGCTGTCTGGTAGCTCTAGACCCAGTGAGGGATGTTTGGATGTGTAGGCAGCTCACTGTATATCAAATAAGGCTACGGTGCCTCCCAGACTGTTCTGTTGCGTGTCGCCTCTTGCCTGCTGTGGATCCTGGAGGATTGACTACTGGGGGCTGGTATTGGTGTGTCCTGGTAGGTGCTGCTGCTGGATCACGTGGGCCCCTCTAGAGCGGTGTTCCCAGCTGGTCGCTGGTGCCACCTGTAGCTGTATAGGTCAGGCACTGTTGGAGCCGCGCTCCCTGCCCGTACCGTGGGCAACTGTGTTGCACAGGCCTCACTGGAGCCCTGGCTCCCCACCGATCTTGTGGGCAGCTGGGTTGTACAGGACTCGTGGAGCCCCCGCTTCCCACTGATCCCATGGGGAGCTGGATCGCCCAGTCTCTTTGGAGACTCAACTCCACACTTGTCTTGTGGGTAGCTGGGTCGCACGGGCCTCTCTGGTGCCCCAGCACCCTGCAGGTCTTGCAGGCAGCTGGATTGCAGTTTCTTTGGAGACCCGGCTCCACGCTTATCTTGTGGGCCGCTGTGTGGCACAGGCCTCTCTGGTGCCCCAGCACCCAGCAGGTCCCGCGGGCAGCTGGATTGCACAGTCTCTTTGGAGACCCGGCTCCACGCCTATCTTGTGGGCTGCTGGGTCGCACAGGTCTATGTGGAGCCCCAGGTCCCATCGCTGGTGGCTAGGGAGTGCTGCTGCCCTGTGGGGCTCAGCTCCTGCTCAGTTTTGGGGGATGGGTCTCTGCTGCTGGTCTGTGCTTCTGTTGCCTGGGGATGGATGTCTGCTCCCCAGCCTCTGTTGCCGGGGGTATATCTCGACTCTGATGGGGCTGCTACTGTGGGGGATGGTGCTGGGCTCCCGGCCGTTTGCGGCTTCTGTAACCGGCACCTTGGCGGCTCCGCTACTGTGCACTGGTCTGTGTTGACACAGGGTGTCCACTGGTCTGAGGGTGCCAGGTGCACTGGTGGGCTCCGTCCACAGCACAGGAACCTGCTGCTCCGCGTCTCTGCACTGCACGAGTTTGGTCATCAACCTTCACATCCACTCACTCTTTCACACACTAGGTCACTCTCTCACACACTCACCCTCCCTCCGGCCCTGCCCGCCACCATCTTTCTGAGCTGTGATTTAAAAGGGAAATTTACTAGAGGCTGAAAAGTGGTTATGTATAGTTGAGGTGCACTTTAAATATTTTTGAAATAAGCAAATCTTAGTGCAAATAGACATTCCATACATTAACAAATTAGATAAAACTAATCAATTTTTACTATTTTCTATGCTATTTACTTCTCTCATATATAAATTTGTGTTATTTCTGAATATTTTTATTTCTGTGGTGTTACAAAGTTTGTCATAGATTCATTTCTGTTTTGTATTTGAAGCAAGATTCAATTCAACACATTTGCTTGAGTGCCTGTGCTAGGTGGACATTTTTAGAGGATAACCATTACAAATAGATGCTCATTGTTGGTGGGATTATTAAATCGTAAATGTTTAAGAATGATAGTACTAAGGGCTTAATAGTTCTTGTACCTTTTAAAGAAAGAGCAGCAGTGCTAAAGGAAGCCATGTGGATGCTACATGTGGTTGAGAGCTTCTGTTCAGCATTCAGCCTCTAAGAGGCTATGGACAAACTCTCAAGAGAGGATGGACCAAATGAAGTCTAGGAACTCTGCCACCACCCAGCACAAAAGCCCTGCTGACTGTCTCAGCTTTACTTAACCCAGCACATTTAAGGGCTGGGTTAAAAGACAGCAAATTTCCAAAATAGCTTCTTGCTCGGTGGTAAACTGAAATGAAATACTTGCCAGCAGGTTGTGGGGAGGAGGGGATAGGGACCAGCACTTTTGGGAGATGTAACCCAACCTAGCCATGAACTGCTGGGGCCTGAGAGCAGTGGCAGATCTGTGTGGCAGGGACAGGCCTGGCGGTGTTCTGGCCTAAATGATGACTGTGCGTGTATCAGAGCGGTTCCTGGTGTGCAAGGGTTCCTGAGCCTTGCACAGTGTGTGACGCATGGAGACCTGGGGAGGGGTAAGAGATTGCCTTGTGCTCGCTGTATACAGCTGAGCAAGTGACCCCCCCATACCACTGCTCAGCGTGTCGAGGCAGCTTCATCATCGTCTCTGAGACCTCCCATAAACAGTAGGTCTTGTAAAGTGTTCATGTTTTTCTTATTTTAAAAAGGTCATTAATAAAACAGGAAACTTTAGTAAAGATTGAAAAAGCAGTTTTGAATTATGTGAATTTGTTTATGGAAAATTCTCAACAAAAATGTGATTTGGTGGAAGGCAAGGACATGTGCAGATATTTCTAATCATTGTAAATTTGGGTAATTATGAAGGTCTTAGAGTGGATCCTATTCATGCATGAGGATTTTGGCATATTGAATCTTGTGTGTTGGATGTAGAATGTCTTATTTATTCTACTTTGTTCTACTGCAGTGAAAACCATTGCTAGTGAAGTGGTCTTCTCAGCCAACATCTTGTGCGCGCTGAGGTTGATAAAGGCCTTAATGCAAATACTACATCTACAGACTGGGATGTTTCTCTTAAGTGGAATGTATTTTAAGCAGAATTCAGCCCATCTACTTATTTGTGATAGAAAATAATAATATTCAGATGATTAATAGATACAATACTCTTTGTTTTTCTATTCTACATTCTGTAGTGCTCTTCTCCATACTTCTGTAACTGTGACCTTCCAGTTTGGAGGAAGCTGCAATTCAATAGTTAATGAAACGTTTCCTATGTAGTATATATGAAAAGAAGCGTTGGCCATGGGAAAACTTTGAACTGTGTATTCAAAAGCATGAATATGAACAGTTACTCCTGCTCCAAACAAAATGGTAATTCAGCTGTATGCTATCATCACCTTGTAAAGCAATACCCAGCACATTCTTTCAATTCATTCAAGTTTGGTTTTTTTCCATGGTATGTTTTATTTAACTATATAAGCTTTTTTAAGTCATTCATCATAGTGACATGTAGACACGTTTTAATTGCACTATTTAAACTCGAAGCACACTGTCAGCAGACGCTTAGGGTGTAGTGTTTACATTCTGGAACCTGTGGGCTCCACCCTCAGTCTATCCTAGCTACACCGAGGGCAGAGTGCTGGTGGTTGGTCCTTAGCAATGACTGCTGCGCACACAACAGTGGAGTTGCATGGCCAAGCCAGTACTTCTGGGATTACCAATGAGGAAGAACCCTGGGTGTTACAGCCTCCACTGTTGACCTTCCCAGCCACCTCCAAATAGGAAATAGGACAGCCAAGCACAGCATAAATCTGAATAGAAGCTGAAATTTCCTCTCTCTCTCCTTCTTAGTTAAGTGCTCAAAATACATTTGCTATCATTATGAAATGATATTGTTTTATGATATCATATAACCTGGGTGGGAGTGTCAGAGTTACCTTGGAATAACTAGTCAGGGAAAGTCTAGGAAGGAGCCCTTTGAGGTAAGACCTGAATGAAGAGATGGAGCCTGCCATGAGAAGTTCTGGAAGACACACTTTCCAGGCAAAGAGATCAACTGTTGCAAAGAAAAGAATGAACTTGGTGTGTTCCAGCAGCAGAAAGGAAGGTAGGATGGCTGGCGCTTAGTGAACCCAGGGCCACGATAGAAGGTGAGCACAGAGAGGAGTAAGCAGCTTCATTCCAAGTGTGATGAGAAGCCTTGGAGGTTTCAAGCCTGGGATGGATATGATCTGATCTGTACTTGGGAAAGATCACTCAGGTGACTCTAGATCAAATGAAACGTGGAGGCATAAGAGTAGGAACAGGAAACACTTTAGGGTGCCATTTCAGGAATCCAGACAGTGAGACTGATGGCCTGGATCAGAGTGCTAGTGAGGGAGTGGGGAAAGGAGGGAGAGTCAAGATCTGTTTTAAAGATAGAGGTCACGACGTCCAGTCAAGATGGCGGGTAGGTAAAGCGGTATCACCTCCTCCCACAACCACATCAAACTTACAACTAAACTACAGAACAACCATCATTCAAAACCACCTGACGTCGAGCCGATTGGAAGTCCTACAGCTACGATATTAAAGTAGCAGCCACGTCCGGTTGGTGTGGCTCAGTGGTTGAGCGTGGACCCATGCACCAGGAGGTCACCGGTTTGATTCCTGGTCAGGACACATGCCCAGGTTGTGGGTCCTATCCTCAGTGGGGGCATGCAGGAGGCAGCCAATCTATGTTCTTTCTCATCAATGTTTCTATCTCTCTTTCCCTCTCACTTCCTCTCTCTCTAAAATCAATAAAAGAAAAGATAAATAAATAAAAAATAAAAATAATAAAGAAGCAGCCACATGGAAACTGGTAGGAGGGGCGGAGGCGGAGGGGCGGAGGCAGACGGGCTGGTCCCACACCCACGTGTGGCAGATAAAAATCAGGAGGGTACCTCAGCTGTGAAGGTCCTCCCTAAGAAGTGAGGGACCCCCATCCACACCAGGCCCCCAGCTCAGGGCTCCAGTACCAGGAAGAGAAGTTCCTTATAACTTCTGGCTGTAAAACCACCAGGAATTGAGGCTGAGGGAGGCTGAGGGACCCCCAGGCAGTTCCTCTTAAAGGACCAGTGCACAGACATACTCAGACTCACACCCTCCAGGCTCCTTCATGGGGGCAGCAGCTTGAAAGGCAACAGAGACATACAGGGAAGAACTGAGTTGTCTGGCATTGAGGCAAGAGCTGTAGGGCAGCTTTCTCCCAGACAGACATGCTGGCAGAGGCCCTTGTTCCTTTTGTGAGCCCTTCCCCCACAGGGCCTGCAGACAGCCACCATATCTGAGACTCCAGCAACCTGGCTCATACTGTTTGCTCCACCCTGGGGCCCTGCCCCACCCAACTTTCAGGTCCACCCAAGCTGTTTCCAGTGGCTTTACCATAGGACTGGCCATCTTGGCTCCTGTTTCAGATTTTCCTAAATTCTCTCAAAAAAGCAGCATCTGGCCTCAATAAGCCCTATATCTCTCACTAAGTGGCCCAAGGCCCGACACTAGGAGCAGCCAGCCTTGGTTCACAACTTGGCTTTGCCTGGGCACCTCCAAGCCCAGCACAGGAAGCAGCTATCTGCAAATCGCTTTGTAGCTTATGCCTGGTGGCTGACCTTGCCCCAAAGCCAGCACACCCAGTGGACAGATTCAGACCAGGGCGAAGCACCACTACCCAACCATCTCTACAAGTAGCACACTCAAGGAATGGTCTCAGTGGGTACCACAGCCCTGCTGAAGTAAGTGTTGCTCTGTATGGGGGGCCCCTGCACAACTGATCATCCAAGGTAGTCAGAGGTCCGTGGATAGTGGGCATAGCCAGTCCTTGCAGCTGATCAACCTGAGTAAATCCCTTTCATTGGCATGCCAACAGCAATCAAGACTCAATTACAACAGAAGGGTGTACAGTCCACACAAGCGCTGTACCTCGAGTGCCCAGCTGGGTGATCAGGGAGACTGTGCCACCAGACCCTACAGGACACTTACTACAATAGGCTACCCTACGAAGCTTAGGAGACATAGCAACTGTACCTAATACATAGAAACAAACACAGGAAGGCAGCCAAAATGAGGAGACAAAGAAACAGGTCCCAAATGAAAGAACAGAACAAAACTCTAAGAAAAGAACTAAACGAAATGGAGATAAGCAATCTAACAGATGCAGAGTTCAAAACACTGGTTATAAGGATGCTCAATGAACTTAGTGAGGGCCTCAAGAGCATAAAAAAAAAGACCGGTCAGAAATAAAGGATACACAGTCAGAAATGAAGGAGGCACTAACTGAAATAAAGAGTAATTTACAGGGAATCTATAGTAGAGTAGGTAAAGCCAAGAACCAAACCATCGATTTGGAATATAAGGAAGCAAAAACACCCAATCAGAACAGCAAAAAAAGAAAAGAATCCAAAAAAAAATGAGGACAATGTAAGGAGCCTCTGGGACAACTTCAAGTGTACCCACATTCGCATCATGGGGGTGCCAGAAGGAGAAGAGGGAGAACAAGAAATTGAAAATTTATTTGAAAAACTAATGAACAGAAAACTTCCCTAACTTGCTGAAGGAAACAGACATACAATTCCAGGAAGCACAGAGAGTCCCAAACAAGATGAACCCAAAGAGGTCCACACCAAGACACACCATAATCAACATGCAAAAGGTTAAAGACAAAGAGAGAATTTTAAAAGAAGCATGAGAAAAGCAGTTAATTACCTACAAGGAAGCTCCCATAAGACTGTTAGCTGATTTCTCACAAGAAACTTTGCAGGCCAGAAGGGAGTGGCAAGAAATATTCAAAGTGATGAAAAGCAAGAACCTACAACCAAGATTACTCTATCTTACAAAGCTATCATTTAGAATCGATGGACAAATAAAGAGTTTCCCAGAAAAGAAAAAGCTAAAGGAGTTCATCACCACCAAACCAGTATTATATGAAATGTTGAAGGGTCTTCTTGAAGAAAAAGAGGATAAAAAATATGAACAATAAAATTGCAGTAAATACATATCTATCAACAATTCAATCTACAAACAAAATGAACAAGCAGAATAGAAACAGACTCATAGATACAGAGAACTTTTTGTTGGTCGCCAGATGGGAGGGGGCTTGGGGGAATGGGTGAAAAAGATGAAGGGATTAAGAAGTACAAATTGGTTGTTAGACTGACAAACGTCAAAGGGAAGGAGGGAGGGAGGGCAGGAAGAGATAAATCAAAGAACTTACATGCATGTATGCATAACCAGTGGACACTGACAATAGTGGGGAAGGCAGGAGGGGGGTGGGAGTGGAAAGGAGGGTGTCAATAGGGGAAAATGGAGGGACATCTGTAATACTTTCAACAATAAAGATAAGTTTAAAAATAAATAAAGATAGAGGTCACAGTATTTGCTGATAATCAGATATGTGATGATAGAAAGAGGGGAATCAAGGGTGATTATGAGGTGATTGGTTTAATGGCAGTGCAGTTACTGCGGTGGGAGTGACTTGGGGAAGTTTAACAGTGGAAGTCTAGAGTTTCAGTATGTCTTTGTTGAGGAAGAGGTGCCCATTAAACACTAAGCTGGAGAACTCATCCTATAACAGGATAAATTCCAAATGTTTCAAAGATTAAACATAAAAATTAAAACTAACAGTTATAGAAGAAATCGTGGAAGAATCATCTTGAAGTGGAAGGTTTTTTTCTAACTGTGACTTAACATCCAAAAGTTCCAAAAGAAAATATTAATAAATTCTTTTAACCCTGCATGATAAAGTAAAAGTTAAACGGCAAACTGGGAATATATCGTTGCAATCTATATTACAAAGAGCCCATCTTTCTGATATACAAAGTGCTCACAGAAATTAATACAGAAAGAGCCAACAACTCAATAAAAAATGAGCAAAGTATATAAACACACAATTTACAGTCGGCCCTCATTTATCGTGTTTAATCCATTCCAGGCTCTACCACGATAAATGAATTTCCGTGAAGTGGGACTCTTTATTTATTATATGTATAGAAAAAGAAACATATAAAAAGATGTTTAAAATGTCTCATAATTTAAAAAATGCAAATTAAAATAACATTATTATTAAATTTGCAGAAACCCAAAACTTTACTAACGTGTTTGGTGAGGCTGAGGGTTAACAGCCCTCTCTTATGTGAGTGGAAGGAGAATAAATTGTTACTACCCCACAGAGAGCGCGATGGTAGTGTATATAAATATATAAATGTGTTTGTGAATGTGTATGTATGTATGTGTGTAAATCATAAGCATATTTCTCTGCCCTAGCCAGTGCAGCTCAGCTGTTAGAGCATCAACCCGAGAACCGAAGGGTTGAGGGTTCAATTCTGGTCAAGGGCACATAACTGGGTTGCAGGTTCGATCCCCAGCCCCCATCAGGGCCATGCAGAAGGCGATTGATCAATGTGTCTCTCTCACATCAGTGTTTCTCTCTCTCTCTCTCTTTCTCTCTGTCTCTCTCCCCCTCCCTCTCCCTCCCTTCCACGCCCTCTAAAAAAAGCAATGGAAAAATATCCTCTGGTGAAGATTAACAAACAAGCAACAACAAAAAAACATTAACTTGATGATGCAGCACTTTCACTTCTTGAAATTTTTCCTACAGTTGTACTTGTATATGTGTGAAGTGTTAGGTTATTCTTTGCTCCATTGTTTGTGATAGCAAGAGTGGAAATAGCCAAAATAGTCAGCATTAGATGATCAAAATTAAATTATAGTGTATTCATATAATGGAATACTCTGCAGCTATTTATGGAGCTATAAAGACAAAAAAAATAAGGAAGCACTCCATGAATTCATATGGAAAAATTTATGGCAAGAGTTAATTACAAAAGCAAGGAGCAGAGAAGTGTTTGAAATGTGCTGTATTCTTTGGATATATAATATATATATATATATAAAGAAACTCAGGAAGGATGTGTAAAAAACAAGTAACAGTGATTATTTGTGAGGGAATATAGGAACTAGGAGAATGGAGGACAAGAATTGTAGGAAGCCCTGGCCGGTTTGGTTCAGTGGTTAGAGCATCAGCCCACAGGCTGAAAGGTCGTGGGTTCCATTCCTGTTCAAGGACATGTACCTGGGTTGCGGGTTCAGTCCCCCACCCCAGTCAGGATCATGCGGGAGGCAACCAATCAATGACATAAATGTTTCTCTCTCCTTCGCTTCCTTCCACTGTATCTAAATATCAATGGAGAAATGTCCTTGGGTAAGGATTAACAACAACAACAACAAAATTTGTAGGGAAACTTTTCATCATAAACCTTTGTATACTTTTAAATTATATATTATTTAGAAAAATTATTAAGACTTATACACATTATTGCTCTTGGAATTTTAAAACATTACAACTATTTTTGAAAGTGGTACATAGCATATAGCAAAGATATACTTTTTGACCCATTAATTCCTAGAAATTCAATTCATGAGAAACAAGCAAAAAATACACACACGCGTGCACATGCGCGCGCGCGCACACACACACACACACACACACACACACACTATTCTTCATGGTAGTAATGCCTATAATGAAATAAATAGAAACAGCTGAAATATTCAGGGTAAACAGGATTATTTAATCATGACATGCTACATGGTATATAATATTAAGCCACTGCATAATACTGAGAAGACCATGTGGAAACATTCACTCATTCAACAAATATCTATTTTGTGTCTACTCTGTGTCATACATTGTTCTGGTTGTAAGGGATGAAGCCATAAATAGGGCACCCCAAAAAGACAAAATCTATGCACTTACGAAACTTACATTATATTCATTTTATGGTTATAGAGCAGCTGTGTAGGAGAAAGTCTTTGTTGACAGGAACTTTATGATTCAGGAGGGAAAAGACGTGCTTTGTACTATATTTAGATGTTTTATTAAATTTGAGATTTTTTTTTCAGAAATTTCTAAATTATCACAAAAGTGAATAGGAAGTGAGTAAACAGAAGTACGTGAGGCGCATACTTCATAGAAGGTTGGCAGGAAAGAGGGCAATGCAGGCCACCACCGGAGAGGAGACTGCTCTGAACCTACATGCAAGAGCTGGTGTGTTGAGAGTGAACAGGTGTAAGATAGATGATAATCATTGCGAAATAACGACCTGTAGGCAGCAAGTATCCTGTGTGCCTAGACCAGGTAGGAAATGAGGCTGGGTAAGAAGCCAGGAGGAATGTCTGCTGGTGTGGCATGCATTCCTATGGACTGAGGCTGGTGGGCTAGAAATGGAGCAAATTCATACCTGAGAACCTTTTCTCTGAGAAAGAACTGTCTTCTGAAAGTGACCGCTAAGTATGGTTCAGTCTTTGAAATTGAAATTACTTCATTGTAAAATATCTTAAAACAATTTAATATTTCTCAGTAATGTTTCTAGAACAGGTGTTCTCAGGATTGAAGAATTTATAAAATTATCATTGATACTTGAAAATGAAAAAAGCCTTGTATGTGTATGCCTTTTGCCTAGGTAGTTTGTGTTTTGTTTGGTCAGAGCAGATAGAATATACACCTGTACTTTACACACAGAGATGATTTATAAGCGTTGCATTAGACAGGACTGGTTTCTAGGCCAGTTAGTCAACTTAGAGTGTGAAACCCTGATTCAGAAGCAAATCATCTAAGAATGACTAAGCAAACACTGCTCCTTGTTGGGTCAGTAGGCCCAATACAGTAGTGCCTTTACCCCTACATTCATTTACTCTAAGCTGACTTCCTCATTGGAACTACAGAACCCTGAAGATTCTTTGAGTGACTGTCTCCTCATTTCTCCCACGACTGCACACACCTAGTGCCATTTCAGATGCACAGGATAGTCATTATCCATTACATTCATTACAGCCTTAGAGTCTGGGAGTTTAATTCCCTCCTAGAACCCTGATTGAGGCAGGCTGTGATGACTCCAGTTTGTCCAACATACTATTTGGTGATGCAGAGGAAGCCATGGGACACTATAACTTACCTATGGCACCACCAAAACATGTGCCCCACGGTTAGTGCCCTGTTCCTTACTCTGCACTCAGTTACAGACACTTGTCTCTTCAGGATTCATTGATGAGTAGGCATTGAAAAATGGGAATACTGAATGATACCTCATTTGAGAGTAAGTTGGGGACTAAATGAGAGGACATAAGGCTACATTCTGCCCAGGGCTGATTTGGCACAATTTGAGTAATAAAGGCAAAAAATAAACCACTTTGAGTACAAAGATAAAAGAAGAATTGTTTACACTGTTGCAGTGAGAGAAGTCTTCATGAAGGACATGGAATTTGAATTTGACTTTGAAAAATGAGTGTTTTTTGGTAAGTGGTCGTGACAAGGACCATCAGATGAGTTTAGAGGAACTGATGGGAGCCAAGACTCAGAGGAGGAGGACATTGCAGGAGCTTGACCTTCTTAGACTTACACATATGTCGGAAGACAAGTCCGAGTCATGGGGATGCCTTTGAAGGTCCATGACTAGTTGAGTGACATAATAAATTCTGTCTTTCAAGAAAGCTTACTTTAGCAGCAACCTATAGGAAGGATTAGAAGAAAGGGAAGAATGAGGTTAGGAGACAAGTTGGAAAATATTTGCCTAATCCATGTAGGAGGCAATAAAGGTCACAATTAGAACAAGACAGTGATAACAGGACTGAGGAGGAGGAATAATATTAGAATATGGAGGTAAGATGGATAGACTTTTGCAACTGAATGTAGAAAAAAAGGAAATAAAGAACACTCCCAAGTTTTAAAGCAGAGTGTCTAAGAGACTGATGAGGCCGCTTTACACAAAGAGGGAACAGCTTTGGACATAAAGCTTTGGGAGGCTTCTGCACAATCATGGCTTAGTAATGGAACGAGGGAAATGGCATGCTGGCCAGTTACATTTGCTTTGTATTCTCTGGACCTAAACAAATGTAGCAGCAATTTTAGTCTGCGTACCCTGGGGAGCACAGAGGCATTCGTACCACTCTTTGCCAGTGATAGACTGAAACTGATTAAATCCTCTCCTCTGGAGCCTTCACACTATTTCTTTCTTTCTTAAAGAACTACACTCACATTACATTTTTTTTAGATATTCCTGGCATGATTTATACATTCTTTAAAAGGTATAATACCTTATTTACATTTATGATCAACTGATTTTTGACAAGAATGACAGACAATTCAATGGGAAAAGAATAGTAATTCCAACAAATGACACAGACAACTGGAGATCCACATGCAAAAGAACTTAGTTGACCCTGCTGCTACCCGACAGGCATGGCCTAGGGCAGGTCTGCCTCAGGCGGCCTGTAGTGTGTGGGTTCTTGACTTCCTGTAGGTGATTTTGAGAGAATGTTTACTAAAGCTGGAACAGTGAAACAAAGGACCTAGGGTAGAAGAAGCAGCAGGTAAGAGCCTAGGCGGTCTCTGCTCTGGCTCCCCAGAAACGTTCTAGGAAAGAAGTGAGCCAAGGCAGGACTTCCGTCAGCTCACTGGGAAGTCAGAGGAAAGGGGGCCTTGGAGATGGGATCAGGGAAAAGCCCAGACAAGCTGCCACTGCCTGCTGCTCCTGGTTGCAAGTCTCGTGGGGACCCTTAGAGTTTAGGGGGAAGTAAAAAGTTGATGCCCAGGAAGGGGCATGGCTCTAGAAAGAGCCCACACTGCATCTGTGTCTTGAGGGTTTTTTATCTCTTTTTCTGTTGGCAGGAATCTTAGGGGAGGGTTTTAGCAGAATATTCATCAGCTTTCCAGGTGTGTTTTTAATATGCTGATGAATCAAAGTGAGCATATAAGGGAGTTTGGGATAATTCTTTGGTCTGCTTTAGTATTTTACTTTTATCTTGGGTCTGTCTGGCTTTAAAGGGTTTTTTGTTACTTACTCCCCTGACTTCATCTGTCCTTGGGTTTGGCTGGCACAAATGGCATTAATTGGGTGTCTGTCCTCCATCTCCCGACCACAGTGATTTAAGCGATGTATTCTCTGGTTATGGAGGAGACTTAGAAACCGTTTGCTCTCAAGTGTCCTTGGTTAGGGAAGATAAGATCTTGCAATTCACTGGCTGGCTGTAAGTTGTTCAAATTGTTTGGCCTTGTTTAATTTCCTCGTCTCAAATTCCCTATTTCACTTGCCCAGGAATTTCCCTAGCTTCTTCCTCTCTTGCCTCACTACCTCATACTATGCACAAGAATGAACTCAAAACAGATCATACTCCTAAACGTAAGAACTAAAACTCTCAGAAGTCAACAGGAATATATCTTCATAACTTTATGTATCAGGCAATGGTTCCTCACCTATAATAACAAAAGCATAACACAACAGAAGAAAAATACATACATGGGACTTCATCAACATTAAAACTTTGTGACCTCATCCTAGTAAGGAGGGGAGAGCCGCAGCTCTGGTCTCCTTGACAGATGGAAAACCTCAGGCTCCTCTTGGTGTTTTTGGAACATTAACTTGCTGGTGAAGTAACTGGGAATTTTGAGAACTTCAACAATAAAAATGGGCAGACTTTTCCTTGATCATGTCGGTGGTACCCATCTGTTTTCTTGTGCAAACCGCGACACGATAGTGACCAAGCGCTCGGAACGCACCTCCACTCGGTGCAGGGCGCCCCTGGCAGAGCATCTCTTTTAGCAAGGTAGTTAACCCGCAGCGCGGTGCCGGTCCAGACGGCCGTGCGCACCGGCCGCCACGTGGTTCGAGATGTGAGCTGTGCAGACTGCAGCAGCAAACTGGGATGGAGCTGTGGCTGTGCCACTGAAGACAGCCAGCGTTTTCAGGAAGGCCGAGTGATCCTGGAACGTGCTCTGGTTCGAGAGAGTGAGGGTTTCGAGGAGCACATACCATCTGATAACTCATGAAGGAAAAGAGATAACTTCATCTTTTCCCAGGTCTCTTCACTGAAAACAAAAATCTACCTACATACACTGTCACCTTAGCATCAGAGTCGGATTCATGGGCCACAGAACAAGAGGTGATAAGAATCTAAGATGGAACCTTTCTTTCTTTTTTAATTGACGATTTTCCATCCAAAAACAGTGTATAGAGAGGCTATTGTACAGATGCTGTTAAATTTTTCCCCCTACTTGTACATCTTGAGGCAGAATGATCTTATCTGCAGCTACAGGGTGGGCTGTGTGAGAAAAAAATCTGGGCTATTAGGGTGGGAAAGTGTGTTTTATGTAAATTTTGAAAGGAAAATGTGTCAAGAGCATGGTTTTTAAACTTATCTGGGCTTTATTTTAAAACTTTTTTTTTTTTAAGCCAGTTATTTCACTTGATTTGCTAGCTTCAGAGAAGAGATCGGACTCTGACCAGCGCTAAAGGTTCAGCATCAGTATAGCTGGGCCGGCCATCGTGTCCTATTCTTGTGGAGATGAACCATAGCGCCAGAGCCCATCCTTCCTTGTCAGTCTTGACCCAGTGATGTCACCATTCCTAGTTATTTGTCACCATGTAATTGGTGTTGATTGGAAATTTTTCCTGAAATGGGGCAGAACTGCCCAGTTGTCCGTTCCATGAAATTTACGCATAGTAATATAAATAAAGTAATAGTTGAATGTTAAAAAATTAAAAACTTTTGCACTTCAAACAGCATCATCAAGAAAGTAAAAGGACAACTCTGAGAATGGGAGAAATTTATTTGAAAATCACATATCTGATAGGAAACTTGTGTCCAAAATATAAAAAAAATTCATACAGCTCCACACAAAAATATAACCTAATAAATGGTCAAAGGATTTGAAAAGTCATTTCTCCAAAGAAGGTATACAAGTGACTGAGAAGCACATGGTAATCAACGTCATTAGTCATTAGGGAAATGCAAACAAAATCACAATGGAATACCACTTCACCCCCCTAGGATGGCTATAATAAAAAAGATAGATAATAGTAAGTGTTGGCAAGGATGTAGAGAAATGGGAACCCTCATACCCAGCTGGTGGCAATGTAAAATAGTGCAGCCACTTTGGAAAAGAGTTTGGCACTTTCTCAAAAAGTTAAGCATAGAGTTACCACCTAACCCAGCATTTGCACTCCTAGGAATATACTCATGAGACTTGGAAACGTATGTTCACATAACTTCTACACAAATGTTCATAACAGCATTATTCATAAAAGCAAAAAAAGTAGAAGCAATTCAAACATGTATCAGCTAATATAACCAAAATGTGATATATCCATATGATGGAATATTATTCAGCAACAAAAGAGTAAAGTACTGACTCAGGCCACAGCAGAGACGGCCCTTGAACACATGCTCAGTGGAAGAAGCCAGACACAAAAGGCCACACAATGTATGAGTCCATCTGTAATGTCCACATAGGCAGACCCACAGGGGAAAAAAGTAGATTAATTGCTTCCAGGTGCTCAGGGGAAAGATTGGAGGGGGCTGCTTAATAGGTACGTTTTGTGTGTGTGGGGGGGGGGGATGAATATTCTGGAACTAGATAGTGCTATGGCTACAGAACATTGTGAATGTACTTAAAGGCACAGATTGTATGCCTTAAAATGGTTAAAATGGTAAGTTTTATGATATGTGTATTTTGCCACAATAAAAAAGGTGAGTTATATGGTATATCAACTATGTCTCAATAAAGCTGTTACAAAAATAAAAGGCATGATAACATGGATTAATCACCAGGAAACTGTACTGAGGGGAAAAGCCAATCCCAAAGGTTTTATACTGCATAATTCCATTTTTACAACATTTTGAAATAACAGAATTTTAGAAATGGCACAGATTAGTGGTTTCTAGACGTTTGGGATGGGGGTTGGGGAGGTGGAGGGAAGTAGGATCCTTTTGGTGATGGATCTGTTCAGTATCTTGACTGTTAGTGGCTATAGAACAGCGATTTTCAACCCTTTTCATCTCATGGCACCGATAAACTAATCACTAAAATTCTGTGGCACACCAAAAAATATATTTTTTTTTGCTGATTTGACAAAAATAAAATAGGTATACTTTTGATTCATTCACACTGGATGGCTACTGTTGTGTTGGCTGTTGTCATTTTTTTATTTGACAACCTAAAGGAAAAGAGGTCAGTGCCCCTGACTAAATAAATAGGTTGAAAATCGTTGCTATAGGATCCTACACAGGTGATACAACTTTATAGCACTAACTACACACACACACACACACACACACACACACACACACACACACACTGGTACAAGTAAAATTGGTGAAATCTGAATAATGTTGATAGGTTGTATCAATGTCCTGGTTGGAATATTGTACTGTTGTTTGCCAGAACACAGTGCATAATTGGGGGAAAATGGGCAAAATGTACGTAGGATCTCTCTCATACATCTTACAACTACACATGGATCTCAACAGATATTTTAGTTATCTATTATTGCAATAGATACTTCAGGTAACAGAAATGTATAATAATAACTGTCTTTGAAAACTTGTTCTGTAGGCAGAGTTCTAGTAACACTGCAGTGTCCTCTCCTGCTCTGTGGCAGTCTCCGTGTTCTCTTCACGAGCAGCACCCAGAATCAAAGTCCAGGATGGCACCAGTGTGTCAGCACTTTTATTTGAGTCTTCCTTAAAGATCAAGCTTGCAGAAGGTGGTTTGGTTTGGTTAATTTTAGCAATGCAGTATTTTCCAAAAATAGAGAGGACGTATCCGTGTAGAAAAGGTCTGTCTCAGACTTTCTGGAATCCTTTTAGTTAGGTCACTTTTAAGCAAAGAAAGATTTTTATTTCTTCCTGTTCTCTGATATTACAAAGTTTACATGTCACATTTTTATTTTTAGCAAAGAGAAAATATGATTTTTTTAAATGAATAAAAGCCACATTTCTGGGTAGTAGAAACTATCCTGTTAACATCCCATCATGTTAAAAAGATAAACATCAGGATTAACTGTTTACTTTAGGAGCTCAGTCTGGTTGTTTTTCAGGAGAAGAACACAATGTCCTGCTGTATCAGTTTCCTCTCTGCCTTGTGGGCTGGTGGAGCTGGGGAAAGGTCCTCCACCCACTCAGCTCTCTGCTGTCTCTCTCTCTCTCCTTTCCTTCCTCTCCCTCCCACTTTTCAGTGAATCTTTCCTCGTTCATGTTAATGTTCAAACTCTATTCTCTCCATTCTCCCTTTTTCTCTCTTGCTTTTTTCTCCTCACTTCATCTAATTTCTTCTATTTCTTCCTTAAATTGAGGCTTAGTTAGAGATTATAACATGGAGCAAAAGATCCTTGTTGATCTTTAGAAGCTGCTTAAGTTGACACTGACCTAGAATAAAATTGCCGGGATTGACTGTGATTCCGGGAATTCTTGGTGGACTGCTAAGAACTGCTCTCTTAACTCATGTAAACATCCCACGTTCACTTAAATCTTCACTTAAGGTTCTCTTTCAGTACACACACACACACACACACACACACACACGTCTGCTGTTTCTCTTTTCTCATGTATCTGTGAAATTGAGTTAGTGATTGAAAGGGGAAAATGAATATTTTTTGAAAAGTTGGGGAGGAGCATTTAAAACTTCAAAGGAATTAAATTATAGTCTCACTAAAACTCTCTCTACAAATCAACAGTTTTGCTTTTCTTATTCCTTGTGCTTTGTTCTGTTGTTTTTACAGATTAACAATACATGTATTTTAGAATTTGTAAAGTATTCTTGTATTAGCATGATGTAATAGTAAGCTGGTAAGAGAAAGAAAAAAGCATTCTTAAAGACAAATATTAACTCCGTAATGGACTTTTATCCTTCCAACATGATATGGCTGAGACTGAACAGTGAACCTCTTATCTGTATTGTTTTATATTGGAGGGAATGTGCTGTGGAATGTAGTTTCATTTGGCCCTGATTTCAGTCAGTTCTTCCAACGTGGTGCAGGCCTCACCCTCATGGCTCAGAAATGCACAGAATCAAAGTCCTGCTGATTGGTTCCTAACAGCTAAAACAGAGGAGATTCTACTGCAACGCTGCACCCTTGAACTACTTTTTGACTGCTGCCTTACTTTCCCAGCTGGGGGCAGGAACAAGCTGAAGACACTGGGCATTTTAATTATTATTTAATACTATACTTTTCAAATAAAATTGCAGTAGCTAGATGATGAAGGCAACGTGGCAAGGCCAGTCACAGATCGGTTTCATGTATGACAGTATCATTTCTGCACGGGACGGTATACTAGCAGACACCTTTCTCTAAGCCCCTTCACACATTTGCCCCTTATAAAGGTGCACACGCCTGCTCACAGACTTACAAGAGCTGCTACATGGTAAGAGAAAAGCATCTTCTTCTCAATTAACTCCACTTGTAACAAAGTAAACTTTGCTGGTGGGTAAGGAAACTAAGATTTTGAGCACAGATTGGGTGCTGGCACTTGGCTGGGTAGGAGGCAAATTAAAGTGGTCTGGATCTCACAGGCTCCAAGCAGCCAGGAGCCCACATCCGCCAGCAGCAGAGCCCAGAGCAGAGCCTCTCTCCTCCAGGCTTGCCGTTCCCCGCACCGCCGGCTTAAAATCGCGAAAATGGAGGAGGGGTTTTATTTGGATGAGGGTGTATAAGTTTTAGGCCTGGATGCAACATTGATCTTAAATAAGTGGCATTCACTTGCCAGACTGTTATTCCAAGAATTGTGAATGGCAAACTGTCTCATTGAGTGAATGCAGTTCTGCGGCTCCTGTTCTAACCACTAGCATCCTACTTCCTCTCTGCAAGACAGTTCTCATTGCTGTTCTAGCATTCATCTACATTAATCACTTCTCAAATTGGCAGTGCCCCTCTCGTGCGGGGTGTAGGTACCACCAGCCATGCTCAGTGCTGCGTGGAGTGTGGAAAGTTGCTGCGGCCTAAGCCCTAGCTTGTCCTTCACTAGCAGTGGAGAGTTTAATAGTAACTGAACATACATTTCACCTGGTCCAATGGGTATTCTGTGGCAGGAGAGCAAAAGGATGTACTTCACCTGCTTTCCAAAGTGGAAGCTTCATTTTATGAACACTGACTCATCACATAACTTTATTTATTTTATTTTATTTTTTTTATCGTCACCCGAGGACATTTTTGCATTTATCTTTAGATAGAGCAGGAGAGAGAGAGAGAGAGAGAGAGAGAGAGAGAGAGAGAGAGAGAGAGAGAGAAACATCGATGTGAGAGAGACACATCGAGTGGTTGCCACCCAGACGACCCCAACCGGGGCTGGGGATGAACAGCAACCGAGGTACGTGCCCTTAGTGGGAACCGAACCCAGGACTCTCAGGTCCGCAGGCCAACTCTCATACTGCTGAGCCAAACCAGCCAGGGCTCATCACATAACTTTAAAATGCCAATTCTAACCTCCACATGGCTTAGCCAGCAGCTAAGTTCACAATATTTCAGAACTTTTTAAGGACAGTGCTTGTTTCAAACGGTTGTCCTGCCGAGCGTGGCCACATGCCATTACGTTGTCTGCTCTGGGACCTCGGGTGCCTGAACTGCAGCCTCCTGTATAGATATATAATTAGCTAATCTTGCTTAGACTAGAATAATTGAAAAAGCCTCTAGGGCAGTTGTTCTCAACCTTCCTAAAGCCATAACCCTTTAATACAGTTCCTCATGTTGTGGTGACCCCCAACCATAAAATTATTTTCCTTGCTACTTCATAACTGTAATTTTGCTACTGTTATGTCTTAGGCGAGCCCTGTGAAAGGGTCGTTCGACCCCCAAAGGGGTCGCGACCCACAGGTTGAGAGCCGCTGCTCTAGGGAATAACCCCTGTCTTGCAAGAGAAAGGAATGTCAGCCAGAGAGCTGCCACAGTTTGGCAGTGGCGGCAGCAGGGTGGAAGCCAGCCCCTCCCCACCTCCGTGGTTTCTGCCACCAGCTTTGAGTCCCATCCTCCCCTGACCAGTTGGGACTTCCATGTTCTGTGTTAATCAGCTGTCTTTGCCAGCTTCCTGGCTCAAGGCACTTGACCAGCCTTTCGATTCCACAGCTTCTCTATTCTCTGAAAGAAGTCCATATCTGGGCTGCCTGACCCTGAAGCTGTTCTTTATTCTCCACCACCATTTGCCTCCGTGGAAATCTTAGGCCCCGTAGATTCTTCTCTGTCCCTCATTTGTCATCCATGGCCACGTTCTTCTGTCTCTACCTTGAAATGTTTCTCTACGCATGCTCTCATGCTGCCCGAGGCCAAGAGGATGGCAGGCGTGTGAGGGGTAGGGTCAGAGTGTGGGGCCAGGGCCCAGGGATGAGCTAACAACCTGGTGCTTCATGCATGGGGCATTGACCGGGTGTGTCAGAGCCGCTGGTTTCTTAAGACAACGGGAAATTTGAATTTTATGTAAAATCACCCAATTTTTAATGTGTTACTAATTTTAAAAAGTTTTAACACTGTATAAACCAAAACAAACTGCCAGCTGGACTTGGCCTGTGAACACCACCTTTTAGCTTTACTGTTTCCTGACAGACATTTGTCATTGATTAAGGCAGTACACTCACCCTGGGTCTGAGAACACACTCTCTAAAAGTTCTCTGTTCAAGTCATCCTCTGCCTGGTCCTAAGAGTTGTATTTCTGGAAGAAAAACTTCATCTTGCCTTTTAGTGTCTCCCCATTGTTGATCTATGGAGGGCAGGAGGTGACTGTCTGGCTGGCACACATGCTATTCACCACCCCGAGCCCCGCACCACATGGCCCCACCACCTCACCCCACGCAGCTGAGCGTCACTTCGGTGCCAGCCTCGCCCACCATGAGACTAGCTCCATCAAGATGAGGCCTCTCTATTGCTCTCCCCACCCATCCTTTCCCTCCCCAGCCGTTTTCTCCCTTTACAAATACTTAAGATTTTTATTTTTTCAGAAATATAATTTTTAAATTAATAATAATGAAGTGAAATCCCCAAATACTAGTCTTTCTTCTTACTACTGTTTTCTTATCTTTTCTTTCTTTCCTTCCTTCCTTATTATTTATTTACTAGTCTTCTTTCAATTTCTCAAACTTGGAAAAGCTCTTTCCTGTCGCAGGGTTTCTCTGTTGTAATGCTTTTTTCTCACCTTTTTGCATGATTGGCTTCTCCTTCTTCAGGACTCAACGTGAAGATTATCTCTTTTCAGAAAACTTCCCTGGCTAGACCATCGCAGCCGGCGGTGTTTCCCGAGGCACTCGTGCACTTCCTTCCGGCACCGCCAGATGTGACCGTCCCCTCCCCTGTGCTTCGTCCCCTCCCGAGGAGTCCAGAGGCGGGATCACTCACTACCACCTGCCCAGCAGCACGCAGAGGGCCTAGGCAAGTGGCAGCCCTCCTGTACTTAACAATAAATAGATGGGTCGTAGATTCACTGGCCATCCCGGAAAGGCGGGGTACTGTGGTATAGCACAGCGACAAATCCAGAAGTGCCTTTGTTCTCAGGAATCCTCTGTGCCACCGTGTCTGTCGCACTTCCGTTGTCTGACTTGGCAGTTTCGTACTTGTTTCATTTGTTGTGTTCAAACAAATTAAGATGTCTTTTAGAAAAAAAAGAACAACTCACACTTAAGTCTACAAATTTAGAATGGAAGATTTCCAAATACTCTCAGAACTTACAGATAATGGCTACACGTGATGTGTCTTACACGTTAAGTATCCAGAAGACCTTTATTTCTGATGGAAGTAAACTGAAGGAAAAAATAGAAGATTGACTTCTGAAACAGCTGAGTGAGGACACAGTAGATGCACTCCCTAAAAAATAAACATTTTAGCTGGAGAAACTGTAAAAAAAGTCAGATAAAGCCTCTGGAAATTGTCCTAAGGGCATACAGCAAACGGAGAAACATGTCATCAAAATCTCTGTAAGAGCAATGAGTGTGTGGCCCTTGAGCCATGACCTACTCCCCAAGCAGCCAGATCGCCCCATGGAGACTACTCCAGGGCTCTCCTCCACAGAGCGCAGTCAGGATGGCCCCTCTCACCTCCGCTCCCAGTCTAGGGTACAGAGGTACTCTGGGAAGTATGTCCCCCAGCTTCTCTTACTGCCCAGCCCATGTTGTAGAAGCTGTACCCCAAGTGTGGTAGGCCAAGAATACTGGCACAACTGTGCTATCCCAGCTCACCCACAGGGTAGAGGCACAGCGCCAGAGAGGCGAGCCCAGAAAGCCAGCACCACCACCAGCAGCAGCACCCACTCTTGAGCAGAAGTGTCACTTCAGGAGAAGGGCACTGTCCCCACCCCTGGTTTTATGAAGTGGCACAGAGGTTCCACCCAGAGGGAGAGGGTTATAAGGAAGAAGAGCTCTGTAGTGCTGCCTGAGAGGGCTGCCTTTATTTGGAAAAGAGCAGGAGAATTCCATGCCCAAGGGCATTGTTGAAAATAATAAGGGTCTTGATGGAGAGCAATTCAAACAGTGCTTGTAGCTCCATAATACTATATAAACAAGCAAATGTTTATCGGAGAGAATCAGGAAAAAGACAGCCAAGAAGAGCCCTCTGAAAGCACAGTCCAACTTCAGAGTCAGGAAGGATATGCTCGGCTGCACCCACTCAGGAGAAATCGGAGCAGCCCACAAGGAAGGTTTGGGATGCAGGACCACCTCTGACCGCCCTGGATGGTAGTGAGCTGCTCCGACACATGGGCAGCTTCTAGGAAGCCAGGCTTTTAAATTAAAGTGCATACATCCCTGGCAGTCTGGCATGCCCATGACGAGGAGACACACAAGCCCTGGCTGAAGGAGAGGGATGGGGACAAAGGCTTGTACTCCTTAAACTAGGATAGCAACCTTCAAGACATACACATCCAATGAGAAAGAGTAAATTCTAACTGGCTAAGGGGCTTAAACGCATCCTCTCACCAATTAGTGGCTTATGCTGACGTAGGGGCAAACCCTAGGTAGCCATGTGAAAAGACAAAAACTACAAAAAAATATCTGAGCAGGAACATCAGAAATTGCAGCCCGCAGGGAAAAAAACAAGCGCATAAACTACAGTGCAAATAAGAACGTCAACTCTGGGTGAAGGTAGGAATTGGCAATATCTAGAGTTGCCACAATATATTATCCAAAATGTCCAGTAGTCAACAAAAAATTACAAGATGTGCAAATAAACAGGAAAGTATGACCCATGCACAGGGGGAAAAGCAGATAATAGAAACTGTTTTTGAAGGAGCCCACGTATTTGACTTAGCAAAGATTTCAAAGCAATAGTTACAAATGTTTTAAAGAACTAAAGGAGCCCTGGCCAGTTTGGCTCAGCGGTTAGAGCCTCGGCCTGCGGACCAGAGAGTCCCGGGTTCGGTCCCTGCTAAGGGCACGTACCTCGGTTGCAGTTCATCCCCGGCCCCTGTTGGGGTTGTGTGGGTGGCAACCAGTCGATGTGTCTCTCTCACATCGTTGTTTCTCTCTCTCTCTCTCTCTTCCTCCTTCTCTCCCTCCCACTCTATCTGAAGATAAATGCAAAACTGTCCTCGGGTGAGGATTAAAAAAAAAAAGAAGAACTAAAGGAACCATGTCTATAAATTAAAGGGTGGTGCGATGACAGTGTCTAACCAAATGGTGAGAATATCAGTAAAGAGATAGAAACTATAAAAAAGAGCCAAATGGAAATTCTGCAGTTGGAAAGTATAATAACCTAAATGAAAAATTCACTAGATAGGCTCAACATTAGAGTTGAGCTGGCAGAAGAAAATAATTCATGAATTTGAGCTAATGCAGTCTGAAGGAGAGAGAGAAAAGAATGAAGACTGCTTGCTTTGGTAGCATTTATACTAAAATTGGAATGATACAGAGATTAGTATAGTTTCTGCTCAAGGATGACATGCAAATTTGTGAAGTGTTACGTACTTTTTAGATCTTTGTCATATTTAAAGTTTGACAAAAGAAGAGTATTATAATTTTTAAAGGACTTTAAAACTTAATCTCAAATTTATGACTATAGAGTATTTTAGAGATTAAAAAATACTTATGAAGAACTTTTAATAACTCAATCTTTATGGAGAATTATAGCACACCATAATAAATTATCTTTATACAGTTATGGATATCTCCCAAATGGAAAATATTCTAAAGGGTAAAAAATGAAGAAAATGAAACTGAACCACATAGAAATGTGGGATGCCATTAAGTGCACCAACATACATGTAATGGAAGCGCTAGGAAGGCAGGGGAGTGGAGGGGTTCAGGAAAAATACTTGAAGAAATAGTGGCTGAAAACATCTCAAATATGATTACAACACTGCAATCTACACATTCAAGAAGCTTAATGAACTTCAAGAAGGATAAATCTAAAGAGATCCATACCCAGATACATCATAGTCAAAGTGTGGAAAACTGAAGACAAAGAGAAAATCCTGAAAGCGTCAAGTGGAAAGGACTCATCATATAACAAGGGAACCCCAACAAGATAATAGCTAAATTCTCATTGGCAACATGGAAGGCCAGAAGGCAGTGAGTGGGACAGTATTCAAAATACTGAAACAAATAACTTATATCACTTTTTTTTTTTACTTTAAATGCTGAGGTTAAGTCACAAAACTCTAATTTTTGTATAATTTTATCTTTTTCCAGTAACAGAACCATGAGAAATTAGTTTGTGCTATATAAATGTCTTATAGCCATAACATTAACTAATGTTATGCATGTGTGAAAATGTTAAGACTAGTTATCTTAAGATAGATAGTACAGCCCAGCCAGTGTGGCTGTTTGTTGAGTGTCGACCCATGCACCAATATATTGATTCCTGGTCAGGGCACATGCCCAGGTTGTGGGTTCAATCCCCAGTAGGAGGCATGCAGGAGGCAGCCAATTGATGTTTCTCTCTCATTGATGTTTTTCTCTCCTTCTCCCATCCTCTCTTTCTCAAAATCAATAAAAACATATATTTTTTTAAAGATAGTACATTCTTATGGATATCATCTGCTAAATATTGCTTGTGCACAATGTGAAGACCAAAAATCATTGTTCATCAAGTGACCAGTCAGAGATTTCCTGATGTTCTTGGGTAAAAAAAATACCATAGCCCTGGCAGGTTTGGCTCAGCGGTTAGAGCGTCAGCCTGCGGACCAGAGAGTCCCGGGTTCAGTTCCTGCTAAGGGCACATACCTCGGTTGCAGTTTGTCCCCGGCCCCGTTTGAGGTCGTGTGGGTGGCAGCCACTCGATGTGTTTCTCTCTTTTTTTTTTTTTTATTAATTTATTTTTTTATTATTAATTTACTTATGTTACAGATGATTCTCCTTTTTTCCCCCATTGACACCCCCCCTCCCCCTCCCTCCCTGTCCCGTCCCCTTTTTGTTGTCCATGCCCATTGGTTATGAGTACATGCGTACAAGTTCTGTGTTCATCGCTCCCCTCCCCCGCCCCCTCTTCTGGCAGATGTCAGCCTGTACCCCACTTCCACGTCCCTGGGACTACCCTGCTCCTCACACTGTTATGTTCATTATACTCCAGAAATAAGTGAGATCATATGATGTTTGTCTTTCTCTGCTTGGCTTGTTTCACTTAGGATAATAGTTTCCAGGTCCTCCCATGTCGACGCAAAGGATAAGAAATCGTTCTTTCTTAAAGCTGCATAGTACTCCATTATGTATATGTACCACAGCTTTTTTATCCATTCGTCTACTGATGGACATTTGGGCTGTTTCCAGATCTTAGCTATTGTAAATAGCGCTGCTATGAACATGGGGGTACATGTATTCTTTCTGATTGGTGTTTCAGGCTTCTTAGGGTATATTCCTAGGAGTGGGATCACTGGGTCAAATGGTAATTCAATTTTTAATTTTTTGAGGTAACACCATAGTGTTTTCCATAGTGGCTGCACCAGTCTGCACTCCCACCAGCAGTGTACTAGAGTCCCCTTTTCTCCACACCCTCACCAACACTTGTTGTTTGATGCTTTGTTGATGGCGGCTATTCTGACAGGTGTGAGGTGATACCTCATTGTTGTTTTAATTTGCATCTCTCTGAAGATTAGTGAAGTTGAGCATTTCTTCATATGTCTCTTGGCCGTTTGTATGTCCTGTTTGGAGAGGTATCTATTTAGTTCCTCTGCCCATTTTTTAATTGGGTTCTTTGTCTTCCTTTTGTTGAGATGTATGAGCACTCTATATATTTTGGAAATTAGTCCCTTATCTGATATATCATAGGCAATTATGCTCTCCCATACAGTAGGTTGCCTTTCCACTTTGATGGTTGTTTCTTTTGCTGTGCAGAAGCTTTTGAGTTTGATGTAGTCCCATGTGTTCATTTTTTCCTTTGTTTCTGTTGCCTTAGGTGATATATCAGTGAAGATTTTGCTGCGTATGATGTCTGAAATTTTGTTGCCTACATTTTCTTCTAGGATTCTTATGGATTCATGAGTCACATTTAAGTCTTTTATCCATTTTGAGTTTATTCTTGTGTATGGTGTAAGTTGATGATCTAGTTTCATTTTTTTGCATGTAGCTGTCCAATTTTCCCAACACCATTTATTGAAGAGGCTGTCTTTGCTACATTGTATGCTCTTACCACCTTTGTCAAATATTAATTGAGCATAATGTCTTGGGTCAATTTCCGGATTCTCTGTTCTGTTCCACTGGTCTATGTGCCTGTTCTTGTGCCAGTACCAGGCTGTTTTGATTACAGTAGCTTTGTAGTATAACCTGATGTCCGGTATTGTGATCCCTCCTACTTTGTCCTTCTTTTTCAAGATTGCTGTAGCTATTCGGGGTCTTTTTTGGTTCCATATGAACTTCTGAAGTATTTGTTCTAGTTCTGTGAAATATGTCGTTGGTATTTTGATGGGGATTGCATTAAATCTGTAGATTGCTTTGGGTAGTATGGACATTTTAATGATGTTAATTCTTCCAATCCATGAACAAGGTATGTGCTTCCACTTTTTTATATCTTCCTCTATTTCTTTTTTCAATGTCTTGTAGTTTTCTGCAAATAGGTCCTTTACTTCTTTGGTTAAGTTTATTCCTAGGTATCTTAATTTCTTTGCCGCGATGGTAAATGGGATTGTTTTTTTAGTTTCTCTTTCTGTGAGTTCATCATTGGTGTATAAGAATGCCGTCGATTTCTTGACGTTAATTTTGTATCCTGCTACTTTGCCAAATTCATTTATTAAGTCTAGTAGATTTTTGATGGAGTCTTTAGGGTTTTCTATGTATAATATCATGTCATCTGCGAATAATGACAGTTTCACTTCCTCCTTTCCAATTTGGATCCCTTTTATTTTTTCTTCACCTCTGATTGCTGTGGCTAAGACTTCCAGTACTATGTTAAATAAGAGTGGTGAAAGTGGGCATCCTTGTCTTGTTCCTGTTCTTAAGGGAAATGCTTTTAGTTTTTTCCCATTGAGTATGATGTTGGCTGCAGGTTTTTCATATATGGCCTTTATTATGTCGAGATATGATCCCTCTATTCCCACATTGCTGAGCGTTTTTATCAGAAATGGGTGCTGGATTTTGTCGAATGCTTTTTCAGCAGCTATTGACATGATCATATGGTTTTTATCTTTCATTTTGTTTTTGTGATGTATCACATTTATTGATTTGCGTATGTTGTACCAGCCTTGCATCCCTGGGATGAATCCCACTAGGTCATGGTGAATAATTTTCTTGATGTATTGCTGGATCCGATTTGCTAGTATTTTGTTCAGGATTATGGCATCTATGTTCATCAGGGATATTGGCCTGTAGTTTTCTTTCTTTGTAGTGTCTTTTTCTGGTTTTGGGATGAGAATTATGCTGGCCTCATAAAACGAGTTTGGAAGTCTTCCTTCTTCTTGAATTTTTTGGAATAGTTTGAGGAGAATGGGTGTTAGTTCTTCTTTGAATGTTCGGTAAAACTCCCCCGTGAAGCCGTCAGGGCCTGGGCTTTTGTTTGCTGGGAGAGTCTTGATTACATCTTCAATTTCCTTCGTTGTTATTGGCCTGTTCAAGTTTTCTATCTCTTTCCGATTCAGTTTTGGGAGACTATGTGTTTCTAGAAATGTGTCCATTTCGCTTAGATTGTCGAATTTGTTGCCATACAAATGTTCATAGTATTTGCTAATGATCCTTTGTATTTCTGTGGTGTCAGTTGTTACTTCTCCTCTTTCATTTCTGATTTTGTGTATTTGGGTTCTCTCTCTCTGTTTCTTGGTGAGTCTAGCTAAGGGTCCATCAATCTTGTTTATCTTTTCAAAAAACCAGCTCTTTGTTTTATTGATCCTTTGAATTGTTTTTTTGGTCTCCATGTCGTTTATTTCTGCTCTGATCTTTATTATTTCCTTCCTTCTACTTGCTCTAGGGTTTTCTTTTTGTTTGCTTTCCAGTTCTTTAAGTTGTGAGGTTAGGTAGTCAATTAGAAATTTTTCTTCTTTCTTAAGGTGGGCCTGTAGTGCTATGAACTTCCCTCTCAGAACTGCTTTCGCAGTATCCCATAGGTTTTGCATTGTTGTGTGTTCATTTTCATTGGTTTCCAGAAATTTTTTAAATTCTTCCTTGATCTCCATGGTAACCCATTCATTGTTCAGTAACATGCTATTTAGCCTCCATGTGTTCATATGTTTTTGCATGTTCTTGTTGCAATTGATTTCTAGTTTCATGCCATTGTGGTCTGAGAAGATGCTTGATATGATTTCAATCTTCTTGAACTTGTAGAGACTTAGTTTGTGCCCTAACATATGGTCTGTCTTTGAGAATGTCCCATGTGCACTTGAGAAGAATGTGAATTCTGCAGTTTTGGGGTGTAATTCTCTGTATATATCTATTAAATCCATTTGATCTAGTGCTTCATTTAGAGTCTCTGTTTCCTTGTTGATTTTTTGTCTAGATGATCTATCCAGTGATGTCAGTGGGGTGTTGAAGTCTCCTGCTATGATTGTATTGCGGTCGATTTCTCCTTTGAAGTCCTCCAGAAGATTTTTAATATATTTTGGTGCTCCTATATTGGGTGCATATATGTTTACCAAGGTTATATCTTCCTGTTGGATAGACCCTTTCAATATTATGTAGTGGCCTTCTTTGTCTCTAGTTATGGTCTTCAATTTGAAATCTAATTTATCAGATATGAGTATTGCTACCCCAGCTTTTTTTTCCTTTCTGTTTGCTTGGAAGATTTTTTTTCCATCCCTTTACTTTCAACCTATGTGCGTCTTTTGTTGTGAGGTGGGTCTCTTGTAAGCAACATATGTGTGAATCATGCTTTCTTATCCAGTCAGCTACTCTGTGTCTTTTTATTGGAGCATTCAGTCCATTTACATTTAAGGTGATTATTGATATGTACTTATTTATTGCCATTTTTGTACAGTGTGGTTCTAATTATCTTTCTATTTCTTCTAATAATTATAGCAGTCCTTTTAACATGTCTTGCAGTGCTGGTTTGGTGCTAATATATTCCCTTAGCCTTTTTTTGTCTGGGAAGCTCTTTATTTGACCTTCTATTTTGAATGATAGCCTTGCTGGATAGAGTAGTCTTGGATTCAGATCCTTGTTTTTCATGACCTTGATTACTTCATGCCATTCCCTTCTGGCCTGTAGTGTTTCTGTTGAGAAGTCAGATGATAGCCTAATGGGGTTTCCTTTGTAGATAACCTGTTGCTTATCTCTTGCTGCCTTTAGGATTCTCTCTTTGTCTTTGATTTTTGGCATTTTAATTATTATGTGTCGTGGTGTGGACCTGTTTGGATTCTTCTTACTTGGGGCTCTCTGTGCTTCTTGAACTTGAATGCTTTCTTCCTTCACCAGGTTAGGAAAGTTTTCTGTCACTATTTCTTCAAATATATTCTCTAACCCTTTCTCATTTTCTTCTTCTTCAGGGACTCCAATAATGCGAATGTTATTACGTTTCCAGTTGTCCCACAGTTCTCTTAAGCTATCTTCCTGTTTTTTCATTGTTTTTTCCTTTTGGTTTTCTGATTGATTGATTTTTTTCTACTCTGTCTTCTAATTCACTGATCCGGTCCTCTGCTTCCTCTACTCTGCTGGTCAATCCTTCCAATGTGTTCTTTATTTCTGCTATGTCATTCTTTATTTCCACTTGGTTGGTTTTCAGTGTTTCTATATCTTTACTCATGGTGTTGATGTCCTTACTCATGCTGTTTAGTTTCCTCAAGATCATGGCTCGGAACTCTACCTCTGATAATTTGCTTAGCTGCACTTCATTTATCTCATCTTGGGTGGAGTTCTCTTGTTCTTTCATTTGGGATCTGTTTCTTTGTTTCACCATTTTTGCTATCACAGTGGGTTTTGGAGCCTGCCAAATTTTCCCTGTGGGTGTTGGTGTTCTGCTATTTGTGGCTCCCTCTACTGGGTTTGGATGAGCGTGGAGGGCCCTCCTTCAACACCACTATCAAGTCTCACTTTCCTGGGTAGATATGCAAGCTCAGGAAAGGTTTAGTTATGCTCTAGCTTTTTGCCTGGAGGCTATTAGCCTCAGGTACTTGAAAAGCCTTAGGATCTCAGTTGAATGAGGACCTCCCTCAGATGTTTACAGTGTAAAAGGATTTCCGAGGGTGGGGCCAATGCTGGTTGTTAATGAGCCTCAATTTGCATTTCTTTACCTCTTTACCTCACCTGGGAATCTCTGAGGGAGGGGCTTCCACAGCTCCGGGAAGGAGCAAACTTGGCTGCTGGTCTGTGCAATCGGGAAGGAGGGGCTGGCCACCACTGTCCTTTGTGGCCACAGCTCAGCACAAACTCTGAGCGCCCTCCAAATCCCAGGTGTCCCCTCAGAGTTCCAGTCCAGTCCGCCCTCCCTCTGTCGGAGCCCCAGGTGAGAGGCTGTGGCTATTTAGCGGTCTGTTCCGGCTCTCTGCGCTGTGGAGCAGCTGGGGCTCTTAACCCCGAGGGCGGGCACCGCCACCGCCGCTCCCAGCTAAGGTCGCCGCACCGGGGCCGCTGCTCCTAGCTGGGGCTGCCGCTCCTAGCCGGGGCTGCCGCTCCCAACCGGGGCCGCGGCTCCTAGCCAGGGCCGCAGCTCCCCACCGAGGGCGCCACTCACATCTGGGGCCGCAGCTCCCCACTGAGGGCGCCACTCCCAACCGGGGCCGCAGTTCCCCACCGAGGGCGCAGCTCCCAGCCGGGGCCGCAGCTCCCAGCCGGGGCCGCAGTTCCCCACCGAGGGCGCAGCTCCCAGCCGGGGCCGCAGTTCCCCACCGAGGGCGCAGCTCCCAGCCGGGGCCGCAGTTCCCCACCGAGGGCGTAGCTCCCAGCCGGGGCCGCAGCTCCCAGCCGAGGGCGCAGCTCACATCCGGTGGCGATGCTCACAGCCGAGGCCACAGCTCACAGCCGAGGGCGCAGCTCCCAGCCGGGGCCGCAGCTCCCAGCCGGGGCCGCAGCTCACAGCCGAGGGCGCAGCTCACAGCCGGGGCCGCAGCTCCCAGCCGAGGGCGCAGCTCCCAGCCGAGGGCGCAGCTCACAGCCGGGGCCGCAGCTCACAGCCAAGGTCGCTGCTGTCCGTGGGCTCCCAGCCCGCCACCCTCACACGTCTCCGCAGATCCTACCAGGCTCATTCAGTGTCCCTGGTTGTGTGGTCCTCTCCCACTGCTTTTCTGTTGCTTTTTCCCGATGATTTGTCTTTATTTTAGTTGTAATTCCCGTTTGATCCTGGGAGATCGTCTGTGTAGCTTCCATTCACTCCACCGCCATTTTCCAAGCCCTCTCGATGTGTCTCTCTCACATCGATGTTTCTCTCTCTCTCTTCCTCCCTCTCCCGCTTTATCTGAAGATAATGCAAAAATGTCCTCAGGTGAGGATAAAAATATATATATATTATATTTGCAAGGTGAATTGAACACAGTAGTAATTATATGTGATTTTGTTATATTTTTCTCCATAGATCTGATAAACTACATTTTAGAAAAAATATTTCTAGCAACATTTTGGTTATGATTTTCAAGGAATATCTTTTTTTTTTTTTTTATCCTCACCCGAGGACATTTTTGCATGTATCTTCAGATAGAGCCGGGGGGGGGGGGGGGGACATCGATGTGAGAGAGACACATCAAGTGGTTGCCACCCACACGACCCCAACCAGGGCAGGGACAAACTGCAACCGAGGTATGTGCCCTTAGTGGGAACCAAATCCGGGACTCTCTGGTCTGCGGGCCCACACTCTAACCGCTGAGCCAAACCGGCCAGGGCCCGAGGACATTTTTGCATTTATCTTCAGATAGAGCAGGAGGGAGAGAGAGAGAAACGTCAATGTCAGAGAGACACATCGACTGGCTGCCACCCACAGGGCCCCGTTGCAGCCGGGGACAAACTGCAACTGAGGTCCGTGCCCTTAGCAGGAACTGAACCCGGGACTCTCTGGTCTGCAGACTGACGCTCTAAATGTATTGAGATTGTTTTGTGTCCTAACATGTGGTCGATCTATCCTAGAAAATGTTCCATGTGCACTTCAAAAAAATTTATATTATGCTTCTTTGGGGTGAAATACTCTCGAGATCAATTAAATTTATCTGATCTGCTGTGTCATTTAAGGCCATAGTTTCCTTGTGGATTTTATGTCTAGAAGATCTATCCATTGATGTCAATGAGGTGTTAAAATCTCCTACTATGACTATATTTCTGTCAGTCTCTCCCTTTATGTCCATCAAGATTTGCTTTACATATTTAGGTGTTCCTATGTTAGGTGCATAAATGTTTACAAGGGTTATATATTCTTGTTGGATTGCTCCCTATATTATTACATAGTGTCCTTCTTTGTATCTTTTGCCTTTGTTTTAAAGTCTATTTTGTCAGATATACGTATTGCTGCCCCCGCTTTTTTTTTTTATTTCCATTTTAATGAAATATCTTTTTCTATCCCTTTACTTTTCGTCTGTGTGTATTTTTCATTATGAGGAGAGTCTCTTGTAGACAGCATATATATATGGGTCTTGCTTTCTTATTCATTCAGCTACTCTATGTCTTTGATTGGAACATTTAAGCCATTTATATTTAAAGTGATTATTGATAGGTACTTATTTATTGCCATTTTATTATTTTAACTATGTTCCTCCTCCTGTCCCTCCTTCTCTCCCTCCTCTCCTCCTCCTCCATTGCTCCTCCTCTTCCTCTTCCTCCTCCCTGGCCCTTTTAACATTTCTTGTAATACTGGTTTCATGGTAGCAAACTGCTTTAGCTTTTTCTTGTCTAGGAAGTTCTTTATTCTTCAATTTTCAATGATAGCATGCTGGGTAAAGTAGTCTTGGTTATAGTTCCTTCCTTTTCATCACTTTCTATTTCTTGCCACTCCTTTCTGGCCTGAAATGTTTCTGTTGAGAAATCAGCTGATATTCTTTTTTTTGTTTTTCCCTCCTCCCTGCTCCCAACCCCCTCCTGCTTTCCCCAAACTATTGTCTGTGTCCACTGGTTATGCATAAGTTCTTTGGTTTATCTCTTCCCAACTCTCCCACTCCTCTTCCCTCTGTTTATCAGTCTGTTCCCTACTTCCGTGACTCTGGATCTATTTTGATAGACAGTTTATTTTGTTCATGATATTCTATAAATAAGTGTTATCATGTGGTACTCGTCTTTCTCTGACTGGCTTATTTCACTCAACATAATACTCTCCAGGTCCTTCCATGTTCTTGCAGCTTTTAAGAATCTCACTTTGCCTTTAACCTTTGCCATTTTCATTATGATATGTCTTGTGTGGGCCTGTTTGGGTTCATCTTGTTTGGGACTCTACACTCCTGGACTTATTTATGTGTCTTTTTCCTTCACCAAGTTAGGGAAGTTTTCAGTCATTACTTCTTCAAATTGGTTTTCAATCCCTTGCTCTCTCTCTTCTCCTTCTGGTACCCCTAAATACGGATGTTGTTACACTTCATGTTGTTCCAAAGGTCCCTTAAACTATCCTCATTCCTTTTCATTCCTTTTGTTTTTTGCTGTGCTTATTGGGTATCTTCCTAATTGCTGATTTGATCCTCTGCTTCATCTACCTACGTTTATTCCAGTGTATTTTTTGTGTCAGATATTGTAGTCTTCATTTCTGACTGGTCCTTTTTTATGGTTTCTATGCCTCTTTTTTTTTTAATCCTCACCCAAGGATGATTTTATTGATTTTTAGAGAGAGAGGAAAGGAGAGCAAGAGCAACATCGATGTGAGAGAGAAACATCAATCAGTTGCCTCCCATACATGTCCTGACCGGGAATCAAACCCACCACCTTTTGGTGTATGGGACAACACTTTAACCAACTGAGCCACCTAGCCAGGGATGTGTCCTTTTTCATGCTATTATAGTTTTCACTAAGTTCCTTGAGCATCCTTATAATCAGTACTGTGAACTTTTTAATATAGTAAATTGCTTGACTCTGTTTCATTTAGCGCTTTTTCTGGAGAGCTCTACTGTTTTTTCATTTTGGCCTGTTTCTTTGTCTCCCCATTTTGGCTGCCTCTTTGTGTTTGTTTCCATGTATTAGATTGTTCTGCTATGACTCCCAGTCTTTGTGGGTGGCCTTAGTAGGTAGTAGGTAGTAGGTGTCCTATGGGACCTAGTGGAGCACTCCTTGATCACCTGAGCTGGGTGCTCTGGGGAAGTTTCTTGTGTGGATTATGTGGACCGTCCTGTTGTAATTGAGTCTTGATTGTTACTGGCCTGTGTGCGTGGGATCTACCTTCAGGCTGGCTGACTGTGGAGCTCAAACCTGACCACAGTGTGCAAGTTGCTGTGCAGGTGCTGACTCCATGAAGCGGATTTCGCCTCAGCAAGGTTTGGTGCCTGCCGAGATCTTCCTTTGTATATGCTGTTTGTGAAGCTTATTGGATTCTCCTCTGATGTTGTCTGAAGCTGGCCACAGGGTAGGTTGGTTCTGGGACTTCTGGGAGAGACTTGGGTACATGCCAATGTCAGGCACTACCTGTGCCCAGCCCCCAGCAACCTGTTTGGAGCTACAACTGATCCACAGATTGTGGCTGCCTCTGCTGGGCTTTGTTTTTCCAGCCCTGGGCCTGGGTGCAGGTCTGTAAAAGTCCCAAGTCACCCAGAGATCCACCTCTTCCTACTGGCTGCCTATTAGGCTCAGTCATTGAAAGAGCCTCTGGCAGAATCTGGAGGATGGGGCTAGTTGATCTCCCATAAGGCAAGGTGCTGGTCCAGCTTCAGGGAAGGGGGTGGATGTGGTCCCCATCCAGAGCCACAGGACTCAGTCTGTCCCAGATTTTTCCCCAACCTCAGTAGTGCATAGCCACAAGGAGTCAGGCAGGTGGGGCATCTGGAGCCAGGAGGTTGGGTCTGCCAGAAGCCATGAGGGTGGTTCTATCGGATTTCCCATGAAGAGGAAGCACCAGTCATGTTCACAGGACAGTTGCGGGGAATAGCCACCACCCCAAAGCCAGAAAACTCAGTTACTGACACTCGTCGAGTCTGTCCAGAACTCTACACCCTGTCAAAGGAAGTTGACTCCTCAGCAGGGCATAATCTCCACAGAGTGGGCTTAGATGGAATCCAGAGGGTGGGGCATTTGCTTTCCCCTGAGCTGATGCTACAAGGAAGGGAGTGCTCCACCCAAGCAAGATAGCATCTGTGGTGTGGATAAATGTCTCAGCACAAGGATTCTGGCGGCTATCCCTTCAGCTACCTCTCCAGAGTCACAAACCCCAGATTTTCCTCAGGTAACTCTAGTTTACTTGTCCCTCCCTCTGCTAGAGCCCAGGGTGAGTGGCTGTGAACAAAACTTTGTGTATTGGCCCTTTAAGAGGGTGCCTGTGTCTTCAACGGACTCCATCTCTCCCTCATGGACAGAAACCCCACTGCTTTTAACAGCTGGATGTTTTGTGGGTTCCTCTTCCCAACTTTGGTTCTCTGGCCTGGGGAACCCAGCTTGGGTTTTAGGCCCCAGCTTCTCAGGAGGAACACCCCACAGCTGAGATATCCCTGCAATACCTCAGCTGCCACCGTAAGAGTCGAGCCAGCCCTCTTCATGTCTCCGCCCTTCCTGCAAGTCTCAGTGTGGTTTCTTCTCTAAATCCTTGGTTATAAGAGTCCTCTTAGCTAGTCTTCAGTTGATTATTCAGGATAATTGTTCTTTATTTTAGTAGTAATTCCAGTTTGGTCCTGGAAGGAGGTGAGTGTAGTTTCAGCCTACTCTACTGCCATCTTGAGATCTCTGGATGCTCTGATTCTTATACCTGTAGATTGTGCTGTCCAATAGGGTGGCCACTAGCCACAAATAACTACTTAAATTTAAAATATACAATATTTCATTTCTCACTCACGTTAGCCACATTGGAAGCACTCAATACCCCCATGTGGCTAGTGGATACCACATTAGACTACACAGATGTAGAACAGTCCATAAGCACAGAGAATTCTCTTGGACCACACTGCTTTAGATGGAAGGTCTGTTATTTATCACTTACTATAATAGTGTGTAGATCGGTTACACCTTCACTGAAAATATGGTGGAGGTTTAGCTCCAGAAATCAGGCTGGTAATTCTCTACTTTTGTACATTTAAAGTCATATTTGTGTCTAATGTGTTTATATATTAATTTAATTTTTATTTCTATTTTTATTTTTTTCTTGATTGATTTTAGAGAGAGGGGAAGGGAGAGGGAGAGAGAGATAGAAACATGGATGAGAGAAAACATCGATTGGCCGCCTCCTGCATACCCCACACTGGGCATTTGGCCCACAACCTGCGCATATGCCCAGACTGGGAATCCAACTGGCGACCTTTTTGTGCATGGGTCGACACTCAACCACTAAGCAACACCAACCAGGCTAATTTTTATTTTTAGAGTTTTCTTATTTAATGTTGCATGGTCTTGGGCAAAATATTAAACCGTTCTGAACTTCCGTCTTCTATGTGCTAAGTAAGGATAATGATAGCCTACCTCTTACTCCTTTTAATGATAAAATAATGCAACTAGAACAGGGCCTGATACTAACCAACTGCTGTCAAGATAAGTTTCTAACCCACATACACTGTGAAAAAAATAAATGTTTGTATTTTAAGGTTCTAATTTGCGTGATAGGTGATAATTTCTTATGCTGCAATGGATAACTAATGCAGTAGCTGATCAGTGAAGCAGAAAAAAAAGTTAGTAAAGACATAGCAGATTTGAAAAACATGCTTAAGTAACTTACAGATCATGTATAAAACTCTCTACTTAACAGCTACAGCATATGCATTCTTTTTATTTGAAATGTTCATAAAATTTGATTATGTGCTATGCCATAAAACAAGTCTCTGCATTTAAAAGAATCATTATTAGAGGCCTGGCCAGTTTGGCTCAGCAGTTAAAGCGTCGACCTGCGGACCAATGAGTCGCAGGTTCAATTCTGGTCAAGGCCATGTACCTCCATTGCATTTCGTCCCCAGCCCTGGTTGGGGTCATGTGGGAGGCAGCCAGTCAATGTGTCCCTCTCACCGATGTTTCTCTCTCTCTTCCCCCCTACTTCCCTCCCACTCTATCTTAAGATAAATGGGAAAATATCCTCGGGTGAGGATTTTTTAAAAAAAGAATAAAAGAATCATTATTAGAGTTCTCTTACATGAGTGCAACCAAATTAGAGTGAACAAAAAAATATATGTTATATGGCCTTATGAAAAAAATTTACATATGTCCAAATAACTCATGGATCAAAGAGGAAATAATAATGGAAACCTAAAAATACCTAGAACTGATAAATAAAAATACTAAATAACAAAATGTATATGATATCATTAATTTGATATTGGGAAGAAATTTTATAATTTAAAATTATAAACAGCTTATTTTATTTTATTTTGAATACCAGGAAATAAGTTTATTGAATTCACTACTGTAGGTTGTTTTCACTTTTTAAAAAATTATTTTTTGAAATTAGACCATCAACTTACACCATACACAAGAATAAACTCAAAATGGGTAAAAGACTTAAATGTGACTCATGAATCCATAAAAATCCTAGAAGAAAATGTAGGCAACAAAATTTCGGACATCATACGCAGCAGAATCTTCACTGATACATCACCTAAGGCAACAGAAACAAAGGAAAAAATGAACACATAGGACTACATCAAACTCAAAAGCTTCTGCACAGCAAAAGAAACAACCATCAAAACGGAAAGGGAACCCACTGTATGGGAGAGCATAATTGCCAATGATACATCAGATAAGGGGTTAATCTTCAAAATATATAGAGTTCTCATACAACTCAACAAAAGGAAGACAACCCAATTGAAAAATGGGCAGAGGAACTAAATAGACACCTCTCTAAACAGGACATACAAATGGCTAAGAGACATATGAAGAAATGCTCAACATCACTAATCATCAGAGAGATGCAAATTAAAACAACAGTGAGGTATCACCTCACACCTGTCAGAATGGCTGCCATCAACAAATCATCAAACAACAAGTGTTGGCAAGGGTGTGGAGAAAAGGGGACTCTAGTACACTGCTGGTGGGAATGCAGACTGGTGCAGCCACTATGGAAAACACTATGGTGTTACCTCAAAAAATTAAAAATTGAATTGCCATTTGACCCAGTGATCCCACTTCTAGGAATATACCCTAAGAAGCCTGAAACACCAATCAGAAAGAATACATGTACTCCCATGTTCATAGCAGCACTATTTACAATAGCTAAGATCTGGAAACAGCCCAAGTGTCCATCAGTGGATGAACGGATAAAAAAGCTGTGGCACATATACACAATGGAGTACTATGCAGCTGTAAGAAAAAAAGATCTCTTATCCTTTGAGACGACATGGAGGGACCTTGAGAGTATTATCCTGAGCGAAACAAGCCAAGCAGAGAAAGACAAATATCACATGATCTCACTCATTTGTGGAATATAATAAACATAACAGTCTGGGGAACAAGGTGGACCCAGAGATGTGAAAGTAGGGTACAGACTGACAACCCTCAGAAGAGGGGCTGGGGGAGGAGGGAAGAGATAAACCACAGAACTTATACGCGTGTATGCATAACTGATGGACATGGACAACAAAGCTGGGGACGGGGTGGGGGGTTGGGGAGGAGAGTGTCAATGGGGAAAAAAGGAGAAACATCTGTAACAAATAAATTAATAAAAAAATATATAAAAAATTATTTTTATGTATTTTTATTATATTTATTGGGGTGACATTGGTTAATAGGATTAACTAGGTTTCACATGTACATCTCTATGATCCATGATCTTCATAGTGCGTATGTGCCCACCACCCAAAGTCAAATTATCTTCTGTCACCATATATTTGACCCTCTACCAGCCCCCCCCTTCTTCCCTCTGGTAACCACCATACTATTGTCTCTGTCTATGAATTTTGTTAGTTTTTCTTATTTGTTCATTTGTTGCTTTCAGTTTTATATTCCACATATGCGTGAAATCATATGGTTCTTAACTTCTGACTTATTTCACTTAGCATGATATTCTCAAGGTTCATCCATTTTGTCACAAATGGCAGTATTTCATTTTTTCTTATGGCGAAGTAGTATTCCATTTTATATATGTACCACATCTTCTTATCTAATCGTCTTTCGAAGGACACTTAGAATGTTTCCATGTCTTGGCCCCCATGAATAATGCTGCAGTGAACATAGGGGTGCATATGTCTTTGCAAATAAATGTTTTCAAATTTTTCACGTAGCTACTCAAAAGAGGGGTTGCTGAATCACGTGGTAACTCTATTCTTAATTTTTTTAGGAACCCTCATACTGTTTTCCATAATGGCTGTACCGGTTTACATTCCCAACAGCAGTGAATAAGGGTTCCTTTTTCTTCACAACCTCTCCAATACTTGTCCTCATAGCAACAGCCATTTTAACAGTTGTGATGCAGTATGTCATTGTAGTTTTGATTTGCATTTCCCTAATAGCTAGTGAAGTTGAGGATCTTTTCATATATCTGTTGACCATTTGTATTATTCTTGGGAGAAAAGTCTGTTCAGGTCTTCTGTCCATTTTTTTTTTTAATCCTCACCTGAGGATATTTTTCCATTTATCTTCAGATAGAGTGAGAGAGAGAGAGAGAGAGAAACATCGATGTGAGAGAGACACATTGACTGGTTGCCTCCTGCCACCACCCTGACCAGAGCTGGGAACTAAACCGCAACAGAGGTGTGTGCCCTCGACCGGAACAGAACTCGCAACTCTTCAGTCCGCAGGCCAACGCTCTAACTGCTGAGCCAAACATGCCTGGGCTTCTGTCCATTTTTTAATTGGATTGTTTGCTTTTTTGGTGTTGAGTTGTATGAGTTCTTTATATATTTTGGATATTGATCCCTTGTCAGAGCTATTGTTTGCAAATATATTCTCCCATTTGATTGGTTGCCTTTTCATTTTGCTGGCAGTTTCTTTTGCTGTGTGAAAGCTTTTTAGTTTGCTATAGTCCTATTTATTTATTGATTGATTGATTTTATTTTATTTAGTGTAATCCTTGCCTGAGGATATTTCTCTCTTTTTTAAAAAAATTAATTTATGTTTGTTACAGATGTTTCTCCTTTTCCCCCCATTGACACCCTCCTCATTTTTTATTTTTGCCTTTACTTCCTTTGCCTTTGCGGTCAAATTCATAAAATCTTTTCTAATACCAAGGTCTATAAGTTTAGTACCTATGCTTTCTTCTATGTAATTTATTGTTTCAGATCTTATATTTGGTCTTTGATCCATTTTGAGTTAACTTTTGTGTGTGGTAACAAATGACAGTCTAGTTTCATTCTTTTGCAGGGGCTTTTCAATTTTCCCAGCACCATTTATTGAAGAGGTTCTTTTTTCTTCAGTGTATGTTTTTGGATCCTTTGTAAAAAAAAAAAAAAAAAAAATCGTTTGCCCGTATATATATGGATTTATTTCTGGGCTCTTAATTTTGTTCCACTGGTCTCTGTGTTTGTTTTTTCACCAATACCATGCTGTTTTTGTTTTGTTTTGTTTTGTGTTGTTTTAATCCTCACCCGAGGACATTTTTCCATTTTTTGTTCAGATAGAGTGGGAGGGAGAGAGAGGAAGAGAGAGAGAGAGAAACATCGACGTGAAAGGGACACATCGAGTGGCTGCCTCCCGCACGACCCAACCAGGGCTGGGGACAAACTCCAACCGAGGTACATGCTCTTAGCGGGAACCAAACCCAGGTCTCTCTGGACCGCAGGCCGATGCTCTAACCGCTGAGCCAAGCTGGCCAGGGCTTGTTTTGTTTTTTAATATTTCTTTTTATTTTGTTTTCCTTTATTGATTTTAGAGAGAGAGGAAGGGGAAAGGGAGAGAGAGATAGAAACATCAACGAGAGAGAACATCGATTGACTGCCTCCTGCATGCCCTCCACTGGGTATTTGGCCCACAACTGAGCATGTGCCCTGACCGGGAATCGAACCGATGATCTCTTGGTACATGGGTCGATGCTCAACCACTGAGCCACACCGGCCGGGCTGTTTTGATTATTGTCACTTTGTAGTATAATTTGAAGTCAGGGAATGTGGTATCTCCAGCTTCATTCTTTATTCTCAGAATTGCTTTGGCTATTCAAGGTCTTTTTTGGTTCTGTACAAATCTGATTTTTTTGTTGTTGTTTTATTTCTTTTTAAAATGTCATTGGGATTTTTATGGGGATTGCATTAAATCTGTATATATTGCTTTGGGTAATGTGGGCCTTTTAACTATGTTGATTCTTCCAATCCATTAACACAGAATATCTTTCTGTTTCATTGTGTCTTTTTCAATCTCTTTTAATAATGCTTTGTAATTTTCAGTATATAGGTCCTTTATGTCCTTTAAAATTTATTCCTAGGTATTTTATTCTTTATGTTGCAATTGCAATTTAAACAGCTTATTTTAGAAAGAAGGAAGGCTCAAAATTTATGAGCTAAGCCTCTAACATAGTTAAACAATAAAATAAATACCAAAAAAATAGAAAGGAGAAGATTATAAACATATGAGTAGAAGTTAATGACATAAACAAACAAAACAGAAACAAACTCATAGATACAGAGAATATTTTTATGTTTGCCAGATAGGAGGGGGTTGTGGGGCTGGGTGAAAAAGGTGAAGGGATTAAGAAGTACAAATTGGTAGTTTAAAAATTGTCACGGGGATGTACAGTGCAGCATAGGGAATATAGTCAATAATATTGTAATAACTATGCATGGTGCCAGGTGGGTACCAGACTTGTCAGGATGATTACTTCATAAATTATACAAATGTCTAACTACTATGCTGTAAACCTGAAACTAATATAAAATAGTATTGAATGGCAACGGTAATTGAAAAAAACATTGTTAAAACTAAAAAAAAAAAATGAATGACATAAACAAACAAAAAAGAACAGTGAATAAACAAAACCAATAATTGGTTCTTTGAAATGATTAATAATAATTATATATTAAAATTCATAAAGAAAAAGGGAAGATATAAATAAACAATTATAAAAAGGAACTTCATCAGGGATTAGAAACATACTAAGAGGATACTATTCCATCTTTTTGCTAATAAATTTGAAAACATAGACAAAATGGACAATGCCTAGAAAAATATAACTTACTAAAATGTCTCAAGAAAACATTAGAAAGCCCAAGTAGTTCAATTTTCATTAGAGAAGTTGAATTGATAGAATGTTCCCAGGGGTTTGGGGTGGACAGCACCAGAGCTAATTTTATTACTAAATTCTTTCAAACTATCAAAAAACAGATCATTCAAATCATATACATACATATTTTTTTTCAATGGAAAAAAAGGAATACCTGTCAACTCATTATATGAAGTTGATATATAATCTTGATACCAAACCTAATATGAGAAATAAAATCAAAGGTCAGTATCACTCATGGACATAGATACAAAAACCCTAAACAAAATATAGCAAATAGATCCTGGCTTATCTCAAGAGTAAAATAGTGCTTTCTGATTTACCACATTATTTAAGGAGATAAAAACATATAATCATTTCAATTAATACAGAAAATGCATTTGATAAAATCTAACACCCATTCATGATTTTAAAAGCTTATCAGCAAACTAGGAATCCTTAACCTGTTGAAGGTTAGATATAAAAATTAAAATAAAAAACCCCACAACTATACAAACATCATTCTTAATTGTAAAGACGTTTTCTTAAAATCAGGAACAAGGTAAGGATGCCCAATGTCACTGGTTTCTCTTCAGCATTGTGCTGAAGGCGCTAAAGGGCAGTCAGAAAAGACAAGTTAATACAAAGCATAAGGATTGGAAGGCGGACGTAAAATGATCAGTATGCATGGATAAAATGATTACATAAGACGTATTACAAATAAATTTAGATGGATTACAAAAGTACAATATACAAAAGTACTTCTCTATACCAGCAACAAACAAAAATACTATTGAAAATAAAACAGAACCATATGCATTCTAGGCACAGATCTAACAGGTTGTTCAAGAATTATATGGAGAAAACTGTATTATAAAAATGGACCTAAGGAAAAAAATAAAAATAAAAATGGACCTAAGTACCCCCACAAAGGAGAACTTTACTGCAAAAAAGTGCCCTGAGTACACTTTAGAGGAAAGACTCGTCTACTCGTGCCAGAGAGTGTGGGAATCCTATTACCACTTTACTTCCCACAGTGGCCCTCTAAGTTAGGTCCCCTTATTCCTGTTCAGATAAGTCAATTGAAGCCAACTGTAGTTAGCAACTTTTTTAAGGTCCCAGCGTTATTAACGTGGTTCTGCCTTCCTGGGAAGTCATTTATCTTCCCTTGAATATGATGTAATTTATGGGAAACATCTCTGGTGATTCAGGAAAAACACGTTGATCATGGGGCCCTTTTCTGCTCAGACCTTACACTATCGCTTATTAGGAGATAGCATTTCACTGAGCAGGAAGCAGTGACGGATGGAATTCTGTGAGCACTGCTGATAAGGTGACTGGTTTGGACTGTTGAATGACACAGTTCCAATCCAGGTGAACCAGTGGGGACAGTGACTGCACCTCAGGCCTGAGCCTCAGCTATGTGAGCTGAACAAAAGGAGAAGGAGGATAGTAGTAACTCATCTGTAGGGCAAAAGAATAAACAATAGCCCCCTTCTTTGGTTATTTGAGATAATGGCAAATGTCAGAGAAAATGTAAAGCAAAGGTATTAGCCAGTTCCCCACCTCTCCCTTCTCAACACAAGCAATCAAAAATTGTTTCTAGCTTTATAAAACAGATCCATAGAGATGTTTTTATTCATCTTGACTTTTGTATATAAAAGTTAACAATTGACAGATAACAATGCTTACCAACAGTGTGGATGGGATGCATTAGTATAGTCAAGCAGGTATTAACTTAATTGCATGGGAGTGGGTAAAGGACCACCCTGGTTCTGCCCTCTTACAGGAAAGGCCTGGGGCTTCCTCCCTAGGAAATGGAACCTGATCCCCAAGGATCTGCTTCAGCCTGCCTAACTAGACATGGAACAGAGAGGTAGGTCAGGTTCAGGGTAGCTAGGGGGTAAGTAGGCCTTTGAGGTAAGCAAACACTGAAGCACTTCTTCCAGGAGGTTATGATATGGAAATGGTCTATGGCAGCTCTGGCTGGTGTGGCTCAGTGGTTAGAGTGGGTTTGAGTCCTGGTAAAGGACATGAGCCTGGGTTGCAGGTTCATCCCCTGCCCCCACCCCCCAACACCTGTGGGGGCACATGTGGGAGGCAACCAGTTCATCTCTCTCTTTCTCTCTTTCTCTCTCTCCTTTACTCCCTTCCAATCTCTCTAATGGAAAAAATATCCTCGGGTGAGGATTAACAACAAGAATAACAAAAAAAAGAAGGTCCATGGCACTCTGGCAGCGATTTTCAACTTTTTTCATCTCATTGCATACCTAATTACTAAAACTCCGCAGCACACCAAAAAATACATTATATTTTTTTGCCACTCTGACAAAAAAGTCGATATAATTTTGATTCATTCACGCCAAATGACTACTGTTGTGTTGGCTGTTGTCATTTTTTTATTTGACAATCTAAGAGAAGAGGGCAGTTTCCCTAACTAAATTGTCAGGTATTGCATGTTTTAAAAATTCTTGTGACACACCAGTTGAAAATCATTGGTCTATGGACAAAAACAGACATTATCAGTTCAACCCATGTTAAGTTTTATTGGCCAGTTAAGTTGTTTTCAAGGGACTTTATTTAAGAGCATTTTCCCTTCGTTTTGTTATATTAGTAGTCTATTTTTTTAATAATCTAGCATAAATCACTGACCTTACTATTCTGATATGTTTCTTATCAAACATTTAAAAGTACCTTTTGAAAGTTATAAAGTGGGGAAAGTTCTTCTAGATAAGTAGCCTTATTATTGACTAGTTACAATTTATATATAACTATAGTTTAAATAGTTTGGCATAGTGGTGGAACAAATCGTGGCCTCTGTGTAAAGATTAGATTTAGATATTCTGGATTTTATGGTCATTATGCAGTTTGCCATTGGTTCATTCTTTGTTGCCTTTTGGTGCTTCCCTTGCAGACTAGAATGCTACTCGCTATTGTGTAAAATTGATAACTTTTCTTCCACATTTTTTTTTTTGATCCTCACCCACTCTATTGATATTTAGATAGAGTGGAAAGGAGGGAGGGAGAGAGAGAAACATCACGTTGATTGGTTGCCTCCCGCATAACCCCGACTGGGGCTGGGATCAAACCTGCAACCCAGATATGTGCCCTTGACCAAAATCGAACCTACAACCCTTCAGTCTGAGGGCCGACACTCTAACCACTGAGCCAAACCGGCCAGGGCTTCTTCCACATTCTTATAACTTGTTACTATAATGTGATATTATGGCACAAAAAGATCAAAATCAAGGGCCTCAGGTTTTAGACCTGATTTTGCTACCTGCTTACTCTCTTGGCTAGTTTTCTGAACACTGAACTTCACTTTCCTCATCTATCAAATGGAGGTAATAATGCCTACTTTCCTCAGTTGAAAGATTAAATAGATAATATATGAGAATGCTCTAATTAGCCATAATACATTATATTAGTGTTAGGTAGCAAAATCAGGTCTAAAACCTGAGGCCCTTGATTCATGGACGGAGTATTTATTAAAGCCTGCTATAGCTCAGACAGAAAACTTGGGAGCAGTTCCAACCCTCATGTTTTCAGGGTGGAATTATTAGTTGATTTGCATGTAGATACTGTTGCATAAGGTTTCCTTATAATGGAGAAGATTTCAGGGATTAGGTAACATTTTAAATTTTATATTGAACATCAGTAATGTATTTGTTTTTGTTTTTTTTTTAATATCTAAATATATCCATAATTTCATACTCAGGTTATCTTTTAAAGTAAATGGTTTTCAATATTGTTGAAGATGCATAATAAAACATGCCACTTACACTATATATCACCATTGTCCTTTGAAAGTTCACATATCATAACAAGGGGCGATGCCTTTTTGCAAAGCATGATAGTTTTCTAAGTGTTTTTTCAAATGGATTTGAATATTTCCCATTGTTTGATTCTTTACCCTTGTTTGCCAGTTTTTAGCACAATGAGTTAGGACCCTATCAACTTTCAAAGTGCCAATACATTTTCCCATCTTTTCTCCACAATTATCCTATGTTTACCCAGTGGGATCTTCTTCAAGTTGTCTTCTGTGTTCTTTTTTCTTTTTTTTTTCTTGAAGCAACGTTTTGAAGGTATAATTCATATACAATATAGTTTATATACAAACAGTAAAATGCACCCATTTAAGCAGAGTTCAGTGGGTTTTGACAAATGTATCTACCATATGATACCCACCACAGTGAAGACATAGACTATTTCCATTACTCCTAAACGTCTCCTTGCATCCTCTGCTGTCAGTCCCTCCGAGCCCAGTCCCAGATCTGCTTGCTGTCCCTGTGGATAATTTTGCTTTTTCTATGATTTGATAGAAATATAAATGACTTTTTATGTTTTTTCCCACTCATCAAAATGTTTTCAAGATTTCTTCCTATTGTTTCATGTGTCCATAGTGTGTTCCTTTTTGTTGCTGAGTAGTATTCCATTGTGAATATATACCACCATTGATCCATTCAGCTATTTTTGAATATTTGTCTTGTTTCCAGTTTGGGGCTCTTATTTAATAAAGCTGCTATGAATATTTGTCTATTAATTTTTGTGTGAACATATGATTTTATTTCTTTTGGGAATATAGCTAGAGTAGAATGTGGTAAGTGTATGTTTATAAGTGTATTGTAAAGTGGCTATAACTTATATATTCTCACCTAAAATGGATGATAGTTCTAGTTTTTTCATATCATCAACAAAACTTGATACTGTCAGTCTTTTTCATTTCATTTCAAACGTGTAGTGGTATCTCATTGTGGTTTTAACTCACATTTTCCTGATGCCTAATGGTATGTCCATCTTTTTCTTTTTTATATATATAAAACATTTTATCATTTTTTATTTTCAACTATGGTTGATGGACATTACAAAATAGTTTTAGGTATACACCCCAGTGATTAGACATTACATAACTTAATAAGTGATCATCCCAATGAATCTTGTACTCATCTGACACCATACATAGTTATTAGAATATTACTGACTGCCCTCTATGCTGTACTTTACATCCCCATGACTGTTCTGTAACAGCCAATCTGTACTTCTTAATCCCTTTGCCTTTTTTGCCCATCCCCTACCACCACCCTCCCATCTGACAACCATCACAACACTCTGTATCTGAGTCTGTTTCTGTTCTGCTTGTTTGTTTATTTTGTTTTTAGATTCAATTGTTGATAAGTATTTATTGCCATTTATTGTTCATATTTTTTATCTTCTTTTTAAAGAAGACCCTTTAACATTTCATATAATACTGGTTTGGTGATGATAAACTCCTTTAACTTTTTTTTCTCTTAGAAGTTCTTTATCTGTCCTTCAAATCTAAATGATAGCTTTGCAAGGAAGAGTTGAGTAATCTTGATTGTAGGTCCTTGCTTTTCATCACTTTGAATATTTCTTGCCACTCCCTTCTAGCCTGCAAAGTTTCTGTTGAGAAATCAGTCTATAGTCTTTTAGGAGTTTCCTTGTAGGTAACTAACTGCTTTTCTTTTGCTGCTTTTAAGATTCTCTCTTTGTCTTTAACCTTTGGCATTTTAATTATAATGTGTCTTGGTGTGGGCCTCTGGGTTTATCTTCTTTGGGACCCTCTATAATTCCTGGACTTGTATGTCTATTTCCTTCACCAGGTTAGGGAAATTTTCTGTCATTTTTTTTTAACAGGTTTTCAGTTCCTTGCTCTCTCTCTTCTCATTCTGGCACCTCCATCATGTGAAAGTTACTATGTTTGAAGTTGTACCAGAGGCTCCTTACACTATCCTCATTCTGGGGAGATTCTTTTTGTCTTTTTGCTGTTCTGAGTGGGGGTTTTCTTATTTGTTTTTTATTTTTTGCTTCCTTATATTCCAAATCACTGATTTGATACTTGGCTTCATCTACTCTACTGTTGATTCCCGGTAAATTATTTTTCATTCAATTAGTATATCCTTTATTTCTGTTTTTTGTTTTGTTTTGTTTTGTTTTTATGCTGTTGAGGTTCTCACTAAGTTCTTTGAGCATCCTTATAACTAGTATTTTGAACTCTGCATCTAGTAGATTGCTTGTCTTTGTTTCATTTAGTTCTTTTTGTGGAATTTTGTTCTGTTCTTTCATTTGGGACATGTTTCTTTATCTCTTCATTTTAGCAGCCTCCCTATGCTTGTTTCTATGTGTTAGGTAGGGCTGCTACATCTCCCAGGCTTGGTCGAGTGGTCTAATGTAGTAGGTGTCCTGTATGGTCCAGTGGCACAGCCTTCCTGATCACCCAAGCTGGGCACTTGAGGTGCACAACCCCCACCCCATGTGGGCTGTACACACCCTCCTCTTATAGTTGAGCCTTGATTGCTGTTGGCATGTCAATGGGAGGGATTTACCCAGTCTGATCAGCTGCGAGGGGTTGGCAGTGACCACTGACCACTAACCTCTGACTACCTTGGAGGATCAGCTGGGCAGGGGCCCACCACACAGAGCAGGACTTACTTCAGCAGGGCTCTGGTGCTCGCTGAGTCTACCTCTTGAGTGTGTCCCTTGTGGAGGTGGTTGGGTGGTGGTTCTTCGATGTTGTCTGAAGCTGTCCATTGGGTGTGCTGGCTCTGGGGCCTCCCATGAGGCACAGGCCAAGGTTAACCACCACCTGTGTTCTGCCCAGGGCCACTAGGCATAAGCTACAAAGCAATCTGCAGATGGCTGCTTCTTGTGCTGGGCTTGGAGGTGCCCAGGCGAGGCCAAGCTTTGAACCAAGTCTGGTTGCTGCTAGTGCCAGGCCTGGGGCCACTTAGTGAGAGGAATGGGGCTCTCTCAGGCCAGATGCTGCTTGCTTGAGAGATTTTAGGAAAATCTGAAGCATGAGCCAAGACAGGCCATTCCTATGGAAAAGCCACTGGAAACAGCTTGGGTCCGAAAGTTGGTTGGGGCAGGGCCTCAGGGAATCACCAGAGTTGGGCAAACAGCATGAGTCAGGTTGGTGGAGACTCAGATATGGTGCCCATCTGCAGGCCCCATGGGAGAAGGGTTCCCCAAAGGAACAAGAGCCTCTGCCAGCACTTCTGTCCTGGAGAAAGCTGCCTCTACAGCTCTTTCCCTGATACCAAACAATTCATTTCATCCTTGTATGTCTCTGATGCCTTTCAGGCTGCCCTTCCTCCCCATGCTGGAGCTCAGAAGGAGCAAGTCTGACTAAGTCCGTGTGCGGGCCCTTTAAGAGGAGCTGCCTGGGATTCCAACAGCCTCAGCCTCCCTCAGCCTCAGTTCCTGCTGGTTTTACAGCCAGAAGTGATGGGGACTTCTCTTCCTGGCACTGGAACCCTGAGCTGGGTGCCTGGTGTGGGACAGGGACCCCTCACTCCTCAGGGAGGACCTTCCCAGCCGAGGTGTCCCCCTGATTTTTATCTGCCACACGTGGGTGTGGGACCAGCCCGTCTGCCTCCGCCTCTCCTACCCGTCTCAATGTAACTTCTTCTTTAAATCCTGTTGTTGTAGGATTTCCATTCATCTGGATTTCAGGTGGCTCTGAATGACAGTTGTTCTGTAGATTAGCTGTAATTTTGATGTGGTTGTGGGAGGAAGTGGTACCACGTTTACCTACCCACCATTTTGGCCGATCACTTGTGCATCTTTTTATGTGCTTGTCGGGTATATGTGTATCTTTTTTGATGAAGTGTTCATTCACATTTTTGTTTACTTCATTTTACATTGAAGTGATATAAAACTAGCCTTTTCTTTTTTTTTTCTCTCACCCGAGGACATTTTTGCATTTATCTTCAAATAGAGCAGGAGGGAGAGAGGTGGGAAGAGAAAGAGAGGGACATTGATGTGAGAGAGACACATCGAGTGGTTGCCATCCACACGAACCCAACCAGGGCCGGGGACAAACTGCAACCGAGGTACGTGCCCTTAGCGGGAACCGAACCCAGGACTCTCTGGTCCGCAGGCCGACACTCTAACCGCTGAGCCAAACCGGCCAGGGCCTAGCCATTTTTTTTAATTTTTTTTTTCTTGGTTGATTTTAGAGAGAGAGAAAGTGAGAGGGAGAGAGAGAGAAACATCAATGAGAGAGAACATCAGTTGGCCACCTCCTGCATGCCCCCCACCGGGGATCAGGCCCACAACCTGGGCATGTGCCCTGACCGGGAATCGAACAGGCAACCTCTTGGTGCATGGGTCGACGCTCAACCACTGAGCCACACCAGCTGGACTAAAACTAGCCATTTTAATATGAACCATTCAGTGGCATTTAGTACATTCACAGTGTTATGCAACCATTACTTCCATCTAGTTTCAAAACATTTTAATCACTTCAAATACCAATAAAACTGTTACAGGCATACCTCTGAGATATTGCCGGCTCAGTTCCAGACCTCTGCAGAAAAGTAAATATCTCAATAAAATGAGTCACACGAATTTTTTGGTTTCCCAGTGCATATAAAAATTATGTTTACAGTGTCCTGTAGTCTACTAAGTGTGCAATAGTATTATGTCTAAAAAAACAATGTACGTACCTTAATTAAAAATATTTTATTGCTGAAAAATGCTAACTATCATCTGTGCCTTCAGCGAGTCATAACTTTTTGCTGATGGAGAGTCTTGCCTTCATGTTGATGCTTGCTGACTGACATAGTTGCTGCAGTTGGGGTGGCTGTGTCGATTTCTCAAAACGAGACAATATGTTTGTTGCATCAATTAACTCTTCCTTTCACAAATTATTTCTCTGTAGCATGCCTTGCTGTTGGATAGCATTTTGCCCACAGTGAACTTATTTCAAAATTGGAGTTAAGACTAGCTTGTGTGGCTCAGTGGATTGAGCGATGTCCCACTGAGAGGTCCCGGTTTGATTCCAGGTCAGGGCACATGCCCGGGTTGCGGGCTCGATCCCCAGTAGGGAGTGTGCAGGAGGCAGCTGATCCATGTTTCTCTCTCACATTGATGTTTCTATCTCTCTCTCCCTTCCTCTCTCTCTAAGAAATCAATAAAAACATATTTTAAAAAATGGAGTTAATCCTCTGAAACCCAGCCACTGCTTTATTAGAATATATAATATTCTGTCCTTTTTTTTTTTTTTTTTATCATTTCAAGAATTTTACAGCATCTTCACTTTTAGTCGATTCCATCTCATGAAACCATTTTCTTTGCTCATCCATAAGAAGCATCCATTAAATTTTTTTTCAATTACAGTTTACTTTCAGTATTGTGCTGTGTTAGTTTCAGGTGTGCAGCGCAGTGGTCAGTCACATGCTTCACAGAGTGTTCTCCCTGTGAGTTTGAGTGATTTAGTCACGTCTTTAGGCCCCACTGCTAGTTGTGGTTCTCTTGCTGTTTGTACCACGTCTGCAGTTACTTCCTCCATTAAAGTCTTGAGCCCCGCAAAGTCATCCAGGAGGGATGGAGTCAACTTCCTGCAATCTCCTGTCAATGCTGATATTTTGAACTCTGTGATTCATGGCATCCTAATGGCATCTAGAATGGTGAATCCTTTCCTGAGAGTTTTCAATTTACTTTGCCCAGATCCATCAAAGTAATCACTATCTATGGCAGCTATAGCCTTACAAAATGTATTTCTTCAATAATAAGTCTTGGAAGTCCAAATTACTTCTTGATCCATGGACTGCAGAATGGATTTTGTGTTAGCAGGTATGAAAACAACATTAATCTCATTGAACAACTCCATCAGAGCTGTTGGGTGACCAGGTGCATTGTCCATGAGCAGTAGTATTTTGAAAGGAGTCTTTTTTCTGAGTAATAGGTCTCAACAGTGGGCTTAAAATATTAAAATAGTAAACCATGTTGTAGCCCTGGCCAGTTTGGCTCAGCAGTTAGAGTGTTGGCCCGTGGACCAGAGAGTCCCAGGTTCAGTTCCCGCTAAGGGCACATACCTCGGTTGCAGTTTGTCCCCAGCCCTGGTTGGTGTCGTGTGGGTGGCGATCAGTCGATGTGTCTCTCTCACATTGATGTTTCTCTCTCTCTCTTCCTCCCTCTCTCCCTCCCACTCTCCCTCCCACTCTCCCTCCCACTCTATCTGAAGATAAATGCAAAAAAAATGTCCTCAGGTGAGGATAAAAAAAAAAAATTTAAACCATGTTGTAAACAGATGTGCTGTCATCCAGGCCTTGTTCCATTTATAGAGCACAGGTGAGCATATTTAGCATAAGTCTTAAAGGACCCTAAAAATGGTAAATAAACATTGGCCTTACCTTAAAGTCACCAGATGCATTAACCTCTAACAACAGTGTCAGCCTGTTCTTTGAAGCTTTGAAGCCAGACGCTGACTTCTCTGTGGCTATAGAAATCTTAGGTAGCACCTTCTCCCAGTATAAGACTGTTTCGTCTACATTGAAAATCTGTTGTTTAGTGTAGCCACTTTCATTTATTCTCTTAGCTAGATCTTCCGGATAACGTGCTGTGGTTTCTACATCACCACTTGCTGCTGCACATTGCACTTTTATGTGACGGGGATGGACTCTTTCCCTAAACTTCATGAAATCTGTGTGTTGCATTGTGTGCTCACCATCCAAAGTCTAGTCTCCCACCATCACCTTATATTTGACCCTTTTTACCCTCTTCATCCTCCCCCAACTCCTCTTCCCCTCTGGTAACCACATTCTGTTGTCTGTATCTATAAGTTTGTTTGTTTTGTTTTGTTTGTTCATGTGTTGCTCTCTGTTTTATACCCCACCTATGAGTGCAATCATATAGTTCTTGTCCTTTTCCACCTGACTTATTTTGCTTAGCATAGTACTCTCAAGATCTATCCATGTTTTCCCAAATGGCAGTATTTCATCCTTTCTTTTTGTCTGAGTAGTATTCCATTGTATATGTGTACCACATCTTCTTTATCCAGTCATCCATTGAGGGACACTTAGGTTGTTCCCATGTCTTGGTCATCATGTATAATGCTGCAGTGAACAAAGGAAGATATATATATATATATATATATATATATATATATATATATATATATCCCTTTACAATCCATATCTTTATGAGTAAATGTTTCCAACATTTTGGAATAGATACACAGAAGAGGGATTTTTTTCTTTGCATTTACAACTTAGGTAACTCTTTGGCACAAGTGACCTAGCTTTTGGCTTATCTCGCTTTTGACGTACCTTCCCTCACTAAGGTTAATCATTTTTAGCTTTTGATTTAAAGTTAGAGATATGCCAATCTTCCTTCACTTGAACCCTTACAGGCCATTGTAGGGTAATTAATTGGCCTAATTTCAATATTGTTGTGTCCCAGGCAATAGGGAGGCCTGAGGAGAAGGAGAGACGTAGGGGACCCCCCAGTCAGTGGGGCAGCCAGAACACACACAGCATTTACCAGTTAAGCTCAGTCTTCTGTGAGTGTGGTTCATGGTGCTTCGAAACAATTACAACAGTAGCATCTAAGATCACTGATCACAGATTACCATAACAAATATAATACAAATGAAAAATTTGAAATATTGTGAGAATTAGCAGATTTTACAAAGAGATACAAAGTCAGCAAATGCTGTTTGGAGAAATGGCACCAAACCTTCAATTTATTTTAAAAATGCAATTGTCTTTGAAGCACAATAAAGTGAAGTGCAATAAAACTAGCTATCCTGTACAACCTACTTCTTCCTTCACCTACCCCCTGGCAACCAACCAATCTGTGTTCTGTCTCTCTGGATTTAACTATTCTGGATATTTCATAGAAATGGAATCATATAATATGTGACGTTTGTATCTCCCATGGGTGGGGAAACTTTTCTGCTAAGGGCCATTTGGATATTTATAACATCATTTGCGGGCCATACAAAATTATCAACTTAGCCCTGGCCAATTTGCTCAGCGGTTAGAGCATCAGTCGGCCTGCAGACCAAAGAGTCACAGGTTCGACTCTGGTCAAGGGCATGTACCTCAGTTGCGGTTCGATCCTGGCCCTGGTTGGGGTTGTGTGAGAGGCAGCCAGTCAATGTGTTTCTCTCACATCAATGTTTCTCTCTCTCTCTCTCTTTCTCCCTCCCTCCCTCCCTCCCACTCTATCTGAAAATCAATGGAGGAATATCCTCGGGTGAGGATTAAAAAAAAAAAATTATCAGCTTAAAAATTAGCCTGCTATTGCCCTGGCCGGTTTGGCTCAGTGGTTAGAGCGTCGGCTTGCGGTCCAGAGAGACCCGGGTTCGGTTCCCGCTAGGGGCATGTACCTTGGTTGCAGTTTGTCCCCAGCCCTGGTTGATCGTGCGGGAGACAACCACTAGATGTGTCCCTTTCACATCGATGTTTCTCTCTCTCTCTCTCTCTCTCTCTCTCTCTCTCTCTCTCTCTCTCTCTCTTCCTCTCTCTCCCTCCCACTCTATCTGAACAAAAAATGGAAAAATGTCCTCGGGTGAGGGTTAAAAAAATTAGCCTACTATTTGGTCAGGCTAATTTGATGAGGCGTGTGATATTAGCTGGTATTGATTTCTCCAGGCTTATGCAGCCTGGTGGCCAGACATTCCCCACCCCTGCCGGTCTAGTCTCCCCCACTTTTTTATTGGATTGTCTTCTTCTTATTGAGTCCTAAGAGTTCTTTATGTATTCTGGATACAAGTCCTTTGTGAGATACTTGTTTAGCCAGTATGTTCTCCTAGCCTGTGGTTTGTCTATTTGTTTTTTTAAATTGTGTCTTTTGAAGAACAGGAGTTTTAATTTTGATAATGTCTAAATAATCAATGTTTCTCTTTTATAATTTGTGATTTTTGTATCTTAATTCAGAACTATTACCTACCCAAAAATTACAAATATTTTTCCCCTTTGTTTTCTTATAAAAATTTTAGTTTTTAGATTTGGGTCAGTGATCCATTTTAAGTTAATTTTTGTGTAAAATGTGGGAAAACAGTTAAGGTTTTGTTTTTGTTTTTTTATATAATTTATTTTATTATTAATTTGTTTTTGTTACAGATGGTTTTCCTTTTTTTCCCCCATTGACACCCTCCTCCCCCTCCCCTTCTCCTCCCCATCCCTGTTGTCCATGTTCATTGGTTATGCACCCATGCACATAGGCTCTGTGATTTATCTCTTTCCCCCGCCTCCCCCCCTCCTCTGAGGCCCGTCATCCCGTACTCCACCCTCCATGTCTCTGGGTCAATTTCGTTGTTCAGTTTGCTCAGTTCTCCTGTGTGTTGCCGGCTTCCTCCGTTGGTGGGGCGGTTGCCTGGCTCCCCCGCTCCGCCTGGGCTCCCCTGCGGTGGGGGGCGTCTCCCGGCTCCCCCACCCCGCCTGGGTTCCCCCGGGGGGGGGGGGGGGGGGGGGGGTCGCTCAGCTTCCGCAGGCGCCCCTGGCTGCAGGATCTCTTTTCCTTTCACGCAACAAGGAGGGTCCTGGAGGGCAGTATGCCGTCTCCATTCTGCTGCTTCTTTAATTTCGTAGTTGCAGGGCTTCCAATCAGCTTGATTTCATGTGGTCTTTAAGTGATAGTTATTCTGTGATTTAGTTGTAACTTTGATGTGGTTGTGGGAGGACGCGGTTCCGTGTCCACCTAGGTCGCCATCTTGACCGGAAGTCCTAAACTATTCTTTATTTCAGTTAGTGCCTCCTTCATTTCTGTGTATCCATCATTTCTGACTGGTCCCTTTTTATGCTCTTGAGGCCCTCACTAAGTTCACCGTGGTTCTCACTAAGCCCATTGAGTATCCTTATAAGCAGTATTTTGAACTCTACAATCTGTTAGGTTGCTTAACTCCATTTCACTTAGTTCTTTTCCTGGAGTTTTGTCTGTTCTTTCATTTGGGACCTGTTTCTTTGTCTCCTCATTTTGGCTGCCTCCCTGTGTTTGTTTGTAGGTATTACTTAGCGAGAGGTGTGGGGCTAGCTGAGACCAGATGCTGCTTGTATGAAAGAATTTAGGAAAAGCTGAAGCAGGCTCCAAGACAGGCCAATCCTATGGTAAAGCAACTGGCAACAGCTTGGGTGGGCCTGAAAGTTGGGTGGGGCGGGGCCTCAGGGAATCACCAGGGCGGGGCCAACTGTGTGAGCCAGGTTGCTGGAGTCCCAGAAATGGCGGCGTCTGCCGGCCCAGAGAAGGGCTCACCAAAGGAACAAAAGCCTCTGATAGCACGTCTGTCCAGGTCTGTCCAGGAGAAAGCTGCCTCTCCAGCCCTCGCTCCAATGCCAGACAGCTCAGTTCTTCCCCATATGATTCTGGTGCCCCTCAGGCTGCCTCCCCCGCGCTGGAGCCTGGAGGGAGCAAGTCCGAGTAAGTCTGTGCGCGGGCCCTTTAAGAGGAGCTGCCGGGGCTCCAGCCACTTCAGCCTCAGTTCCCGCTGGTTTCTCCAGCCAGAAGTTCTGGGGGCTTGTCTTCCTGGCACTGGAGCCCTCAGCTGGGCTCCTGGTGTGGGACGGGGACCCCTCAGTCCTCAGGGAGGACCTTCCCAGCCGAGGTGTCCTCCTAATTTTTATCCGCCACACGCGGGTGTGGGACCAGCCCGTCATGCCTCCGCCCTCCTACCAGTCTCGATGCGGCTTCTTCTTTAATTTCGTAGTTGTCAGACTTCCATTCAGCTTGATTTCAGGTGGTTTTGAATGCTGGTTGTTCTGTAGTTTAGTTGTAACTTTGATGTGGTTGTGGGAGGACGCGATACTGCGTCTACCTACGCCGCCATCTTGACCGGAAGTCAAGGTTTTGTTTTTGTTGCATATGAATATCCAGTTTTTCCACTACCTCTGGTAGCTGATGAAACAGGCTAAAATAAAAAAAACCAAGTGATCATGTCCTGTTCTTTTATTCTATATTGTTGGTGATCCCCACTCTCTTACCCTAGCCCAGCAGTTTTCAACTGGTGTGGCATTTTTATTTATTTATTTATTTATTTATTTATTTATTTATTATTCTTTATAATAATGTATTTTTAAATATGTTTTTATTGATTTTTTTTTAGAGAGAAACATTGATGTGAGAGAGAAACATCAATTGGCTGCCTCCTGCACGCCCCCTACTGAGGATCGAGCCTGAAACCCGGGCATGTGCCCTGACTGGGAATCGAACCAGGACCTCTCAGTTCATGGGAGGGTGCTCAATCCACTGAGCCACACCAGCGGGGCTGGTGTGCCATTTTTAAAACATGAAATATCTGACTATTTGGTCAGGGGCACTGACCTCTTTTCCCTTAGATTGTCAAATAAAATAATGACAACAGCCAACACAACGATAGCTGTCCCATGTGAATGAATCAAAGTTATACCTATTTTTTGGTCAGATCAGCAAAAATATAATATTTTTTGGTGTGCTGCAGAATTTTAGTAATTAGTTTATGTTTGCAATGAGATGAAAAAGGTTGAAAATCGCTGCCCTGGTCCATAGTGGTAAAAACAGTTCTTTTCTGAGGACTTTTCTCACTGAGAACAATGTATCGACATCAAACTGCCAGTCACTCGTCTTTTGTTCTTGCTTGACAAGTCCCACCTGCTCATTCAGAGATTCCAGAAAGCTTGTTAGAGCCCTCTTCTGAAATGAAGTTACAGATACTACAATCATGAAACAAAAGAGGACACTGTCAAGGGGGAAGAAAGCATTTTTCAGAGCTTAAAAGGAGAAGTCTTGGAAGTGAAAACTAGAAAGAATTAAAAACCTAATTTGAAGTAATAAAAGACAAATTTAAGGAAACTCCCAGAAAGAAATGGAAAATAGGAGAGAGAAGTTAAGAAAATTACAGGACTAGTCTGGGGTGTCCAATAACCAGAATGAAAGAAGAAAAAGTAAAGAGGAGAAGTGTCAAAGGAATGACTCAGAAGTAGACTTTCCACTGTGAAAGGGCCTGCTGTTTCACTTACCTAGAGCCTGGGAACCGTCTGTACCTGGGCACGTCACCCTGCAGTGTCCGTCCCTGGGAGCCGAAACAAGCCTCAGCTGGGGGGGGGGGGGGGGACAGGATTGGACTTAGAATGGAATAATTATTTCCAATCTTGAAATATATAACCAGCCAAACTGCCCATAAAGTTTGAGGTTAGATTATTGACAATTTCATGAATTGTTTAAAAATTTTTTTTTACTTTTTACTCCCTCTTTTTCAGTAAGCTAGAAGTATAACTTACTGACTTGAAGTCCATTAAGAAAGGGAGATATGGGATATGGGAAATAGGCGATTCAACATACTAGAGGCGCAGAGGGAATGCCCCAGGTTTCCTGACAAGATCTCAGGATGACTACCTGCCGCACGGGTGGATGCTGGTCACTTCAGCCTTGAGACCGCAGAAATCTGCGGGAGCCTCTTCAGGGCGCCAGGCCTGTGACGTTCTGTATCCTGAAGGAAGATTTTGATAATTGACAGAGGTTTGGTATCGAATTCATGGTAAAGTACATAGAAAACTAATTTTAAGATATATATAGGAAAGGAAGAATAATCACATTTTATTGTATATAAGATTATAAATTTCCTAAAGTATCACATAGTCCATAAGTTTTGACATGGGATGTTTTTATTATCAACAAGTTCAAGGTACCGTCTCTTTTCCACTATGATTTCCTATTTGACATATGAGTTGGAAAGGTTGTAAAATTTCCAAATGCAGGAAGATTTCTTTTAAGTACATTTTTTTCCCACTTGATTTCTCATCTAATTCTTTTGTAGGCAGAAATGTGCCCTGTAGAATGCTGGTTCTTTGGAATTCCTTCAGGCGTGCATTGTGGACTAGTAAGAGTCTGGACAGTTTTTATAAATGCTCCATGTGTGGTTGAGAATGCAGTATATTTAGTTGTGAGAAGTTTTCTGACTGCATATCCAACAAATTAAACTTGTTAGGTATATGCAAGTTTTCTAAATCTTTACTATTTTTTTCTCTGATTGACTTAATAATTAGCAGAAGTGTATTGAAATTTCCCACAGTGATGTTGGATTTATTCGTTTTTCTCTGTAGTTTTATCAGTTTATGCTGTATATGTTTTGAGGCTAAGAGCATAAAGGTTTAGGATTACATGTCTTTGTGGTACATTATAAATTAACCTTTTATTTATATTAGTAACCACTCTATTCTTAATGCTTTCTCTCCTAAAATCTATTGTGTTTACTCTCAAAACCACCTCCTCAGCATTCTTTTTTATATTTTTTATCTTTATTGTTGAAAGTATTACAGATGTTCCCCCCTTTTTCCCCGATTGACCCCCTCCTCCCTGCTCCCACCCTCCTCCTGCCTTCCCCACATTATTGTCTGTGTCCATTGGTTATGCATCAATTTCAGCATTCTTTTAGTTAATATTTGCCTGCAATTTTTTTTTTCATCGTTGGAACCTTTTTGTGTTTTAGGTTTCCTGTCAACAGCTTATTGGAAGACATTTTTTTTCTTTCTTCAAGCAACGTGACAAATCCTGCTTTTTAACTAATAAGTTTAAATAATTTTTATTCTATTTCCAATATACATACACTTGTGTCCACCTTGTTCTTATTACCTTACATTTCCCTGCCTTTATTATGCTGCTTCTTTGCTTTTGCTTTTTTGTTTGTTTGTTTGTTTGCCTATAGTTCTCATTTCATTTTTCCATCTAGTGATTTAATAGTCATATGCCCTACTTCTGTTGTTATGGTGGTTATACTTGAAATTTTACCACATGAATATAACTTAATGAAATCTAGAGTTAGCTTAATTCTGCTTTGAGTTATATAAGGCCATGTGAACATTTGAACTCGATCACCCCCGTTTGACTTCCGTGCTGTTCGTGTCCATTTTTTTGGCTCTTCATACACTAATTAATATTATTCATTGTGTTGTTATTTTATCCCACCATGTTCATTTAGATTTGTTTATATTATTTGCTCTGTAGGTGGAAATGTGCCTAGTGTTTCTTTATTTAAAAATGTGTTTATTTTGCCATCATTCTGGGGTTTTTTTTACTATTTTTTATTAATCAATTGCAGTTTACATTCAATATTATTTTGAATTAGTTTCAGGTGTACATCAGAGTGGTGAGACAATAGTATAGTTTGCAAAGTATTTCCCTTCTCAATATTTTAGTGCACACCTGGTACCATACATAGTTACTGCAATGTAATTGACTATATTCCCTAATCTGTACTTTACGTCCCCGTGACTATTTTGAAACTACCAATTTATATTTTATAATCCATTCACCATTTTTACCCAGTCCCCCAACCCTTCTCTCCTCTAGCAACCATCAGTCTTTGTATCTATGAGTGTATTTCAATTTTGTTTGCTTCTTTGATTGTTTTGTTCCTTAGATTCCACATGTAAGTGAAATCATATGGTATGGTATTTGTCTTTCTCTGACTGACTTGTTCCACTTAGAATAACCTCTAGGTCTACCGATGCTGTCTCAAGTGGTCAGACTTTATTCTTTTTAATGGCCAATCAATATTCCATTGTATATGTACCACGACTTTTTATCCACTCATCTATTGATGGGCATTAGGGTTGCTTTCATATCTTGGCTATTGTAAATAATGCTGCATTAAAGAAAGGGATGCATATAGTCTTGCAGATTAGTGTTTTGGGTTTCTTCAGATGTATATCCAGAAGTGAAATTGCTGGGTCATAAGGCAGTTCCATTTTAAATTTTTTGAGGAAACTCCATACTATTTTCCATAGTTTCTGCACCAATTTGCATTGCCACCAACAGTGCACGAGGGTTCCCTTTTCTCCGCATCCTCACTAGCACTTGTTTGTTGATTTATTGATGATAGTTATTCCAACAGGTGTGAGGTGATATCTAATTGTGGTTTTAATTTGCATTACTCTGAACAATAGTGACGTTGAGTATCTTTGCATATGTCTATTGGCTATCTGTATGTCCTCTTTGGAGAAGTGTCTATTCAGGTCCTCTGCCCATTTTTTAAATTGGATTGTTTGTTTTTGTGGTGTTGAGTTGTATGAGTTCTCTATAAATTTTTGATCATAACCCTTGATTGGATGTATTATTGGCAAATATCCCTTTCCATTCACTAGGCTGTCTTTTCATTTTGTTGATGCAAAAACTTTTTAGTTTGATATTCTCTGTTGTTTCCCTTGCCCAAGGAGGTATATCAGAAAAAAATATTGGTAAGAGAGAGATATCTTACTGCCTGTGTTTTCTTCTGGAAGTTTTATGGTTTCGCGACTTACGTTTAAATCTTTAATCTATTTTCAGTTTATTCTTGTATATGGTGTAAGAAGATGGTCTAGTTTCATATTTTTGCATATATCTGGCCAATTTTCCCAATGCCATTTATTGAATAGCCTGTCTCTACCCCATTGTGTCCTTTTGGCTCCTTTGTCATTTATTACTTTACCATATAGGCATGGGTTTATTTCTGGGCTCTCTATTCTGTTCTGTTCCACTGATCTGTGTGTTCATTTTTCTACCAATACCATATTGTTTTGATTACTATAGCCTTGTAGTATTATAGTTTGATAGATACTTCCAACTTTGTTCTTCTTTTTCAAGTTTTCTATGGCTATTCAGGTCTTTTGTGATTCCATATATTTTTTTTTTCTGTGAAATACACCATTGATATTTTTATATGAATTGCGTGGAATCTATAGATTGCATTGGGTAGTATGGACATTTTTATAATGTTAATTCTTCCTATTCTTGAGCACAGTATATGCTTCCATTTATTTGTTTGTTCTTCAGTCTCTATTTTGTTTATTTACACTCTCATTGTATTATTTTCTTCCTTCTACTCATTTTGGGCTTTGTTTGTTTTACTATTAGTAGTTCCTTTAGGTGTAAGGTGAGATTCTTTATTTGAGATTTGTCTTGTGTCTTAATGAGGGCACTGTATTGCTATAATTTCCCTCTTGGGACTGCTTTCACTATGTCCCATAGACTTTTGGGTTGTTGTGTTTTCATTTTCATTTTTCTTAAGGTATCTTTTGATTTCTTCCTGATTTTAATGTTAACTCATTGATTGTTTAGTAACATGTTTTTTAGCTTCCATATGTTTTTGTGTTTTTCAGTTTTTTTCTTGTAACTGATTTCTAGATTCATACCATTGTGGTCAGAGAAGATGCTTGATATGATTTCAGTCTTCTTAAATTCATTGAGACGTGTTTTGTGTCCAAACACGTGGCCTATCCTGGAACATGTTTTGTGTGCACTTGAAAAGAATATATATTCTGCTGCTTTAGGGTAAAATGCTCTAAAAATATCAATTAAACCCATCTAGCCTAGTGTTCTTTTCAGGCCACTGTTTCCTTGTTGATTTTCTGTCTGGGGCTATCTATTGATGTCAGTTGGTGTTAAAGTCCCCTACTATTACTGTCCTCTCCCTTTATGTCCATCCATATTTGCTTTATATAGTATTTAGGTAATCCTTTGTTGGGTACCTAAATTTTTACAAGGGTGATATCCCCTTGTTGCATTGTTCCCTTTCTTATTATGCAATGGCCTTCCTTGTCTTTTATTATGCCTTTGTTTTAAAGTTTATTTTATCGGATATAAGTATTGCTGCCCCAGGTTTGTTTGTTTCTTGTTTGTTTACATTTGTATGAAATATCTTTTTTATCCCTTTACTTTAAGTCTGTGTGTGTCTTTTGATCTGAAATTGGTCTATTGTAGACAGTACATAAAGAGTGGGCAAAGGTAGGTTTACAGTTGTGAGTTTAGGAAACAGTTTATTCTTATATTATTATTTACTTAATTATTGTATTATGTATTTGCATTATGTTTTCTTATTACTGTTGTTATTATTTTTTATCCTTACTTATGATTTATCTTTTAGGTAATGATAGCTTGTAATTTAACCTACTTTTGCAGACCCCTATACATATGGGTCTTGTTTTCTTATCAGTTCAGCTACCTTATGTCTTTTGATTGGAGCATTTAATCTATTTATATTTAAAGTGATTATTGATAGATACATATTTATTGCCAGTATGTTCTTTATAATTATGTTTCTATTTTTTTTCCTTTTGTCTTCTTAAAGAATTCCCTTTAACATTTTTTATAATACTGGATTAGAAGTAATGAACTTCTTCAGCTTTTTCTTGTCTGGGAAGCCATTTATTTTTTTTTCTATTTTAAATGATAGCCTTGGGTCAAGATGGCAGTGTAGGTAAACGCGGTATCGCATCCTCCCACAACCACATCAAAGTTACAACTAAACTACAGAACAACCATCATTCAGAACCGCCTGACACTGAGCTGAATGGAAGTCCTACAACTACAACATTAAAGAAGCTGCATCGAGACTGGTAGGAGGGGCGGAGGCGGACAGGCCGGTCCCACACCCACGTGTGGCGGATAAAAATCAGGAGGACACCTCGGCTGGGAAGGTCCTCCCTGAGGACTGAGGGGTCCCCGTCCCACACCAGGAGCCCAGCTCAGGGTTCCAGTGCCAGGAAGAGAATCCCATCACTTCTGGCTGGAAAAACCAGCGGGAACTGAGGCTGAGGCGGCTGGAGCCCCCGGCAGCTCCTCTTAAAGGGCCCGCGCACGGACTTACTCGGACTCGCTCCCTCCAGGCTCCAGCGTGGGGGAGGCAGCCTGAAAGGCACCAGAGTCATATGGGGAAGAACTGAGCTGTTCGGCATTGGAGCGAGGGCTGGAGAGGCAGCTTTCTCCCGGACAGACGTGCTATCAGAGGCCTTTGTTCCTTTGGTGAGCCCTTCCCTGGGCCGGCAGACGCCACCATATCTGGGACTCCAGCAACCTGGCTCACACTGTTTGCCCCGCCCTGGTGATTCCCTGAGGCCCCGCCCCACCCAATTTCCAGGCTCACCCAAGCTGTTGCCAGTTGCTTTACCATAGGATTGGCCTGTCTTGGAGCCTGCTTCAGCTTTTCCTAAATTCTTTCAGACAAGCAGCATCTGGTCTCAGCTAGCCCCATACCTCTCACTAAGTAATACATAGGAACAAACACAGGGAGGCAGCCAAAATGAGGAGACAAAGAAACAGGTCCCAAATGAAAGAACAGAAAAAAACTCCAGGAAAAGAACTAAGTGAAATGGAGATAAGCAACCTAACAGATGCTGAGTTCAAAACACTGCTTATAGGGATGCTCAGTGGACTTGGTGAGAACCTCAGTGAACTTAGTGAGGGCCTCAAGAGCATAAAAAAGGACCAGTCAGAAATGAAGAAGGCACTAACTGAAATAAAGAATAATTTACACAGATTCAATAGTAGAGTAGGTAAAGCCAAGAAGCAAACCATCGATTTGCAATATAAGGAAGCAAAAAACACCCAATCAGAACAGCAAAAAGAAAAAAGAATCCAAAAAAAATGAGGATAGTGTAAGGAGCCTTTGGGACAACTTCAAGTGTGCCAACATTCACATCTTGGGGGTGCCAGAAGAAGAAGAGAGAGAAGAAATCGAAAACCTATTTGAAATGATAATGGCAGAAAACTTCCCTAACTTGGGGAAGGAAACAGACATACAAGTCCAGGAAGCACAGAGAGTCCCAAACAAGATGAACCTCAAGAGGCCCACACCAAGACACATCATCATCAAAATGCAAAAGGTTCAAGACAAAGAGAGAATCTTAAAAGCAGCAAGAGACAAGCAGTTAGTTGCCTACAAGGGAGTTCCCATAAGACTGTCAGCTGATTTCTCAAAAGAAACTTTGCAGGCCAGAAGGGAGTGGCAAGAAATATTCAGAGTGATGAAAAGCAAGAACCTACAACCAAGATTACTCTCTCCCGCAAAGTTGTCATTTAGAATCAATGGCCATATAAAGAGTTTCCCAGACAAGGAAAAGCTAAAGGAGTTCATCACCACCAAACCATTATTATATGAAATGTTGAAGGGTCTTCTTGAAGAAAAAGTTAAAAAATATGAACAAACAAAATGACAATGAATACATATCTGTTGACAACTGAATCTACAAACAAAATGAACAAGCAGAACAGAAACATTCTCATAGATACAGAGAAATTTTGTTGGTTGCCAGATGGGAGGGGGGTTGGGGGAATGGGTGAAAAAGGTAAAGGGATTAAGAAGTACAATTTGGTTGTTAGACTGACAAACCTCAAAGGGAAGGGGGGTTGGAGGTTAGGAAGAAATAAACCAAAGAACTTATATGTATATATGCATAACCAATGGATACAGACAACAGTGTGGGGAAAGGCCGGAGGGGGGTGGGAATGGGGAAGAGGGGGTCAATGGGGGGGAAATGAGGAACATCTGTAATACATTCAACAATAAAGATAAGTTTAAAAAAATAAAATTAAATAAGTAAATGATAGCTCTGCTGGGTAGAGTCATCTTGATTATATGTCTGTGTTTTTCATCACTTTGAATATTTTGTACCAATCCCTTTGGCATGAAATGTTCTGTTTAGAAATCAGCTGACAAACTTATGGGTGCTCCCTTGTAGGTATTTGTGTTTCTCTTTCTGCTTTTAAGATTCTCTCTTTGTCTTTAACCTTTGACATTTTAATAATGATATGTCTTGGTGTGGACCATCTTGTTTGAGACTTTCTGTGCTTCCTGTACTTGTGTGTCTTATTGTCTTCACCAGGTCAGGGAAGTTTTCATTAGTTCTTCAAATAGGTTCTCAGTTGTTGCTCTCAATTCTCCTTCTAGAACCACTATAATACAGATGTTGTTAAACTTTTTGTTGTACAAGTCCTTTAAACTTTCCTCATTTTTTAAAAATTCTTGTACCACAACTCCTTTGAACTATCTTCATTTTTTAAAATCTTTATTGTTGAGAGTATTACAGATGTCCCCTCTTTTTTCCCTCCCATTTCCCTCCTCCACCTGGCCCACCCCAGCCTTCACCACTTTATTGTCTGCATCTATGGGCAATGCAAATATGCACAGAAACTCTTTGGTTAATCTTTTCCTGCCCTGCCCCTCCCCTCTTCCCTCTGAGATTCATCCATCTGTTCCATGTTTCTATGCCTCTGGCTCTATTTTATATTTTATTACTTTCTTTTTAAAATCCTCACCTAAGGATATTTTTCCATTGATTTTTTTTTTTTTTAGATAGAATGGGAGCAAGGGAGGGAGAGAGAGAGAAACATTGATGTGAGAGAGACACGTTGATTTTTGCCTCCCACACGACCCCGACTGGGGCCAGGGATCGAAACTGCAACCAAGGTACGTGCCCTTGACCGAGAATCAAACCTGCTACTCTTTGGTCCATGGGCTGATGCTTCTAACCACTAAGCCAAACTGGCCAGGGCTAGTTATATTTTACTCATCAGTTTATTTTGTTCATTATATTCCACATATAAGTGAGATCATGTGGTATTTGTCTTTCTCTGACTGGCTTATTTTGCTTAGCATAATCATCTCCAGGTCCCTCCATGCTGTCTCAAGGGGTAATAAATCCTTCTTTTTTATAGCTGCCTAGTATTCCATTGTTTAAATATTCCACATCTTTTTCATTTATTCTCATTTTTTAAATTATTTTTACTTTTTGATGTTCTGATTGGATGTTTTCTGCTACCTTCTCTTCCATTTCACTGATTCGATCCTCTGCTTCATCTAATCTGCTATTGATTCCTTCTAATGTATTTTTCATTTCAAATTATTATCTTCTTATTTCTGACTGGTTCTTTTTATGTCTTCTGTGTCCTTTTTTATGCTTACTATCTCTTTAGGTTCTCACTGAGTTCATCCATTTTTCCTCTAAGTTCCTTGAGCATCCATATAACTATTGTTTTAAATCTGTATCTTGTAGGTTGCTTGTCTCCTCATTTAGTTCTTTGTTTTTTTGGAGTTTTGTTCTGTTCTTTCATTTGGGGCATTTTTTTTGTCTTCCCAATTTGGCTCTTTTTCTGTCATTGTTTCTGTGTATTATGTAGATCTTCTATGTTTCCCAGTCTTGGCAGGGTGTCCTTATGTAGTAGCTGTCCTGTGGTTCTCAATGGTGCAGTCTCTCTGATCACCTGGATTAGGTGCTTCAGGTTATGTCCCTCTTGTAGGCTATGTGAGCCCTTCTGTTGTAGTTGAGTCTTGATTGCATTTAGCCTGTTTGTTGATGCGTTTGACCCTCAGACTAGCTGACTATGAACATTGATTTTGACCACAGTGTATGAGCTCCTGTGCAGGATTGACTCCACGAAGTGGAATTTGCCCCAGCAGCCTCTGGTGCCTGCCCAGATCTCACTTTAGCTGTGTTGCTTGTGGAACTAATTAGTTTGTGCTTTGATGTGGTCTGAAGCCCACCGTGAGGTGTGCAGGTTCTGGAATCTCTTAGGAGGGACTCTGATGCAGGTCAATGTCAGATGCTGCCTGTGACCAGCCCTGGGCTACCTTTTAGGAGCTCTAACACGATCCACAGTGTGTGACTGCCTCTGCCGGGCCTGTGTGTGCATGGGAGGGCCAAGCTATGTACCAAGGTCGGCTTTTCCCAGTACCAAGTTTGGAGGTAGGTCATCAAAAGGCCCAAGGTACCCCAAGATGCATTTCCACCTGCCGGCTGCCTGTTAACTCAGTCTCTGAGTTAAAGAGCCATTGGCAGTAGGAGAGTTGCATGGGGTAGGTTCTCAGTGAGTCACCAGGTAGGGGTTAGTGGCGTTCACCAGGTTGATAGAGACTCACTCTTGGCACCAGTGCTGGGTCTGAGGCCACTCAGAAAAAGTCTCAGGGTACACCAAGGCCAACCACCACCTGCCTGGGGCCTGCAGACTTTTGTGGTGGGACGGGGTCTCATGGAGTGTTCAGGGTGAGGCCAGTAGAATTCATTAGGCTGAAACAGATTAAGACTTGGCTGTGTGGATGTGTGGAGGAAGGCTCTGCATAGGAACTGTGGCACTGGTCAGGGTATGTGGGGGAAATTGACCTCTTCTAGAGCCTTCCAAGAAAGTCTGCACTGAGGGCCTAGACTGCCCACAGCCAGCAGACTCCTCCACAGGGCATGAGTTAGCAAGGCAGGACCACGTGGAGTTGGGAGGGTGAGGCTAGTGCTTCCCCCCAGACTGACGTGGCATGGAAGGGGGTGTTCGACCCAGGAACGATGGCATCTGAGGGTGGTGTGGGAGAGAGACTCAGCACAGGGACAATGGCAGCTCTCCCTCTAGCCTTCTCCTCGAATCCACACAGCCCAGTCTCTCCCCGTATGACTCTAGTCCTCCTTGAGCTGCTGTCCCTTCACCAGAGCCCAGGGTGAGTATCCACAAACAAAATTTTGTGCGATAGCCATTTAAGAAGGTGCCTGGGTTTCCAGCAGACTCCTGTCTCACCCTGGTGGGTGAAATCCTTGCTGATTGTCACAGCCAAATGCTCTGTGGGCTGCTTCTTGCTGCCCTGGCTCGGCATGGGGTTGCAAGCCCTCACTCCTCAAGGGGAACCTATTTTCTATTTTATGTTTTAATTCTAATATCTCAAGTCCTTAGCAGGTTTATTGTTATTTTTTCTGACTCTTACCCTATAATGATTTGTTTCCTTTGTACTTGCTGATTTTTATTTGAGCAATTAAATTAAATTTATTGGTTAGTAACATTTTTAATGTTTCAAGTGTACAATTCTATAACATGTCATTTGTATACAGCACTGTGTGCTCACCACCCAAAGTGTAGTCTCCTTCCATCACCATATATTTGACCCCCTTTTTCCTCTGTATCTTCTCCCCATCCCCTTCCCCTCTGGTAAGCACCGTATTGCTGTCTGTGTCTATGAGTTTCTTTGTTTTGTCTGTTTGTTACTTACTTTCTGGTTTATAGCCCTCATATGAGTGAAATTATATGGTTCTTGTCCTTTTCTGTCTTACTTATTTCACATAGATTCTCTTACAAACCAGGAGGGGCCTGTGGACCTGGGGGACTTAATCAGGAAGTCTAGTCATTATCCATTTACCTGAATTATGAAGTACGAGGATTGGAAATTCAATCATAAGTAGGTTTTTATAACTACTGCCCTTTGAACTTAAAAATTGGGAGGAATCTCATCATGTCACTGGATATCCGTTAGATCTTTGTTACTGCTGGATGGGACACTGGTTTGTATACTGCTGGGAAATGCGCGTCAGTGAATATGTACCTTCTCCGAGAAAACCCCTTATTGTTATTCTAAGCATGATGTTACACTGAAGCTTTTCTCAGTGTTGAGTGTCCATACAAAATATGTTAACTGTTATGGAAGACAAAGGAAGAGGATGCTCTTTCTGGGCAACAGTAATGTTTGATTTGAAATGTTTGATTTGTGTGCTTTTAAACCTCATTTCACTAAGGATTTAGTTTTATGCCAAAAGAGAATTCTGTCTCCTATATTTTGTGGATAGTGATCAAACACTGCGTGTACAAATCTAAAAAACGCATGCTTAAATTCCACTTCATTTATCCTGATCTCTGTACTGAATCAAAAACTGTTCTATAAAAGGACAAATGTGGATGCTTTTTTGTAGAGTTTGCCTTCTCGTACAAGATGCCTACGGAATGTTCAGTGAAGTGCAGCTGGAGGGCACCATGTTTAAGGACAGAGCGCTGGAAGGGAAGCCCTGCAGCCTGGTGGGAATGAAGGTGGTACAGAAGGCCACCAGAGGAAGGTGAGGACTGTAATAGCGTCGCTTTGCTGCAGAGTCTGGTACTTTTATTAGTCTTTTATTTCTACTTTTATTTTTAAAGACAATAAACTAGGATCTTAGAGTTTGCCTAGAAAATAAGGCCAGGGGTTGAGTGGAGCCCATAAAGTACCTCCTGGTGGGCAGGTGGGTGGGGGGAATACTGACCACAAAAACAATTATGCAGGTTAGGCAGTTCATTTAATTAAAATAAGAAGACTTAGAAATGTTATGTATGTGTATTTTAAATCTAAAGGTTTGTTTTCCTAGCTCTAACAATAAGGCAGTTGTATATGAGTCTGTTTAGGTAAGAGGCATCTCATAAGCTTTAAGCTGAACTCTTAAGTTGTCACATATTTTTGTCCATAGTAAGAAAGCTTTGTTGTCTATCAAGTTTCCTGGCACCTCGCCCTAAAATGTTGTTTTGGATAGGCCGAGGCGGAATTCCCATAAAGCTAACCCAAACGGTGGCTCTTACTACTCCAATTGTCATCTTCATCCATGGTTTCGGGAAAAGAATAAACATTTTCAGTGGAACTATCCATTCATATAGAAAATTTGTGTAAACCCTGAATTAGGGATTTTCTCAATCTTATTATAACCTCTCTTTCCTCAAATAGTGTGTTATTTTAACTCTTGATGTTAATGTTGTATTTAATTATAAAAACATCTGAGCTTATAAGAGTATCTGAGGGAAGGGAAAAAAACAATATGGGTATATGATATTCTGATTTTGAAGCAGTTATTGATAACATTTTTCAGTGGTTTATATCATGACCATTCTAGCCATCATTGTAAATTGTGAGCACTTTCTGAGCATTTCTCCCGACTGCCCTCTGTGGTCAGCTTGCCCGCAGGCCTCAGCTCTGTCTGCCTGTCTTCCATGCGGCCCTGTGCGGGTGAAGGGTGGCTGTGCCCCACAGCTTGTTTTTCTGAAAGATGTATACTTCATAGGCTCATACATAGATGTATACTTCATACTACCTGTAAGCTCCGGGTAGATACAAGAATATTGTATTGGTCCATGTAGATTTGTATGGTAACAAATGCTTTCTTTTGTTTATAAAAGGGTAGCTGTAATGGAAAATATAACTAGCAAAGTTTTTTGTGGGGGAGGGGAACCTCTTTTGATTCAAAATCCTACTAGTTTTTATGTCTCAAATTATTAAACAAAACTAATCTCTGTGTCTAAAATATTATTAATGTATAGGTCTTATTTTATTTGGATCTCTGAACGGCCCTTGAAGAGTTATGTCTTGGAGAGGACTTTATTGCAGAGCCTAGTCAGCGCACTGTACACAGAGGGCACTACCTGAGTGCCGAGAATAACAAGGAAGCGACAGATACCATCTTTGGCTTTGACTTGCACCCCTTAGAACAGGAGACTAGACAGACACAAGTGTTAGAGCAGTTAATGCTTTAAGTGACTGGATCTTAACTGGCTGATCTCAGAAGATTTCATGAAAAGAGTGAGAACAAGTGCTTTAAACATCTTGATCTGGCAGAAGGACACATTCTCTTCAGATTGGTTAAGTGTCACCTGTGAAGACAGAGCAGTAGGATTAGGAACGATGTATGCAAAAGAGGAAGAAAGGGTTTATTTAAAAGACGGTTCAGTCATTTATTCTATAAATATTTAGTACCTCTGTGTGCTGTGCCCCTGGCTAGCTGCTGCAGCATTGATCTATGTGCTAGATTTTGGAGATTAATTCTAGACCAGAATATACTGAGGTATCAAGTCAGCTAGATAATGAAGCCGATAAAGCCTTAAGTCCTATTAGGGTCACTGTGAGTTTCTGAGAGTAGAATAGAGGTAATAAAAATTAAAATGACGTTAAGATTTTCCTACTGTTGTAGCTATCATAGATTTGGCATAAAGGGAGAGATTGGGGCAGGGCCACACGTTGGGAAACTTCTGTAGAAATTGAAGGAAGAAGAAAAACCAGTTACCAGTTGATTTTGAATTTCTGGTTCCTACAGGCAGCTCTGGTAAGAGCTGTGGCAGATGCCAAGAGTATAAATTAGACCACTTCCTGCAAGAACTCATAGAACAAGCCCAGGAGAAGACCCAAAAAGGCACCAAGCGGCAAGTGCCTCATACAAAGCGCTGTGGGCTGATACCACCTTTGAGGGAGGCTCAGAGGGTGGGTTAAGATTTAGGAACCTGGAGAGAACAAGAAAGTCCTGGGCTGAGGACCAGACAGAGGAAGGGCGGGAGGACAGCCTCATCTCTGCATCCACTTGCCTCTCTTGCGGAGGTGTGAGGATGAGGAGAGCACTGCTGTCCGGTCAGTGTCAGTGATGAGTAAGGGGTTGGGCACTTGGGAGGGGGTTGACTGATCCAATAATTACTGATTAAATACCAGCTTTTGTTTTCAAGGTAACAGATGAAGGTAATGATAAATTTTATACTGGAAGCCAAGTTCGGTGAACACGTTCAAAAACTAACCCAAGGGTCAGGAACAAAAAGTCCCTTAGAAGTCCTCCCAGCCCCGGAGCACGCACACTGCTGATCTCCTGGGCCGTGTGTAAGCCCCGCCTTTCCCTCCCAGGCGCCTCTGCTGCTTCCTGAAGGCCCCTGGCACTTCTGCAGGCACGGCCTCACTGCCTCCTTGGTCCCCGCAGCAGTACCGCTGGGTTGCCCCCTTCCCTTCTCCACCAGGGCACCCATGGCTCACAGTGCTGCCCATGCCCAGGGCTGTGTGGGATTCCCACCAGACAGGAATATGTTAATGCAAATAAGGGGGACACCACAGGCTTCAGTTTGAATGTGTCCAATTTGTTTTGTAACTATGCAAACATCAGCACCTGTGTGAGGAGCCTTGGGAAGGCTCCCGTGCTGGCTGGGCCAGGTGCCCAGCTGCCCAGCTCTGAGTCACACTGATTTATTGACACACAGACCTTGTTTCGATCATCGAGGCACCCCTTTGCATGGTGTAGGCAGTCAGTAAATATCACCGTCAATGAGAATGCCTCGTGGCCAGTATTTCAGCTTGGCCTGCCACTCATTAGGCTCTTCTGGACAGCAGCTGTTTCTTGCTTGACAGCCTGTTTCTTGTACGTGTGTAGACTGCTCTCACCCCCATCTTACAGAGGAGGGCCTGAACAGAAGAGGGTGACTGGCCCAGGGTCACACAGCTGGCCCGGCGTCAAGCTCTGGTGTGGCTGTGGGCTGTGGGCTGCAGGGTGTTCTGTGTCCTGTGGAGACCCCACCTTACCTCCAGCAGAGTGGCCCGGAGTGCACAGAAGTGCAGTAAAGGGAATCCCTAGGAATTGCTCGGCACGGGTCGGCGGGGCTGGGTCAGGGCCACCATTTCAGATGCTCCTTTCACAGGAAGCAGCGTGGAGCGCTCTCTTTGGGTCAGAAACTTCGGCAGTGATTTCCTTCCTTAGATTTTTCTCTTTTCGAAAAGGCCACCCTTTCAAAGAGCCACACACTTCCCTTGGGGTTTGAGGTCCAGAATGTCTTTGCTGATTGCTCTGGTTGGAAACCCTCTTTTAAAATTGACATTCTTAAGAATCCCTTTACAATTTTGAATAATAAAATTGTTCCTGGCGGGCTTACCCCATTTTCTGTGCAGAGAATAAAATGTCACTGAAAGAGAATGTACTAAATCTTGAAACCAAGGACGTGCAAAGAAGAAAGGAAGCTCCCCCTAAAGAAGCACCATACTGTTGACTCAAGCCCTCAGTGGGTTTAGTAAGTGTGTTCTGTTTCCCTGTGGTTTTATTGTTTTCTTTCTGCCAGTGTTTCTTACCATTAGTATTTTAATTCAAAATTAAACCTTTCTACTGTCCTTTCGTTCCCCGACCAGACAGGAGAGGGTCTGCCTGGGGCTGGTTGGTAATATGTGAGTTCTTGACTTGAGCAGGAAAGGCTTCACATCAGGAGTCCCTTAGAGTTTAAGAGAGGCCTGCCTGTTGGGGAGGAGGGGGGATGGTGTGGGTGTGCTCCCCAGAGGGAGAGTGCCAGCTGGGTCCTTTGTCTTGAGGCTTTTATCTGTCTTTTGCAGGTAGGAGAAGGGAGATCTTAGGGGAGGGTTTCAGCAGAATATTCATCCATTTTCTAGGTGTGCTCCTTCAGGGTCGTGGTCTCCACTGACTGACTGGTCAGTGTCAGGGCAGGGGGTAGTCATTGCAGCTGGTCCTGTTGTCCCCACCTGGTTTAGCTGCTTTTCTGGGTCTGGAGCTGAAATACAACTGAGGCCTAGATGTTATCTCTAGGAAGATGACCTTCTGTATCCGCTGTGAATCGCTCTGTCAGTTTGTTCAGCTCTGTCTCAGTTTCCCTGTTTCACTTGTCCTGGCTCACTGGCCTGTCTCACTTTACAGTAGAGTTTTGGGGGTTTGTTTTTTTTGTTGTTGTTGTTTTTGTTTTTTGTTTTTTGCGGGGTTTTTTGTTTTGTTTGCTCTTTAACAATTGTACAGGGAAACGAACAACAGTGAAACAGTACATGAAGTATAAATAAGCAACTCTTTTCAAGATTGTATCCCCTCTTCTGATAATTAATACTTGAACATCAACTTTTCTTGGTTTTTAATATTGTATATGTGTTGTTTATCTGCTTTGATGTATCTTTTTCTTGACATTACCTTTTACAGGATTTCGTTGTGTAACTATACTGCCCACACCCCCTTATTTTGCTGCTGTGGTGTTCCCTGATTTGATGATACCTGAATGGACACTTTGCCGATGATGGGAAGAGTCTTAACTTGAAATCAGGAGGCCTGGATTGTACTACTGGCTATGCTACCAGTACCGGTTGATCTGGCCCCTGATTTGTCTGAAAATAAAAGGACTAAATAACTTTCGAGCCTCTTTAGTTTGAGGTTACTCCTTTCCCTTTCAGGGTTAGGACAGTAGGCTTTTCTTTTTAGCTTTGTACACATAGATACTTTTTCCATTTGAACAGCTTTTCATACAGATAAATTTGCAATCTTGCCATCTATCTGCTAGGCGCATAATGTACACCTTTGAGTAAACATAATAAACATGGTCGACATAAGAAACATCCAAACCTGTAGAGAATTTTAATAAGAGTTTATTTGAACCAAACTGACCACATATGCCAGGGAGCAAGATCTCATATGCCCTAGAGCAGCAGTTCTCAACCTTCCTAATGCCGCGACCATTTAATACAGTTCCTCATGTTGTGGTGACCCTCAACCATAAAATTATTTTCGTTTCTACTTCATAACTGTAATTTTGCTTCTGTTATGTCTTAGGCGACCCCTGTGAAAGGGTCGTTCGACCCCCAAAGTGGTCACGACCCACAGGTTGAGAACCGCTGCCCTAGAGAATAAGAGTCTTGCAGCTTCTTTTATGCATCTTAGATTAAGGAGGGACCATAAGGAAGGTTACATGGAGGTAGGAGAGAGCAGGGCAGGATTGAATCATAGGACAGTTAAAATGATTTTCTGCTCTCTTAAGGGTGGTTATTTTATTTATTTATTTTTTAATATATTTTCTTTATTGATTTCAGAGAAAGAGGAAGGGAGAGGGAAAGAGATAGAAACATCGATTGGCCACCTCCTGCTTGCCCCCCACTGGGGATCGGGCCCACAACCTGGGCATGTGCCCTGACCAGGAATAAAACCAGCGACCTCTTGGTGCATGGGTAGATGCTTAACCACTGAGCCACACCGGCCAGGCTTGATGGTGGTTATTAAAAGGTTAAAGTCGGTGGTTCAACAGCAGGCTAAATAGCAATCCCGGATGGGGGGAAGAGATATGCAAAGGGAAGGTCTACACATCACTGAGCCATGGGGTACTAGGCCAATGATGGCAGCCCCTAGGAGCTGGATTTTCGTCCTTATGTGCGTCCACTGGCGGGAAGCTTTTGTCCAGTGGTTTGGAGGGCTTGGTTGGTGGGTTTGGGCAGCGAGGTTGAGTCTACAGGAATGTGGATGCGTGATCTGGTGCTTTTTTGGCAGTGTTAGTTCCTTATATGGTTTGATTCCTCGTGCCCGGCATTTCCGGTTCTACAGGTCCTCCTGGTCTTTGTTCTCCTGTGGCGGGAAGCTTACAAAATGGAATCGTATTGCCTTGTAAGTCCTAACAGTTATGGCTTATTTCAAAGATGTGTTAATCAAATGCACAGAGACGATGGCGAGGGCTTGCTTAAGCCAAAGATAAGCCTTTTACTAAAACAGTTCTGTGCCTGCAGCAGGACCTCCCACCATGACATACACATAGGAATTTATGATCAGGTCACCCTGTGAGGTTGCTTTCCATAGAACCCCTTATTTTCCTGTCCACACATAATTGAAGTATCTCCTTGTAGGTTCTTCTAATAAAATAATGGGTTCTTATAATCTAGATTGTGACTTTTTTAACATAGAGCATTTTGGAAGGTAAAATAAATTCTACAAAGCTTTTCTTTGGAATAATTACATTTTAGAAAGGTAACGTGTATTTTCCTACTTATTGTTTGTTTAATCCCTATTTTCTGAATGTTTTTTGTTATTGTGAACTGACAATTACTTATATTAGTGATTCTAATCAAAGATTAATAGAGATCATAATTTTTATTTTTATTTTAGAGGGAAAGTATATTTTGAAATTGGAGGTCTTAGTACCAACTCACATAAATCATGATTATAATGTGTAACCTAAGACTTCAACTGTTTATTCCCTTCCTTACATATTTGGTTGATTTGCTTCAAATCTGCTTACTGGTAAATGAGATTAACTGGGGCACCAAGGAAAACAGGAAAATGCCAAAGAAGCTCAATGGGTGGAGCTACCATCAAGTGCCAGACACCTTGCTCAGTAGACATGTTATATGTCATCCTCAAAATAACCTCTCAAAGCAAATATTATTTCGTTCATTTAACAGATGAAAAACTAAGGCTCATCATCACTAAATATTTTACTCTAAACCACTTTTAAATGTCTCTAAAGCAAATTCTGCTTCTATTATGCCTGAATCATAGTCTAGCTTGACTGTATAGGGTGGGGCGGGGAGGTTTGAGTGGGTGGTTCATGCCCAATGCTTGATTGAGAAATAAATCATATCCCTTCCCTTCTGTCACTCTCTGTGACTGGGGTAGGGCGGGGGCGGCGGGAAGGTGTGAGAACTTCCCACTGTGGGCTGCTGCTCCAGTGAGACGTGTGCTCAGAAATGCCAGTTTCAGAGCTGGGTGATAACCTAGCTTCCTGCCCAGGTAGTAGGTGGAAAAGGTCCTGAGCTCCTGTCTTGCCCTCAGCATCATTTTCTCCCTGAACCCATCATGTAGCAGTGCAGACTGGCTTATTGAGTAGGTTGGAGCCAGTCACTTGGTAAAGGTGTTTGGTATTTTATTCTTCTTTAGTTGACCTGCCAATGTAAATTATTTAGATAAGACTAACAGGTTCAGTCTTTGAAAAAGTATATAAAAGGAGGCTACTTGATATGTGAGTTCATAATAATATTAATATAATATATAGTAAGGAGGCAGGTTTTTTAAGTATCACAGTACACTTGAAATTATGTTTCGTAAACATTTGTATTCCTCTTTCCGGGACAACATAGTTCTGTTCATGCTGCTCCTGAGTCCGAGGACCAGAAGAACTATGCGTGGTGAACGGACCACATCTCACAGAAAACACAGTGTTTCCAAGGGAATCGGGGGAAAACTGCAAAGGCTATATCTTTAGGAAGGATGGGAACTTGTTTGCCTGGGGCAATGGAGTAAAAATAAATATTATCAACATCACTAACAAGGGACTACTGCCCTCCTTTGACCTCCCAAAGACAGTTTGACTACAGTTCTTGCCAAAAAAACGCTGTCCTGGCAATGTGGCAGTCTTGCACTACTAAAGATGGCACAGCTGGGATTTCCAACCTACAACTGGATGATGTAAAAATTGAGACATGTTTGAAATCTTTCATCCAGAAAAAAAGAAAAAAACACAAAAAATGCAAAATTGATATCCATCCTGGTCAGAACATGAAACTACTTGTGCCCAAAATGTTAACAATGAAGTTCACTTCTTTGAAAACAATTTCAATAAAACTGCAAATAAATTGCATTTGCCAAAACTTGACTTTGCTTTATCACCTGGACCCTAATCATGCAGGGTGGCTATCTGTGTTTGGGGTGGGGTGTCAGGGCGCACCTTCATTGGTTAGATTATATCGTACCCCAACTTTGATGGATCTCATGCTGCTTTAGCCAATCAAAGTGTCTCTGAGGCGGATAAGGTCCCAGTGCTATGGAACAGGAAGGCGACTGCTGTGTCGCAATCCCAAGCACAGGTGGGGACCGACAGGAGCTTCCCAGGCGGGGAACAAGCGCCGCGCTGCACGGCCGCGGACGGAGGGGGCGCTGTAGCGCAGTTCCCCAAAGGGCCTCGGAATTCCAGTTCCGCCGCGTTTTGTGCCCTTTGTGGTTTTATGCCTGCCAAAGTGACCAACTTGGATGTGACCCCTGTGTTTCCCTTCGGAACTGCTCCTCATGACGCAGCCTCTGGACTTGCGACTCTGACGGCACAAATGGAAGTGTGGGATGTTAAAAAGGACAAACTTCTTTCCAAACCAGCAGCCTCTGATTCTACATGTTTTGCTTGGTGCCCAGATAGTGAGCATTGTTTGCTGCTGTTGTTATTAATCATCACCTGAGGATATTTTTTTCCATTGATTTTTTTTTTTTTTTTTTTTAGAGAGAGTGGACGGGAAAGAGAGAAAGAGACAGAGAGGGAGAGAGAGAGAGGAACGTCTCACATCCATTGGTTGTGTTCCGCACACGCCCCGACGAGGGCCAGGGATCAAACCTGCAACTCAGGTACATGCTCTTGACTGGGAGTTGAACCCAAAACCCTTCCTTGCGTGGGCCCTAACCCCTGAGCCACACCAGCCAGGGCCAGATAGTGAGCGTCTGTGAACACCACATGCGCTCCCGGTGACGTGTTGATAATGGGTGCAGGAGTCGGCATCATACTGGCCCCGTCTTGCACAAGTGTAATGTGCCATCAAACGCAATATTATGGCAGGTTTCTTGGCAGTCATTCTCAGATGGAGTATTACCAGCAAAAAAAGATAACCTACCAAGCAGTTCCAAATGACGTACCTATGAAGAACCTAAAGCGTATACACCCCCAACTGTAAGACATAAACCGTTCACCAAATCCTAACCATCTCAGAATATGAAACCACAACCAGGAAATGATAAGCCATTATCAAAACAGCCCTTTAAAGTGAAAGAAGCATGAGACTAAGAAAGCTGCACAGCAGGAAGCAAGAAGTGACAAGAGTCCAGATTTGGCACTTACTCCTGCCCCACAGAGCTCCACACGGAAGACTGTCTCCATCAGCCTCCGGGCACCCTGAGACAGGCAAGCATCAAGGACCAAGTAGACACTGGAAAACAGCTAGAAAAAAAATCAGTTGAAAAAAATTCAAAAAGAGAAAGCCCTGCTCCGGGAGCTGGAAGATTTGGAATTGGGTATTTAAAGATTCATGGAAAGCAAGTTGGTTACCAGAAATCACTGCAAAACACATCTGTACAGTTCATTGCCGTATGCATAATATCCATCTGCCCACATTTAGTGTTCATCTGTAATTTTAACCGTTTATCTAAGATTCTGCATATGTGTGAAATTATTTAATGCTTATTAAATTGATTTTTGCATCCTGCATTCTATGTCATGTCAACATACGATTATAAAAAAGAGACACGTGAGTTTTCTAACTAAGCTTGACACATTGAAAGACAAATGTTACTGTTTTGTAGTAGGGGACAGTATTTACCATATAAATGAAAAGAGACATTGTACATTTTTTAAAAATGTTTGTATCTATCAAGAAATGTAATCTGGCCCAGCCAGTATGGCTCAGTGGTTGAGCATTGACCTGTGCACCAAGAGGTCACCGGTTCGATTCCTGGTCAGGACACATGCCCAGGCTGTGGGTTCAGTCCCCAGTGAGGGGCATGCAGGAGGCAGCCAGTGGATGTTCTCTCTTATTGATGTTTCTATCTCTCTCTCCCTCTCCCTTCCTCTCTCTCTAAAATCAATAATGGGAAAAAAAAATTTTTTAAGAATTTAAGAAAACCTAGTTAATTCAATTTTTAAAAAAAAAGAAAGAAATGTGGGCTGATAGATTTTGTGTGAAATTGTGGGTGTTCCTGCCTCTACACTGGTGAGTAGATCATGTGACACTTTTGAAATAAGTACCACCTGGGACATGAGAAAAGACCAAGAACTGTTTGCAGAGTTCCAGATAGCAACATGTTTCGGGAGTTCCTTGTTTCCCACGCAGATGACAGCATGCGCATCATTTCCTGCTCAGGCAGAACCGAAATGTGCAAAGAACTTTCTTTATACAAAATTGTGCTAGTTAATATTTTTATATCCCAAATCTTGAGGAAAGAGTTGAGATTATGAAGGACATTTTTAAATACAACCAGCCCCCTGGCTGGTGTGGCTCAGTTGGTTGGAGTGCCATCTGGTGCACCGGGAGGTGGAGGAGTCAATGCCTGGTCAGGGCGTGTTTGCAGGAGGCAACCAATAGATGTTTCTCTCACATCGATGTTTCTCCCTCTCTCTCCCTCTCCTTTCCTCCCTCTCTAAAATCAGTTAAAAATAAATAAATAAATATAACTAGCAATTATCATATATCCTATAAAATGTGAGGCATTACAAAGTTACAAATTTATTTTACTTAATTATATAAACAGTGATTTAAAAGAATAATACAAAAGGATTTATTTCAGATGTGTGTTTAATATCCTTTTTTTTAAGTTTCTCCAACTATGTACAATTTGAAATTTTTTTTCCTGAAATTCAGTGAACTAGCCTTGGGAAATGTTTAGTAATTTCTCACATTTATAAGGTATTTGCAGAGCATTCTTAGTAGAGAATGGTCTCTGGGACCTGAACGACTCATTTGATGCCTTCCTGGCTACAGGACCTTGGGAAAGACATGTCTCTGCACCGGTGGTTAGAGGGCTGCTTGGGATTTGCGTACAGGTGCTGAGGTGTGGACCCAGCAAGCGGTACATTTTCAGTGAATATAGTTGCCCCAGCAGTATTAATGAAAAGCTGTTCTATAGTATATATATATATATATAGTATATATTCTGTTGTTTTGCAATGTCTTGCATCATCATAATAGATTTAAATCTGAAATCGTTTCTCAAAATTCAGCCATCAGTCAGGACAGCCTGTTCTGAAAACTGTCCACATTTTATGTAAACTCAGGTGAACGTGATGTATTTTTCTTAGTATTCTAAACCATGTTCTCCTTAGCTTCCATAAACATTGAGCGTCAGCACATAGACAGTCTCTCTGAAGAGCTTTCGTGCTGGGCCAGCCTGTCCACAGCCATGGACTCACTCCCAGGGGTCAACAGAGGTGATTCAGTCCGCAGCATGCATGGCTCACCCTAGGCATGGGGGGCACACACACGAGGACATGGACCTCGTGCCCCATGTCCTGTCTGTCTTGACTTAGGGAAAGGACAAGCAGGCGTTCCAAAAGAAAGGTGTTGAGGGTTGTCTAGCTTTTCCCTGCCCTCCCTTACCTTTCTCCCAGCCCGCATACTGCTTACTGGGTCCTGTGTAAACTTTCCAGTAAAGATAACAGCATTACTATTTTATTTTAGAAGTCCCCAGCTTTTTGTTTTTGGACGGTATGAGATGCATTTGGATGAGAGCTGCTAGGAAAGGAAAGAATGATGTTTGTAGCAAAATCATGAAGCAGAGCTGAGGCAAGTGTAACACTGGATACATGTCAGATCTGGGTTAGATGTCTCCTTGCTGGAGACTGCTGTCTTAAGTTAGTTACATAACAACTTTATTGAGATGTAATTTACATCCCATAAAATTTACCCTTTTATTACAGTAGCTTTGTAGTATAACCTGATGTCTGGTTTTGTGATCCTGCCTACTTTGTTCTTCTTTTTCAAGATTGCTGTAGCTATTCGGGGTCTTTTTTGGTTCCATATGAACTTCTGAAGTATTTGTTCTAGTTCTATGAAATATGTCGTTGGTATTTTGATGGGGATTGCATTGAATCTATAGATTGCTTTGGGTAGTATGGACATTTTAATGATGTTAATTCTTCCAATCCATGAACAAGGTATGTGCTTCCACTTTTTTATATCTTCCTCTATTTCTTTTTTCAATGTCCTGTAGTTTTCTGTAAATAGGTCCTTTACTTCTTTGGTTAAGTTTATTCCTAGGTATCTTAATTTTTTTGCTGCAATGGTAAATGGGATTGTTTTTTAGTTTCTCTTTCTGTGAGTTCATCATTGGTGTATAAGAATGCCGTCGATTTCTTGACGTTAATTTTGTATCCTGCTACGTTGCCAAATTCATTTATTAAGTCTAGTAGATTTTTGATGGAGTCCTTAGGGTTTTCTATGTACAATATCATGTCATCTGCGAATAATGACAGTTTCACTTCCTCCTTTCCAATTTGGATCCCTTTTATTTTTTCTTCAAGTCTGATTGCTGTGGCTAAGACTTCCAGTACTATGTTAAATAAGAGTGGCGAGAGTGGACATCCTTGTCTTGTTCCTGTTCTTAAGGGAAATGCTTTTAGTTTTTGTCCATTGAGTATGATGTTGGCTGTAGGTCTTTCATATATGGCCTTTATAATGTTGAGATATGATCCCTCTATTCCCAAATTGCTGAGCGTTTTTATCAGAAATGGGTGCTGGATTTTGTCAAATGCTTTTTCAGCGTCTATTGATATGATCATATGGTTTTTATCTTAGCTACTGTAATCAAAACAGCCTGGTACTGGCACAAGAACAGGCACATAGATCAATGGAATAGAACAGAACCCAGAAATTGACCCAAAACATTATGCTCAATTAATATTTGACAAAGGTGGCAAGAGCATACAATGGAGTAAAGACAGCCTCTTTAATAAATGGTGTTGGGAAAATTGGACAGCTACATGCAAAAAAATGAAACTAGACCACCATCTTACACCATACACAAGAATAAACTCAAAATGGATAAAAGACTTCAATGTGACTCGTGAATCCATAAAAATCCTAGAAGAAAATGTAGGCAACAAAATTTCGGACATCATACACAGCAGAATCTTCACTGATATATCACCTAAGGCAACAGAAACAAAGGAAAAAATGAACACATGGGACTACGTCAAACTCAAAAGCTTCTGCACAGCAAAAGAAACAACCATCAAAGTGGAAAGGCAACCCACTGTATGGGAGAGCATAATTGCCAGTGATATATCAGATAAGGGATTAATTTCCAAAATATATAGAGTGCTCATACATCTCAACAAAAGGAAGACAAAAAAACCCAATTAAAAAATGGGCTGAGGACCTAAATAGACACCTCTCCAAACAGGACATACAAATGGCCAAGAGACATATGAAGAAATGCTCAACATCACTAATCATCAGAGATGCAAATTAAAACAACAATGAGGTATCACCTCACACCTGTCAGAATAGCCGCCATCAACAAATCATCAAACAACAAGTGTTGGCGAGGGTGTGGAGAAAAGGGGACTCTAGTACACTGCTGGTGGGAATGCAGACTGGTGCAGCCACTATGGAAAACACTATGGTGTTACCTCAAAAAATTAAAAATTGAATTACCATTTGACCCAGTGATCCCACTCCTAGGAATATACCCTAAGAAGCCTGAAACACCAAACAGAAAGAATATATGTACCCCCATGTTCATAGCAGTGCTATTTACAATAGCTAAGATCTGGAAACAGCCCAAGCGTCTATCAGTAGACGAATGGATAAAAAAGCTGTGGTACATATACACAATGGAGTACTATGCAGCTGTAAGAAAGAAAGATCTCTTATCCTTTGCGACGACATGGGAGGACCTGGAAACTATTATCCTAAGTGAAACCAGCCAAGCAGAGAAAGACAAATATCATATGATCTCACTTATTTCTGGAATATAATAAACATAAGAGTCTGAGGAACAGGGTAGTCCCAGAGATGTGGAAGTAGGGTACAGACTGACAATTGTCAGAAGAGGGGGTGGGGGAGGGGAGCGATGAACCACAGAACTTGTACGCATGTACTCATAACCAATGGACATGGACGACAAATCTGGGGACGGGGCAGGGAGGGAGGGGGAGGAGGGTGATAGTGGGGGGGGAAAGGAGAAACATCTGTAACAAAAATAAATTAATAAGAAAAAAAAATAAAATCTAAAAAAAAAAAAAAAAATTTCCCTTTTAAAAGTATCAGATGCATTGGTTTTTATATTCACCAAGTTGTGCAAACATCATCACCATCTAATTCCAGAACATTTTTATAACTCCATAAAGAAACTCTCCCCATTAGCCCCAGACAAACACAAATCTACTCTCTGTCTCATGGATTTGCATATACTAAACATTTCATGTAAATGGAAACATACACCTGTGGCCTTTTGTGCTTGGCTTCTTCCACTCAGCGTAATGTTTTCAAGGTTCATCTGTGTTGTGTCAGCACTTCATCCCTTTTCATGGCTGCCTGATGCTCCATTGTCCCGATTCATTTCTCCCTCCGTCAGTTCATAGACATTTGGGTGGTTTCCCACTTTCTAGTTATCATGAGTGATAATTCTGTGAATATTCATTACAATTTTTGCATGAACCATAATTTTCAGTTTTCTTGGGCGGGATTGCTGGGTCACTGCCAAACTTTTCCAAAGTGACTGCCCCACTTACCACTTCACCAGCATAATGATACTTTGTAATCGTACCTAATCTTGTTGGGGTCCCATGGTTTCCATGCCTCCTATGCACTTGTTAATGATCTCCTAAGCAATGTCTACTCTAGTAGACCAAATCTCTTTGAAGGAAATGCATTTCAGTTATAAGGCAAATGTTTGTTATTCAAGGTTGTCTTCTGTATGTATGAGGGTGACCTAAAAAGTTTTGAGTGAGATAAGCTACCTTCTGCAAGACATTCTTTTTTCTTCTCAAATTATGTCTAAACTGTATTTTCAACTCTATCATAGAGTCTGACACTAGGTTAATTAAATGAACAAGTGAAATTAGGTAAAAGAAAATTTCTTGGAAGCCATGGGTTTCTTAAAAGAAAATTCAAGTCTTTTGAAAAATTCTCGAACGGAAGCATTGAGGGACAACTTGCTGTTTATGACAGGTGTGTGTCGTGTGCGCCTTCACTAAGCAGTGCAGGAAGGTGAGACCGAGAAGAGGTGGTGGCCCTGTGAGCGTAGACCCACACACCTTCACGCCTTCATCCAAAGGTTAACACCTGTTTTGTGCCAGACCCTCATCCAGGCACTAAGGGTCCCGTGGAGAACAGCCTCGAGGCTGACGTTCTTGTGAGAACAGAAGCGTCAGTAACCAAGCAAGCTGGTTTCAAAGGCAGGCCCTGGGAAGGGAGGGGAGGGCCTTTCCAGGCAGGCACGTGCTGCTGCCCACTGACAGTCAAGACCTTTTCTTCAACGCCCAGACGGAGCCTGTGGTCCTGCAGGGATGCGGTCCTACACACGCATGACTCGTGGTTCTGAGCGGATTCCACACAGTGTAGGCCGTTGGGCCCAGCCTGACACCCAAGGCAGGGCTGTGAGCCACCCCTCTCCCAGGCCTCTCCCAGCAGCCGGCTATCCTCATGAATAAGTAGCCTATTAAATAATGAAAGCACTGTGTAACCCTGAAGACACTTGACAGTCGCTCAGAAGAGAAAAGACTGGGAAAGGAAGGTAGTGAACCTTTTTTTATACTGCATTCTTTTTGGCTCTAGGAGACGTGTAGCGATGGTTTAACATTTCCTTCCTCTCTCTGAGCATTCTCACCTGTACCAAACAAAAGTAGTCCTGGTCAGAAAGGTGAACTGCAATGTGACTTACACTCTTTTGTTGTTGTTGTTGTTGTTAATCCTCACCTCACCCAAGGATATTTTTGCCATTGATTCTTAGAGAGAGTAGGGGGGAGGGAGAGAGAGAAACATTGATGTGAGAGAGACACATCAATCAGTTGCCTCCTATTCACGCCCTGACCAGGGCTGGGGATCAAACCTGCAACCCAGGTTTGTGCCCTTGACTGGGAATTGAACCCGAGACCCTTTGGTGCATGGCCGGCGCTCTAACCACTGAACCGCACCAGCCAGGGTGTGACTTACACTCTTGCCTTTCTTTAAAGAGAGGGGTTACATTGTTCCGGTTTCCTGTCCTCTATCACCTGTAACATAATAATAACTCATTCTTTCACTGCTGGCTGTTCTGTCTTCTTTTGTTACTTTTAAATTTTTCTTTCTATGGTTTCCTTGATTCTTTAATTTCACTTCTTTTCTCTCCAGATCCCCATTCAACTGTAGCCTCCCCTCTGCCTACTCAAGAAACACTTTGGGGATGAGACCATTGTCCCCAAGTGTATCTGCAGACATCTCTCCGAACCCCCTGCACCCATACCCCAGCCTTTCCAGCGACACCTCCCAGGGCAGACTTCTCCCAGGGCTGTCCCATCACCATTCTCACTTTCAGGATCTCCAAGGGTGCTGTGACACCCCTGTGGCAATCAAGACGTAACTTTAACCCAGATGATACCTATCTTGAGAAAGCTTTAAAATGTCGCCAGGTTCTTGTGGGGTGGTTTGATCTGGGGCTAGCCTCAGCCTGTCGCTCCCCGTAGTAGCCCCTAGACCTCTGTGCTCTCCCCTGGCATGGAGTGTGCGTGGCATGGGCACCCCTAGGGGAGGTGGGACACTGCAGGCAGGGAGCCAGCCTTGCTGTGGGCATGGAGGGCATCTGGCTGCTCTGAGGCTCTGAAGACACCCTTTCTTTTGTATCTCTCTTTTATCTCTCTGAATCTAAACTACTCTTTGTTGCTGGAAAGTGTAATCTGGAGCTAGTCATTTAACTTGCTAGGACTTTTATCTACACCAATAGGGTTATCATGAAATTTAAACAGTCCCTGGCCCAAAATAAAGTACTAGGTACTCATTAGTAGCTATTATTATGCTTATACCTGGATTTTCAAGAGTTAATACCTTCCAAGAAAAGAGGATTTTTTGCTTTTCTAGGATTTCTAGGGTGATTTTGAACACGCATAAACACCTTTTTTTTTAGAGAGAGAGAGAGAAAGAGGGAGACAAACATTGATTTGTTGTTCCACTTATTTATGCATTCATTGATTGATTCTTGTGTGTGCCCTGACCAGGTATCGAACCTGCAATCTTGCCATATTAGGATGATGCTCTAACCAACTGCGCTTCCTGGCTAGGGCCACATAAACATCTTTCCATTCTTAAATATTTTCTATATAACCATTTCAATGGCTGTATATTTCTTTGTGTGATGCATTCCAATGTAATGAACAAGCTCCTTCCTGCTCTGTGCAGCCAAGTGTGAAGGTTTGTTTGTCTGTGTGCGTGCCGCTGTCTTTCCATCTGAATTGCCATTTGTCCTGAATGGTGGCTGCTTGGCAGTGGGGTGGTGTCTGTGAAGCAGATCGACATGTGACCAGCTCATTGACCAAGTAATTAAGAAGTGGTGTTCAGTGATGAGTACCTTTGACAGTATCTTTTCCTTTTTCAGGACCGCAGGGCTTTTCAGTTTGATTGACACTATGTGGCCTCCACTGATGCCTCTGAAAGCGCCTGGCCACAGCCTGTCCTGTGAAGAGGTAAGCACAGCGTGTGAGAACTACCCCCGGTCACCACCTGCTCTGTGCCAGGTGCTGCACCGAGCACCGTCTCCACACCCACGGCCCCGAGAGCCCAGGTCCAGAGCGCACGAGCCAGGACAGTCAGACCCACACATCATTCCAAAGCCCACGCTCCGGGTGCTGTCCTGGCTGTGCTAACAGGATGTTCTTCTTCAGGTTAATTTATGATGGTGTTTTTAAGCCACAATTGTTAGGGTCTTAGCCTCATACTAAACAAGATACAGAGTGCCCCCCACCTTCCGGTCACTGGTGGAATCAACACCCAGTTACCAGTCAGCAGAAGTCCCATGACCCAATAAATAAAACCCATGTGTATTCACACAGCCATCCGGTTAGCCAGGAATTCCCATTTCCCTGCCTCATCGACTTGTCTGTGGTAGCTGCTCACAGGTGGTGAAACAGCCCATCAGGCTGGCCAGCTGCTTCGGGCCTCAGCTCCCAAAGCTGAACGCCGGGGGCATCGTGTTCATGTGGCAGCTGACTCCTTGGCGAAGTGCGGAGACCATGTATGACTGTGCACGCTGGACCAGCACAACTGTTGTCAGAAATGCCATTTCCAATAAAATAAAATTTAAAATGTCTGTGGTACATTGACAAAATGGAATACTACTCAGCTATAAAAAAGAAGGAAATCTTATCCTTTGTGACAGCATGGATGGACCTGGAGAGCATTATGCTGAGTGAAATAAGCCAGTCAGAGAAAGACAAATACCATATGATCTCACTCATATGTGGAATCTAAGGAACAAAATAAACTGACAAAATAGAAACAGACTCATAGAGAACAGACTGACAGTTGACAGAGGGTAAGTGGGTTGCGGGACTAGGTGAAAAAAGCGAAGGGATTAAGGAAAGAAAAAACCTCACAGACAACAGTATGATAATTACCAGAGGGAAGGAGGAGAGGGGTGAGGGGATAAGTGGTGATGGAAGGAGACTGACTTGGGGTTGTGGACACACAATACAATGTACAGATGATGTATTATAGAATTGTACACCTGAAGCCTATACAATTTTATTAACCAATGTCACCCCAATAAATTCAGTTTTTAAAATGCTCATTTCTAGATTATTTGAGAGGAAGAATATTCTAAATGGTGTATTAAATATACTCTGAAGAATAAATTTCTAAAATGAATTCTTGAATCGGTAATAAATTCAAAAGTACAAGTTTTTATACTTGGTCCTAGAGATAAACAACATAATCTATTTCTTATATAGATATTTCTTCTTGACCATTCAGAGATGGTATGCATCTGTGAATAAATATGTGTATATTAAGGACTAGATTTTATATTTGAATCTTTTAACAATACATTCACATTCTACTTTTGCCTTTATTTCAAACAGGTAAAAACTCATCTGCCTCCTCCCAGCTTCTGTTATATCCTCACTGCTCATCCAGATCTGGGACAAATCGATATAATTGAAGAAGACCCTATTTCTAAGCTTTACCAGCCTCCAGTCCCTCGCTTCTTAAGAGAAATTCTCCAGGTAGCGTATTTGTTTCTAACAAGGCCTTCAATTACATTTTTTTTTTTTTTTGTATTTGTGCTTTGTGTGATGTTACTAATCTTTTTCGATGCCTTTTCAGATGGATGATCTCGGTACCCGTTGCAGTTTCTATGCCAGAGTGATTTATCAAAGACCATTGGTAATCTCTCTCCTTCCCTCCTCATAACGTAATGTAATGCATAAGGTGTTATAAAGTTTATTCGAGGATCATCTATCCCTCTTAGAAATTAATGGAGCACCAAAATGGAAAAGCAGTTTTAAGATTGAGTTGTGCATGCTCAGTGCTGAGGAGGTCAAAGCCATTCCTTGAGTGAGTGTGGACTGCCAGCCTCTGTGTTCAGTACTGAGGTGCAGAACAGCCCAGGCCTCACCCTGCCCGGAAGACTCTCAGCCTCGTAATCGTGGCTCCTTTCTGACACAGAGGCAGGTTGTAGAAAAGAAACAGAAGTTGAAACCTCACTAATGGGGGAAGAGTAGGAAGCTCAGGATTGAGCTCAGCCACATCCCAGAACCAGCGCTTCAACAGTTCTGAGAGCCGTGGACAGTGGAAGGAAACCCTGGGGTCCCTGAGGCCGTGGGCAGTTCGAGGGAGTGGCGGCCCAGAGGAGCTTGTTTGCTTCCTTGCTGTTCAACAGATGAGCTAAGAGTAGACAAGGCCGAGATGTTCTTAGCAGGTTCCACACATGATGTAAGTTTCACAGGAAGCCTCTGCTGGACCGTAATAGAGGAACACCCACATCCCGGTCACCTGAGAGGTCTACAGGACATCCCATCATTCAGGCCTGTGTCCCTTTCTCTGTTCACCCTTTAGTAGTTTGACAGCTAATAGTGCCTCTCCTAGGAATAAAAGCGGGATTGACATTAGTCACTCGGCAGTGCTCCTTGTGAGCCTTCCCTGCATCTGGCTCAACAGGCAGGGGGACAGGCCTCCAGGCAGGACAGGTCTGGTCACCTGATGTGTCTCTTACTTTCAGAGTCTGAGGCACACAAAGCCCGACCGACCGTGCTCCTCTGGCCCGTCGTCTGCAGGACGCTCAGTGTGTTAGGACACACCTGGCACCTGGCACATCCCTACTATTCTAAAGTGCATTCCAGGTCGTGGGGATGTGGCATCGGGCAGTGGTTCACTGTGCAGCTGCACGTATGCTGCAGGTGGAATGCTGTCCTCGGGCAGGAACACCGATCTTACGGCTTTTATACTCTCTGCTCCTGCCCACAGAGCCTGATCTGCCCGCAGCTTTGCAGCTAAGCACAGAGGTAGAGAGTAAAGAAAGCGGGTGTCAAATGCTCACACCATAAACAGATCTCAGCCATCCACTGGGAGCCCTAGAGCAGAGAGAGGCAAACAGCAGGCCATCTGGTCCCCTCCTGTTCTGAGCTGTCTGCCAGGAAGTCGGCTCCCATCAGCACAGCCTGCCTGCAAGCCTGCAGTGGGTGTGTGTACCGAGGGACTGGGGGGACATAGAGGACAGTCAAGGACTCAGCCCAACTGGGCATATTCCTCAATTCGCTAAAAGTCTCTGTGCCTTCTGTATTCTGCTTTTGTGGGAAAGAGAATCACCAAAAACCAACTTCCTCAGGGAGGCATTGAAATGCCAAGTCCTGGGCCCCCTACATGGTCAAGCCAACACGTTCTGCAGTCACCATGGACGGAGTCACTGCGAGAACCTGAGTTACCAAAAAAGATTCGGTTGTATTAACATTATACTAATGACTAAGTCATGAAAGTGGAAGATTTTTTTTTTGTATTTCACTTTTGATTATTCAGAATTGTTAGATTCATAGTAGTTATAGATTCACAGTAGATTGCAAATTATATAGGGAGTTCCTATGTACCCTCCTCCATGCCAACACCCCATACCCACAGGAACCGCAGTACAGTATCAAAACCAAGAAACTGATATGGACATAATCCATGGAACTGGTTCACATCTCACCAGTCATACATACGTGCACATGTGTGTACAGTATATGTACTTTTATGCTTTTTGTCACGTGTAGCCTTGCGTAATCTCCATCACAATCAGTATACTCAGCCGTACCACAGACTCCCTCATGTTCCCCTTCCTATCCCCTGACCCCTGGCAACCGCTCATCTGTTCTCACCATTATAATCATGTTGTTTTATGATGGTTACATAAACAGAAACGTGCAGTATACAGGTGTAAGTAAAAGTAGGTTTAAATTTATAATACAAGTAAATAATACAATAATTAGTAAGTAACAATACAAGAATAAACTCTGTTTCCTAGACTCACAACTGTAAACTACTTTTGCCCACCGCTGTATATCCATATCAGTTTCCTAGGCCTGCTGTGCGAACTGCCAAACACTACATCGATTAAAACAACAGAAATGACCCTGGCCGGATAGCTCAGTTGGTTAAAGTATCATCCCGTTATGCCAAGGTTGCAGATTTGATCCCTGGTCAGGACACACAGAAGAGTCAATGAATGAATGTATCAATAAATGGAACAACAAATCAATGTTTCTCTCTCTCTCTCTCTCTCTCTCTCTCTCTCTCTCAGTCTCTCTCTCTCTTCCTCCCTCTCTCCCTTCCTCATCTCTCTAAAATCAATAAATTTTAAAAAAATAAGCCCTGGCCAAGTGGCTCAGTTGATTGGAGCATTGCCCCATGCACCAAAAGGTTGTGGGTTCAATTCCCTGTCAGGGAATACCTGGGTTACAGGGTCGATCCCCAGTCTGGGCACATATGGGAGGCAAGCGATCGACGTTTCTCGATTCACGTTTGTCTCTCACACTGATGTCTGTCTCTCCCCCCCCCCCCCCACCTGTCTCTAAAATCAATAAAGACATATCCTTGGGTAAGGATTAAAAAAAGAATAATGAAATAAAGTGCAAAAGAAATGCATTGTCTCATGCTTCTGGAGACTAGAAGTCTAAAATCAAAGTGTAGTAGGACCATGTTTCCTCTGACAGCTCTGGGGTAGATTAGGGTAGAGTGCTTTCTTTTCTCTCCAGCTTCTCTTGTGTGCTGACAATCCATGGCCTTCCTTGGAGTGTAGCTGCATCACTCCAGTCACAGAGCCATCTTCACCTTCTGTGTCATCACAGGGTCTTCCCTCTGTCCAAATGTCCTCTCTTCTTCTGAGTGTTCTTTCTATTATTATTGTCAGTATTACAGATGTCCCCCATTTTCCATCGTTTTGCCCCCCTCCACCCAGTCTCCACCCCACCCCAGGCCTTCCCCACACTGTTGTCTGTGTTCTTGGGTTATGCATATATGATCTTTGTTCATTCCTTCCTGTCCCCTCCACCCTGCTCCACATTGAGATCTGTTACTCTGTTCCATGCATCCATGCCTCTGGACCTGTTTTATTCTTTAGTTTATTTTGTTCATTAGATACCACATATGAGTGAGATAATGTGATATTTGTCTTTCTCTAACTGGCTTATTTAGCTTAGCATAATAGTCTCCAGTTGCATCCATGCTGTCGCAAAGGGTAAGAGCTTCTTTTTTTTTTTTTCAGTAAATATGCTACAGCTTTTTTGTCTACTCATCTACTGATGGTCACTTGGGCTATTTCCAGAACTTAGTTATTATAAATAATGCTATGAACATAGGGGTGCATATTTTATTTCTGATTGGTATTTGGGGCTTCTTAGGACATATTCCCAGAAGTGGGATTGCTAGGTCAAAAGGCAATTCCATTTTCTAATTGTTTGAGGGAACTCATACTGTTTTTCCACAGTGGCTGCCCCAGTCTGCATTCCCACCAGCAGTGCACAAGGGTTCCCATTTCTCCACATCCTCACCAACACTTGTTGTTTGATGATTTGTTGATGGTAGCCATTCTGGCAGGTGTGAAGTGATATCTCATTGCAGTTTTAAGGTAGTTTTGTATCTCTATGATGCTTAGTGATGTTGAGCATTTTTCATATGTCTATTGGCCATCTGTATGTTCTCTTTGGAGAAGTGTCTATTCAGATCCTTTGCCCATTTTTTAATTGGATTGTCTGTCTTCATAGTATTGAGTTGTAGTATGAGTTCTTTGTATATTTTGGAAATTAACCCCTTTTCAGATGTATCATTGGCAAGTATGTTCTCCCATATAGTAAGTTCCCTTTTCATTTTGTTGATGGTTTCTTTTGCTGTGGAGAAGCTTTTAAGTTTGATGTAGTCCCATTTGTTTACTTTTTTCTTTGTTTCCCTTGCCCTAGGCCTAGGAGATGTATTGGTGAAAATATTGCAATGTGACATGTCTGAGATTTTACTGCCTATGTTTTCTTCTAGGATTTTTGTGGTTTTGTCACTTACATTTAAGTATTCTATACATTTTGACCTTATTCTTGTGTATGGTGTAAGTTGGAGGTCTAGTTTCATTTTTTTGCATATATCTGTCCAATTTTCCCAACACCATTTGTTGAAGAGACTATCTTTACTCCTTTGCTCTTGCCTCCTTTGTCATACATTAATTGACCATATTGGTGTGAGTTGATTTCTGGGCTCTCTGTTCTGTTCCATTGATCTGTATGCCTGTTCTTGTGCCAGTACCAGGCTGTCTTGATTACAATGGCTTTGTAGTATAGTTTGATATCCAGTATTGTGATCCCTCCAATTTTTTTCTTATTTCTCAAGATTGCAGTGGCTATTATGGGTCTTTTTGGTTCCATATAACTTTTGGGGGTATTTGTTCTAGATCTGCAAAATATGCTATTGGTATTTTAATAAGGAGTGCGTTGAGTCTATAGATTGCTTTGGGTGATATGGAGATTTTAATGATGTTAATTCTTCCAAGCCATGAACACAGCATATGTTTTCATTTGTTTGTATCTTCCTTTATTTTCATTTTCAATGTCCTGTAGTTTTCTGAGAATAGGTCTTTTATCTCCTTAGTTAAATTTATTCCTAGGTATCTTAATTTTTTTTGTTACAATTGTAAATGGTTTTTTTAGTCTCCCTTTCTGAGAGTTCATAATTGGTGTATAAAAATGCCATCAATTTCTGGATGTTAATTTTGTATCCTGCTAGCAGTTTCTTGGTGGAGTCTTTAGGGTTTTCTATATACAATATCATGTCATCTGAGAATAATGACAGTTTTACTTCCTCCTTTCCAATTTGAGTGTCTTTTATTTCTTCTTGTGTTGGAAGTGGACATCCCTCTCTGGTTCTTGATCTTAAGAGGAATGCTTTTAGTTTTAGCCCATTGAATATGATGTTAGCTATAGGTTTGTCATATATGGCCTTTATTATGTTGAGGTATTCTTACTTTGCTGACAGTTTTTATCATAAATGGGTGCTAGATTTGGTCAGATGCTTTTTTTCTGCATCTATTTATATAATCATGTGATCATCTCATTTTTTTTATGAGATGTATCTTCCATTTTGGTTATGAGATTTGCGAATATTGAACTAACTTTACATCCCTGGAATAAATCCCACTTGGTCGTGGTGTATGATCTTTTTAATGTATTGCTGGATGCAATTTGCTAATATTTTATTGAGGATTTTAGCATCTGTGTTCATCAGGGATATTGACCTGTAATTTTCTTTCTTTGTAGTCTCTTTATCTGGTTTTGGAATTTGGATAATATTTGCCTCTTAAAAAGAGCTTGGAAGTCCTCCCGCCTCTTGAATTTTTTGGAGTAGATTGATGAGGATAGATGTTAATTCTTCTTTGAGTGTTTAATTAAACTCGCCTGTGAAGCCACCCGGTTCAGGACTCTTGTTTGCTGGGAGTTGTTTTTTTTTTTTTTTTTACTGTTGCTTCAATTTCATTAGTTGTTATAGGCCTATTTAAGTTTTCTGATTCTTCCTAATTTAGTTCAGGAAGATTGTATGTTTCTAGGAATTTGCCCATATCCTCCAGGTCATCCAGTTTGTTGGTATATAGTTATTCAAAGTATTTTCTTACAATCCTTTGCATTTCTTTGATGTCAGTTGTTACTTTGCTTCTTTCATTTTTGATTTTATTTATTTGAGTTCTCTCTCTGTTTCTTGATAAGTCTGGCTAACGGTTCATCAATTTTGTTTACCTTTTCAAAGAACCAGCTCTTGGTTTCATTGATCGTTTTTATTGTGTTTTTAGTCTCTGTGTTATTTATTTTCTCTCTGATCTTTATTATTTCCTTCCTTCTGCTTACTCTGGGCTTTTTGTTGTTATTGTTGTTTTCTTTCTAATTATTTTAGTTATAAGGTTAGATTGTTTATTTGAGTGTTTTCTTGTTTCTTGAGATAGACCTATAATGTTATGAACTTCCCTCTCAGGGCTGCTTTTGCTCTGTCCCATAGACTTTGGGTTCTTGTGTGTGTGTTTCATTTCTTTCCAGGATGCTTTTTATGTCTTCCTTGATCTCATTGGTAATCCATTCATTGTTTGATAACATGCTATTTAGCCTGCATGTGTTTTAATGTTTTTTGAGTTTCATGCCATTGTGATCCAAAAAGATGCTTGATATGATTTCAGTCTTATTGAATTTGTTAAGACTTATTTTGTGTTCTAACCTGTGGTCTATCTTTGAGGATGATCTATGTGCACTTGAGAAGAATATATATTCTGATGTTTGGGGATGAAATGTTCTGTAAATATCAATTAAATCCATCTGAGCTCATGTGTGGCTTAAGGTCACTGTTTCTTTGTTGATTTTTTTGTCTTGAAGATCTATCCATGATGTCAGTGGGGTTTCAAAGTCCCCATGTTATGACTATATTAGTATCGATATTTTCCTTAAAGTCTTCCCTATTTGTATGGTTTAAATCAAGTTTAATATTTTCCAATGGATGTCCACTCTTTTCAGTGTTATTTGTTGATAGGATTGCATTGATTTGCTTTTGCAACTCTGTCAAAAATTAATACGGTATTTTTTTGTAGAAGAGATCTGTTTTTTAATAATATTTTAGCTATAAGATTGATAATACCACTAAGAATTAACTACTCTTTTTTTGTCCTTTTCAGAGGATATTATTGTTACCGACTTTGTTCATAACCCAATGGTAAAGATGATTTGATAGTTAATTTCAGCGGCAATTAGACCATTTTGGTTCCATCAAGAGATTGAAAAAGAGACAATAAACCAAATCCAGGATATTTATAAAGAGTATGTAAAATCTTTGAAGACTGTCAAACAAACTCTCAGCTTCAAATAATCTTTGATTTTTTTTTCAATTTTTTTTCTTTTTTTAAATCCTTACCTGAGGATATTTTTCTGTTTATCTTTAGATAGAGTGAGAGGGAGAGAGAGGGAGAAAGAGACAGAAACATCGACATGAGAGGGACACATCGACGTTGCTTCCTGCATGACCCCATCCGGGGCCGGGGACAAACCACAACCAAGGCACATGCCCTTGACTGGAATCAAACCCATGATTCATTGGTCCATGGGCTGATGCTCCAACTGCTGAGCCAAACCAGCCAGGGCTTTTTTTTTTTTTTTTTTTTTTCAATTTTTATTTATTGATTAGAGAGAGAAACATCAATTTGTTCCATTTATTTATGACTCCATTGATTGATTCTTGTCTATGCCCTGAGCAGGGATCAAACCCACAACCTTGGCATATCAAGACAATACTCTAACCAACTGAGCTACCCAGCCTGGGCAGATAACTTTGTAGAAAATAATCTTTGCCCTTCCTGACATAGCTACTATTTTTTAAAATGTCATTTTGCCAGTTGTTCCTAAAAAAAAATTCTTGATAACTCCATGGTCCAATACAGGTTCATATGTTGCACTTAGTTTTCATGATTCTTCTTCAAATGAAACATTTCTTCATCTTTGCTTATCTTTTATGATTATGATATTTTTGAAGAATAGAGACCAGTTACCTAAATGAATGTCCCTCCATTAATATTTGCCTTCTGTTATCTCATGAATAGATTCAGATTATGCATTTTTTACAAGAATATCACATAAAAATACTGTATTCATATCAGGAGACACACAGTTGATTTGCCCAGTGCTGTGATATTTTGTCAGTTGGTTAAGATGTTATTTTCTAGGTTTCTCCACTCTAAAGTTAACTTATAAGTATTTCATACTTATTAATTAGTAACTGTCTAACAAATATTTTGTGGGAAGATACACTGAGACTATATAAATATCCTATTTATTATCAAACTTTTACCCACTCATTTTAACATCCATATGATTCTTGCCTGAATTATTACTCTGATAGCAGCAAAATGATAATTTTCTAATTCTAGCATTCCTTCTACATTAAAGTATGGGCATTTGGCTATAATTAAGATCTTTTCATTTCTCTGATTGACTTATATATTTACTTATTTATATCAATATGGACCAGTGGATTCAGTTTTCATTCAGTGCATTATAATCTGTTACTATCATTTATTTTAATGTCCAAATTTTTCCAGATTCAAACTGGCTCCTGTGCCCTTTGAATATGTTCACATCATTCTTTGAGTACTTCCTTATTTTCTGATACAATAAGATGTTTCAAACTAATCTTGTGCTTTCTCTGCTTTTAAATCAGCCGTCTCTTTATGAGCCCTGGTTGATTTTTAAAGGAGAATGGCTGTTGTTTTTTTTTGAGAATGGCATTTAGAAGCCAAGATCTGGGTGCTGGGTGGGCTCATTGCTACTGGGATGTCATTGACTCTCTCAGTGGACAGAGCAAGGAAGTATATATGGGTAAACTCATGCTCACATACATATAAATCGTGTCTGTTTCTATATATCTATCGCTGTCATGATTTTATACCAGTACCTCCAACTCTAGACCATTACCTCAGAATTGACTCTAGGGTTTCCAATTTCCATATTCATTCAACAGTGATAAACCTGGCTCTCATTTTGCTTAATTTAACTTACTCTGATTTTCTGTAAATAATCAACCGTGTGAACCTCCCAACGATGTGAGCTGCCTCCTCCACCCAACCCACAGCTCCTGACCATGCAAGTCAGCTTCTCTGCCCCGTCTGTCAGCCAGCCATAAGGAATCCTTATCCTGACCACACCATCCATGCCAGCAAAACCAGCCGAGCCTCAAGTCAACCAGGTTCTCATGGCCCAACCCTACTGACCACCAGGATCTTCCCAGCCAAATCCTTGACCCCATTTGCATCGAGTGAACCCTAAACCCTAATCAATGGCAGAATGCCATTTTAAATAACTTTGAAAGGCATTACAACTTTAGCAGATTTAAAAAAATGAAAAAGAAAAAAATTATAATGAAAGAAAAATGAAAACAACTAATATTTGATACCTGCTGTATACCAAAATCTGAGGGCAAATAAGATGCAGTTCTGTCATATTCAGTTTGGCTTCTGTAACCAAATACCCTAGACTGGGTGGCTTAAACAGCAAACGTTCACTTCTCACAGCTGTGGAGTATGGAAGTCTAAAATCAAAAGTGTCAGCATGGTCAAGTTCTTGGTGAGGGCTCTCCTCTTGGTTCACAAAAGGACGTCTCCTTGTGTCTTCACAATGTCAAGAGCAAAGAGAGGAAGCAAGCTCTCTCATGTCTTTTCTTACAAGGGCACTAATCCCATTATAAGGGCTCTACTCTTATGACCTAATTACACTTTCCATGACCATTACATTGGAGGTTAAGATTTCAACATACTAATTTGGGGTTGGGGGCTATTAACATTCAGTTATATAACATTTCCTAACCCTTAGGAAACTTACACCTAGCAGGACAGGAGAATGTATATGTACTAAATATAAAACAATGTGGTAATTAGCATTTTATGTATATAAACATGGGATCAGGAGGCAAAGAGCAACAAATTCTTCCTGAGGACAAGCAGAGTAGTGCCAGGGAAGGGCAGATTGTATCACAGCAAAGGAGCCCTTTAAACAGGTACAAGGTTGGGGCTCATAGGGCACAGCCATGTAAGTGGGGGCTGGCTAGTGACCAAGACATGAAAAGTCTATTGTATGTTTTTAAGTATTTGTTGAAATGATGTTAATGTAAATATGTAATAATGTTCATGTAAATAATAGTCATCTAACATATTGCTCTTAAAAAAATAATTTTGGACATAAGAATGGCTATTAATACTCTGAACTGTCTCTTGTAGCTAAACAGTTTGCTTCTTCTGGAGCAAAGGGAGATTTGGCTGACGGTGACTGATGTTACCCTGCAGATGCAGGATGGAAATAACTCTGGCTTCCCCAGAACCGTGCCAGTATGTGTGACCCCCTCCTGTGTGCTGGGCCAGGAAGTCCTGGAGGTGCTCGCCAAGGCTGCTTCTCATAGCTTCTTCTTCAGAGATGCTCTCCGGGACCAGGGTATGCTTTCTTCTTGACAGATTTGATCCAGTGGTGACTTACAGATTCCATAAAATGGCTTCGTGGCTTCTAGGTGCCTCTGTCTTACTCTGGGATGCTAGCCCTCTCACTAAGCCCACTGCAGACAAGGCCTGTCGAGTGGGATAGCCCCGCTGGACCAGCCTCAGGCTTTCACTGACCCATGTCACGGCCACCCGGACAGAACTAGAATCCCTTGAAGTACTGACAGACCTGTGAGAGGTGCCATTGGTCACTCAAGGATTGTCTGTTGGTGGAAGCTTTACAGGTGCAGAAGCCACTTTGAGCCATCTCCTGGAACATCATTTTTTAAAAAAACATACGAAAAGCTACAAATTGTAAACATGTACACTTAGATCAGTCAGCCCCCTGCCTTTTTTTTTTTTTTGAGGAATCAGACTGGGATCCTACCTCAACTGTATATCTATTTTTTTTTTATTGAGGTATAATTCAGATACCGTAAAATTCACCTTTCTGAATTGAATTTGAATCTAGTGTTTGTGTGTTTTTTCAGCTTAGCACACTGGCGGCTTTGCGGCCTCCTTTCTGCACAGTGCATGTGTCACTGGACCATGAATGGACCCCACAGTTGTGCCTTTGGCCCACACGGCTCATAGGAGGCTAGCAAAGGACACTGCCTTTACTGACAGAAGAACTCCCTTTTCTTTTCAGTGGTTCCATCTGAAATGTCTCTGTTGACAGGTCGGATTGTTTGTGTTGAACGAACTGTCCTCTTGCTTCCAAAGTCCACGTTGGATGTGGCCTCCGGTACTCACTCCTGTGAGCTGGTTGGTCCCGTGAAGCTCGATGAACTGGATTCTGTCACTCAGGTCAACTCCATCTGCAGTGTTCAAGGTGAGTAGTCGATCTTATTGGAAACGGTATTTATATTTTCTTAAATATCACATTTGTCAAGTATTTCTTGAGTACCAGACATTGATACATAAGGAACAAAATCAGAAGAGGTTCTTGCCTCTTGGGTTTATAGTCTGTACAGACGGACATCAGTCAGATGTGCACGCAGTCACATAGAGACACAGCGCTGAGTGCCCAGCTGCTGAGCAGAGCTCACCTTGTCGGGAGCTCACTGGGTCATGGGCTGAGAGTGGCCTGAGGCAGAGCCGGAAGAGCCCGCTTGTGCAGGCGAGTGGGCGCCGCTGTCAGGAGGTGCTCTGTCATCTTGACAGAGAGACTGAGGTCCAGTTTCGGGCTCTGCAGAGCACAGTGGCAGGGTTAGGGCCTTAGGTAGTAGTAGCCAGTAGTGGGGCGAGCATCGGTCTAAAGGCTGAAGTAAAGCCAGGAGTAGACTTGGTGAAGAGGGAAATTGACAGATTGGGTAATGAATTTGATGCGGAGGGAGCAAGGCATACATGGGTGACCCACCACGCTGCACCCAGTGCACAGGAGCACGTCCATTTGCCCCCGTCAGTGGGAGCATGTATGACTTGGCAGCATGGGATAGTTTGCTACACGTTATTCTGTCACTTGATTTCCTCACTTGATACTCTAGCAGGGATGACCAACAAGTACAGTTGATAGAGATCTAACTCAAGATAGTAATAGTCACATAATATTCCCTCGTATGAATAAATTGTCCTTTCACTGGTGCCCAGTACAAGATATTCCTCTGTTTTGTAGTCAAGTAAGGCTAAAAAAAAGTCTTTCCCTTCATCAGTCCCTGCTGATATCTGTCAGGGTCTTAGGGTTCATGTATTTTTTAACCAACTTTATTGCCATATAACTGACACTACAATTCACCCGTCTGAAACGTGTTAGTGGAGCCAGAGCTTTGCAACCATCACTAGATCTAAGTTGACAACATTGTCATCATTCCAAAAATAAATGCCGTGCCCATTGTCTGTCATTCCCCATTACTCTCTCCTACACCCTAGTCTTAGGAAAGCCCTGGTCTACTTTCTATCTCTATGATTTTCATTTTTTGGATATTTCACATACATGAAATCATAATGATGTGGTCTTTCATGATTGGCTTCTTCTACTCAAGCATAATGCTTTCGAACCCATCCGTGATGTAGCCTCTGTCAGTACTTCATTTCTTTTTGTGGCTGATTGTCACATTCTGTGGATGTGCCACATTTGGTTTATTCATTCACCAGTTGATATATATTGGGTTGTTTCCACTTTTCGGCTAAACAATGCTGCTATGAATATTTGTGGACAAGTTTTTGTTGAGTACCTGTTTTCAAATTTTGGATGTGTATCCAGGAACGGAATTGCTAGGTCATATGGTAACCCTATGTTTAACCTTTTTGTAGAAATGCTGAAGTGTTTTCCAAACCATGCTATTGGTTTTTGTATCCTTAACATTAGAAGATATTACTAAATTAATTCCAAAAAGTGTACAAAAATTCATACTTCCAAAAGTATTGTCTAAGAAGGCCTGTTTCCTCCACCCTTAAATTTCTGAATCTTTTTATGATTTTTATGAATAGCAAAAATTATGACCCCATTGTTACTTTAATTCACATTTTTGTCTGCTTGTGAAGTCGAGCACGTGGTTCACTGTGTTGAGGCCATTTGGATTTTCTCTTCTGTGCATCTCCTTTTAGAATAAATACCAAAAGCATAACTAAGGTTGTGATTTGAGGAGAAATCAGAGAAGTACAGCCTAGAGGTCCTGAAGAAAGCAGACTCTAACAAGTCACCTGTCCTCTGGGTCCGCCATTGTCTCATCTGTAAAACCGGGTAAAAAGAATCAACCTTAAAGCGTTGTTGAGGATTAAATAAGATAATGCACATGAGGCTTTGGGGATTTGAAGCACTCCCAGACCAGGGGAGAAGAGAGACATCTCAGTGCTTCCACTGCGACAGGTGGGAATGGCTGGCTGACGGCTGGAGGGCTAGAGCAGTGGGTGGGGGGCCTTGGGACCATCAGGATTTTTCAGGCAGAATTAATTGTTAAGGGCCTTCCAGACAGGTGGGAGGGCATATGGAAACACCACGGAGATCCCCAGAGCAGTTGTAAAAGCTTCACCTCCTGGAGGAGTGGTAGGGCCATCATGGGACAGGTCTGGGTCTGTATTTGCTTTCCCAGGCCACACTAAGGAGGCTACATGATCAGATTTTTTTCTTAAATGAAGTGATGCTGTCCACATTATAGATAGACTATGGTGCCAAGCAGGGATTGGTTGTGGGCAGGAAGATGAATAGCACAGACCCAGAGTTGTGGAGGCTAAACGGACTCTGCAGATTGTGTGTGGTGACTCCAAGCCCCACTGCGTGGTGCCCTTGCAGACAGGCTGTGAGGTCAGCACACACAGTGAGGATGAGCTGGTGCACTGTGCATGTTCCCCAAGAGCTTGTCCACAGCCGCCACAATAGACACTTCCCTTCCACCTGCATTCTCCTCATTGGTTGCTACCTGTTTTCCTCCCATCCCCTCACCTCTCTCAGAGCCCAGGGTTGGTCAAGGGCTCAGAGAAAGGATGTGGGAGCAGCTCCCCAGTGTTCCCTGCCCCATATCTGAAAGTCACTACTGTGCTCCACACCACTTAGGCTGTCGGGAGCCTATTATAAAAACTATTATAAGCCCAGCCCGTGTGGCTCAGTGGTTGAGCGTTGACCCAGGGACCAAGAGGTCACGGTTTGATTCCTGGTCAGGGCACATTCCCAGGTTGTGGGCTTGATCCCCAATAGGGGGCGTGCATGAGGCAGCCAATCAATGTTTCTCTATCATTGATGTTTCTATCTCTTTCTCCCTTTCCCTTCCTCTTTCTCTATGAATCAATAAAAAAATATTTTTAAAAAACCTATTCTAAAACCTATGTTCTTAGTGATTTTTAGACAGAGACAGGAAGGGAGAGGGAGAGAGAAAGAAACATCGATGTGAGAAACATCAATCGGTTGCCTCCCACATGCGCCCCTACTGGGTATCAAACCCACAACCTGAGTATGTGTGCCCTACCAGGAATCGAACCAGAGACCCTTCAGTACATAGGACAAAGCTGCAACCAACTGAGCCACGCCAGCCACAGCTTTTCCTTTATAATTTCCCTCCTGGAGCCTTCTTTCCATCTGAACCAATCTTGACTAGCTCTGCTTTCAGCTGTTGTCCTGGGACTCCCCTGTGTGAATCATTTAGGTTAGGTTTGATTCACTGTTTCCCAAATCGCATGACTTCTTTATTGGTTTGTTCTAACTGTAGGATTTTTGTAGATGTTCTTTACCAAATTGAGGAAGCTCCCCTCTAGTCTTAGATCACTGAAGGTATTTATCATGAATGTATGTTGAGTTTTGTCAAAAGCTTTTCTACACCTATTGATATGATCATGCGATTTTTACTCTTTAAGGTTTTTTTAAAAATTTTTTTTCTTTATTGATTTTAGGAAGGGAGAGGGAGAGAGAGATAGAAACATCGATGAGAGAGAACATTGATTAGCCACCTCCTGCATGCCCTACACTGGGGATTTGGCCCACAACCTGGGCATGTGCCCTGACTGGGAATCGAACCGGTGACCTCTTGGCTATTCTTTAGGTTTTTGATATGAATATATTAATTGATTTTTTAATATTAAACTATCCCATTTAATCATTGTATAACCCCTTTGTATACAGTTGGATTCGATTTCCTAATATTATATAAAGAACTTTTGCATCTATGTTCTTGAGAAATACTGGTCTGTAGTTTTCCTTTTGTGTCATGTTTTGGTATTAGATTAATGCTTTCCTTACAGAACAAGTTAGGAAGTGTTCCCTTTGCTTCTATTTTCTGGACGAGATTATGGAGAATTGGTGTAATTTCTTCCTTAAATGTGTTAGATTTCTCCAGTGAATCCATCTGGGCCTGGTGCTTTCTGTTTTGGAAGATTGTGAATTATTGACTCAATTTCTTTAATATATATATAGACCTACTCAGATCATCTATGTCTTCTTGCATGAGTTTTGTATATTTCAAGGAATTGGTCCATTTCACCTAAATTATCAAATCTGGGAGCATAGAGTTGTTCATAACATTCCTTTAGTATTCTTTTAAGGTTTTGGGATCAGTAATGATGGCCCCTTTCATTTCTGATGTAAATAACTTGTTTTCTCTTTTATTCTTGATTAGCCTAGCTAGAAGGATATCTATTTTTATTGATCTGTTTTTTAAATAATTTTTTAAACCCTCACCCAAGGATATGTTTTTATTGATTTCAGAGAGGAAGGTGGAGGGGGGAGAGAAAGAGAGAGATCAGTATAAGCGAGAAGCATCAATCAGTTGCCTCCTGTATGCACCCCGACTAGGGATCAAATCAGCAACCTAGGTATGTGACCAGGACTTGAACATGCAACCTTTTTGGTGTACAGGACGACACGCCAACCAACACTCCAACCAACTGAGCCACCCAGCCAGGGCTATTGATCTTTTCAAAAAACCAACTTTGGGGTTTCTTGATTTTTTTCAATTGATTTCCTATTTTCAATTTCATTGATTTCTGCTCTACTTTTTGTAATTGCTTATATTCTCCTTTGGTTTTAATTTGCTTATCTTTTTCTTGTTTCCTAAGATATTTTTTTTTTTTTTTTTTTTATTTTATTTTATTTTTTTTAAACAAATACACACATTTTTTGGGGGGGGGGGTTAATCCTCACCTGAGGATATTTTTCCATTGATTTTTTTTTTTTTTTTTTTTTTTTTTTTACATATAAGTTCTTTGGTTTATTTCTTCCCACCCCCCAACCCCCCTTCCCTTTGAGGTTTGTCAGTCTAACAACCAATTTATACTTCTTAATCCCTTCACCTTTTTCACCCCTCCCCCCAGCCCCTACCCATCTGGTAACCAACAAAAGTTCTCTGTATCTCTGAGAATGTTTCTGTTCTTCTTGTTCATTTTGTTTGTAGATTCAATTGTTGATAGATATGTATTTATTGCCATTTTGTTTGTTCATATTTTTTTATCTTTTTCTTCAAGAAGACCCTTCAACATTTCATATAATAATGGTTTGGTGGTGATGAACTCCTTTAGCTTTTCCTTGTCTGGGAAACTCTTTATATGGCCATCGATTCTAAATGACAGCTTTGCAGGATAGAGTAATCTTGGTTGTAGGTTCTTGCTTTTCATCACTGTGAATATTTCTTGCCACTCCCTTCTGGCCTGCAAAGTTTCTTTTGAGAAATCTGCTGACAGTCTTATGGGAACTCCCTTGTAGGTTATAAACTGCTTTTCTCTTGCTGCTTTTAAGATTCTCTCTTTGTCTTGAACCTTTTGCATTTTGATGATGATGTGTCTTGGTGTGGGCCTCTTGGGGTTCATCTTGTTTGGGACTCTCTGTGCTTCCTGGACTTGTATGTCTGTTTCCTTCACCAAGTTAGGGAAGTTTTCTGCCATTATTGTTTCAAATAGGTTTTCGATTTCTTGTTCTCTCTCTTCTCCTTCTGGCACCCCCAAGATGTGAATGTTGGCACGCTTGAAGTTGTCCCAGAGGCTCCTTACACTATCCTCATTTCTTTGGATTCTTTTTTCTTTTTGCTGTTCTGATTGGGTGTTTTTTGCTTCCTTATATTCCAAATCGATGGTTTGCTTCTTGGATTTACCTACTCTACTATTGAATCTGTGTAAACTATTCTTTATTTCAGTTAGTGCCTCCTTCATATCTGACTGGTCCTTTTTTATGCTCTTGAGGCCCTCTCTAAGTTCACTGAGGTTCTCACTAAGTCCATTGAGCATCCTTATAAGCAGTATTTTGAACTCAGCATCTGTTAGGTTGCTTAACTCCATTTCACTTAGTTCTTTTCCTGGAGTTTTGTTCTGTTCTTTCATTTGGGACCTGTTTCTTTGTCTCCTCATTTTGGCTGCCTCCCTCTGTTTGTTCCTATGTATTACTTAGCAAGAGGTATAGGGCTAGCTGAGACCAGATGCTGCTTGTTTGAATGATTTTAGGAAAAGCTGAAGCAGGCTCCACGACAGGCCAATCCTATGGTGAAGCAACTGGCAACAGCTTGGGTGGGCCTGGAAGTTGGGTGGGGCGGGGCCTCAGGGAATCACCAGGGCGGGGCCAACAGTGTGAGCCAGGTTGCTGGAGTCTCAGATATGGGGGCGTCTGCCGGCTCAGGAAGGGCTCACCAAAGGAACAAAAGCCTCTGTTAGCACGTCTGTCCAGGAGAAAGCTGCCTCTCCAGCCCTCGCTCCAATGCCAAACAGCTTAGTTCTTCCCCATATGACTCTGGTGCCTTTCAGGCTGCCTCCACCGCGCTGGAGCCTGGAGGGTGGGAGTCCGAGTAAGTCCGAGCGCGGGCCCTTTAAGAGGAGCTGCTGGGGGCTCCAGCCGCCTCAGCCTCAGTTCCCGCTGGTTTTTCCAGCCAGAAGTGATGGGGATTCTCTTCCTGGCACTGGGACCCTGAGCTGGGCACCTGGTGTGGGATGGGGGACCACTCAGCCCTCTGGGAGGACCTTCCCAGCCGAGGTATCCCAATTTTTATCCGCCACACGTGGGTGTGGGCCCAGCCTGTCGCTCCCCCGCCCCTCCTACCAGTCTCGATGCGGCTTCTTCTTTAATTTCGTAGTTGTAGGACTTCCATTCAGCTTGATTTCAGGCGGTTTTGAATGATGGTTGTTCTGTAGTTTAGTTGTAACTTTGATGTGGTTGTGGGAGGACGCGATACCGCGTTTACCTACGCCGCCATCTTGACCGGAAGTCCCAGATATTTTTTAATATATGCATTCAGTTATACTATAAATTTCTCTCTAAGCACTGCTGTTGCTGCATCCCACACGTTTTTTGTTGTTTTTTTTTACTTCTTTTTGTTACAGATGTTTCTCCTTTTTTCCCCCTTGACACCCTCCTCCCCTACCCTCCACCCCTTCCCCAGCTTTGTTGTCCATGTCCATCAGTTATGTGTACATGCATATAAGTTCTATGGTTTATCTCTTCCCTCCCCCCACCCCCTCTTCTGAGGGTTGTCAGTCTGTACCCTACTTCCACATCTCTGGGTCTACCCTGTTCCCCAGACTGTTATGTTTCGTATATTTACACGTTTTAATGTGTTTTGATTTTCATTTAGTTCAAAGTATGTTTAAATTTCTCCTGAGATATTTTCTTTGACTTATGTGTTATTTAGGAGTGTGTTGTTTAATCTCCAAATATTTGGGAGTTTCCCAGCTATCTTTCTCTCGTTGATTTACTGTTTAATCCTGTTGTAGTCTAAAAGCATACTTAGTATAATTTCTAAACTTTTAAATTTATTAAAATGTGTTTTGTGGCGCAGTATGTGGTTTCTCCTGATGAATCTTCCATGTGAGCTTTCAGGAAGAATGTTTATTCTGCTGTTGGGTGAATATTCTGTAAACGTCAGTTAGATCCAGTTGGTTGGTAACGGTGCTCAGTTCAGCTAGGTCCTTGTGATTTTCTGCTTGTGGATCGTGCATCAGTGACAGAGGTACTGAAGTCTCCAAGTATAATATAAAAAATATAATAGTGGGTTTTTTAAGTTTTCCAATTATAGTTGACATTCAATATTATAATAGTTTCCGGTGTACAGTATAGTGGTCGGACATTTCTATAACTTACGAAATGATCCCCACACCCACCTGACACCATATGTAGTTATTACAATATATTTCGCTATATTCCCTAAGCTGTACTTCACATCCCTGTGACTATTTTGTAACTGCTAATTTGTACTTTTTCTTTCAATAAAAATAAAGAGTGGTTTTATTCATTACATATCATTTCAGCTATATTAATGTATATTATAAACATTAAGAACTAGAAGTAAATTACTATTTTTTTACCAAGAATAATCTAGGTTATGGCAGCATGTTCAATGAAAATTATTTATTGAAGTCCTGCACATTTATCATATCTATTTTTCAGATAATCAGGAAGTCCTTACCCAAGCATTATATTAGGCCACAATGTAGTTACTCCTATACATGTATTTCATTAAGGAGAAATAAAACATTGTTTTCTTTTTCAGCAAATACTCCCTTTTTGTCATACAGACATATCCTCCCAAATTAATCTTATTATAATTTACAAAATTTAACTATTTATCTACAAGAGCTGCCTCAAATGACTTTCACCATGGAAAACTACAAAGGCATGAGACAGCATTAAAATGCTACTTTGGATATTGTATTTGAATTTTTCATCTTTACCTAAACTCCAACTTATAAATTAAACCCACATTATAATACTGATTTAGAAAAGTCTTTTTTGTGTACGCAAAGACGGAAATCATCAAATAGTGTAAGCAGGTATTTGGTAGAACACGGAAAACAGGACTTTGGGGAGTGAAAAAGTTGTAGTGTTTTAAACCTGAAGAGACTGGCATTTAAATTATGATATGTCTTGGTTTGGGCCTGTTTAGATTCATCTTGTTTGGGACTCTCTGCACTTGCTGGACTTGTATGTCAATTTTATTCACCAGGTTAGGAAACTTTTCAGTCATTATTTCTTCAAATAGTTTTTCAATTCCTTGCTCTCTCTTTTCACCTGTTACCACTATGATGTGAATGTTGTTACACTTGATGTTGTCCCAGAGGTCCCTTAAACTATCCTCATTTTTAAGTTCATTTTTCTTTTTGCTATTTTGTTTGGGTGTTTTCTACCACCTTGTCTTTTTGTTTATTGATTTGAGAGAGAGAGAGAGAGAAACATCGATGAGAGAGAACATCGATTAGCCACCTCCTGCATGCCCCCCACTGGGGATTGGCCCACAACCTGGGCATGTGCCCTGACCAGGAATCAAACCAGTGACCTCTTGATACATGGGTCAATGCTCAACCACTGAGCCACACCGGCTGGGCGCTACCTTGTCTTTTATATCACTGATTCTATCCTCTGTTTCATCTAATATGTTGATTCCATCTAATGTATTCTTCATTTCAGTTATGGTTTTCTTTTTTTAAAATATGTTTTTATTGATTTTAAAGAGGGAGGAAGGGAGAGGGAAAGAGAAAGAACATCAATGAGAGAGAACCACTGATCGGCTTCCTCCTACACTCCCTACCAGGGATCGAGCCCACAACCCGGGCATGTGCTCTGACTGGGAATCGAACCTGTGACATTTTGGTGCATGGGACGACATTCAACCAACTGAGCCACACTGGCCAGGGCTATGGCATTTTTTATTTCTGACTGGTTCTTTCTTATGTTTTCTATCTTCTTTTTTATGGTTTCTATCTCTTTGTTGAAGTGATCATCTATTCTTCCCCTAAGTTCCTTGAATGTTCTTATAACCATTTTAAGCTCTGCATCTGGTAGGTTGCTTGCCACCATTTTGTTCATTCTTTTTCTAGAGTTTTGTTCTGTTCTTTCATCTGGGGCATGTGTCTTTGTCTCTTCATTTTGGGTGCCTCTCTGTGTTTGTGTCTATGTGTTAGGTAGATCTGATACATCTCCCAGTTTTGGCAGAGTGGCTTTATGTAGCATGTATCCTGTGTCACCATCCCCCTGTTCACCTGAGCTGGATGCTCCTAGGCTGTTCTTTGTGTGGGTTATGTGTGCTCTCTTATAGTTGAGTCTTGATTGCTGTTGACACGTCATTGGGTAGGATTGACAGAGTGGGATTCACTTTAGTAGGGTTCTGGTGCCTGCCAAATCTGCCCTTTGGGGGTGTTATTTGTGGCACTAGTCGGGTGGTGCTCAGGTGTTGTCTGAAATCAGCCTCCAGGTGTGTTGGTTCTGCGGCCTCCTGGGAGGGGCTCCAGTACCACAAGGTCAGCCACTGCATATGTCTGGCCAAGGCCATGTGATCAGAGCTACAAAGTTTTCTGCAGTTGGTAGCTGCATTTGCTGGGCTTGGAGGCACCTTGAAGTGGTTATGCTGTGAACAGAGGCTGGCTGCTACTAGTACTGGGCTTAGGGCTGCTAAGCAAGAGGTAGATACAGGGCACGCTGAGCTCAGCCACTGCTTATTTCGGGCTTTTGGACTTTTGAGAGATTATAGGAAGATCCCAGCACAGACCCAGGCAGGGCACATCAATTGGGTGGGGCAGGGTCTCAGAAACCATCAGGTTAATGGAGATTCAGATTTGGGGGTGTGTTCAATAAAGGAACAGTGGCACCTGCAGGTCCTTTAGTCTGGGAGAGAGCTGCCCCTCCAGCCCTTGCCCTGAAGCCCTGCAATTCAGCTCCTCCCCATGTGTCCTGGCGCTTTTCGAGTTTCTGTCCACTCTCTGAGTTTTGTGAGCATGTGAATCTGTGCTTGGGCTCTTTAAGAGGATGCCCAGGTCTACAGAAATCTCACCTGGACTGAATCCCTGCTGATTTTCATAGTGAGCTGTAGTGGGAACTCTTTTTCCGAGCATTGGTGTTTTGAGATGGAGAGCCTGGTGTGAGGCTTGGGACCCCTCCCTCCTCAGGGGGAGACCTCTGCAGCCAAGATATCCCTTCTAATTCTTAACTGCCACACATAGGCTTGGGACCAGCCCTTTTCATCTCTGGCCCTATTACCAGTGTTGATGTGGCCTCTTCATAATATCCTTAGTCATAGGACTTCTGTTCAGCTAGTCTTCAGGTGGTTACTCTATAATTTAGTTGTGATTTTGATGTGGTGGTGGGAGGAGACAAGAATGGCATTTACCTACTTTGCCATCTAGACCATAACAGTGGGTTTTTACCTCTCCTTGCAGTTCTATCTGTTTGTTTCACATATTTTAACAGATTATTAGGCACATGTACATTAAGGATTGTTATATCTTCTTAGTGAGTTAACCCCTTTAATATTATGTAATGCCCTTCTCTGTCCCTGACATTTTCCCTTGCTCTGAAGTCTGCTCTGTCTAAAGTTAATCTAGTTACTCCTGCTTTCTCTTATTAGTGTTACCAGAGTATATCTTATTTTATTCCATATAATTTTAATCTCTCTGTGTCTTTATATTTGAAGTGAGTTTCTTGTAGACAGTGTAGATGTGGTTCTCTTTATGTCCCCATTCTGATAGTCTCTTTTAATTTGTATATTTAGACCACTTACATTTAAAGTATACATTTATATTATTGGATCAATATCATATTTATAATTGTTTTATATTAATTGTTCATTTCTTTTTTGTCTTCTGTTCTCTTTCTGCCTTTTCTTTTTTCTTTTTCTCATTTTAATTGAGCATTTCATATTATTCCATTTTCCTCTCTCTCAGTATATCAATTATACTTTAAAAAAATTTTTTTAGTGGTTGCCCAAGAATTTGCAGTATACATTTACAACCAATCAAGTCCATATTCAATAACACAATGTGACCTCAAGGGTAATACAAGCACCTTGTAATATTCTCAGTCCCTTTCTCCCATCCCTTATAGCACCTGCTGTTATTCACTTCACTCACCCATAAGGTGCAGTCACTAAATACTTTGTTATTTAAACAAACTATTACCTTTTAGATCTATTTAGAATAAAATATGGAAAGTTTTGTTTTACTTTTATTTATTCCTTCTCTAATGCACTTCCTTTACTTTGTGTAGACTCAGCTTCTGACCTATATACACATTTTATTGCAGAGTTCCCTATGGGTCCCTCTGTGAAGCTGTCCCACAGGCCTGTGGTGCTGTGCTCAGGTGGATATGTAAACAGACTGTTATCACAGTGCTGCCAGATCCTCTGATAAGAACCATTTAACGAGGGATTAAGAGAAAACCCCAGCTGCAAAGTATCAGAGTTTGGCCCGTTAGAAAGGCTGGGACCCTGACCAGTTCCCGCGGAGGGACAGAGGGTCCCTGTCCTGCTCTCCAGCCCCCTGTGGGCTTGCCCACATCTGACTCTGTCAATTCTGCAAGTCCTCCCTACTCTGTGAAGTAACAGTAGCCCCTTCTCAGCCCTCAGCCTTGGCCTGTGCTGCCTTTCTCTGTCCCAGAAAGCCAATGACGGCTTGTCCAAAGTACAGCCCAGCAGGTGCCGTCACCGACTGCAGGAAATCCGCGCTGGGAACGGCGCAGCTCTGGGCAGCAGCTAAATCAGCTGGGCATCAGGGTCTCCAGCTGTGGCCTGGACTTTGCAGAACAATGAGCATTTTCCCTGAGCAGGGTTTGAACAGATTCGTAGTAGGACCCTGTGAGTCAGTTGCTCACTAAGAACTAGCAGCACCTGCCCACCTGCCCATCTGCCCTGGCGGAAGGCTTTAAGTGCTCCTAGGAAATAGTACCTCCGTGAAGGTGAGATAACCAGAGACGCTCAGCCAAATTGTAAAGGAGGGCTGCGGAGGGCATAGTTTCCCCTCAGATCAACAGCCCCGATTCTCCTTGCTCGTCCCATTCCCATTTTAAAGACAGAAACTCCCTCCTCCTTTTGTCCCCCTCCCCTCAGGGAACCAGTACAATAGTGGGAGTGACAGAGATTACAGAAGTCAAAATTAGCGTTATTCACCGACAGCCACAAGTACCTGCAAATACCTATACTCAGGAAACTGCAAATGCCTCCCAACTCATGGGGCAACTATAATCTTGGGCAAAATTCCTTTACGTCTAGGGATAATTAACCTGTTATTGGAAGAATATCGAGGAATTAGTGATAAAAATGGAGTCTTTTAGTCGCCTTAACCAAGGGGCCTACATAAAATGGAATCTAGTTGCCTTAGCCTTGGGGCCTAGATCAAAGGGATGGCACTCACTCTACTTGACTTCATGTGGGTCGCCAGGCCTTCTCTTTCCTCCCCAAACACCAGCTTCCAGAGTAGGCAGGCCCTTCTTTCCAGTTTATTTTCTGGGGTGAAAAAGTTTTGCAGCATTGATTTTACTTTCCTTGTATTGCTCGCCACTGCTTCGTGCATTGCTTAGAGGGTGATGACGTTGCCCCTGGGAGGACGCAGCAAGCACTCTGCCTCCTCGGGGAGCGGTGGCAGTCCTGTCTTCAAACCAGGTTTTGGCCTGTGGCAGTCCTGTCTTCAAACCAGGTTTTGGCCTCTTGTTGTAACGTGTCCCCGAGATAACCAGAGACACACAGCCAAATTGTAAAGGAGCACTGCATTACGCCGGTGGGCTGGGGGGGTACAGCTTCCCCAGATCCTCAGCACCGGTCAGATTTTAAAGACAGAAGCCCCATCCCCCTTTGCCCCACCCCCTCAGGGGACGGGTACAATAGTGGGAGTGACAGATTACAGAAGTCAAAAGGGCTCACAAGTACTTGCAAATGCCTGCAAATACCTGAAACTGCAAATGCCTCCCAACACGTGGGGCAACTATAATCTTAGGCAAAATTCCTTTACTTCTAGGGGTAATTAACCTATTATTGGAAAAATATCAAGGAAAGTCCATTGATGATAAAAATGGAGTCATTTGGTTGCCTTAGCCAAGGGGCCCACATAAGAATGGAGTCTAGTTGCCGTAGCCTCGGGGCCCAGGTCACTCTAACTAGAAGGAAAATTTTCAGAGCCCCTACGTCTTGCAGTCAGCCAAAAAGGTGGGGAGCAGGTGGCAGAGAAGTCACTGAAGAAAATCTTAAACCAGGCTTACAGTGCCAGGAAACCCCAGACTGTCCCGCGCAGGTACCAGCTGTGCCCCTGCTGGTAAGGAAGGAAGGGCTGAAGCGCTTCCGGTTGGACCTTTTTAAAGAACCTTTTTAGAAAGATGTTTTAATGAATATGTGATGTACCTTCCCCAAACCTAATTATAAGAGATTGCTGGAAATATGACAAGGGTAAAGGCTTTTAATAGCAAATTTCAGTCAAGCAATGGGCATGGCGGCACACTTACCAAACTCGAACAAATTGTTTTTATCTGATGCTCATTTAAGTGAATGTTCCAGATACTAACAGTTTAATAGTACACTTCCCAGTCATGCCTTGGAATTCACTGAGGGCTGCCAAAAGGGATTTCCAGTGGTGTATAGATCCCAAATGAAATACATTTCCTCAACTCTTGCCTTAACTGAAAGGAAATTGCTTAATTCCCTATAAAATGTAAATGCTGTTAACACTCAAAGATATCCTAGGGTAAAAGGGATTTTGGTTGGTAGCAGGCTTATTTTTATCCATTTATGCTGCTGAGAGCCAGGCTCTCTGGTGGGCCCGCATGCCCTGGGCGTGGGAGCCACTCCCCTTTGGCCTTGCTCATGCCTTAGCCTGTTGGGAGTTAGCCGCCACTCCTCTCTGGGTATATTATAAGCCCTTATTGACTGTAATTCCCATCCCCTCAACTTGATCTTGATTAGATTTGCAAGGACAATGAAATTAGCTGGGCAGCCTTTTCAAAATCAAGATCTGTTATTTTCATTTTTAGAAAGCCACTCAAGTATGCATTACATGAATGTATTTTAATAAATCAAACCTACTCAGTTCTCATAATTCTATTTTATCCTCTACAGATGAAGTTTCTTCTAATGCTTGTTCTAGTCGGGAATGTAGTTCTTCCCCACTATGGAGAGTAGAAAAGATGACAGTCGGACATTTAGGTCCCATCTTACTTTTCAAATGTCTGATTTCACTTTTCAACAAGGATTGTCTGTGATTTGACAGTATATCTATAATGCTTCACATTCCAAGAAAATCAGACCATCTCAATGTCCTGTTTAAAATTCCTCACTGGCTTCTCCTTCCTCCCAAGATTAAGTCTAAAGTCTCCAGCAAGCCCCTGACCGGTCCCGCCATCCTTCACCCTCAGGCCTCCGCCTTCATGGGGGGAAGAGCAGTCGGTGCCCCACCCCACCTGCATCCCTATCCTCCCTTCTTTCATGAAGCCTGCCCTGACCCTCAAGCCAGCCTGGTGGGCCTCTCTTCTGCACCTCTAAAGGGTCTTTTCCATTTCTCAATTTAACATTTAGTTTTAGGTGTACAACAAAATTAAGCAGGTGGTACAGAGATTTCCCTTACTCTCCCTGCCCCTACATATGCCTGGCCTCTCCCATTATGAACATTCCCCATCAGAATGGTACCTGTTACAATAGACAAACCTAGTTTGACACATCCTAATCGCCCAAAGCCCGTAGTTTACATTAGGGTTCACTACGGACACTGTCCTTTCTTTGTTTAGACAAATGTAGACATGTATCCGTCATTACAGGACCACACAGAACAGTTTCACTGACCTAAACAGCCTCTCTGCTCACCTGTTCACTTCTCTTCTTCAGCACTTGGCAGCACTAGCCTTTTTGCTGTTTATGTTTTTGCTTTTTCTAGAATGTCATAGAGTTGGAATCATAGCTTTTTAAAACTGGCTTCTTTAAGCAATATGCTTTTAAGTTTCCTCCGTGCCTTTGCATGGCTTGCTGGCTTATTTCTAGCACTGAATAGTATTTCGTTGTCTGGATGTACCACAGATGTCCCACTGAAGGACATCATGGTTGCTTCCAAGTTGGGCCAATTATGAATAAAACTGCTGTGAACATCTGCGTACAGGTGTTTTGTGTGGACCTAAGTTTTCAGCTCATTTGGGTAAATTCCAAGAAGTGTAGTTGCCGGATCATATAGTAAGACTATATTTAGTTTTATAAGAAAACATCAAACTGCCTTCCACAGGGGCTGCGCACTTCGCACTCCCACCAGCAGGGAGCGAGGGTTCCTGGCGCTCCACCTCCCGCCAGCATTTGGTGTGGTCAGTGTGCTGGGTTCGGGCCATTCTCACAGGCGTATAGTACGGTATTTAATTTACGTTTCCCTGATGATATATGATGTTAGACACCTTTTCATATGCTTATTTGCCATCAGTGTATCTTCTTTGATGAGGTGTCTATTAAGGTCTTTGACCCATTTCTTAATCAGGTTGTTTGTGTTCTTATTCTTGAGTTTTAAGTTTATTGTATATTTTGGATAATAGTCCTTTATCAAATATGTCTTTTGCAAATATGTTCTCCCAGCCCTGGCCGGTTTGGCTCAGCGGTTAGAGCGTCGGCCTGCAGTCCAGAGAGACCCGGGTTCGGTTCCTGCTAGGGGCACATACCTCGGTTGCAATTTGTCCCCGGCCCTGGTTGGTCGGGCGAGAGGCAGCCACTCGATGTGTCCCTTTCACGTCGATGTTTCTCTCTCTCTCCCTCTTCCTCTCTCTCCCCCCCACTCTATCTGAACAAAAAATGGAAAAATGTCCTCGGGTGAGAATTAAAAAATATATATGTTCTCCCATATTTCATTATATTTTTACTCATTATTTGTTTCTCGGCTTTCCCAACCAGACGGTAGAGTCCATGAGAGTAGGGACTGTAACATCCATCTTTGTTTCAGGGCCACACACAAACCCCACACTAAACAGCATTGTATATACATTTGTTCATTGAAAAAATAAATCACAGATGTTGGAGTAAGAAAGAAATAGAAAACCAGAATAGGAGATGCTAACAAACCGATCAGAATATTTCTCTTTCCTGTGAAAGAACTGGACACCACGCTAAGGATCTCCATGTGCCTGTGAAGGGCGCAAACGCTGGAAGTGGCGTCGGCAGCAGAGCCGTGAATCTGGCGCCGCGAGTGCATGGCGGCTGGGGTCACACCTCCCAGGAAGGGGTTTCTGTACCTCTGGCACTCACACTCCCGGACACTAATTCTACCTCTAGGAGTCTGTCCTAAGGAAAGGGTCTCAGCACAGAAAGGGCCGCTGCAGAAGGGTATCCGCTGCCTAACCGCACAAGGGGTTTGGAGGCACAAACGTCCAGTCTGGGGTGGTCCAGGGAAGTAGGACACATCGCCTAGACGGAATATCAGCAAGACGGATGAAACAACTCTTACAGCAGTTACCTGGCAACCGAGGGGCAGGGGGCAGGCTCTGCTGTCTGCTTGTGCTGCCTTCAGTGGTGCATCGGGAGGAAGACTAGAAAAGATCAGGCAAAGATAGAAACACTAGGGTAGGTAGTAATGTGGGCAGGTTTTAAAACTTACTTTTTATTGTTAAATCGTGTGTGTCCAATAAATGGAAATTGTAAAAACCTTAGGAACATTCATGTAAACTCACAGGTGAGAAAACAGCCTAGGCACTGTGTTGTCATCTCCGTCCTGAGGCGGCCTCCCCGGGAGAGCGCCGCCTCTGAGACGCTGCCTTTGCTCTCCCCTGGCCCAGGCACTGTGACTGCTGTGGACGAGCGCACTGCCTTCTCGTGGCCGGCGTGCGACCTGTGTGGCAACGAGAGATTGCAACAGAGCCCAGAAGACAGGTAAGGGGGCAGTGCCTGGCCTGAAGACCCTAGGGCGGCAGCAGCCTAGTGCCCAGTCATCCCCACTGCTTCTGCCTCAGCCAGCTTCCCCTCTGCCAGGGCCAGCGTGAGCTCCGGAGCAAACCGAGCGGAGCTGCGAGAGGCCCTGCTAACTAACGGGGTCTTGTCTTCTCAGCGGGCTTGGGGCTGTTCCTCGCAGCTCCTGTCTTGAAATAAAAAAGAGCCAGGTTTTGTCCTCAGTTTGTTCATTATTAGGAAAAAAGAGAAAAAACTCAGGGTAAACAGGGATAAATAAGACTAACTTGGTAACTGTACAGCTTGTCCTTGGTAGGGACACAGGTTTGCCAGAGACCAATGAAAAGCCACCTAAACAGACGTTCCTTCCCTGCGTGTTGCAGCACCCACGCCCGAGGGCCCCGGGTCCGAGGCTGGCAGAGGTGCAGTCTGAGTCCGCTCTCGGGTCTCCCCGTTGACTTTGTCACGCGACAGGTAGCAAGGGGCTCGTTACTTTTCTGCTCCTTAAGAAGCAAAGGACAGATGTCTCTGACACCTCCTGGGCTGATGGCATTATGTAGAAACAAGTCATCACTGGATCATATTTAAGAGACAAGAAGAGTGTGAATCATAGGTTTACTTGGTAGCAATAAGGAACATAGATACTGATGATTAAACCAGGTTTTCCCGTTCAGGCAGATAGGAAGCCCTGACTTCCCTTGCCTGGCGTAGGGCCTTCCCTTTGCTTCGCGGGGTGTTTGCTGTCATCCTGTGCGCTCAGCTTGAATGAGGCTTCCCTGTGTAGGTCTGCCTTCCCGGTTACATGCCCACCAAGCCGTTAGCCGGACGGGCGCTGAGGAAGCTGACGTGTCTCCCTCAGAGCAGGCTGAGTCCGGGGCTGCCTCTGGCCTACTTCAGCAATCATTCATGTTTAGAAAAATGCCTGTCTGCTGATCCGTGTGTTTTCTGGTCTTGTCTTCCCTGTGCGTTTCCAAACGACAGAGGTGCCTTTTCCTGTGCAGACTGCTCCCGTGTGGTCACCTCTCCTCTTCTCAGAAGGCACCTTCAGGTCTTCCTGGACTGCCCCTCGCGACCCCAGTGCACCGTGAGGGTCAAGGTAGGAGCTGGTGCAGGAGCGCGTGTGTATCCAGTGTCCATCCCATGGAGCTGCTTTGACTCACTGGCTAGGATAGAGTTGCATCTGGTGCTCTTTCTGCGGGAAAAGGGCAAAGGACTCCCCCTCAGGAACACAGTCTTTCCATGTCTGTGACTTAAAAAGTCACATTTGACTTAAGGCTTTGAGAGCATAGCTACTAATGAGAAGACAGGTGGTTCACATTTAACACGCTTACCTTCAGGACGTGAGTGTTGTTAGCGTGAGCACTTGTTACTGCAGCGCCACGTGTAACCACCCCCTGGCTCTCGTTGCAGCAGCGCCACGTGTAACCACCCCGTGGCCCTCGTTGCAGCAGCGCCACGTGTAACCACCCCGTGGCCCTCGTTGCAGCAGCGCCACGTGTAACCACCCCGTGGCCCTCGTTGCAGCAGCGCCACGTGTAACCACCCCTTGGCCCTCGTTGCAGCAGCGCCACGTGTAACCACCCCCTGGCTCTCGTTGCAGCAGCGCCACGTGTAACCACCCCTTGGCCCTCGTTGCAGCAGCGCCACGTGTAACCACCCCCTGGCTCTCGTTGCAGCAGCGCCACGTGTAACCACCCCCTTGGCTCTCGTTGCAGCTGGAGCAGAGCAGCATCTCCTCACTCCTGAGGTTCGCCGCCTGCGAGGACGGGGTGAGTGCAGCGACACCCAGCCGATGTGTGTGATGTGTGTGCGTATGCTCTTAAGCCCTAAGTTAGCAGACCATCCCCCGATGCATCCCTGCCCGCGTACTTTCAGTTACAACAGTCCCGCAGTGTGACTGCGCACCTGCTGTGTTTGGACTCTCCTGGCTTCCTGAGACACTGAGACATGGATCAGCCTTACGCTGTTATCCACCGGCCAACGCCACATCTGCTCATGGGATCTTTCCTTTTGGAATTGAGGTTATTTCCTATTTGGTGTTTTTTTGTTAATCCTCACTCGAGGATATTTTTCCATTGATTTTTTTAGAGAGAGTGGAAGGGAGGGCGGGGGAGGGAAAGAGAGAAACATCGATGTGAGAGAGACACATCAGTTGGTTGACCCCAACCAAGGCCGGGAATCAAACCTGCAACCCAGGGACATGCCCTTGACTGGAATCGAACCCGTGACGCGACGCTCTAATCGCTGAGCCAAATGGGCCAGGGCCTGGCCAGTCTCACAGCAGATACATGAATCTGTCCCCCTGGCTCTGGATTATGGTAAGACAGGACTGAGATTGCAGGTTTTACTGCCATGGTTTCGTGCTAACAGAATAGAATTACCTGAGAGATACATGCTTTTTTTAAGTTTGAATATTCCAGAGTCTGAGTAACTGGTAACCACCCTCATTTCTGAGAGTTACTATGGTGTAACTTAGTGAAGTGGTGTGATCCTCCAAGAACACCACCTGTAACTTACGGGCCAAAGACTTTTCTTCCTCAGGAAATGTGGCCCTCATAAACGAGAGCAGCCTATCCTTGAGATGCCACCTCTGTCTTGTCAAAGCCCTTTAAAAGCACCACAAGTGGCCCTTGGAATTGCTGAACCGCAGAGAAGGGCACTGGGGACTGACCAGTGAGGTGGTGCCAGGGCACAGGTCCCCAGCCTCCAGAGGTATCTGTGACCAGTGTTGGGTACACATTTAGGTAGCAGCAGCCCTTGAGGTTACAGTGAAAGGGGACTCTGATCATCTGCCAAACTTTCTGGTGGGTCCTCGTGGCCAAATTCCAGCTCTGACTCCAAGCCAGAACGAGGCTGATTGGACCCATCTGGAGGCTGCGCTCTCCAGCCCCCAGCCGTCCCTGTCCCACCCTCCTGCACCTCCAGGGGGCAGCAGCACCGGGGTGTGGAGCAGCCATTTGCCTTCTCCATCTGAACCATGACTGGCAGAGTTCAGATTAGATTGGAATGTGGATGAGTCCATGAAGAACAGAATCTTTAAGGATCACTGGTCTGACTGTGGTTCCCATCTCTGATTTCAGGGGAGAATCACTGTGGAGCTATAAAAAGAGTGTCTGGCTCCCTCCCTAGGCATGTCTCTTTAAAGCAACTTGGTGACCCCCTCCTTCCCCCCACCCCCTCACCCCAGAGCTAAACAAGGGGTTGCTGTGCCAACAGGGATTGATGTTAGACCAGGCTGCGGGAGAGTTTATAAACAAGTATTCCGCCCTGGCCAGTTTGGCTCAGCGGTTAGAGCATCCGCCCATGGACCGAAGGATCTTGGGTTTGATTCCCAGTCAAGGGCACACACCTGGGTTGTAGGTGCAATCCCCCCAGGGCCTTGCAGGAGGCAACCAATCAATGTGTCTCTCGCATCAATGTTTCTCCCCCACCCCTTCCACTCTGTCTAAATATCAGTGGAAAAATATCCTTGGGTGAGGATTAACCAAAAAAAAAAAAAAAAAATTATAAACAAGTATTCCCTGGTTGTTTAAAAGTAGAATGTAAGCCAATAATTACAATGGACCAAGAACTGTGCTCATTACTTTTCTCACATGTTGCCTTATTTAATCTCCCCAACAACCCAGGGGGCAGACTCCACATTTACTGTGAAGAAAACAGTGCAGGGCTTGTAGCCTCTGGTTTTGTTGGAAAGTCATTGTTGTCCCTACAAGTGACCACTTAGCGGAGTTAGTAGCCAGCCCAGATTGGGGAGCGGGGTGGGGGTACAGGGAGCCTTGTGTGTGTGTTTCTGTTCTCACTGAGGTTTGTGTGTTAACGGGTGACAAGTTAGCAGTTCCTGTTGACTGGCTCCTTGTTGTGTCTCCCAGCCCTTCGGGGAGAGAAGAGAGGAGGACAGAAGGGCAGGGTGCTGGGTAGGGCTGGTGGAGCGGAGATTTCCGAGGCAGGGCTTTCGACAGGTGCTGCAGATAACAGAACTGAGTTATCAGGGAACTATTTCTGCGGAGAATGTTAAGGGAAAATGTTGGTAAAACTCCTGCTTAAGAACACGTAGAAAAAGGAACCAAAACCCACAACCTAAACAAACTACAGTACTCGGGGATGTGCACAGTTCACCGGCTGCTCCCCACGGTGAAAAGGCACGGGTTTGCCCTGCAGTTTTCAGGTGGTCTTGGCAGGGCCCCACCTCCCGCTGGCTCCTGCAGGCTCCCGCCAGAGGGGCCTGGTGCCTGCCCTAGGAAGCTCCGGTGACAGGCAGCCGGAGGAACCCAGAGAAGAGGAGGAAGCCCTGGTAGAAATTCTCTTTTTCACTTGATTTCCTTCTGATTGAGGCTGGCTTGTTCCGCCCACACATTAAACTTCTCAGCTGCAATGCTCTTGTGTAAACTCCTGAAGGAGCTCAAAGAGCGTGTGTGTACTTGAGTGTTCCTGTGTTGGTGCTCATTCACCTGAGTGTACGTGTGTACGTGTGCTCCAGTGTGCGCATGTGCACTGGATGAGGGGCACCAGGTTGTGATGGCCTCAGGTGCCAGCTTTGCAGGTGCTCTGTTACCAGAGCTGACACCAGAAAAATAAGGGTAAATTCCAAGCATGAGGTACATTTTCGTGAACTCCTTACCCCTACCCCCAGCTTTACTCACAGTGGACAATCAGAGCTTTACATCTGAGCTGGAAAGGAGCTATTAGAAGATGCGTATAAAAAGGACTTACGTGTGCGCACTGGCCGGAGTGGCTCAGTTGGTTGGAGCGCCATCCCATTGTGGGTTCGATTCCTGGTCAGGGCACATGCCTAGGTTGCAGATTTGATTCCCTCAGGGTGCATACAGGAGGCAATGGGTCAATGTTTTTCTTTCTCCCTTCCTATCTCTCTAAAATCAATAAACATATCCTCAGGTGAGGATTTTAAAAAAGAATCTTAAAAAAAAAAAGGACTTATGTGTAGACATCAGCTATGAGTTTTCCAGTCTGGATTCTATCCGTTTTCTAGGTAAGAATGCACATTTGCCAAAATCCAAAGACTCACATTAGGACTTTCTATGAGAACCATAACTCCATTCCCTGGACAAAGGTCCTGCTTCCGGTCAGGACACACGAGTGTCAGGTTTCATGCCTTCACTTGAATGTGTCCGGCTCCATCAGTGAAAACAATGGAGCTGGCTGCCGCTGTACCTGGCAGTTCTCAGAGGGAACATTACAGTGATATGAAAGTTTGAGTTTGTTTCCTTAGCTTTCAGAAATTAAGGAAAGATTTATAATTAAATCTTTGTTTATAAATGATAGACATTATTGAAGACTATCACTGCCAAACCTGACTTTTTTTTTTTTAATCCTTACCTGAGGATATTTTTCCATTTATCTTCACATAGAGTGGGAGGGAAGGGGAGAGAGAGACAAACAGATACACAGATTGGTTGCCTCCCACACGACCCCAACCAGGGCTGGGGACCGAACCACAACCAAGGTACACGCCCTTGACCAGAATCGACCCTGCGGACTCTTTGATCAGCCTGCGGACGCTGCAGCCACTGAGCCAAACCAGCCAGGGCCAAACCTGACATTGTTTAAAAGTGATATTTGCTGACGTCTTTCGAGTCAGAATTCCGTACTTTTACCCCAAGTAAAAGTGGAAGAATGCCTGGGCCGTCTGTTTCACACACACACATGCAAGACCAACTAAAGTAGTAAGAGACAACAAAGAAACATCAGCTGTCCTCTCTCAATCCTCCCAGCCCTGCACGGTGACCTCCCTTCAGACCGCCAGCCCTGCAGCTCTGGCTGGTTCACTGCCATTCCTCAGTGATAGGCCCTTCATGGGCTCATAATAAACCCCTATGGATGCTCCAGGGAGTGGGCCATTCAGTTGATGTCTGTGTCCCATGATCCCAAGCCGAAGAAAGGCCTCAGCCACCATGGTCAAGCCAGATACTTTCAGTTCCCTCACTTCACCTGTCTTGACCTTCCACTAACATTTACTAAGCAATGAAAACTCTTTCCAAATCACATTGAATGGGGTGGGTATTCCGCGCCCTGCCTGTCTCACAGGACAATGACAGAACCACAGCAAGTTGCCACTGGAGCGTTGTTCACGTCCCGCACGGATCCTGGTGTTTATGCTTCAGAACAAACCGTCTCAGAGCTCAGTGGCTTGCACGTTTATTCTGTACGTACACCTGCAGCTTGACAGGGTTCCACCAGGACAGCTCATCTCTGCCCCAGTGGGCCTCAGCTGGCGCCCAAAGGCCTGGCTGGAGCCACGGAAGGCCCTTCAGTCCCCAGCTGGCTTTTGTGTTCCTACTGGCTGGGACCTGCCCGGGCTCTGGCCAGACACCCACACAGCCTTGGATTCCCTCACAGCCTGTGTCTGGGTCCCAAGAGAGGCAGGGAAGCTGGGCACCTTTCCTGACCAAACTTGGGGCATAAGTTAGTGACCCGTCCACTGTACTCCGTTCATGAGAAGCCGGTCACTGAGCCCAGCTTAGACCCAGGGTGAGGGCAGTGACGCCCACCTTGATGGGAGGGCACCAAGGAGCCACAGACGTGTGCCTGGTTTGTCATACATACTGAACAAAGCCATCGCAGAGAGTTGTCAGGGGTCTGCCCAGAGAGGAGATGCTCCGGGTGCTCCTCTGCAGGCGGCAGCAAGAGTTTTGAAAGAACACGTTACCTTCCAGGGCTTCAGTCTCCACCAAGCAGACATGTCCCTTCCCCTGATGCACTTTAGCCTCTATTTTTAGCCCACTCCATCCCAGAAAGAAAATGTTCTGAGGTTGATCTAGAGACACTAATGAGGGCACACCACACCTTCTTAGCCTGTGTTTTCATCTAGAGGGGAAGCTAGCCCAGGATTAACCAGTCACCATAAGGTATTCATCAGAGTGAATGAAAAGCTTTCTACAACATAGGTGTTTAGCTCAGTGTAACTCTGGAAGAAATAGTATCTCATTAAAGAGGGAAGTTTGGGGCAAAGTACCAGAAATTCTTTGACCAGAAGTGTTGCTAGTTTGGGGAAGTGTCCCAAAGGAAGTTGGAGACAGCTACAAGCATAATGCATGCCCAGCCCCCAGCATTACCAGCTAATAAATAGGGCATATCCCTTTGTAAGTCCTCCCCCAGTCCTCAGTTCCCCTCCTAGGACCGCCAGCTGAGAGGTGCTTATCGTTGCATCCACTAACAAACATCAGTAAGATATTTTAAATGTTCTTGTGTAAAAACACGATTCAGTTATCAGAAAAAAATTAGCTCCTTCATTTGCCATAATAAACGGGCTTTTTAGCATAGCCCTTCTTTATTTTTTCCTCGTTACCAATATTGTTCTCAACCATTTGAAGAGTGGGAGGTCCTGACTGGGAAAAGGGCCTTCTGCTTTGCTCTCTGGTGTTGTGTGTTGTTGGGAACCAAATGCAGGGCCAACATCCTATTTACTTTAACCGGCATGCCTTTTATCACCGCAGAGTTATGAAGCGGAGAGTGTCATCGGAAAGGAGGTGGGGGTGTTAAATTGTTTTGTCCAGTCCATACCCACCCACCCAACTGGCTGCGTTGGATTGGAGGAGATTGAGCTTCTGAGTGCAGAAGGAGCCTCTTGAGATCACAGGAATCTGCGTGTGAAGTGGCTGCAGGGGCGCTGCTGGTTTTGCTAGTTGTTTGTTAACTGGGCAGAGGGAATGTACTATATGATCTTGAACTGGAACTTAAGATTTTTCTGGGGCACAGGTCAGTAAAATGGTTTTGTAAACTATAAATCAGAATATTTTTTTCTATGGTTATATATTTTTTATTACCTTTCTGCAAACTTATGAACATAACTGTTAAAGCTTACATAAGCTTGAGGTCTTCATTTTGTATTTACCTTAGGCAATAATATTAACGTAGCAGGAAGACAATATGTTCAATTGTAATTTTAAAGTGTTATTTAAATTTTACCATGATTCAACATTTTTCTTGTAATATTTGTTTTAACATTTCCCCAAAGAATACACTGCAAAGTTTAAACCTTTGTCCTATATTGTTCTGTTACTGTTCTGCTACAATAAATGTCCAACCTAAGCATTTTGCACTTCAGGGTATTTTTTCGTTTTTGTTTTTGTATTTTTGCACTTTGGTATTTTTGGGAAAATATTCTGGGAAACTTTGTCAGAGGTAAAAAAACAAAAAACAAAGCCATAAAGTTCAGTAAGTTAACCAGTGTGAGCATCGGTATACTGAACAGAAGTATAGTTATCTCACTCCACATAGGCCTGGACACTGTCCTCAGAGAGCCAGGATTACAGACTGAAGAGGAGTGGATTGTTAACATTTGCTTTGTTGGCAGAGATTTAAATTAAAACCATGAATTAATTAGCTTTGGACACTAAAGATTTTTCCTCCCTTATAACGATATAATCATGACAGACCAGTTAATTAATGACATAATATACATGCAGTAGCTGAGATCAAGAAAGGGTGTCTAGTACCCACTTTCATTGGGGGAAGGGCTTTGTTTATTTGTCCACATTAAGCTGTGAAACATTACAATTACTGTCAAGATAGCCGTTTTTAAGTAGCTTTGTGGCTATCCCTTTCCTCTACATTACTATTTTGTATTCATACGCACTTTGAAAATCTGCTTCAAGCTGTCCATGAGACTGTGGAAAGTGAAAGCACCAGCCCAGGAAAGCCAACCATGCTCAGGCTGCTTCTAGAATAACCTTGAGCCCCCTCGACCCCTCGCCCCTGGAGCAGCCACTAGTCAGGGCCCTCTGCAGCTGCTGCCCACCGCGATCAGCCGAAAGGCCAGTGGGCCGCTCAGCCCCCTCCCCGAGCGCGACCAGTCCCCTCCCCAGTCCGGTCAGTCCCCTCCCCGAGTCCGGTCAGTCCCCTCCCCGAGTCCGACCAGTCCCCTCCCCGAGTCCGACCAGTCCCCTCCCCGAGTCCGGTCAGTCCCCTCCCCAAGTCTGGGTCCTTGTTTTTGAAGCACCTTCCACCAGCAAGTTGCTAACTTAATGTGAGTTTAGACTGCTTCCCGGTTTAGGCAAGTTAATAAAACATCTGGAGAGAGACTGGCATGTTTCAAAGCAAGGCAGACTGTCCTCGAGCTCGCTCGGGTGCCACCCGCCGGCCTCCGTGCCAGCCGCACACCCGGTGCAGGAATGCGCCCTCCGTCCTGGGCGCCGCGCGGCAAGTACAGGAATCGGGGTTGCAAACGCTTCTTTATTCTTACAAATACTGTAAAAATTATTATAAAAAGTGAGCATGCTCAGTCTTTTCCTCTTATCTACAATACAAAGGGTTGTAGTAAAAGTCTTTTTTTAAACAAATGTACCTTAGCTGCATCAATAGGAGTAAGATGTAGAAAAAGCTACCATTATAAAAATAATTTAAGGAAAAATAAACACACATAGCTTCTCTCAAAGTTCAGTGGTGGCAAGTCCAGGCTGTCGCTTCCTTTGGCTCCCACGTCCCAGGGAAGCTGCAGCCGGCGGCGGCTCCGGGGGTCGGGGGCGCGCCTCGCTCCGCCGGCGGCTCCGGGGGTCCGGGGGTCGGGGGCGCGCCTCGCTCGGCCGGCGGCTCCGGGGGTCCGGGGGTCGGGGGCGCGCCTCGCTCGGCCGGCGGCTCCGGGGGTCGGGGGCGCGCCTCGCTCGGCCGGCGGCTCCGGGGGTCCGGGGTCGGGGGCGCGCCTCGCTCGGCGGGCGGCTCTGAGGTATCGGTCGTTGGCGAGTCTCCTCACGCCCACCCCGGCCACGCGTTACCGGCAGTCCGCGGCGCCGGCGGCCGGCAGGAAGGACGAGCTGGGCAGCTGTTTGAAGAACTGCCGCAGGCCGGCCAGGTCCCGCGTGAGCTGTTCCACGCGCTGGTGCAGCTTCTCGTTCTCGGCCGACAGCTCCACCAGCTTCTGCTGCATCTCCTGGTTGCGCCGCTTGGCCTTGTCGCGGCTCTTGCGCACGGCGATGTTGTTGCGCTCGCGCCGCTGCCGGTACTCGGGGCTGCCGCGGTCCGGGCCCCTCTTGCCGGCGCCCTTCTCCCGGGCCGGGCCGGGCGCGGGACTCGGCCCCGGGCTGCACCGCGGCGGCTCGGGCGACGTGGGCGGTGTGGGTTGCGCGGCGGCCGCCAGGCTCACCACGGTCTGTGCGCACGCGGCCACCTGCGCCGGCAGCAGCGAGCCGGGTGCGTCGCCGTCGCCCCAGTCGGGCTCGCGCTTGAGGGGTCGCGGGACGGCGGGGCTGGGGCCCCGGGGCCGCGCGAGGTTGCCGGGCAGCAGCTCCAGGGCGCCCGCGCCCGCCGCGCCGGCCTTGTGGTTGCTGTTGAAGAGGTCGGCGAACAGCTCGTCGTGGCACAGCTCCAAGGTGGGCACGGCGGCCATGGAGTCGATGTAGGCGCTGAAGTCGATGGCACTCTCGTCGTCGTACATAGCGGGGGCAGAGGCGCCCGGCTCGCTCACGCGGGCCGGTTTGCACGTCCGGCCGGGCTCGTAAAAGGGCGCGGGATCCGCGGGCCAGGGCGCGCGCGGGCCGTCCAGGCTGAAGAGGGCGGCGCTCATGGCGGCGTCGGCTCGGCTCCGAGTGCGAGCGCGGCTGTCATCTCGCGGGGCGGCCCGCAGCCTTTTCTAGCCCGAGCTGACGTGCAGGCCCCGCCCCGGCCCCAAAGCCGCGGGGGCGCCCCGGGGCCGCGGGCAAGGGGAGCGGCGGCGCCCTGGGAGCCCCCGCCCGCTCGCGGAGCCGCCCTTGACCCTTCCCCGCCGCCCTCCCCTGTGACACCCCGGAGCTGCCCCACGCCCGCGCGAGGGCAGAGGCGCGCGCTTCCTCCCCGCCCCCGGCCTGCCTGGCCCGGGCCGTCCTGCTGGGAATGACCCTCCCTCTGCCAGCACTCGGGGTTCTTCTCTCCTTCCTGTTTGTGGGGTTGGGAGCCTCCGCGCTCTTCAGCGCCCGAGTGAAATCAAAGCCAGGACTTGGCCGCGGCGCGCGTCCCGGGCGGTTCCCAGGGTCAGGGGGAGGGAGGCCGGGGGAGGGCGACTCCGGGAAAGAGGACAGAGCACGAGAACGTTCTCCAGAGACGGGGATCGCTCCGCACTGTGGCTGGGGCTTCAGGACCGCAGCGATGGCAGGACAGAGCCATGGAGAAGGAGTCATGTCGCAGCGACCAAGCCGCCGGCCCCCCTAAAAGCTGTGGCTGCAGCACGCGGAGCCCGAGCCAGGAACCCCGCAAAGCACCAAGAACCGGAGGAACCCGCGTGGCCGCCTGTCCCCGCTCGGTCGGCGCACTGCCGTTTCTTCTAGAACAACTAAAGCAGTGCCATCTTGTGGCTGTAATCTTCCTTCAGTCCTGTTTTATAGTTGCAGGCTCTTTTTCCTCTGTTCAGTATTTGAAAAAGAAGTTCTTTTGAATCTAAAGCAGCTGGGTCCTCTTTAGGAGAAAGATAAGACTTACACTAATAGATCTGACGGGGTATTAAGTTGGTAGCTCTTCACATTGTAAAGTGCATGAAAAGTATAAATCGTCTTTGCTCATTAAGTTAACTGTAATTTGGAGCAGACACTTCTGATCAATTCCATTTCTTAAATCACTGCCCCTATTCAAACCTGGGCTCCTTCTCGCATCTGTTGTTGGCTTAGGCTTCTCGCTCACCGACGTTGGGTCCAAACACCAAATGCTTCGAAAACTGCTGCCAGAGTTCTGCATTTAATTCCAGAGGTAATTTCTAACGATACACTATGGGTTGTTTAATAGATTTTTCTAGAAAAACATACTACTTTAGAATTACTCAGAGAGGGCACACAGTGTTGATGTTATACTATTAATCACCTACTAAGGGTAAAAACCAGGAACACATATACTGTGGGTTCATGCACACCCAGGGAAAAGGCCTAGGACAAATTTCTTAGTTCTTTTTATTTAGGAAGCCATAAAACACTATTAAAGACTTCTCCAATTAATTAGGATATGAAAAATGTACAGAAGAATCATATTCTCAAAAATAATTCAGTGAGATGATTAGTAGATTCAGATATCAAAGTAAATAGAAGTATATTTACTAAGATGGAGTTTACAAGGTAACGCTATTGAAGAAAAATTGTTAGAATGCCCTTTGAAATTTTGGGATTAAACTTGAAAAAGAGCCTGGCAGGTGTGCCTCAGAGGACTGAATGTCCTCTCGTGGACTGAGAGGTCCAGGTTTGATTTGGGTCAGGGCACAGGCGGTTGCTGTGCCTGTAGGGGGCGTGCAGGAGGCAGCCAATTGATATTTCTCACATTGGTGTTTCCCTCTCTCTCTAAAAGATCAATAAAAACATTTTATAAGAAACTTGAAAAAGATGCTAGACCTACATTTTCATAATGTATTAACTAATAATTAATAATCATATTTAAGACGTTTCTTCTACCCAAAACACTAATTCAAAAGAATATATGCACCCCTATGTTTATTGCAGCATTATTTATAATAGCCAAGATATGGAAGCAACTCAGGTGAATAAAATGTTGTGGTACATGTATACAGTGGAATATTACTTGGTCATAAAGAAGAATGAAATCTTACCATTTGCAACACCATAGATAGGTCTACAGTGTATTATGTTAAGTGAAATTAGAGTAAGAAAAATACCATGTGATTTTACTTATATGTGGAATCTAATGAACAGAATGAAGAACAAACAAAATTGAAACAGACTCATAGATACAGAGAATAAACTGATGGTTGCCAGAGGGGAGGGGAATTATGGAGATGGGTAAAACGGTGAAGAGATTAAGAAATACAAGTTGGTTGTGAAAATATAGTCATGTGGATGTAAAGTACAGCATAATGAATATAGTCGATAATATTGTAATAACTATGGTGCCAGAAAATATCCGGGAGAACACTTTGTAAAGCATATGATTATCTGACCACTAGGCTGTACATCTGAAACTAATACAAAATAATATTGAATGTAAACTGTAATTGAAAAATAAAATTAAAAAAAATAAATAAATCCATTTAACAAAAAGAAAGAGGAGAGATTATAGATCTACAATAATGGATTTGCTGTGACAGTTGAGGGCAAATTAAAAGCTTTTAAAAAAATAAAACAATTTAAAGTTTAGTTTCTGTGACAGTAGTTGTTCATAGTCATTTCTTAAATGTCTCCACTAATAATTTATTCCAGATAAATACAAAGTTGTTCTTAAACATTTCTCATTGTTAGAGATCCGTTCCAAATAATGATTTGAGCATTCTCTCGAGTTGTTGGTATTCGGAGTAGAACTGTCACAAGGAAAGAATCAGGGACGAAAGCATTCCAGTTAGAAACCTGATGCCCCCATGTTTGCAAGGACATTCCTGTGTTGAGCCCAGTTGAGTTGTGCATGTGGACTTTATAAACACATTAGTCTTTAGAAATTCAAGTGGCTCAAAATGCACTTTCAGGATTAGAAAAAGCAACTCTGGTCTTTTCCTGCTTATTGATAACATGGAGTGACCGTAACTCAGTACTAATGTGGGGTCATTTTTGGATGCTTCATATGGGCACGATAAGGTGCAAGAGCAGGACTCCAAATTAAAGTCTGAAACAAAGAAAAATTTTTTGAGCAGTGCTATCTAAAACAAAGTGGAGCTTCAAAAGGAACACTGTGTTGATTTTAGCACCCTCTTCTCAACTATTAGATTAGATGATACTTTTATTAAACTTCTACCTTAGGACTAATTTTAAGTTTATGGTATATTTTCATGTGTCTGTGTCAGACAATAGTGAGGTTACAAATATAGTCTTTTTTTTTTTTTTTTTTTACTAAACTTATTCCCAGTGTATGAGTTTGAAAAAGGAAGACAAGGGCCAAAAATAATCAACTCAGTGCATGTTGGGGGCCACACATCCTTTGCACTGTTAAAGCCTGTGTATTTTACTAAAAACCTGCTGGATGGGTAAACATTTCAGCATTTACGCCAGCCTCTGAATTTAAGAGACTGAGCCCCCAGATTACAAAGCACCCAGAACTGAAGACAAGTATTTGATTCTGTGGGTCAGGTGTCCAACCTGCCGAATACCTGCTCACCTTCCCATTAATAAAAACACAAGGAGAAGCAATTTGCCTTTCCAGCCCATATTCTTGTCAAGTGGATTCATCCTTCCCTTAGCTCACACCTGTCAGCCCTGCCCCCACCTCCCTGCCACAGCCCAGGCAATTCTTGGGTGGCACTCCAGTAACACTTGTTACCCAGGAAGGGCACAGCGGGTTTGCACTCTCACAATGTCTTCTCCCCATCCAATCCATTCTTCAGATGGCTGCCAAGAGATCGTTGAAGAGGAAGGTGCTGTCAGTCTGTTCCATAAAACGCTTGAAAGGTTCTTTGCCGACCACAAGCACCAGATGCCTGACTCAACTCTGAATACCACCACGGACCTACCTGGCACTCTCTCTACCCGCGTCCTCCTACCTGGCTGGCAAGATCCTTCCACCTACTAGAGTTTTAATAAAATAGCACCTCTCTGTTGCTTTCTGTGACTTACTTTAGCCATAGTAATAATTTCCTCATTGGGTTTCTCAGGAAAAATTTATCTCACATATTGCCAATTATTAAATGCACATTTTTTCATATTTTGTTGAAATTAGGATGCATGTAACAATCACCATTGGCCAAGGTATCAGTTACAATGTTTGGTATTACCTGCGTATGGGTATAAGTGCATAGGAATGAAATCCTAGGGATAATAGTAGGGAGCTCTCTTTTAAGAAATTCTACATCACCAACTCTCTTGATGGAACATAGAGCAGTATTGGGTATAAAACCAAAACATCAACAACTCTGATTTTAAAAGTGATTCAGAGGCCCAGCCGTTGTGGCTCAGTGCACCAAGAGGTCGCCGGTTCGATTCCCGGCCAGGGCACATGCCCAGGCTGTGGGCCAAATCCCTAGTGAGAGGCATGCAGGAGGCAGCCAATCGATGTTCTCTCTCATTGATGTTTCTATCTCTCTCCCTCTCCCTTCCCCTCTCTCTAAAATCAATAAAGAAAAAATTTTTTAAATAAAAATTATTCGAAGGAGGGGATTTCAAGATGATAGTGAGGTAGGTGGAAGCTACCCCTCGCCTCCTTTCAGGACCAAACTGGAATTACAACTATAATAAAGAACAATCATCCTGAATGACCTACTGAAAACTAGTTGAAGAGAAGCCTTATAACCATGGATTTACAGAAGCCACATCAAGACTACTAGGGGATGCGAAGAGGGCTGACTCTGCTCCCATAGGTGGTGGGTGAGATTCTGGACAGGTGTGGGGCCTAAACCCCAAGCCAGGTTCCCCAGCCCAGAGCACCAGAGCTAGGTAGAGGTACCCACATAACATCTGGCTGTGAAAAGCAGCAGGGTTTCTGTCCACCAGGGAGAGATGGAGTCCACTGGAGACACAGGCACCCTACCCTCTTAAAGGGCCAATGCACAAAATGTTGTTCCCTGCCACTAACCCTGGGCTCTAGTGGAAGGAAGGCAAGGTGGACTAGAGTCATCTGAGGAGAGTCTAGGATTTGTGTGCTCCGGTGAGAGAGCTGAGGAGACTGCTCCAAGGATCCCTGTGCTGAGTCATTCTCCCATCTTTCTTGGGTGGAGCACTCCCCTTCTTGCAGCATCAGACTGGAGAGCAATTGACACACCCTCTGGACTCCATCTCAACCCACCTGTGGAGCTTATGACTTGCTGAGGAGTCAGCTGCTTTGGCCAGGGTGTAGACGTCTGGGCAGACTCACAGTGTCAGTGACTGAATTTTCTGGCTTTAGGGCAGGGGCCATTCACCCCACTTTCCTCTGAGCCTGACTGGTGCTCCCCTTCGTGAGAAATGCGATAGAACCACCCTCCCAGCTTCCAGAAGACCCAACCAACAGGCTTTGGAGGCCTCTCCTGCCTGAATCCTAGTTGCTCTGCCCTGCCAAGTTCAGGACAAAATTTGGGACAGACAGTCCTGTAACCCTGGAGTGGGGACCACACCCATCACCTTCCCTGAAGCCAGACCAGTACCTCCTCCTCATGGGAAACCACTAGTCCCATTCTCCCAAATCTGCCAGAGGCTCCTTCAGTGACTGAGTTTAACAAGCTGCTGGCAGGCATAGGCAAGTAGGAGGCAGATCTCAGAGTGACTTGAGACTTTTGTTGACCTGCCCCCAGGTCCAGTGCTGGAAAAAGCTGGCCTTGGTGTGGAGCTTGGTGATTCCCATTAGCACTCAAGGCCAGCAGAGGCAGACATAAACTGTGGATTGTTCATAGCTCCAAATAGGTTGTGAGAGCCAGGCACAGAAAGCATCTGACATTGGCCTGCACCAGAGTCCCTCCCAAGAGTCCCAGAACCAACACACCCAGCTTCAGATAACATTAGGGCAGGATCCAACACATTTCACAAACAACATATCCAAAGGGAGATCTCAGCTGACACCAGACCCTGCTGAGGCAAATTCTGCTTTGTGTGATGAGCACCTGCACAGTGGCTCACGTGCTGTGGTGGGGGATGAGCCTCACAGTCAGCCAGCCTGAGGGTCTATTCCATGCACAAATGAGCAAAGAGCACTCAAACTCAATTATAACACATAACCCACACAAGGGACATACCTAGAGCACCCAGCTCAGGTGACCTGCCACTAGGTCCTACAGAACACCTACTACATAAAACCACTCCATGAGACAGGATGTCATAGAACATTTATTTAATACATAGAAATGAACACAAAAAGGAAGCCTAAATGGGGAGACAAAGAAACAGGCCCAAATGAAAGACAAAGAGCTAAATGACATGAAGGCAACCAATTTATGAGATAAGACTTAAAAGTAATGGTTATAAGGATGTTCAAGGAACTTAGTGAGAACTATAATAGCATAAAAAAGGACATGAAAAACAAACAAACAAAAAGAACCAGTCAGAAATGAGGAATATAATATATGACATCAAGAATACACAGGAAGGCCCTGGCTGGCATGGCACAGGTGGTTGGAGTGTTGTCTCATGCACCAAAAGGTGGCCAGTTTGATTCCCAGTCAGGGCACATACCCAGGTTGTGGGTTTGATCCCTAGTTGGGGTGGGTACAGGAGGCAACCAATAGATGTTTTTCTGTCACATCAATGGTTCTCTCTCCCTCCCCTTTCCTCTCTCTCTAAAATCAATTACAAAAACAGCAATAAAAGAATATACTGGAAAGAAAAAACAGTAGGTGGGATGAAACAGAGGACTGAATCAATGATTATTAAGACCAGGTAAAAAACAACAACACATCCAATTTGAGCAGCAAAAAGAAAAATGAGTGAAAAAAAATGAGGATAGTTTTTGGGACAACATGAAGTAATAACATTCACATCATAGGGGTACCAGAAGGAGAAGAGAGCACAAAGGATTGAGAACTTATTTGACCAAAAACTTCCCTAACCTGGTGAAGGAAAAAGACACACAAGGCCAGGAAGGGCAAACAGGCCCACACCAAGATTAAAATGGCAAAGGTTAAAGGCAAAGAGAGATTCTTAAAAGCTGCAAGAGAAAAACAGTTACCTACAATGGAGCTCCCATAGGGGTGTCAGCTGATTTCTAAACAGAAAAGGTCAGAAGGGATTGGCATAAAATGTTCAAAGTGATGAAAAGCAAGGACCTACAACCAAGACTATGTTACCCAGCAAGGCTATCATTTAAAGTTAGATAAATAAAGAGCTTCCCAGATAAGAAAAAGATAAAGAAGTATGCTACCACCAAAGCAGTATTACAAGAAATGTTTAAAGGCCTGCTTTAGAAGGAGGAGGAGGATTTGAAGAAAAAAAAGAAGGGGAAGGAGGAGGAGGAGGAAGAGGAGGAGGAGAAAGAGAAGGATAAGGATAAAAAAAAGAAGAAGAAATACCAATGTAGTTAAAAGAAAAAAATGGCAATAAATACGTACATAGCAATAATCACTTTAAATGTAAATGGCTTAAATGCTTCAATCAAAATATTTAGTGTAGGAGGTGTGGAAGATGGCATCAGGCAGTACCAGAGCAAGGGTGAGTGTGTGAGATTGTGAGCGAGAGGGAAAGAGTGTGAGTGGGCAAGCAACCTTGAGCAGTGCAGAAACGTGGGGCAGAAGGTTCCTGTGATGTGGATGGGAAGCAGCTGGCTACGGCTGTAAGCAGCTTCTCAGGGAGCTTCTCCCTGCATGGCCGGCGGGAAGTCCTGACATTTGGGAAGATCCCTGGTCTTCTTTGGGAGGAGGAGGCAGCAGGGGCAGCTAGGGCCAAAAAACCTGAGTCCACCAGTGCACCTGCCACCGTCAGACCAGTGGACCCTACTGTGACAACACGCAGACCAGTGCACAGTAGTGGCACTGTCAAGGTGCCTGCTATGGAAGCTGCAGCTGGCAGGGAGCCCAGTACCTTCCCCCACAGCAGCAGGGACTGGGTCGGAGTGGAGCCCCACCCCCAACAGCAGCTGAGCCTTGGGAGCCCAGAGGTATCCCCAGCAGCAGAGGCTTGGGAGCGGACATCCATCCCCAGGCAGCAGCAGCACAGATCAGCAGCTAAGCCCCATTCCCAGCAGCATCAGCAGACGCTGATAAGGAGTGGTGCCCCAGCCCAAGCAACAGAAAGGCTTGGGCAGCCGAGACCCACCCCTGGCAACTGCAGCAGTGGATTTGGAGTGGAGCCCCTCCCCCAGCAGCAGCAAAGTCCCAGAAGCAGAGCATCCCCAGCCCCAAAGAGCAGCAGAGGATTGGGAGCTGAGAGAACCCCCTGAGAGCAGGAGCAGTATCAGCACAAACTGGGAGCTGACACTTGCCCCAGCAGCATCAGCAGCGGCTGATCAGAAGCTGAGCCCGACAAGGCAGCAGATCACCCCAGCAGCACCCCAGCAGGACTCATGTGCCCAAGAAGCTCACCATTGGGACTCATAGGTCCTGGGTGCCAAGCAGAGCACCCAGCAGGACCCGTGGGCACCAGCAGCACCTACCACAACAGACCGATACCAGCCACCAGTTGTCAACCCTCCAAGACATACAGGAAGGCAAGAAGCGCCATACACCAAAACAGTCTGGGAGGCAAAGCAGCCTTATTTGATACACACCGACCTGCCTACACACTCCAGTATCCCTCACCAGGCCTAGAGCTACCAGACTGCTAAAATGGGGAGACAAAGAAACAACACCCAAACGAAAGAAAGGGAGGGATCACCAGAAAAGGAACTCCATGAAATGGAAGAAAGCAATTTGTCACATAAAAAATTCAAAGAAAATGATTTTAAGGGTGCTCAAACAATTTAGTAAGAACTACAAGCAACTTAATTAGAATTATAAAGAGCTCAGTGGGAACTACATCAACTTAAAAAAAGATGTAGAAGCTATGAATAACAATGAAAAGGAAATAAAGAATGACATAGCTGATATGAAAAATAACTTAGAAAGATTCCATAGTAGATTAGAAGAAGCTGAAGATCGAATCAGCAAGTTAAAAGACAAGGTAGAAAAAAAACACCCAAATAGAGCAGCAAATGGGGGAAAAAAATTAAAAAGCAGGAGGAGAGTTTAAGGGAGCTTTGGGACAACACAAAATATATCAGTATCAACATTGGCATCATAGGGGTATGAGAAAAAGAAGAATTAGAGAAAGGGATAGAGAACCTGTTTGAAGAAATAATGACAGAAAACTTCCTTAATTTGGTGAAGGAAAAAGTCACGCACATCCAGGAAACACAGAGTCCCAAGCAAGATGAACCCAAAGAGACCCACAGCTTCACACATCATAATAAAAGTGCAAATATTAAAGACAAAGAAAGAATCTTAAAGGAAGCAAGAGAGAGACAGAAAGTTACCTACAAGGAGCTCCCATTAGAATGACAGCTAATTTCTCAATAGAAACACAGCAGGCCAGAAGGGAGTGGCATGAAGTATACAAAGTAATGAAAGGCAAGGGTCTGAATTCAAGACTACTTTATCCAGCAAGACTATCATTCAAAATTGAAGATGAAATAAAGAGCTTCACAGACAAAAAAAAGCTAAAGGAATTTACCACCACCAAACCGGCACTGCAAAAAATGTTAAAGGGACTGTTGGAAGAAGAAGAAGGAGAAGGAGGAGGAGGAGGAGGAGGAGGAGGAGGAGGAGGAGGAGGAGGGGGAGGGGGAGAAGAAGAAGAAAGAAAGAGAGAGAGAGAGAGAGAGAGAGAAAAGCACAGGCATAAAATAAAAATGGCAACTAATAAGTATCTATCAATAAGAAACTTAAAGGTAAGTGGCTTAAATGCTCTAATCAAAAGACATGGGGTAGCTGATAGGATAAGAAAACGTGACCCACATAGATATGCTGTATACAAGAGACATACCTCACAACAAAAGACTCACACAGGATGAAAGTGAAGGGATGGAAAAAATTTTTCTAAGCAAATGGAAATGAAAAAGGAGCTGGTGTAGCAATACTCATACCTGATAAGAAAGACTTCAAAATGAGGGCCATAATAAGAGACAAAGAAGGTCACTACATAATATTAAAGGAATCGATCCAACAAGAGAATATAACCTTGGTAAACATATATGTACCAAATACAGTAGCACCAAAATACACTTAAAAACTTCCGGAGGACTTCAAGGGAGAGATCAATAGCAATACAATCATAGTGGGTGAATTTAAGACCCCACTGACACCACTGGATAGATCTTCTAGGCAAAAAATTAACAAGGACACAGAGTCCTTAAACGACGAATTAGGTCAGTTGGACTTAATTGAAATTTACAGAACACTTCACCCCAAAGCTGCAGAATATACATTCTTCTCAAGTGCACATGGGACATTCTTGAAGATAGACCACATGTTAGGACACAAACTAAGACTATACAAATTCAAGAAGATTGAAATCATATGAAGCATCTTCTCAGATCACAATGGCATGAAACTAGAAAACAATTACATCAAAAACATTCAATCACATGGAGGCTAAATAGCATGTTGTTAAACAACAAATGAGTTTCTCAGGAGATCAAGGAAGAAATTTAAAACTTCCTGGAAACCAATGAAAACGAACACACAAAAACACAAAATCTATAGGACACAGCAAATGTCATCCTGAGGAAAGTTCATAGAACTACAGGCCTACCTCAAGTAACAAGAAAAATTCCTAATTGACATTCTAACCCTACAACTTAAAGAACTAGAAAGTAAACAAAAACAAAAACCCAGAGCAAGTAGAAGGAAAGAAATACTAAAGGTCAGAGCAGAAATAAACAACATAGAGACTAAAAAAATAATTCAAAAGATCAATGAAACAAAGACCTGGTTCTTTGAAAACATAAACAATATTGATGGACCCTTCAGCCAGACTCACCAAGAAACAAAAACAGAAGACTCAAATGAACAAAATCAGAAACAAAAGAGAAGTAACAACTGACACTGCAGAAATACAAAGGATCATTAAAACATACTACGAACAATTATATGCCAACAAATTGGACAATCTAGTCGAAATGGACAAATTTCTAGAAACACAGTCTCCCAAAACTGAATTGAGAAGAGATAGAAAACTTGAACAGACCAAAAACAACAAAGGAAATTGAAGATGTAATCAAGAAACTTCTAGCAAACAAAAGCCCAGGACCAGATGGCTTCACAGGGGAGTTTTACCAAACATTCAAAGATCTAACAACCATTCTCCTCAAACTATTCCAAAAAGTCCAAGAAGACGGAACACTTCCAAACTCATTTTATGAGGCCAGCATAATCCTATTTCCAAAACCGAATAAAGACACTACAAAGAAAGAAAACTACAGGCCAAAATCTCTGATGAATACAGATGCCAAAATCCTTAACAAAATATTAGCAAATCGGATCCAGCAATACATAAAAACAATTATTCATCATGACCAAGTGCGATTCATCCCAGAGATGCAAAAATGGTACAATATTCCCAAATCAATAAAAGTGATACACCACATAAACAAAATGTAAGATAAAAACCATATGATCTTATCAATAGATGCCAAAAAAGCATGTGACAAAATCCAGCACCCATTTTTGATAAAAAGGCTCAGCAATGTGGGAATAGAGGGATCATATCTTGACATAATAAAGGCCATATATGGAAAACTTACAGCCAACATCATACTCAATGAGCAAAAACTAAAAACATTTCCCTTAAAAACAGAAACAAGACAGGGATGCCCACTTTCACCACTCTTATTTAATGTAGTACTGGAAGTCTTAGCCACGGCAATTAGACATGAAGAAAAAATAAAAGGGATCCAAATCATAAAGAAGGAAGTGAAACTGTCATTATTTGGAGATAACATGATACTGTACATAGAAAATGCTAAAGACTGCATTAAAAACCTACTAGATTTAACAAATGAATTTGGAAAACTAGCAGGATACAAAATTAATGTCAAGAAATCGATGGCATTTTTTGTTTAAAAATAATTTTTCTTTATTGATTTTAGAAAGAGAGAGAGAGCTAGAAACATCGATGAGAGAGAACATTGACTGGCCGCCTCCTGCATGTCCCCCACTGGGGATCAGGCCCACAACCTGGGCATGTGCCATGATCGGAAATAGAATCCGCAACTTCTTGGTGCATGGGTCAATGCTTAACCAGTGAGCTACACTGGCTGGGCTCAAGGGCATTCTTATACACCAACAATGAACTCACAGAAAGAGAAACAAAAAAACAATCCCATTTACCACTGAGGCCAAAAAAAATTAAGTTACCTAGGAATAAACTTAACCAAAAAAAGTAAAGGACCTATTCACAGAAAGCTACAGGTTATAGAAAAAAGAAATAGAGGGAGATATAAAAAGTGGAAGCATAAACCTTGTTCATGGATTGGAATAATTAACATCATTAAAATGTCCATACTACCCAAAGCAAACTTTGGTAGTAGATTCAATGCAATGCCCATTAAAATACTAACAACATATTTCACAGAACTAGAACAAATACTCCAAAAGTTTATATGGAACCAAAAAAGACTCCGGATAGCCACAGCAATCTTGAAAAGTAAGAATAAAGTAGGAAGGGTCCCAATACTGGATATCAGGTTATACTACAAAGCCACTGTAATCAAAACAGCCTGGTACTGGCACAAGAACAGGCACATAGATCAATGGAACAGAACAGAGAACCCAGAAATTGACCCAAGACAATATGCTCAATCAACATTTCACAAAGTTGGCAAGAGCATACAGTGGAGTCAAGACAGCCTCTTCAATAAATGGTATGGGAAAATTGGACAGGTACATGAAAAAAAAAAATGAAGCTAGACCACCAACTTATACCATACACAAGAATAAACTCAAAATGGATAAAAGACTTAAATGTGACTTGTGAATCCATAAAAATCCTGGAAGAAATTGTAGGCAACACAATTTCAGACATCACACGCAGCAGATTTTTCACTGATACAATGCCTAAGGTAAGAGAACCGAAGGAAAAAATGAACACATGGGACTACATAAAACTAAAAAGCTTCTGCACAGCAAAAGAAACAACCATCAAAATGGAAAAAGAACCCACTACATGGGAGAGCATAATTGCCAAGGATACATCAGATAAGAGGTTAATTTCCAAAATATATAGAGTCCTCATACAACTCAAAAAAGGAAGACAAAGAACCCAATTAAAAAATAAGCAGAGGACCTAAATAGACACCTCTCCAAACAGGGCATACAAATGGCCAAGAGACATAAAAAAATGCTCAACATCAATAATCATCAATGAGATGCAAATTAAAACAAAAATGAGGTATCACCTCACACCTGTCAGAATAGCCGCCATCAACAAATCATCAAACAACAAATGCTGGTGAGGGTGTGAAGAAAAGGGGACTCTAGTACACTGCAGGTGGGAATGCAGACTGGTGCAGCCACTATGGAAAACAATATGGTGTTACCTCAAAAAATAAAAAAATTAAAAATTGAACTGCTATTTGACCCAGGGATCCCACTCCTAGGAATATACTCTAAGAAGCCTGAAACACCAATCAGAAAGAATATATGCACCCTTATGTTCATAGCAGCACTATTTACAATTGGTAAGATCTGGAAACAGCCCAAGTGTCCATCAATAGTGGATAAAAAAGTTGTGGTACATATACACAATTTAATACTATGCAGCTGTAAGAAAGAAAAATCTCTTATCCTTTGAGACAACATGGAGGGACCTGAAGAGTATTATCCCAAGCAAAACAAGCCAATAAGAGAAAGACAAATATCATATGATCTCACTTATTTGTGGAATATAATGAACAAAACAAGCTGATGAACAAAATAGACCCAGAGACATAGAAGTAGGGTACAGACTGACAAACCTTAGAAGAGGGGGATGGGCGGGAGGGAAGAGATAGACCACAGAACTTATATGCATGCATTCATAACCATGGACATAGACAACAATACTGGGTGGGGGGCAGGATTGGGAGAAGGGTGTCAATGGGGGAAAAAGCAGAAACATTTGTAACATAATTAAATTTAAAAAATAAATAAATAAAAAGATTTAGGATAGCTATCATATATATGCTTCTACAAGAGCTCACCTCAGAATAAAAGATACACACAACTAAAAGTAAATGTATTGAAAAAGATATTTCATGCAAATGGAAATGAAAAAAAAGCTGGGGCAGCAATACTTATATCTGACAAAATAGATGTAAAACAAAGTCTAAGGTAAGAGACAAAGAAGGACTCTACATAATAATAAAGAGAAAAATCCAACAAGAGGCTATACCCATATAAACAGTTATGTACCCAACATAGGAGCATCTAAAAATGTAAAGCAAATCTTGATGGACATGAAGAGAGAGACTGACAGTAATACAGTCATAATAGGGGATTTTAAAACCCCATTGACATCATTGGATAGCTCTTCCAAAGAGAAAATCAACAAGGAGACAGCAGCCTTAAATGACACACTAGATCAAAGGGATTTAAATGTTATCTTCAGACCATTTCACCCTAAAGCAGGAGAATACACATTCTTTTCAACGCACATGGAATGTTTACTAGGCTAGACTGCATTTAGATCACTAAACAGGTCTTAATAAATTTAAGAAAATTGAAATCATATCAAGCAAATTCTCTGACGATAATACTATGAAACTAGAAATCAATCACAAGAAGAAAACTGAAATACACACAAAGACATGGAGGCTAAACAACATATTACTAAAACAATAAATGGGTTAACAATGAGATCAAGGAAGAAGAAATTAAAAGATACCTTGAAAAAATGAAAATGAGAACACAACAACCCAAAACCTGTGGGACACAGGTAAAGCAGCCCTAAAATGTAAATTCACAGCATGACAGGCCTATCTCAAGAAACAAGAAAAAGCTCAAATAATCAATCTAACTTTATACTCAAAGGGTCTTTAAAAACAACAACAAACAAAGACCAAAGTTCATAGAAAGTAGGAAATAAAGATCTGAGCAGAAACAAGTGAAATAGAGTCTAAAAACACAATACAAAAGATCAATGAAAAAAAGAGCTAGTTCTTTGAAAAGATAAAAAAAACTGACAAATTTTTAACCAGACTCATCAAGAATGAGAAAAAGAGAACCCGCCCTGGCCAGTTTGGCTCAGTGGTTAGAGTATTGGCCCATGGATCCGAGAGTCTCAGGTTCAGTTCCCGCTAAGGTCATGTACCTCGGTTTTGGTTTGTCCCTGGCTCCAGTTGGGGTTGTGCGGGTGGCAGGCACTATATGTGTCTCTCTCACATCACTCACATCGATGTTTCCCTCTCTCTCTCTCTCTCTCCCTCCATCTCTTCCTCTGCTCTATCTAAAGATAAATGCAAAAATGTCCTCCAGTGAGGATTAAGAGAGAGAGAGAGAGAGAGAGAGAGAGAGAGAGAGAGAGAGAGAACCCAAATAAATAAATAAATTCAGAAATGAAAGAGAAGTAACAACTGACACCAAGGAAATACCAATAATTCTAAGAAAATATTACAACTATTTGCCAAAAAAATTGGACAATATAGATGAAATGGATAAAGTCCTAGAAACACACAATCTAATAAAACTAACTCAGGAAGAAATCAGAGAATCTGAATAGGCAAATTATAACTAGTGAAATTGAAGCAGTAATAAACAAATTCTTTAAAAAAATTTTTTTTATTAATTTATTTTTGTTACAGATGTTTCTCCTTCCCCCCCCCATTGACTTCCTCCTCCCAATCCACCCCCCCACCCCGCCCCATCCTCAGCATTGTTGTCTATGTCCATTGGTTATGAATACATGCATATAAGTACTGTGGTTTATCTCTTCCCTCCCCCCACCCCCTCTTCTGAGGTTTGTCAGTCCCTACTTCTATGTCGCTGGGTATATTTTGTTCATTATTTTCCACAAATAAATGACATCATGTGATATTTGATTTCTCTGATTGGCTTGTATTGCTTAGGATAATAATCTTCAGGTCCCTCCATGTCACTCAAAGGATAGATCTTTCTTTCTTACAGCTGCATAGTACTCCATTGTGTATAAGTACCACAGCTTTTTCATCCACTTATCTATTGATGGACACTTGGGCTGTTTCCAGATCTTACCAATTGTAAATAGTGCTGCTGTGAACATAGGGGTACATATATTCTTTCTGATTGGTGTTTCAGGCTTCTTAGGGTATATTTCTAGAAGTGGGATCACTGGGTCAAATAGCAGTTCAATTTTTAATTTTTTGAGGTAACACCATAGTGTTTTCCACAGTGGCTGCACCAGTCTGCATTCCCACCAGCAGTGTACTAGAGTCCCCTTTTCTTCACACCCTTGAAAGCACTTGTTTGATGATTTGCTGATGGCAGTCATTCTGACAGGTGTGAGGTGATACCTCATTTTTGTTTGAATTTGCTTCTCTCTGATGATTAATGATGTTGAGCATTTTTTCATATGTCTCTTGGCCATTTGTATGTCCGGTTTGGAGAGGTGTCTATTTAGATCCTCTGCCCATTTTTTGATTGGGTTCTTTGTCTTCTTTTTCTCAGTTGTATGAGTACTTTATATATTTTGGAAATTAACCCCTTATCTGATGTATCCTTGGCAATTATGCTCTCCCATGTAGTGGGTTCCTTTTCCATTTTGATGGTTGTTTCTTTTGCTGTGCAGAAGCTTTTTAGTTTTATGTAGTCCCATGTGTTCATTTTTTCCTTCGATTCTCTTGCCTTAGGCATTGTATCAGTGAAAAATCTGTTGCGTGTGATGTCTGAAATTGTGTTGCCTACATTTTCTTCTAGGATTTTTATGGATTCACAAGTCACATTTAAGTCTTTTATCCATTTTGAGTTTATTCTTGTGTATGATATAAGTTGCTGGGCTAGCTTCATTTTTTTGCATGTAGCTGTCCAATTTTTCCAACACCATTTATTGAAGAGGCTGTCTTGACTCCACTGTATGTTCTTGCTGCCTTTGTCAAATATTAATTGAGCATATTGTCTTGGGTCAATTTCTGGGTTCTCTGTTCTGTTCCATTGATCTATGTGCTTGTTCTTGTGCCAGTACCAGGCTGTTTTGACTACAGTGGCTTTATAGTATAACCTGATATCCGGTTTTGGGATCCCTCCTACTTTGTTCTTCTTTTTCAAGATTGCTGTGGCTATCCGGAGTCTTTTTTGGTTCCATATAAACTTTTGGAATATTTGTTCTAGTTCTCTGAAATATGTCGTTGGTATTTGGATGGGGATTGCATTGAATCTATAGATTGCTTTGGGTAGTATGAACATTTTAATGCTGTAAATTCTTCCAATCCATAAACAAGGTATGTGCTTCCACTTTTTTATATCTTCCTCTATTTCTTTTTTCAATATCCTGTACAGTAGTTTTCTGTGAAGAGATCCTTTACTTTTTTGGTTAAGTTTATTCCTAGGTATCTTAATTTTTTTTTGCCGCAATGGTAAATAGGATTGTTTTTTTGGTTTCTCTTTCTGTGAGTTCATCATTGATGTATAGGAATGCCTTCAATTTCTTGATGTTAATTTTGTATCCTGCTACTTTGCCAAATTCATTTATTAAGTCTAGTAGATTTTTGATGGAATCTTTAGGATTTTCTATGTACAATATCACGTCATCTGCGAATAATGACAGCTTCACTTCCTCCTTTCCAATTTGTATCCCTCTTATTTTTTCTTCATGTCTAATTGCTGTGGCTAATACTTCCAGTACTATGTTAAATAAGAGTGGCGAAAGTGGGCATCCCTGTCTTGTTTTCCTTTTTAAGGGAAATGCTTTTAATTTTTGCCCATTGCGGATGAAGTTGGCTGTAAGTTTTCCATATATGGCCTTTATTATGTCAAGATATGATTCCTCTATTCCCACATTGCTGAGCCTTTTTATCAGAAATGTGTGCTGGATTTTGCCAAATGCTTTTTTGGCATCTATTGATAAGATCATATGGTTTATATCTTTCATTTTATTTATGTGATGTATCACATTTATTGATTTGGGAATATTGTACCATTCTTGCATCCCTGGAATGAATCCCACTTGGTCATGGTGAATAATTTTTTTGATGTATTGCTGGATCCAATTTGCTAATATTTTGTTAAGGATTTTGGCATCTGTGCTCATTAGGGATATTGGCCGGTAGTTTTCTTTCTCTGTAGTGTCTTTATCTGGCTTTGGAAATAGGATTATGCTGGCCTCATACAATGAGTTTGGAAGTGTTCCATCTTCTTGGATTTTTTGGAATAGTTGGAGGAGAATGGATGTTAGATATTTGTTCGGTAAAACTTTCCTGTGAAGCCATCTTGGCCTGGGCTTTTGTTTGGTGGGAGTTTCTTGATTACATCATCAATTTCCTTAGTTGTTATTGGTCTGTTCAAGTTTTCTATCTTCACAGTTCAGTTTTGGGAGACTGCATGTTTCTAGAAATTTGTTCATTTTGCCTAGATTGTCAAATTTGTTGGCATATAATTTTTCAAAGTATATTTTGATGATCCTTTATATTTCTGTGGTGTCAGTTGTTACTTCCCCTCTTTCATTTCTGATTTTGTTTATTTGGGTCCTCTCTTTTTGTTTTTGGTGAGTCTGGCTAAAGGTCCATCAATATTGTTTATCTTTTCAAAGAACCAGCTCTTTGTTTCATTGATCTTTTGAATTATTTTTTTAGTCTCTATGTCGTTTATTTCTGCTTTAGTATTTCTTTCCTTCTACTTGCTCTGGGTTTTGTTTTTGTTTACTTTCTAGTTCTTTAAGTTGTAGGGTTAGAATGTCAATTAGGAATTTTTCTTGTTTCTTGAGGTAGACCTGTAGTGCTATGAACTTCCCTCTCAGGACTGCTTTCACTGCATCCCAAAGATTTTGTGTTGTCATGTGTTCATTTTCATTGGTTTTCAGGAAGTTTTAAATTTCTTCCTTGATCTCCTTAGTAACCCATTCGTTGTTTAATGACATACTATTTAACTTCCAAGTGTTTGAATGTTTTTGTGTGTTTTTGATGTAATTGTTTTCTAGTTTCATGCCATTGTGATCTGAGAAAATGCTTGATATGATTCCAATGTTCCTGAATTTATATAGACTTACTTTGTGTCCTAACATGTGGTCTGTCTTTGAGAATGTCCTGTGTGCACTTGAGAAGAATGTATATTCTGCAGCTTTGGGGTGAATTTATGTCCAACTGATCTAATTCATCATTTAAGGACTCTGTGTCTCTGTTAACTTTTTGTCTAGAAGATCTATCCAGTAGTGTCAGTGGGGTGTTCAAGTCACCCACTATGATTATAGTGCTATTGATCTCTCCCTTGAAGTCCTCCAGAAGTATTTTAATATATTTTGGTGCTCCTGTATTTGGTGGGTATATGTTTACCAGGGTTATATGCTCTTGTTGGGTTGATCCTTTTAATATTATGTAGTGGCCTTCTTTGTTCCTTAGTATGGCCCTCGTTTTGAAGTCTATCTTATCAGATATGAGTATTGCTACACCAGCTTTTTATTCATTTTCATTTGCTTAGAAAATTTTTTTCCATCCTTTCACTTTCATCCTGTGTGAGTCTTTTGTTGTGAAGTACGTCTCTTGTATACAGCATATATATGGGTCGTGTTTTCTTACCCAATCAGCTACCCTATGTCTTTTCATTGGAGCATTTAAGCCATTTACATTTAAGGTTATTATTTATAGATAGTTATTAGTTGCCATTTTTATTTTATGCCTGTATTCCTCTTTCTCTCTCTCTGTTTCTTCTTCTTCTTACTACAGTCCCTTCAGCATTTCTTGCAGTGCTGGTTTGGTGGTGGTAAATTCCTTTAGTTTTTTTTTTTTTTTTTTTTTTTTTTTGTCTGCGAAGCTCCTTATTTCACCTTCAATTTTGAATGATAGCCTTGCTGGATAGAGTAGTCTTGGATTCAGAACCTTGCCTTGCATTACTTTGTTACTTCATGCCACTCCCTTCTGGCCTGAAGTGTTTCTGTTGAGAAATCAGCTGTCATTCTAATGGGAGCTCCCTTGTAAGTAACTTTCTGTCTGTCTCTTGTTTCCTTTAAGATTCTTTCTTTGCGGCCTCGGCTGGGAGCGGCGTCCTTAGCTGGGAGCAGCGGCGGCGGCGCCCGCCCTCGGGGTTAAGAGCACCAGGTGCTCCACAGCACAGAGGGCCGGGACAGAGCGCTAAATAGCCACAGCCACTCACCTGGGGCTCCAACAGAGGGAGGGCGGACTGGACTGGAACTCTGAGGGGACACCTGGGATTTGGAGGGCGCTCAGAGTTTGTGCTGAGCTGTGGCCACAAAGGACGGTGGTGGCCAGCCTCTCCTTCCGGGTTGCACAGACCTGCAGCCAAGTTTGCTCCTTCCTAGAGCTATGGAAGCCCCTCCCTCGGAGATTCCCAAGTGAGGTAAAGAGGTAAAGAAATGCAAATTGAGGCTCATTAGCAACCAGCATTGGCCCCACCCTCGGAAATCCTCTTACACTGTAAACATCTGAGGGAGTTTCTCATTCAACTGAGATCCTAAGGATTTTCAAGTAACTGAGGCTAATAGCCTCCAGGCAAAAAGCTAGAGCATAACTAAACCTTTCCTGAGCTTGCAAATCTACCCAGGAAAGTGAGACTTGATAGTGGTGTTGAAGGAGGGCCTTCCACACTCATCCAAACCCAGTAGAGGGAGCTACAAATAGCAGCACACCAACACCCACAGGGAAAATTTGGCAGGCTCCAAAACCCACTGAGATAGCAAAAATGGTGAAACAAAGAAACAGATTCCAAATGAAAGAACAAGAGAACTCCACTGAAGATGAGATAAATGAAATGCAGCTAAGCAAATTATCAGAGGTAGAGTTCCGAGCCATGATCTTGAGGAAACTAAACAGTATGAGTAAGGACATCAACACCATGAGTAAAGATATAGAAACACTGAAAACCAACCAAGTGGAAATGAAGAATGACATAGCAGAAATAAATAATACATTGGAAGGATTGACCAGCAGAGTAGAGGAAGCAGAGGACCGGATCAGTGAATTAGAAGACAGAGTAGAAAAAATCAATCAATCAGAAAACCAAAAGGAAAAACCAATGAAAAAACAGGAAGATAACTTAAGAGAACTGTGGGACAACTGGAAACGTAATAACATTCGCATTATTGGAGTCCCTGAAGAAGAAGAAAATGAGCAAGGGTTAGAGAATATATTTGAAGAAATAGTGACAGAAAACTTTCCTAACATGGTGAAAGAAGAAAGCATTCAAGTTCAAGAAGCACAGAGAGCCCCAAGTAAGAAGAACCCAAACAGGTCCACACCAAGACACATAATAATTAAAATGCCAAAAATCAAAGACAAAGAGAGAATCCTAAAGGCAGCAAGAGATAAGCAACAGGTTACCTACAAAGGAAACCCCATTAGGCTATCATCTGACTTCTCAACAGAAACACTACAGGCCAGAAGGGAATGGCATGAAGTAATCAAGGTCATGAAAAACAAGGATCTGAATCCAAGACTACTCTATCCAGCAAGGCTATCATTCAAAATAGAAGGTCAAATAAAGAGCTTCCCAGACAAAAAAAGGCTAAGGGAATATATTAGCACCAAACCAGCACTGCAAGACATGTTAAAAGGACTGCTATAATTATTAGAAGAAATAGAAAGATAATTAGAACCACACTGTACAAAAATGGCAATAAATAAGTACATATCAATAATCACCTTAAATGTAAATGGACTGAATGCTCCGATAAAAAGACACAGAGTAGCTGACTGGATAAGAAAGCATGATTCACACATATGTTGCTTACAAGAGACCCACCTCACAACAAAAGACTCACATAGGTTGAAAGTAAAGGGATGGAAAAAAATCTTCCAAGCAAACGGAAAGGAAAAAAAAGCTGGGGTAGCAATACTCATATCTGATAAATTAGATTTCAAATTGAAGACCACAACTAGAGACAAAGAAGGCCACTACATAATATTGAAAGGGTCTATCCAACAGAAAGATATAACCTTGGTAAACATATATGCACCCAATATAGGAGCACCAAAATATATTAAAAATCTTCTGGAGGACTTCAAAGGAGAAATCGACCGCAATACAATCATAGCAGGAGACTTCAACACCCCACTGACATCACTGGATAGATCATCTAGACAAAAAATCAACAAGGAAACAGAGACTCTAAATGAAGCACTAGATCAAATGGATTTAATAGATATATACAGAGAATTACACCCCAAAACTGCAGAATTCACATTCTTCTCAAGTGCACATGGGACATTCTCAAAGATAGACCACATGTTAGGGCACAAACTAAGTCTCTACAAGTTCAAGAAGATTGAAATCATATCAAGCATCTTCTCAGACCACAATGGCATGAAACTAGAAATCAATTGCAGCAAGAACATGCAAAAACATATGAACACATGGAGGCTAAATAGCATGTTACTGAACAATGAATGGGTTACCATGGAGATCAAGGAAGAATTTTAAAAATTTCTGGAAACCAATGAAAATGAACACACAACAACGCAAAATCTATGGGATACTGCGAAAGCAGTTCTGAGAGGGAAGTTCATAGCACTACAGGCCCACCTTAAGAAAGAAGAAAAATTTCTAATTGACTACCTAACCTCACAACTTAAAGAACTGGAAAGCAAACAAAAAGAAAACCCTAGAGCAAGTAGAAGGAAGGAAATAGTAAAGATCAGAGCAGAAATAAACGACATGGAGACCAAAAAAACAATTCAAAGGATCAATAAAACAAAGAGCTGGTTTTTTGAAAAGATAAACAAGATTGATGGACCCTTAGCTATACTCACCAAGAAACAGAGAGAGAGAACCCAAATACACAAAATCAGAAATGAAAGAGGAGAAGTAACAACTGACACCACAGAAATACAAAGGATCATTAGCAAATACTATGAACATTTGTATGGCAACAAATTCGACAATCTAAGCGAAATGGACACATTTCTAGAAACACATAGTCTCCCAAAACTGAATCGGAAAGAGATAGAAAACTTGAACAGGCCAATAACAACGAAGGAAATTGAAGATGTAATCAAGACTCTCCCAGCAAACAAAAGCCCAGGCCCTGACGGCTTCACGGGCGAGTTTTACCAAACATTCAAAGAACTAACACCCATTCTCCTCAAACTATTCCAAAAAATTCAAGAAGAAGGAAGACTTCCAAACTCGTTTTATGAGGCCAGCATAATTCTAATCCCAAAACCAGAAAAAGACACTACAAAGAAAGAAAACTACAGGCCAATATCCCTGATGAACATAGATGCCAAAATCCTTAACAAAATACTAGCAAATCGGATCCAGCAATACATCAAAAAAATTATTCACCATGACCAAGTGGGATTCATCCCAGGGATGCAAGGCTGGTACAATATTTGCAAATCAATAAATGTGATACATCACATAAACAAAATGAAAGATAAAAACCATATGATCATATCAATAGATGCTGAAAAAGCATTTGACAAAATCCAGCACCCATTTCTGATAAAAACGCTCAGCAGTTTGGGAATAGAGGGATCATATCTCAACATTATAAAGGCCATATATGAAAGACCTACAGCCAACATCATACTCAATGGACAAAAACTAAAAGCATTTCCCTTAAGAACAGGAACAAGACAAGGATGCCCACTTTCACCACTCTTATTTAACATAGTACTGGAAGTCTTAGCCACAGCAATCAGACGTGAAGAAAAAATAAAAGGGATCCAAATTGGAAAGGAGGAAGTGAAACTGTCATTATTCGCAGATGACATGATATTATACATAGAAAACCCTAAAGACTCCATAAAAAATCTACTAGACTTAATAAATGAATTTGGCAAAGTAGCAGGATACAAAATTAACGTCAAGAAATCGACAGCATTCTTATACACTAATGATGAACTCACAGAAAGAGAAACTAAAAAACAATCCCATTTACCATCGCGGCAAAGAAATTAAGATACCTAGGAATAAACTTAACCAAAGAAGTAAAGGACCTATTTGCAGAAAACTACAAGACATTGAAAAAAGAAATAGAGGAAGATATAAAAAAGTGGAAGCACATACCTTGTTCATGGATTGGAAGAATTAACATCATTAAAATGTCCATACTACCAAAAGCAATCTACAGATTTAATGCAATCCCCATCAAAATACCAACGACATATTTCACAGAACTAGAACAAATACTTCAGAAGTTCATATGGAACCAAAAAAGACCCCGAATAGCTACAGCAATCTTGAAAAAGAAGGACAAAGTAGGAGGGGTCACAATACCGGACATTAGGTTATATTACAAACCTACTGTAATCAAAACAGCCTGGTACTGGCACAAGAACAGGCACATAGATCAGTGGAACAGAACAGAGAATCCGGAAATTGACCCAAGACATTATGCTCAATTAATATTTGACAAAGGTGGTAAGAGCATACAATGGAGTAAAGACAGCCTCTTCAATAAATGGTGTTGGGAAAATTGGACAGCTACATGCAAAAAAATGAAACTAGATCATCAGCTTACACCATACACAAGAATAAACTCAAAATGGATAAAAGACTTAAATGTGACTCATGAATCCATAAAAATCCTAGAAGAAAATGTAGGCAACAAAATTTCAGACATCATACGCAGCAGAATCTTCACTGATATATCACCTAAGGCAACAGAAACAAAGGGAAAAATGAACACATGGGACTACATCAAAGTCAAAAGCTTCTGAACAGCAAAAGAAACAACCATCAAAGTGGAAAGGCAACCCACTGTATGGGAGAGCATAATTGCCTATGATATATCAGATAAGGGACTAATTTCCAAAATATATAGAGTGCTCATACATCTCAACAAAAGGAAGACAAAGAACCCAATTAAAAAATGGGCAGAGGAACTAAATAGACACCTCTCCAAACAGGACATACAAACGGCCAAGAGACATATGAAGAAATGCTCAACTTCACTAATCATCAGAGAGATGCAAATTAAAACAACAATGAGGTATCACCTCACACCTGTCAGAATAGCCGCCATCAACAAAGCATCAAACAACAAGTGTTGGCGAGGGTGTGGAGAAAAGGGGACTCTAGTACACTGCTGGTGGGAGTGCAGACTGGTGCAGCCACTATGGAAAACACTATGGTGTTACCTCTAAAAATTAAAAATTGAATTACCATTTGACCCAGTGATACCACTCCTAGGAATATACCCTAAGAAGCCTGAAACACCAATCAGAAAGAATACATGTACCCCCATGTTCATAGCAGCACTATTTACAATAGCTAAGATCTGGAAACAGCCCAAGTGTCCATCAGTAGATGAATGGATAAAAAAGCTGTGGTACATATACACAATGGAGTACTATGCAGCTTTAAGAAAGAACGATCTCTTATCCTTTGCGTCAACATGGGAGGACCTGGAAACTATTATCCTAAGTGAAACAAGCCAAGCAGAGAAAGACAAATACCATATGATCTCACTTATTTCTGGAATATAATGAACATAACAGTGTGAGGAGCAGGGTAGTCCCAGGGACGTGGAAGTGGGGTACAGACTGACATCTGCCAGAAGAGGGGGTGGGGGAGGGGAGCGATGAACACAGAACTTGTACGCATGTACTCATAACCAATGGACATGGACAACAAAAATGGGGACGGGGCAGGGAGGGAGGGGAAGAAGGTGTCAATGGGGGAAAAAAGGAGAAACATCTGTAACAAAAGTAAATTAATTAAAAAAAGAAAAAAAAGATTCTTTCTTTGTCTTTAATGTTTGCCATTTTTATTATGATGTGTGTAGCTGTGGGTCTGTGGGGTTCATCTTGCTTGGGACTCTCTGTGTTTCCTGGACTTGTGTTACTTTTTCCTTCACCAGTTTAGGGAAGTTTTCTGTCATTATTTCTCCAAACAGGTTCTCTATTCCTTTCTCTGATTCTTCTCCTTCTGGTACTACTATAATGCAAATGTTGTTATGTTTTGTGTTGTTCCAAAGCTCCCTTAAACTCCTGCTTTTTAATTTTTTTTTTTTTTCATATCCACTTGCTGCTCTATTTGGGTGTTTTGTTCTACCTTGTCTTCTAAGTCATGAATTCGGTCTTCAGCTTCTTCCAATCTACTACTGAATCTTTCTAAGGTATTTTTCATATCAGCTATGTCATTCTTTATTTCCTCTTGATTTTTATGCATAGCTTTTACCTCTTTTTTTAAGCTGATGTAGTTCCCACTGAGCTCTTCATAATTCTTATTAAGTTGCTTGTAGTTCTCACTAAATTGTTTGAGTACCCTTAAAATCGTTGCTTTGAATTCTTTTCTGACACATTGCTTTCTTCCATTTCATGGAGTTCCTTTTCTGGTGATTCTTCTTTTTCTTTCATTTGGTGTTGTTTCTTTGTCTCACCATTTTAGCAATCTGGTAGTTGTAGGCCTGGTGAAGGATGTTGAAATGTGTAGGCAGGTCTGTGTGTATCAAATAAAGCTGCTGTGCCTCCCAGACTGTTTTGGTGTATGGCATGTCTTGCCTGCTGTGGGTCCTGGAGGATTGATAACTGGCAGCTGGTATTGGTCTGTCATGGATGTCTCAGCTCCCCAAGTCTTGCTGCTGTTTGGGCTGGGGTACTGCTCCTGATCATCCTCTGCTGATGCTGCTGGGGATGGGTCCCAGCTGCTGATCTGTGTTGCTGTTGCAAGAGGTGTGTGGGTCCAGCTGGTGTACTTCTGGGGTGTGTGGTTCCCACTTGTACGCTGCTAGGGTGCGTGGGTCACACTGGTAATTTGCTGGGTTTTGTGGGTCCCGCTGGTACCCTGCTGGGGTGGGTCCAGCTGGTGTGCTGCTGGGGTACTCTGTTGCCTGGTGGGGCTCAGCTCCTGATCAGTCACTGCTGGGGGAGAGTATCAGCTCCCGGTTTGTACTGCTACTGCTGCTGCTGTTGCCAGGGGGTGCCCTCAGCTCCCAGTCCTCTGCTGCTGTTGGGGGCTGAGGATGCTCCACTCCTGGGACTTTGCTGCTGCCAGGGGAGGGGCTCCACTCCAAATCCTCTGCTGCAGTTGTCAGGGGCAGGTCTAGGCTGCCCGAGTCTTGCTGCTGCTTGGGCTGGGGCACTGCTCCTGATCAGCCTCTGCTGATACCACTGGGGATGGGTCTTAGCTCTGACCTGTGCTGCTGCTGCCTGGGGATGGATGTCCGCTCCCAAGCCTCTGCTGCTGGGGGTGCATCTGGGCTCCTGAGCCTCAGCTGCTGCTGGGGGTGGGGCTCCACTCCTGCCCAGTCACTTCTGCCCTGGGGGAAAGTGCTGGGCTCTGATCAGGCTTCTGCTGTAGGGGATGGTACTGGGCTCCCGGCCGGTTTTGGCTATGGCAGCAGGCACCTCAATAGCGCTGCTACTGTGCGCTAGTCCATGTTGACACAGTGGGAACCACTGGTCCGATGGCACAAGGTGCTCTGGTGGACTCTGGTCACTTGGCCCTAGCCGCTCCCCACTTCCTCCTCCCAGAGAAGACCAGGGATCTTCCAAAATGGTGGGGAGCTAGCTGACCAGCCGTTTACCGCAGTAGCTGGCTGCTTTCTGTTCACAGCACAGGAACCTTCTGCCCTACGTTTCTGCACTGCTCAAGGTTGGTCACCCACACTCACGTTCACTCACATTCTCTCTCACGCTCACTCACACTCTCACACACTCACCCTCGCTTTGGTCCTGTGCGCTGCTATCTTTTTCATTAGCAAATTTTTTAACAAACAAAAGCCCTGGACCAGATGTCTTCATAGGTGAATTTTACCAAACAGTCAGAGAACAACAACCTATCCTTCTCAAACTTTTTCAAAAATTCAAGAAGAGGGAAAAGTCCCCAGCTCATTTTACGAGGCCAGCATTGTCCTAATTCCAAAATAGATAAAGATACTACAATAACAAAACAAAAAAACAAAATTATAGGCCTATATCTCTGAAGAACATAGATGCAAAAATCCTCAACAAAATATTAGCAAACTGAATCCAGCAAAACATTAAAGAGATCATACACTACGATCAAGTGGGATTTACTTTGGGGATGCAAGTTGCTACTATATGCACAAATTAATAAATATGATCCACCACACAAACAAAATGAAGGATATAAACCACATGATCATATCAATAGATGCAGAAAAAGTATTTGATAAAATCCAGCACCTATTTATGATAAAAACTCTCAACAAAGTGGGAATAGAGGAATCGGATCATTCTTCAATGTTATAAAGGCCATATATGACAAACCCACAGCCAACATTACACTCAATGGGCAAAAACTAAAATTGTTTCCCTTAAGATGAGGAAAAAGACAAGGATACCCACTTTCACTCAACATAGTACTGGAAGTCCTAGCAACAGCAATCAGACAAGAAGAAGAAATAAAAGGCATCCATATTGGAAAGGAGGAAGTAAAGTTGTCACCATTCACAGACACGATATTGTACATAGAAAACCCTGAAGTCTCCACTATAAAGCTACTAGATTTAATATATAAATTTGGCAAAGTAGCAGGACCCAAAATTAATATCCAGAAATTGGTGGCATTTCTATACACCAATAATAAACTATCAGAAAGAGAAACTCAGAAAACCGTCCCATTTACTATTTCAATAACAACAAAAATAAGGTGCCTAGGAATAAACTTTACCAAGGACATAAAAGACTACACTTGGAAAACTACAGGACATTAAAGAAAGAAATTGAGAAAGATACAAAGAAGTGGAAGCATATGCTGTGTTCATGGATTAGAAGAACTGACATCATTGAAATGTCCATACCACCCAGGCCAGTGTGGCTCAGTTGTTTGGAGTGTCAGTCCATACACCAAAAGATGGCAGGTGCTTCCTGGTCAGGGCATATACCCAGGTTGCAGGATTGTACTCCAGTCGGGTTATGTACAGGAGGCAACCAATATTTCTCTCTCACATCAATGTTTTTCTATCTCTCTCTCCCACCTCTTTCTGCCTTCCTATCTCTCTCTAAAAAAAAAAAAAAAAAAAAAAAAAGTAAAATGTACATACCACCCAAATGTACATACCACCCAAAGCTACCTATAGATTCACTGCAATTCCTTTTAAAATACCAATGGCATATTTCACAAATCAAGAACAAATATTCCAAAAATGTATATGGAAGAAATAATACCCTAAATAGCCTCAGCAATCTTCAGAAAAAAGAACAGAGTTGGAGGTATCACAATACCTGTTATAAAACTATATTACAAGGCCATTGTAATCAAAACAGCCTGGTAGTGGCGTAAGAATAGGCATATAGATCAATGGAATGAAACAGAGAGCCCAGAAATCAAGCCATGCTTATATGGTTAATTAATGTTTGACAAAGGTAGTGAGAGCATACTATGGGGTGAAAACAGTCTCTTCAATATATGGTGTTTGGAAAATTGGTCAGGTACATGCAAAAAATGAAGTTAGACCACCCACTAACACCATACACAAGAATAAACTCAAAATATATAAAATATTTAACTGTAAATCCTAGAAGAAAACATAGTCAGTAAAATCTCAGACACCTCTTACAGCAATATTTTTGCTGATGTGTCTCCTTGGGCAAGGGAAACAAAGGAAAAAAATAAACAAACAGGACTACAGCAAATTAATAAGCTTCTGCACAGCAGAAGAATCCACCCACAAAATGAGAAGGGAACCCACTGTATTAGAGTCCATATTCATCAATGACACACCTGATAAGGGGCTAATTTCCAAAATATATAAAGAACTTACAAAACTCAGCAGCAGAAATAAACACACTCCAATTAAAAATGGGCAAAAGACCTGAATAGATACTTCTCCAAAATGGACATACATATGGCCAATAGATATATGAAAAAATGCTCAATGTTGCTAATCATTAGAGAGATGCAAATTAAAACCATAATGAAATATTACCTCACACCTACCAGAATTTCTACAATCAAGAAATCAACAAACAACAAGTGCTGGCAAGGACATGGAGAATAGAAAACCTTCGTGCACTGTTGGTGGGAATGCAGACAAATACAGCCACTGTGGAAAACAGTATGAGTTTCCTCAAAATATTAAAAAATGGAACTGCCTTTTACCCAGTGATCCCATTTTGGGGAATATATCCTAAGAATCAACCCCCCCCAAACAAAGAAATAAAACAAAACAAAAAACAATTGAAAGAATATATGCACCCCTATGTTCATAGCAGTGTCATTTACAATAGCCAAGATCTGGAAACCACCAAAGTGCCCATTAGTAGATGAATGGATAAAAAAAGCTGTAGTACATTTATACCATGGAATACTGGTCAGCTGTAAAAAAAAAAAAAAGAAAAAAAAATGGAACTCTTACCTTTTGCAACAGCGTGGATGGACCTGGAAATTATTATGCCAAGTGAAATAAGCCAGTCAGAGAAAGACAAATACCATATGATCTCATTTATATGTGGAATCTAATAACAAAATAAACTGATAGACAAAATAGAAACAGAGGTATGGATACAGACTGACAGCTGTCAGAGGGGAGGGGAGGGCTGGTTGAAGGAAGGTAAAGGGATTAGCCAAATAACATACATCCATAACCTACAGTCACAGTCAACAGTGGTGATGGCCAGAGGGAAGGGGGTCATGGACTGGGTGGAGATGGGCAAAGAGGGGTGAAATGGGGACATCTGTAATAGTGTCAAGAAGAAAAATAAAGTTAAAAAAAGTTAGTTTAGAGAATAACAAGAGTGTTACTCTAGAAAATATTCTAGAGAATAACTCCTGATTCTCTGGACCTGATCACAGCCAGCCTCTTCTAGTGCCAGTGACTTTCTCACTGTACATTACAGATCTTTGTGTGTAAGTACTACCTTTCTCAGTTGTAAACTCTTTGCAGTTGGCTTCTCTTTTTTTTTTTAAATTTTTTTTCTTTATTGATTTTTTATTGATTTTAGAGAGAGAGGAAGGGAGAGGGAGAGAGATAGAAACATAATGAGAGAGAACACTGATTGGCCACCTCCTGTATGCCCCCCACTGGGGATTTGGCCCACAACCTGGGCATGTGCCCTGACCAGGAATTGAATCAGCAACCTGTTGGTGCATGGGTTGATGTTCAACCACTGAGCCACACCAGCTGGGCAAGCAGTTGGCTTTTCATACAATTCATCTTTGTGCCATATCCAGTGATTGCAAATAGTAGATACATACAGGAACTCAACTGTAGAAGTTCTTGACAACCATGAGTAAAAAAAAAAAAAAAATCATCTCAGTGGTGTCATGGAAAAATGCCTTAGCAGGACTCTCCAAGAATCCATTATCTCCATAGAAGCAACCAGTAAGCTGGACAAAACAAGACAGAATCCACATTTTTGGGACTCTGGATTCTCACCCAATACTTACAGTAACAAGGGTAGTGCTTAACAAAGAAAGAGGCTGCGAAAATTTCACATGTTGTAGTGCTTTTGTTGACTTGCCTACCATCCCCTACTTCCCAGCTTTCAGAAGTAACCATAGGGACAGAAGACCATGTTCTTGGTATGGCTCACTGGTGTCAGGGAGAGGGGTAGGGCGGGGTGCTGATGTGGACCTTTTTCTAAAAAACAAAACAAAAATTGTTGTTGTGCATTTTACCTGTCTGGCAGTGACCTGAGGGACTAGCTCCAAGATATCCTTTTGTTTTGCCCCTCAACTCAAGTAGCTTTCCAGGAGGCAAGTGTCAGAAGCATTTAAACATCTATACTACCTGTGGGTTCTTGGGGAGGAAGGGAAAGATGGGGCAAGTAGCAGATAGAATCAATAGTCTGCATAGGAGCAGGCTGAATAAGATGCTTGGGTTAGAACAAGGGCTTTGAAGGCCTCTCATGTGCAGTGTACATGCCAAGCCCTCACACATGCAAAGACCTGAGAGAACCCTAAGACTTATACCTATAGCTAGTTCTTGGGGTCCAGACAAGGAGGAAGTGAAGGCTGTTGTGGAATTGCAGAGAGCCTGGCCAAGCATTCAAAGGAGTGCCCCAGTTCAAAACCGACCTGCAAAGTGCAGGAGAGGGTTTTTTTTGTTTGTTTGTTTTTTTCTTTTTTGGTGCCAGATGTTTAAGTTAATGTGTCCGTCATTGGTTTGCCACTTAAACAATTAAACAGGGATTTTGGTAATCACATATGACAAGGAATACAGTCATTCCAAAAATTAAAAAAAAAAAAAGTTTGGAAAAGCTCTCAAAAATGGACAATTACAAACCTCAAAAAACAGCAACAACAAACTGTAGGGAGGGAGGAAAAAGTGATTTCCAGAGTTACTGCATTATGCTATTCTAAACGTCCAATTTTCAACAAAAGATTACAGGGCTTACCAAGAAACACTGGTAAAGGAACTACATAAATAAGTATTGGTTTGTAACTGCTTTTGTTTATATGACTTAAAAGACAAATGAATAAAACAATAATTATAAATCTATGTTGACAGGGATACATTACACAAAGATGTAATTTATGACAACATAAATGGGTGAGAAAATGAAGTGTTACAGGAGCAGAGTTTTTGTATGCTATTGACACTAAATTAGTGTCAATTAGAACGGATAATAAAAACATGATCTGATTATATACTCTCTGCAAGTGACTCATTTTAGAGCCAAAATCAGAAAACAGATTAAAATAAAAAGATGGGAAAACACATTTCATGTGTTAATAACTGACAAAATGCTGGCATGGTTATTAATATCAGAAAATGAACTTTAAATAAAAACTTGTCACCAGAGACAAAAAAGGACATTTTATGTAAATAAAAAGGTCAATCTGTCAAAAAGATATAACAATTATAAATACACATACATCAAACAGCAAATCCATCAAATCTATGAAGCAAACACTAACAAAACTGAACCACAATAAAAGTTGTAGATTTCAATACCCCCCTTTCAATAATGGATAGACAGAACATCATACCAAAGAATAAGGAAACAGAGGACTTGAACAACACTATAATGAACTAGACTTAATGGACACTCCACCCAATAGAAGCAGAACTATCATTCTTCAAAGTACACATGGAACATTCTCTAAGACAGACCATATATCTGGCCACTGAACAAGTCTCAATATATTGAAAAAGACTGAACTTTTACAAAGTATGCTTTCTGATATGAAATGTAATGAAAATTGGAATCAATAAAAAGGAAAAATTCCAAATATGTGGAAATTAAACAACATACTCTTAAAACAACCAAAAATGAAATCACAAGGAAAATTAGAAAATACTTTGAGAAAAACAAAAATACAACATGCCAAAACTTAAGGAATGTAGCAAAAGCAATGATCACACTTTATTTTTTTTATTATTATTATTTTTTTTAAGTTTTAGGAGCTTTATTAACCTGCGAAGGGACTGCAGACAACCTACTCCAATGATCACACTTTAATGCCTACATTAAAAAAGAAGAAAGACAATAAATGAATAACCTAACTCTACACATTAAGGACTAGAAAAAGAAGAGCAAACTAAACTTACTTTCCAAAGCTAGCAAACTAAGGAAATAATAAAGATTATAGCACAGATAAACAAAATATGAAAAACAACAGAATCAACAAAATCAAAAGTTGGTTCTTTAAAGAGGTCAATAAAATTCACAAACTTTCTTCTTGACAAATGAAAAGAACTCAACTAATATCAGAAATGAATGTGGTGACATTATCAACCTTTCAAAAATAAAAAATGCCAACACAGATAATTTAATTGACATGGAAAAATTCCTAGAAACATATAAATTTCCAAAACTGATGCAAGAAGAAATAGAAAATCTGTACAGATCTGTAATACATAAAGGAACTTAATCAGTAATCAAAAACCTCCCAACAAAGAAAAGGCCAGCACCAGATGGCTTCACTGGTGAATTATACAAAACATTTAAAGAAGAATTAACAACCTTCTTTCTTCCAAAATACATCAGAGAAGGGAAAACTTTCTAACTCATTCTATGAGACCAGCAATACCCTGATACCAAAGCCAGACACTGGCTCCACAAGAAAACTAGATACCAATATCCCTTATTAGTATTGATTCAAAAATCCCCAACAAAATACTAGAAAACAAAATTCAATAGCATATTATTAGGATTACTCTCCATGGCCAAGTGAGATTTATCCTACCAATGCAGGGATGTTTCAACACCTAAATATCAATCAGTATAATACACAACATTAACAGACAAAGGAAAAAAAAAACCAGGTTTTTTTCAATTGATGTAAAAAAAAAAAAAGCATTTGACAAAACTCAACACCATTTCATGATAAAAACATAGCAAACTAAGAATAGAAGGGATCTTCTTCAACACAATAAAAGGCAGGTATAAAAGCCAACAGTTAACATCATACTCAATGGTGAAAGATGAAAACGTTCCCTTTAAAATACAACAAGACAAGGATGCCCACTTCCACTGCTGCTAGTCAATATTGTACTGGAAGTTCTAGCCAGAGAAATCAGGCAAGAAAAAAGAAATAAAAAAGCATTCAAAAGGAAAAGAAGTAAAACTATCTCTATTCACAAATAACAACCTCATATATAAAAAATCCTAAAGAACACACAAAATAAGTACTAGAACTAATAAATTAATTCAGCAAAGTTTCATTAGAAAAGATCAACACAGTCAAATTGTATACCAGCAATCACCAATTCAAAAGGAAAATTAGGAAAAACAATTCCATTTACAGCATCAACCAAAAAAAAAAAAAAAACAAAACAAACAAACAAAAAAACAAACAAACAAAAAAAACCTAGGGATAAATTTAACCAAGGAAATTGAAAACTATACATATCAAAGCCAGTAAAAATTACAAAACATTACTGAAAGAAATCAAAGACATAAAGGAAAGATATTCTATGTTCATGAATTGGAAGACTTAATATTTTTAAAATTTCAATACTACCAAAAGCAAACTATAGATTCAATGCAATCGCCATCAAAATTCCAATGTCTTTTGCTTTTCCAAAAGCCAATCCTTAAATTCTCCAACTTCATAATGTTCAAAGAGAAAAGTGCAACCCTGATAGCTGTGCTTTCACTTCCATTCATAGGTAGTATTCTGAAGTTCAAATATTCATTTTAGCAGAAGTGACCTGTTGTTAATAAATACGGTCAAACCTCAGTTCTTGAATGTCTCTCATCTCAAAAAATTCAGTTCTCATCCAAGTTGTTCACGGAAAAAAATATCTCGGTTATTGAACGAAATTTTGGTTCTTGACCTGACAACTTTTTCATGCTAAAAAGTGTCTCTCAGGCCACAAAGGAGAGAATGGGAGTCAGTTTACCGTCAACATTAACATTTCAGTAAATTGTGCTGCAAATATTTTTGCTTTGTATTGCTCTTGTTGTTGGACAATTAGCACAATTTTAAAACATAGAGGCCATCAAGTGGTAATGTTGCTAAGGGTGTGAAAGAAACAACAATCACAGGCAACTGAAGAGGTAGAAAAACTGTTGTTGATTTGGATAGTGGAAAAGCAGTTGGCCGGTGACAGCATTTCAGAGGCATGATATGCGCAAAAGAGAAGATGCAGCATGCTGATGTCCCGAAAATCACCCCTGTAACGCGTGCTGAAAGTGATTAAAGCTAGGAGGGGGTGGTTTGATAAATTTAAGAAAAGAAGTGTTTGTTTATGGATTAAACAATACATTAGACATGTACTGTATATAAGAAAGTTTAAAACGGAATCATTTGGAGGTCTGGAATGAATTAATTCAATTTACATTATTTCTAATGGGAAAAAAATGATTTGGTTTACAAACAAACTGCTTCTCGAACAGCCTGCCAGAACAAGTCAAGTTCAAGAACTGAGGTTCCACTGCAGTACTTCAAAATTTCTTGTAAGTCTAGGAAATAATTTTTAATTCTCTTAGTCTTTATTCTTTTCCCATTATGTTACCATGTATGCTGTGTGCAGCCACTGAGAGATGGTGAGTCAGAGTGATTATGACATTCCCCATGTCCCAAAGGAACTTGGTTTTAGTTTTATAAGTACTTAAATTAATATTCATAAGCAAAGATTCATTCAAGTCTTCTTCATTGAGTTTTAATATAAACATTCCTGGATTATTTTGGGGTTGTAAAACAAAAGTTTGTTTCATATACAACCACAATATAATGTCAAAATCTATTTATAATACAAATGTTACCATTATATTTGCAAAACTTAAATAATAGCTGTGCTGAATATATAAGTATATATAAATCAAACCAGTATTACACAGTGCATTTTAAATTTACTTCTAAGTTTTTACTAAAGCTTCTCCACCTCTTTCAGGCCTGTCTCATCTCCTTGGCACACGGCACTAATAATGTACTCAAGGCACATTGCTTTATCTCCATGAGATGTGGTGTGAGGTAAAGAAAATGGATCATTCTGTCCTACTTCTGGGAAAAAATTCTTTGCTTGCCTTTAAACTCTCATATTTCTGAAAATGTATGTGGCTTCTACCATTAAAAAGTGCTTAACAACAATATAATTCTTAATACAAATTCTTATTGTTCATATTTCCTTATAATTATAATCAGTAGAGATGTCTTCTTTTATTTCCTGGTTTCCAAACCAAATATATTTTTTCAATTAAATTTATTGGGGTGATATGGGTTAATAACATTATGTTTCAAGTGTACAATTTTATAATATATTATCTACATATTACATTGTGTGGTTATCACCTGAAGTCTAGTCTCCCTCAGTCACCATATATTTGACCCCCTTTACCCTCTTCCATGCTCCCCTAACCCTCTTCCCCTCTGCTAACTACCCTCTGTTGTTTCTGAGCCAAACCAAGTATCTTTATTCAGCAAGAATCACAGGGTTGAAGTTTGGACCACAGGTATGAGTCAGAGATGCAGTACCTAGGTGTGTCATCAGGACATTTACTACCCTGAGGAGTTGTGCAAATGTCTTATGAACAGTGTATACTGTATTTTTTTTATTGCACACTCGTGGTTTCTGATTGAATTTTCAAGCAGACAGCTTTGAAATCAGACTCATACAAAACAGTCATCTGGTAACAATGAACTTTTTTTGACATAAAAAGTAGTTATTAGAAAACAAGGTTTCCGGTATTATGGGGACCTAGTTAATGAATATATCCCACATTATCAGGTGTCAAGAGAAAACTGGTTAATTAGTAGGCTTATTTTGGTTGTTTTTATGCTATGGCAAAAAATCTTTTTTTTTTTAATTGTTGAAAGTATTACAGATGTCCCCCCTTCCCTCCTGGCATTGACCCCCTCCTCCCCACTCCCCTCCTGCTTTCCCCAAACTATTGTCTGTGTCCATTAATTATGCATATATGCATATAAGCCCTTTGGTTTATCTCTTCCCAACCCCCCACCTCTCTTCCCTCTGAGGTTTGTCTGTTCCTTACTTCCATGTCTCTGGATCTCTTTTGATTGACAGCTTATTTTGTTCATGATATTCCATAAATAAGTGAGATCATGTGGTACTTGTCTTTCTCTGACTTGCTTATTTCACTCAGCATAATACTCTCCAGGTCCCTCCATGTCGTCTCAAAGGGTAAGAGATTTTTTTTTTCTTAGAGCTGCATAGTATTCCATTGTGTAAAGATACCACAGCTTTTTTATCCACTTGTCTACAGATGAAAACTTGGGTTGTCTCCAGATCTCAGCTATTGTAAATAGCACTGCTAGGAACATAGGGGTACATATATTCTTTCTGATTAGTGTCTCAGGCTTCTTAGGATATACTCCTAGAAGTGGAACCACTGGATCTAAAGGCAATTGCATTTTTAATTTCTTAACAAAACACCATAGTGTTTTCCATAGTGGCTGCGCCAGTCTGCGTTCCCACTAGCAGTGTACTAGAGTCCCCTTTTCTGCACATCCTCATCAGCACTTGTTTTAAGATTTCTTGATGGCAGCCATTCTGGCAGGTGTGAGGTGATACCTCATGGTCTTTTTAATTTGCATCTCTCTGCTGATTAGTGATGTTGAGCATTTTTTCATGTCTCCTGGCCATTTGTATGTTCTGTTTGGAGAAGTGTCTATTCAGGTCACCTGCCCATTTTTAAATTGGATTGTCTTCCTGTTGTTGAGTTATATGAGTACTTTATATATTTTGGATATTAACCCTTCATCCAATGTATCATTGGCAAATATGGTCTCCCAGAGAATGGATTCCCTTTTCATTTTGATGCTAATTTCTTTTGCTGCGCAGAAGCTTTTTAGATTGATGTAGTCCCATGTGTTCATTTTTTTTCCCTTTGTTTCTCTTGCCCTAGGCAATGTATCAGTGAAAATTCTGCTACATGGGATGTCTGAGATTTTTCTGCCTACATTTTCTTCTAGGATTTTTATGGTTGCACGAGTTACATTTAAGTCTTTTAACCATCTTGAGTTTATTCTTGTGTATGGTGTAAGTTGGTGGTCTAGTTTCATTTTTTTGCATGTCCCTAATTTTCCTAACACTATTTATTACACAGACTGTCTTTACTCCACTGTATGCTCTTGCCTCCTTTGTTGAATATTAATTGCACATATTATCTTAGGTTGGTCTCTAGGTTCTCTGTTCTGTTCCATTGATCTACAGTCGTCCCTCGCCACTTCGAGCTCCGACTTTCGTGGCTTCAGTATAGTATTTGGAAAATATTGCAATAGCGTGAAGCCACGAAAGTCAAAAGTCGGAGCACGAAGTGGCGAGGGACGACTGTATATAAAGAAAGAATCCTACTTTGCGGAAATTTATTTATCGCGGTAGAGTCTGGAACTTATTAACTGCGATAAACAAGAGCTGACTGTATATACCTGTTCTTGTGCCAGTACCAGGCTGTTTTGACTATGATGGCTTTGTAGTATAGTTTGATATCTGGTATTGTGATCCTTCCCAATTTATTCTTCTTTTTCAAGATTGCTGTGGCTATTCGGGGTCTTTTTTGGTTCCATATAAACTTTTGGAGTATTTATTCTAGATCTGTGAAATATGCTGTTGCTACTTTAATAGGGTTTGCATTGAATCTATAGATTGCTTTGGGTAGTTTTCTGAGAACAGGTCTTTTACCTCCTTGGTTAAGTTTATTCCTAGGTATCTTATTTTGTTATTGTTGTTGTAATGGTAAATGGGTTGTTTTTTTAGTTTCTCTTTCTAAATGTTCATTATTGGTGTGTAAGAATGCCATAAATTTCTGGATGTTAATTTTGCATCCTTCTACTTTGACAAATTCATTTATTAAGTACAGTAGATTTTTAATGGAGTCTTTAGGGTTTTCTATGTACAATATCATGCCATTTGTGAATGAGTTTCACTTTCCTTTCCAATTTGGATGCCTTTTATTTTTTCTTCTTGTCTAATTGCTGTGGCTGACTCTCCATACTATGTTGAATAAAAGTGGTGAAAATGGGCATCCCTGTCTTGTTCCTGTTCTTTTTTTTTGTTTCTGTTTTTAAATTTTCTTCCCCTTTATTGATTTTAGAGAGAGAGAGAGAGGGAGAGATAGAAACATCAATGAAAAAGAACATCGAGTGGCCACTTCCTGCATGCCCCTCATTGGGGATCAAGCCCACAACCTAGGCATGTGTCCTGACCAGGAATTGACCAGCGACCTCTTGGTGCATGGGTCAACGCTCAACCACTGAACCACACCGGCTGGACTTGTTCCTGTTCTTAAGGGTAATGCTTTAATTTTTACTCATTGAGTATGATGTTGGCTGTAAGTTTTTCATATATGGCCTTTATTAGGTTGAGACATGATCCCTCTATTTCCACTTTCTTGAGCATCTTTAACAGAAATGGGTGCTGGATTCTGTCAAATGCTTTCTCAGCTTCTATTGATATGATCATATGGTTTTTATCTTTCATTTTGTTTATATGGTATATCACATTTATTGATTTGTGAATACTGTACCACGCTTGCATCCTTGGGATGAATCCCACTTAGTCATGGCGAATCATTTTTGTAATATATTGCTGGATCAGATTTGCTAATATTTTGTTGAGGATTTTGGCATCTATGTTCATCATATATATTGGCCCATAGTTTTCTTTTCCTTTATTGATTTTAGAGAGAGAGAAAGTGAGAGGGAGAGAGAGATAGAAACATCATTGACAGAGAACATCAATTGGCCTCCTCCGGCATGCCCCCCCGCCCCTCACTGGGGATCAGGCCCACAACTTGGGCATGTGTCCTGACCAGGAATCGAATCAGAGACCTGGTGCATGAGTCGATGCTCAACCACTGAGCCACATGGGCTGGACTAGTTTTCTTTCATTGTAGTGTCTTTATCTGGTTTTGGAATTAGGATTATGCTGGCCTCATAAAAAGAGCTTGGAAGTCTTCCTTCCTCTTGAACTTTTGGAATAGTTTGAGGAGAATAGGTGTTAGTTCTGCTTTGAATGTTTGATTAAACTCTCCTGTGAAGCCACCTGAACGTGGGCTTTTGTTTGCTGGGATTTTATTGATTACAGCTTCAATTTCCTTATTTGTTATTGGTCTGTTCAAGTTTTCTGACTCTTTCCAGTTCAGTTTTGGTAGACTGTGTGATTCTAGGAATTTTTCCATTTCGCCTAGGTTGTCCAATTTGTTGGTGTATAATTTGTTCGTGGTATTTTGTAACAATCCTTTGTATTTCTGTGGTGTCAGTTGTTATTTCTCTTTCATTTCAGGTTTTATTTATTAGGGTCCTCTGTTTCTTGGTGAGTCTGGCTAAAGATTCATCAATCTTGTTTACCTTTTCAAAGAACTAGCTCTTTGTTTCATTGATCTGAATTTTTTTAGCCTCTATGTCATTTATTTCTACTCTGACCTTCATTATTTCTTTCCTTCTACTTGCTCTGAGTTTTTCTTTCTTTTTGTTTACTTTCTAGTTCTTTAAGTTGTAGGATAGAAAGTCAATTAGAAATTTTGCTTGTTTCTTGAGGTAGGCCTGTAGTGCTATGAACTTCCCTTTCAGGCCTGCTTTCGCTGCATCCCATAGATTTTTTGTTGTTCTGTGTTCATTTTCATGAAGTTTTAAATTTCTTTCTTGATCTCCTTGGTAACCCATTCATTGTTTAACAATATGCTATTTAGCCTCCATGTGTTTGAATGTTTTTATTATAATTAATTTCTAGTCTCATGCCATTGTGATCTGAGAAGATGCTTGATATGATTTCAATCTTCTTGAAATTTGTACAGACTTTTTAGTTTGTGTCCTAACACGTGGCCTATCTTTGAGAATGTCTAGAAGGCACTTGAGAAGAATGTGTGTTCTGCTGTTTTGGGGTGTAATTCTTTGTAAATATCTTTTAAATCTACCTAACCTAGTGCATCATTTAGGGTCTTTGTTTCCTTGTTAACTTTTTGTCCAGAGGTTTATCCAGTGATAGTGGGGTGTGAAGTTCCCTGCTGTCAACTTCTCCCTTGAAGTCCTTCAGAAGTTTTTAAAATATATTTTGGTGCTCCTATATTGGGTACATATATGTTTACCAAGGTTATATCCTCCTGTTGGATTGATCCTTTTAATATTACGTAGTGGCCTCTTTGTCTCTTATTATGGCCTTCATTTTGAAATCTATTTTATCAGATATGAGTATTGCTACTCCAGCTCCTTTTTCATTTCCATTTGCTTGGAAAATTTTTTCCATCCCTTCACTTTCCACCTGTTTGAATCTTTTGTTGTGAAGTGGGTCTCTTGTAGACTACATATATATGGGTCATGTATAGCAAAAAATCTTTACCAGATCATGTGTATACTAGATTTTCACATATAGGATCACTTATTTTTCTTTAAAGATGAAATTTCTTTGAATAGATTCTATTTTTTAGGAACATAAAGGTTTATTTTTAATGTCACAATGCAGTCAACTTGTAATTAACAGAATAAATTTATCAAGTAATATAACAACATATTTTATAAGATGAACATTTTGCTTTTGAAACTGCATAAAAGCTATATATTCTTTTGGGAATAAACTTTAATATTTCATATTCTTAAGATTATTATTTCTCAAAATCATACAAGTTTCCAAATATAAGTGTTTGAAAAAAACAGTAATAAAAAGCTCAAGCCAACTTTTTGAAAACAGTCCCAGGTATGTGGAGGTATTAGGGGAGGGGTAGAGATGTGAATGGAAAGAAAGTCATTTAAAAAAAAAAATTATTTGATCTTATTCTTCTAAAATGCATGTTTTCTCTCCAAATGAGGTACCCAATTCATATAGGTATTTATTTGATTTTCCTAGACTTGAAAATGCTTAGTGCTATCCCTTTCATCATACCTGGAATTTTTGAAGTTACCTTGAATCTATTTTCCCATTGTGGATCAGGGAAGCAAAAGTGAGTGCTGAGACTGGTTTTTGTGTGTGTTTGTTTTTTAATTTCTCCTAAATACTTTTTCTAACAGAGAACAACAATTCTTATCATAAAATGTCAAAACTAGAAGAGACTAAAATGAAAGAAAATGATATAAAAATATCCTAAAATATCAAATGCAATAATTTCTAAATATAACAGGTTATACCTTTACCTGCTGTTATTATTCCTGTACTGCTAATACAATGTAACAATCCAGTTACACTGTTGGCTTTACTCTCACAGTCTTAGTGATGAGGTTTCTGGGTGTCATTTACAATGTGCCATAATTACCAATGAAAACACTGAATGGAATATTCACACTTACACCATTTATTAAGATACCTGTTTTATCTAAGTCATCACATTTGAAATATGCTATAATCTTTATAGGTGTATGAGCCTGGATATTTATCTTTCTATTAAAAGTCTATTATAACCCTAACCTAATTTTTATTATAACTCAATTATTCATTCACTTCAATATTCACTTATTCATCATGATCTTTTCTTCTCTTTTGTGCTTCAGGAAAATCAGCTCATTGAAAGTTTAGCAGAGTCTTTAAACACTTTCATATTTTTTATCTGCTGATTCCCACAGACCTCACATCCAGGGCTCCCACCCTCCCCAAGTTCTGCCAAGGATGTTGGGGTCAGTTGCCTGGTCAATCAAGCACTTCACTTGAGCCTCTTCTGAAAGTCCACTCTCTGGTTCTTGGGCACGAATGTTGTGATCCTTGTTTCCTCGAGCTACAGCCACATAATCAACAAAGGCAGGTGCCTTCTCATGGCCCAGACGTAACTCATCACTGGAAAAAATATTAAATACAAAAACACAAACTATTCATTATTTTTCCTTTGTTGCCCACATTCCTAGCTATCAAACATTCCCTATCATCACTTATAGAATATCCTTGTTGCTCATAACCTTGAGGTCAAAAGATTCAATTTGTAGAAAAACAGAACATGAATAATGCTATTAATGTTTGCCTACAAGTTTTTGTGACCAGTATATGCTTTGATTTCTCTCGGGTGTATACTGAAGGGTTGATTTGATGAGTCAAATGGTAATTCAAAGTTTAAATTTCTGAGGAACTGCCAGACTGGTGTTTTCCACAGCAGTTGCACCATTTTACCTTCCTACTAACATCACAAGCTAAATGTAAAGTTCTCAGCATTTTGTAGAGCATTTAGTAATTCATCAGTACATGGTACCATCGCAATTTTGTCTGTTTTTTCCATAAATAATAATCTTACCAAGTAATAACTGCTGGATTTACACCTGTTAACTTTCTCTTAGCATAACGTATTTTCTGCCGGGGATACCAATTTTTTTCTGTTACATTTGTTTCTTGAATCCATGATCCTCCCTTTTTCAGCATTTTCTGTTCAAAATTCTAAAGGAAAAGAACACAATTTTTTTGCTTACTATAATAGTATATATGATCACATTCAAACAGATAAAATAAGTAATGATCTTAAAGTAAAAAAAATCTCTATAACTGGGGAGAACTCTGTAGCTTTTTATACAAATTCTAATAGTAGTACACATAAATGACAGTGATCTTGGGGACCGTAGTTAGGTTTAAAATATCACTCCCTATATAAAGGGTGCCTTTGCTAAGCTTCATGCTTTTGGGGCTGTATTATAAAGAACCCTTGAGATTTAAGAAAGCACTATTTGTCTTTATGATCAAGGAAGACCTCATGTGGAACAGATTTTAAAATAAAAGGTGTCTCTGATAGAAATTGAATCCACCAACAAATGGGTCTGTAGTTCCTCTTCCAGTTAGAAATACACTCAATTAAAACAACAGTTTTGTCCAAATAAAGGTTATGTTTCTTATCTGGTTTTTAGACCAAATGATTCCAAAGTTAATTTCGAGAAATGCTCTATAAAACCCTGTAAATATATTTTTAAACATTTTTCGTTATTGATTTTAGAGAGAGGGGAAGGGAGAGGGAGAGAGATAGAAACATCAGAGAACATCGATCAGCTGCTTCTTGCATGCCCCCCACTGGGAATAGGCCCGAAACCTGGACATGTGCCCTGACTAGGAATAGAACCGGTGACCTCTTGGTGCGTGGGTCGACGCTCAACCACTGAGCCACACCGGCCAGGCTGTAAATATTTTAGTAAACATATTTTGGTGCATTTCCATCATATAAAAGTAGATGGCAGATAAATTATTGATACATTGTAATAAAAGTGAAAATGCATATAAACAACCCTACTTTCCAGTCGAAGGAAGGTTCCTTTACAAACACGTCCATGGTGGTAGTAAGTAGGTCAGGGTGTGAGCGGAATGCTCTCAGTGCGTGAACCATGACACTGTACATAACACTTGTTTCTTTCATCGGTAACATGAGATTGATAAATTGGCTAGTTAGACGAAAAGGCATCAGCTCAGGGACTGGCAGAAACTAAAGAAATAAAAACATATGCAAGAAACAGAATATATTAACTAGAAACCTCAAAGTAACAGGCACAGACAAAACATCTTCCCATAGTTCCTATTCACATTTAGTGAGAATATGAACTCTTCTCTTCTCAAAATCAGCTACACAGGTATGAATTTACTGTCCCCAAGAGTAAACAACAGAATCACCCTAGCACTGCAAAAACCTATGTGCACAGAGACACACAGCCTACAGAGATTTAGAAGTGTTATTTAAAACATTCAGAGTTTAAAGCCAGAGAAAACATTTGTATCATATCTTATATAAGATATATTGATTATGCAGTTTCATAAAACTTCCTTATATTCTTCCCTTTCTATAGGAACACATTTTGTTCTTAGCTCTGATTATATAATTTGTCATCACACCTTCTTTAACCTGTCTGAACCAGGACAAAATGAAGTTGGGAATATACCTTTCTACAAGAATGTAAAATTTCATGTTCATGACAAAGCTGACTCAACTGATATGTCATTTCTTCTTTAAAAACTATCCATTTCCAGAGGGTATTACAAAGTCCTATGACAACTGTAAGGTAGCCAAGAACCACGAGAGCAAGTTGAGCATACCTGAGTAGCTGATCCAAATGCATGTCCAAAGTCAATTCCGATCATTCCACCTGTCTCCATGTTCACCAAGAAATTGTTCAGATGTCTGTCTCCAATGCCCAGAATCCAGTGGCTGACGCACATAAGAGCATGAGAGCTGGCGAAGTGGGAGCGCAGTGCCAGGAAGGCCTCAGGGCCCGTGCTCATCCTCAGAAAGGCGCGCCTGGGAGAGGGAGACACAGCTCTGGGGTCTCTGCTCCACTACCAGCTGGCTGAGACAGTCAGAAGTATACTTACTTTAAGAGACCAGTTGGCACTTTACTTTCTCTTTTTCTGAAAGATGTGACTGTTTCAGTGCAACTAGCTTTCCTACGATTTAATAATAGAAAATGTCTAAGTAAAACAAACGTCTTGTGACTGGAAATTTAAAAGTATTTACATTGAAGCTCAAATATCAAATAACTACATTTTGATGATCTCTCTGAGGTAAAACTGTCTAAGAAACAAAAGTATATATGCAACTTTGAGCATCATGGACTAGTTATAAAAAGGAAAATCAAAACAAACTTACTTATACATGAGCATGTAAGCACCAGCGTCACATTTTCCAGATATCTTTGTCAGCCAATTTCTATATTCAAATTGTGGGGCTTTGGGATCACTAAGAAATAGGAAAAAGGAATCAGCATTAGGAAGATATTTAGCATTATATGATTTTAGAGGCAAAGGTCACTAAGAATTCATTGAAAAATAGTGAAGAGGCAGAGAAAATGAATATGACTTTTAATCATATTTAATATTAACACTGAATCCATGTTACTCCAGATCTAGAATTTCAATATATCATTATTCATTCTTAATTTCTAAAGAAATCAAAGATATTTCCTGTGTAAAAGTTCATACACAAAACAATCAAATGCAATAATTTTCCCACTTTATTTTATTATTTTTTTATCCTCGCCCGAGGACATTTTTGCGTTTATCTTCAGATAGAGTGGGAGGGAGAGGGGGGAAGAGAGAGAGAGAGAAACATCAATGTGAGAGGGACACATCGACTGGTTGCCACCCACACGACCCCAACCAGGGCAGGGACAAACTGCAACCAAGGTACATGCCCTTAGCGGGAACTGAACCCGGGTCTCTCTGGCCTGCAGGCCGACGCTCTAATTGCTGAGCCAACCCGGCCAGGGCCATTTTCCCACTTTATACAGACAGAAACAGGATGACCTAAACATAAGAGTTTATGACCTTGGCATATGGTTCTAGAAATCTTGTCCTAGAAAAGAACCATAACAACAGGACGGTAGTACTATATTCAACTTATTAAAATAGGCAAGAAATGGTAAACCATATTACTACTTCAAACAAAAACACCACAAATTATTTGTTCTAGTCAGATTAAGTCTGTTTTTGTCATTATTTAAAACAATGCCATATCCTTTTTCACCATTTCCAGTATGCAGATACCTACCAAAACCACATTAGATGACAACATATTTGAATTGAATTTCAAAAGCTGTTTTCAATAATGCTTCCTAGTCAAAAGGCAGTATCTGGGGCTTTTGGAAACAATGTAATATTTGTGTGTTTAGGCACTTTTGGGTTTGTGTCAAAAGCTTTAATAAGATTTCCTTAAAAAATCCAAAGATAGAACAATTATGAAACATATTAACAGTTCAATCACTTAAGTTGAATCTTTTCTGAGTTGCTACTAAGTTAATTTCATAAATAGACACTACATTTCCAACTAAATTCTCTACTAGTTTCAATTGGGATGAAAATCTTTAATTTGAAAAACTGTAATAGGTAAAGAAAAAATAGCAATGATTTTTAGTAACGGAGGGTGGATGTGTCTTCTTTTTAAAAAGTAGAGGGGATTTGAAGATGGTGGTGGATTAAGTGGAAGCTACATGGGCTTTCTCCCAGGACCAAACTGGAATTACAACTAAAATATAGAAAACATTCTAAATAACCAAATGAAGACTATCTGGAGAGAACCCTTATAACAAAGGATGCAAAGAGGAGGCCACATTGAGACTGGTAGGAAGTGTGGAGGAAAGAGAGGTCTGACCGGGCTTCTGTAGGCAGCAGCTTAAGTTCCACAGGGATATCTCAGCTGCAGGGTGTTCCCTCTGAGAAGTCTGGGGTCTAAACCCCTAGGTAGGCTCCCCAGTCCAGAGTAACAGAACTGGGAAAGGTGTCCATATAACTTCTGGCTGTGAAAAGCACCAGAGGTTCTGTATGGCAGGGAGAGATGGCTAAAAATACAGGCACCCTCTTAAAGAGGCAACACTAAATTTCATTTGTAGCAACTCATCTTGGGTTCTGGTAGAGGGAGGGCAGAGTGGACTAAAGCTGGGTGAGAAGTGGCTTGGGTTGGTGGCTCTGGGGAGAGAGCTGAGAAGACGGTAACCAGGATTCCTGTGCTGACTCATTCTCTCATGCTACAGAGCCATTTTTCTCAGGCAGAACTCTGCCATCCAGGCAGCTTTAGCCTGGGAGGAAGCAAGAGCCCCACTGTTGGAAACCCTTTCCCCCGACCTTGTGCAGTTTATACCCGAGGCTCATTAAGTGACTAAGACTAACAGTCAGACTGCAGGCAGAGGCAGATCTCTGGTTGCTTTGAGTCTTTGCTTGATCTGCTCCTGGACACAGGACTAGTAAAAGCAGACCTTGGTGTATGACTTGGCCCTGTCCACGTGCACCCAGCCCAAGCAGAGAGAGTCACAAGCTGTAAATCTCTCATAGCTCCAAACACAGTAGGGCCAGTCATAAATAGCATCTGACAATGGCCTGCACTAGAGAATAGGCCCAAAGCCAATAAACCCAGTGGCTACCTTCAGACAACAACAGAGCAGGATAAAATTAGCTTCAAAAGTAGTATATCCACAGGGAGATATTGGTAGCCTCTAAACCCTGCTGAGAGAAATTCTGCTTTGTGTGATTAGTGCCTGAAGAGCAGCCTGTACACTGTGCTGGGGGTTGAGACTCACTGTCAGATAGCATGAGGGTCAAGCCCATGCACAAATGGGCCAATAATAATGAAGACTCCATTACAACAGGAAGGCTCACAAACTAGCACAAGGGACATTATTTGAGCACCCAGTTCTGGTGATAAGGGAGACTGTGCCACTGGGTCCCACAGGTTATCTACTACATAAGGCTACCCTACAAAGATTGGGAGTCATAGCAGATCTACCTAATGCATAGAAACAAACCCAAACAGGCAGCCAGAATTGGGAGACAAAGAAACAAGCCCAAATGAAAGAACAAAAGAGTTCTCCAGAAGAAAACCTAATGACATGGAGACAGAAATTTATCAGACATAGAGTTCAGACTAATGATTAAAAGGATACTCAACAGCATGAGAAAAGATATAGAAACTATGAAAAACAAGTCAGAAGTAAAGAATTACATAGCAGAAATAAAGACTACACTGGATGGAATAAACAGCAGATGAGGAAGCTGAGGAGCAGATCAGCAAATTAGAAGGCAGGATAGGAAAAAATCAGAGAACCAAAGAGAAAAAACAACTAAAAAAAAAAAAAAAAGGGACAGTTTAAGGAATCTGTGGGACAACATAAAACACAACAATATCTGTATCACAGGAGTACCAGAAGGAGAAGAAAGTGAGCCAGAGAGACAGAATCTGTTTGAAGAAATAATGGCAGAAAAATTCCTTAACCTCATGAAATAAAAAGTCATACAAGTGCACGAAGCACAGAATCCCAAGCAAAAAGAACCCAAAGAGGCCCATGCTAAGACACATCATAATTAAGATGCCCAAAATTAAAGACAAAGAGAGAAAAGGAACTATCATAAGGCTGTCAGCTGATTTCTCAACCGAAACACTACAGGCCAAAAGGGAATGACATGAAGTATTCAAGGGAATGAAAAGCAAGGATCTGAAGCCAAGACTAATTTATTCAGCAATGTCATCATACAAAATAGAGGGTGAAATAAAGAGCCTACTTCAAAACACAAGAAAAATCTCTAATAAACTATTTAACTTTAAATTTAAAGAATTAGAAAGAGAACTGCAAGAAAATCTCACAGTAGAAGGAAGGAAATAATAAAGATCAGAATGGAAATAAAGACCAAAAAAAAAAAAAAAAACCAAATAAATAAAGGTCAATAAAACCAAGACCTGGTTCTTTTAAAAGTTAAATAAGATCAATGAACTTCTAGCCAGACTCATGAAATAAAAAACAGAAACAAAGAGACAGGATCAAAATCAATAAAATCAGAAATGAAAGAGGTAAAGTAACATGAAGTAACAACTGACACCACAGAAATACAAATATTTCTGACACCACAGAAATATTGTAAGAAAATTATAACAACTATATGCCAACAAATTGAACAACATGGGAGAAATAGACAAATTCCCAGAAACATACAATCTTCCAAAATTGAATCAGGAAGAATCAGAAAACCTAAATAGACCAATATCAACTAATGAAATTCAAGCTGAAGAAAAAAAAAAAAAAAGCTCCCAACAAAAAAAGTCTTGGAGGGACAGCTTCACAGGGGAGTTTTACCAAACATTCAAAGAAGAACTAACATCTATCCTCCTCAAACTAATTCAAAAAATTAGGAGGAAGGAAGACTTTTAAGCTCTTTATATAATGCCAGCATTATCCTAATTCTAAAACCAGGTAAAGACACTACAAAGAAAGAAAATTACAGGCCAATATCCCTGATGAACAGAGATGCCAAAATTCTCAACAAAATATTAGCAAATCGATCCAGCAATATATTAAAAAGATTATTCACCATGACCAAGTGGGACTGATCCCAGAGATGCAAGACCAGTACAATATTCGCAATTCAATAAATGTGATACATCACATAAACAAAATGAAAGAAATGAAAGATAAAGATCATATGATCATATCAATAGACACAGAAAGAGCATTTAAAAAACAAAAAAAGCACCCATTTTTGATAAAAATTCAGCGAAGTGAGAAGAGGAATCACATCTCAACATAATAAAGGCCATTTATGAAAAACCTACAGCCAACATCATACTCAATGGGCAAAAACTTAAAGCATTTCTCTTAAGAACAGGAACAATACAGGGTTGTCTGCTTTCACCACTCTTTATTCAACACAGTACTGGAAGTCCTAGATACAATGATCAGACAAGAAGAATAAATAAAAGGCATCAAAATTGGAAAGGAGGAAATAAAACAGCCATTATTCACAAAAACATGATCTCGTATATAGAAAACCTGAAAGACTTGACCAAAAAACTACTAGATTTAATAAATAAATTTAGCAGTGTAGCAGGACACAAACTTAACATCCAGAAATCAATGCCATTTTCATACACCAATAATAAACTCTCAGAAAGAGACTAAAAAAAAGTACCATTTACCATTGCAACAAAAAAAATTAAGATACCAGAAATAAACTTAACTGAGGTAAAGGACCTATTCTCAGAAAACTACAGGACATTGAAAAAAGAAATAGAGGAAAATATTAAAAAGTGGAAGCATATACCATGTTCATGGATTGGAAGAGCTAACATCATTAAAATGTCCATTCTACCCAAAGCAATCTCTACATTCAACACAATCCCTATTAAAATAACAATGACATATTTCATTAATCTAGAAAAAATACTCCAAACATTTATATGGAAACCAAAAGACCCAAATAGCCACAGAGATCTTTAAAAAAAAGAACAAAATAGGAGGGATCACAATACCAGATATCAAATTATACTACAAAACCACTGTAATCAAAACAGCCTGGTACTGTCACAAGAACAGGCATATAGATCAGAGGAAGAGAACAGAGAACCCAGAAATCTAACCACACCATTATGGTCAATTAATATTTGAGAAAGGCCTTAGAGGGAAGGAGGGTAGAAGGAGTTGGGAAGAGATAAACCAAATAACTTATATGCACATATGCATAACCAATGGAGAGAGACTATAGTTTGGGGAAAGCAGGAGGGGGGTGAGAGTGGGGAGGAGGGGGTCTGTGGGGGAAAAAGGGAGGAACACCTGTAATACTTTCAACAATAAAGGTAAAATAAAAAAAAATTTGAGAAAGGCGGTAAGAGCATACAATGGAGTAAAGACAGTCTCTTCAACAAATGGTGCTGGGAAAACTAGACAGACACATGCAAAAAGATGAAACTAGACCACCAGCTTACACCATACACAAGAATAAACTCAAGCCTGGCCAGTGTGGATCAGTGGTTGAGCATCAACCCATGCACCAAGAGGTCGCCAGTTCGATTCCTGGTCAGGGCCCATGCCCAGGTTGTGAGCCTGATCCCCAGTGGGGGGCATGCAGGAGATGGCCAATCAATGTTCTCTCTCATTAATGTTTCCATCTCTCTCTCCCTCTCCCTTCCTCTCTCTATAATATCAATAAAGAAAAAAGAAAATAGTTAAAAAAATAAAAAGAATAAACTCAAAATGGATTTAAGACTTAAATGTAAGTCGTGAAACCATAAAACTCCTAGACGAAATCACAGGCAGCACAATCTCAGACATCATACATAGAATTTTCACTGATATATTGCCTAGGGCAAGAGAAGCAAAGGAAAAAATAAACAAATGGAATTACATCAAAATAAAAAGCTTCTGCACAGGAAAAGAAACCATCAACAAAATGAAAAGCGATCCCACTGTATGGGAGAACATACTTGCCAATGATATCTCTGATAAGGGGTTAATTTCCAAAATGTATAAAAAACTGATATGACTTCACAAAAAGAAGACAAACAATCCAGTTATAAAATGAGCAGAGGACCTAAATAGACACTTCTCCAAAGAGAACATACAGATGGCCAATAGACATATGAAAAAATGCTCAATGTCAATACATATCAGAGAGATTCAAATTAAAACAATGAGGTATGACTTCACACTTGCTAGAATGGCTACCATCAACAAATCAACAAATGATAAGTGCTGGTGAAGATGTGGAGAAAAAGGAACCCTAGAACCACTGCTGGTGGGAATCCAGACTGGTGCAACCACTATGGAAAACAGTATGGAGTTTCCTCAAAAAATTAAAAATAAAACTGCTATTTGATCCAGTGATCCCACTTCTAGGAATATATCCTAAGAAGCCTGAAACATCAACCAGAAAGAATATATGCACCCCTATGTTCATAGCAGCACTATTTATAATAGCTAAGATCTGGAAAGAGCCCAAGTACCCATCAGTAGATGAGTGGATAAAAAGCTGTGGTACATATACACAATGGAATGCTATGCAGCTGTAAAAAAGAAGGATCTATTACCCTTTGAGAGGGCATGGAGGGACCTGGAGAGCATGATTCTAAGTGAAATAAGCCAGTCAGAGAAAGACAAGTATCACATAATCTCACTTATATGTGGAATCTAATATATGAAATAAACTGACGAACAAAATAGATCCAGGGACATGGAAGCATGGAACAGATTTATGAATCTCAGAGGTATGGGGGGAGGCATGGTGGGAAGAGGTTAACCAAAGAACTTATATGCATATATGCATAACTGATGGACAAAGACAATACTGCCATGAAGGCCTGGGGCCAGTAGGAGTGGGGTATAAGGGGTCTATGGGGAATTAAGGGGGGGACACCTGTAATACTTTCAACAATTAAGATAAATTAAATATATATATATATATTTATGGAGGAAAGTAATTTATACAATTCCATATTTGAAAAGCACTTTATACTCTATTGATACCTATGTTTATCTTATGTATTTTACATTACTATCCCATCTTACAAATGGAGGCATGGGAATAAGGGAAAGGTGAGTCAGAACCACTGTGAGTTAGTATCAGTGCAAGCTTTGGAATTTCTGAGTCCAAGAAGTACTGTTCATCAGTTCTCCTGTCTTCCAGGGAAGGGAGAAACAATTCTAGACAAAGGACGCAAATTATTGGAATTAAAAGTTGCTAAACACTGTCCTATGTAGCAACTATGACCCACAAATAAGAGTTTGATCAAGATAATTAATTTTATAGAAATTTCATGACTGATGAGAATATTGTTCTGATGGAAATAATTTCAGGAGAGAATAAGAGTACAATGAATAGAAACAGGCCCTTAAGCTATTTGTTACTATTTCTTCTTCCTTTCTTCTATAGCTTGTCATTAAAACTTGTCAACTCTTGATTTTATCTTCAGATAGAGTGGAAGGGAAGCAGGGAGGGAGAGAGAAGAAGAAACATCGATGTGAGAGAGACACATCGACTGGTCGCCTTCCGCATGACCCCAACCAGGGCCGGGGACCGAGCTGCAACCGAGGTATGTGCCCTTCATCAGGATAGAACCCATGACTTTTTGGGCCTTGGGCCGACGCTCCAACCACTGGGCCAAATTGGCCAGGGTTTTAATGCTTGGTCTTAAAAATAACCACTGCTGAGATTTCAAAATGGCGGTGCAGTGAATGGAAGCTACGGAGACCATCTCCCAGGACCAAACTGGAATTACAACTAAAATAAAGACATATTGTCAGGAAAAAGCAACAGAAAAGCAGCTGGAGAGGATGCATATAACCAGGGACAGGAAAAAGGACACTGAATTGAGCCTGGTAGGAACTGTGGAGGTGCAAAAGGGTGGGCCGGGAGCCCACAGACAGCAGTTGTTTTAGCTGTGAGCAGGTCCCTTGGGGTTAAAATCCCAAGTGGGTTGCACAGCACAGAGGGCTGGGACAGAGCACCAAATTACCTACAGCCACTCACCCTGGACTCTGGCAGAGGGAGATTGGACTGGATTGGAACTGTGTGGTGACTCAGGAGGTTGGAGAGGGGAGAGGGCATTGGGAGTTTTTTGCTGAATCCCTCCCTCACAGGACAGTAGCCATCTTACTCAAAGAGCCCCTTTCCAGAGCCCTGGGAAGAAGCAACACCTTCTCCCTCAGATATTTAACACCACCTGGTCAGGGCAGAGAAATGCAAATTGAGGCTCAACATCAGCCAGCAAGCATCTGACCCACCCTCTGGAAATCTTCTTACCCTGAACACCTGAGGGGAGTTTTTCACTCAGTTGAGGGCTACAACCCAAAGCTCATCAAGTAACTGAGACTAATAGCTTCCAGGCAAAAAGCTAGAGGATAACTGAACCTTTCCTGGGCTTGCAAATCTACCCAGGAAAGTAAGACTTGAAAGTGGTGTTTAGCATGGGTCCTCCCATACCCATCCAAACCCCAAAGAAGGAGCCACAATCAGCAAAACACCAACACACACAGGGAAAACTGCTCCAAAACCTACTCAGATAGCTAAAATGGCTAAACACAGAAACAAATCCCAAATGAAAGAATAAGAGAACTCTACTGAAGATGAAATCAATGAAATGCAGTTAAGCAAGGTATCAGAGGTAGAGTGCAGAGCAATGATAATGAGGAAGCTCAACAGCATGAGTAAAGATATAAAAACATTGAAAACCAACCAATTGGAAATGAAGAATGACATAGCAGAAATAAAGAACACACTGGAAGGAATAACCAGCAGAGTAGAGGAATCTGATGACTGGATCAGTGAATTATGAGACAGGGTAGAAAAAATCACCCAATCAGAAAACCAAAAAGAAAAAAACAATTAAAAAACAGGAAGACAGCTTAAGAGAACTGTGGGACAACTGGAAATCTAACAACATCCATATCATAGGATTTCCAGAAGAAGAAGAAAATGCACAAGGATTAGAGAATATATTTGAAGAAATAGTGACAGAAAACTTCCCTAACTTGGTGAAGGAAAAAGGCATTCAAGTTCAAGAAGCACAGAGAGCCTCAAGTAAGAAGAATCCAAACAGGCCCATATCAGGACACATAATAATTAAAATGCCAAAAATTAAAGACAAAGAGAGAATCCTAAAGGCAGCAAGAGATAAGCAACAGGTTACCTACAAAGGAAACCCCATTAGGCTATCATCTGACTTTTCAACAGAAACACTACAGGCCAGAGGGGAATGGCATCAAGTAATCAAGGTAATGAAAAACAAGAATCTGAATCCAAGACTACTCTACCCAGCAAGGCTATCATTCAAAATAGAAGGTGAAATAAAAAGCTTCCCAGACAAAAAAAAAGGCTAAGGGAATATAATAGCACCAATCCAGCACTGCAAGAAATGTTAAAAGGACTGCTGTAATTAGTAGAAGAAATAGGAAGAAAAATATAACCACAATAAACAAAAATGGCAATAAATAAGTACATATCTATAATAACCTTAAATGTAAATGGATTGAATGCTCCAATCAAAAGACACAGAGTATCTGATTGGATAAGAAACAATGACTCACATATATGTTCTTTACAAGAGACTCACCTGACAACAAAAGACTCACATAGGTTGAAAGTGAAGGGATGGAAGAAAATCTTCCAAGCAAACGGAAAGGAAAGAAAAAAAAAAAAAGCTGGGGTAGCAATACTCACATCTGATAAAATAGATTTCAAAATGAAGGCCATAACTAGAGACAAAGAAGGCCATTACGTAATATTGAAAGGATCCATCCAACAGGAAGATATAACCTTGGTAAACATATCTGCACCCAATATAGGAGCACCACAATATACTAAAAAACTTCTGGAGGACTGCAAAGGAGAAATTGACAGCAATACAATCATAGCAGGGGACTTCTCAACACCCCGCTGACATCACTGGATAGATCCTCTAGACAAAAAATTAATAAGGAAACAGAGACTCTAAATGATGCACTAGATCAAATGGATTCAATAGATATCCACAGAGAACTACACCCCAAAACTGCAGAATTCACATTCTTCTCAAGTGCACATGGGACATTGTCAAAGATAGACCACATGTTAGGACACAAACTAAGTCTCTACCAGTTTAAGAAGATTGAAATCATATCAAGCATCTTCTCAGATCACAATGGCATGAAACTAGAAATCAATTACAACAAAACATGCAAAGACATTTGAACACATGGAGGCTAAATAGCATGTTATTAAAAAATGAATGGGTTACCAATGAGATCAAGGAAGACATTAAAAACTTCCTAGAAACCAATGAAAATGAACATACAACAACATAAAATTTATGGGATGCAGCAAAAGCAGTCCTGAGAGGTAAGTTCTTAAAGAACTAGAAAGCAAACAAAAAGAAAAACCCAGAGCAAGTAGAAGGAAAGTAATAGTAAAGATCAGAGCAGAAATAAATGACATAGAGACCAAAAAACAAACAAACAAACAAACAAAACCAAAAACAATTCAAAAGATCAATGAAACAAAGAGCTGGTTCTTTGAAAAGATAAACATTATTGATGGACCCTTAGCTAGACTCACCAAGAAACAAAGAGAGAGGACCCAAATAAACCAAATCAGAAAGGAAAGAGGAGAGTAACAACTGACACAACAGAAACACAAAGGATCATTAACAAATACTATGAACAATTATACGCCAACAAATTGGACAATGTAGTGAAATGGACAAATTTCTAGAAACACAAAGTCTCCTAAAACTGAACTGGGAAGAGATAGGAAACTTGAACAGACCAATAACAACTAAGGAAATTGAAGCCATAATCAAGAATCTCCCAGCAAACAAAAGCCCAGGCCTGGAAGGTTTCATGGGGGAGTTTTACTTAACATTCAAAGAACTAACACCCATTCTCCTCAAACTATTCCAAAAATTCAAGAAGAAGAAAGACTTCCAAACTTGTTTAATGAGGCCAGCATAATTCTAATTCCAAAACCAGATAAGGACACTACAAAGAAAGAAAACTACAGGCCAATATCCCTGATGAACATAGATGCCTAAATCCTCAACAAAATATTAGCAAATCGGATCCAGCAATACATTAAAAAAATTATTCATCATAACCAAGTGGGATTCATCCCAGGGATGCAAAGCTGGTACAATATTTGCAAATCAATTAAATGTGATACACTACATAAACAAAATGAAAGATAAAAACCATATGATTATATCAATAGAAGCTGAAAAAGCATTCAACATAATTCTGATATAAACGCTCAGCAATGTGGGAATAGAGGGATCATATCTCGACATAATAAAGGCCATATATGAAAAACCCATAGCCAACATCATACTCAATGGGCAAAAACTAAAAGCATTTCCCTTAAGAACAGGAACAAGACAGGGATGCGCACTTTCACCACTCTTATTTAACATAGTACTGGAAGTATTAACCACAGTAATTAGACATAAAGGAAACAAAAAAGCGATCCAAATTGGAAAGGAGGAAGTGAAACTGTCATTATTTGCAGATGACATGATATTGTACATAGAAAATGCTAAAGACTCCATCAAAAATCTACTAGATTTAATAAGTGAACTTGGCAAAGTGGCAGGATACAAAATTGACATCAAGAAATCGACAGCATTCTTATGCACCAATAATGAACTCACACAAAGAGAAACTAAAAAAACAATCCCATTTACCATCACGGCAAAAAAATTAAGATGCCTAGGAATAAACTTAACCAAAGAAGTAAAGGACCTATTTGCAGAAAACTATAGGACATTGAAAAAAGAAGTAGAGGAAGATATAAAAAAGTGGAAGCATATACCTTGTTCATGGATTGGAAAAATTAACATCATTAAAATGTCCATACTACCCAAAGCAATCTATAGATTCAATGCAATCCCCATTAAATACCAATGACATATTACACAGAACTAGAACAAAAACTTCAAAAGTTTATATGGAACCAAAAAAAAGACCCCAAATAGCCACAGCAATCTTGAAAAAGAAGGACAAAGTAGGAGGGATCACAATAACTGATATCAGGTTATACTACAAAGCCATTGTGATCAGAACAGCCTGGTACTGGCACAAGAACAGGCATATAGATCAATGGAACAGAACAGAGAACCCGGAAATCGACCCAAGACATTATGCTCAATTAATATTTGACAAAGTGGCAAGTGCATACAATGGAGTAAAGACAGCCTCTTTAACAAATGGTCTTGGGAAAACTGGAGTGTTACATGCAAAAAAAAAAAAAAAAGAGAAACTAAACCACCAACTTACACCATACACAAGAATAAACTCAAAATGGGTAGAAGACTTAAATGTGAGTCGTGAATCCATAAAAATCCTAGAAGAAAATGTAGGCAATAAAATTTAAGACATCATGCGCAGCAGAATTCTCACTGATATAATGCTTAAAGCAAGAGAAACAAAGGAAAAAATGAATACATGGGCCTACATCAAACTAAAAAGCTTCTGCACAGCAAAAGAAACTACCATCAAAATGGAAAGGGAACCCACTATATGGGACAGCATAATTGCCAACGATACATCAGATAAGGGGCTAATTTCCAAAATATATAGAGTGCTCATACAACTCAACAAAAGGAAGACAAAGAACCCAGTTAAAAAATGGGCAGAGGCCCAGCTGGTGTGGCTCAGTGGTTGAGCATCTATCCATGGACCAAGAGGTCCCTGGTTCATTTCCCGGTCAAGGCACATGCCTGGGTTGCAGGCTCAATCCTCACTGGGGGTGTGCAAGAGTCAGTTGATTTATGTGTCTCTCTCATCAATGTTCCTATCTCTCTTCCTCTCCCTTCCTCTCTCTAAAAATCAATAAAGACATATTTTTAAAAAATGGGCAGAGGACCTAAATAGACACCTCCCCAAAAAGGACATACAAATGGCAAAGAGATATATGAAAAAATGCTCAACGTCACTAGTTATCAGAGAGATGCAAATTAAAACAACTATGAGGTATAACCTCACACCTGTCAGAATGGCCATCATCAACAAATCATCAAACAACAAATGCTGGCGTGGGTGTGGAGAAAAGGGGACTCTAGTGCGCTGCTGGTGGGAATGCAGACTGGTGCAGCCACTGTGGAAATCAATATGGTGTTTCCTCAAAAAATTAAGAATGGAACTGCCATTTGCCCCAGTGATCCCACTTCTAGGAATATATCTTAAGAAGCCTGAAACACCAATCAGAAAGAATATATGTACCCCTATGTTCATAGCAGCACTCTTTACAATTGCTAAGATCTGGAAACAGCCCAAGTGTCCATCAATAGATGAGTGGATAAAAAAGCTGTGGTACATATACACAATGGAATACTGTGCAGCTGTAAGTAAGAAAGATCTCCTATCCTTTGAGACCAATGGGGGGACCTGGAGAGTATTATGCTAAGTGAAATAAGCCAATCAGAGAAAGATAAATACCACATGATCTCACTTATCTGTGGAATATAATGAACAAAATAAGCTGATGAACAAAATAGACCTAGAGACATAGAAAGGAATAGGTTTCAGACTGACAAACCTCAGAGGAGGGGGGCAGGGAGAGGGATGAGATAAACCAGAGAATTTATATGCATGTATGCGTAACCAATGGACATAGGCAACAATACTGGGGGATGGGGGGGCAGGATGGGGAAGAGGGTGTCTAGGGGAGAAAAGGAGAAACATCTGTAACAAAAATAAATTTATAAAAATTGAAAAGGCCCAACTGCCTGCCCTGTACTTCATGGCGCTGCTCCGACGTCTGATGGTGTCCACTGATTTGGAGAATATTGACACAGAAGTTAATTCTAAAGGGAAGAGTCATGTGACACTCTGGAGAGCAGTTGTAGAAGAAATTGGAAAGAGTTACAACCAGAGCCACACAAGTAGTTAAGAAAGCGCAGAACACCAAAGTACCTGTTCAATCCACCAAAACGACAAATGTCAACAAACAGCTGAAACCTATTGCTTCTGTGAAACCAGTATAGATAAAAATGTTGGCTCCAAAGGCGCCTTCTCCCACACCTGAGGATATCTCCATGAAGGAAGAGAACCTCTGTCAACCTTTCTCTGATGCCTTGCTCTGCAAAATTGAGGACATTGATAATGAAGATCGGGAGAACCCTAAGGGTATCTACCAGTATCTAAGGCAGCTTGAGGTTCTGCAAACCATAAATCCACATTTCTTAGATGGAAGAGATATAAATGGATGCATGCGTGCCATCCTTGTGGATTGGCTGGTGCAGGTCCATTCCAAGTTTAGGCTGCTGCAGGAGACTCTGTACATGTGCATTGCCATTATGGATGGATTTTTACAGGTTCAGCCAGTCTGTCGTAATCTTCAACTGGTTGAGATTACAGCTTTGCTCTTGGCCTCCAAGTATGAGGAGGTGTTTTCTCCAAATAAAGAAGACTTCGTTTACATCACAATGTGTATACCAGTTCACATATCCAAGAAATGGAAGCTCTAAGTTTGAAAGAACTGAAATTTGAGTTGGGTCGGCCTTTGCCACTACATTTTTTAAGGTGGGCATCAAAAGCTGGGGAGGTTGATGTTGAACAGCACACTTTAGCCAAATATTTGATGGAACTGACTCTCATCGACTATGACATGGTGCATTATCACCCTTCCAAGGTGGCAGTGGCTGCTTCATGCCTGTCCCAGAAGGTTCTAGGCCAAGGAAAATGGAACTTAAAGCAGCAGTGTTATACTGGCTACACAGAAAACGAGGTATTGGAAGTCATGCAGCACATGGCCAAAAATGTAGTGAAAGTAAATGAAAACCTAACGAAATTCATCGCCATCAAGAATAAGTATGCGAGCAGGAAACTCCTGAAGATCAGCACGATTCCTCAGCTGAACTCAAAAGCCATCAAAGAGCTCGCCTTACCTCTGATGGGACGGTCCTAGGCTGCCGGGTCCTTGGGGAGAGTGTTTCGTCTGCGCACTCTGTCTTGCTGATTTGAAACTCCTGACTTTATATATACTTCTCTGGTCTACTCCATGAAACTTCTTCTCAGACCTATTTTCTAACTATATATTAAGGAAAAATAAAGCTATTGATTTAAAAAAAAACAAACTGAAAAGGCCCATTAAGGGCATGTATCTCAGTTGCAGTTTGTCCCCGGCTCCGGTTGGGGTCGTGTGGGTGGCAGCCACTTGATGTGTCTCTCTCACATCGATGTTTCTCTCTCTCTCTCTTCCTCCTTCTTTCCCTCCTACTCTGTTTGAAGAGAAATGCAAAAATGTCCTCGGGTGAGGATAAAAAAAAAAAAAGAAAAGGAAAAAATAAAAAAAATAAAAATGTCAACTCCTTCAAAATGTCTTTCAATGTTGTCCTTATTTTTTCTTACAGAAAGAAAAAACCCTTCTGATTAGCTATACCAGTTACATGCTGGGTAACCTAGGACAAGTTATTTAATCTTTCTGGGTCTCAGCTTCCTGATCCAAACGGAAGTGATAATAACATTCACGTTGTAGGTTTTTGTAAAAAATAAAGACTTCAGCCCTGGTTGGTTTGGCTCGGTGGTTAGAGCGTCAGCCTGTGTACCAAAGGGTCACAGGTTCAATTCCTGGTCAAGGGCATGTACATGGGTTGCAGGTTTGATCCCCAGCCCCTGTGGGGGTTGTGCGGGAGGCAATCGATTGATGTCTCTCTCTGTCTCTCTCTCTCCCCCCCTCACATTCTATATGCAGATAAATGGAAAAGTGTCCTCGGGTGAGGATTTAAAAAAAAACTAGGCCAGGGTTTGGCTGAGAGCATCACTTAAAAGGGGCCCTAAAATGTGAGTGGAAACATGAGGTGCAGGAAACTGAATTTGAAACAACTCCATTCAGAGAGAATGTTATGTCTGGGCGGCAGCAGGCTGGCTGAGATGGACCAGGGCAGAGCTGGAGAAAATATTTAAACTCCACGTTACCTTGTATAAGCTTCTTTCTCCTCTAGGGACATGTTACTCAAAAGAAGTTCCTTTAAGGTAAAAGTATTTTCAATCCATTCAATTAATCCTAATCTGAAAAGGAGAATAAAAGGTTTATGAATACAAATCCAGACTGCTCTTTCTTTACTAGAAAAATAGTTCTGTAGAAGTAAAGCAAAATAGATTTTTTCCATGTCAATTCTTCACTTACTTTCTCCACATTAAGATGAAAATCATAGGTTTAGAAGTGTTTATTAGTTCAGATTAGCTCTCTGTCTTTGTGAAATCTAAAACACTAAATTGTCAAGTAACCTCCAACCCCATCTCAGCCCAATTAAACAAGGATTTGGCCCAGTGCTGAAATTTCCATTTATATAAATTTACTCTAGAATGACAATGCCCAGGCGGTCATACCTGGAGGTCATGGGTATGACGTGGTATGTCTTTAACTGCATGTTTCTTTGGCTGCAGGCAGCATCGCGGGAAAGGATGACATTCATGACCTCGAAGAGCTGCTCGACACGCTGGTCCTGCCGCAGATCCTCACCCCCCTTCACAAGGAAAGGGTAGTCTCTCTCATCATGGCCTCGGATGACGATGCGCTTTGGCTTTCTGATCGAAGTCATTGTTTTTACCTTTAAAAATTAAGAAAATATTTTTAGCCCTGGCCGGTTTAGCTCAGCGGTTGGAGCGTCGGCCTGCGGACCAGAGAGTCCCGGGTTTGGTTCCCACTAAGGGCACGTACCTCGGTTGCAGTTTGTCCCCAGCCCCAGTTGGGGTCGTGTGGGTGGCAACCACTTGATGTGTCTCTCTCATGTCGATGTTTCTCTCCCTCTCTTCCTCCCTCTCTCCCTCCTGCTCTATCTGAAGATAAATGCAAAAATGTCCTCGGGTGAGGATAAAAACAATTAAAAAGAAAATACTTTTAGTTGCAGCCTAAAAAACTGAGAGGCTGGCCCATCATATCACACCAAAAGGGGAAAAGTAAGGCTGGTTGGCACACATTACTCAAAGACAGATCTCTCTTTGAAGACAGTCAGGTGATATAGAGAAAAAAAAGAGAGAGCCTAGAGCCAGTGAAATTTTTGTTACCTGTTCACACCATACTAGTGTGCCCACAGAATTTCATATTCCTGGTTAAAATAATTGCTTATAAATGTGAATATCCTTAGTAATAAGCAATACACACTTTCTAAAATTACTTAAATTACATATATTTTATAATGGACACACACACACATATAGTTTACTCTTCAGGTTTATTATATCCTTAAATATGATTGGTATTAAAACACTGGAAACATTAAGAAATTCAGTAAATAACAGGATCAGAAAACTACATACATTTGAGACCAACATAGGACAGATAAATATTCTCATATCGGAAGAACTAAATGCCACATACTAACAATCTCAACTATGGTGACTGGGGTCACAAACACCAGCACCTACCCGCTCATCAAACCCTGCGATTCGTGCGTGGTATTCTGGCACTGGCTTTCCTCTTCCATCATATTGACCTAAGACAAAACAAAAAACTTTAATTAGATATAGCTTGTTACAGAAATGCGTATCTTAAAACATAGCTGTTGCTGTGGCCGGAGTGGCTCAGTTGGTTGGGCATTATCCCAGGCACTGAAGGTTGCCTGTTCGATTCCCGGTCAGGGCACATGCCTGGGTTGCAGGCTTGATTCCCCAGGAGGGGGCGTGCAGGAGGCGCTGATAGATGTCTGGTTCTCACATTGATGTTTCTCTCTCTCTACCACCTTCCCTTCCTCTCTCTCTACAAAGCAACAAAAAATCTTTTAAAAAAACAGCTGTTGATCTAATAAAAAAGCTAATCTAACATAAAATCTTTTACTGAAAGTTTTCATTTAAAGAAAATGGACTTTAAAAAATGCTGTTACAGGGGTGGGCAAAAGGAGGTTTACAGTTGTAATACAAATAAAGAATACAGTAATTAATAAATAATCATACAAGAATAAACTTTGCATACTCACAACTGTAAACCTACTTTTGCCCATACCTGTATTTCTCAATTTGACTAAGGGAAGAATTCCAAACAGGGAAAATAATGCACTGAGCTAGAACACTATATTACTTCAAGGAGAATCAAGCCACATATTAGGAGGCTTAGGTTTCAAATGATTTTCTTGAAACTGCCTGTACGCAATGCACAACTATTAATAATAACAAAGAAAAGTATTTCCCCCCATTTTTTTATATCCACTGGAATGAGTAACCACATTAAAAGTTCTATTTTTGGGGGGCGGGGGGTCTGGGTGAAGAACATGACATATACAAAGTGTCTTTGAAAAATCATGCTGTGTTCACATCTGACCAACTTGTCTTTATCCTCAACGTCACAATTCTTTCCCAAAGGTAAGTTATTTATCTTTATCTTGTCATTTTAAATGGGACCAACACGTAAATCCAAAGAAGTGATTTGCATCTATACCTCTATTATATTTCTGAGGAAAAGTTATTCAGAAGCAAAGCATGGGTATGTTTAGAAGAATATAAGAAAACTATGATCTAATTAGACATTGGATAAAGTATACTCATTAACAGTACATAATTATAAACTTTCCTAATTATAAAAAATTGGTGAAATTTTAAAATAAAATAAAAAACAATAACTGTCAAGACCCTGATATTATTTTAGAAACCAAAAGCTCTTGCTATAGCACTATTCTCCTTAAAGTAGTTTTGCCAATTCTAAAGGTTAACTCACCAGGAATCTCCAGCTCATTTCTCAGGAATTCAACTCTGAAGTCGCTCATCCAGGGTGAACATTCTTTCAGATTCCCAGGTGGTTTTGAGTCTTTGCACATTTTAAAACTAAGTTCATTGGTAATGTCATTGAAGTCACAAAGCTTCATTCCAGGTAGCTTAGAACCTCGTCTCCCAAAGTGTTTATCAAATTCTTTTGCAAAAGCCTGAAATTAATAATAACTTACTTTAAATATTAATGTTTAAGGTAAATCTGAACTTTGGAAAAGGCTCTAGTCTTCTGAATGTTTATAATAAATAAGTACCCAATTAATGATACAGATTTTTCTCTATGCTTTCACGACTTATAGTTTTGCTTTCTTTGAATGTTTCAACACTAAAAAAGCACTTGAAGCCTGTCTTTTGTTTGTTTGTGTTCCTTTAAAAAGATAGAATACGGTTAGTAGTGACTTCTAGTCATAATTTTTTTTTTTTTATCCTCACTCGAGGACATTTTTCCATTTTTGTTCAGATAGAGTGGGAGGGAGAGAGAGGAAGAGAGAGAGAGAGAGAAACATCGACGTGAAAGGGACACATCGAGTGGCTGCCTCCCGCACAACCAACCAGGGCCGGAGACAAACTGCTACCGAGATACGTGTCCTTAGCGGGAACCGAACCCAGGCCTCTCTGGACCACAGGCCGACGCTCTAACCACTGAGCCAAACCAGCCAGGGCTCTAGTCATAAATTTTAATAAAGGCTTTAAAAACTTGGGAAAGTCATTTAACCTCTGTGTGCTCACTGTCTAGTTACTTACTGATCTACGTCATTATAATAGGAATAATTAGAAAAAAAAGCATAAAATAAATGGAGTAATTCATTAAAATGAATAGTTATTAAGCATTCATTACAGTTGAGAAAAATATAAAGTTCTTTCAAGTTATTATTTTGGATTATAAACCAGTGTAAACATTATATTATATACTTTGTATTTCTAAAAGCAATTATTAGTAGTACTTTACCTTGGAACACATCAAATATTCTTTTGTATTAGTCTCTACTTAAATATTTAAATTATAATCCTGACATCAAAATAGAAAACACAATTTTTTACCAAATTTAGAACTAATCCCACAACATAAATCTAGTATAAATAAAATATATCCTCTATTTTAAGATAATTCACTACAGGAAAATTGACATACATAATATAAATTTCTTCTTTGATCTATATATGGATTAGAAGTATAGAGCCCTGGCCGGGTGGCTTGGTTGGTTGGAGCATTGTCCTCTGCACCAAAAGGCTACGGGTTCAATTCCCGGTCAGGGCATGCACAATACCTAGGTTGCAGGTTCTATCCCTGGTTGGGGGAGGGAGGCGTACGAAAGGCGACTGATCTCAATGTTTCTCTCTCTCTTTCTCCCTCCCTAAAATCAATTTTAAAATATCCTCAAATTTAAAAAATAATATAAAAGTATAGAAACAATCTGCAATTCTTAGAACACATGGAAAGATTGGCTATTTCCCAAACATAACCAGCACCAACAATATATTTGATAGGGTCCTCTAAAGTGAAATCTGAGGCAATTCTGTTTTGGTAGATTATTATTTTTTGTAATGTAAATTATTTGTTGATTTGGTACAAATCAATCTGGATTGATTTTCCACATAACCTCAAGATAAGCATCATGACCAATGAGGGCATAATCAGGGCATTATGCCATTCGGATACACTGTTGGTGCTGGTTGTTTAGGAAATAACCAATCTCCTCAGGTATTCTAAGAATTGCTTAGTAGGAACAAAGGAGGGTTCTGCCACTGACATTTCCCCTTGGTTAGGGCTGGATGCAGTGCTCAGCAGCAGCTGGGAAGAACAGTGAGTGGTCTACACTAAGAGATTTTCAGGGTAAAGTCTTATGGTACCCAGCATGCAGGGAAAGAAAGTAGCTATGAATTCAAAGGTTCAACATGCAATCTTTTCTGGGGGCTGTGTAGAAATTATCCAACACGAGTCAACGAACAGGACTCCTGCAGACATTCTCACACTGGTTGAGGAGACAGACAGGTAGCAAACTATAGTAAAACACCTCCTTTCAGTCTGGGGTCAGGGCCAGAGCCTACTGGAGAGCAGGGTAGATTAGGGAAGGCTGCAGAAATGAGGTATGGCTGAAACTAAATTTTTTTTCACAGATGAGGGATTGGGAGACCTGATTCTACCTCCCATTCTGCCACTATTTGTTTGATATTGGGCAAGTCACCTGGTTTTCAGCTCTAGCTTCTTTGTTCAGAAAAAGATTTGGCAAATTATAAGTTGAATCCAGCCTGCTGCCTGTTTTTTTTTTACCAGTAATAGTTTCCTAGAATCCCGTCAGACATGACTGTCATTTACATATGGTCTAGGGCTGCTTTTGCACCATAACAGCAGATGACTTCCTGTGACAAGAGGCTGATACTGCCTGCAAAGCTGAAAATCGGAGCCTTTACAATAAAAGTGTGATAAAAAGTTTCCTAAACCACTGGTTTAAGAAAAAACAACACTTTTCCAATATAGTATTCTGTTATTCTATACATTTTATTAATGCTAGTATATTAGTTTTAAGTACATTTATGATACATGTATTTCTTGTTCTGAGACCCTTGTATACTCAATGTGCAGCAGTACTTGAGACATATTTAATATGATGTGGAATCTAACAATATATGTCATAAAATGAAATACAGAGATTTATAATTTTATCTTTTTTTAAAAAAAATCTAAAGCAGGGTTTATTTTTCTACTATTCAACAATCCATGTTTCAGCCAATGGATGAAAAGTAAATCAAGCCCCACATAGATTCTTGGTACAAAAAAAATTATACCTTTCTACAAGAAAAAAAAGTTTTTCTTTTTTTACAATTATTTTTTTCTCCTTTTATTAATTTATTTTTGTTATAGATGTTTCTCCTTTTCCCCCACAGACACCCTCCTCCCTATTTCGCCACCCGCACCCCCCCACCCCCCCCGCCAAGCATTGTTGTCTATGTCCATTGGTTATGCACAGATGCATATAAGTTTCTTGGATTATCTCATCCCTCCCTCTGGCCCCCTCCTCTGAAGTTTGTCAGTCCGAACCATACTCCTTTCTGTCTCTGTGTCTATTTTGTTCATCAGCTTTTTCTGTTCATTATATTCCACAAATAAGTGAGATCATGTGGTACTTGTCTTTCTCTGATTGGCTTATTTCGCTTAGCATAATGCTCTCCAGGTCCCTCCAATGTTGTCTCAAAGGATAGATATTTCTTACAGCTGCACAGTATTCCATTGTGTATATGTACCACAGCTTTTTTATCCACTCATCTATTGATGGACACTTGAGCTATTTCCAGATCTTAGCAATTGTAAATAGTGCTGCTATAAACATAGAGGTAAATATATTCTTTCTGATTGGTGTTTCAGGCTTCTTAGGATATATTCCTAGAAGTGGGATCACTGGGGCAAATGGCAGTTCCATTCTTAATTTTTTGAGGAAACACCATATTGATTTCCACAGTGGCTGCACCAGTCTGCATCCCTACCAGCAGTGTAGTAGAGTCTCCTTTTTTCCACACCCTCGCCAGGACTTGTTGTTTGATGATTTGTTGATGGTGGCCATTCTGACAGGTGTGAGGTCATACCTCATAGTTGTTTTAATTTGCATCTCTCTGATGATTAGTGACGTTGAGCATTTTTTCATGTCTCTTGGCCATTTGTATGTCCTGTTTGGAGAGGTGTCTATTTAGGTCCTCTGCCCATTTTTTAATTGGGTTCTTTGTCTTCCTTTTGTTGAGTTGTATGAGTACTCTATACATTTTGGAAATTAACCCCTTATCTGATGTATCATTGGCAATTATGCTCTTGCATAAAGTGGGTTCCCTTTCCATTTTGATGGTAGTTTCTTTTGCTGTGCAGAAGCTTTTTAGCTTGATGTATTCCCATGTATTATTTTCCCTTTGTTTCTCTTGACTTAAGCGTAGTTATCAGTGAAAATTCGGCCTCATGTGATGTCTGAAATTTTGTTGTGTACATTTTCTTCCAGGATTTTTATGGATTCACGTGTCTCATTTAAGTCTTTTATCCATTTTGAGTTTATTCTTGTGTAGGGTGTAAGCTGGTGGTCTAGCTTCATTTTTTTTTTTTTTGCATGTAGCTGTCCTATTTTCCCAACACCCTTTGTTAAAGAGGCTGTTTTACTGCATTGTATACTCTGATATTAATTGAGCATAATGTCTTGGGTCAATTTCTGGGTTCTCTGTTCTGGTCCATTGCTCTATATGCCTGTTCTTGTGCCAGTACCAGGCTGTTTTTATTACAGTGGGTTTGTAGTAAAACCTGATAAAACCTGATATCCGGTATTGTGATCCCTCCTACTTTGTTCTTCTTTTTCAAGATTGCTGTGGCTATTCGGGGTCTATTTTGGTTCTATATAAACTTTTGAAGTTTTTGTTCTAGTTCTATGAAATATGTCGTTGGTATTTTAGTGGGGATTGCATTGAATCTATAGATTACTTTGGGTAGTATGGACATTTTAATGATGTTAATTCTTCCAATCCATGAACAAGGTATATGCTTCCACTTTTTTATATCTTCCTCTACTTCTTTTTTCAATGTCCTGTAGTTTTCTATGAAGAGGTCCTTTACTTCTTTGGTTAAGTTTATTCCTAGGTATCTTAATTTTTTTTGCCGTGATGGTAAATGGGATTGTTTTTTTAGTTTCTCTTTGTGTGAGTTCATTATTGGTGTATAAGAATGCTGTGGATTTCTTCACATTAATTTTGTATCCTGCTGCCCAGCCAAATTCATTTATTAAATCTAGTAGATTTTTGATGGAGTCTTTAGGGTTTTCTATGTACAATATCATGTCATCTGCAAATAATGACAGCTTCTCTTCCTCCTTTCCTATTTAGATCCCTTTCACGTTTTCTTTGTGTCCAATAGCTGTGGCTAAGACTTCTAGTACTATGTTAAATAAGAGTGGCGAAAGTGGGCATCCCTGTTTTGTTCCCGTTCTTCAGGGAAACACTTTTAGTTTGAGCCCACTGAGTATGATGTTGGCTGTAGGTTTTTCATATATAGCCTTTATTATGTTGAGATATGATCCCTTTATTCCCACATTGCAGAGCATTTTTATCAGAAATGGGTGCTGGATTTTGTCAAACACTCTTTCAGCATCTATTGATATGATCATATGGTTTTTATCTTTCATTTTATTTATGTGGTGCATCACATTTATTGATTTGCAAATATTGTACCAGCCTTGCATCCCTGGGATGAATTCCACTTGATCATGGTGCACAGTTATTTTAATGCATTGTTAGATCCAATTTGCTAATATTTTGTTGAGGATTTTGGCATCTATGTTCATCAGGGATATTGGCCTGTATTTTTATTTCTTTGTTGTGTCTTTATCCGGTTTTGGAATTAGAATTATGCTGGCCTCATAAAACGAGTTTGGAAGTCGTCCTTCTTGAATTTTTGGGAATAGTTTGAGGAGAATGGGTGTTCGTTCTTCTTTGAATGTTTGGTAAAACTCCCCTGTGAAGCCATCCGGGCCTGGACTTTTGTTTGCTGGGAGATTTTTTATTACATCTTCAATTTTCTTAGTTGTTATTGGTCTGTTCAAGTTTTCTATCTCTTCCCAGTTCAATCTGGGGAGACTATGTGTTTCTAGAAATTTGTCCATTTTGCCTTGATTGTCCAATTTGTTGGTCTATAATTCTTCATAGTATTTGTTAAGGATCCTTTGTATTAATATTTCTGTGGTGTCAGCTATTACTTATCCTCTTTCATTTCTGATTTTGTTTATCTGGGTCCTCTCTTTGTTTCTTGGTGAGTCTAGCTAATGGTTCATCAATCTTGTTTATCTTTTCAAAGAATCAGCTCTTTGTTTCATTGATCTTTTGAATTGTTTTTTTGTTTTTTTTGTTCTCTATGTCATCTATTTCTGTTCTGATCTTTACTATTTCTTTTCTTCTACTTGCTCTGGGTGTTTCTTTTTCTTTGCTTTCTAGTTCTTTAAGTTGTGAGGTTAGATAGTCAATTAGAAATTTTTCTTGTTTCTTGAGGTAGGCCTATAGTGCTAGGAACTTCCTTCTCGGGACTGCTTTTGCTGTGCCTCATAAATTTTGTGTTGTTGTGTGTTCATTTTCATTGGTTTTAAATTTCTTCCTTGATCTCATTGGTAACCCATTCATTGTTTCATAACATGCTACTTAGCCTCCATGTATTCAAATGTCTTTGTGTGTTTCTGCTGTAATTGATTTCTAGTTTCATGCCCTTGTGATCTGAGAAGATGCTTGATATGAGTTCAATCTTCTTGAACTGGTAGAGACTTAGTTTGTGTCCTAACATGTGGTCTATCTTTGACAATGTCCCGTGTGCACTTGAGAAGAATGTGAATTCTGTAGTTTTGTGGTATAATTCTTTGTAGATATCTATTAAATCCATTTGATCTAGTGCATCATTTAGAGTCTCTGTTTCCTTATTAATCTTTTGTCTAGAGGATCTATCCAGTGATGTCAGTGGGGTGTTGAAGTCCCCTGCTATGATTGTATTGCTGTCAATTTCTCCTTTGTAGTCCTCCAGAAGTTTTAAAATATATTTTGGTGCTCCTATATTGGGTGCAGATATGTTTACCAAGGTCATATCTTCCTGCTGGATAGATCCTTTCAATATTATGTAGTGGTCCTGTCTCTAGTTATGGACTTCATTTTGAAGTCTATTTTATCGGATATGAGTATGGCTACCCACTTTTTCTTTTCTTTTAATCTTGATTGTAAAAGTCTTACAGATGTCCCTTGTTTAACCCCCATTGACACCTTCTTCTCCACTACCCTCCTCCCCACCTTCTTTGCACTGTTGTCTGTGTCCACTGATTAGGCATATATGCATTTAAGTTCTTTGGTTTAATCCTTCCAGACCCCCACCAACCTTCCCTCTGAGGTTTGTCAGTCTGCTCCCTACTTCCATGTCTCTGTATCTCATTTATTCATCAGTTTAATTTGTTCATTAGATTCCACAAATACGTGAGATCATAATATACTTATCTGTCTGACTGGCTTATTTCACTTAGCATAATACTCTCCAGGTCTCTCCATGCCCTCTCAAACGGAATAGATCCTTCTTTTTTACAGCTGCATAGCATTCCATTGTGTATATGTACCACAGCTTTTTTATCCACTCATCTACTGATGGGATACTTGGACTGTTTCCAGATCTTAGCTATTGTAAATAGCACTGCTGTAAACATAGCGGTGCATAAATTCTTTCTGATTGGTGTTTCAGGCTTCTTAAGATATATTCCTAGAAGTGGGATCAATGGGGCAAATGGCAGTTCCATTCTTAATTTTTTGAGGAAACACCATATTGTTTTCCACAGTGGCTGCACCAGTCTGCATTCCCACCAGCAGTGTACTAGAGTCCCCTTTTTCCCAAACCCTTGCCAGTGCTTGTTGTTTGATGATTTGTTGATGGCAGCCATTTTGACACATGTGAGGTTATACCGCATAGTTGTTTTAATTTGCATCTCTCTGATGATTACTGACATTGAGCATTTTTTCACATGTCTCTTGGCCATCTCTATGTCCTCTTTGGAGAAGTGTCTATTCAGGTCCTCTGCCCATTTTTTTTCTTTCATTATTTGTTCAGATAGAGTGGGAGGGACAGAGAGAGAGAGAGAGAGAGAGAGAGAGAGAGAGAGAAACATCGACATGAAAGGGACACATCGAGTGGCTGCCACCCGCACAACCAACCAGGGCTGGGGACAAACTGCAACCGAGGTAGATGCCCTCAGCGGGAACCAAACCCGGGTCTCTCAGAATCGCAGGCCGACGCTCTAACTACTGAGCCAAACCGGCCAGGGCCTCTGCCCATTTTTAATTGGATTGTTTGTCTTCCTTTTGTTGAGTTGTACGAGCACTCAATATATTTTGGAAATTAACCCTTTATCTGATGTATCATTGATTCCCTTTTCATTTTGATGTTGGTTTCTTTTGCTGCACAGAAGCTTTTTAGTTGATGTAGTCCCATTTTAATTTTTTTCTTCATTTCTCTTGCACTAGGTATCTTAATTTTTTGTTGTAATTGTAAATGGAATTGTTTTTTTAGTTTCTCTTTCTGTGTTAATTACTAGTGTATAAAAATGCCAATAATTTCTGGGTGTTGATTTTGTATCCTGCTACTTTGCCAAATTCATTTATTAAATCTAGTAGTTTTCTGATGGCTTCTTTAGGGTTTTCTATATACAATATATTGTCATCTGCGAATAATGACAGTTTCACTTCTTCCTTTCCAATTTGGATGTCTTTTACTTTTTCTTCTTCTCTGACTGCTGTGGCTAAGAGTTCCTGTATTATGTTGAATAACAGTGATGAAAATGGACATCCCAGTTTTGTTCCTGTTCTTAAGGAAAATGCTTTTAGTTTTTGCCCACTGAGTATGATGTTGGCTTTAGGTTTGTCATATATGGCCTTTATTATGTTGAGGTATGATTCCTCTATTCCCACTTTGCTGAGTTTTTATCAAAAATGGGTGTTGGCTTTGTCAAATGCTTTTTCAGCACCTACTGATGTGATCATATGATTTTTATCTTTCATTTTGTTAAATCAATTAAATGTGGTGTATCACATTTAATTGATTTGCAAATGTTGTACCAGCCTTGCATCCCTGGGATAAATCCCACTTAGTTGTGCTGAAAATTTGTGTAATATATTGCTGGATCTCATTTGGTAATATTTTGTTGAGGATTTCGGTTTCTATGTTCATCACGTATATTGGCCTGAAGTTTTCTTTAAGTGTCTTTCTCTAGTTTTGAAATTTGTAATATGCTGGCCTCATAAAAGAACTGGAAAGTATTCCTCCCACTTGAATTTTTAGGAATAGTTTGAGGACAATAGGTGTTAGTTCTTTGAAAGTTTGGTAAAACTCTCCTGTGAAGCCATCTGGACCAGGGCTTTTGTTTGCTGGGAGTTTATTGATTGCTGTTTCAATTTCCTTTTTATTGTTCTGTTCAGGTTTTGTGACTCTTCCCTGTTGAGTTTTGGAAGCTTGTATGATTTCACCTAGGTTGTCCAATTTGTTGGCATATAATTGTTCATAGTATTTTCTTACAGTCCTTTGTATTTCTGTGGTGTCAGTTGTTACCTCATCTCTTTTTTTCTGATTTTATTTATTTGGGTCCTCACTCTGTTTCTTGTTGAGTCTGGCTAAATAGTCATCAATCTTGTTTATATTTTCAAAGAACCAGGTCTTGGTTTCAGTGATCTTTTGTTGTTTGTTTGTTTATTTGTTTGTTTTTGTCTCTATGTCATTTATCTCTGCTCTGATCTTTATTATTTTCTTCCTTCTACTTACTCTGGGTTTTTCTTTTTGTTCTCTTTCTAATTCTTCAAATCATAGGGTTAAATAGTTTATTAGAAAATTTTCTTGTTTCTTGAGGTAGGCTTGTAATGCTTTGAACTTCCCTCTCAGGACGACTTTCACCATGTCCTATAGATTTTGTATTGTTGTGTGTTCATTTTCATTAGTTTCTAGGAAGTTTTTATTTCTTCCTTGATCTCATTAATAATTCTTTCAGTGTTTAATAACATACTCTTTAGCCTCCTTGTGCTTAAATTTTTTAAAGTGTTTTTACTGTCATTGATTTCTAGTTTCATGTCATTGTGATCTGAGAAGACGCTTGATATGATTTCAATCTTCTTGAACTTGTAGAGACTTAGTTTGTGTCCTAACATGTGGTATATTTTTGAGAATGTCCCCTGTGCACTTGAGAAGAATGTATATTCTGCAGCTTTGGGGTGAAATGTTCTGTAGAAATGAATTAAATCCATCTAATCTAGTGTGTTGTTTAGGGTTTCTGTTTCCTTGTTCTAGTGATGTCAGTGGGGTGTCGAAGTCCCCTGCTATGATTGTATTGCTGTCTTTCTCTCCCTTAAAGTCCTCCAGAAGTTTTAAAACATTTTGGTGCTCCTATATTGGATGCATATATGTTTACTCCGGTTATATCCTCTTGTTGGATCGATCCTTTTAATATTATGTAGTGACCTTCTTTGTCTCTTGTTATGGCTTTTATTTTGAAGTCTATTTTATCAGATATGAGTAATGCTACCCCTTCTTTTTTTCATTCTCATTTGCATGGAATATTTTTTTCTATCCTTTCACTTTCAGCCTGTGTGAATCTTTGGTTCTGAGGTGGGTCTCTTGTAGACAACATATATATGGGTCGTGTTTTCTTATCCATACATCTACCCTATGTCTTTTGATTGCAGCATTTACTCCATTTACATTTAAGGGTATTACTGATAAGTACTTATTCAATGTTATTTTTTTTTCTTCATACCTATGTTCCTTTCTATATTTCTTCTTCTTAAATTAGTCCTTTTAGCATTTCTTGCAATGTTGGTTTGGTGGCACTAAACTCCTTTAGCCTTCTTTTGTCTGAGAAGCTTTTTATTTCACCTTCAATTTTAAATGATATCCTTGCTGGATAGAGCAGTCTTGGTTGCATGTTGTTGCTTTTCATTACTTTGAATACTTCACGCCAATCCTTTTTGGCCTGAAGTGTTTCTGTTGAGAAATCTCCTGACAGCCTTATGGGGGCTCCCTTATAGGTAACTAAGTGCCTCTCTCTTGCTGCCTTTAAGATTCTCTCTTTATCTTCAGTCTTGGCCATTTTAATTATCATGTGTCTTGGCATGGTTCTTTTTGGGTTCATCTTGATTGGGACTCTCTGAGCTTCCTGAACTTGTGTTAACTTTTTCTTCCACCAGGTTAGGAAAATTTTCTGTGATTATTTCTTCAAACAAGTTCTCTAACCCTTGCTCACTTTCTTCTCCTTCTGGTACCCCTATGATGTGGATGTTGTTACATTTCATATTGTCCCAGAGCTCCCTTAAACTATCCTCACGCTTTTTAATTCTTTTGCCTTTTTGTCGCTCTGTTTGGGTATTTTTTTCAACCTTGTCTCCCAAATCACTGATTCTATCTTCTGCTTTGTCCAGCCTAATAGTAATTCCTTCCTGTGTACTCTTGATGTCAGATATGCTATTCTTCATTTCCAACGGGCTTTTATTCGGAATTTCTATCTCTTTTGTCACGTTGATATAGTTTTCCTTGCCTTTCTTATAATTCTAAGTTGTTTGAACATCCTTATAATAATTATTTTCAACTCTGTGTCTGATAAATTGCTTGCTTCCATTTCATTTAGTTCTTTTTCTGGAGATTTTCCCTTTTCTTTCATTTGGAGTTCTTTTGTTTTTTGTCACCCCATTTTAGTTTTCTTTTTGTGTTTGTTCCTATTTGTTAGGTAGAACTGCTATGACTTCCAGTCTTCATGGTGTTGCCTTATGTAGTAAGTGTCCTGTGGAACACAGTGGTGAAGTCTCCTTGATCTCCTGAACTGGATGCTCTAGGAATGTCCCTTGTATGGGTTACGTGGACCCTCCTGTTGTAATAGGGAGCTGATGGTTGTTGGCCCCTCCATGGGAGGGATAGACTTGGAAATGAGTTTAGCAGGATGGGGCCAGCAGAATTTGGGAATGCAAATCCAACTGGCCCTCTGAGTGGGGTGACATGGGCCCTCGGCCCTTGAGAACTGCTTGCTTTCTAGCTCAGCAGTGCCCTGCCAGAGACCCTAAGGTGAGGTTTCAAGGGGCTCATACCTGATACCCCAGTTTTGTGGATGTCCCCTTTCCCCTATGAGGCTTTGCTGGTAGGGATGTGCTGGCAGGGCTTGTAAGAAGAGAACAAGGTTGCTCCCTCCACTTGGGGTGGTGCTGGCCCTTGGAGGGGAAAGAGAGCTGTTAACCTCCTTCTGTCTCTGCAGTGCACTGCCAGAGTCCTCGGTGGAGTGCTCCGAGGAAGTCATGTCCAATGTCCAAGCTTGATTTGCACTGCCTTCCCCAAGTGGGTATGAGTTTAGCAGGTAGGGGCCAGTAGGATCTAGGAATGCAAATCCAATCCACCCTTTGATTAAAGTGGCACAGGTCTTCAGCCCTCAAGAGGGGTGTAATTACTCTCCTTCTAGCTTCACATCAGAATTTCTAAAGGGAGGCTCCAAGGGGGTTGCACCAGATTTCACAGTTCTGAGTTGTGCCCCCTTTCCCCTGCAAGGCTGCACCTGCTGGGCAGTGCAGTTGGGGCTTGGGAGGAATAGATTAAGCCTACCCCTCTGCTTGGAGCAGTGCCGGCTCTTGGGGAGTATGGGAGTTTGTCACCCCCTTCTATCTCTGCAGCTCACTGCTAGAGGCCCTGATGGAGGCCTCTGAAGAGGGTTGCTCCAAATGTCTCTGTTCTGGTTTGTACTTCCTTCCTCCTGCAGGACTGCACTTTGAAGGTGGTGCTGGCAGATTTGGGGAATGCAAATCCAGGCAGCCTTTTGTTAAGGGTGGTGTGGGTCCTCAACTGGGTAGTTAGCCATCCGCTTTTGACCCCACCAGGGATCCAGAAGGGAGGCTTGGAAATACGGCTTCCCCCTAGCTCCACAGCTGCCTGCTGCCTGCTGCCTGAGGCACTGACCAGGGTGCCTTCCATTGGGGATGGCACCTGTCTAACCCGTGGGGAAGAGGGAAGATTAGCTTCTGTTCCCAAGCCACTCAGTTCAATGATCATCTGAGACTGTCTATAGTTCTCCAGGAAAAAAAGCACACCTCAGGTCCCTTTTGGGTACAGCAAAAAGTCCTTTATGCCCAATTCCAGCTTGGCAGAATGGAGTCACCAGTATTTGAAGGACAGGGTTAGTGCACTTTCTCCAGCTGGTGCTGTAAGAACAGAAGTGCTGGAACCTATAGATGGCCTCTGAGGGTGGTGTGGGATGTTGGCTCAGGAACCGGGACCTCAGAAGCATACATTCCCAATCTCCAGAGCTATGTCACCCAGATCTTCTCCCTATGGTTTCCATATGCCATGAGTCTCCTTCCCTCTACCAGAGCCCTGGGTGAGTGCCTCAGAGTGAGTCCTTGTGCAATAGTCTTTAAGGAGATTATCCGGGATTCAAGCAGACCCCTCCTCTTCCCAGTAAACATAGAGTCCCTGCTTATTTTTGCTGCCAAATGTTATGCAGGCTTTTATTCCAGGTCCACGTGTTCTGGGTTGGGGATCCTGGTGTGGGATTGAGAACCCACTTTCCTCTGGCGGTGGGGGGAGGAGGGGAGACTTTTGTAACCGCAATATTTCTCTGGCTTCACAGCTGCTGCCCCTGTTTGCCGGGACCAGCCCTTTCCACGTCTCTGTTCTTCCTACCAGTCTCTGTGTAGCTTCCCTTTTTTCCCCACTCCTCAGATATAATACTCCAGTTCAAGTGTCCTTCTGTTGTTAATTCAGGTTAACTGCTTTAACTTTTAGCTGTGCTCTGGTTTGGCGCCAGGAGGAGGTGTGCGCTGCTTTCACCCATTCCCATGCCCACTCCACCGCCATGTTCTCATACCAGTTTTGTTTTTAAAAAATGTTCCTAGGCGTTTGGGAGCAGATGAAAAAATTTCACATATCAAATTGTCCATGCTTTCTTTTATGTATTCAAATTTTCCCTCCCTGCGGCTTCTGCACAGATGAGGTGCGCAGCCACACCACTGTCCTGTCTCCAAGTCATTCAGTGTTCTATAACCTAGCACAGTATGCTTTCCATTTATAATGCTCCAAGAACAGCTGGAACAATCTGAATTAAATTCTTCAAACCTTGAGTGCCTACTATTTGCTGGGCATACATGGGGTACTGGGCAGTGATTCTGCTGGTTTCGAGAAATATAAATGTTGCTAAAGAGGTGAGTTTTCCTCCCAAATGGCAGGAGGGTGTTTTCTGGGGATAAAGAGAACCAGTTTCTTCCCTACTTCTACCACCTGAGGTAGGCATGGAACTCACGCCCTGGGAACAGGTGCTGTCTCTTCCGACAGGTGCTGCCCTGGAAGAACCAAAAGCAGTTTCTAAGCAGCTGAGGAATTTGTTCCACAAGCCCCAGTGATGTGTCTCCAAGGAGCTCTGTGTCATGTGGCCAATGAATGACATCTTCACTGAAGTTCTTATGAAGATCACTATGTTGTGCACCTGGATATCAGGTAGATGTACACATAGGAAAATGGTCCTCCCATCTCCGCCTACACCGTGTAATTCACCAATTGCTTGCTCCAAGGTGGAATGAGGGAGATGTTAGTTGTCACATATGACCCAACACCTGTGTTCATATTCTGAACTTGGCTGGACAGGCTGGTCACTCCCACAGAGTAGAAGTTGGAGTTCCAGATTTTCAGGGTGGCCTTGATGGCAAGGATTACAAGGGAGTCCTGCTTATTAAATGTGACTCTCTTCACTCTGATGCCGTCATTGTCCACCAGGACGGAATGTGGAAATGGGAAGAAAACCACCAAACCAAATGCCAGGAGACAGAGCAGGACAGACATCCTGCTCAGTTCTCTGAGGGCACAATCTCTGTTCACTGTGTGGGGTCAAAGCCACCAACTCATTTACTTGCTCTGTTGGACTGTAGCCTGTCCCTTGGCAGGTGAGACAGGTGATGATGCTCTCCTGCCCGGTGAACTCCCCATAGGGGAACTGGGCAATGGCTTCTGCCTGCTCCCGTTCATCCATCATAGACTCCCTGTCATCTTTCTTTTGCTTGTAGGGAGGAGGGCGAGTGGTTGGGGTGCTGCGACCCCATGGCTGAGACGTGCTGCCTGTGTCATGTCTGCCTCTTGGGTCCTTGGAGCTGCCTGCATTTGGTGTGCATGCCGTGATTTTATCTTGACTTTTAGGAGATAAACCCCTGGTCACATTTAGACAATGATAGTCCTGTATATTCTTACATTTATTCATACCTTTAACTAAAATTACCCTAAGTAGGAATGACCCACCAAAATCTATCACTATCAAAACTATACCTTTCATTCATCTAATTAAAGGAGGCAGTATTATAGGTAGTGAAAAGAAAAGATGAACAAGACAAAATCCCCGTCCACAAGTCTAATTTAGGGAGGCATAAGTTAAAGAAAGAGTTAAAGATAAACATGGTTTCCACTCCTGAGGATTTCCCCCAGAATTTGTACACTGATTTTCACAGCAGCACTGTTCCTAAGAGCCAGGAACTGGGAAATCCCCACATGTCCATCAGCTGACGAAAGGGTAAGCAAACCATGGCATGTTCCCACAGTGGGTGATTCAGCCATGAAAAGGAGTGAAGCACTGCCATGTGGCAACATGGGTGGACTCTGGAAACAGGCTGAGTGAAAGAGGCAGGTCACATAGTGTACGATTTCACTTACAGGAAATATCCAGAACAGGCAGATCTATAGAGACAGAAAGTAATTCAGTGGTTGCCTGGGGCTGGCAGAAGATGGGACGAGGAGTAACAGGTATGGGGGTTTCTTGTCTGGAGTAATGAAAGTGGTCTAAAACCGATGTGGTGATGTTTGCACATCTCTGTGAATATAATAGAAACTACGGCACTGTACACTTCAAATGGATGAACTGTAGGGTATGTGAATTACATCTTAATAAAGCAGTTATTAACCAAAACAGAAGGGACAAAGATCTTCCTTTGCACTAGAGACTGTGGAACTTGAAAACTCTAGCAACGTGAGTACCAGGACTTCTCCTTTAAGCTCTTAAACTTCCCGAGGTTTAATAAATAAAGGTAGTTTGACCAAAATTTGGGGGAAGTCAGTATGATGAATGCTGAGACACGTGCACATAGGTGCTTTAGGCAGCAGAGAGGAAGGGCACCTCATCCTTGGAGACTGTGAGAGATGGCGGTTCAGGGAAAGGCGCTGAAAGGGAAAGGACGCACACGCCACATCTCTCAGGGTAAGTTATCCAGCTGGACAAGGGACAGAACATAAACTCATTTAGAGGGAGCAACAAGCACAAAGTCACTGTGGTATAAAATCTGGATATGTAAAGGCTCACCTTTTTTTTTAAAATCCTCACCTGAGGATATTTTTCCATTGATTTTTAGGTAAAAGTAGGAAGGAGGGAGAGAGAGAGAGAGAGAGAAAAACATCGATGTGAAAGAGACACATTGATTGGTTGCCTCCTGCTCGACCCTGGGCTGGGGATCGAACCTGCAACCTAGGTATGTGCCCTTGACCGGGAATCAAACCCAGGACTCTAAGGTCCACAGGCCAACACTCTAAACATTGAGCCAAACCAGCCAGGGCTCAAGGCTCATCTTGATGTCCACTTGCTCCAAGAGGATTTTCCTAATTCACTCCAAACTGAGGTGTGTTCTCTTCCTTTTAACTCTAGAACATCTTTAAAAATAGGTCTCACATATCACGTTTATCTTTACGCCACAGTTCTTTATAAACAGCATTTGCCAGCAATTCCTTTGCATTCAGAAACTGGGTCAATCTCCTCTTTGTATTAATATCTCCTGTAGCAGCCAGGAGAGTGTCTTGAACACAGGTAAGTGCTCACAAATAGTTAACCTATATGAAATGCAAATATTTTCTTGATCTAATATTCAAATCATTCTGAGAATTAAAAATATTAAACTACATGTAAACTTCATATCTAAGAATCTGAGCATGAAGAACACGACATAATAAAAACCCCAAGATTTTACCTACTGACCCACTTGCCACTATACGACCTAAAAATATGCCATCAATATTTCAGAGAAAGGATCAGATCTAAAGAAAGTTTACAAATCCAACAGACATTTTAAAACCAGAGCTGCTAACAGACCAGCAGATAAGTCTTGATCTGCACAAAGATTCTGCTATCATAAAGGCAGGCTGCCACTTACCCATACCTGAATAAACTTCCTTCTAAAAGCCCCAAGGCCTGGAACCTTTGAGTCTCCCAAGGCTGCATACATTTTTTCATACATCTTTTCAATGTTTTTTTTATTTACAGGGTTTTTTGCTAATTCAGCTTTGACATCATCAGTCCAGTCCTGTGCAGGGAAAAAAAAGAGAGAGAGAAAAATCAAGCTAGACTGTAAGTAGGTTTATCTAAGTCCAATGTTTTATGTGCTAGAAGATGTAATATTACCTTAAAGATCAGTTCAGGATTGGAGAGTTGTTCTAGGGCATTAATAAAATCTTGAATCACTCCTCCTTGATCCAACTTAATTTTAATCCTATAAAAAATGACAAAGTTTAGGTAATCAAACATCTTCCATAGGTCAAGGCCTGTAATTTATTATTTTTACTTATATATGAAACTATATATAATCAATTAATAGTCTAGGGAAGAAGCAATTTAAAAATTCTATCTAATATTAGATAAAGGACAAAGTGTGCATAGTAGTCCTCTCTCACCCACAGATTCCATGGTATTAGTTATCTGTGGTTAATGGTGGTCCAAAAGCATTAAATGGGAAAATCCAGTCATAAAGAACTCATAAGTTTTAAACTGCATGGCATTCTAGTAATGAAACCTCGTGCTGTCTGTCCAGGGACATAAATCCCAGCATATCCACCCCACTTGGTCTCATCACCTCACATTATGCCAGAAAGGTGAGGACAGCACAGTAACATATTTGTGAGAGAGACCACATTCACATAACATTTATCACAGTAGGTTATTATAATTGTTTTTTTATTATTGTTGTCAGCCTCTTACTGTCCCTAACGTATAAATTAAACTTTATCATAGGTATGTATGTACAGGAAAAACAAAGTAAATATAGGGTTTGGTACAATCTTTTATTTCAGGCATTCCCAGAGGGCCTTTGCACACATCCCTCATGAACAAAGGAGGCCTACTGTATTCTATGAAGAGGTGAGAGTCTTAGACAAGATAAAAGTGAACCTTCTTGCAAGTAATGTCAACATTTTGATGTATACAATTTGATACATACAGTTCTGAAGTGATGCTGTGAAAGAAAGGTCACTTTCTCAACCCATTTTTAAAAATGTTTTCCTTTCTTTCTTTTTAATAAAATTAAACATGTTACAGTTGTCTCTGCTGAGAGACCCCAGGGAGGGGCAGCAGCAGTGGCCGGTGGTACGCACAGCCACCCACTGACAAACCATGACAAAAGTTATGGTTAACTCCGTGTTGTCTTCTCAGAAACAAATACCAAATACAGCAAATCAGCTCATAACAACAAAAAGCTTTTGACAGAGAATGTCAACTAAGATATCATGCATTTACCACGTATTCCTTTTTTCTTAAAAAAATTTTTTAAATCCTCACCCGAGGATATTTTTCTATTTATCTTCAGATAGGGTGGGAGGGAGGGAGAGAGTGGGAGAGAAGGAGAGAGAGAGAGAAACATTGATGTGAGAGAGACACATCGACTGGTCACCTCCTGCATGACCACGACCAGGGCGGGGACGAATCGCAACCGAGGTACGTGCCCTTGACCGGACTCGAACCTGCGACTCATTGGTCTGGGGGGCCAATGCTCTACTGCTGAGCCAAACCATCCAGGGCTCAAGTATTTTTGCAAAAGTAATACACCATTGCTAGTTATGTCTTCACTTATAATCAACTGAAGAAGTGAAAAGAATGACAGTCTTCTGAATCCTAACTAAGGGGTTTCCCACATACTTTCAATTAAAGAAGAATTTCAAGAACTGATTTCAAAAAGCATCTCATCTAGTCTGTTTCAACCAACAGATTGCTATTAGCATAAGGGTAGAATGTTCCATGAATAACATTCTAATATGAGATGTATTTAAAAAAAAGAAAAGAAATTCTTTAACAAATAACATACCCAGAGTAGATACATTTAACAAAGATATCTAAGATTTTCTTTTCTTCAGTGAAAGCTCTAATTAATTTGAAGACAAATATAAACTTCCACGTGTTTGCTTTTACCATACACATTTTTAAATAAACTGTAGTATTTAACTACAGTAGAAATCAACCTAATTTCTCTGCAATATCACCTTGCCACAAACTCCTTATTCTTATGACCAGCAGAAGTATCTTTGAAGGAATAGCTTTCGCTGCTTATTATGAATGGGTAGACAATCGCCTGTGGATAGTTGTCAGCAATCTCTTCCACAGTGTGCTGGACGGCTACGGCTTCCTCTTTGTCCAGTAAGGCCACCATGTGGCTGATCCAGCCAATGAACTGCCAGCAAGGAATGGAAGACATCTAAAACACAGAGAGTTGTAACTTAATAATGAGTAAAACATTAAATGTTGTTTTATTATAAAAGTAATGTGTCCAATATAAAAAGTATATGTATTTGTAATCAGAAGTATCAAAACAGACATATAAAGCCTTCTCTCCCTCAGGCCCCTCAGTTCCACTGAGAACCATTTGATTCTTCCAGATGTTTTCCATACATGCACACATATATCCTTTCTTTGCAAGAATGGAATCAGACCAGGCATACCGTTGCTGGTTTTTCTTAGTCAGATTTACCTCATTCCTTTTAATGGCCACATAGTATTCCATTTCATTTAACTACCGTGCTAAAATAAATTTTTAGGATATTTTCTAATTTTTGATATTACAGATAATGCTACAGTAGATATCCCTGTATGTTTATCTCTTTGTATTTGTGCTATACACCCATGGGATAAATTCCTAGAAGTAAAATTACTGTGTGAACATTAACAACTATAAAAAACATCACTAGATCTCCAGAGACTTTTCAACTTTTCACTTCTTCTTTTTTTTTTTTTTTTTTTTTTTTGGTTAATTCTCACCTAAGGACATTTTTCCATTAACTTTTTAGATAGAGTGGAAGGGAGGGAAGGAGAGAGAAGTATTGACGTGGGAGAGACATATCGATTGGTTGCCTCCCGTACAGCCCTGACCAGGGCCGGGGGTCGAACCTGCAACCCAGGTATGTGCCCTTGACCAAAAGTCAAACTCATGACCCTTTGGTCTGCGGGCTGATGCTCTAACTGCTGAGCCAAACCAGTCAGGACCAAATTTTCACTTCTAAAAGCGAATTATGCCAGTACCATGCCATTTTGATCACTGTGGCTCCACTGGGTACTGGAAAAATGAGGGGAACACTTTGTAAAGTATATGATTGTCTAACCACTATACTGTACACCTGAAACTAACACAAAATATTATTGAATGTAAACTTCCCTTAAAAAATATATGTAATATTTTTTAAAAAGTGAATTAGATCAACTACTTTCTAAAATCTTTTCCAACACTGGACACAATCAATGTTTTAAAAATTCATTGTCGTTCTGAGAAGAGAAAAATGTCTAATTTTAATTTTCATGTTTCATTTATAGTGAGGATAAACAGTCTGTTTATTTGTGTTACCTACATTAATCATGTGTCTATTTCCTTTATCCATTTTCTACTGGTCTATTTATTTTATAGAGTAGAGATGTCACCTCTGTCTCTAATATGTATTAAAAAGATTTTTCTCCCAGTTTTTTAACTTTGCATATGGAACATTTTCTTTTCCTGCATAGAAGTATCAAATTATTTTTCTTTATGGCTTCTGGTTTTTGTCTTTTTACTCTATGACCTTTTTCAAAATTTGTTCATGTTTTCCTCTAATGCTTTTTAAGGTGTTAATTTTAAGATAAAATCGACATACTTAGCACACTGGCATGAGGAGTGAATGTGGGCATGCTCTTGAACTTTATCCATGAAATGAGGAAAGGGCAAGGTGTGAGGATAAGACGCAGCAGTCTGCACAGCTCAGGGAGCACCCCACAAAGGCAAGCCACCCCGTCTCAGTGTCTCCCCCAGCATCATAATATTGACTCAATACTTTATTTTCTCAAAAATGATATCTTTATTATATATATAAATAAAATATTTAAAACATAAAAGTATAACTTATTTGTTTACTTATCTTTAAGAAAAACACACATATATTACATTTCTGAATTTACTTTCATCTGCTGTTTAAGACCTATTTAAGAACCCCACCATTCCAAATCCACAGAGGTCAGAGGCATGGTAAGCCCTGACAGGCACCAAGTCTCCACAGCTTAAAGACCAGCACTGTTTAAAAACGTACTATGTACAGCTAATAGAGCATTACGTCACTGTTTTTGAACTACTACATTATCAACTCAAAGGTTGGCCCTATTTTCCAGTTAAACATCTATAAAAGTCAGTAAGGAGCCTACCAGATGGCCCTCTACTTTTTAGACGTGGCCTAACTGACCGGAAGGCAGCAGGATGAGGCAACCCTGTGTAGGGTGAGGACAGCAGCGCCAGACAAGCTGGTGAACAGAACATGTGGGGGCCGCAGGCTGCTGTGTGTGCCCACACTGGCTGCCCACTGTGAATTCTGATGCCTCTGGACACGGTGCTGCCAGCAGGGTGGCAGGCAGCTGACATGTACCCTTTCTCCCAGGACAAATACACTGAACCTAGGCATCAGCAGCTGTTACAGGCCACAGCTTTGTCTCTGTGGACAGTAAACTGCACTGCAGACAATTCCTATCTCTGTCCCAAATATACCTCCTCCTCTATTTCTTGGGTCCTTGTTCAGACATAGTGTTATCAACATCCACTAAGGAAAATGGGTAAATGTGAACACTCCTTTATACAGTTTCAAATTATATATATTCTCGGACTGTAGCAAAAATCTATGCTTGTTAGGAAAAGCTATACTATAAGCAGTATACATATTAGTGTATTTGGATATAAACAGGAATGTCTTTAAGTTCAGCGGATACTAACCTCTTTTGTCATTAGGCTCAGGGTCTCCTCTGGATACTGCTCTATGATCTGCAGTAGTCTGGGGAACTTCAGCCTGGCTTCATTGGAATGCAGTTTTAAAGCTTTCAACATTCTATCCACCACAAGGGCAGGATACGTCTGCAGTTCTATGGACTCAATAACTAACATGGACAGGAATAAAAACAATAGTGAGTATATATCCACTTATACATAATTATAAATTTAACATGTAGTTCTATTTTTCCTTTTTGGCTTATTATTTTGTAGCATGCCATTGTTTTTGTGTGTTTTCCCCCCCTAATAAATGCCAGAAGCAACTTTGGACTATATGTAAAAGTTCCTATGTCGAAGCAGAACTGTTCTATTAGATTACCCATTCTGCATGAAGCAGAGTTTGCTTTCTGTACTGGGAACATAAAGGGCAACCGCTGGTTACTGAATTTATTCCAGAAGCAAGAGGCAGGACATATAAAGCCAATAATACCAAAGCTACAAGCAAAATATGAAAGTATAAATTAAGTAAATGGACAGATAGAAGATATCTTGACTCCAGGACAGAAGATAAGCAGCTCACGTTGCTTGAAGATGTCATTCCTTCTTAAAAAGGCAAGACTTTTCTCATTTAAAACAAACACACAAATAGGAAACCAAAAGGATGTACAAAATTCTTAAGACTTTACATTACATTAACATAACGTGGCACAACTTGTTTTTCCTTTTGTGATTCACCTGATGCAGTCTCCTCCTCCTTGCGGAGCTGTTGGTCACAGAAATCCACCAGCGTCATGTAAGCATCAACTAGCCCGGCTGTCGGCTGCTGGCCCCAGTGAGAAGACCAGGCTTCCTCCTCAGCTGTCTGCACGGCCTTGTAAAGGTAATGAAACGCTCTCTGGTACAGCCCCGTGATGACCTAGAATTCACAGAGCTCTCAGAAAATTTGTCAGTGTGACACTAGCTTTGTGGAAAAACTCTATTTTCTACTTGTAATGATAAAGGAAGAATATCTGTGATTCATTAGTCATAAAATAATAAATAAAGCTAGCAAAATGGAAAAGGGAGAGTCTGCCCTGATTGTAAAAGAGTAAGCAATTCCAATAAGATCCTGAGCATGGAAAATACAACCAAATGAAAAAGAATAAGCCAATTGGGGGCCAGACAGTCCACTAGTGATACAGAGTAGGCACCAAAAGTCAACATGGATCATACAGCCAGGAATTTAAAGAGATGGAGGTTGGCACTTGTGGTCAATGTCCTGCACAGATGTTGGTAACATTGTGAAGGAAAAGGGCAGCTGCACAGCCAAAGTGAGGTGGGTCATGGTGAAAGGAGGAAAGGCTGGCAACTATCAAAATACAAAATGATTTTAAAAAGCAGGCCCTTAATAAAAAAGTGAAAAAGGCTGATCTGTCCCACAAACTAGTGGGACAACTGAGTGGCGACTGGTGGTAAAATTCTATTAACAAAATTCATGGAAGAACTGTCTACATCATTCCAACACAAATTTCTAATTTTTAATGTTAAAAAAGTGAATCATTCAAATAAACAGAAAAAACACAGAGTGTATCAATTTTCAAAAAAATAAACTTGGCTATGCATAACCATCAAATATATTATAAAAACACAAAGCAATGCCCATTATTTATTTATTTTCTTTAATTATCCCTTTTTAATCTTTAAGGTCCAGGTTAAAACTAACCATACCTAAAATCCCGAAATGACAGCTCTCTCATCTCAGCTGTCAAAAAACATATAACCTAATTCCTAACAAATTGAGAACTTACATAATTAATTATTTTGCATACTGATGTATGATTATTCAAATAACATACTGTTGTTTTTTTAAAAACTGTCAAATAAGTCTTCATTTTAAGTTGTAGTTGAAAAGTAATAAAATGGAGCAAAGTAGAATAAAGAAATTTCAGAGTTCTATACTTTCCCCCAAAGTGGTACTATCTCTTTCTTGTTTGGTGCTTCACTTAATAGATGGATAATCCATTGGCAATCAGATTCCCATTCGGAATCAAGCAAAAGGGACAACTACTTGAGAATTCCCACTGACTGAAATTACTGGAAGTATATCACAAAACCTTTAAGATTAAGAATTTAAGATGAACATATGTAAATGTTTCAGACAGAATATACATTTTTTCCTTTACAAATATATTTTTCTACAATTGATTCAATAAGTTTTCTGCACTTTGATTTTTTTAAAAATTATTTTTCAATTATAGTTGACATACAGTATAATATTAGTTTCAGGTGTACAACATAGTGATTACACATTTATACCTTACAAAGGGATTGCCCCAATATGTCTAGTACCCATTTGGCACCATATATAGTTATCACAATGTTTCGAACTATATTCCCTTTGCTCTTTGTTTTCCATCCCCATGAATATTTTTATAACTGGCAATTTGTACTTCTTAGTACCTTCTATCTTTTATACCCATAGCCCTAATCCCTCCCATCAGGCCACAACAGATTATTCATTGTATCTATTAAGTTTGTTTCTGTTTTGTTTGTTCATTTGTTTTTTGGATTCCACACATAAATGAAAGCATACAGTATTTGTCTTTCTCTGTCTGACTTATTTCACTTAGCATAATACCCTTTAGGTCCTTCCATGTTATTGCAGATGACAAGGTATTATTCTTTTTTACGGCTGAGGAACATTCCATTCTACATATGTACCAAATCTTCCTGATCCATTTGTATATCAATGGACACTTAGCTTGCTTCCATGCCTTAGTGACTCTGAATGTTGCTGCAGTGAACACAGGGTGCATATATCTTTTCACATTAGTGTTTTGGATTTCCTTAGATAAATAGCTGAAGTGTAATCGCTGGGTCGTATGGCAGTCGTTTTGAATTTCTGAGGAATCTCCATACTGTTTTCCATAGTGGCTGCACCTATCCCACTCACAGTGAATGAGGGTTCCCTTTTCTCCATGTCCTCACCAATTGTTTGTTGACTTACTGATGTTACCATTCCGACAGGTATGAGGTGATACCTCATTGTGTTTTTAATTTGCATTTGCCTCAATTAATGATGACAGGCATCTTTTCATTAAGTCTATTGGCCCTCTGTATTCCTCTTTGGAGAACTGTCTATTCAGTTCCTCTGCCCATTTTTTAATTAGGTTATTTTACTGGTGTTGAGTTATATATGTTCTTTATAAATTTTGGATATTTACCTCTGATCGAGTATCTTTTGCCATTCAGTAGGTTGTCTTTTTGTTTTGTTGAGGATTTCTTTTGCAGTGTAAATGCTTTTTAGTCGGTTGTAGTCCCGTTTGTTTATTTTTGCTTTTGTCGTATTTATCATAGGAGACGTATAAAAAAATATTGCTAAGACCAATATATAATTGGTTTTGACTATGTTTTCTTCTAGGAGTTTTATGGTTTCAGTTCTTAAGTTTAAGGCTATAATCCATTTTATATTTGTATGTGGTATAAGAAAGTGGTCTAGTTTCTTTTTTTTCTTTTTTTTTTTTTTATCTGCCCACTTTTCCAGCATCATTTATTGATGAGACTATCTTTACCCCTCTATACAGTCTTGTCTACTTTGTGTAGCTTAATTAAACATATAGGTGTGACTTTCTGGGCTCTCTATTCTGCTCCATTGATCTATGCGTCTGATTTTATGCCAGTACCATGCTGTTTTGATTACTATAACCTTGTAGTATAGTTTGATATCAGGTAGTGTGATACCTCCAATTTTTTCTTTCTCAAGATTGCTCTGGCAATCCTTTGGGATTCCATTACTATTTTAAGATTATTTGTTCTAGTTCTGTGTGAAATGCCATGGTATTTTGATGGAGATTACATTGAACCTGTGGATTCCTTTAGGTGTTATGGACATTTTAATGTCAATTCTTCCAAACAATGAACACAGTATATCTTTTCATTTATTTGTATCTTCTTCAATTTCCTATAGTTTTCTGAGTAACGGTCTTACCCCTTTGGTTAAATTTATCTCTAGGTATTTTATTCTTTTTGATGCAATTATAAAAGAAGACTTTTATTTATTTATTTTTATTAATTTATTTTTGTTACAGATGTTTCTCCTTTTCCCCCCACTGACACCCTCCTCTTGACCCCCTCCCCCAAGCATTGCTGTCTTTGTCCATGGTCACGCATACATGCATATATTGGGGGACTGGAAAGTAATGTCGTTTCTGCGTGTTTCGCTATTCGGTTGTCATTTATCAGCTCATTGTGTACTTCAAAATCGTGCCAAAGACATTTTAAGGTTAGAGTGACTTGTTTACTCGTAAATAATTAAATCTTATTTTTTTGTGTGTGCAATTTATAGTGAAATGGCCAGCCAAATACCAGAAGAGGTACATATCCGGCATTGTATGCTTTTTGAGTTTCACAAGGGTAGTAACGCAACAGTTGCTACCAAAAACATTTGCAATGTTTATCCAAGTGCATTAGACGTTCGTAAATGTCAAAGGTGGTTTTCTAAGTTCAAATCAGGTAATTTTGATCTTTCTGACTCGTATCGAGGAAGACCAACAACTTTAGACAATGACATGTTAAGGGTGGAAGTGGAAGCAAATCCTGTCAGACAATCGAGGAACTGTCAAACACTCTTAACCAACCTTGGTGGACCATCCAAGAACATTTGCAGCAGATTGGTACAGTAAGCAGAGCAGGTGTTTGGGTCCCGCATAATCTGTCTGACGAAAACAAAGCTAACCGGTCCACCATATACAACTTATTGCTTCAGCGGCACACTACAGAAGCGTTTTTTGATCGCTTGATCACTGGAGTTGAAAAATGGGTCCTCTATGATAATCCAAAACGCAAAAGGCAGTGGCTCTCTCCGAATGAATCACCATAAAGTACAGCTAAGCCATGTTTACTCCCCAAAAAGGCACTTTTGTGTGTTTGGTGGAGTATTTGCGTGTTCGTTCATTTTGAAATGCTGAAACTTGGACAAACTGAATGCAGACCTTTACTGTGAACAATTGGATCAAGTAAATCAATCTTTAATTGAAAAGTGCCCAGCGATTGTCACCAGAAAAGGCGTTATTCTGCAACACGATAATGCAAGACCGCACTGCGCAAGACGAACCCTGGAAAAAATTAATGAATTGGGGTGGGAGGTATTGCCTCACCCACCATACTCGCCCGATATTGCGCCATTGGATTTCCATTTATTCTGACTGCTACAACATTTTCTAAGTGGCAAAAAATTTGACAATTTGGATGATGTCCAAAATGCCATCTCCAGATATTTTGCTCAAAAACCAATTAATTTTTATCGATCCGGCATTAAAAATTTGCACACTAGATGGCAAAAGGTTGTTGAGAGGGTGATTACATCATTGATTAAAAATAAAAACTTGTTAAAAATTTATGTTTGAATTAATGTCGTAAAAACACGACATTACTTTCCGATCCCCCTAATAAGTTCTGAGGTTTGTCAGTCTGTACCCTACTTCTATGTCTTTGGGTCTATTTTATCAGCTTGTTATGTTCATTATATTCCACAAATAAGTTAGATCATGTGATATCTGTCTTCCTCTGATTGGCTTATTTTGCTTAGCATAATACTCTCCAGGTCCCTCCATGTTGTCTCAAAGGATAAGAGATCTTCCTTTCTTACAGCTGCATAGTATTCCACTACACTCATCTAGTGATGGACACTTGGGCTGTTTCCAGATCTTAGCAATTGTAAATAGTGCTGCCATGAACATAGGGGTACATATATTCTTTCTGATTGGTGTTTCAGGCTTCTTAGGGTATATTCCTAGAATGGGATCACTGGGTCAAATAGCAGTTCAATTTTTAATTTTTTTAAGGTAACACCATATAAAAGGGGACTTTATTAATTTCTCTTTCTGATAGTTTGTTATTGGCATAAAAAAGTGGAATTATTTCTAAATATTAATTTTGTATCCTGCTATTTTACTGAATTCATTAATCAGTTTTAATGCTTTCTTAGTGAAGTCTTTAGGGTTCTCTCTACATAGTATCAGGTCATGTGCAAATAATGACAGTTTTACTTCTTTTCCAATTTGGGTGATTTAAGTTTTTTTTCTTGTCTGACTGCTATGGCTAGGATTTCCAATACTATGTTGAGTAAAAGTGGTGCGAGTGGCTATCCTTTTCTTGTTTCTGATATTAAAGAAAAAATTTTCACTTTTCACCATAGAGTATGATGTTAGCTATCGGTCTGTCATATATGGCCTTTATTATGCTACGGTTTGTTCCCTCTATCCCCCCTTTTCTCAGAGTTTTTATCATACATGGATGCTATTTTATCAAATACTTTTTCTGCAGTTATTGATATGATTTTTTTTTATTCTGCTGTTTATGTGGAATTTTAGATGTTAAACAAATCTTACATCTCTCGAATAAATCCCACTTGATCAAAGTGTATGATCTTTTTAACGTATTGCTGAATTTGAAATGCTAATAATTTGTTGACGACTTTTGCATCTCTTTTCATCAGGGATATTGACCTGTAATTTTATTTTTTATTTTTAGTGTCTGTCTAGTTTTGGCATCAGGGTAATGTTGGCTTTGTAAAATGAATTTGGGAACATTTTCTTCTTTAAATTTTTTGAATAGTTAGAGAAGAAAAGGCATAAATTTTTCTTTGGATGTTGGTAGAATTCACCTATGAAGCCATCTGGTCCAAACCTTTACTTAGTGGGTGTTTTATGACAACTGATTCACTTTTATTACTAGATGTCAGTCTGTTCAAATTTTCTGTTTCTTCCTGTTTTATCTTATTTGTTGGCATAAAACTCTGTAGAATTTTCTTATAAACCCATGTATTTACTTAGTGTTGGTTGTCACTTCTCCTCTTTCATTACTGATTTATTTGGGTCCTCTCTCTTTTTTTTTCTTGACAAGTCTAGTGAAAGATTTGTCAGTTTTATCTTTCCAAAGAACCAGCTCTTGTTTTCACTGATCTTTTTTCCTAATACTCTTTCATTTATTTCTGCTTCGATTTTTATTATTTCCTTCCTTCTACTCACTTTGTGCTCTGTTTGCTCTTCTTTTTCTAGTTCCTTTAGGTATAACTTTAGATTGAGTTTTTTCTTGTTTCTTGAGGTAGGCCTGTATTGCTATAAATTTCCCTCTTAGAACACTTTGATTATTCCCATACTTTGGGTCATTGTATTTTCATTTTCATTTGTCTTAAGATATTTTGATTTCCTCCTTGATCTCATAGTTAATCCATTCATTATTTAGTAGTATGTTGTTTAGTTTCCATGTGTTTCTGTGTTTTCCAGTTTTCTTCTTGTATTTCATTTCCAGTTTCATACCATTGTGATCACAGAACATGCTTGATATTGTTTCATCCCCTTAAATTTATTGAGACTTGTTTAGTGGAATCTATTCTGGAAAATATTTCCTTGTAAATTCTGCTGCTTTGGAGTGAAATGTTCTAAAAATATCAGTTAAATCCATCTGCTCTAATGTTAAGGCCATGGTTTCTTTGTTGATTTTCTGTCTCCCACCCTCCCACACACACATTTGCTTTTGTCATGATATTTTACTTCTTTGTGTATGTTTTTGTACATTCCTTAATTTATTGTTGTATTTATACATAAATTCATACTTTTTTTTTTAAATCCTCACCTGAGGATATTTTTCCATTTATTTTCACACAGAGTGGGAGGGAAAGAGACAGAGAGAGAGAGAGAGAGAGAGAGAAAGACAGAGAGAGAGAGAGAGAGAGAGAGAGAGAGAGAGAGAGAGAGAGACATCGATGTCAGAGAGACACATTGATTGGTTACCTCCTGCACGACCCCATCCAGGGCTGAGGACTGAACCACAACAGAGGTACATGCTTTTGACCGGAATCAAACCCCTGACTCTTTGGTCCACGGGCCGATGCTCTGACCACTGAGCCAAACTGGCCAGGGCCATAAATTCATACTTTTGACTTTCAACCTTTGTAATCCCTTTATAATTGGTTGATTCACTGTTTTTACTAATTAATTGCCTTTGTGAGATTCTTTACTGTTCTATATTTTATTTTTAACCTTCTTTTATTTTTCTACTTAAAGAAGTCCCTTCAACATTTCTTTAATGTTAATTTAACAGTGATGGATTCCTTCAGCTTTTGCTTGTCTGGGAAAATATCTCCTTTACAACTCTAAACGATGACCTTGCTGGATAGAATAATCTTGATTGTAGGTTTTATCTTTTGTTACTTTTAATAGAATGCATAATTCACCTTTAGGCCTACAAAATTTCTGTTGAGAAATCATTTGATGGTCTTATGGAAAATCCTTTGTTATGTATGTTGATGGTTTTTGCTCGCTACTTTTAGCATTCACTTTAACTTTAGGTATTTTAGTTGTGGGTCGCTTTGGGTTCATCTTATTTGGGACTCTCCACACTTACTGAACTTGGAATTCTATTTCCTTCGAGAGTTTAGGAAAGTTTTTAGTCATTATTTTTTCAAATAGGATTTTAATCCCTTTCTCTCTTCTCCTTCTGGGACCTCTATAATGTAAATGTTGATACCCTTAATATTGTTGCACAGATCCCTTAAACTATCCTCATTTTTAAAATTGTTTCTTTTCTTTTATTTAGATCGAGTGGAAGGGAGGGAGGGAGAGAGACATCAATGTGAGAAGGACACATTGATTAGTTGCCTCCCGCACGACCCTGAATGGGGACCAAACCTGCAACCCAGGTAGTACGTGCCTTTAACCGGGAATTGAACCTGAGACCCTTCAGTCCACAGGCCGATGCTCTAACTGCTGAGCCAAACTGACCAGGGTTCTTTTTTTCTTTTTAACTATTCTGATTGGGTGTTTTCTGCTACGTTGTCTTCCAAATAGCTGATTCCATTCTCTGCTTCATTTAATCTGTAGTTGATTTCCCTCTAGTATTCTTCATTGCAGTTATTGTAGCCTTCCACTCTGATTGGTTCTTTATTATGTTTTCCATCTCTTTGTTTAAGTTCTCCCTGATTTCATCTATTCTTCTCCTATGGTCATTGAGCATGCTTGTAACCAGTGTTTTGAACTCTTTACCTAGTAGATTGCTTCTCCCTGTTTCACTTATATTTTTTTCTGAAGTTTTATCCTGTTTCTTAAATTTGGGACATGTATCTTTGCCTCCTCATTTTTGATGACTCTCTGTGCTTGTTTCCATATATTAGGTGTATCTGCTCCACCTCTCATTCTTGAAAGAGTGGCCTTATATAGGAGGTGTCCTGTGGGGGTCCAGTGGTAGTCCTCCTTCTCACCTGAGCCAGGTGCTCCAGGGGTGTCCATGTACCCTCCTGATGTAGTTAGGCCTCAACTGCTGCTAGGACACCAGTGGGTGGGGTTGCCCTCAGGTTGACTGACTATGAGGGCCATCTTTTTAGTGACTTTTTAGTGGATTAACTGTTGTGCAGGGGCTGATTCCACAAAGTGGGACTTGCTTTACAGACTCTGGTGCCAGCTGTGGCTGTCTATCATTGTGTTGGTTGACGAGATGGTTTAGTGGGGCTCTGGTGCAGTTTGAGGCTGTCCACTAGGTGTGTTGTGTCTGGAGCCTCTTGAGAGGGGCTCTGGAATGGGTCAAGGTCAACGCAGCTTGTGCTTGGTTTGTGGCCTATTGCTTTTGCTGGTTTTAGGACCCTTTGGTGGGTACTATGATGCAAGCTGAGTCTGGCCCCTGCTTGTGCTGGGCTTGTGGCTACTTAGTTGGAGCTATGTTGCAGCCCAAGACTGATCATCACTTATGCAAAGTTTGGGGCTACCTGGTGGGAGATACAATGTAAGCTAAAGCTGGTCACTATTTGTGCCGGGCTTGGGGCCACTTGGCAGGAGCTGGCTGCTGCTTGTGTGAAGTTTGTGGACTTTTGAGAGTCTGCTGCATGAGCTGAGGCTGGAAAACCTCAGGCTGCTCATGTGGACAAGCAGATGGAAGAGGCTAGGGAGAGCCTGGTGATCAAGCTGGGTGGATTATAGGGCCTCAAGGAGATGCCAGGGTAGGGCAAATGTTAGCCAGGTTAATAGAGAGCACAGATTTGGTGCCCACCTCTGCTTGTCCAGTTGGATGGGAAGAAAGTTCAACAAAGGGACAACAGAGCCTACCAGTGCTTCCATTCCCTGAGAGGGTTCCTGTGTTCCCTAACCTTGCAGTCTTCTCCCTGAAGTTATTTAATTTAGTTCCTCCCCATGTATCTCAAGCACTTTCTGAGTTACTGCTCTGTGTTAAAGCTTTGAGCAAGTCAGTTTCTGCATGGGCCCTTTAGAAGCAGAAGTTCAGCCTCCCACAGCAGTTTGTCTCTCAACATAGTCTCCGCTGGTTTTCAAAGCCAGATCTTATGGGCCTCCTATTTCCAGTACTGGCGTCCTGGGCTGGGGAGCCTGGTGTGAGGCTGGGACCCCTGGCTCCTCAGAGGGCCCTCTGAAGCCTATCTATCCCTCTTATTTCATAATTAGGTATAGAGGACCTGCCTGGTCGATGCCTTCGCCCGGGCTACCTGTCTTGATGTGGCTTTTTCTTTATATCTTTAGTTATGGGAATACTGTTCAGGAAGGCTTCAGGTAGTTCCCAAAGATAATCATCTATCACTGAGTTTAATTATGATGTGATCATGGGAGGAGGCAAGTTCAGTCTACCTACTTCATCATCTGGACTCTGACCTCTACCCATTATTTTGTTCTTGTAGCCAAAGGTTGCACATTAAAGACACACAACACGCAGACATAAAAAGTTTGTTCTCACAATAAACATTACCTTTTCCACATTCTCTGAAGTGGATTCAGAAAGTTCAAAGATTCTTCTAGCCTTGCATTCCTCAATTTCAGCAAGGCAGCTTGGCTCACTGCTGAGAGCATTAGCTATGATCCTGTAAGTTGTACCCAAGAGAACATTATGGTTGCGGAAAGCCCAAATATTTTTGCTTAAGTAGCTTGATGTGTTCTCACCTGTTGGATTAAAAAAAAACACAAAAACACCATACACACACATACACAAACTCACATAAGATTTCTTTCAGAAGTAAATGAATACAATAAATTAAAAAATTAAATTCATAGTATACAAAAGTTTTCTATTAAGAAATTAACTGAAATAAATCTTGATGTTATAAGAAACTAAATGCAAATACTAGTTAGGTAATCTTGAACTAACACTAATGAAAAATGTTCTTTGTTAGTAGTGACCATATCTAAGTACACAGAGGCTAAACAATTAAAACACTGACTAACTTTTATTCAAGTATCATCATTCTGCATTTTGTCAAAGCACCCAATTCTATCTGTTACAAAGAATAGGAAATGCATTTGTGCATATACATTAATAATCTATAGTAGTTTTTAAATTGATACTGTTACCTGTTGCTGATAAAGCAACAGAGACTGCCACATTTAAAGGTCTGGTTCTTCCCAGATTTAAAAAAGCTGAAGGAGCTCATCACCATCAGAACAGTATTATTAGAAATGTTAAAGGGACTTCTTCAAGAAGAAAAATATATGAATAAGAAAATATTGCAAAGAAAAAAATCTAACTGACAAAGGCAAACAATAAAATCAGTGGATTAATGAACATTAAAGGTAGTATAAAGGTTAAAAAGGCAAAAGTAGGAAGATCACGTGTAAATGCAATAGTAAATTAAGGGATATACAAAAACACACAAAAGAAGTAAAAAATAATGACAAAAATATAAACATGGAGGAGGTGAGTAAAACTGGTAGTGATTTTAGAATGTCTCAAAACTTAAGCAACAATTAACTTAAAATAGACTTCTATAGTCCTCGCTGGTTTGGCTCAGTGGTTAGACATTGGCCTGTGGACCAAAGAGTTGCAGGTTCCATTCTGGTCAAGGGCACGTACCTCAGTTGTGGTTCAACCCCTGACCCTGGATGGAGTTGTGAGGGAGGCAACCAGTAGATGTGTCTCTTTCACATCGATGTTTCTCTCTTTCTCTCTCTCCCTCCCACTCTGACTGAAGATAAATGGAAAACTATCCTTGGGTGAGGATTAAAACAAAAAAACAGACTTCTATTAACATAGCTTGGTATATATGAAGTACAAGGTAACCACAAAGCAAAAATCTACAAGACATACACAGGAAATAAAGAGAAAGCAATCCAAATACAACACCACAGAAAGTCATCAACACATAAGAAAAGAGAGTAAGAGAATAAAAAAGGAACAGAGAAAAGCTACAAAAAACAATCAGAAAACAATTATAAAATGGCTATAATTACACACTATTACTAATTACTTTAAATGTAAACTGATTAAATACTCCAATCAAAAGAAAAAGGAGACGAGCTTTCCGAGGTGGCTGCAGAGTATCTGGAAGGTGTGCATACTTGCTCCCAGCCCCGAACTTGATTTACAGTGAAATTACAGAGCAATCAACTTGAAAAACCAGTGAAGAATAGCTGATCTGAAATATTACAACAAAGGACTAAAGAAGAAGCCACAGAGATACTTGTAAGAAGGGTGGAAATGTCAAAGGGAGAGACACCTCACGCAGGTGCAGGGGTGGCTGAGAAGCTGGAGCAGCCCTGGAGCTCCTTTTCCCTAGGACTGTGGGGCCTCAAACCCACACAGGGATCCTCAACCCATAGCAATAAAGACAGGAAGAGGTGCCCAAGTTGCATCTGACAGTGGGAATTGGTGGGGATCCTGTCTGCTGAGAGACTCAGACCACACCATGCCAGGGAAGCAGCGTTCCCACTGTTGCAGCACCAGCCTGGAGAATTTGTTCCAGACTCCAACTGCCGGAGAGGCCATGCTGTTGTACTTGAGTCCTGCAGAGGGGTCTGCTGGCTACACCCAGCTGTGACTTTGAGGGGCGGTTTATCCTCTGGAAAGGCTTTGGGCAGAGATCCAGTCAGTGACTAAACTGTGTGGCTTGGGAAAGGGGAATGGTCTCCCTCACCTCGGGTACACAGTTGGTGCCCCTCCCCCAACCTATTGAGCTGCTTAGCCTGCCCCTTCCTGCTAGGTTCAGCAGCATGGGGGAGCAGCACAGGGCTGGGAGTTTGGGCCAGTTGTGCTGGATTCAGGGCCCGAGTGGAGCTGGGACTTTCTCGGCCCTGCCCTTCAGAGACTCGCTGTGCGGAGAGATCGGAGTACTGGGCAAGGCTGCCTTTTGGTCCCCTCCTCCATTATGCAGCACAGGGGTGGCAGGGAGCTGCACAGAGCTGGGATTTCCCCGGGAGGCTTCTCTCTGGGAGCCAGAGGGGCAAATGCTGGGCTCTGTAGGTCCAGGCTCTCCTAAGAGGTCAGCCTGCACTACCCCAAGAAGGAGAAGAAGTGACCACCCTTCTATTACATGTTGTGGGAACCACCCCCAATGGGAGACTGTGTGGATCAGCCCTGCCAAGTCCTGAACACCCCAGAGGGCGCAACTCTGTGGGAGGAGGGGAAAGCGGCTCACAGCGGGGGCATCCAAAGTGTGAGACACTCAGTTACTGTCTGGGACAGGGAGGAAGTGCTTAGCCCCCTCCTGCCAGCTGGGCCACCATCATCCCCAATGGAAAACTCATTTGATCTATCCCCCTGAGCCCAGGATGGCTGAACTTGTTCCTGCAGAGGAGTCAGCTGACTGTGTCTGACCTGAACCTACAGTGAGCCCACCTAGGGGAACTAGAGTTGGAGACTCTGGCAGAGACCAAGGGGTTTGGCTTTGAAGCAGGGATGGCTTTTCCCTCATTGAGTGACTGTGTGATCCTCAAGTAGGGGACCCATTAGCCCTATCTCAGCTGTCCTGGGTTTATCCTACAGTCTCTCTTCAGAAGGCTCTGGAAGAGGACCACGCAACCTCAGGGGGAAGGCAGAGTAGCTGACAGGGTGGTGGACCTCAGGTAGCCTCGGTCTTATCACAGATTTGTCTCTAGCTCTAAGCTGGAAGAAGCTGACCCTTTTACACAGATTGGCCCCTCTCACGCACATTCAAGTACATTAGATGCAGATACAAACAGTGAACAGCGTGGTAGCTCCAGACAGGTAGCCCAAGGCTGGTTACACACAACATAGGACAGCAGCCTGTACCTGAACCCCATTCAAGTGGACCCAGAATCAACACAATCAGGGGTGGGCTTCAGACCACACCACAGTTCAACCCAACTAGCTACACAAGCAGCACACCCAAAGGGGGAACTCTGTCAGGCACCGGACCATGCTGGGAACAATCCTGGCCTAGGGGCAGCCCCTACACAGCATCTCATAAATGCTAACAATAGCAATCAAGACTCAATTTTCAGAGGAGGGCCCACATAACCCACACAAGGACATTCCTAGAGCACCCAGCTCAGGTGAATAAGGAGAGTGCACCACTGGGTCCCATAGGACACCTACTACACACACACACACACACACACACACACACACACATTACTCCATGAAGACTGGGAGTCATAGCAGTTCTATCTAATACATAGAAATAAATACAAAGAGACAGCCAAAATGGGGACGCAAAGAAACAGGCCTCAAATGATAAAAAGGAAGGAATCTCCAGAAAAAGAGCCAAATGAAATGGAGGCAAGCAATACATCAGATACACAATTCAAAGTAATGGTTACAAGGATGTTCAAATAACTTAGTGAGAACTACAACAGCATGAAAAAACTATAATACCGTGAAAAATAACCAGTCAGAAATGACAAATACCACATCTGACATAACAAATACACTGGAAGGAATAAAAAGTAGGTTAGATGAAGCAGGGGATTGAATCAGTGATTTGGAAGACAAGGTAGAAGAAAACACCCAATCAGAGCAGCAAAGGAAAAAAGAATGAAGATAGTTTAAAGAACTTTGGGACAATATAAAAATGTAACAACTTCTGCATCACAGGGGTACCACAGGAAAAGAGAGTAAGCAAGGGATAGAGAAAATGTTTGAAGAAATAATGACAGAAAACTTCCCTAACTTGGTGAGGCAAAAAGTGACACAAGATCTGGAAGCATAGAGTCCCATTTAAGATGAACCCAAAAAGACTCACACCAAGACACATCACAATTAAAATGGCAAAGGTTAAAAACAAAGAGAGAATCTTAAATGCAGCAAGAGAGAGACAGACTATTATGCTAAGTGAAATAAGCCAGAAAGTGAAAAACAAATACCATATGCTCTCACTTATACATGGAAGCTAATGAACAATATAAACTGGCAAACAAAATAGAACCAGAGGCATGGATACATGCAACAGACTGACAGAGGTCAGAGGGGACAGGGTTGGGTTAACTGGATGAAAGAGGGGAAGAAATCAGTCAAAGATCATATATGCATGGCCCGTGGACACAGACAACAGAGTGGTGATGGCCAGAGGGAGGAGTGAGGGCTGGGTGGAGGTGGGCAAAGGGGGGGGAGGAGTGGAGGACATCTGTAATAGTGTCAACAATAAAGTTAAAATAAGAAAAAGACAAAAGGATAAAGAAGATGTGGTACATATAAACCATGAAATATTATTCAGCCTTGAAAAAGAATGAAATACCATTTGTGACAGCACGGATGGACCTAGAGGGTATTGTGCTAAGTGTAATAAGTCAGACAGAGAAAGACAAATACTATATGATTTCAAGTACATGTGGAATTTACAGGACAAAATAATTAAACAAAAAAACCAGAAACACACTTATAGATATAGAGAACAAACTGATGATTGCCAGATGGGAGGAGTTTGAGGCTAAACGAAAATGTGAAGGGATTAAGAAGTACAAACTGGCAGTTACAAAATAGCCATGGGGATATAAAGTATAGCTTAGGGAATATAGTTAATAATATTGTAATAACTATACATGGTGTCAGGTGGTGCAAGATTTAGTGAGGGCATCAAATGTTTTTTTTGTTATTTTTATCCTCACCCGAGGACATTTTTGCATGTATCTTCAGATAGAGTGGGAGGGAGAGAAGGAGAAAGAGAGAGAGAGAGAGAGAAACATGGATGTGAGAGGGACACATCGAGTGGTTGCCACCCACATGACCCCAACCAGGGCCGGGGACAAACTACAACCAAGGTACGTGCCCCTAGCAGGAACCGAACCCAGGACTCTCCGGTCCGCAGGCTGACGCTCTACCTGCTGAGCCAAACCAGCCAGGGCAAGGAAATCAAATGTTTTGTAAATTATATAAATATCTAACCACTATACTGTACACCTGAAACTAATATAATAATGAACGTCAACTGTAGTTAAAAAATAAAAAAAAATAAGGTCTGGTTCTCCGTGTTATTGTATAGCTCTAGAAAAGCTTACCCAGCCCTGGTCAAGCTGCAGTTCAGCTAGCAGAGATGTGAGAAGGTATAAAAGAGGAAGGGTGGTCTCTCAGCAGGTCCCATCAACAACACTACCTGCTCATCCACGGACGACCATCTCTGACGGATTTCTCTCAGATTCAAGACCATAACACCTGGTTCTGCTTATTTCACAAGGCCGATACAAAGTACAACCAAACTACAACTACTAAAACAGTATAGTTATTTTTATAAGTACTAATTTTTATCTTCATATCGGCACACTCCTCCTATCACCCTACCCACCTCAAAAAAAATAACCCATAAAATTACTTAAACCATCGTAAGGTTGATTTTATGATCCTAGGATCAATACAGAAAGGCTGCTTTTCTTTCTTTTCTTTTTTTACTCCTCACCCGAGGACATTTTTGCATTTATCTTCAGATAGAGCGAGAGGGAGAGAGGAAGGAAGAGAAAGAGAGAAACATAGATGTGAGAGAGACACATCGAGTGGCCGCCACCCACACAACCCCAGCCGGGGCAGGGACAAACCACAACCGGGGTACGTGCCCTTAGTGGGAACCGAACCGGGTATCTCTGGACTGCGGGCCGATGCTCTAACCGCTGAGCCAAACCGGCCAGGGCAAGGCTGCTTTTCTTGTCTGCACATTTATTGAGGTTGATACTCTGATATGATTCCCTGTCCTGCTGAAGAGTCAAATTTGGGAATACGGTTGGGAGCATGATCCATAATGGTGCTCCTATGTACCTTTGGATACATGGTCATAAAGCTAGTACACCAGGTCCAAAACCCACACAGAGAAAGGTTTTCTCCCCTGAGTCTTAAAGGCTATATTTTTATGAAAAGAGAAGACCTGCCCTGGCCAGTTTGGCTCAGTGGTTGGAGCGTTTGCCTGTGGACCAGAGAGTCCTGGGTTCGGTTCCCGCTAGAGGCACATACCAAAAAAAAAAAAAAAAAAAAAAAAAAAAAGAAAACAAGAAAAGAGAAGACCTGAGGAAGAAAAGGCTTTTTATGTTTTTTTGTGTGTTAATCCTCATCTGAGGATATTTTTTTTCCATTGATTTTTAGAGAGAATGGAAAGGAGGGAATGAGGGGAGAGAGAGAGAGAGAGAGAGAGAGAAAGAGAGAGAGAGAGAAACGTTGATGTGAGAGAGACACATTGATTGCTTGCTTCCTGCACGACCCCGACTGGGGCCAGCGATGGAACCTGCAACTCAGGTATGTGCCCTTGACAGGGAATCAAACCTGCGACCCTTCATTGCATTGGCCAATGTTCTAACCACTGAGCAACATGGGCCTGGGCTTACATCTAATTTTTTTTACAAGGTAATTCTAATATGTAAACATAAAGTTTTCAAAATAATTAAACTATCAGAGTCATAATTTAAGCATTGAATTTTTACCTTCAAATCTATTTTATAGATACAGAAATAAAAACTTCAAATGTTATATTCAATAGCAGTACTAAACTACAAAGTACCTTGGCTCCGAATATTTAATACAATTACAAAGACTTAATTCCCAAATGTCAGATAAAGCAACACAAATAATAGTTTTAGAAGACACAGAGTTATAATATAAAATAGCATTCTTAAACTTGTATAGATAAGAGCAGTCTCATACCCAACAAAGAGACAGTTTTCAACACAGTAAGAATCTGCTCAGGACGAGTCTGGGTCTGGCTCCGGCTCTGGCTGAGTCGACAGTAGCTGTGCACCCATTTCACCAGCCACTCGTCTCTTGTTTTTGACTCTTTATGTAGCTCCTTCAACAGTTTCATGGCAAGTGAGAAATTGTTCTATATAATAGAAGAGAGAAAGGAGTACGATGACATAAATGTAATTTTAGAAATAGAAGTATTTTACAAAAGAAGTTTTTTGTTAATTAGCCTGGTTTCCTTATTTTGTATGACACAATTCACCTTAGAGCAGCTAATCCATCTCCTCAGCTTAAATTATGTAGCTGTCTTTTTATTTATTATGGATATAATTCACATTTACAGTATGCAATTGTCTTTTAATATATTCAAAAGCTGGGCAATCATCACCACTGTCTAATTCCAGAACATTTTCATCAACCCCAAAAGAAACTGTTTGATGTCAGAGGAATCATGGCATGAGAGGGCCCACTGGTCTCTCCCTTTGAAGTAACAATAATTTAACAGCTATAATTCAACAATGAAATACACTGCTCAACACACAAACACATATGAGCAATCTGTGCATAGAAACATTTTAAGGTGGGTGGGAAGGGAGAAGAGCTGAGATGGTGCCAGGGAGGCCGCCTGGAGGTCACTGCGGGTCTCGGGAGAGAGAAAGAGTCAGGTTCTGCTGGCGATCCCTGCAGCCAGGACCAGCAGAGAGATACAGTGAGCATTCCTGTGGGAGTGGTTGGTATGCGTTGCAGCTGAACCCAGTGACCTGGGCAGGGATGAAGAACAGAGGTGTGGCCATGGTTATCCGGCAACTGCAGAGGAAAAAAGCCACAGAGCCTGGCTGGGCCCACCTCCCCCTCCCAGAGCTGGCAGCAGGCCCCAGAAGAAGCTGTAGCAGTGAGTATTGGGACACAGAACACATTATCTGCAAACCTGAGAACTAGAGAGAACTAGAACCACAGAAGCATTTTTTCTCTGAGTGACAGGTATGCTCTACAGCGAATACCAGGGATGGATAGACATACAGAGAGGCTGCTGAGGTATGCCAGTCACCAATACTGAGGGAACAAAGCCACAAAGGTACCAGTCAGCCCCTCCCATCTCACCCCACCCACAGCCATCATGGTTGCACTGCTGGTAGCGTTGGGATGCTGGGGACAGCACTGGGATTTCATGGATTTAGAATCGGATTGCCCACCATATTACCACACCAGGTTGGTGCCTTGAGACTGAGGCAACCTGGTCACAGAGGAGATGCTGACCTCCCCAGGGAACACAGGACACCTTCCACTGCGCCAGAGATCTGTGAAGCCATAGTGATGCAAAACAAAAAACTAGTGGCTTCAGTGCCACCTTCTGGAAAACAACAGAAAGACTTCTTATCAATCTACTAGAGGAGTGGTTTACACCCCTTTTCATCTCATGGCACCAGTAAACTAATTACTAAAATTCTGTGGCACACAAAAAAAATACTATATTTTTTGCTGATCTGACCAAAAAATAGGTATAATTTTTATTCATTCACACTGAACGGTTATTTTTGTGTTGGCTGTTGTCATTTTTTATTTGGCAGTCTAAGGGAAAAGAGGTCAGTGCCCCTGACTAAATAGTCAGATACTGTTTTTTTTTTTTTGTTCAGATAGAGTGGGAGGGAGAGGAAGAGAGAGAGAGAGAAACATCGACGTGAAAGGGACACATCGAGTGGCTGCCACCCGCACGACCAACCAGGGCCGGGGACAAACTGCAACCGAGGTACATGCCCTTAGCGGGAACCGAACCCGAGTCTCTCTGGACTGCAGGCCGACGCTCCAACCGCTGAACCAAACCGGCCAGGGCTAGTCAGATACTGTTTTTAAAAACCTTGGGGTACACTATTGTGCCTCCTGTCAACTGCTGTACTAGAGAAGTGTCGCTCAGACAGGAGCCATGAAATACTATGAATAACTAAGGCAACAATGCAGCTCAGAAAGAAAATAAAGAATCTCGAGAAAATAAACTTAAAGACAAAAATATGTGATTTAAATGATAGAGATTTCAAGATCGCAGTTCTGGAAAAACTCAATGAGATACAAGAAAATACAGATAAACACTTTAATGAACTCAGAAATAAAATCAACAAACAAAAAAGTACTTTATCAAAAATAAAAAAACTTTAAAAAAGAACAAAATAGAAATTCTGGAGATGAAGAACTCAATAAAAGAGACAAAGAATGAATTAGTGCCCAGCTAGTGTGGCTCAGTGGTTGAGCATCGACCCATGCACCAAGAGGTCGCCTGTTCGATTCCCAGTCAGAGCACATGCCCAGGTTGTTGGTCTGATCCCCAGTGGGGAGCATGCAGGAGGCGGCCAATAGATGTTCTCTCTTATTGATGTTTCTCTCTCTCTTTCCCTCTCACTTCCTCTCTCTCTAAAATCAATAAAGGAAAAAAGAAAGAATTAGTGAGCTTAGGAAACAGAGCTGAAGAGATGGAGGAAAGAATCAGTAATATCAAAGATAGAAATCTAGTAATGATAGAGATGGAAGAAGAGAGACACTTGAGAGTAAAAAAGTAAAAAAAGAAACAAAGAACTGTATGAGAACTCTCAGACTCCATCAGAACGAGTCATATAAGAATAACCGTCACACCAGAGGAAGAAAAGAAGGAAAAAGAGAGAAGCTCTTAAAACAAATAGTTGATGAGAACTTCCCAAACCTATAAATACGGCTAGATCCTTGACTCAAAGCAACAAAGAGAACACCTATTATCTCGATCCAAAAGGGCATTCTCCAAGGCTTATTGTATTAAAACTGTCAAAAATTAATGAAAAAGAGAGAATTCTCAAGGCAGCCAGGGCAAAGAAGACAGTAACCTACAAAGGAATTCCCATTAGATTATCATTGGATTTTTCAGCAGAAACCGTACAAATTAGGAAAGAGTGGAATCAAGTATGTGAACTACTGAAAGAGAGAAATTACCAGCCAAAAATAATATATTCAGCAAATTTATCTTTTAGATATGAAAAGAGAAGTAAAGACTTTTCCAGACATACAAAAGCTGAGGGAATTTACTACCAGAAGACCTCCATTGCAGGAGATACTCAAGGGGGTTATTCTACCTGAAACAAAGAACAAAAGGTCACAAATCTATGAGTAAGATCACCAACACGCAGGCAGAAGCAGGATAATACAACCCTTTTTCAGAAGAGGGTAATATATGCTTCAATATCACATGAAAGTTAAAGGAGGTAAAGACATTTAAAAAGAGAGAGGAAGACAATAGCTACTGCAATTTGGAAATGAACTCACAGCATAAATAGAGATAATCTGTGACAACAAAAACTTAAGGAAGAGGGGATAAAGGCCTGAATTTGCAAAGGGGAATGGAGATAAGATGCATTTAGAAGAAAAAGGATTACTGTATATATGAAATTTTCTTTTGCATAAACCTAATGGTAACCACACACAAAAAACACTAAACTAAGAAATGTAACTTAAAAAAAGAGTGAACAAGAGAAATTAAAAAATACCACCAAATTAAAACAACAGACAGAAACAGAAAGGAAAAGAAACAACGGAGGGACGGAGCTATCAGGAGAAAAAGGTAAAATGGTTATAGGAAATCCTTACATCAATAATCACTTTAAATGTATTAATAAATGAACCAAATTCACCAATAAAAAGGAACATATACACAGATCGGATCAAAAACAAAACGCAACTATATGCTGCCTTCAGGAGACACATCTCAGCTGCAAGGACAAATGAAGGGTAGGGCAAAAATAGTTTTGTAGTTGTTTGGATGGAAATACAATAATTAATAAATAATTGTACAGTCAAACCTCGGTTCTTGAATGTCTCCCATCTCAAACAATTCGCTTCTCAACCCAACAACCCTTTCATGCTGTTACCTGTATAATCAGTCACGTGTCTCTCAGGCAACAAACAAAGGAGAGAAGGCATGAGTAGGAGTCAGTATACTGCTAAACCTCATGTTGTTAACATCTCAGGAAATTGTGCTGTGAATATTTTCTTTTTTTTTTTTTGCTTTTGTTGATGCTCATTATTATTAAATTTTTTTACTGTACATTTCATTTCCTTTTGTTAACTTTTCATTTATATTTCATGTTCTTTTTGTTTTTAAAGTGTTTATTTATAGATTAAACAGTACATTAGACATTTGGGGGTCTGGAAAAAATTAATTACATTTACATTATTTCTAATGGGAAAAAATGGTTCAGTTTTCGATCAGCCTTCCAGAATGAATTAAGTTTGAGAACCAAGGTTCCACTATACAAGAATAAAGTTTGTGTTTTGTGTGCTCACAACTGTAAACCTACTTTTGCCATACCCTGTAAATGAAGATTAAACAATGTGCTACAAAAAAACAACAGCATCAAAGAACTAAAAGGTGAAATCAAAAGACACATAAAGAGAAATGACAATGACAGTACAATATAGCAAAACTTCTGGGATGCAGAGAAAGCAGTAGTAAGAGGGAAGTTTATATCATTACAGGCTTACCTCAAGAAACAAGAAAAATTCCCAGTAAACAATCTAACATTATATCTTAAAGAACTAGAAAAAGAACAAAAGCAGCACAAAGTCAGCAGAAGAAAGGAAATAATAAAAATTAGAGGAGAATTAAATAAAGAACAAAAATTACTGTAAAAAAACTAATGTGACAAAGAGCTGGTTCTTTGAAAAGATTAATAAACTTGAGAAACAAAACTGACAAACCTCTGACTAGACTCACTAAGGAAAAAAGAGAAAAGATTCAAACAAAATCAGAAATGAAAGAGGAAAAGTTATCACAAACATCACAGAAATACAAAGGATCATACAAGAAGACGATGACAGACTATATGCCACCAAAATAAAAAACCTAGAAGAAATGGATAAGTTCCTAAAAATATATAACCTTCCTAGACTGAAGCAGGAAGAACTGAAAAATCTAAAGAGACTGATCAACAGTGAGGAAATTAAAACAACCATCGGAAACCTCATAAAAAGTAAAAGTACAGGACCAGATGGCTTCATCAGTGAATTCTAACAAGCAATCAAATAAGATTTGATACCTATCCTTCTTAAACTATTCCAAAAAAATTGAAGAGGCAGTATTTACTGTCACATTTTATGAGGCCATTTAAATACTTTATATGCAACTGTTAAGCAAAGCATACTTATATTAAGAAAGGATCGTATTATCAAACGATAGAATTCCATAAACTAAACCTAAATGTAATTTGTAACTAACAGGAAAACATTCATTTTGCTAAAGAAGATCAAACCTGATATTAAACTTATTTCCTTTTTCAAGAAGAGACAATAATTATTTTGAAATGATTAACAAGTATATAAAAACTTTGAGGCTTTCTGGATAATTTTAAGTAAGTGTTTATTTTCTAACAAAGAGAAAAACAAACTACTAACTACTTAATTATCTTTAAGATTCAGATTTCAAAGAAAAGCTAAGTTAAAACAGAGCTAATTTGCCCTGGCTGGTTTGGCTCAGTGGTTGGAGCGTCAGCCCATGTACCAATGAGTCGTGGGTGCAATTCTGGTCAAGGGCACGTACCTCAGTTGCAGTTCGTCCCAGCCTTGGTTGGGGTCGTGCGGGAGGCAGCCACTTGATGTGTCCCTTTTACGTCGATGTTTCTCTCTCTCTCTCTGTTTCTCTCTCTCCCTTCCACTCTATCTGAACAAAAAATGGAGAAATGTCCTCAGGTGAGGATAAAAAAATAAAATAAAATAGAGTTACTTTAAGAAAATGCTGTAATAGAGGACATAAATATGGTACCCACCTGTTTTCTCGCACTCTCTATCATCTTCATTTTCATGGAAAACTTACAGCTCTTAAGCAGAGAACAGATATCTTCTCTCTGCTCCTGCACTTCCATCCTGTCACTGGAATCTGCATCTCCATCCATGTTCATACTATCATCATCTGGAAGAAGAGTAAGTTTCTCCTCTATTTTGCTGAGAAAGAAACATCTACAAAGAAGAATAAGAATCAGCACTTCATGAAAGAAATCTTTGACATATAGGATACTACTGGATAGCATTTACAGGCAGAAATTTTACAGTTATTCAATTTTTGCTCATTTTCTGTACTGTAAATGTACACTCTAAGTACTGGATTTAATCTCCATTTTAATTAACCAACTCTTTAAACATCACCAAGGATATTTCACAGAATTTTCCAGATATCCTTTATTGTCTCCATCTCCACAAAATAAAGCATTTAAACTCACAATTTTCTCTCCAAATGAATGGACAATACCCCTGTGTTGAGCCAAAAGCGTTGTTCTCCTTATATCTCCCAATCTAAAGTCCTACTCTCAAAGGTGAAAAATGTGAAGCAGCAAACAGGTTATGGTCACTGAAAATATTAAAAGATAACACTGTATTGCTATAAAATTATTTTTATTTGTATCACAATTCACATATTTGACTTTGGTCTAGTGATTTTATTTTCATTGTCAGTAACACTGGCAAAATCTTAATATACAAAATGCACCCCGATCAAAAATCAATGAACTTTCTGTTCATCCAGGAACTAATTTCAATTTTCTTAGAAAAACTGTGGCCAGATAAACTTGTATATCTCATATATCTCCTTCTTTTGTTCCTTTGCGTATTCCACAGATACAAGCCTCTCTAATTATCTGCTTCTGTGTGCCTGCTCCCTACCCATTATACAAGGGCAATCCTCCCTCCCGAGAGCTGCTACTGTTTTTTAAGCTTTCAATTTTAATTATAAGAATAAGCAAGTAAAAGTGGTATAAAATAAGCACTTAATAAATATTTGAAGAAATAATGAATGAATGGAACACAAATGTCCCACTACTGGTACGAATAAAATGCTTCGGGCTCAGAGAAAGGAGGGGGACAAGTAGGAGACGCAGATGAGTTTTCACAAAAAGAGGTGGACTTCTCCCTGGGCTTTGAAGAATGTATTCAATTTCAGGTAACAGAGGAGGTAGCTTCAGGTAGAAGAAATAAATTAAACAAAGGCAGAGAAGTCTTATAGTTCATAGCATGTTCTTCACCAGACTGTAGAGAATGGAGCCAGAAAAAGAACCAGGTTTCTAAAAATAACAGAGTTCTGGTTCTGGTAAGTCACTGTGAGCCCCTATAGCCCATCCTTTTGCTGATAACAACTAGAAACTCTGGATAAAATGCTAACTACAACCACCCAAGAACCCTAAGAGTGTATAAAAGACAGCAGACTAGATGCAGGGAAGTGAAAACTGGGAGAGGGTACTGCCATAGAGATATTTCCTCTTTTTCTTCTTTCTTTTTCTAATTTTGCCATGAGGGTAACAACAGTTGCAAAGTGGTGTGGCAGCCTGAGTCACTAAAATTCGATGAAAACTCTCTTGCACTGTGTCTGGAGAAACTTGAAAAGGAGCCCAGGCAGACCAAAGATTGTAATGGGAATCCTGGAGCGGAGAGCCAGAGAAGGCTTTAATTCTAAACATGAAGCTGCACAGTTCTCAGCCTACCTCTGGAAGTATGCACGGGCAGGAATGACTCAACACAGTGAAGGAAAGGCTCGAAAATTGAATTGAGCCCTGGCTGGTTTGGCTCAGCAGTTAGAGCGTCAGCCTGTGGACTAACGGTCTCAGGTTCAATTCCCGGTCAAGGGTACGCACCTGGGTTGCAGGTTTGATCCCTGGCCCTGGCTGGGGTCATGAGGGAGGCAACCAATTGACGTGTCTCTCTCACATTGATGTCTCTCTCTCTCTCTCTCTCTCTTCCCCTCCCTCCCTCCCTCCCTCCCTTCCACTATATCTAAAAATCAATGGAAAAATATCCGAGAGAGAATTAAAAAAAAAAGAAAACTGAATTGAAATTTGAGCCAAAAGAAGGCAGGACAAGAGTCTACTATCCAAATCTATGTGGAATCATATAATATATATTCTCCCGAGATTTATAAAAGAACACAAAGTCTACATAAGATAATATTCACACAGTATAAAATTCATTGATATGCATAGAACCAGGAAATTGTGTCTGTTGTCAATGGAAAACAGTCAATGCATGCCAACTCTAAAATGACCCAGATGTTAGAATGATCATATAAGGACTATAATGCAGTTATTTTCACTATACTATAGGAGTAAAGACAAATACACATGAAATAAATGAAAAGGTAGGTATCTCAGTAGAGAGTACAAAAAGAACCAAATGGAAATTTTACAAATGAAAAACACAGTACCTGAAACAAAACATTCACTAAACAAATTTAAAAAGGAATGAAGACAACGGAGAAAAATAACAGTAAACTTGAAGACAGGTCAATAAGGAATGAACTAGCCTGAAGAATAAAGAGAAAAAAGACTTAACAAAAATGAGCAGAGCTTAAGAAATCTGGGGACAATGTCAAAAGGTCTAATATGCATGTAATTGACATCCCACAAAGACAAAAAGGAAACTCAAGGGCAATAAAATATTTGAAGAAACAATGAGAGAAATTTCCCAAATTTGGTGACATAAATATACAGGCTCAAGAAGCTCAGCAAACCTCAAACAGGATGATAAATTCCAAGAAAACCACACCTACACACACAATCAAACCCCTGATAACTAATGGTAAAGAAAAAAAAAAAAACCTTGAAAACAAAATATAATACATTAGACACAGGGGAAGAACAATTCGAAGAAACGTGAAGGCCAAATATACTGCTGAGGAGGAAGGGGGATCCACCCAGAATTCTACATCCAGAGAAAACATTCTTCAGGAATGACAGTGAAATAAAGACATCTTCAGATAAAGAAATACCAAGAGAATTCATCACAGGCAGACCTGCACTACAAGAGCAGTGAAAGGATAATTTTCAGCTTAAGGGAAATGATATCAGAGGAAAATCTGTATGTTCAGGAACATGAGCACTAGAAATGGTAAGCATAAAAAGACCTTTTCCCTCATAAATTCTTTCAAATATGTAAAAAACTGTTTAAAGCAAAAATATTACCTATGCTGTTTTCACTATGTTACCACACACACACACACACACACACACACACACACACACTACACATACATACACACACGCCTGTATGTAAAGCATAACTCATTTTTGGTCTGGAACTGAATGCAGTATCTGTGAGGTATGCCTGTATATCAATATAACATTACTTCGACATAATGATGAAAGGACATTTCATCAGGAAGACATGGCAATTATCAATGTATATGTGCTTAAAAATAGAGTTCAAAATAAGTAAGGAAAAATAGACAGAATTAAAGAGAAAAACAGACAATTCCATAATCATAGCAGATTTTGACATCCCTCTCAGCAGCTGATGGAACTATACCAAAAAAAAAAAAAAAATCATTGAAGACATACAGGATCTGAAAAATACCATCAACTGCTTTGATGTAATTGAAATTTATAAACATTACCTCTAAAAACTGCAGAATATACAGGGTTTTCAAGTGCATATAATATATTTAATAAAACAGACCATATGCTAGGTTATAAAACAAGTCTCAATAAATTTAAAAAGATGAAAACAATACAGAGTGTGGTTTGTGACCACAATGGAATTAATTTAGAAATCATTAACAATAAGAAGGACAGAAAATTCACCTATTTGAAAATTAAAAAGCTCTAACTATTTCAAAAAGAAATCACATGAAAATTAACAAGTATTTTGAACTAAATGATAATGTAATAGAATATACCCAAATCTGACGTATGTAGTTAATGTGGTGCTTAGAGAGACATGTATAACTTTAAATGTTTATATTAGGGGGAAAATATAAAATCAATGATCAAAGTTTCCACTCTAGCCCACTATTTATGTGCATTATCAAAAATCTTTCCCAAAGGAAATCCCTAAGCTCATAGTTTCACTGGTAAATTTTTTCAAATATTCAAGTAAGAAATAAAAAGGATCTTACATAAACTTTTCTAAAAGGGGGAAGGAAACATGTTTTAACTCATTTTATGGGGATAGCATAACCTTAATACTAGAACCTGACAAAGACAATACAAAAAATAAAATTATTGACCAATATCCCATTTAAATATAGACACTAAAATTCTTAAGAAAATATTAGCAAATCCAAGAATATAAAAAAAGGAGCATTATAACCACACAGTTCACCCTGAGAATGCAACACTTGTTTCATATTCAAAGAGCAATCAATCAATCCACCATGAACACAGTCAATGAGGAGTGACGTCATCAGTTGGAGAGACAGGTTGTTCTTGAATTCAGTCCTCGGTACAAGAAAACCAACTAACAACTACTCATGAACAAGATATCATTGTGAAAATCCTAGCACATGGGGACACCTCTCCACCAACCCCTGTAAACAGAGACTGAGACTGAGATGGATTGCGTTCTAAGAGTAAGAGGAGCAGATACACTATGGCCACATGGTCCATCCCCCAGGCCCGCACCTCGCCTCTGTCCCAGAGCCTACAGTTTCTCAAGTGACAAAAAGGGAAATGAATATGCAGCTACCCCAGTGGTGTGGGTCACTATTTGGTAGGCCCACTTGGATCTCATCTCACGTGGATCATGAATCTGCAGGGCTTGAACACTGCAAATCAGATTGTGACAGAGAAGTGGGTGGGGCTTACAGCAATGAGGGCTGGGATCTTGGCTGACTGAGCTCCTAGTCAATAGCAGTGCCCAAGCAGATATCCTAACCAGTGGCTCTACACATCTGCAGAGCCAAGACAGTGGCCCATTCTGACCAGGGAACTTGGCAGGGCACAGGTCTGCCTGACTTGGGACCCCAAACAATGAGCCTGCTGGCCTTGGAGTGTTCTGCCACTCTGTCCAGACAGGGAAGTTAATTTATATAGTTCTGCCTATCACTGAATGTAGCTTCCAGCCCTGAATGACTGACTGACCAGGAAACCTGACTAGAACACCTTGAAAGCTGCTTTTGCCCAGCAGCACTAAAGCAGAGAGGCCGACCAGTGGCTCTGCCCATCTGCAGAGCCACACCAGTGGCCCCACCTGGCCAGGGAGCTTGGTACACAGATCAGCCTGATTTGCTTCCAAAATAAGAGCCTTGCCAGTGTTGGGGCCTGTTCTTTGGCTCAGCCCAGGCAGGGGAGCTAATCTGTAGCCACATCCACTGATGAATACAACTTCCAATCCTGCCAACCAGGACACTTTACCAGAGCTATGGAAATCTATGTAGCCAGCCCTGTAACCCCCACTACAGTAGCACTTGAGCAGAGAGCTCAGCTTGCAGCCCTGTGTAAGCAGAGCCAGTATGGTGGCCCCATCTGACAAGAGAGCTTGGTGTGCAGTTCTGCCTGTTTCATCCCTAAACAAAGTTCACTGCCAGCTCTGGGGCCTGTTCTGCTGCCCCAACCAGGCAGGAAAGATAATTTATAGTCCCACCCACACTGGCCTGACCAAGAAACCTAACCAGAGCTCCCCAGAATCTGTAACTTATCCTGCAACCTTGATTACAGCAGCACTTGAGCAGAAAGCCCAGATGGAGGCCTGCCCATCTAAGCCAGGACAGTGGTCCATCAGGCCAGGGAACTTGGTACGTTGCTCTGCTTAACTTGATTTCCAAACAAGGCCTATATGGTAGCCTCGCATGGGCTGGGAAACTGATCTGTATGACTGCCTAATGCTGAACAGAGCCTTCAGCTCATCTGACCAGGGGACCTTACCAGAGCACATGGGAAATTGCGTAGCCTATCCTACAGCCTCACTTGCAGTGGTACTAGAGCAAAGAGTACAGACAGTGCCTTTCCTTCTCTATAGTGGCTCTATCCAGCCATGGAATTCAGTGCACAGTCCTGCCTGACTTGGATCCCCCCAAAAAAAGGTGTGCAGGCCCTGGAATCAGTTCTACTGCAAACCAATTCATAGCCCTGCCTGTTGCTGATTATAGCAACCAGTTCTGACCATCTAGGAAGTCTGACAAGAGAATACAGGCAACTGTGGAGCCCATGTTATAGCTGTACATGGGCAGGGAAGCAAGTCAGTAGTCCTATCCAACTGTTCTCAGCAAGCAACACCCCCTCCCCTGACATCAGAGATCGTGCAGTGGTTGTGCCCAAAAATAGACCCTGATAGCAAACCCTACCTGCCCAAGGATGCTGCCAGCTGACATACAGAATCCAAAGTTGAGCCTACTGGTGAAGGACTGTCTCTAACAAAGCAAACCTGTAAAGTCATAGATACCAATGCAAGGAATCAAGGATTATATAAAATCAGGTAAACATGATACCACCAAAGCTAATAAAGCTCCAATAACTGACCCTAAAGAAATGGGGATCTATGAACTACCTGACAAAGAATTCAGAATAATCATCTTAGCAAAGTTTAGGGAACTACAAGAACACACAGACAATTAAACAAAATCAGAAAAACAATGCATGAACAATATGAGAAATTCAACAAAAAATAGAAACCATAAAAAGAAAGAAAGGAAGGAAGGAAGGAAGGAAGAAAGAAATCCTAGAGTTGGAGACTACAATGACTGAACTAAAGAATTCGATGGAGAACCTCAAAAGCGGAATCAACCATTAGGAAGAAAGTATCCGTGAAATTATCCTGTTAGAGGAGCTAAAAGAAAAAAGAATGAAAGATTGAAGAAAGCTTATGGACTTAAGGGACAGCAAAAAAGAAACAATACAAACATCCCTCGAAGATACTGTGGGTTTGGTTACAGACTACTGCAAGAGAGTACTGTGATAAAGTGAGTCATAATATTTTTGCTGGTAGAGGGTCTTGCCTTTAGTTTGTAAAAAAATGCAACCTCTGTGAAGGGTAATAAAGCAAAGCAGAATAAAACAAGGTCTATCTGTATACCCAATATGGGAATCCCAAAGGAGAACTGAAAAGAGAAAAGGACATAAGTATATTTAAAATAATAATGGCTGAAAAATTCCCAAAGAGAGAAATGGAGTGCCAGATCCATGAAGCCCAAAAGACTCAAAATATGTTGAACCTGAACAGGGCCACACTGAGACATATAATAATAAAATTGTCAAAAGTCAATGACAAAGACTTCTGAAAGTAGCAAGAGAAAAGCAACACATGAGATAGAAGGGAAACCCCATAGGGCTACAGATGAAGTTCTCAAAAGAAACTTTTCAGACCAAGAGAGTGAGATGATATATTCAAGATATTGAAAGAAGAAACTGTCAACCAAGAATATTATACCTGGAAAAGCTATCCTTTCAAAATGAAGAAGAGATCAAGATTTTCCTGAACAAACAAAAGCTGAGGGAGCTCATCACCATCTGACCTGCCTTACAAGAAATGATAAAGAAAGTTCTTCAAGTGGAAAAGGATTTTCATTAACATCATAAAAGCATATAAAGTTAGTATAAAGTTCACTGGTGATGGTAAATATGTAGCCAAAGTCAGATTCTCTAATATGGCAATAGTGGTGTGTAATCACAACTCTAGCTTAACAGTTAAAAAAACAAATGTATTAAAAAGAACCACAATTATATCATCTGTTACTGGATACACAATATAAAAATATGTAAATTATAACATTAATATTCTAAAATGTGAGGGGCATCAGGAAGTAAAAGCATAAAGTTTAAGAATGCTACCATAGCTAAGTAGTTATCAACTTAAAATAAGGCATTATAAATAAGGTATTTTATGTCAGCTTCATGGTAAACACAAAGGAAAAATTTGTAGTAGTTACACAAAAGATCATGATAAAGAAGTCAAAACATACCTGTACAAAAAGTCATCAAATCGTAAAAGAAAACAGTAGGAAAAGAAAATAATGGATCTACAAAACAGTCAGAGAACAATTAACAAAATAGCAACAGTAAGTCCCTACCTATCAATAATGGCTTTAAACATAAATAGATTAATTATGAAATCAGAAGACACAGAATGGCTGAATTGATTTAAAAAATAAGATCCAACCATATGCTGCCTACAAGAGACTTACTTTAGCTTGAAAGACACATATGGTCTACGAGTAAAGGGATGAAAAAGGATATTTCAAGCAAATGGCAACCAAAAAAAAAAAAAAGCCAGAAATAGTTATATTATATCCAACTTTAAGCTAACAATGGTAGAAGGACACAAAGAAAAGCATTATATACTAATAAAGGGGTCAATCCGTCAAGAAGACATAACAATTATAAATATTTATGCACCCAACGTCAGAGCACCTAAATATATAAAGCAAATACTAACAGAACTACAAACAAACAAAACCTCCAGCACTACAATAGTATTTCGAGACTTTTAATATCCTACTCTTAACAATGCATAGATCATCCAGAGAATCAATAAGTCAACAGCAGATTTAAATGACACTATAGACCAAATGGACCTAACAAACACATACAAAATAAAGAAGCACAATACGATAAACTAAACTGATTTACAAAAAGCCTCTGTCAAAATCCAATACCCATTCATGATAAAACAAAATAAACTTTTCAGAAAACAAAGTCCAAAGCAGCAAATACTTGGAAAACAACATTAAAAAAAAAAACAAAAACAAAAAAACCCCTCAATTTACCATAGTGCCAAAAAAGATAAAATAGGAAAAAACATTCAAGATATCCATATTGAAAATATACAAACCAATGAAATTAAAGAGGACTTAAATAGACAGACATACTACATTCTTTCATTGGAAAACAGTATTGTTAAGTTGGCGACTCCTTACATTTATCTACAGTTAAAATTCCAATCAGCCCGGCTGGTGTGGCTCAGTGGCTGAGCATCGACCCATGCACCAAGAGGTCTCCGGTTCGATTCCTGGTCAGGGCACATGCCCAGGTTGTGGGCCCAATCCACAGTGGGGGGCATGCAGGAGGCGGCCAATCAATGCTCTCTCTCATCAATGTTTCTATCTCTCTCTCCCTCTCCCTGCCTCTCTCTCTAAAATCAATAAAGAAAAAATATTTTTTTTATCCTCACCTGAGGACATTTTTGCATTCATCTTCAGATAGAGTGAGAGGGAGAGAGGAAGAGAGAGAGAGAAACATCGAGTGGTCGCCACCCACGTGACCCCAACCAGGGCCAGGGACAAACTGCAACCGAGGTACGTGCCCTTAGTGGGAACCGAACCTGGGTCTCTCTGGACCGTGGGCCAAAGCGCTAACCGCTGAGCCAAACCGGCCAGAACAAGAAAAAATATTAAAAAAAAAAAATTCCAATCAAACTCTCAGACATATTTGGTAGAAACTGACAAGCAGATTCTAAAACATATATATAAGTGTAAATAATCTAAAATAAAGCAATTTTCATTAAGAAAAACAAAGTTGAAATACCTTATCTGACTAAAAACTTACTATAAAGCAACAGTCATGAGGACAGTTCAATACAATGAAAAGATATGCACATAAATCAAGGAATAGAACAGACCATTCAAAAACTGACCCACACACACATGGTCAATGATTTTCAAAACAGGTGCCAAGCCAACACAATTATGAAAAGTAAGACTTCTGAATAAATGGGATTAGACAACTAGATATTCATATGGAAAAAGTGAACATCTACCCCTACCTTATACCGTCTACAAATATCATCTTCCACTGGTTCATAGATCTAAATATAAGAACAGATCCTGGCCGGTTTGGCTCAGCAGTTAGAGCGTCTGCCTGTGGACCAGACAGACCCGGGTTCAGTTCCCACTAAGGGCACGTACCTCGGTTGCAGTTTGTCCCCGGCCCCGGTTGGGGTTGTGTGGGTGGCAACCAGTAGATGTGTCTCTCTCACATCGATGTTTCTCTCTCTCTCTTCCTCTCTCTCTCCCTCCCGCTCTATCTGAGGATAAATGCAAAAATGTTCTCGGGTGAGGAAGAAATAAAATAAATGTAAGAACTACTTAAAACTGTAACATTTCTAGAAAAAAGAAAAAAAAACTAGGAGAATAATTTTGCAAGATGAGCCTGGAATATCAGCTTGAAGGGGCTCCTGCTAGTCAAATCTCAGCCAATTTGAACATGAAATAAATAAAGACAATAACAGATTACATTCCATTAAATAAAATTAGAGTCCATGATTCTATATTAATAATTAAAATTCAAGTAAATAAATAAATAGATGGGGGAGAAGGGAGGACGCTTCCTTATAATAAGATAATAGACTGATAAACACAGAACAAGTGGTGGGAAAATCACCACCTAGCAACTATTATTGTCAAGACTGGCTTGAGCTAAGAGAAATGCACAGATATGAAATGTACAGGAGTCTGTCTCATGAGAAGTAGGATATATGCAAGTCTCAAAGTATCTCCCACATTGCTTATTAGCTGCAAAGGAAATAAATAGGCATTTACACTGGAGAGACCAGATAATATTTTAACTAGGCAATCAAAATTACTCTTATCAGTAAAAGGTAGGTGGGACTCTGTGCTTCCAGATGTGAGAGCCTGAGAGGATACTTCCTTCAGTAGTATTCTGGCCAGGGATATATTGTCTGAATCTAACAGTGAGGATACACAGCCAAACCCAGATTGAGGAACCTTCCTCAAAAGTGTCAATGTCAAGAAAGAAGGCTGAGGAACTGTTCCAAATTAAAGGAGACTAAAAGATATATCAGCTAAATATAGTATATTAATTCCAGACGGGATCCTGTCTTAGAAGGGGAGAAATTGTTTTAAAGGACTTTAATGTGACACTTGATAAAACTGAAATTGGGGCCATAGATTAAAAATGAAAATCGTAAAGTTATTCTTGCACTTTGATTACATAGGAGAATACTCTTTTTCATCGGAAATGTCTACTAATAAGTAAAGAGGTAAAGATTCTTAATGTATGTGACTTCTTCTCAAATGTTTCAAAAAATAAATGTGTATGTGAAGAATAAAAAAGCTAATGTGGTAACATGTTAAAAATGTCAAAAAACAGTGAATCAGGGTAAAAGGTACATGGAAGAGTGAAGGAACAGAAAACAGGCCTCTCCTTTTCGTTGTTGTGGCCTTTCCACAATTCATGAGAAGCACATGGTAATTAAATCCTGAGACTGTTGGCTCCTCTGCTCAAACAGATAAGACTGCCCTCTTCCATTCCCCTCCTCCCAGCTGTTTTTACGGCTTCAGGCTGTTTAGCAAGAAGTCAAATTAGAACTCCTCCTCCTCCTCTCCCCCTCTACTTCCCCATCTCCTTCAAACAGACCTCCCCTTTGAACTCTTCATAATTTATGTTCTAAGCTTGTTTTACAGGCTTGGGATAATACTGATACATCACATCCTCAGTACATCTGCTTGACTACCTCCTAGAAAGCAAACAAACTGTAACTTTTCAAAATAACTCTCAGCATCTGGCTAAGTGAACACAACCCCCTCCCTTCCTAATCGCATAGCTCACAAGCCACTCTCTCTCTGTGCAGGTACTGTCCTATCAATATCTGGCCCTTTCTTCGCTTGGAAAGTAAAATAAATTTCCTCCCTGCATTTCTTCTTCTCTGTGAATTCTTTCACAGCCCGTGTCACCGGTCAAGCTCTATCAAAGAGTTATACATTTTTGCAATTTTTCTACAGATAAAAACTTATCGCCAAATAAAAAGTATAAAAATTAAAAGTATAAAAAGTTAATTAGAAATACAATGGCAAGACTATCACATGTGGGATCAGACTCCTTGAGTCCTACTTACTGTGTATATTCGCACAACATAATTCACAACCTCTCTGGATCTATTGCCTCTTCTCTTAAATTTATGATTAATAATTGCATATGCATTACCCAGGGTTATTACAGGTTGAGGAAAAGAAAATGATCTCAAACCTGATAAAGTGATATATATGTGTAAGGAGTTGGGAGGCAGGAAAGTGATAACAATAGAATAAAAAATCATTAAGCAGTATTTTCTTTGCTGTCATATCACTACCTAACATTTTGGCCTGAGACAGAAGCACATGGACCACTGTCCTTGCTGCTCCCTGGCCTTCTCTCACTGCCAGAGCATGCTTATAATCAACCACTCAGCACAAGATGAATTCAAAGTGAGTGGGCAGCAATTCCCCCACAGGGGACAAGGGGGGACAAAGGACAGACACACTGCCAACATAGAGAGTTTTGTTAGAACTACTTAAATGGAAAATTGGCAAAATAAGAGATATCAACACTAGACTCAAATCCCACATTTTTCTAAACAACAGTTTGGGAGAAAATCAGATCTAGTTAACGTCATAAAATAATCCATATTCAACTCAAAAGGATCACAGCTTACCGATTTGTGATGATATCATCCCAAATGTTCATGGGATCCATTATAACATCTGGATATCTGTTTGTCCAGGTTTTTAGAAGTCTCTTAAGGGGAACTTGAGATGATAAATTACCTAAAAATAATATTAGAGGATGATTATATCCACAGCTCAATGACAAGACCAACTTACAAGGTAGAGCTGTCATTAGTAAACAGAAACTTAATTCAAATTTCTTGTCCAAATTTAAAAATCGTGTCTCTTCTTTCACAACAGGAACACAAAGTTACCATATTAATCTAATATATTCTGACATTAAAACTCAATTTCTTAGGAATATAAAGTGAGGAAATAAACATACAATTTGTACATTTAGTAAAGGTCCGCTTCACCCATAATTCCAAAGTAAAAAAAGCACTGAAAGCTAAAAAGGGTTTTCATGGGGTTGCAGCCAATTGTCTTGGCAAAATCTGATCTGAATTGGCATAGGGCTACTGATAGTCTTTTTTTTTTTTTTAATGTGTGACTTTTTTATTTATTTATTTTTTTTATTTTAGAGAAAAATTTTATTTTATTTATTTTTTTAATTTTATTAATTTACTTTTGTTACAGATGTTTCTCCTTTTTCCCCCATTGACACCCTCCTCCTCTCCCTCCCCGCCCCATCCCCAGTTTTGTTGTCCATGTCCATTGGTTATGAGTACATGCATACAAGTTCTGTGGTTCATCGCTCCCCTCCCCAATCCCTATTCTGGCAATTGTCAGTCTGTACCCTACTTCCACGTCTCTGGGACTACCCTGTTCCTCACACTGTTCTGTTCATTATATTCCAGAAATAAGTGAGATCATATGATATTTGTCTTTCTCTGCTTGGCTTGTTTCGCTTAGGATAATAGTTTCCAGGTCCTCCCATGTTGTCTCAAAGGATAAGAGATCTTTCTTTCTTACCTGATAGTCTTTGTTTATGCCATTAATATGAATATTCACCACTAAACCTAGAGATGCATGGTTGTATTTAATTATGGAATACTGCCCCAGGCCCTGGTGTGTGCACAAGGTTACATAATAATAACATCAGAAACTATCTGGCTTGGAGGTGTGGCAGAATAGTAAGAAGCTAGGAAAATTCCTGGGCAAGTGGAATGGGGAAACTGAGATAAGAAAATTAAATAAGGCCAAACAGTTTGGGCAGCTTGCAGCCAGCTTGTGAACCCCAAGACTTATCGTCCCCAAACAAGGACACTTGAGAGCAAAAGGTTAATACCTCTCCCCCCTAACCAGAGAATACATAGCTTAAATCACCCTGGCCAGGAAGTGAAAAAATACCCAATTAGTACCATTTGTGCCAACTAAACCCAAAGACAAATAAAGTCTGGGGGACAAACAACAAAACCCCAAAAGTGTTTGGATGGCATCACTTGGGGGAAAGGAAGAGTTTTATCTCACCCACTAAACAAAGAAGTCATCTGCCTTAGGACTTGCCAAACAAGATGACCAGATGTATGTACAAACATTCCAAGACAAGACACAACAATGTAGATCGCGTCCTCCCACAACCACATCAAAGTTACAACTAAACTACAGAACAACCATCATTCAAAACCGCCTGAAATCAAGCTGAATGGAAGTCCTACAACTACGAAATTAAAGAAGAAGCCGCATCAAGACTGGTAGGAGGGGCGGAGGCGCGACGGGCTGGTCCCACACCCACGTGTGGCAGATAAAAATTGGGATACCTCGGCTGGGAAGTTCCTCCCAGAGGGCTGAGTGGTCCCCGTCCCACACCAGGTGCCCAGCTCAGGGTCCCAGTGCCAGGAAGAGAAGTCCCCATCACTTCTGGCTGGAAAAACCAGCGGGAACTGAGGCTGAGGCGGCTGGAGACCCGGCAGCTCCTCTTAAAGGGCCCGCGCACGGACTTACTCGGACTCCCACCCTCCGGGCTCCAGCGTGTGGGAGGGAGCCTGAAAGGCACCAGAGTCATATGGGGAAGAACTGAGCTGTTTGGCATTGGAGCGAGGCTGGAGAGGCAGCTTTCTCCTGGACAGACGTGCTATCAGAGGCTTTTGTTCCTTTGGTGAGCCCTTCCTGAGCCGGCAGACGCCGCCATATCTGGGAACTCCAGCTACCTAGCTCACACTGTTGGCCCCGCCCTGGTGATTCCCTGAGGCCCCGCCCCACCCAACTTTCAGGCCCACCCAAGCTGTTGCCAGTTGCTTCACCATAGGATTGGCCTGTCTTGGAGCCTGCTTCAGCTTTTCCTGAAATCATTCAAACAAGCAGCATCTGGTCTCAGCTAGCCCCACACCTCTCGCTAAGTAATACATTGGAACAAACAGAGGGAGGCAGCCAAAATGAGGAGACAAAGAAACAGGTCCCAAATGAAAGAACAGAACAAAACTCCAGGAAAAGAACTAAGTGAAATGGAGTTAAGCAACCTAACAGATGCTGAGTTCAAAATACTGCTTATAAGGATGCTCAATGGACTTAGTGAGAACCTCAGTGAACTTAGAGAGGGCCTCAAGAGCATAAAAAAGGACCAGTCAGAAATGAAGGAGGCACTAACTGAAATAAAGAATAATTTACAGGGAATCAATAGTAGAGTAGGTAAAGCCAAGAAGCAAACCATGGATTTGGAATATAAGGAAGCAAAAATCACCCAATCAGAACAGCAAAAAGAAAAAAGAATCCAAAGAAATGAGGATAGTGTAAGGAGCCTCTGGGACAACTTCAAGCGTGCCAACATTCGCATCTTGGGGGTGCCAGAAGGAGAAGAGAGAGAACAAGAAATCGAAAACCTATTTGAAACAATAATGGCAGAAAACTTCCCTAACTTGGTGAAGGAAACAGACATACGAGTCCAGGAAGCACAGAGAGTCCCAAACAAGATGAACCCCAAGAGGCCCACACCAAGACACATCATCATCAAAATGCAAAAGGTTCAAGACAAAGAGAGAATCTTAAAAGCAGCAAGAGAAAAGCAGTTTGTTACCTACAAGGGAGTTCCCATAAGACTGTCAGCAGATTTCTCAAAAGAAACTTTGCAGGCCAGAAGGGAGTGGCAAGAAATATTTAGAGTGATGAAAAGCAAGAGCCTACAACCAAGATTACTCTATCCTGCAAAGCTGTCATTTAGAATCGATGGCCATATAAAGAGTTTCCCAGACAAGGAAAAGCTAAAGGAGTTCATCACCACCAAACCATTATTATATGAAATGTTGAAGGGTCTTCTTGAAGAAAAAGATAAAAAAATATGAACAAACAAAATGGCAATAAATACATATCTATCACCAATTGAATCTACAAACAAAATGAACAAGAAGAACAGAAACATTCTCATAGATACAGAGAACTTTTGTTGGTTACCAGATGGGTAGGGGCTGGGGGGAGGGGTGAAAAAGGTGAAGGGATTAAGAAGTATAAATTGGTTGTTAGACTGACAAACCTCACAGGGAAGGGGGGTTGGGGGGTGGGAAGAAATAAACCAAAGAACTTATATGTATATATGCATAACTAATGGACACAGACAACTGTGTGGGGAAAAGCAGGAGGGGGGCGGAAATGGGGAGGAGGGGGGCAATGGGGGAAAAATGAGGAACATCTGTAATACATTCAACAATAAAATTAAAAAACAAAAAAAAAACAAAAAAAAAAAAAAAAAAAGACACAACAATGTAGAAGGGAACTTTAAACCTCTTCTGCTACCCAAGATATCTAGCAGGGGAACTTAGAAACCTATAGGGGGAAGGGTATAAAACCCCTTGAACCTCCACTAGGTGGCACGCTCAGACTAGTTGAGTTATCTACTTGGGCTTTATGCCAAGTGTTTTCTTAATAAATTCACTTGCTTTACTTCAACACTGCTGTCTATCACTCGACTGAAATTTTTCTTGTGAGATTGACAAGAGCTGAGGAGGGGAGAGCCACCCACTCTGACTCAGAGGGTGTCCAGTAACAAAGGGTTTTGGAAAAGGGATTCATAATAATTATAAAATTGAAATTTAACATTGTTAATGTTTAAATCTTTAGTTTTCTTTCTTTACTGGTGGAAAGTAGTGGTTAAGAACACAAGCTTAAATTAGTTCTGGGTTCAAAATCTGGATCTTTCACTTTAATAATGTGGGAAACATTTAATCTTTAAGCCTCTATAAAATGAGTAGAAAGAATCTTCATCTCTTAAAGCTGTTATAAAAACTAGACAATGCAGCCCAGTGGGTGTGACTCAGTTGTTGAGCATCGACCCATGCACCAAGAGGTTGCCGGTTTGATTCCCGGTCAGGGCACATGCACAGGTTGTGGGCCAAATCCCCAGTGGGCAGCATGCAGGAGGCAGTCAATGGATGTTCTCTCTCATTGATGTTTCTATCTCTCTCTCTCCCTTCCTCTTTCTCTAAAAAATAAATAAAGAAAAAAAATAAAAACTAGATAATACAGAAAAAAAGATATTAATATGACTCCTGGAAAATACAAAGCACTTAATGAATTATTAGTACTTTTCTAAAAAGTATCTTTCATATTATTTTTAATTATTTAGAACAAAAATTAAAATTCAGATTTACAAAGAAGTACCCTTTCCCTTTGGCTCTGGGTGGCCTCCTATAGACACCAGGATAAGGTCCACTTGGTGGTGGCAGAAAGACCATTGTCTGAGCTCTGCATCCTCCCTCCCCCCAGGCCAGGACACCTGGCAGCCAGTCACAGAATTTCTGGCACCTCAAGGGACGCTGCAGGCTTTCTGTCAGGCAGGCATTCTGCAAACCCCTCTCCAACTTCCACAGTGAACCCAGGCCCCTCCTCCAGAAACCTTTTGCACCCCTCAGTCCAGGGAGATTCTATCATCTGAGTTTCACATGGGATCCTGTGCACGCCTCTGCCTCAGCAGGTATCATAATTGTGTTGAAATTATCCCACTATTTTGAAAGCTTCTCAAGCTGAGCAGTCTGTTTTATTTGGCTATGCATTTCCAGTACCTAGAGTAGTACTTGACCATTTTAAACATTCATTTCAATAATCTCAAAATACATATTTGTAGAATGAATTCAAAGTAGTTTCTAATCCATATATTTAAAAAACATATATTTTCACTAAGCAAAAAAAAATCAGATAATAGATTCTTCCATAAGTATAAAAGAAAAAAATAACAGTAGGCTAAAAAATTACCTTGTTTGCTTATAAAGCTGATAAATTCCTGAATTTCTATTAAAGTTTGTACAGACTGCAATTTGGTGAGTCTACTTCTGTGTAAAAGCACATCAATGCTAGAATAGTTCTGGAAAAAAAGGCATTTAGTATAGTTTATAAATCAATTTAAGGTTTTAAATATTACTATAGTTCTATAAAATGTGAAATATAGCAACTACTATACAAATACATCATACAATGTATATCAGTGTGGTTAATAATTAGGTTATACAAGCAATTAAAACAATTTAATTTTTATGTTAATCTTCAACCAAGGACATTTTTCCATTTATCTTCAGATAGAGTGGGAAGGGGGGAGGGGAGGGGGAGAGAGAAAGAGAGAGAGAGAGAGAGAGAGAGAGGGAAACATCCATGCAAGAGAGACACACTGACTGGCTGCCTCCTGCAGACCCTGACCAAGAACTGAACTGCAACCGAAGTATGTGCCCTTGACCAGAATTGAACCCACGACTCCTTGGTCCTCAGGCCGACGCTCTAACCGCTGAGTCAAACTGGCCAGGGCAACAATTTAATTTATTTTTTATTTTTTTATCCTCACCTGAGGACATTTTTCCATTTTTTGTTCAGAGAGAGTGGGAAGGAGAGAGAGGAAGAGAGAGAGAGAAACATCGACATGAAAGGGACACAATGAGTGGGACCCCAACCAGGGCCCGGGATGAACCGCAACCGAGGTACATGCTCTTGACTAGAATCGAACCCTCGACTCACTGGTCCACGGGCCGACGCGCTAACCACTGAGCAAAACCGTCCAGGGCAACAATTTAATTTTTTTAATAATTCAGGTTTTTAATCAGTTTTTGGTTCACTGAAATCAATAAAATCGACACAAATGGCCTATCATTGCCTCTATTTGCCAACACTTTTTAAAAATCACAACATCCTCTAATGTAAACTGCTAAGTATAGAAGCCAATTCTTTCTTCTTCAATAAACTTTCTTGAGTGTATTAATCAACTTCAAAAGAGTTTTAAAATAAAAAATAATTGCCCTGGCTGGTGTGGCTCAGTTGGTTGGGCATCATCCTGTACACTGAAAGGCTGTTGGTTCAATTCCAGGTCAGGACACGTGCCCAGGTTGTGGGTTCGATCCCCGGTAGGGGATGTGCAGGAAGAAGCCAATCGATGTTTCTCTCTCATATTGGTGTTTCTCTCTTCCTAACTCTCTAGAAATCAATGAAAACATCTTTAAAAAATAAAATAAAAGATAATAAATGAGTATGTTTCTATGATCAATGCGTACCAATGATAAATATTAATAAATTTTATATAAGACACTGACTTTAAAAATAAACAAACACCAGAGAAAAATTTTCAGACAAACAAAAAGGCAAGAAGACAAAATGGCAGAAAATAAACAGGGAAGATTCATATTCTTCTCCACAAAGCAACTAAACTTCTATTCAGCTACTCCAGATGGAAAAGTCGACGCTCAAGTGTTTTTCTTAGCAGTGTGAGAAAAATAAAATGAAACTTTTATTAAAAAAAAAAAAGAAACTTTTATAACAGAAAAATATTTCTAAAAAGGCATTAAGACAAAAAACAGAGTAAAGAGAGATATCAGAAGAAAATAGAAGAATAGAAAAAAGAAAATGGGTGGTATTAAATAGTAAAATTTTTTTCTTTTTAAAAAAATTTTTTTTTAATTTTTATTTTTAAATAGAGTGAGAGGGAGAGAGAGGAAGAGATAGAGAGAGAGAAACATTGATGTGAAAGGGACACATCGAGTGGCTGCCTCCCGCACGACCCAACCAGGGCCGGGGACAAACTGCAACCGAGGTACATGCCCTCAGCGGGAACTGAACCCGGGTCTCTCTGGACCGCAGGCCGACGCTCTAACCGCTGAGCCAAACCGGCCAGGGCTTGATTTTTTTTTTTTATTCATGAGTTTACTGACTTTAAAAGTATCACAGAAATGGTACATTTCAGACTGGTGTATCTATATTACCTGTATAAAAATTTGAATGCAATTTTCAATATAATATTTGGCTCTGTCAAGATCATTTTGTAAGATGTAAAGAAGACTCAATTCCTGACTGTAATGAAGCTCTATAATAGACTTTTGGAGCTCCTTATTCACAGCTGCATCAATAAATGTCAGCAGGGACTGGTCATCCTCTCCTTGTAGCAGTAACTTCAGCTTGCTTCGGATCATGTACGGCAGATAGGTCTCCTAAGGGACATAAGAATCTACTTGTAACTCCAGAAAGCCAGTTTGAGTATTCCAAATTATTTTATTACTATAATATTATTTAGTATAATTTTATAGGTCAAGATTTAAAGCCAAAGTGATTATGTTCAATACTTTAAACCTAAAAACTGTAACTTTTAAGACATGTTCATCTAAAATTGCTCATTGTGTAACCACAAAATATATAGGAGCATGTTCTACACAAAGTAGGAATTACGTACTTCTAACTGAAATACAACTGGATGCTACATACAAAGCGAGGGATCTTGAAGAATGGCCAAGGTAGCAATGTAAGAGGGACCAGGAGTGCAGCCTTGTTCAGGAGTTGGGGTGACCCTTTGGGTTGGGGGCCACTTTGCTCCAGGAATTGGGGCAGGCCCACGTGTTGCCCATGACCCAGTGCAGAGAAACAGAAAATATTCTTCCAAGTTATCATATCAGGGATGTTAAATATTTATTTTTAAATGCATGTTATTTATTTTGAAAGGGTTAGCTAAAAGTGGTAAGAGATTTAACAATACTATAGAGTTTGTGGGGGGAGTCAGGTTATATAATGCTTCACAACTACTACTTTATTTTTGAAGTTATAAGCAACTTCATTAATTAGAGAACACATGACCATCTAAAATATTATTCATGTCAGTGACTTCAAAAATAATTCTACCCACCTGATAAAATGGTTCACTCCACATTTTATTGAGATCTGGAGGGTTCTCACTGTCAACACTGACAGTAGAACAATACGCCAATGATTTCCACTCAGCAAGTTGGTTATAACAATCAAGGGATGCAAGTTCCCAAAAATCCTTCTCGGCTTCTGTAGGCTCACCATCCACCCACTCTTGTCTATTGAGAGCCTGACAAAAAAAAGTTCCTAAGATTATGATACGAAGTTTGAAAGAATACAAACAAAATATATTTGAAATAATGTAGGTACTGTAACATTCACAGTAAGGACAATTATTTTCAGGTTTATAATAAGGGGAGAGAAAAAGGGAAATAGAGTTAACACTGAATGGGAGAAAAAAACAAAAGGAACATTACAGTAACAAATAAATATAAAAACTCTAATCAAGAGAAAAACGATTTCTCTTAGAAACTTACCAATGAAGCCACTTAATCAAATGAAGACTTTAAATGACCTATAATTTGATTTAAATCAATACTGTGGGTTATTTACTATTTATAAAGTTCTCAGAATGAAAATTCGAAAATAGGACATTTACAGAATTTTACAACCTGACTTGCTCACTCAAAGAATCTCACAGGTCACAGACCCTGAATTTCTAAGACTTGCTAGACATCTGCAGGTGGGATAGCCACTGGCAAGTCAAACAGAAAATGTATAAAATTGAATTTATAGTCACCTTCCCCAAACCAATTCTCACTTACCTGTTCATAAATTTTTACTTGCCGAAGGAAAACAATCTACTCAAATAGAAATTATACAATACAAGCAGATATAGAAATATCCAATAGTTTTACAATGTTTTATAATTTATGAAAGGTTTTCTCTTTTATTCAATGGTGTTTTCTTAAAAACAGTAAGAGAAACAACAGTATTTCACATTTTGGTTATTATGAAACCACTGTCTGCAAAATCTAAGAAATAAAGCTGAAACATTATGGAGCTCTAAAATTGAAAACAAAGTTTTTCTATCCAGAAAACAAAAGCGTTTAATCAACTGACATTTGCCAGAGATCAGTTTTACCTCGTTATACTGCTCAGCAGCTTCAGAGTAATTACTTCTGGCTTCTTCTAATAACGCTTTCTGAGTGACCTGCTTTGTCCCTATCTCACTGCCAAAAATCCCATGGAGGACATCATATTCTCCAATTGATCTGTACAGTCTATAAAACAAACCAAAGGGGGGAAATGTCCAAATTAATAAATACTCTAATATTTTCAAAGTACTTATTATAATGATAGTAAATCAAGATGTCACATATTATATTAACTAAAATCTTATTATTGTTTTATAAAATTATAAAATCTTTACAATTTAGGTTACCATTAAATTTTACTATTTTAATCATAGAGAAAGCAGAAATTATCCTAAGGTACATTTAAAGTAAACTATGAAAACATCATAGGCTCATAATATATAAACTGTCATTAAATAAACTTCTTCCATGTTGACGGTACCATTCCAGGAACATTGCACATATCTGTGGGTGACCTACTTAGAATCCTTGTCTTGCTCTAAAATTTGGAAGATAGTCAAGAATGCAGAAGTGAGTAAAAATTAATCCAGGTCATGCTAGTGCCATGTTTTAATCTGTGTTCTACGGACAATCTCAATTTTATTGACAAGTAATTTTCTCATAACTTTAATATTTGCTAGAGCATTCTTTATCTTTTCAACACACTAGCACACATTTGCTTGACTCCATCAACCAAGCTTCCCCCTTTATGATATTCTAAGGTAAGTGTTTTTATAAGTTTGTTCCCCTCCCCCTGGAATTTTCCCCCCATCTTTTAAGTCTCAACACAAATGTCACTCTTCCTGAATCTGCAGTCACCTGACCAGCCAGCAGGGACTGCTTCATCCTTGGTTTTCCTCCAGTTTAGTCCCTTCGCAGGTATGAAAGTTCATGTATTTACATCAGAAGAGCCCCACGAGCTCTGTCTCAGAGCCTACTGCTCCAAATTTAGATAAAATGTACACACATGGCTCTTATTTCCCTATTCATAGACGGCTGAAGGCAAGAGAAAAGTAAAGGAGAACTTTAAACTGTAACAACTCCCAGCTCAAGAGCCCAAGAGGAGATGAGAGCTACAAACATTTTTCAGGAACTCAGAGAAGAGATCAGCCTCACGTCCACCCTACACTGGCCCAAAGACCTTGGATTACATGTACTACAACATGGGCAAAACCGTGGTTGCGCAATCTCTAGGAAATGCTAAATTATGTTCTCAAAACTGTCAGAAAGGAATGCAAAAGTAAAATTAGAAAAAATGTTTAAAAGTGCTTAATTTACCCAGTAAATAAATACACATTACATGAGTTCTCATTCCCTGAAAATACTAAATAGACAAAGTGCTACTTACTGTTCACATACAGGGTGGGCAAAAGTAGGTTTACAGTTGTTCATATGGAAAATAATACATTAATCAATAATAATACAAGAATAAACTATGTTTCGCATACTCACAACTGTAAACCTATTTTGCCCCATCTTCTACATCTGGAAGAGATTGAAAGTCAAGATGCACTCTCCGAACTGTCCTAGGATTGACCTTGCCTCTCAGAGAACTCACCACTTCCTACTTTGTACTATGGTTAGTCATGTATATAAGTAGGTACATGTCCTACTGGATGGTTAGTTTTGTGAGTCTGTGAGAAATGTCTAATTCACATTTTAATTCTTCTCAGCACCTGACACAATGCCTTACTCACTCAGAGTCCCAATTAAGAAAGACAGAAATGACTATAAAACAGTGAAAAGTGCAAGGAATCCGCACCCTTACTTTTACTTTCTTTTTCCCTAGAACCTGAAGATCTAAAAATCAGTGCTATAAAATAGAAGTTCAAATTAAATTTCAATCTAATCCAACAGACTTCTCAGAATCACTGGCTCTCTTATGATCAAATCATAAGTAAGGGAAGAATTAGACATAATGCAAAACAGCACAACTACAAAATGGAATTCTCCCCCCAAATAAAATAATTGGACAAGATTGTTCCTAAAAGTCTGAATCCTGCTGAAAATAATAAATCATCCTCTATTCAGTATAGCAAAGCAGCAAAACATTAAAAATACTAAGAACTGTAAGTTACAGCCACACTTTACAGGAAATAAAACTAAGGGCATAATACTCTGAATCCGAAAAAGATTGCACAGTGGAAGAAATGATCAGGTTTAATGAGTCCCTTTCCTTGGGCAAGGCATTCCTTCTCCTGGCAACTATTCTTGTCTCATGGAATGGTACTCAACCTGAAAGATTTTTCAAAAAAATTTATAGAACTGTAACTATCAACTTTTTGTTAATTTTCTGCCAAAATGAAGTGAAGATATTTCTGCATTACTCTGGTGAAATTCACAGTGCTTACTTAGCAAGTTCTATCCATCTGAGCACATCAGGAGAGAGGCGGGTCCTCCCCCGGACGCGCTTGGGCGGCGGCTCCTGCGGTGCGAGGTGGAGCAGGGCCTCCTCGAGAAGGCGGATGCCCGCGGGCTGCTGCAGACTGGCCAGGCAGCTGGCACTGACAGAAGGTGGATGAAGGCTCAGCAAGTCTGTGTGCTGACAACTGATTTCCTGTGAAACCGCAAACACACAGAGCTATTTAGCTTGTGGCACTTTGACCATACCTTCACAAGTAAATAATTCAATCCACTACACATAAAAACAAGTTTTGAAGTAAGCAGTGATATAACCAAAAGTTTCTCTGTGTAATTCTATTCAATTTTCCTCAACATTCAATTTGCTCAAAGGAGGAAATGACCTTTTATTTTTACACTTCCATCCAGGGATTAATTTAAAGTGGAAAAAAAAATCCAACTAGCATAATATGAAGATTTTTGTATATATATCCTACATATCCAAACAACAACTACAGTTTCCAGGAATATTTAGACTGAATTGATGAGAAAATCAGCCGAGCCCTGGTCGGTGGCTCAGTTGGTTGGAGGGCTCAGTTGGTTGGAGCACCATCCCATACACCAAAAGGTTGTGGGTTTGATTCCCTGTGAGGGCACATAACTAGGTTGCGGGTTCCATCCCCAGACAGAGCATGTAAGGGAGGCAACCGATCAACGTTTCTCTCACATCGATGCCCCTCCCCCACCCACCTCTCTAAAAATCAATAAAATACAAACAAACATATCGTTGAGTGAGGCTTAAAAAAAATTTTTTTAAAGCAGCTGAAACACAAAGATTTCAAATCCAATCACCTAAAAGTAGGTACATTCATCTCCATTCTTCTATTCAAAACCTTTTTTTCCCCATCTCTTTCCACCCAGAAATGATTATATTGACCTTTACTTTATAACTCTCAATTAGAGAGTCCTATGTACACCAAAATAATGAAAATTAAACCCCAAATCAATATAGAGAACAATATGAACAGTTCCTCCCCATCCACACCAGCCTCTTCCCAACCCCCACCACCACGGCTGTGCCATGCATGGACCACTTGCTAAGTCTGACTGAGTTACCACCAAGCCAATTTAAGCTCTACATTAGGGGTCTTGGAAGAATACAGATTCTCCAAAGCAAGCAAGCAAACAAAAATGTATGTCGCTCTTAGAAGGAACTAGTTGTACCATAAAGAAAATTAAAATAAAATTCTATTTTAATTAATAACATAGCAAAGGCTCTTAGTTAAGATGTCAGACTTTGATATAACACTATTGTAATTTGGAGAAGGAAACCCAGAATAAGAAAATATTTTAAAATAAATATATTTTTAATTTTCAAGCAATCCCCTAATTCTATAAATATTTATTGAGTGCCTTCTATATTCCAGACACTATGGCAAACAATGACTGCATGTATCTTAAGATTTATTCCTATTTGCCCAAGAGATGTCTTTCATGAGATGGTTTTAATGAATAAACAACTATTGTTAGGATATCCTTTCTTTATTTGTAAATGTGTACTCTGAATTTAAATGAGTTCTGTAAGTCTTTTCAGGAAGATTGATTATTCTGTATAATGTTGTTGACAGTATCATTTTACTTTAAAAAGAAATATTTGTTGCCCTGGCCAGTTTTGCTCAGTGGTTAGAGCATTGGCCTGCGGACCAAAGGGCTACAGGTTTGATTTCTGGTCAAGAGCACGTACCTGGGTTGCAGGTTCTATCCCTGGCCCTGGTTGGGGTCATATGGGAGGCAACTAATCAATGTGTCTCTCACATCGATATCTCTCTCTCCTGCCTCATCTTCCACCCTATCTAAAAATCAATGGAAAAATATCCTTGGGTAAAGATTAACAAAAACAAACAAACAAATAAACAAATATTTGTTAAGCAAAAAACTTTAGCCAATCGATTTCACTTCTTATCATTCCAAAACAGAACAAAGTGATGAAGCCTAATTTTTACATTTTTTTGTTTAACTTCTATGTTATTCAAGTTCTGTGACACCTACCACTACCTTGTGTTATCTTCTCTATTTGCCTTTTTATTACTATCTGTTACTCATCCAGAATGTTCTTGGAGAGCAGAGACTTGTGCCTCTTCATCACTGTGTCCCCACCACTTAGAACAAAGTCAATCAGCCCTGGCTGGTTTGGCTCAGCGGTTAGAGCATCGGCCCGCGGACCAAAGAGTCCCGGGTTCGATTCCAGCCAAGGGCACAGACCACGGTTGCGGTTTGTCCCTGGCCCTGGTTGGGGTTGTGCAAGTGGCAACCAATCAATGTGTCTCTCACATCGATGTTTCTCTCTCTCTCTCCCCCTCCCTCCCTCCCACTCTGTCTAAAGATAAATATAAAAATATCCTTGGGTGAGAATTAAAAAAAAAAAAAAAAAAAAAGAACAAAGTCAATCAACATCACTTGAAGGCACTCAGGAAGCAAGAAAAATGTGATGAAATACTACCTGTGGAAAAACAAGTAAACAATATGCAGGGGGTAACCAAAGTCTGAGGGAATGGTTTATTAAAAACCAGAGCCAAGCCCTGGCCGGTTTGGCTCAGCGGTTAGAGCATCGGCCTGCAGTCCAGAGAGACCCAGGTTCGGTTCCCGCTAAGGGCACGTACCTCGGCTGCAGTTTGTCCCCGGCCCTGGTTGGTCATGCAGGAGGCAGCCACTCAATGTGTCCCTTTCACATCGATGTTTTTCTCTCTCTCTCTCTCTTCCTCTCTCTCCCTCCCACTCTGTCTGAACAAAAAATGGAAAAATGTCCTCGGGTGAGGATAAAAAGAAATTAAAATTAAAAAAAAACAAACCAGAGCCAAGCTTGACTTCTGATTATTCTGTCATATATGGTTGTTGTTGTTTTGAAGTAGAAATAAATTACATCTACCCATCTGGGAAGAGGTAACCAAAACAGAGTACATGTCCTCTGTTAAACACCTTGTGTTTGAACTTGGGAAACAAATGAAGTTGTTTTGTTTTAACTTAAATTTTTTGTTGTTGACACTATTGCAGATGTCCCCCATTTTCCCACCAACAAACGAAGTGTTATGGCAGAGTCATGCAAGGTGAAGTAGATCATGCATATATCATGAAGTGTGCGTGTAGACTTTTACCTGGATACAGGAGACAAAAGGTGGAAAGAAAGAAAAAGTGGTGTTAAGAAAATGATTGAAGTCCTGGAGCAACTTCTGAGTAATGCTGTTTTTTTCAGACATGGTTCTATATTTGTCCATCTCTTTTATAATTGCAGAAAACAAGCTGCCAAAAAGCTGCTTTGCAATTACTGGGTCTCTCTGTAAAATATTCAAAACAAAGAGAAATCAGGATCTGAAGTAACAATGCTTTAATTTACTAACTAACAAAGCTTTATTTGAAAACACAAATTGTTGCAAACACATCTACTAAAGATCTCATTTTGACAAGGGGAGTATTTGGAATCTAACCAAAGATATCTGTTTGACATGTGTCTTATGAAAGGCATGACAGCATGGATTGAACCCAGAGATATGAATTTAAAACCTGCCTTAATCACATATGTAACCATGTATCTTGGCTCCTGAGTGAGTCTGGACCTTCAGGTTCCTCATAATTAAAATGGGGACAACAGAACACATCTCATAGGGCCGTGGTAAAGATTAGCCAAGATAATGTACATCAAGTGTTCAGTGCAGTAACTGATAAAATCTTGGAGAAAGACTAATTAGATTTTTAGGTATTATCTTCACATGAGCATCAGTGTAAAGCTTAAGACAACTAACTGATGAGCTTAAATAAAAGGCCAATTTTAATTTTCAAAGTCCCATCACTTTGACCATCCAAACTATTAAACCCGTCAAGCTGTGTGTTTCATGTTTGGGCTGCTCTTCTCGAATGGCACACTATTTTTATGGCTTTCACCCTCACACTGCATGACCACAGGAACATTACCCTTTACTTGTGTCTATAACATCAGTATTCAGAACAGTTTCTGCATGTTGTATCTATATTTATTTAATGAAGTACATGAATACATAAAAATTTTAAATTATTTTGTTTGATAAAAGCTGTTTAAAGAAAAAGTACAATTTGAATGATACTTTAAGTAATGTATTTGTCTTATAAAAAGTTATAACAGTTGCTGTATAAAATTTTAGAAAATATGGATTAGGAAAAAAGAAGAAAATAAGCATCACCCACAATTATACTGCATGAAGATAGTTACTGTCATGGTTGCTCTCTTACTGACACACACACTCTTTCATATGGTGTCGTGTTTGGTAAGCTGTTTTTTTCAATTAACATGTAGCAGACAGGTTTCGATGTTTTCAACTCACTGATTCTTGTGACTTATGTACAAATTCCTTTATTTTCCAAGGAGTCCCAAGTGCTCATTCTGTTACAATAACTGCAACAGTAATTCAGACAAATAATGTCTTCAGAGCAACAGGCTGCTGCTGCTGCACATGGAGTGGTCTGTTCACATGCTCCTTCTTAATTCCTTCCACATGCGAGCCCCTTAGTGAAGACTGGCAGTCCTAGGACAGCAGCGCAGGCCTCCTGCATCTCATCCACCACCACATCCTAATGCTTAGAATAGTTCCTGGCATACAGGAGGTGTTGCTCTGTATATTAACATTTGTTGAATAAATAAAGTATTGGAATTTGAAGAATTAACAAAAACTTAAATAAACACATTCCTCCTTAAAGAATAAGAAAAATGGCCTAGTTGGTGTGGCTCAGTGATTGGGCATCAACCCAGGTACCAAGAGGTCGCTGGTTCGATTCCCGGTCAGGGCACATGCCCAGGTTGTGGGCCTGATCCCCAGTGGGGGGTATACAGGAGGCAGCCAGTTGATGTTCTCTCTCATGGATGTTTCTATTTCTCTCTCCCTCTCCCTTCCTCACTCTCTAAAATCAATAAAGAAAAAAAATTTTTTTAAAAGAATAAAGAAAAATGTTGTCATGGTTTTTCAAAACAACGTTCACCATCTTTATATTTTCCAAGCACAAATGAGATGAACTGACTTGGACATGGGCATCTTGACAGTCTCAGGCTTGCTAACCTACCACCATCATTACATATCACATACCTCTCCAGCGTGGAGAGAAGTAAATCATGCCTAGGAGAGAGGTGTTAACATCATTTCGGAGGCCATGATGTGAGCACATGTATTCAAGGCACTAGACAAGCTGGGAAGCAGTGGTCATGCAGAAAGAGCACTGTCCTTGCTCCACAACCAGTGAGGCACAGGGCTTCAGCCACAGTATCCTTTCTTCACTAACCTCCAACTCTTTATCTGTAAATGTGTCTAATAACTGCCAAAATGTCACAAAATCACTGGGAGAATCTAATGAGAAAGATGTGAAAGCACTCCATAATAACCAAGAGCTATCGTGATGGTAATTGCACGCATCTATATATGGGATAAAAATGCACAGAATCTCACTCACACATACACATAAATTAAGAGAAAATGATGAAATGAACAAAGTCTGTAGTCCAGTTAACACTGTTGAAACAATGTCAATGTATAGGTCTTAATAATGTACATGATTAAAACAAAAAGAACAAAATAAGACAAAAAATAAAAAATAATGTACTCAATTATATAAGTAACACCATTGAAGGAGGTTAGATAAAAGGTACACAGGACTATCAATCTATAATTATTCAGATTAAATAAAAGGCTTTAAAAAACAGTGAGGGGGTATGCTGGTATAACCTGTTATTATAATCAATATTAATACTAGAAACTTAAGTACAATAAAATACATATAAGGCATTACATTTCACTAACTTGCATACTATATACTAAAAACTCTTTGATTTAAAAATTATTTTAATAAAAGTCAAAGGAATCTTAATCAGGCTTTTGGGAGATAAATATCCTGTTTTTGTCAAAGAATTCAGATAGAAAACTTCTATATTTACATCCTAATGACTTAGAAAATATTTCCAGCCCTCTGCTATCAAGAGAATTAACAGAGAAGGAAGAATACTGATCCCACTGATAAACTGATAATCTACTGCAAAAGGATTTTATATAAGCAACGATTTAAATGGCTCAGCACCTTAAAGTTTACGATGATTTTTTACACATTATTTCATTCTAGTGTCACTGGTAAGAAAACCAGACTTCCCTCTTTGATTTTACAGCACTCGTGTCCTGACAAGAACTCCAGCTGCAGGGCCATCCTCCAGATCAGCGGTTCTCCACCTTCCTCATGCTGCGACCCTTTAATACAGTTCCTCATGTTGTGGCGACCCTCAACCATAAAATTATTTTCGTTGCTACTTCATAACTGTAATTTTGCTACTGTTATGTCTTAGGTGACCCCTGTGAAAGGGTTGTTGGACCCCCAAAGGGGTCGCGACCCACAGTTGAGAACCGCTGCTCTAGATGCTCCTCAGTCAGTCCCACCACGTGAGGAGGAGTGTCAGTGGCAGGAAATGGCAGAGCCTAGACTTGGATCAAGGTCTTTAATCAAGTCCATCGTTTAGGACAAATCAACACCTCATTTATGATATAGTGTAGCCTCAAACATGTTTCCTTGTACACAGTAGACCCCTAGCACAGTTATAACAGTTTTTAGCCATCCCCAGAAAATGCAGTTTTCAAAGACCAACCTGGGCCACAGCTTGCAAGGGGGTGATCAGGCTGCTGTACTTAATCTGAATGTCAGGAAGGTCTCCTTGGCGGTAACTTCTGTACAAAATGACTTGGGCATCATGCTTCATTTTTAACTCACTCTTGATCTCCTATAATCATTAGAACCAAAGAAGATTTGAAATTTGAATTGTGATTTAAGAAAACAGTAGTATATAAGCTATGAGAGTACCCATCTTTAACATAAAGGTGAATTAATGACAATTTGTATCCAAAATGGTTTAGTCACCATGTTTTACCAGTCAATGACAGATGATAAATCCAAAACAAAAATCACTATGGCAGACAAGGGGAAAAGATTATTTAAATATTTCCTACAAACTAATTTGAATATTTGAAAAATCAGAGAACCTGATTGAAAACGTTTTGAAGCCACAATCAGAGAGCTGTATTTCCTTAATACATGTAGAATACACCTCGGCTGCAGGCCTAGCACGATCACTACAGCCCCTCCAAAACCCAGGTCTTCCAGGCCCTGCTCATCAACAAAGGCCAGTCTGGGTCTTCCATTTGATCCTTAATCACCCCCAAACCCAAACTCCCCCCCCATGCAGGGCTGTGGGTACCTGCTCATCTCTTTGCCTAGAATGTCTTTCTACAGCTTTTCACTCATCGTTTGGTTCTCATCTCAGATACCATCGTTTCAAAAAGGCTTCCCTCACTACTCCTTCCCTCGCTGCTTCTCTCCCAGACATGCTCACTACGTGGTTAACTTCTGGCACTGCACACATCACCACTAGCACTGAGTAGTGCCAGGTATTGAGCACAGTGCTCTAACAATAAACGACCACAAATGAATAGCTTTCCGATGCTTGATTTTTCCCATGCCTTTCTTTTTGTTGTTGTTGTTGTTAATCCTCACCCGAGGATATTTTTCCATTTAGTTTTAGAGAGTGGAAGGGAGGAATGGAAAGAGAGAGAGAGAAACATTGATGTGAGAGAGACACATCGATTCGTTGACTCCCACATGACCCTGACCAGGGCCAGGGATTGAACCCGCAACCCAGGTACATGCCCTTGACAGGGACTCTAACCCACAAGCTTTCGGTCTGTGGGCCGAAGCTCTAACGGCTGAGCCAAACTGGCCAGGGCCCATGCCTTAATTAATGAGTGGTTAGCCACCTCAAATTAGAACACCTATGTGAACACCTATGTCCAAGGGAATGCATGGCCTCACATAGCAGGCCATTCTATATTTCTTAACTACTAAAAAGACCTTTGTATCAAGCCAAAATATCTCCCTGCGATTTCTATCCAAACATCCTGTTGTTTTTTTTTGGGGGGGGGGGTTAATCCTCACCTAAGGATATTTTTCCATTGAATTTTACATAACATGGAAAGGAGGGAGAGAGAGAAAAAAACATCAATGTGAGAGAGACACATCGATTGGTTGGCCCCCACATGACCCCACCCAGGGCCAGGGATTGAACCTGCAACCCAGGTAACCGCCCTTGACCAGGAATCGAACCCATGACCTCCGGTCCATGGGGTGACGCTCTAACCACTGAGCAAAACCGGCCAAGGCCAACCATCCTGGCTTTATCTCTTCCTTCTGCTGCCTAGATATTATTACTTCCTTCAGGCATACCTAGTAAGGTTTCAGGTTTAATTAGGGGCCCGTAACTATTTCTGTGAGTGGGCAAATCAAAAGGCCCTCCAGGTGTGATGGGGCCAGTGAGAAGGAGCATCAGATAAACTTGGGACAATGACTTTGGACCTTAGTCCTCAAAAGAATAGTTGCAGTTACAGAGACAAGAGGGAGAATAAAAAGCACATTTTTCTTTGCACAGAAGATGCTGTGAAACCATTCAACTACTTCAAACTGACTTGGAAGTTAATTAAGTAGTTAAGGATTTAAACTGAATTAGAACAAAGACAGGATATTTTACTCATAATCTTGAAAACTGTATCATAATTACTGATTTGTAAGTAAGACTGAAGCTACGGCTAAACAAATTATTTCATTGTTTCCACATTTTGAAAAACATTTAACTATTAATTCATGCACACTTGTGCCTCAAATCATTGCTCTCAGCAGACAGTGCTGACCTGTCCGCCTAGCCCTGCCCACCCCTCCTCTGGGCCAACCATCCCCTCCTCATCCATGTACGTCCAGGAGGGCAGCTGGTTGGAACGCGGCCTCACTCTCCTGACCATCGCTTATTGGCTTATTGGTCCCCAAATGGCCCCTGACCCGAGGTGGGTCAACGCTGTGGCCTTGAGGTAGAGTGGGGCAATCGCTCCCCAGAAGCTATGGTTAAAATATGTAAAATTCAGGAGTAACTGGGGTTCATGGTTCCGCCATATAGATCAAGTCAATCTGTTCAGAGAACAAATCCGAGCTGTGATGAGAGAGGCTGAAAGAGGCAGAGATGGGGTCCTGCCAGTGCCTGAGAGCCAGGACACATGCAGATTCAGGGGAACCCCCACACACGTTTCATTCCAAGATCCCACAACCCCATCAGTGAGTCATGAATGCCCTTTATATCTACATTAGTCAGAGGAGACTTTGGTTCATAAATAACTTCAAGTTATATACTGCTGCTTCTGATTTGGTTTGTAGACCAATACTGGAAACGCTATCTGGTAGGAAGCTTAGTATCTCTATATAAAATAGATATTGCAAATCAATCAAATTCTTGAGAAAGATACAAACCTTCTCTCGTTTTTGTTCAATAACACCTTTTCTCGCATAAATCAAATTGAGCTTTTCTCGGTCCTTTAAAAATCGTCTGCGTAATCTTAATATTTCTGTCCGACTGTCTGTACCTGAAGAATAAAAAGCAGGTTTGTGAAAGCTGGCCAATCCAACATTTGGAGTTGACTCTGCCTCGTTCCTAGAATCCCCTAAAATAAAAGTGAGATTGTTTACCTCTATTTTTACTTTTTAGTTTTTCTTTTATTTCTTCTTTTTCATTTTTAAATGACACGAGCCTATGCAGAGAAGATGATTAACCAGTTTTGGAAGCTACAGAACAGAACGTTTTAACTACCTCGATTGATCCTAGTGCTGCAGTAGAGAGCACGAGGCCAGAACAATGACAGGGGAGAAACTTCAAGTCGCAGGCCCTGGCAGCACCAGGCACGTCCAGAGAAGGGGGGAACTGCAGGCTGAGCAGGTGTGGTTTAGATATACAGCCCTGCCCCCATGCTGCAGGTGCAGAGCCGGGTAATGGACACAGGGCTGGGAGTGAAAAAGGGCGCACGGCTGGAGGCAGAGGAAACAGTGGCCATGAAGATGTCTGAAATCTGGAGCTGCCTCCTCTCCCTTGGTTGCCAGAGTTCCTGGCACCCAGGCCTTTAGCCTGAAGGTAAGAGATTAGAGATTTTGCCGCTGGATAATCAACCAGCACAGGAGAGCAGAAAGAGCTATGGACATATGTTTCAATGTCCTGGTCTGGCCTGACCTCTGCTCGGTGAAGACCAGTCAGTACACACTCCCTTTGTAAGCTATTCCAAATGCCTTTTTAGTGCCCTCCCTGGGAACACATACAAAAAGCCAAAGATCATCAAGTATTCTATAAAAGGAAACTGAATATTGATGAAACAAAGACTAAGACATAATTATATCAGAAGATGAAGGAAAGCTTCAAACATGAAAGACAGGAACCAAAATAAACAACAGGGAATGATCAATTGCTAAAATCAGATCATGCAGGGAAAAAAGATCATTTATTAGAAAAATATGAGTAGATATTGCAACCATGAATCATGTTCACAGAAGAAAACAAAAAAAGCTTATGGAAATTAAAAACATGACAACATAAATAAAAGCAAGGGTTGGAAGATAAGGTTGAAGAGATTTCTCAAAATATACAGCAAAAAGGACACAACAAGAAAATTAGAAGGATAATCTAGAAGGTCTGCTATCCAAGCAATAGGATTTCAAAAAGAGAAACTTAGATGAAGAAATCAACAAAATCACCCAAGAATATTCCAGAATTGGAACATATGAGTTAGCAGTCTGAAAGGGCCCTAGAAAAATGGACTGAAATAGACCTGAACCAAAGAACACTTTTGTGAAATTTCCTGAAATTGCTTTAAAAGAGAAGATCCTAAGAGTGTCCACAGAGAAAAGATCCAGTTCTTACAAAGGACCAACAAAGAGAATGACATCAGGTTTCTCAAGCACAGCCCTGTGGAACAGGAAACTCCAAGGAGTTCACACTGAATTCCAAGCTCAGTTACCCATCAGGTGTGAGTGCCACCAAAAGCAATGTATGGCATCACAGCATCAAAAAAGGAGCTTACTACGTCTCACACCCTTCCTCAGGAAGCTACCTGAAGAGGTGTTAGGCCAAAAAGAAGGAACTAAGCCAAGGAAGAAGGATCAGGAAAGGCAAACAGACCCTTAGGATGTGGAGGTAGTCTCTAGATGACAGCTAAGCATACACCCCAAAAGTAAGCAGCCTGGAACTAGGCAGCTCAGAGGTTCCAGGAGAGATTTCTTTAAGAACCTGAAACACTTATATGTTGGGATACAATAAAACTGTATAACTCAGAGGAAATTTGGTGATAAATATGTAGAAATTTAAGCATCTAAAACAAAATAATTATTAATGCCCAGGAGAAATTGTTGTATAAAAAGGAAAAATAATCACAGAATCACTCATGGTTCAACCACAAATACTATTTATGTAGTCAAAATAAAAGGAAGCTGAATAATGATGAAACAAAGACTAAGACATAATCACATCAGAAGATGAAGGCACAGGAAGAATCCACCGTGTCTGTGACAGAGGGGGGTCAGGGACAAGAGGGAGCCAAGTCCTTACAGTCCACAATGTGAAGTCAGAAGCATAACTAATACTGAAAGGAAAAGGTAGCAATATAAAAAAGGCTGAAGAGATGGAGGTAAAGAGCAAAGACTTGGCTGAAAGGGTGTTAAGTGGGTGCATCTGCCATTTCTTCTAACAAGCTTTGGGAAAATATTTGACTCTTTAAACTACATGCATGTATTACTGATACAATAACTAAAGGAAACTAAAATAAAAAATTAAATAAAATAATGATTGAAAAGTGATATTTTAATTAGATTAGAACTTCAAGTTTTTAAACTGTATTCCCTTTCAATAATAACAGTAACATAGTAAGTACTAATTCACTGTATATTATGACCCTCCAAATGTTCTTTAGGCAAGAAAATACATATACCCCGAAGAAGACAAGATATGAAATATTTTAAATCTGCAAAAGTACATGGGAAGATTCAAGTATATTAATTGAATTACTATTAGCATTTATTTTACCTACTCAGTTCTACAACTGAGTTTTTTTCAAATCCATATATAAAATATTTATGACATTGATTAAAAATTAAGTTTCATTGTGGAATATAATGAACAAAATAAGCTGATGAACAAAATAGACCCAGAGACATAGAAGTAAGGTTCAGACTGACAAACCTCAGAGGAGTGGCGGTGGGGGTGGAGGAGATAAACCAAATAACTTATATGCATGTATGCGTAACCAATGGACATAGACAACAATGCTGTGAGGGGTGGGGCGGGATTGGGAGGAGGGTGTCTATGGGGGGAAAAGGAGAAACATCTGTAACAAAATAAATTAATTTAAAAAATTAGGTTTCACCTCTATCTTTCTTCTTTTCTATACATGGCTCCCCAATTCTACCTATATCATTTGTGACATTTTTTTTACTCCAAAAAAGTAGACAGGGAAAAATAATGCAACAATTTGGGTTGTGGACAATAACTCCTGTCATCCTTAGCAATTTCATTTGTTTCTGAGCCTCATCCCCATTCAATAAAGAAACTAGTCCTGAGGTGGTCACTTAGCAGTCACTGTAAGTTAACTGGACTACAGACTGCCCCAAACACACACCAATCTTTAGCAGAAAGCTGCACCTGCCCATGGGCTTCAGACAAGCGGACGTAAAGGGTCAGAGAAGACCATTTATAAACAATGGGAAGGTGAAAGCCACTTTGGAAGTTCATTTTAACTTTGGGGCTTTCACAATCAAAGTTACAGGAAGGACAGAGAGACATGCACTCTTGGTGGGTCATATACTGGTTTGACGGAAAAACAGGAGGAAGAAGACTGTAAATAAAAAAGACTGGTGGGAAGTAGTCAAGTGTGGAGGAAAAAGACAGAGGAATGGATTCGTTAGCCCCTTGTCAAACTCAAAGTTACAAAGAGAAGGCTGGATAGATTTGTTTCTATATTAAATTTAAAGAACTGTGCGTAGCCACAAATTTGCTACCTGAAAGTGTGAAAGAGTGGTTGAGAGGAAGGAAAGTATTTTGTGTGTGTATTTTTTAGTTACTACAATTAAATAAAAAAGAATTTACTGTACTCCTAATTTCACTTCTATTTATCTAAATCCATATGTTGGCATTTCCCAGAGTTCTGTCTTGGGACCTTTTTTCTCTTCATTTTTATTTCCTCTGCGTTTTTACTTACTCCCAGAGCTACGATTCTCATAAGGAGCTGACTTCCACACTGACCTCCACCCTAGCCCTCAGCGCTGGGCCTGTGAGTTCTGCCAGTACTTTCCACTCAGCTCTCTGAGCATCACCCATGGGCTCACCCCTTTTTTTTCCCACCCCACTTCTTCCTGCCTTGGCCCCAAGTCAAGTCTGGTTGCCTTTGACCTGCACCTCTCAGTCCTCCTCAGGCACTCCACATGCTGTTCCAAACAACCCCCAGAGGTCTCTCAGACACCTCATGCCTGTCTCTGCTCAGTTCATTACCTAAAGCTGTGGTTCATTCCTAAAGCCCCACCCCACACCCTCAAGTCTGTTTCTCAGCATTCTTTACCTTCGCTCCGTGCATTCTGAAGTGTCGGTGCAGTTGGACTGCAGCACACTGCTAGAGGGAGCTCTCAGTAAGTGTCCACTGAGCTGATCTGCACCTCTTCCACCACCCAACACATTCTGCACCTCATCTCCATCCCTGTTCATCCTCTCCCTCCCACATCTCAGTCCCACAAGGCTAGTCTCAAAGGCAGCCTTCTCCACCAGGTCCTTCCTGAGGCTCTCTCCACTCTCTGCCTGGATTTAAACTCTCTCTGAGACTTGGCTTACTAATTCGGCCTCATCCCTTGATTACCTGCCTATTGCCTTACCCATCCCTATTGTTCTGGAAAGTCACTAAATAAATGGATTGAGTTCAATTTGTCCAACAGCTTTTCTGGAACACATAAAACTATAATTTCAACATGGTAAATGCCCAGACAACATTTATTGAATTAAATTTTAATGGTATTGATTATAGGTTATAAGGATATGTGAATACAATCAGCAATGTACTTTCTTTATCTAAGCCTCTGCACTGATTTAGACGGTAGGTCGTTTTAAACACATTTCAGTAACCTTACTTACCTTCTGCTTTGTTATCCATCTTGTCCCCTGGAAGGCCCAACCTTTTTTTCCCAAAATCAGGTCCCACTGACTTCAAGGGTGCTCTCTGTAATTTTTCACTCCTCTTGTGAGCAAACAGTAAGGAGGAAGACAGGGAATCGGATGATGAAGAAACCATATAATCCACCAGCGGGTCAATACTGCTTCCAGTTAGCCAGTTAAAAGAGCTTCTTCCATCTGCAAACAGGCATGACCAGAGCACTTCACAGCATGCTCAGAACTGCACAGCCCTGTCAAGCCCACACCCTACCCCACAGCCCACTGTGTGAGAAGGGGATCATCCTGGAGGTACCGGGGGCCTCCGTGTGCTCACCTGCAACAGTGACTGGGGACAGCTCCTGCAGGGAGACAGCCCTGTCACAGCAGAAAGACACTGGGTGGAAGCTCCATGAGGCATGAGAGCACAACCCGAAGCAGCTCAGCGGTCTGAGCCTCAGTGTCCTCATTGGTAAAGTAGAAAACACATCCCTGTTCTCTCAAGCTACTGGGATCATTACAGAATGATGTTTTGTATCTACTGTAAAATACTAAGATCCTTGATTTCTAATATCAGTGTCATAAAATTTCCTTTGTAATTATTCAAATTAGTCGTACTTCTAGAACCAATAGAATGTAAAAAAATTATTTAAAAGAAAATTATTGAAGTGTGTCTATAAATAATTTAGATACTTTACAATTTGTACTTTGATGACCAAAGGAAACAGTTGAACCATTTAAGAAAGAAAACTTTAATATACTATCAACATTTAATATACTATAAATAAGTTTGGTTAGCTCTACTTTGCCTCTGAGATATGGAGTTTTAAATTTGATGCACTAAACAGATTTTTCTGGGGGAAAAAGCAATCCAGAACACAATGTACTAAAACTTTTCTTCTTTTTGCCAGTCAGAAATAATCCTTTTTTCCTTTAAAAAAAATTGTGGTGTAATATATTTAACATCAAATTGACTATTTTCACCATTTTTATGTCTACTGTTCTATAGCATCAAGTACATTTACACAGTTGGGCAACCATCACCACTATCCACTATCACCGCTATGTCCAGAACTTGATCATCATCTCAAACTGAAACGCCATTCCCATTAAACACGAACTCCCCACCGCCCCTTCCCCACACCCTGGAAACCACTCTCCAACTTTCTGTCTCTATGAATTTGACTCTCGGACTTCAGTCCTTTTCTCCTTTGACTGACATATTCTTTTGTGTGGTTCTTATCACTTTTCCTATTATCGATTCACTTGTCTTACAAATGGTCAATGTTCTTGCAGTAGAGGCTGCTTCCACAGGTAATAGTGCCTGGCACACAGAGGTAGGCATTCAGGTTGATGGTTACCTGTGTTCTGTGTAGGTGTGAAATCATACAGCTGTTGGGTGGCCCGTATCTGCCTAGCCACAGCCCCTTGAACAGAAGGGGATCCTTCCTGGGACCAGGTCTGGAGAGCACTCTGGGAAGTCTGAGTCTCAATAAACATTGGAGTGAGAACAGTACTTCGCAAACGCCAGTCAGAATCAATAGTATATTCCTGCATGTAAGAGAATTTCAAATAAAAGAATGGTCCTTCTTTAACAACATGAAAATATTTTAATTTAAAATCCAATGGTACTATCAACAAGTATGTACTATAATTTCATATATGTCTGTGGGTGGCAGTTGAAGAACTTTTTCAGATTTAAAAATTTTAACTAAATAATTATTTACCAACGAGAACATTAATTGGCACTGGGGGAGAAAAAACATTCTTCTACTCCTTAACATTCTGCATTAAAAGGCTCAGTGGACTGGGCGTCATCCCATGGAAGATTCTGGTTGGGTTCCGGGTCAGGGAACACGCCTGGGTTGCGGGCTCTATCCCCAGTACAGCACATACAAGAGGCAGCTGATTGATGTATCTTTCTCACATCAATATTTCTCTCTCTCTCTCCCTTCCTTTCTCTCTCTAAAAAAAATCAATAAAAATATATTTTTTTAAAAAAAGAGGCTTAATGCCATCCTCAACAATAGCACCACGACACCACTGCAACAAGTTAAATGACTCGACTTCCTCCTAAGTGCTCACCAAGTGCCCAGCACCATGAAGACACTAGGAATACAGGTGCAAGCAGAACAGGATCCGGCTCTGCCGCCCAGGAGCTTGGGCAGAGATGAAGTGAACTCTGTCGTTCAATGTGTAAATCACAGCTGTCAAGGCTGCAGGAGACAGCGAAAACTGGGCATGCACCGAGTGCAGAGGAGTGATGGAAGGGAGAAGGCATTATGGAGAAGGGAAAGTTTAAGTGGAGGCTGAAAGAATGAGAAGTGTGAGCTGTGTGCAGGCAGTGTGGACAGAGGTGGGTAAAGCAATTGTGAGTGTTTCAGAAAGGAATGTGTGAGTATTCCAAGTAAAAAAAGAAAAGGAAAAAAACGCCAACATCACTAATCATCAGGGACATGCAAATCAAAACCACAATGAGACATCACCATTGTTAGAATGGCTATTGTCAGGATGACACAAAACAAGTGCTGGTGAGGTTGTGGACAAAAGGGAACCCTTGTGCACTGTTGGTGGGAATGCAGACTGGTGCAGCCACTGTGGAAAGCAGTGTGGCAACTTCTCAAAAAGTTAAAAATAGAACTGCCAATATTATCCAGCAATCCCACTTCGGGGTATTTTTCTGAAGGAAACAAAAACACCACGTTAAAAAGATACTGCACCCCCATGTTCATGGCAGCATTATTTACAGTAGCCAAGACATGGAAGCAACCTGTGTCCACAGATTAAAGAAAAAAAAGTTACAGTCGTCCCTCGCCACTTCGCGCTTCTACTTTCGCGGCGTCGCTTTATCGCAGTTTTCTCAAAGATATTCATTAAAAAGTTGATCGAGACTGAAAATGATACAGCGCGCGCTCGGTTGTCTGAGTCAATTACACACTCCCGTATTTCAATTAAAATTAAAATTACTGTACGTATGGACTGTAGGCCTATGTATTCGAGCACCCCAGGAATCCTTCAACGCCAGGTGCAACCGCTAGAGTCTGGAACGGATTAACCGCGATAAACGAGAGGACTGTATATATATATACACACACACACACACACACACACACACACACACACACACACAATGGAGTATTATTTATCCATATAAAAGAAGAAAATCTTGCCATCTGCAACAACATGGATGAACCTTAAGGGCTGTATGCTAAGTGAAGTAAGTCAGACAGAGAAAGACGCATATGATCACTTATATGTGGAGTCTAAACAAGAAACAACAAAACAAAACAAAAAATTTGAATTCATAAAGAGAAAAGATTGGTGGTTGCCAGAGGTGGGGTGGGGGATGGGCAAAATAGATCAAGGGGGTCAAAAGGCACAAACTTCCAGTTATAAAATAAATAAGTCATGAAAATGTGACTATGAACATTGTGACTATAGTTAATAATGTACTATATATTTGAAAGTTGATAAGAGTAGATCTTAAAAGTTCTCATTGCAAAAAACATTTTTTGTATTGTGATGGATGTTAACTAGACTTAGTGTGATCATTTTGCAATATATACAAATATCAAATCGTCATGTTGTACACCTGAAACTAATATGTTATATGTCAATAATATTTCAATGAAAAAGAAAGTCAGTTTAACACTATTAGAAAATGTCTGTTGATTAACAGACAGGAAAAGCTTATAATATTTATTATTACAAAGACAAGCACTTTACCTGAAATTTGCATTCTGACAGTGGATGCTCAAACACAGGGTTTAAATAATCTGGGCTCATGCTCGTCATTTCAAGGAGAAAATCTGTTGCTAAACTTAAAAAGTGCATTTCTATTTTAGGAGAATATAAGGAATTTAGTGTCAACAGTCGGTCCAAAGTATTTGAAGGTAATCTAGTTTCATGGCTCCAGAAATTTCGAACAATTAATCTGAAAAGCAGAGAGAAAAAAAATGCATGTGGCTCAGATATTGGCAAATGAAAAAGAATGGCCTACACATAGTGTTATGTGGACAAGGCACCGTTTTTCATTTCTATAAAGCTTAACATAGAGGGAAACCACATTCAAAATTGTATAAACAGCACAATCTGAGTTATGAATAATAATATGTATTAAAGGAAGCAAATATTCTAGAACTTTAGCATTTTTAACAAAAGGTAAGAAACTGGATGATTTTCTTCTCATCTCTATTACCTGGGAAGTTTTTAATGATAAGCATTATAATATTAACTATTTTGAAACTGAGAAAACGTCTTAAGAAATTATATATAATGCTTTACTGCCTTGCTAAAACAAATGACTCCAAAAATAGTCAAAACTTAAACTAGTTAAAAAACAGTTTAAGTTTTATAATTTATAAATGCTTATAAAATCCAAATACAATTTTTAGAGACTCAATGAAATTAAAATTGTATCAGAATAGAAAATTTATTGATATATATACAATCATACAAGAAGTTTATGCCACTTTTTATATAATTGGTACTTAACAAAACAGTCATATAACTGCTTAGGGTAGGCATTTTAGAAAAGAACGATCATCATTCATATTTCCCTGTATAGTTAACATTATAGTTTCCACTTATTTCTAAGATTTCAAACATTTCATTCAATATTAATATGTATTGGTGATCTCAACTATTTGAGTTAATTGAAAAACATAGTAATTGTCATTAGATTTCCTTTTCATTTTGAAATGCTTTAATTCACTTACACTAGCAGAGACAGCTTTATCCACACTACTTTTTCATGAGTTTTATATTAAAGTAACTTATCAGGATTTTTAAGTCTAATGTGATTTAAAATACATTTTTATTTAACATTATGAATGCAAGAGGCAGAGAAAATGCTAATACTGCAAATGAAAACTGCTGAAAACTACACTATGCTAGTCTAGAAAAAAATACCCCTAAATGTATTCATCTTGGCCCAATTATTCCAGGAGGAGCACCTACTGAAGCCCAAGGTTCTCATCGATCAATCCCTGAATCAACATATCTTTTGCCAACTTAAATATTTCCTGGGAGTCATCATCTGCTTGACTTTCTGGATCTCTGAGAAAAATAACAAAATGACATAACATTAATACTTTCTTGTATCACTTTTGTTCCAACTCAGTGACACTGTCCAGAATTAAAGTAAAAAAAAAAAAAAAATCTGGCTTTTCCCATGGAACTTAAATTCCAAAATAACAGCAGAGCCTACCCTCATGCCTATGTGCCCCTCATGCCTATGTGCCCCTGGGAGCCCATTCAAGCGACCCCCGCTCGAGTGCAGGAGGGGTGGAAGTGGCAAGAGCAGGGTTTCAGAGGGCTCCCTCGGAACGCTAAGAGGTGGCCCAGGTGCCGTGGGAAGTGGTGTGACGGTGGTCCTGAAGGCTGAAGACATCTCGGCAGAGTTCATTTTCTTAATTTTGTTAGCTCTTAAAGGGATAACTATGAAAACAAATTACATTTTTACGCCCCAAAAAAGAGAAAGAAGTCACGGACACTGACAAGTGTGTTGACTGGGTGGGGGTGGGGAGTTAGTGGAGGTGGAAGAGGATATGTATGTGATAAATGGTGATGAAAAAAAATAATAGTAATAAATGAAAACAAATTACACTTTTAACTCAACCAACAATTTCATGCTCTGAATATTTCCCACAGATACGTAATATGAGTTAAAATAAGGATATTTTTCAATATACAAAAATAAACTTGTTTTAATTATCAATCTTATGTTAAAAATGTTATTATTTACTATAATCTGTTCCAGATTGCTAAGAAACCCAAATTCTCTCTTAAGAAACATAATACAAAATATCAGTGTAGAGCTTACCGATAATTGTCATGAATCCACATAAGAATATTATACATTTGTTCCCTACACACTGGAGAAGGATGAGAAATAAATTCTACAACAGGATCCAGAAGTTCTCGAAGTTCTCCTGGTTTCAATTTTGCCATTATCTTATAAATTATGTCCAAACACACTTTTTGTCTTTCATCATCTCTATAAAGAAGAGATTTTTAAAAATACACAAATTTAACAATTTTTAATATTATACTTTCAGATATGGCAGGTTAACTTTTTTTTGTCCTTTTCTGTATTTCAAAATTTGCTATAATAATACTACACTTATAAAATTACATTCTTAAAAACAATTATCGTGGGCTAGATTATTAAAAATAAACAAATTAGTTCAATGTGGAATCTTGGATTAGATCCTGGAATAGAAAAATTAATGGGAAAGGTGGTGAAATTCAAATAAAATCTAGTTTAGTTAACAGTAATGTACTAATGTGAGTTTCTTAGTTTTCACAAATGTACCACGAGTATGTAAGATGGAAAAATTGAGTGAAGTGTATATGGGAACTATGTGTACTATCTTTTACTTTTCCTGCAAATTTACGGTTATTCCAAAATTAAAAGTTCATTAAAAAAACAAACAAACATGAAAATGTCAAACAAAATAAGCTAAATATAAAAATTTTTATGATTTAAAAAAGTGGTTTCCTGTGTTAGTCAGACCACCTGCTATGTCATACAGTGGGATTAAGTGTAGTCTAGGTCCCACTAAGGTGCACCTATTTCCTTATTGCATGTATCTTTTCCTCCTGAAAGTGCTTCACATACAATAGGTACCCGTAAGTGTTCAATGACGTTAGAACACAATGACGTGACATACATTCCTTCTTACTGGCACAGTACATATTTATCAATACTTTATCACTATGTTAAAGATATGAATACAGACAAGACTGGAAAAGAGTACAGAGAAATAAGAATATTTTAAATAATCAACAGCATTCTTTTAATATTTACTGGGAGACTGCAATTTTGAAAATAAATGAACAATTTTAACCAAAAAAAAGAAGGCTCTTACCTGGCAAAATAGGCACAAAACCTCAAAACCATGCATTTCACATCTGAAAAGGGCCTCAGACAATGCCTCAGATGTGGCCTCCCCAAAGTGCCAGGTGAGAGGAGGCAGGATGACCAGGCCCCACCACCTCTTCTTCTCAGATTCAAATTTAACAAACAGGTATTTCATGAAAACCTACAAGTTCTTTCTGAGCTGAAGGAAACAGCTGAATAAATCAACGTTTTATGAGCCTGCTGCATCCGAAAACATGAAGCTGGTTTCCCACTCACCTATGTCTCATGACTTGAACAAAATCCTTGCTCTTTAACTGTAAGTAGACATCTGTTATTGCCTCTGAACGACACAGCACCACTTCTAGACAGAGAGTCTTCATCACGCCATGAAATTTTGGCAGCAGGAAGAACACGGTGTTCATAAACCTAACCATCGGACACGGCCAGTCAGTGGGAGGGCAGTCTCAACGTCTCCCACCACAGGGCACTCACCATATCACTGTCTCATCTCATCTCACCTGTCGGCAAGTGGAGGGAAGTTCTTCACAGCTTTGTTTAAGCACACGATAAATTTGTCCTCCATTGTATTCTGATGCTGCTTCAACTGTTTTACAATCAGTTCACACACAGGCTCCTCCAGTATCTGAAAAATTAAGTTTCTTTTCCAATACACACAGGTGGAAACTTAAGTTTCTAAAAATAGGTTTATCCTGAAGAGTTAAGTGTTCAGTGCCATCATCTCTAACAGTGTTCGCGGGTGAAGCTCCAGGAGCACGCATGGGTTTGCATCAACCTCTGAGCGCCAGCAGAGGCTCTGCAGTAGGTTTGGGTGAGCCAGGCCATGTCCCCATGTGCTTGTGCTGCCAGCACTGGGGGTGTCCCGCTCATGCCATGTGTCACATTGATAAAGATTAGTGCTTCTTCTGGCAATGAAACAGCGCCAAAAGTCATTTAAGAAGCTGAACTAAAATAAGTGATTACTGCTTAAGACACACTTTATGGTGTCCATGTTCATGTCTCTGGTCAAATGTTCACACAAACCACATTCAAGCAACTCTATCCAAACTATCACTGTTTACCTCCCTATACCCTGCTTTCTCAGGATCACACATTACTACCTATATGATAGACTTGTTTGTGAATTATATGTCTCCCCTCACCAAATGCCAGCTCCCCGAGGGTGGGACTTGTCCTGTCCTGTTCCTAGCTGCATAACAAGAGCCCAGAGCCGACCAGCAAGTGCCCAATATACAGGGGTGAGCAATAGCAGGTTTACAGTTATGAGTATGTGAAGAACAGTTTATTCTTGTATTATTAATTAATTATTGTATTATTTATTCGTATTACAACTGTAAGCCTACTTTTGCCCACTCCTGTATATAAGTGAGTAAGATATGTAAGTACCGAAGTTATACAACAATGTGAAGCTGACAACACAGATAAAACAGAAGACGACAAGACCGGAGTCTATATCTCAGGTGCCAAGAGCAGCTTAGTGGTTAGAATATGAGTGGCTCTGACTTACTTCTTGATGTTTTACTATTTCCCAAATTTCTACACAAAATCAATGCCAGTTTATATTCAGAAAAAAAATATGTTAAACAAAAATGTTTCTCATTCCCATTATGTTGAAATTTAAGTCAAGAAAGATTGAACCTGGGATCTGCTGTAATTTGCTCCATCTGTGGTAAAAATTAAGCATTTTAAATAAACCAATACCAAACATTTAGGGACATTAGAATCATGTCTTAACAAGGTTATTCTGAAATATTTTTTTTAAATTCTCACCCGAGGACATGTATCTTCAGATAGAGTGGGAGGGAGAGAGGGAGAGAGAGAGAGAAACATTGACGTGAGAGGGACACATCAACCGGTTGCCTCCGGCATTACCCCGACAAGAGCCGGGGACGACCTGCAACCCAGGTACGTGCCGTTGACTGGAATTGAACCTGCGACTCATTGGTCCACGGGCCGACGCTCTAACCACTGAGGTAAACCAGCCAGGGCTATTCTGAATTTTTTAAATTGTTTATTAAAATAGCTGGTAATCCTTAAATAAATAAGTTTGATCTTTCCAAAGGAGTCTATTTCCTGTTAGCTTAATTTAATTTTCTTTGAAATCCAAATAAATGCCTAATTGGTGAAATGGGCAGGAGGTCCAATCTGTTATTTTGGGGTACCCTGGGTACCCTCAGAACCTCCTGACTTACTCTAAGGTTCTTCTCATCCTGACTGACAATGAATGTAGCCCGGACTCATCTTATCACTATCTTTTCTTTCAGGAGAGGAAAGAGACTGGAGACACAAATTTTGAAATCATGAACATAGATGGTTTTTAAAGCTGTGAAGCCGTGTGATCAGCAGGGGAGCAGTAAAACAGAAGATGACCAAAATCAGGACTGTGGAGGGCCTGGGAAACATGTAGCTAAGAAAGGGAGAAGAGACGCCCAAGAAGCAGAAGAGAGCAGAGAGTGCCCAGAACCAGTGGTAAAGGGATCGAGGAGGAGCGATTCACTGAAACAGAGACCTGGCGCAAGCATCTTTTCACAGTGAGACACTGTTTTGGAGGCGTCTCCCTCTACTAACATGTGGGAGGAGAGCAACGTAGTAGTCGTGAGCATCATTTGCTACACTGTTTTCAAGTAAGTTACAACATGTAATTTCCATGCAGTTATATATTAATATATATATATCTTTAATAATTACATTTTATTGAAAATTATAATACTCTGAATGTATGCTATGCTTAAAAACTGAATAAGGTTGTTCTTACAGCCCAGTGCAGTGGGCAGGCACACAGACTGGGAAAGGCTCCCTAGGAGGCGCTGTCTCCCATGTGACAGCTGTATTATGTCAAGAACAGGAAGCAGAGGCATCTACCTGGACGATTTTCTCCAAAAGGATACCCTGAGATCAAGTTAGAGGAATGAAAGCTGGCTAAATACTCCTATCCTGACTTTTATAATAAAGAGTAAGTTACTAATCTTTAAATATTTAACAAATTTCCAAGTGTTTAAAAAAATCATGTCCTCTTTAAAAAAAAACTGAGAATTTTGTAGAGTAGGAAAGAGTAAAATATTAATAAACGCAGACGGCCCACTTTGGTTTCTTACAGTACAAAGGACATAAGTATCAAGTGTCATGACAAATCAAAATTGAAGAAGCATTTATTTAAAATTGCACAACACACTCACATTTTTTCTCTCAGTAATGTATCGAAGAACAAGTCCCAGAACTTCTGCTGCCGCTGCATACACCTCTTTATATTTTACAAAGGACATATTATTGACCAAAGCTTGAAAGTATCTATAACAAGAAAATAAATATGCATAAAATAATCCATTCTGTTGACATAAAATTATAACAATTTTACTCCTTGTACCATATTAATAGCACAAATTGAGAAAATATAAAACCTAAAACATGATCCGAATTATTTGTGCGAATACATGTATGAAGATGTGTTTAGGGCTCTGACATCATCACATCAGGGAGGCACATTAAAGTCAGTTCAGTTACACAGAACCTGCTACAGTCAAAGTAAAATGTAATACTGGAGAGGGGAGGTGACTCCCACTGAAGAGGCACACGCAGAATGAGGGTCGGCCGGTTTCCCAGGCATTGAGCACTCCTTCAGCTCAAGTGCCACAGCTCCGAGGCTGAAGAACAGAAACTCTTCCAGGTGAACAATGACCTCCTGGTGCACTTGAGGGGCAGGGGACTGACTACACCCTGTACTGACTGACCATGGCGCTCTGTCTAGGGGCACTGTCTACAGCCTGCATTGCCTTGACTGGGCTTCCTCCCCCCACAAGGATGCCTGCAGGACCTGAGGGACTTGAATAAGCATCAATAAATGTGCTGGGGAACCCCTCCCCACAAAAACCATAATGCTGGATACTATAAAACTATAGCAAAAAAAAGCTATTATCTAAGATTATGACTTACTGACACCCTCTTAAAGCCATCTACTATGATAGAGAAAGACAATAAAATAATAAGAGTGAGCGTGAATGCAGGGTCCCCAGACTTCACAGGCACAGAAACTTTTAACTTTCAGCTCCACAGTGGCTCTGTAAAGTTGTCACTGGAGAAAACCAAAAATCAAAATAATAATAATAATAATACCAACTTGTCTAAAAGTAATCAATTCCCTGATGAATCTGTGTTGAGCAAAATATTTGTATGTGATGCCAGACGACTATGGTAGACAGAGTGAGATACGTCCAAAGAGATGGCAGAAGCATGGAGGGAGACGCTGCAACCTACAAAGTAACCATGATGTGGTATGTTGGGCCTACACCCACCCCGACCTCTGAAGGTTCCTAATGGGAGAGGAGCAGTGTGGCTGCAACTACAGCACAAAGCACAGAGACAGGGCAGGGAGCATGAGGCTCAGCAGCATCCCCTTCACGGTCGTGATCCTATAATGAAAGGTCTCACAGAGCTCATGGTGCTTTCAGGAGTAAATGCTAAAAATATCACTGTAGAAAATAAGGAAAAAAACACTTAACACCTCTTAGTCACCAAAATGTATATGAAAAATTACACTAATTTTTAAAAACTTACCTTCCTCATTCACTCCATTGACATATTTCTTCTCTCAAATGACCTCTAAACCCAACTATTTAAATTAAGGTAGAAATATTTAACGTGCGTTCTGGCCCTTACACTTATCAAAATTAAACCAGTCTATTTCCAATTCAAGAACACTTTAACCTAAAAAAATTAAGCAAAGCTATGATACTTACTTTATACTCTCTATGCCACATTTTGGGTCATAGGGAGGGAAATTATTGGCCATTACAATGCCTAATAATTGAATTCCTACCGAATTGTCTTTAGAATTAGGATCTTTGCTGGAAAACTTTTCAAATATTAACCTGAAACAGAAGTATAAAGTATAGGTTATCATATAATAAAGTAAGAAGAAGGAAGACAAATATAACATTTCTACAGTGAATTTTCAAGGTAAGAAATACTTTTTCTTTTCCCACATCTAACACCCTTCTTGCTAATACCCTCTTTGTTCACATCCAGGTTATTCTAGCTTTGGAACATAGACAGTTTTATATCTTCCTATAATTATTCGCCCAAATTCTCCAGTTAAATCCTTTAGAAAGTTTCGGGTAACCTCATACAGCGCTGAAAGGAATCGAAGGGAAGTCTCCGCCCACCCTGGGCTGTACCGGTGAGCAGCAGAGTGCTTCCAGTGTCAGACTTCGAAAGCTGTGATTTTATGAGTGGCATATTACACCCCTATAGATTTTATTTCAAACTACAGTATTCCTTCTATCATTTCAAATAATTAAATTTCAATGTAATCACTATTTACAACATGCTACATTTTTAAAATTTCTAAACAATATTGCAAAATCTAGTAAATTTGTACCTGTAAGGGATGGATAAACAATCCTTCCAACATTCAACAAGGGTTTTTATAATTTCAAGGTTGTGACTAAACACGGCTCTTTTTTGATGAAAAACATGTTTCACTAGGAAATGAAGCAATCGATTTGCTAACACTTCATCTTTGGGAACCCCCTGAAATGATATAAAAATTCTATATTAATGTACGCTGCATTCCATTCTGAAAAAGCATTTTTTAATCCAAAAGTCCATTTACAAAAGAAATATGGCATTCTACTGAGGATCTGGCTCCCAGTTGAAAACCTAAGCGTGACTTTTCAGGTCCAACCACAGGCAATTACAAAGGCCTTCCCCTGACAGGCCTCAAGGGGAAACCTGCCCTCGCCCCACCAGCCTGGAACACAGCCAGCATGCTGCAATGAAGGGTAGCTGCAGTCAGACCCTCAGGCCCTTGTTTGGTCGGGCTCTTTGACATATGCACATTCCTGGTCCAGATGCCTTCACTCCAAGGTCTCTATCTTCTTCTGGCACCTCAGCTGAAACCTCCTTATGGAGGGAGGAAGGGAAAACTTGTAGACACTTCTCCCTCACACTCCTCTCAAATCCAAGGCCCTACAAAACTGCTGGGGTCTTTAATTAGTGGCACCCTGAACAGGGAGATGACCTCCAGATTGGTGCTGGTCCATCTGCCCCTGACCAATGTGCTGGCTCCAGGGGGGGAAATCGAACAAGAGAGTCAGGACTTCCTCTGGTTTTAGCCTCTTGCATATACCACTGTGATGAGTTTTTTTAATCCTCACCCAAGGATATTTTTCCATTGATTTTTAGATAGAGTGGAAGGGAGATAGGGAGAGAAAGAAACATCGATGTGAGAGAGACACATCGATTGGTTGCCTCCCGCACGACCCTGACCAGGACAAGGGATTGAACCTGCCACCCAAGTAGGCGCCCTTGACTGGGAATTGAACCCACGACCCTTCTGACGACAGGCCAGATGCTCTATCCACTGAGCCACACCAGCCAGGGCGTGATGAGTTTCTGATTAAAGGTGTCGCTGTGACTCCCTTTGGCCTGCTGATTTTACCAGCTATTCTGACACCTAAGCAATTCAGCTCTTTCGAGATCAGCTGAGCTCCTAACAGCTAAATCAATCTTTTCCAATGGTTCTTAACTTAAAATAACCACTCTCTTAATTTTTTACTAAGATGTTACTAAGCAGACGACAAATTATTTTATCACATTAAAGCTAAGAAATCTAAAATGTAGTTTACTTTGAAATGAGAGGCACATCCAGACACAAACACATAGATAAGCTCTATGTACATTATCCTATTTAATAAGTATTGTTCCCAGGATATCCTTGCATGAAAACTCTTACACATTAATGCTAATGTTTTCAAACGAATGGGCAAAGCTCCAACATGCAAATCTATACTGGTAAATGCCACAAGCTGCAGTATAAATCAGTGTTCATCTCACATTCATCTGTTGAGCAAACTAAACCACTGTAGATCACTAGAAGTACACGGGCTGGCAAAACAAATGCCAGAACATTCAGGGACTTTAGTCACAGCAGAAGTCTACTGACATTTATTTCTCATACTTGTATTATCTAGTTTCCAAACTCCTTGCAGGTAAAAGCAACAAACAAACATCTGATAGCTTAAAAATAAAAGGTCAGAGGAATTATCAAAAGCAGACAAAAGAGAACAAAAGCACTGCGAGGCCATTTAGTATAGCAGTACCACAACAATATAACAATTAATGCTAAAAATGATGACTCTAAGTCATTAAGAGACACTTGAATTATTCATTATATGCTCTATTTAAGATATCAGCAAAGAACTGATGGATTACTACGTAATAGATGTATCGATTCTTACTATAGGAGTAGCTAATCCTGTCCATGAAAGAACAGTAACCACTATCTCAACCACCATAAAGTGAATTCCTTCTCCTCCGTTATTTTCAGAAACAACCAGTTGCAGCAAGGGGCTAAGCCAGTACTTCGCATAAGGACGAAAGACCTAGAAGAGAATTTAAAAGTCAAATATCAAAGAATTGTTTTGAATAACCAAAATATCAATCCAGAAACATATCCTCCATCAGCTAAAAATTTTATATTATGACTTGACTTAAATCCAAAACAGATGTAATTTCCAACAATTACCCTGCTTAATCAGATCAGATTCTCTGCTGAATTCTCTCCTCATGGGCCCCTGAAACCACAATTCAATGGAAGTAAATTTATTACTGATGTTTTCTTTGCTTAAAACCTTTCTGATATAACTAGTCTCATAAAAATCAAAATGAAAGTATTCTATAGCAACCTTATCCTATCTGAATATGCAGCTCTAGACAATTAAATCTTATTTTATGCCAATGCATAGGGTATATGAAAAATGAGAATATGCTAATTAGTTAGGTGCATGTGGCTAATTTTTTCCCATTCCTTCCTATATTTTTGAAGACGTCATATACTCAAGACACTGAAATCTAAATAAAACGTATCTATATACTAAATACCATTTATTTTAGAAATTGCAAGAGAATTCTATTTTGATGCAAAACAACACATTATATGCAGACCAAATGATAACTTTGGCAACTATCTCAGAGTCAGCTATTTTTTATGGAGAGTTAACAGGGATACTTTTACCACCTTCTTTGCTGCTACAAACCAAGAAGGCTAGCAGCCATAAGATAAGAAAGTTGCCCACACAGGTACTTTATTTATTTATTTATTTATTTATTTATTTATTTATTTATTTATTTATTTTTATCCTCCCCTGAGAACATTTTTGCATTTATCTTCAGATAGAGCCGGAGGGAGAGAGGGAGGAAGAGAGAGAAACATCGATGTGAGAGAGACACATCAACTGGTTGCCACTCACATGACCCCAACCGGGGCTGGGACAAACCGCAACCAAGGCACATGCCCTTAGCGGGAACCGAACTAGGGACTTTCTGGTCTGAAGGCCGATGCTGTAACCACTGAGCCAAAACGGCCAGGGCCACACAGGTACTTATAAAAAGATCACTTCTAACTCAATAAAAGTTTGTTTACATGTTTTAAAAGGAAATGATAAAAGAATGATGTTGAACATATAAATAAATATGGTTGGTAAATTTATTCAGAGAACATCTTTCTTTGTTGTGGGCTTTTTAAAGGAGACACATATTATTGGAAAGAATATTTAAGAAAATAATAAATTACTTACTTCTTCTGTATTAATAATAAGCTTAGCTAAGAAGAGACGAATATTTAATGATACCAATGAATTTCCTAGTTTGTCATGAAGAAATTTCATCCATGGAGGAAGATTTCTTGGCACTGAATCCTGAAATGATACATTCAAAATTACCTTGAAAAGTAAAATAAAAGAACTAAAATAACTTCATATTTTGATATTATGAGACAACAATGCCAAAGTAAAAGATGAACAGCAAAAACTATGTTTATTTAATAAATGTTCATTCTTTTTTTTTTTTTAATCTTCACCCAAGGACATGCTTTTACTGATTTTACAGAGAGAGGAAGGGAGGAGAAGAGAAAAGAGAGAGAGAGAAATATTGACTGCTTGCCTCCTGCACATGCCCCAGTCGGGAACCGAACCCACAACCTGGGTATGTGCCCTGACCTGGAATCAAACCCGAGACCTTCCAGTGTACAGGACAAAGCTCCAACCAACATAGCCACCCCACCAGGGCTAAAGGTCCATTCTTAACATGATATCAGTGAACAGTATTAAGTGAGACAATGCAAGATTAGCATAAGAATGACCTCTTCTCCTTTAGGCAGGATCTGACTTCTCTGCATGTGCTTAATCAGGGCTGTCATGGTTGCCATGCACTCATGTTGATTGAGTTCATCCATCTCTAGCTCCAGGATGTCATCTTGGATCATGGGGTCTTTATGCTCCTACGAAAAGGTAAGAATCCGATTATGCAGAGTACACTGTTAAAACTTCAGTGTACATGACATTCTGATTTTGGGGCAATATCATGAAATACACACTTAGGTAACAATGATAATTTAGTAATAATATCAAATATACCTGGTATGTTTTCTTATTAAACAACTAAAAAATAAATAGGACCTCACGTCTTCTTTACATTCTATTTCCCCTCTAACTCTTGTCTATGTGGTCACTCCCCTGGGGTTACACTCAGGTCACAGCACACATGCAGATATGGGCTGCTCTGTAGAAACACCAAGGTTTTTACGAATGTGTGTGTACTGGAGGCCCCAGAACCCTCACCAGCTTGAAAGCAACAGTCTCATGATTCTTAGTTGCCACTTTATGGAGAAAGTAAAGCTATTAAATATTAAAGTATAATTATATGATAAATATTTACCTATTTTTTCTTCAATAAACTGAAAAAAAAAAAAGCTTTTCTCTGAAAATCTCTGTAAAGTCCTTAATTTGTTTTGAAATTTTAATCAATAGGACAAAACTTTTAAACCATTCTTTTTTTAAATCCTTGCATGAGAATATATTCTTTATTGATTTTAGAGAGAGGAAGGGAGGAACGGAGGGAGGGCAGGAGAGAGAGAGAGAGAAACATCATTTGGTTGCCTCCCATATGTGTGCCAACTGAGGATTGAAACTGCAACCTAGGTAAGTGCCCTGATAGGGAAGAGAACCCACAACCTTTTGGTGTATGGGACAATGTTCCAACCAACCAAACCACCCAGCCAGGGCTTAAGCCATTCTGGATCCTAAAATTCTCTGAGAAAACACAGCAGTGATAATCATTTTGTAAGTGTAATGATGAATGGAGGTTTGACATACACATTCAGTAAATTTCACACACACACACACACACACACACACACACACACACACACAGGCTAAACAATCTGTCTGGATGTTTTCCAGCACAGATCACTTCCAGGAAAAAGAGACTTGAGAAATCCTGAGAGAAAATTTTTGGACAGTTAAAAGTCAGATTGGGGCTACTAAGTACTTGCAGAGATTGAATAGAAAGAGGAATAAAAATGGCCCTAGATAAGTTTTGTAATTCTGTTTGCCCTGGTGGCAGGAACTATTCCAGAATGTCACTTTCCAAGACGGAGAGTATTTGGAAATGTACTCCCCTTACAACCATTGTGCCCATTGTCTACTTCTTCCCAAAGATAATGGATAATTTCTATAAATTGAGGAATTTAGAAATAATAGGGAGTAGTATTATATTTTAGTAACAGCAGGACTAAATAATATTGAAACAAAATTTTATACAAAATCGGGGTTACATGAGACAAGAAAAAGCATATTCAGTGAGCCATCAAATCAATCACAGAAATCCTAATGTCCCTATTTGCACCTACCTGGTATGGTGTCAAAGGAGTTAATCATATTTGACTGTACTCAGATCTAATCAACAATGTGTTTACTGAGAATCACTGTGTCTCAACATGCTGCTCACAGGACTGGAGAGGTCTAAAACTAGAGACTCAGTTCATGCGATCAGATAGAAGATATGAGGACTGAACCCAAGATGCCTTGATGTAAGCGCCAATGCAACCATAACAGAACAATGTCACACTTTCATATTTTGGAGAGAGACAGAGAGAAACATCGACATGAGAGCAAAACATCGACTAGCTGCCTGCTGCATGCACCCCAACAGGGGATCGAACCCACAACCATGGAATGTGCCCTGACCAGAAATTGAACTGGAGACCTTTCAATGCATGGGATGATACCCAACCAACTGAGCCACACTAGCCAGGGCAAAGTCACACTTCTTTATCACCCAGCACAGATGCATGATGTAATCTTGGTGGAAGAACTTATAAACGGCCTCCCCTCGAGCATTCATTAGGAAAAGAGAAAGCACCCTAGGCCCAACATAAAGCAGTCAAACTGACTTTAAAAGCACGTCTCTCCTCCTTCCCTCTCTCTCAGGTAAAAGCCACTGGGCAGACCAGAGCAGGGCAAACACTGTCTGGCAACACCTGTGGAGACAGGGGAGGAAGAGTGGGTACAAACTTAGTAGTTCCAGGCCCTCTCCGGGGGTGTCAGTGTATGGAGGAGGCACAGCGTTCAAGGGGAAGAGGGAGTGGGGCAGTGCATGTCAGAGAAACTGGAAAGGGTAGAAGCCTGAAGGAACCCTGGATGAGAATCAGATGGGAACCTGAGGTATGCATGTGTGGGCCTGTGTGAGTGCACAGGTGTGTGACACCTTTCTCATCTCTGTCCATGAAGAGGCTTGTAAGCAGCTGCCTGCTGTTTTCCACCCACAGGAGCCAGGGATCCCTCGAGAGAGAGCCCTTACCAAAGCCAGGGCAGGGGAAGAATCAGATGACCTGTGAACATGTCCTTGTGCCAAGAAGTAAAGAACTGCCCAAAGAATGACAAGGACAGGTCAAAAGAACCAAGAAGCCAGCAGGAAGGGACTCCCACTGGGCAAACCTGAGACAATTTGGGCATCAAAATAAATAACCCACTGAACAAAGAAAGAATCCAGATCACAGTGATAAAAATTAAAACAAAATAAATGGGGAGAAGAGAAAGCTCTCACTGTGGTAGAAGGCCAACTCAAAAATGAAGAAGCCGTGATGGAATGAGAAAATAACCATTTTGCAACCAGCACAGCAATAATTAATTCAGGGAAGAGACACTAATGAATGTTAAAAACTAGTGAGTGAAAAGTAGAATGAGGAATGACATCGTCCCCCAAAATGAGGTCAGCATCTCTCACAAGGAGAACCAAGCATTGCTCTGGCATATTCCGGCCAAAATTCCTAGTCTCCTTGTGAGGAAGATTGGAAAAACACTGACTGAGGGGCACTGTACTACAGGGTACTACGGGCTGGGGCAGCTGGGTGTATCTTGCGGTCCTGGACTGGATTCTTCTGCTACAAAGGATGTTATGAGACAACAGGCAAATCCTGAGGGATGTCTCTGAGTTGTAACTCTTGTCTATGTTAGAAATTGTTCCAAAATTCAAAAAAAGTATGTCACTTTGCAAAATAAAGAATAATAAGAAAGACGGGAAAAGGACACACACAGGTAAACTAGTCCTACCTGCCTGCAATATCAAAGCAGATGATTTTAAAGAAAGCTAGAACAGTCGTGAAGGAATGCTGAAGAACGCTTACAATGGGATGCAGACGGGAACGCCACATACAATACAATGGAACTTTGGGAACATGCAGACTCTGAAAGTCCGGTGAAGAGAAGTAAGAGGTGAGAGTACAGACAGAGATGGAGAGAGAAAGGAACAGGTGAGGGGCAGGGAAGGGGAAACAAACACATGGTGGGTCTTCTCTTTGAATGAATGTAAAAGAGTGAGACTAATCCAAGCTTTAAAAAAAAAACAAAAATCCATGAGGCGCAGGTAAAACTTCATAAATGGGAATGTGAAAGAGACTACTATAAGTTGCTGGGACCAAAAAAGAAACCAACTGAATTCTACTTCTCTAATCAAAGTCATTCCATACTCTATAACCCTGTCACCAAGAATTTACTCTAAGAATTAAGCTATCATTTGTGAACACGGACACATTCAGTTATCTTGTTTGGTAACATTAAATACTGGAAGAGCTTCAGTCTCGCCAGAGAGATATGGCAACAGTCATATAGCATGAACATTTGAGTCTCTATGGCACTTATCTTTCTCACTGGAAATCCTTAAATGCAGTTCTAATTTTAAACATTGATCTCAGGGAGACTGGCAAATGTGGGTCAGCCCTTGGAGAGAGCCTTCCTTACAGTGCTGATGAAATCAGGCTGCTGAGTCAGGAAGACAGGCTGGGTCCTAGATCTTGGAAAATTCTCCAAACTACTACTATTCTCTGACAGAAAACTGGCTTCCTATGTTAACAAGAAAGCTTCTCTTCCTTACAAATGCTAACAATATTCTTTAATATGTAAAATGTGATCACCTGTCTTCGAAAATGACCAGGGGTAGATTTTGGGTTTTGGGAACTGTATGAATAGCTCTGAACTCCAGTTGAGAAGTCAAATTGACTCATTTCCTCACTCAGGCTACTGTCTGCCAAATATGACAAGGAAGATATATAATGAGGACCACCTGAAATATAAATAAAAAGAAAATACATTTATTCAAATATAGTAAGAAATGCATTTCTCTAAGCTCAAATAATATTAAAGGATATTGTCAACTAAGGCTTTCATCAATCCAATGATTCTCAACTCATTATCCAGATTCACAAAGCAAAAAGGAAACAGAGGAAAGACCCCTTCTGCATTCCCACCATTATTGACTAGTTATTCTCTACTGTCACAGACAAAGAAATTAAGTTAAGCTAGATGCAAATTTTAGATATAAGAGAATTTCTTTGCATTAAAAAAATGTTTTTGTAATAGCATTTTATAATTTATAAAGAACTCACACAAGAATTATCCCATTTGATTTTCAGAACAATACAAGGATCAACCTTAATCCCTATTGCCCCAAATTTCGTAGATCAGTGATTTTCAACCTTTCTCATCTCATGGCACACACAAACTAATTACCAAAATTCTGCAATACACCAAAAAAATACTGTTTGCCAATTGAACAAAAAGTATATTTTTTATTCATTCACATGGGACAGCTATTGTTATGTCAGCTGTTGTCATTTTTTAAATTTTTATTTCACAGTCTAAGGGAAAAGAGGTCAGTGCCCCTGACTAAATAGTCAGGTATTGCACATTTTAAAATTTCTTACTGCACACTGGTTGAAAATTACTGCAGTAGATTGTAATCACTTAAATGCTGTCTCCTTCAAATGGAATGAAATAGAGAAGTGGAACTTCTTAATAAGGTCTTTCTTAGCCTGAAAAACATCCATTTGCTCTTCCAATGGCATCTTATCTACAATGACTCTCAACTTTGGGTAACTGGCTCTCCAGTTTCTTTCTTTCTTTATTTTTTTACAGTTGAAAGAATTACACATCTCCCCTTTTTCCCCCATTGATTCCCTCCTCCTTGCTCACACCCCTCCTCCTGCTTTACTGAACCTAATGTCTGTATCCACTGTTTGTGCATATATTCATGTAAGTTCTTTGGTTTATCTCCCCCGCCCCCACCCCTACTTCCACCCCTGTGAGGTTTGTCAGTCTGTTCCCTACTTCCATGACTCTGGATCTATTTTGATCGACAGCTTATTTTGTTAATGATATTCCATAAATAAGTGAGATCATGTGGTACTTGTCTTTCTTTGACTGGCTTATTTCACTCAGCATAATACTCCCCAGGTCCTTCCATGTTGTCTCAAAGAGTAAGAGATCTTTCTTTCTTACAGCTGCATAGTATTCCAATATGTAAATGTACCACAGCTTTTTATCCACTCATCTACTGATGGACACTTGGGTTGTTTTGAGATCTTAGCTATTGTAAGTAGCGCTGCTATGAACGTAGCAGTACATATATCCTTTCTGATTGGTATTTCAGGCTTCTTAGGATATATTCCTAGAAGAGGGATCACTGGGTCAAATGGTAGTTCCATTTTTAATATTTTGAGGAAACACCATAGTGTTTTCTATAGTGGCTGCACCAGTCTGCATTCCCACCAACAGTGTGCTAGAGTACTCTTTTCTCCAAACCCTCACCAGGACTTGTTTGATGATTTGTTGATGGCAACCATTCTGGCAGGTGTGAGGTGATATCTCATAATCATTTTAATTTGCATCTCTCTGATGATTAGTGATGCTGAGCACTTTTTCATGTCTCTTGGCCATTCGCATGTTCTGTTTGGAGAAGTGTCTATTTAGGTCCTCTGCCCATTTTTCATTTGGATTCTTTGTCTTCCTTTTGTTGAGTTTAATGAGTACTCTATATACTTTGGATATTAACCCTTTATCTGATGTATCATTGGCAAATATGTTCTCCCAGAGTATGGGTTCCCTTTTCATTTTGATGCTGGTTTCCTTTGCCATGCAGAAGCTTTTTAGTTTGATATAGTCCCATTCATTAATTTTTTTCCTTTGTTTCTCTTGCCCTAAGTGATGTATCAGTGAAAATTCCACTACATATGATGTCTGAGACTTTTCTGCCTACATTTTCTTCCAGGATTTTTATGGCTTCACATATCACATTTAAGTCTTTTATCCATTTTGAGTTTATTCTTGTGTATGGTGTAAGTTGGTGGTCTAGTTTCATTTTTTGCATGTACCTGTTCAATTTTCCCAACACCATTTGTTGAAGAGACTGTCTTTTCCCCAGTGTATGCTCTTGCCTCCTTTGTCGAATATTAACTGTGTATACTGTCTTGGTTCTGTTTCTGTGTTCTTTGTTCTGTTCCACTGATCTATATGCTGTCTTGTGCCAGTACCAGGCTGTTTTGATTATGATGGCTTTGTAGTATAGCCTGATATCCAGTATTGTGATCCCTCCTACTTTGTTCTTTTTCAAGATTGCTGTGGCTATTCGGGATCTTTTGGCTCCAGATTAACTTTTGGAGTATTTGTTCTAGATCTGTGAAATATTCCTTTGCTACTTTAATAGGGATTGCATTGAATATGTACATTGCTTTGGGTAGTATGGACATTTTAATGATGTTGATTCTTCCAATCCATGGACATGGTTTATGTTTCCACCTTTTGTATCTTTCTTTATTTCCTTTTTCAATGTCCTGTAGTTTTCTGAGAACAGGTTTTTTATCTCCTTGGTAAAGTTCATTCCTAGGTATCTTAATTTTTTTTTGTTGCAATGGTAAATGGGATTGCTTTTTAGTTTCTCTTTCTGAGAGTTCATTATTGGTATATAAAAATGGCAACTATTTCTTGATGTTAATATTTTATCCTGCTACTTTGCCAACTTCATTTATTAAATCTAGCAGTTTTTTTGGTGGAGTCTTTGGGGTTTTCTATGTATAATATCGTGTCTTCTGCAAATAATGACATTTTCATTTCCTCCTTTACAATTTAGATGACTTTTATTTTCTCTTCTTGTCTAATTGCTGTGGCTAATACTTCCAGTACTATGTTAAATAAGAGTGGCAAAAGTGGGCATCCCTGTCTTGTTCCTGTTCTTAAGGGAAATGCTTTTAGTTTTTGCCCGTTGAGTATGATGTTGGCTGTAGGTCTGTCATATATGGCCTTAATTATGTTGAGATATGATCCCTCCATTTCCACTTTGCTGAGCGTTATTATCAGAAATGCATGCTGGGTTTTGTGAAATGCTTTTTCAGTGTCTACTGATATAATCATATGATTTTTATCTTTCATTTTGTTTATGTGGTATCACATTTATTGACTTGAAAATATTGTACCAGCCTGGCGCATCCCTGGGATGAATCCCACTTGGTCCTGGTGAATAATTTTTTAAATATATTGTTGGATCTGATTTGCTAATATTCTGTTGAGGATTTTGGCATCTGTTTATCAGGGATATTAGCCTGTAGTTTTCTTTCTGTGTAGTGTCTTTATCTGGTTTTGGAATAAGGATTATGCTGGCCTCATAAAAAGAGCTTCAAAGTCTTCCCTCCTCTTGAATTTTTGAGAATAGTTTGAGGAGAATAGGTGTTAGTTCTTCTTTGAATGTTCGGTAAAACTCCCCTGGGTTTTTGTTTGCTGGGAGTTAATTGATTACAGCTTCAATTTCCTTATTTGTTATTGGTTTGATCAACTTCTCTCTCTCTTCCTGATTCAGTTATGGGAGACTGTGTGATTCTAGGAATTTGTCCATTTTGCCTAGGTTGTCCAATTTGTTGGCATATAATTGTTCAGAGTATTTTCTAAAAATCCTTTGTATTTCTGTGGTGTCAATAGTTCTTCTCTTTTATTTCTGATCTTGTTTATTTGGGTCCTCTTTCTGTTTCTTGGTGAGTCTGGTTAAAGGTTCATCAATCTTGTTTATAGTTTCAAAGAATCAGCTTTTGGTTTCACTGATCTTTTGAATTGTTTTTTTAGTCTCTGTGTCATTTATTTCCACTCTGCCCTTTACTCTTTCTTTCTACTTGCTCTGGTTTTTTCTCTTTGTTTACTTTCTAGTTCTTTAAGTTGTGGGGTTAGATAGTCTATTAGAAATTTTTCTTATTTCTTGAGGTATGCCTGTAATGCTATGAACTTCCCTTTTAGGACTGCTTTTACCTCGTCCCACAGATTTTGAGTTGTTGTGTGTTCATTTTCACTGATTTCCAGGAAGTATTTTATTTCTTCCTTGATCTCCTTGGTAATTGTTTAATAAAATGCTATTTAGCCTCCATGTGTTTGAATGTTTTGCATGTTTTTATTGTAACTGATTTCTAGTTTCACATTGTTATACATTTAAAATTTTAATGATGTACATTTTCCCCATGAAGTGTAGCATACATGTGGGAAAAGATACTACTGAAAAACAGTGAATCCTAAATATATAAGGAATTTGGAAAACTGGTATAAATGTTATCCTCAATCAAGAAAACAAAGCTATGTAGAAAAACTAAGCAGAAATTGAAACAAAGTGTATGTGGAGCAAGAGGGCGTTAATTTAAAATAGGGAGGCCAGGGAGAATTTCCTTCAGGAGTTGGCATTAAACAAAATGTCATAATCCATGTTGGTATCTGGGGCCAAGGTTATTTCATGCAAATGCCCTGAGGCAAAAGTGAGCCCAGTGCCTACAGGCAAGGGCAGGGGGCCAGGATGCTAGAGGAGAATGAGCATTAAGTAGAATGGCAGAGAAGTCAGGGCCTTGGGCAGCTCCATCCTGAGGTAGGTGGAAGCTAATGTGAGGTGTGGCAGAATGGGACTTGTATTTTACACAGAGATCTCTAAATATACCTAAACAATATAATCCATATACAAACAAATAAATACCAAGCCAATCTTTCACTAAAGTGTACCATATCTGAGCCTCCTGAGGCCATTTAGAAATCTTTCTATGCAGTGAAAGTTTAACTAAGTGCATTTATTTTAAGATACAATTTCATTCACCAGTTTAAAAATGTTCAAACTCAACTTCAATGTTTTGGGGTATTTAAGGTATTTTTCTATTATGTAACAAATACCAACCATTAGAATCTTTCTCATCATTTTCAAAATATCCTACCTGAATCCTCATTTGCTGCTTCCCTGGCTTCTTTCCTAATTTCAATGTACTTTTTCTTTCTTTCCATAGGAACCTATTAGGCAAATCAAATACACAATTTAAACCTTTTTAGGATCATGGCCACCTGTTTTCTATTTTAGTAGCATTCTGGCAAAAAAATAATTTTAAAACAAAACTTTTATCAAATTTAAAAGTATTCAAAAATATCCACAAAGAAAGACAAGTGAGTATCCCTTAAGGAAAGCTTTTTCTACAGATTCCCACACAACCCCAGAGAAGCACGTGCCCTCTGGGCTCTGGGACACATGTTTGCTAAGCTCTTATAACCACATGCCTGGATTACCAATAATTTGTACTTGACTTGTGAGCGTCAGTTTCCTCAATTATATGGGTATGATATATCATAGCACTTTATAGTACTGTTGTAAAGTTTAGAAGTAATAGCCAAGTGTCTGCTTAATAAGCTAGTGTTATTTTTTTTGTTTAGTTCTTTGAACATATGTCTAGAAAAAAGTTCCCAGTCTTATTTCCAAAAGGCACAAGGCAAGAAGCAACCATTTGTGAGAACTCATGAGCCATTAAGACATGGTCTAGTTCAGCAGCTGTGCAGAGATACCCAAAGAACAGCTCCTGGCCCAGCTCTGTTCTATAGCACATGGTGTGTGAGCTCTGGTACTCTGCCCAACTTCACATTTGCAAAGGACTGTGAAGACTGCAGCCACACCCGTCCACCAACTGCTTAAGGCAGTACGTCAAACTTAGTTTGGCTAAATCAAGTTCATCACATTTACCAGAGCACGTTTTGCAATTATCCCCATGACTTCTCACGGCACCCTCGCTATCCTGCCAAATGGCCCAAGCAGGGCTAACAGGTCATAATTCTGTACGAGATGGATGCCAATTGCATTGACCAGAGGAATTTACTCAGAAAACAACTGGGCTATGTCCTACAGCTTTTATCAGCACTGTCTTTCCTTTACTAGTCAAGAAAGGAAAAAATATGTTTGCTCAATGAAATAACTGTAGTTGCCTGAGGTTGTACCTCAGATTGAACTACTCGAAACTGCCACTTTTTGTAGTTCCAACCAGATCTGAATACTGGCAATTTAATATGCTCAGCATACTATACATTTTCTTGTATAAGCACTTAAGTTTTTTTTTTTTTTTTTTAGCCTCAACAGAGGACATTTTTGCATTTCAGATAGAGCGAGAGGGATAGAGGGAGGAAGAGAGAGAGAGAGAAACATCGATGTGAGAGAGACACATTGGCTGGCTGCCACCCACACAACCCCAACCGGGGCCGGGGACAAACTGCAACCGAGGTATGTGCCCTTAGCGCAGTGGTTCTCAACCTTCCTAATGCCATGACCCTTTAATACAGTTCCTTATGTTGTGGTGACCCCCAACCATAAATTTATTTTCGTTGTTACTTCATAACTGTAATTTTGCTACTGTTATGTCTTAGGCGACCCCTGTGAAAGGCTCATTTGACCCCCAAAGGGGTCGCAACCACAGGTTAAGAACCACTGCAGCAGGAACCGAACCCAGGACTCTCTGTCCGCGGGCTGACGCTCTAACTGCTGAGCCAAACCAGCCAGTGCTAAGAACTTAAGTTTTTTAACTTAGAAACACCATTGAAAAATTTCACTCACCTCAACTTCCACAGGAAATGTATAGCAGCGCTTCAGGTCTATCAGATTTTCAAAGATAAGCAAGTTCTGTGAATTCAAAAGGTCATATAAAAATATCTGAATGGTGAAAATCCTTACTACTGATGTTACTACAAAAATTAACTCATTGAGAAGCACTTCAGCTTTATATATACAAGGAACTAAAATAACTACAACTACAATATTACAGGAAGTTGAAAAGTATGATATACTTTAATTGATATCACCTAACTTCTGAAATCCTATCATGACAGCAGTATTGAACACCTCAGGAAAGGCCTACCTTTTCCGGTTTTTCACTAAACAGAAAACCTTGGTAAAACTTTAAGTCGTTAAAGACACAGCAGATAACAGAAATGGCACAGTTGTATGCAGCACAATGGTAAAGTCTTCTCTTCTCCAGCAACTGATTCTCACCAGCCATGTTCTCTGTGAACGCATCGTAGCACAATCTGCAGAGCAGATCCAGGTTAAAAATTAACGTAACAGAGAAATCATCGCTCAAGTCCAACAATGCCAGACAACAGGATTTCAATGCAGTTCAGCCTTTTTGAGCGTCAGGTTTATGCCCAACGTAGTACTAGGCACTGGGAATAGAAGGTTAGCGAGTCCCTGTATGCACACACATCTCAAGGCAAAGGCCACGTCCCTGGATTTCACTAGACAGCAGAGATAGCAACAAGCACCATAAGGTAAGAATTGGTAGCAAGGAGGACAGAAAGTAGTCCAGCCTAAAAGGCAAGAAATAAAGGTTTTAAGAGAAAATATCTAAGTTTCAAATTATAAATTAGCCAAAGGAAAATGTACACAGGCATCATAAGCAGAGAGAACAGTGTCACTTATAAAAAGGGATAAGCTGCACGGTGTGCTCAAGAAGAGTCAGAAAGAGAGAGAACCCTAGGAACAGGAGAATAATCAGGAAGGAGACTGCAGCAGTGGTTCACCAAAGAGTGGCAGACACTACAACCAGTCTGCATGAAGGAGAATGATGTAAGGCACTGGTTTCAGGAATACTGAGGAGATAAAACCCACTGGGGCCCAGCAGGTGTGGCTGAGTGGTTGAGCACTGGCCCATGCACCAAAAAGGTCGCCGGTTCGATTCTCGGTTAGGGTACATGACCAGGTTGTGGGCCCAATCCCCAGTGAGGGGCGTGCAGGAGGTGGCCAGTCTGTCTCATTGATGTTTCTATCCCTCTCACCCTCTCCCTTCCTCTCTCTCTAAAAATAAAAATAAATAAATAAATAAATAAAATTTAAAAACCCACTGGTGACTGATAGGGTATGCCTGGAGGTTGGAGAGTTGAAGATGAAGGAAGAATAAACTACCACTCCCAAGTCTCTTTTATGCAAATGAGACTTGGGATGGGCCTGCCATAGACTGAGAAGGCAAAGTAAGGATTAGGGCAAGGAAAGTAATGATATGTTTGTTTTGGATATGCAAAATCAGACATGTCAATCAATGCGTGTGTTCAATATTTATTAAGAGGGAACTTCATTAGAAGGTTGGTTTTAAAGAAAATGTATTTGACTACGTTGTGTTTTATAGAATATCTGCTTAAAAATATCTTAACACTGCTTTAATTTCAAATGACAGAAGTAAAATACACCAAATTCCTTCTTATTGTACATTACACCACTAAAAATATATAAAGCTATTGAGGGGGAGGGGGGAAGTGGTAGATAAAAACAGTAGAAAGAAAAGATTTTTGTTCTTTATAAAAAATAAGTATAGTCCTGGCCGGTTTAGCTCAGCAGTTAGAGCATCGGCCCATGGACCAAAGAGTTGTGGGTTCGACTCTGGTCAAGGGCACGTGCTTCAGTTGCAGTTCTGTTCCCGGCCCTGGTCGGGGTCATGCGGGAGGCAACCAACTGATGTGTCCCTCTCACATCAATGTTTCTCTCTCTCTCTCCCGCCACCCCACCCACACTCTATCTGATGATAAATGGAAAAATATCCTTGAGTAAGGATTATAAAAAATAATAAAATAAAATAAATATAGGATAAAATATGTTACTCAATAACAAACTTAAGTCCATTTAGTAGTTTTCACATAAGAAAAAATAAGAAAACTATAAAATTCAGTATTTAAACAAACTTAAAACATTTAGTCACATTATGTACATGCATAAAAAATTATATATCAAAATATATCAAATACAACATAAAATTCACTAAAAGCTTACTTAATAAGTGTCTTTGTAAGTTCACTTCCTTCTGTAATACAGGAGCCATGAAAAACTTGATTAATTTTGGATTCCTTGGAGTGAACATCATGTTTTGGAAGACGAGAATACATCACCTCTAGAATTTTATAATAGCCCATCTTCTTGGTGATTTGAGTATCAAAGGTAGATTCATTTAGCTAAGAAAAGGTAACATATGATTATCTTTTATCTTATCAAACATGAAAAATACTTTATAAACTATATCATATTTAATGCTCAATGCCCTTTACATAGAAAGTAATTTTAGCAAAGATGTTAAATCACTTCTCTAAGAGATAGCCCAGGGTCTAAGACGTGGATATAAGTATTGAAGTGTTATATCCAGTGAGCTTAGGGTGTGGGTATACAACTTTTGCATAAAATCATATTGAAGGTGTAATAATAGCAGCTGAAAATGCAACTTAAAAAGCAAAATTTTCAACTATGTATACTGAAGTCTACATCAAGAATTTGCCATTTGGGTATTTATAATATTCCCAACAGTCTTCTGCAGACACTAAATGATGACCCCCATCCCCAAAAGTTATCCACACCCCAATCCCTGGAATCTATGAATATAACTCCATAAGGCAAAAAAGGAGTTTGCAAATGTGAATAAGTTAAGGATCTTAAGATGGAAAGATTAATTCTGGATTTTTCATGCTGGTCCTAAATAAAAATACATGTAGTAAGAGGGATACAGAGGGAGGTCAGATAGGCAGGAACAGGCAAAACGACAACAGAGGCAGAGACTGGAGTGATGCAGTCACAGGTCAAGAAGTACAAGCCACACCAGAAGCTGGAGGAAGCAAGGAAGGAATACTCAGAGCTGCTGCGCAAGGGCGGCCCTTGCAACACTTTGAATTCGGTTCAGTGAAACAGATTTTGGACTTCTGGCCTCCAAAACTGTGACAGAATAAATTTTTGTTGTTCTAAGCCACCAAGTGTATGGTAATTTGTTACAGCAGATTCACGAAACTAAAACACATTTTGGCACCAAGAGTTTGGGGTTGCTGTCACAAATGCTCAAAATATGAAAGGGGTTTTGGAATTAGATGGTGGGTACAGGATGAAATGGTTTTGCTGTAGCCCGGCCAGAGTGGCTCACTAGTTGAGCGTCGACCCATGTACCAAGAGGTCGCCGGTTCGATTCCCGGTCAGGACACATGCCCAGGTTGTGGGCCTGATCCCCAATGGGGGGCATGCAGGAGGTGGGTGATTGATGTTCTTTCTCATCAATGTTTCTATCTCTCTCTCCCTTCCTCTCTAAAATCAATAAAGAAAAAAAAACTTTTTAAAAAGAAATATTTTTGCCATATATGACAGAAAAAGCCTATACTGCCTGGTAGAGATTGTTGGCAGGAACATTGGCATTAAAGGCATTGGTGGTGAGGGCTCAAAAGGAAGTGAAGAGCATGGGAGAGAAAGCCAGTCTTGTCTCAGAGAGTATCTCAATCGTGATAAACATATTTTTGGTAGAAATACAAACATTAAGTTGTTGCTGGTGAGGTCTCAAAAGGAAATAAGAAACATATTTTTGCAAACTGAAGGACTGAAGGAAGAGATCCTCGTTATAGAGTGGCAGAAAATGTAGCTGAATACTAGTCTAGAGCTGTGCAGAAAGCAGAACTTACAAGCTATGCAACTGAAAATTTAACAGGATTACAAACAAATTTGCTGAAGGTGCTGCCTGGTTCCTTCTTTGATGCTTCTAATAAAATGTGAGGTACAGGAAATAAATTGAGGTCAGAACTGTTAAGCAAAAAGAACCATAACTTGATAACTTGGGAAATTTTCTGTCTATCCAGATTGTAAAAGATGCTAACATTAGAAGATTCACTGTTAGGAAAGTGTGCTCTGGAGAAAAGACTAAGGACAATCTTTGACTAATGCTGAAAAAATTAAGCATTTGAATCATGGACCAGGAATAAGATGAAATTATCCTGCCAATATCTGTTGTGACTTGTCTAATGGAGTAAATCTCCAGAGATACATTTTTTTTTTTAAATCCTTACTCAAGGATATTTTTCCATTGATTTTTAGACAGAGTGGAGGGGGGGGGGGAGAGAGAGAGAGAGTGTGAGAGAAATATCGATATGAGAAACACATCGATTGGTCGCCTCCTGCATGACCCTGACCACTGGGTGGGGATCGAACCTGCAACCCAGATATATGCAATTGACTGGGAATCGAATCCATACCCCTTCAGTCCACAGGCCAGTGCTCTACCCACTAAGTCAAAACAGCCAGGCTCCAGATATAAGATTTTTGAAAATAAGGTATTTGAGAATGTATACCAGAGGAAATAGCATCAGATGGAAAAAAAACAAAAAAGTTGCTCTAGTCCCAAAATTCTACAGGCAAGAAATACACAGATAAAACTACTCAGCTGCAAACACATGCTACCCTTCAAAAAAAAAAAGAATGACTCTAAGGCCATGGTTCTCAACCTTCCTAATGCCGCGACCCTTTAATATAGTTCCTCATGTTGTGGTAACCCCCAACCATAAAATTATTTTTGTTGCTACTTCATAACTGTAATTTTGCTACTGTTATGAATCGTAAGGTAAATTATCTGATATGCAGGATGTATTTTCATTGTTACAAATTGAACAGAACTAAAGCATAGTGATTAATCACAAAAACAATGTAATTATATATTGTGAATATTTATTTCTAATTACAAATAAATGAAATTTTGTCTTGAAGCATGGTGTAGCATGGGTGACAGTCTTAATACAACAACAGTACACTACATTGCTACATTTTGCGACAGTATGCATAAAAAGCCAACGTCAGTACGAAGGCTGAGATTGCTTCTTTCTCACCAGATCAGAATTTCTTGGGGCAGTCTTTACAAGAGCACAACGAAGATTATCTTCCACAAGTCTACTTCCGTATTTAAACTTGATAACCAACAAGCTGGAAAACCCTGTTTCACAAAGATACGTTGTTGGAAATGGAAGAAGAAGGCACAACACAGTCTCAGACAGAACAGGATATGCCTGCAAACAGAATTTGTAACTGAATTTGATCCAGAATTCTGTAACTGGCATTGTAGAGAAATCAGTTCTCGCTGCATCGCTGTTAATAAGTTCAAAGAACTCCTCTTGTGCTGTCTCAGGAACATCTTCAACTTTGACTGTGAATGGGCTTCTAGCAAGTGCAAATGGGGTGTCAGGTAGATTTGGAAAGTACGATGAAATTTCGTCTGCAAGCATGTGCAAGTGTTCTTTCACAGAAATTATCATCGTAATCCTTTTATCTAGTTCAATGTCATGTTCCTCAAAGAAAGCAGATAAGGTAGGCAACATGTAAATTTTATTTTCATCCAATCTTTTTGGCCAAAGCTGAAGTTTCATTTGCAATGATCGGATCTTTTCAGACAAATCGAGGCATGTTGCATTTGGTCCTTGCAGCGATAAATTTAACTCATTCAAGATGGCAAAGATATCAACCAAGTAAGCTATTTTCTACAGTTCACTTCTATCGCTGAAAAGTGCTTCGAACTGCGGTCTTGCTTTCTGATTAAAAAACGTTTTGAGTTCATCACGAAGCTCAAAAACACGTTTTAAAACTTTTCCTGTCGACAACCATCTCACTTCAGTGTGAAATAGCAGAGCATTGTTCGGTGTATCCAACTCGTTGCACAGTTGCAAAAACAGGTGACTGTTTAAAGTGCTCATCTTTACAAAATTGACAGAATTTATGACACTTTTCATTACTTCTTGTAGCTCTTGTGGCTGCATCTCCATTGCTAATATTTGCCAATGAATCATACAGTGAGCTCCGACGACTTCTGGTGACTCATTCAGTACCAAACGTTGAAATCCAGATCCACATCCTAGCATAGCTGGAGCACCATCTGTGCAAACACCACAAACCTTTTCCCAAGAGATCTTATGCTCTATCAGAAATGAACCAACTGTGTCAAATACATCACGTGCAGTAGTTGTCCTTTCAAGAGGTTTGCAAAAAAGAAACTCATCTTTAAAGTTGCCATCATTAATATACCTCACGTAAACCAGTAACTGTGAACAGTTCGCAACGTCTGGAGATTCATCAAGCTGGATGCTAAATATTGGAAGTGGAGCAGATTTAATTTCCTGGATTACCTGATCAAGAATATCAGCAGACATGTCATCTATTCTTCTGCGGACAGTGTCGTTCGATAAGGAAATTGCACTCGATTTCGTAACAAATTCGTCTCCAATCATAACTCAAACAATGTCTTTGGCCGCTGGCAACAGTAAATCCTCAGCAATGGTGTGAGGTTTCATAGCTCTGGCGATTCTGAGTGCCACCAAATATGAAGCTTCAAGGGCTGCTACGTTTTGTTTGTGGTACTTGACACCAGTATCAAGTCTGGCTTTCTTGAGTCCATCAGCTTTGCTTCTAAAATAGTTGGTATCCTTGCCGTCGAAGCTCGGATGCTTGCTATCAAAATGGTGTTTTAGTTTGTTCAACTTCATAGATTCGGCTGACAGAACTTCACAACAAATAACACATTGTGGTTTCTCAATTCCTGCTGTAATTATTGAGGTAAAACCATACTGTAAAAAATCCTCACTATATTTTCTTAACGTTCTTCTCTACACGATCCATTGTCATGAATGGTTTGCTAATGAAAATAATATATAACAATAGCTTTAATAATACAAAAGATGATACATGGCATAGTTTAGTCAATACAGTTCATTAAAGTTTCCTATGATTTACCATTCTCTGTGTTGTTTTTTTACATACCTGTTACTATCACAAGGGGGCAGTATTCACATCAACCACAGTTGAATATAAAAAGACCGATCAGCATCCCAATTAAGTTCCCATGGTACAGATTTTTTTTTTTGCAGTAGTTGATGATTTTACAGTACATGATTTTACATTTACCCAGTAATTATAATTCACGAAGTGTCGTTTTACCTCCAATACTGCTGCTTTCAACACAGTAACTGCTTTTAACAGAGTAGCTGCTTTCTACACAGTAGCTGCTCTCTACACATGTGTGACTGGTCTGCATAAGTACATCATGGTGCCAACCTTGTCACATACGCCTGTATTTGTACAGGGTGCATGTGATGGGGTTGGCACGATGATGTCATCACGCCGGGTATTCGTATGTGGGCATATCTGTATGTAGGCGTATCTGCATGTGGGTGGGCCCGCCTGGAGACGGATAAAGGAGCGGTGTCTCGGTTCCTAAGACCATCGGAAATATGTGTTTTCAGATGGTCTTAGGCGACCCCTGTGAAATGGTCGTTCAACCCCCAAAGGGGTCGCGACCCACAGGTTGAGAACCACCGCTCTATGGGCAGAGCATCAGGCCACAGAACATTATTTCTGGTCTTGAAACATAACAGAATTTGCCTTGCTGAATTTTGAGATTGCTTTGGAACACTAAGTCCTTTCTTATGTCCACTTTCTGTTTTTGGATTGCGAATATCTGTAATTGTCATCCTATGCCAGTCGCAACACTGTATCATGGAAGCAAACTGTTTTCTACTTTCACAGGTCCACAGAGAGAATTTTGCCCCAAAAGGGATCATACCCAGAATCCCACCCATATTTGATTTATTGATGAGATTTCAGACTTTGAGCTGATAATATTTAAATGAGATTTTACACTTAAGAGTTGATGCTGTAATGAGTTTAGACTTTGGAGGATACTGAGATAAACCTGGTTTGCAAAGAGAAATATCTGGGGAGGTGAGCAGTGTTAGGCTGAATAACAGTCCCTAAAAGATATTCATGTTCTAATCCCTAGAACCTGTAAATGATACTTTACATGACAAAAAAAAGGATTACACAGATGAAATTAAGTAAAAGACCCTGAGATTAAGAGATTATCCAGCCTAGCTGGTGTGGCTCAGTGGACTGAATGTTGTCCCGGACTGAGAGGTCCCAGTTCGATTCCCAGTCAGGGCACATGCCCGGGTTGCAAACTCAATCCCCAGTAGGGGGGCATGCAGGAGGCAGCTGATCGATATTTCTCACATCGATGTTTCTATTTCATATCGATGTTTTTATCTTTCTCTCCCTTCCTCTCTCTCTAAAAAATAAATGAAAACATATTTAATAAGAGATTATCCAAATGGGTCCTAAATGCAGTCCCATATTTATAAGATGGAGGCAGAGAGAGAGATTAGACAAAAGAGGAGGAAGCAGTGTGACCACGTTAGCAGAGACAGGAGTAATGCAGCCATAAACCAATGATTGCTGAAGCCTTCAGAATCCAGAAGAGGCAAGGAATGCATTTCCCAAGGCAAGTGCAGCCCTGGCCACACCTTGATTTCAGCCCAGTGAAACTGATTTCTAGTTTATGGCCTCCAAAACTATAAGAATAAACTCTGTTGTTCTAAGCCACGTTTGTGGCCATTTGTTACAGTAGACTGAAGAAACAAATGCAGGTACCATGTACCCACAGGTTGTTATCTAAATGCAGAAATAATGCTCCTTGAACAATAGAAACCCTTTGACTGAACACATGGCAATTTTTCAAAGGTAATCTTTTTTCAATTACACTTGACATACAATATTATATTAGTTCCAGGTGTACAACCCAATGATTAGACATTTATAAAACTTATAAAGTGATCATCACTCCTATAAATCTAGTACCCATCTGACACCATACATAGTTATTACAATATTGTTGACTATATTCCCTTTGCTATACTCTACATCCCCATGACTATTCTGTAACCACCAATTTGTACTTCTTAATCCCATCCCCTTTCTCACCCATTCCCTAACCCCCCTTCCTATCTGGCAACCATCAAAAGGTCTCTATATCTGAGTCTGCTTTTTCAATTACTTTCTCTTTTGGATTCCATATAATAGGGAAATCATATGGTATTTTTCTTTCCCTGTCCAACTTATTTCACTCAACACAATACCCTCTAGGTCCATCCATGTTGTTGAACATGGCAAAACTTCATCTTTTTTTTTTATGGCTGAGTCATATTCCACTGTATACATGCACCACTTCTTTACCCATTCATTTACTGATGAACACTTAGGTTACTTCCATATCTCGGGTACTGTAAATAATGCTGCAATGAACACAGGGATGAATTAGTCTTTTCAATTTAGTGTTCTGAGTTTCTTTGGACTTGTGAAATTATTCGATCCTTTTTTGTCTCTTCTTAAAAACTTTGTTTTAAAATCTATTTTGCCTGGTCTAAGTATTGCTAACCCAGCTTTTTGATTGTTTCTACTTTTATGTAGTATCTTTTTCCATCCCTTTACTTTCAGTCTGTGTGTCTTTCCATCTGAAGTGAGCCTCTTGTAGATAGCATATGTAGGGTCATGTTTTATTATCCATTCAGCCTCTGTATGTCTTTTGAATGGAGCACTGAATCCATTTGAATTTAATGTAATTGTTGATAGATATATATTTTGTGCCATTTTATTATTCACATTTTTTATCTTTTTTCACTTCTTTTTAAAGAAGACCCTATAATATGTCTTGTAATACTGGCTGGTGATGATAAACTCATTTAGCTTTTTCTTGTCTAGGAAGTTTTTTTTATCTGTTCTTTGATTCTAAATGATAGCTTTGCTAGGTAGAGCAGTCTTGGTTATAGGTTCTTGCTTTTTATCACTTTGAATATTTCTTGCCAATCCCTTCTGACCTGCAAAGTTTCTGTTGAGAAATCAGCTGATATTTAAGATTCTCTTTTTGGCCCTGGCCAGTGTGGCTCAGTTGGGTGTCATCCCATGGGCCAAGAGGTAGCTGGTTTGATTTCCAGTCAGGGCACATGTCCAGGTTGCAGGCTTGATTTCCAGTAAGGGGTGTGCAGGAGGCAGCTGATCAATGTTTCTCTCTCCCTCTCCCTTCCACTCTCTCTAAAATCAATAAAAATATTTTTTAAATTATCTCTTTGTCTTTAACCTTTGGCATTTTAATTTTCAGGTGTCCTGGTGTGGGCCTCTTTGTGTTCATCTTGGTTGGGATTCTCTGTGCTTCCTGGACTTGTATGTCTATTTCCTTCATGCAGTTAGGGAAGTTTTCCGTCATTATTTTTTAAAATAGGTTTTCAATTGCTTGCTCTCTCTTTTCTCCTTCCAGCACCCTCTTGCTGAGAATGTTCATACACTTTAAGTTGTCCCAAAAGCTCTTAAATTACCCCCTTTTTTTTTCTTTTCATTTTTTCTGTTCTGACTGGGTGTTTTCTGCTTTCTTATCTTCCGAATCACTGATGTGATCCTCTGCTTCATCTTCTCTACTGTTGATTCCCTGTAATGTACTCTTCATTTCAATTAGTGTAGTCTTCATTTCTGACTGGTTGTTTTCACATTTTCTATCTCCTTTTTCATGTTTCCTATCTCTTTGTTAAAGTTCTCTCTAAGGTCATCTCCTTTTCCCCTAAGTTCACTGTGCATCCTTTTGAACTCCGCATCTAATATATTACTTCTCTCCATTTTGTTTAGTTATTTTTCTGGAGTTTTGTTCTGACCTTTCATTTGGGACATGTTTCTTGGTGTTCTCATTGTGGCAGCCTCCCTGTATTAGTTTCTATATATTAGGTAGATATATCTGCTACATCTCCTGGGCTTGGTGGAGTGGCCTTTACATAAGGTGTCCTGTAGGGCCCAGTGACACAACCTCTCCAGTCACCTGAGTTGTACATCCTGTTGTTGTAGTTGAGCCCTGACTGCTGTTGGCACGTCAATAGGAGGGATTTACCCCCAGGCTGACTGGCTACTAGGACTGGCTGTGACTACCATGGAGGATCTGCTGTGCCAGAGCTGACTCCACAGAGTAATACTCACTCCAGCAGGGTTCCAGTGTCTGCTGAGTCACCCCTTGAGTGTGTTGCTCATAGAGGTGCTTTTGCATGGTCTAAAGTTGTCCAATGGGTGCACTGTCTCTGGGGCCTCCTGGGAGGTTCAGGCAAAGGTCAGCTGCTGCCTGTGCCCTGCCTGGGGCCACCCGACAAGAGAGACAAAGTGATCTGCAGATGGCTGAAAATTGTGCTGGGTTTAGAGTTGCCCTGGAGAGGCCAAATCACAAACCAAGTGTGGTTGCCACTAGTGCTGGGCCAGAGTCCATTTGGCAAGAGATACGGGGCAGGCCAAGGACAGATGCTGCTTGTTCGACAGATTTTAGGAAATATAAAGCATGAGGCAAGATAGGCCATTTGTATGTAAAAGCCACTGGAAACAGCTGGGGTGGGAGCACAAGTTGGGTGGGGCAGGGTCTCAGGGAATCAACAAGGTTGATGGAGTCTCAGATATGGTGCCCACCTGTTAGCTCTGCAGGGAAGGCTCATCAAAGGAACAATGGCCTCTGACAGCATTTCTGTCTGAGAGAAAGATGCCCCTAAAGCCCTTGCCCTGATAGCAGACCATTCAGTTCCCCCCAGTATATCCCTGGCACCTTTTGAGCTGCTGTCCCAGCACTGGAGCTCAGAGGGAGTGAGTCCCAGTAAGTCCATGTGTGGGCACTTTAAGGAGACTGCCTGGGACTCCAGAAGTCCTCTATCTCACTCTGCCACAATCCCTGCTGGTTTTCACAGCCAGAAGTTATGGGGACTTCTCTTCCTGGCACTGGAACCCTGAGCTGTGGAGCCTAGTGTGGGGCTGGGATCCACTGCTCATCAGAGGGGACCACCACAGCCAAGGTGTCCTCCTAATACTTAACTGACACATGTAGATGTGGGACCTGCCAGTTCCATGTTTCTGCTCCTCCTACAAGCCTTGAGGAGACTTATTCTGTATATCCTGTTGTAGGACTTCTGTTCAGATAGATTTCAGGCAGTTCTCAATGTGGCTGTTCAGTGTGGTAGTTTAGTTGTAATTCTGATGGGGTTGTGGGAGAATGCAAGGATCACACTTATCTATGCCACCATCTTGACCAGAGCCCCCACACAACAGTTTCTAATGACATTGATCAAGGAGATCTGTCAATTCTTATTAGCATGTAATTAATAATAGATGTATGGTACCTTTATAAATCTGGACTTCAACACATCAATGGCATCCACCACAATTTTGCTAAAAAACTCTCTCAGAGCATCCTGGCTACAGTGCCACAGGAGAGTGAGAAGAGAACGGTCCACAAATGCTTGGCGAGTGATACTGGAAAGTAGGTCATCCCTCCTGAACATTTTGTACACACTTTCCAGAAGGTTGGATTGTGTTGCACATGAACTCCTAAGAAAAAAAATATACAAACATTTATGCTTTGAACAAATACTTTATGAGTGCCCACCACACAATAGGCAAAGTAAATGTCAATGATTAGAAATTTTTTAAAATGTAAAGATTATATATATATAAAACACTTATATATGGAATCTAATGAACATAATAAACTGATGAACAAAATAGATCCAGTGACATGGAAGTAGGAAACAGTCCGACGAATCTCAAAGGGAAGGGGTGGGGGGACGACGGGAAGAGATCAACCAAAGAACCTATTTGCATAAATGCATAACCCATGGTCACAGACAATAGTGTGGGGAAGGTCTGGGGGGGGAGGGGAGCAGAGGATGATTGGGGGGGCATCTGTAATACTTTCAACAATAAAGATAAATTTTACAAAAATACATGAAATAAAAAAGCATTTGTACATAAACCATATTATTTTACTCATACACAGAAATCTTGACAAATTTAGGCATCAAGTCTAAATGAATTTTTTTCATTTACTTTCAAATCTGATCTTCTTTAGAGAACATCTAGAAATATTTGAAAGAGTCTAACACTTAAAAATGATCACTTTTACAGAATCTGAAACTCACAAATTATGATTTAAAAAGTCTAGTCTCTTCTTGGTAATGAAGTATCATTCCTATTTCCTATATAGAGATATATTCAGCTGGCCCTTTATTTTCTAATGTTGGAGATAAGATATGTGAATGATTGCCTACAAGCTTTATCTATAAATCTATAAAATTAAGACTACAGAGTTAGTTTCCTCACCAATAAAAATAGGTTAAGACTAAATAAACATTACAATCCCTTTCACTTCTAAAAGCTCAAAAGTTAGATATGAATCTGGGCAAAAATATTAGATTCAGAAGGCAATTCAGTCATAAAATTTTAAGGTTGCAGGACACCACTAGATGCAATGTGGGATTTTGTTATTTTCACTTGGTCACTGTCTTAGATTTAAACTCTCTTGAGGGGATTCCTGTATTGAGCCCAGTAGAGATGCACAGCCCTAAAACATCCAAATTATACAGATCAATAATCTGATTTTAAACATGGGCCAGCAGATGGTTTACTGAAATATAAATGCATATCAACATTAAATATATGAATATATGCTCTTTTTCACTTGTAACAAAAGAAAAAGAAATTAAAGCAACATTGAGACTCTTTCTAAAATAAAAAAATTGGGAAAAATCTAAATATTTTACAATATATTCTCTTGTCAAGATTGTGATAAAATAGGCATTCTCATACATTGCTGTAGAGAATGCAAATAATATAGCCTCAAAAGAAGCTATGTGGTAATGTCTAGCAAAATTACAGATGCATTTAACTTATGACTTTTGTTAAGGGATCAATTCCAGAGAATTATTGGCAAAACACAAAATGACATATACACAGGTGATTCACTGTGGCATTTAAACAATCTTTTTCAATTATTTACATTCAATATTATTTTGTGTTGGTTTCATGTGTACAGCATGAAACAAATACTTTACAATGTGTTCTATCAATATTTCAAGTACCTACCTGGCACTGTACATAGTTATTAAGTATTAATGACTATATTCCCTATGCTGTACTTTACATCCCAGGACAATTTTGTGACTACCTATTTATTTATTTTTTTAATCCTTACCTGAGGACATTTTTGCATTTATCTTCAGATAGAGTGGGAGGAAGAGAGAGAGAGAAACATCGACATGAGAGAGACACATCGAGTGGTTGCCACCCCCATGACCCCAACCAGGGCTGGGGACAAACTGCAACCAAGGTACATGCCCTTAGCAGGAACCGAACCCGGGACTCCCCAGTCTGAGGGCCGACACTCTAACCGCTGAGCCAAACTGGCCAGGGCTGTGACTACCTATTTATAGTTCTTAATCCCTACACCTCCTCACGCAGTCCTCCAACCCCCACACCCTGTGGCAACCATCAATATATTCTCTGCATCTGTGGGTCTGTTTTCTGTATCTATGTTTGTTAGTTTATTTTGCTCTTTAGATTCCACATAAAAGTGAAATCATATGGTACTGGTCTTTCTCTAACTTATTTCACTTGTCATAATACCTTCCAGGTTCATCCATGTTGTTGCAATTGGTATATTTCAAATTTGTATGACTAATATTTCGTTGATATTCTATTGATAGGCACTTGGGTTGTGTCTATATATATCATGGCTAATGTAAGTAATGCTGCTATGAATATAATGGTGCATGTATGCTTTCAAGTTACTGTTTTTGGTTTCTTCAGATACATATGCAAAAGTGGAATCTCTGGGTCATAAGGCAGTTCCTTTTTTTTTTTTGTTAATCCTCATCCAAGGATATTTTTCCATTGATTTTCAGATAGAGTGGAAGGGAGGGAGGGAGAGAGAAAGAGAGAGAGAAACATCAATGTGAGAGAGACACATCGATTGGTTGTCTCCCACATGACCCTGACCAGGGCCGGGGATCAAACCTGCAACCCAGCTATGTGCCCTTGACCAAGAATTGAATCCATGACACTTTGGTCCGCGGGCCAATGCTCTAACCTCTAAGACAAACCAGCCAGGGCGGCAGTTCCATTTTTAATTTTTTTTTTTTTTATCCTCACCCGAGGACATTTTTCATTTTTTGTTCAGATAGAGTGGAAGGGAGAGAGAGACAGAGAGAAACATCGACGTGAAAGGGACACATCGAGTGGCTGCCTCCCACACGACCCAACCAGGGGCCGGGGACAAACTGCAACCAAGGTACGTGCCCTTAGCGGGAACCGAACCCGGGTCTCTCTGGACCGCAGGCCGACGCTCTAACCGCTGAGCCAAACCGGCCAGGGCCATTTTTAATTTTTTTATTAACCCCCACACTGTTGTCCATAGTGGCTGCACAAATTTGTATTCCCGCTGACCGTACGAGAGGGTTTGCTTTTCTCCACATACTCACTAACACCTGTTTATTGATTACAGCAATTCTGACAGGTGTAAACTGACATCTCATTGTAGTTTGAATTTGCATTTCTTTGATAATTAGTGGCATTCAGCATCTTTTCTTATGTCTGCTGGCCATCTGTATGTTGTCTTTGGAGAAATGTCTATTCAGGTCCTCTGCCCATTTTCAAATTAGATTGTTTTGTTTTTTGGTGTTGAGTTGTATGCATTCTTCCTTCCTCCCCTTGACTTTTTTGGAATAGCATGTGAAGGAGAGGCGTTAGTTCTTGGAATGTTTGGTATAATTCATTTGTGGGCCATCTGTGTCAGGACTTTTGTTTACTGACAAGTTTTTGATTCTCAATTCCACTTTATTAATAGTTATCAGTCTGTCTAGTTTTTCTGTTAATGTCTGATTCAATCTTGGAAGGTTGTTTGTTTCTAAGAATTCATAGTTTTCTTCGAGGTTGTCCAATTTGTTGGCATATTCATTGTTCACATTATTTTCTAATAGTCCTCTGTATTTCTGTGGTGTCATTTGTTACTTCTCTTTCCATTCTGATTTTTTTCTTTGGTCCTTCTCTCTGTGTTTCTTGATGAGTCTGGCTATAGGATTATCAATCTTGTTTATCTTTTCAAAGAACCAGTTCTTGGTTTCATTGATTTTTTTCTATTGTTTTTTAGATTCTATTTCATTTATTTCTGCTCTAATTGTTATCATTTCCTTCTTCCTACTCACCTTAGGCGTTCTTTAGTCTTTTTCTAGTTCTCTTAGGTGTAAGGTTAGATTGTTTATTTGACATGTTTTGTGTTTCTTGAGGTAGGTCTGAATTGCTATGAATTTGCATTGTAGAACTGCTTGACTCAGTACTACATATTTTGGTTCCTTGTGTTTTCCTTTACAATGGCATCAGTACATCTTTGATTTCTTCCTTGATCTCACTGTTAAGCCACCCATTTTTTAGGAGTACTTTATTTGGCTTCCCTCTGTCTGTGTTTTGTTGTCTTTAGCTCTGGTGCCATTGAGTCTGCCCTCCCAGTGTGTCCTCACATGTGTTTGTTCTAGAGCTTCCTAGGAGGTGCTTTGGTGCAGGCCAAGGTCACCTACTGGTTGATCTGGGCTAGGGGCCCCTTGGTAGGAGCTGCAGAATTATCTGCAGTCAGTTGCTGTTCTTGCTGGCCTGTGAGAGGCTACCTTGTGAACCCAGACCAGCTGCCCCTAATACTTAGCTTGGGCCCCTTTGGTGGGAACCATGATGTGAGCTGAGACCAGCTGCCACTTGTGCCAGGCTTGTGGCTGCTTCTTGGAAGCTTTGTTCCAGGCCCAGGCTGGCCGATGCTTATGCCAGGTTTGGGGCCACCTGATAGGAGTTATAATGCAAGCTGAGAACAGTTGCTGCTGGTATTGGGTTTTGGCCACTTAGCAAGTGGTACAATGCCAGCCGCTGCTTGTTTGGAGATTTTGAACCATGAGTTTCAAAAAGTGTGCAGTGCAAGTTAAGGCAGGCCGCTTGTGTGAAGGATCCAGTGGAAAAGTCCCAGGCTAGGTGCGCAGTTTGGGTGGGGCAGGATCTCAGGAAATCACCAGGGCAGGATGAACAGTGTTAGCCAGGTTAATGGAAAGCTGAGATTTAGTGCCTGCCTGTACTTGGCCGGCCGGGTGGGAGGGTAGCTCTACAAAGAAACAATGGTACCAGTGCTCTGTCCCCAGAAAGAACCGCTCCCACCTCACCCTGAAGTTAGTCAATGTAGTTCTTCTCTATATACTTCTGGCACTTTCTGAGCTCCTGCTCCTATACTGCAGCTTAAAGTGAGTGAGTTTGTGATTAAGAATCTCTGCATGGTCCCCTTGAGACCTGCATCTTAGTCTCCTACAGTCCTTAGTCTTTCTCGGATGCAATCCCACTAGTTTTCACAGCCAGATATCATGGGGACTCCTCAGCACTGATGCCCTGGGTCCGAGAGCCCTGTGTGGGGCTGGAACCCCTCACTCCTCAGGGAGCGCCTCCCCAGCAGAGATATCCCTCCTGTTTCTTAACCACCACACCAAGAAATCGAAAACCTATTTGAAATGATAATGACAGAAAACTTCCCTAAATTGGTGAAAGAAACAGACATATAAGTCCAGGAAGCACAGAGAGTCCCAAACAAGATGAACCTCAAGAGGCCCACACCAAGACATATCATCATCAAAATGCAAAAGGTTCAAGACAAAGAGAGAATCTTAAAAGCAGCAAGAGAAAAGAAGTTAGTTACCTACAAGGGAGTTCCCATAAGACTGTCAGCTGATTTCTCAAAAGAAACTTTGCAGGCCAGAAGGGAGTGGCAAGAAATATTCAGAGTGATGAAAAGCAAGAACCTACAACCAAGATTACTCTATCCTGCAAAGCTGTCATTTAGAATCATTGGCCATATGAAGAGTTTCCCAGACAATAAAAAGCTAAAGGAGCTCATCACCACCAAACCATTATTATATGAAATGTTGAAGGGTCTTCTTGAAGAAAAAGAAGATAAAAAAATATGAACAAACAAAATGGCAATGAATACATATCTATCGACAATTGAACCTACAAACAAAATGAACAAGCAGAACAGAAACATTCTCATAGATACAGAGAACATTTTGTTGGTTGCCAGATGGGAGGCGGGTTGGGGGAATGGGTGAAAAAGGTGAAGGGATTAAGAAGTACAAATTGTTTGTTAGACTGACAAACCTCAAAGGGAAGGGGGGTTGGGAGGGCGAGAAGAAAAGAAAGAAAGAACATATATGCATATATGCATAACCAATGGACACAGACAACAGTGTGGGGAAAGGCAGGAGGGGGGCGGGAGTAGGGAGGAGGTGATCAATAGTGGGAAAAGAAGGAACATCTGTAATATATTCAACAATAAAGATAAGTTAAAAAAATAAATAAATTTTTTTAATCATCTTTTTTTTTTACAAAAAGCAAAATAAAGTTTAGTTATAATAGTTGAGTGCAACTGTCACTCAACTTTTTTTTGAAACAGAGAAGATAAATTTCCCACAGTAACATAATGTACTTGGCTCCTGGTATCCCAGACTGGAATGGAATGACTTACTTTCTGGCAATCTTTCTGAAAGTGGATTGAAATAAATCTTCCATAATGTGCTGTTGTTCTCGACAAAGAATTTCTGTCATTAATTGCAACAATATAGGACTTTGAGATAATTCCAATGCATCTAAAAACTGGAAAAAAAACAAAAACAAAAACAAAAAGAATAAAACAGAACAATAGTAATGATGATAATTGCTTTGTTGGAGTTTCATTTTTGTTTTGTAATTAACAATTCTAATAAAAATAGATTAATAACAGAATTTCACAGAGAATTAAGAAATACTAATATTTTAGTCATTTTTGCAAATACAATAAATGTCTGTTTGTTCTACTTTCTAGATGTACTCAATTTTATCTTCTGTTCAAAAGAGAAATGAGGCAGTCACCACCATACCCAGGCCACAGACTGAGATCACTAACAACGGGACAGGGACACTACTTCCCTCCTGATGTCCTCCTGTTGTCAAAACGATTGCCTGAATCTCATGGCCCAGCTTTAAGCCTCACTCCAGCTTAGAGGAAATACAGAGGATTAAGGACAAGTTAACAAACACAGCAAGGAAACAATAAGACAAATAGGGGATAACATCCAAGAGTAGTACTCTGGCTTCTTCCAAAAATTCAGTGTAATGAAAAATAAAAGGAATAGCTCTAGATGAAAAGATATGAGAGACATGATCATTCAATTCATCATTAGATCATGGTGTGAAAAAATACAGCTAAACATGGGGGAATCTGCAGAAATGTGAATGTGGACTACATAACATGACATTAGAGGAGCGTGAATTTGGTTAGGTATGATGACAGCATTGTGGCGTGTTCATAGGACATGCATGCTGAAGTATTTAGGAATAAAGTATCATGATGTCTAAAACTAACTTGCAAGTGTTTCAGCCAATACACAGACACACACACACACTCTCTCACAACAAAACAAAGCAAATGGACAGAATGCTAACTGTTCAATATAGGAGATAGTAATATGAATGCTTGCTTCCCTATTTTTTCCATTTTTCTATATGTTTGGAAAACTTTATATAAAAAGAATGGGGAAGAGAGAATCTGTGTGGATGTGTGGTGTTTGTACACTGGTTTTCTAGGAAGCTACTTTGCTTCCTTACACAATGGTGATTGGGTCCCACAAAGAAGAGTCCCAGGAAACAGAGAGAGTCAAGAGGAAGCTGTGAGCCTTTTATAGCAGGTGCTGGAAGTCACGCAGCATTACTTCCACTGCTTTCTTTTGTTGAGTCTTCAAGGCCAGCCCATCCACAATGGGAGGAAAATCAGACTCTGTCTTTCAATGGAAAAGCCACACTATAAGAACATGTGGAACGGGATATATTGGTACAGCCATCTTTGGAAAATATAATCTTCCACACCTAGACTCAATATTTATCTCTATCCTAGATTTAGTAAAGTGTGTTTTTTAAAAAATAATTTTTGTTTTTCAATTACAGTTGATATATAACATATCAGTTTCAGATCTATAACATAGTGATTAGACATTTATATAACTTCTGAACTGTTCATCCCAATAAATCTAGCACCCACCTGACACCAAAAACAGTTTTAAGAGGATTTTTTATTGTAAGGTGTTGTTCTTTGCATTGAAGGATATTTAGAAGCATCGCTGGCCTCCACCCACTAGATGTCCATAGCACTCCCTACTTGCAACAATTTAAAAAATGTCTCCAGATTTTGGTTAATGTTCCCTGGCGGGCAAACTGGCTCCTGATTGAGAACAACTGCATAGTAAGGAAAGACTTCCCTGAACAATTTTTAAGTATTGATTTTTAGAAGATTAAAATAGAATTCTTCTCACCTAAAGTTTGAATTAAAGTGTTTTCTCATTTTCTTGTTCTGCAGTTTGAAGACATATATTAAAGAGTTTTAAAAACAAACAGATGGTGCATGTTCCCAGCCTCTTCCTGCTGCCCCATGGTTCAGTTATAAGCTTGCACTCCGGGCCTGAGAACCTGTGATGTCCTTGCCCTGGCTTGGCTGAGCACCTTGGGACTTCCTACCCTAGATCTGGTGCTGACTCAGGCTAATAGAGATTAACACCCTTTCTTATTTTGGAACCTCTTCTAAAACTTGTTAAAACTCTCTGAATAATAACAAAACCTTTTTTTTTTAATCCTCACCCAAGGATATTTTTTCCATTTTTTGTTCAGATAGTGTGAGAGGGAGAGAGAGAGAAACATCGATGTGAGAGAGACACATCGACTGGTTGCCTCCCACGTGACCCAACCAGGGCCGGGGACAAACCACAACCGAGGTATGTGCTCTTGAACACAATCAAACCTGTGACTCATTGGTCGGCAGGCCGACGCTCTACCACTGAGCCAAATGGGCCAGGGCAACAAAACCTTTTAACTGAAAATCATTTCTCAGAACAATCTAGTGAGTCAAGCCAGACAAGTATTATGAACCTGTCTACACTATCTAGATTCAAATTTCTAATCTTGTGGTGTTTCCATCCCACTACCACTGAAAAATATTACTATATTCTTCAGTATCATATTTTAAAATTAGATAATGACACTTTAGGGCTTTTGTTCATGCTTCTGAACCTATTTGCCACCATCATTTTCAACAGTAGAAACAGCCATTCTTGTTTGATTGCAGAAATGGGAAAATCTCAGTGAAAGTGGTTGGTAAAATCTTTGTCAGAGTCTCATAATGTAGAGACATTCATAAATTAAACCAATTCATTAATTAAGAATCAGTGAAATTAAAGAGCTAAAATGCATGCTGTCAAATTATTCACCCTATGGATCCATTTCTAATTGACAGCTGTCAGTCAGGCAACACTCTGGAGATACTCAACATCTCTAAGTCACACCAAGAGACAAGGTTAGTTGTCTCAATCTAGCATTAAACAATTCTAAAATGAAATGACTTCTTGGGAATGATATCAAGCAAAATGTGCAACTGGAACACAGAGCAATAAACAAGTACAGGTATTTCAAAAGATATTTTATACAAAATCAACGATTTTGCCCTAGGCAGAAGTGATCAGAAGCTATTACATCATTTTAGCAGAAAATGGTCAACCAAGTCCCATGGGGATTGTTGTGTTGCCTTTGAGGGATACAACAGAAACATAACAGAATTGTGATCCTCTCCAAAATTCATAGTGTGAAATTAAGGACAGGGTTAACAAACTCAATTCTTTATATCTATCTATCTATCTATCTATCTATCTATCTATCTATCTATCTATCATCTATCTATCTACATACCTATTTATCTAATCATGTTATGCAGTATTTAAGTGTGTTTTAATCATGTTTTTTTGTTTCTGTTTTCCTTGTTTAACTATACGCTCTCTGAAAACAGACAATGTCTTCATTATTTTTAAGTATTCATGCATTGGCCCGGGGCTCAGTCCATCATGTGTACCCTCCAATGGTCATTGTCTTAGTTTTTCTTTAGTGGTTGCATACCTGAGTTTTAGTTGAGTATATGGTTGCCTTAAATACAACATTCATAGCCTTGCTTACAGATGTATATCGCAAACTGGATATCAGCAGAATTGATACGTGCAAGTTCTGAATTAAGCCCTTAAAAGGAAGAAATGTGTTCTCTACTACACTTCCCTACCTCTTATTAGTTGGACGGGAACAAGATAGCAGGAACTGAAGCAGCCATTCTGGACAAGACAGAAGCTATGTACGGAGAATGACAGAGAACAAGGTAAAAGAAGACCAGATCCCTGTTGACTGAGAAGCCAACTAAAGTAATCAACCTAGAATTGCACAGAAGAGAGAAATAATCTACCACATTGTTTAAGCCACTGGTATTTCAGGGACCTTCAGCTGTGTACTAAATAATATGGGTAATAATCACTGAATGTTTCTCAAATAACCAGTACTCAAATTTTAGAAACTGAAGCATATTGGTAATAATCTATTACTTAGCTCTTTTGGTACTATTCTTTAAGACTTATACATCATGCATAAAATAATTCAAAATATCTTTATGCATAAAATATTTCACAATTTAAAATTAGGAGAAAAAGTGAATTTCAAAGAATTTACATATGCACCTGCCTCCACAGTTACCCAGCTTTCAAAATGAATTAAACTGAATTCTTAAAATTGGAACACTTACCTAATTCTGAATATTTTACTTACTTCTCTTCATCATGAAACATAAAAGAAGAAAAACAAACAAAAATGAATGTTTTAATTTTACTTGGTACCACTAAAAACTAACCTTTTTCATGAAGTCCACATAATTATTGTACTGCAGAGTTCCTGGGAGAAATTCTTCAGACTTCATAGGGAAATTAGAAATTATGATCTTTTCAAGAACATGCTTCAAGTCCTCAAGACTGCCTCCAGTAAGATCGGTGAAGAATGGAAGAAGAATTATAGCTTGACCCTGTGGAACAATGCAGACATATGAAATTGCAACAGTCATGGCTAACAGATCCTACAGAATAAATAAAATTGTTGCTTCTAAAGAGTTTGCAAACAAAACATTATGTCGATTGAAAAAAAGACGTCAGAATACCTTCTAGATTACATTAAAAAAACCAACCTGAACACAATGCTGTATCGTGGCTTCTACTCAGAGAAGTGAGCCAACTCAGGGCTATATACATGTAAATAAAAAGGACATTGTATGGTGATTCTGTATGTTATTTCTCCTAAAAATATAGAATCTAGTAGAAATATACTAGATAAGTTTTTTTTGTTTTTTTTTTTTTAAATCCTCACCCGAGGACATTTTTGCATTTATCTTCAGATAGAGTGGGAGGGAGAGAGGAGGGAAGAGAGAGAGAGAAACATCGATGTGAGAGAGACACATTGAGTGGTTGCCACCCACACGACCTCAACCAGGCCCGGGGACAAACTGCAACCGAGGTACGTGGCCTTAGCAGGAACTGAACCCGGGACACTCTGGTCCACAGGCCGACGCTCTAACCACTGAGCCAAACCGGCAAGGGCCTAGATAAGTTTTGAATGGAAAGAATATCTTGAATAACCTATGGGGTAATTTACATATATTCCTTGCAGAACTAACTACAAACTTCATACCAAGCTTCAAAGAAACTAGGTGTTGTTTCCTACATCCCTTGTGTGGCAGGTAAGTTTCCAGACGCTCTCCTCCTGAGAAATGAGAAACTTGCCCTGGCCAGTTTGGCTCAGCAGTTAGAGTGTTGGCCCGCAGACAACTGAGTCGAGGGTTCGATTCCGATCAAGGGCACGTACCTCAGTTGCAGTTCGTCCCTGTCCGTGGGTGCAGGAGGCAACCAGTCGGATATGGCTCTATCACATCGATGTTTCTCTCTGTCTCTCTCCCTCCCTCCCACTCTATCTGATAATAAGTAGAAAAATATCCTCAGGTGAGGAATAATAAAAAAAAGAGAAATGAGAAACTTGATTAATCACACAGACCGAAACATTCCAAAGAAAATCTTCATGATCCAGTAAAAAGATGACTTTTCATCAAGACCATATTTTATTAGAGTATAAAATGTAACTATTAAAGAACTTTAAAATTAAAATGTTCTTGACCCTAAAAAATTACCAAGATATTTCATATTACTTATTAATAGAAAAATGATTAAGTAAAAGTTTAAATTCTATCATTCATTAATACAGCAATTCTCAAAAAAGGCAATTTAAATCATCTACATGCAAAGACAAATGTTCATTCTCCTAAGTATGGTCATCTTTATGTGGTTATACTGATTGTTTGGGAGAGACACACTAAAGTATGTGCAGATCTGGTAACACAGTGCCATGGTTTCTCTCAAGGCAAAGGGTCGGAGTGACTGGATAGTTGAAACAAACAAGCCCACAGACAGATAGCTATTGAGGTTGGATAATAATTACATGGTGGTTCATTGTGCTAGCCTCTCTGCTTTTGAATTTTTTCTTTAATTTTCTTTATAAAAAATAGCAAACATCACAAATAAGCAAAAATATAAAATGGAAAAATAATGAAGAATGTAATCTGAAAAAAACATGTTTTTACTACTTACCTTTAAATGTAGACCCAACTTTGGATCAGCAAGTATACTAGTATATGCTGTAAAGACTTCAGGGAATGCACTGTGACTTGTATTAAAAGATACAGATGAATCGATCTAAAGCAGGGAAAATAAAAATGATACATTAGTATATCATGTCTATAATTTCCTTTAATAGCTTTCAAATTTTTAAATTTCAGAAATGACCTATAAATTTGTTCCTGAACTTCAACAATATTTCAGCAATTCTTGTTCCAAATACTTTAAAATTATCTGATAAGACAATGCATGTAAAGGTATGCTATGAAGACCAAGTATGAGAAATGATAATGAATTGAAATAATAGAAAAAGTATAAAGTGTAAGATAATCACCCATTGTCCAGTCAAGATGTTTTTTATTTATCAAACCTCAATTAAATTTTTAAAGATACAAGTTATAAAATCCAAAACAACACACACAATTTTATTTTTAAGGTCTCTCAAAATACCTGCAACATTTTTGCCAGTAAGGTCAGCACTGCCATTTTACTTTCAGGAGCAGAATCTTTGGCCCACCACACATCACACTTCCTCCAGTTCTGCAGAATTACAGTCACAAGTTTCAGTCCTTGGTGTTTCTGACTGGCCCGATCCCTGAAGCTCTGATCTAACATGCCATTCAAAACGGTGCTCACCTGAAACAATCGTGTGGTGATTGAAGAAAAACTCTTAACATCAAGACTAACATATACAACAAAATTTACTTTCATTTCAAAGCTATTCTTGGAAAATAAAGATGTCAATTTTATAATAGCTGTTAACTTCAGAACTCCTCAAATTTGAGAACAGCATTTTAACATGTAAATGTACTCCCATAAAAGTATAAATGTCTCATTTAACTCAAGGATCTCTGTTCAGTATAGGCAGTAAAATGTTTTTGAGAAAGTTGCTGAATAAGTTATTTTAAAACGTATCTGTTAATTTGTTAGTAGGAAGTAATGCTTAATATAGAAGGTATTTTCAGTAAATGGGGAGATGTACCAGTTAATAATTTATTAAATTACTAGAAAGGTCCCTCCAAAATGCCCACTCTTGTCATGTTATTCAACGTAGTCCTAGCCAGAGCAATTAGGCAAGGTAAAGAAATAAAAGGCTCAACTTCCAGTCAAGATGGCGGCGTAGGTAAATGTGGTATTGCGTCCTCCCACAACCACATCAAAGTTACAACTAAACTACAGAACAACCATCATTCAAAAACCGCCTGAAATCAAACTGAATGGAAGTCCTACAACTACAAAATTAAGGAAGCCGCATGGAGACTGCATACTGCTCTCCAGGTCCCTCCATGTCGTCTCAAAGGACAAGAGATCTTACAGTGGTGGGCGCCGGAGCTGAGTGCCCCCTCCAGCAGCAGCCATGGGCGCGAGGGAGCTAAGCGACACCCCAGCAGCAGCAGCTAAGTGAAATAAACCAATCAGAGGAAGACGGATACCACATGATCTCACTTATGTGTGGAATATGGTGAATGGGATGGGCTGATGAGCGGAACAGACCCAGAGACTTAGAAAGGAATGCAGTTCAGACTGACAAACCTGGGGCGGGGGGATTGGGAGGAGGGTGAGGGGGGGAATAGAAACATCTGTAACAAAAATAAATTAATCAATAAAAAAAAGAAAAGAAATAAAAGGCTCCAAATTGGAAAACAAGAGATAAAATTGTCACTAGTTGCAGATGACAATATTATATATAGAAAATCCTAAAAACTACACCAAAAAACCGATAAAACTAATGAACAAACTCAGCAAAGTTACAAGATATAAAATCAGTATACAAAAATTTGTTATATTTTTATATATTAATAAGAAACTTTCAGAAATAGAAATTAGGAAAATAATCTCATCTATAATTGCACCAAAGATATAAAATACCTATGAATAAATTTAACTAGGAAGTGAAAGATTTATCCATTGAAAACACTGATGAAAGAAATTTAAGATGAAAATAAATGGAAAGATATTCCATGTTCATGGATTGGAAAAATTAATATTGTTAAAGTGCCGATATTACCCAAAGCAATCTACAGATTCAATGCAATCCATATCAAAATTCCAATGGCATATTTTACAAAAATAGAACAAAGAGTTCTAAAATTTGTATGGAACCACAAAAGATCCCAAATAGCCAAAGCAATCTTGAGAAGAAGAATGAAGCTGGAGGCACCATGCTTCCTGACTTCCAACTATAACACAAAGTAATACTAATGAAAACAGAATGACATTGACATAAAACAGATATAAAGATCAATAAAACAGAATAGAGAGCCCAGAAATAAACACATGCAATACAGTCAATTAATTTACAACAGAGGAGGGACAGTCTCTTCAATAAATGGTGCTGGTAAAACTGGACAGTCACATGCAAAAGAATAAGACTAGACCACTATGATACCCTAAACACAAAAATTAACTCAAGGCTTGCAGTCAAGATGGAGGAGTGGGTAAATGTGGTAATCTCATCCTCTCAAACCACATCAAAATTACAACTAAAGTACAGAATGACCAGCATTGAGAACCTCCTGAAGTATAGCTAAACAGAAGTCCTATAACTAAGGATATACAGAAGAAGCCATGTTGAGACTGGTAGGAGGGGCGGAGATGCTGAACGAGCTGGTCTCACACCTATGTGTGGCAGTTAAAAATTGGGAGAGGTATTTAGTCTGTGGAGGTACCCCCTGAGGAGTGAGGGGTCCCAGGTTCACACCAGGCTCCTTAGGCCAGGGTTCCAGTGTCTGGGAGCGAAGTCCCCATAATTTCTGTCTATGAAAACCAGTGGAAATTGTGGCTGACTGAGACAGAGGGTTTTTGGTATCCCAGAAGTTCCTCTTAAAGGGCCCATGAATGGACTTACTCAATGACAGACTCACTCTCTGTGAACTCTAGTGCTGGGGCAATAACTCAAAAGGTGCCAGGGACATATGGGGAAGAACTAAATAGTCTGGCTTCAGGGTGAGGGCTGGAAGAGCATCTTTCTCCCAGACAGAAGTGCTGGGAGAGGCCATTGTTTCTTTGCTAAGCCTTCCCTCTGCTGATACAAGCCTGTGCCATATCTGAGTCTCCATCAACCTGGCTGACATTGTTCACCCCACCCTGGAGATTTCTTGAGACCTTGCCCCACCTAACTCACAGGTCTACCCAAGCCACTTCCAGTGGCTTCTCCACACAAATGACCTGTTTCAGCTCATGCTACAGACTTTCCTAAAATCTCTCAAAGGTTCAGAAACTCCAAGGAAGCATCATCAGGCCTCAGAGTGCCTCCTACCTCTTGCTAAGCACCCTCAACCCTGGCACTAGTGGCAGCCAGCCTCATTTCACAGCTTAGCCTCTCCCAGGCACCTTCAAGCCCAGCATCTCTCCCAGGCACCTTCAAGCCCAGCACAGGTGGCAACCATCTGCAGATCAGTTTGTAGCTCCTACCAAGTGACTCCTTTCAGGGCACAGACAGCAGCTTTGGCTTGCACCTCCATAGAGACCCCAGAACCAACACACCCAGTGGCCAGCTTCAAACCACACCAGAGCACCACACAACCACCTCCACAAATTACACACTCAAAGGGCAGACTCAGCAAGCACCAGAGCCCCACTAAAGCGAATACTGCTCTGTAGGGGAGCCCCTTTACAATAGCTCTTCCACTGCACTGGAAGGCCTCAAAAGCAATCAGCCTGAGGGTCAATCCCTCACATTGACATGACAACAGCAATCAAGACTTAACTACAACAGTATGGCACACACAACCCACCCAGTGACAAACCTACAGCATTGAGCTTAAGTGACCCGGAAGACAGTGCCACTGGGCCCAACAGGATACCTACTACATAGGACCCCTCTACCAAGACTGGAAGATAATAGCAGCTATACCTAATACACAGACACAAACACAGGGAAGCAGTCAAAATGAGGAGACAAAGAAACATGTCCCAAATGAAACAATAGAACAAAACTCCAGAAAAAGAACTAAACAAAATGGAAACATGTAACCTATACAGAATTTAAAACACTGGTTATAAATTTAATACATAACAACTAAGTAAGGTTCATACCAAGAAACTGAAGGGTATTAGAAAATCTATTAATAAAATACATTGCTCAGAAGGTCGAACTTTCTGAAAAATTATTAGTTAACAGTCAAATAATACTACTAAAAATTATTTGAAAAATTTGGAACAGAAAAAAATATTTTGGAATAATTTAATTCAAGATAACTACTTCAACAGTGAAATCCATTAATATTAGAAATACAACAAGAATTTTTCTCATTATAGTATAGTCATTCTTTGGAAAGCATTATAATATACAGTAAACTCTCAATTTTGCAGACCTCAATTTATGGACTCAGATTTAATGGACAAAATTTCCAGTCCATATGTCACATGTGAAAATTAATACCCTGCTAATTTTAAAATGTTTTTAACCAAGATTTGCTTATAATTAAGTTATCAAGTTATTTTGTTATTAATTCACTGTTATTTTAAACAAATTTTAACAAATAGGTGTTATGACACTAGTAATTTCACCAACATAAGTAAATATTATGTATCTACAACTATAGACTACATATTTAAATCCAAGAGTCACCACAGGTAAACAATGTTCATGAATGATTAGCACATGATCACACCACATCACATGCAGTAATTGGTTCTGTTGTCTTGTGGTGTGACTTTCAGCAGCAGTTTTAACACCTGCCAGCTGATGCACTAAGCCACGCCCCAGCCGTGTGCATTTGTTTACTCTCTTTTCTAGATCCATTTCAATACAAATTTAAAATTGCTGTAATACATATAGAAACCTTTTCTGTGAAATTAAACTTTTCATACGTACTTAATTTTAATCACCCAAATGTCTTTATATAACTGAAAATAGGTAAACTAATTCATCAATTTTTTAACATACGCATTCAGAAAAAGTTACAATCCTGAGTCAGTGAGTAAAATATGCATTAGAGAATAAATGTTTGCCCAACAGGTAACCATTTGGGGGGAAAAAGTAGTTTATACAGTGTTCTTTGTATTATTTATATTTGTTTTTAAAAAAAGAAACTATAAAAGTAACAGAATATATAGGCAGATTTAAAAGACAATATTGGGGTGGAGAATGACTTTCTCCAAAAGAAACAATAAAAAAGTTGAGTTTAACTATAAAAAAAAATTAAATACTTTTGTGTAGAAGAAAACACTCCAAGTGAGACTGAAAAGACAAATAGTCAGAGGGAAAAGTACTTTCTGCAAACATGATAGACAGGTCTATCATCCTTAATACACAAAAATCTCTTACATATTAATAAGAATGTATATCCCAACAGAAAAATGGAAAAAATACAGCATACATCAGAAATACTTTGGTTGCTTAAAAAAAAATTAGTGGGAGACCAAGATCAGTAGAGTTGGAGAATTGACATTAAACTTAAAAGATAAAAATACATAACAGAATTCTCACTAGTGAAATAACAAAATGTTTTTGCTATGGTACAAAGTGTTACAAACTTAAAGAGATCCTTGTATTATATACTAAACGTGATTCTAAATCTTCACTAAAGGTCTTTCTTTAAAAAAAAAAAAAAAGTATCCATACACTTAGCTATGCCTAGGATCCTCCGAGTCCCTCTGTCCAGAGATATTTATTCTGTCCAGAGAATCTCCAGTCTCCTCCAGTGGGGAAGAGTCAGTCCCCTGACCACAGGGGATGGCTAATCTTCAAGCAGTTCCCCTCTTTTCAGTTCCTCCTTCACATCCTGCTCTCTCTGTTCTCCAGTAGCCCGGGGTCTCTGTCGCCTGACCCCTCTCGGATTCTGCAGTAAGATCGACTGCCCATTTTTTCACTGCTATGGTCGGTCACACTGCAGCTTCCTTGGGCTCTGAAGTCTGTTGACAACAACTTGTGTTTTTGCCTTCCAGCTTCCTAAGTGTTGCCACTCTTGTCCTTTTTCTTTTCCTCTGTGTCCTTGAATACTGTACTTGTTTTTAACCCTGTTTGTCATTATAGAGGTGTCTGAGTTTGAGGTAAATACATATGGTTTTTATCCATCAACATCAACAGAAGTCTGAACAGTTTAAAAACTCAAATTGTTATATTTTCTGAGTGTTGTGAGTCTACTATAATTTTACTTCTAACTTTAAAAAATAAATTCCTAGTGTAATCTATCATAAAATATTCCCCTAAAATAGATAACAAGCACTATCTGGGAAAAAAGCTTAACTCAGTAGGGAACTGTTATACACTCTTCCTTTAAAATTGTCATTCTAATAGTTAATAGTTTTTGATTGTCTATAGACCAGGTTATAATTCAAAATTTTATAAGTTTAGCAAACTAGAGTCAACTGTGTATTAAATATTGATTTCAAAAGGTTCAATGTAAGGGGACAAAATGGGCTATAGTGCCCAGCCGGTGTGACTCAGTGTTTGAGCATCGACTCATGCACCAAGAGGTCACCGGTTTGATTCCTGGTCAGGGCACATGCCCAGGTTGTAGGCTAAATCTCCAGTGGGGGGCATGCATGAGGTGGCCAATCAATGTTCTCTCTCATCGATGCTTCTATCTCTCCCTCTCCCTTCCTCTCTATCTAAAATCAATAAAGAAAAAAAATTTTAATAAAAAAAAGGGCTATAGCAGGAACATGCAGGAAATGATACCAAAATGTACAGGACCAGCTCGAGGCTGGAGGAGAAACAAAGGCAGGCTTGGCCTCAGGATACGTCTATGAGCTCCAATGCCAAATCTTGACAAAAGTCATTATCCTACACAGCTATTCCTTATAAAATTAGACCCGAGCCCTGGCCAGTTTGGCACAGCGGACAGAGCGTCAGCCTGTGGGTTCAATTCCAGTCAAGAGCACGACGTAGCTAGGTTGTGGTTCATCCCTGGCCCTGGTTGGGGTCGTGCGGGAGGTGACCAGTCGATGTGTCTCTCTCACACTGATGTTTCTCCCTCTCTCCCTCCGACTCTATCTGAACAAATATGGAAAAATATCCTCAAGTGAGGATTAAAACAAAAAAATTTAGGCCTAGAGATTTTGGAAAAGTGAGATATTAGAAAAAATAATCAATGTTTCAACATCCATTATTAACTATTCTAAAAAGTTTTGTTTCCTTCGATTTTGTTTTTAAGCACTGGCAAGAGCTTTAAAACTTCCAGGAAAAAAATCTTATTTTGTTTTTAATAACCTATATCAGGAATACAAGCATTATATAAGAAAATAGACTTTACTTAAAGTAAAATTTCATTACCATTTTGGGATTATCCACAGATGATTTCATAAGCTCCAACACAGCAAGATCTAGATTTTTCAACAATTCAGTATTGATAGTTTCTGAGAACAAACTATAGAAATACTCTCCGTGGCAGAAGCTGACGATGCTTTTCTGGGAGCCTCTTGAGGATGGCATGGACAACACTGCTGTGTCCAGGAGCAGGCTCACAAGGCACTCACACTGAGGAGGAGAGAGAAAGGCGATGACAGGAGCACACGTCTCAGATGTCACAGAAAGAGTCCTTGGGTAGCTATTCACTTTGAAAGTGGAAAATCAATGACAGCCTGATATTTCAAGGTCTGGGTTCAAATTTGAATTGTATACATTTCAATGAGTCTCCATTTTCTAGGTTTCAATTTTGGAAAGAAATCTTCCCTGGCTCATGTTTCTCCCAAATTTCTAGACATGTTCCTGTTGCTTTGAGGAGAGAGTGTAGTAAAGGTGAGTATTTTTAGACAATTTAAGCATCTAATTTGTTTACATTAAGTGAACAAAGGAGCAAAGAGGTTTCTGCTACAGGAGCAAAGAAGATGGGTACAACGGAGTGAACACACAAGACTGGCTAACGGTCTCGGCTACAGCAGAGATTGTGTGAGGCCAGCTCTGCACAGCTCAAACAGAACGAAGACATTTGTGGGTGGTGCCTCTGCAATTATCCTTCAGGGGCTCTCCCAAATCAGCCATCTGAAGAATCACTAAGGATAGGGGAAGAGGTCACTATGTCAACACAGTTCAGCCTTATATTCACAAAATGTTCTCTGCCTAAAGTCCTTTTGGAAACAAAGAGGGATAGACTAAACCTCAATTTAAGGGAATACTGTTCTATTTCTTTAATTTAAAAAAAAAAAACCTTCTAGAAAGTCAGCTCATATAAATTAATTAGAGTACTTGGGCAGCTAAGAACTTAGTCAACTAAATTCCTGTTTTTAAAGACACAATGCACGTGAGTTATATATTTACGTTATTAGGATAGCATAGTTTTTCCTACCAGTCCTCCAAAAGCAAAGGCCAACTCCAGAAGTCCACCGGCCAGTCGCTTACAACTGGGGTCGAGGGAAGGCAGGCACTGCTGTTCACGTCCAGGTGCAATGCTTCCATAAACCAGGGAGAGCAGCTTTGCGCCAAAAGAATGACGCTGATCCACAGACTGAAATAAAATCAACACTGAAATATCCAGAAACAAAATATTTGACAGAAAAATACAATTTCATACCAATTATTAATTAAAAATTCCATGTTAGCTAACATTGACAACTGCCTTCCAACTGTAAGGAAACTTTTCACTCAGCTTTGCTTTCTGTCTGTATTTTTTATTGATGTTGCCTAGCCACAAGGGCACAGTAACAGTCCCTAAAGTTCTTCAGAAGGCTGCTGGAAATATTCAAATATCCTTGATTTTATGTTCATTTTATATTTACAAACTTTTATATTTACTTTCACATTTATATTCCTGGTAACATTTACATGTCTGGAGCAAGTATTTCTGTAATTCCCAGAATGCATAAAGGATGTTTAAAAAAGAAATAATAAATAGACTAGTTAGCTTAATGAAGCTAGTAAGAATGTAAAAACAAAACGTGCTTACCTGAGATGGTAATATAACATGCAAAAAACCAGCTTGATGAAGTTGTTTACAAGCTGACATGATAGAAGACAACTTGGCTCTATCCATGTGAGTATCAGGCCCATACAGATCAATGGCACAGAGCTCCTCAATGCTGGCCAAATGAGAAAAGCAAAAAGAAAACTAGATGAGTGCTGGTCTCATTAAATTATCAGGACATAATGAAAAATGTGTGTATTCTGTCATAAATGTATTGACTGACTAGTCGGCACTCAAATTCATTACACAAAACAAACACAGGCTAACACAAACAAGGGGCCCGTGAGCTAATCTAGCCGTGGAAATCAACACAAGGCTAAGCCACATGCAAGGCTTGTGCATCATAAGGAACAAGGAAGGCATTTGCTAAACAGATAATTTTCAAACAACGGATGAGATCCTCTGCTCCAAACACCCCACTGATAAGACTCTTTACTTGATCAAATGGAGCGAGAGCAGACACACACTCGGCTCCAGAACATGTTGCAACCTTGAACTCCACCGGAACATGGACCCTGAGCCTGATCCCAATGCCCACCTCTGTGCTGTTATCTTTTCCTTGAGGTGCATCTCTAGGATGTCTTTGTATGGGGACTTCTTTAGAGCTTTCATCAGTTTCACACAAACGTCAGGAAGGTGTTCCATAACATGGACATCACTGACATTGAAACCTATGCTCAAGGGCTCACATAGGGTTTTCACCAAGAGTTTCATAAGGTTTGTATTACACAGATATTTCTCAAGAAGCTGTAAAAGATAAGTTTAGAATAAAAACACATGTATTACGTAGTCAGGATTTAGATTTTCACAATAGTGTAAGGTCCATAAAGTTGGGAATTTTTGCCTCCGTAGGCCAAGGGTTGGCAAACTTTCTCTGTAAAGGGTCGGACAACAAATGTGCTTGGCTTTATGGGCCACGCGGTCTCTGCTGCAACTAATTAACAAACTGCAATGACAGCGTGAAAGCCGCCAGGAACAGTATGTGAACGAGAACCTGGGTGTGTTCCAATAAAACCTTCTCTTTTAAAATGTTTTATTTATTGATTTTAGAGAGAGGAGGGACAGGAGAGAAAGAGAGAGAAACATCAATTTATTATTCCACTTATTTATGCATTCATTAGTTGCTTCCTATATGTGCCCTGACCAGGGATTGAACCCACAACCTTGGCGTATTGGGACGACATTCTAATCAACTGAGCTACCTGGTCAGGGCTAAAACCTTCTTTTGAAGATCAGGCAGCAGGTGGGATTTGACCCAGGGACCATTAACCTGGGTTAGGTTAATGCTGTATCCGTAGGGCAGAACCTGGCATACAGTAGGCACTTAGTATATATTAACTAGATAGATTGACTGGAGTTTGTTTATATAGTAAGCCAGATAGATACATTTATAAATATTTTCTAATTCATGTTTCCTAAGATAGATGTTTAATTACAGTATAAAATGCAATATCCAATAAAAATTTAGAAAAATTATTTTTTATTTTATTCACACAATGAGCATCTGAAGTATATGCAAAGTTTTATTATTTTCAAGAACAGATAACTCTTACAGCAATGAAAAGTTCTAAGAAAGCCAAAACCACTTCTAATAGGTATTTTATATGTATTTTTCCGGTGTCAAGTGCTGTCCTCAAATTAACAGAGCAGCAGGAGTGACCCTACCTTCCAGCCTTCTGGGTAGATGCTGAGCAGGGTGGTGGTAAATTCCATAATCCGAACGACAATTGTGCATTTGCTATAATTATATCTTTCTTCTTCCTGTGGGCTGGGTCTGTCACCTGTTGCCCCAGTGCCAAAGCCCTTTTCAGCTGCCATAATATCATGCATAGCAATACTTTCTAAAAAGAAAGCCACCGCTTTCCAAAGTGAAGACTCTGTTTTAGTACCTAGAAAAAATTGCGTTAAAGTATCAACATTTGTTTTCTTCTAACTCCAATGAGGTTAATGTAAAATTTCTTCTTTGAAATGTTTTTTTAAATTGATTTTAGAAAGAGAGGAAGGGAGAGGGAGAGAGAGATAGAAACATTCATGAGAGAAACATCAACATCAATCAGCTGCCTCCTGCATGAGCCTGAAACCTGGCCATGTGCCCTGACCAGGAATCGAACCTGTGACCTATTTGTGCACAGGTTGATGCTCAAGCAGTGAGCCACACCAGCTGGGCAAAATGTCTTCTTTAAATATAGGCATGATGTAGTCAAAATTCAAAATTAAAAGAAGATGTTCAATAAAAGCTGAATAAAATGACACTCACTTCTTCTCATTTCAGAATTAAGATAACCCAAATAGAATTCAACTTTAAACTCATAGAGTAAGAACACATCTATGGAAGATTAATATGATCTTTTTTGAAGGGCAATTTGGCAAATCATACCAAAAGCTTTAAAAAAATGTATATGCCAATTTCCATCAAATGTTGAGAAGTTAACATGCTTTGATCCAGCACTGAAATTTTATCCTAGTGAAATCATGGCAGAATTGTGAAGATGTATTTATAGGAATGTTCATTTTAGCACTGTTCTTAATAATGAGAAAATAGAAACAACCTAAATGTCCTTCAAAAGGGCAACAGAGAGACCAATTATGGTTTTCATCTTCAAACAGGTGTATTATGGAATCAATTTCAGATCACCTCCCAAATGAACTTTTCATAAAACTCATCTATCTGGCCCAGCCTGTGTGGCTCAGTAGTTGGGCATCGACCCACATACCAAGAGATCACTGGTTCGATTCCTGGTCAGGGCATGTGCCCAGATTTCGGACTTGATTCCCAGAGTGGGGCGAGAGGGAGGCAGATAGATTTCATGATTTTCTTTCATCGATGTTTCTATCTCTCTCTCCCTCTCCCTTCCTTTCTCTCTAAAAATCAATAAAAAACGAATTTATCTGAAGATACGACTGTGCTTTGCTCCTTTCTCATCTCCACCTCTCTTATAATTGCCCTTCTCCTGTTAACAAAAAAAACACAGATACACATTTCTCCTCTTCTCAAACTTACCGTGGTTTATTATCTCAGAGCATCAAGACCTTCGGAGCCCCAAAGCAGCAATTTAAAACAGTGATACCCGTGTTGAAAGAATGAGTAAAGGTAATGACTGAGTAAGAAATCCTTTTATAAGTCTGATGGTTTCCCATTCTTGTTTTCATAAAATTTAAGGAAAATTAATGAAACTGTCAAATCATTTAAAACAATTTTGATGACACCCTGGCCAGTTTGGCTTAGCGGTTAGAGCATCAGCCTATGGACCAGGGTGTCCCGGGTTCAATTCCAGCCAAGGGCATGGACCTCGGTTGCAGTTCATCTCTGGCCCCGGTTGGGATTGTGCGGGTGGCAACCAATTGATGTGTCTCTCTTACATCGATGTTTCTCTCTCTCCCTCCCACTCTGTCTGAAGGTAAATGTAAAAATATCCTCAGGTGAGGATTAAAAAATAAATAAATCTATAACTTTAAAAAATAATAATAATAATAATTTTGATCACAGGTCACTATGTATTCAAAGAATTGAGAGAAAATACATTAAGAATTACATTCTCAAATATCAACTATTCTTGTTGTTGATGATAAACTTTACTTTTTAACCTTTTTTTCCTTTTTACTGAATTTATTGGGGTGACACTGGTTAACAATGTTACACAGGTTTCAGGTGCACAGTTCCACAGCACAGCATCATCTTTACAGTGAAATAAATACCAACTATTTTTTACTACAGCAGACCACGAGCTGTATGACACATTCCAACCGATACGTTAGATGTGGGAAAAACGGGCATTTTAGAATTATTCAAATATGGCACTTGTCTACGCGAACAAGTTGTCTTAGTACTAAAATCTAAACAAACCAAAAATAGAATTCTAACCATATAATTTTACTTTTTATGTCTAATAATTATAAAAATGTTTATTATGTTTATGTTGTTGTGGTGATAATGAATGTAATGTGCCCTAATAACAGATGTAATGATAACTCAACACAGAAAAAACAAATAAACCCTTTGTTTCAAAAACATAAGTAGGATTATACATAAAAACATAATACTTTAAAATAAAAATAAAAAGGTAAGGAGTATAGAATAGTAATAATAATTCAGGGACTTTGCAAAATTTCCAGTAAAGAAACTGTATTTTAAAGCTGATGATGTTGAATATAAAACTACTATGTCATTTAGGTTCCATTGAGTACATTTTTAAGTTTCTTTCTAAAAAGCAAATTACAGTAAAGCATGTATAATCATCCATTAACAAAAAAATGAAAATTAGAAATATTATATATATATAATATAACATGAAGTCTAGAAAAATAAACACTAGACTGCTATAATGTCTATCACTAGGAAATGCAATTAGGAGAGAGGTTTTGCATATTTTCTATGCTTTTTTTCCTTGTTTAAATTTTCAAAATTAGGATATATGAGAGTTCTTAAAACAATAAATTTAAGGTACTATTTATTGGCAACTGAACAGCTATTGCTGTTTTTAAGTTTCACAGATTTTTGACCTATCATTCTGAGAATCTCATGCTAAAGAGTCAGACTTCCTCAGAATGGCATTAAATCTGTTTTCCTGAACCCTAACAGATGTGTGTACACACCCATTATACATTCCCCACTATGCCTGGCTCTACCATCCTCAAACCAGAAGGAAAATAACACGGTTCCTGTCTCCCGAATTCCTGTAATACGAACTTCACCTCTGAGAAAATTAAAGAGAGAACGGTAGTTCCTTTACTCAGCTACTACCACCACTACAGTAGATTCTCCGCCTATATTAAAATAACAGAACATGTCTGAGGTTCTCTCGAGAGGATTTAAGTGCAATCTCAGAAGACTAACACGTGCCTGCTCAGAGAACCAGGAAGCAGTGAGCACATCTATCAGCCAACAGTCAGCTCCAAATGCTCTACCCTAGGAGCAGTATCCCTCCCAAAAGCCATCTCCTGCTCTCACAGGTCCCACTTACGTCACCAGAAGAATGGAGCCTGCCTACCTTCTTCTTCCCACCATGCGAACAAGGTTATTACCTACTATAATAACAATGCTTAAGGAATTTAAAGAAAGAAGAAGAAAAGCAAAGACACTCTATACAGAAACAGGAAACATGAGCATAAATCCTCAAATCAGGAAGAAATCTTTTAATGTAGTACTTCAAAAGGTAAATGTTATAAAAGGGTCAAGAACCTATGGACAGTGCACAAAGGGCAGGTTTCTGCAGCCTCTGTTGTGCCATCTGCACTCACACACTCATTGTGAGATGAAGAAGGCAGGTAAAGCTCCATACAGCACTAAATAAATGATATGTTATCACCACAGTTACTGTTATTTTGCAACAGCAGCAAACTGTCTAATTAAAAACCCCACTGATCTTTTCCCCAGAAAGACTCCTGGCAGAACTGAACAACATTAACTTAAGGGGTAAGTTCTACGTACCCAGGACCTCGGATGCGTCAACGGTTCTCTCCTCAATGAACGTGTTGTAGCACTCCAGCGCCGCCAGAAGCATGTCCATCCACTGCAGGGCGGCTCTCAGACTGAACGGCCCTTGCAAGTGGAAGAGGGTGGGCTGAGCAAGGATGCCTGACTGCTGATCACAACCTCCTCCTCCCCCTTCAAACGTGTTTATGAGAAAGGAAGCATCTTTTTCCTTCATAATATCTTTCAGCCATAAAGAAGGGGATCTGTTGCCTTAAAAAAGAAACAAGATTAAACACACATATAAATAACTGTCATATAATTAAAATTACTTCATCTAATCACTCTTTCTAATTAGAAATGGCATCCCCCAATAACAAATAACAAAAAATATAAAAAATGTCATGAGAACAGAACAAGACTGGCACTGTACAATATTTCAAACACAGCTTTCCATAAATGTCCCACATAAACAATCTACCAGAGCAGTAAGATTTCAAAATGACACAGGGTTGTCTTTTTTAACTATAGTACTCACAGCTTGTTTCACTATGATTACTGCCAAGAAGTATTTCCATCAAAAGCCATTCTCTTCAGTTTCTTTAAACATTATAAAAATAGTTGGACACCATTTGAATAGCTATAAACTTCAAGTCTTTTCCTTTGCCTTTTTTCTTAAATATTATTATTCTTTTTTAAAAGAAAAAAATTTTTGCCCTGGCCAGTTTGGCTCAGCAGTTAGAGCATTGGCCCACGGACCAGAGAGTCCCAGGTTCGGTTCCGCTAAGGGCATGCACTTCGGTTGCAGTTTGTCCCCGGTCCCAGTTGGGGTCGTGCGGGTGGCAATCACTCGATGTGTCTCTCTCACATCGACATTTCTCCCTTTCTCTCTCTCTCTTCCTCCCTCTCTCCCTCCTGCTCTATCTGAAGATAAATGGAAAAATATCCTCGGGTGAGGATTATCTCACCCGACTCATTGGTCCGCGGGCCGATGCTCTAACCACTGAGCGACCCAGCCAGGGCTTATTATTCCTTTTTAATAAAATAATTTAAGGAATAAACACACAAAAAACACTGTGACTCTTAAGTTCCTATCCTGGCTGTGCTACCTCTCAGCTGTAGGGACCTGGCCTCTATTGTGTCTCAGTTTACTTAAACATAAATGAGAATCATAACAGTATTTACCTCTGACGTTATTACAAAGATTAAATGAATTAAAGTAGTTAATTTTTTAAAATTGCTTAGAATAGTGTCTATCGTACAGTAAGTGTTGTGTTTGTCAAATAAGAGTCAAACGATCTGCTGGTAAAAAGATATTTCTTTTGAGTATTAATTATTTCTAAATTAAAGAAAAAAATAAAATTGTATTTTGTATTCTCTAACATGAAAGGCTATGAAAAGTCAAATCATTTCGAGTCTGATGAAGTTAGTGAAGAATCCAAAACAGTAATGTAAATCTGATGTATTAAGAAACAGTTTTTCTATTTTGTCAAAAAATACCTATCACAAGTTGTATAAGTAAAAGATTAATAGTACGTTTTCAGGTTTTCTTTTAGAAAGAAGTATTAAACCGTTCTATTATTTTCACTAAGAAAAGACATAGAAAATAAAATTATAATAATGAGTGAAAATAAGATACTTAAATTGTACATCAAGTGCTAGCGCAAAGGATAGAAAGTATAGAACTAAAGGACCCAACAAGACAGCTCCAGAGAAGAAAGAAGACAAGAGAACATGAGTAAGAGAGACAAGCCTGAGAAAAATGGAACAGCACATCTGGAGAGCTTGGGACCTTCCCAGCTCTCTACTCTTTTTCATGATCCTCCTCATGACTGTGGCTGTCTGCCCTTCTGCCTTTCTGTACATGCGCCCATTCACTGAGTCTCAGCATCCAGAAGGCCCTGTTACTACATTCCACTGATCTGGGTGTTGATGTGTCCAGCACCCCACTCATAGTGCAGGACCTCAGGACACAGGAACTCTGATCTAAAGGGATGCTTAGCACTGTCCCTTCAAAACCACTGGAGGAGAAGATAGAGAGGAGAGAGGCAGATGCACCATGAGAGGACACAGAAGAGGTAAGTCAAGGAATGCTTATTAATTTCATAAAACTGTATGTTGGTAGCAGGAAAGTTCACATACTTGGCATCCTTAGTTTAACAAAAACAATTCTGAGAGGTAGAGCTCATTTATTTCATTGAAAATATACGAGGTCCCTATTAGAGGTGATTGAGAACAGCAATAGAAATGCCTGGGATCAGTCAAGTTGACATCACTAGAAATCATATGGGCCACAGAGAGCCAAACATGAAGTAGCGTGTGCCAATGAGTAGTTCTACCTATATAATATTTGGGCCTCAGATTCCTTTAAAAATCATGAAAACATGCCCCACCCCTCCACCCATCCACTCTTCACTGCCTTTACAGGATTGGTGTAAGTATGATTTAACATCTAAAACAAACTTTAACTAAAAGCAAATGTAAAATAACAAACAATTCTCTAAATTAAAAATATAAACATATGTTTCTACTATATAAAGTTATAGTCCAGTAGGTAAATATATACTTTATATTTGTATACCATATATAATATATAGTATGAATACAATTATAATATATAGTATATAACATTACACTATATCCCATAATATAAAGTAATACAGAATCCTTCTAAGTTTTAAAAGTACATGAAGTATTTTTTACCTCTTCATCCATGAAGAAAAAGCCCCAAAGTACTCCACCCTATTTTCTAAAGAGAACTACTCTCTATTATGATTTGCAGTGCACGGCCACCTCTCTTACCCAGATGTACATGCCAGGGCACGTACTGATTCTCAACCAGTACACAGTGCACTCCAAGGGTAAGCCAGGCCTGGGTCTGTCCTGAGGCACAGCTTTCCCATGCCAAAGCTACCAAACCTGGGGTTGAACTTACTGGGGAAAATAGAACAATAGATTTATTCCTGAGAAGCTTAGTAATTATTTCGACTCTGTAAGTACAGTTTAATGGTTTAGTGCCATAATTACTGAGAAGCACAGGTCCACTTCTTTCCTTTAGTATCACAATGACTTGAGATTATTTAGAATTAGGAGACTAGCAATTTCTTATTGATTACATATTGAAATAAGATAACTGCTTTATTTCATTAACTATTTAAAAATTTAAATCTTAAGTAAATATCATGTTAACAACTGCAATGCTAATCTAACTCTTCTTTATTTCTTTTCAATGGGATGGAAGAGCAAAAATGCAGTGGAATAAAAAAAGATACCAGGGAATTCTAAATTTACTTCCTCTGTGCTATCTGACTAACATCAAAACAGCATTTTTCTTTCCTTCTCTACATCTTTGAGAAATGTACAGCCATAATTTATCACTTGTCATACAACTGATCTGTAATGATTACTAAACATACTTACTTGAAACATATCATTTGTTACATTCATCTAAATAATGGAAAGAACACATTTTAAATAAGTACGCATCTCTAAACTACTAGTAAAGCAAAACCCATCAGCTATAGAGCATACAGATGCACCATACCTGGTAATAAAGGAACAAATTTATAAAACAGTTCTATGGATTTATGTCGACATTCGGTCTGGGGCCTCCCACAATTGGCTAAAAGCCACTGGACCATATCCAATAAACACAATGATGCTGCAGGTGGAAATCCTCTAGATAGAGATAACACACATTATATAATATGCAACCTAATATTTAGCATTTAACTGACTCAAGACTCTAGATGTCAAAAACTCAATTTTGCCACACTGATAGATGTAGAAACCTCATTAAAAGGCATTCAATGTATTTTTAATGTATTTTCATTAGAATACAATAAAAATGTCACAGGTGGTTAAATAGCCCTAAGTGCTACTTATCTTCTTTTTTTTCCCCAGGGAAAAATTTAAAAGCATTTCTTAAGCCCTGGCCCGTTTGGCTCAGCGGTTAGAGCGGTTAGAGCGTCGTTTCCCACTAGGGGCGCGTACCTCGGTTGCGGTTTGTCCCCGGCCCCTGGTGGGTCGTGCAGGAGGCAGCCACTCGATGTGTCCTTTTCACGTCGATGTTTCTCTCTCTCTCTCTCTCTTCCTCTCTCTCCCTCCCACTCTATCTGAACAAAAAAAGTGGAGGAGTGTCCTCGGGTGAGGATAAAAAAAAAAACAGCACCAAGTATTTTCACGGTTCCTTTACACTGTACTTAAAACAAAAGGGTGTTTAAGATCTAAAGCAGTGCTCTTCAAGTTGTGGTCACTGGACTAGCTGCCTCAGTATTATCAGTAAATGTGGCAGAAATGCAAATTCTAGGCCCCACCTCAGACCTAATGAAAAGATTCTGAGGGCAGGGTCCAGCTACCGGCTCTGTATTGTGATACATGCTCAAGTCTGAGAAGCCATGATTTAAAGAGATATAAGTTAATGGTAGAATCTGGAACAATACATTTTAAAACAGAGGACGTATTCATATCCAGTCTGCATGGGCCGGTGCTTATACAGAGTAGCAGCCACCAGCAGACACCCGAGTGCCCTGCACAGATGCAGAGGGGCGAATGCGTGGCACACCCCATCCTGTCTGAGAAGGAGACCAGCTGGGATGGAAATGGAAGCAAAGACCAGAATCCAGTCAATTACCCAGCCTTGGTTGTGAGCAGCTTCATCTCAAAATCCTACTATTTCAATGTTTCAGTTCTTACAGTTCAAATTTATTCCAAAATAGTTCATGTATATTCTAGTCAAATAATTCCACATCAAATTAGTATTCAAATTAGTGCAGGTAAAATAAATTATGTTACAAAACTAATTTTCAAATTGTATTCACTGTCCCAACCAAAATCAAATATATACCTTAAGCCGAGCAATTTCAAACATAAAGCTTTTTAATGTCTTTGGAAAATTGATTCTTCATATTTCCACACATTCCTCCCAAATGCTTCTTTATTAACTGAGAATTAGTTTTATGTTGGGGAAAAAAATGAGAAACGAAGCAATATCACCTACCGTGGACAACGTCGTCTTTTTGCTTCATTTAAAGAAACATGCTTCTTTTCAATGATGCGCCTTAGGTGATCAATGGCATCCTGACACTGTTGCACTGTACCTATTCTCAAGTACAAAAATATATTTCCAAAGAAGATAAATGCTATTAATAAATTAGTATTATCATTTTATCGGTGTAGTTTTTAACTAGAGGTAATTTTACAATAGAGTTAGTATTTTTTCATCCCTCAGAATATAAACATTAAATAAATGACTTACATTGCATGTCCAAAACGAAGACCCAAACCCAGATGGACAATAATGTGGTGATTTCAGAGGTGGAGGGGGATGGGTGGAAGTGGAAGAGTGCATAGAGGGTATAAAAGGTGATGAAAAAAATAAAATAAAATAAAAACAAAAGCGAAAAAAAGAATGCAAGATAGTATGGTGTGCACACACACACACAGCAATACCACACCCAGTTAGAAACTGCCCACCTGCCTTCAGCTGACCAAAGCACAGCCTCATGTACTGGATTTGAGATTGAAGAGACTTTGGATGTTTTACACAACCCACATACCATGCAAGGGCCTGTGTATCTCAATTTAAGTATTTTATTTAGGGGGTATAACTTGACCTCCCTTTCTTATGTAGGTTAAACTATATTATAGCTTAATAATACCACCACTGTAGAAGAACAGAAATAAAATAGTAAAACCATCCACAGATCTCTACCATTATTTAGGAAAAGAACCTTACACAACTTATTTTAACCCGTTACCAAGAAAAAGTTCCCTTTCTATGCTTTTTAAATATGGCAGTGATGTTTTAAAGAGCCAAGTTTCACTTCTTGAAAAAAGTAATTTATATAAGATATAAAGATAAAGAAAGCAACAATAAACTATATTAGGGCAAGGACTAAATTTTAAGCATTTTTGCCCATAGCAGGGTATCAACATGAAAGATATAACAGAGCTCAACCTGTCTTAAAAAACAAACAAACAGGAAACCCAAATTTGGATAAATGAAAGAGAAATTCTGCCACCACGCAGGCATGTGACCTAGATCAGCTGCTTACGTTCTCTGGGCCCCTGGGCCCTGACTGGTGTGCAGACTGGATGGAGAGATCTCTAGGAAGTCTTCCAGCTCAAAAATTCCATGATGTTCCTAACTGCTTCTGTACAGAAGTTAACTGTAAAGACTATCATTTATTATTCTCTTAGCTACTTCAGTTTATTCATGACTTAATTTTTTTATTTCTTAATTATGGCCTAAAGATCTTTATCACAATCTTGTAATGACACCTATGTTCTCCTTTCTAAATTATCATTAGTGAGTTCGGAGACATTGACCACATCTCAGTGGCTATTACATCCAGCTTTCTTCACATTGTACAATCCATACACTTTCACATTCTGTGTCATCATAGCAACTGGTTGGCTTCACTGAACTCATAATAAAATGGTCCCAACTGCCCTGAGTGGGATCTCCGACCAATCAGGGGTGAACCTCAGTGGGCACCAGGGGTACATGGTGAGTCTCAGAGAAGGAGGGCATGATGGACTCTTTTACAAACTAGAATTGAGACACCAGAGGGGTATATGTCCTCTTCACACTTGTCACCCTAAACGGGAGACGTGAGAAAAGCACACCACCTTGTGACAGAAGTAGCTGAGGCTTCACTCCTGAGTGAAAACGCTCTTAAGGCTTGTAAGGCAAACTGAATTGGCACAGAGAAGCCCAGGAGACCTACCTAAGGATTTCTCATCTGTGTGTGCTAAGGCCAGACTTTCCACATATATGACCAAGGACTCAAATACGAACTGTTCCACCAGAGACTCTTCTTCCCTATAAAATAAAGAATACCAATTTTCACATAAGAAAACAATAAAGCAGAAGTGACGAGGACAAAAAAGTAATGCTATTAAACAATACATACATTAATTAAATGTGTTAGTAAAAATGGCTCAAATGGACTTCCGGTCAAGAAGGCGGCGTAGGTAAACGCGGCATCGTGTCCTCCCACACCTACATCAAAGTTACAACTAAACTACAGAACAACCATCCTTCAGAACCGCCTGACACCGAGCTGAAGGGAAGTCCTACAACTACGAGATTAAAGCAGCCGCCACACGGAGACTGGGAGGAGGGCGGAGGAGGACGGGCTGGTCCCACACCCATGTGTGGCGGATAAAAATCAGGGGGACACCTCGGCTGGGAAGGTCCTCCCTGAGGAGTGAGGGGTCCCCATCCCACACCAGGCGCCCAGCTCAGGGTTCCAGTGCCAGAAAGAGAATCCCCATCACTTCTGGCTATAAAACCAGCAGGAACTGAGGCTGAGGGAGGCTGAGGCTGCTGGAGCCCCGGGCGGCTCCCCTTAAAGGGCCCGCGCAAGGACTTACTCGGACTCACACCCTCCAGGCTCCAGCGTTGGGGAGGCAGCTTGAAAGGCACCAAAGACATATGGGGAAAAACTGAGTTGTTTGGCATTGGGGCGAGGGCTGGAGAGACAGCTTTCTCCTGGACAGATGTGCTGTCAGAGGCCTTTGTTCCTTTGGTGAGCCCTTCCCCCACAGGGCAGGCAGACGACTGCCATATCTGGGATTCCAGCAACCTGGCTCACACTGTTTGCCCAGCCCTGGTGATTCCCTGAGGCCCCACCCCACCCATCTTTCAGGCCCACCCAAGCTGTTGCCAGTTGCTTTACCACAGGATTGGCTTGTCATGGATCCTGCTTCAGGTTTTCCAGAATTCTCTCAAACAAGCAGCATCTGGTCTCAGCGAGCCCCATACCTCTCCTTAAGTGGCCCCAGGCCTGGCACTGGAAGCAGCCAGCCAGGGTTCACAACACCCAGCACAAGAAGCAGCCATCTGCAGATCACTTTGTAGCTTATGCCTGGTGGCCCTGGGTAGAACACAGGCAGTGGCTGACCTGGCCCCAGAGCCAGCACACCCAGTGAACAGCTTCAGACCACATCAAAACACTACCACCCAACCACCTCCACAAGTGACACACTCAAGGAATGGACTCAGTGGGTACCAGAGCCTTGCTGAAGTAAGTCTTGCTCTGTGTGGTGGGCCCCTGCACAGCTGATCACCCAAGGTAGTCAGAGTTCGGTGAATAGTAGGCACAGCCAGTCCTTGCAGCTGATCAGCCTGAGTAAAACCCTCTCAATGATGTCCCAACAGCAATCAAGACTCAATTACAACAGAAGGGTGTAAATTCCACCGAGGGGTGCACCTCGAGGGCCCAGCTGGAAGATCAGGGAGGCTGTGCCACTGGACCCTACAGGATACCTACTACAATAGGCCACCCTAGGAAGCGCAGGAGACATAGCAACTCTACCTAATACATAGAAACAAACACAGGGAGGCAGCCAAAATGAGGAGACAAAGAAACAGGTCCCAAATGAAAGAAAAGAACAAAACTCCAGGAAAAGAACTAAGCAAAACAGAGATAAACAACCTAACAGATGCAGAGTTCAAAACACTGCTTATCAGGATGCTCAATGAACTTAATGAGAACCTCAGTGAACTTAGGGAGGGCCTCAAGAGCATAAAAAAGGACCAGTCAGAAATGAAGGATGCACAGTTAGAAATGAAGGAGGCACTAACTGAAATAAAGAACAATTTACACAGATTCAATAGTAGAGCAGGTAAAGCCAAGAAGCAAACCATCGATTTGGAATATAAGGAAGCAAAAAACGCCCAATCAGAACAGCAAAAAGAAAAAAGAATCAAAAAAAATAAGGATAGTGTAAGGAGCCTCTGGGACAACTTCAAGTGTACCAACATTCACATCTTGGGGGTGCCAGAAAGAAAAGAGAGAGAACAAGAAATTGAAACCTATTTGAAACAATAATGGCAGAAAACTTCCCGAACTTGGTGAAGGAAACAGACATACAAGTCCAAGAAGCACAGAGAGTCCCAAACAAGATGAACCCCAAGAGGCCAAAACCAAGACACATCATCATCAAAATGCAAAAGGTTCAAGACAAAGAGAGAATCTTAAAAGCAGCAAGAGAAAAGAAGTTAGTTGCTTACAAGGGAGTTCCCATAAGACTATCAGCGATTTCTCAAAAGAAATTTGCAGGCCAGAAGGGAGTGGCAAGAAATATTCAGAGTGAAGAAAAGCAAGAACCTACAACCAAGATTACTCTATCTTGCAAAGCTGTCATTTAGAATCAATGGCCACATAAAGAGTTTCCCAGACAAGAAAAAGCTAGAGTTCATCACCACCAAATCATTATTATATGAAATGCTGAAGGGTCTTCTTGAAGAAAAAGATTAAAAAACATGAACAAACAAAATGACAATAAATACATATCTATCAACAATTGAACCTACCAACAAAATGAACAAGCAGAACAGAAACATTCTCATAGATAGAGAAAACATTTTGTTGGTTGCCAGATGGGAGGGGGGTTGGAGGAATGGATGAAATAGATGAAGGGATTAAGAAGTACAAATTGTTTGTTAGACTGAAAAACCTCAAAGGGAAGGGGGATAAGGAGTAGGAAGAAATGGGGAAAGGCAGGAGGGGCGGGAGCAGGGAGGAGGGGGTCAATAGGAGGAAAAAGAGGAACATCTGTAATATTAGGGGGACCTGAAAGTAATGTCGTGTTTTTACGACATTAATTCAAACAGATGAATTTTTAACAAGTTTTTATTTTTAATCACTGATGTAATCACCCTCGTTATCAACAACCTTTTGCCATCTAGTGTGCAAATTTTCAATGCCAGATCGATAAAAATCAATTGGTTTTTGAGCAAAATATCTGGAGATGGCATTTTGGACATCTTCCAAATTTTCAAATTTTTTGCCACTTAGAAAATGTTGTAGCGATCGGAATAAATGGAAATCCGATGGCGCAATATCGGGCGAGTATGGTGGGTGAGGCAATACCTCCCACCCCAATTCATTAATTTTTTCCAGGGTTCGTCTTGCGCAGTGCAGTCTTGCATTATCATGTTGCAGAATAACGCCTTTTCTGGTGACAATCGCTGGGCACTTTTCAATTAAAGATTGATTTACTCGATCCAATTGTTCACAGTAAAGGTCTGCATTCAGTTTGTCCAAGTTGCAGCACTTCAAAATGAATGACCCCACGAATACTCCACCAAACACACAAAAGTGCCTTTTTGGGGTGTAAACCTGGCTTAGCTGTACTTCGTGGCGATTCATTCGGAGAGAGCCACTGCCTTTTGCGTTTTGGATTATCACAGAGGATCCATTTTTCAACTCCAGTGATCAAGCGATCAAAAAACGCTTCTGTATTGTGCCGCTGAAGCAATAAGTTGCATGTGGTGGACCGGTTAGCTTTGTTTTCTTTGGACAGATTATGCGGGACCCAAACACCTGCTCTGCTTACTGTACCAATCTGTTGCAAATGTTCTTGGATGGTCAACCAAGGTTGGTTAAGAGTGTTTGACAGTTCCTTGATTGACTGACACGGATTTGCTTCCACTTCTGCCCTTAACATGTCATTACTTTAACGACATTACTTTCTGGTCCCCCTAGTACTTGTCAAAGAAGAAGACTTCCCAAAGATTACATAAACCAAAAAAGGCAGCACTACCGTTTCCTCTGTACACAAAGAACCCCTCCCTCCTCCTCTTCTATCTGCAGTTGCTCAGAACACATAACCTTAGAGCTGCTGTTCTGACCACACTTCCACACATACCATTAAAATTAAATGTAGTACAAAAGAAGATCTGACACCGCATCCACATTCTTTCAAAATAAAGGAATTTTAAAAGCTTTCAACCTATCCAAAAATAAGTTAAAACACCAAGAGTTAACTCTAAGCTTTTCACAAACATATCCAGTACAAGCAAATAATTAATTCACTCAGCAATGTCCATGGACCACCTACTGATACATAAACTCACAGGCTGGCCAAGGACAGAAGCCATATCTCTCACTGAAAAATATGTTCCTCAATAACACAGGACAGGTCTGGGCACTAAGTGTCATAGGAGTTCAGAGAAAACTAGAGTTCCAGTGTGGGAAGCAGTGCTGGGTCACTGTGCACCTGCTGGGAAGGAGCACTTTCCTGTAACAAACGAAACCAGAGAGTGGCGCTGGAGAACGGGGAAGACTTAGAATAAGAATTGCAAACTAGTATTTGGTTTGGCAGAAATATCACCCAAATCTGTTTTTTAATGTGAATAGTTCCATAAGGTACACATCTCCCCAGTATTGAACACCCAAATATCTGACACTGAAAATAAAGGTTTGGGCAAAGACATGGTGGGGAGATGGGGGGGGGTAAAACACAGGAGTCAGCAAGCAAACTTCCAATACTAGAAGGTGCATTTGGAAGAACAATTTGTGATGGCAATGCAAAAGTTGGAATTGAAATGTAGAGGTCTTCAAAGGTCAGGCTCAGTACAAGTGTTTTTATCTTAGACAGCAAAACCAGTTAAAGTAGGTAGATAGAAAAATGACATGATAAACTGATACTCTAAAATTGGGCTCTCCAAAGGTGTGCAAAACAGTTCATTATCCTGCAGAAAGGAAACACTAGAACATTATATTATGCAACATGTAAGATCTCAAAACAGTGATCTCTCAGGTACCTTTTCTCAAAGAACCACTAAGAATGTGGTCCAACAACTGAAGAGAAAAGGAAATAGAAGACCAAACAAGGATAAAGGGAACATCCAAGAAGAATGTCAAGGAGATCCAGACAAGAAAGCCAAGCAGGGACCCAAAAGCAGACTTGTTGACAGCTGTCTCCACAAGGATACCACAGTATGGGTTTTTCGTCCTAGAGAGAACAGCCAGGTAAGCCTAACCCACATTCTTCTGATTGGGAATCCGGCCCAACTACCAGGCCTACCGTGACCATGTACTTGGAAGTTTTTCTCCTGTTCATGTTGAGCCTGGATCAGTTGACAGTGCTGATTTATCCCACAGAGAATCATGCTGTGACCTGCTCCTGATAGACAGGGGTAGGACACTGGGAACTGAGAAGCAGAAATTAAAGGGCAGTCCAACCCTCTGAAGATATTTCCCCCAGGTGTTAATTGCTGGTCTACTTCACACCATTTCTGGACAGCTCTGCTTCCCTGGACCTTGTGAATGTACTGTAATTCCTTGGAACGGGCTCCTGAAATCTCTCAGGAAAGCTGAAGCCAGTTTCTATTCAGTAGAGAATCTCCTAGGAGATTCCTCCTCATGCTTACACAGTCATATCTGTGCTTACTGCTTTCCAAAACTCAAAAGTATCGCCTTTAGGGTACATATAAAAATAATATACACCCTAAAAATAAGAAGAGCAAGGGAACAAGTAACATAAAAGTCAGGAGAATGATTAATTCAGGGCAGGGGAGGTTCTAAAATATTGATAATACTCTATTTCTTTTTTTTTTAATATGTTTTTATTGATTTTTTAGAGAGAGATAGAAACATGGAGATGAGAAACATCGATCGGCTGCCTCCTGCACGCCCCCTACTGGGGATCGAGCCCGCAATCCGGGCATGTGCCCTGACTGGGAACCTCTCAGTCCATGGGACAATCCACTGAGCCACTCCAGCCAGACGAGATTGTTTTCTTAATTTTTCTTTCTGATAGTTTGTTATTAGTGTATAAGAAATACAACAGATTATTGTATATTGATTTTGTATCCTGCAACTTTACTAAATGTGATTAATAGTTACAGCATTTTTTGGGGGGAGTCTTTAGGGTTTTCCATACATAACATCATGTCATCTGAAAACAGTGACAGTTTTACATGTTGCAAACACTCTTCTGAACATATATAACTTTTAAAAATTTAAAATATAATCAAGTGGGTTCTTTGAACTCTACTCGTTTTTCATACAAATGCGCACGTGCACACACACAGCAAGATAGATTCCTATTAATCTATCCATCCATTATGTATCTACCTAATCATCTATTTATTTATTTTGTTTCATAATTCCTCTCCTCATCTTTATATCAACTGCTACTTCCTGAGAGAAACTATACTGACCAAATGCGGTTCCTCATTATACAATTACTCAGTAATCAGGCACCACTACTTAAAAGCACTAATTTCGGGTATAAATCTTACATTTACCTCTATGATTAATTATTACCTCTCTTCCTTAGATGCAAACTTCAAGAAGAGCTATATCTTTATGTCTCCAGTATTTGACAGTGTTTGGCACATAACATATTTTTTAAATTTGTTATTAAATTCACCACGACATTGGTTAATACCATTATATGAGTTCCAAGCGTATAATTCTATAATACATCATCTGTATATTGTATTGTGTGCTCACTACCCAATGTCTAGAATACTGTTACCATATATTTGCCCTCCTTCCCTTCTAGTAACCACCATATGGTTGTCTGTGTGAGTTTTTGTTCATTTGTTGCTTTATATCCCACAGATGATTGAAATCATACGATTCTTGTCCTTTCCATCTGATTTATTTCCCTTAGCATGACACAATATCCATCCATGTTGTCACAAATGGCAACATTTCATCTTTTCTTATGGCTGAGTAGTATTTCACTGTACATATGTACTACATCTTCTTTATCCAATCACCTACTGAAGGACACTTAGGTTTTAGTCACCATGAATCAACTTCTATAATGGATGTCCTCTTGGTCCTCTACCCATTTTTAATTGAATTGTTTGCTGCTGTTGTTGAGTTCCATAAGTTTTTTTTTTTTTCCTAGTTCAATACATTTTAACTTATCTTTATTGTTGAATGAATTACAGATGTTCCTCATTGTTCCCCCATTGACCCTCTCCTGCCCATTCCCACCCCCCTCCTGCCTTTCCCCACACTGTTGTCTGTGTCCATTGGTTATGCATATATACATATAAGATCTTTGGTTTATTTCTTCCCACCCCCCCATCCCCCTTCCCTTTGAGGTTTGTCAGTCTAACAACCAATTTGTACTTCTTAATCTCTTCACCTTTTTCACCCATTCCCCCAGCCACCATCCATCTGGTAACCAACAAAAGATCTCTGTATCTTTGATAATGTTTCTGTTCTGCTTGTTCATTTTGTTTGTAGATTAAACTGTTGATAGGTATGTACCTATTGCCATTTTGTCTGTTCATATTTTTTTATCTTTTTCCTTCAAGAAGACCCTCCAACATTTCATATAATAATGGTTTGGTGGTGATGAACTCCTTTAGCTTTTCCTTGTCTGGGAAACTCTTTGTATGGCCATCGATTCTAAATGACAGTTTTGCAGGATAGAGTAATCTTGGTTGTAGGTTCTTGCTTTTCATCACTCTGAATATTTCGTGCCACTCCCTACTGGCCTGCAAAGTTTCTTTTGAGAAATCAGCTGACAGTCTTATGGGAACTCCCTTGTAGGTAACTAACTTCTTTTCTCTTGCTGCTTTTAAGATTCTCTCTTTGTCTTGAACCTTTTGCATTTTGATGATGATGTGTCTTGGTGTGGGCTTCTTCGGGTTCATCTTGTTTGGGACTCTCTGTGCTTCCTGGACTTGTATGTCTGTTTCCTTCACCAAGTTCAGGAAGTTTTCTGCCATTATTGTTTCAAATAGGTTTTCGATTTCTTGTTTTCTCTCTTCTCCGCACTCCCAAGATGCGAATGTTGGCACGCTTGAAGTTGTCCCAGAGGCTCCTTACACTATCCTCATTTTTTTGGATTCTGTTTTCTTTTTGCTGTTCTGATTGGGTGTTTTTTGCTTCCTTATATTCCAAATCGATGGTTTGCTTCTTGGATTTACCTACTCTACTATTGAATCTGTGTAAACTATTCTTTATTTCAGTTAGTGCCTCCTTCATTTCTGACTGGTCCTTTTTTATGCTCTTGAGGCCCTCACTAAGTTCACTGAGGTTCTCACTAAGTTCACTGAGGTTCTCACTAAGTCCATTGAGCATCCTTATAAGCAGTGTTTTGATCTCAGCATCTGTTAGGTTGCTTAACTCCATTTCACTTAGTTCTTTTCCTGGAGTTTTGTTCTGTTCTTTCATTTGGGACCTGTTTCTTTGTCTCCTCATTTTGGCTGCCTCCCTGTGTTTGTTTCTATGTATTACTTAGTGAGAGGTATAGGGCTAGCTGAGACCAGATGCTGCTTGTTTGAAAGAATTTAGGAAAAGCTGAAGCAGGATCCAAGACAGGCCAATCCTATGGTAAAGCAACTGGCATCAGCTTGGGTGGGCCTGGAAGTTGCGTGGGGTGGGGCCTCAGGGAATCACCAGAGTGGGGCAAACAGTGTGAACCAGGTTGTTGGAGTCCCAGATATGGCAGCGTCTGCCGGCCCAGGGAAGGGCTCACCAAAGGAACAAAAGCCTCTGATAGCACGTCTGTCCAGGAGAAAGCTGCCTCTCCAGCCCTTGCTCCAATGCCAAACAGCTCAGTTATTCCCCATATGATTCTGGTGCCCTTCAAGCTCCCTCCCGCACGCTGGAGCCTGGAGGGAGCGAATCCGAGTAAGTCCGTGCGCGGGCCCTTTAAGAGGAGCTGCTGGGGGCTCCAGCCGCCTCAGCCTCAGTTCCCGCTGGTTTCTCCAGCCAGAAGTTATGGGGACTTCTCTTCCTGGCTGGAACCCTGAGCTGGGCTCCTGGTGTGGGACGGGGACCCTTCAGTCCTCAGGGAGGACCTTCCCAGCCGAGGTGTCCTCCTAATTTTTATCCGCCACACATGGGTGTGGGACCAGCCCGTCGCGCTGCCCTCCTACCAGTCTCGATGCGGCTTCTTTAATTTCGTAGTTGTAGGACTTCCATTCAGCTTGATTTCAGGCAGTTTTGAATGATGGTTGTTGTGTAGTTTAGTTGTAACTTTGATGTGGTTGTGGGAGGACGCAATACCGTGTTTACCTACGCCGCCATCTTGACCGGAAGTCCGATTTTAGGTGGTTTTGAATGATGGTTGTTCTGTGGTTTAGTTGTAACTTTGATGTGGTTGCGGTAGGACGCGATACCGCGTTCACCTATGCCGCCATCTTGACCGGAAGTCCCCATAAGTTCTTAATACAGTTTTGGATATTAGTACCATATTGGAGATATTGTTTCCAAATATTTTCTATCATTTGGTTGGTTGCTTTCTTTCTTTTGTTTTCTGTTGCTGTCCAAAAGCTTTTTAGTTTGATGTGGTGGCATTCATTTATTTTTGCTTTTATTTCCATTTGCCATTGTGGTCAAATTCATAAAATCGTCTCTGAGACTAAGGTCCATAAATTTAGTACCTATGTTTTCTTCTATGTATTTTATTGTATCAGATCTTATATTTAGGTTTGTGTACAGTGTCAAATAGCAGCCAATTTTCATTCTTTTGCATGTGGCTTTCCAATTTTCCCAGCACCATTTATTGACGACGCTTTCTTTTCTCCATTGTATATTTTGGCTCCTCTGTTGAAAATTAGTTACCCATTCACATGTGAGTTTATTTCGGGGATTTTAATTCTGTCCCACTGATCTGTGTGTTTTGCTGTCAAAACCATACTGTTCTGATTACTGTAGCTTTGTAGTATAATTTTAAGTCAGAGAGTATAATACCTCCAACTTTGTTCTTTTTTTTCTCAGGATTGCTTTGGCTATTCGGGATCTTTCATGGTTCCATACAAATCTGATTTTTTTTTTTTTTTTTTTGTACTATATCTTTGAAAAATGCCACTGGAATTGGGATTTTGATGTCAATTGCATTAAATCTGTATAGTGCTTTAGGTAATATGTCCATTTTAACTATGTTGATTCTTCCAATCCATGAACACAGATATCTTTCCACTTTTTTGTGTCTTCTTCAAGTTCTTTCAGCAGTGTCTTATAGTTTTCAGTGTATAGGTCCTTCATATCCTTTGTTAAGTTTATTTCTAGGCATTTTATTTATTTTTTGTTGCCAATGCAAATATAATTGTTTTTTCCCCCCATTTTTTCTGAAATTTCATTGCTAGTATATAGGAACACAACATATTTTTGTACACTGATTTTTGTACCCTTCAACTTTACTGTATTTATTTACTGTTTCTAATAGTCTTGGGGGGCTTTTTTGTTTTTTTGTTTTCTGGTAGGCTTTAACTTTTTTTATCAAGTATCATGTCATCTGCAAAAATGACAATTTTACTTCATTCACAACTTGGATACCATTCATTTGTTGCTCTTGCCTGATTGCTCTGGCTAGGACTTTCAGTTCTATGTTGAATAACAGTGGTGAGAGTGGGTATCTTTGTCTGTTCTTGATCTTAGAGAAAAAGTTTTCCATTTTTTTTGCCACTGAGTGTGATACTAGCTAAGGGTTTGTCATATATGGCACACAATATTTTTAATAAGTAATGGTAACTGAATGAACAAACAATCAAAGATAACTATCACTTTAAATCAAGGACTAAATTATCTTTTCTTGGACTTTTCTAACAGCCTCTTCATTGGCTGTCAGTCTTGTCCCACTCAGATTCACACTCGATATAGCTATCGACAGATGAATTTTAGGAGGAACTCTAACCATGCAGCTCCCTGTTCCCACTACTCCAGGGACTCATCATCACTGGAGGTGACTTATGTTTCTTAATTCGACAAAGGGTCCTGGCTGGCCTCACTATGCTCCTTGCCAAGCTTCAAACTCCACAGTTTATAGAAATATAAAATGTCTTTATCTCCTCATATACCAACCTATTTCATACCTGAAATGCTCTACCTGATTTCCATTCTTCCTTTAAGTCTTCTCTCAAGTAAAAATGTTATAGGAAGCCTTCCCTAACCTACTCAAAGTGGCTTAGATACCCGTCTTTTGATGCTCCAAAAGACCCTGTACTATGTCTTTTGTTGCATTTACTAGACTGCTGTGGTATTATGTTTGCATGCATTTCCCAGCAGTTTCTGAGCTTCTTGACTACAACTGCATTCTAATTCATTTTTTTAACCTCACTGAAGGATATTTTTCCATTGATTTTTTAAGATAGAGTGGGAAGGAGGGAGGGAGAGAGAAAGAGAGAAACACTGATGTGAGAGAGACATAGTGATTGGCTGCCTCCCACAAAACCCCTACCGGGGCCGGGAATTGAACCCGCAACTGAGGTAAGTGCCCTTGACCAGGAATCAAACCCGAGACTCACTGGTCCGCGGGCCAACGCTCTAACAGCTGAGCCAAAATGGCCAGGGCTAATTCATTTTTTTAATCCCTAGAAAATAGCATGGCATCCAGCACATACTAAATACATGATATATGAACACACGGACACATAAACAGCAAGTCACTTTCCCAAATCACTACGAATAATTTAAAGAACATGTTTTACACTGTCTCCTGCATGTGGCTTACTTACCTGAATTCCCTGTAGATATTATTAAATGCAAGCGATGCTCCTAGCCTCTTGAAAGCATTGGGGTGAAGTGCAAAGCTGTACAGTCGCTTGAAAAGTGATTTGGTGTTTACTGAACTTTTCTCCTGCTGCTGTGGTGTTGTCTGTTTAATGGACCATTTGAGGAATTCTTGAATACACCGACCACAAAAATCTCTCAAAGTGCTGTCAATGGGGTCCACAATTCCATCCTAAAACAAAGCATAAAATGACAACTGAATATCTTGGTCTTCCTCTGAGCATAACCAGAGTATGTTATAAAAATTAATTTACAGCACTATTTAAGAAAAATAAACATCATACCTCAAAAAATTAAAAATTGAATAGCCATTTGACCCAGTGATCCCACTTCTAGGATATACCCTAAGAAGCCTGAAACACCAATCAGAAAGACTATATGTACCCTTATGTTCATAGCAGCACTATTTACGATAGCTAAGATCTGGAAACAGCCCAAGTGTCCATCAGTAGACGAATGAATAAAAAAGTTGTGGTATATATACACAATGGAGTACTATGCAGCTGTAAGAAAGAAAGATGGCTTATCCTTTGAGACAACATGGAGGGACCTGGAGAGTATTATCCTAAGCGAAACAAGCCAAGCAGAGAAAGACAAATATCACATGATCTCACTTATTTGTGGAATATAATGAACATAACAGTCTGAGGAACAGGGTAGACCCAGAGACATGGAAGTAGGGTACAGACTGACCCTCAGAAGAGGGAGGGAAGAGGGAAGAGATAAACCACAGAACTTATATGCATGTACACATAACCGATGGACATGGACAACAAAGCTTGGGGACAGGGTCAGGGGGATGGGGAGGAGGGTGTCAATGGGGAAAAAGGGAGAAGCATCTGTAACAAAAATAAATTAAAAAAAGAAAGAAAAATAAACACCAGTAACACTAATCTGTCTAGAATCTAGACTCTAATAATTTCCATCTGATATAATAACAACACTTTCTTTTAAACTAATTCAGAAACTGAAAAATCCATTTAAAAAAGGAATACTTTAATTAGTAACAAAGAAGCAGTCTTTCTTTTCCCTGAAGAAACACAATGGCCACATCCTAGGAGAATCTGAGATATTTTATTTATTAAGGTTACAGAGAACAGACCCTTGTAAGTTCTAAAGAAATTGTACTGCTACATAAAGAAAAATCACATGGAGATGTGGTTCTAGAAATATAGCTTTCTGTAAGAGCTGTCTCCATAAAGGCAGTCTCTAAATGTCTGGGGGGAAAAACAGCTAAGAAAATTGGAATGTTTTAATTTCCCTCTAGGCATTATTTCCTCTCAGACCTATACAGAAAAAGTTTAACCTGAAAAAGTACACTGAACACTGAAATAAGGGAGTTTATTTACTACATGTGAAACATTTGATTACCATGTTAGTTAGAATTCAGAAAGGTAGTAACCTATGGAATGTGAAGAGGTGTGACTTACCGTCTCTCAGAGCAGAGGTGTACGTGCATGTGTTCACGTGAGGAATCAGCCATTCCTACTGCAGACTGGCAGCTGCCCTTCACCTGAGTGCTGTGCTACCAACTTCACTTTCCTCCTTTGCCTTTTCTTTCCCCAACCATCTCATTTTACGTTATCATTGTCTTACCCAACTTCTTTCTAAAGCCCTTCTTTAAACTAATTTCAAGGTTCAAAGGGGGAAAATAGCGAGGATAAAAACTTCAGAAAAGAAACATCAGAATAAATAGATCTGAATGCAAATAAGCCAGAAATTAAATTTAATCTAATGTGTTTACATGAAGTTCAATATAGACAAAGCTAATCTATTATGATAAAAGTTAGAGTGATAACTTTTAGGTCAAAGGTAGTCTAGACTGAACTTCATGTATATGGAATCATTCTGTGCCTACTCTTTTGTGTCTGGCTTCTTTTACTCAACTTAATGTTTTGAGACTTATCTAGGTGTTACATGTGTCACTAGTTCATTTTTTAAATATTGCACTGTAGTATGAACATAACACAGTTTATGTATCCATTACCCTGTTATTTTCAGTTTAGGGTTCACTATGAATAAAGCTGCTTTCAACTTTAAAAAACAATAATTTAATGTGTTTATTAATAGGAATGATTCACTAGTAGATACTTCAGAGAAATGAACCATAGATATAATTACATCACCACGCAAATAAAAATGTTTGGTTCTTTGCCCTGTGCAGGCATGATTGTAGTTTTAAAATGCAAGCCCAGAGCCTGGCATGTTGTGGCTCAGTGGAATGAGCCATGTCCCATGGACTCCCCACATCCCACAAGATGGCATCTACCCAATTACGGTCACTCTCGGTGAAAGGAGTACTATTAACAATTACATATACAATAGGCACAACCAGGACAGTCCTGGGCAAACGAGAATGTATGGTCACCCTACCTGTAGTGTTCTGCTATTCTGGCCCAACACACCTTCCCAGCCCCACCTCGCACAACGCTCCTGTGCAAGCAAAACTCAAACAGACCTAATTCCTCACAAACACACCAAACACCTAATGCCTTATCTCCTCTGTCTGGATGCCCTTTTCAAACCCTCTATTTCCTCTGGCTTATTTCAAACTTAACAGAAAGTAACACACAGATTTAAACTGGAATCATTGTGCAAACACATGCAATTATAAGACTTTGTTTAGATAAACTTGCTATAGGGTTTTTTTAATTTTTTTTCTTTATTGATTTTAGAGAGAGAGGAAGGGAGAGGGAGAGAGATATAGAAACATTGATGAGAGAGAACATCGACTGGCCACCTCCTGCATGCCCCCCACTGGGGATCAGGCCCACAACCTGGGCATGTGCGCTAACCGGGAATCGAACCAGCGGCCTCTTGGTGCATGGGTCGACGCTCAACCAGTGAGCCATACCAGTCTGGCCAAACTTGCTATATGTTAAATGGGACTTTTGATTCCAAAGTCAATATACAGCAAAACAAAAATTATAGGCTAAAATAACAGGTACAAGTTCAGAAAATTATAATAAAATAAGTGTCGAAAGACACTAAGGCTTTAGCTGACCTCATTTTCTCTGCCTTCAGTGAACCTGTAACCAAACCCTAATGATTCTACCCCTACGGTCTCAGGGTAGTTTTATGTAAAGGGTAAGCTACTGTTTCCAGGGTCCTTTACTTGTTGAATGTGAATGCAGGAGAAAACTGGATAAGCTCCAAAAAATCCTTTTACTCTAAAGTTAATTATTGTACTATAAGTATTTTTAAAAATAGGGTACTGAGATTCTGATTAAAGAACATTCTTATTCACTCCTTCCACCCTCATCCCCCACCACAGCCTTAATATAAAGTTTATCAAACTTATAACTTTTCTCCCAAAAATCAGAAAATTAATAAAATGTGAATATTGCTTGTAGATTTTTAATGTATCACTTAAACAAATAAATATGGCATCCTGATTATCAAAATGGCATTTCACCAATTTTCTAAAACAAAAGAAAATATAATCTAGCTAAATGCTATATTTTGGTATCTTGACAGGTAACTTTTCTTAAAGAACTAAATATACATCAAATATAAGTAGTCAATGAAAACAGCAGAAAAGAAGTCAACTGTTACTCACCAATATCGTTTCTAGTAAGGCGACAGTATCCTGACTTTCAAATTTCTTATTGTTAGTGAACCAGTGAATCAGTTGCATAACTAGTGGCTCATATAGCTGCCTTGTCACCTGAAGAAAAAATATCACTAGAGTTTATTTTCTTCATGTTACAGTAATTTTACACTGGAAAAGAGTTCCATTTAAATGGCAGAGGCAAAATAAAGTGATAATACTATCATGGTTTTATTAGTTTCCTTTTCTAGTGAAATTCTATAATGAACAGGTTCTTCCTATTTTCTCCTTCATAAAAGTCCAGCAGAGAATAATATACACACAGCCCAATCAGTGTGGCTCAGTGATTGAGCATCGTCCCATGCACAGAGAGGTTGGGGGTTCAATGCCTGATCAGGGCACATTCCCAATAGGAGGCGTGCAGGAGGCAGCCCACTGAAGTTTCTCTCTCTCCCTCTCCCCTCCTCTCTCTCTAAAACACACACACACACACACACACACACACACACACACACACACACTAAAACTCATTGTTCCTCCAAGAGGGAAATCTGTTTGTTTTGTAATATTCATCTTTATTAATTTCATCCTGAATGTGCACTTGAGGTATTGTGGATCACAGACATTATCATTATTCAACTAAAAAGCAAATGATGACAAAGAGAAAGCCAGACTTCAAAGCTTTATCACAAGAAGACAGCTGCCTCTCCCACTGCTGTCAAAAGGAAGAAGAAAAATCTTGACTCCCTGGAGATGGAAAGTATCCTGAGTTCTCACTCTAAACTTCCAGAATGTAAATGAAGTTTCTCCAGGGGCCAGACAGCCCTGTGGGTCTCTGGCTGTTACAATCCAGGGTGTCTTCCAGCCTGAGCTTCTCCCTTCTAAAAGGAAATAGCCAGGGAAACAGTGCCCATCTTTCTGGAACCTTGGGAGCTTAACCTAGTGGCCTAGATGTGACCATGTGATCATCTTGGAGGGAAAAGAGAAGTTTTATTATCCTTTGGGATCACAGCACTTACCTAGACAAATGGTTACAAATCTAATCTTCATTATATGAAGAGCAAAATGTTTTTAGCGAAAGTGAAGGGAAACATTCCCTATCTTTTGTTTTTTTTTTTAATCCTCACCCGAGGACATTTTTCCATTTTTTGTTCAGATAGAGTGGGAGGGAGAGAGAGGAAGAGAGAGAGAGACAGAGAAACATTGACGTGAAAGGGACACATCGAGTGGCTGCCACCCGCACGACCAACCAGGGCCGGGGACAAATTGCAACCGAGGTACGTGCCCCTAGCGGGAACCGAACCCAGGTCTCTCTGGACCGCAGGCCGACGCTCTAACCGCTGAGCCAAATCGGCCAGGGCCATTCCCTATCTTTATGCTTTCTACATTTGTGCGTCTCACAGGCTAGGGCTCCTACTGGAGCGATGAGAAATCAGGAGAGTGTTATTTCTCAAGTGACACTGACATCAAGAATGAAACGCCTTGGTATGAATACCACCACCTCATAAAACCATGGAAAATGTCTCAGGATGCAGACCAAACAACACAGATACCTCTTGCAACTGGATGTTTTTCTATAAAAAATATCTTTCTAACCTTCCTTTGAAGCAATTTTTAGGATTAATCAAAATAAAAGGGTCTTAACTTACAGTTTGAAATTTTTAACTGGTCTTAAAACATGACTTCACACACATGCACATACCATTTATAGAAATTGTAAAAAATATAGAAAACCATCCACCTACAATCCTATCTCCTTAAGGTAACCAGTGTTAACATTCAAAATTGCTGCTAACTTTCAAAATATTTTATTTGCACACATTTAAATATATGTATATACATATATATACACATACATGTGTATAAAAATATAATTTTTATAACCACCTTTTCTCTTAATTTTGAAAATTTTCCACATAAATACATAAGCTATATCAATATTTTTATTAGCTGCCCAATATCTCATATATGGATATACCATGATCCAGTTATCTAAATCCTGTTATCAGAATTGCTGGTATATCTAATGTGTGACCAACACAAGCAATTTCAGTGAAGTCTTCTACACACTACTCTGAGTACATGGGTAATAATGAAACTACTGGACTCGGGCCGCAGGTCACCGAGCCTTTTGCCTAGCCCGCAGAGTGCCTATGTGAACGCACACTCTCACCACCAGCACTCGCAGGGCCCTTTCCCTACATGCTTGGCAATACCAACACTGTCAAAATATTTGACAAAAGCTGCAAACAATATAATTTTAATTTGAATTGCCCTTTTTTTTTTTTTTTTACTAAAAATGTTTAATTTTTTTTTTTTGATCATCACCTGAGGATATTTTTTTCCATTTATCTTCAGATAGAGAGCGGGGAGAGAGAGAGAGAGAAAAAGAGAGAGAAACAACGATGTGAGACACATCGACCGGCTGCCTCCCACACGACCCTGACCAGGGCCAGGGACTGAACTTCAACCGAGGTACGTACCCTTGACCAGAATTGGACCCACAACTCTTTGGTCTGCTGGCCAATGCTCTAACCACTGAGCCAAACTGGCTAGGGCAAAAATGTTGAATATTTTAAAATATTGGCCATATTACTTTTTGTTTGTGTTGTCTATTTTTGTTCTTTGTCCATTTTCCCGTTTTTAGATCTTATATCTTCAGTAGAAGGTAGAAAAATTTTTTTTCCATATTATGTATATGTTAAAATTGTGAATTTTGTGCCATTCAGTAGTTTTAAACATTTGTAAAGTCAAACTATCACTACATTAGCATATTTCTTCTATATATCTGTCTTCAATATCTTGTAAGAAAAATCTCCCTTCCTATGCAAACTTTATGAAAAGACAATTTTTTGGATGTCTTAAATGCAATAACAATCCATCCAAATCAATTTTGTAAACAAAAGAGAAGATTTTTTAATGCTATGATACTACTTTTTACAAATAAAACAAAATACATAGGCATGTTTGAAAAAATGTGTTTTTACAAAGATCTGAGAGTACATTTTTTTTGCTAAGAATAACGTGGCTTTTCCTGGGGAGTAAGAGTGAGAAAGACAATATGAAGCTTTGCTTTTAGCTTCATATGTTCCTATATTAATTAATGTAGTCAATTAATTAGTCAATGAAAAAAACTATCCCAACCCAAATATATAGATACTATAAATGCATTACATTTCTCCCTCTCTCTTTTTTAAATATGGAACACTTCATGAATTTGCGTAGGGGCCATGCTAATCTTCTCTGTATCGTTCCAATTTTAGTACTTTCACTGCCGAAGCAAACACTACATTTTTCACTAATATATTTATATTCTCAGTTTTTCCTTCTAAATCTTTTTGAGATTAATTTTTCATATGTCAGTCAATTGGCCTAATATGATTTAGTAAATGATCCATTTCTCACTAACTTAAAATACTCTTTCTACCAAATATAAAATTTTTATGTGTACATGAGTCTACTTCCCAACTACCAGACATTCCCACTGAACTATCTGTGCAGTTAAAATTAATTAATTAATTATAATTCATGTAGCTTCTTTTTAAAGCAAGACTCTTTTCAGCACTCTACCCTTTCAAAATTTTTCTTGGTTAGACTCAATCAATTATTCTTTCAGATGAGTTTTTAGGTTCAATATGAACTTAATTGTGGACTTTTTGCTGGAATGTTACCAAACACTGACTGAGTTGGAAAGAATTGGCATTTTTTTCAATATTCACTCTTCTAACTCAGGTACATAACACATTCATTTTATATTCGTATAATATGTTTGTCTGGCATATTGAAGTTTATTGTTAGACATATATATAATATATATGTTATTATGAATGGGATGTTCTAAACATATTTTTCAAGTGGTCAATACTAATATATAACACAGAGGATACTGATATACAAAATTTAATCAGTTCCTCCTTTATTAATGCTTAGAGTTTATCAGTTGATAACCTTGAGATTTCCAAATTTTTTTAAAAAGTATTCCAAATAATAATCTTTTCTCCTTTCTTTCTAATGTCCCTGCCTTCAGGAAACTCACAGCCTGAGTGACAGGCCCAGATACTAACCACTGTAAACAACTAACTAAATACCAGTGAAGCTATACTGAGCAATCAACAACTCCAAGCCACAGGTACTGCTCCAGGTAGGTCCTGGAGGCACCTATGAACAGGCCATATCACCAATGTTCAGGACAAAGCACAGGAACCAGTGACTGGGGATGACTTGCCTGTGACAGTCAGGTAGACATTCTTTACCATATTAAGATAATATTAAACTATATCTAGTTTACCAGGAGCTAACAAGTGCTCTTTAGGCTTCTATGGAGAGAATCACTGCTTAGAAATCCATTTCTGTGGTAAATTTCCAGTTGTTTTTTTCTTCCCAATTTTTATTAATTTATTTTTGTTACAGATGTTTCTCCTTTTTCCCCCCTAGACACCCTCCTCCCCATCCGCCCCCCCACCAGCATTGTTGTCTATGTCCACTGGTTATGCATACACGCATATAAGTTCTTTGGTTCATCTCATCCATTCCCCCGGCCCCCCTTCTCTGAGGTTTGTCAGTCTGAACCATGCTCCATTCTATGTCTCTGGGTCAATTTTGTTCATCAGCCCACTTTAGCCAAAAATCCTATTTAATCATGGTGCATCTTAATACTGCTGGATTGTATTCAATCATATATATTGAAGAATTTTACATTTATAAGTTTTTCATTTTGTTTTCTTTTTTGTGTGTGCACCTGATATCAGGGTTATGTGAGCTTCGTAAAATGAACTGAGAATTCCATTGTTTTCTGTTTCATGACAGCAGTAAGAATTTGTCCATGTCATCAGCATTATGCCATCTGTCAGCATTTCCCATCTCTTTCATGACTACAGTGAGTCCCTATAGGTGATGGGCAATAGTTAATTCAGCTTTAGATGCCTAGACCCTCAGTAACCCTAACCAGACAGTGATTCCTAAACTTTATGGCACATTAAAAATCACCAGGACAGCTTTTAAAAGTCACAATCCCCAGGTTATATCCCGAGGGATTAAATCAGAGCGTATGGCCCTGGCCGGTTTGGTTCAGTGGTTAGAGCATCGGCCTGCGGTTCAAAGAGACCCGGGTTCGGTTTCCGCTAAGGGCATGTATCTCGGTTGCAGTTTGTCCCCGGCCCTGGTTGGGTCGAGCAGGAGGCAAGACACTCAATGTGTACCTTTCACGTCGATGTTTCTCTCTCTCTCTCTCTCCCTCCCACTCTATCTGAACAAAAAATGGAAAAAAATGTCCTCGGGTGAGGATAAAAAAATAAAAATAAATAAATAAATCAGAGTGTATGGGCATAGCAGCCAGGCAGCAGTATTTTTTTTTTTTTTTTGGTAAGATCCCCAGGTGATTCAAATGTGTAGCAAAAACTGATGATCACTGAACTAGACAGAACTTTAAAAAAAAATTTTAACAAGTATTTCAGATTCAAAATCAATCACTTACCTGATCTACATCACACGCAAGTCGAAGTAGCACAGGAAAAGTTCGCTTATAGAGTTGGTACATAGGTGGGGAACCCTGACCACCTTCAGGTATTTGAGTGGCTTTTCCCAACATAAACATAACCATGCTATGTAACAGTTCACAAGCCGCAACCTAAAATAGGCCAGGAGTTCAAAAAATCTTAAGGTTTCATGTTAACAAGAGAAGAATATTTTGAAATGATTCTCAATTTAGCCCTTAAAAAAAAAAAAAACTATCATACCCAAATATAAATTAACTGGAATAAAATTGATGCTTTTCTATTCACTTGGATCTTTAAACAAAAGTTAAGAATTGAAATTTAAAAGCTTTAGACATTGGGACTAATATATTCATAAGAAATATATTTCAATGCTGCCATATCGTAGAACTTTGCTTCATTTGTTAGCACATTTTCAATGATCACCACTATGGGGAATATTTGAAGCATTCTGAAAATTTACAAGTTAAGAGGAAAACTTAAGATGATATGTTTCTAATCTCCCAGATTGAGAAGATAACCAAGCACAGACTGAAAAATCACTTATGAATGCCCTTTGTACTACAATTTCTAATATAAACTTTTTGGTATATTAATGTTTTGCCAGGTTATTATCTATTAAGATAATTTATGTTTAGCTTTCATTTATCAATGACATCTACTTCTGATCATTAGTTTTCTAATTACTGTATTACAGAAAATATAAAATTAATAATATTGAAATGGTTGAAATATATTATCTATTTCCTAAAAAACATATGTCTTAAAAACAACAGATTCTCAATAATGAGTGAAATGAAAATAAAAGTACTTTAGTTTGTCTGTCACTAGCTGAAAGAGCTAGTTCTGTAACCCGAGGCAAGAATATATCCAGGTAAATGACAGGCTTCATATCTACAAATGGCACTGCAAAACTGAGTCTTTTTTCTCTATCCCACGCTACATATTTCTTCATCATTTCATCTGAGGATGCAGCTGCTAAAAAAGATTAAGAAGAGCATTTGTTTGTCTTTGTTTTTTTCATTCAAAACCATTCTCATACCAAGTACTCTAGAATTCATTAGTGAAACCAGAGTACTTTGTTATACTTTTCAGTTAAGCACTTTATTCATCATTCCTTTTTTAAATTCACACATGTAGCTACAACATTAGAAATCACTGATATAATATTTCTGAATTTCATTTAAAGTAATATTTTTAAGTAAGTCTGACAGTCTGGGATGTTGAATTTTCAATTTCAGCAAAGACTTAAGGTAGTCTGCGGAAAAATGTTAAATAAACAATATCCTTATTAAAAATCTCTATGTAACACTTATTTTCCCAATATAGGCTGTAACTTCCTAAATAACCAAAAGTCACTAGTATATTTAATATAAAATTTTAAATGTAAAAATAAAGATGACTTTTTACTAAACTAAAATGCTGATTTTCATTAAAAACACTCAAAATATTCAAATATTAAGAATATCCGGTTTAAAAAATACTGACTTTGAATTCCTGAAACAATATGTAGTATAGAAAAGAATGTCAAATTAGATTTTGTTTCAAAATAAAAAATATGCTTAATAAACCAAACTAAAACATTTCCCGTGGTCGTGTACCAAATTATTCAGATTGCATGGGTACAATTAAAGCACTACATTATTCTTTGTAATCTTATTTGAAAATATGTAAATCACATATAGGAGTAAATATGTGAATATACCATGATCTATATACATTTATATTAATGGACAAATATATCTATAGAGGTTAATTTATTTTAATGAAAATTTATTTACCTGTTAGAAGATTTTTGTTTACTTGTCCTCCTAGAGTGCCAAGCATTTGTACTACTCTAATCCTTATTTCTTCTAAAGACAGTGCTTCATTCTGCAATTGAACAATTTTATTACATGTGATGGTAACAGAGTTAAAAATTAAAGAGAATCATGAGAGGAGAGAAAAACTATTTTATAACCTTCTCTATTGTTAATGTCTCCCAATGGTTCACTATATTCTACACAGTACTGCTGTTTATTTTACTGCAAATTCATGAAAAGAAGTAACAGCTCCTCCAATTTTGCAGTTACATGCCCATTTCCTAGGCCAGCGATTCCAAAGTTTTAGTAGAACCCTTCACACCCTTAAAGAGCTCTAATATAGGATGTATTTACCAATACTTATCATATTAGAAGTTAAAACTTAGAAATTCTTTAAATAATTATTTTATTAAACAAAACTAAGCCCATTACAAGTTAACAAATGATATATTTTTAGGAAAAGTAAGTTACAGGATGGGGCAAAAGTAGGTTTACAGTTGTGAGTGCGCGAAACAGAGTTTATTCTTGTGTTATTTGTTGTTATATTATTTTCCATATGAACAACTATAAACCTACTTTTACCTCACCCTGTATTTTCCAAATAAACACACAAAAACCTTAGAGAAGTGGAAATGTTTCACATTTGTGCAAATTACTTTGGCTCGCTAGAAGACAGCTCTTGTATTACGTTGTTAGGGCTATAGCTGAAAGCCGTAGAAGGGCTATAGTGTTTTGATATTCCTTTCAGATAACTGTGATTATTCTTTGATAGTATACCAACACTAACAAGTGGTAGTTTCTTAAACATGAGTTAAAAGCAGGAATCTGAAACTTTATAAATAAACTTTATATACTGTATTATATTAAAACTCAGTGGTTTATCTTGCATATTAAATGGATTTTTTACCCATACATGATTTGGTGACATAATATACTGCTCATCTGAAGTTACTGGTTCACTGGGTTATTCAGATCTATTAAATATTGACACATTTGATTATATATGTAAAAAAATCACACAAATGTCATCAGAAAAATCTTTTTCCTTTCCCTAGTCCCAGCAGCTTTGCCTGGGATGCTTCCTTTTTATTTTTTATCATTGACAGTGTTACAGATGTCCCCCATTTTGCCCCTTTATGCCCCCCTCCACCCAACCCCCACTCCACCCCAGGCCTTCCCCACACTACTATCTGTGTCCATGGGTTACACATAAATACATAAATGTTCTTTAGTTCATCTCTTCCTGTCCCCTGCATACCCCTCCCCACTAAAATCTGTTATTCTGCTCCATGCATTCATGCCTCTGGACCTATTCTGTTCATCAGTTTATTATGTTCATTAGATTCTACACATAAGTGACATTGTGATATTTTTCTTTCTCTAACTGGCTTATTTCACTTAGCATAATAGTCTCCAGATCCATCCATGCTGTCACAAAGGGTAAGAGCTCCTTCTTTTTTATAGCTGCATATTAATCCATTGTGTAAATGCACCACAGCTTTTTTTATCCACTTATCTACTGATGGGCATTTGGACTGTTTCCAAATCTTAGCTATTGAAATTAATGCTACTACGAACAAAGGAGTGCATATATTCTTTCTTACTGGTGTTTCAGGGTTCTTAGGATATAGTTCCAGAAGTGGGATTCCTGGGTCAAATGGCAGTTCCATTTTTAATTTTTTGAGGAAACTCCATACTGTTTTCCACAGTGGCTGCACCAGTCTGCATTCCCACCAGCAGTGTGCTAGGGTTCCCTTTTCTCCACATCCTCAACAACACTTATGTGATGATTTGTTGATGGTAGCCATTCTGGCAGGTGTGAGGTGATACTTCATTGTAGTTTTAATTTGCATCTCTCTGATGATTAGTGACGTTGAGTATTTTTGCATATGTCTATTGGCCATCTGTATGTCCTCTTCAGAGAAGTGTCTATTCAGGTCCTTTGCCCATTTTTTAATTGGACTGTTAGAAAAAAATCTTTTAAGTATTGAATAGCTGTCAAGCTCATGGTGATGGTTATACGTTTTCCAAACTTTTAACTTCCACATGCTGCTTAAATTTTATCATTTAAGTAAAATTGCTTAAGTTTTATCATTTATGTTTTCTTTAAAGTGACAGGCTCACTCTTTTTATCTGATTAAAAATATTTTCCAATGCAGACTGGTGCAGCCACTATGGAAAACAATATGGTGTTTCCTCAAAAAATTAAAAGTTGAACTGCCGCCCTGGCCAGTTTGGCTCAGCGGTTAGAGCATCGGCCTGCGGTCCAGAGAGACCCGGGTTCGGTTCCCACCAAGGGCATGTACTTCGGATGCAGTTTGTCCCCAGCCCTGGTTGGTCGTGCGGGTGGCAGCCACTCGATGTGTCACTTTCACATCGATGTTTCTCTCTCTCTCTCTTCCTCTCTCTCCCTCCCACTCTATCTGAACAAAAAATGAAAAAATGTCCTCGGGTGAGGATTAAAAAAAAAAAGTTGAACTGCCATTTGACCCAGTGATCACACTTCTAGGACTATATCCTAAGAAGCCTGAAACACCAATCAGAAAAAACATATGTACCCCTATGTTCATAGCAGCACTATTTACAATAGCAAAGATCTGGAACTTACCCAAGTGTCCATCAGTAATGAGTGGATTATAAAGCTGGGGTACATCTACACAATGGAATACTATGCAGCTGTAAGAAAGATCTCTTACCCCTTAAGATGACATGGAGGGACCTGGAGAGAATTATGCTAAGTAAAATAAGCCAGCCAGGGAAAGACAAGTATCACATAATCTCACTTATTTGTGGAATATAATAAACAAAATAAGCTATCAAACACAACAGATCCAGAGACATGGAAGTAAGAAACAGAGGACATGATAAACCTCAGAGGAAAGAGAGTCAGAGGGTGGGAAGAGATAAACCAAAGAACTTATATGCATATATGCATAACCAATGGACACAGACAACAGTGTGGTGAAGACAGGGGCAGGACGGGAGCAGGGAGAAGGATGTCAAGGGGGGAAAAAGAGGGACATCTGTAATGCTTTCAATAATAAAGATAAATTTATTTGGCCAGTGTTGCTCAGTGTTTAGAGCACCGGTCTGTAACTGAAGGGTTGTGGTTTGATTCCCAGTCAAGGGCACATTGTGCCTGGGTTGCAGGTTAGATCCACAGCCCCAGTTGGGGCACGTGCAGGAGGCAACCAATCGATGTGTCTCTCTCACATCAATCTTTCTCTCTCTTCTCTCTCTCTCCCGCCATCCTTTCCACTCTCTTTAAAAATAAAAATAAAAATAAAAATCACCCAGCCTGTGTGGCTCAGTGGTTGAGCATCAACCCATGCACCAAGAGGTCACCAGTTCAATTCCCGGTCAGGGCACATGCCCAGGTTGTGGGCCCAATCCCCAGTGGGGGGCATGCATGAGGTGGCCAATCAATGTTCTCTCTCATCAATGTTTCTATCTCTAAAAATAAATAAATAATTTTTAAAAATTAAAAAAAATCAATGGAAAAAATATCCTCAGATGAGGACTGACAACAACAAAAAAAGTGCCAAATACTAAGTAGCCAGTATGTCTGTAATTTATTCTTTCAAATAATATGATGTTCTTGAAAAAAATAGCTACATTAGTTCAAAGCTCAGAGAAAGCATCAAACAAGTGTTTTTCCTGAGGACAACTGTCACACTTCATTAGGCAGTAGACTGCTTTATGCAAACTTCCTGTTTCATCAGATAGAATATTAAAAACATGTGTGCTTAAGGGTCAAGATTTAATAAAGTGCTAAGAAACCAACAGTGGTACCCATCATTACACCACAGTGCAAATGTCAACGAGTAAAAGTAGTTGTGGCCTAGCAATGAAACTTCCTGGAGTCCTAGAGACAGAGATGGTATATCAATAAAAAGATTTTATTTGCAAAACTGGAAGTAAGTGTAAATGCTTTTATCTAGTTTTATTTATATATGACAAAATAATTTTTAAAAATTAGACTACCATTTCCAATTTCATTCAAGCCTCTCAGTAAAAAGCTGTCAAAAATAATGAGGTGGGAAGAGTTTACCCTGGAGTTTGCATTATCAGTTCTAGATGATAGTACTTTTTCAAATTTTTATACTACAAAGCAACAATAATCAAAACAGCATGACACTAACAGAAAACCAGATACAGAGACCAATGAAACAGAATTGAGAACCCAGAAATAAATCCACATGTACATGGGCAAATAATTTTTTTTAATTTATTGACTTCAGAAAGAGAGAAGGAAGGAAGAGGAGAGAAGAGAGAGAGAGAGAAGCATCAATTTGTTGTTCCACTTATTTATGCATTCATTGGCTAATTCTTGTATGTGCCCTGACCGAGGATCTAACCTGCAACCTTGGCGTAGAGGGATGATGCTCTAACCAACTGAGCTATGCAGCCAGGGCCTGGGTAAATAATTTTGGATAAAAGAGTCAAAACAGACAATGAAGAGAAGAAAGCCTCTTCAATAAATGGTGCTGAAAAATTTGGAAGCCACGTGTAAAAGAATAAAACTAGACTGCTATTTTTCACCATATACAAAATTAACTCAAAATGTATTGAAGACCTAAATATAAGACTTGAAACAATAAAATACATAGAAGAAAACATAGGTACTAAACTTACAGACCTTGGTCTTAGAGAGGGTTTTATGAATTTGCCATCAAATGCAAGAGAAGTAAAGGCAAAAATAAATGAATGAGACTATATCAAACTAAAAAGCTCTGCACAGTAAAAGAAACCTTCAACAGAACAAAAAGGCAACCAACCAAATGGGAGAAGATATTTGCAAACAATACCTCTGATAAGAGGTTAATATTCAAAATATATAAAGAACTCATACAAGGTAACAACCAAAAACTCCAATTAAAAAATGGGCAGAGGAACTGAACAGTCACTTCTCCCAAGACATACAAATGGCTGACATACATATGAAAAGATCCTCAACTTCGCTAGCTATTAGAAAATGCTAATCAAAACTACCATGAGATAATACCTCACACCTGTTAGAATGGCTATCATCCACAAAACAAGTAAGAACTAGTGTTGGAGACATTGTGGAATACAAAGAACCCCTACATTGCTGGTGGGAATATAAACTGGTACAGCCACTATAGAAAACAGTATGGAGGTTCCTCAAAAAAGTGACCATACAGTTACCATATGACCCAGCAACTCCTCTTCTGGGTATCTACCTGAAAAATTTGAAAACATTTATCTGTCAAGATACATGCTCCCCTATGTTCACCACAGCATTATGCACAGCGGCCAAGACATAGAAACAACCAAAATGCCCTTCAATAGATGACTGAATAAAGAAGATGTATGTATATACAATGAAATACTATTCAGCCATAGAAAACATGAAATACTGCCATTTGCAACATGGATGGACTTTGAGAATATTGTGCTAAGTGAAATAAGTCAGACAGAAAAAGTCAAGAACCATATGCTTTCACTCTTAGGTAGGATATAAAATTGAAAACAACAAATAACAAACACGATCAATAGACAAACAAAACCTCATCGATAACAAACAACAGTATGGTGGTTATCAGAGGGAAATGGGGTGGAGGGAAGGGAGCAAAGGGTAAAGAGGGTAAATATATGGTGATGAAAAGAGAGTTCACTTTGGGTGGTAAACACACAATGTAATACACAGATAATGTATTATAGAATTCTACACCTGAAACCCATATAATTTTATTAACCAATGTCACCCTAATAAATTTAATTTTAAAAAATTTTAAGTTCTTCAAATTTTAATTTTGACTTCATACCTAAAAGTTATCTCACTCATTTGTGGAATATAATAAACATAACAGTCTGGGGAACAGGGTAGACCCAGAGATGTGAAAGTAGGGTACAGACTGACAACCCTCAGCAGAGGGGGTGGGGGGGAGGGAAGAGATAAACCACAGAACTTATACGCATGTATGCATAACTGATGGACATGGACAACAAAGCTGGGGAAGGGGTGGAGGGATGGGGAGGAGGGTGTCAATGGGGAAAAAAGGAGAAACATCTGTAACAAAAATAAATTAACAAATGTTCTAAAAAAAATAAAAATAAAAAAATAAAAGTTATTTTCCCTATACTAATCCAATTTTCTCTATTTACATCATTTTTTCCAATTACATTATATGCCACATCTGAAAAATATTGTCAACAAATTAACCTCAGAAAAAAAAATACTGACATGACTTGAAAATGACAAAATGATATATTCAAGATCCAATCAGTAAGTAAATCAATCTTATATAATATCAGTTTTCCCACTGTTTACTGAACTAATCACTTTTTATTATCCATTAGCTATACTTAAAGATGGAGACAAACAGGAAAACAAGATCAAGACAATAAACTAAATAGTTAATTTAGGTACATATATACATTGTTCTTAAATCCTCACCCGAGGATATTTTTCTATTTATCTTCAGATATAGCTGAAGGGAGGAGAGGGAGAGAGAAAGAGAGAAACATCAATGTGAGAGAGACACATCGATTGGTTGCCTCCCGCACAACCCCAACCAGGGCCGGGGACCAAACCTCAACAGAGGCACATGCCCTTAACTGGAATTGAACCCATGACTCTTTGGTCTGCAGGCTGATGCTCTAACCACTGAGCCAAACTGGCCAGGGCTAATTTAGCTATATTTTTAATGCTAAAAATATACTGAGATTATTTCTCTATTATATTCTAATTTTTATGTAAGACTAACATTTTAAATAAAGATTTTTACTTTTCACAAGCATTAGAATATGATCTTTGCAGTATTTAAGATAAAGAAAATACAAGGGATTTCTTACTGATAAAATATTCTTTGTCTTCTTCAGATGCTTTAACACAACTTTATTAAATCCTTTTTGGGCAGCCCGAGAAAGTGCTGACACCTCCCAGTTATTCTTGTTCTCATCTATCAACAGAAAACAAAAATCAATTTTAAGTAGCAATCATTCATTTACTTGATTAATGTTAGAGTGAACATACTATATTACTAAATCAAAACATTAAAATTTTAATTATGATTAAAAATTAAGTTTCTAGAATAAAATATATTAATAGTGGTGGTCCTGGTTTTAAATATCATTGTCTACACAAAGAAATATGATTCCTTGAAGAAGTGGCTAATTCCAGAGATTGGGCAGGAAACACACTAAAGTAATAATCACAGGTAGTGGGGTTTCAGGAAAGAAAAGTTTTACACTGTACATCCAAATGTTATATAAGTTCATGATAGTTTGTTTTTTTTTAAGTTTTTTTTTTTTTTTAAAGTATGGGTTTATTTATTTATTTTTTAATCCTCACTCGAGGACATTTTTGCATTTATCTTCAGATAGAGCGGGAGGGAGAGAGGGAGGAAGAGAGAGAGAGAAACATCGATGTGAGAGAGACACATTGAGTGGTTGCCACCCACAGGACCCCAACCGGATCCGGGGACAAATTGCAACTGAGGTACGTGCCCTTAGCAGGAATTGAACCCGGGACTCTCTGGTCCGCAGGCTGATGCTCTAACCGCTGAGCCAAACCGGCCAGGGCCATGATAGTTTTTTTTAAAAAATACTTCTTTACATAACAACCACCCAGCTATCCAAATCAGAACATTGCCCCTGAGACACTGCCCACATCTAATCCTTAGATCCATTCAGGTTCCAGCATTGATCCTAAGTTCAAAACCATATTACATTTTGTTGTCTGTCTCTTGAGTATCCTTTAAACTGAAACAGTTCTTCAGTCTTTCCTTGCATTTCATGACTTAAACATTTTTAAAATTATATGCCAGTAATTTTGTACACAGTCCCTTTATTTGGGTTTGTCTAATTAGTTTGTGATTAAATTCACACTACAGAAACCAGCTGTAACATCCTACTAATTCCTTTATTAACTATCGAGTTAAATGAAACCTTTGACTATATCAGCATAATAAAGTCATAGTTTTATAGCTATAAAGTTATTTTTCACTAGATCTGGAGATGCTTGGGAGATTTGTTGACAGAGCCAGGTAATTTGCATTGCTGGAAGACACCTCACAGGTGGTTTAATCCCAACCTATCTTTTCTTGGCTCCCAGAAATGAATCCCAAATGACAATAGAACCTTACCAAGCTTTCTGCTAGTCTCTGTCCTTTACATGATTTCATGCTTTTGGTTTGCTTATGCCCAATAAGCTGGTTCCCACGGGTGGCAGTAACGTCTGAGAATTTTGGTTTATGGTCTGCTGATCATTTGGTAAACTTCTGTGGATAGATGCTAGAAATCTACTCTCTATTGGGCCAGAGATGAAAAAGAGGATTTGTTTTTTAGTGTCTTTTTATTATTATTACTCTTTGTAGCTCAAATTAGTTAAGATTTTCATACATTTGGGAAAACTGGTCAGTGGTTGGTGTCTTGTGTCTCTTGAGCTATGACTCAAATTGCAGAACTGAAGCTATAAGCTCTCCATGTGTCTGTGTGTCTACTAGCCTGATTTGAGAAAGGCCTTTACCTCTCTCCTTAGGTGTATAATGTTCTCCTATATTTGGAAGGTATTAATAAATTAAATTAAAAAGTCTCTTAAATTTAAAATCTGTTTTGACTTATTTATACAGATTAATAAGCTTATATAAATTGAATATTCCTAAAATTTTCTGAAAATAAGGACACTGTGCTTGCAATGTTTTAAATGAGCCAGAGTTTTCTTTCAAATCTTACAGAAACTAGCTCAGAAGTATTTTAGGAATCCATATTCACATAATTAAGGCATTTTGGTAAATGAGACAAGTTTAATAATTTGGGTTTAAAAAAAGAAATGCCTTTTTTTACTATCAGTGTTCAGCATAATACAGTATACATTTTATTCTGCTTGAGTTTGTTTTTCCTATACTTACTCAGGCTTACTAGGCCAGGAAGTTAACATACTTCTCATAAACTTTTATTGTGGTATAAAACATATAACACAGCCCTGGCCGGTTTGGCTCAGCGGTTAAGAGCACCGGCCTGGGTACAGAGAGACCTGGGTTTGGTTCCCGCTAAGGGCATGTACCTCGGTTGCAGTTTGTCCCCGGCCCTGGTTGGTCATGCGGGTGGCAGCCACTTGATGTGTCCCTTTCACGTCGATGTTTCTCTCTCTCTCTCTCTTCCTCTCTCTCCCTCCCACTCTATCTGAACAAAAAATGAAAAAATGTCCTCAGGTGAGGATAAAAAAATATATATATATAACACAAAATGTATTCTTTTAACTATTTTTAAGTGTACAATTAAGTGGCATTAACAACATTCACAATGCTGTCTCCACCACCTCTATCCACCTCCAGAATTTTTCATCATCACAACAGTCCTACATAACTTAAGTTTATGAAAAATGTAAGTTTATGTTCAAATAAACTGAAACATTATTTGGGCAAAAATTTTTATTTCCCCGGGAATTATGTTTTGTAGCATGTTGGCTTAGAAGACAATTTCTAAGATTTGTAGGTAAAAAATTTGGACTGAATGAGTTAATTAATGGATAATTATGAATACCCAAATAATTTAAAAGTAAAATACAATCATAAAACACTGATTACTAAACAATACTTTTAAGTTTGTGTGCTTTTCCTTCTTGTTTTTAAAGGCTATAACAAGGCTAGAGCTTGGGACCATGCTCTTGAATGTGTCAGTGGTATCGTGTGCTCACAAGCTCCATGAGTCTGGCAGACAATTCTCAATTATCCACTCCAGGTTTTCTCAGTGAAAGATAAACGTGGTAATAAGTGATAATTAATGAGTGGCTGGAACTATAGAAGCTATAGTACAGAAATACAATTGTGCGTGTGCTTTTGATTTTCAAGGAAGGAAAGCAGTATTACTTTGAAAGTATATGTGACAGGTAGAATTTTAAGATAGCCCTATGGGACCTGCCCCCGCTATTAGTCCCATTATTGTGTTCCCTTATATAACAAGAGGGAGATTAACCAGATAGGCCTAATTTAATCACACAAGCCCCTTAAAAGCAGTTTTCTCCAGCTAACAGAAGAGGAAGTCAGAGAGATTTGAAGCATAAAAAGGATTCAAAGTGCTGTTGCAGGATGTGAAGTTGGAGGGGGCCATAAGCAAGGACCAGAGAGGCCTCCAGGAGCTGATTAGCTCTGACCATCAGCCAGCAAGGAAATGAGAATCTCAGATCCTGCCAACAACCTGAACAAGACTGAAAGAAAATTCTTACTCAGAGTTTCCAGTTAGGAGCCCAGCATGGCCAACATCTCAATGAAACTGTCAGACTCTGAGTAGAGGACCAGCTGAGCAGGCCTGGATTCTGACTTACAGAGCTGTGCAATAATATAGATGGGTGGTGTTTTGCTTTTTTAAAGATGGGCATTGTATTAAACTGCTAAATATGTAGTTATTACATGGCAACAGAAAAAACACTACAAAACTTTCATTACTCATTTTATTTATGTCTGTACTCAATATTTCCTATTTGAACCAATGGAATATAATCTCTAGAATGATTTATTTTGATGCCCAAATTATCCCAAATTTTGCCTGTGACATTTTCCCATCATTCTTTGAACAATGCCTTGTTTTCTGGATGTTTCAGAAAGTACAATATTCTAGGTTCATCTTGTATTTTATTCCTGTCCCAGGCTGCAATTACTCCTTTCCCCAAGGAATTCTGGTTCCTTTTAAAGGACAATGACATTTAAAAGCCATGATCTTGGCATTAGGTTTGCTCCTTACTATTAAGGTATTACTATTCCCATGCAGGTCCTTTCCATGGATAGAACTAGAATATATACATGTGGTACATATACACACACACATACATTCTTTCATCTCCATTTCTACATTTATTCATCCATGTGCACACACACACACACACACACGTGTGTGTAGATATACATATAGATATAAAATTATCACATTCTTCACCCTCCTTGCCTGGACCCCTATATCCCACGAGGCTGCCCCAACATATTAGTGTCCCCACCTTGCTCCAGCTCTGACCCCAACAGCAGGCTAACACTCAGAGCTGCCTTCTTCATGTTCCACAGGGGCACCACAACTAACCTAACACCTACCTTCCTCTACACCCCCTCAAGGCCTTAGGACTAAATATTTCAACAAGTGGAAAGGGAGAGAACCTCAAATGACTAACACAAAAGGAAAAAGAGTCACTTGAAAACTACAGAAAAATGGAGCAGACATTCACTAACCAAATGGTCAAAATGAACACGAGTGCAATGACACCGACTGCCATCACGGTGCTGTATGGAGGACACGGCATCAGCTCTGAGTGTTTCTGCCAAAAAACAACCCGAGCCTCATCATGAAAAGACGTCAGACAAGCCCACACTGAAATACATTCTATAAAATAACGGGCCTGCAATATTACAGTTTTAGTTTTCAATGTCATGAAAACTAAGAAAAACTGAAAAACTATCTCACATTAAAAGAGGCCGAAGAGTTATAACAAATAAATGCAATGCATGGTCCTATTTGAAATCTAGACCACAAAAAGCACAGCTATAAACATAGCTATAAAAGAAATTACTGGGACAACACAAATTTGCAAGCGGGCTGTAGATTAATATAACCATGTTATTTTTCCTGATTTTGATCATGATACTGCAGTTATGTAAAAGAATATCCTTGCTCTTAAGAAACACATTGCAGAGAGAGGGCAAGACGGCTGCAGTATAACAGGAGGCTGAATGCCCTTCCTCCCAGCCACAGACTAGAGTTACAGCTAAAATACTGTGTGGTTTGCTTGAAAAAACAAGAGAAGTGTAGCTGATTGGACATATTTTGTCTAAGGAGCACTGAAGAAACAACATAGAGACTGGAAAGAGGGGGAGTCGTGGAAAGGAGGAGTCTCCCTGGAGCTGAGCTGGTGCTCGGCTGAGAAGCCCAAGTGATTTTGGCGGCAAAACTCCTTCCCCTTGGGAGTGTGGGCCCTCACCTCCATGCAGGGATCCCAAACCTGGAGCAGCAGAGACTGGAAGGACAGCCTGCAAAGAATTGGGCAGAGGGATCCAGGGGAACTCTTTCTGCCTGGGAGGCTGGGTCTGTGCTTTCCCAATGAAAGAGCATCCCTAATGTCGGCAGCTCCAGCAGGAGAGGTTCACCGTAGCCCCTGACTGCTGGAAAGGCTGTGCTGCGGGGTATGGCTCCAGAATAAAAAGGGGTCTGAGGGCTGCACCCATCAGTGACACAGAGGAATCCCCAGCTTTCCTTAAAGGCAATGTGCACAGCCTCAGACAGTGACTAAACTGTGGTGCTGGTGGCAGGGCAAACCAGAGATTTTTGATCCCACTGAGGAAAGATGGGAGCATGAGCGGAGCTGGGATTCTTGGCCCAGCTTTACAGAGACCAGCTGTGCAAAGAGATTAGAGTCCTGAGCAGGGCTGACTTTGTAAACCCTTTTGCTTGCACCTATGGTGCAAGGGTGCTGGGTCCTTGCAAGCAGGGTTTTTTGTTTGTTTGTTTTTGAATGGCATCCCACAGAATCCACCTGGAAGGCTTATACTGGGGAGACAGACGAGCAAGAGCTGAACTTTGTGACTGCACTGTGGGGAGGTTGATCCGAGAGCCCTGTGAGTTCTGTCAGCCGGTCCCAGGAAGTTCAGCCAGACTTGCAGGTGGAACATGTCTACCCCTCCTGCAAGCTGGAAACATCTCCAACAGGAAAGGATTTGGATCAGTTCTCTGGCACCCCAGATACCCACCCTGGGTGCAGTTCACTGGGGGTAGGGAGAATAGCTCAGAGGAGGACATTCCAAGAGTAAGACCCTTAGAAACTATTGTCTGGGACCAGGAGAAAATGCTTAGGCCCCTCCTGTGGGCTGGGCTGGCAACAGTCTCAACTGGAGACTCTTTTGATCAATCCCAGAGCCTGGGCAGCTGAAACTTCTCCTGCAGAAAAGGTGGCAGGCTGTATTCAACGTGAACCTACTCCAGGCTACCTTAGGGGGAACTAGAGTTGGAGGATAAGGGAAAGAATGAGGAGTTTGGATTTGAAGTAGAGATTCATTTCCCCTCACTGAGTGCCTGATGGTGAAATCTCTAAATGGGGTTCCCACTAGTCCTAGCTATGCTAGCCTGGCTCCACCCTAAAGACTCTTTGGAAGACATTGGAGGAAGACCAGGCAACATCAGGGGAGGGGCGGAGCAGCTGACAGGTGGAGGCGGTCCTCTGAGAGCCTCAGACCAACCACAGCTACAACAGGATGCTGAGAGCCAAACCCGGACAGCTCCTGACCTTGCCTGACACAAAGTACCTCCTGGGAGGCCTGAAATCAGCATACAAAGCAGTGAGCCTAAGACAACATAAGCTGTCTAGACAGACTTCACTTGGCTATCTTTAAAAAAAAAAATTTGTTCTTCTTTCAATATTTTCTATATTTTTACAGCTTTATCACTTTGATGATGTTGTTAGCATTTTTGCTCTTTCATTTCTTTCATATCTCGGATTGCCATCTTTTTCTTTTTTTTTTTTTTTTTTTTTTTTTTATCCTCACCGGAGGACATTTTCCCATTTTTTGTTCAGACAGAGTAGGAGGGAGAGAGAGGAAGAGAGAGAGAGAGAAACATCGATGTGAAAGGGCCACATCGAGTGGCTGCCACCCGCACGACCAACCAGGGCCGGGGACAAACTGCAACCGAAGTACATGCCCTTAGCGGGAACCGAACCCGGGTCTCTCCGGACCGCAGGCCGACACTAACCGCTGAGCCAAACCGGCCAGGGTGGATTGCCATCTTTTTCTAACTCTATCTTCTTTTTTCCCCTTTTCTCTTTTTGACTCTTCCTTTTACTTTACCTTTCTCTCTTCTCTTTACCTTTGCATAATTTTTTTCTTACTTTCTCTGTCTTCTTGTCTTTTTTTACTGTTTTCCTCTTCCTATTCTCTACTCTTATTTTTTTGCTCTCCCCTTTTTCCTTTCAGAATCTTTTTTCTGCCCCTTTTCTCTTCCAGTATCCTCTTTATTTTTTATTTTACTATTAGCAATATTATCTTCTTCTCTTTTCCTTTTTTATTATTTGTGTTCTCTTTTCTCCTTCCTAATTCTCTTTTCATTTGTGGTTGTTTTTGCTGCTGTTGTTGGGATCTGTTGTATGTTGCTGTTTGTTTCCAGTTTGTTTTGGTTTTGCCCTGTCAGCATGTGTACAATTGCTCACATGATGTGGTTGTGGCTGAGCCTTACAGTTAGCCAGCCTGAAAGGAGGGCCCACCCATGAACAGGACAACAATAATCAAGACCCAGTAACAACAGAAGAACCCAAATAACCCACAAAAGGGTCACGCCTAGAGCATATAGCTCAGTAGTACAAGGAAAGCGCACCACTGGGTCCCACAAGACATTTACTACAAAAGCACACCCCACGAAAACTAGGAATTATAGCAAGTATATCTAACACAGAAATACAAACACAAAGAGACAACTAAAATGGGGAGATAAAAAACAATCCCCAAATTAAAAGGAAGAATCGCCAGAAAAAGACCTAAATGAGATGGAGATAAGCAAGTTGTCAGACACGGAGTTCAGAGTAATGGTTACGAGGGACTCAGAGAGAGCTATAAGAAACTTAATGGAACTACAAGGAACTTAGTGCGAACTACAAGGAACTTAGTGGAAGTTATATCAGCATAAAGAAGATATAGAAATTATGAAAAGGTACCAGGCAGAAATTAAAAATACTATATCTGACATCAAGAATATGCTGGAAGGAATTAAAAGCTGGCTTGATGAAGCAGAGGATCAAATAAATGAATTAGAAAACAAGGTAGAAAAAAACCCACTTAATTAGATCAGAAAAAGAAAAAATACTTAGAAAGCATAGGGATATTTTAAGGCAACTTTGAGACAACATGAAACAAAACAACATCCACATCACAGGGGTACCAGAGGGAGAAGAAAGTGAACAAGGAGTAGAGAACCTGTATGAAGAAATAATGACAGAAAAGTTCCTTAAGCTGGTGAAGAAAAAAGTCACACAAGTTCAGGAAGCACAGAGGGTACCAATCAAGATGAACACTAAGAGGCCCACTCTAAGACACATCATATTAAAATGGTAAACATTAAAGACAAAGAAAGACTCTTAAGGGCAGCAAGAGAGAGACAGTCAATGACCTACAAGAGAGCTCCCATAAGGCTGTCAGCTTATTTCTCAACAGAAATACTACTAGCCAGAAGGAAATGGCATGAAGTATTTAAAGTAATAAAAGTGCCCAGCCGATATGGCTCAGTGGATTGAGGATCATCCCATGGACTGTGAGGTCCCGGTTCAATTCCCGGTCAGGGCACATGCCTGGGTTGTGGGCTTGATCCCCAGTGGGGGGCATGCAGGAAGCAGCCAATGGAGTTTCTCTCTCACACCAATGTTTCTCTCTTCTCTCCCTTCCCCTCTCTCTAAAAAACCAATAAAAACATATTAAAAATATAAAATAAAGTAATAAAAAATAAGGATCTAAAACCAAGACTACTCTATCCAGCGAGCCTCTAATTCAAAATTGAAGGTGAAATAAAGAGGTTCCCACACCAATAAAAGCCTAATGGAGTTTATCACCACCAAACCTGCAATGCAAGAAATGTTAAAGAGACTGCTGGAAGAAGAAGAAATATAGAGAGAGAGGAACATAAAGAATAAAAATGGCAATAAATAAGTACCTATCAAAAATAACCTAAAATGTAAATGGATCAAATGCTCCAGTAAGAAAGACATAGGGTAGCTGAATGGATAAGAAAACATAACCTATATATATGCTGTCTACACCTCAAAACAAGAGACTCACACAGGATGAATGTGAAGGGATGGAAAACAACTTTCCATGCAATGGAAACAAAAAAAAAAAACAGGGGTAGCAATACTTACATCTGACAAAACAGACTTCAAAGCAAAGGCCATAATAAGAGACAAAGAAGGGCGCTATATAATACTAAAAGGACAGATACAAAAAGAGGATATAATCCTGAAAAACATATATGCACCTAACATAGGAACACCTAAATATATAAAAAAGCTACTGGAGATGAACAGCATATAGTCTAGTAGGGGACTTTAACACCCCACTCACATCATTGTATAGATTTTCTAGACAATCAACAAGGAAACAGTGACTTTAAACAACACACTGGAGCAGATGGAGTTAATTAACATTTACAGAACATTTATCCTCAAAAATACAGAATATATACATTCTTCTCAAGCACACATGGGACATTCTCAAAGATAGACCACATGTTAACACACAAAGTCTCTAGAAGTTCAAGAAGATTGAAATCATACCAAGCATCTTCTCAGATCACAATGGCATGAAACTAGAAATAAACTACAATAAAAACACTCAAAAACATTTAAACACATGGAGGCTAAAGAGTATGCTATTAAATAATTAATGGGTTACCAATAACATCAAGAAAGAAATTAAAAACTTCCTGGAAACAAATGAAAATAAACACACAACAACCTAATATCTCTGGGACACAGAAAAAGCAGTCCTGAGATGGAAGTTCTTAGCACTACAGGCCTACCTCAAGAAACAAGAAAAATTTCTAATAAACTATCTAATCCTATAACTTAGAGAATTAGAAAGAGAACAAGAAAATCCCAGAGGAAGTAGAAGGAAGGAAATAATAGATTAGAGTGGAAATAAATGACATAGAGACTAAAAAAACCATACTAAAGATCAATAAAACCAGGAGTTGATTCTTTGAAAAGATAAACAAGATTGATTCATCAAGAAACAGAGAGAGGACCCAAATGAATAAAATCAGAAATGAACAAAGCGAAAAAAAACTGACACCACAGAAATACAAAGGATCCTAAGAAAGAACTATAAACAACTATATGCCAATGAACTAGACAACTTAGGCATAATGGACAAATTCCTAGAAACATACCACCTTCCCAAACTCAATCAGTAAGAATCAGAACACCTGAATAGACCAATAACAACTAATGAAGTTGAAAGAGTAATCAAAAAACTCCTAGGAAAACAGAGGAGTTTTAACAGACATTCAAAGAAGAACTAGTATCTATCCTCCTCAAACTATTCCAAACAATTCAAGAGGAAGGAAGACTTCCAAGCTCTTTTTACAAGGCCAGCATTATCCTAATTCCAAAAGCAGATAAAACACTACAAAAAAATAAAATTATAGGCCAATATCCCTGAATCTTTTTGCTTCATCTGATAACAATGTCCCTTTTCAATGTGGTTCGAGTAAATCTGTCCTCGACTCTAGGTACTAGTTTTCCTGACTGGTAAAACTTTTGCCTGGAATTTTTTCTTTGAACCATTTCCCAAACCCATTTCTCCTATAACAATTTTTCTAAACTGATTAGCATTAGTGCTTCATCAGTTGTATTTGGAGAACCAATTAAAATCAAGTGGGATTAGATCAAAATATAAAATTACTGTTGAAATTTCACAGTTTTAATTCCTGTTTGATTTATTCAACCAACATTTTTTACAAGGCAGTGTACCAAAAGCTATAAGGAGTTCAAGATATTTAAGAAAAGTTCTTACCCTTAAAGATTTTATAAAGCTTGGCAGAATACAAGTGAATAAAATGCAAAATACATTTAATGCTTCAGTTATATGTCCTATGTCCCAATTATCTTGAAATGAATAGGGGAGATTACAAAAATACCAATCAAATATATTTTTAGTATGTTGGGTTCATATTTCAGAAATTGTAAAACTATAAATAGTTCTATTATAATTATTACACTGCTATTTTAAGATACACATCATAATTATTTTAAACCTTACCTGACAAGGCTGACGTTTTCAAATATCCATCAAGACTAGGTAGAATGTCCTTATAATAGGGCTGAATTACTTGTTTGCTGATATAAGCTGACCATTCTTCTAGGGCACTCAGGCCTACTTCTGCCAATGGGGTATAGCTCAGGCCCAGTTTAAAAGCCATCTATATGTTAATACAAACATGGTAAATGGAAACGCAGGGCATTTAATATTTAAAGGAAAAAGAAAACACCACCAATTAAATATGCTTTCTAAAAATTAACCTTTCTACTGCCAGGATGCCAGACACTGTTGGAGGTAAGTGGGTGCATCCCAAGTCCCAAAGCTATGAAGTAGCAAAAGTAGAACCTAAACCAAGATGTCTGATTGGTAAGCACCTACTGTGACTGCCACGGAAAGACCTTGATATTTCCAGGTTTTCTAGGAATTCATGTGTATATGAAATAGATTTGCTCAAGACAATGTATCTACCTGCAATGCAGGAACGTAGGCTCTCACATCAAGCTCAATGATGTCATGTGGCAGGGACAGAATAAAGTTCAAACAGGAGGCCAAAAGTTCATCTTTGTATTGCTTCATTTGAACTGATACCTTCACAAGAAAGAAGAGAAAAATAGTGCTGTGCACCTGAATAGAACCTAATGCTGTGAAAATCAACTAACAAATATTCACCTATTCTCAAATATGAAAAATGATAATGTGGCCTTTATTTGACATAGCCATGTTTATTTTCAAATTAAACACTGACCTGTAGGAAAAGTTCATTTGAAGTACTTAAACCCCATTATATGGAAAAGCTAAAGACTCTATTAATTTTGCATTTTCATCACACAAATTATTTTAGGAAAACTCAAGGAACTTTGCAAGCACAATGGTTTCCTCTGTTAGTGGTTTTTAATCCCTTGATCTAGATCTGGATAAAGCAAACCAATTTTTAAGTAATTAGATAATTTATGAAAACTAAGAATTTTTAAAACATATATTCATTTTTAAATAGCCCATGATAACACAGGATAAATCATTGAAAAATTACCTCTTTACCAAATTTTGCAAATAAAGCAAAGCAAGAATACTTTTCTAGGTTCTCAGGAGACTGTTTCTGACTCTTAGGACCAACTCCCTGTTGAATAAAATAGTAAATTAGTACAGTGAACAATAATCAATCAGGTAATTCTGTGTCCTAAAACCAGTAGTTCCCAGCCTTTCTTCTGAGGGGTGAATCCATATTCACATTTCCAAGGTTTTGTGCAGAGGGGAAGGAAAAACTAGCTCTGAAAACATTTCAGGCAGAGGCCAGTGGGAAACAGAGAATGAGCTGGGAGGTGGATGGCTAGTCAAGAGCCACAAGCCTGACTAAGTCTATTTCCCCTTCCCCATCTTTCAATACATAACACTTATGAGCACTGAGACCTGCTCATCCTGTAATTAACTAGTCAGACTGCTCACGACTGGCACCTCAGGCACACTAATCCAGTTATTCTCAAACTTCACTAGCCACCTGAGTGGCCTGTTAGCACAGACCACTGAGCTCTGTCCCCAGTGTTTCCAATAAGCCTGTAGAAGGCATGAGATTTCCCAAGTAATACTGGTGCTGCTAGTCCTATGACCACACTTCATGCCCTGGCCAGTGTGGCTCAGTTGGTTGAGCATCGTCCCATGCACCAAAAGGTCACTGGTTGGATTCCCAGTCAGGACACATGCCCAGGTTGCGGGTATAATCCCCAGTCAGGGTGCATGTTTTTCTCGCTCGCTTGCTCGCTCTCTCTCTCTCTCCCTTCCTCTCTCTCTAAAAGAATCAATAAAAACATATTAAAATAAATAAAATTAAAAATCTTAAAAACATTTTTATAAAAAGAACCTGTTAATCTAACATAATTAGCCAGGTGCATGTAAATCTGAACAGAAAATGCTATTAGTTAACTTTTTTAAGGGTGTCACTCACATTATCAGTTTTTTAAAAGATAATAAAATTAGATTTTAAAGTGCAATATGCTATAATCTCATGTTTTTATAATATGTATACAGACTCATGCAATCTAAAAAGAACACAGGCATATTCAATGTCTTCCAAACAACACTTACCTCAAAGTATTTTATTTTCTTGGCATTACTCACAGCAACAGAAAGCAATTTGTAGAAACCACTAACGAGTGGCAACCGTGTACATTGCAAAATTAATTCATATGCAAATGAGTACACCCATGGCTCAAAAAATTCTACATGTTTCGCAGGAAGAATCTCTCTGTAAAAACAAATTAAAAGCTTAATGTAGAAATTGTTATCATACTATTTTTATTTCACTTTGAAATTATAAGGCACATAATTAAAAGGTCTACAATTCCACTGTATACCATTTTTAGGTATATTTACAATCCTTTTTGTTTCCTACATAAGGATCTTTTAAATATAAAAATAATAACTCTAAGCTGGTACATTCAAATATATTTTAATGATTCATATAAGCAATTTAGATTTTAAGTCTTTCGTTATTTTACTTCTTATGGCTATGTAAGGGTTTTTCCAATATTATAGCCAATAACTGATCATTTTCAGTCTTAAACAATTAGAATTTTTTTTTTTTTTAAATACCTGCAAAATTCCACCAGGTTAATGAAAGCTGAAAAATCTTTAGGTTTAGCAGGATACAAATTAGCTGCTGGATCTGAAGTAGGGATCACCCAAACACCAGCAGGTTCATTTTCATCCTTAAAAATTGTATCAAAACAAACATTATACTAGTCAATCACACATTCATTCGACAAATAACTGACCAACTGACGTCACAGCCAAGGCCTGATGCTATGAGGAAAGAATAAAAAAGTGAGAAAAGTATAGATGGGTCCTCAAAGCTTACAATTTGAGAAAAATGATGGAACTTACAGAAAACATTAAATAAAAGAATACATGGGAAGTGATAAAAAAAAAAAATGACACAGATACAAAGGAAGAAGTATCATTTCTTTCTTTTTTTTATCCTCACCCAAGGACATTTTTCCATTTTTTGTTCAGATAGAGTGGGAGGGAGAGAGAGAAAGAAACATCGATGTGAGAGAGACACATCGACTGGTTGCCACCCGCACGACCCAACCAGGACCGGGGACAAACTGCAACCGAGGTACGTGCCCCTAGCAGGAACCGAATCCAGGTCTCTCTGGACCACAGGCCGACGCTCTAACCACTGAGCAAACCGGCCAGGGCAAGAAGTATCATTTCTTAAAGGAGATAGCAATGATGCCAGGACAGAGGCAGAATTTCAAAACTTAAAGTTTATAGAAAGTATCAATAATGCCTTGGAAGCTTCAAACTGAGAAACAGGAATTAAGTAACAGTAACTTACTATTACTTAACTTGCACATTAAGTTGTATTATCAGATTCAGGGTGAAATGTTAAACAAGTAGTTAGAACTGCAGAGCTGAAAGTTGTGAAGGAGGATAAGGTTAAAGACCAGCTTTTTCTGAGATGTGCTAACATAGGTGACAAATTGACCTGTTGGAATGAAGGAGGAAGGGCAGAAAACAGAAGAGAACAGAAAACAAGAGGAAAAAGGAACTGCAAGGGAAGCCACTGAAGACAACAAAAAGGATGAAGACATGTTCCTGAAAAGCAGGTTTGTTGGCTGTTTAGCAAGTTGTTTTTTTTTTTTTTAGACATACACAAAGCATAAAAAGCAATGAAACACAACATTGGTGCTCCCATGAGCCAGCATAAATATCAGAACATTACAAATGCTATAAAGTCAAAGTGACAAAAGGCCTTTCCCTGTTTCTTTATTATCCTCTGCATATCCTCCCCATTACCTCTTGTCTAATTTTGCAGTACCATACATGCGCACTAACCCTAACAGGCATAATCTAGCCCAAAAGAAAAAAATCACTGGGCTCAAAAGCAAACTAGATGTTTTCCCTAAAACTCAAACCTTTTGACACTAGTCTCATTACCACAGTGTTTTGTTGCTAAAACTCCTCAGATAAGAGCAGAGCAACCCTCAGCTAACAGCCTAAAGCCATGAAAACTGGGTACCAAAAAGGGGGAGGGTACATTTTTCCCTTTCTGCCTATTGTCTATATTCTAGTATCTCAAGAACACATTTAATACTGTGCATCCTGAATTTGGAGTTTTCTTAGTTATAAACAAGAGGAATCCCAGGTTTCCTTTTCCTACTATAAAGTCATCACCGCACAAAATAAGATCTGACTCTTGATTATTGCTAAGGAATAAATAATAAACAAGCCTACTACACAACTTTTCACACACAAAAATAGTTTTAACATATTAAAGACATAAATGGCTCTTTGAAAAATCTAATGATAACATTTTCTACACATCAGGCTATTATAAAAGTATCAACAACACATATTAATGCGAAAGATACAAACTTCCTGCAATACTCTACAAATGTGCTATCACTACAAAGAGAGTTGTTATAAAAATGATGCAAAATTATTAGTGACAAAAATTCTAACCTCTTGTTCCCCAACATTCTGTTTTTTTAGTGTAAGATCCAATTTGTCAACAATCTTCAAAACAGATTTTACAAATTCATCATATAGCAAACGATTCAGTCTTTGAAGGGAGGAATCCACAAAAGAAAATGCTTCATCTGCTAAAAAAGAATCCTTAAAAAAAAAAATCATAAACTTCAAAATTTTGTTCATAAAAGTATCAGAATGCGTACTAAATAAGCATTAAAATATATACAGATGTACATGTATATTTAGGTATTATGAAAAATGCTGTGTAAACTGTAACAGATTTATCTGAAAGTTTACAAGCTCAAATTGTAGATACCTTCTGAAATTATTAGGACAATATCATTTCGGTCAGATAATATTACTTATCCAGTCATGTAGCAAATACTATGTACATGGTAGTAAATGAGAAGATTTAGGCCAATTCTTATCAAAGCATTTCCCCCAATTAATTTGTGTGTGTGTTTGTATGTATATACATGTATACTATATACACACACAATAGGTACATATACACATACATACATCTAGATTAGTGGTTCTCAACCTTCCTAATGCCGTGACCCTTTAATACAGCTCCTCATGTTGTGGTGACCCCCAACCATAAAATTATTTTCGTTGCTACTTCATAACTGTAAAATTATCATTTTACCATCATCTGGTCACAGCTGAGAAGATTTCTAAAAAGATCCAAATAGTCTTTGTATGTGGGCACTTTCCATTTGCCAGTTCTAACTTCCCCTGATGCACGATAGTCTTCCAGTTCAGACTCAGCACCCTGGTCAGGAAGACACCAATATTTACTAATGAGGTCACAGAATAAGCACCACTGCCAGAATGTTCTGATTTTCAGAAATTTCTAAGCTAAAATAGCTACGAGTAGGAGACATAACATGATTGAAGAAGACAGTACATTATGAAAGCATAATAAAAAAGCAAGCTGGAAAAAAGTCATGATTCTTCTTACTGGGACTAAGATAGTGATGCACTAACATATATTTCAAAAACAATATCCATGGATGTGTTACAAAGCATTAATCTCAGTTTCTTACACAAGTCTCTCTCTCATCTCATCCTATTTCCTGAACTTCAAGTAAGATATACGTCCTATAATATACCTAAGTATTTTGTCCTAAAATTTCAAGAGAGAAAATATTCCCTTTTTGTAAAAATGTGTATATAACAGTAAATTTATGTTCAAGGATATTTCATAACTTAGGAGTTTATTCACCAGAAAAAATACAGAGGTTTTACATCCTACACTTTCCAAATTGTAAGCATGGCCAATAACTAAAAGGCCCACTTTTATATTTTTACGGACTACAAACCCCAGCAACATTTCTAACTTTCAGTGACAAAAGACTAATTTTAAAACATTAGATTCAGAATTTACCTTTTGAAGAATCACTGCTTTAGAACATATTCTGATTAAACTCTGATGCACTGAAAAAGAAAAAAAGGAAATAAACAATGATAAATACAACCAAACACTCAACAAAAATGACAGCCATTATTTTTTTTTTAACATAACTTTACTTTCCAATTCTTTTTCTCTAAGTTTGTTAAAATGTTTAATTTTAAAATTTGGACTATTATGGTTCAGAAGCACAAGGAAGAAGGGAAAAAAAAATGCCAAAAAAGCACAGAAAAAGGAGATTTGGTGCACCAAAATATCAGGAGTTCTCCAAGAGGCATTAAACGATACAAAAGAATTTGGCAGCCAGATGTTCTTTATCTATTTCACATAACAGGTTAAATGTTCATCATTCACTACCATAAAAACAAAAGCAAATTCCAAACTTACCCACAGTACTAATGCAATTCCAGAGAACTGGTCCTTTTTCTGCTAAGGCTAGGAAAACTTTCACTATGGCTCTACAACACACCAACTGCATTTTTGGACTATACTGTGGGAAACTGTCTATCTGTACCACCAACAAATGTTCCAGAACTGAAATATACACCTCAGGAACCTATCAGAAATGGAGAACAAACTAAAAGTTAGCGGAGGAAATAAATAAATATGGTATAATACAAGTATTCAAAGTAATTACAACCTAATTAGACACACATTAGATAAATGAAAAACCTGGTTTGTTATCTCCATCAACTAATAAATTTAGTATTTATTACTGTGATTAAATTTTTAAAAATCAGAGAAAAACTGAATTATACTCAAGATGAAATTCTATACCAAGCAGCGTTTTTTTAACATGTATATATATTTTTTTAATTTAGTTTTATTATATTACAGATGTCCCCCATATCCCCCCTTTATCCCCCTCTGCACAATCCCTAGCCCCCCACCCCCACCCCCGCCGCAGGCCTACTCCACACTATTATCTGTGTCCAAGGGCTATGAATATAACTATATAAGTTCTTTGGTTTATCTCTTGTCTTCCTGCCTCTCAGATATGGCAGTCTGTTCCATGCCTATATGCCTTATTTTATTGGTCAATTTATTTTGTTCATTAGATTCCATAAATAAGTGAGATCATGTGATAAATTTTCTAATTGCCTTATTTCATTTAGCATAATACTCTCCAGGTCCATCCATGCTGTCTCAAAGCGTAAGAGATCCTTCTCTTTACAGCTGCATAGTATTCCATTGTGTAAATGTAACACAGCTTTTTTATTCATCTACTGATGGGCACCTGAACTGTTTGCAAATCTTAGCTATTATAAATAACGCTGCTATAAACACAGGGGTGCATATTTTCTTTCTCACTGGTGTTTCAGGACACTTAGGATATATTCCCAGAAGTGGGATCGCTGGGTCAAACAGCAGTTCCATTCTTAATGTTTTGAGGAAACTCCAAACTGTTTTCCATAGTGGCTGCACCAATCTGTATTCCCACCAGCAGTGTACTAGAGTCCCCTTTTCTCCACATCCTTGTTAGCACTTGTTGTTTGTTGATGGTAGCCATTCTGGCAGGTGTGAGGTGATATCTCATTGTGGTTTTATTTTTTTTAATCCTCACCTGAGGATATTTTTCATTTTATCTTCAGATAGAGAAGGAGGGAGGGAGGGAGAGACACATCAATGTGAGAGAGATACATCAACTGTTTGCCTCCCGCATGACCGTCACCAGGGACAGGGATGAACCGCAACTGAGGTACATGCCCTTGACCAGAATCACACCCCTGACCCTTTGGTCCACGGGCCAACGCTCTAACCACTAAGCCAAACAGGCCAGGGCTCACTGCGGTTTTAATTTGCATTTCTCTGATGATTAGTGACTGAGCATTTTTTCATATGTTTATTGGCCATCCGTCTGTCTTCTTTGGAGAAATGTCTATTCAGGACCTTTGCCCATTTTTTAATTGCATTGTTTATCTTTTTCTGTTGAGTTGTATGAGTTCTTTACATATTTTGGAAATTAACCCATCAGATTTATCATTGGCAAATATGTTCTCCCATACAGTGAGTTCCCTTTCCATTTTGATGGTGGTGTCTTTTACTGTGCAGACACTTTTCCGTTGGATATAGTCCCATTTTTCCTTTGTTTCTCTTGCCCTAGGAAATGTATCAGCAAAAATTCTGCTAAGTGAGATGTCTGAGATTTTAGTGCCTATGTTTCCTTCTAGGATTTTTATGGTTTCACCACTTACATTTAACTCTTTTATCCATTTTGAGTTTATTCTTGTGAATGGTGTGAGTTGGTGCACTAGTTTCATCCTTTTGTATGTGTCTGTCCAGTTTTCCCAACACCATTTGCTGAAGATACAGTCTTTGTTCCATTGTATGCTCTTGCCTCCTTTGTTAAATATCAACTGACTGTAATGGTGTGGGTCGATTTCTGGGGTCTCTGTTCTGTCTGTTCTTGTGCCAGTACCAGGCTGTTTTGATTACAATGGCTTTGTAGTATAGTTTGATATGCTGTATTGTGATCCTTCCAACTTTATTCTTCTTTCTCAAGATTGCTGCACTATTCAGGGTCTTTTTTGTTTCCATGTAAATTTTTGGAGCATTTGTTCTAGTTCTCTGAAGCATGCCATTTCAACATCCAGAAATCAACGGCTTTTTTATACATCAATAATGAACTCTCAGAAAGAGAAACTAAAACAACTATCCCACGTACCACTGCAATAACAAAAAAATAAAGATACCTAGGAATAAATTTAACCAAGGAGGTAAAAGACCTGTACTCGGAAAAGTACAGGACTTTGAAAAAAGAAATAGAGAAAGATGCCCTGGCCAGTTTGGCTTAGTGGTTAGAGCATCAGCCCGCAGACCAATGAGTGGCAGGTTTGATTCCAGTCAAGGACACGTACCTCAGTTGCGGTTCAGTCCCCGGCTCTGGCCCCGGTCAGGGTTGTGTGGGAGGCAACCAATCGATTTGTCTCTCTCACATTGATGTTTCTCTCTCTCTCCCTCCCTCCCATTCTATCTGAAGATAAATAGAAAAATATCCTCGGGTGAGAATTTAAAAAAAAAAAAAATAGAGAAAGATACAAAAAAGTGGAAGCGTATACTATGTTCATGGATTGGAAGAACATCATTAAAATGTCCATACTACCCAAAGCAATCTATAGATTCAATGCAATCTCTATTAAAATACTAAGCAGCAATCTCAACCTTACAGAGATAGAAAGAGTAACAAACAATTTTTCCTTCTGTGGGTAACAAAAAGTGAAGTTTCGTAACTATAATTCTATTGACATAAAATAATAATTAAAAATGTCACCTCGATCATAATGGGGCCTGTACTAAGTGCACAGAATTCATAGAACTTCATCAAGTTATTGAAGAAACGAGATTAAATAAAAGTATGCTCAGTTTAATTAATTATTCCACTTACTGTATCAAGGTAAAGTAAGACACTTGCAATAGACTGGAGGAAGCTTGGCATCTGGTAAACATGGTCATCAATAGTGTCCACCTGGGTGAGGAACAGCTGCTTGCAGCGTTGAATGAGCTCCACATACATGAAGTCAACATCTTTTGCATTTATAACCTTGCAAGACTTTAGGAAAGGTAAACATAAATCTTTATCAATCTTATCAATGTCAAAATAATGATACTTAAGGTATCTTATTAAGCCATGATTATAAACGAAATAGTAAAAAGCTTTTTAATGGAGAATGCAGATATAAAATATATCTTATAAAATGCTTTTTAAAATAATCTGTAAATACATTCAAAATATTTATTCATACACAAAACATCTAGATTTTCAACTATATTCTAGGTACTATTTAGCTAGTAGGTATCAAAGGCAAATAAGATGCAGTCCCAGCCTCCGTAAGGCAAGTCACCTAGAAGAGACTGAGAACTAAATTGAAAGTTGGAATACACTACTGTACCACAATGAACACTATGAGCCATCTTTATAAATCACAAATCTGATAACGGTACTAACTGCAGATTTTCCAAAGGCTTCTTTAGACTTGAGATATAGTCTAGCCTCCTTGGGGAGCTGACTACTTTCTCTTTTTTGAGTCCTCTCTCCTGTCTTGCTTGTCTACCATGCTCTAGTTACACTGTGAATATATCTAACTACAGTGAACTAGTTGGAGTTAGTTAGACCATAGTGTATGAAGTTCAAAATTCCATGCTCTCTACCTCTGAGCCTTCTTACATATTGTTTATTCTGCCCTAAAAATAATTAGAGCCAACAGAGACAAAAGGAAGCAAATGAGGAAGTATCAAGGATGAAATGAGTAGTGATAGCAGAAGGCTGAAAAAAGGAATTCTCATTCTCTGAAACAAGGGAGTAGACACTGAAGGATAAATGTGTAGAAAGAGAGGTAGCAAGTGATTTTCTCCATAAAAGAGAAATCATAGAGATCCACCTAAAGGGAAATAACTATGGTTATTCTTATTATTCTTAAGTATACCTCTTTCTGTCATTAATGAATTTCTCTTTTTAAAATGCTGAGTGACATCAACTACAATTTTACTTCATAAATAAGAGGAAGCATAGCACAGTGGAAAAACACATGGTGATTTCTAGTCTTCACATCTGAATTTATGTCTTGGTTCTGCCAATTATCAACTGTGTGTCCTTTAATAAGTTACCCAATTTCTCTAGGTCTGTTTCCTCATCTGTAAAATGAAGTAATACTCCTAAAAGCTTGGAGGGGAGTTATGATGATTTGAAATAACAAATATACAGAATCCTTGTACAAAGTAGGCACTGATAAAACAAGCTAACAATAAAGCAAATAACAACAAAATTATTACAAGTATAAGATGTTTTAAAAATTCAAAAAATTATATTCCTATAAACACTCAAAACTAAAATAGTAAAAGAAAATTAATGAGCCATACTCCTGCAAAAAGTCCATATCCACGAATTGCAATGGATAAATCCTTGCTGTTTGAATCCATGTTCCTGATGATTCCATAGAATTGTTCCATAAAGTACTTCAGCTTACTTTTATGCATTTCTGCATCTTTTGCCACCAAAACAGAAACCTGTAAATAATAATATTTACCTTTTTAAAAATATACAATGACAAAATAATCTATACAAAGGAGAAAGATTAGAGTTGTTTAATTAGAAATCATTAAAGTGTTTTATAGTTCCACACAATCACTTTTACTCATAAAGAACCACTGATCAATATGCTTAGTCTACATCAAGTTCAGAAAAAACACTCCCTTACATAAGGCCTTATTACATGTGATGTATTTTCCTAGAAAATGGAACTGAAAGAGACCAGGGAAATGGAAGACACGTGCATGCACAAAATATAAAAACGTTTTGATCTAAGGCTCCCTAATGAAGCAGGAATCTTCTATAGAGCTCCTCTGAGACACACAGGCGACAGAGTTGTGTGTGCCCAGCAGCCAGTAAGTTCAGAAATCATCAACAGATCGGAGGCCTCCTTAGTAACACAAAATCGAGTTCAGAACTAATAATCTGAAAGACAAGGCATCTCGTTTTCTCAAAAAAAATACAGCCACAGACTTCCGGTCAAGATGGCGGCGTAGGTAAACGCGGTATCGCCTCCTCCCACAACCACATCAAAGTTACAACCAATACAGAACAACCATCATTCAAAACCGCCTGACACTGAGCTAAATGGAAGTCCTACAACTACAAAATTAAAGACGAAGCCACATCGAGACTGGTAGGAGGGCGGAGGCAGACGGGCTGGTCCCACACCCACGTGTGGCGGATAAAAATCAGGAGGACACCTCGGCTGGGAAGGTCCTCCCTGAGGACTGAGGGGTCCCCGTCCCACACCAGGCGCCCAGCTCAGGGTTCCAGTGCCAGGAAGAGAATCCCCATCACTTCTGGCTGGAAAAACCAGCGGGAACTGAGGCTGAGGCGGCTGGAGCCCCGGCAGCTCCTCTTAAAGGGCCCGCGCACGGACTTACTCGGACTACCACCCTCCAGGCTCCAGCTTGGGGGAGGCAGCTTGAAAGGCACCAGAGTCTTAGCTATTGTAAATAGTGCTGCTATGAACATGGGGGTACATGTATTCTTTCTGGTTGGTGTTTCAGGCTTCTTACGGTATATTCCTAGAAGTAGGATCACTGGGTCATATGGCAATTCAATTTTTAATTTTTTGAGGTAACACCATATTGTTTTCCATAGTGGCTGCACCAGTCTGCATTCACACCAGCAGTGTACTAGAGTCCCCTTTTCTCCACACCCTCGCCAACACTTGTTTGTTGATTTGTTGATGGCGGCCATTCTGACAGGTGTGAGGTGATACCTCATAGTTGTTTTAATTTGCACCTCTCTGATGATTAGTGATGTTCAGCCCAAGTGTCCATCAGTGGATGAATGGATAAAAAAGCTGTGGTACGTGTACACAATGGAGTACTACGCAGCTGTAAGAAAGAAAGATCTCTTATCCTTTGAGACAACATGGAGGGACCTCAAGAGTATTATCGTAAACGAAACGAGCCAAGCAGAGAAAGACAAATATCACATGATCTCACTTATTTGTGGAATATAATGAATATAACAGTCTGAGGAACAGGGTAAACCCAGAGATGTGGAAGAAGGGTATAGACTGACACCCCTCAGAGGAGGGGGTGGGGGGGAGGGAGGAGATAAACCACAGAACTTATGCGCATGTATGCATAGCTGATGGACATGGACAACAGGGCTGGGGACGGGGTGGGGGGATGGGGAGGAGGGTGTCAATGGGGAAAAAAGGAGAAACATCTGTAACAAAAATAAATTAATAAAATAAATAAATAAATAAAATTAAAAAAAAAGAAAGGCACCAGAGTCATATGGGGAAGAACTGAGTTGTTTGGCATTGGAGCAAGGGCTGGAGAGGCAGCTTTCTCCTAGACAGATGTGCTGTCAGAGGCCTTTGTTCCTTTGGTGAGCCCTTCCCTGGGACGGCAGACACCGCCATATCTGGGACTCCAGCAACCTGGCTCACGCTGTTGGCCCCGCCCTGGTGATTCCCTGAGGCCCCGCCCCACCCAACTTTCAGGCCCACCCAAGCTGTTGCCAGTTGCTTTACCATAGGATTGGCCTGTCTTGGAGCCTGCTTCAGCTTTTCCTAAATTCTTTCAAACAAGCAGCATCTGGTCTCAGCTAGCCCCACACCTCTCGCTAAGTAATACATAGAAACAAACACAGGGAGGCAGCCAAAATGAGGAGACAAAGAAACAGGTCCCAAATGAAAGAACAGAACAAAACTCCAGGAAAAGAACTAAGTGAAATGGAGTTAGGCAACCTAACAGATGCTGAGTTCAAAACACTGCTTATAAGGATGCTCAATGGACTTAGTGAGAACCTCAGTGAACTTAGTGAGGGCCTCAAGAGCATAAAAAAGGACCAGTCAGAAATGAAGGATGCACAGTTAGAAATGAAGGAGGCACTAACTGAAATAAAGAATAATTTACACAGAATCAATAGTAGAGTAGGTAAATCCAAGAAGCAAACTATCGATTTGGAATATAAGGAAGCAAAACACAGCCAATCAGAACAGAAAAAAGAATCCAAAAAAATGAGGATAGTGTAAGGAGCCTCTGGGACAACTTCAAGCGTGCCAACATTCGCATCTTGGGGTGCCAGAAGGAGAAGAGAGAGAATAAGAAATCGAAAACCTATTTGAAACGATAATGGCAGAAAACTTCCCAAACTTGGTGAAGGAAACAGACATACAAGTCCAGGAAGCACAGAGAGTCCCAAACAAGATGAACCCCAAGAGGCCCACACCAAGACACATCATTATCAAAATGCAAAAGGTTCAAGACAAAGAGAGAATCTTAAAAGCAGCAAGAGAAAAGCAGTCAGTTACCTACAAAGGAGTTCCCATAAGACTGTCAGCTGATTTCTCAAAAGAAACTTTGCAGGCCAGAAGGGAGTGCCAAGAAATATTCAGAGTGATGAAAAGTAAGAACCTACAACCAAGATTACTCTACCCTGCAAAGCTGTCACTTAGAATCGATGGTCATTATAAAGAGTTTCCCAGACAAGGAAAAGCTAAAGGAGTTCATCACCACCAAATCATTATTATATGAAATGCTGAAGGGTCTTCTTGAAGAAAAAGATAAAAAATATGAACAAACAAAATGACAATAAATATATATCTATCAACAATTGAACCTACAAACAAAATGAACAAGCAGAACAGAAACATTCTCATGGATACAGAGAAATTTTGTTGGTTACCAGATGGGAGGGGGGTTGGGGGAATGGGTGAAGGGATTAAGAAGTACAAATTGGTTGTTAGACTGACAAACCTCAAAGGGAAGGGGGTTTGGGGGGTGGGAAGAAATAAACCAAAGAACTTATATTATATATGCATAAACAATGGACACAGACAACAGTGTGGGTAAAGGCAGGAGGGGGGTGGGAATGGGGAGGAGGGGGGCAATGAGGGAAAAATGAGGAACATCTGTAATACATTCAACAATAAAGATAAGTTAAAAATAAATAAATAAATAAATAAAATCAATAAAGAAAAAAATTAAAAAATAATAATAAGCCACAAACTATAAAGTTTAAGTTAGGTGAGACAAGGGAAAAAGTTCTTTGAGAAGCAAGTAGATCACTATCTACCAAACTGACAACACCCTAATTGCAAGAATGTAAGTGTTTAAAAAAGCATTCCTAATTTTAGCACAAAGACCTCCAAGACAAGAATTAAAAGAATCTAGACAACTATCAAAGGCAGAAAAAGATACCACTTTTCATTTCCATGCCCCAATCCCACACAAAGTCCCACAGGTCTTAGCAGATGTCCTTCCACGCACTTTACTCCCTATGTATTTTGGAAGAACAGGACAACATACATACTGCTTCATAACTTCTTGTTCCATTTTATGAACATGTTCTTCAGAAAGTAAACACACATCATCTTACTTAGTAACAGAGTAGTTTTTCATTTTAGGAATATACTATAATGTTTATGAATTTAAAACATTTCTAATTTTTTTGTGTCTTTCAACAAAATACTTTTTATGCATATTTATCCAAATGTTTTATTTATAGTAGCAAAAACTTGGAAATAATCATACAATAGTAGAGAATAGGTTAAAATATTTTGGCTCATAAATATATGATATATATCAACTATGTTGCCATTAAAAATTAATCATGGCCCAGCCAGAGTGGCTCAGTTGGTTGACAATCATCCTGTGCACCAAAAAGTTGCCAGTTCAATTCCCAGTCAGGGCAAATACCTGGGTTATGGGTTGGATCCCTGGTTGGGGCACATATGGAAGGCAACCAATCAATGTTTCTCTCTCACATCTCTCTCTTTCTCTCTCCCTCTTCTTCTCTCTAAGCACATCCTCAGGTGAGGATAAAAAAAGAATTAATCATGTAGACCTCAAAGTGCTATCAGGAAAACATATTCAACAGAATGGAAAATATTAAGGCTAAAAAATTACAAATAAAACTCCTTTATGTCAAGATCTCTCTCTTCCTCCCTCCTCATTCCTTCTGGGGATGGAGGGAGCAGAAGGGGGATAGGAGGGAGAGAGGGAGGGAGAAAGGGAGGGGGAGGGCTAAAAGCATCACCACAAAAATGGTGACGTTTTCTCTTCGTGGTAAAATTTCACAAGATTTTAATAGTCTTCTGCGTACTCATATTTTGAATTATATGCAACTAACCTGCAATGGTTTCCATAAAATCTGTATAAAGATATTGGATAAAAAATAGAAATTTCTTCCCCACAGGAGTAATGTTTAAAATTTAAAAATGCACAACATATAATAATCAAAACAACATTAGAAAAGAAAAGAAAAAGTTGGAGGACATCCACTACCTTATTTCAAAACTTAATATAAAGGCAGAGTAATCAAGACAGTGAAGTAGCGATGTAAGGACAGACAAAAATACAAATGCAACAAGATGAAGAGTACACAGATAAACCCACACATATTTGTTCTACTGATTTTTAACAAAGATACCAAGGTAAGTCAATGCAAAAAAACCAGTCTTTTCAGCAAATGATGCTCAAACCAAATAAATGAAGGAAAGAAATAAATGAACTCCAACTCTTACTTTACACCATACACTAAAATAATTCAAAATAGATTACAGACCTAAACATAAATGCTGAAAACTATGAACTAAAAAACTTCTTAAAGGACAATCTCTGCACCCAGGGGATACACAAATATATCTTACATAGGGTACAAAAAGGAGGAACAAGTTGGAAAATTGGTAAACTGCACTTCATCAAACTTTTAAAACTTCTGCTCTTTGAAAGATACTGTTAAGAAAATGAAAAAGCAAGAATCATGGCAGTGTAATCATCTTTGTGTCTCTCTTCAAACCTACAGCTACTCAAACACCTATAATCCAACCAATATCATTCTATATACACATTAGAGATCCACACTTCAGAACACTGGAAGGTGGGCATATTGTAACATGTATAGGAGGCAGGCCGAGGAGAGGACACGGACAGTGCCCATACCTGCAATTCCCTGGCCACCATGGTTGAGCCTGTGGCCCCAGAGAATAGAGTAGTGGTGGAGGAGACAGGCTGCAGTCCCTCACAACATGCACCACGATGGAGGGTAAGAGAGGCAGCAGCAGTGTTAGCACTGAAAATCCGGCTCTCTTCCCAAGCACAGTGGTGCTCTTATCACCAGGAAGACTGGTAGTAGCAGTGTAGACTCATCTCCAGCCTCCCACACAGTGCTGCCATAAGGATTGGGTCCCCTGATCTGCTACATCCCCACCACAATGGTAGTGCCCTGAGACACAGGTGACCTGAACACAGCGAGGGTACCCACCACACAAGTCACCTAGGCAGCAACTCCCAGCAAACAAAAGTCGGGCCCGAACAGCCTCACGGGGGAGTTTTACCAAATATTTAAAGAAGAACTAACAGCCAATCTCCTCAAACTATTCCAAAAAATTCAAGAACAAGGAAGACTTACAAACTCGTTTTCTGAGACCAGCATAATTCTAATTCCAAAACCAGATAAAGACACTACAAAGAAAACTATAGGCCAATATCCCTGATGAACATAGATGCCAAAATCCTGAACAAAATATTACCAAATCAGATCCAGCAATGCATTTAAAAAATTATTCACCATGACCAAGTGGGATTCATCCCAGGGATGCAAGACTGGTATGATATTAGCAAATCAATAAATGTGATACACCATATAAACAAAATGAAAGATAAAAACCATATGATCATATCAATAGCTGCTGAAAAAGCATTCGACAAAATCCAGCACCCATTTCTGATAAAAACGCTCAGCAATGTGGGAATAGAGGGATCATATCTCGACATAATAAAGGCCATATATGAAAAACCTGCAGCCAACATCATACTCAATGGGAAAAAACTAAAAGCATTTCCCTTAAGAACAGGAACAAGACAGGGATGCCCACTTCACCACTCTTATTTAACATAGTACTGAAAGTCTTAGACACAGTAATCAGACGTGAAGAAAAAATAAAAGGAATCCAAACTGAAACAGAAGAAGTGAAACTGTCATTATTTGCAGATGACATGATATTGTACATAGAAAACCCTAAAGACTCCATTAATAATCTACTAGAGCTAATAAATGAATTTGGCAAAGTAGCAGGATACAAAATTAACATCAAGAAATCAAAGGCATTCTTTTTTTTTTTAATCCTCACCCAAAGATATTTATTTATTTATCTTCAGAAAGAGAGAGAGGGAGAGAAAGGGAAACATCCATGTGAGAGGGAAACATCCACTGGTTGCCTCCTACATGGCCCCGACCAGGGCCGGGATGAACCACAACCAAGATATGTGCCCTTGGCTGGAATCGAGCCTGTGACTCATTGGTCTGCGGGCTGACGCTCTACTATTGAGCCAAACTGGCCAGGGCTCAACAGCATTCTTATAAACCAATAAAGAACTCACAGAAAGAGAAACTAAAAACAATCCCATTTACCACTGCGGCAAAAAAATTAAGATTTTTAAAAATTTTTTTTAAATATTTTAAAAAATTTTTTTGAAAAATTAGGAATAAACTTAACCAAAGAAGGACCTATTTGCAGAAAACTACAGGACACTGACAAAAGAAATAGAGAAAGATATAAAAAAGTGGAAGCACATATCTTGTTCATGGATTGGAAGAATTAACATCATTAAAATGTCCATACCATCCAAAGCAACCTATAGATTCAATGTAATTCCCATTAAAATACCAAATACATATTTCACAGAACTAGAACAAATACTCCAAAAGTTCATATGGAACCAAAAAGACCCCGAATAGCCACAGCAATCTTGAAAAAGAAGAACAAAGGAGGAGAGATCACAATACCAGATATCAGGTTATACTACAAAGCCACTATAATCAAAACAGGCTGGTACTGGCACAAGAACAGGCAGATAGATCAATGGGACAGAACAGAGAACCCAGAAATTGCCCCAAAACATTATGCTCAATTAATATTTGACAAAGGTGGCAAGAGCATACAATGGAGTAAAGACACCTCTTTAATAAGTAGTGTTGGGAAATTGGACAGCTACATGCAAAAAAATGAAACTAGACCATCAACTTACACCATACACAAGAATAAACTCAAAATGGATAAAATACTTCAATGTGACTCAGACATCACACACAGCAGAATTTGCCTCAGGCAAGAGAAATAAAGGGAAAAAAATTATTACATGGGACTACATCAAACTAAAAAGCTTCTGCACAGCAAAAGAAATAACCATCAAAATGGAAAGGGAACCCACTTTATGCAAGAGCATAATTGCCAACAATACATTAGATAAGGGGTTAATTTCCAAACTATATAGAGTGCTCATACAACTCAACAAAAGGAAGACAAAGAACCCAATTAAAAAATGGGCAGAGGACCTAATTAGACACCTCTCCAAACAGGACATATAAATGGCCAAGAGACATATGAAGAAATGCTCAATGTCACTAATCATCAGAGAGATGCAAACTAAAACAACAATAAGGTATCACCTCACACCTGCCAGAATGGCTGCCATTAACAAATCATCAAACAACAAGTGCTGGTGAGGGTGTGGAGAAAAATGGGACTCTAGTACACTGCTGGTGGGAATGCAGACTGGTGCAGCCACTACGGAAAACAATATGGTGTTTCCTCAAAAAATTAAAAATTGAACTGCCAGCCCAGCTGGTGTGGCTCAGTGGTTGAGCATCGACCCATGCACCAAGAGGTCGCGAGTTCGATTCCCAGTCAGGGCACATGCCCAGGTTGTGGGCCCAATCCCCAGTGGGGAGCATGCAGGAGGCGGCCAATCGATGTCCTCGCTCATCGATGTTTGTACCTCTCTCTCTCTCCCCCTTCCTCTCTAAAAGTCAATAAAGAAAACAAAATTTCTTTTTAAATTGAACTTCCATTTGACCCAGTGATCCCACTTCTAGGAATATATATTAAGAAGCCTGAAACACCAATCAGAAAGAATATATGTACCCCTATGTTCACAGCAGCACTCTTTACAATTGCTAAGATCTGGAAACAGCCCAAGTGTCCATCAATAGATGAGTGGATAAAAAAGCTGTGGTACATATACACAATGGAATACTATGCAGCTCTAAGAAAGAAAGATCTCTTATCCTTTGAGATTACATAGAGGAACCTGGTAAGTATTATGCTAAGCGAAATAAGCCAATCAGAGAAAGACAAATACTACATGATCTCACTTATTTGTGGAATATAACGAACAAAATAAGCTGATGAACAAAATAAGCCCAGAGACATAGAAAGGAATATGGTTCAGACTGACAAACTTCAGAGGAGGGGGGTGGGGGGGATGGATGAGATAAACCAAAGAACTTATAGGCATGTATGCATAACCAATAGACATAGACAACAATGATGGGGGGGGGGGGGGCGGGAGGAGGGTGTCTAGGGGGAAAAAGGAGAAACATATGTAACAAAAATAAATGAATTAAAAAAAAAAAAAAAGATGGTAACCACCAGCCCAGAATACCCTACATAGCAAAGTTAGCTGTTAGCTATGAAGGAGAAATAAAGGCTTTCAAACGAAAGCTGAGGGAATTTACCACCACAAGGAATTTCAAAAGTTCTTCTACCTGAAACAAAATCACAAAACTGAGAAAAGTTACAAATACTCAGACAGAATAAGAAAATTCCAACTATGTTTCAGAGGAAATACTAAACATGTAATTATAATATAAAGTTTAAAAGGAAAAAAAAAACAAGTAAAAATAACTACAGCTATTTCAATTTCTTCACCAATACACAACATAAAAAGGGATAATTTGTGCCAACCAAAACATGAACAGGATGAAATAAAGGATGGAACCTGCATAGGGGCAAATGAAGGTAACATGCTATTAGAAGAAAAAGGACTATTTTATCAAATCTTATACACGTAGGTTCCTGGCCAAGTAAACAGCTCTGGTCATTTGTGCAAAGATTCTAAAAACTGGCTTCCAGCATTTGTTGTCCCGGGCAAATGGACTTTATCATAACAAGCTTGAGCTCTGATTTCAATCCCTGCGAAGTCTGCTCTGAGACTTAGGCTAGACATCATCTAAGCCTGGAAGATGCCTCTGCCAGCTTCATGCTTTTCTCTCCAACCCTCCTCAAATTAATATTTTAAACAAACCTTATAGTAACCACAAAACAAAAATTCAGAGCTCAGACATAAAACACTAAAAAGAAGGAAGTGAAGAAAAGCATAGAAAACCACCAAACTGCCCTGGCCGGTTTGGCTCAGCGGTTAGAGCGTCAGCCTGTGGTACAGAGAGACCCAGGTTCGGTTCCCGCTAAGGGCACGTACCTCGGTTGTGGTTTGTCCCTGGCCCTGGTTGGGTCGTGCGGGAGGCAGCCACGCGATGTGTCCCTGTAACGTCAATGTTTCTCTCTCCCTGTCTCTTCCTCTCTCTCCCTTCCGCTCTATCTGAAGATAAATTCAAAAAAGTCCTCAGGTGAGGATAAAAAAAAAGAAAAGAAAAAGAAAACCACCAAACTAAAACAGAAACACAAGGTAAAAGAAACACTGGCGATACAAAGCAATCAGAATACAAAATATAAAATGGCAGCAGGAAGTCTTCATATATCAATAATCAATCTAAATGTAAATGGACTGAACTCACCCATCAAAAGGCAAAAAGTAGCTGGATGGATTTTTAAAACAAGACCTAAATATATGCTGCCTTCAAGAGACCCATCTCAGCTCCAAAACATAGGTTCAACGTGAAGGGTGGAAGATGATATTCCAAGCAAAATGGCATCCAGAGGAATGTAGGGGTAGCCATACTTATATCAGACAAAATAGATTTTAAGAAAACAAAAGTAAAAATAGAAAAAGATGAACATTTTATAATGAGAAAGCAGAACATCCATTAAAATGACATATCATTTATTAACATATGTGCACCCAACAGAGAAGCAACAAAATATATAATTATTAACAGACCTAAAGAAAAAAAAAAACAAAACCCAGCAACACAATAAAAAAAGATTTTGACACCCCACTTGCACCAATCGATAGACAATCTGGACAGAAAGTCAACAAGGAAATATCAGCCTTAAATGACACTTTAGACCAGATGGACTTACTAGTACAGAACATTCTATCCCCAAGCAACAGAATACACACTCTTCTCAAGTTCACATGGAACTTTGTAAGGATAGACCATATGTTGGGACACAAAACAAGTCTCAATAAATTTAAGACTGAAATCATATCAAGCATCTTTTCTGACCTCAATGGTATGAAACTGAAAATCAATTATAAGAAAAATGAAAAATATCACAAATATGTGATTAAACAACATATTACTGAACAACTACTGAATCAATAAAGAATTAAAAAAAGAAATCATGATATATATACAAATGAAAATACAACATACCAAAATCTTTGGGATGCAGCAGAAGTGGTAAGAGGGAAATGTACAGCAACACAGGCCTACCCCAAGAAACAAGAAAAATCTCATTCTAACATTATGCCTTACAGAACTAGAAAAAGATAAACAAACAAAGCTCAAAGTCTATAGAAGAAATAATAAAAATTAGAGTGGAAATAAATAAAATGGAAACTGAAAAGATAATAGAAAAGATTAATGAAATCAAGAGCTGTTTCTTTGAAAAAAAATAAACAAAATTGACAAATCCTTAGCTAGACTTGCAAAGGGAAAAAAGAGAGAGACTCAAAATTAGAAATGAGAGAGAAGTTACAACTGATACCACAGAAATACAAAGGACCATAAAAGAATACTACGAAATGTTATACGCCATCAAATTAAACAACCTAGAACAAATACACAAATTCTTAGAATCATACAAACTTCCTAGACTGAATTATGAAGAAATAATCTGAATAAATAGATCACTAGTAAGGAAATTGAAATCATAATCTAAAAACTCTTAAAAAGCAAAAGTCCAGAACCAGATGAGTTCACAGGTAAATTCTACCAAAAATTCCAAAAAATTTAATACCTATCCTTCTCAAACTGTTCCAAAAAACTGCAGAGGAGAGAATGCTTCCTAACTCTTTTCATGAAGCCAACATTACCCTAATACTAAAACCAGGCAAGGTGAACACAGAAAAAGAAATTATAGGCCAATATGGCTGATGAGCAAAGATGCAGAAATCTTCAATAAAATACTAGCAAATAGAACACAACGATACATTAATAGGATCATATGCCACAATCAAGTGGGATTCATTCCAGGGATGCAGGATAGTTCATTATCTGCAAATCAATCAATGTGATACACCACATTGACAAAACAAAGAATAAAGATCGTATGATCAGCTCAATAGATGTAGACACAACATCCATTTAACAAGATACAACATGCATGTTTGACTAAAAAAAACCAAACCCAACCCTCAATTAAGTGGGTATGAAAGTACTTCAACATAACAAAGATCACATATGACAAACCCACAGCTAACACACCCAATGGTGATAAATTAAAAGCTTTTCCTCTAAGATGAGAAAAAAAGACAAGCATGCCCATTCTTTTTACTACTATTATTTTTTAAATCTTCACCAGAGGATATTTTTTAAATTGATTTTAGAAAGAGAAAAAGAAATTGATGAGAGAGAAACATCAATGTGAAAGAGAAATATGTATTAGTTGGCTCCCGTATGCACCCTGACCAGGGATTGAACCCGCAACCTAAGTATGTGCCCTGACACAAAATAAAAATCGCAACCCTTTTGGCATATGAGGACGACACTCCAACCAACTGAGCCACCAAGCCAGGGCTAGGATGCCAATTCTTGCCACTTTTATTCGATATAGTACTTGAAGTCCTAACCAGGACAAGAAATAAAAGGCATCCAAATTGGAAAGGAAGATGTAAAACTGTTACTAATTTTTACTATAGATAAAGAAGATAATACAAATTACTATATAAAATTTACGGTTTTCTATATAAAATCCCAAAAGACTCCACCAAAAAACTGTTAGAAATAATAAATGAATACAGTAAAATTGTAAGATACAATATCAATATACAAAAATACGCTGCATTTATTTATACTAAAAATGAACTATCAGAGAAATGAAGAACACATTCCATTTACAATTGCAACAAAAAATATAAAATACCTAGGAATAAACAATCATGAAAGACCTGTACACTGAAAACTATAAGACAATATTAAAAGAAATGGAAGAAGACATAAAGAAATGGAAAGATATTTTGTTTTCATGGGTTGGAAGAATTAACAATGTTAAAATGTTAATATTTTCTAAAGTAATCTACAGATTCTATGCAATCCCTATCAAAATCCCAATGATACTATTGACAGAAATAGAACAAAGTTAAAATTTGCATGGAAATGAAAAAGACTCCAAATAGCCAAAGCAATCCTTAGAAAAAAAGAACAAAGCTGGAGGCATCGCACTCCCAGATTTCAAACTGTACTACAAAGCTACAGTAATTAAAACAGTAGAGTATTGGCATAAAAACAGATACACAGAACAATAGAACAAAACTGAGAGCCCAGAAATAAACCTACACATATACGGGCAACTAACCTATGACAAAGGAGCCAAAAACATAGAATAGACAAAGGAGAGTCTCTTCAATAAGTGGAATTGAAAAAACCAGACAGATACACACAAAACAATAAAACTAGCTATGTTAACCATACACAAAAATTAACTCAAAATGAATTAAAGATTTCAATGTAAGACCTAAAGCAATAAAATGCATAGAAGAAAACACTGGCACTAAACTTCTGGACACCGATCTCAGTGGGGTTTTGTGAATTTGACTGCAAAGGCAAGAGAACAAAAGTAAACGAAATGGGACTACATCAAACTAAAAAGCTTCTGCACAGCACCAAAAACCATCAGCAAAACAAAAATGCAACCAACCGAATGAGAAAAGATATTTGCAAATGATATTTCTGAGGAGTTAATATCCAAAATATATAAAGAACTCATACAACAAAAACACAAGCAACCCTATTTAAAAATGGGCAGAGGGCCTTGGCCAGTTTGGCTCAGCGGTGAAAGCGACAGCCCGCAGACCAGAGAGTCCCAGGTTCGGTTCCTGCTAAGAACACGTACCTCGGTTGCGGTTTGTCCCTGGCCCGTTTGGGGTCGTGCAGGTGGCAACCAATCGATGTCTCTCTCACGTCGATTTTTCTCTCTCTCTCTTCCTCCCTCTCTCCCTCCAGCTCTATCTGAATATAAATGCAAAAATGTCCTCGGGTGAGGACAAAAAAATAAAAAAATTAAAATAGGCAGATCTGGCCGGGTTTGCTCAGTGGTTAGAGCGTCAGCCCGCGGACCAGAGAGTCCCGGGTTCGGTTCCCGCTAAGGGCACATACCTCGGTTGCAGTTTGTCCTGAGCCCGGTTGGGGTCGTGTGTGTGGCAACCACTCAATGTGTCTCTCTCATGTCAATGTTTCTCTCTCTCTCTTCCTCCCTCTCTCCTTCCCGCTCTGTCTCAAGATAAATGCAAAAATGTCCTCAGGTGAGGATAAAAAATAAATGGGCAGAGGATCTAAAGAGACATTTTTCTAAGGAAGACAAAGATGGTCAACAGCCATATGCGAATCAAAACCACAACGAAATACTACCTCATACCTGTTAGAACTGCTATTATCAAAAAGACAAGAAACAAGTGCTAGAGAGGATGTGGAGCAGGGGTGGGGAATGTCTGGCTGGCCCTCGGGCTATATAAGGCCTGTGAAATCAATACCAGCTAACATCACACACCTCACCAAATTAGCTTGACCAAATATAGCAGGCTAATTTTTTTTTTTATTAATTTATTTTTGTTACAGGTGTTTCTCCTTTTTTCCCCTTTGACACCTTCCTCCCCATCCCCCCACCCTGTCCCCAGCATTGTTGTCCATGTCCATCAGTTATGCATACATGCATATAAGTTCTGTGGTTTATCTCTTCCCTCCCCTCCCAACCCCTCTTTCTGAGTGTTGTCAGTCTGTACCCTACTTCCACATCTCTGGGTCTACCCTCTTCCTCAGACTGTTATGTTTATTATATTCCACAAATAAGTGAGATCATGTGATATTTGTCTTTCTCTGCTTGGCTTGTTTCGCTTAGGATAATACTCTCGAGGTCCCTCCATGTCGTCTCAAAGGATAAGAGATCTTTCTTTCTTACAGCTGCATAGTACTCCATTGTGTGTATGTACCACAGCTTTTTTATCCATTCATCCACTGATGGACACTTGGGCTGTTTCCAGATCTTAGCTATTGTAAAGAGTGCTGCTGTGAACATGGGGGTACATGTATTCTTTCTGATTGGTGTTTCAGGCTTCTTAGGGTATATTCCTAGAAGTGGGATCACTGGGTCAAATTGCAATTCAATTTTTAATTTTTTGAGGTAACACCATAGTGTTTTCCACAGTGGCTGCACCAGTCTGCATTCCCACCAGCAGTGTACTAGAGTCTCCTTTTCTCCACACCCTCGCCAACACTTGTTGTTTGATGATTTGTTGATGGCGGCCATTCTGACAGCTGTGAGGTGATACCTCATTGTTGTTTTAATTTGCATCTCTCTGATGATTAGTGATGTTGAGCATTTCTTCATATGTCTCTTGGCCATTTGTATGTCCTTTTTGGAGAGGTGTCTATTTAGTTCCTCTGCCAATTTGTTAATTGGGTTCTTTGTCTTCCTTTTGTTGAGCTGTATGAGCACTCTATATATTTTGGAGATTAACCCCTTATCTGATGTATCATTGGCAATTATGCTCTTGCATAAAGTGGGTTCCCTTTCCGTTTTGATGGTTGTTTCTTTTGCTGTGCAGAAGCTTTTGAGTTTGATGCAGTCCCATGTGTTCATTTTTTCCTTTGTTTCTGTTGCCTTAGGTGATGTATCAGCGAAGATTCTAGCAGGCTAATTTTTAAGTTGATCAGTTTGTATGGCCTGCAAATGGCCCTTGGCAGAAAAAATGTTCCCCACCAATGGACTGTGGAGAAAAGGGAACACTCATCCAATTGGTGCAGCCACTACGAAAAGTAGTATGGAGATCCCCCCAAAAATTAGAAATAGAACTACCATATGACTCAGCAATTCCTCTCCTACGTATTTATCGTAGAATATGAAAACGCTAATTTGAAAAGATATATGCGCCCCTATGGTCATTACAGCATTATTCACAACAGGCAAGTTATGGAAACAACCCAAGTGTCCATCAACAGATGAATAGAAGTGGAAAAGGATGGGATGGATGGATAGATAGAAAGATAGAAAGATGATAGATAGATAGATAGATAGATAGATAGATAGATAGATAGATAGATAGATGATAGATGGATGGATGGAAGGAAGGAAGGAAGGAAGGACGAACGAACTTGATCTCTGGTAGGGTGCCACATTGGTGTTTCTCTCCCTCTATCTTCTACTCTCTAAAAATCAATAAAAATATTTAAAAAAAAAAAGTCAACAGATTAGCTAAGAATATTTAAACTGCCTTTTATCCTAAGATCAGATGCCCCTTTCTTTTTCTCTCATTTCATTTCTTACTCCCTTGCCCCATTTTCTTGAGAGAGAGAGAGAGAGAGAGAGAGAGAGAGAGAGAGAAAGAAAGAAAGAAGAAAGAAAGAAAGAAAGAAAGAAAGAAAGAAAGAAAGAAAGAAAGAAAGAAAGATGAAGTACTACCTTGCCAAAAAAAAAAGATGAAATCCTGCCATTTGTGACAATATGGTTGGACCATGAGGGTATTATGCTAAGTGAAACAAGTCAGATAGGAAGGACAAAAAACAATGATTTCAGCCCTGGCCAGTCTGGCTCAGCGGTTAGAGTGTCGGCCTGCGGTCCAGAGAGACCCGGGTTCGGTTCCCGCTAACGGCGCGTACCTCGGTTGCAGTTTGTCCCCGTCCCTGGTTGGGTCATGTGGGTGGCAGCCATTCGATGTGTCCCTTTCACGTCGATGTTTCTCTCTCTCTCTCTTCCTCTCTCTCCCTCCCACTCTATCTGAACAAAACATGGAAAAATGTCCTCGGGTGAGGATAAAAAAAAACAAACAATGATTTCACACATATGTGAAATAAAAAACAAAATCTCATAAATACTGACAACAGAATAGGGGTTAACAGAGGGGAAGAGGATTAGGAGGAGGGTGAAATGGGTAAAGAGGATCAAATATATGTTAACAAATAGAAACTACTTTTGGTGGTGAGCACATAACAGAATACACAGATAAGAAATTATTCGGTTGTACACTGGAAATTAATATAATGTTCGTAACCGATGTTACTTCAACTTTTTTTTTTAATCTAAAAGAAAGAAAATGAAAAAGCAAGCCCCAAAACAAAAACTACTTATAATATTTTCAGAAAATGACATATTCAAATTATGTAGAGAACTCTTATAACTCATTAAGGAAAAGACACACAACCAAATTTTAAGATGAGCAAAATATCTGAATGAATACTTCACACAACAAGATACAATTATGGCTAATAACAACAGGGAAAAAATGATTATCAATTGTCACTACAAAAATTCAAATTAAAACCACAGTAGGTTAGCCCTGGCCAGTCTTGCTCAGTGGTTAGAGCATCAGCCTGCAGACCAAAGGTTTGAGGGTTTGATTCTGGTCAAGGGCACGTACCTGGGTTGCAGGTTCAATCCCCAGCCTCAGCTGGGGTTGTGCGGGAGGCAACCAATCGATGTGTCTCTCTCTCACATCAATGTTTCTCTCTCTCTCTCTCTCCCTCCTTCCCTTATTCCACTCTTTCTAAAAATCAATGGAAAAATATCCTCAGGTGAGGATTGACAAAAGATAAAATAATAAAAAATAAAAATAAAACCATAGTAGGTTAACATTATAAACCTATTAAAAGGGCTAAAATTCCCCTGGCTGGTTTGGCTCAGCATTAGAGTGACGGTCCATGACCCAAAGGGTGGTGGGTTTGATTCCAGTCAAGGGCAAGTAATTCAGTTGAAGATTTGATACTGGCCTGGTGGGAGGCAACCAAACAATTTGCCTCTCTCACATGGATGTTTCTCTCTCCCTCTCTCCCTTCCACTCTCTCTAAAATTCAATGGAAAAATATCCTTGGGTGAGGATTAACAAAAAAAATTAAAAATAAAAATAAATAGAAAATAAAAGAGCTAAAATTCCTTTTGTTGAATTGTATGAGTTCTTTATATATTTTGGAAATTAACCCTTTCTCAAATGTATCATTGGCAAATATGTTCTCCCATTCAGTGGGTTCCCTTTGCATGGTTTCTTTTGCTGTGCAGAAGCTTTTTCGTTAAAAGTTAAAAACTGGGCAAAGGCCAAGCTGGTTTGGCTCAGTAGATTAAGCATTGTCCCATGCACCAGGTCACCAGTTCAATACCAGGTCAGGGCACATGCCCAGGTTGCAGGCTCGATCCCCAGTAGGGGGCGAAAGGAGGCAATCAATGGTTCTCTCTCGTTGATGTTCCTATCTCTCTCTCCCTTTCCCTTCCTCTTATGTAAAAATCAATAAGAACATATTTTTAACAAATGGGCAAAGGACCTGAATAGACACTTCTCCAAAGAGTACATGCAGATGACCAATAAACGTATGAAAAGATGCTCAACACCACGAGTCATCAGAGAGGTGCAAATTAAAACTACAACGAGGTATCACCTCACACCTGCCAGAACAGTTACCATCAATAAATCAACAAACGGCAAGTGCTGGTGAAAATGTGGGGAAAAGGGATCCTTAGTACATTGCTGGTGGGAATGCAGACTGGTGCAGCCACTGTGGAAAACAGTATCGAGTTTCCTCAGACAATTAAAAATGGAACTGCCGTTTGACCCAGTGATCCCACTTCTGGGAATATATCCTAAGTATCCTGAAACACCAATCAAAGAATATATGTACCCCTCCATTCACACCAGCACTATTTACAATATCCAAGATCTGGAAACAGCCCAAGTGCCTATCAGTAGATGAGTGGATAAAAAAGCTGTGGTACATTTACACAATGGAATACTATGCAGCTGTAAGAAAGAAAGACCTCTGCCCTGGCCGGTTTGGCTCAGCGGGTGGAGCATCGGCCTGCGGACCAGAGAGTCCCGAGTTCAGTTCCCGCTAGGGGCACGTACCAAAAAAAGAAAGACCTCTTACCCTTTGAGACAACATGGAGGGACCAGGAGATTATTATGCTAAGTGAAATAAGCCAATCAAAGAAAGATAAATATCACATGATCTCACTTATATGTGGAATCTAATGAACAAAGTAAACTGATGAAAAAAAATAGGTCCAGAGACATGGAAGCACGTAACAGACTGACATATCTCAGAATGTAGGGGGTGGGGGGAGGGGCAGGAAGGGATTAACCAAAGAACTTACATGCATATACGCATGGCCCAAGGACACAGACAATAGTATGGTGAAGGCAAAGGCGGAAATATGAGGGACATCTATAATACTCTCAACAATAAAAATAATTTTTTTTTTAAAAGGCTAAAATTTAAAAGCCTGACAATACCAGGTGTTTATAAAGATGTGGGTTGACTGAAACTATCACACATTGCTGGTGGGAATGTAAAATGGTGTTACCAGCTTGGAGAAGAGTTCAGCAGTTTTCTTTTTTTTTTTTTTTAATATGTTTTTATTGTTTGTTTAGAGCGAGAGGAAGGGAGAGAGAGAGAAACATTGATCAGCTATCTCCTGCATGCCCTCTACTGGGGATCGAGCCCACAACCCAGGCATGTGCCCTGACCGGGAATCGAACCAGGACCTCTCAGTCCATGGGACGGCGCTCAATCCACTGAGCCACACCAGCCGGGTAGCAGTTTTCTTATAAAGTGTAATATATACATACCATGTGACACAGCAATTCTACTTCTAGGATATTACTCAAGAGAAAGGAAAACATATGTCCATAAAAATACTTGGTCACAAGTGTTCTTTGCTATTTTATTTAAAATAGCCCCAAACTGGAAACCATCAAATGTCCACAAACAAACCATGATATATCCCAATAATGAAATACTATCTGTGCCACAGTTCAAATTGGTCTTCATGGACTAACTCGTAAATTGAACTACCACTTACAACATTGCTCCAAACAAAACTCTTCAATATTTTCTTTGAAAGCCAACCTAAGAAGTCTAATTGCCTAGCACAAAGCCTGAACAGTAGGTGTTCCCAGACACCTTTAGATGCTCAGAACTACAATTACAAGCACATTCTCCTTAGCCAACTTGCAGGCTCAAATTCTGCACCCACATCCCATCTAGATGGAAAACACCCAAGGACAAATGGGCTCTCCTTATTCTTGAAGTAACAGAAACACCAGCACCTTACCTAAACATGACAGCTGACCCTCACCTCTAGGGAGATGTGTTTCCTCATCCCCACCTGGATCCCCATGGCTCAAAGAAGCCCTGACACCCCAGCCATTCTCTCCTTCCACCTCCTCACTGCCAATTATGAAGAATCTTGGCTCTGAGGCCTTGATCAAATCTGGTATCTTCCTAGTTTTCTTTCAATCCTGCTGCTACCCATGTGGCTGATCAATAACCAAGCTTTTTTTCTTTAAGTACTAAAGAAACTAATAAATCAACTTATATTTATTTTTCAAATGTGCATGTACAAGATTTGAATTTAATTTTTGCATGGAAACAATATTTTTAAATGTAAGTAAAATTTTAGTACCTGTTTCAGAAAAGACTCCAGAGCTGAATTTGCAGCTTTTTTCAGTTCTAGGTTTATATGGCTACACCACTTTGAAAGTACTTCAAATACAGAAATGTAGTTGTCCAGAAGGCAGGTGCTAAATTGAGATGCATGCAGGGTAAAGAAGCATAAGCCAGCTGCAAATGAAAATATCACTATATTTAAAATAGGACCACAAAAGACACAACAAAGAACTAAGAAAGCTTCAGTATATGTCAAAATTAAAACTGTGTTCCTGGCCCTGGCCGGTTTTGCTCAGTGGTTAGAGCGTCAGCCCACAGACTAGAGTCCTGGGTTCGGTTCCCGCTAAGGGCATGCCTCCGTTGCAGTTTGTCCCTGGCCCCGGTTGGGGTTGGGTGGGTGGCAACCACTCGATGGGTGTCTCTCACATCAATGTCTCTCTCTCTTCCCCCCCTCTCCCTCCCACTCTATCTGAAGATAAATGCAAAAATGTCCTCAGGTGAGGATTAAAAAAAAAAAAAAAAAAAAAACTGTGTTCATGAAGACCCAGTATCTTCACACTACAATGACCTAAGGGTCCTGATCAGAGTTCTAATGCTGCCATCCTCCACTTGAATCAACAGGCCCATGATTTGGCTAATTTCCCCCAAAACAAAGTTCAGAAATAGGAGCAAGCCATCTGTATTCCGTAAAATATGCTCTAAAGTAATTTTTTTAATCATCTAATCTAGGTGTGATTAGAATTTGTGTGCTAAACACAAAGTCTCCAAAAGCCTCCCCTCCCCTCCCCTCCCCTCTCCTTTCCATTAGACCAGCTGCTTATTGCGTGTCAGCCTCAGGCTCAGGACAGCCAGGCATCAGCCCTAGAGCCACATTTACTTTAATTTGCAGTTTAAGTAAAAGTTTACTGAAGACATTAACTTAATAACCCAAAATATTCTACCTCATTAAATATAGAATCTTACCTAAGGGCACTGCATATCTTTTCAGATCAATCTATTAAAAAAAAAAATTTACCATCAATGTTTGACAATCACAAGTCTCAACTGTAAAAGAATTAGAATAATATTAATCCCACCTGAGGTTGAACTGCCTTTAATACAAAATCAAAAATCTCCCTTGAAGTGTGGGGATCTGGGGGGAAAAAACAAGAAATCTCTGTTACAAATCATAACAGTATCATCCAACAAACCTCACAAATTACTTTATAAATAACAACTTTATTTCAGACAGCTTGACATCTATATTAACCCCAACAGTCTCCTGTAAATTCAGGAATGACATCCTTCTATCATTCAATTCAGCTAGAGAGCTACAAGTTATTATTACTGCTGCGCAATTATTACTTCAGTAAAGTAAGAATAAAACCTAGAATAATAAAGACAATAAGTTTATATTTCAACTCAACTGTTAAGATAATGTCTGGGCCTCAGTTTTCTTATCTGTAAAAAGGGGCACCATATATTTTCTTTTAGAGTGGTCTGGAGCATTAAACAAGGCCAAACATATTATTATTCTCCCAATACTCCCAAGCATTTATTCTACATATAGTATATGCCAAGTAGTTATGGAAATTATAATAATGAAAATACGATCTTTTTTTTTTCTATTTATCTTCAGATAGAGTGGGAGGGAGAGAGAGGGAGAGAAAGGAAGAGAGAGAGAAACATCGACATACGAGGGACACATCGACTGGTTGCCTCCCGCATGACCCTGACCAGGTCCAGGGGCGAACCGCAACCAAGGTGCCCTTGACCGGAATCGAACCCGCAACTCATTGGTCCGTGGGCAATGCTCTACCGCTGAGCCAAACCAGCCAGGGCTGAAAATATGACCTTTGATCTTAGTAAACTTACTATCTAAAAGGGAAGGTAAAACAGGAAACCAGCTATAATCCGAGGCTCTTATCCTGGCCTGACTGATGTCACAATTACTTATATAACTTTCTCCACCAGTAGTCACTACAGCTATACTTACCATTGAGTTAACTGGTCTTATAACAGTGACTTGCAAACAGCATAGGTTCAAGAATTGTTTACTTTGATTGCCAGGATTGAAATATTTGAAAATACAGCCCAGTCCAGCTGGTGTGGCTCAGTGGTTGAGCGTCGACCCACGCACCAAGAGGTCGCCAGCTCGATTCCCGGTCAGGACACATGCCCAGGTTGTGGGCCCAATCCCCAGTGGGGGCGCATGCAGGAGGCGGCCAGTCGATGTTCTCTCTCATCGATGTTTCTATCTCTCTCTCCCTCTCCCTTCCTCTCTCTCTAAAATCAATAAAGAAAAAACAAATAAATAAAAAAAAGAAAAGAAAATACAGCCCAGATGCGATAGAAGGTGAAGGGGTAAGAGAGGACTTAACATGAGAGAAACATCAGCATGTTTGGAGGATAATGCTATGAAAGAGATACAAAAAAGCTATTTTGGCATTTACTACAAGGAAAGATTTCTTCTGGTTGTGAGTATTCAAGACAGGCTTTATAGACAAGGTAGCACTTGAGCTGGGCCTAAAAGAACACATATACTAGTTGGGGGAAAGGTCATTTAATAGAAAATGACAGTGTAAAACATAGGTGTGCAGACACAGGGCACCAGGCACCTGCCAGCACAGTTGGTCTGGCATGAGTGGGAATGAATACCTACCCAGCCTTCATGCCTTCTCCCAGGCTCTGCCTCCCACTGTCCACTCTCCTGTGCCCCCTTCTCCTTTCTAATGGACTGCTTCCTCTACAAGCAGAATCAGTTGAGGCTGCCCTAGTTGAGCTGGACCCACTCTGCCACTCTGGTCTCTTTGCATTCAGACCCCTCCCAAAGTAAGGCAGCACCACATTCCGGTCCAGACTCTCTCCTTATATTCTTGTCTTAGTATCTCTGCACTTGCTCTCTAGCTAATTTTGCTCAAATTTATAGCTTTATTTATTATCTCTATACTTAAGACTTCCAAATTTGTATCTTGAAATCTAATTTCCCCTGCAAAATCCAGCTTTACATATGCAACTGCACAGTAAACATCTAAGCCTGGATGTTCCATAGATTCCAGGTTTCTGCCCGAAATCTGGTCCTCTCCCATCCCACCTAGCTTAAAAATCAGTGCATAGACTTCAGTTGCTCAGTCCACACTCAAGTAAAAGTCTCCCAATCCTGCACTAATACATCTCTCACATCCAACCAGTCAAGGAGACCTCTACAAAATATCAGTTGGCCCATACCCATTCCTTATTTTAAAAACCACGGCTTTCAATTCCATTTGGAATAAAATCCCAGCTCAGAAGTCACACACTGACTCCACAGCCTGTCCCACTGTCCCATCACCCAGGCCCTCTATGTGAGTTGCTAAACTCCAGACACTCCAGCTCTCTTGAACCCCTCTGACCACCACATACTGGCCAGGCTAGAAGCCTCGGTACTTGCTGGACCCTCTGCCTGGAATGCTCTTCCCAGCTCTTCCCTAGCTGGCTCCTTGCCACCCTGCAGGCCTTAGCTTCTTGTTACCTCCTCAGAAAGAACCAGCTGTGTGCATGCATGCTCCATCTCTCCATACTCTAATACTCTTATTCATTGCACCCAACATGTTTGCATAATTAAACCCTAAAATCTCTAATAGCTTGTTCATCTGCTTATCGTCTGTCTCCTCCATTAGACTGAACTCATGATCACAGAAACTTGGTGATTCTGATCACTGAATCCAACACCTAATTCAATACTCTTTAGATAGAAGGCACCCAGGAAGTACATATTACATATATGAATGTATTACTATTTAGTGCTTGAAGCCACATGGTCATGGCATAACAGAAAAACTATAAACATTAGCCACAGACCAAGGCTTAAATCCCAGTCTTGCCACTTATTGGTTATATTAGTTTCCTATAGCTGCTGTAACAAAAGTATCACAAACTTAGTGGCTTAAAACACAAATGTGTTACCATACAGTTCTGGAGGTGAGAAATCTAAAATGGGTTTCACTGAATTAAAATCAAGATGTCAGCCCTGGCCGGTTTGGCTCAGCGGTTGGAGCGTCGGCCTGCGGACCAGAGAGTCTCGGGTTCGGTTCCCGCTAGGGGCACGTACCAAAAAAAAAAAAAAGATGTCAGCAGAGCTATGTTCCTTTCTAGAAGCTATAGGGGCTGTCTTTTCCAGCTTCTAGAAGCCGCTCACATTCCTTGGCCCATCCATCTCCAAAGCCGGCAATGGCTGACTGAGTCTTTCTCACACTGCATCACTGACGACTTTTCTGCCTCCTTCTTCCATATTTAAGGACCCTTGTGATCACATTGAGCCTACCTGAATAATCTCCTTATCTCAAGGTCAGCTGATTCACAACCTTAATTCCACCTGCAATCTTGACTCCCATTTGCCAAGTGGCCTAACACATTCATTCACAGGTTCTAGAGATTAGAATGAGCACATTCGTTGAGAACCATTATTCTGCCTACCACACTAATTGTGTTACTGTGTGAAAGTCAGTTAACTTGTCTTAGTTCTAGTTTTCTAATATAAAACAGAGGGGGAAAAAATAAAAAAAAATAAAGAAAAAATATATAAAACAAAGACATTATTACCTATCTTAAGACAGTTATTTCACCAAATGTAAATCAATATGCAAAGCAAACACAGACAAATAAGCATCATTACCTGACAGCAGGGTCAAGAGACAGAAACAAACATACAACCTGGTAAATTAAAAATATATCACAGTAAGTAGTGCTCTAATAGAGGGACATACAGAAGCCATAAGAAGTGACTCAGGGAAATCATAAAAGCATTATAAAATAGGTGATATTTGAGCAAGAACCTGATGGAATAGGAAACTGGCAACAGGATATGGAAGAGATGAGACAGAGAGGACTAAGAAGGAAGATCACATAGGGCTAGTCCAATATTCTTGATAAGAAGAAATGAAGAAGGAGTGAGTACAAATATTAGGTTGAAAAGTATGAAACCTAATGAAAGCAAACACACACTGGAAGTAGAAAAATTTGGCAATTACTTGAACAAAAATGATAAAGAAGAGCAAACAGATTTTCTTTTTCTTTTAAAGACTCTTTTAGGGTTAAAAGTCTTATTTGAGCCCTGGCCAGTTTGACTCAGCGGTTGGAGCGTCGGCCTGCGGACCAGAGTCCCGGGTTCGGTTCCCGCTAGGGGCATGTACAAAAAAAAAAAGTCTTATTTGATTTTTAAAAAGAAATGAATTTTGACTTCTGGTTAAGACAGTGGGGTAGGTAATCACTGTGCTCACCTTCTCCCATGACTACATCAAAATTACAACTAAAACAGAAAAAGAAAACAAAGACAAAAATTACAATTAAACTACAGAACCACCACCTGAAGACTAGCTGAACAGAAATCCTATAACTGAGGATATAAAGAAGCCACATAGAGACTAGTAGGAGGGGCAGAGATGCTGAATGGGCACACCTACACATGGCAGTTAGAAATCAGGAGGGATATCTCAGCTGCAGAGGTCCCCCCTAAGGAGCAAGGGGACCCAGCCCCACATCAGGCTCCCTATCCCAGGGTACCAGTACCAGGAAGAGAAGTCCCCATAACTTCTGGCTGTGAAAACTAGTGGCTGAGTGAGATAGAGAGCTGGAGAGTCCCAGGCACTGCTCTTAAAGGGCCCACACATGGAATTAATTGCTGATGGACTCACTCGCTCTAAGCTCCAGGTATGGAGCAGAAGCTTGAACAGCATGAAGGACATATGGGGAGGAAATAAACTGTCTGGCTGCAGGGTGACAGTTGGAGGGGCAGCTATTTCCCAGACAGAAGTTCTGGCACAAGCCATTATCCTTTCACTGAGCCCTTCCATATCTGAGTCTCCATCAACCTAGTTTACACTTCGACCCCCCTGATGATTCAGAGACCTGCCCCCACCCAACTTATAGGCCCATCTAAGCCATTTCCAGTTATTTTTCCATATTTCTTGGCTCATACTGTGGACTTTCCTAAAATTTCTCAAAAGTTCACAAACCCCAAACAAGCAACATCTAGCCTCAGCGTGCCATGTACCTCTTGCTAAGCAACACCAAGCCTGACACTAGTGGTAGCAGACTCAGTTCACATGCTCCTCCAAGCCCAGCACAAGGGGCAACCATCTGCAGAACACTTTGTAGCTCATACCAGGTGGCCCCAGGCACAGTAAGGGCAGAGGTTGACCTTGGCCTGCACCAGAGCCCCTCTTCCCAAGACGCCCAGAACCAACACACCTAGTGACCAGCTTCAGACCACACCAGAGCACCACCCAACCACCTCCCCAAACAACACACACAAAGTGCAGATTTGACAGGTACCACAGCCCCGCAGGCACCAGACCCTTGCTAAAGCAAATCCTGCTCTGTGGGGTCAGCCCCTACACAAGAGCCTCTCAATTATAGTCATGGCCAGTCCTCACAACCAATCAGCCTGAAGGTCAATCCTTCCCACTAAGGTGTCAATAACAATCAAGGCTCAACCACAACAGGATGGCAAACATGAGCCACAAGGGACACATCTGGAGCACCTGATTCACATAACCAAGAAGACTGTGCCCCTGGGCCCCCCAGGACACCTACTAACGTAGGCCACTCTACCAAGACTGGGAGATGTAGCAGATCTACGCAGGATGGCAGTCAAAATGAGGAGACAAAGAAACACGTCCCAAATGAAAGATCAGAACAAAATTCCAGAAAAAGAATTAAACAAAATGAAGACAAGCAATCTACCACATGCAGAGTTGAAAAGACTTTTTATAAGGATGTGCAATGAACTCAGTGAGAACTTTAACAGCTAAAAAAGGAGATAGAAAACATAAAAAAGTAAAAAATGAAGAATATAATAACTGAAATGAAGAATATATTAGACCAGCGTGGCTGGTGTGGCTCAGTGGTTGAGCATCGACCCATGCACCAAGAGGTCGCCAGTTCAATTCCCAGGCAGGGCACATGCTCAGGTTGTGGGCCTGATCCCCAGTGGGGGGCATACAGGAGGCAGCCAACTGATGTTCTCTCATCGATGTTTCTATCTCTCCTTCTCCCTTCCTCTCTCTCTAAAATCAATAAAGAAAAATTTTTTAAAAAAAGGAAACTCTGACACACATTAAAACATGGATGAACCTTGAAGACATTATGCTAAGGGAAATAAGCCAGCCACAAAAAGTTACATACTGAGTCCATTTATATAACCTTGAAATAACAAAATTCAAGATGGAGACAGATCAGTGCTTGCTGTTGGAGGCTTGGAGAGAGGTGAGTGCGGCTATAAAGGGTTAGCAGGGAGGATTCTTGTGGTGATGGATTGTTTAGTATCTTCACTGTGGGGTGCATTCACAAATCTACACATGATCAAACTGCACAGAACTAAATACAGACACACAAATGTATGCACATAAAACTAGTGAAATATGAATAAGGTTGGCAGATTTATCAATGCCAATATGTTGGTTGTGCTATTGTACTATGCCGAAAGTGGGTGAAGAACGAACATATGGAATCTCTCTGAATTATTTTTCACAACTGCACGTGAATCTGAAATTGGTTTAAAATTTCAAAAAACAAATGGGCAATTTATTTCGGACCTACAATTTTTGAATACAGAAAGAAAATCAAGTGAAGTCAAGCAATACCTTCTTCCATGGATTTGGTGAAGTTACACATAAGTGATGACAATCCCTTCAAACATCCTGCCACAACAGGTAGTTTGGGCTCTCTTACTGTTGATGTCATCTAAAAGGAAAGTTTTAGGAAGATACCATTAAAAGAGAAAAATACAATCAAATCTACGGAAGCAGAATATCATCAAGTTTACATACCTGGGTCTTAAGCTCACCCAGAAAAGCCCGGAACAGTTTTTCTGAATTATTTATCATCTCACTAGGATGAACTTCCCCTAGTACTCCTAGGAGCTCATATACTTTTTCTAAAACTGAAAAATAAATTTTAGATACACAAAGGTCTAAAATAACATTTAAAGAAGTAACAAAAATTTATGAATAAGAAAATGAGAGGATGTTTTGTTCAAAAGTAACAATAAAACATACAAAATATCTAGTTTTATGTACCAGAATCTTTCTTGATAAGTTTTATGCAAATCTAGTATGACAAACTAAATTACATTTAACATGTGTTGTGAGATTTATATTTAAAGAAACCACTTTGTAAAGATTAAAATATTTATAAGCAGAAGTTTCACACATTGTTTTTGTTTATTTCCATTTTGGTTTATTTTCAGCAAAAAGGATTCATCTGTAAAACATATAAATACTACGGCAGAGACAAACCTAAGTCTTACACTAATAATTTTTAATGTTAACTTGCTAAAATATTTTAAAATAACATTTAAATGCATCTCACCTGTATCTGCTATTTTTGTTTTCAGTGCAAGTTCTTCATAGAATTTGCTAAATAATTCCCCAACTCTAAATTCATCCATGAGTCTATTATTTCTCAAAGTCTGAAGTAACTAAAAAAATACAAATAAGCATTGGCCTAAGAGGAAAATAATGAAAAGGCATCAACTATCTAAGTAAGTCTGTATATAGCAAAGTTCCAGAATCATGTGTCTCTAGGGAATGTATGCTTGGTCTCTCAGGACTCTTATCTAGCCAGATTATTTGGTAGGTAGGGGGTAAGGTAGGTGGTAGAAGAATAGAGAGATTACAAAGAGGGTGTAAACTTAATTTTACTTTCCAAGAAACTAGTAACATGACTAGAACCATTCTCTTGTTGGCACTTAAGGACCAACAAGACCCAAAGGAATTCTAATATATATAGATGCAAAAAGGGAGATCCATCTAAGAGAGAGAGACAGGTGAGAGTGAGTCCCAATGACTAATTAAATACAACACACAGACCCATTCTCATGATAAGGTTTCAGGAAAAAACTCAGATACAATGAGGTGAATTTTGGCAATTCTCAGTAATTTTAACAGTAAGGGTAATGAAAGTAGAGGACGAGTAGTAAATTTCTTAGTTATTTTTCCCCTTCATTCCCCTCAAAACCCCAAATATTTCCTTTGCTACCCAGAAGAGTCTGAGAGTAAAATAGCAAGGTATCGTTGGGTGATGACTGGAAAACGTGCCTCTTATCCACACGTCAATGTGATTCATATCTCTCACCCAAAACTCCAACTTTCAGTTTTTTACAAAGTTATTTTTAATATAAAATACATGTACTTATAAATATAAAATTACCTTAATAAGAAGGTCTAAGGCTGGAATTTTACATTTAGCAGCTTTATCTTTTGTATAAACACTGGTACAAGTATTCTAGGTTTTAAAAGGAGACATGCCAAAAAAAACATTAAGATCTAAAACTACATCTCTGAGAGGAGCAATATCTATATATGACATAACACAATTTAATATTTAGCTGTTAAAAATAATATTAAAGTATATAAATATACAGAACTAGAATTACAAAAACATTGATGCAATATGCAATGGTAACAATATCAACAATAACTAAAAAAACACAAAATCAAGAGAGCTCAGCAGGATAAAAAAAAACAAATTAAAGGTTATTCCTCCTTCTATACCTCCCACAGCACTTGTTTTCATATATCAACAAAGAAAGAATGAAGAACAAAAGATAACTAAAGCAATTCAGAGAAGAATGGCTGGGACTCGACTAAAAACAGTCCAGTGTAATAAAAGCAGCATGAGTTTTGGAAGAAGGCAACCTAGCTCCAAGACTGGCGTAAGTTTCTTAACTTCTAAACCTCATTTGTAAACTAGAGAGATGAAGAACACCAAACAGAGATTTAGTAAAAAGCAAATGACAAACTGTACATTAAAGAACTTTGTGAACTATTAAGTACTCTACAGATGTTACTCTTACCCTTGAGACAATGTTTTTAAATATTAAGATTCCAATCAAGAAAGATTAGAAGTCAAAAGAGAATAAAATCAAGACCTGTTAAAAAAGACTGATAATCATTGAAAACGTTTTCTATATTAGAACTACTTATAATTTATAAAATAACTTCCTATAAATTACCTCAAACTGAATACATACTTTTTCATCAACACTTAGCATCCAAGAACAAGAAGCAAATTTAGGACAAAAACAACTGACCTCTAGATGTGGCCTTTGTTGAAAACATAAATAAGTCTAAGAAAGAACAACTTAATTTATGATTACTAGTTCCATAGTAAGTTATGAGGAAACATTGGGGAAGGCAGGAAAACTTTTCAGATTGTTGTCCAAGAGAACATATGAATTACAGGAAATATAAATCTCACCCTAGTGTTCTGAAACCTCCCCATAATTCAAAAATAAAATATATTATGATTTATAAAAAGCATTATTAATCCTATGTGCAAAAAGTTATCAAAATAGTAATAAAAGTTATCAGTATAGTTTGTGAAAAGGGCCTTTATAAAATCTAAAAAAAATAGCCCACTCCATTTCTAACACAATCAAACTGAAATAAACTGCCAATGAGAAAGGCAAAAATAAAATTAAAATCCAAGTTTAACTTACACCATAAATTAAAATGAATGTTAGTATATAATGAGTTGTTTTTTCCTCCTTACCTTAATATCAAGAGAATAAGGTGCGATCTCCTGACCAATTTTTTCTAAGAAAATACATAAAAATTTTAGGACTTCTTCTCGACAATCACGAAACTATAATAAAAGAAATAGACATTGTAGTAAATATGAGTGAGATTAAGAGTCACTCCAACATAAAGGAATATGCAAGAAAAGCAAACTGAAAATTTTCAACTTACTTCATCAATGCTAAGTGATTTCCGAACAAATACAAGCAAACCGAAATCTTTGGAAAAAACTAAGGAAGTCTGTAATGCTGGACAAAAAAAAAAAAAAAAAAAAGGTAAGACAGCTACCAAAGAGCACTCCATAAACCATACACCCACCCAAAAGGGATTGCACCTTTCTCCAGTCAGCTTTTTAAGTGACAATATGCCAACCTAAAGTGAATTCTCCCCCAGAACCTTCAGAAAGGAAAGTGGCTCCATCTGTTACCTCGGTTTTAGATTGGTCAGACCTGTGTTGGCTTCTGATTAGAGAACTGTAATAGTAACAAAACCACTAAATTTAACAGCAGCAATAGGAAACTAATACACTCCTCTATTATCTCTCAAGTGAAAGGACATACATTGAATATTCAGAGTAAACTTGAAACTGCTTTACCAACAAGTTACTAAAGGAATAATAAAGAATTCTAACTTGGAAACCCTGAGGCTAGAAAGCATGTACATAATTCTGTTAGTTTTAAAATTTTCCCCCCATTAATAACATATCCTTGACAACATATAAGTACTATGTAGCACCTTAAGGTGCTGTTTACATCATTTCTGCACTACACTTAGCAACGACCTCTTAAGAAGAAAATCTCACCTATATTTTAATTAAGAGGACACTCCATGGAGAAGTTCTGCATATTTTGTTTTTTAAAAGGAATATGGTAGAAGTTTTGAAGCAGTGATCTATTTTAAAAGTGCTAAAAGAGGCACTTCCACTACAAAGAGAAAATAGTTCTCATCCAGGCATTGCTAAAAAGTGAAAAGAACAGCATGACTTTCCAGGCATATTTCTGCAATGCTTCTCAAAAGTAGGAACAGCAAATATAAGGGTTTGGAAACTGGTGAGTGTAGGCCAGATTAAGGTGAAAGAAAATACTTTATTCTCCTTTCTCCCCAATTTGGATAGCCATAGTTGACAAATTCAGGGCACTTTCACCAACTTTGGTTTTATGTTAAAAGCAGTATAACTAATCCCACCCCTTCTTATACACGGACATAGAAATTATGATGACCCACAACTTCCAAACACTGTGGGAGAACCGCAGGACTGTGAAACTCCAGCCCAAATCAGAAACCGGGAAACGCTCACACGCCCCGGCACCGTCCGCAGCGCGGCGAGGCCGGCACGATACCCACCCAGCACCGCGGGGCCGGCGCTGAGCACGCACTCCTGCCCCAGGCCCCGAATCAGCTGGTAACTGGCCATCGCGGCGCCGCAACGGTCAGCAGCGGACAAGTACTGCTGCAGCTGCTGCAGGGAGCCCCGCACGCCACACGGAGGGGGAGCCATGACGCCCAGCCCGCACCGCCGACGGCGCTCTCACAACCCGGGCCCGGAAATGTAGCGGAGCGGAGAGGCGGGCTCGAGGGCGCGGGGGCGGGGCTCCCCGGGCGGGGCGGGGCTCCCCGGGCGGGGCGGGGCTCCCCGGGCGGGGCGGGGCTCCCCGGGCGCGCAGCGGCGGGTCGCTGCGCGCGAAGGCCCTCCCTGCCGGAATAGCCCGCTTAGCTGTGAACTAAGTTTACGACAGGTTTATTAGTGTGTTGCACACACTACACCGCATGCATACATTGAAGCATCTGAAGAAGCTGGACTCCGACGGTGTGACTCCCGGAAGTGGGCGGGGAGGACAGTTGGTGAATTGGAGTTGACTTACTAGAGGCAGAACGACAAAAAATGGGGTCTTTGGCCGAGATCTACAAGTTGTCCCTTGATAAAGAGTGAAAATGCATTTGGAATGTCCTTAGGAATGAAAATGCTTAAGGGATAAAGTACATCTTCCTCGGCCAACGACACAGTGAAGACCAACCCCTGAGGGAACACGTTCTGGTTGGACTCCGCAGATTTTCCGCGAAACTGCGCTCCAGCCCTGGGTCAGACCATCTGAAAGGGGGGGGACCCCGAGCGCGCTCCCAGCAGGCCTTCAGCGAGGCGCCGGAGGAGGCCGCGCAGCCCCCCCGTCGGTAGGAGTGGCGCCTCTCGGAGGCGGAGCCATGCGGCAGCGCCGCTGTGATTGGTGAGGCGCCGCCGAAGGCAGTGACGACGGTGCCGCCGGCGGGAAACCTTGTCCCAGGCTGGTGAGGGCAGGAGTGCGGTCCCGCGAGGGCAACCCCACAGGCCTCGGAAGCAGGGGTTTTTCCCTGGCAACCGCGCCACGGGCGAGCACGGTGAGGTGTCAGTGCCAGGGAGCGGAGGAAGCCGGAAGCGGGCGCGGCGCGAGCCTGTGTTTGTGCAGCGGGCACCACGAGCACCATGTCGTCCCCAGCGTCGACCCCGAGCCGCCGCAGCAGCCGCCGCAGTCGGGCCACGCCGGTGCAGACGCGTAAGTCCTCTGCCGCGAGTCCGTCCCGCCGTGCACCCCTGCCCCCCACCCCGTGCACCCTCCCCCCCCACCGCGCAGCTGCGGTCTCCGCCTTCTGGCCTTTTCCCGCCACCTCTGCGCGAGGCCTCTCGGCGCGGCCCCGGGTGCCCAGAGGAGTAAGGCGCCCTGCGGACCGCCAGCGTTGCCCCGGCCTGGAGGTGCCAAGTGTGCGGAGACTTGCTCGTGAGGCAGACAGCGCTGGACGCCCATCTCCACCCATTCCAGACTTTTCTAACGTTGGTTGGATGAACTTGTCCGTACTCATTTGCTTTATTTCTGTTTGATTTGCATTTGTTCAGTAATTCATTAAACTGTCCCAAGAGAAAGACAAATCCCGGAAGACCGACCATGAGAACTGATGGCCATCTGTTCTGTTTTGTATGTCACAAGCTCGAAGTGAGGATGCCAGGTCACCTCCATCTCAGAGACGGAGAGGCGAGGATTCCACCTCCACCGGAGAGCTGCAGCCATTGCCCACCTCGCCCGGAGCCGACCTGCAGAGCCCTGCCGCACCGGACACCTTATTTTCCAGCCCTCCTCAGATACATTCTTCAGGTGTGTTTCTGAACATCTAAGTTATCTCACTGGTAATCACTATCACTGTTGTCTATGTCTGTGAGATTTTTTATTATTAATTCCTTCACCTTTATCACCAAGCGCCCCCATAGCCCTCCCCTCTAACAGCTGTAAGTCTGTTCTCTGTATCTCTGAGTGTTTCTACAGTGCTATGGCTAATAATACGTTTGCTAATGTGTTTAGATGACCCACATCACAGACATAACATGCTGTATTTTCCAGTTTGATATGGTACCAGAATTTCATTGGAAACGTTCAAATTCTGTTTTTATAGCGATTCCCCTTGACTTTGATATTAGTTCCCCGCTGACATATGGCACTCCCAGCTCTCGAGTAGAGGGAACCCCAAGGAGTGGTGTTAGGGGCACTCCCCTGAGGCAGAGACCTGACCTGGGATCTGCAAGGAAGGGCCTGCAGGTGGATTTGCATTCTGATGGGGTGAGTACACAGTACAGTCTTCTGATAGCTTTATTTTGGTGACATAAAATGGTTCATTAACATGGTTCTGTCATGTTTTTCTTTGTAGCCAGCAGCAGAAGATCCAGTAGCAAGTGAGCAGTCTCTAGGCCAAAAACTTGTGATTTGGGGAACAGATGTAAATGTGGCAACATGCAAAGAAAGTTTTCAGGTGAGCTATACGTGTTCAAATTATACTCTTAGGGCTGAAAATGCTGGGAGAAAGTGTTAAGAACCTATATCTAAGTATCTATAATACCTAGGGGTAGATTTTTTAGGTGGCTTACAATTGTTGATATTTTTCAAGTTTTTAATAGTGACATAATCATAAATTTGTATTTAGAATACTTGCTTATTCCTCAATTTATTAAGCTTAATATTTTTCTCTCCACATCAAGAGGTTTCTTCAGCACTTTATTGACCCTCTGGCTAAAGAAGAAGAAAATGTTGGTATAGATATTACTGAACCTCTGTACATGCAACGACTTGCAGAGGTAATTATATATTCTTACTTACAAATTCAAATTATGCATTTCAAAATAATTAGAATATAATTTGTTCATTTGATCTTATAGATTAATGTTATCGGGGAGCCATTTTTAAATGTAAACTGTGAACACATAAAATCATTTGACAAAAATCTGTACAGACAGCTCATCTGCTACCCACAGGTAAGAATTTGGCTTTGACCATAATGAATTACAGTAAACTTCTAGAATATATAAAGAGTTTCTGAATAGCAGAATTTCCTTAGTGGTAACAGAGGGAATATGCCTCCAATGCAAAATAACTTCTTTAGAAAGCCATGTTTAATCTCCTTTAAGATAAACACTTGTCACACTTTAACATTTCTGAAATTGAGGTGTGTAGTACTGTCAGTGACATTATAGTTTAATTGACAGTATATAGGCTTTACTGATTATGGCTATAAGCTTTGGAAGCAAGCAGACTTGGTTTTAAATCTTGATTTTTCTGCTTAATAGCTGTGTAACCTGGGTTACGTTACTTAGCCCCCCCGCCCAAGGCTGTTTCTTCATCTGCAGAATGAGAAACAAGTGTTAACAAATTTGAATAAAATAATTACAGTTTAATTTATTGGCATCATTTCGTTGTGAAGAAAAAGTAAGACATAGAAGTATGTGCTCAAATTCACTTTGTTACTAATTAAAAGCCTAAAATATGCCAGTACACACTGAAGGCACTTTTCGTATTTAATCACATTTAACCCCAATGAGAGCATGCAGATTAAGACAGTTGAGTGTGCCCAAGATTTATAAATGGTATGTGTGTGGCTGTGTAGAGTAATGCTTTTGGATTATGCTGTGTGTTTTTGCTTTTACTCTTTGCTAATATGAAATGCTTTATATTTAACCGTTAAGATGGGAATATAAACACAGCTTGGCATCCTCATTCATTTTTTTATAGGAGGTAATCCCAACTTTTGACATGGCTGTCAATGAGATCTTTTTTGACCGTTATCCTGACTCAGTCTTAGAACATCAGATTCAAGTAAGACCATTCAATGCGTTGAAGACTAAGAATATGAGAAACCTGAATCCAGAAGGTAATATTTCTTTTTAATTTTTTAATTTGACTTGAGAGAGAGAGAATCATCCATCTGTTGTTCCACTTTTTTTTTTTTTTTTAATATGTTTTTATTGATTTCAGAGAAAGGAAGGGAGAGGGAGAGAGAGAGAAACATTGATGACAGGAGAAACATCGATTGGCTGCCTCCTGCACGCCCCGTACTGGGGATCGAGCCCACAATCCTGGCATGTGCCCTGACCAGGAATCGAACCAGGGACCAATGCTCAGCCCCTGAGCCACATCATCTGGGCTGTTCTTCCAGTTATTTGTGTATTCATTCATTGATTTTTGTATGTGCCCTGACTGAGGATCGAACCCACAACCTTGGTGTATCAGGACAATACTCTAACCAACTGAGCTACCTGGCCATGTCCAGAAAGTAATATTTTTAATAGCAGGAAAACACCTTACATGAAAACAACCAAAACCTTATTTTATCAAGGAACTTTAAAAGAACTGGTGGTGGTACATTGCAAATTGATGAAATAATATCAGATTCAGTTGCCCTATATGATTATGAATCCACCATAACTTTTTTTTAACTGAACTGAAATTATGTAAAAGATTTTGTAAGTATTCTCTATCTTAAGGTGAATTTATCCAAATATTATAATTTTATACTTTCTCAAAATCACTGTAGAAAACAAGTACAAATATGATCCCTGCCCTAGAGCTTAAAAAATGAATCTAGTTGGGAAAGTAAATGCTGTAGAACAGTGCAGGAGATGTCTCAGCCCAGGGAGAGGAGAGCACTGGACCCAAGTGGGAAAAATTCGTGGTAAGGTAGAAATTGGGATTATAGTAAGGATTTGGAAAGCAGACATGAAGGAATTCTCTCTAGACAACAGAAAGAAGTGATATAGTCAGAAATATGGAAGCAAAACAGAGCTATGTGTGGACAGTAAGTGATGGCTGAAGCAGGAAGTTTAGGTGGCAATGTTTGCTTGGAGGCTGGAAAGCTTAGGTCCTAAAGAGCTTTAAATTCCAAATTAACCAAGATTTCTATTCCAAAGTCTATAGGGAGCCATTGAGGAGAAAGATTAGCCACTCTTGAGAAGTTTATGGTGAGTCGAGTGTGCAAAGTATGTTGAGGTTCAGTTAGGAGACTAACAATAGCTCAAATATAGGACAGCAGGGTCCTAAGCTAGACAGTGGCCATCAGTAAAAATACAGGGCAATCATATTTGTCATATATAAAGATTGGGGCATAAAAGCTATTCAGAATTAATAAACACCGCTTTAGATAAAAATGTGAAAGGCACAGACTTCAGTAAAAGTAAGAGCCAATAAATATGAATAATGATTGTGTATTTCACGATTTATCGAAGAACTATTTTTTTTTCCCCATTGTATTAAATCGGCACCTGACATCATCTCTGTGATAGGATTTTTGGTGGGGACACCGAAGGAGGTACAACTGTTTGGGTAAGCATGCTGCACTTAAGTTTTCAGTCAGCAGTGTGACACAAGAATCCCCGGTTAAGATTACAGATTACCAATTGACAGGTACTCAACTGATTTAAAAATATTTAGCTTTTACATTTATTTTTGTGACTTATTACAAAAGTTACATTTTTAAGTAAAAAAAGGATTAGTGGAGAGAGAATCAGAGAAGATTTATAAGTAGTTGAAAGGAGGCTAGGATCAAAGGAAAGGCCTTGTGAATCAGCATGAGGGATGGCACAATTTACAAGGCCAGGAACGGCTAACTACAGGGCATGTTTTGTTGACTACAAATATCAGTATAACTCGTTTAGAACCCACAGTGGGAATTAGTGGAGGAAAAAGTTGTCAGGGAAGGTCCAACTTGTAGAGGAACCGTAAGCAAGAGTGCAAAATAGTCTGTAGAGGGCCTTTCTTAAATAGTGAAGACTGGCTAAGTTATGTAATGCTATTCTCTGTCAGGTACTGTTCTTAATAGACTTGTATTATGTATGCTGACTCATAAACCTCAACAACTCTGAGGTATATAGTGTCATTACTCCCATTCCATAGATGAGGCACAAAGAGGCTAAGGGTGTCCCCCAGGTCACACTAATACTGATTAGTTCAGGCCATGTGGCTCTAGAGCCCATGCTTTTCACATACACTGAGACAGTAGGACTTGTATGTGACATAGTGAGTGAGGTGGAAGGCTGTGGAACAATATAGGCAGAAGCATAGTTTCTCATCTGAAACTAGAAAGTGGAGCCAGGCAATAGACAGCTGAGAAAAAAGGTGGTGGGATGCCTCTTGGATAGGGGGCCCTGAGGAAGAAAGGGCCAGAGGTTCATTGGGGTTGAGAGGAAGGCAGACTGGACACAGGAAGGGCATTCTAGGACAGACCTGAAGGTATACCCAGTGAGATGTTTATGCCCTGGCCACAGTGCCTACCTGTTACTTCTGTACCTCACCAGTATTTCTGCACCTCCTGGTATGGTTCTGGGCTTGACAGCAGACCCAGACCTGCCTTGGCAGGAATCCAGCTCAGAAAGATACCACATCTGACTGAGCTGAGGGCAGTGACTAATGGACAAGCCAACCTCTCCTCCTTGCAGACATCGACCAACTCATTGCCATCAGTGGTATGGTAATCAGGACATCCCAGCTGATTCCAGAGATGCAGGAGGCCTTCTTCCAGTGCCAGGTGTGCGCCCACACAACCCAGGTGGAGATGGACCGTGGCCGCATAGCCGAGCCCTGCGTGTGTGAGCGCTGCCACACCACCCACAGCATGGCACTGATCCACAACCGCTCTGTGTTCTCCGACAAGCAGATGGTGTGTGGCCTTCCTGGGTGGGCTGGGTGGCCCTCCCTTTGCCTTTGTTCTGCCTCAGTCTGGATCCTAAAAAGCCTAATATAACTTGTCTGCTTGTGAAGCCTTAAAACCCTGCTTCCTAAATGGTATTCAGCTACTTCATTCCTTCTCTGACCGTGTAGGTTTGTTGCAGGATTGTAGGCTGGATACTTGGAGCACGCTTAAGGCTTCCACTTTGGGATGGCAGTGTCCCTGTTTTATTGCCAGTGAGCACCAGTTTATTATACTTCACATTCTCATGGCCTAAAATACTTCATAAAAAAGAGAGAATGCATTCTTCAACTATACACATTTTAAATTTAATGATATTCATAAGTTAACAGACCAAATTAGCCTCTTTGATTTATTAAATCAAATTTAACATGAAATGTTCCTGTGGGAACTATTTAAGATTATAAAATTTCTTTTAGTATTTTAAATAAGAGTATATAAAATATTTAAGATCAGTAAAAATTACTTGGTTAAATTCTGTCATTTTGCAAGTGTTCCACTGGTAAAGAATGGGTTGAGAAATTTTTCTAAGTTTTTCTCACAGATTTTATTGTATAAGAAGTTTGACCTTTATCTCTCTACTTACAAAATTTTTAAGATGAAGTTATTAAAATGACAGGAATAAGTGAATGGGGAAACACAGAAAAAATTATTTGTTTACTATGATTGTAATGCTGTAAAAGTATGCACAAGGACAAGGACTTGTGTTGTTTTGTTACAAAATTTAATTTTAATGTTAAGTAGAGAGAATGTTCAAAATACTACAAAAGGTAGTTTCCTTACTGGGAATCAAGAAGAAAAATATTAGCAAATGTCACCCGGCTGGTGTAGCTCAGTGGTTGAACGTCAACCCATGCACCAAGAAGTCGCCAGTTCAATTCCCAGTCAGGGCACATACCCAGGTTGTGGGCCCAATCCCCAGTGGGGGGCATGCAAGAGGCAGCCAATCGATGTTCTCTCTCATCGATGTCTCTATCATCTCTCCCTGTCCCTACCTCTCTAAAAATCAATAAAGAAAATATATTTTTTTAAAAAGAGAATGAAGTTTCTAAAATATATATATATGTGTATAAGCAAATGCGAAAAATAACTACTAACCAAATAACTGAAAATTAAATTAAGATGTAAATTTTCATCTAATATTGATACAAATTATTGGAGCAAATGTACCTCCACACATGTAGGCATGGTGCTAAGAGCTGGAGATACAAAGGTGGAACCCCTGCTCCCAAAGAGCTTTAGTGTAGTACTCATGGAATGCTTCAAAGACTTTCAAACAAACAGAATAAAACCTGTCTTAAAGAGGTCTCCAAGACTACGTGGCCCATGATTACCCACAACACAACTTTGTATCCACAGATCTTATTGGTGACATTGTCTCAACTGTTTCCTTATTCTCAGATCATCAACCAAGCTGAAGCCTGCTGCAGGACCTTTGCACTTGCTGTTTTTTGTTTTTATTGATTTGAGAGAGAGACATCAATCAGCTGCCTCCTGCACGCCCCCTATTGGGGATCGAGCTCGAAACCCAGGCATATTCCCTAATGGGATCAAACTGGCAACTTCTTGGTGCATGGGATGACACTCAACCAACTGAACCACACGGGCCAGGGCTGTGCTTGCTGTTCTTTACATTCCTTACATTGAGAGCACATACTTCCTCCCTAGTATCCTTAGACCTCTGCCCAGAAGTCACCTGATTTGAGAAAGGCCTTCCCTACCCTTGCTTTATGAAAAGCATCTCCATCCCCACTGCCTGTGCTCCTTACTCTCTTTCTTATATCTGTTGCATTTGTTACTGTCAGATCTGTTACACACTCACTTGTGTGTTTGTGTATCGTCTCCCTCCTCCACTCTGAGGGAAGAGACTTCGTTCACTACGGAGTCCCCAATACCTAAAACAGTGTTCAACAGAGGCTGTTAGGTGAGTGGATATAATTAGGTAAACTGGCAGGTTTTTTTGAGGTGCTTGTGGTGACTAGGAGAGATGCCCAGAAGTGCTTAACCATGAACCTGAAAAGTGTTTTTCCACCCAGGAAATCTGCTAGAAGTAGTTTCTAAAAAATTAGAAATGTAGACAAACATTTATGCAAAGGAATACCCGCTACAACCTTAAAATGGCTAAAATAGTCACCTAAATCACCGCTTCCCTCTTCCCCCAAATAGGGGAATGTTTAAATAAGATTCTCACAAAAAGTGTGTCCATGTCACTTTAAAAGCTTTTATTTTTTTTAATCCTCACCTGAGGACATTTTTGCATTTATCTTCAGATAGAGTGGGAGAGAGAGGGGGAGGAAGAGAGAAACATCGATGTGAGAGAGACACATCAACTGTTTGCCACCCATACGATCCCAGCCGGGGGCAGGGACAAACTGCAACCGAGGTACGTGCCCCTAGCAGGGGCCGAACCCAGGACTCTGATCCGCGGGCTGATGCTCTAACCGCTGAGCCAAACTGGCCAGGGCTAAAAGCTTTTTAAAAAACTTAACTATATATGGAGATTAAAACAAAGAGCAATGTTTTAAAAGGTAAAGGTGTTAGGCATCAAAAATAGTTCTAAGGGGTACAAAGACTTGCAGTTTTTGTCCCCATTATGCTTCCTTTTCCTGAGTTTCTGTTTTCACTGCTCTTGTTTCAGATCAAACTTCAAGAGTCTCCTGAAGATATGCCTGCAGGGCAGACTCCTCACACTGTCATCCTTTTTGCTCATAACGATCTTGTTGACAAGGTTCAACCTGGTGACAGAGTGAACGTTACAGGTAAGAATGTAGATTGTATTAATGTGATGTCTGTCTCGCTTTTTTTTAAATATATTTTTTAGTTGTTAGAGGAGGGGAGGAAGAGAAACATCAATGCGAGGGTGAAACATCAATCAGCTGCCTCCTGCACGTGTTGAGCCTGTAACCCTGGCATGTGGGCTGAGTGGGAATCGAACCGCCAACCTTTTGGTGCACATGATGACACTCAACCAACTAAGCCACACCTGCCAGTGCTGTCTTGCTTTTAATGACACTTTAATTAGTCCTTTGACTTGGTCATGAATTCATTGGCATGGGGCTTGGTCCTGCCTCCTACTGTCATTCAGATCTTGAGAAGACAGGGTGTACTGCTTTAATCACCTTCTTCTTAACCTTGTCGGACATTTCAGTCCATTGTTCTTGCAGTCACTTTCTTCTTGCTATTGCAGTAACCCTGAGCTGTGTGTGTATCTTGACTTGATAGTGTTGATATCTTGAGAAAACAACTTCAGACAAGGCTGGTATTGGCAAGATTTGAGCTGTGCCAGCAGCTCCAAGAAGTAGGATTCAGCAACTCTGGAATTTTAAATAATTTTCTACTCATTTCCCAAATGCACAGCTAAGGATTCAAATTTATTATAGGAAAGAATAGATCAAAGCACCCTGCTTCATTCTGGAAGTTATATTATGGTATTTATAGAGATGAGGAAGCTGAGATTCAGAGAAGTATAGATCAGTGTAGCTATGATTCCACAGTAACTGGGACACTAGGGCTCATGCTCTGTTACTGCCGAGAGAGTACTCTTCCCACTGCTCCCCATGAATATGTCAGTTTCTTTTGATAGTTCACAGTGGTGTGGGCACGTGGCTTCTTGTGGGTGGGAGTAGTTGTTTGTGTTTATGGCAGACACAGTTCTGCATTGAAAGCAGTGTAGAAGTTGTGTCCAAGGAGTGGCTGTGGCTCCATTCAGTGAGTCAGGACTCCTCATCCTGTGTCTTCCCCTGGATGAAGTTCAGCAGTTGTCACTAGCAGTCTTAAGTTATAAAAGTACATGTAGTAGTTAAAAATTTGAAAGAATGTGTCATCTTTAGTGAAAGAGATAGGTAATCCTAGTTCTGCCACTCTACTGCTCTGAAACCCTTGATATTATATTTTATTAATGCATACTTCTGTATTAATTAGAGTACACTAAATACTTGATAAAGTATTTAATCCAATATTTTAAATTAGAAATTGGAATTAATGTGATGATACACATGAAAGTATTTGGGGGAAGGGTCTGTGGGAATTTTTTTTGCGTGTGAAATAAGTATTATCAGTGCTGTTCTGTGACAGCGTTATAGGCATCACTAAAGATAACTAAGTTGCTTTAAACATAGTAAACATAAGCATAATAAACATAGTCATCCATCCCTAATCTGTCTTGGCGTGAAGAATAGTGTATATTCTAAAGCTGTTACATGTAAACTGATTTTTATGTTTTAAAAAGAATTACATTGACCTGTTAAATAAACAAAGGACAGGTGGTCTATGGTAGCATGTTGTAAAAGCTGTCAGGGAGAGATTAGATCTTTTCTCTTCAAAAAGCAGCAAGAAACTGAGTTGTTCTGGAGTTCAAGGGTTCTAGTTTGAAATTTAAAAATAATTTTATTTAAACATCAGAATGATCATATGCAGTGTGGTTATGCTCAAAAGGTGCCCAAGGTCACAGAGCTAACCAGTAGTCACAGATGAATACATTTTTAGGTCTGCCTTTTTCAGAAACCTGTGTTCTTTCCAACTTGATTCTGTCCCCTTCGGCGGAGAGCTTTACAGTGTAATCCTGAGCCCTCCACCCTGGAAGGTCCATGAAGGCAGTGTGCCTGAAAGCTCACCTTTTCCAGTGCTGCCTGTTGCCTGCACTGCTTTACTGAGCCTGTTAGTGGAAGGTAAAAGTGAGTCTCGTGGTTGTCCCCTCAGGCATCTATCGAGCTGTGCCTATTCGAGTCAATCCAAGAGTGAGTAATGTAAAGTCTGTCTACAAAACCCACATTGATGTCATTCATTATCGAAAAACTGATGCGAAACGTCTGCATGGCCTTGATGAAGAAGCAGAGCAGAAACTTTTTTCAGAGAAACGTGTGGAATTGCTTAAGGAACTTTCCAGAAAACCAGACATTTATGAGAGACTTGCTTCAGCCTTGGCACCAAGCATTTATGAACACGAAGATATAAAGAAGGTAATGGTGGATTTTTAATTTATGGTTGGGAAATAATTCTTTGGGATCAAATAGTGTTAATATCCGTCCCTCTTCCCCACCATAAAGGATAGTTCACAGCCTGGCTTGGCTATAGGTTGAGAATCACAGCATTGTTGTCCATTTCTTTATCTCTATACCAAACTTACATGTTACCACATATAAGAAAAGACACACAGAGTCAGAAGAGGGATTTACGTAGCCACCATTCTGACATGATGGTGTGTGCTAATGTATAAATTGGTTAGTGATAACTTAAAGCCTTTGTGTCACATATGTTTTTTATACCTTTATTTAAATTTCTTAATTGTAATTCATAGAGTAGAAAAGTACCTCTAACATTTAAACTACATTTCAGTTACTCTATAGTAAATGAATGTTGAGACATGTTTCTTTGTTTAGGGAATTCTGCTTCAGCTCTTTGGTGGAACAAGAAAGGATTTTAGTCACACGGGAAGGGGAAAATTTCGTGCTGAGATCAACATCTTGCTATGTGGTGACCCTGGGACCAGCAAGTCCCAGCTGCTGCAGTACGTGTACAACCTGGTTCCCAGGGGCCAGTACACATCTGGAAAGGGCTCCAGTGCGGTCGGTCTCACTGCGTATGTAATGAAAGACCCTGAGACAAGGCAGCTTGTGCTGCAGACTGGTGCCCTTGTCCTCAGTGATAATGGTATCTGCTGTATTGATGAGTTTGACAAGATGAACGAAAGTACAAGATCAGTATTGCATGAAGTCATGGAACAGCAGACTCTTTCCATTGCAAAGGTATGTCACACTCCACCATAAACATGGACGCATTTAAAGTGTTTGGACACTTGAAATAAAGCATCTGTAGAACTGCAGTGTTACCTTGGTTCTAAACTTTGGGAAACTGGTATAAATACTCTTACTATTAGATTGCAGCTAAATCTCTTGAGTATTTTCTAAAGATCCTCTTTCATTATTTTTGTACTAACCTACTAATGATTTTGTCCTGAAGCTCATGCAAGGGGTTTCGTTTCTGAGAAAGATGCAGTTATAGCATATACATTTATCTAAAACACAGTTCTTTACATGAATCCAAAGGGTGTTGTCCCAAGTGGAACCGTGAAGCCACCTTTACAAGGTGACATGGCTGTGGGGGACATTGGAGACATGGCAGAGGCCATGTCAGGCAAATATCTCACACAGTTCCTGCTATCAAGGTGAGACATCTAACTGCACTGTTTTCTCTGATAGGCTGGGATTATTTGTCAGCTTAATGCACGCACCTCTATCCTGGCAGCAGCAAATCCTATCGAGTCTCAATGGAATCCTAAAAAAACTACCATTGAAAATATCCAGCTACCTCACACGTTATTATCAAGGTATGAAAACATTTTTATTTAACAGATGTTTGTTCTTTGCTTGTTTATAGAATTTTCAGGGTGGGATTAAGAAAAAGAAGTACTGCCCTGGTCAGTTTGGCTCAGCAGTTAGAGCGTCGGCCCACGAACCAGAGAGTCCTGGGTTCGGTTCTGCTAAGGGCACGTACCTCGGTTGCAGTTTGTCCCCGGCCTCGGTTGGGGTCGTGTGGGTGGCAACCACTCGATGTGTCTCTCTCACATTGATATTTCTCCCCCCCCCCCCCCCGCACTCTGTCTGAAGATACATGCAAACATGTCCTCGGGTGAGGATTAAAAAAAGAAAAAGAAGTACTAATAGTCAACAACTGCTAATATCACAAACTCTTTAATGCAAAAATTTTTAAATTTGATTGGTGAAGGGTTTTCATGGCAAGAACTGTGTGTTTCTCTACTCAACAATGGGCAACACCTCAACATTCGTTTTTTGAAACAATTAGGATATTTCACCTTGACATCTATTTCAGAAGCCAGTCACTTACTACTCTTATCTCAGTGTTAAAGCTACTATTGAGAATCAACTACTGTACTCTGTTCTACAGAAAAGAGCTTTACACGGTAGACAGGACTCTGAAAAGTTAAATTTGTTAAAGCGTAATCATAAAATCCACACTCAATCCACTACTATAAATATTCATGTATTTCATAAAAGTAATTTAAATTTTAATTGACTTTTTAACCAAATAGTTGTTTTTCCTCCAAAACAGTTGAATGTATTTTTATTTGTATATTCCAGTCTTTAAAATTATAGTAACATTTCCTTCAGGGAAATCTTCATTCTTTGAATCAGCTGTTTGATGACCAGCTGTTTTCTGGGCAAACCTAAGGGCCAGGAGAACAGTCACTTGCTGGGGACAGAGCAGGGTGAATTGGATTGATCTGAAGGCTCTGTACCCAACCTGGATAGAAGGTGCTTAGGGAGAATCCTCAGCAGCCTGCACTCAACACCATGTTCACTGTACATGCCTAGGCAGCCCAAGAGCAATTTTTAAATTATGCTTGTAGGTATGTTGGTGTCACAACTGTGAAAACACTGTTTTTACAATATTTTCTCAGGTTTGATTTGATCTTCCTAATGCTGGACCCTCAGGATGAAGCCTACGACAGGCGTCTGGCTCACCACCTTGTTGCTCTTTACTACCAGAGTGAGGAGCAGGTGGAGGAGGAGTTCATGGACATGGCCGTGCTGAAGGACTACATTGCTTATGCTCACAGCACGGTCATGCCTCGGCTGAGCCAGGAAGCCAGCCAAGCTCTCATCGAGGTAACACATGTCCCTGTTTAAAGCCTAAAAAAATGTCTTGCTGAGCCTCTAGCCAAAAGCTTTAGTCTTACCTCCTTAAAAGAGTAATTATTTTGTTAAGAATAATATGCTATTTTCTATAACTATTTTTTTCTCCTCTGTTGCAAAATGACTTTTCCAAATGTAAAGAAGGGAAAAGGATTCATTTATATAGGTTGAGCCCTGGCCGGTTTGGCTCAGCGGTTAGAGCGTCGGCCTGCGGTCCGGAGAGACCCAGGTTCGGTTCCCGCTAAGGGCATGTACGTCGGTTGCAGTTTGTCCCCGGCCCTGGTTGGTCGTGCGGGTGGCAGCCACTCGATGTGGCCCTTTCACATTGATGTTTCTCTCTCTCTCTCCCTCCCACTCTGTCTGAACAAAAAATGAAAAGAAAAAAAAATAAATAAATATATAGGTTGAACACACACTTTTTATTATATTTAAATACTAAGTATAGTGAATTTAAGATCAGAATACAGGAGTTGAAATATAGGTGATGCTACCTAGTAACTTTTGTAACTCTGGACAAGTCGTTCGATTTCTCTAAGCTTCCATTTTCTTGTTTCTAAAATACAAATTGAATTAAAGTATTTTATGTTCACTTTTCAGTGTCCTCTTACATGGGCAGCAGTGCATGATGACACACACTAGGTTATTCAAACGTTGTGATAGGTCCAGCCGGTGTGGCTCAGTGGTTGAGCATCAACCCATGCACCAAGAGGTCACCGGTTTGATTCCCGGTCAGGACACATGCCCAGGTTGTGGGCCCGATCCCCAGTGGGGGGCATGCAGGAGGTGGCCAGTCAGTGTTCTCTCTTATCGATGTTTCTCTCTCTCTCTCCCTCTCAGTTCCTCTCTCTCTAGAATCAATAAAGGAAAAATAAATAAATTAAAAAAAAAATAAACTGGGTAGCTGTTCTTAAAAAAAAAACAAAAACGTTGTGATAGGAAGAGGATTTTGATGGGCTTTACATCCTAATGAAGCTCCCCAAAACGCTGAAATGGAAGTTGCAGATGATATGTAATTTTCCATTTGTATCATTCTTGAAGGTTTTTCAAAAAGAAATAAAATTATGTTATCTTTTTTATAAGTTTAATACAACTTACCTAGTAACGTTATCCCAGTAATCCTTTGTGTGCCTTATTAAATGGATCCTCAGCGTGAGTATAAATTGGAGACAGTGGTTGAGGAACTTTTTCAGAGGGGCACCCTGATAGTCCTCTGCACTAAGTGCAGCCTGCCCTTTAGCACTTTGAGTACTGGGCCTCATGCACCTTCACTGCCCGTTCCCATTCTCCCTTCTTCAAAGCTGCATCAGATATCACCTTCTTAGCTTTGAGGCACAAGCTTGATCTCACTTTTCATTCCCCTCAGTACCTGCACATGGCAGCCAGGCAGGAGTTTCGTTTATTTAATGGAATCCTAAATATTCAAAGTTCAACCGCAAAACTAAGGCTATTATTAACAAGGAATTTTGGTGTTTTCTTTTTTCCTATCTACACTAGGCTTATGTAGACATGAGAAAGATTGGTAGTAGCCGCGGAATGGTTTCTGCATACCCTCGACAGCTGGAATCTTTGATTCGCTTAGCAGAAGCCCATGCTAAAGTACGGTTTTCAAACAAAGTTGAAGCAATTGATGTCGAAGAGGCAAAACGCCTGCATCGAGAGGCCCTAAAGCAGTCTGCCACTGACCCCCGGACCGGCATTGTGGACATATCTATTCTTACTACAGGTTTGTTATTTGCATTAAACATAAAGACATGAAAATTATTTAATATATAACTAATTGATATTATTTTGGCATTCAGCCACTATTGCTTAACCTTTATGGAAATTTGAAACAATTCTCTTTATTATTTTTGTTGTTGTTAATCCCCACCTGAGGATTTTTTTCATTGATTTTTAGATAGAGTGGGAGGGAAGGAAGGAGGAAGTAGGGGAGAGAGAGAAAGAGAGAAACATCAATGTGGGAGAGACACATCAATTGGTTGCCTTCCACACAACCCCAACCAGGGTCAAGGATTGAACCTGTGAGCCTTTGGTCCATGGACCGACACTCTAACCACTGAACACAAAACAGGCTAGGGCCATTTCACTTTCTTATAAAAGAAATATTTTCACTGATTTCTTTTAAATTAGGAATGAGTGCCACCTCTCGTAAACGGAAAGAAGAGTTAGCTGAAGCATTGAGAAAACTTATTTTATCTAAAGGTAAAACACCAGCTCTAAAATACCAGCAACTTTTTGAAGATATTCGAGGACAATCTGACATAGTAAGTGTTCGTATGTATTTTTTGTATAATAGAGTTTTTTTCTCTTAATATTGCTTTCAAGGCTTTTTCTCTTTTTTCCCCCTCCCTTTATTGTTTAAGTAGTGTTAAAGATAATGAAGAAAAGTAATATCACCCATAAACCCATCATCAGAAATAATCATGATTAAAATTATTTTACTCCTTTTATAACTTTTCTATGTGTATATGTTCACATGCAATCTTTTTGAAAAATGAACATATTTATATTCATGAACATATATTTATGCTGTTTTGTAATTTGCTGTTTCTTTTTAAGTTAATAAGTTAATATCATCTGTGAAGGTAAATACTTTTTATAACATTAATCGTACTGGTTGGTAACATTCTTTTCCATGCTTATTTCATCATTAACCAGTTGCACACTTAGGATGTTTGCAGTTTTTTGCTATTTTAAGTAATGTTATAATTACACATCTTAATTTAATAACTATCAGATTTATTATGTAAATTTGTTTTGGGGATGAAATACTCAGGTGTCCTTTTGTGAATAAGTAAGTTGAGTTGTTTAGTGAAAAGAACTCTGATAGCCCAAACCAGCCTTTTGCCTGCTATCATAATGCCCCTTCACTTATCTGTGGCTGCTTTGGCCCATGGAGGCAGAGTTGAGTAGTTAATAACATATACCAAGCCTAGTTAATAACATATACCAAGCCTATGGTATTTATCATCTGGCCCTTTACAGGAAATGTTTGCCGCTCCTAAGTTGGAACATAAGAAATGTATATAACCACAAAAAAAGAAAGAGACTGGTGATTCTTTAACATTGATATCATTATATCTCTGTAATGGGTAAGGGAGTACTTGATATGTGTAAAATATTTGTTTCTCTCCTTTTCCCCAAAGGCAATTACCAAAGATATGTTTGAAGAAGCATTGCGTGCCTTGGCTGATGATGACTTCTTGACAGTAACCGGAAAAACTGTTCGCTTACTCTGAAGTTCTTGGGAGCACACTGTGTTCTGCTTGTCTGCACTTGCTTATGTGTGTGGCATATGGGCCAGTCAGCTGCCACTGCTGCCATTAGATTCTTCAAGTCATTATTTGGCTCCATAAAAATTTTTCTAACCTGGGTTCTATTTTTGTAGTGAAGTGTGTTTTCATTTTTTTAACATTTTAAGTAAAAATACTATGCCAATTTACAGTAGAGATTATTTTCTTGAAGTGTAATTTCTTCAACACCAGGACTTTAATCTGTATTTATATTCAGATAGCAAGATGTCAGCCTTTTGAAGATGGAAGTCTGGGTCCTTTGCCAGGCATTCTAATGGCAGTCAGCCACATGCTTCAAGTTTTGTAGTATGTGATAAGGCTTAGCCAGGCCATATCATTCTGAGTGAGGTAATAAAAGAACAGGCTTTCTCCCTGATACCACTCTCCAGTGTAATTACTTCTAGCAGGTGTTCTCATGACTGCTATAAGATCAAAAATGGATGGTTGAAAGGATTAGGTTCTAGGTTAACTTTTACTACTTTGTGTAATAAGTAAAAGCTTTTTCCTAAATAAATGATAGACTAAGTAATACTTGTTTATCTGGCATTATTTTTAATTAAGAAAAAAGCTTTAATATTAGGGGGACCGGAAAGTAATGTCGTTTTTTTACATTAACTTCAAACAGATAAGTTTTTAACAAGTTTTTATTTTTAATCAATGATGTAATCACCCTCGTTATCAACAACCTTTTGCCATCTAGTGTGCAAATTTTCAATGCTGGATCGATAAAAATCAATTGGTTTTTGAGCAAAATATCTGGAGATGGCATTTTGGACATCATCCAAATTGTCAAATTTTTTGCCACTTAGAAAATGTTGTAGCGATCAGAATAAATGGAAATCCGATGGCGCAATATCCGGCGAGTATGGTGGGTGAGGCAATACCTCCCACCGCAATTCATTAATTTTTTCCAGGGTTTGTCTTGCATTATTGTGTTGCAGAATAACACCTTTTCTGGTGACAATCGCTGGGCACTTTTCAATTAAAGATTGATTTACTCGATCCAATTGTTCACAGTAAAGGTCTGCATTCACAATTTGTCCAGGTTTCAGCACTTCAAAATGAACAACCCCACGAATAGTCCACCAAACACACAAAAGTGCCTTTTTGGGGTGTAAACCTGGCTTAGCTGTACTTCGTGGCGATTCTTTCAGAGAGAGCCACTGCCTTTTGTGTTTTGGATTATCATTGAGGACCCATTTTTCATCTCCAGTGATCAAGTGATCAAAAAACGCTTCTGTATTGTGCCGCTGAAGCAATAAATTGCATGTGGTGGACCGGTTAGCTTTGTTTTCTTCGGACAGATTATGTGGGACCCAAACACCTGCTCTGCTTACTGTACCAATCTGCTGCAAATGTTCTTGGATGGTCAGCCAAGGTTGGTTAAGAGTGTTTGACAGTTCCTTGATTGTCTGACATGGATTTGCTTCCACTTCCGCCCTTAACATGTCATTACTTTAACGACATTACTTTCCGGTCCCCCTAATAAATACTACATTCATGGAAATAACATGATGGTAAGTACTTTATAAATCATCAAAGAAACTATAATTTTCATTTTATTCAAAAATTATTCAATTCTAGCAGTCATTCTTATAAAACCATTATAACCTGAAATCTATGGAAATACTACTATAATAAATAATCCCTGAAACATTTAAATCATTGTATGGGTTAGGCATATTTTATAACTTAGACTCAACATTCATTAATAAACTATCCACAGAAAATGATATATCTAATTGAATATTAAAATATTAATATTGGAATGATAGAGGTCAACTGACCAAACTCTTATTTTTATGAATTATCATTCTTTGCTGTCCTTGACAGATTTGCAAAAACGTCTTACGTTTTGGAGGAGGCAGTAGTTAGGTTGCGGTGTCATCAAATGCTGCAAAGCAGACAGTTCGCCAAGTGGCTTTACCAATGAGTTTCCCCAGTGAACTCTGTATATCGGATAGGCTTTTACATATAATCCTCAGCCCCTCTGTAGGATGAATTCTGTCCTTTTTATAGAAGGAGGCGACAAGTCTTATCTCTTACCTAAAGACCCTAAAGCAAGAGATGAAGCTGAAATACTGTTGAGTCTTCTGACTAGAACTTAACCATGCTGCGCTCAGGCTACAACTCAAGTTTTTAACTTTTTATGCTTTTGGACACTGCTTACACTTTCAAAATCATGCAGTGAAGGTTCCCTGGTACCTGTTAGGTGGTGGGTTCTTCATAAATGTTCCATTGAGTAGAGAAGTCTTCATTTGTTGAACTGTGTTCTTGTGACCACATGGTTTTCAGACTTGAAATAAGTTTTATTCACAGCCCTCGATAACTGTCCTTAGGTCATATTTGAACTTGCCACTGACAAGCTGTGAATAATACACATATCATTGAAATTACACATTATGTAAGGGTTTGTGAGTGAAAGTTACCAGAAAGTGATCAGAAAATGTCCTGTGATCACAATGAGAAAGAGCTCCCTTGACTTTTCCCTAAATTACATACTGAATAAGGTCACCAAAACTGTCCCTTCTTTCTTTCATAATTATGAAATTTTTAATGAAAAAAGGCTGCCACTAAGCACCTTGAAATTGAGGTATCTATTAAAGTTCTAGAGCTATTCTCCTATACATTCCAGTTCTGTAGAGTTATGGAATGGATGCAGGCCATAAAAGATCTGTTCTTTCTCCAAATTAAATTCCTAATTTAATGAAGTAGTGACTAGAATGTTGGAAGCATCTAGGTATATGCACAATACCTGAAACTGGTAAGTAGTGTATACTCAAATACTTGTTGACTAAGATATTTTCCCCCCTGAAGTTTATGCATTAGTAATATTTTTCTAAACCAAGGTGGAGGTCTATACAACTACAAATGAAATGTATATATTGTTTGATTTTAAGGAAATTTTAGTTGAATGAAAATAGTGCTGTCCTGTTGCTGGTAGTTTCCATTGTAGTAAATCTCAGTTGATAATAAACTGAGTGAATTTACTGTTCACATCTATAATTTGCCCAGTGGTCTGTAGATCTCCAAGAGTAGAGATAATAGCCTCTCAATACAGTGCTTGGTGACAGGTGATTGTTATAGGGTGTGGCAGAAGTAGGTTTACAATTATATGTACACAAAATACAGGTTATTGTATTATTATATTTTCCATACAAACAACTGTAAACCTACGTTTGCCCCACACTGTCTTTGCAGAGAGAATTGACTCCTATGAAGGGAGAGTTAAGGGTATAAAAGTTATCAGAGGACGTCTTGAAATCAGTGAAATCTCAGGATGTGGAGTGAAAGAGAAAGTGGATATGTTGAAATCGGCGATCGGCTTCCAATATTCTGACAGATGGTCCCTTACACGGTGTGCCACAACTCAGTGGGAGCACACCATATTCCTCAGGAGTGTGGGCAGGAAAGATCAAGAACCACTGCCTTGGGCTGAAGAGCATCTTCCCCAGGTGTACAAGGGGGCATATGTTGTAAAGATAGAGCACAGGTGTGGGCTGCCCAGGTTCAAATTCCAGCTCACCACTCACTCAACAGGCAATGCTTACTGGGCACGTGGTAAGTGCTCAATATTGTTACTGTAAAGAAAATGTGTTTTTCTTACTAAGACAATATAATTTCAACATAATTCTATGAATATATTTTTTGAAAACACAAATGTAATTCCATTTGAACTTTTCCCTCTGACATTGACCCTGAAAGACTGACATTGACTCAAACTTGCTCATTAGAATGGCTTTGATTTGCACAAACATACATGTGCCATTCTCCTTCCAGTATCCATCGTAAATGTAACCAACTCCATGTAAAGGACTCAAATTTATCTAGAAGAATGAAGAAACCAAGAATTTAATAACTCTTAGCATGTAGGTTAGGAAATATTAACTTAAAGATAGTGCTGTTACTTATTAAATCTAAGGTAATTTCTTAAAATACCTCTAATTCAATTTTTAAAACTTTTTGAAATAAATTTTAGACTTAAGTTGTAAGAATAGTATAATTTCCGTATACCCTTTGCCGGGGTCCAGCCTCAGCAGTCCAGGTTTTCCCTTTGGTGTGGACGGAGTCGGCGAGAGAGAGGAGACGTGAGTCAGAGGTGCTTCACTTTATTTACACCAGTGGGCTGTTACACCGGCGGACTGGGAGGTTCACTTCACATCCCAGTCACGAGCTTTCTTTGTTGCCCGCTTTTAAAGGCACAAATTACAGGGGAAAAAAACTACATTCTTGGCGCCGCTTTTGGCACTGTTAAGGAGGGCTGATTCAGAGTAATGGGGGGAAAGGAGCAGAGCCACTATTAATCTCTTTTTTCTCATGGTTCTCTGAGTTTCCCAAGGCCATCCTCAACCCCTTATCTTTACAGTTTTCTTTGGGTTTCTCAAGGCCCTTATGTTTACAAAAAAGAATCTGCCAGGGTGTGTACGTGCAGTAACTGAAGGTCAGAATGGAGTTTGATTTTATTAAAACATTATTAACCCTTTCACTTTTCATCCAGACATAACAATGATGTTTAACAGCTCTTAACCTTTACAATTACTTTCTACCATATGACTTATTACTTAGCAACCTTTCTGTTAACAAACATGCAGACATTGTATCATTTAACTATCTCCTTTCCCATACCCTCTATTTCAATTCCTATAACTTTCTCTTAGCTCTTGACCTATTCTCCTTTTCTAAGCTCCCTCTTAATTTTTTATAATCTTATCCTAGATTCTTATTACCTTTTTTGTCTTTTCTTTCTGCTGTCTATTCTAACATCTATATTATTGATCATCTACATGTTATTTCTATAATGATTCCTAACAGACAGATAACAGATAGAGAAAGCAAAGATTATTCTCCTTCAGTTGCCATCCTGCATTTTTATTTTCCCATTACTCTATATCTTCAGTCACTGTTCTTCGTGATTCCTGCCACGCAGTGAATCCACTTCTCCAGGGACTATGTCAAACCATGGAGATCGCTGTTGCAGTGACATCGCTCCCAACAACACTTCACTCAAATTCCTTTAATGTTAACATTTTCTAAGATCTGTTTTTATCTTTTTTTAATCATTTGAGAGCAAGTTAGACAGGATGCTCCTTTACTACTAATTACTTCCTAAAAACTGTATATCCTGAAAAAAACACTTATACAATCAGAACAATTTCATAACATAAAAAAATTCTATTACCTAATCTACAGACATTCAAATCTCATCGTCTCAATATTGTTCTTCATAGCAAAGACAAATATGCATATATTTCTGTTTCAGTTGCATTTAGTTTTCGTGTCTCTACTTTCCAATCTGGAACATTCTTCAGTCTTCTCATCTTTTCATGACCTTAACATTTTTAATGACTACAGTCCAGTCAGTTCTTTTGTGAAATGTCCCGCCATTTAGACTTGTCTGATGTCTTTGTGATTAGATTCTGGATATCCATTTTTGGCAAGAACACCACAGAAGTGATGCTGTGTCCTCAGTGCATCACATCAGGAGGGTCAGCAAACCTGACCCTTCACGGGTAAACTTAACCTTGATCATCTGAGTAAAGTGGTATCTGTAAGGTTTCTTAATTTTAAATTACTATTTTTTTTCCTTTATAATTTTAAGTATCTTGTAGGGAGATAATCAGGCTATGTAAATATCCCATTTCTCACCAGATTTTGAGAGTAAGTTGCACATGTTTCCCTTTACACATAGACACTGGCATTGTTTTTGTTGTTATGAAGATCAGTTTTATGTTTCTAAGGAAAGGAACATCTATCAGGAGTCCATAGGAAAGTGTATAAGTTTTAAGAGTTTTCTATTTTGATTTACATGAGTACTTTTTGTCCTGTAATTAGAATTTTTTGATTTTATTTTAGAAGTTTTCATTTGTCTTTTTTTGGATTGACATTTTTGTTAACTTAGAAATACTTTCTACAGCCAAAGCTACAACTACATCAGTTTTTTTTTTAATGGTTAATTTTTCTTTTACTTTATTTTTATTGTTGACATTATTACAGATGTCTCCATTTTCTCCCCATTTGCCCTCCTCTCTCTACCCTGATCCCTCCCCTTCCCTCTGGCCATCACCACACTGTTGTCTGTGTCTATGGATTATGCATATATGCTTTTTGGCTAATCCAGGGGTGGGGAATGTCCAGCCTATGGGCCATATAAGGCCCGCGAGATCATTTGATCTGGCCCTGCGAAGGCAACCACAGGCAGGACTCGAAATTCAATAGATCCAGGAGCTTTTTTCATAGCAACATACATTTATATTAAGTGAATCATAATAATAACGTAAATTTTGAGGGACAAGCAAGCAATGTCCGTTACAGGACAGACAGGACACATACGAGCACATGATAGAACAGACACATATGCTGTTCTTGTGGGCTGCCTGCAGCCCATCTGCCAGTATTGCAGTGACTCAGGTCAGTGCCAGGCAGGCAGGGAGAGTACACATCTCGAAAGTATTAACACTCTGTGGTGAAATTACTGCAATCCAGTGATAATGAGACAGGATGTGATGAGATGATTCCTCGCAAAGATGATGACCTTGCCTCCAATGATTGACGATGATGTTGTTGACTTCTTTGTTGACACAGGCAATAACTCCAATCCAATCTTTATTCACATGACCACAATCAACAATCCTCACAAAAAGTGAATCTCAGATGAAGATTAAGTAATTTACAGTACACAGAAAAGACCTCGAGTTGATGATACAAACGTTGGCTATGTTCCAAATCCAAGATGCAGGATTAGAACAGCCATCAAAGCAAAACAGTCATGTCGCTGGTGACACACACACTGGATAGTTATTAAAACTTAAGTGGTGTGACATCCTACAAATGGCGACTACAAAGAAAAGAAAAGTTGATTCAGAGTGTCAATCTTTCCTAGAGAAATGGAGAAATGATTATTTTTTTGTTGAAGTCAAAGGCAAACCTGTGGGCCTAGTTTGTAGTGATGTGTTAGCAATAATGAAAAAAGCCAATCTGGAACATCATTATAGCTCAACACATGCTAAACTCAATGAATTGGGAGGCCAAATGAGTCTGGATAAAATCAATGCCCTTCAGCAGAGTTTGGAGTCACAACAAGCCACTTTCACTAGGCCTGGTTGTAACAGAGACAACGGACAATGTTATTTAGATGAGTTATGTAGTGAGTGAGCTAATTGCAAAGAAGCTGAGCCCTCATGCAGAGGGAGAGTTTGTGAAGAGTGTATGGTGGCTGCTGCGGAGTTGTTAGCACCAAAGTAAAATTGTTTCAGAGTGTTAGTTTGTCTCAGAGAACCATCTCAGATTGGATTCCTGACTTAGCACAAGATATTGAAAAACCACTGAAGGATTCTGCAGATTTCCAATTTTTTTCTCTCGCTTGTGATGAGACGACAGACATAAATACTGCCCTATTAGCCCTTCTCATTCTTGGGATAACTGCAGAGTTTGACACACGAGAGGAACTGCTGTCACTGGAAGCCATGCATGGCACTACAAGAGGTGAGGACTTGAGAGACTTGTTTTATCCATGAAAAAACTTAAGCTAACATCTGAAAAGTTAAGTGGTCTTACTACAGATGGTGCTCCAGCCATGGTTGGCTCGCAAAAAGGGTTCATTGCACTTGTCAAGAAAGAACTGGATTGGCTCAGTCTTGATCCAAGTGATTTAATTCTATGCTACTGCATTACACACCAAGAAAGTCTCTGTGCACAGTCGTTGTGGCTCAACAATGTGATGTCAACAGTAGTGTCATGCATAAATTTTGTCAAAAGCTGAGGGTTTAACAGCCGCCAGTTTAAGGAGTTACTGAATGATCTTGAGTCTGAGCACGGTGATCTTGTTAATCACTGTAAAGTGCGGTGGCTGAGTCACGGGAACGTGTTCATGAGGTTTTACAAAATGTGGGATGAAGTCAAGCAGTTCATAGAGGTGAAGGGAAAACCTGTCAGGGAACTCAATGATAGCAAGTGGCTGTGTGATTTAGCGTTAATGCTGGACATTACCAAGTACCTCTGGGAGCTAAAAGTCAAACTGTTTTTAAAAAATCCTCAAGGTAGAACTAAAGGTTAAGGTTGAGATAACCTCGGCTAAGGACAAGAGTTGAGATAATGCAGGATAGGGGGGGAAAATGGGTGGCTGGCTTTTAGTTTTGGCTTTTCTTTTTTTTAGTGGTACGTGCCCCTAGCAGGGGCCGAACCTGGGATGCTCTGGTCCGTGGGCCGACGCTCCAACCGTTGAGCCAAACCAGCCAGGGCTAGTTTGGGCTTTTCAATTGGAATTGCTTACTGAGAACCTGAACAAAACCTTTTGCAGGATAAATGAAAGTCAGAACTCAATGGACTCTGAAATTTAGGGGCCTTTACTCCTTCCAGCTCAAATTTCGGGTGTGCTTAGGAATCTCTGTGGAGGTTTTGGAGGGTATCCCTCCAGACGAGCAGGAGCCCCACAGAAAATTCCAACACTACCATGATTAAACAACTGACTCATCCAAGTTCGCACACACTAAGGCTCACTGCTTAGCACGCTGAGTACTCACAGTTGTGTCAGACAGCCAAGGAGAGAAACTGAAACACATTGGAGGGCTGAAGCCACTGGGGATGTGCCAGCCCGTGGAGCTCAGCCCAAAAGTGGCACATTTCAACTCACTACACAATATATATCCCTACACATTTTTTCAGACTTTGCAGATCTCAAAACTAAAATTTACATGGGAAATCATACCTTCAAGGCCAAAAACTCCCCGATTCCAGCAACTGTTAATACTCCTGTAGATATACAATTAATAGGAAGATTACTTGCAAGTACTTACAGAAGTGGAAAGATTTAACTAGAATTGATATCGACTTAAGATGGCCAAGATGTAGCTCTTTTGACACCGAAATAATTTTTTGCATGCATAATTGGAAAATGCTGTCTCTAAAATTAAACTGAATAGACTTCCGGTCAAGATGGCGGCGTAGGTAAACGCGGTATCGTGTCCTCCCACACCCACATCACAGTTACAACTAAACTACAGAACAACCATCATTCAAAACCGCCTGAAATCAAGCTGAATGGAAGTCCTACAACTACGAAATTAAAGAAGAAGCCGCATTGAGACTGGTAGGAGGGGCGGAGGGGACTGGCTGGTCCCACACCCGCGTGTGGCGGATAAAAATTAGGAGGCTACCTCGGCTGGGAAGGTCCTCCCTGAGGACTGAGGGGTCCCCATCCCACACCAGGCGCCCAGTTCAGGGTTCCAGTGCCAGGAAGAGAAGTCCCCACAACTTCTGGCTGGAAAAACCAGCGGGAACTGAGGCTGAAGTGGCTGGAGCCCCGGCAGCTCCTCTTAAAGGGCCCGCGCACAGACTTACTCGGACTCACTCCCTCCAAGCTCCAGCATGCGGGAGGCAGCTTGAAAGGCACCAGTATCATATGGGGAAGAACTGAGCTGTTTGGCATTGGAGCGAGGGCTGGAGAGGCAGCTTTCTCCTGGACAGATGTGCTATCAGAGGCTTTTGTTCCTTTGGTGAGCCCTTCCCTGGGCCGGCAGATGCCGCCGTATCTGGGACTCCAGCTACCTGGCTCACACTGTTTGCCCTGCCTTGGTGATGCCCCGAGGCCCCGCCCCACCCAACTTTCAGGCCCACCCAAGCTGTTGCCAGTTGCTTTACCATAGGATTGGCCTGTCTTGGAGCCTGCTTCAGCTTTTCCTAAATTCTTTCAAACCAGCAGCATCTAGTCTCAGCTAGCCCCATACCTCTTGCTAAGTAATACATAGAAACAAACACAGGGAGGCAGCCAAAATGAGGAGACAAAGAAACAGGACCCAAATGAAAGAACAGAACAAAACTCTAGGAAAAGAACTAAGTGAAATGGAGTTAAGCAACCTAACAGATGCAGAGTTCAAAATACTGCTTATAAGGATGCTCAATGGACTTAGTGAGAACCTCAGTGAACTTAGTGAGGGCCTCAAGAGCATAAAAAAGGACCAGTCAGAAATGAAGGATGCACTAACTGAAATAAAGAATAGTTTACACAGATGCAATAGTAGAGTAGGTAAATCCAAGAAGCAAACCATTGATTTGGAATATAAGGAAGCAAAAAACACCCAATCAGAACAACAAAAAGAAAAAAAAAACCCAAAAAAATGAGGACAGTGTAAGGAGCCTCTGGGACAACTTCAAGCGTGCCAACATTCACATCTTGGGGGTGCCAGAAGGAGAAGAGAGAGAACAAGAAATCTAAAACCTATTTGAAACAATAATGGCAGAAAACTTCCCGAACTTGGTGAAGGAAACAGACATACAAGTCCAGGAAGCACAGAGAGTCCCAAATAAGATGAACCCCAAGAGGCCCACACCAAGACACAACATCATCAAAATGCAAAAGGTTCAAGACAAAGAGAGAATCTTAAAAGCAGCAAGAGAAAAGCAGTTAGTTGCCTACAAGGGAGCTCCCATAAGACTGTCAGCTGATTTCTCAAAAGAAACTTTGCAGGCCAGAAGGAAGTGGCAAGAAATACTCAGAGTGATGAAAAGCAAGAACCTACAACCAGGAGTACTCTATCCGGCAAAGCTGTCATTTAGAATTGATGGCTATATAAAGAGTTTCCCAGACAAGGAAAAGCTAAAGGAGTTCATCACCACCAAACCATTATTATATGAAATGCTGAAGGGTCTTCTTGAAGAAAAAGATAAAAATATATGAACAAACAAAGTGGCAATAAATACATATCTGTCGACAATTGAATCTACAAACAAAATGAACAAGCAGAACAGAAACATTCTCATAGCTACAGAGAACTTTTGTTGGTTATCAGATGGGTGGGGGCTGGGGGGATGGGTGATAAAGATGAAAGGATTAAGAAGCACAAATTGTTTGTTAGATTGACAAACCTTAAAGGGAAAGGGGGATTGGAGGGTGGGAAGAAATAAACCAAAGAACTTACATGTATATATGCATAGCCAATGGACACAGACAACAGTGTGGGGAAAGGCAGGAGGGGGGCAGGAATGGGGAGGAGGAGGGAAATGGGGGAAAAATGAGGAACATCTGTAATACATTCAACAATAAAGATAAACTAAAAACAAAAAAAAATTAAACTGAATAAATGGCAAGCTTATCTTGATTGGAAATTAGAAGCTTCTAGGAAGAACTCAGATAAATTATCTTTTCTACAAGAAGAAAAACTTTTAGAGCCTGTCTCTGAACTAAGGATGTCTTCTGAAGCTGCTTAAAGTCAATGTCCCACTTTTCCCTCTTCTCCAAATGCCCTGCTGAACACTTTACTTTTATTGTCTGGACTTACTCTCCTTTTCTCCTTCTTCTTCTCTCTTCCTACCTCCTCCACCGTAGCTCCCTATTGATCTAGGGGACACTCAGAATGGAAAACCAGATTTGAGAAAACCCCCAGAAATTCTGGTGGCTCCCTTTGGAGAAAAGCCTGTCTTAGGCAGAGGAAAACCAGCGTTTTTATACATATCTTAAACGAGAACAAAATTAAGAAATTTACCTAAAAGTTTCTCTGACTTTCTTCGGGACCATGATAGGTTCACAAATACGTTTAATGTAACTGTTAGAACATATGGTCCTGGCTATTCTGACCTATTCCAATTAATATACCTCCTGGTTTCTGGGAGCAAAACAACAGAATTGTTAAATAGGTTTTGTTGGGAAACTCCTGTAGAGGAGTCTGTTTTTATTTTAGAAAGCCAGGTCACTTTAAGAAAGATTATAGAAAATTGAAATGGGATTTAGAAAAATAAAAGAAACAGAGGCAAGCATAAGGCTATTCCAAGAACTATGAGTGGGCATTTTCCCCTTACTTACTAATAATTAGCTGGAATTGAAATTATCATAAGAGGGAAGTTACTAAGGCTCTTGTAGATACTGGAGCTACTTTTAGCTTTTCTTTTTTTTTTTTCTTTTTTATCCTCACCGAGGACATTTCTCCATTTTTTGTCCAGACAGAGTGGAAGCGAGAGAGAGGAAGAGAGAGAGAGAGAGAAACATCGACGTGAAAGGGACACATCGAGTGGCTGCCTCCGCACGACCCAACCAGGGCCGGGGACAAACTGCAACCGAGCTACGTGCCCTTAGCGGAACCGAACCCGGGTCTCTCTGGACCGCAGGCCGACGCTCTAACCGCTGAGCCAAACCGGCCAGGGCACTTTTAGCTGTTCTTAAACACACCCAACTGAGATGCCTTCTCCCTGAGAGTAAAGCCTCTGTACAAATGGTAGGGATATCTAATCAACCAGTGTCTGTTTTTAAAGCAGAACCTGTTCCCTTCCAAGTAGGAAATGTTACAGGGCAATATCTGTATTTGCTAATCAAATCTGCCCAATTTACCTGCTAGGGTGAGACTTTCTTAGAACCAATAACACCCACATATCATTTTTCCAGAAAGGTAAAATGCACTTAAAACTAAATGAGTCAGATACAGAACCAACTGGGAAAATGATTTTAAAGAAACCTCCACAAAAAGACACTAATCTTAAAACTGACTCACTGTTTGTTAGAGAATGTTCCAATGCAACTTCATGCCTTTTACAGTGACTAAAATTCTTTATGCGTAAGCTGTAATTGAGCTCATTACACAAGATTACATTAAAAGGGGAGCTTATAAGTCCATTTATGAGCCCCTGCAATTTTCCTATCCTTTTAGAAAAACAAACACATGATGGGAAAGCACAGAAATTTGTACAGAATCTCATAGCTATAAATAAAAGTTATTCCCAGACATCCTGTTGTTTTAAACCCACATAAATTTATTATCAACTATTCCTGTGGGCTGCCAATATTTTTCAGTGGTAGATTTGTGTAGTGCTATTATTAGAATTCCTGTAAAAACAAATAAACAAAAAGAAATATCTCTTTGCTTTTACCTGGAGTTTACTTGAAAAGTAATGTCCCAGGTGTATATGGAGAGTCCCACCTATTTCTCTTAGATACTAAAAGCTGATATAAATGATGTTGAATTTTCCAGAGACTTTAATCCAAAAGGTAGATACCTTAGATTTACGCTTTAGGACATAGTAGAAACTCAAGAGGACACAACTTACCTGTTACAACAGCTAGCCATAAAAGGACATGGGGTATCAAAAGACAAGCTTTGATTTTGTTCATCCCAAGTAAAATACCTTGGTTATTGCCTATCTAAAGATGGGCTACTAATTAACTCTGAAATATTCAGAGGAATGATATCCTTTCCTCTTCTTCTTTTTTTTTATAACTTATCTTTATTGTTGAATGTATTACAGATGTTCCTCATTGTTCCCCCATTGACCCCCTCCTCCCCATTCCTACCCCCCCCTCCGCCCTGCCTTTCCCCACACTATTGTCTGTGTCCATTGGTTATGTATATATATATATATATATACATATAAGTTCTTTGGTTTATTTCTTCCCACCCCCCCAACCCCCTTTCCCTTTGAGGTTTGTCAGTCTAACAACCAAATTGTATTTCTTAATCCCTTCACCTTTTTCACCCATTCCCCTAACCCCCCTCCCATCTGGTAACCAACAAAATTTCTCTGTATCTATGAGAATGTTTCTGTTCTGCTTGTTCATTTTGTTTGTAGATGCAATTGTCTACAGATATGTATTTATTGCCATTTTGTTTGTTCATATGTTTTTATCTTTTCTTCAAGAAGACCCTTCAATATTTCATATAATAATGGTTTGGTGGTGATGAACTCCTTTAGCTTTTCCTTGTCTGGGAAACTCTTTATATGGCCATCAATTCTAAATGACAGCTTTGCCGGATAGAGTACTCCTGGTTGTAGGTTCTTGCTTTTCATCACTCTGAGTATTTCTTGCCACTTCCTTCTGGCCTGCAAAGTTTCTTTTGAGAAATCAGCTGACAGTCTTATGGGAACTCCCTTGTAGGCAACTAACTGCTTTTCTCTTGCTGCTTTTAAGATTCTCTCTTTGTCTTGAACCTTTTGCATTTTGATGATGATGTGTCTTGGTGTGGGCCTCTTGGGGTTCATCTTATTTGGGACTCTCTGTGCTTCCTGGACTTGTATGTCTGTTTCCTTCACCAAGTTAGGGAAGTTTTCTGCCATTATTGTTTCAAATAGGTTTTAGATTTCTTGTTCTCTCTCTTCTCCTTCTGGCACCCCCAAGATGTGAATGTTGGCACGCTTGAAGTTGTCCCAGAGGCTCCTTACACTGTCCTCATTTTTTTGGGTTTTTTTTTCTTTTTGTTGTTCTGATTGGGTGTTTTTTGCTTCCTTATATTCCAAATCGATGGTTTGCTTCTTGGCTTTACCTACTCTACTATTGAATCTGTGCAAATTATTCTTTTTTTTTTTTTTTTTTTTAATTTCCACCCGAGGACATTTTTGCATTTATCTTCAGATAGAGCGGGAAGAAGAGAGGGGGGAAGAGAGAGGAGAGAGAAACATCGATGTGAGAGAGACACACTGACTGGTTCCCACCCACATGACCCCAACCAGGGCCGGGGACAAACTGCAACCAAGGCACATGCCCCCAGCGGGAACCGAACCCAGGTCTCTCTGGTGGGCAGGCCAACGCTCTAACCGCTGAGCCAAACAGGCCAGGGCTGTGCAAATTATTCTTCATTTCAGTTAGTGCCTCCTTCATTTCTGACTGGTCCTTTTTTATGCTCTTGAGGCCCTCACTAAGTTCACTGAGGTTCTCACTAAGTCCATTGAGCATCCTTATAAGCAGTGTTTTGAACTCTGCATCTGTTAGGTTGCTTATCTCCATTTCGCTTAGTTCTTTTCCTGGAGTTTTGTTCTGTTCTTTCATTTGGGTCCTGTTTCTTTGTCTCCTCATTTTGGCTGCCTCCCTGTGTTTGTTTCTGTGTATTACTTAACGAGAGGTATGGGGCTAGCTGAGACTAGATGCTGCTGGTTTGAAAGAATTTAGGAAAAGCTGAAGCAGGCTCCAAGACAGGCCAATCCTATGGTAAAGCAACTGGCAACAGCTTGGGTGGGCCTGAAAGTTGGGTGGGGCGGGGCCTCAGGGAATCACCAGGGCGGGGCCAACAGCGTGAGCCAGGTTGCTGGAGTCCCAGATATGGCGGTGTCTGCCGTCCCAGGGAAGGGCTCACCAAAGGAACAAAGGCCTCTGTTAGCACATCTGTCCAGGAGAAAGCTGCCTCTCCAGCCCTCGCTCCAATGCCAAACAGCTCAGTTCTTCCCCATATGATTCTGGTGCCCTTCAAGCTCCCTCCCGCACGCTGGAGCCTGGAGGGAGCGAATCCGAGTAAGTCGGTGCGCGGGCCCTTTAAGAGGAGCTGCCTGGGGCTCCAGCTGCCTCAGCCTCCCTCAGCCTCAGTTCCCACTGGTTTTACAGCCAGAAGTGATGGGGATTCTCTTCCTGGCACTGGAACCCTGAGCTGGGCGCCTGGTGTGGGATGGGGACCCCTCAGTCCTCAGGGAGGACCTTCCCAGCCGAGGTGTCCTCCTGATTTTTATCCACATGGGTGTGGGACCAGCCTGTTAGCCTCTGTCCCTCCTACCAGTCTCCATGTGGCTTCTTCTTTAATTTCATAGTGTAGGTCTTCCATTCAGCTTGATTTCAGGTGGTTTTGAATGATAGTTGTTCTGTACTTTAGTTGTAACTTTGATGTGGTTGTGGGAGGACGCAATGCAGCATTTACCTATGCCACCTTCTTGACCGGAAGTTCCTTTCCTCTTCTAAAACCAACGAAACAAACAAAAACCAGCTTAGAGGGTTCCTGGGTCTGACTGGATAATGTTACAGTTGGACTCCAATTTCTTATTAATGGTAAAGAATTAATGTAAAATCTCTAAAGACAGAATTACCTAAAGCTCCTCCTCTGGGACACCTTGGTTATAAACTTTCTAACATTTTATACATGAAAGTAAAGAAAATACTTTAGAAGTTTTAACTCAAAAACATAGAGATCATCACAAACCTTTAGGATATTATGGTCAAACAAACAGAGAAGATAGTTGTGTGCTATCCTTTGTTTGTGTTCCTCATTCTGTTGAATGTCCATTGAATTATCATCACACTCAACACTTCTGTTAGTGACAGGATTCTCTTGCTTTCTGCATCTAATACTACTTTAACTCAAAATAACAGTTGTAACCCAGCAATTTTTCTAACTTCTTTGCAGAATGAAGGCATCCCAAATTGCATTTGGATTACTGACCATCTTCTTTTGCCTAGAAATGGTTTCCAGGAAACTTGTACTGATAATGCTGAATACTTTGATTGACAGATGAATCTTTGAAAGATGAACATCCCTGCTACCCAGCTGAATATGCAATATATTCCATGGTGGACATAACTGAAGGTTCTTATTAAACGGAATAAGATCTGACCAACAAGCTCAATTAATTGTTCTAACTCGGGCTTTTCAATTGACCAAAGATCAAATAGCCAGTATTTATATTGATAGTTGCTATGCTTTTGGTGTAGCTCACAAGTTTAAAATGTTGTGGAAGCAGCAAAGCAGCCCATTAAGAATGAAAAATAGAAGGCAACATCAGAGGAATGGCAGCGTGAAATATATTCTTGGCTTCTCTCCCTGAAACTTAAAAAGTTGATCAACTGTAACTCAAAAAATAATTCCCTGCCCAATGTAGAGGCACATCTGAGAGACCTGCACATTGAAGCATCTAAAGGTGGGCAACTGGGAAAAAATGGGGAGGCCATAAGAGAGGAAAGCTCAGAGGGCCACAGACACACCCCTGCCATCCAGAGCTTGCAGCTTGGCTCAGAGAGGGGAGGAAGCTGGAAGTGGCAGATGCTTCCTTTAGCCAGGAGGTACAGAGAGCTATTGCAGCACAATCACTGTTTACCTCTGTGGTTGATCCCCAGTTGGGGTGTGTGTTGGGGCAGACCTTGAGGAGGTCCAGGCTCACCATTATGATGAGAGCAAAACAAATCTCACCCCTAAGTAACAAGCAGCAAAGTTGTACTGTCTGACGGCAGCTATAGAAGTCAGACAAGGGAGGGGACAGAGGTAAAAATCTTGTCATTCAGCACTACCTACTGGAAAATAATAGAAAGACTTCTTCAAAGAAATCTGCTAGAGAAGGGCCAATAATACATAGATGCCTAGACAGAGGAGACCAGCAAATACCATGAATAACCACAGTAGCCAAGTAGCTCAAAAAGAAAAATTTAAAATCTCCATAAAACAAACCGGAACACATAAAACTGGACAATATAAATGAAAGAGAATTCAAAATTTCAGTTCTGAAAATACTCAATGAGATGTGAGAAAATACAGACAGACAATTTAATGCACTCAGAAAACAAATTAATGAACAAAACAAGTACTTTACCAAAGAAATTGAAAGTTTTGAAAAAAACCAATCAGAAATCCTGGAAATGAAGCATGCATTAAGGAGATTAGGAGTGAACTACTGAGCATAGGAAACAGAGCCCACCAGATGGAGCAAATAATTAGTGATATCGAAGAGAGGAATCTGGAAATGACACAATGAGAAGAGAGAGAGATCTGAGCATAAAAAAATGAAAGAGCTCTGCAAGGACTATCTGACTCCACCAGAAAAAGCAATAAAAGAATAATTGGCATACCAGAAGCAGAGAGGGAGAAAGGAACAGGGAGCCTATTCAAACAAACAGTGGATGACAACTTTCTAAACCTATGGAAAGAACTGGATCCTCGAATCCAAGAAGCAAACAAAACACCTAGTTAGCTCAATCCAAAGGGCCATTCTCCAAGGCACATTGTATTAAAACTCTCAAAAATGTATGAAAAAGAAAATATTCTCAAAGAAGCCAGGGAAAAGAGGGAGGAGACCTACAAAGGAAAACTCATCAGATTATAATCAGACCCCTCAGAAGAAATTCTGAAAGAAAGAAGAGAGTGGGACCAAATATTCAAATGACTGAAAGAGAGGAATTACCAGCCAAGAATAATATATCCAGCAAAATTATACTTTAAAAGGCGAAAGATTTATGTGATCTGAAGAGAAAACAGAGTATAAATTATACTTTAAATATGAAGGAGAAATAAAGATTTTCCCAGACATACAGAAGCTAAGGGAATTTATCACCAGAAAACCTCCATTGCAAGAAATACTCAAGGGGCATATTCTACCTGAAACAAAGAGCATAAGGTCACAACCCTATGAGTAAGATCACCAAAAAACTTATAGCATAAAGAGGGATGATTTGTGACAACAAAAACATAAAAGGGGAGGGGTAAATGTCTGCACTGGCAAAGGAGGATGGAGATAAGATGCACTGAAATGAGAAGGAAAAAAAAGGATTGTATATATGCTACACTATTTTTCATAAACCTAATGGTAACCACATACAAAAAACCCAAATTTAAGACACATAGGTTTTAAAAAAGAGAAAATAGAGGAAAGAAGTATGGAATACTACCAAGCAGAAAAAAACAGACAGAAACACAAAGGAATAGAACCAACGGAGCCACAGAGCTACCAGAAAATAAAGGCTAAAATGGCTATAGGAAATCCTCATATATCAATAATTACCCTAAATGTAAATGTACTGAATTCACCAATAAAGAGGCACAGAGCAACAAATTGGATCAAAAAACAAAACCCAACCATATGCTTCTTTTAAGAGACACATCTAAGCTACAAAGACAAAGGTAGACTCAAAGTGAAAGAGTGGAAAATGATTCTGCAAGCAAATAACATCCACAGAAAAGCAGATATAACCACATTTGTTTTTTTTTTATAATTTATTTTATTATTAATTTGTTTTTGTTACAGATGTTTTTCCTTTTTTTTCCCCCATTGACACCCTCCTCCCCCTCCCCTTCTCCTCCTCCCCATCCCTGTTGTCCATGTCCATTGGTTATGCACCCATGCACATAGGCTCTGTGATTTATCTCTTTCCCCCGCCTCCCCCCCTCCTCTGAGGCCCGTCATCCCGTACTCCACCCTCCATGTCTCTGGGTCAATTTCGTTGTTCAGTTTGCTCAGTTCTCCTGTGTGTTGTCGGCTTCCTCCGTTGGTGGGGGGGTTGCCTGGCTCCCCCGCTCCGCCTGGGCTCCCCCGCGGTGGGGGCGTCTCCCGGCTCCCCCGCTCCGCCTGGGTATAACCACATTTGTATCTGACTAAATAAATTTCACGATAACACAGGAAATAAGAGACAAAGATGGCCATTTTATAATGATAAAGGGAACAATACATCAAGATAACATAATAATTTTTTTTAAATATTTTTTTTCTTTATTGATTTTAGAGTGAGAGAAAGGGAAAGGGAGAGATAGAAACATCGATGAGAGAGAACATTGATTGGCTGCCTCCTGCATGCCCTCCGCTGGGGATTTGGCCCACAACCTGGGCATGTGACCTGACTGGGAATCGAACTGGCAACCTCTTGGTGCATGAGTGGACACTTGACCACTGAGCTACACTGACTGGACAAGATAACATAACACTTATTAATATATATGCACCCAATCAGTGAGGACAAAAATATATAGAGCAACTATTCACAGAACTAGAAGGAGAAGCAGATCAAAGCACAGTCATAGCTGGGGACCTCAGCAGTCCATTGACAGCTTTAGATAGATCATCCAAAAAGAAAGTCAATAAAGAAATATCAGCCTAAATTGACATTACAAAGCCTTTCATCCCAGAACATCAAATTACACATTCTTCTTTAGTGCACATGGAACATTCTAAAAAATATACCAATGTTGGGTCATAAAACTAGCCTCAACAAACCACATAGACTGAAATTATACCAAGCATATTCTCTGACCACCATGCCTTGAAATTAGAAATCAATTGCAAAAAAGGAAGTAAAGAAACCCACAAATATATTGAGATTAAACAACGTGCTTCTAAAAAAGGACTTGTTAAAGAAGAATAAAAGGTGAGATCAAAAGATATATTGAGACAAATGAGAATGACAATACGACATATTAGAACTTGCGGCATGCAGCAAAAGCAGTAACGAGAGAAATTTATATCATTACAGGCCTATCTCAAGAAATAAGAGTAATCCCAAGTAAACATCCTAACACTACATCTTAAAGTACTAGAAAAATAAGAACAAAAGCCACTCAAAGTCAGCAGAAGAAAGAAAATAATAAAAATTAGACCAGAAATGAATGAAATAGAGAACAAAAAGATTACACAAAAAATTAATACAACAAAGAGCTAGTTCTTTGAAAAGATTAATAAAATTGACAAACCCCTGGTTAGACTCACTAAGGAAAAAAGAGAATAAACATGTATAAACAAAATCAGAAATGAACAAGAGTTCACCACATACATCACAGATATACAAAGGACCATACTAGAATAATATGAAAGACTATGTGCCACCCAATTCAATAACCTAGAAGAAGTGGATACGTTTCTAGATATATATATAACCTTCCTAGACTAAATTATGAAGAACTGGAAAATCTAAATAGACACCAATCAGCAGTGAGGAAATGGAAACAACCATCAAAAACCTCCCCAAAAATAAAAGTCCAGGACCAGATGGTTTCACAAGTAAATTTCACCAAATATTCAAAGAAGATTTAAAACCTATCCTCAAACTCTTCCAAAAAATTGAAGAAGCAGCAATACTTCCGAACATATTTTATAAGGCCAATATAACCCTGATACCAAAACCTGGCAAAGATAACACACACACACACACACACACACACACACACACACACACACACAAAGAAAACTACAGGCCAATATCTCTGATGAATACAGATGCAAAAATCCTTTAAAAATACTAAAAATTCAATACAACAATACATCAAAAAATAATACATCACGATCAAGTGGGATGTATTCCAGGGGCACAAGGATGGCTCAACATATGCAAATCAATCAATGATCATGTTATCCTCCTACATTAACATGAGAAGGGAGAAAAAACATATGATCTCATCAATAGATGCAGAAATAGCATTTGATAAGATACAACATCCATTTATGAATAAAAAACTGAATAAAATAGGAATAGAAGGAAGCACCTCAACAAAATAAAGACCATACATGACAAAACCTCAGACAATATTATATTCAATGGCGAAAAACTGAAAGCTTTTTCTCTAAAATCAGGAAGAAGACAAGAATGCCCACTCTCACTATTCTTATTCAACATAGTTTTGGAAGTCCTAGCCAGAGTAATAAGCCAAGAGAAAGAAATAAAAGGCATTCAAATCAGGAAGGAAGAAGTAAAAGTGTCACTTTTTGCAGATGACATGATTTGGTACATAGAAAACTCTAAAGATTCCACAAAAAATTATTAGAAACCATAAACAAATACAGTAAAGTTGCAGGATAATAAACCAATACACATAAATCCACTTTCTTCCTATATACTAACAACAAAACTTCAGAAAAAGAAAAAAAAAATTCCTTTTGCAATTGCATCCAAATGAATAAAATACCTAGGAATAAACTTAACAAAGGACATGAAAGACTTATATACTAAAAACTACAAAACATTATTAAAAGAGATTGAAAAAGACCCAACAAAATGAAAAAAAAAAAAATCCTCTGTTCATTGATTGGAAGAAACAACATAGTTAAAAGGGCCATATCATATAGATTTAATACAATCCCCATGAACATCCCAATGTCTTTTTTTTTTTTTTATCCTCACCCGAGGACATTTTTGCATTTATCTTCAGATAGAGCAGGAGGGAGAGAGGGAGGAAGAGAGAGAGAGAAACATCAGTGTGAGAGAGACATATCGAGTGGTTGCCACCCACACGATCCCAACCAGGGCAGGGGACAAACTGCAACCGAGGTACATGCCCTCAGCGGGAACCGAACCTGGGACTCTCTGGTCCACAGGCCGACGCTCTAACTGCTGAGCCATACTGGCCAGGACCCAATGTCTTTTTTAAAAAAGAAATAGAACAACAACAACAAAAAATCATCAGATTTTTATGGAACCACAAAAGACCCCGAATACCCAAAGCAGTCCTTAGAAAAATGAACGAAGCCAGAGGTATCACACCATCTAACTTCAAATTATACTACAGAGCTATGATAATGAAATAACATTGCCCTGACAAAAAAACAGACACATAGAATGATGGAACAGAATTGAGAGCCCAGATATAAAACCACATGTATATGGGCAGTAATTTTTGCAAAGGAGCCAGAAATGCACAGTAGAGAAAAGAAAGCCTCCTTAATAGATGATGCTGGGAAAATTGGCAAGCCACATGCAAGAGAATGAAAGTAGATTATAGTTTGTCCCCATGTACAAAAATTAATTCAAAATGGATCAACCTAAATATAAGATATGGATTAAGTGACTGAAACTAACAGTCAGCCTGCAGGTAGAGGCCCTGAGATACTTGAATGTTTGCCTGGCCTGCGGCTCTACCTAGGAGAGTAAGGCCAGACATTGGTGTTCAGCTTGGCCCCTTTATACACATCCAAACCTGGCAGAGGGACCCACAATCTGCAGAACATCAATACCCTGCTGAGACAGTAAAAATGGTGAAACAAAGAAACAAATCCCAAATGAAAGAACAAAAGAATTCTCCTGAAGAAGGGTAAAATGAAAAGGAGATAAGAAAGTTATAAGATATAGAGTTCAGGGTAATGATCATGAGGACATTCAATAGTATGAGGAAAGGTATAGAAACAATGAAAAACAACCATTGGAAATCAAGAATGACATGGCAGAAATAAAGAACACATTGGAAGGAATAACCAGCAGATTAGAGGAAGCCAAGGATCAGATCAACGAATTAGAAGACAGGGTAGAAAAAAATTACTCAATCAGAGAACCAAAAAGAAAAAACAGTTAAAACACAGGACAGTTTAAGAGAGCTCTGGGACAATATAAAATGTAACAACATCTGCATCATAGGAGTACCAAAAGAAGAAAATGTGCAAGGGTTAGAGAATCTATTTGAAGAAATAGTGACAGAAAACTGTTAACTTGGTGAAGAAAAAAGGCATACAAGTATAAGAAGCACAGAGTGACCCAAGCAAGAAGAACCCAAAGAAGCCCACACAGAGTCGGCCCACCGCAGAGCTGTCTGCATGTAGTCTCTGGGCTCGCTCGCTCGCTCCGCTCCCGGGAGCCACGGCCTCATCGGCGGTCGCACAAGCGATGGAGAGCGCGCCGCTCTCCCTCGGAATAGGCCCTACCCAACGCAGGTGGAGGCGTGAGGACACAGGCGAGCGCCGCAGCCTCCGGTCCTCCCTCCACCTCCCCCTCTGCTCCCCCCCACCGCCCCGCTTCCCTCCTCCCACTTGCCGAGCTCCGGCGTGTCCCGGCCACGCTCGGTGCTACTGCAGAAACAAAAGAAGGACCCCGCGGCGGCGGGAGCGCCACCTCCACCTGCGGCTCCCACCCGCTCCCGGCCCGCAGCGGCGGCTCCAGGGCACCCGGCTCGCCCGTCTGTGAGGCTTCTGCCCGGCCCCATTGTGCCGGCGTCGCGCGCGAGCTTGGCTCCTGCACTTCTGGTCACGCAGGCAGAAAAATATGGCTCAGGAGACTAACCAGACCCCAGGGCCCATGCTGTGTAGTACAGGATGTGGCTTTTATGGGAATCCTAGGACAAATGGAATGTATTCTGTTTGCTACAAAGAACATCTTCAGAGGCAGCAGAATAGTGGAAGAATGAGCCCAATGGGGACAGCTAGTGGTTCCAACAGTCCTACCTCAGATTCTGCATCTGTACAAAGAGCAGATGCTAGTTTAAACAACTGTGAAGGTGCTGCTGGCAGCACATCTGAAAAATCAAGAAATGTGCCTGTGGCTGCCTTGCCTGTAACTCAGCAAATGACAGAAATGAGCATTTCAAGAGAGGACAAAATAACTACCCCGAAAACAGAGGTGTCAGAGCCAGTTGTCACTCAGCCTAGTTCATCAGTTTCTCAGCCCAGTACTTCTCAAAGTGAAGAAAAAGCCCCTGAGTTACCCAAACCAAAGAAGAACAGATGTTTCATGTGCAGAAAGAAAGTTGGCCTTACAGGATTTGACTGCCGATGTGGAAATTTGTTTTGTGGACTTCACCATTACTCTGACAAGCACAACTGTCCATATGATTACAAAGCAGAAGCTGCAGCAAAAATCAGAAAAGAGAATCCAGTTGTTGTGGCTGAAAAAATCCAGAGAATATAAATTACTACTTGTGAAGAGACTGAAACTTTGTTTTTATTTTAATATATCGTAGGAAAACATTAAAGAGCAGATGCATGGAAAAAAAAAAAAAGAAGCCCACACAAAGATACATCATAATTAAAATGCCAAAAATTAAAGACAAAGAGAGAATCTTAAAGGCAGCAAGAGAAAAGCAGCAGGTTATTTACAAGAAAGCTCTTTTAAGGCTATCAGCTGATTTCTTAACAGAAACACTACAGGCCAGAAGAGAATGGCATGAAGTATTCAAGGTGATGAAAAACAAGGATCTGAATCCCAGACTACTCTATCCAGCAAGGCTATCATTCAAAATAGAAGGTGAACTAAAGAGCTTCCCAGACCAAAAATAAAGTGAAGGGAATATATTACCATCGAACTGGCATTGCAAGAAATGTTAAAGGGACTGCTGTAATAAGCAGAAGAGATAGAGAAACATGGAATAATAAATAAAATGGCAATAAATAATACATATCAATAATAACCTTAAGCCTGGCTCAGTGGTTGAGCGCTGACCCATGCACCAGGAGGTCACCAGTTCGATTCCTGGTCAGGGCACATGTCCAGGTTGTGGGCCAAGTTCCCAGTGGGGGGCATGCAGGAGGTGGCCAATCGATGTTCTCTCTCATTGATGTTTCTATCTCTCCCTCTCCCTTCCTCTCGATCTAAAATCAATAAAGAAAAAAAAAGTCACTAGGCAAAGATAGACAAGAGCTAAAAATAAGTGCTTAATTAATTCATTCATTCACTCATTCATTAAATAAAATAAAAAAATAATAACCTTAAATGTAAATGGATTAAATGCTCCAATCAAAAGACATAGAGTAGCTGAATGAATAAGAAAGCATGAGCCAATATATATGTTGTCTACAAGAGACCCACCTCAGAACAAAAGACTCACACAGGTTGAAAGTGAAGGGATGGAAAAAATGTTTTCAAGCAAATGGAAATTAAAAAAAAAAAAGCTAGAGTAGCAATACTCATATCTAATAAAATAGACTTCAAAATGAAGGACATAATAAGAGACAAAGAAGGTAATTACATAACATTAAAGGGATCAAACCAACAAGAGGAATAACCCTGGTAAACATATATGCACTCAATATAGGAGCACAAAAGTATATTTTTAAAATTCTAGAAGACGTTAAGTGAGAAATCAACAGTAATACAATCATAGTAGGGGATACCAATACCCCACTGACATCACTGGATAGATCCTCTAGACAAAAAATTAACAAGGATCCCAGCTGGTCTGGCTCAGTGGTTGAGCATCGACCCATGCACCAAGAGGTCGCCAGTTCGATTCCCGGTCATGGCACATGCCCAGGTTGTGGGCCAAATTCCCAGTGAGGAGCATGCAGGAGATGGCCAATCAGTGTTCTCTCTCATCGATGTTTCTATCTCTCTCTCTCTCTCCCTTTCTCTCTCTCTAAAATCATTAAAGAAAAAAATTTAAAAAAAGTAACAAGGAAACAGAAACCCTAAATGATGCACTAAATAAGATGGATTTAATAGATATTTACAGAGAATTACACCCCCAAACTGCAGAATATATATTCTTCTCAAGAGCACACAGGACATTCTCAAAGATAGACCATATGTTAGGACACAAACTAAGTCTCTTCAAGTTCAAGAAGATTGAAATCATATCACAATGGCATGAAACTAGAAATTAATTACAATAAAAACACTCAGAAAGCTTCAAACACTTGGAGGCTAAATAGCATGTTATTGAACAATAAATGGGTTACCAAGGAATTCAAGGAAGAAATAAAAAACTTCTGAATATCAATGAAAATGAACACACAACAACAGAAAATCTATGGGATGCAGTGAAAGCAGTCCTGAGAGAGAAGTCCACAGCATTACAGGCCTACCTCAAGAAACAAGAAAAATTCTAATAGACTATCTAACCCTACAACTTAAAAACTAGAAAGTAAATAAAAAGCCTAGAGCAAGTAGAAGGAAAAAAATAATAAAGGTCAGAGCAGAAATAAATGACATAGAGAACAACAACAACAAAAAAATCAATTCAAAAGATCAATGAAATCAACAGGTGGTTCTTTGAAAAGCTAAACACAATTGATGAACCTTTAGCCAGACTCACCAAGAAACAAAGAAAGAGGACCCAAATAAACAAAATCAGAGAACTAACAACTGACACCACAGAAATACAATGAATTGTTAGAAAATATTACGAACAATTATACACCAACAAATTGGACAACCTAGGCAAAATGGACAAATTCCTACAACCACACAGTTTCCCAAAACTGAACCAGAAGGAGTCAGAAAACTTGAACAGACCAATAACAACTAAGGAAATTGAAGCTGTAATCAATAAACTCCCAGCAAACAAAAGCCTGGGTCTGGATGGCTTCACAGGGGAGTTTTACTGAACTTTCAAAGAAGAACAAACATCTATTGTCCTCAAACTATTCCAAAAAATTTAAGAGGAAGGAAGACTTCCAAGCTCTTTTTATGAGGCCAGCATAATTCTAATTCCATAACTAGATAAAGACACTACAAAGAAAGAAAACTACAGGCCAATATCCCTGATGACCATAGATGCCAAAATCCTCAACAAAATATTAGCAAATCAGATCCAGCATTATATTAAAAAAATTATTCAGCACAACCAACTGGGATTCACTCCAGGGATGCAAGTCTGGTACAATATTTGCAAGTCAATAAATGTGATACACCACATAAACAAAATGAAAGATAAAAATCATATGATCATATCAAATGATGCTGAAAAAGCATTTGACAAAATCTAGCACCCATTTCTGACAAAAACCCTCAGCAAAGTGGGAATAGAGAGATCATATCTCAACATAATAAAGGCCATATATGAATAACGTATAGCCAACACCATACTGAATGGGCAAAAACTAAAATTATTTCCCTTAAGACTAGGAACAAGATAGGGGTGTCCACTTTTGCCACTCTTATTCAACATAGTACTGAAAGTCTTAGCCATAGCGATAGGCAAGAAAAAAAAAAGGCATCCAGATTGGAAGGGAGGAAGTGAAACTGTCATTATTCACACACAACATGATATTGTACATAGGAAACCGTAACAAATCCATTAAAAATCTACTAGATTTAACAAATTAATTTGGCAAAGTAGCAGGATACAAAGTTAACATCCTGAAATCAATGGCATTCTTATACACCAATAATGAACACTCAGAAAGGGAAACTAAAAAACAATCCCATTTACCATTGCAACAACAAAAAAAATAAAATACCTAGGATTAAACTTAACCAAGGAGCAAAGACCTGTTCTCAGAAAACTACAGGACATTGAAGAAGAAATAGAGGAAGATATAAAAAAGTGGAAGCATATCCTATGTTCATGAATTGGAAAAAACAACATCATTAAAATGTCCATAATACCCAAAGAAATCTACGGATTCAGTGCAATCCCAATTAAAGTAGCAATGGCATATTTCACAGATCTAGAACAAATAATCCAAAAATTTATATGGAACAGAAAAACAAAAAACCAAATAACCACAGCAATCTTGAAAAAGAAGAACAAAGCAGGAGGGATCACAATACCAGATATCAAGTTATACTACAAAGCCATTGTAATCAAAACAGACTGGTACTGGCACAAGAACAGGCATACAGATCAATGGAACAGAATAGAGAACCCAGAAATTGACCCAAGACAATATGCTCAATTAATATTTGACAAAGGAGGCAAGAGAATACAATGGAGAAAAGACAGTCTCTTCAATAAATGGTGTTGGGAAAATTTGTCAGCTACATGCAAAAAAATGAAAGTAGACCACCAACTTACACCATAGACAGAATAAACTCAAAATGGTAAAAGGCTTAAATGTAACTCATGAAACAATGAAAATCCTAGAAGAAAATGTAGGTAGAAAAATCTCCAACATTACACGTAGCAGAATTTTCACTGATACATCGCCTAGGGTAAGAGAAACAAAGGAAAACAATAAATGCTACTACATCAAACTAAAACACTTCTTTTTTTTATTTATTTATTTTTTATCCTCACCCGAGGACATTTCTCCATTTTTTGTTCAGATGGAGTGGGAGGGAGAGAGAGGAAGAGAGAGAGAGAGAGAGAGAGAGAGAGAGAGAGAGAGAGAAACATCGACGTGAAAGGGACACATCAAGTGGCTGCCTCCCGCACGACCAACCAGGGCCGGGGACAAACTGCAACCGAAGTACATGCCCTTAGCGGGAACTGAACCTGGGTCTCCCTGGACCGCAGGCTGACACTCTAACCGCTGAGGCAAACTGGCCAGGGCAAACTAAAACACTTCTTCATGGCAAAAGAAACTAGCATGAAAATGGAAAGGGAACCCACTCTCTGGAAGAACATATTTGCCAATGATACATCAGATAAGGGGTTAATATTAAAAATATATAGAGTACTCATACAACTCAACGAAAGGAAGACAATCCAATTAAAAAATGGGCAGAGGACCAGAATAGACACTTCTCCAAACAGGACATACAAATGGCCAAGAGACATGAAAAAGTGCTCAACATCACTAGTCATCAGAGTGAAGCAAATTAAAACAACTCTGAGATATCACCTCACACTTGCCATAATGGCTGCCATCAACAAATCATTAAAGAACAAGTGCTGGCAAGGATATGGAGAAAAGGGGACTCTAGTACAGTGCTGGTGGGAATGCAGACTGGTGCAGCCGCTATGGAAAACAATATGGTGTTACCTCAAAAAATTAAATGGAAGTGCTGCCTGGCTGTGTGGTTCAGTGGATTGAGCGTCATCCCATGGACTGAGAGATCCCAGTTCAATTCCCAGTCAGGGCTCATGCCCAGATTGCAGGCTTGATCCCCAGTGTGGAACATGTGGGAGACAGCCAACCGATGTTTCTCCCTCACATCAATGTTTTTATCTCTAAAAAATCAATAAAAACATAGTTTAAAAAAATGGAACTACCATTTGACCCAGTGAGTGATTCCACTTGTAGGAGTATATCCTAAGAAGACTGAAGCACCATTCAGAAAGAATATATGTACCCCTATGTTCATAGCAGTGCTATTTATAATAGCTCAGATCTGGAAACAACCTAAGTGTCTATCAGTAGATGAGTGCATAAACAAGTTGTGGTACATATATACAATGGAATACTGTGCAGCTGTAAGAAAGAAAGATCTTTAACCCTTTGAGATGACATGGAGGGACGGGACCTGAAGAGTATTATGCTAAGCAAAGTAAGCCAGTCAGAGAAAAAGAAATATCACATGACCTCACTTCTCTGTGGATTCTAATGAACAAAATGAATTTATGAACAAATGGGTTCAGAGACATGGAAGCATGGAACAGATTGAGGAATCTCAGAGGGAAGGGGGAAGGGAGGGGGTGAAAAGAGATTAATGAAAGAACTTATGTGCATATATGCATAACCTATGGACACAGACAATAGAGTGGTGAAGGCCTGGGATGGGGCAGGAGCCAGAAAGAAGGGTGTATTGTGGGAAAAATGGGAGACATTGGTAATACTCTAAAAAATAAAGATAAATTTAAAAAATAAAAAGAAAAATAAACATAATAGAAAAATATACACATCAATTAAAAAAAAAAAGCAAGTCATGTCCTGGCTGGTATGTTCCCTGGCAAACATCAATCTTTACCTTTTTTTTTTTTATCCTCACCTGAGGACATTTTTTGCATTTATCTCCACACAACCCCAACCGGGGCTAGGGACAAACAGGGAACCCGGGTCTCTCTGGTCCGAGGGCTGACGCTCTAACCCCGCTGAGCCAAACTGGCCACGGCCAACAATCTTTACCTTAAATGAGCCTGTCTGTTGTCCTTTTTGCATCTAGATTACATACCTTTGGAATGTCAGTTATTTTCTTTCTCCAGACCCCTCAGGGCACAATCACTGCAGCAGAACACAAGCCATAGACCCCCTTATTGTTATTTTTATCTTGCTATTAACAGTTAACTATCCTATACCCACCAGTGTAAAAGAAGTATGTATCTATTTTACTTTTTATCCAATTGAACCATTGTAACAAGCTAGTTATTAATAACAGAAGAAGAGCAAAAGGAAGGCCAGATAATATTAGGGGGACCGGAAAGTAATGTCGTTTCTGCACATTTCGATATTCGGTTGTGATTTATCAGTCATTGTGTACTTCAAAATCGTGCCAAAGACATTTTAAGGTTAGAGTGACTTGTTTACTCATAAATAATTAAATCTTATTTTTTTTTCTTCAATTTATAGTGAAATGGCCAGCCAAATACCAGAAGAGGTACACATCCAGCATTGTATGCTTTTTGAGTTTCACAAGGGTAGTAATGCAACAGTTGCTACCAAAAACATTTGCAATGTTTATCCAAGTGCATTAGACTAGACGTTCATAAATGCCAAAGGTGGTTTTCTAAGTTCAAATCCGGTAATTTTGATCTTTCTGACTCGTATCGATCAGGAAGACCAACAACTTTAGACAATGACATGTTAAGGGTGGAAGTGGAAGCAAATCCGTGTCAGACAATCGAGGAACTGTCAAACACTCTTAACCAACCTTGGTTGACCATCCAAGAACATTTGCAGCAGATTGGTACAGTAAGCAGAGCAGGTGTTTGGGTCCCACATAATCTGTCCGAAGAAAACAAAGCTAACTGATCCACCACATGCAATTTATTGCTTCAGCGGCACACTACAGAAGTGTTTTTTGATCGCTTGATCACTGGAGATGAAAAATGGGTCCTTTATGATAATCCAAAACGCAAAAGGCAGTGGCTCTCTCCAAAGGAATCACCACGAAGTACAGCTAAGCCAGGTTTACACCCCAAAAAGGCACTTTTGTGTGTTTGGTGGGGTATTCGCGGGGTTGTTCATTTTGAAGTGCAGAAACCTGGACAGACTGAATGCAGACCTTTACTGTGAACAATTGGATCGAGTAAATCAATCTTTAATTGAAAAGTGCCCAGTGACTGTCACCAGAAAAGGCATTATTCTGCAACACGATAATGCAAGACCGCACTGCGCAAGATGAACCCTGGAAAAAATTAATGAATTGGGGTGGGAGGTATTGCCTCACCCACCATACTCGCCCGATATTGTGCCATCGGAGTTCCATTTATTCCGATCGCTACAACATTTTTTAAGTGGCAAAAAATTTGAAAATTTGGATGATATCCAAAATACCATCTCCAGATATTTTGCTCAAAAACCAATTGATCTTTATCGATCCGGCATTGAAAATTTGCACACTAGATGGCAAAAGGTTGTTGATAACGAGGGTGATTACATCATTGATTAAAAATAAAAACTTGTTAAAAATTTATCTGTTTGAATTAATGTCATAAAAACGCGACATTACTTTCAGGTCCCCCTAATATAAGTATTTCAATCTGGGCAGCTTCATCAGGAAGCTGCAATTTAACACTTTTTAGCCCATACCCTGCAGACCACTGGAAGATGGGGTCCAACAAAGGGGAGATGGACACATGCACAGGAAAGTTGGGGTGAAGTAGGGAAAGTGCCTGTCAGTCAAACCTGGGAACATAACTCATTGGCCCAAGGGGGTGGCACCACCAGAAGTGCACAACATTGGGGAATACATAATCCCCGTGACAGAGGAGCTTGCTCTCTTGGCTCTTGGCACTCTTGTGGCTCTCTTGTTCCTCTGGTGGACCCCATACACAAGGGCCTGATGGACAGCAGTGGGGAACAGAAGCTAACCTAGAGTGATGCTGGATTGGACTATGCTCCAGCTGGATTTCTTCCTTGGCTGGACAGAGGGAAATGGGACCTTGGAAACTCAAGGACTTAACTCCATGCCAATAAATGTCACTCATTCTCCCATGTGAGTCTCAGAAAATTCCTTTTCTAGTGACATCACAAGAACCCCACTCCCTCCAGCAACAGATGGGGACCCAGCGAACTCCCTACTGCTAACACAATCTCAGAGATTTCCCCATTTTTCTTTCTCCTGCCTCCCTAATCTATCACCAACGGATTTCATGTGACCCCCCTTATGTCTTGTCCTTTGATTTTGAAGTATAAAATAAATGGTAATACTGCCATTTCCCAGAGCATTTTCTCAATCTGTTGAGATTTTGCTTCTCAACAATTGTCAGTTTGGCTCAAATAAACTCACACAAGTTTTCTACAGGTTTGGACGTTTTTTATGTCGACAATGGCAACATCTATACTGTGTTACTAGAGTAAAAACTAGTGCCAACATAAGAAACATTCAAACCGATAGAGAATTTTTGTGAGTTTCTTTGAGACAAACTGTTGACAACTGACTGACAGGAGGCAAAATCTTAACAGATTGAGATAATGCTTTACAGAATGGCAGTTTTGCACTTTATTTTATACATTACAATCAAAAGAGAAGACACAAGTGGGTTATATGAAATCCACTGGTGATAGATTAGGGAGTTGGGGGAAATAAAGTGGGAGAACCTTTGGGACTGGATGAGAAGTAAAATGATAGACACTGCCCTGGCCCGTTTGGCTCAGCGATTAGAGCGTTGGTCTGCGGACCAATAAGTCTCTGGTTCAATTCCAGTCAAGGGCATGTACCTCGGTTATGGTTTGTCCCCGGTCCTGGCCAGGGTCGTGTGGGAGGCAATCAGTCAATGTGTCCCTCTCGAATCAATGTTTCTCTCTCTCTCCCTCCCTCCCACTCTATCTGAAGATAAATGGAAAAGTATCCTCGGGTGAGGATTAAAAAAAAAAAAAAGACACACACACATCTTTTATAAAGGTAGGTACAGGATAGTTAACAGTCAACAATTCATATGATAGCAATAACAATGAGAGGATTTATGGTCTCTGCCCTGGTGCATTGGTTGTGCCCTGTGGAGTCAGGAAAACAGGGAGTTACCCTGACATTCCAAAGGAATGTAATAATAAATGCAAAAGGCTTAGTTAAGGTAAAGATTGACTCTTGTCAAGGAAGACTCTAGCCTAGGACATGAGTACCTGCCATAAACTGCCTTTAGTTAAAACATTTTAATTTCAGCCCATCCTTTGTGCTTATTTTAGGTCTCTGAGTTTGCAAAGCTGCCACGCAGGCCTCCCTGAGCTTGTCAGGTTAGCATGTTGCCCCTTTCATCCACACATCCCCCTTGTGGTCATAAATCAATTTAAAGGATGCACTGATGACCAACCTTTTGGCTGGATAACAAGGTCCCAAGGTGCTAAGAAGGCTCATTTCTAGGAAGTCTCAGTGTTAGTGTTTGTCTTGTTGAACAATGGACCATTTGGGATGGGGTAAGACCTTAACTTTGGATGGAAGTCAAGCCAATTTTTCCCCCTAAAATTAAATGTAGGTAAATGGGAGGCAGTCAGGTCTTATGGACCTTTATTAAGAAAAACATTCTGGAATATTTTCAAATCTACAAGTTATTATGATCTAGGTTTTATTTTTGAAACTGGACAACAAATGGGTCCAGGCTGCCTGTAACTACTTGAGCCAGTTAAGCAGAGACAAGTTTGAATCGTATAGGAGTGTTTATTCCAATATTGCTCGCAGTATAGGAGAGCAGCGGGTCATCCTGTAAAATCTGCTCTGCGCCCCCTCACTTGCCAGCTGCTTTTATTTTTTAATTTTATTTTTTTAAATCCTTACCCGAGGACATTTTTGCATTCATCCTCAGTTAGAGCGGGAGGGAGAGAGGGAAGAGAGAGAGAGAGAGAAACATCAATGTGAGAGAGACACATTGAGTGGTTGCCACCCACACGATCCCAACTGAGGTGGTGACAAACTGCAACCGAGGCACGTACCCCTAGTGGGAACCGAACCCGGAACTCTCTGGTCTGCAGGCCGACACTCAACCGCTGAGCCAAACCAGCCAGGGCGCCAGCTGCTTTTAAAGGGTAGAGAAACAATGACTATGTAAGAAAAGGCAGTTAGGCAAAAAGGAAAAAAAATGGGTAAAATGGTTACAGGAAAGGGGGAGGAATGTGAGTTGTGATTGCAGGGACTGGTTGCCAGTGAGTTGCCGTCAATGGTCCAGTGTTCCAATAATCAGTTGGTTAATATTTCTATGATGTCTGGTATTCCTCCTTGTTCTCAGATTAGGAGAATGGACAGCATTCCTGAGATAAACTCCCAAGGCACACACCTCACAGCCAGATCAGAAGGGGCTTTTCTTTAATCAGAACGGAGCAATCATGATTAACATTGTAAAAGATGATTAACATTTCTTCTGACTATGGCTAGTGTCCCACTATAATTAGTTTTCTTATTCTTCTAATATTTTCTATTAATTCTAATATTCTTGCCCTGGCCGGTTTGGCTCAGCGGTTAGAACACTGGCCTGTGGACCAAAGAGTCCCGGGTTCGATTCTGGCCAAGGGCACATACCTCGGTTGTGGTTTGTCCCCCAGGGTCGTGTAGGTAGCAACCAATTGATGTGTCTCTCTCACATCGATGTTTCTTTCTCTCTCTCTCTCCCTCCCACTCTTTGTCTGAAAGATAAATGTAAAAATATCCTCAGGTGAGGATTAAAAAAAATATTATAATATTCTTTCCTGCCCCTTTCATTTTCTGTCATCCTTTTTTTTAATTTTGTATTTATTATTAGTATAACATTCACTTATAGTTTGAAGGCATAACTTGTATCGTTTTTATTTTTATAATCTTACCATGATATGGAGTTTTATTTATTATGGTTCATTTATTTCCCATTGGAAACATTTAGCTGTTGTTATTAATTTGATTAGTGCTATTTGTGCAATGAAAGCTGTAAGTTTACTTTTTTTTTTTTTTTTAACTCAACATTTGAGTTACTACCCAAATGATAATGGCCTGACAAATCCATTTATCCATTTTTGGACTGTTTCTTTCCATTTGGGTATATATATTTTTTCTAGTTTACAGACTGCATATAGCTTAGAGTTGCCTCTGAGAGCCATAAAGGCTTGAATATATGGAACCTCTGTCTCTCTCCCTTGCGAACGGTAAACAGGTCTAGTTGTAGCATCAGCTAAATAATTTCTTTTTGCTTCCATGGTGGTGGTTTTAGAATGTTCTTGAATTCTGATAACTGCCAATTGTTTTTGTTTTTGTATGATATCTAATAATTCTAAAACCTATTTTCCATTTTTTTATGGGCTGCCTTAGAAAATTAAGAAGGCTTGCTGTTCCTACAATATTCTAAAGTTGGGAGCTACACCAAAGGAATAGCTACTATTAGTGTAAATATTGGGTATTTGATCTTTGGCCAACTGGCAAGCATGAATTAGGATAATCAGGCTTGTTGGGCAGATTTTATTCAGGTAAATAAGAACCTTTAATTATGTTCACCATGGAAGTTATTGCATATACAGCTTAGTAATATTTCTGCTTATCCTTTAAAGATCCACCTGTAAAACAAATTAAGTCAGCATTATTAAGGAGTTTCCTATAAATCATTGCTAGGAAAAAAAAAGAAGGTCAGCAAACAAAATGTAATCATGGATATCTTTATTCTGCAAAGAAAGTAGCAAAGTTGCTGGGTTAAGACTGTTATATGCAGTTTAAGTGCAACTAGGTGCAGAAGGCAAGAGCCAGAAGGCTGACAGAAGTGTTGAATGTGACGAGAATTCAGTGGAGATTTAATAGAATGAGGAATATAAACAAAGGAGAGCCGTAACTATCTTCTGTTTGTATAACATGTCTATAGTAGAAATGGTTGTAACGCAGGAAGGAAATACTTTGGCTACTGAGTCTAGTCGTTGACTCTAATAGCCTATAGGTCTGTAATGATCTATATTTTTAAATTAAAATTTCTGTAATTAAGGTGTTCCAGAGTGGAAGTTTTAGATAAATCTTTAGAGATTTTATAGCTTGTTTCCTTTCTGGGTGCCATTGAATTGGATCAGGTACATATAGAGGCTGGGCCATTAATGAAAAATTTGGAATCCAATTGTGACAATATTCAGTCAAACCCAGGAATCCTCTAAGCTGTTTTCCTGTTTTTGTTTGTTTGTTTTTTCCTAAATCCCATTCAGTTTTCTATAATCCTTAAATTGTTCAGACTTCTCCATAGAAGTTTTCTTGCGAATCTTATTTAGTAATTTTGTTGCTTTTGCTATTGGAATAGGTTAGAATAGCCAGGATTACATATTTTAACAGTTCTTTGCAAACCCATCAAGGTCCTTGAAGAAAATAGGGAACAATTGCTGATTTCTCTCTGGCTGAGACCAGCTTTTCTCCACAGGGAGCAGTTAGAATTCCTATTCTCATTTCCCTTAAGTCAGTAGAAGTGGTAGTGGAGGAGATAGAAGGGGAAGAAAGAAAGGAAGGGAAGGACAAGTCTGCACAAGGAGCACAAGGAAGCTCAGAGAGCAAAGGACATAGTGGAGGAGAATAGAAGGGGAAGATTGGGCTGTAGGCCTTTATTAGCTTCAGAAGAGTTCAGAGACAGTCTCTAAAATTTCTTTCTTTCTTTTAATCCTCACCCGAGGATATTTTTTCCATTTATCTCCAGATAGAGTAGAAGGTGGGGGGGGGGGGGCATCGATGTGAGAGAGACACATCTTTGGTTACCTCCCGCACTCCTGTACGACCCTGACCAGGGCTGGGGATGAACCACAACCGAGGTACCTGCTCTTGGACAGAACCGAACCCGGGTCTCTCTGGTCTGCGGGCCGACGCTCTAACTGCTGAGCCAAACGGGCCAGGACTTGCTTTATTTATTCATTTATTTATTTGTTTATTTATTTATTTTTTAAAAGAATTCATCTAGCCCTGGCTGGTTTGGCTCAGTGGTTAGAGCATCAGCCCGTGGACCACAGAGTCCTCCGTTGGGTTCCCGCTAAGGGCACATATCTTGGTTGCAGTTTGTCCCCCGCCCCGGTTGGGGTCGTGTCTGGTGGCAACCACTCAATGTGTCTCTCTCAAGTGGATGTTTCTCTCTCTCTCTCTTTCTCCCTCCTCCCTCTCTCTCCCTGCCGCCCTATCTAAACATGCAAAAATGTCCTGGGGTGAGGATGAAAAAAAAAAAAAAAATTCATCTATGCTTCTCCTAGAAGCTTCTAATTTCCAAATCAAGATACACTTTCCCAACATTCATTCAGTTTAATTTTAGAGTCGGCATTTTTAAAATTTTTGCATGCAAAAAGTTAATTTAGGCACCCGAAGACAACTGCATTTTGGCCATTTTAAGTTGATATTTACTAGTTAAATCTTCCCATTTCTGTAAAGCACTTGCAAGTAAAGGCTTCCTATTAGGAGTATTAATGAGGGCTGGGGTCTGAGAGCTCCGGGCCTTGGAGGCACAACTTCCCATGTTAATTTTAGGGTGTTTTTTTTTTTTTTTTTAATATCTGCAGAGTCTGAGAAAATTTTCTAGGGATGTTATGTAGTGGGTCAAAATATGCTGCTTTTGGGTTGAGCTCCAAGGAGGCTCTTACCCCTTAAGTTGCATTCAACCCTTTTACATGCCTCGGTTTCTCTCCTGGCCTTCTAAAACAACCGGAAGGACTTGGGGTTTTAATTTCAGACCATCCTTTGTGGTTACTTTAGGTCTCTGAGTTTGCAAGGCTGCCACACAGGCCTTTCCTGAGCTTGTCAGTTTAGAATGGGGCCTGTTTTGTCCACACTAAGGATGCAAAATTTTTTGTTTTTTGAACACAAAATTCTTCCTAATTACTTAGAAATTTTGTTTTATTTTAATTTTTAGGGCTTCTTGAAATTCTTTGTTCAACTCTTTTCAATCATTTTTCAACACAATTGTCAATGCCCATATTTTGTTATGACTTTTATTTTAATAATGTACTTGTGGATGAAAAGGGGCCACATATTAAACCTGACAAGCTTTAGGGAAGGCCTGCATGGTGGCCTTACAACCTCAGAGACCTAAAGTAACCACATAGGTTGGTCTGAAATTAAAACTTTCTAGCTAAAAGCAGGTCATGGTGGGCAGTCATGTCCAAGGCTAGAATCTTCCCTGGGAAAAGTCAATCTTTACCTTAAAGGAGCCTGTCTATTGTCTTTTGTATGAACAATAACATACCTTTGGAATGTCAAGGTTACTTGCCTTTTTCCAGATTCCTCAGCGCACAACAACCACACCAGAACCAGAGGCCACAAATCCCCTCATTGTTATTGTGTTAATTGTTGACTGTTAACTATCCTGCATTCACCTATGAAAAGGATGTATATGTCTATACACCCCCCTTGCATTGTCCCACCTCCCTAATCTATCACCAATGGATTTCATGTAACCCACTTATGTCTTCTTTTTCTGATTGTAAAGTATAAAATAAGGTGCAAAACTGCTATTCTCTGGCACATTATCTCAATCTGTTGAGATTTTACTTCCCAGCAATTGTCAGTATTTTGGCTCAAATAAACTCACAAAAATTCTCTACAGGTTTGAATGTTTCTTAAGTTGACAATCTTTAATTCTCTCTATAAAAAAAATTATCATTTCAATATTTAATCTATATAAAACACTATTTTTATTGTTTACCTTTAAAATTTTTATTGACTTTATTGTGGTGACATTAATAAAATCATATAGATTTCAAATGTATAATTCTATAATACATCATCTATATATTATATTGTGTGTTCACCATCCAAAGTCAAGCCTCTTTCTGTCACCTTCTACCTCCCCCACACTCCCTTTCCCTCTAGTAATCACCATACTGTTGTCTATACGTCCACGAGCTTTTCCCCCCCTTAATCCCTTCACCTTCATACAGCCCCCAAACTCCCTTCCCCTCTGACAGTTGTCAGTCTATTCTTTGTACCTATGTCTGTTTCTATTTTGTTCATTAGATTCCACATATCAGTGAAATCCTATGGGATTATCTTTCTCTGACAGGCTTGTTTCACTTAGCCTAATACTCTCAAGGTCGATCCAGGCTGTCCCCAAACATAACATTTCCTTCTTTTTTTTTATTTTTATGGCTGATTAGTATGCAAATATAAATAAAAGTCTTAATTAGATATTTTATACATACATAAATTTTTAAATCAACCAAGAGTTTAAAATCTAGCGTGTGCTCTCTCTTCCAGCACTTCTCTAGGCACGCTCGCTGTCTCCGCACGTGCAGCTGCGGTATTGGAGACGCAGGCCCCCTGCACATGCTATTTAATGATATTTTCTCTTTGTCTTTTGCTCTACATTATGGTGACTGACTGAACTTTGTGTCCCCATCCTCCCAATAAACTTTTTTTTAAATTACTTTATTTTTGTTACAGATGTTTCTCCTTTCCCTTCACTGGACACCCTCCTCCCGATCCCCTGCCCCTCCAGCATTGTTGTCTATGTTCATCGGTCATGCAAACACGCATATAAGTTCTTTGGTTTATCTTATCCCTCCCTCCGCCCCCAATACACTTTTTCTTTAATGTTTTATTTTGAATTAATTGTAGAGTCTCCGAAAGCTGCCCATACAGCAGCGAAGTCCAAAGCCGCCTTCCGCAGGTAGCTGAAGCACCGCAGCAGAGGGCGGAGTCCGCGGTAACGCGAGAAGAGAGGCTGCGCCGCGGGCTGGTCGGCGCGTTCCCGAAAGTGACGCATGACGTCTCCGTGCGTGCAGACGGCTGCGTCGGGGTGCAGGAGAAGATGGCGGTCTCCACAGGTCGGTTCTCTGGCCAGGCTGTATGCTTTCGCACTTCGACCCGGCTCTGCCACTCCGTCTGCTGCTGGCAGCTGGGCGCTGACCATGTGGGTGAAGCCAAAGTGCGCCTTCTCGGACGCCAGGCTCCTTACGGAGCGAAGCCCGGGACCGGGGAGGGTCCGGGCGGGACCAGCGCCAAGGGCCCGGAGCAGCCGTCGGGGGCGACGGGTCGTGCTCGCGCGTCGGCTGCGCGCTTGCGAGCTGGGGCGGGGTGACGCCGGCGCGGGCGCACAGGAAGGGTCCGCTGGTGCCTGTCGGAGTGTTGCGGGAGGCCGTGTGGGAGGGGGGAGAGGAGGCCCTAGGTGGGCGGGTGTCTCCCTCCCGCACGCGAGGCGGTGTCGGGGTGCCGAGCATCCTGGGTCGAGTTGGGGTCTAGTTTCCCTGGACTCTCCTTGGCAGGGATAGAGGAGGAGAGGACTAATGAGAAGAGGACTGTTTTGCGTTTTGTAATAACGGAAAGATGACCATTCTTACCTCGTTGAATCCGCGTTATCTTTTTTTCCCTAAGTGAAAACTGCAGTGCAAACCAAAATAAAAGCTCAGAACGAGATGAAAGCTAATTGAAGAAAAAGTGGTTTCTTGGATAAGCTGCTCAACTCCTTTCGTATTGAATACAATGTTTGGTTTCCTATGAGCACAGACTTTGAAATTAAGTTTTAACGATGAAGTTTTAGAAATTTGACCATTTAAAAAAATGTTAAAACATTGTTTTTCTACTTAAAATGTTAATACGTATGATCTTTTGAAATCAGATTATAGTACAGTGTGATTTAATATTTCATGCCATCATTGCATAATAAAACGGATTTTCAAATTATGTGCTAAAATGGAAAGCTTCAGTGTATTGTGATTGGTACATTTAAGGTAATACTTCAATATACTTTCTACATACATTTAAATGAAAAATTGTCTTTTAAATCTCATTATTATGTACAGGCATCATAGATGGTAAGATATTGAATGATTTTAGGATTGGGGAAATATTTTAGTATGCTTGGGTCAGAGCTAAGTATTATAATAAAGCAAGGATTATTTAAAAAGCGCTTGTGAATAGAGCCATATCCTTTTAAGAGGTGTACTTAGTACCAGTAGGTTCTTGAAAATTTAGTAATAAAATGGTACATTTAAATTTGATTGATAGTTTTCATTTTATGCATTGTATTGTTTATTTAAACATGATTTTTTTCATATGGGTGTAAAAATATTTTGAAAAGACCAAATATTAGATGGTATTAATAGCAGATACTTTTTGTTAACCATCTGTAGTCATTTTTGGAAGTCAAATATAAATTGGGGGCCCCTGAAACTCCTATGGCAGAGTATCTCTTTGACAAGCACACCCTGGGAGATGGTGATGAGAACTAAGCCTTAGGCTGGTTTTGCATAGCCATGGGGCTGACTTCCTGATCACCAAAGCAGTGTGTGCATGTTGGAGTTATCTTTACTTTTTTTATAGCTTGTACCAAGTCATCCACTTACATCTTTTCATTTGTATCATTGCTTCAAATAAAGTAATTTGGTCCCCCCCCCAATATATGTATATGTAAATTCTGAAGAAGTTGCTGATTGTTAGCATATTATAAATAGAAAGCCTGCATTTTATAGTTCATATTTAGTCTTCTAATTGTGGCAGTTTCATTCTGTTTTTAGATTTATGAAATTTGAAACAGAATAATTAAAAAGTTATTTTTGGTAGTTAATTTTTCTTACTGAAATTAGTTTTGAAACTTGCTAAAAACTTGCCCTGGTCAATTTAATATAATTCCATTTATCCATTTTCCATGCTTTATATCATTCACAGTATTATCGTATTGGTAGAGAGATGAGTGCAGTAAAAGATTTGGACTATGTTTTGAAACTGTTTTTAAATTATACTTTTTATTAGCGATATTTTGTTTGCTTCTTAGTAGCTAGGTAGGTAAATAGTACCTGTATATTTGTTAAATGTGATACAGCTTAAAATTTAAAATTAGATGAGTTAGATGGATGAAACATTTTTTTAAGTCAAAATAATCTTTTTATTGATTGATTTTAGAGAGAAAGAGGAAGGGAGAGAGAGAGAGGGAGAAACATCTGTTTGATGTTCCACTTATTTATACATTCATTGGTTCTTTCTTCTTTGTGCCCTGACCAGGGATGGAACCCATAACCTTGAAGTATTCAGACAACGCTCTAACCAACTGAGCTACCTGGCCATGGCCTAACTCAAAATAATCTTGATAGCCCTGGCCGATTTGGCTCAGTGGTTGGAGCGTCGACCTGTGGACCAGAGAGTCGTGGGTTCGGTTCCCGCTAGGGCACGTACAAAAAAAAAAAAAAAAAAATCTAGATAAAAATAGTTGTTTGATAATAGACCAAAGAGGAAAAAGAAACACCTGACAAATATTGTTTGAACTTTATTAAAGCATTATATCTATGTATATTTTAATTCTCACCTGAGGATGTTTTACTAATTTGAGAGAGCTAGAGAGAGAGAGAGAGAGGGAGAGGGAGAGAGAGCACGTGTGAAACATTCATGTGAGAGAGAAACATGGATCTCGTACGCACTTTCAATTTTTGTTTCTTTCCTACACTTTCATCTTTGTGGGCTAATTTTCTTTTTGACAATTTTTATGGAATGTCGCATGGGTTTACTTACACTGGTAGACAAGGAAGGCAACACTACTACATGCTTTGCTCTTTAAATGAACTGAGTGACAAATCTGCAGTGACCCATCACCAGCACACGTTGAACTATGTGAAGTGATTGACCACTGATAGGATGCTTACCTCTTATTTACACAGTGATTTATGGACTGAGGAACTAACTAGCAGCAAAGTTTGTACTTTATGCAATTACTCATAGTTAATATACTGTGGTACATGAAGTCTGAACTTTGTTGTTGGGAGACTGGTGTTATTTAACTAAACTATGGTAACTTCATGAAACCATACATATAGAAACTATGAAAAGCAAAGATTGCCATTATGTGGAAATATACACTTAGAAATTATTTGGGAAGCTGTTTGATACAAAACTTCAAAGAAGCGGATATGAGGCATGTAGATTGGAATAAATAGAATAAAATTTAATGTTCAAAAGTTTGTCTTAAAAGTAGTTGGCTTGCCCTGGCTGGTTTGGCTCAGTGGTTAGAGCGTCAGGCCGCAGACCAGAGAGTCCCAGGTTCGGTTCCCGCTAAGGGCACCGTACCTCGGTTGCAGTTTGTGCCTGGCCCTACTTGGTGTTGTGTGGGTGGCAACCAGTTGATGTGTCTCTCTCACATCGATGTTTCTCTCTCTCTCTCTTCCTCCCTCCCTCCCTCCCTCCCGCTCTATCTGAAGATAAATGCAAAAATGTCCTCGGGTGAGGATAAAAAAAAAAAAAGTAGTTGGCTTTTTAAAGAGCAAATATATAAGTAAATCTTTGAGGTTTATATAAGATGGGACATCATGACTAGGTTTGGGAATGATTTATTCTTGTTTGCAAAGTCTTGGCTAATTTGTGTAAGAGCAGATGTTATTTACAATTTAAGTTGGGACTCAGCAAAGTTTTAAACCACAGAAGGAGGGGAAATCCTTATGGCCATATATTAGGTCGTTACATATGTTGAAATAGTTCTAATGGAAAATACATTTTGGGTCATCTAGGTTATAGGCCAAGTTTATTTTATATATGGGCAACAGCAGCATAGATTTTAAGTGACTTTCTCAAGATTATTTAGCTGGATGTTGAGCCAGAGATAGTTTCTTAATTTCAGGTTTTATGATGCTCCTTCTGTATCACACTGTATTCTATAACCTTTTTTGGTTGCTTTCATTTAGTGGGAACCCAGTAATGTTATTTCATAAATGAATGCCATTAAGGATCAAGAGAAGACATTTGATAGAGTCTAATGGCATTGTAAGTAAATAAAACTACATGTTCTTTTAAGGAGTGAATGATTGTGTTGAATCAAAAGCTTCAGGAAAACTGATTTTAGTGGCTAAATATTACACATTTACACATCTTTTTTGTGAACACAGATTTGGTATTACAGGCAAATATATGCATAGCAGTTGTTCCCTCAGTGATTCTTATAAATCTGAGATTTTCCCTCTATATAAATCAGATTTTCCCTCTAAGTTTATTTTGGGGTGGGGAGGTTATTGGGAATGCAGTAAGGGGTTTATAGAAACTCATCTCTGTATCAGAAATAGGAATCACAACCTGACAAGTTGTCTTAAACATTTCTAGTACTGCTCATAAAGTGGCCCTTTAGGACACTTAATATTGATTCCCTCCTGCTCCCCACTCTTCCTCTTACCTACTTTCCCAAATAGGGTGCCTCTGGACATGATTGTGTATGTTTATCAGGAAGGAAAAACTTGGTTCCAAGATTTGTGGGACTGGAAAGACTAGGTAACAGCCATGTAATCTGGCCTCCACCTCTCCAGGATCCTGTGGAAAAAGGCCAGTCTTCTCTATAAGGTCCTTGACGGGTCATAAGAAATCTGAAGCCTCTGGGAGATGGAGCTGTAAATGAATATTGAGTTTCATTTCAGGGAGTTAATTCTTTTTTATTTTTAAAAACACTTTTGTGATATAGTTCGCATACTGTACAGTTCACCTATTAAAAGTGTGCAATCAGTGGTTTTAATTGTGTAGTATGTATTAAAAAATATACCTCATCCATTTTTGTGGCCAAATAATATTCCATTGTTTACATCTGCCACATTTTATTTATCCACTCATCTGTTGATTTGGGTGGTTTTTACTTTTTGGCCATTATGAATGCTGCTATAAACATTTGTGTACAAGTTTATGTCTGGATATATGTTTTCACTTTTCTGGGTATATACCTAGGAGTGGAATTGCTGGATCATATGGTAACTCTATGTCTAATTGTTTGAGGAACTACCAGACTGTTTTCCAAAGTGAAACTATATTATTTCCTACCAGCAATGAACAAGAGCCTTGTGATATCTCCACATCCTCAGAAACACTGCCTGATTTTTTGATTCTAGTTATACTAATGGTATGACATATTTCATTGTGGTTTTGCTTTGCATTTCTCTGATGACTAATGATTTTGAACATCTTTTCATGTGCTTATTGGCCTTCTGTATCTGGAGAAATGTCTATTCAGATCCTTTGCTTATTTTTTAATTGGGTTGTTTGACTTTTTATTGTTCAGTTGTAAGAGTTCTTCATATATTTTAGATGCAAGTCCCTTATCAGTTCCATTCTGTAGGTTTTTCATTTTCTTGGTGTTCTTTGAAATGCAGAAGTCTCACATTTTTTTTTTCCTTTATTGATTTTAGAGAGGAAGGGAGAGGGAGAGAGAGATAGAAACATCGATTGGCCACCTCCTGCATGCCTCACACTGGGGTTTTGGCCCACGACCCAGGCAACTGGGAATCGAACTGGTGACCTCTTAGTGCGTGGGTCGATGCTTAACCGCTGAGCCACACCAGCCGGGCCCAAAAGTCTCACATTTTGATAATGTCCAAGTCAAATTTATTTCTACTTTATTAGAATGCAAAGTCTTGATTTTGGTATGAGGTTAGTTGGCTTTTTGTTTTAAAAACATGTTGACATTATGTAAGTTCTAATTGATCTGGTTATGGTTATTTTACGTGATTACCATGTGACAGAGGAGAAGTCTAAGCTCCACCTAGGTGTGAGGTTTAACCTTACATTAAAAAAAAGTTGTAGAGCCAGATATCAGGCATACTCTAAGCAGATTTTTCTTTGTAAGAACTGTTATGATGCTGTTATTGAAAAGTACAAACAATGCATAGCTTGGTGTACTATTTGTTATTCATGCTAGTGTCACCAGCTACCCAAATTAGCAGTTTTGGTTTACTCAACAGTATTGATGTAAGTAGTTATTTCCTAAGAGGAGATACCTAAGTTATTGAAAAGTCTTTAATTTTCTGAAATGTTTACCTTGTAAGTAGTGATTTGGAGGGATATTGACTTATTTTGTTTAATATGGTTTTCTGACTTTGGAAGCTAACTACAGCTTCCAAGACTTAGAGGAGAGCAGTTACACTTATTAAGTGGACTCTGTCAGAAGACCTCACATCTTGTAGAGTATATGCCACTCCTAATTTTACTTAGAAATTTATACTAGACAGGAACCAGAGTATATTGTTGCTTACTAATTTTCATCCATTCCCTAATTTGCTCAAAGAGAATTGTTTCTTCCTAGTAAATAAACATTAGCTGGGTTCCTGGAGAATGTTAAATAACTTCTGTATTCTCCCTTGATCAGTGAGGTATCTATAGTGTATCTGGGCAAAATTTCTGCAACAGTTTATTGCACTGTATTTGAATGTATGTGCTAACATTGTTGTCTTCATTTCACTGGAGTGTAAGACCTTGGGGAAAGGATTTCTTTGTGTTCGCAGTCAGCAAAACCTGCTATAGGACTGGTCCATAAATGTTGACAGATTGAAAGTAGCATCTGCCACAAATTTACCAAGTGTTTATTGAGTGCCTCTTGTGTTGTCATCATTTTTTTACAATACTGTTTCTATGTAATTTATTTAATAATGAGAAAACAAATAGCTCAAGTAAAATCCTTTGTATAATGTTTTACTTATAAATTTTGTTTTTAGTTTACTTTTCTGAAGTGGAACAGTACTAAAAATATTTTATGTTCAAATGTATTAATTAAATAAACATTAGCTGAGTTAGTATACAGCACATAGACTTCCAAATGAATTATCATATAGTTGTAGAAGTTTTTTGGGAGTAGCTGGGGCAGAGTGGTTTTGGTTGTAACTAATAGCATGATTCATATCCTCCTATACATAATGCATCCCCCATGCCAAAGAATTGAGGAACTTTGCAAATCCTCTAGTCCAGAGGTTTTTCCACTTACATTTGAAGGTGTAGTACAGATGCTTCAGATGTACAACTTTTTTATTTTTATTTTTTTTAGAGAGAGAGGAAGAGGGTGGGAGGGAGACATCAATTTGTTGTTCCACTTATTTATATATTTATTGGTTGACTCTTTTTTTGTGTGTTTTAATTTCATTGGTTGATTCTTGTATGTGCCCCGATCTGGGATCAAACCCGCAACCTTGCCCTGGCCGGTTTGGCTCAGCAGTTGGAGCATTGGCCCATGGACCAAAGAGTTGTGGGTTGGATTCTGGTCAGGGGCACTGTACCTTGGTTGTGGTTTGGTCCCTGGCCCTGGTCAGGGTTGTGCGGGAGGCAACCACTCAGTGTGTCTCTCACATAGATGTTTCTCTCTCACATAGATGTTTCTCTCTCTCCCTCCCTTTCCCTCCCTCCCTCTCTCCCTCCCACTCTATCTGAAGATAAAAGGAAAAATATCCTCGGGTGAGGATTAAAAAAAAAGCCAACAACCCACAACCTTGACATATCAGGATGGTGCTCTAACCAACTGAGCCTACCCAGCCAGGGCCCAGATGTACAGTGTTTGATTTGAATTTTTTTCCCCCAGATATATTTTTATCTACCATATTTCATCAATTCTAAGACATTTTCATACCTGAAATGGGTATATGTTGTATAGTTTAATTGGTAGTATTTTTTAATTTCATAAAATAATGGTTTATCATATAGTTGATGCCATCTTAGATTTGATTAAAGACAGTATTTAGAAGTGTATTTAAAGGTACTTAGTGAGCCCTGGCTGATTTGGCTCAGCGGCTAGAGCGTCGGCCTGTGGACCAGAGAGTCCTGGGTTCGGTTCCCGCTAAGGGCATGTACCTCGGTTGCAGTTTGTCCCCTGCCCCAGTTGGGGTCGTGTGGGTGGCAACCACTCGATGTGTCTCTCTCTCTCTCCCTCCCGCTCTATCTGAAGATAAATGCAAAAATGTCCTCAGGTGAGGATTAAAAAAAAAAAACGTAGTCAGTGAGGTGAATATATACCAGATTTTAAAGTACTGGGTTCTACAAACATACTAACATGTATTTTCATTTAATAATTGAATATTAGCAGTTGTTATTAATTTTAAACTTAAATATATTTTGGTGAAATAATTTTTAATCTCATGCAATTTTTGGAAATATTTATTTTAGAGAAAAATGTTAAATCTTCATTGAAGCAGAAGAATATTCTGATTTTTTTCTGTGAATTATATAAATATAATTTTAAATATTTAAACATGTGATTTCACATTATCTGAGGATATAATTCAGTTCTAAAGTTTTTTTTAATGTAAGTCATATGATTTAATATCAGTAATATGTGTTCTTGACATTTTTTAAATTAATTTATTTTTTCCCCATTGACACCCTCCTCCCCATCCCCCCACCCCTTGACATTTTTTGATATCATTCTTGCTGATAGTATTTATAGTAGGGTTGTAACTGCTGTTTTTGAAATAGCCACGGGGTTATGGGCCCATTAAGATTATGGGACAAGCCTGGCCAGTGTGGCTCAGTGGTTGAGCATCGACCCATGCACCAAGAGGTCGCCGGTTCAGTTCCTGGTCGGGGCACATGCCCAGGTTGTGGGCCAAATCCCCAGTGGGGAGCGTGTGGGAGGCGGCCAATTGATGTTCTTGCTCATTGATGTTTTTCTCTCTCCCTCTCCCTTCCTTTCTCTCTAAAATCAATAAAGGAAAAAAAAAAAGAATTATGGGACAAGATTTTTTCTGAGTGAAGAACTGTGGTAGGGAGTAACGATACTGTCAGATTTCTTTCTTTACTGAATGTGTTCACATGACAGGAATTCAGCTAGGAATTCCACCGTTGGTGCCTGGAATGGAGCAGTGCATACAGTCCTGGATAGAGGGCAATAAAGTGATTACACAGAATTACTTCATTTACTTTTCGAAGACTTATGTTATTATTCTAAAATATTATGGTATTAGTAAATTTTTTTTATTTTTATTTTTATTTATTTATTTTTATCCTCACCCGAGGACATTTTTTCATTTTTTGTTCAGATAGAGTGGGAGGGAGAGAGTGGAAGAGAGAGAGAGAAACATCGACGTGAAAGGGACACATCGAGTGGCTGCCACCTGCACGACCAACCAGGGCCGGGGACAAACCGCAACCGAGGCACATGCCCTTAGCGGGAACCGAACCCGGGTCTCTCTGGACCGCAGGCCGACGCTCTAACCGCTGAGCCAAACCGGCCAGGGCTAGTAATTTTATAAGGTAATAGAGCCCAGTGAATTTAAAGCATCAGTTGTAGGTTGTCTTTGGATACATACTGACATACCTTTGATAATTATGATCAATACATATGTGTTGTTATTAAGTCTGTGTTTTCACTTATACACAGTGAATATAATTAATGTACTTTAACTTTAGATAATGTTTTTTATTATTTTTTAATTTAAAAAATTGTTTTTCTTTATTGAGTTTTAGAGAGAGAAGAAGGAAGAGGGAGAGAGAGATGGAAACATCGATGAGAGAGAACATCGATTGGCTGCCTCCTGCATGCCCCCCACTGGGGATTTGGCCCACAACCTGGGCATGTGCCCTGACTGGGAATCGAAGCAGCGACCTCTTGGTGCATGGGTCGATGTTCAACCACTGAGCTACACCGACCAGGCTAGATAATGTTTTATTTATTTATTTTTTATCCTCACCCGAGGACATTTTTTCATTTTTTGTCCAGATAGAGTGGGAGGGAGAGAGAGGAAGAGAGAGAGAGAGAAACATCGACGTGAAAGGGACACATCGAGTGGCTGCCACCCGCACGACCAACCGGGGCCAGGGACAAACCGCAACCGAAGTACATGCCCTTAGCGGGAACCGGACCCGGGTCTCTCCGGACCGCAGGCCATCGCTCTAACCGCTGAGCCAAACCGGCCAGGGCTAGATAATGTTTTAAATATATGATGTAGTTTACCTGAATATATGCCAGTTAGCCTCTTTAAGTTTTTGCTCTGCTAAACATTTTTGTCCAGGTTACTTTCCCACCTGCTGTTCTCTCCTTCAGTGATCTGATTTTAATGTAACAAATCACTTCAAAAGTCACTTTGAAGTCACTAAATGACTTCAAACACTGATTTATTCTTTCTTAATGATTTTCGGGTTGACTTGATGGTTCTGTTGGTCTCACTTAACCTGGTAATGGGCTTGGGCCTGTTGCTCAGGTGCCTTGGTTTCACTACTTGTGGCCACTCTGGTAGCCTGTTTGGACTTCCTCACATCCTGGTACTTATCAGGATGGTCAGACTTATATGGTGGTTGACTTCCAAGAAGACTAAATAGAAACTATCAGGCCTTTGAAAAGGCTACTACTACCAATGCCCTTCCAAATACTAGGTCCCTTTCTCTTTGCCCAGACGTAATCTAATCATTATCCTGATTTGTACTTTTGCTACAAATGTATGTACTTGTGAACAGTATAAAGGTCTGTTTACATACAGTAATGCACCAAGTATGGGGATATGTTATGAGAAGTGCATTAGGCAATTTGTTGTCATGCAAACATAGCTTGTACTTAAACAAACCTAAATGATATATAGCCTATCACTAATTTGATGTGCCATATTTTTATACAACTAGCAGCACAGTGTGATTACACCAGTATCACCACAAACACATGAATTATTCAGCTTCATGATAATCTTAGGGGACCATAGTATATGCACAGTCTGTTGTTGACCATAATGTTCCTATGTGGTACATGACTGTAAAGGTTTTTGGTTTATTTTTTCTTTTTAATTGTAGTAAAATATACAGGGTGTCCCAATAAAATGTATACACACTTTAATAGCTGGTAACTCACTTAATTTTCAATTCCTTTTCAGGTTTAATTTGAAATAATGGGTGAAGTCAGACTGAGCTTTGAACAAAGAAAATTTATCCTAAAGTGCCACTAGACTTTTTTTTTATGATGATATATAAAAGATACAGTTTATGGATTGAGGGTGCATCAATACGGAACGAAATGATTCTCGATATTTGTGATTCCATTGCTTCACGTTATCAGCAGTGCCTGGACCTGAACGGTCATCAGTTTGAAAACAGGCGTTGACAAAAAAAATTATTCATTTCTGTAGATTCTTTTCTGTATGTTAATAAACACTGACTTTATAATCATTCAAAGTGTGTATATATTTTTTTGGGACACCCTGTGTATAACATAAAATTTACCATCTCAAATGCCTTTAACCATACAGTTCAGTAGTGTTAAATGTATCCACATTGTTGTGCAACCAACTTCTGGAACGTTTTCAGCTTACAAAACTGAAACTATACACTAATTAAACAGTATGTTCTTAAAATTTTAGCATTGATTGATACTTGTAGCTCTGATTCTTTCATTTTAATTGCAGTAGTCATTGATTATACCATGTTACGCTTAGGTTGTTTCTGAAAGTTTACTATTAGAAAAAATGCTTAGTGAGCATTCTTGTTCCTGCCTCTCTCTGAACATTCACATGAATTTCTCTAGCTTTACCCCTGGATCTCTGTAATTGTTACCGGTTTCCTCACCAAAGTAGTTACACTAGTTTATTCTGTCCTCAGTAGTGAATGAGCTTTTATTCTTTTTTTTTAATCCTCACCCGAGGACATTTCTTCATCTTTTGTTCAGATAGAGTGGGAGGGAGAGAGGGGGAGAGAGAGAGAGAGAAACATCAACGTGAAAGGTTCACATCGAGTGGCTGCCACCCGCACGACCAACCAGGGCTGGGGACAAACTGCAACCGAGGTACATGCCCTTAGCAGGAACTGAACCCAGGTCTCTCTGGACCGCAGTCCGATGCTCTAACCGCTGAGCCAAACCAGCCAGGGCGAGCTTTTATTCTTTATATCCTCGTTAAACCAAGTATTGTCATACTTAATATTTGTCAGTCTGGTGGTAGTCATTGTGATTTTAGTTCACATTTCTCTGATTGTTCATTCCTGTTTCCTCTAGTGTGAATGTCCTTATTCATAACTGTCTTTTACTTGTTGATTCTTAGGATGAATTCTTTCTATATTCTGGATGGTAGCATTTTGCCTGTTATATGTTACTCATATCACCTTTTAGTCTGTGGCTCTTTTCATTTGTCTTTGTTGAACTTGTTTTTATTTTTTTATTATTACTTTTTTGTTGTTAATTTATTTTTGTTACAGGAACTTGTTTTTATTTTATTTTATTTTTTAAAATCTCACCCGAGGATACTTTTCCATTTATCTTCAGATAGAGTGGAAGGGAGGGAGAGAGACTGAGAGTGAGAGTGAGAGTGAGAGTGAGAGTGAGAGTGAGAGAGAGAGAGAGAGAGAGAGAGAGAGAGAGAGGGAGAGAGAAGAGAGAGAGAAATAGAGAAAGAGAAATACATTGATGTGAGAGAGACACATAGATTGGTTGCCTCCTGCATGACCCGGACCAGGGCTGGGGACCGAATTGCAACCGAGGTACATGCCCTTGACTGGAATCAAACTTGAGACTCTTTGGTCCGTGGGCCAGTGCTCTAACTGCTGAGCCAAACCGGCCAGGGCGAACTTGTTTTATTTTAGTTTTTGTTTGTACTTTAAAAAATTTTATTTAAGAAAATTTTCTTGCCCTGACATGTGTGGCTCAGTGGATTGGGTGTCGTCCCATGGATTGAGAGGTCCGGTTTGATTCCTGGTCAGGGCACATGCCTGGGTTGCAGGCTCAATCCCCAGTAGGGGGTGTGTAGGAGGCAGCTGATTGATGTATTTCTCTCACATCGATGTTTCTATCTCTCCCTTCTTCTCTCTAAAAAATCAGTAAAAAATATTTAAAAATCCTTTCTTATATCCAAGGTCATAGGGATATTTAATATTTTCTTAAAGTTTATGTTTCGCTTCCTATTTAGGCATTTAATATACCTAGAATTGATTTTTATGTATACTGTGAGATAGGGATCTAATTTTATTTTTCCATATGGATAAAATGTTTTAATACCATTAATTAAACAGTCCATTCTTTTCCTATTTTCCTTTTCTGAATTTTTGATTTACAGACCAGTTGCATAAACAATACAAAGAATTCCCATATACCTTCACCCAGATTCATCAAATGTGAATATTTAATGTTTTTGCATGCACTTGCATGTGTGCTTTCTTTCCCTCTTCCCCTCCCTCCACACAGACACAATATTTTTTTCTGAACCATTTGAGAATATGTTACAGACATAATGTCTTTTTCCTCCTAAATAATTCATTGTGTATTTACTGAAAACCAGAACATTCTCTAACATTACAACAATATAATTATCAAAATCAGAAAATTAACGTTGATGCAGACTTTTACCTATAGGCCCTATTCAAATTCTGCCAGTTTTCCGATTGATGTCCTTTAATACAAAATACTAATGATTTTTTTTTTTTCTGATACATGATCCAAGGTTGCCTTTGGTTGTCCTATCTTCCTAGTCTCCATTAATCTGTATTCCTGCTGATTTTTAAATGCCTGTATTATATATCCTGTTTTCATATATGCATGTATCTGTTTTGGGGCTTTTTTTTGTTGTTAGTCTGTCAATTCCTGCACTGATTTCACATTATCTTAATTTCTTTAGCTGGTGATGATAATATCTAGGGAAAGTATCCTCTTTATTTTCTTTTTGTTTAAAAATTTTCTCCAAACTCTTGCCTCTAGGTCTTCCATGAGAATTTTAATCAAGTTCCAGGACTTGTTATTGGAATTTCAGTTTAAATTGAAAGAGTATATAGATTAATTTAAGGAGACCTTACATCTTTGCAGTGAGTTTGGTAGCTAAGGACATTTTTGCATTTATCTTCAGATAGAGCGGGAGGAAGAGAAGGACGAAGAGAGAGAGAAAAACATCGATGTGAGAGAGACACATCGAGTGGTTGCCACCCACATGACCCCAACTGGGGATAGGGACAAACTGCAACTGAGGTACGTGCCCTTAGCAGGAACCGAACCCGGGACTCTCTGGTCCGTGGGCCGACGCTCTAACTTCAGAGCCAAACCGGCCAGGGCTGTGCTCCCTCTTTAATTGTCCTTTGTTAGTTTGTAAACTTCTTGAAGGTAAAGATTTCTAGTCCTCCTAGTAGTAAATGCCTAGCATAGTAATTGCATCTAGTAATAGTCAACTGTTTATTGAGTATAGGAATGAATTAATGTAAAAGTAAGTGGATGATAAAATACAGGTCTCCCAATACTTTGCTGCTTAATATGTGTTCCTCTACATGGTGGTGTTTTCATAATTTTTTTAGGAAAACAATCAGGAATTTAGGAAGATAAGAATATTCAAATAAAACAAAAAATATTTGAGTATTAAATTTCTGAAAAAATTAGAAAAATATTATCCATAGAGAGTTTTTATCATTGCTTATCATAGTAACATGATTTTAAGCATTGCAGAACCAGAAGGTAAGTCCCTATTTCTGGGACTTAAATTTTAAAACTCTTTACAGTGTTTTTGTTTATGTCAACTGTGAGTATTTTTTGAAAAATATGTACTGTATTTTAAGTTGTACATATCCTGTATTCTCCCTAATCCCCCTCCCCCCCTTGGATTTTGAAATACAGTATACAGTAACAGAAAAAGTGTTATAACCATGTTGGGAAATTTGATTTTAGTTTTGACTCAGCTGCCTACTAGTTCGCCATGATCTTGATTGAGTTACTTCATGTCTTTGGTCTTTGTAAAATGGGGATGTATCTGTTCATCATACCTCAAAAGATTTTTCCTGTATCCACATAGTTGACTATATGAGAAAGTACTTTGAAAAATATAAAATGTTTATGTTATTACCCTAGGTAGGAGATTTTTGGTTTGAACACAACCAGTTTGTGATATATGGAAAAGTTCTTTTTAAGAGAGTTCAGAACAGGATTTATTTTGTCAAAGTTGCTTCCGCAGTTGGTCAGGATGTGTTCCTTATCTGCATCAGATTTGCAGGGATTGGGGACAATTTAGCAGGTGCTAGTGGGGAAGTAAGTGTCATCCAAGGGTAGTGGGTTTTGTGTGGAGGCAGTGGTGAACAATGACTAATGGATTGGGCTTTGAAACAAGTGTCAACCCTGACTTCCTCCTCACTCTCCATGTTATTAAATTGAACCTTATGAAATTACTATTTCTGTTGGTTAAAAAGATGCCTGAATATCAGCAGTTTCATTACTGAGGTTTAATCTGGTAGTTTAAGCTTTAATTTTCTTATCTTGTAAAATGGTGATGTTAATAACAAGTTACAAGGTGAGATTGAATGAAATACTTTTACCTGTAAAGCTCACAGCAATACAGTTATTTTAACTAACTGTCAGCTTGTTAGGGGTTTGAATGGAACTCAGTACTCCCAGAGTAAGGCAGGAACCAGAGAACTAAAATTACAGGTGGGACTTTCAATGAGTTCCATCTTAACGACATGACCCATCAGGTTTGTTGAACAGTGACAGAAACCTTTGTGCCTGAGAACTCTGCAGGGGGCAAGCAAGCAGCCCAGCCACCTCACAAAGCCTGGTATGAACCTGGAAGGGCATTGCACATGTGCCCCAAGTAACTCTCTTCCTTAACTCCTCAGACACTTGGGGCGTTTGAGTGAGGGGAAAAGCACCTGTAGCTGACCTGTGTGTTCATGAGGACCAGCTAAAGTAGGGTTGGAAAGCAAGTCAGACAGAAGAAATTTATTCCATTGCTATAGGTATTTTCCATTAATTTTTGAGTAGGTGATGATTCACTTGGTCAAAGAAAAGAGTGCACAGTGAAGTCTCCCTTCCCCTGACTCCTAACAAGGCCAATATTAGTCACAGAAAGCATTTAAAAGTGGTATTTAATTTTGTTTGACATAGAAATATGTTCATAAGTGGGGAAAAGGAATTAACAAAATTATGAGTTATATGATGTCATTTTGGGGAAGAACACAAATGATATAATGTATGGAAAATCTGAAAATAAATACATTAAAATGTTAACCATTTATTATTTCTGAATTTTTTGGGTTTTGTACATCCCAGACTGTTTATCATCAGCTGAGACTTGAATCCACACTTCAAAACTATCCTATCTTTAATCCTTTTTAAAAATGTTCAGAACTTTGTTAATTTAGATGATTAATTGCAAGCATATATTAAATTTGCTTTGCTATTGTTTCTCATGTTTGTGTGGATAGATTGACAGATTTATTGCTATTCAGGGTCTTATTTATGCTTTATTCCCTATAACCTGAGAAAGGTAAAAATTTATGAGTTAAAATTGGGAAATTCTTATTTCTAATAAACAGCCTGGCAAGACTCATTTTAGTATTTATTTGGCGGTCTTTATGCTTTTATTTTTGCTGTTGTGGTATTAAAGGCAAATGATTAGGAATCTGATATCCTTCAGATGAAAAACTAGAAGCATGTTTTCTAGGTTGCTTGCATTCAGAGTTTTGCTTATGAGTGATTACTTTTGATCTTATCCCTTATGTAATTGTAATGTAAAGAGGAGACATGGTTAGTGGGAAGCCTGGAGACTTGGGTTTTTGGCTTTGGCAACTAATTAGTAGTTAAATGTGTAGGATTATCACCTAACTTCTCCTGGTGATAATTTTCTTTCTTTCCAAGTGTTAGGTGTCTGGATGATCTCTGAGATTTTTCTGGACCTAAAAAATTGATAGCCTTAAAGGATTTCAGCTAGAAAGGGCTGGGTTTACGGGCTACTTTCTTTTCTTTTAATGTAGATCTCAGACTAAGGGATTAAAATATTTATAAGTATTAAAAAATAACATATACATACATACACAGAAAAAAAGACAAGCATGACTATAAAAACGGCTCATAGATCCAAGAGATATAGATAGCAGCTAATGTACACAGTGCAACTTTTGTCAAGTAACATCCCTTTCTTGTGGTTTTTCCCTCTTCACAGCATTAATGGTTGGTTGAAATAAAACCAAAATGCCCTAGCCTTGAATTTGAAAATATAGTTTACTATTTGTTTTGTTTTTGAGTCTTATACTTTTGAAAGTCTTAGCTGCTATAACCTTCTATTGTTTTTTTTTTTCTTTATTGATTTTAGAGAGAGAGGAAGGGAGAGGGAGAGAGAGAGAGAAACATCAATGAGAGAGAACATCAATTGGCTGCCTCCTGCATGTCCCCCACTGGGGATTGAGCCTACAACCTGGGCATGTGTCATGACCCAGAATCGAACTGGCGACCTCTTGGTGCATGGGTCCACGCTCAACCACTGAGCCACATTGGCTGGGCTGCTAAAACCTTTTAAATGTTAGCATTGCCAATTGATCCATTAATCTTAGAACTGTTTTTCCAAATGCTATATAGAAAGATGATGAAAAGCTTAACAGTAACTAGGTTTATCACTTCCAAGGCACTTACCTAAAGAGAAGTATTAATTGTACATTGTTTACTTTGTAGTTTTGGAAGCTCATAAAGGTCACCTGACTGAATTAGTTATTAAAAGGAGGCAACAAAGTTCAACACCTTTAGAATTAATCTGCTCCGCCCTGTCCTACGTTTGGTTCCTCAAGTGAGGCCCGCTTCAGGCCTGACTTCTGTACCCTATTTGGTCATTGGGGAGCAGGCGGTGGGAGGGAGGTTGGGCATGCGCTGTGGAATGGGCTTCGGTGAGCAGAAGGGCCACTCTAGCTGGCGCCACTGCCACCTCATTTGGGGACTTATGAGGCCTCTGCATCTTGCTCTCAGAGCAATGGGACTCCTTGTGCTAGGTGGCTGGGCCATGTTTATTGTGGGGTGCTACTGGGGTTAGTGCTGTTGGAAGCTGCCAGGGACGGTGAAGTCTGGAATGAGGGGGGATCTTTAAGCAGAAATCCTTAGACACTTCTGGAAAGCCCACTACTAAACCAAGGGGGAATACTCCACGTGTGCCTTTCAGCCTTACAAGTGAATCTTCCAAAAGAAACCCATCTACAACTCCAGTTTCCCCAGTCTCAAAAAATGTGACCTGTCACCACCTTGAAACCCATAGCAACATCTAAAATGACAACCCCAGGGATCTCAACAAATAAGGCTTCCACCACCTAAAGTCTACACCGAAAATAAGAAGTGTTTCACAAAACACATCCCAGATGTCAACATCCACAATGACCATAATCCACAATAGTTCAGTGACATCTCTTCATCAGTAACAATCACAGCATCTACACATTTTAAAGAAAATAAAGGATCAAAATGTGATACTGGCAGCTCTGTTGGTTGTATTGCATGAACTCTGGGAATTTTATCCTTTACATTGGATACAAAATATATTATTCAAGAAGAAGCATCCGTATAGAACCAATGGTGAACATGATCCCAGGACCAATGGAAAGAAGATTGATACAACCCTATCAATTTGTTTAAGACAATAGTCTCTATTTGAACTATTATAAACAGGCCATGCATATAATGTACAATATACTGTATAAATATGTTAAGCTTCCTCATGATTACTAATGGTAAAAAGGATTTGGTTTGGGTTTTTAATGAATATTTGTAGCATACAATTAATGCAATGATTATATTCACTTTTAGAAAATACATGGAAAGACAAGTCCTGTCCCATTTTCTTGTGGCATTGCTTACCATAGGGCCAGTAATGAGAAGACAGCATTATGCCATTTAGGCATGCAAATAAGGTGCTTAGCGCTGCACTCAGGGTGTGATTGTGTTTGTTGCTCACAGAGCACTTCAGTGCCATTATTCACAGCTGGATATATCCTAATTAGTAATGCCACACACCCAAAATTTTATGAGTAAACCAGGTCTTATGCATAATTTTAGTTTAAGTGTCTTTTTAGAGAGCATCAGTGTTTTATGTTTTAAAACTTAGTACTTGGTTTAGAAACAATGCATGCCACCCTCCCCCCTCTAGTCAAATAAAACCAGTAACAATACCTGGGCTTAGCCCTGTTAGAGAGCCACTGGAGAGCCTGTATTTTTATTAATAACTTTTATGAACTTTCAGTAGTTGATATAATATTCTTATTTTCCTCTGTTTAATTTCAGTTAATTGCAATGTTTAACATGATAATGTTTTAAAGACTTAGTTAGTATTAAAGAAGTTAGATTTTTGATACCGTGAGACTGTTCTCACCACTAGAAATAGCTTTATTTTATATTCAGCTATTATATATGTAGTGAGTATTAAGAGACGTAGAGCTGTTTTTAATATCTAGAAGTGTTTGATGTAATGTAAACACACCTAACTTAAAAAAAAAACCCTTTTGATTTCCAGAACAACATTTAGAATTTTGTATAGTCAGAACAACAGAATAATCAACCAAAGGATAGTGGAGCTCCTCTCAAGTTACTAAACCTACAGGGTGAAAATGGTGCATTTTTTTGTACTGTTGATTTTACTAAAAAATTTGGGAAAACAACATTTTTATACAAAAATACCAATGTATTTTGGAATAAATTCTTAGGAAGTTTTAAAACAGGAATTTTTAACACAGGGAACTTCTGTTCCCTTATTTGGGTATCACTGGTCCACTCTCCATCCTCCCTTGCTGAAGAGGAGGCACTTGAAGATGTACTATGTTAATGGAGAGAAAATGCACAGTATTATAGGGAAACCAATATTAGCTGACACGTATTTTGGAGTGTTTTCAGTTTTACAATTTGTATTCTTGCAGTAAAAAATAAGGGTCAAGTTTTGACAAAAGAGGTATTTAGTCATACTAAATAGATAGTATTTCCTTTATTTTTAATTGTAGTTTTCAATTACAGTTTACATTTAGTACTATTTTATATTAGTTTCAGATGTACAGCGTGGTGGTTAGACAATCATATACTTTATAAAATGTTACCACTGTACTTCCAGTACTCAACATATTGCTACATGACTATATTCCCTATGCTGTACTTTACATCTGCATGACTATTTTGTAAGTACCAATTTACCTTTTTCACCCAGTCCTTCAACCCGTTCTCTCTGGCAACCACCAGTTGGTTCTCTGTATCTATGAGTTTGTTTCAGTTTTGTTTTATTTTGGTCTTTAGGTTCCAGATATAAGTGAAATCTTATGGTATTTGTTCTTTTCTGATTGACTTAGTTCACTTAGCATAATACTCTCTAGGTCCTTCCATGCTATGGCAAATGGTAAGACTTCATTCTTTTTTATGCCTGAGTAATATTCCATTGTAGATATGTACCACAGGTTTTTAATTTAGTTTATTTTTTATTGTTGACAGTATTACAGCTGTCACCTATTTTCTGCCCACTGACACCCTCCACTCAGCCTCTGCCCCACCCCAGGCCTTTACCACAGTATTGTCTTGTCCATGGGCTATACATATATGCATATAAGTTTTTGGTTAATCTTTTCCATCCTCTCCATCACCCTCTGCTCTGAGATCTGTCAGTCTGTTCCATGCATCCATGCCTCTGGACCTATTTTGTTTGTCAGTTTATTTTGTTCATTAGCTTCCACATATAAGTGAGATCATGTGATGTTTGTCTTTCTTTGACTGTCATATTTCACAGGTCCCTCCATGATGTTGCAAAGGGTAAGGGATCCTCCTTTTTATAACCAAATAGTATTCTGTTGTGTAAATGAATTACAGCTTTTTTATCCATTCCTCTACTGGTGGGCACTTGGGCATTTTCCAGATATTAGCTATTGTAAATAACATTGTTGTGAACCTAAGGTTGCATATATTCTTTCTGATTGGTGTTTTGAGATTCTTAGGATATATTCCCAGAAGTGGGATGGCTGGGTCAAAAGGCAGTTCTGTTTTTAATTTTTTAAGGAAACTCCATACTGTTTTCCACAGTGGCTGTACCAGTCTGCATTCCCACCAGCAGTGTGCTAGAGTCCCCTTTTTTTCCATATCCTCACCAGCACTTACTTATTGATTTATTGATGGTAGCCATTCTAGTAGGTATGAGGTGATACCTCAATGTAGTTTTAATTTGAATCTCTCTGGTGATTAATGACATTGACCATTTTTTCACATCTATTGTCCATCTGTGTGTCCTCTTTGGAGAAGTGTCTATTTAGGTCCTTGGCCCATTTTTTAATTGGATTGTTTGTCATTCTTTTGTTGAGTTGTATGAGTTCTTTATATATTTTGGAAATTAACTCCTTATCAGATGTGTCATTGGTGAATATGTTCTCCCATACAGTGGGTTCCCTTTTCATTTTGGTGATGTTTTCTTTTGCTGTGCAGAAGCTTTTTAGTTTTATGTAGACCCATTTGTTAATATTTTTTCTTTGTTTCTCTTGCCTTAGGAGATGTATCAGAGAAAATTCTGCTGTGTGAGATGTCCAAGGTTTTACTGCCTATGTTTTCTTCTTGGATTTTTATAGTCTCATGACTCACATTTAAGTCTTTTATCCATTTTGAGTTTATTCTATATATGGTGTAATTTGGTAGTCTAGTTTCATTTTTTTTTTGCACGTATCAGTCCAATTTTCCCAGCACCATTTATTGAAGAGATTATCTTTACTCCCTTGTATGCTCTTGCCTCCTTTGTCAAAAATTGACAATGTGGCATGGGTCAGTTTCTGGGGTCTCTGTTTGGTTCCATTGATGTATAGGCTATTTTGATTACAGTGGCTTTATAGTATAATTTGATAATTTGTATTGTGATCCCTCCAACTTTGTTCTTCTTTGTCAAGATTGCTGCAGCTATTCAGGGTCTTTTTGGTTCCATGTAAAATTTGGGAATACTTGTTATAGATTTGTGAAATATGCTGATGGTATTATAATAGGAATTGCATTGAATCTGTAGATTGCTTTGGGTAGTATGGACATTTTAATGATGTATTCTTTCAATCCATGAACATGGTATATGCTTCCATTTGTTTGTATCTTCCTCTATTTGTCTTTTCGTTTTCCTATAGTTTTCTGAGTAGAAGTCTTTTACTCCTTGGTTAAGTTTATTCCTAGCTATCTTAATTTTTTTGTTGCAATGGTAAATTGGATTTTTTTTTTTTTTTAGTTTCTCTTTCTAAGAGTTTGTTCTTGGTATATAAAATGTTCTTGGTATTTGGGTCCTCTGTCTGTTTCTTGATAAGTCTGGCTAAAAGTTCATCATGTTGTTTATCTTTCCAAAGAATCAGCTCTTGGTTTCATTGATCATTTGTAGTGTTTTTTTTTGTTTTTTGTTTTATTTTTTAAGTCTCTATGTCATTTATTTCCACTCTGATCTTTATTATTCCCTTCCTTCTACTTACTGTGGGCTTTTCTTTTTCTCTGATTTATTTAGTTGTAGGGTTAGTTTATTTGAACTTTTTTTGTTGTTTGTTTCTTGGGGTAGGTGTGTAGTGCTATGAACTTTCCTCTGAGGACTTGCTTTCTCTGTGTCCCATGGACTTTGGGTTGTTGTGTGTTCATTTTTATTTGTTTCTAGGAAGTTTTTATTTCTACCTTTATCCCATTGGTAACCCATTCATTGTTTAATAACATGATATTTATCCTTTATGTGTTTGAATGTTTTTGAGTTTTTATTTAATGTAGTTGATTTGTAGTTTCATGCCTTTGTGATCTGAGAAGATGCTTGATCTCAGTTTTCTTGAAATTTTAAAGACTTATTTTGTCTTCTAGCATGTTGTCTATCTTTGAGAAAGTTTCATGTGCACTTGAGAAGAATGTATGTTCTGCAGCTTTGGGATGAAATGATCTGTAAATATAAATAAAATCCATTGGATTTTTGTGTCATTTAAAGTCACTTTTTCCTTATTGATTTTTTTTTGTCTGGAATATCTATCCAGTGATGTCAGTGGGGTTATAAAGTCCCAGAGTTTGACTGTATTGCTGTTGATCTCTCCCTTAAAGTCCTCCAGGAGTTTTTTAAAAATATATTTCAGTCCTTCTGTATTGGGTGGATATATGTTCACCAGGGTTATATCCTTTGGTTGGGTTGATCCTTTTAGTAGTATATAGAGACCTTCTTTGTCTCTTGTTTTGGCCTTTATTTTGAAGTCTATTTTGTCAGATATAGTATTGGCCCCCGGCTTTGTTTGTTTGTTTCCATTTGCATGGAAAATTTTTTTTCCATTCCTTCACTTTCATCTCATGTGAGTCTTTTGTTCTCAAGTGGGTTTTTTGTAGACAGCATATATATGGGACATGTTATCCATTCAGCTATTCTATGTCTTTTGATTCAGGCATTTAGTCCATTTACATTTAAGGTTATTATTGATAGGTACTTATTTATTGCCAGTTTTATTCTATGCCTATATTCCTCTCTCTCTATTTCTTCTTCTTACATCAATTCCTTTAGCAGTTCTTGCATTGATGGTTTGGTGTAATAAAGTCCTTTAGTCTTTTAATATTTTGTCTAGGAAGCTCTTTATTTCACCTACAATTTTGAATGATAGCCTCTCTGGATAGAGTAGTCTTGATTTCAGATCCTTGCTTTTCATTACTTTGAATATTTCATGCCATTCCCTTGTTCCTTTTAGTGTTCCTGTTGAAAAATCAACTGACATCGTTATGGGAGCTCCCTTGTAGGTTAATGACTGTGTCTCTCTTGGTGCCCCTAAAATTCTTTCTTTGTCTTTAAAGTTTGCCATTTTTATTATGGTGTGTCTTGCTGTGGTTCTCTTTGTGTTCATTTTGATTGGGACTCTTTGAGCTTCCTGAACTTGTGTGACTTATTTCTTCAGGTTAGGGAAGTTTTCTGTCAATATTTCTTCAAACAGTTTCTCTGTTCCTTTCTCCGATTCTTCTCTTTTTGGTACCCTTGTGATGCTGATGTTTTTTTGTTTTATGGTGTCCCACAGTTTCCTTAAACTGTCCTCATGCTTTTTAAGTATTTTAATTTTTTGCTGCTCTGAGTGTTTGTTTTCTGCTTTATCTTCTAATTCTCTGATTCATCCTCAGCTTCGTCTAATCTACTGTTGATTCCTTCCAGGGCATTCTTTTTTTTTTTTTTTTATCCTCACCCGAGGACATTTTTTCATTCTTTGTTCAGCTAGAGTGGGAGGGAGAGAGAGAGAGAGAAACATCAACGTGAAAGGGACACATCGAGTGGCTGCCACCCGCATGACCAACCAGGGCCAGGGACAAACCGCAACCGAGGCACATGCCCTTAGCGGGAACCGAACCTGGGTCTCTCTGGACCGCAGGCCGACGCTCTAACCACTTAGCCAAACTGGCCAGGGCCCGGGGCATTCTTTATTACAGCTATGTCAGTATTCATTTCTGATTGTTTTTCGGTCCATTGTTTCTATATTATTTTTCATGGTGATGTAGTTCCCACTAAGTTCCTTGTACTTCTCATTATGTTCCTTGTACTTTTCACTAAGTTGTTTGAGCATCCTTATAACCATTTCTTTGAATTCTATATCTGATAAATTGCTCGCCTCCATTTCATTTAGCTCTTTTTCTGGAGATTCCTCCTCTTCTTTCATTTGGGGCCTGTTTCTTTGTTTCTCCATTTTTGTTCTTTCTTTGTGTTTGTTTCTGTGTATTGGATAAGACTGCTACGCCTCCCAGTCTTGGTGGGGTGGCTTTCTTGTGGGACCCAGTGGTGTAGTTTTCTTGATCACCTTAGCTGTTTGCTCTAGGAATGTCTCTTGTGTGGGTTATGTGGGCCCTCCTGTTGAATGTTGATCTTGATTGCTGTTGCCTCGTTTGTTGGTGGGCTTAGCCCTCAACCTCGATCACTTGTGCCAACTGTTATACAGGTGCTGACCGAAGAAAACAAGACCAAACCAAAACTACATGGAAAAAAACAAAACCCCAAAACAATAAAAACAACCACCACCACAACAAAAAGACTGAAAAAAAAAAGAGTACTAAAAGACATGAAACCAAAAGAATTAGAGAAGAATAAAAAGAAAAGAAGAAAGAGAACATGAAAGAAAAGGAAGAGACAAGAAGTAGAAGTATAAAGGATAAAAGAAAAAAAATAAATGAAATAATTATTGTGAAAAGTAATAATGAATAAAGTAAAATATAGAAAAGGAAGAGAAAAAAGAAAAGAGAAAGAAAAAAATTTAAAAAGTAAAGAGAAAGAGAGAAAAAGAATAGACTAAAAGGAATGTGGTGGTTGCCAGAGAGAAGGTGGCAGAGGAGTGGGTAGTGAAGGGGGCCTAATAAATGGTGATAGAAGATGAGCTGACTTTGGGTGGTGAATTTCTTACAACATAGAAACCTACGCCTGAAACCTATGTGATCATATTAACCAATGTCACCCCAATACATTTAATTAATATAAATAGATAAATACTTTTAAAAAAGAAATTATGGAAGAAAAATAAGAAAGATTAAAAAAAACAAAACAAAAACAAATAAACCTTTGGATCTACTATTTTTGGAGCTCCCTGGATTTTGCTTTGATGTTGTTGAATCTTGCCCCTTGGTGTGTTGGTCCAGGGCCTCCCAGGAAGTTCTCTGGTGCAGGCCAATGTGATTTGCTGTCCCTGCCTGGCCCTTGGTAACCTAACTGAAGCCCTGGATGGTGAATACACCTTGAATGTCCCTCTTCTGAGCTGCTCTCCCTTCCTCTATGGAACTGGGCTCTGGGGAGGTATCTGGGTTCTCGTTAGGATGATTTAAACAGTCTCATATTTGGTGTGGTGCCCATAGCTTGTAGAAGGGGCAGGTGAGCACCTCCTCTCCTTCCAGTGCCTCAGCTCTTCCTGGGTCACTGGCACCCCCTTGTCTCCACCCCAAGCAGGTGGGTATATTAAAACTAAGACAAAAACCCAGCCCTGCTTGGCTCTCTAATCTTTCAGCACACCCAGCCCTTGCTGGGCAGGGCTTCTGCCCAGGCTCCCACCAGGTTGGATGTTCGAGTTCCCTGTGCTGCCAGGCCCAGCCAATGAGCACAGATTTCCAGCCAGGAGCTATTTCACAGGTGGAGAAAAGGGTGCCTCTTCTTCACTTGAGGTGTGGAGGATAACTCCTCTTTCCTAGAGCACTCCAGTCCCTGCCCTGTTCTCCACCAAAAGTTCTTTTAGAAAGTAATTGGACCCTTGGATTTAGTGCTGGGTGAACTGGTCAGACCCTTCTGCCAGTCCGGAGGTCTGCTGGGGGGCCTCTCCAGCAGACACAGATTGGGGTGAACTTCTCATGCTGATGTTGTAACAAAGAAGTTGCTTTTTACATGGGATAGTGCAATCTGCATCTCCCATGTGGACCAAATCACCACTGATTCCCACTGCCCGACCCAACATGGGCTTCCCTGTGCTTCTCTGTTGCTCTGGATTGGGGATCCCTGCATGGGGTTAAGAACCCCATGCTCCCAGGGGGCAGTGCCTGTGCTTGCTGCACCTTCCCTCTTGCTTCCCTGCCACGTTGCAAAGCTGCGTGAGTTGGCTTACCCACTGCATCACTCACTCTGCATCGTCTGCCCTCTCTCAGTGCTCCCCCCGATAGTATTTCAGGTCAGCTATTTTTCAGTTGGTGTTTCAAGTTGAATGTTCTGTATGTAGTCCAGTCCGGCTGGGAGCAAGAGGATGGAACTTCCTTAGATTGCAGCCATCTTGCCTTCCCTGTACCACAGCTTATCCAGTCATCTGTTGATGGGCATTTGGGTTGCTTCTGTATCTTGGCTATTGTAAATAATGCTGCAATGAATATATTTTTTCGATTAGTATTTTGGGTTTCTTTGGATCAATTCCCAGAAGTGGAATTGCTGGGTCCTAAGACAGTTTCATATTTAATTTTTTTGAGGACCTTCCATACTGTTTTCCATACTTGCTGCACTAATCTGCATTTCTCCCAATAGCACACGAGGGTTCCCATTTTTCCACATCCTTGCCAACAGTTGTTTGTTGATTTATTGATGATCGCCATTCTGACAGGTGTGAGGTGATATCTCATTGCGGTTTTAATTTGCATGTATCTGATTAATGATGTTGAGCATCTTTTCATATGCCTTTTGTCCATTTGTATGTCCTTTTTGGAGAAGTGTCTATTCAGGTTCTTTGCTCATTTTTTAATTGTATTGTTTATTTGGTATTTATATGTATGAGTTCTTTATAAATTTTGGATATCTACCCCTTATCAGATGTATCATTGGCAAATATCTTCTCCCACTGAGTAGGTTGCCTTTTCATTTTGTTTATGGTTTCCTTTGCTGTGCAAAAACATTTTTAGTTTGATGTAGTCCTATTTTTAAATATTTTCTTTTGTTTCACTTGCCCAAGGACGTATATCAGGAAAAATACTGCTAAGAGAAATGTCCAAGATTTACTGCCTAGGTTTTCTTTTAGGAGTTTTATGGTTTGAAGTCTTACATTTAAGTGTTTAATCCATTTTGAGTTTATTCTCATGTATTGTGTAAGAAAATGGTGTAATTTGATTTTTTTTTTTTGGCATATATCTAATTTTTCCAACACCATTTGTTGAATTTCTTTACCCCATTGCAAGTCTTGGTCTCTTTTGTCAGATATTAATTAACCATATAGGTATGGGTCCATTTCTGGGCTCTCTGTTCGTTACATTGATCTATGTGTTTATTTTTATGCCAGTACCTTACTGTTTTGAGTACCATAGCCTTGTAGTATAGTCTGATATCACATAGCGTGATACCTTCAACTTTGTTCTTTTTTCTCAAGATTGCTGTGCCTATTTGGAGTTCCATACTCATTATTCTAGTAGCTTTTTGGTGGAATCTTTAGGGTGTTCTATATATAATATCATGTCATCCAGAAATAATGACAGTTTTACTTCTTCCTTTCCATTTTGGATGTATTTTATTTCTTCTTGACTAAATGCTGTAGTTAGGGCTTCCAGTAACTATGTTGAATAGGAGTGGTTAAAGTGGACATCCCTGTCTTCTTACTGATCTTAAGGAAAAAACACTTTAGTTTTTCCATGTTGAGCATGAATTTAGCTGTGGGTTTGTTATATAGATCCAATTTGGATCCCTTTTATTTTTTCTTCATGTCTAATTGTTATGGCTAAGACTTCCAGTACTATGTTAAATAGGAGTGGTGAAAGTGGGCATCCCTGTCTTGTTCCTGTTCTTAAGGGAAATGCTTTTAGTTTTTGCCCACTGAGTATGATGTTGGCTGTAGGTTTTTCATACATGGCCTTTATTATGTCGGGACATGATCCCTCTATTCCCACATTGCTTAGTGTTTTTATCAGAAATGGGTGCTGGATTTTGTCAATTGCTTTTTCAGCATCTGTTGATATGATCATATGGTTTTTATCTATCATTTTGTTTATATGGTGTATCACAGTTATTGATTTGCGAATATTGTACCAGCCTTGCATCCCTGGGATGAATCCCACTTGGTCACGGTGAATAATTTTTTTAATGTGTTGTTGGATCCGATTTGCTAATATTTTGTTAAGGATTTTGGCATCTATGTTCATCAGGGATATTGACCTATAGTTTCCTTTCTTTGTAGTGTCTTTATCTGGTTTTGGAATTAGAATTATGTTGGCCTCTTATTTTTTTTAATTTTTTTTTTTTTATCCTCACCCGAGGACATTTTTCCATTTTTTGTTCAGATAGAGTGGGAGGGAGAGAGGGGAAGAGAGAGAGAAACATCGACGTGAAAGGGACACATCGAGTGGCTGCCTCCCGCACGACCAACCAGGTCCAGGGACAAACTGCAACCAAGGTACGTGCCCTTAGCGGGAACCGAACCCGCGTCTCTCTGGACCGCAGGCCGATGCTCTAACCGCTGAGCCAAACCGGCCAGGGCATGTTGGCCTCTTAAAAGGAGTTTGGAAGTGTTCTTTCTTCTTGAATTTTTTTGGTATGGTTTGAGGAGAATGGGTGTTATTTCTTCTTTGAATGTTCAGTAAAACTCCCCCACCATCTGGGCCCGGGCTTTTGTTTGCTGGGAGATTCTTTTTTTTTAATCCTCACCTGAGGACATTTTCGCATTTATCTTCAGATGGAGAGGGAGGAAGAGAGAGAGAAACATCGACTTGAGAGAGACACATCAAGTGATTGCCACCCACACGACCCCAACCGGGGCCAGGGACAAACTGCAACGGAGGTACATGCCCCTAGCAGGAACTGAACCGGGGACTCTCTGGTCTGAGGGCCGATGCTCTAATCCCTGAGCCAAGCCGGCCAGGGCTGCTGGGAGATTCTTGATTACATCTTCAATTTCCTTAGTTGTTATTTGCCTGTTCAAGTTTTCTGACTCTTCCTGGTTCAGTTTTGGGAGACTCTGTGGTTGTAGGAATTTGTCCATTTTGCCTAGATTGTCCAATTTGTTGCTGTATAATTGTTCATAGTATTTGTTAACGCTCCTTTGTGTTTCTGTGGTGTCAGTTGTTACTTCTCTTTTTTTTTCTGATTTTATTTATTTGGGTTCTCTCTCTTTGTTTTTTGGTGAGTCTAGCTAAGGGTCTATCAATCTTGTTTATCTTTTCAAAGAACCAGCTCTTAGTTTCATTAATATTTTTGTATTGTATTTTTTTAGGGTCTATTTTTGCTCTGATCTTTATTATTTTCTTCCTTTTCACTTTAGTCTTAGTTTGTTGTTCTTTTTCTATTTCATTTAGGTGGTTCATTTTAGTGTTTTCTTGTTTCTTGAGGCAGGCCTGTGTTGCTATGAATATCCGTCTTAGGACTGCTTTCTCTGTGTCCCATACATTTTGAGTTGTTGTGTTTTTATTTTAATTTGTCTCAGGTATCTTCTAATTTTGTCCTTGATGTCATTGCTAACCCATTCATTGTTTAGTAACATATTATTTAGCCTCCATGTGTTTGTGTGTTTTTCAGTTTTTTTCCTAGATTTCTAGTTTCATACCATTGTCATCAGAGAAAATCCTTGATATGATTTTAGTGTTTAACACTTGAGACTTGTTTTGTGATCTAATATATGGTCTGTCCTGGAAAATGTTTCATGTGAATATTCTCCTGCTTTGGGGTGAAATGCTCTGGCAACTAAATTTATCTGATCAATGTGTCCTTTTTTTTTTTTTTAATCCTCACCCAAGCATATTTTTCTGTTTATCTTCAGATAGAGTGAGAGGAAAGGAGGGAGGGAGGGAGAGAGAGAGAGAGAGAGAGAGAGAGAGAGAGAGAGAGAGAAACATCAGCGTGAGAGGGACACATCAACTATTTGCCTCCTGCATGACTCCGACTAGAGCTGGGGATGAACCGCAACCAAGGTATGTGCTCTTGACTGGAATAGATCCCATGACTCTTTTACTGTGGGCCGACACTCTTAACTGCTGAGCCAAACTGGCCAGGGCTCGTTTTCTTTTTTTTAAATTTATTTTTATTTTTTATTATTAATTTGTTTTTGTTACAGATGTTTCTCCTTTTTTTCCCCCCCATTGACATCCTCCTCCCCCTCCCCGTCCCCATCCCTGTTGTCCATGTCCATTGGTTTTGCACCCATGCACATAGCCTCTGTGATTCATCTCCGCCTCCCCTCCCTCCTCTGAGGCCCGTTGTCACGTACTCTACCTCCATGTCTCTGGGTCACTTCCGTTGTTCAGTTTGCTCAATTCTCCCGTGTGTTGCTGGCTTCCACCGTGGGGGGGGGGGTCGCTCAGCTCCCTTGCTCCTCCCGGTTTCCACCGTTGGTGTGGGGGTCGCTCAGCTTCCTCACACTGACCGGGTGCCGTGCTGGCGGGTTGCTCACCTTCCTCGCACTGACCGGTTCCGCCGTGTCAGCAGATTGCTCAGCTCCCTCCCTCCACCTGGGTTCCTCCGTGGTGGGGGGGTCGCTCAGCTTCTGTGCGCCCCCCCTGCTGCAGGATCTTGTTTCCTTTGAGGTGACATGGAGGGACCCAGAGGGCGGTATGCCGTCTCCATTCTGCTGCTGCTTTAATTTCGTAGCTGCAGGGCTTCCATTCAGCTTGATTTCATGTGGTCTTTGAGTGATGGTTATTCCGTGATTTAGTTGTAACTTTGATGTGGTTGTGGGAGGACGCAGTTCCACATCCACCTACACCAACATCTTGACTGGAAGTTCCCTCGTTTTCTTTCTGCTGCTCTGATTGGGTGTTTTCTGCTACGTTGTCTTCTAAATCACTGATTTAGTTCTTGGTTTCATCTAACTTGGTGTTGATTCCTTCTAGTGTTTTCTTCATTTCAGACTGGTTCTTTCTTATGGTTTCTATGTCCTTTTTTATGCTTACTGTAAGTTCTCACTGACTTTATTCATTCTTCCTCTGGGTTCCTTAAGCATCCTTATAACCATTGGTTTGAACTCTGTATTTGATAGGTTGCTTATCTCCATTTCATTTAGCTCTTTTTTCTAGAGATTTCTCCTGTTCTTTCATTTGAGGAATGTTTCTTTGTTTCTCCATTTTGACTGCCTGTCTATACTTGTTTCTGTATATTAGGTAGATCTGTCTCCCAGTCTTGGTAAGGTTGCCTTATGTAGTAGCTGCCTTGTGGAGCTCATTAGCACAGTCTTTTTGATCACCTGAGGTGGGTGCTCCAGGAATGTCTCTTTTGTGGATTTGTGAGTCCTTCTGTTGTAATTGAGTCTTATTTTATTTTATTTTTTAAGTTTATTACTTTAAATTTTTTTATTTTTTTATTGATTTTTTAAAAAAACATTTTCTCTTTATGGATTTTAGAGAGGAAGGGAGAAAGAGAGAGAGAGAGAGAAACATCGATGGGAGAGAGATAATACATCAATTAGCTGCCTCCTGCATGTCCCCCACTGGGGATTGAGCCTGCAACCCGGTCACATGTCTTGACCAGGAATCAAACCAGGACCTCTCAGTCCATGGGACGACAGTCAGTCCACTGAGCCACACTGGTCGGGCTCCCGTCTGTTGAGCCATCCTTTGACAGAGCCCAGGGTGAGTGGCTGTGAATGAAATTTTGTGCACTACGCCTCTACAAGGGTGCCTGGGGTTCTAGCAGACTACCATTTCTTCCTGGTGGACAGAATCCCTGATTTTCACAGCCAGATGTTAAGTGGGCTCCTTTTCCTGGCTCTGGTGCTCTTGGCTGGGGAGCCCAGCGTGGGATTGAGACCTGTTGCTTCTCTCAGTGGACCTTTGCTGCTTAGCTATCCATCTAGATTCTCAACCACTGCATGTGGGTGCAGGGTCAGCTCTTTTCTCTTCACCCTTCCTACTAGTCTCGATGTGGCTTCTTCTGTAAAATCTTGGTTATAAGACTTCTGTTTAACTAGTCCTCAGTTGGTTATTCAGGTTGACTGTTTTATAATTTAGTTTTAATTCCAGTTTGGTCCTGGGAGGAGGTGTGTGTAACTTCTACCTACTTTGCCACCTACCTGGATCCTCTGATAGTATTTCTCTCTTGGATTGGTCAAAGTAAATCACACCAGCTTTTAATAGTCTGAAAATGAGCTAAGTTGTCCTAATAAGCATGCACCTACAATGAATAGGTTAATAAGTTACATTTAATTATGTAACTTTTGTGATCAGTTTTTGGTTTACAGAGGATATATGTCAAGAATTTTGAGGCCCTGGCCAGTTTGGCTCAGCGTTTAGAGTGTCAGCCTGTGGACCAGGGAGTCCCAGGTTCGATTCCAGCCAAGGGCACGTGCCTCGGTTGCGGTTTGTCCCTGGCCCCAGTTGGGGTCGTGCGGGTGGCAACCAATCGATGTGTCTCTCACGTCGATGTTTCTCTCTTTCCCTCTCTATCTCTCTCTCCCCCCCTCCCACTCTTTCTGAAGATAAATGTAAAAATATCCTCAGGTGAGGATTAAAAAAAAAAAAGAATTTTGATATTTTGATATATAAGGATAATTTCTATTCACTGTATTATGGCCAATTGATGTGATGAATGGGAGGGGGATAAAAATTATCTAAAATATACATGTGACAGGATGTATGTGACATGCATTGTGGGAAAATATTATGAAATATGTGTTTACATTAGTTTGAAACAAGATGTGGGCTGATAGGTAAGTTGTATGTTACTAACTTAGCCCTAACTGGTGTTTCAACTACATATCTTTGCAAAATATACTTGATATATTTTATATTAAGGGAGTGTTTTAAGTTTAAGTTTATAGTATTACCCCCACAGTATTGATATTTCAATATGTTAAATCACTCAGAATTTTGATAGGCCTGAAATTTTCTTGGGTACTTGTTTCTTTAGCTCCTTTCTGATAAAACCATTTTTAAAGTACTAAATGTCATTATATACCTTTAAAGTGTGCTTTGGGTTTGAAACAATTTAGTTATATCTTTTCTATGTGTATAAGTTGTATAATTTGTTATTTTTGAAATACCATTACTTCAATACAGTCAGTTTTTGTATGGTAGTTTTTTTTTGTTTGTTTTGTTACATACAAAAATTGAGGGGAATGGAGATGCAAACCAATATTTTGCTTTGGAGCACATTTCCTAAGCATAAATTTATCCTTTAAATTATGTTTATTTAATCAAATGTTTAATTTGTTTGCCTTCCTTGAGAATGGATTTCCTTGGATAATCCATAAAATCAATAACTCAAATACAGCTAAATGAGAGTTGGCAGTATATTATAGTAATAATATTGTACTTTTCAGAAAAAAAGTTAAAGCAAATAATTTTCTTTTCATTATAGTGATCTGCTTTTGATATTTCATTGCTACTGAGATCTGTTTTTAGAATAAAATTTTGTTTTCCATGAAAGAAAATTAGAATTGTTCTTGGGGAATGACTTCATAATGGTAAGGGTAATCAAGCTTGTTCAAAATTACTTTAAAAAGCAATTTAGTAGCAATATGTTGTGAAGATCCTAACTATATAGCTATGGAAAAATAGCAGTTGTCTCAATGTTATGTGAATAGAAATTTACAGCTTCGGGTAAAAATTTCCAGGGGTCATCCTACAGGATTTTACAAAAAGCTTTTATTCTCACACAATTTATATGGAGTTAAGTAGAACTTTTATGTAATTCTACTTAGTATGGACACTAAAGTGATCATAGACATGATTTATTGTTTCAGGTGGATTACCTTGTTTAATTTTCACAATGATTCTGTGAGGTAGGAACTATTGTTATCTCACTTTTAGAGATGAGAAAACTGCTGAGGTCACATGTCAGGTGGGCAGTAGAACTGGGAGCTGGACCTGGGCAGTCTAACTCCTAGATCTGTGCCATAATGTGCTGCTTGTGTAGCTTGTAGTGCTAAGTAACTTAAGGGTTAAAAGAGTGACTTTGGTCTAGAAACTGGCAGGTCACATAACTTCTTTAATTTTTTTTTTTTAATCCTCACCCAAGGAGCCCTGGCCGGTTTGGCTCAGCGGTTAGAGCGTTGGCCTGCGGTCCAGAGAGACCCGGGTTCGGTTCCCGCTAGGGGCATGTACCTCGGTTGCAGTTTGTCCCCGGCCCTGGTTGGTCGTGCGGGTGGCAGCCACTCGATGTGTCCCTTTCACGTCGATGTTTCTCTCTTTCTCTCTCTTCCTCTCTCTCCTTCCCACTCTATCTGAACAAAAAATGAAAAAAAAAAAATAATCCTCACCCAAGGATATTTTTCTATTTATCTTCAGATAGAGTGGGAGGGAGAGAAAGGGAGAGAAGGAGAAACATCGACGTAAGAGGGACACATTGACTGGTTGCCTCCCGCACGACCCGACCAGGGCTGGGGACGAACCGCAACCGAGGTACGTGCCCTTGCCGGAATCGAACCCATTACTCATTGGTCCACGGGCCAACGCTCTACCGCTGAGCCAAACCAGCCAGGGCCACATAACTTCTTTAAACTTGAGTTTCTACAGCTGTAGAATGGATGCTTTTAGGATTCAAAGGGATACTTTATTTAAAATAACATGCAATGTATGCTAAACAAATGGTTATTAATAATCACAGCAGTTACAATAATGACCACTCTTGTGTATGTGATTTATAACAGCTCCATATTTCTGTGGCCCAAGATTTTCAAGCATTTTTTATGATGCACAGTATATAAAGTGGCTGGTGTTTCTCTCTGAGTTACAGTACTTACTGGCTTTTGATTATATGTCTAGAAGGATTACTATGAATTAGTAAGTGAAATAGATATTTTGGTTTCAGCAAGAGATAGAAGTTGTTATACAAATGACAGTTGCTTTAAAGAAGATATCACTTCTTTGTGCTTCATAATTGCTTGTATGTGTGTGCACGAGAAAGTGAGAGAGTGTGTGCGCACATACTTCCGCCAGAACCAGAGAACAGATTCTGAGAACATTTACCTAATTATTTCAGGACTTGTGCAGTGGGGCTGGAGGATGTTTCATGTTAGATGCTGTTGTGAATAGAGAAAAACCACAGGGTCCTTTTTTTTTTTTTTGGAGAGGCCAGGCCAGTAATCATAGGAAAGTTTATGATAAATTGGAAGAATCATGATTTGATTCCAGGTATTAGAGGTCAAAATGATGGCAAAGACCAGGTTTAGTGAAAATGAGGGAGTGGAAAACTGAAGGGCTAGGAGAGTCTAGGCAGAGAGGAAGATGTCTGTGTTAAGATTTTAGAAATAAAGGAGTGAAGAAGTTAAAGGCTAGAGAAGTGGTGGTATGAGAAAGGTTTGTGGATTGTATAAAATTTGCCAGGGTTTGAGCAAAGAGGTGAAGGGCACATACTAGGAAACTGTTACATCGATAAGGAAATAATTATTTTAATCACGTAACTCCCCAAGTGAGGGTTAATGATTATGTTCTGGTGCTAACCTGAGAGAGATAGGACCCCATTGATTAGGGATGAGAGCAGGAAAGAGACTGACTGGGGACTGTGGGTGTGACTGCTTTAGCATTCTAGAAAATAGTACCTTTTACTACATTTTAAAAGATGCACATAATTCTGTTCCTTGTAAATCATTAGAGGGTATATGTTAACAAAATTGAACTTTTATGAACTTTCTGGTCATGTCCATTTATTTGATGCAAGAACAGAAATTTATTTGGCTAGGAACTGAAATCTCAACTACTTTATAATGATTTCCTTATGATTAATTTATGTCAGTATGAAATTGATTACTTAGGAATTTATATACATGTTCTGTACAGTTATTATTTAGTACAGTGATTTCTTTAGAATTTTCATTTTGAGAGGTTATTAGATTCAACATTTTGTGCAGCAGAATTTTTTTAGAGGCAATTTTTTAGGGGGGGGTGAAACAATTTATAAAGGTTAATTTGGAAAATGCTGAAATTGAATATGTGTAACTTTTATAATTGTGAGGTTTTTGCATTTACATTGACATTCTTTTGTACAGGAGTTAAAGTTCCTCGTAATTTCCGCTTGTTGGAAGAACTTGAAGAAGGACAAAAAGGAGTAGGTGATGGTACGGTTAGCTGGGGCCTTGAAGATGATGAAGATATGACACTTACGAGGTGGACAGGCATGATTATTGGGCCACCAAGGGTCAGTGCTATAAATTATATTTTTTCTATTAATATATTTTTTTTACTTTACAGTAAGCATTTTATAATAATGATATTAAAATAAATAATTATGATAACTGTTAAACTGAAACAATTACTCCCTTTTTATTTTGTATACATTTATTGATGCTTTCCTTGTGCACAGTATAATACTTGATTTTCTGAAGGACTGGGGGGAAAGATTGACATGGTCATTGCTAGCCAAGTGTTTGCAGTTTAGTAGAGAAGAAAAAATAAATACAAATGACAGACTCTAAATATGGCAGAGAAAGTTCACTGCAGGACTTTAGAATATGTTTCTTCTAGCTTGAATAATTGAGGAAGGCTGAACAGTGGAGGAAGTTGCCTTTGGAATGAGCCTTAAAGAACTGACTGGTAGGATTTCAGAAGGTGGTGATGGGGATGGAGAACATTCCAGATAGAGAGGAGAAAAGGTGAGGAAATGGAGGGGTTATTTGGGAAGAGCAAACAGTGTGTTTTGACATAACATTACTAACCCACTATGTGTAACCAATGATTTCTAAATTGGTTTCTATTGAGTGCACATTGCTATTTGCTTTGTGATATTTGACTTTCTATGTGAATGCTGTAGGCCTCAGTTTCTTCATCTGTGACATATGTCAAAAAGTGTGATTCTTGAATGTTTTCTAGCAATGTTGTGAACAGGCCCATTGTGTTTTATTCTTAGGTTTTTCTGAAGTTTGTGAAGTTTTATTTTTACTCAAATTTTTTTCAGATTGGGAAATTTTTTTCTACATTGTGTTCCTTACTCAAAGGTCCCATTTATTGCACGCCCTGCAGTGAGTCTTTGAAATATATATTATATAATGTTTTGACTTGCTGGAAAAAACACAAATTTGGAGGTTTTTGTTTTTTTTCACTCTGGTTCTGTGTACTGTTTGCTATCTTGTGATGAAAACACTTCACTAGTTTTCTGGTTGGGTAGAGTTTAGATTTCTTGTTGATTATTACAAAAGAAAAATGGACCAGGTAATTAGCAATGTTAACTTTAAAGAATTAATTACTGTATATTTTATATTTTCTGGTATTCTTTTGTAAAATTTGTATGCACTGCTAAACTAACAAATGCCCCCATCCCCCTGCTTTGATTTTTCCATAAGGCTTTTGAAGAAGGAAATATATTGATGATTAGAATTTTTAATGTGTTTTATAACTTGGTATTTATAATGAACACTTTGATTTTCACTGCCTGTGAACATTATTACCATAGTCTGCTTGGTAAAAAAAAAAAAGTGCTTATAACTTATGAACATTCTTATTTTCCAAATAGTTTGCATATTGGACAGTCTGAACTTGGAGTCTGAATTTCAAATTATTTAGATTTGTTAGTTTTTTTCAGCCACTACCTCCAGTAGACTTTAAACTTTAAGAATGTTTTGGAGCTTATGTATAATTTCCTCAGCGATTTTTGTAGGCTGGTTCAAAGCACAGTTTCCAAATGTGGAAGAACAGCTCCTGCCTGATCTCTTGCCCAGTTGTGGCCACCAACAGGACTCTCCAAGCTGGCTGCCTTGCATGGTGTCGGAGACCTTCAGGGAGCTCTCATGCCCTGGCTGTGCCCAGTGGGGGCAAACACTGTACTAGCTTGTGGGGAGGGTAGAGCCTGCTCAGCAAGAGGGGCACATAGACCAGTGCTGCTGACTGCCAGGCCAGGCTTCTCTTCCAGTGGGTCCTCTGCTTTCTGTGGGTGGTAGTACCCTCTCACTCTTGGGTGCCTGGAAGAGGCAGGAGGGGGGAGTGCCTTGCAAGGGCACAGTACTCTTCCCAAGCCAGACTATTCACCACACAATGATTTTCTGCCTTGCATCCACTCTCAAGTTATCTTCCTCACTGAGGCATATGGAACTGGGTGAAAGTGAGTGGTCCCAGCACTCATTCATTTGTCACTTAATAAAACCTGCTGGGGTTGGTGTCTCATCTTAGTTGTTTTCTGTTTAGAAGGTGCCATATTTGGAGCAGTGTTGTCCCCAGCTTTAGGTATCCACATTCAGCCAGGGTAATAGGAAAATTCTTATCTTAACATACTGTTACTTGATTAGCTTTTTTATTTATTTTTAATGCTACTGCTTAAGATTACTGTGTGTGTGTGTGTGTTATTCCAGTATCTGGATTTATATGATTAGCAATTTTGTTTTTCCATATGTTTGTGTGTAAAATTTTCTGAAGCAGTTTTTAGCATTAGAGGTTTAGTTACTTTTTCTTATATGTATGTTTCTTTATATGTAAATGGAGGTACTATGTCTTTAGAAGTTTGGAGAATTAAATGAATTAGTAATTAGACAATAGAGTAACTGTAGTACTTTCTGAATAATTATTAGTTCCTTTTACTACTGTCTTCTATTTTATTTTGTTTTTTTGTTAGGTAATAGAAAGATTTGGCTGTTAATTTAAAATTTAGAGGTGAAAAGAAAAATTAACCCAAGGTGTTAAAAGTTAGTGTGATGTTTACTCTGAGCACTGAATTAGATCAGTAGGCTAGCTTATAGTTTTTTAACTTTAAAAAAAATTTGAGGTGTAATATACATATAGTGAAATGCATAGATCTTACTATGAGTTCTGACAAATGTACCTTGTTACCCACATGCTTATTGAGATAGAGAACAATTCCATCACCCCAGAAAGTTCTGTGTCCCTTCCCATCCCCATCCCCACCCTAGTCACTACTTTGTGCACCAGAGAGTAGTTTTGACTGTTGTAGAACTTTATGTAAGTGAAATCATGCAGTGTGTTCACTTACCAGTCTGCTTCTTTTGACTCAGTATAATGTCTCAGACAGTTGTCTGTATTGTTCCATGTAGTAGTATTGTTTTTATTACTGAGTAATATTTTCCTTTATGGATATACCATAGTATGTTTATCAGCTCTCCTGTTCATGGATATTTGGATTTTATCTGCTTTTTGGCTATTACAAATAAAGCTGCTGTGAGCATTCTTTACATGTCTTTTTGTGAACATATGTTTATCTCCATTTCTCTTACTTAAAATGCTTAGGTATGGAATTGCAAGCTCATAGGGTAGGTATATGCTTACTTAATCTTTGTAAGAAAATGCCACATTGTTTACAAAATGGTTATACTGCTTTCCACATCCAGCAGAGTATGAGAGTTCTGGTTGTTTCCACATACTTTGAGTATCTTTTTTGTTGTTGTTGCTAATCCTCACCTGAGGGTATTTTTTCCATTGATTTTTTTTTTTTTTTTTTAGAGAGCATGGAAGGAAGGGAGAAAGAGAGAGAGACAGACAGACACTGATGTGAGAGAGACACATCTATTGGTTGGCTTCTACACGACCCCGACTGGGGCCGGGGACTGAACCTACAACTCAGGTACGTGCCCTTGACCAGGAATTGAACCCGAGACCCTTTGGTCCTCAGGCCAATGCTCTAACCACTAAGCCACTCTGGCCAGGGCACTTTGAGTATCTTTAACATTATGAATTTTGGGGGAGCTATTATTATTATCGTTATTTTTAAAATGCAAGTTTTTTAGAGAGGCTAATGTGCATCCATATTGGAGAACCACAGGGTAGATGATTTCCTTAGATCTGTATGGTTTTAGTCCTTTTTATACATATCAAAAGTGCTGGTCATATTATTAATATGTTTGCCATTAAACTGCGATGAGTTTTATACAGCTGTTTCTTTTTAAAAATATTGAAATGTTTAATATATATACAAGATTGTTCCATCCATTTTAAACTATAGTAGTTGTATATCCCAGATCTGACCTCCACTTGGGAGTAACCTCTTACTTAAGGGAAAGGAAGCTGTGGATCAGTTTTGGTAAGTGACATCAGTAGACGGATGGTTAGTTGCTCCCCACTCCCGCCAGGCTTATTGTAGAAACCAGCAGGCATTACATTTGTCCCTTTTATTTAATTCTTATTTTTCTGTTTTAATTGTATACCAGTAAGTTAACCAAGTGAGCAAGTCACAAGGATAAAGAAGAGTTCATTATAGGCATGAAAATAAGCCATGAATAATCTAGAATCATTAAGTCTGGTAGCTTTAAAACGACCTTTTTATTGTATGGCTATATTAAACTTCTTTAAGAAACCCTATTTTAAATGATGTGGAAACATAAAGTTTGCTTTTTTATCTCTGAATTCAGATAATGGAATTGAACGAACCACAAAGTTAATGAAGTAGTAATATAAGTATGACTAATGAGGCATGAAATAATTATTTTCTTGCTGTAAGATGGTGTAATATAGTGTTTTTCCTTTTGCTAGAAATTATTGATTGCCTTATAAGTGGGATAACCATATTATTTATTGTCCAACCAGATTCTTTTGAGAATGAAGAGAGAAGCATTATTAAGATGAATACTGGAACAATAGGAATAAACACAATTTTCCTGGACAAATGGGAACTTTTATATGTGTGTGACACAGCCAAATTGTCCCTCCCCCCACAATGTAAACTTTTTAGTAAAACCTGAATTTAATTGGTTTCCTTTTTTCTTTTAATTTGTTATAGGCATTGTTTGTATCACCAAAAGCAAGTTTTGATCATTTTGATATGACTGTGTAGGATTATTTTATTAAATCTCTACTTTTAATTATACTTGCTACAATTTTTTCTAACCATATAGGTCAAAAACATTTGAATGTAGAAAAGTAAATCCTTGATCACATATACAGTAATATCAAGTACATTCAAATTGTACTTTTCCTCTTTATTAGCACTTGAATATTATTATTGTTTTTTTGCCTTCCAGACAAATTATGAAAACAGAATATATAGCCTGAAAGTAGAATGTGGACCTAAATACCCAGAAGCTCCTCCATCAGTTAGATTTGTAACCAAAATTAATATGAATGGAATAAATAATTCCAGTGGAATGGTAAGTTAAAATAGTCATTTTATTCTTATATAACCTATAATATTATAGTCAGGAAAAAGTAAAAAAAAAAAAAAAAAAAAAAAAAAAGTACCTTTGTTTAGATGACAGTCTAAAGAAGTTTGTCTTATGTTGTTTTTCTTTTATAAATCAACCCATTTTTACAACCTTCATGTACCAGCCTATTTAGATGTGATAGCAACATTTCTCTTAGGGTTTTTTTTTTGTTTTTTTTAAATCCTCACCTGAGGACATTTTTGCATTTATTTTCAGATAGAGCAGGAGGGAGAGAGGGAGGAAGAGAGAGAGAGAGAGAAACATCGACGTGAGAGAGAGACACATCGAATGGCTGCCACCCACATGACCCCAACCGGGGCCGGGGACCAACTGTAACTGAGGTACGTGCCCTTAGCGGGAACCGAACCCGGGTCTCTCTGGACCTCGGGCTGACGCTCTAACCGCTGAGCCAAACTGGCCAGGGCTCTCTTAGGGTTTTATTAATTGCTTTAGTAGTCATATTTCAGTAGTCTTATTTGGTGAAAAGATGACCATTATTTTTTTTTAATGTTATGTTTCTTTAGGGTTAAGTTATATTTGGTGAAAGTAAAAGGATGAATATTCATCAAGAGGAGGTTTTTTTCTTTGAGGAACCAAGTATGTCTGTATTGGAACAAGCCGTTGTAGTTGAGCACTGTTGTTTATTTAAAGCAAATAAACCAAAACGACACAACTCTACCTGATTCTCACAAGAAAGTGGAAATAGCTGAATTTCCAATATAAGTAGATTGTTAGGTTCAGACTTTAAAGTTTAGGCTCTTGAGGTGCCATGTTGAGATCACACTTATATGCAAAATACATGTTAGGAATCATAATAACATAAAAATAAAATGAACTTCATCCATCTTAGGAAATAGAATGTTATCAATATTCTTAACTTCTGTGTGCTCCTCCTCATCCCATCCCTGTGTTCGCTTTCTCCACCAATGGTAATTAACATCTTGACATTTTTCTTTTATAGTTACTTATTTTTCTTTATAGTTTTACCGAATGTATCACATATGTACATCTATTCTTCTTCCCATTTTCCTTCCTTCCTTCCTTCCTTCCTTCCTTCCTTCCTTCCTTCCTTCCTTCCTTCCTTCATCTATCTATCTATCTATCTATCTATCTATCTATCTATCTATCTATCTATCTATCTATCTATCATCTATCTATCTACCTCTATCTACAATCTATGTCTATGTCTTTTAATTATAGCCATCTTACTGAGTGTATAGTACTGTTTAAGTATGGTTTTGATTTGTAATGACTTGATTAGGCTGTTGATGTGGAGCACATTTTCATAAGCTTATTGGCCATTTGTGTATCTTCTTTGGAGAATGTCTATTCAGATTCTTTGTTTTTATAAAGCAGTTTAAAATAACAAGGATTTATTGTCTCACAGTTTCTGTGGGCCAGGAATGCAACTTTGTTGGGTCCTATGGCTTAGGATCTCTCACAAGGCTACAGTCAAGATGTCAGCCTGTGCTGTGGTCTCATCTGAATGCCTGACTAAAGAATGTTCCAATTCGAACCTTAATCTTTTGGTTGTTGGCAGATTCAGTTCTTTGTGGGTTTTTGGACTGAGGGTCTCAGTCTCATGCACACTGTTGCCCAGAGATCACTCTTGGTTCCTTGCCATATAAGCCTCACTTAGGGGCAGTTCACAACATGGCAGCTGACTTCCATCTGTGAAGCAAGGAGTAGAAGCAGGAAAGAGTAAGATAGAAGCCAGAATATTTTTGTAACTTAATATCGGAAATGATATCCCGATAGTTTGTTCATTAGAAGCAAGTCACTAGGTCTAGCCCTTACTCAAAAGAGGGATTCCATAGGGCATGAATATCAGGAGTTGAAGATCTTTGGGTGCCATTTTAAAAGCTGCTGTCTTAGTTTGGGCTGCTATAACAAAAATACCATAGAATAGGTGGTTTAAACAACAGAAATTTATTCTCATAGTCCTGGAGGCTGGGGGTTCAAGATAAGGGTGCTAGCATGGTTGGATTTTGGTGAGAATTCTCATCCTTGATTGTAGAAGACCGACTTGTCCTCACATGGAGGTGAGAGCTAGCTCTCTAGTTTCTCTCTTCTTAACAGGAGTCGAATACTGTCATGAGGGCTCTACCTTTATGACATCATCTAAACCTAATTATTTCCTAAACACCTCAGCTCCTGATATCCTTGTGGGGGTTAGGGTTTTAACAAATGAATTTTGAAGGGAACACAAACACGCAGTTCATAAAAACTGCCTACATTTTAATTGAGATATTTGACCTTTTATTATTGAGCTGTAAGAGTTCTTTTTTCTTTTTTGGTTAATCCATACCCGAGGATATATTTTTTTCTATTGATATTTAGAGAGAGTGGAAGGGAGAAAAGAAAGAGAAAAAGAGAAATACTGATGCGAGACACATCCATTGGTTGCCTCCCGCATGTGCCCTGACCAGGCTGAACCTGCAACCCATGTATGTGCCCTTGACCCAAATTGAACCTGCGACCCTTTGGTGTACGGACTGTCGCTCTAACCACGGAGCCACAGTGGCCAGGGCTAATATATACTGAACGAGAGCCGCTGATCAAATATATGATTTGCAAGTATTTTTCCCACTTCATGGGTTGTCTGTTTGCTTTCTTGATGGCATCGTTTGCAACACAAACATTTTACATTTTGATGTAGCCATTTTATCTTTTTTTTTGTTTGTCAAATGTACTTTGTGTTATAACAAAAAAAAATTACAAAATCCAGTGTCAGAAAGATTTACTCCTGTTTTCTTCTAAGAGTTTTATAGCTTTGGCTCTTAATTTAGTTTTGTGATTAATTTTTAGTTAATTTTTGTGATGGTGAGAGTTAAGGGTCCAACTTCATTCCTGGGCATGTGGATATCCATTTGTTCCAACACTACTAATTGAAGTGACTAGATTTTCCTTATTGTGTATTCTTGTCAAAGATCAGTTCACTGTGTAATATGATGCATGGATTTATTTTTGGGCTATCAATTATATTCCATTTATAGGTATGTCCATATTTATGTAAGCACTACCTTCTTGATTACTGTAGCTTTGTAGTAACTTTTGAAATTGGAAGAACTTGGTTCTTTTTCACATTGTTTTGACTATTCTGGGTTCCTTGCATTTTCATATGAATTAAGGATCAGCTTGTCCACTCCTGCCAAAAAAAAGGCAAGTGAAATTTTGATAGGGATTGTATTGCGTCTGTAGATCAATTTGAGGAATATTGTTATCTTAATCAATATTAAGTCTTCTGATCCATGTGTATGGTATCTTTCCATATATTTGGGTCTTAAATTTCTGTCAAAAGTTTTTTTTGTTTTGTTTTGTTTTTATCCTCACTCGAGGACATTTTTGCATTTATCTTCAGATAGAGCGGGGGAGTGGGGAGAGGGGGGAAGAGAGAGAGAAAGAGAAACATCGATGTGAGAGAGACACTTCGACTGGCTGCCACCCACACGACCCCAACTGGGGCCGGGGACAAACTGCAACCCAAGTACATGCCCTTAGCAGGAACCGAACCTGGGACTCTCTGGTCTGCTGGCTGATGCTCTAACTGCTGAGCCAAACTGGCCAGGACTGTCAAAACTTTTTAAAATTGAATTTATTGGGGTGACATACATTGGTTCACAAAACCATACAGGTTTCACGTGTACAACTGAATAAAATAAAACATCATCTGTACACTGCATCGTTCGCCCATCGCCCCAAGCAGTCTCTTTTCGTCCTCATTTCCCCCGCTTCCCCTCCGGCTATTACCAAACTATTTATTGTCTGTGTCTATGTGTTATGTATATATGTTTTCTGGCTAATCCTTCACCTTCTTTCATTTAGTCCCCCAACCCTTCTCCCCTCTCACAGCTGTCAGTCTGTTCCATGTAGCCATGCCTCTGTTTCTATTTTGTTTATCAGTTTATTTCGTTCTACATTCCACATATAAGTGATAGCATATGGTATTGGTCTTTCTGTCAACAATTTTTTATAGTTTTTAGTGCACAGGTCTCACACTTGTTAAATTTATACCTGTGTATTTTATTCTCATATCCCTACTGTAATTGGTATTATTTTCTTATTTTGATTTGTTCTTTGCAGGTATACAGACATACAAGTAGTTTTTGTATGTTGATCCCGTATCCTGCAGCCTCACTATACTTGTTTATTAGTTCTAATAGTGTTTTTAATGCATTCTTTAGGATTTTCTGTGTAGAAGATCATGTCAACTGCAAATAGAGATAGTTTTACTTCTTTCTTTTTATCTGCCTTTTATTTAATTTTCTTGCCTGATTTCCTATTTAGAACCTCCGATACAGTCTTGAATAGCAGTGATGAGACTGGAAATCCTTGTCTTGTTCCTGATATCAGGAGGAAAGTATTTAGTCTTTCACCATAAAGTATGATGCTAGCTGTGTATTTTTTTTCTATTTTTCTAATTATGTAATTTTTATTTATTTTTTAAATGTATTTTTGTTATAGATGTTTCTCCTTTTTCCCCCTAGACATCCTCCTCCCGATCCCGCCCCTCCCCCCCAATGTCTATGTCTTATGCATACGTGCATATAAGTTCTTTGGTTTATCTCATCCCTCCCCCTCGCTAGCTATGTATTTTTTATGATGCCCTTTACTAGGTTGAGTCAGTTCCCTTCTGTTCTTAGTTTGAGTTTTTTTATCATGAAAGGTTATTGGATTCTGTCAAGAGATAATCATGTTTTTTGCTTTGTATTTTGATATGGCATATTACATTGATTGACTTTAAAATATTGAACTGACCTTGTATTTCTGGGATGAATCCCACTTGGTTGTGGTATATAATCTTTTTTTGTATGTTGCTGAAGGTCAGCCATAGGTGAGAGTTTATGGCCTTCTCAGGTCTTTCATGAGCCTATGCACAGCCCTATACATGTGTAGTCTTTTATTTATTTATTTATTTGTTAATCCTCACCTGAGGATATTTTTCCATTGATTTTTAGATAGATTGGAAGGGGGTAGCGGGGGAGAGAGAAACATCAATGTGAGAGAGACACATCAATGGGTTGCCTCCTGCTCAACCCCGACCTGGGTTAGGAATTGAACCTGCAACCCAGGTATGTGCCCTTGACTGGGAATCCAACCTGTGACCCTTCGTCCTTGGGCCAATGCTCTAACCACTGAGAAAAACTGTCCAGGGCTACGTGTGTAGTCTTTTAGATTTATAGGCATATGTTAGAACTTTTCAAAGTCCCTATGAGTATCTGTAGATATATTTTGGTCACCTTCCTGTTTGCCCTGTTATTGGCTCCCCAGGCAATAGAGATGTTAAACAATTGACACTGCTTTCAATGCCAGAGGTAGGAGTGGTGGTGGGTGGGTGGCAGAATAGGCAGTACCCAGTGGGTGAATTCTGAGGTCAAATAAAGAAAGCCCTGTGAATGGCATTTTCCAGGGGGAGCTGTCAAGTGATGGCAGTTACCTGGGAATGAGGCTTTGAAGGAGCTCCAGTCCCATTCTGTCAGTCTTCCATTGTGGAAGATTACTTTAGTATGGTGCGTGGAGCACATTGGAAAAAAAAAAATCAGTTCTTTCCTAAATCCCAGTGGATCTAATTGCCTAGATTTTTGATAGTGGCGTTGGAAATGGAGAGGAAACTTCCAACCTTATTTCATCAAGGAGGAGTTGGTAAATATATTCACAGTGTTGCTATGTAATATAACATTTTATTTTTTTTTTATTTCTGGTGACCAAAGTTCACTACATATTTATTAGTAAAATATAGAAAGGTACACACATACACAAGATACATTTTTTTGAAACACCTGTTAAGGAATATTTTCCCTAAATATTATATGAAAATAATGTTAACTTTTGTGAAAATAGAGCCAGGCTATGAATTTTTAAAAGGACTTACTAAAATGTTTAATAAATTGATGTCATAGTACTTTAAACTTGGTAATTAATTTTATTCTATTTCCCTCTTTTCAGGTAGATGCACGGAGCATACCAGTATTAGCAAAATGGCAAAATTCATATAGCATTAAAGTTGTACTTCAAGAACTAAGACGTCTAATGATGTCCAAAGAAAATATGAAGCTTCCACAGCCACCAGAAGGACAAACATACAACAATTAATTTTAGTGGATTTCAAACTTGTCTTAAATCAACAATCTTCTACTCATGTTAATGTCTTGATTAAATATCACAATGCAAAATAACCACACATTAAGTAAAAGAATGCCAGCTGGTAAACATGACCTGGACATTTGTAAGAATATATTTAATATATGTACACACATTTTGTTTTCAGGTAACAGGAGAAAAAATGCAGCACAGTTTTTTTAAGGCACTGTCATTTAAACATAAACCTGGAGTACTCAAAATAGAATTCAGGTTTACAGATGAAGTATGGTGAGAAGTGTCAGATAGCTGTGGAAACACATGTGTTTCTAAAAAGTAAAAATCTCAAGAAGGAAAAGGGAAATGGCATGGTTTATCCATCTTGTTTAGTGAAAGAACTTCAATTTAAATTGTTTAAAGTAGCAGATACAATGAATATTGTCACAATTTGCTTTAATTTTTGAAGTGGTGTGGGTGCTGATTACCAATAGTATCAAAAATATGTTCAGGATTGTTTTGATATCTGTATTTGTAATAAATGTCATGGGGAAGGTCAATGAATTTTTGTTAAAAGCTCTTTCTGTGTGTTACATGTAACAGACATGGTAAATATTTGTTTACAGTCTTTGTTTGACAAACCATGCATCTAAGTTTAAGTGAAATCAGCAAAAAGGAAATAGGTGAATGGGTATGTGATTTTTGAGATTAAGGTTAGTCTTAAAATGTAAATAAAATGTGGATCGTGTCCTCAGAAACTGTGCCATTTCTATTATATTTATGTGGTATATGTAAAGTACCTTGCCAAGGTAGCAAAAATTGGAATTGTTGTAGCTTTTCATTCATACATACTTTTTATTGCTTATCCTATTTTGTATACTTCTTGTGAATTGGAATTTGCAGAGTATTTTAGAGAACAAATTACTTTATTAATTTCTTCTTTGATTTCACCAGAAATATATTAAAAAGATGTTTGAATTCTAGCAATTTTTATAGAATTATAGATTGTAAATTATCCAAATATACATTCTATTTTTTCTTCATAACATCTTTTTTCTTCCTTTTTTTTTTATTTTGGTGATATTTTTTCTCCCACTGCTTTTAATACTAACTGGGATTAATTTTATCCATTCCACTTGTCTTTCACTCTGGCATCTGTGTAATTCTGAACTGATGTTCTGCTTTTACCAAAGTGATGAGAGGTTTCAAGTTACTGTTTTTCATTTCAAAGCACTAGGTATACTACTTGGTTGAAAATACTCTTTTCTTATGGAATTCACTGCACAAAATAGGAATGGTGGTCAGGTAACAAGGACACATTTCTTAAAACATGCTCTGACATGTTTTTATTGGGTTCATTCATATCTAAAGCTTCGAGCTACCTTTTCTTGGTCATTAATATATTAGTCAGTGATAGTTTGTCTAAACTTTTAATTTCAACATGACTATTCTATTTTAATTATTAAAGATGTTTAAAATGACACAGAGAATATATAGATACAAATTAGTACATGTGTAATTTATTAAAATAGGTTTAAAATGAACTATTACCTTGGAATACATTCTTAAAACTTTTAAATTGTTAAGGGAGATTAAATTGAATTACACAGATGTCTGATGGTTACTGATGGTCTAAAGCAATCTCTTTAATAACTTCTACTTCAAAAATGTGTCTTGTCATACATGGGTGCTAGTAACCATTTGAATGTGTTAAATTATTCATATGTTGGTAAGCTGAGAATCTGGGTACCTTGATCTCTCTTGTCCTCATTCCTTTTCCTACATCCACTATTGTGAAGGTTTGTTTTTTCCCCCTCAAGTATGTGTTGTTTGAGTTGGCCCTGTAATGTTTATTTCTCCTCTTTTGTTTATGGGACTATGGATCTCTGCTGAAATCTGCATGCCAGTTAGCTAATTTCCAAAGCAAGATCCATTTTGCATGTCACAATCAAGATGTACATGGCAATCTGAGACACACTGGTTGATTATAGGAGTTAATACAGAACCACTCTTAATTGTAGTAACATTTCTAACACAGCAGTTTTGAAGCTATTTTTCCTTTGTCTGTTTTGTAACGTGGCTAAGGTTGTAGGAGTGTATGGTATTAAATGAACTGTAAAATTACCTTTGAAATTTGTTTAAAAAGGTAGCAAGTGAGACCCTAGGGGATGATATTATATTAATAAAGATTACAAAAATAAAATATTTGTCCTGTTAGGTCAGTGTTACGCTTTAATTACTTTCTAATTTTCAGAATTATTTTGGTATATTAAAGTAATGACATTTGTTATGGAGTTTTTAGAATTTTGGAACATAAACATTTGTAAGGATAGTCAATGGTATTTAAGTCTTTTATGTGTAAAATACCAAAATTTATAATTTTAAATTATCCTTTTAAAAGAATTTATCATACTTCAGCCCATCTGGTATGGTTCTGTGGATTGAGCATCATCCCATGGACTGAGAGGTCCTGGTTCGATTCCTGATTAGGGCACATGCCTAGGTTGCGGGCTCGATCCCCTATAGGGGGCGTGCAGGAGGCAGCCGATTGATGTTTCTCTCTCACATCAATGTTTATCTCTATCTCCCCCTCCCTTTCTCTCTAAAAAATCAATAAAAACATATTAAAAAGAATTGATCATACTTCAGATTTGGGTAAATAATTGGAGAGTTAATTAGTTTAAATACCATATAATTTAGTCTGGATTGCTTAATACCCATTTATTGATCTAAGTATTTCCCACTAAATATATATTGTTATTAATAAATACATATGAAATTCATATTTTTTGAAAATTTAGAGCTCACAGCTGGAAAATATTAATATATTTTTCAAAGACTTTGGTCAAAACTATGTTAACTTAAAAAAAATTATTTACTTCAGAGAGAGAGAGAGAAAGAAACATCGATTTGTTCCATTTATTTATGCATTCATTGGTTGATTCTTGTATGTGCCCTGATCGAGGATTGAGCCTGCAACGCTGGTGTATCTGGATGCCGCTCTAAACAACTGAGCTACCCGGCCAGGGCAAAACTATGTTAACTCTCAGTGAGCACATGGCTGTGTTCTTACATATTTTATTTTTATTTTTATTTTTTTTAATCCTCACCCGAGGATGTTTTTTGCATTTATCTTCAGATAGAGCAAGGAGAGAGGGGGAAGAGAGAGAAACATCGATGTGAGAGAGACACATCGACTGGCTGCCACCCACACAACCCCAGCCGGGCCGGGGACAAACTGCACCCGAGATATGTGCCCTCTGCGGGAACCAAACCTGGGACTCTGGTCCGCAGGCCGACGCTCTAACCGCTGAGCCAAACTGGCCAGGGCTCTTACATACATTTTAAAGACTGTAAGATACTAATGATAAATTGTTGTATCATGAATTACTAGATTTCGGGAGGCATTTAAGGAATTTTTTTTCCAGATTTTATAAGTATATTTTTTAAACATATATGTGTAGAATCATTGTATCATTTACTGCTGGTAAGATCTAACAGTCATTGGTTTTACTTTTTTGATAAGTGTCAATATAATTTTCGAGTACCAATTTGATTGACTTTTAGTTATTTTCACAAAAGGATTCCAACTCTCAAGATTTTAGAAAGTGTGTATATTTTGTTTATAAAATAGAAACATTATAAAAAGGAATGGGTGCACTATATTATGGAATTGATTATAGCATTATCAGTAAATTCCCACCCAATGTTGTGTTTACTAAAAGCAGGAAATGCATGGGAATAGAATATCTTTTATGCTAAAATTAATATGCCTTACAGAAGTTAAGAGTAGATGGAAATCTTATAGTTCATAGTGAAAATGTTGGCTATTTAAATAGTATTGTGGAACATTGAAAGTAAAACACCATCAGCCTTTTCTGAAGAGAAAATTAATGAAGGTATTTGATGATATCAAAAATAAATGACAAGTCAAAACCATCATTTTGTCAATAAGGGAGCTTGGGGAACTCATGGAGTGAGTACATGATAAAAAACATAATTGGATATGAAAAGGTTGCCATAGTATTTTAATCCTTAATAGGGTATTCTCACCCAGAAAAATTCTGAAGGATTTGCTCCATTTCATTTTCACATGTAGTCCATAAGATCAGTTCAAAAAATTTTCTTTGGCAAGTTCACTTATGAAATTAATAATAAAAGCCAGATCGATTTCATTTTCTTAATTTAGAAAGATTCCAGGAATTATCCTTTCTCAAATGAATAACTGACCAAATAGCATGTAAGGATTGTGCAGTGATCCATTTGCTGCCAAATGTAGATTTATTATGTGAATTCTTGTATGTTGTCCTTATTCAATGAGCAACCAGTTTAAATTTATCTAGAAATTTTGATAGCTGAAAGATTACACAAAAGTAAATATTCTATCTCCAAAGGAGGACTAATAGTTGGCACTAAGAAACCCAAACTGAGAAACCTGTGGTCAGTAAAAAAGCAAACAAGTGAACTGATTGAGAGTAAAAACTTTCAGTTACTTGTTCAGTGAGTAATTTTAAAAATATTCAAAGACTGTAGGGAAGCACTGTTAACAATTGAGTGTATATTCTTCATCTAATATTACAGCTTTTAAAAAAAAATCGGGCATTAACAATGGATAATTTACAAAGTGATCTGGAAAATTTACACATGATGTCAGATTTAACAGGACATCCTCATAATAAAATGTAATAAAATTTGTTACAATACTTAACGTCATTTTTTAGGGTGAAAAGTCTCATCCTTTTACACTCAACAAGCATGGTAGTTATAAATGCTCCATTAAACGGGTGGGATTTTATAGTTTATCAGCCCTTAATTTGAGGAAGAAAAGTAGATTTTCTTCACAGTTAACTGGCAAAAGAGAAATGTATTATTTTACCCCTTCTCAAGCCATGTTGACCAAATAAGTAATGATGGTCAGATGTCCAGATTATATCCATTATCATAAATTATCTTTGTATTGCTATAGTTTAAAAAAAAAATCTGGATAATTGTAATGGCTTTACAGACACATTTACAGTGGGTAATAGACTTTTTCTTCTATTATCTTTATATTCAAGTGAAAATATTGAATTCACAAGAAAAAAAAATCTAATTGCCTGAGTTTCATAATCTTCGGTAATGTATGTATTTCTTTGAAGAAGAAAATTCTTGTGGATTCAATATTGTTTGAATTATTTGTGTTAAAACGTTTAATGCATAAAACTGTATTAATGCAAATGTGTGAACATGCTTTTAACCCTTAAAAAATAGATTACACACTACGTAGTAATTAAAATGTAAAGTAATTTAATATTGAGGACTTTTATTGAGTTAGTTTCTCTTGAAATGTAAATATGGTGTTGCCTCTTCTTGGCTTTTTTTTTTTTTTTTTTTTGCTGTTTCTATGTGCTTGTGCTGCTGGACCTAAAGTTTTCTTGTCTTGTTTCTCTTGCTGGACTGCTATGACAACATTCTTTTTATGTTATCTAATCTTTATTTGGTATAAATACAATTAAGTTATAGGTTCACCTCTGTTCTTTTTTATTAGCTAGAGACAGTATCTGCAGAGAACTAAAACTCTTGAGTCTTGTGATTGCACTTTGAGACCACAGTTGTCTTAAACCCTTCATTAGGAAGAATTGCAGTGATACTCATTTTGCTGTGATTGTGGCCCTTTATAGAAATAAAAATTATCTATGGGGGTGGTAGATAACTTGATATATTAATAACATTATTTTAAACTAGGGTAACACATTTTAATCAAATGGTGTGATTCCCCAAGCTCAGTAGTAGTAGTAAGCGGTGCCATTTATTGGTTTAGAAAGTAAACTGCAGTCAAAAGTTTTTATGTGACTACTGTGCCATCATTTTCTGGTGAGACTCCCTTAGTTGTAATCTCTCCTCTCTCAGCTTGTGGTCACCTCTGTTTTTGTGACCAATGCTATTCTGTTATTGTTGAGTGGACCCTTCCTTTCAACTCCCTTAAGCTCCTTGAGTTTTCCCTGTTATCCTGGGTGTGATCCCTTTCATCTCCTTTGACATCAGTCACTAACCAAGAATTTGAAGGATAGTCTTGAGAGATTGCTTTACTAGCTTGAACTATTTGCTGTGCTCTGACTCCTTTCTACCCCTGTGCCCTCTGTTTACTACCTCTGTTAATGTTTATTCCTGTTCCCTTCATTAAGCTGTGTACTCTCCTAACTTTTTTTATTACTCTTATTTGCAGATCTTTTTTTCAACCTATCACTGTTGCTCTACTTGACAACAGTGTCCTCATGTGTTGATGTTGTTGGCTGTAGTTGCTCCTGAGAGTTGATGTGCAAGCATCTAACTATGGTGGTAGTGACCGCCACAGTAATAAAGTTGTAAAATTATTTATATATTTATTTTTAAAAATTAATTACATTCTTTGAACTAAAACAAACAAACAAAACACATCACCAAAGTACATTTTTTGAAACTAAAACCAGAAATTGAATGGTTTCTTATTTGAGATGATTAAAAATTCCACTTTTTGAAAACAGTGTAATAGACTACAAAGAAATGTTAAAATCATTTATTTGAATTAGAAATTATTGAAATCATGACTTGCAGAAATTGAGTAACTTTTTATGACATGACAATTTTATTTACCAAACAGGTTGGGGTACTTGTTTTGAAGCCACCCCTGTGTTAATGCTTATGAAATGTTACTTATTTAATGTATGAATATAGATGATAATACTGAGGTTACAGATAAATATGAATTATGGTCAACTTTTGGTGAGTGGCTGATCCAGCCTGTGAGTGCTTCACCTGGGTACTTCTTAATGATAGAGCTTAAGTGCCCATTAGCAGTAAGGTTCTAGGTTGAACTGGATAGTAATATTGATAAATGAAGAGCAGAAGAGGGAAAACTGGGCAAACACCATTTTGTCCTATGCCCTATGAATCTGGACCAGTTGGCCCTTGTATTCAGTTTCCAATGTAAAGGCCATGTTTACCCCACAAAAATTGTGGTTCCATGAAATAATGTGAATGGTTTTAATCACAGTCTGATACAGAATGATTGATCAATAAATAGCATTTTAAAATATTAATCTAAGAATATTCAGTCTTAATTATGTTAAAATAATTGGGCAAGGTAGTAACATCCAAATATTGATGTCATTTTTATATACCAATAATGAATTCTTAGAAAGAGAAACTAAAAATACCATTTACCATTGCAATAAAAATAAGATGCCTAGGAATAAACAGTTAAGGAAGTAAAAGACTGGGAAAACTACAGGATACTGAAAAAAGAAATAGAGAAAGATACAAACAAGGGGAAGAATATATCATGTTCATGGATTGGAAGAATTAACATCATTAAAATGTCCATACTACCCAAAGCAATCTATAGATAGATTCAATGCAATTCCTATTAAAATACTAATGGCATATTTCACAGAACTAGAACAAATATTCCAAAAATTTATATGGAATAAACAAAAAAAACACACACGCAAACAAACAAACAAAAACTTTCAAATAGCCACAGCAATCTTGAGAAAGAACAAAGTTGGAGGGATCACAATACCAGATACCAGGTTATACTACAAAGCCATTGTGATAAAAACAACTGGTACTGGCACAAGAGTAGGCATATAGATCAATGGAACAGAAGAGAGACCTCAGAAATTGACCCATGCCATTATGGTCAATTAATATTTGATGAGGCAAGAGCATACAATGGAGTAAAGACAGTTTCTTCAATAAATGGTATTGGGAAAATTGGACAGATTCATGCAAATAAATTAAACTAGACCACCAACTTATATCATACACAAGGATAAACTCAAAATGGATAAGAGACTTAAATATAAGTCACAAAACCATAACGTTCATAGAAGGAAACATAGGCAGTAAAATCTCAGATATCTCACGTAGCAGAGTTTTTGCCGATACATCACCTAGGGCAAGAGAAACAAAGGAAAAAATAAACTAATGGGACTACATCAAACTAACAAGCTTCTGCACAGCAAAAGAAATCATACTCAAAAAATGCAAAGGAAACCCACTGTATGGGAGAACATACTTGCCAAGGATATATTTGATAAGGGGTTAATTTCCAAAATACACAAAGAGCTCATACACCTAAATAAAAGGAAGACAAACAGTCCAATTAAAAATGGGCAAAGGACCTGAAAAGACACTTCTCCAAAGAGGACCTACAGATGGCCAATAAGCATATGAAAAAATGTTCAACATCGCTAATCATTAGAGAGATGCAAATTAAAATCACAATGAGGTATCACCTCACACTTGTCAGAATGGCTACCATCCACAAATCAACAGTTAAGTGCTGGTGAGGGTGTGGAGAAAAGGGAACCCTAGTACACTGCTGGTAGGAATGCAGACTGGTGCAGCCACAATAGAAAACTGTATGGAGTTTCCTCAAAATATTAAAAATGGAACTGTTGCCCTGGCCGGTTTGGCTCAGCGGTTAGAGCGTCAGCCTGCGGTCCAGAGAGACCCGGGTTCGGTTCCCACTAAGGGCACATACCTCGGTTGCAGTTTGTCTCCGGCCCTGGTTGGGTCGTGCGGGAGGCAGCCACTTGATGTGTCCCTTTCACGTCGATGTTTCTCTCTCTCTCTCCCTCTCTCTCCCTCCCACTCTATCTGAACAAAAAATGGAAAAGTGTCCTCGAGTGAGGATAAAAAAAAAAAAAAAGGAACTGTTATTTGATCCAATGATCCCACTTTTAGGAATATATTCTAAGAATCCTGAAACACCGAACAGATTATATGCCCCCGTATGTTCATGTCAGTGCTATTTACAATAGCTAAGATCTGGAAATAGCCCAAGTGTCCATCAGTAGATTGAGTGAATTAAAAAGTTGTTATAAATTTACACAATGGAATACTACACAGCTGTAAAAAGGAAGGATCTCTTGCCCTTGAGATAGCATGAATGGACCTGGAGATTATTATGCTAAGCAAAATAAACCAGTTCAGGGAAAGACACATATCACATGATCTCACTTATATGTGGAATCTTAAGAACAAAACAAACTGACGAACAAAATAGGACCACAGATGTGGAAGCAGAGAATAGACAGATCTCAGAGGGAAGGTGGGAAGGAAGTGGGAAGATAATAACTGAAGAACTTTTATACATATATGCATAGCCCATGGACACAGATAACAGACAGATGATGGACTGGGGTAGGGTGGGAGATGGGTGGAAGGGGGCAAAGGGAGAAAATGGGGGACATCTATAATACCCTCAACGATAAAAAAAAAATACATTGTCTGCTGCACTCCTGTGTAAAGTATGGGCTGATTTTTAAAAAAATTTATGAACCATTAGAAAGTTATTTTATTTTATAAATTACAGTTGACATTCAATACTACTTTATATTAGTTTCAAGTGTACAGTCTAGTGGTCAGACAATTAGAAAACTTACAAAATGATTTATCTGATAAGTCTAGTACCCTATGGCACCATGCATAGTTATTACAATATTATTGGGTATATTCCCTATGCTGTACTTTACATCCCCATGACTATTCTGTAACAACCAGCTTGTACTTCATCATGTAGACCTTTGTTCCAGATCATGTACGCAGCAAGAGTTAGGACACACAATAGGAGTTGGCAACACCGTCCCTGCCCTCAGCATGCTTCTAATATCACTGTAGTGAAATCTCTGGCAGTGTTAGCATATTAAAAACAAATGAAACAACAAGAGGTTAGTCTTTCAAAATGTCAAGGAAAAGTTGGAGGGGAAAGTCGACTTGCTAAAATGAAGATTCATTGCAAGATCGGGAAGCAGAAATCTCATGCCTTCTATTTTCATCCTCCTGGGTGCTTCTCTGTCAGAACAGGCCAGATTCACTTTCCTGATTCTTCAAATGGCGCTGCCATGAATACACATCGCATCAGAGAAAAGCTGTGATCATTACACATTTTACTTTCTTAGATCAATATCCATGAGAACATATACAATGTTAATGCCTACAATCGCGGAGTATACACATAGAGTGTTCTTTTGGTATCATTAAAAGACACCTGAGGGGGTTCAAAGAGGACATAAAAAGCAGCTTTTAACATAAGGTGATAGAAGTGAACTGCAACCCTGCAAATCAACATTCCGTGGGCATCTCTGCGTGATCATCTCCCCTGGACAGAGTTGGGTCTGGCCATAGGCCTTTTTTCTCAGCTCTAATCCATGAAGTAACACTTTAAAAAGTCATTTCCAAGTTATAATGCTGTAATATTTTCACAGCCCATTGCATTCAAAATAGCTTTCTAATTTTTCAAATTGCTAACACTTCTTCTTTCTGTGAATTTGGCCTTGGAATACGAAATTGGGCACACACATCACTCCACATGTTGCCAGCACCGCCCTCTGCAGACAAGCTCATCTGAGGTCTTCCCAAGCCAGCCGGACATAATGAGGACATGAGAAATTCCTTTTTCTGCATTCTTCCTTTTTGTTTTTTTCAGACTTCCACCTCATAGCCATCATACACAAAACCTTATTTAATCCAGTGTCTCAGTCAGCGCTGTCTGCCATAACAATATGAGTGGCTTAAACAATACTTATTTGGGCTGATTTTTTGAAGAGGTTACTTAATAAATAGTTCATTAAGTCACTAGTGCATTCTGAATGAAGTTAATTTCTGCTCATGGTTGAAGACAGACAGATGGGCTTCTGACTGTTATTGAATCCTGGCATGCCTGGCACCCCTGTCAATGCCCAGAGGATTCTGTCCCTTTCATCCCACCTGAGTGCAGTGTCTCTCAGTGGATCTGCCTCTAGGTGGGTGCAATTGTTTTGGCACCATCAGCAGGTATTTGGGATAAAAATCATTGGAAAGAGATGACTTATTTGTCATGCAAGAGAAGCTTGCAAAATTTAGGCTGAAAAGCCTACACTATTCTTACCACATTCCAATAGAAATTTTTATATATGCAACCTACATAAAGTAAATGTATATGCTAAGAAACTAATTAGGAAAGGAAGAGCACATTTTAAGCTTGCCTCTGCCACAGTTCATTCTCACTTTTGAATGTAATCACATTGAAGTCAGCTGAGGAACACCCTGTTCCCCAAACCCCCCAAATCTATAGTCTCAGCTTTTAGTAAATGTGGATGTGTGGTGCATCCAGGCAAATATCAAGAGTGGGGCTTTTGTTTTACTCATTCTTGCCTTCCAACAGTTGTATGTAACCTAGCTCCTGGACAGGTTAGAATCTCAGTAAGTGTTTATTCAATCAGTTTTTATATAGTCACAGTTAAATGTGGATCAAATTAAGATTTGCCAATTTCCCTGCCATGTGTTAAACGACTTGCTTTTAATCCTGGCTTCATCAATAACAGTTGTGTGCTTTTGGTCCATTAGTTTCATTTGGTTAGTTACATTAATTCAACAAAACTGTATTAGGTTCCTGCAGTCCACCAGACGTATACAGTGGTGTCACATGCCTCTTCTCATGGGTGACAATCTAGTGGGGTTTAGTAATAGGAAAATAGGCAATTTGTCTAGCGACAAAAGCCAGGAGAGGTGAAGCATTGGTATTTGGGGAGCATTCAGAACGTGCACCTACCCTATTGGGGCTAAATTTCTAAGGTTCTTGAACAGTTACAAGTGTTATAATTGATATCATATCTTTTATTTATTTATTTATTTTAAATTTAATTAAATTTTTTGGTCTAATGTTTTTATTTAAACATATCTTTATTGTTGAATTATAGATGTCCCTCATTTTTCCCCTATTTACCCTGTCCTCCTCGCTTCCACCCCCTTCCCTGCCTTCCCCACACTGTTGTCTGTGTCCCTTGGTTATGCATATATACACATAAGTTCTTTGGTTTATCTCTTCCTGCCCCCCTTCCTGTTGAGGTTTGTCAGTCTAACAACCAATTTGTACTTCTTAATCCCTCCACCTTTTTCACCCATACCCCCAACCTCCCTCCCATGTGATACTCAACAAAAAGTTCTCTGTGTCTATGAGTCTGTTTCTGTTCTGCTTGTTCATTTTGTTTGTAGATTCAGTTGTTGATAGATATGTGTTTATTTCCATTTTATTGTTCATATTTTTGATCTTCTTTTTCTTCAAGAAGACCCTTCAACATTTCATGTAATACTGGTTTGGTGGTCATGAACTCCTTCAGCTTTTTCTTGTCTGGGAAACTATATGTCCATCAATTCTAAATGACAGCTTAGCAGCATCTTGGTTGTAGGTTCTTACTTTTCATCACTCTGAGTATCTCTTGCCACTTCTTTCTGGCCTGCAAAGTTTCTTTTGAGAAATCAGCTGACAGTCTTATGGGAGCTGACAGTCTTGTATGTAACTAACTGCTTTTCTCTTGCTGCTTTTAAGATTCTCTGTCTTGAACCTTTTGCATTTTGATGAAGATGTGTCTTGGTGTGGGCCTCTTGGGGTTCATCTTGTTTGGGACTTTCTGTGCTTCCTGGACTTGTATGTCTGTTTCCTTATCCAAGTTAAGGAAGTTTTCTGTCATTATTTTTTCAAATAGGTTTTCAATTTCTTGCTCTCTCTCTCTCTTCTTCTGGCACTCACATGATGCAAATGTTGGTATGCTTGAAGTTGTCCCAGAGGCTCCTTATACTCTCACTTTTTGGATTCTTTTTTCTTTTTGCTGTTCTGATTGGGTGTTTTTTGCTTCCTTATATTCCAAATCGATGGTTTGCTTCTTGGCTTTACCTACTCTACTATTGATTCCTTGTAAATTATTCTTTATTTCAGTTAGTGCCTCCTTCATTTCTGACTGGTCCTTTTTTATGCTCTTGAGGCCCTTACTTAGTTCATCCTTATAACCAGTGTTTAGAACTCTGCATCTGTTAGATTGCTTACCTCCATTTCATTTAGTTCTTTTCCTGGAGTTTTGTTCTGTTTTTTTTTTTTTTCTGTTTATTTGTTTTATTTTATTATTTTTATTTTGGGGCATGTTTCTTTGTCTCCTCATTTTGGCTGCCTCCCAGTTTTTGTTTCTGTGTATTAGGTAGAGTTGCTATGTCTCCTAGGCTTTGTAGGGTGGCCTATTGTAGTAGGTGTCCTGTAGGGTCCAGTGGCACAGCCTTCCTGATCACCCCAGCTGTGCTCTCAGGTGCACCCCTTGTGTGGATTGTACACCCTTCTGTTGTAATTGAGTCTTTTTTTTTTTATCCTCACCCGAGGACATTTTTTCATTTTTTTTTTTGTTCAGATAGAGTGGGAGGGAGAGAGAGGAAGAGAGAGAGAGAGAAACATCGATGTGAAAGGGACACATCGAGTGGCTGCCACCAGCACGACCAACCAGGGCCAGGGACAAACTGCAACCGAAGCACATGCCCTTAGTGGGAACCGAACCAGGGTCTCTCTGGACCGCAGGCCGACGCTCTAACCGCTGAGCCAAACCGGCCAGGGCTGTAATTGAGTCTTGATTGCTGTTGGCACATCAGTGGGAGGGATTTACTCAGGCTGATCAGTTGTAAGGACTGGCTGTGCCCACTGACCACTGACTACCCTGGAGGATCAGCTGTGCAAGGCCCACCACACAGAGCAAGACTTACTTGAGCAGGGCTTTGGTACCCACTGACTCCACTCCTTGAGTGTGTCACTTATGGAGGTGGTTGGGTGGTGGTGCTTTGTCATGGTCTGAAGCTGTTCACTGGATGTGCTGGCTCTGGGGCAAGTTCAGCCACTGCCCATGTTCTACCCAGGGCCACCAGGCATAAGGTACAAAGTGATCTGCAGATGGCTGCTTCTTATGCTGGGCTTGGGGGTGCCCAGGGAATCACCAGGGTGGGGCAAACAGTGTGAGCCAGGTTGCTGGAGCCCCAGATATGGCAGTTGTCTGCCGGCCCCCAAAGGAAAAATGGCTTCTGTCAGCACATCTGTCTGGGAGAAAGCTGCCTTACAGCCCTCGCTCCAATGCCAAACAACTCAGTTCTTCCCCTTATGTCTCTGGTGCCTTTCAAGCTGCCTCCCCCATGCTGGAGCCTGGAGGGTGTGAGTCCGAGTAAGTCCATGTGCGGGCCCTTTAAGAGGAGCTGCCGGGGGCTCCAGCCACTTCAGCCTCAGTTCCCGCTGGTTTTCCAGCCAGAAGTGATGGGGATTCTCTTCCTGGCACTGGAACCCTGAGCTGGGCACCTGGTGTGGGACGGGGACCCCTCACTCCTCAGGGAGGGCCTTCCCAGCCGAGGTGTCCCCCCTGATTTTTATCTGCCACACGTGGGTGTGGGACAAGCCCATCCGCCTCCGCCCCTCCTACCAGTCTCCATGCGGCTTCTTCTTTAATGTCGTAGTTGTAGGACTTCCATTCAGCTCGGTGTCAGGTGGTTTTGAATGATGGTTGCTCTGTAGTTGTAATTTTGATGTGATTGTTGGAGGAGGCGAGACCGTGTTTACCTGCCCGCCTTCTTGACCGGAAGTCTCTCTAAAATGCAGATTTTAATTCAGTGTGTCTGGGATGGGACCCGAGGTTCTGTATTTCTAACTCCCAGTGATATCTTCACCAGCATGGAATGTGCTGCCTGCTGTCATTGCCATCTTCACCATGTGGTGTTGACAGAACCACTGAGTGAAAGGGTCAGGTAAGCAAACTGCTGGACAATGTCACAGAAACTCCAGCTTGCAGTGGAAGGGAAAAGCGAACAGTGCAGCCTCCTCAGTTCTCATAGTTCTCAAGTATTTTTAAATGACCAGGACAGACTAATACATGATAGATACAAATAGACACATAATAGATATTTGTAAATTTAATAATTTACTATGTAGTTGAGTATGATTTTAAGGTTGTCTTCAATGCTGTCTGTTAATGATCTTTATTTCTATTCCTTTTTCTCTAGTTCTGAACCTTTAGCCACATACATTGTACTATTGGGTAGAAAGCCTTTTCATGCATTCCAAGCACTACAGACATTTCTCTTTCTGAGGTTATACTATCATTTTATCTAAATCCTCCCTGTTAGCACTTTTGGGTAAAAATGGCTTTTTCTAATTTTGAGACCATTTTTTAAAGAAAAATTTCACATGTAAAAATGATGGCTTTAAATATTTGGTTACTACTGAGTTTGAAGATGTGATCCCTGCCAAGAGTCAACTTATGTTAAAGTTGAATCTTAGAGGGATCAAAGGTGGGGAGTAGTGACAGCATGAGCCATCTTTGTGTCAGAAAATATTTTCATCACCGAAAATTATGCCCGCTGTTATCAAATACACTTGCTTTTTTGAATTTTCTCTAAGCAAAGAATAAAGGTGCAAATAAAAGCCTCATGAAGACTTCCAGAACTTTGTCATCAGCTCAGTTTCTAAATACTTATGTTCTAGCCTGGATTGAAATTTTAACATGTTATGTATAATTTGAAACAAATTTTGAAAAACAGTTTGGTAGACAACCATTGTTTGCTTCTTTCCTTCTGTTTGAAGAGTGGACATTGGCCATTTTTCCCTCTGGGGGCAGATGTTTGTGATACAAGGAAGAGGAGGTGCTGTGAACTGTAATTCTCGCTCTGAGCGTGAAACTAGTCTGAGAAGACCAGCTGCCCGAGGTACAGATATAAGCGATGGACAGACAGAACTGGTGGTGGTTTTTAAGTCTGGTTCCCGTTGCCTCTGAATCCCAGGTTTATTCCTGCCTTTCCCATCGTATGTTAGCTATTAATATGTTTATGATGACTTGCATTGTTTTTTATTCTAAGACAAGTTACAAATTGTTGATGTACTTTATTTATGCATTCATTCAACGTAGGTATAGGTACATACCTCATTGGCCCACCAGAAATATAGACTTTTGCATAAGTTACAAAGTAACCATGTAGAGATTGGATAGTCCCGCTTTGGACAATGTTGTACCAACATTAGACATGCAAAGGGAACCAGTCTATCTTTGAGCTAACTTGGTATAAAACACTGCCAAATAGGGCTCTTTATTAGAGGGTGGTGACCAGCAACCTGAACAGATTCTCTCCCCTAAGCATGAATGATCTGTGCACCCAGAGAGGGTGCTCCCTGGAGTTGAAGCTATGTTGGAAAATGCTACGGTGTTACTCTGCTGCTACAGGAAGCCCATTGCATTCCAGTCCTGGGAGTGCTGGGCCCAAGGCCAGAATAGCTGAGTGATTAGGTTCTGTTTTACCTACATTTCTGTGAGCTTTTAATTTCTATTCTTTTTTAATCGAGATATAAGTTATATACCATTTTAAAGTGTACATTTCAGTAGTTTATAATATATCCACAAGTTGGTGCAACCATCACCACTGTCTAATTTCAGAACATTCCAGATGATGGACATTTGAGCTGTTTTCATCTTTTGGTTATTATAAACAACCCTGTTATAAATATTCTTGTACAAGTTTCTGTGTGAACATATATGGTTTTTTAAAAAAATTGAATTTATTGGGGTGACATTGGTTAATAAAATTATATAGGTTTCAGGTGTACAATTTTATACTATATCAACTGTATATTGTATTGTGTGTTCACCACCCCAGGTCAGGACTCCTTCCATCACCATTTATCTTCCCATACCCTCTTTTACCTCCTGCCCACTTCCCTTCCCCTCTGATAATCACCATGTTATTGTCTGTGTCTATGAGTTTTTTGCTTAATCCTTTCACCTTTTTCACCCAGTGCCTCAATCTCCCTCCCCTCTGGCAGCTGTTAGTCTCTTCTCTATCTATGAGTTTGTTTCTATTTTGTTTGTTGATTTAGTTTGTTCATTAGATTCCACATATGAGTGAAATCATGTAGTACTTGTCTTTCTCTGACTGGATTATTTCACTTAGCATAATGTTCTCCAGGTCCATTCATGCTGTTGCAAAGGGTAGGATTTCCTTCTTTTTAACAGCTGGCTAGTATTCCATTGTATAAATGCATCACAGCTTTTAAATCTATTTATGTACTCTTGGACACTTGGCTGCTTCCAAATCTTGGCTATTGTAAATAATGCTGCAATGAACATAGGTGTGTGTATATTGTTTTGAATTACTGTTTTGGGTTTCTTTGTACAAATCCCCAGAAGTGGAATCACTGGGTCAAAAGGCAGTTCGATTTTTAATTTTTTGAGGTAACTTCATACAGCTTTCCACAGTGGCTGCACCAATCTGCATCCCTACCAATGGTACACGAGGGTTCCCTTTTCTCCACATCCTCTCCAACACATGCTTTTTGTTGATTTATTGATGATAGCCATTCTGATGGGTGTGAAGTGATATCTCTTTATGGTTTTAATTTGCATTTCTCTGATGATTAGTGACATTGAGCATCATTTCATATGTCTCTTGGCCATCTGTATGTCCTCTTTGGAGAAGTGTCCATTTAGATCCTTTGCCCATTTTTAAATTGGATTGTTTGTTTTTTGGTGTTGAGTTTTATAAGTTCTTTACAAATGTTGGATATTAACTCCTCTCTCATTCAGTGAACTGCCTTTTTATTTTGTTGATGGTTTCCTTTGCTGTGCAAAACCTTTTTAGTTTGATGTAGTCCTATTTTTTAATTTTGTTTCCCTTGCCTGAGGAGATATATCAGAAAAAAATATTGTTATAAGAAATGTCCAAGATTTTACTGCCCATGTTTTCTTCTAGGATTTTTATGGTTTCAAATTTAACATTCAAGTCTTTAATCCATTTTGAGTTTATACTTGTGTGTGGTGCAAAAAGGTGGGCTAGTTTTATTTATTTTTTGCATGTATCTGTCCAATTTTTCCAACACTGTTTATTGAATTGACTGTCTTTAGTCCATTATATGTTTTTGCCTCCTTTGTCAATTAATTGACTATAAATACATGGGTTTATTTCTGGGCTCTCTGTTCCATACTTTGATCTATGTGTCTGTTTTTATGCCAATACCATGTTGTTTTGATTACTATAACCTTGTAATATAGTTTCATATGGGGTAGCGTGATTCCTCCAACTTTATTCTTCTTTCTCAATATCGCTGTTGCTATTCAGGTTTTTTTGTGGTTCCATATAAATTTTTGTAATGTTTGTTCTAGTTCTAGAAATACACCAATGATATCTTGATAGGAATTACATTGAATCTGTAGATTGCTTTGGGTAGTATGGACATTTTAATGATGTTAATTGTTCCTATCCATGAACCCGGTATACACTTTTACTTACTTGTATCTTCTTCAATTTCTTTTTTCAGTGTCTTATAATTTCCTGAGTACAGGTCTTTTACATCATTGATTAAATTTATTCCTAGGTATTTTATTATTTTTGAACCAATTGTGAATGGAATTGGTTTCTTAGTTTCCCTTTCTGATAGTTCATTATTGGTGTATAAAAATGCAACTGATTTCTGGATATTTATTTTGTATCCTGCCACTTTACTGATTTCATTGATGAGTTCTAACAGTTTTTTTGTGGAATCTTTAGGTTTCTTTATATACAATATCATGTCATCTGCAAATAGTCTTCCCTCCATTTCATTAGCTCTTCTGGAGAATTCTTTTTTCCCTATATTTGGGGCCTGTTTCTTTGTCTCCCAATTTTGGCTGCCTCTTTGTATTTGTTTCTACATATTAGGTAGACCTGGTATGACTCTCAATCTTGGTAGGGTGGCCTTATATAGTAGGTGATCTGTGGGGCCCAGTGGCACAGTCTCCCTGGTCACTTGAATGGGTGCTCTAGGAATGTCCCTTGTGCGCATTATGTGGGACTTCCTGTTGTAATTGAGTCTCCATTGCTACTGGCCCATTTGTGCATGGGATCAACTCACAGGCTGTCTGACAGTGGGGCTCAACCCCCAACACAGTGTGCAGGCTGCTGTGCAGGTGCTGATCACATGAAGAATTTGCCTCAGCAGGGTTTGGTGCCAGCCAATATCTCCCTGTGGATATGCTGCTTGTGAAGCTTATTGGATCCTGCCCTGTTGTTGTCTGAAGCTGGCCACTGGATGTATTGGATCGGGGCCTCTTCGGTGGGACTCTGGTGCAGGTCAATGTCAGACACTGTCTGTGACTGGCCCTGGGCCACCTGTTTGGAACTATCAGTGATCCACAGTTTGTGGCCTCCTCTGCTGGGTCTGGGTGCGTGTAGAAAGGACCAAGCTGTGCACCAAGGTCTGCTTTTTCTAGCACAGGGCCCAAGGGGCAGGTCAGGGAAAGTCTGAAAGCACCCAGAGATCCACCTCTGCCTGCAGGCTGTCTGTTAGGCTCAGTCTTTTAAAGTGCCCCAGGCTGAATGCCTCTGTAGGGTGTCAGCTCCACAGGATGGGGGAGAGGGATTCCAATGGTTGGGGCTATTGCTTTCCCCCAGGCTGATGCTGCATAAAGTGGAATGTTCTGCCAGAGAAAGATGGCTCCTGCAGTATGGGGGAATGGCTCAGCTCAGGGATCCTGGCAGCTGACTTCTCAGCTCTCTCCCCAGAGCCACCAACTCTAGACTCTCCTCATGCAGCTCTAGTCCATTGTACCCTCTCTACACCAGAACCCAGGGTGAGTGTCTGTGAACAAAATTTTGTGTTTTGGCCCTTTAAGATGGTGCGTGCGTTTCTAGCTGTCTCTCCCTGGTTGACAGAAATCCTGCTGCCTTTCACAGCCAGATGATATGTGGGCTCCTTTCCCAGTTCTGGGGCTCTGTGTCAGGAAGCCCAGTTTAGCTTTAGACCCCACACTTCTCAGGGGGAACCCCTCCACAGCTGATATATCCCTCTCAAACTTCAGCTGCTGCCCGTGAGTGCTCCACCAGCCCTCTCGCTCCTCCACACCCCCTACCAGTCTTGATATGGCTTCCTCAGTAAGTCCTTAGTTAATGCTTCTCTCCAGCTTGTCTTCAGTTGGTTTATGATCAACTGAATGATCAACAATCATTCAGGATGATTTTTCTATACTTTAGTTGTAACTCCAGTTTGGTCCTGGGAAGAGGTGAGTGTAACTTCCACCTGATCCACTGCCATCTTGGATCTCCTCATTGTGGTTTTAATTTACATTTCTTTTAATTTACATTTAATTTACATTTCTCTGATGATTAGTGATGTTGAGCATCTTTTCATATGTATATTGGCCATCTGTAGACATAAATGTTTTCATTTCTCTTGGGTAAATACCTAGGAGAGGAATTGCTGAGTCATATGGTAACTCTATACTTAATTTTTTGAGGAATCACCAGACTATTTTCATAGTGGCTGTACCAGTCTACATTCCCACCATTAATGAATGAGGGTTCCCTTTTCTCCACATTCTCTCCAATACTTGTTATTACTTCAAGTGTCAGGTGGTATCTCATTGTAGTTTTATTTGTATTTCCCTAATTGCTAGTGAGGTTGAACATCTTTTCATGTATCTTTTGGCCGTTTGTATGTCTTATGCCCACTTTTTAATGGGGTTGTTTGTCTGGTGTTGAGTTTTGTGACTTCTTTATTTATTTTGGATATTAAACCTTTGTTGGAGCTATTGTTTGCAAATATCATCTCCCATTCGGTCAGCTATCTCTTTGTTTTGTTGTCAGTTTCTTTTGCTGTGCAGAAGCTTTTTAGTTTGACATGGTCCCACTCATTTATTTTTGCCTTTATTTCCCTTGCCTTTGGGGTCAAGTTCATAAAATGTTCTTTATGACCAATGTCCATAAGTTTAGTACCTACGTTTTCTTCTGTGTAATTTATTGTTTCAGATCTTATATTTAGGTCTTTCTACATTTTGAATTAATTTTTGTACATGATGCCAAACTGTAATCTAGTTTCATTTTTTGCTTGTGGCTTTCCAATTTTCCCAGCACCATTTATTGAAGAGGCTTTAATGCAACACACTCCATTGTATATTTTTGACTCCTTTGTTGAAAATTATCTGCCCATATAAATGTGGTTTTGTATCTGGGCACTGAATTCTGTACTATTGATCTGTGTGTCTGTTTTTCTTCCAATTCCATACTGTTTCCATTATTGTAACTCTGTAGTATAATTTGAAGTCAGGTAGTGTGATACCTCTGGCTTCGTTCCCCAACCTCCCTCAGGATTGCTTTGGCTATTTGGGGTTGTTTGTGGTTCCATACAAATCTGATACTTTTTGTTCTATTTCTTTAAAAAATGACATTGGGATTTTGATGGGGATTGCATTAAATCTGTATATTGCTTTGGGTAATATGGCCATTTTAGCTATGTTGATTTTTCTAATCCATGAACACAGGATATTTTTCCATTTTGTTGTGTATTTTACAATCTCTTTTAATAATGCATTGCAGTTTTCAGTACATAAGTCTTTCACATCCTTTGTTAAGTTTGTATGTCTACGTATTTTATTCTTTTGGTTGCAATTGCAAAAGGAATTGTTTTTTTCATTTCTTTTTCTGAAGTTTTGTCATTAGTATACAGGAAGGCAGTGGAGTTTTTGTGCATTGATTTAGTATCTTGCAACTTTATTGTATTTATTTATGGTTACTCATAGTTTTTTTTAATCCTCACCTGAGGATATTTTTCCATTTATCTTCAGATAGAGTAGGAAGGGGGGAGAGAGAGAGAGAGAGAGAGAGAGAGACGTGGATGTGAGAGACACATGGACTGGTTACTTCCTGCATGATCCCAACCAGGGCCAGGAATGAACCACAACTGAGGTACGTGCCCTTAACTGGAATCGAACCCGAGACTCTTTGGTCCACAGGCCGACGCTCTAACCACTGGGCAAAACCAACCAGGGCTCTCATAGTTTTTTTGGTGTAGTCTTTAGGGTTTTTTATGTACAGAATCATGTTGTCAGCAACAAGTGATTTCTTCCTTCCTGATTTGTATGCCCTTTTTTCCCCTTTTGCTTTATTGCTCTGGCTAGCACTTCCAGAACTATGTTGAATAAGAGTAGTAAGAGTGGGTATACTTGTCTTGTTCCTGATTTTAGAGGAAAAGCTTTCAGTTTTTTGCCACTGTGTTAATATTGACTGAGGTTTTGTCATATATGGGCCTTTATTACATTGAGGTACTTTCCTTCTATTCCTATTTTATTGAGAGTTTTAACCATAGATATATGTTATTGTTATAACCTGACGGCGAGATAACCAGAGACGCATGGCCGAATTGTAAAGGAGCACTTTATTTCGCCGGCGGGCTGCGGAGGGCATAGTCTCCCCTCAGATCAACAGCCACGATTCTCCTTGCTCGTCCCATTTTAAAGACAGAAACTCCCTCCTCCTTTTGCCCCCTCCCCTCAGGGAACCAGTACAATAGTGGGAGTGACAGAGACCACAGAAGTCAAAATTAGCATTATTTACCGATGGCCTAAGCACTTACAAGTACCTGCAAATACCTATACTCAGGAAACTGCAAATGCCTCCCAACTCCTGGGGCAACTATAATCTTAGGCAAAATTCCTTTCTGTCTAGGGGTAATCAACCTATTATTGGAAGAATATCGAGGAATGTCTATTGGTGACAAAATGGAGTCTTTTAGTCGCCTTAACCAAGGGGCCTACATAAAATGGAATCTAGTTGCCTTAGCCTTGGAGCCCAGATCATTATATCTTATTAAATACTTTTCCTGCATTTATTAATAATACCATATGATTATTATCCTTTCTTTTGTTAATGTGGTATATTACATTGATTGATTTGCATATGTTGAGTCGTCCTGGGCTCATGGAATAAACCCCAATTGATCATGATGTATTATTTTTAAAGTAATTTTGTATTCGATTTGCCTGTATTTTGTTTGGGATTTTCCCATATGTATTGATTAGAAATATTGGTCTATAATTTTCTTTTTCTGTATAATCCTTGCCGGGTTTTGGTATCAGTGTTCTGTTGGTTGGCATCATAAAATGTGTTAGGAAATACTGCCTCTTCTTCAATTTTTTAGAAGAGTTTGAGAATGATAGGATTTTATTTTTCTTTATTATCTATGCATGTAAATTTTATTATTAATTTTAAAATTTATCTTTATTGTTGAGAGTATTACAGATGTTCCTTCTTTTTTTCCCCATTGACAACCCCTCCCTGCTCTTACCCTGCCCCTGCCTTCACTGCACTGTTGTCTGTTTTAAATCTTCTTTGAATGTTTGGTAGAATTCACTGATGAGGCCATCTGGTCATGGACTTTTATTTTTTGGGAGGTTATTGATGGTTGTTTTAATTTTCTCACTGCTGATTGATCTATTTAGATATTCCAGTTCTTCATGGCTTTGTCTAGGAAGGTTATATATTTCTAGGAACATTCCCATTTCTTCTAGGTTATTGACTTTTGTGTCATATAATCCGTCATAGTATTCTAGTATGATCCTTTGTATATCTGTGATATCTGTGGTGACTTCTTTCATTTCTGATTTTTTACATGTTTTTTTTTTTTCTTGTTTCCTTAGTGTGTCTAGCCAGGAGTTTGTCAATGTTATTAATCTTTTCAAAGAACAAGCTCTTTGTTGTATTGACTTTTTGTATAGTCTTTTTGTTCTCTGTTTCATTCAACTCTGCTCTATTTTTTATTATTTAATTTCTTCTGCTGATTTTGGGTTGCTTTTGTTCTTCTTTTTCTTGTACTCTAAGATGTAATGTTAGGTTGTTTACTTGGGATTACTCCTATTTCTTGAGATGGGCCTGTAATGATATAAATTTCCCTCTTATTACTGCTTTTGCTGCATCCCACAAGTTTTGATATGCTGTATCGTCATTCTCATTTGTCTTTATATATCTTTTTTTAATTGTTGAAAGTATTACAGATGAGCCCCCTTTTCCCCCATTGACCCCCTCCTTCTTTATATATCTTTTGACCTCACCTTTTAAAAAAATTTTTTATTTTTTTATCCTCACCCAAGGACATTTTTCCATTTTTTGTTCAGATAGAGTGGGAGGGAGAGAGAGGAAGAGAGAGAGAGAAACATTGATGTGAAAGGGACACATCGAGTGGCTGCCTCCTGTGCGACCCAACCAGGCCTGGGAACAAACTGCAACCGAGATACGTGCCCTTAGCCGGAACCGAACCCGGGCCTCTCTGGACCGCAAGCCGACACTCTAACCCTGAGCCAAACCTGCCAGGGCTGACCTCACCTTTTATATTTATTTTGACCCAGTCATTTTTTTTTAATTAAAATTTTTTTTTCTTTATTGATTTTAGAGAGAGGGAGAGAGAGATAGAAACATCAATGAGAGAGAACATCAATTGGCTGCCTCCTGTAGGCCCCCCACTGGGGATTTGGCCCACAACCTGGGCATGTACCCTGACCAGGAATCGAACCGGTGACCTCTTGGTGCATGGGTCAACACTCAACCACTGAGCCACACCGGCCAGGCTGACCAAGTCATTTTTTAATAACGTTTAATCTTGACGTATTTGTGGGTTTCTTTACTTCCTTTTTTTGCAGTTTATTTCTAATTTCAAGGCCTTGTGGTCAGAGAATATGCTTGGTATAATTTCAATCTTCGTAATTTTGTTGAGGCTAATTTTGTGACCCAAAATACAGTGTATCCTTGAGAATGTTCCAATGTGCACTGGAGAAGAGTGTATAATCTGATGTTCTGGCATAAAAGGCTCTGTAAGTGTCAATTATGTTCATTTGGTCTAATGTGTCATTTAAGGCTGATATTTCTTTATTGATTTTCTCTTTGGATGATCTATCTAAAGCTGTCAATGGAGTATTAAGGTCCCCAACTATGATTGTGTTTGATCTGTTTCTCCCTCTAGTTCTGTGAGTAGTTGCTTTATACATTTCAGTGCTCCTGACTGGGTGCATATATATTAAGATGTGTTATATTTTCTTGATATATTGTTCCTTTATCATTATAAATGCCCATTTTTGTCTTTTGGTATTTGTGTTATTTTGAAATTTCTTTGGTCAGCCCAGCCAGTGTGGCTCAGTGGCTGAGCGATGACCCATGTACCAAGAAGACTCCAGTTTGATTCCCAGTCAGGACACATGCCCATGCTGTGGGCCAAATCCCCAGTGGGGAGCATGCAGGAGGTGGCCAATCAATGTTCTCTCTCATCGATGTTTCTATCTCTCTCTCTTTTCCTCTCTCTCTCTAAAACCAATAAAGAAACAAATTAAAAAAAAGAAAAGAAATTTATTTGGTCAGATATAAGTATGGCTACACCTGCTTTTCTGTGGATGTTATTTGCATGAAGAATCACTTTCACTTTGAATCTATTTCTTCCCTTTCACTTTGAATCTACCTTTGTCTTTGCAGCTAAGATATGGCTCTATTTTTTATTTTTATTAAAAAAAAATTTTTTTATCCTCACCTGAGGACATTTTTGCATTTATCTTCAGATAGAGTGGGAGGGAGAGAGTGAGGAAGAGAGAGAGAGAAACATCAATGTGAGAAAGACTCACCTACTGGTTGCCACCCACATGACCCCAAACGGGGCCGGGGACAAACTGCAACTGAGGTACATGCCCTTAGTGGGAACTGAACCCAGGTCTCTCTGGTCTGCGGGCCAATGCTCTAACCGCTGAGCCAAAACAGCCAGGGCAAAGATATGTCTCTTGAAGGCAACATATGGTTGGGTTTTGTTTTTGTTTTATCCAGTTTGCTAGTCTGTGCCTCTTTATTGGTGAATTCAGTGTATTTACATTTAGGGTAATTATTGATGTATGAGCCATTTTATCCTTTATTTTCTGGTAGCTCTGTGCTTCCATTGGTTCTTGTCCTTTGAGTTTCTGTCTGGTGCTATTCCATACTTCATTCCTCTGTTTTCTCTTTTTTTTAGGCTATGTGTCTACATTTTGGGACTTTTGTGTGTGGTTACCATTAGGTTTATGAAAAGTAAAGTAGAATATATATAATAGTGTTTTGTTTTTTTTTCATTTGAGTTCATCTTATCCCCATCCTCTGCCAGTGTAGACCTTTATCCCCTCCCTTTTATGTGTTTGTTGTCACAAATTACCCCTGTTCATGCTGTAAGTTTTTTGGTGATCGTACTCATAGAGTTGTGACCTTATGCTCTGTGTTTCAGGTAGAATAACCCCCTTGAGTATTTCTTGCAATGGAGGTTTTCTGGTGATAAATTTCCTCAGGTTCTGTATGTCTGGGAACACCTTTACCTCTCCTTCATATTTAAAGTAAAACTTTGCTGGATATATTATTCTTGGCTTGTAATTTCTCTCTTTCAGTCATTTGAATATTTGGTTCCATTCTCTTTTGTCTTTCAGTGTTTCTACTGAGAAATCTGATTATAATCTGTGACTTTTCTTTTTTAGGTCTCTTCCCTGTCTACTTTGAGAATGTTTTCTTTTTCATAAATTTTTGAGAGTTTTAATACAATGTGCCTTGGAGAGGGCCTCTTTGCATTGAGCTAATTAGATGCTCTGCTTCTTGGATCCAAGGATCTAGTTCTTTCCATAGGTTTTGGAAGTTCTCATTCACTGTTTGAATAGGCTCCCCATTCCATTCTCCCTCTCTTTTTCTTTTGGTATGCCTATTATTCTTACATTGCTTTTTCTGATGGAGTCAGTTCTCATAGAGCTCTTTTCTTAAACATTTTTTATGCTCCGGTCTCTCTCTTCCCACTGCATCATTTGAAGATTTCTATTTTTGATATCACTAATTATTTCCTCCCTCTGGTTGGCTGTGTTTCCTAAGCTCAATAGTTCACTCCTAATCTCCTTAATTGCATGCTTCATTTCCAGGATTTCTGATTGGTTCTTTTGTAAAGATTCCATCTCTTTGGTAAAGTGTTTGTTTTGTTCATCAATTTGTTTTTTGAGTGTATTAAATAGCCTGTATGTATTTTCTCACATCTCATTGAGTATTTTCAGAACTGCAATCTTGAATTCTCTTTCAGTTATATCGCATATTTCCATATGTTCCAGTTCGTTTTCTGGAGGTTTTTAATTTTATTTCTGAGCTGCCTGGCTACCATGGTTATTCATGGTATTTGCTGGTCTCCTCTGTTTAGGCATCTATGTATTTTTAAAAAAATATTTTTTTCTTAAAAAAAATTTTTTTCTTTATTGATTTTTAGAGAGAGAAGAAGAAGGGAGAGATAGAAACATCGATGAGAGAGAACATTGATTGGCTGCCTCCTCCATGGCCCCCACTGGGGGTTTGACCCACAACCTGGGCATGTGCCCTGACCAGGAATCCAACCAGTGACCTCTTGGTGCATGGGGTCAACACTCAACTACTGAACTACACCAGCCAGGTGCATCTATGTATTATTGGCCCTTTTCTAGCTGCTTTCTCTGAAGAAGTCATTCTACTATTTTCCAGTAGGTGGCACTGAATCACAAGATTTTTACCTCTGTGACCTCTCTTATCTGACTTCAGTGGCTGCGTCAGACTGTATAGCCATGCTGCTTGCTGCTTGGGGGTGGGATTTATTTTGCCCTGACTGTAATGGTGACCCTTGACATCAAGGTTCCTCCTCCCACAGGCCCCCCACTGGGGATCAACCAAACAGGGAAACAGTGATTCTGCTGCAATAACTCTCTGTATTTGCTGGCTGAAGGAAGCACCTGCTACCATCAGCTTTCTCCCCTCTCTGGGCCAAGCCAGGAGCTCCTATTTGCAGGGCTGTTTCCCTGGTAGTCTGATTTTCCTCCCTTCTCACCTCCCCATTTGTTCCCATTTGCCCACCTGTAGAGGCTTCAATGAGTGGACCTCTATATTGAGCAGGTAATCCTTTGTTGAGTTATAGTTGATCAACTTGTTAATGTTTCACAGGGAGAGGCTTATGGGATCTCTCATGCTGCTATTCCTTTGATGTCACTGAGGCTTGATCTTGAGTCCTTGAACACAGCCTGCCTGTTTTACTCTTGTGGATAGATTTCTAGTTTGATACCATTTGGTCAGAGAAGATGTTTGATATGATTTCAATCTTCTTAAATTTATTGAGACTTCTTTTGTGTCCTGACATGTGGTGTATCCTAGAAATTGTTTCATGTGCACTTGAAAGAAATGTATATTCTACTGCTTTGGGGTAAAATGCTCTGAAGATATCAATTAAATCTATCTGATCTCATGTGCTAAGGAAACCGCTGTTTCCTTGTTGATTTTCTGTCTGGAAGATCTATGCATTGATTTAAATGGGGTGTTAAAATCCTCTACTATGACTGTGTTACTGTTGATCTGTTCCTTTATGTGCATCAAGATTTGCTTTGTATATTTAGGTGCTCCTATGTTCGCTGCATGTTTACAAGGGTTATATCCTATTGTTGGATTGCTCTCTTTATCAATATGTAGTGTCCTTTTCTGTCTCTTTCTGTAGCCTTTGTTTTAAAGTCTGTTTTGTCAGATATAAATATTGCTACCCTAGCTTTTTTTCCCTTTCCATTTGTATGAAATAACTTTTTCATCCCTTTAATTTTAGTCTGTGTGTATCTTTTGTTTTGAGGTGTGTCTCTTGTAGACAACATGTATAAAGGTCTTGTTTTTTTATCCACTCAGCTATCCTATATCTTTTGATTGGAGCATTTATTCCATTTACATTTAAAGTAATTATTGATAGGTATAATTTATTTCTATTTTATTCTTTTAAATATGTTATTATTATTTTTTTCCCTTCTTCTCAAAGCAGGCCCTTTAACATTTCTTGTAGAACTGGTTTGGTGGTAACAAACTCCTTTAGCTCTTTTCTTGTCTGGGAAGCTCTTTATTTTTTCATCAAATTTAAATGATAGCTTTGATCGGTAAAGTAGTTTTGGTTGTAGGTCCTTGCTTTTCATTACTTTGAATATTTTATGCCATTCTCTTCTGGCCTGAAATATTTCTGTTGAAAAATCAGCTGACAGTCATATGGGAACTCCCTTATAGGTAACTGTCTTCCTCTTGTTGTTTTTAAGACTCTCTCTTTGTCTTTAACCTTTGCCATTTTAATTATGATGTGTCCTTGTGTGAGCTTCTTTGGGTTCATCTTGTTTGGGACTCTGTACTTCCTGTTCTTTTTTAAAAAAATTATTATTTTATTTTATTTAATCCTCACCCGAGGACATTTTTTTGCATTTATCTTCAGATAGAGCGGGAGGGAGAGAGAGGGGAAGAGAGAGAGAGAAACATCGACGTGAGAGAGACACATTGACTGGTCGCGACCCACATGATCCCAACAAGGGCCGGGGACAAACTGCAACTGAAGTAAGTGCCCTTAGCGGGAAGGGAACCTGGGACTCTCTGGTCTGCAGGCAAACACTCTAACCACTGAGCCAAACTGGCCAGGGCTGTACTTCCTGCTCTTATGTGCCATCTTCCTTTACTAGCTTTGGGGAGTTTTCAGTCATTATTTCTTCAAATAGTTTCTCAGTCTTTTGCTTGCTGTTTTCTCCTTCTGGTTCTCCTGTGATGTGTATGTTGGTTCACTGCATGTTGTTTCAAACGGCCCTTAAACTATGTGTATTTAAAAATTATTTTTATTTTTGCTGCTCTGATTGGGTATTTTTTTTTCTTTTACCTTGTCTTTCAAATTGCTGATTTGATTCTCTGCTTTATCCAACTTACTGTTTATTACTTGTAGGGTATTCTTATTTTTAGATATTGTATTATTCATTTCTGACTGTTTTTAATGGCTTTTATGTCTTAATTAAGTTGTCATACTTCTCACTGAGTTCCTTGTAGTTTTTACTGCATCCTTTGTAGTTCTCACTTTGTTATTTCATCATTTTTATAACCATCTTTTGAACTTTATATCTAATAAATTGTTTGCCTCTGTATCAAAGAGCTCTAATTCTGAAGATTACTCTTATTCTTTCACTTGGGGCATGTTTCTTTGTCTCTCCATTTTAGCTACCTATTTGTGTTTGTTTCTACTTATTATGTAGATCTACTATGTTTTCCAGTCTTGGTATGGTGGTTTTATGTAGTAGGTGTCTTGTGGAATCTAATGGCTCAGTCTCCTTGATCACCTGAGCTGGGTGTTCCAGGAATGTCCATTGTGTGGATTACATGGACCTTCTTCTTGTAACTGAGTCTTTACTGCTACTGGCCCATTTATGTGTGGGTTCAACCTTCAGGCTGGCTAACTTTTAGGGTTGACCTGGACCACAGTGTATGAGCTGCTGTTTAGGTGCTGACCACACTAAGTGGAATTTGCCTCAGCTGGGTCTGGTGCCTACGGAGATCTTGTGAAGCTAATTGTATCCTGCTCTGATGTTTTCCTGAAGCTGGCCACTGGGTGTGCTGGTTTTGGGGCCTTTTGGGAAGGACTCTGGTACAGGCCAATGTCAGATGCTGCCTGTGACTGGCCCTGGGAAACCTGTTTGGAGCTACAAAGCTATCCATAGTTTGTGGCTGCCTCTGCTGGGCCTGGGTGTACAGCAAGGTTCAAACGGTGCACCAGGGCTAGCTTTTACCAGCATCAGGCTCTGGGGCAGGTCATCAAAAGTCCCAAGGAACCCTGAGATTCACCTCTGCCTGCCTCTACCTTTCTACTGCCTGCTAGGCTCAGTCACTGAAAGAGCATCTGGCAGTATTTGAGTTGCATGAAATAGGTTCTCAGTGGGTCACTAGGTAGGAAGAAGTGGTCACCAGATTGATACAGGGTTCAAACTTGGTGCCAGTGCTCAGCCAGAGATCACCCAGCAAATATTCCAGGGTTTACCAAGTCTAGGTGTCACTTCCTGGGTGCTCACCTACATTTGTTGTGTGGTAGGGGTCTCAGGAAGTCTTCAGAGTGAGTCCAGCAGAGTTCTTCAGGTCCTAACAGATCAAGATTTGTTCATGTGAAAGTAAGGCTGTGTACCAGTTGGGTGTGTGAGAGAAAAATTACTCATGTTCTAGAACTACACAACTCAGTCTGTCCCAAAGTCTGCCAGGAGCCAGGTTTTAGCAGCTAAAAGCTGCTGGGAATTGATAGAGGGGGAGGTGCTGGTCAGGATTGTGCGAGTGTGTGTGTGTGGGGGTGTTGCCCCCTCTCCAGAGCCACACAATGCAGTCTGTCTCAGATTCTTCCCAGTCCTTGGCAGGGCAGAGCCACCAAGAGTAGAGAAGGTGGGACCATGGAGCTCACAGAGTAGGGCTAGTGGATCTCCCATTAGGGGGAGGCCCAGTCAGGTTCACAGCAAAGTGAGGGGGTGGCCCCCACCCCAAAGCCACAGAACTCAGTCACTGACACCCCCTGAGTCTACCCATACCTCTACACATTGGTCTAGCAGCTCACTGTTCAGCATGTTGTGAACTCTGCAGGGTGGGGCAACAGGGAGTCCAGAAGGTGGGGCTATTACTTTCTCCCAGGCTGATGCCATAAGAAGGTGTGAGCCCTATCCATGAAAGATGGCATCTGCAGTGCAAGAGAGTGACTCAGCACAGGGGGTCCCAGTGGCTGTCCCCTCAGCTCTCTCCCCAGGGCCACAGACCACAGACTCTTCTTGCACATTCTAGTCTGGTCTGCCCTCCCTCCACTGGACTTTTCATAGCAGTTATTATGTGTCTCTTCATAGCTGTGGTGCTCTGTGCTGGGGAGCCTTTTGTGGGGTTGAAACCCCACCCTTCTCAGAGGTTATCCTTTGCAGCTGAGATATCCCTTTGGAATCTCAGTCACTGTCTGGAGGAGCTGGGCCAGCCCTTTTCATATGTCCACACTTCCTACCTGTCTTGATGTGGCTTCTTCTGTAAATCCTTGTTTATAAAACTTCTGTTCAGCTAGTCTTCAGTTGGTTATTCAGATTGATTGTTTTATATTTTAGTTGTAATTCCAGTTTGGTCCTGGGAGGAGGTGAGTGTAGCTTCTGTCTACTCTGCCACCATTTTAGAATCCCTTGACATTTTCTTGTTTTTTTTGAGGTAAGCATATAATGCTATAAACCTCTCTCTTAGTATTATTTTTACTGCATCCCCCAAATTTTGGTATGCTGTATTTTTATTTATATTTGTCTCTGTGTATCTTTTGATCTTTTTAAAATTTATTCTTTGATCCAATAATTTTTAGTAGCATATTTTTTAATCTCCACATATTTGTGGTTTTTCCAGCTTTCTTTTTGTAGTTGATTTCCATTTTCATACCATTGTGATAGGAAGAAAAATATGCTTGGTATAATTTCACTCTTCTTAAATTTATTGAGAGAGTTTTATATCCCAACATATGGCCTATTTTTGAGAATGTTTCAAGTGCACTTTTAAAAAATGTGCATTCTGTCATTTTGGATGGGAAGTGCTATAAATATGAATGAAGTCCATTTGGTCTAAAGTATTATTCAAGGCTGATATTTCTTTTTTTTTAATCATCACCCGAGGATATTTTTACATTTATCTTCAGACAGAGTGGGGGGGGGGAGAGAGAAACATTGATGTGAAAGAGACACATCAATTGGTTGCCATCCACATGACCCCAACTGGGGCAGGGACTAACTTCAACTAAGGTAGTGCCCTTGGCTGGAATTGAACCCGGGACTCTTTTGTCCGCAGGCCGATGCTCCAACTGCTGAGCCAAACCGGCCAGGGTAAGGCTGATATTTCTTTATTGACTTTGTCTAGATAATCTAGCCATTCAAGTCCCTGACTATAATTGTATTTTTATCTTTTTCTCCCTTTAAGTCTGTTCTTAATTGTTTTATATATTTTTGTATCCTTAGATTGAATACATATATATTAAGCAATATATCTTTTTGATTAATTGTTCCCTTGGTCATTATAAAATGTCCATCTTTGTTTCTTGGTACCTTTTTTGTCTTGAAATCTATTTTGTCTGATATAAGTATGGGCCTACATTCACTTTTCTCTTAATGCCATTTGCTTGGAGTATCATCTTCCACCCCTTCACTTTGAGCCTATGTTTGTCTATGGAGCTAAGATGGCTCTCCTAAAGGTAACATATAGTTGGATATTGTTTTTTAATTCATCCTGCTACTCTATGCCTTTTAATTGGTGAATTTGGTCCATTTACATTTAGGTTGATTATTGATATATGAGAACTTACTACTGCCATTTTATGTTTTGTTTTCTAGTAACTTTGTATACCCATTGTTTCTTTTCCCTTGTGTTTCTGTCTCCTGTTTTAGTTTGGTGGTTTCCTTTTTCTTTCTTTCTTTTTTTGTTTTGTTTTTGTTTTTGTTTCCTCTTTCTTTGTGTTGTGTCTCAGCTCTGATTTTTTATTTTGTAGTTACCATTAGGTTAATGTAAAATGTCTCATACCTACAATAGTCCATTTTCTTTTGATTGCATCTTTTCTTTATTCACCTGCATTTCAGTCCTTTGCCTCTTCCCCTTTTGTTGTCTTAAATAACCCCTTTTTATGTTTTGCATTCATATCATATTGGAGAAGTTATAGTTACTTTAAATGCTTTATCTCCTTTAATCTTTATATTATAATTAAGTGTTTAATACTCTATTCTGAAATAGAGTTACATTTTTCTGCTTCTGTCTGTCATTTTCTTTAAAGTTTGTATATTTTTGTCTTTTTGTTTTAGTTAGAAGACTTTCTTTCAACATTTCTTATAATGTAGCTCTTGTGGTAGTAAATTTTCTCAGAAACCCTTTATTTTTCCTTCATATATAAAAGATAACTTTGCTGGATGTATTATTATAGGCTGGTGGTTTCTCTCAATATTTTGAATACTTTATCCCACTCTCTTCTGGCTTTTAAGGTTTCTACTGAAAAAATCTGGTCATAATCTAATGGGATTTCCTTTGTAGGTTGCAGTACCCCCTCCCACAATTTCTATGACAATTCTTTCTTTGTCATTCTCTTTTGACAGTTTTAATATAATGTGTCTTGGAAAATATCTTTTTTTTTTTTTTTTTGCATAGAGATAATTAGTTGTTCTGTTAGCTCTTTTTTATTTGAATGTCCAATTCTTTTTATAGGTTTAGGAAGTTCTCATTGAGTATGCCTTTGAGTAGGCTTCCTATTCTCTTCTCTCTCTCTTCTGTTTCTGGTATACCCATTTTCTTTATGTTTCCTTTTCTGATGGAGTCAGATAGTTGTTTTGAGCTCTTTTATTTTTTTAAACTCTTAGCTCTCTCTTTTACCTGAGTTATTTTAGGTTTCTATCTTTGAATTTACTAATTCTTTCTTCCATCTGTTCTGCTCTGTATATAATGATCCCTAATGCATTTTTCCTCTCATTTATTGAGTTCTTCAGCTCCAGAATTTCTGTTTGGTTGTTTTTATCATCTCAATCTCTTTGGTAAAGTATTCCTTTTGTTTGTTATTTTATTCCTGAGCACATATAAGTGACTTTGAGTTTTCTTATATTTCATTGAGTTTTTTCATAACTGCAATCCTGAATTATTTGTCATTTATTTTATTTTAATTAAAAAAATATAAACTGATTTTCAGAGAGAGAGGAAAGGAGAGGGAGAGAGAGAGAAACATTTAGCGAGAGTGAAACATTAATCAGCTGCCTTCTGCATGCCCCCTACCCGGGATTAAGCTGGCAACCCAGACATGTGCCCTGACCAGGAATCTAACTGGCAACCTGTCAGTATATGGGATGACGCCAAACCAACTGAGCCACATCAGCCAGGGCACTGAATTCTTTGTCATTTAAATCACAGTCTTTCATATCTTTGAGTTTGGTTTCTGGAGGCGTTAATTTCTTAATTTCTTACTGTGCTATCTTGTTACCTTGGATTGTTTCTCCACCTGCACAATTGTAGTAAACTTTTAATTTTTTTAGGTACCATTTTGCTCTTTCTTTGTTTTCCAGTAGATGGTGCTATAGCATAAGTTTTGTTTTTTTTTTCCTTTTACCCTACTGGACCCTCTGGGAAATTGGTGGGGCTATGTTGCTTCATGGAAAATGCCCTGTATTTCCTGGAGTGGTGAGCCTCCTCTCTGTGTCTGTGTAACCTCTGTTTCAGGAGACCACTCCATGGTCAAATGAGGTAGGCAATAGGGCTTTGAGTAGGTGAGCCTCTGGTATTAACTCTTTGTTACCAATAAATGCCCTCTATGCTGTGCTACCCAAGGCATCTTACTCCCTCTACCAAGTTCCACTGCATGGTGGGCAAGGGGAGGCAGGCTGTGAACCTGTCTTTGCCTCTTTGTAAGTAATGGTTGCCTTGAGTCCAAAGCTTTGTTTCTTTATCAGTAATGTTCACTAAGAGTTTGAAGCTTTGCCTGCTGTTTAGTAATGGTCACCTTGAGACTGCAGCTGCCTGACCATTATTCTGTGTTTTTGCTACTACCACTGGGCTTTGCTGCAATGGGAGCCTGCTTGTTAAGCAGGGATGTTGCTTCTTCCCCACCTAACCTCTAGGCCATAATGCAAGGCCCACAACATGACTCCTCTACTGGTACTGTGTCAGCTGGGGTCGTGGTGGGTGCTGAACTGAACTGCGTGTATGGCCACCATCTTTGTCATTTCCCCATCACACTTCCCCTACTCATTCCAAAACACTCATCTTTGGGTGTACCAATGTATGGATGGATCTCTCATGTTTGTGTGTTGAGCAGAGGATTCTTTGTTGAATTATAGTTGTCCAAGTTGTAACTTTAAGGGGAGATACAAAAGGGTCTTCTCACACCACCATGATGCTTCCATTATCTTTTGCAGTTATAATGTTTTCTGAGTCCATTTTTCCTAGATCATTTTTTCTTTTTACTTTTATTTATTTTGTTGTTACTCCTCACCTGAGGACATTTTCCCATTGATTTTTAGATAGACCAGGAGGGAGGGAGGGAGAGAGAGAGAGAAACATCAATATGAGAGAGACATATTGATTGGTTGCCTCCCACAGAACCCTGACCAGGGCTGGGAATTGAACCTGCAACCTAGGTACATGTCCTTGACTGGGAATCAAATCCATGACCCTTTGGTCTACAGGCCAACGCTCTAACTGCTGAGCCAAACTGGTTAGGGCTTTTTCTTCTTTTTTAAGTTGAAAAAATGTTTTTGCAGCTCTAAATTCTACCATGACAGTTTATAGCTATGCTCAGGTTTTATATCAATTATTTTTAGCAATAACGTTTATTATGAATGGGATAAAATACTGACAGTTGCTTTCATTCTTAACTAATATTATTATTTTCTGGTTATTTACTATTTTATTTTATTTTTTTACTTTATTATTATTGTTGATACTATTACAGATGTTCCCATTTCCTCCTCTCCTCTTTGCCCACCTCCGCCTATCCCCCACCCTCCCCTTCCCTCTGGCTATCACCACACTGTTGTCTGTGTTTAAGGGTTATGCATATATATTCTTTGGCTAATCCCTTCACCTTATTTCATCCAGCCCTCCCCTCCCCACTCTGCTCTGACAGCTATCAGTCTGTTTAGGGAGTATATTCTTTTTTTTTCTTTTTTTTTTATCCTCACCAGAGGACATTTTTGCATTTATCTTCAGACAGAGTGGGAGGGAGAAAGGGAGGAAGAGAGAGAGAGAGAAACATCGATGTGAGAGAGACACATCGAGTGGTTGCCACCCACATGACCCCAACTGGGGCTGGGGACAAACTGCAACCGAGGTACATGCCCTTAGCAGGAACCAAACCCAGGACTCTCTGGTCCGCAGGTCGATGCTCTAACCGCTGAGCCAAACTGGCCAGGGCAGGGAGTATATTCTTGAATTGCTCTATTATCCAGAATTGTTCTAAGTGATTTTTGTTCCTTCAATTCCTCATTATACTTCTGGGCAGTATATACTAACTTTCCATGTACTTGGAGCAAATAAACTGTGGAGACCAAATTGTTCTAGGAGTTCAAATAGTGCGATTACCCATCTCTTCCACAGTAGTAATTTGTCTGAGGACCAGACTGTATTTTATAATTGTGTTTGTCTTTACTCACAAGTTCTTCCTATGATCTCACTCCTCAGGATCCCAGATCCACTGCAAAATTAACTTATTTTTCTGGGGTAATGGAGTGAGGGAATAGTCATTCATGGATATAATATTTCCCTGCTTTCATTCTGGCCCTTATTAAATATACATTAATATCAAAATATAGGACTTAAACATTAAGCTTTTAGTAGTCTGGCCTAGTGTTATTTTTTGTTATCTAAGTAGTAATTAAAACCCCATGATAAATTTACATATTAAGATCAGAGGCTTGGTGCTGTAGGACTGTGTGTGTGTGTGTGGGGGGGGGGTGGTTTATGGGGAGGGGGGTGTATGGGCTTGTTCTTCCAGAGGGACCCACACGAGAAAAGTATTAGCCATCTTGTCTTTGACCAGGAAGGTGACCAGCACTGTGAAAACCAGAAGGTCACTGGTCCCTATAGTCATGCTGTTAGTCTGCTGGACCATTTACATTTTAGGGCAGCTAGGTGTGGACCCTTCAAGTGGAACTTGTTCCAGGAGGCGTGCTGGAAAAAGCTAAGTAACTTTTTATAAACAAGGGTGAAATTCCAAAAGCTGCATGCAATGACTTCACTAATGTGATACAAACACCTTTCACTGGCTGACATAAATGACTTCAATACTATCAATAAAATCTATAAACAGTATTCCAAGAGTAGTTTTCCAGCTAAAGCTGCTTACCAGGTTACAGCTTTGCCCAAAAGAAGCAGTGTTGAAATTGAAGCATTTCCAAGGACCTCTTACAACAGCAGGAGTATAAGCAGTCTCAGTGTTATTCAGTCTGAAATTTTCATAATCTTTTAAAATTAATATCTTAATTTTTACAATGATATTGGAAAGTGCAAATTTGACTGAAATATCTGAAGTTATTATGGAAATACCATATAATAAGGGGAATTAAACATGAATTGAAGGTAGATGATGAATCTAGTTACTGGTGTTATCAATTACACTTATGCACATGCACATTACTGAATTTGGGAAAACATACACTCATTAAATATTTATGCAAATAAATGAAAGTAAAGGAAAATAAGATGCAGACAGATGAGTTACTATTTCTGAGAAACAATAAAAAGTATACCTGATTCAATTATATATATATATATAGTGTGTGTGTGTGTGTATATATATATATAGTGAATATATAGTGTATATAATTATATATTCAGTATAACACTGTGAATTAATAAAATAAAATTAGGTACTGAAAATTATTTTAGACATTTTTACACGAAGCAGCATAGTACAGTGGTTAAGTGCATGAACTCTAGAGCCAGACTACACTTGAGATCAAATCCTGTTCCACCAATTATTAGCTTTATAACCTTGGGGAAATTGCTTAAACCTTGGGGAATTTCCTCAATAAAATGTTTCCTCTACAAAATGGGTATATTATTAGGACCTACCTTGTGAGGTTGTTGTAAGGATTAAATAAATTAATATGTATAAAGAACTTGGAATGATGCCTGGCACATAGGGACGATGGTGATGGTGATGGAGAGAAGGAGAAGAAGGAGGAGGAGGAAGACAGAAGGAGGAAGAAGAGGAGGAAGAGAAGATACAAGCTTTCTCTTCAAGTGGAATATTATTCAGTACTAAGAATAAATGAATTATCAAGCCACAAAAGACATGGAAGAACGTGAAATGTATGCTGCTAGGAGAAAGAAGTTAGTCTGAAGGGCTATATACCATATAATCCCAACTACATACCATATAATACCATATAATCCCAACTACATGACATTTTGGAAAAGGCAAGCAGTAAAAAGTTTAGTGGTTGTCAGGAGTTTGGAGATTGGTGGGGGAGGTAGAAAAGGGATGACTAGGTGGAGCAGAGGTGATTTTTAGGGCAGCATGATACTATAATAATGATACTATAGTACCATTATGCATTTGTCAGTACCCACAGAATGTATAACACGAAGAGTGAACCCAAATATAAACTAAAGATTTTATTTATTTATTTATTTATTTATTTAATCCTCACCCAAGGACATTTTCCCATTTTTTGTTCAGATAGAGTGGGAAAGAGAGAGAGAGAGAAACATCGATGTGAAAGGTACACATCGAGTGGCTGCCTCCCGCATGACCCAACCAGGGCCAGGGACAAACTGCAACCGAGGTACGTGCCCTTAGTGGAAACCAAACCCGGGTCTCTATGAACTGCAGGCTGACGCTCTAACCGCTGAGCCAAACCGGCCAGGGCTAAACTAAAGATTTTAATAACAATGTGTTAATGTTGGTCTATCAACTGTAACAAATGTACCACACTAATGCAAGAAGTTAATTGGGGAAACCATGTATAGGGAGCACAGGGAGTATATGGGTATTTTTTGTACATAAAAATGCCCTAACATTACTTTTAAAAAAATGAAGATAAAAAGCCAGTGTTTATTGTAATAAGGTATAAATACTAAACCAGTAACTTTAATTTAAGAAAGCATTTTTGGGGATCTTTGTAATATTAAGATTGATATCTGGTATGGGCTAGAAATTTGCAGGCAAATTTAACAGTGATAAAGACATATCTTTTATTTTGTATTTTTAAATTAAGTTTATTTGGATGACATTGGTACTAAGGTTATATAAGTTTCAAGTGTAGAATTTTATAATGTATCATCTGTATATTGTATTGTGTGCTCACCACCCAAAGTTTAGTCTCTTTCCATCTCCATATGTTTGTCCCACTTGACTCTCTTCAACCTTCCTCCATCCCCCCTTCTTCTCTGGTAACCACTGTACTGTCGTCTGTGTCAATGAATTGTTTTGTTTGTTCATTTCTTTCTGTTTTAGTTCCCACATATGAGTGAAATCATATGTATGGTTCTTGTCCTTTTCCATCTGACTTATTTCACTTAGTATGATACTCGCAAGATCTTTCATGTTGTTGAAATGGCAGTATTTCATCTTGTAACTGAATAATATTCCATTGTATATATGTACCATATCTTCTTTATCCAATCATCCATAAAAGGACACTCGGATATTTTCTGACTTGTTTACTGTAAATAATGCTGCAAAGAACATAGGAGTACATATATCTTTACAAATAAATGTTTTTTGTTTGTTTGTAGATACCCAGAAGAAGGGTTTCTGGGTCATATGGTAACTCTCTTCTTTTTAAAAAAATTTTTTTTCTTTTTAATCCTCACCTGAGGACATTTTTTTGCATTTATCTTCAGATAGAGCGGGAAGGAGAGAGGAAGGGAGAGAGAGAGAGAAACATCGATGTGAGAGAGACACATCAAGTGGTTGCCACCCACACGACCCCAACCGGGGCCGGGGACAAACTGCAACCAAGGTACGTGCCCTTAGCGGGAACTGAACCCAGGACTCTCTGGTCCGCAGGCTGACGCGCTAACCGCTGAGCCAAACCGGCCAGGGCTCTATTCTTAATTTTTATTGTTTTATTGATTTTACAGAGAGAGTAAAGGAGAGAGAGGAAGAGAGAGAGAGAAACATCGATTTGTTGTTCCACTCATTTATGCATTCATTGGTTGATTCTTGTATGTTCCCTGCCCAGAGATTGAACCCACAACCTAGGGACGATAGCTCTAACCAACTGAGCTAATTGGCCAGGTAACTATTCTTAAATTTTTGAGGAACCTCTATACTGTTTTCCATAGTGGCTGTACCAGTTTACATTCCCACCATCAGTAAAGGAGGGTTCCAATTTCTCCACTTCCTCTCCAACACTTGCTATTTCTTTTTGGTAATAGCCATTCTAACAGGTGTGAAGTGGTATCTCAATGTGGTTTTGATCTGCATTTTCCTTATAACTAGTTAAATGGACCATTTATTCATATATCTGTTGGCTGTTTATATGTCTTCTTGGGAAAAGTATCTGTTCAAGTCCTTTACCCATTTAAAAAAAATTGGATTGTCTGTTTTATTGTTGCATAGTATAAGTGCTTTATACATTTGTATATTATACATTTTGGATGTATTATTTGTGAATATTTTCTCTCAGTTGGTTGGTGACTTTTTGTTTTGTTGATGGTTTAAAAAAATTTTTTTTTAATCCTCACCCGAGAAGGAGGAAGAGAGAAAGAGAAACATTGATGTGAAAGAGACACATTGAGTGGTTGCCACCCACATGACCCCAACCGGGGCTGGAGACAAACTGCAACCGAGGTACATGCCCTTAGTGGGAACTAAACCTGGGACCCTCCGCTCTGCAGGCCCACGCTCTAACCGCTGAGCCAAACCAGCCAGGGCTGTTGGTGGTTTTTATTGCTGTGCAGAAACTTTTTAGTTTGGTATAGTGTTCTTCATTTATTTTTGCTTTTACTTCCCTTGCCTTTGGGGTCAAATTCATAAAATCTTCTCTGAATCCAAGGTTTATAAGTTTAGTGCCTATGTTTCCTTCCATGTATTTTATTGTTTCAAGTTTTATATTTAGGTCTTTGATCTATTTTGAGTTAAATTTTGTGTATGGTGACAATTAGCAGTCAGTTTCATTCTTTTGCAAATAGCTTTTCAATTTTCCCAACGCCATTTATTGTAGAAGCTTTCCCCCGCTCCATTGTATGTTTTTGGTTCCTTTGTTAAAAATTAGTTGCCCATATACATATGGGTCTATTTCTGGGCTCTTAATTATGTTCCATTGTTCTTCATGTCTGTTTTTTTGACAGTGTCATACTGTTTTGATTATTGTTGCTTTGTAGTATAATTTGAAGTTATGGAGTGTGATACCTCCACTTTTGTTCTTTTTTTTCCTCAGATTGCTTTGGGTAATTTGGGTAGTTTTTTGTTTTCATAGAAATTGGATGATTTTTGTTCTATATCTTTGAAGAATGCCATTGGGGATTAATGGATATTGTATTAAATATGTATATAGCTTTGGATATTATGGCCATTTTAACTACATTGATTCTTCTAATCAGTTAACATAAAATGTATTTTCATTTCTTTTTGTCTTCTTCAATTTCTTTCAATAATATCTTGTAAGTTTTAGTGTATAAGTTCTTCACATCTTTTGTTAAGTCTATTCATTGGTATTTTATTATTATTTTTTGTTGTAATTGCAAATGGAATTTTTGGTTTCTTTTTATGAAATTTCATTGTTAATATATAGGAATGCAATGAATTATTTTACATTGATTTTTAATCCTGTAGCTTCACTCTATTTGTTTATTGTTTATTTATCTAATAGCTCTTAGTGGAAACTTTGGGGTTTTCTATACAAAGAATTATGTCATCCACAAAAAGTAATAATTTTACTTTTCCATTCCCAATTTAGATGTCTTTTATTTTTTAATTTTGCCTGATTTCTCTGGCTAGGATTTCCAGTACTATGTTGAATAACGAAGATGAGAGTGAGCATTCTTGTCTTGTTCCTGATCTTAGAGAAAAAGATTTTATATTTTCACCATTGAGTTTGATATTAACTGAGTGCCTGTAATATGTGGACTTTACTATGTTGAGTTACCTTTCTTCTATACCATTTCTTTTGGTGTTTAATTATAAATAGATGTCGTATCTTTTTTTTTTTATCCTCACTGGAGGACATTTTTGCATTTATCTTTAGATAGAGTGGGAGGATGAGGGGGAGGAAGAGAGAGAGAGAAACATCGATGTGAGAGAGACACATCAAGTCATTGCCACCCACACGACCCCAACCAGGGCCGGGGACAAACTGCAATGGAGGTACGTGCCCTTAGCGCAGCAGCTCTCAACCTGTGGGTTGTGACCTCTTTGGGGGTCAAACGACCCTTTCACAGTGGTCGCCTAAGACCATGGGAAAACACATATTTCCGATGGTCTTAGGAACCGAGACACCGCTCCTCTATCCGTCTACAGGCGGGTCTGCCCACATGCAGATACGCCCACATACAGATACTCCCACATACGAGTACCCGGCGTGATGACATCATCGCGCCAACCCCATCACATACACCCCGTACAAATACAGGTGTATGTGACAGGGTTGGTGCCATAATGTACTTATGCGGACCAGTCACACATGTGTAGAGAACAGCTACTGTGTAGAAAGCAGCTACTCTGTTAAAAGCAGCTATTGGAGGTAAAACGACACTTCATGAATTATAATTACTGGGTAAATGTAAAATCATGTACTGTAAAATCATCAACTACTGCAAAAAAAAAAATATATCTGTACCATGGGAACTTAATCTGGATACTGATCAATCTTTTTAAATTCAGCTGTGGTTGAGGTGAATACTGCCCCCTTGTGATAGTAACAGGTATGTAAAAAACAACAACACAGAGAATGGTAAATCATAGGAAACTTTAATGAACTATATTGACTAAACTATGCCATGTATCATCTTTTGTATTATTAAAGCTATTGTTATATATTATTTCCATTAGCAAACCATCCCATGACAATGGATCGTGTAGAGAAGAATGTTAAGAAAAGAAAATATAGTGAGGATTTTTTACAGTATAGTTTTACCTCAATAATTACAGCAGGAATTGAGAAACCGCAATGTGTTATTTGTTCTATCAGCTGAATCTATGAAGCCAAACAAACTAAAATGCCATTTTGATAGCAAGCATCTGAGCTTTGCCAGCAAGGATACCAACTATTTTAGAAGTAAAGCTGATGGAGCCAGACTTGACACTGGTGGCAGGTACCACAAACAAAACATAGCACCTGTTGAAGCTTCATATTTGGTGGCACTCAGAATCACCAGAGCTATGAAACCTCACACCATTGCTGAGGATTTACTGTTGCCAGCGGCCAAAGACATAGTTCGAGTTATGATTGGAGACGAATTTGTTACGAAATTGAGTGCAATTTCCTTATCTAATGACACTGTCCGCAGAAGAATAGATGACCTGTCTGCTGATATTCTTGATCAGGTAATCCAGGAAATTAAATCTGCTCCACTTCCAATATTTAGCATCCAGCTTGATGAATCTATAGACGTTGCAAACTATTCAGTTACTGGTTTATGTGAGGTATATTAATGATGGCAACTTTAAAGATGAGTTTCTTTTTTGCAAACCTCTTGAAATGACAGCTGCTGCACATGATGTATTTGACACAGTTGGTTCATTTCTGAAAGAGCATAAGATCTCTTGGGAAAAGGTTTGTGGTGTTTGCACAGATGGTGCTCCACCTATGCTAGGATGTGGATCTGAATTTCAACGTTTGGTACTGAATGAGTCACCAAAAGTTGTCAGAACTCACTGTATGATTCATCGGCAAATATTAGCAACGAAGATGCTGCCACAAGAGTTACAAGAAGTAATGAAAAGCGTCATAAGTTCTGTCAATTTTGTACAGGTGAGCAGTTTAAACAGTCGACTGTTTTTGCAATTGTGCAATGAGTTGGATGCACCGAACAATGCTCTGCTATTTCACACTGAAGTGAGATGGTTGTCGACAGGAAAAGTTTTAAAATGTGTTTTTGAGCTTCGTGATGAACTCAAAATGTTTTTTAATCAGAAAGCAAGACCGCAGTTCGAAGCACTTTTCAGCGATAAAAGTGAACTGCAGAAAATAGCTTACTTGGTTGACATCTTTGCCATCTTGAATGAGTTAAATTTATCACTGCAAGGACCAAATGCAACATGCCTCGATTTGTCTGAAAAGATCCGATCATTCCAAATGAAACTTCAGCTTTGGCAAAAAAATATGGATGAAAATAAAATTTACCTGTTGTCTACCTTATCTGCTTTCTTTGAGGAACATGACATTGAACCAGACAAAAGGATTACGATGATAATTTCTGTGAAAGAATACTTGCACATGCTTGCAGACGAAATTTCATCGTACTTTCCAAATCTACCTGACACCCCATTTGCACTTGCCAGAAGCCCATTCACAGTCAAAGTTGAAGATGTTCCTGAGACAGCACAAGAGGAGCTCTTTGAACTTATTAACAGCAATGCAGCGAGAACAGATTTCTCTACAATGCCTGTTACAAAATTCTGGATCAAGTGTTTGCAGGCATATCCTGTTCTGTCTGAGACTGTGTTGCACCTTCTTCTTCCATTTCCAACAACGTATCTTTGTGAAACAGGGTTTTCCAGCTTGTTGGTTATCAAGTCTAAATACAGACTTAGACTTGTTGTGGAAGATGACCTTTGTCGTGCTCTTGCAAAGACTGCCCCAAGAATTTCTGATCTGGTGAGAAAGAAGCAATCTCAACCTTTGCACTGACGTTGGCTTTTTACGCATTCTGTTGCGAAATGTAGCAATGCAGTTTACTGTTGTTATATTAAGACTGTTACCCATGCTACACCATGCTTCAAGACAAAATTTCATTTATTTGTAATTAGAAATAAATATTTCACAATATATAATTACATATTGTTTTTGTGATTAATCACTATGCTTTAATTCTGTTCAATTTGTAACAATGAAAATACATCTTGCATATCAGATATTTACATTGTGATTCATAACAGTAGCAAAATTACAGTTATGAAGTACCAACGAAAATAATTTTATGGTTGGGGGTCACCACAACATGAGGAACTGTATTAAAGGATCAGGGCATTAGGAAGGTTGAGAACCACCGCCTTAGTGGGAACCGAACCCGGGACTCTCTGGTCCGCAGGCTGACGCTCTAACCACTGAGCCAAATCAGCCAGAGCTAGATGTTGTATCTTGTAAAGTGCTTTTTTTTTTTTACATCTATTAATATGATCATATAGTTTTTATTTTATTAATATGATATATCACATCAAATGATTTGAATATGTGGAGGAACACTTTTGCCCCTGGAATAAACCCTAGTTGATTGTGATGTATTTATCACTGAATTTGATTTGCTAATGTTTTATTTAAGATTTTAGCTTCAATGTTTATCAGAGATATTAGTCTGTAATTTTCCTTTGTGTGTGTTGTCCATGCCACATTTTGTTATCAGGGTAATGATGGCTACATAAAATGAGTTAGAAAGTATTGGCTAAATATTCAATTCTTTGGAAGATTTTGAAAAAGATAGATATTAAACTTTCTTTGAATATTTGGTAGAATTCACTATTGAAGCCATCTGGTCATGGACTTTTACCTCTGGGGAGATTTTTGATGACTGTTTTTAAATTCCTTACTGTTGATCAGTCTATTTAAATTCTCTAAATCTTCATGATTTAGTTAAAAAATGTTAATATATTTTTAAGAACTTGTCCATTTATTCCAGGTTATAGAATTTGATGGCATAAAGCCCTTTATGGTATTCTTGTATAGTCCTTTGTATTTCTATGGTGTTCATTGTAACTTCTCTTTCATTTCTGATTTTGAATCTTTTCTCTTTTTTCTTAGTGAGTCTAACAAGAGGTTTGTCAATGTTATTAATCTTTCAAAGAACTAACTCTTTGTTTCATTATTTTTTCCTATTGTCTTTTTGTTCTCTATTTCATTAATTCTGCTCTAATTTTTAAGTTATTTTTCTTCCTTCTACTGACTTTGAGTTTTGTTTTTTTCTTTTCTCTTTGAAAGGTTAACTATATAAGATTTTCTTGTTTCTTGAGAAAAGCCTCTAATAATATAAATTTCTCTCTCATTATTGCTTTTGCTCTATCCCCCCAATTTTATGTCATAGTGTCATTTTTATTTATATCTTTGTATCTTTTGATCTTTTATTTCTTCTTTGACCCAGTCATTGTTTAGTAGCATGTTGCTTAATCTCCACATATTTGTGGGTTTTCCTGTTCTCTTCTTGCAACTGTGGTTGAAGAATATGCTTTGTATGATTTTCACCTACTTAAATTTGTTGAAGCTAGTTTTGTGTCCCCAAACTAGTATATGGTCTATCCTTGAGAATGTTCCATGTGCCTTAGAGAAGAATGTTCTGATATTCTGGGATGAAAAAGCTCTGTAAATATTACTTATGTCCATTTGATGTAATGTGTTATTTAAGGTTGCTATTTCCTTACTAATTTTCTGTTTGAATGATGTATCCATAGCTGCAATGGGATATTTAGGTGTCTTAATATAATTGTGTGTATGTGTTTTTTATTTATTTTTTTATCAGTTTCTCTCTGTAGTTCTGTTAGTAGTTGCTTTATATATTTTTGTGCTCATGGGTTGAGTGCACACATATTAGTCCCCTTTTCTCCACACCCTCGCCAGCACTTGTTGTTTGATGATTTGTGGATGGCGGCCATTCTGACAGGTGTGAGGTGATACCTCATAGTTGTTTTAATTTGCATCTCTCTGATGATTAGTGACACTGAGCAATTTTTCATATGTCTCTTGGCCATTTGTATGTCCTGTTTGGAGAGGTGTCTATTTAGGTCCTCTGCCCTTCTATTTCTTTTTAAATGTTTTCTTTCTTTCTTTCTTTCTTTCTTTCTTTCTTTCTTTCTTTCTTTCTTTCTTTCTTTCTTTCTTTCTTTCTCTCTCTCTCTCTCTCTCTCTCTCTCTCTCTCTCTCTCTCTCTCTCTTCCTTTCCTTTCCTTTCCTTTCCTTTCCTTTCCTTTCCTTTCCTTTCCTTTCCTTTCCTTTCCTTTCCTTTCCTTTCCTTTCCTTTCCTTTCCTTTCCTTTCCTTTCCTTTCCTTTCCTTTCCTTTCCTTTCCTTTCCTTTCCTTTCCTTTCCTTTCCTTTCCTTTCCTTTCCTTTCCTTTCCTTCCTTCCTTTCTTTCTTTCTTTCTTTCTGTTTTACCTCCTTTAACCTTTATGTTACATTTATATGTTTATTTCCCTATTCTGAAGAAGGGTTGCTATTTCCTTCTGTCTGTTATTCATCTTGCTCATAGTTTTGTATTCTTTTATCTTTTTGTTTCAGGTAGAAGAATACCCTTCATTATTTCCTTTAATGCAGGCCTTACGCTGGTAAATTTACTCAGCTTTTGTATGTCTAGAAATGTCTTTATTATTCTTTCGTAGCTAAAGGATAACTTTGCTGGATATAGTCTTTTTGGCTGGTAATTTTTTTCTGTTTCAATAGTTTGAATATTTGATGCCACTCTCTTAGGATTTCTGCTGAGAAATCCAATGATAATCTAATGGAATTTCCTATATAGGTTACTGTCTTCTTTGCCCTGACTGCCTTGAGAATTCTTTCTTTGTCATTAATTGTTGACAGTTTTAATATAATGTGCCTTGAAAAAGCCTTTTGGATTGAGATAATTAAGTGTTCTGTTAGCTTTCTGAATAGAAGGATCCAGTTCTTTCCATAGGTTTGGGAAGTTTTTGTTAATTATTTATTTGTATAAGCTCTCTGTTTTCTTGTTCCTCTCTTCTTCTTCTGCTATACCCATTATTCTTAAATTTCTCTTTGTAATTGAGTCATAGAGTTCTCATATAGTTCTTTAACTGTTCTTTATTCTCGATTCTCCCTCTTCACCTGAGTTATTTCTATTTTTCTATTTCTGTATCACTAATTGTTTTCTCCATGTGGTCTGATCTAATTTCTAAGCTTGTTAGTTTATTATATTCATCTCTTTTGTTTAGTTATTCAGCTCCAGAATTTTTTTATAGTTTAAATCTTTTTGATGCAGTACCCCTTTTGTTTGTTGATTTTATTGAATTGCCTTTCTGATTTTTTTGTATCTCATTGATTATTTTCAGAACTGCAATTTTGAATTCTCTGTCATTTAAATCAACAAACAACAGTGTTGGTAAGAATGTGGAGAAAAGGGAACCCTTGTGCACTGTTAGTGGGCATGCAGATTGGTGCAGCCACTGTGGAAAACAGTAGGAGGCTCCTCAAAAAATTAAAAAGGGAACTGCCTTATGACCCAGCAAATCCACCTTTGGGTATATAGCTGAAGGAACCTGAAACACTAATTTGAAAGAATATGTGCACCCTTATGTTCATTGGAACGTCCTTTACAGTAATCAAGATTTAAAAGCAGCCCAGGGTAAGGTGCAAGGTGGCTTCAGTGTAACAGGAGGCTCTGTACCCTTGCTCCCAGCCAAGGACAGGCTTTTCAGCTAAAAGACTGTGCTATCACCTTGGAAAAACAAGAGAAGTGTAGCTGATTGGACATATTATATCTAAGGAGCACTGAAGAAACAATGTAGAACTGGGTAAGAGAAGGGGAATCATGGAAAGGAGGAGCCCCACTGGAGCAGGAACTTGGCTGAGAGGCTTGAGTGATATTGGCTGCAAAGCTTCCTTTCCTTGGGAGCGTGGGCTCTCACCCCCATGCAGGGATCCCAAACCCAGAACAGCAGAATATAGAAGAAGAACTGTAGCATTGGGCATAAGGAACCGGGGGAAGTCTATCTGCCTGGGAGAGTGGGACAGCATCTACCCAGTGAAGGAGTGTGCCTATTGTGAGCAGCCCCAGCCTGAGACATTTGCCCTGGGCTCTGACTACTGGAAAGGGGGTGCTGTGGACTGTGGGTCAAAAAAACAAAAAAAAGGAGCCTGGGGCCTGCACCCAGCAGTGACTTGAAGGGACTCTATACTTTCCTAGAAGGCATTGTGCAGATCCCCAAATGGTGACTAATCTGCCTGGCTAGGGGAAATTAAGGGATTGTTCCACCTCCAGTGTGGGATTAGAACCCTTCCCCCACCCATGGACGCTCACAGACTGCTCAGTCCTGTGGAGTTGGCAGCATGGCCCGGAGAAGTGGAGCAGATAGGGGATTTTTGGCTCATACTCTGGAGAATTGGAAACAGCAGAATTGGGATTCTCGGCCCCTTCTTTGCTGAAACCAGAGTGTGGAGAGATCTGGGTCCTGCGTGGGGCTGATTTTTCCAGTCTCTCCTGCTTGGATCTGTGGTGTGGGGTGCTGGGTCCTTGCAGAGTTGGGATTTTTGGTCTGTATCCCATGGGAAGGCTCCTATTGGGGAGAACAAAAATGGTGCCCTGGTGGGTGTAGCTCAGTTAGATGTTGACCCACATGCCGATGGGTCACGGGTTCGATTCCCAGTCCAATGCATGTACCTGGGTTGCAGGTTTGATCCTCGGCCCCAGTGGGGGCATTTGTGAGTGGCAACCAATCAGTGTGTCTTTCTCACATCGATGTTTCCCTCTCTCTCTCTTTTCCCCCTGCCTCCCTTCCTTCCACTCTTTCTAAAACTCAATGGAAAAAATATCTTTGGGTGAGGATTAACAAACAAAAAAACAGAATAAAAATTGCAATAAATAAGTACCTATAAATAATAACCTTAAATGTAAATAGCTTAAATCTTCCAATAAAAAGACATAGGGTAGCTGAATGGATAAGAAAACATGACCCATATATATGCTGTCTACAAGAGACCCACCTCAGAGCAAAAGACTCAAACAGGATGAAAGTAAAAGGATGGAAAAAAATTTCCATGCAAATGGAAATGAAAAAAAGAAAAAGCAGGCATAACAATACTAATATCTGACAAAACAGATTTCAAAGCACAGGCCATAACAAGAGACAAAGAATGTCACTACATAATACTAAAGAGATCAATCCAACAAGAGGATATAACCCAGGTATACATATAAACACCCCAAATGGGAGCACCTGAATATATAAGAAAAACTTCTAGAGGACTGTAAGGGAGAGATTGATAGCAATGTAGTTGTAGTGGGAACATTTTGCACCCTACTGACATCACTGATAGATGTTCTAGACAAAAATCAACAGGGAAACAGTGACCCTGAAAGACACACTAGATGAGATGGATTTCATTGACATTTACAGAACATTTCACCCCACAGCTGCAGAATACATTCTTCTCAAGTGTACATGAGACATTATCAAAGACAGACCGCATGTTAGGACACAAACTAAGTCTCTTCAGGTTCAAGAAGATTGAAATCACATCAAGCATCTTCTTGGATCACAATGGCATGAAACTAGAAATCAACTATAATAAAAACACTTAAAAACATTGAAACACATGGAGTCTAAATAGCATGTTATTAAACAATGAATGGGTTACAAGTAAGATCAAGGAAGAAATAAAAAACAGCCAGGAAACAAATGAAAATGAACACACAACAACCTAAAATCTATGGGACACAATAAAAGCAGTCTTGAGAAGGAAGTTCATAACACTACAGGCCTACCTGAAGGAACAAGAAAAAACTCTAATTAAGTATCTAACACTTCAAGTAAAAGAGCTAAAAAGAGAACAAAAAGAAAGGCCTAGAGTAAGTAGAAGGAAAGATACAATAAAGGTCAGACTGGACATAAATGACATGGAGACTGAAAAAACCAAAACACAAAAAACAAAACAAAACAAACCCCCAAAGATCAATGAAACCACGAGCTGGTTCTTTGAAAAGATAAATAAGATTCAAGAACCTGTAAGCCAGACTCATCAAGAAACAAAAAGACAGGACCCAAATAAATAAGATCAGAAATGAAAGAGGTGAAGTAACAACTGACACCACAGAAATACAAATAATTGTAAGATAATACCGTGAACAACTTATGCCAACAAATTGGGCAAACTAGGCAAAATGGACAAATTCCTAAAATCATACAACCTTCCAAAACCCAACCAAGAAGATTCAGAAAAGCTGAACAAACCAATAACAACTAATGAAATTGAAGCAGTAATAAACTCCCAGCAAACAACAGCTCTGGTAAAGAGGGCTACACTGGGGAGTTTCACCAAACATTCAAAGAAGAACTAACACCTATCCTCCTAAAATTATTCCCAAAATTTCAAGATGAAGGAAGACTTCTAAGCTCTTTTTATGAGGCCAACATTATCCTCATTAAAATGGATAAAAGACTTCAGTGTAAGTCATGAAACCATGAAAATCTTTGAAGAAAACAAAGAGATTAAAGAGACTTGACTTTGGATGGTCAACGCACAATACAATATACAGAGGATGTATTATACATTTGTACACTGGAAACTTATACAACTTTATTATCTAATGTCGTCCCAATAAATTCAATAAATAAACCACATTCTTTCATCTTTTTAAATTTATTTTCTGGAGATTAAAAAATGTTTTCTCTCAGAATTCTGTTATTATCTTGGTTATTTTATTATACTTGATGGATTGTTTCTCTGATCATTTGTGGGAATAAAAACTGCCTTTTTTTAGAAGTATGTTTTTATTTTCTCTTACCAGCACTCTGTGGTGGTGGTGTTGCTTTGGCCATAGAAAATTCTTCATGTTCCCCACAGAGGTGGGCATTCATTTTATCGCCAGGTCACCTCAGTCTTGGGGGTACCACTCTGTAAATTGGAATTGGTGGGCTATGGGTTTCCTGTGTGTTTCTGGTACCATCTTCTGTAGCTAGAAGCTTGTGGCAGCGTTGTCCCAGCTGCTTCTACCAGGCTGTGCCAGGATGATTGGAGGATGGGTGGGTAGCAGGATGTGGGTTCATGAGTGTACAGTTTTTCCCTTCCTCATGGGTTTAGCCACAGTGAGTACAGACCATTTAGGTTAGAAGGGTTTTTTTTCCCCCAGCCCTTTTGTGATCTGCGGAGTGAGGGTTTTATTGCCTGGTGGGCCTCAGGGGGCCAGGTAGGCACATTCCTGCATCTGTGGGATCATTTGGCCCTGCTGAGCTTTGGAGTGCTGCAATTTTTTGGATTATTTCTCTCCTCCTGACCCTAGGTCCAGTCTCAATGTGTGCAGGCCACTTAAACTCGGTTGCTGTTTCTGCCCCTCTTGTCTGGACTGCCCAGTGGGTGGTGTATCCAAAGCTTTCACAGCTATTGTGTTTACAGGGGCCACGAGGAGGGTTGTGCTGTGCTTGGTTTCTGTCTCTGCACTTCTCCCCACCTGTCTTTTCTCCACCATTCGCTCAGATATGCCCGTCTTCAGACATTTCGGTGTATGATGTCAGACATGTTTGTGTTGAGCAGGTGATCCTTTGTTGAATCATAGCTGTCCAAATTGTTGTAACTTCAAGGGGAGAGACCTAGAGGTCTTCTCATGCTGCCATGTTGCTGACATCACTTTTGTGTGTTTTAGTTTTTAAATGAGTGGGTGAATTTTCTAAATCACAGAGTGGAGCAGATCTGTGTCCTTGGCCATCCTGGCAATTCCTGTGCAGTGAGACACTCACGTTTGCACAGTCTGAGGTAACAGCCAAGGGGCAGAGGTCCACACTCTCCTTAATTTCCTATTACTAACTGGCCCAAGTCAGGAACCCCATATAAAAACCGATCTTCTTGGTTGGCAAGAAGCAGAGAAAGAGTATGAGTTCATTACCAGAAATTGATCTGATTGGGTTCTGGAATTGGGAAGTGGGAGAGACATCTAAAAGTTAAGCTAAATAAATAAAATCTGAATAAAATAGAAAGTGGAAATATATTCCATCATTATGGCTAATGCCCTGGGCAATTCCAACAAAACAATATTAACCGGAATGAAACATGGTGTAACTTGGCAGTACTCAGGATAAAGGATTATTTTTAAAAATCCCCTTTCTGTTTCTTCTGTTCTACATATTGGTGAATGTAATAGCAGAAAATGACCAGTCTGACTTGAAAATAAACAAGATCAGCCATTTAGGGAAATTCACCAGGACTGATGCAAGACTGACAGAGAGAGAGGAGCTTGAAAGACCCATTTTCATGAGTTGCTTTCCCAGAAAGCTTTGTCTGCTATCTACAGGCCTGTGTGTTATCGTGGCCCCTCTGAGAGCAAGCATTCATGTTTGTTCAGAAGACTTGCGCTAGTAGGCGCTTCCATAAGAGAATAGGACATTTGTTTATTAGTTTTACTTTTGATTTAACTACTTAAGAGCTGAAATGTTTCAAAGACCGAAGTTGTTAGTATCAGGCACTTTGTAGTCGTAAAAACGTGTGGATTTGTTTTATTGCAATAATCTGTCATTATATAATACAATAGAACTCAGAGTAGCCGGCAGGGTTCAGAGCTGCATCCAGTGAAGGCAGTCCAGACTGGGCGAAGCGAATGTGTGCATAAAATAAACAAAGTGTCCTGAAAAGAGAGCAATCAGAAGCCAAATTCACATCCTCAGAACATTTAGGTGCTTTTCCTTTTTGGCTCTTCTGAAGGATTTACTTTTTATATCATACTGTAAGCACATAAAACCTAGATAGTTCTGAAGGCTTTTCCTCTCTGGCTCAGCAACAAGGCTACCTCAAGGATGACTCACTTCCCTTCCAGCTTTGATTTTGCTGGTGAAGATTTGAGGTTATGGGTTCAGCCTGGCTGTGGGAGTCAGGGAAAGGGGACTCAGAAATCTGCAGGGAGCACTATCTACTCCTCTTTTTATTAAAATACTAATGTATGTGGTCCTGGCAGTTTCAAAAATAAAACCTGTTGTAAATAGACACTGATCTTTTTTGTGATCAAATAAAGAATGTACCAAATAGTTCTGAAGGGAAATCAAAACTGTGGGTTACTATTAGGATATTAAGAAAACTAAATGTTAGCAGACCTCTTATCTACTTTCTGATTGAATTTCTTATATTAAATATGAACCAATATTTTTCTTTAGGGCCCCAAATTATCATTTTATAAATTTTGGCACATTATTTAGTTATGTTTTAATACAGACTTGGAGCCCTGGCCGGTTTTGCTCAGTGGTTAGAGCATTGGTCCGCGGACCAAAGAGTCACGGGTTTGATTCCGGCCAAGGGCATGTTTGTCGGTTGCTATTTGGTCCCCGGCCCTGGTCAGGGTTGAGTGGGAGGCAACCAGTTGATGTATCTCTCTCACATTGATGTTTCTTTCTCTCTCTCCCTCCTTCCCACTCTATCTGAAGATAAATGGAAAAAAAATATCCTCAGGTGAGGATTAAAAAAATATATATATAGCCTTGGCCGGTTTGGCTCAGCGGTTAGAGCGTTGGTCTGCGGTCCAGAGAGATCTGAGTTCGGTTCCCGCTAAGGGCATGTACTTCGGTTGCAGTTTGTCCCCGACCCTGGTTGGTCGTGCGGGAGGCAGCCACTCCATGTGTCACTTTCACATCAATGTTTCTCTTTCTCTCTCTCCCTCCCACTCTATCTAAACAAAAAATGAAAAAAAATGTCCTCAGGTGAGGATAAAAAAAAGATACATATATAGATTTGAATATGGTCAAATGTACATTATTTAAAAATGTATACAAATTGTTTAATCAAGTATGATAAAATTATAAGAGAATTGCAGTAAATCTAATTGCTGGGATACCTTCACTCATTTGAGAAACTGAACAGAGATATAGATTAGTAAGATGTTTATAAATATAGCATCTATAAAATTTAAAGTCCAAGGAAGACATATATCTGAGTCATCTTTTTGTTTCAGGCCTTTCAAATAACCTTATGTCCTTTCAAGGGCTTGTTTTTATATTTGGTAATTTCTGTTTTTTTGCAGCAGGGAAAAAATATAACCTCTGAGAGAAGGGAAAGACGAGAAGGGAGAAAAAGAGAATGTAGTAATTAAATTTCTAACTATTTCTCCTTGACCTATCAGAGTTGTCAGTTTTCTATTAGGAAATGATATTTAAGTTATCTTAGGAGTTGGATAACTTTGGCTATTTCCATGCTTCCGAGGGCATTAAGAATAGTACTGGCTTCCTGTTGTATAGGGATTGGTTTATTAAAAGCATTGATGGAAATCTCATAATTGACTGCAGACATTATTTTATTATAGTTTTAATCCAGTATTCTAGACAATCCATTTTTTTTTTCTAAATCAGAAGACCAGTATTTTCATACTTGCTGTCATGTTTAGGCTACCCTGTTTCTCTTGAAATTTCACAAAGAGCATATTTTATGATTCAATTTACTTAATGCAAGTTATATTGCAGCCTGTAACTACAAATGTGAACCTTTTTGTTTTTAGTGTATTATCTTGTTTAACAATATTCTCTCTCTTGAAATTCTGATTCTATAATGCAGAGGCCCAGGCATTGGGTTCACTTTTAAGGCTGTGAACCTGGATTTCTTTAGGGAAACTCAGAAATAAGAATGAACAGTTTTGTCAGTAATGCCAGAATGTTCCCACCAGTACAGGATTGGATCAGTAGTGAGAGTGTGGAGGAGGATGCTCATATACACTGCTGCAAACAGGTTCCCCAGGATGTATACTCTGAGATGGAGATTTTCATGCAGAAAGTTTCTTTTTTTAAAAAAAATTCTCGCCCTGGCCAGTTTGGCTCAGCGGTTAGAGTGTCGGCCCGCGGACCAGAGAGTCCCGGTTTTGGTTCCTGCTGAGGGCATGTACCTCGGTTGCGGTTTGTCCCTGGCCTTGGTTGGGGTCGTGTGGGTGGCAACCACTTGATGTGTCTCTCTCACACTGGTGTTTCTCTCTCTTTCTTCCTCTCTCCCTCCTGCTCTATCTGAAGATAAATGCAAGAATGTCCTTGGGTGAGGATAAAAAAAAAAATCCTCATCGGAGGATATATTTCCATCTATTTTCAGACAGAATGGGAGAGAGAGAGAGGGAGAGAGAAACATCGATGTGAGAGACACACCGATTGGTTGCCTCCCACATGACCTCCACGAAGGCCGGGGACCAAACCACAACCGAGGTACATGCCCTTGACTGGAATCAAACCCGTGACACTTTGGTCCGTGGGCCCATGCTCTAATTGCTGAACCAAACCAGCCAGGGCACAGAAAGTTTCTTGAGAAATGCTCTTGGGATCAATACCTATGGGAGTAAAGAAAGCAGGATTTTCAGAGGGAGAATCTGAGCTGTAGTGCAGTCATCACAAAGGCCTCAGCCAATCCCACAGCGGTGCTCTGGAGCTAGAATGACCCTTCAGAGTTGTCCTAATTTGGGGCAAGGGAGTTGGACCTTTATATCCTTGTACTGACAGTCATGGTCCAGGTTGTCCCCAGGACATGAGATTCTGTGAGTAGGAAAGGCTTAACCATTCCCAGGATATGTCTATTCCCAGCAGGATGAAACCACACTTCCCAGGATGGAAAGGGGCCAATGGACTCACCCCGAAGTGTCTGGTTGATTTTCTCAGGAATGGTGTTGAATCAAGGGTCAGTGTTGGTTGTCTTCATTGGCAGGTTGGACAGTCAGCAGCAGTAGTTGGGAGACTGGCCTCAGTGTATGGAAGCCTGTGCTATTGGGCCTGTGCACAGCCTCCACCCCTACCACCATCAATATTCTCTTCTTGTGCCCAATATGCCAACAGCAAATTGGTGATGATAGACTAGCTGATGTCAACTAGCAGAATCACTTCTGTCTGATTGGATGGTGTCTCCTCTGGGATGGATGTTCTCTGGTGGGCGGTAACTTGTGATCCAATGATGTTCACATTTTGTGCTCACTTCCATAGGCCCATCCACATACCACTTCCTCTGACCTCCCAACTGGTTTACTACCAGGCTTCTCACCAATCAGCCAAGACTTTTGACACTTCCCATGTATATTCTAACCTCAGGCTCTTTCCTTCCTCACAAAGTAGATGGTGTGGTATGGTGCCAAAGGTTGTATCCATAGGAGGATGTCACTTACTGCTGTCTCACAGGGGTGTCTTAACTAGGGCTATACAGGGCAGCAGAAGTCCATTTTTGGCTTGTACTGATGTAAAAACTGACCAATACACAAGCCATGCTTGGCCTTGTTCCTTTTCAGTAAGCTGGTTTCAAAGATCTTCTTGCCCTCAAGGTGGGCACAATTGTGAGTTGAAGAAGAGGCATTGATGCAACAATGGGAATGACATAATGCTCAAGTCATTCACTTGTGAAGCTCATTTGTTCCCTCTGGCCATGCTCTTGCCCTATCCCTTAGTACCATTTCCTTTTAAAATGGATTGCTGATGGGTTTAGCTGACCCCATGACTTGGTCTGGCAAAGCCAACTCATCATGGGCAGTTCTGACTGCATGATCACCTTATTGGCTATGATCAGGCATTCTGTCTCTACCAGGGCCAGTAGTGGATCAAGAGCTTTTTTTCAGAAGACATATTGTTACAGAAGACAAGGCCTTGCTTTAGAACCATAGCAGTATGATGTGATTCTCCTGTACAGATTTGCCATAAACACCATACAGTGTCTTCACTTATTGTAGATACCTCTAATATCATAAGGTCTCCTGAGTTGAATGGCCCAACTGGCAGGCCATTGCACCACAATGTTGAGCTGAGAGCTGGTCATAGAAAAGGCCATAGCCAATCCCATGGGCACTCTGGAGTGGGGAGGCCCTTCAGAATTGTTGCAAATCAAGGCAAGGGTTCTAGGTCCTTAGATTCTTATATCAACCAGTATTGCAGGTGATTGCCTTTAGAAAGGGGACATAACATCAGGCAAGGTGATTTTCTTTAGCCATGGCCAATCCCCAGAGTGGGTCTCTTCTGAGAGCTAGCTGTTAGCTGCCAACATTTACTCTTCCTTCCCCTCTCAACTTTTGATTATTATTATTTTTATTGCCAATATTTATAATATTTGTATTATTCTGTAACCATAATCACTACATTTGTTTTATACTTGCCACTCTTTTTATTAACATTTTTTCCTCTTAAAGCTTGGTTGGCTGACATTTACCCTTTCGTAATTTTTGAGATAAACTGATGGGAAATAGGAAGCTTTTCAATATTTCACATTAGTTTTTGAAAGACAATTTGGCTGTATTTAAAGTTATTGTGTTATTTGTTCTTTCTTTGAGGACGTTTAGACATCACTTGATTATGGTGTATGATCTTTTTAATGTATGACTGGATCCAGTTTGTCAATGTCTTTTGAGGATTTTTGTATCTATGTTCATCAGGGATATTGTTCTATAATTTTCTTTCTTTGTAGTGTTTTTATCTGGGTTTGGCCTCATAAATTGAGCTTGGGTGTTTTCCCTCCTCTTCAATTTTTTGGAATAGTTTCAGAAGGATAGGTGCTAGTCCTTTGAAAATTTGGTAAAATTTACCTGTAAATCCATTAGTCCAGGACTTTTATTTGTTGGAATTTTTTTGATTACTGCTTGAATTCCACTTGCTGTAATGTGTCTATTCAGGTTCTCTGATTCTGCCTGATTCAGTTTTGGAAGACTGTATGTTTCTAGAAATTCATCCATTCGATCCCGATTGTCCAATTTGTTGCCATATAGTTGTTCATAGTATTTTCTTAAAATCTTTTGTATTTCTTTGTTATCAGTTGTAATTTCTCCTCTTTCATTTCTGATTTTATTTATTTTGTTCCTCTCTCTATTTTTTTTGATGAGTCTGGTTAAGGGTTTGTCAATCTTGTTTATCATTTCAAAGAGCTAGCTCTTGGTTTCATTGATTTTTTTGGTAATTTTTTAAGACTCTATTTTTTTTATTTCTGATCTGATCTTTATTATTTCCTTTCTTCTACTAACTTTTGGCTTTGTTGTTATTTTTCAAGTTCCCTTAAGTGTACAATTAGATTGTTTATTTGAGATTTTTCATGTTTTCTGAGATAGACATGTAATGCTATGAATTTTCCTCTTAGGACTGCTTTAGTTGTGCCCATAGATTTTTGGGTTGTTTTGTATGTACTTTCATTTTTCTTCAGGTTTTTAAAAAAATTTCTTCCTTGATTTTATTGTTAACCTATTCATTGTTTAGTAACATTTTATTTAGCATTCATGACATTGTGTGTTTTTCACTATTTTTTCTGTGGTTGATTTATAATTTTATACTATTATGGTTAGAGAAAATGCTTGATATAATTTAAATCTTCCTAAATTTATTGAGTCTTCTTTTGTGCCCTAATATGTGGTCTATCCTAGAAAATGTGCCATGTGGGCTTGAAAAGAATGTATATTCTGCTGCTTTGGGGTGAAGTGCTCTGAAAATATCAATTAAATCCATCTGATCTAGTGTGTCACTTAGGGCCACCATTTTCTTGTTGATTTTCTGTCTGGAAGATCTATCCATTGATGTCAATGGCTTGTTAAAATCCCTTAGTATGACTATATTACTGTCAATTTCTCCCTTTATGTCCTTCAATATTTACTTTATATATTTAGGTTCTCCTGTTGTTGGGTGCATAAATGTTTACTGGAGTTGTATCCTTTTGTTGTGTTGCTTCTTTTATTGTTATGTAGTATCTTTCTTTGTTTTATCCTATAGCCTTTGTTTTAAAGTCTATTTTTTCACATATATGTATTGCTATCCCAGCTTTTTTTCATTTTCATTTGCATGAATTATTTTTTTCATCCCTTTACTTTTAGTCTGTGTATATCTTTCATTCTGAGGTGGTTCTCTTGTAGACAGCATATATATGGGTCGGGCTTTCTTATCTATTCTGTTAACTCTATGTCTTTTGATTAGAGCATTTAAGCCATTCATATTTATTATTATTATTTTTCATTTTTATTTATTTTATTTTTTTAATTAAAAAACTTTTAAATTAATTTATTTTTGTTACAGATGTTTCTCCTTTTCCTCCCATTGACACTCTCCTCCTAATCCCCCCCTGCCCTGTCCCCAGCATTGTTGTCTATGTTCATGGTTATGCATACATGCATATAAGTTCTGTGGTTTATTTCTTCCCTCCCCTGTGACCCCCTCTTCTGAGGTTTGTCAATCTGTACCCTACTTCTATGTCTCTGGGTCTATTTTGTTCATCAGCTTGTTTTGTTCATTATATTCCACAAATAAGTGAGATCATGGGATATTTGTCTTTCTCTGATTGTAAGCCATTCATATTTAAAGAGATTATTGATAGATACATATTTATTGCCATTTAGTTTTTTTTAACTTTGTTCCTTTTCTTGTTTATTTGTTTTTCTCCTCCTCTTCCTCCTTTTCCTCCTCCTCCTCCTCTTCCTTCTCTTTTATCTTTGTCTTCCTTTTCTTCTTCTTCTTCAAGCAGACCCTTTAACATTTCTTGAAATACTGGTTGGTGGTAACAAACTCCTTTAGCTTTTTATTGAATGGGAATCTCTTTATTTCTCCTTCAATTATAAATGATAGCCTTGCTGGATAAAGTAGTTTAGGTTGTAGGTCATTGCTTTTTATCACTTAGAATATTTTATGCAAATCCCTTCTGGCCTGAAATGTTTCTTTTGAAAAATCAGCTGACATTATTATGAGAGCTTTCTTTTAGATAACTAATTGTTCTCCTCTTGCTGCTTTTAAGATTCTCTCTTTGTCTTTAACCTTTGCCATTTTAATTATGATGTATCTTGGTGTGGGCCTTTTGGGTTCATCTTGTTTGGGACTCTCTCTGCTTCCTGGACTTGTATCTTTTTCCTTCACTAGGTTAGAGAAGGTTTCAGTCATTATTTCTTCAATTAAGTTCTCAATCCTTTACTCTCTCTCTTCTCCTTCTGGTACCTCTATGATGTGGATATTATCCCAAAGGTCCCTTAAACAATCCTAATTTTAAAAAATCCTTTTTTTCTTTTTCCTACCCTGATTGAGTGTTTTTATTTCTACCTAGTTTTCTAAATCACTGATTTGATCCTCTGCTTCATCCAACCTACTTTTTATTCCTTCCAGTGTATTCTTTTTTTTTTTAAACAGTTCTATTTTATTTTTTATCCTCACCAGAGGACATTTTTGCATTTATCTTCAGATAGAGCTGGAGGGAGAGAAGGAGGACGAGAGAGAGAGAGAAACATCGATGTAAGAGAGACATATTGACTGGCCGCCACTCACAAAACTCCAGCTGGGGTTGGGGACAAATTGCAACCGAGGTACGTGCCCCTAGCAGGAACTGAACCTGGGACTCTCTGGTCTGTGGGCCGATGCTCTAACTGCTGAGCCAAACTGGCCAGGGCCTTCCAGTGTATTCTTGATGTCAGTTTTGGTATTACTCATTTTTGACTGGTTCTTTTTCATTTTTTTCCATGTCCTTTTTCATGAGGTTATAGTTCTTGCTAAGTTTCTTGAGCATCCTATAACCATTATTTTGAACTCTATATCTGATAGATTGTTTGCCTCTATTTTATTTATCTCTTTTACTGGAGATTCTTCCCATTCTTTCATTTGGGGCCTGTTTCTTTGTCTCCCCATGTTGGCTGTCTTTTTGTGTTTGTTTCTATGTAATTAGATACATCTGCTATGATTCTCAATCTTTGTGGCATGGCCTTATGTAGTAGATGTCCTGAAGGACCCAGTGGTGCATTTTCTTTGATCTCCTGAGCTGGGCTCTCTAGGAATGTCCCTTGTGTGGGCCTTCTTGCTGTAATTGAGTCTTTTCTTTTTTTTTCTTCAAATCCTCACCTGAGGATATTTTTCCATTTATCTTCAGAGAGGGTTGGAAGGGGGAGAGAGAGAAACATCATTGTGAGAGAGACACATGAATTGGTTGCCTCCTGCATGACCCTGACCAGGGCCAGGGACTGAACTGCAACTGAGGTATGTGCCCTTGACTGGAATCAAACCCCTGACTCTTTGGTCCATGGGCTGATGCTCTAACCATTGAGCAAAACCAGCCATGGCTGTAATTAAGTCTTGATTGCTATTGGCCCATTTGTGTGTGAGATTGACCCCCAGTCTGGCTGACTATGAGGCTCTATCCTGACCCAGGCATACCAGTTGCTATATAGATGCAGTCTCAGTGTGGCTTCTTCTGAAAACTCTTGGTTATAAGACTCATCTTCAGCTAGTCCTTAGTTGCTTATTGAGGGTAATTTTCCTTTAATTTAGTTGTATTTCTAGTTTGGTTTTATGAGGAGGTGAATGCAAATCAGCATACTCTTTTGCCATCTTGAATGTCCAGATTCTGCCTAAGGTCACTGAGGTACAAAGTGGCAGAGGATGAGTTAACAGAAGCAGTCTGGCTCCATGGCCTATTTTCTCCTCCTACTTTCATGCCACCTGACCCAGGGGCTGCCTGACCAGCAAGAAGAGACCAAAATTTGTAAAACTATTTTTTAAAAACTATGACAGCAGATTTCTTGTACTCTTACTATGCAAGATGGAACACAGAGTAAATCTTCATATCACTAGAAGAGGAAAACAAACCTGTAACCCTAAAATTCATTACCCATTAAAAATATCTTTAAATAACAAAGGTGACAGCCTGGTGTGACTCTGTGGATTGAGCATCGTTCTGTGAACCGAGAGGTCACTGGTTCAATTCCCAGTCAGGGCACATGCCCAGTTTGTGGGCTTGATCCCCAGTATGGGGTGTGCAGGAGGTAGCCAATTGATGTTTCTCTCTCATTGATGTTTCTATCTCTCTCCCCCTCTCCCTTCCTCTCTACTTAAAAAATCAATAAAAATATATTTAGAAAACAAACAAAAACAAAGGTGACTTGATACTTTTGTCATATTGAAGCTGAAAAAATTAATTACTATATGAAATATGGAAATATTTAAAACAGGAGGAAAATAATACCAGAAGAAATAAATAAATACACAAAGGAATGAATCACACTGAAAATTATGTATAGATACATAGACACATTTACCTTCGTATTTAAATCTTGAAAAGATATTACACTGTATAAAACAAAAATAATACCAATATATTGTAGGGTTTATAACATATGTAGAAGTAAAATGTATGATAGCACAATGTTTTGGAGAAGAGAAATGAAACTATATTGTTATAATGTTCTTATTTGTTGTAGAAAGGGGTGAAAGGAAGTTAAAATGTATACTGGAAATTCTAAGGCAACTACTAAGATAAAATAACAAAGAGTTATAGCTAATAAGCCAATAAAAATATAAAATGAAATAATAATAAAAACCATTAAGTCCAAAAGAAGGTAGATAAAAGAAAAAAGAGAACAAATTGGACAAATAGAAAGCAAATGGTAACCTTATAGATTTATATCCAGTGATACCAATTATATCAATCATATCAATGAAATATAAATGGTCTAATTATGTCCATTTAAAAAACAGAAATTACCAGAATGGATTTTAAAAACTAGACCCAAATTCATCTTGTCTACAAAAATTTTAATTTTAATAAAAAGACCCAAGTAGGTTAAAAGTAAAAAAATGAAAAAGATATATCATGCAGACTCTAATGAAAGAAATCTGGAGTACAAATTGGTTGTTAGACTGATGAACCTCAAAGGGAAGGGGGGAAGGAGGGCAGGATGAAATAAACCAAAGAACTTCTATGCATATATGCATAACCAATGGACACTGACAATAGTGTGGGGCAGGATTGGGGAGGAGGGGGTCAATGGGGAAAAAAGGGAGACACATCTATAATACATTCAACAATAAAGATAAGTTAAAAAAAAAGAAATCTGGAGTAGATATATTATTATCAGGCAAATTTGATTTTACAGTAAATAATATAAAAATAAAGACGGTCATTTAATAATTATAAAATTGTTAATTCATTGTAAGAATACCTTAAATATTTCTTTACTAAATAACATGACTTCAAAATACACAATACAGGAATTCCAAAATGGCGGCGGAGTGAATGGAAGCTACACAGACCATCTCCCAGGACCAAAGTGGAAATACAACTAAAATAAAGACAAATAGTTGGGAAAAAGCAATGGAAAAGCAGCTTGCAAGGACCATACAACCAGGGACACTGAATCGATCCTGGTAGGATTGCGAAGGTGCGAGAAAGGGGCTGGGAGCCCACAGACAGCAGCGGTCTTAGCTGTGAGCAGTGCCCTCGGGGTTAAAGCCCAAGCCGGCTCCACAGCGCCGAGGGCCAGGACAGAGCGCTAAAATAGCCACAGCCACTCAACTTGGGCTCTGGCAGAAGGAGGGAGGGCAGACTGGACTGGAACTGTGTGGGGACACTCAGGATTTGGAGGGTGCTCAGAGCTTTTGCTGAGTTGTGGCCACACAGAACAGTGGCCATCTTACGCCTTCCCAGGGCTCTGGGGAGAGGTGGCAGCCCCTCCCTCGGAGATTCAACCCCACCCAGGTGGGCCATTGATATGCAAATTGAAGCTCATTAACTACCAGCATCTGCCCCACCCTCGGTAAATCCTCTCACACTGGACACCTGAAGGAGGTTTTCATTCAACTGAGTACCCAAGGCTCTTCAAATAACCACGACTAATAGCCTCTAGGCAAAAAGCTAGAGGATAACTTAACCTTTTCTGGGCTTGCAAATCTACCCAGGAAAGAAAGACTTGACAGTGGTGTATTACGTGGGTCCTCCCATGCTCATCCAAACCCAGTACAGGGAGCCACAAACAGCAGAACACCAACATCCACAGGGAAAATTTGGCAGGCTCCAAAAACCACTGAGATAGCCAAAATGGTGAAACAAAAAAACAGATGCCAAATGAAAGAACAAGAGACCTCCACCGAAGATGAGATAAATGAAATGGAGTTAAGCAAGTTAACAGAACTAGAATTCAGAGCCATGATCTTGAGGAAGCTCAACAGTATGTGTAAGGACATCAACACTATGAGCAAAGACATAGAAATATTGAAAATAAACCAATTGGAAATGAAGAATGACATAGCAGAAATGAAGAACACATTGGGAGGACTAAACAGCAGAGTAGAAGAAGCTGAGGACCGGATCAGTGAATTAGAAGACAGGGTAGAAAAAATCAACCAATCAGAAAACCAAAAGGAAAAAACAATGAAAAAACAGAAAGACAGCTTAAGAGAACTGTGGGACAACTGGAAACGTAATAATATTCGCATGATAGGAGTCCCCAAAGAAGAAGAAAATGAGCAAGGGTTAGAGAATATATTTGAAGAAATAGTGGCAGAAAATTTCCCTAATTTGGTGAAGGAAGAAGGCACTCAAATTCAAGAAGCACAGAGAGTCCCAAGTAAGAAGAACCCAAACAAGCCCACACCAAGACACATAGTAATTAAAATGCCAAAAATTAAAGACAAAGAGAGAATCCTAAAGGCAGCAAGAGATAAGCAACAGGTTACCTACAAAGGAACCCCCATAAGGTTATCAGCTGACTTCTCAATAGAAACACTACAGGCCAGAAGGGAATGGCATGAAGTAATGAAGGTCATGAAAAACAAGAATCTGAACCCAAGACTACTCTACCCAGCAAGGCTATCATTCAAAATAGAAGGTCAAATAAAGAGCTTCCCAGACAAAAAGAGGCAAAGGGAATACATTAGCACCAAACCAGCACTGCAAGAAATGTTAAAAGGACTGCTGTAATTGGTAGAAGAAATAGAAAGGAAAATAGAATCACACTAAACAAAAATGGCAATAAATAAGTACATATCAATAATCACCTTAAATGTAAATGGATTGAATGCTCCCATAAAGAGACACAGAGTAGAGGATTGGATAAGAAAGCATGACCCATATATATGTTGTTTACAAGAGACCCACCTAAAAACAAAAGACTCACATAGGTTGAAAGTGAAGGGATGGAAAAAAATCTTCCAAGCAAATGGAAAGAAAAAAAAAGCTGGGGTAGCAATACTCATATCTGATAAAATAGATTTCAAAATGAAGGCCATAACTAGAGACAAAGAAGGCCACTACATAATATTGAAAGGATCTATCCAACAGGAAGATATAACCTTGGTAAACATATATGCAACCAATATAGGAGCACCAAAATATATTAATAATCTTCTGGAGGACTTCAAAGGAGAAATCGACAGCAATACAATCATAGCAGGGGACTTCAACACCCCGCTGACATCACTGGATAGATCCTCTAGACAAAAAATCAACAAGGGAACAGAGACTCTAAATGAAGCACTAGACCAAATGGATTTAATAGGTATTTACAGAGAATCACCCCAAAACTGCAGAATTCACATTCTTCTCAAGTGCACATGGGACATTGTCAAAGATAGACCACATGTTAGGACACAAACGAAGTCTCTACAAGTTCAAGAAGATTGAAATCATATCAAGCGTCTTCTCAGATCACAATGGCATGAAACTAGAAATCAATTGCAACAAGAACATGCAAAGACAATTGAATACATGGAGGCTAAATAGCATGTTATTAAACAATGAATGGGATACCAAGGAGATCAAGGAAGAAATTTAAAACTTCCATGAATCAATGAAAATGTACACACAACAACACAAAATCTATGGGATGCAGCGAAAGCAGTTCTGAGAGGGAAGTTCATAGCACTACAGGCCTACCTCAAGAAACAAGAAAAATTTCTAATAGACTATCTAACCTCACAACTTAAAGAACTAGAAAGCAAACAAAAAGAAAACCCCAGCGCAAGTAGAAGGAAGGAAATAGTAAAGATCAGGGCAGAAATAAATAACATAGAGACCAGAAAAACAATTCAAAGAATCAATGAAACAAAGAGCTGGTGTTTTGAAAATATAAACAAGATTGATGGACCCTTAGCTAGACTCACCAAGAAACAAAGACAGAGAACCCAAATACACAAAATCAGAAATGAAAGAGTAGAAGTAACAACTGACACCACAGAAATACAAAGGATCGTTAACAAATACTATGAACATTTATATGGCAACAAATTCGACAATCTAAGTGAAATGGACACATTTCTAGAAACACATAGTCTCTAAAAACTGGACTGGGAAGAGATAGAAAACTTGAACAGACCAATAACAATGAAGGAAATTGAAGATGTAATCAAGACTCTCCCAGCAAACAAAAGCCCAGGCCCTGACGGCTTCATGGGGGAGTTTTACTGAACATTCAAAGAAGAACTAACACCCATTCTCCTCAAACTATTTCAAAAAATTCAAGAAGAAGGAAGACTTCCAAACTCGTTTTATGAGGCCAGCATAATTCTAATTCCAAAACCAGAAAAAGACACTACAAAGATAGAAAACTACAGGCCAATATCCCTGATGAACATAGATGCCAAAATCCTGAACAAAATACTAGCAAATTGTATCCAGCAATACATCAAAAAAATTATTCACCATGACCAAGTGGGATTCATCCCAGGGATGCAAGGCTTGTTCAATTCGCGAATCAATAAATGTGATACACCACATAAACAAAATGAAAGATAAAAACCACATGATCATATCAATAGATGCTGAAAAAGCATTTGACAAAATCCAGCACCCATTTCTGATAAAAACGCTCAGCAATTTGGGAATAGAGGGATCATATCTTGATATAATAAAGGCCATATATGAAAGACCTACAGCCAACATCATACTCAATGGGCAAAAACTTAAAACATTTCCCTTAAGAATAGGAACAAGACAAGGATGCCCACTTTCACCACTCTTATATAACATAGTACTGGAAGTCTTAGCCACAGCAATCAGACATGAAGAAAAAAGAAAAGGAATCCAAATCGGAAAGGAGAAAGTGAAACTCATTTTTCACAGATGACATGATATTATACATAGAAAACCCTAAAGACTCCATCAAAAATCTACTAGATCTAATAAATGAATTTGGCAAAGTAGCAGGATACAAAATTAACGTCAAGAAATCGACGGCATTCTTATACACCAATGATGAACTCACAGAAAGAGAAACTAAAAAAAAAATCCCATTTACCATTGCGGCAAAAAAATTAAGATACCTAGGAATAAACTTAACCAAAGAAGTAAAGGATCTATTTGCAGAAAACTACAGGACATTGAAAAAAGAAATAGAGGAAGATATAAAAAAGTGAAAGCACATACCTTGTTCATGGATTGGAAGAATTAACATCATTAAAATGTCCATATTACCCAAAGCAATCTACAGATTCAATGCAATCCCCATCAAAATACCAGTGACATATTTCACAGAACTAGAACAAATACTCCAAAAGTTCATATGGAACCAAAAAAGACCCCAAATAGCCAAAACAATCTTGAAAAAGAAGGACAAAGTAGGTGGGATCACAATACCGGATATCAGGTTATACTACAAAGCTACTGTAATCAAAACAGCCTGGTACTGGCACATGAACAGGCATATAGACCAGTGGAACAGAACAGAGAATCCGGAAATTGACCCAAGACATTATGCTCAATTAATATTTGACAAAGGTGGCAAGAACATACAATGGAGTAAAGACAGCCTCTTTAATAAATGGTGTTGGGAAAATTCGACAGCTACATGCAAAAAAATGAAACTAGACCATCAACTTACACCATACACAAGAATAAACTCAAAATGGGTAAAAGACCTAAATGTGACTCGTGAATCCATAAAAATCCTAGAAGACAATGTAGGCAACAAAATTTCGGACATCATACGCAGCAGAATCTTCACTGATACATCATCTAAGGCAACAGAAACAAAGGAAAAAATGAACACATGAGACTACATCAAACTCAAAAGCTTCTGCACAGCAAAAGAAACAACCATCAAAACAGAAAGGGAACCCACTGTATGGGAGAGCATAATTGTCAATGATACATCAGATAAGGGGTTAATTTCCAAAATATATAGAGTGCTCATACAACTCAACAAAAGGAAGACAAAGAACCCAATTAAAAAATGGGCAGAGAAACTTAATAGACACCTCTCTAAACAGGACATACAAATGGCTAAGAGACATATGAAGAAATGCTCAACATCACTAATTATCAGAGAGATGCAAATTAAAACAACAATGAGGTATCACCTCACACCTGTCAGAATGGCTGCCATCAACAAATCATCAAACAACAAGTGTTGGCGAAGGTGTGGAGAAAAGGGGACTCTAGTACACTACTGGTGGGAATGCAGACTTGTGCAGCCACTGTGGAAAACACTACAGTGTTACCTCAAAAAATTAAAAATTGAATTGCCATTTGACCCAGTGATCCCACTTCTAGAAATATACCCTAAGAAACCTGAAACACAAATCAGAAAGAATATATGTACCACCGTGTTCATAGCAGCACTATTTACAATAGCTAAGATCTGGAAACAGCCCAAGTGTCCATCAGTGGATGAATGGATAAAAAATCTGTGGCACATATACACAATGGAGTACTATGCAGCTGTAAGAAAGAAAGATCTCTTATCTTTTGAGACGACATGGAGGGATCTGGAAAGTATTATCCTAAGCGAAACAAGCCAAGCAGAGAAAGACAAATATCACATGATCTCACTTATTTGTGGAATATATTTAACATAACAGTCTGGGGAACAGGGTAGACCCAGACATGTGAAAGTGGGGTACAGACTGACAACCCTCAGAAGAGGGCGGGGGGAGGGAAGAGATAAACCACAGAACTTATGCGCATGTATGCATAACTGATGGACATGGACAACAAAGCTGGGGATGGGGTGGGGGGTTGGGGAGGAGTGTGTCAATGGGGAAAAAGGAGAAACATCTGTAACAGAAATAAATTAATAAAAAAACCCACAAAAACAAAATACACTATACAAAAACAGAACCTCAGGGGCAAATAAACAAATTTATAAATATAGTCAGTAATTTTCATAAACCTCTATCAAAAATTGAATAGAATACATAGACAGAAAATAAGGGTATAGAGGTCTCAACACTATCAACCAACATGACCTAATTGAAATTTATAAAATACTACATTTAATACAGAATATACATTTTACACAAACATTTACCAACCTGGAATATATTTTTGGTCACAAAACAATTTTTTAAAAAAGAAACAATTGGTTTATTGTTCTTAGACTTTAACTCAACATGAACGTTTTAAAGTGTAACTTTGTTTTCCTAAAGAACCCATCTAGGCCATGATATTTTCTCAGACCTGGCTTCTTTCAGTGTCCCTGGCTCCTATGTATTGGACAAGGAAAGAACCCCAGCTCTTCCACCAAAAGCTGGCTGCTCTCCTTAAAATCAGCTTTATTGAGATATAACTCATACTCAACAAAATAACCCATGTTAAGCATACAGCTTGAGTTTTGGCATGTAATCATCAAGATACAGACCATTTCTTTTGCCAGAAAGTTCCCTAGAAAGTTGACCTTTGCAGTCAATTCCCCACCTTCCTCCTCAGGCAACCAGTGATGTGCTTTCTGCCATTAGGAGTAGGTTAACCTTTTCTAGAAATTCAGGTAAATGAATCAACAGTTATGTACTCTTTAGTATGTCTCAGCATAATATAAAGCTGGGTACTTCTGAGCTGGGAACTGTGCATGCTGGAAGGGTTCTAATGGGTTAGCTGGCTCTGAGGTCAGACTGTCAGCATTTCCCTGGCTTTTAGAGAACCAGATTTTGTGCTCAGGACCATTTGATCTGTATATGAAGCTGTGTTAAATCTACACATTCTCTGATGGAAATGATGAAATCTCAAATATTATCTTTACACACTACAATTTTCTCCTAAAATGCAAATAGCTTTATTGTTTTCTTTAATTATAAAAGTACCATATACTTACAAAATGTAGATAAAACAGATATATATAATATAAAAATTATCTTAATTCTAACCAATAATTAAAAAAAATAGTTTTTTTCTTCTGAACTTTTCCGCCATGTTTTTTTGTTTGTTTAGGTAAGAACAGGGTTGTACTCTACTATTTATACAACTTATTATTTTTTTCACTTAAGAATATAGTGTGAACATTTTTTCTTTCTTTTCTTTTTTTTCCCATCACCATTTATCCCCCCATACCCTCTTCCACCTATACCTCTTGCAGTCACCACACTGTTGTCCATGTCCATGAGTGCTTTCTCCTTTTTCATTCTTTTTTATTCAATCCCTCCATCCCATCTCAACACCTCACTACCAGAGCTGTCTGTCTGCTCTCCATCTATGATTCTGTCTCTGTTTAGCTTGTTAGTTCAGTTTATTCATTAAATTCCACATTTGAGTGAAATCATATATACTTGTCTTTCTCTGACTGGCTTATTTCATTTAGCATAATGTTCTCAGGTCCATCTATGCTTTTGCAAAGGGTAAATTTTTCTTCCTTTTTAAGGCTAAGTTGTATTCCATTGTGTAATGTAGCATAGCTGTTTTATGTACTCATCTACTGATGGACACTTGGGCTGCTTCCAAATCTTGGTTATTGTACAAAACAAATTTAAAATGATTCAAATCCTACAAAGTATGATCTTTGACCACAATTGAATTAAATTAGAAGTTAACACAAAGAGATATCCAGCCTTGGCTGATGTGGCTCAGTTGGCTGGGCATCATCCCATGCACCAAAAGATTGCTGATTGATTCCCGGTCAGGGCATATGCCCAGATTTTGGGTTTGATTCCTGGTAGGGGGCGTGCAGGAGGCAGCCAATCTATGATTCACTCTCACATTGGCCTTTCTCTCACTCTAAAAGTCAATAAAAATAAAAGAGATACCTGGAATTACCTTAAATACTCAAACATATTAAAAGTGAATAACATACTTCTAAATAACCAATAAATAAAAAAATAAATTATAAGGGATTAGAAATATTTTGAAAGTAATAAAAATAAAAATACCACATTAAGATGTGTGGAATATGTTTATTTGGTAATTAGAAAGAAATTTATAGCAAAAAATGCCTTTATTAGAAAGATCTTAAATAAATTACCTAACCATCCTTTTAATAAAGTATCAAAAGTAGAAATTTTTTTTTTATAAATCCTTATCCAAGGATACTTTTTTTTCCCATTTATCTTCAGATAGAGAGGGAGAGAGAGAGAGAGAGAGAGGGAGAGAGAGAGAGAAACATCAACGTGAGAGAGACACATTGATTGGTTGCTTCCTGCACGACACTGACCAGGGCCGGGGACAGAACTGCAGCTGAGGTATGTGCCGTTGACCAGAATTGAACCTGTGACTTTCTGGTCTGTGGGCCAACTCTCTAACTGCTGAGCCAAACTGCCCAGGGCAAAAGTAGAAAAATTTTTTAAAAACAGAAGAATAAAAATAATGTTAGAGAAAATCAATGAAACGGAAAACAGAGAAGTAATTCAGAATATTAATTAATGAATAAAAAATCAATAAAATGAGAAACAGAAACATAATATAGAATACTAATTAAGATTTATATATCAGTATAGATTTTACAGATATTAAATGTATTATGAGGGAATATTATGAAATAACTTTATGGCAACAATTTTTTTTCCCTTATTGATTTTAGAGAGAGAGGAAAGGAGAGGGAGAGATAGTAACATTGATGAGAGAGAACATTGATTGGCTGCCTCCTGCATGCCCTCCACTGGGGATTGGGCCCGCAACCTGGGCATGTGTCCTGACAAGGAATTGAACTGGTGACCTCTTGGTGCATGGGTCGATGCTCAACTACTGAGCCAGACGGCAATACTTTTTTTTTTTTTTTATAACTTAGATGAAATTAACCAAGTTTCTGGAAAGACATAAGCTACAAAGTTGCATATCTGTTAAGTAAATAAAATTAGTAGTTAAGAAACCATTCCTCACTAACATAGATGCAATATTCTCAATAAAATTTTAGCAAATAGAATCCACCAATATATTTATAGAGTATAGTACATCATAATTATCTTTGGAATAAAGGTTGGGGTTTAACATTTAAAAATTCAATGTATGTTATAATATTAACAGACTAAAATAGAATGTTATATTATCATTCCAATAGATGTAAAAAAGTCTTTTGACAAATTTTACACCTATTCCTGATAAAAGCCCTCAACAATCTAGAAACATTCTTAACCTCAAAAAGGGCATCTGCAAAATCCCTACTTAATTAAACTGACATTCTTAATGGTAGAGGTCTGAATGTTTTCCCCCGAAGACTTGAAAACAAGTCAGAAATGTATGCTCTCACCACTTCTATTTCATAATGTACTTGAAGTTTTGGCCAGTACAATAAGGCAAATGGAAAACAAAAACTCCAACCAAAAAACACCCCAACAAAAACATAAAGGTGTCCAGAACGGAGAAGTAAATTGGCCTTTGTTTGCAAAAAAACCAGAATTGTTTATGGAGAATATCTGTTAGTATTTATAAAAAATATCCAGTACAATGAACACTTTTAGAAATGTTTCAGAATACAAGCTCAATACCCCAAATTAGTTGTGTGTTCTATATGTATTTTATATTAATTTATTTGTATTTATATTTTTGCTACATTTGATAAAACTCATTTGTAATATAATCTTAAAATATTGAGGGTACCCTAAACACTACTAAATATTGAGAGATATCAGGCAATAAGAAATGCGCCAACATTTGCATTATAGAGGAACCAGAAGAAGAAGAAGAAGAGAGAGAAAGGGATTGAGAACATGTTTGAAGAAACAATGACTGAAAACTTACCTAACCTGGTAAAGGAAATAGACACACAAATCTAGAAAATGCAGAGAGATCCAAACAAGATGAAATCATGAGGCCCACACCAAGACACATAATAATTAAAATGGCAAAGGTTAAAGGCAAAGAGAGAATCTTAAAAGCAGCAAGAGAAAAGTTAGTTAACTACAAAAGAGCTCCCATAAGACTGTTAGCTGATTTTTCAACAGAAGCATTGAAGGCCAGAGTGGCATAAAATATTCAAAGTGATGAAAAGCAAGGACCTACAACCAAGAGTAGCCTATCCAGGAAGGCTATCATTTAAAATTAAAGGAGAGATAAAAAGTTTTCTAGACAAAAAAGAACTAAAGGAGTTAATCACAATCAAACCAAATATTGCAAGAAATGTTAAGTGTACTTTTTAAAAAGAAGATAGAAAAAAGTATATAACTATGAATAATAAAATGACAATAACTACATACCTATCAATAATTACTTTAAATATAAATAAATTGAATGCTCCAATAAAAAGACATAGGGTGGCTGAATGGATTCAGACAAGACCCAGAAATATGCTTTCAACAAGAAACCAATTTTAGATCAAAAGAACACATAGATTAAAAGTAAATGGATGGAAAAATTATTTCATGCAAATGGAAATTTAAAAATCTGAGTTAGCAATACTTAGACAATATACATTTTAAAATAAAAGCTATAACATGATCTCACTTATATATGGATTCTAATGAACAAAATAAACTGATGAATAAAATAGAACCAGAGGCATGGAAACATGGAATAGACTGATGAATCTCAGAGGGAAGAGGATGGGGGGCAGGCAGGAAGAGATTAACCAAAGACCATATATGCATATATGTATTGCTCATGAACACAGACAATAAGGTGGTGAAGGCCTGGGGCAGGGCAGGAACTGGGTGGAGGAGGGTGATGGGGGACAAAAAGAGGGCAGCTGTAATACTCTCAACAATAATGATTTAAAAATGGCTATAACAAGAGACAAAGAAAGATGACACTACATAATGATGAAGGAATCAATCCAATCTGAGACCAGAACCCTTTGCACGCAACATAGGAAAACCTAAATATATAAATCAAATATAGATGGACATAAAGGGAGAGATTGACAGTAATATAGATATAGTAGGGGACCTTAAAACTCCATTGACATCCATGGGTAGATTTTTCAGACAGAAAATCAACTAGGAAACAGTGGACTTAAATGGCACATTACATCAAGTTGATTTTATATTGATATTTTTAGAGCATTTAACCCCAAAGCATCAGAATATACATTTTTTTCAAGATGAAATGTAACGCTTTCCAGAATAGACCACCTGTTAGGACACAAAATGTCTCAATAAATTTAAGAAGATTCAAATTATATCAAGCATTTTCTTTGACCACAATGGTATGAAATTAAAAATAAATTACAAGAAGAAAACTGGAAAACACAAAAACACATGGAGGCTAAATAGCATGCTACTAAAAAAATAAATGAGTTAATAATAAGATCAAGAAATAAATTAAAAGATATTTTGAGAGAAATAAAAAATAACTCCAAATGTATGGAACACAATGAAAAAATTCCTAACAGGAAAATTCATAGCAATATAGGCCTACCTCAATAAAATGATAATTTCAAATAACCAATTTAACCTTAGACCCAAAGAAACTAAATAAAGAAGAACAATCTCAAAGTTAGTACATGAAAGATAATAAAAATCAGAGTGGAAATAAAATAGTCTAAAGAAACAATGCAAAAGATTAATGAAGCCAACAGCTGGGTTTTTGAAAAGGTAAAAATATTGGTAAATCTTTAACCAAATTTATGAAGAAAAAAAGAGAGAGGATCCATATAAATATAATAAAAAATAAAAGAGCAGAATTAACAAGTGACACTGCAGAAATACAAAGGATTATAAGAAAATACTATGAATAATTATACTATGCCAAATAATTGGACAACCTAGAAGAAAAGGATAAACTTCTAAAATCATACAATCTTCCAAGACTGAATCAAGAAGAAACAGAAAATCTGAACAGATTAATAACTCCCAATGAAATCAAATAAGTAATAATAATAATAAAGAAACACCAACAAACAAAAGTCCTGCACTCAATGGCTTCACAGGTGAATTTTACCAAACATTTAAAGAAGAAGTAATATCTATTGTTCTCAAACTATACAAAACATGTAAAAAGAGTGAAGTCTTCCAAGCTCATTATATGAGACCACCATTACTCTGATTCCAAAACCAAAGACTACAAAAATAAATTATGGGCCAATATCCCTGATGAACATACATGCAAAAACCCTCAATAAAATAATAGCAAACGAAAGTCATTAAAAATATCGTACAGGGATCTGGCCGGTGTGGCTCAGTGGTTGAGCATCAACCCATGCACCAAGAGGTCACTGGTTTGATTCCAGGTCAGGGTACATGCCCAGGTTGTGGGCCCAGTCCCCAGTGGGGGACATGCAGGAGGCAGCCAATAGGTGTTCTCTCTCATTAATGTTTCTATCTCTCTCTCCCTCTCACTTTCTCTCTCTCTAAAAATCAATAAAGAAAAATTATAAAAAAAATATCATAGGCCACCCTATGAAGACTAGGAAACATAGTAACTCTACCTAATACATAGAAACAATCACAGGGAAGCAGCCAAAATGAGGAGACAAAGAAATATGTCCCAAATGAAAGAAAAGAATAAAACTCCAGGAAAAAAAAATTAAACAAAATGGAGATAAGCAATCAATCAGCTGCAGAGTTCAAAACACTGGTTATTTGCTCAAGGAACTTGGTGAGACATTCAAAGAACTTAGTGAAACCTTCAAAGAACTTAAGGAGACCCCTAAGGAACTTAGTGAGAACATCAACAACATAAAAAAAGGATCAGTCAGAAATGAAGGATGCACTAACTGAAATAAAGAATAATTTACAGGGAATCAATAGTAGAGTAGGTAAAGCCAAGAAGCAAACCATCAATTTGGAATATAAAGAAGCAAAAAACACCCAACCAGAACAGCAAAAAGGAAAAAGAATCCAAAAAAATGAGGAGTGTAAGGAGCCTCTGGGACAACTTCAAGAGTGCCAACATTCGCATCATAGGGGTGCCAAAAGGAGAAGAGAGAGAACAAGAAATTGAAAATCTATTTGAAACAATAATGACAGAAAACTTCCCTAACTTGGTGAAGGAAACAGACATACAAGTCCAGGAAGCACAGAGTGTCCCAAACAAGATGCACCCAAAGAGGTCCTCACCAAGACACATCATCATCAAAATGCAAAAGATTAAAGAAAGAAAGAATCTTAAAAGCAGCAAAAGAAAAGCAGTTTGTAACCTACAAAGGAGCTCCCATAAGACTGTCAGATGATTTCTCAAAAGAAACTTTGCAGGCCAGAAAGGAGTGGCAAGAGATATTCAATGTGATGAAAAGCAACGACCTACAACCAAGATTACTCTATCCTGCAAAGCTATCATTTAGAATTGATGGACATATCAAGAGTTTCCCAGGCAAGGAAAAGCTAAAGGAGTTCATCACCACCAAACCAGTATTGTATGAAATGTTGAATGGTCTTCTTGAAGAAAAAGATAAAAAATATGAACAATAAAATGGCAATTAATACATATCTATCAACAATTGAATCTACAAACAAAACGAGCAAGCAGAACAGAAACAGACTCATAGATACAGAGAACTTTTTGTTGCTTGCCAGATGGGAGGGAGGTTGGGAGGATGGGTGAAAATGGTGAAGGAATTAAGATGTACAAATTGGTTGTTAGACTGATGAACCTCAAAGGGAGGGGGAAGGGAGGGTGGGATGAGATAAACCAAAGAACTTCTATGCATATATGCATAACCAATGGACACTGACAATAAGGTGGGGAAGGCAGGAGGAGGGCGGGATTGGGGAAGAGGGGGTCAATGGGGAAAAAAGGGGGGACATCTGTAATACATTCAACAATAAAGATGAGTTAAAAATATCATACAGGGGAAAAAGGAGAAACATCTGTAACAAAAATAAATTAATAAAAAAAATCAATGGAAAAAAATATCTTCAGGAGAGGATTAGCGACAACAAGAAAATGATACAACATGATCAAGAGGGATTAATACCTGCTATGCAATATTGGTTCAGTATCTGCAAATCAATTAGTGTCATATACCACAGGAACAAAATAAAGGATAGAAATCATATGATTATACCAATAGATGCAGAACAAGTATTTGACAAAAATCCAGCACCCATTTATGATAAAAACTCTCATCAAAGTAGAAATAGAAGGACCATACCTCAACATAATAAAGGCCATATATGACAAACCCACAGCTAACATCATCATATTCAGTGGAATAAAGTTAAAATAGTTTTCCTTAAGATCAGGAACAAGACAAAGATGTCCACTTTTGCAACTTTATACAATATACTATTAAAAAATTTTTTTTCTTTATTGATTTTAGAGAGAGAGGGAGAGAGAGATAGAAACATGGATGAGAGAGAACATTGATTGGCCGCCTCCTGCATGCCCCCCCCACTGGGGATCGGGCCCACAACCTAGACATGTGCCCTGACTGGGAATCGAACCAGTGACCTCTCGGTGCATGGGTCAATGCTCAACCACTGAGCCGAGCCATACTGGCCGGGCTACAACATACTATTAAAAGTCCTACCCACAGTAATCAGATGAGAAAAAGAAATAAAAGGCATCTAAATTGGAAAGGAAGGAGTACAACTATTATTATTTACAGATAACATGATAGTATGTACAGAAAATCCTAAAGATTCCACCAAAAAACTCTTATTCAATAAAGTAGCAGGACACAGAATGGATATTCAGAAATTGGTTGCATTTTATTTATTTATTTTACAATAATTTTTCTTTATTGATTTTAGAGAGAGAGGAAGGGAGAAGGAGAGAGATAGAGACGTCAATAAGAGAGAACACTGATTGGCTGCCTCCTGCATGCCCCCCCACTGGGGATCAGGCCCACAACCTGGGCATGTGCCCTGACTGGGAATTGAACTGGTGACCTCTTGGTGCATGGGTCAACGCTCAGCCACTGAGCTACACTAGCTGGGCAGAAATTTGTTGCATTTTATACACCAATAGTGAATTATCAGGAAAAAAACTGAGAAAACAAACAATCCCATTTACAATTATATAACATAATAAAATACCTAGAAAGAAAATAACTAAGAAGATAGAAGACCTATTTTGAAAAATTATGACATTATGACCTATATTGAACATTATGACATATATTGTGCTCATCAATAGTAATTACCATTGTTAAAATTCCCATACTACCTAAAACAATCTATTCAATGAAATTCATATCAAAATACCATTAGCATTCTTCAGCAAACTAGAACAAATATGGAACCACAGAAGACCATGAATAGCCACAGCAATCTTGAGAAATAAAAACAAAGTTGAAAGAATCATGCTACTCGATATGAAACTGTAATAAAAGACTATAGTAATCAAAACAGCATGGTACTGAAAAACAAACAAACAAACAAACAAAACCCCCCTCAAAAAACAAACACATAGAGCAATGGAACAGAATAGAGAACCAAGAAATAAATCCACACCTTTATAGTGAATTAATAATTGACAAAGTTCTGAAGGTGTCCACTGGGGTGCTGGCTCTGGGGCCTCACGGGAGGTTCTGGCCAAGATCAGCCACTACCTATGTTCTGCTGGGGGCCACCCAGCATGAGCTAAAAAACGATCTGCAGGTGGCTCCTACATGTGCTAAGCTTGGAGGTGCCCAGGGAAGTCCAAACTCTGAACAAAGGTTGGCTTCTGCTAGTGTTGGGCCTTGGGCCACTTAGCAAGAGGTACAAGGCTCATTCAGGCTGATGATGCTTGTTTAAGAGATTTTAGGAAAATCTGAAGTATGAGCCAAGACAGGCCATTCCTATGGAAGAGCCACTGGAAACAGGTTAGGTAGGCCTGAAATTTTGGTAGGGCAAGTCCTCAGGGAATCACCAGGGTGGGGCAAACATTGTGAACCAGGTTGATGAAGTCTCATATACGGTGCCCGCCTGCAGACTCTGTAAGGGGAGGGCCCATCAAAGGAACAATGGCCTCTGCTTGGCCAGTATGGCTCAGTGGACTGAGCATCATCCCATGTACCAGGAGGTCACTGGTTGGATTCCCAGTCAGGGCACATGCCTGGGTTGCAGGCTCAATTTCCAGTAGGGGGCATGCAGAAGGCAGCCAATAGATGTTTCTATCTCTCCCTCTCCCTTCCTATCTCTCTCTAAAAAAATCAATAAAAACATATTAAAAAAAAAAAAAAAGGTACAATGGCCTTTGCCAGCACTTGTGTCTGGGAGAAAAGTGTCCCTTCAGCTCTCACCCTGATGCCAGACAATTCAGGTTCTCCCCGTATGTCCCTGGTGCCTTTCCTGCTGCTGCCCCAGTGCTGGAATGCAGAGAGAGTGAGTCTGAGTAAGTCTGTGCACAAGCCCTTTCAGAGGAATTGCTGAGAACTTTAGCATCCCTCCATTTCTCTCAGCCTCAATCCCCGCTGGTTTTTACAGCCAGAAGTTATGGGGACTTCTCTTCCTGGCACTGGAACCCTGGGCTGTGGGGCCTGGTAGGACTGGGACCCCTTGCCCCTCAGGGGGGAACTGTGCAGCCAAGATATTCTTCACAATTTTTATCTGCCACACGTGGCTGTGGGACTGGCCTGTTTTGTGTCTCCACCTCTCCTACCAGTGTCTATGTGGCTTCTTATTGAAATCCCTAGTTGTAGGACTTTCATTCAGCTAGGTATCAGGTGGTTCTGAATGGTGGTGGTTCTGCAGTTAAGTTGTCATTTTGATGTCAAAATCAAATATAGAGAAAATCAATGAATCTAAAGTTTGGCTCTTTGTTAAGATTTTTTAAATTGGCAAATTCCCATGAAGATTTATTATAAAAAGAAAAGGCATAAATAATCAATATTAGGAATAAAAAGAAAAAATTGTTAGAGACCCTCAACAGGAAAATAAGAGGCCATATTAACAACTTTATGCCAATGAATTTGAAAACATATATAATAAACCGTTTTCAAATAAATGTTAAGCCTTGGTATCTGCTTCATGTGCATACCTTGGTATCTACAAAAATCAATTCTAATAGAGTGTAGATTTAAATATGAAAGCCAAAACAATTAACTTTAGGGTAGGAAAGGTTTTATGAATAAATTTTATTCTATTAATATTGGGAACTTAAAAATTTTAACATTTATATATTTATTTATTGTTGACACTGTTACAGATGTCCCCCATTCCCTCGTACCCTTTGTCCCCTTCCACCTAGCCCCTGACACCCCCACCCCAAGCTTTAGCCACATTATTGTCTACATCCATGGGCTATGCATATGTGCATATATGTTCTTTGGTTAATCTCTTCGAGTGCCCGGTAAACCCTGCCCTCTGAGATCTGTCAGTCTGTTTTATGTATTCATGCCTCTGGTCCTATTTTGTTAGTTTATTTTTTTCATTAGATTCCACATATAAGTGAGATCATGTGACATTTCTTTTTCTCTGGCTGGCTTATTACACTTAGCATAATAATCTTCAGGTCCATCTATGCTGTCTCAAAGGATAAGAGTTCCTTTGTTTTTTACAGCCGTGTAGTATTCCATGGTGTAAGTGTACAATATATATATATTTTTAAATCAAACTTTGTGTATTGAAAGATAAAAATAAGAAAGTGAAAAGGCAGGCACTTTGTAAGGGTAGATATTTGCAATACAAATAATTGAAAAAAGAATTTGAATGTATAAGTAAAAATCCTATTAATAAATAAGAAAAAGAGACAACCCAATAGGTGTTAACTAATAATTCACAAAACAGGATATCCTAATGGATAATAAACACATGTAGAAGTACTCAATGAGTGATTTTTGATACCTTCCAGAATGGTTGAAATTTGAAAGACTGACACCACCAAGTACTGGTGTAGATGTAGAACAGGCAGAACTCTTATCCATGGTGTATGGTGGTATAAACAGTCACTTTGGATAACTATTTGGCATTCTCTTTTAAAGTCAAAGCTACCCAGTAACCCAGCCTATCCATTTGTAAATAGATACCCAAAAGCAATGCATGTACACCAAGGAACATGCACTAAAGGTATTCATGTTTTCTAAACAAGGGTATATCAACAGTGGCAAGATAAAGTGTGGTATTTACTTTCAAATGTTGCTCAACACACATACACACAGCAACACGAATAAATCAATAAACACGTTGAATGAGAGAAGCAAGATACAAGAACACATACTATGTGATTCTATTTTTAAGTTCTAAAAACCCAGCAAAACTGAGCTGTTTAAGAATGCGTGCTTATGGAGTGAAGTCAGAGGAATGGTAATGTGAGAGGTTCCCCGGTCTGTCTCCTTGAAGTTACAAATTGAATAGCTATAATTTAACAAAGGTTCCCTGCTGAAGACACAAACATGTCTGAGAGACCCTTGCATTAAACATTCAAAGGCAGGCAAGTGGAAGCAAGCTGGGAGGAAGGAAGGACAAAGAGCAGACACAGGTACAACCAATGCTGCCCAGAGCTCACTGTGGGTGTCAGGAGAGGGGAGGAGTCAGATTGTGTCCTGTACTCCCTGATCTCAGAGGAGCGAAGAAATACAGTGAGCTCTCTTGCCAGAGTAATCGATATGCACTGTAGCTGAGCCCAGTGACCGGGGCTGAGAAGGAGCACAGAGTTGTGGCCACAGTTACCTGGCAGCTGCCACTGACATATAAAAATACAGAATCACAGAGTCTTGCCACATCTCCATATGCTGCCAGAGCTTGCTTGGTCCTCACCCTCTCAGAGCTAACAGCAACTCCCAGAAGAAGCTGCAGCACTGAGTGTCAGGTTGTAGAGCACATTATCTGCAAACCTGAGAACTGTGGCGACAGAAGCAGACCCCCTCCCCCGCCCATGGCAGGAACACACTGTGGCTAATCCCAGTGACAGGGGTAGAGATACAGAGGTGAGACAGTTGAAGTCTGGCAGTTGCCATTACTGGAAGGAAACAAAGTCACAAAGTAAAAAGCTGGCCTTGCCCAGCTCCCACTGCTCCCACCCTTGGCAGCTGTATTGCCAGCAGCGGACAGCTCTGGAATTTCACAGGCTCAGGATCCTATTGCCCAGCATATGCCCCCACAGGGGTGGTGTTCTGAGACCTAGATGACCTCATCACAGGAAAGATGCCCACCTCCCCAGAAAATAAAGGGCATTTTCCATCACCCTGCAGAAATCCCAGAAACCACAGCAGTGCCAGAGAAACTAAACAGCTAGTGCTTCAGTGTCAGCAACTGAAAAACAATGGGAAGACTTCCCCTAAAAAACCTGCTAGAGAAATGCCACTCTTAAAAAAAGAAATCTCATGGTATATGTTTCCACTTATTTGTATCTTCCTTAGTTTCTTTCTGCAATGTCCTATAGTTTTCTGAGTACAGGTCTTTTAACTCCTTTGTTAAATTTAGTCCTAGTTACCTTATTTTTTTTGTTGCTGCAATAATAAATGGGATTGTTTTCTTAGTTTCTCTTTCTGAGAGTTCATTATTGGTGTATAAAAATGCCACTGATATCTGAATATTAATTTTGTATCATGCTACTTTGCCGAATTCATTTATTAGATCTCGTAGTCTTTTTGATGGAGTTTTTAGGGTTTTCTATGTATAATATCATGTCATCTGTGAATAATGACAGTTTTACTTTCTCCTTTTCAATTTGGGTGCCTTTTATTTCTTCTTCTTGTCTGATTGCTGTGGTTAGGACTTTTAGTATTATGTTGAATAAGAGTAGTGAAAGTGAACATCCATGTCTTGTTGCTGATCTTAAGGAAAACCATTGAGTACATTGGCTGTAGGTTTTTCATATATGGCATATGTTATGTTGAGTTATTCCCACTTTGCTGAGTTTTTATCATAAATGGGTGCTGGATTTTATAAAAAAATTTTCTGCATCTATTGATATGATCATGTGATTTTTATTTTTCATTTTGTTTATGTGATGTAGCACATTTATTGATTTGCGAATATTGTACCAACTTTGTATTCCCAGCATAAATCCCAATTGATTATGGTTGTATAATCATTTTAATGTATTGCTGGATCCAGTTTGCTAATATTTTGTTGAGGATTTTAGCATCTATGTTCATCAGGGATATTGGCCTATAATTTTATTTCTTTGTCATGTCCTTATCTGGTTTTGGAATTAAGATAATGCTGGCCTTGTAAAAAGATCTTGGGAGTCTTGCTTCCTCTTGAATTTTTTGTAATAGTTTGAGAAGGTTAGGTGTTAGTTCTTCTTTGAATGTTTGGTAAAATTGGTCTATGAAGCCATCCAGTCCAAGACCTTTGTTTGCTGGGAGTTTTTGTTTTTTATTATTCCTTCAATTTCATTAGTTACAATCTGTCTATTCAGGTTCTCTGATTCTTCCTGATTTAGTTTTGGAAGATTGTATGTTCCTAGGAATTTATCTATTTTGCCCAGGTTGTTCAATTTTTTGGCATGTAGTTGTTCATAGTATTTTCTCACAATCCTTTGTATTTCTGTGATGTTAGTTGTTACTTTTCCTCTTTAATTTCTGATTTTATTTATTTGAATCCTCTCTCTTTGTTTTTTGGTGAGTCTGGTTAAAGGTTTATCAAACTTGTTTGTGTTTTCAAAGAACCATCTTTTTGTTTTTTTGATCTTTTATATTGTTTTCTTAGTGTCTATGTCATTTCTTTCACTCTGACCTTTATTATTTTCTTCCCTGTACTTACTCTGAGAATTATTTGTTGTTCTTTTTCTAGTTCTTTTAGGTATAGGGTTAGATTGTTTACTTAAGATTTTTTTGTTTCCTGAGATATGCTGTAATGCTATGAACTTCCCTTTCAGAACTGCTTTCACTGTGTCCCATAGATTTTGAGTTATTGTGTGTTTATTTTTATTTGTTTCCAGGTAATTTTTTTTAAATTATTTTTTCTTTATTGATTTTAGAGAGAGAGGAAGGGAGAGGGAGAGAGAGATAGAAACATCGATGAAAGAGAACACCGATTGGCCGCCTCCTGCATGCCCCCCACTGGGGATCAGGCCCACAACCTGGGCATGTGCCCTGACCAAGAATCGAACTGGCGACCCCTTGGTGCATGGGTCGACGCTCAACCATTGAGCCACACCGGCCGGACTCCAAGTAAATTTTTTAAAATTTTGTCCTTGATCTCATTGTTAACCCTCTCATTGTTTAATAACATGCTATTTATTCTCCATTTTAAAAATATTTTTAAGTTTTTTTTATTGTAGTTGATTCCTAGTTTCATGCCATTGTGATCCAAGAAGATGCTTGATATTGTAATAGGCAGTTAGTCAGACATGAGCAGAACAAGGATGGAGAAAAAAATGGATGACTGGTTTTTAACTTTGGCTTTTCAATTGGAGTTGCTTTCTGAGGGTCTGAACAATACCTTTTTCTGGATAAAAGAGAACATGAACTTGTTTGGCTCCAAAGATAAGGAACATTTCCTCCTTCCAGCTTATATCTTCTGCATTCTTAGGTGACTGAGAACCTTTGTGGTGGTGTCAAGGGCATCCCTCATGATGTACAGGAGCCCCATAGGGAATCTCAACTCAACTGTATATTTGACTCATCAGAATCCTAACTCAATTACGTATTTGACTTATCCAGAGACACGCACATAAAGGTTGGTTACCTAGCACCTGAGTCCTCACAGTTGTATTAGATAGCTGGAGAGAGAGATGAGGACACATAAGAGGGTTTGAGATGACTCAGGAGATAGAAGCCCCTTGATGCTCCACCCACAAACAGCACACTTTCAACCCATTACACAACATTCTTAGAAATTTGTGCAAACTCTAAAGATCTCAAAATAAAACTAAAATCAACATGGAAAACTGTGTCTCCAAGGCTGGAAACTCCCAGACCCCCCACCCCCAATGCTTCTTACAATTAACAGGAAGCCTTTACTTGCAAGTACTTGCAGAAATGGGAAGATTTAACTATAAGTGATATCAACTTAAGATGGCCAAAATACAGCTCTTTTGCTGCCTAAATCATTTTTTGCATGCAAAATTAGAAAAAAAGCCAGCTCTGCCCTGGCTGGTTTGGCTCAGCGGTTAGAGCATCAGCCCGTGGTCTGGAGAGACCTGGGTTCAGTTCCCGCTAGGGCACGTGCCTTGGTTGCAGTTTGTCCCCCGCCCTGGTTGGGGTTGTGTGGGTGGCAGCCAGTCTATGTGTCTCTCTCACATTGATGTTTCTTCTCTCTCTCTCTTCCTCCCTCTTTCCCTCTAGCTCTATGAATGCAAAAAGTGTTTTCAGGTGGGGATTAAAAAAAAAAGAAAAAAAAGAAAAAAGAAAAAAAGCCAGCTCTAAAACTAAAACTTAATGAATGGAACATTTATCTTGATTGAAAATTAGAGGATTCTAGGAGAAGCACAGGTAAATTGCTCTCATTATAGAAGAACCAGAAAGGCTCGTCTTTATGAGGGGAGACAGGAACTGTATACATTCCTTGTACTAGAACAGAATTAAGGAATCTGCCTAAAGATTTCCCTGACTTTCTCCAGGGCTCTGATGTGTTTGCAAAGGAATTTAATTTAACTGTTAAGAGATTATGGCCCTGGATTTTCTAACCTATTCCAATGAATATACCCACTGGTTTCTGGGAGCAAACAACAGAATTACTGAACAGTGTCTGCTGGGAAAGTGCTGTAGGAAGAGTCTGTTTTTATGTTTTTATTGCAGAAAGCCAGGTCACCTAAAGAAAGTTATACAAAAATGAAATGGAAATGAGACAAAAGGGAGTCCCTGGGTGGAAGGTGGCAAATCTTTCTGCACATTGTCAGTCATCTCCAGTGGGTCTGCTACTTTATCTGGGAATTTTAGAAATGAATGAAAGGACAACAAACAGTCAGATCCTTGTCCCTGACATCAGGTGCTAACCTTCTAGGCCTCCTTATTCATCTTGGGGAATGGGAAAGATAAGAGATGCATGGGCAAGTTCAGTTGCTCAAGACTAGGGTGTGCACCTGAACCTCAGCAACAAGGGGTCATAGAGGAGGGAGATTCTATCACTGAGTTTAGGGACGTGGTCTCTTGAATGAGACACAGTAAAGCCAGCTGAGTCTGGAAACCTGGGCATGAAGCAGGAGATGCTCTTCTTTGAGCCCACTATAGGTGGGGTAAAATGGAGATGACTGTTTCCTCTATTCTCTTCCAGATGGGAAACTAACACTCTATTCCTCAGGACTGGCCCCTAGGATACATCTTCAAGAACTGGTAAAAATTTGACCCCAAACTCTAAAGAAAAAGAGGTTAGTTTTCTTTTACAATACAGCATGGCCCCAATACACACTAGTGATAGCCAGAGGGAAGGGGATGCAGGGGATGGGTAGATGAGGGCAAAGGGGGCAGAGTGGGGACATCTGTAGTAATGTCAACAATAAAAGTAAAATATAATTAATCGCACTCTATAGATGCCTAGACAGAGAAGGAATACATCAAATATCATGAATAACTAAGGTAATGGGGCAGCTCAGTAAGAAAATAAATAATCTCCAGACAATAAACTTAAAAGTATGGCAATATGTGATTTAAATGACACAAAATTCAAGATTGTAGTTTTAAAAATAATTGAGATATAAAAGAGAGAGAGAGAGAGAGAAAAAACACACAGATAGACATTTTAATGAACTTAGAAACAAAATCAATGAACAAAATGAGTACTTTACCAAAAAGACTGAAGCTTTTAAAAAGAACCAAATAAAAATTATGAAGATGAAAAATCTCAATAAAAAAGATGAAGAATGAACAAGTTAGTGAGCTTGGGAAATGGAGCTGACTAGGTAGAGGAAAGAATTAGTAATATCAAAGATAAAAATGTAGAAATTATACAAATGGAAGAGAGACTTTTGAGAGTGAAAAAAGAAAGAAAGAACTCTACAAGGACTCTCTGACTTCAAGAGCAAGAATAACATGAGAATAATGGGTATGCCAGAAGGAGAAGATTGGGAGAAGGGAACAGAGAGCTTATTTAAACAAATGTTGACAAGAACTTTCCAACCTATGGATAGAGCTGAATCCTTGATCAAAGAAGCAAACAAAATACCGAATTATCTCAATCCAGAAAGGCCTTTTCAAGGCACATTCTATTAAAATGGTCAACAATTAATAACAAAGAAAGAATTCTCAAGGCAGCCAGGGAAAAGACAGTAACCTATAAAGGAAATCCCAATAGATTCTCATCAGATTTCTCAGCAGAAACCCTACTAGGTAAAAGAGAGTGGCATCAAATACTCAAACGATTGAAAGAGAGAAATTACCAGCCCAAAATACTATATCCTTTAGCTATGAAAGAAAAATAAAGACTTTTCCAGTCTTACAAAAGCCAAGGGAATTTACCACCATAAGACCTGCATTACAGAAAACACTGAAGGATGTTCTTCTACCTGAAACAGAAAAACAAAAGGATACAAACTACAAACAAGATAAATAGCAGACACACAGAGCAGGAAATAGCAACTCTTCTTCAGAATAGGGTAATAAACATTTAAATATAACATAAAAATTAAAGGAGGTAAAAACATTTAAAAAGTAGAAGGCAATAGCTACTGCAATTCAGAAATGAACTCACAGAATAAATAGGGATAGTTTGAGACAACAAAAACATAAAAGGGCAGAGGGGGTAAAGGTCTGAATTTTCAAATGGGGATGGAGATAAATGCATTCAGAAGAAAACGGACTACTGTATATATCTAGAACTTTCTTCTGCACATACCTAATGGTAACTATACACATGAAAAGCTATGTGTGTTCCTCTCCTGTGTTGCTGTCCATGGCTACCTTTACTGGGCTGCTCCTTAGCAGTCTTTGTTTTCATAAATATTCCTTCCATTTTGACTTTTCTCATTTCTAAGACCTCTGCATTCCATTCTGATTCCCCATCTACTGACACATTGTGGTCACACTGAGGGGTCCTTTTGAACTCCAGGAGTCTGGGAGAGAGAGCTTGTTTAGAACGACAAGGTTCTTAAAAACTGGCGTTCTCAAAGGATAAACAGTCTGTGGACACTGAGTGTCCCGCACAGTTTCTGGTCTGTGGGTTTGGACCCCAAGGCTGCAGGCACCTCTGGGAAATGCCTGCAGACCCCTGGGGATCCCATTTTAGCTCGAATTTCTGCCCTAGATTTAGAACAATCAGTAATCACGTTAGAGAAGTTTTGATTCTTCTATAAATCTCAAATTTTAGTCCCCAGGAAATAGATTCTTATGACATAGGTCCATCTTAGACCAAGTCAAATCTAAATAAAAAAATTTTGGTAGGTGCCTTGGGCGTTTACATAGATCTTGAGGTATTTGTTTCTTGTTGAAGTGAATATTCCTCTGACATATTTGCTATGTAGACAAATTCATATTTTTGGTCCATTGCTTTCCGACACACTGGTGGCATGGTAGGAGGGCTTCTGCTTACTAACATGATAGCTGGAGGGAGCCTTGGCTGTTAAACCAGAAGCCCCTTCTCAATGCCACTTTGACTTATGGGCTGTGATCCTCAGGCTAGGAAGAGTGGGAGCTTTAGGCCTTTATTTGGATGCCTGAGCTAACCTCAAACTCCAGATGCTTGTTTGCTACTGAGGTCCAGCCTTAGCAGTCCAGGGTTTCCCTCAGGTGTGGACGGAGTCAGCGAGAGGGAGATGAGACGTGAGTCAGAGGTGCGTCACTTTAGTTTTCTTTGGGCGTCTCAAGGCCCTCATGTTTACAAAAAAAAAAAACTGCCAGGGTGTGTACGTGCAGTAACTGAGGGTCAGAATGGAGTTTAATTTTGTTAAAAAATTATTAACCCTTTCATTTTCATCCAGACATAACAATGATGTTTATCAGCTCTTAACCTTTATAGTTACTTTCACTATATGACTCATTGCTTAGCAACCTTTCTGTTAACATACATGTAGACATTGTATCATTTAACTTTCTCCTTCCCCATACCCTCTATTTCAATTTCTGTAACTTTCTCTTAGCTCTTGACCTATTCTCCTTTTCTAAGCTCCCTCTTAATCTTTTATAATCTTATCCTAAATTCTTACTACTTTCTTGCCTTTTCTTTCTGCAGTCTATTCTAACATCTATATTATTAATCATCTACATGTTACTTCTATAATGATTCCTAACAGACAGATAACAGACAGAGAAAGCAAAGATTAGTCTCCTTCAGTTGCCATCCTGCATTTTTATTTTCCCATTACTCTATATCTTCAGTCACTGTTCTTCATGATTCCGGCCATGCGGTGAATCCACTTCTCCAGGGACTATGTCAAACCGTGGAGGCCTTCATAACTTCCCGGACTATGTCAATCCGTGGAGCTCACCCGTGAATATGTCAAACTGCGGTGGTTGCCGTTCCAGTGACATCGCTCCCAACAGCTTGCCTGAATTACCGAGGTGATTTATTGTAGCTTTGGTGATCTGTTCTAAAAGTGGTGCCTCCAGGAGACATGCGTAGACCTGCCCTTTAGAAAAGAGCTTGATGAGTGTCCTTCCCCAGCTGACCACACAGCACTGGGAGGATGAACACGCTAATTTTGCAAACGGTTCTGAAATTCTTGGATGAAAGACACTGTATAAGTACAGAGCATTCTATTTGTTGTTTTAATGCCTCCAGAGACAAAACCAGGCAGAATCACCTTGAAGGAGCTTTCAGCCAGGGCTCCTCAGAGTCTGGCCATCCAGCTATTCTGATAACCACTGCGATGACTGTCAGACTCTAGGGAGCAGTAAGCCTTTCATATTTTGTGACATTTACCAAGAAAATCTACATCAAATAAATGCACATGGAAAGCTCATGGGTGATGTTTCTCAAGAAAAATATTTGTTTTATTCATTTTTGCTCTATTGAGTTTAATATTATGAAGGAATTTGCTGCTATGTCTGTCACTAGGCATTGTCAGCTTTTCTTAAGGAACTGGTTAAAACAAAAAACAAAACCAGGCGTTTAAAGGTACAGTGAGGGTTTGTTTGTTTTTGAGGAGCTAATTTTAGCATACAGAATCACTCATTTTCAAACCTTGTAGTTACTTAAAAGGGAGATTTCAGAAAATGTTGCAACTATAGTGAAACCAAGGACCTTTTCTCTGCTTTGTCATCTTTTTACAAAAGTCAACCTATAAAACTTATTATGCTGATTTTGTGTAAGAAAAGCTATTTGATCTCAACTCTGTTCATGTTCATTGCTGCTTTTAGCTGGGGTGTTCTCCACAGGACAAGAATTGGCCAGAGGGCCAGGGCGTTACTCATGGCCAGTGACCCTGGGACCTAGCCCAGGACAGAACGGAGGAAGCACTCATTCTTTTTAGCTGAATTCCCTGAGCGTCATCCTCTGTGTGGAGCTGGCATTGTCAACTGCAGACTGTTTGGCTCTGCTCTGCATTGTATTGAAGCTTCTGTGTCCCCTGCCCCTCCCTGGTTCCTGTTGGATGGTGGAGACAGTCTGTGGCTCTGCGCAGAGGAACACGTGTGCTGTGGCCAAACACTTCAGAGGAAAGGGTTTGCCTGTGGAGTTCTAATTCTCTTTTTAAAAATTTTATTTTTCAATTACAGTTTACATTCAATAGTATTTTGTATTAGTTTCTGGTATACAGCATAGCAGATAGACAATCATATAATTTATGAAGTGGTACCCTAATATTTCAAGTAGCCAACTGGCACCATATATAGTTATTACAATATTATTGACTATATCCCCTATGCTGTACTTTACATCCCTGTAACTATCTTGTGACTACCAATTTGTAGTTCTCAATTCCTTCACCTTTCTCACCCAGCCCCTCTAGTTCCCCTCCCCTCTGGCAACCATCAGTCTATTCTCTGTATCTATGTGTTTCTGTTTTGTTTGTTTATTTTGCTCTTTAGATTCCACACATAACTGAAATCATGGTATTTGTCTTTTCCTGTATGACTTATTTAACTTTTTAATACCGCCTGGGTCTTCCATGCCACCACAAATGGTAAAATTTCATTCTTTTTTATGGTCAAGTAATATTCCATTGTACATATGTCCTACAGCTTTTTTATGCACTCATCTGTTGATGGGCACTTGGGTTGCTTCCATATCTTGCCTATAGAAAATAACGCTGCAATGAACGTAAGGGTGCATATATTCTTTTGAATTAGTGTTTTGCAATTCTTTAGATATATACCCAAAGTGGAATTGCTGGGTCATAAGGCATTTCCATTTTTTGAGGAAACTCCATACTCTTTTTCATAGTGGCTTCAAAAATTTGCATTCCCACCAACAGTGTATAAGTGTTTCCGTTTCTCCACGTATTTGTCAATATTTGTGTGTTGATTTATTGATGATAGCCATTCTGACAGGTGTGAGGTGATAAATATCTCCTGTGGTTTTAATTTGCATTTCTCTGATGATTAGTGACAGTGAGCATCTTTTCCTATGTCTATGGGCCATCTGTATGCCCTCTTTGGGAAAGTGTTGATTCAGATCCTCTGCCCATCTTTTAATTGGATTGATTGTTTTTTGATGTTGAGTTGTATGAGTTCTTTAAAAATTTTGGATACAAACCCCTTATTGGATGCGTTATTGGTGAATATCTTCTCCCATTCAGTAGCTTGTCTTTTTTGTCTTGTTGATGGTTTTCTGTGCTGTGCAAAAACCTTTTAGTTTGATGTAATCCCATTTGTTTCTTTTTTTCTCTTTTTCCCTTTCCCAGGGAGATATAGCAGAAAAATATATTGCTATGAAAAATGTCAGAGATTTTACTACCTGTGTTTTCCTCTAGGATTTTTATGGTTTTGAGTCTTACATTTAAGTCTTTAATTCATTTTGAGTTTATTCTGATATATGGTGTAAGAAGTTGATCCAGTTTCATTTTTTTTTACATGTGACTGTCCAATTACCCAACACTTTATTAAATAGACTTTCTTTACACCATCATTGTATGTTCTTGCCACCATTGTCATATATTAATTGACCATATAGGTATGGGCTTTTTTCTGAGTGCCCTATTATGTAACATTGATCTATGAGTCTGTTTTTATGCCTCCACTATGCTATTTGAATTACTATAGTCTTATTGTATAGTTTAATATCAGGTAGTATGATACCTCCAACTTTGTTCTTCTTTCTCAAGATTACTGTGGCTATTCAGGGTCTTTTGTTGTTCTATATACATTTTTGGATTATATATATTTTGTTCTTTGAAAAATGCCATTGGTATTTATAGAATTTGCATTAAATCTATAGATTGCTTTAGGTACTATGGATATTTTAAAGATGTTAATTCTTTCTATCCATGAGCATGGTATGTGCTTCCATTTATTTGTATTTTCTTCAATGTCTTATAATTTTTGTGTATAGGTTTTATACCTACTTGGTTAAATTTATTCCTAAGTATTATTTTATGCTATTATATATGGGATTGTTTTCTTAGTTTCTCTTTCTGATAGTTGAATATTGATGTATAAAGTGAAATAAGCCAGTCAGAGAAAGACAAGTACTATAGGATTTCACTCATATGTGGAATCTAATGAACAAAATGAACTATCAAGCAAAATAGTGACAGACTCATAGAGAGAGAGCAGGTTGACAGATGTCAGGGAAAAGTGGGGAATGGATAGAGGAGTAGAGGGATTGAGTAAAAAAAAAATAAGGAGAAGAAAACTCATGGGAGAAGAAAAATAGGGAGAAGAAAACTTCTGTGTGGTGATTGCAGGGGAGAAAGAGGGTGGAGGTAGGTAGAGGATGGTGTAGAGGAGATAAATGATGATGGATGGAGGCTTGACTTGGGGTAGTGAGCACACAATACAGTGTACAGATGATATGTTGTAGAATTATGCACCTGAAACCTGTATAATTTTGTTAATAAGTGTCACCCCAATAAATTCAATACAAAGGAAAAAATTGCAACCAATTTCTGAATATTTATTTTGTTTCTTGCTATTTCATTGAATTTATTTATCAGTTCTACTAGTTTTTTGGGTTCTCTATATACAGTATTATGTCATTTGCAAATAATGACAGTATTAATTCTTCCTTTCCTATTTGGATGCCTTTTAACTGTTCTTCTTGTCTGATTGCTGTGGCTAGGACTTTGAATACTATGTTGAATAATAGTGGTGAAAGTGGACATTCCTGTCTTGTTCCTGATCTCAAGGGAAATTAATTTTTTCCCATTGAGTATGACGTTAGCTTTGAGTTTGTCATACATAGTTTTCATTATGTTGAAGTATGTTCCCTATATTCCACTTTGCTGAGAGTTTTTATTCTAAATGTATGCTGGTTTTGTTAGATGCCTTTTCTACATCTATTGATATGATCATATGATTTTTCCCTTCATTTTTTTACATGACTTAGCGTGTTAATTGATTTGTGGATATAGAACCAACCTTGCATTCAGGAATAAATATGACTTGATCATGATGTATAATCTTTTTAATGTATTGCTGAATTTAAATTAACTCCTTATCAGATGTATCATTGGCAAATATGATCTCCCATACAGTGGGTTGCCTTTTTATTTTGATGCTTTATTTATTTATTTTTGCTGTGTAGAATCTTTTTAGTTTGATGTAGTCCCATTTCTTTCATATTTATTTTTGTTTGTTTCTCTTGTCCTAGGCAATGTATGGTGAAGATTCTGCTACATGAAGTGTGTGATATTTTACTGCCTGTGTATTCTTCTAGGATTTTTATGGTTCCATGACTTACATTTAAGTCTTTTATCCATTTTGAATTCATTCTTGTGTGTAGTATAAGTTAGTGGTCTAGTTTCATTTCTTGCATGTACCTGACTAATTTTCCAACACCATTTATTGAAGAGACTGTCTTTACTCCACTGTATGTTCTTCACTCCTTTGTCAAATATCAACTGACCACAGTGATGTGGGTCAATTTCTGAGGCTTCTGTTCTGTTCCATTGATTTATGTGCCTATTCTTGGGCCAGTACCTGGCTGTTTTTATTACCATGGCTTTGTAGTATGGCTTGATATTCAGTGTTGTGATTGCTCCAGCTTTGTTCTTCTTTCTCAAGATTGCTGTGGTGTTCGTGGTGTTTTTGGTTCCATATACATTTTTGGAGTATTTGTTCTAGATCTGTGAAATATACCATTGGTATTTTAACAGGGATTGCATTGAATCTATAGAGATTGCTTTCAGTAGTATGGATATTTTAATGATGTTAATTCTACCAATCCATGAACACAATATATTCTTCCACTGGTTTATGTCTTCCTCTATCTCTTCTTTCAACATCTCTTTTTTTCTGAGTACAGGTCTTTTACTTCCTTGGTTAAGTTTATTTCTAAGTATCTTAATATTTTTGTTGTAATGGTAAATGAAATTGTTTCTTTAGTTTCTCTTTCTGAGTGTTCACTATTGGTGTATAAAAATGCCATCGATTTCTGGGTGTTAATTTTGAATCCTGCTACATTGCCGAATTCATTTATTAAATCCAATAGTTTTCTGGTGGAGTCTTTAGGGTTTTCTATGTACAATATTTTGTCATGTGTGAATAATGACAGTTTCAGTTCCTCCTTTCCAATTTAAATGCCTTTTAATTTTTTATTCTTGTCTGATCACTGTGGCTAGGATTTCCAGTACTCTGTTGAATGCAAGTGGTGAAAGTGGACTTCTGTGTCTTATTCCTGTTCTCAGGGGAAATGCTTTTAGTTTTGGGCCATTGAGTATGATGTTGGCTGTAGGTTTGTCATATATGGCCTTAATTATGTTCAGGTATGATCCTTTTAGTCCTATGTTGCTGAGAGTTTTTATCGAAAATGGCTATTGGATTTTGTTGAATGCTTTTTCTTTGTCTATTGATATGATCATGCGATTTTTGTCTTTCAATTGGTTTATGTGATGTATCACATTTTTTGATGTTTGTTTTGATCACTTGGCTGAGTAGTATTTGTGACATATAAACTATTTGTAACTCTAAAGTTACTCTTTCTTCCCTATTTCATACTGTACTATTTGGAAGAAAGCCAACATTTAAGGAGCGGAAAGTTATGTTCCACTTCCTTGAACATATAGTATTTATATAAATTATTAGAAATTCTTCTCCATGAGAGATTTGTCTATGCTTATCTATTTATTCATTTACTTATATTCATATGGGTTTATGGATATTTATTTTATACACTGCATTCTAATCCAATACTCTATTACTTATTTATGTGTTCAAATTTTCTAGCTTTGGCCATTGGGAACTCTTAATTGGCTCCATGTCCCTTTCACAGACTCCTATCAGGGTGTGTATTCTTTTATACTTCTTTGTTTTCTGCATCTACTATAAGAAGCTCCTGGTTTGTCTTTTATATTTTCTACCCCTGTCCTAGAATCAGTCATGTCACTGTGAAGCCCTGGTTTCTTTCAGTGGAGAAGCGTTTTAGAAACCGCTATCTGGGTGCTAGCTGTAATCAGTGCTACTAGGGTTTCATTGCTTCTACTCCCTTTAAACTTACGGAACAAGGAAATATATGTGTGCTTATTAACCTGTGTATATGCACATCTCTCTCTCTCCCTGTTTCTCTGTATATCTATAAGTGTCTATATTAAGCTGAATTTAAACTGAAATTTTAAACTCTAATGCATTACCACATGGATCATTCTAGCCTCCTCCTTTTACTTCTCTGTTATCTACCACTCAAACAATGAGAACCTGCCTCCATCCACATTCCACCCATTTACTTAATTGTTCAATTACAGTATACATATGGTATGGTGTGCTTCATAACTTAACCTGTACCCGTATGGGAAAAAACTTTATCAACTAGAGTACAATGTTTATGTGCAGCTCCTTTTACCTTTAGTTTCACAGACTGCTCATATAAAAAGCAATTTAGGGCAGCACCTCCCCACTCCTACCAACACTCAGTTCAGAGAGGTTGTTTCAACTGTATTTTAATACAGTTGAATTCTTTTTTCATACTCTGTTTTCCATTTTGGCATGCCCCTCATATGCTAAACAATTTTTAAAAATTTTACATGTATTGAGGTTAACTCTTTCTGCTGTAAAGCTTTATAAATTCACTATTAAAGCATCATACAAAATAGTTTCATTGTTTTAAAAAAATCTCCTGTGCTTGGCCTAGCCAACACCCTTACCCCTGACTACTTGGCAACTGTTATGTTTAATATCTCTATAGATTTGCCTTTTCCAGAATGTCACACAAATGGGGTCTTAGAATATGTGTTCTTTTTAGGCCAGCTTTTTTTCATCTAGTAATATGCATTTAAGATTCATTCATATCTTTGTATAGCTTCATACTTTATTTCTGTTTATGGAAAATAATAGTATTTCATTGTATGAATGTTTCACAGTTTGTTTTCCTACTTACCCATTGAATGGCATCCTGATTGCTTCCACAGTTTTACAAATAAATTTGCTATAAATATTTGTGTGAAGGATTTTGTGTGGATGTGTATTTAAATCGATCAAATAAATACCTAGGAGTGTAGTTATTGGATTATATAAAAATGCAATGTTTACCTTTATTAGACACTGCCAAAATTTCTTCCAAAATTTGCATTCCACCAGCAATGAATGAGAGTTCCTGTTGCTCTCCATCCTCACTAGTAATTGTTATGCATCTACTGAGTTTTAGAATTTTGTTTATTGTATTTTTAAGTTTGAAAATCTCCATTTGGTTTTACTTTTTATCTTCTATTTCTTTTCTGAAACTCTCTGTTCTTTAACTTGTTTTTCACCTCCTCTTGCTGTTCTCTGACTGCAACTTATTATGGGGGTTGCAACGCCTCATTACAGCTTAGTGAGTACAGTATAAGCTCACCAAGTCTAGTCTTCACACTCAGCCTTTGCTGGCAGAACTATAGCTTTTTCCATGGTATTTGACTGGAGTACAGTGGTTATCATCTAAAAGTTTTGTTTTGTTAGGCTGCCCAATTCCTGGTACTTTGACAAGAGACATAAGGCTTTTCTTAGTGTTTTTATTTTTTTCTGTGGCCACTGGCACTTCCATGTTGCTGGCTTCTCCAGCACCTAGTCTGGAATATATGAGGAAAAATATTAGAAAATCTAAGGAACTTACTGTCACGTTGTTCTTTGTATCCAGGTGTCACTAGTTGGTCTGCTTTCTTCTCCACACCATTCAGAGTCTTCCTGTTTTTGTATTACATATAAGATCAAGAGTTTTTTAGCAGTACTTCATAAGAGGAATGGGAGAAAATATGTTCATTCCATCATTTTGAAAGAGAAAGTCTTTCAAATAAATATTTAAAAATTGAATTGTACCTAAAAGTGTTGCTATTTTCTGCCATTATAATGATTTATCAGTAAAAATTTCTTTTTGGAATTTTATATGTGGACAAATCTTATCATCTGTAAATATGAGTAACACTTCTTTGGTCCGTCCTTTATATTTTTTAAAAAATTTATTTTTATTGTTGAGAGTATTACAGATGTTCCCCATTTCCACTCTTTGCCACCCTCTACCCAGCTCCCACCCAAACTCAGGCCTTCACTGCACTATTGTCTGTGTCCGTGGGTTATGCAGGTATGTATATAAGTTATTTGGTTAATCTCTTCCAGCCTCCCTCATCCTCCTTCCTTCTGAGATCTGTCAGACTGTCCCATGCTTTCATGTCTCTAGACCTATTTTTTTTGTCAGTTTATTTTTGTTTATTAGATTCCACATATAAATGAAGTCATATAATATTTATCTTTCTCTGACTGGCTTCTTTTGCTTAGCATAATAATCTCCAGGTCCATCCATGCTGTCACACAGGTAAAAGATCCTTCTTTTATACAGTTGCATGGTATTCCATTGTGTAAAGTTACCAGAGATTAAAAAAATTTTTTTCTTTATTGATTTTAGAGAGAGATGAAGGTAGAGAAAGGGAGAGAGAGAAAATCAATGAGAGAAAACATCAATTGGCTGCCTTCTGCACGTCCCCCACTGGGGATCTGGCCCAGAACCTGGGCATGTGCCCTGACCAGAAATTGGATGGGTGACCTCTTGGTGCATGGGATGATGCTCAACCACTGAGCCACACCGGCTAGGCTGTACCACAGATTTTTTATCCACTCATCTAGTGATGGGCATTTGGGCTGTTTCCAGATCTTATCTACTGTAAATAATGCTACTATGAACATAGGGGTGTATTTATTCTTTCTGGTTGGTGTTTCAGGATTCTTAAGATATATTCCCAGAAGTGGGATCACTTAGTCAAATGGCAGTTCCATTTAAAATATTTTGAGGAAACTCTATATTGTTTCCACAGTGGCTACACCAGTCAGCATTCCCACCAGCAATGTACTAGGGTTCCCTTTACCCCACATCCTTGCCAAAACTTGCTGTTTGTTGATTTATTGATTGTAGCCATTCTGGCAGGTGTGGGTGATATATCATTGTAGTTTAAATTTGCATCTCTCTGATGATTAAGGACGTTGTGCATTTTTTCATGTCTCTTGGCCATCAGTATGTCCTCTTTGGAGAAATTTCTATTCAGGTCCTTTGCTCATTTTTAAATTGGATTGTTTGTCTTCTTTTTGTTGAGTTGTATGAGTTCTTTATATATTTTGGAAATTAACTCCTTATTCTCCCATGCAGTGGGTTCCCTTTTCATTTTGAGGATGGTTTCATTTGCTGTGTGGAAGCTTTTTAGTTTGATGTAGTCTCATTTGTTTATTTTTTTCCTTTGTTTTTCTTCCCCTAGGAGATACATCAGTGACATTTTTGCTACATGAAATGTCTAAGAGTTTACTGCCTATGGTTTTTCTTATAGGATTTTTATGATTTTGTGACTTACACGTAGCTCTTTAATGCATTTTGAGTTTTTTCTTGTATATGGTGTAAGTTGGTGGTCTTGTTTCATTTTATTTTGGCATGTACCTGTCCAATTTCCCCAATACAATTTATTGAAGAAGACTGTCTTTACTCCATTGTATGCTCTTGCCACCTTTGTCAAATATTAATTGAGCATAATGGCTTGGGTCGATTTCTGGGTTCTCTGTTCTATTCCATTGATCTATATGACTGTTTTTGTGCCAGTACCAGACTGTTTTGATTACAGTGGCTTCGTAGTATAACTTGACATCTGGTATTGTGATCCTTCCAACTTTGTCCTTCTTTCTCAATTTTGCTGTTGCTATTTGAAGTCTTTTTTTGATTCCATACAAATTTTTGGAATATTCTACATCTGAAAAATATGCTGGAGGGGGATTGCATTGACTCTATCAATTGCTTTGTGTGGTATGGCCATTTTAATGATGTTAATTCTTTCAATCCATGAACATGGTATATGCTTCCACTTGTTTGTTTCTTCCTCTACTCTTTTTTCAATGTCCTGTAGTTACTGAGTATAGGTTCTTTACTTTCTTGGTTAAGTTTATTCCTAGATATCTTATTTTTTTGTTGCAATGGTAAATTGGATTGTTTTTATAGTTTCTCTTTCTGAGAGTTCATCATTGGTGTATAAGAATGCCATCAATTTCTGGATGTTAATTTTGTATCCTGCTACTTTCCTGAATTCATTTGTTTAATCTAGTAGTCTTTACAGTTTTCTATATACAATATCATGTCATCTGAGAACAATGACAGTTTTACTTACTCCTTTAAAATTTGGGTGCCATTTTTTTTCTTTTCTTCTTGTCTGATCACTGTGACTAGGACTTCCAGTACTGTGTTGAATAGGGTAGTGAGAGCAGACAACCTGTCTTGTTCTTGTTTTTTGAGGAAACGCTTTTAGTTTTTGCCCACTGAGTATGATTTTAGCTGTAGGTTTGTCATATATGGCCTTTATTATGTTAAGGTATGATTCTCCTATTCCCACTTTGCTGAGAATTTTATAAAAAAATGGATGCTGCTATTTATAGTAGCTAAGATCTGGAAATAGCCCAAGTGTCCATCAGTAGATGAGTGGATAGAAAAGCTGCTGTAGCCCTGGCCAGTTTGGCTCAGCACTTAGAGCATCAGCCCATGGACCAAAGAGTTGCGAGTTTGATTTTGGTCAAGTGCACATATCTTGGTTGCAGTTTGGTCCCTGGCCCTGGTCTGGGTTGTGCAGGAGGCAACCAATCAATGTGTCTCTCTCACATCGATGTTTCTCTCTCTCTCTCTCCCACTTCCACTCTATCTGAAGATGAATGGAAAAATATCCTTGGGTGAGGATTTAAAAATACAAAAAGAAAAAAAAAAAGCTGTAGTATATATACACAATGGAATATTATGCAGCTGTGAGGAACAAAGATCTCTTATTCTTTGAGACAACATAGAGGGACCTGGAGAGTATTATGCTAAGCAAAATAAGCCAGTTAGAGAAAGACAAATATCACATGCTCTCACTTACTTAAGGGATATAATGAACAAAATAAGCTGGTAAACAAAATAGATCCAGAGACATGTAAGTAGGGAACAGACTGACAAACCTCAGAGGAGTGTGGGGGAGGGTGGGAAGAGATAAACCAAAAAATTTATATGCATATATGCATAACCAATAGGCACAGAAAACAATGCTGTGAAGATGGGAGTGGGACAGGGTCAGGGAGGAGGATATCAATGGGAGGAAATGGAGGGACATCTGTAACAAAAAAATTAATTAATTAATTAATTTAATAAAATGGGTGCTAGATTTTGTCGAATGCTTTTTCTGCATTTATTAAAATGATTATGTGATTTAAAAAAAAATCCTCACCTGTAGACACTTTTCCATTGATTTTTTTTTAGTTTTTTTTTTTTTAGATAGAGTGGGAGGAAGGGGGGAGTGACAGAGAGAGAGAAACATTGATGTGAGAGAGACACATTGATTGGTTGCCTCCCACAAGATCCCAACTGGAGCTTGAGATTGAACCCACAACTGATGTATGTGCCCTTGGCTGGAAATCAAACCTATGACTCTTTGGTCTGCAGGCCAACACTCTAACTGCTGAGCCAAACTGGCCAGGGCAGATCATTTGATTTTCATTCTTCATTTTGTTTATGTGATGTATCACATTTATTCATTTGAGAATATTGAATCAGTCTTGTATCCCTGGAATAAATACCCTTTGTCATGGTGTATTATCTTTTTAATGTATTGTTGGATCAAATTTGCAAGTATTTTGTTGAGTATTTTAGCATCTGTGTTCATCAGGATATTGGCCTGTAATTTTCTTTCCTTCTAGTATCTTTATCTGGTTTTGGAATTAAAGATAATGCTGGCTTTGTAAAAAGAGTTTGGAAGTCTACCCTCCTTTAGAATATTTTGGAAAAGTTTGAGGAGGATAGGTGTGAGTTCTTCTCTGAATATTTGGTAAAATTACCTGTGAAGCCATCCTGTCCAGGACCTTTTTGATGAAAGTTTTTTTTATTACTGCTTCAATTTCATTAGTTGTTATTGGCCTATTCAGGTTTTCTGATCCCCCCTGATTGAGTTTTGGAAGATTATGTTTCCAGGATTTTGTCCTTATTGTCCAGTTTGTTGTCATATAGATATTCATAGTATTTTCTTACAATACTTTCATTTCTGTTGTGTCAGCTGTTACTTTTCCTCTTTCATTTCTGATTATTTATTTGAGTCCTGTCTAGTTGTTTCTTGATGAGTCTGGCTAAAGTTTCATCAATCTTGTTTATCTTTTTGAAGAACCAGCTCTTGGTTTCATTGATTTTTTTGTATTTTTTTTGTCTCTATTTTATGTATTATTATTTCCTTACTTCTACTCCCTCTGAGATTTTCTTGTATTTGTCTTTTTAATTATTTTAGTTGTAGTGTTAGATCATTTATTTGAGCTTTTTCTTGTTTCTTGAGATAGAACTGTATTGCTATAAACTTCCCTCTTATGACTGCTTTTGCTGTGTCCCATAGGTTTTTCGTTGTTTTATGTTTATTTTCATTTGTTTCCAGGAATTTTTAAATTTCTTTCTTGATCTCACTGGTAACCCATTCATTTTTTTTTAATAATGTGCCATTTAGACTGCATGTGTTTGAATGTTTTTGATTTTTTTAAATTGCTGTTGATTTCTGGTTTCATGTCCCTGTGATTCAAGAAGATACTTGATATGATTTCAATCTTCTTGAATTTGTTGTCTTATTTTGTGTGCTGACATGTGGTCTATCTTTGAGAATGTCCCACGTGCACTTGAGAAGAATGTCTATTCTCCAACTTTTGGGTAAAATGTTCTGTAAATATCAATTAAATCCATCTGTTTTATTGTGTCATTTAAGGTCACTGTTTCCTTGTTGATTTTTTGTCTGGAAGATCTATCCAGTGATGTCAGTAGGGTGTTAAAACCCCCTATTATGACTGCATTGCTGTCTATCTCTCCTTTAAAATCTTCCAGGAGTTTTAAAATATATTTTCTAGCTCCTATACTGGTGCATATATGTTTACCAGGGTTATATCCTCCTTTCAAGCAGTCCTTTTAGTATTATGCAGTGACCTTCTTTGTGTCTTGTTATGGTCTTTGATTTGAAGTCTGTTTTGTCAGATATAAGTATTGCTATCCCCGCTTTTTTTGCATTTCCATTTGCTTGTAAAATATTTTTCTATCCTTCTACCCTCAACCTGTGTGTCTTTTGTTCTGAAGTGTGTCTCCTGTAGACAGCTTATATTTCATGTTTTCTTATCAATTTAGCTAGCTACCCTATGTCTTTTGATTGCAGGATTTAATCCATTTACATTTATAGTTTTTATAGGTTCTTATTTATTGCCATTTTTATTCTTTATGCCTATGTTCCTCTCTCTGTCTCTTTCTTCTTCTTACAACAGTCCCTTTAGCATTTGTTGCAATGCTGGTTTGGTGGTATTAAACTCCTTTAGCCATTTTTTTGGAGGGAAGATCTTTATTTCACCTTCAGTTTTGAATGATAGCCTTGTTGGATAGTATAGCCTTGGTTTCAGAACTGTACTTTTCATTACCTTGGATACTTCATGCCATTCCCTTCTGGCCTGCAATATTTCTAGTAAGAAATCAACTGACAGCCTTATGGGACCTCCCTTGTAGGTAACTGACTGCCTCTCTCTTGCTGCCCTTAAAATTCCCTCTTTGTCATTAACATTTGCCATTTTAATTATGATGTGTCTAAGTGTGGGTCTTTTGGGGTTCATCTTGATTGGGACTTCATGTGCTTTCTGAACTTATGTGACATTTTTCCTTCACCATTTTAGGAACGATTTCTCTCATTATTTCTTCAAACAGGTTCTCTATCCCTTGCACATTCTTCTCCTTCTGGTACCCCTATGATGCAGAGGTTATTCCTTTTCATATTGTGTTATAGTTCCATTAAACTCTCATGCTTTTTAATTGTTTTTTTCTTATTGCTGCTCTAACTGAGTGTTTTTCTACCTTGTCTTCCAAATCACTGATTCAGTCCTCTGTTTCATCCAGTATGCATTTTAGCTCTTCCAGTGTATTCTTTTTTTTTTAATCCTCACCAGAGGACATTTTTGCATTTATCTTCAGATAGAGTGGGAGGGAGAGAGGGAGGAAGAGAGAGAGAGAAACATCGATGTGAGAGAGACACATCAACTGGTTGCCACCCACACAGCCCCAACCGGGGCCAGGGACAAACTGCAACCAAGGTACGTGCCCTTAGTGGGAACTGAACCCAGATCTCTCTGGTCCATGGGCCATCGTTCTAACTGCTGAGCCAAACCGGCCAGGGCTCCAGTGTATTCTTGATGTCAGTTATGGTATTCTTCATTTCTGACAGGTTCTTATTTATGGTTTCTAAGTCCTTTCTCATGCTGATGTAGGTCCCACTAAGTTCTTTGAGCATCCTTACTTAAAACCATTACTGTGAACTCTATGTCTGATAAATTGCTTACCTCTGTTTCCTTTAGGCCTTTTTCTGGAGATTCCTCCTTTTCTTTCATTTGGGGGTTGTCTCTTTGTCTCCCCATTTTAGTTGTCTCTTTGTATTTATTTCTATGTATTAAATATACCTGCTATGACTTCTAGTCTTCATCGAGTGGCCTTTTGTAGTTAATGTTCTATGGGACCCAGTGTTGCAGTCTCCTTGAGCTCCTTAGCTGGATGCTCTAGGAGTGACCCTTTGTGGGTTATTTAGGCTCTCCTATTGTAATTGGGTCGTGATTATTGTTGTCCCATTTGTGGGTGGGATCTCCTCTTAGGCTGGCTCACTGTGAGACTCAACCCTGACCACGTCATGTGAGCTGTTTTATAGGTGCTGACAGGACAAAACAAAAACATACAAAAGCACCTGACAACAACAGCAAAAACCACCACTAGAGAAAAGAGAGTAAGAATAATAAACAACAACAAAAAAATAAAATAATACTAGAAGAGAAAAGGTGAAGAAAATAATTCTAAAAGGAATGAAGAAAGAGGAAAAATAAGTGTAAAGAGTATGAAAAGAAAAGTAGTAAATAATAAAAGAAAAAATTATGAAAAAGTAAAAAGGAGAGAAAGGTAAAGTGAAAGAAAGAAAAAAGAAAATGAAATAAAAATAATAGATTAAGAAAAGGAAGGAGGCAAATAAGAAATATGAAACAAGAGAAAAAATAACAGTAATAATATCAAAGCAATAAAAAATAAAAAAACAAAGAAAATAATAAAAAAAAAACCCAAAATACCAACCAAGTGAAGTTTGTCTAGGCAGATTTTAGTGCCTGCTAGCATTTTCCTTTGGAGCCTGCTCTTAAGTTGTTTGCGGCTAATCATTTTGTATGTTGATTTCAGGCCTCCTGGGAGGCACTTTTTTGCTAGCCAATGTCAGAAGCTTTCTAAGTTTGTCTCTCGGTGCCCTGTTGGTGCCCTTTTCGAAGCTTCCTGTGCTCCGCAGCTTGTGGTTGCCTCTACTAGGCTTGGCTGCTCACAGGAAGGGCCAAGCTGAGCTATTATGTTGACTTTTGAGCACCACAGGGCCCTAAAGCAGATTTGCAAATGTTCAGACTTCAGGGAGAATGGTGGGTGTGTACCCAGAATATTTCCCTGACCGAGGGCAGGCAAAGTCCCTCTTGGGCATGCTGGTGGGTTCTTCTGGAAGCCAGTAGTGTCTATCGCTCTCTCGTGAGAGGGAATGCCAGCCAGGTTGCAAGGAATGTGTGGGGAATGTCCCTGCCCCAAAGCCAGTCACCAATGCTCCCTGAGACTGTGGTTTCCTCAGTAGGGGTAGAGATGCGGGGTGGCGCATGTTGGGTTCCAGAGGGTGGGACAAGCAGGATTCCATAGGGTGGGGCAAACTGTATCTGGGGAGCTGGGGTGTTTGCCTTTCCCCAGGCTTCTGCTGTTGGGAGGGGCTTGTGCTTCTCAGAAAATGGCCACTACGATACTGCGGGGGTGGGGCTGACTCAGCACAGGTATTCGAGCAGCCACCCTCCTGGAAATTCTCTCCAGCTCCTTCCACCTCTGTCTCTCCTTAGGGGACTCCAGTCTGTACCACCCTCCCTCCGCTGAAATGTAGGGTGAGTGTCTAGGAACAAAAATCCTGTGTGCCAGCCCTTTAAAAAAGTGTCTTTGTTCCTGGGTGATTCAGCTCCCTGGCTCATAGAAGGTCTGCCATTGGTTGCTGCATGGGCGGCTGTTGCTGGCTCTGGCTGCCCAGACTGGGGTGCCCTGCCTGGGGTTTAGCCCGCACTGTGCTCTGGGGAACCTTCCTCACCCTTGGCCCTGAGAGCTGGGCCTGCTCTTCTCCTGGCCCCGCCCTTCCTACCAGTCTGGAGGTGGTTTCTGCCCTTCCTTGTTTAAGTCTCTTTTCAGCCAGTCTTCAGCTGATATTTCAGGGTGAATATTCCCTGATTTAGTTCTGTTCCAGTTAGATTCTGGGAGGAGTTGGGAGAAAGATCCCCATACTTTGTCGCCATATTCCAATCCAGGAAACAATCATTTTAACTTAGAGTTTTGTTTACATTGCTCAATCAATCTGCAGATACCTTACCATGAGTGGATTTTACGGGACTGAAGTTGCCCTGGGTAAGTCAGTGAGTGAGCAGGGAGTCTACACTTCTTTCACCTTTTCCAGCTATGCTGTACTGGCAGGGATTTCTAATATAGTGCGGTGGATAGAATGCAGATCTTATTTCTGATCTTCAGTAGGTATCAACTATCTTGTAATGCTGTAGGTTTTTTGGAAGCCACCTTTATTGGATCAAGGAAGTTTCCAGCATCTTAAGAATTTTATTTTGTTTTAAAATTATGACCAGATATTGTTTTATACAAAGCTTTCCTTGCATTTAAAGAAATAATAATATACTACTCTTTTTTTTGGTTGATATGGTCAATTTACATTAAATGATTTCAAACTGATTTCAATTTCTTTAATGCTAAAGGATTATTCAGGTTTTTATTTCTTGTAGAAGCAGTTTTGATGTTACAAATTTCTAAGTTTTCACCACACACCATTTTCAAAATGTTTGTACCATTTTCAGTTGTATTCTGAGGCAAATGGACACTTAGCTTAGAATGCAGATCTTTATATTATTTGCTCAGGTTACTTCTTTTATAAAGATGTGGTCCTATATCTTGTAACAATTATGGAATACTTGAATTACCTCAGAAGATAATTAGATATTTTCTCATGTGCCTAGTATGTGGAGAATATTTGAATACTTTGCTCAAAATTATTTTTATTTCCCATAAGTCAAAAAGCAAAACAAAGCAGAACATTGTTGATTTTTTTCCATTGAAATCTACCATACCATTAGGTAGATGGGGCATCTTCTTTGGATTCTAAGGTGGCCATAGAAATTTGAAGTTTTATTTAATTAATTTTCATCCTCATGTGAATTTATGAAATTTTTTCCAGGTAGAGACTTTTAAAATATGGAGACTTCAGCTTTGCTTAAAACTTTGCTCATACAAAGAAATCAGCCAACCAACCAACCAACCAACCAACCAACCAACTTTTTTCTTCTTATGAATTTTCTGATGTATGACAATTGCTATTTTCTTTTCTTTTCTTTTTTTTTTTATTAATTTATTTTGTTACAGATGTTTCTCCTTTCCCCCCCATTGCCCTGGAGTTTATTCTATATAATCTCACCTGCAGGTCCCTCATCTCCAACCTTTGTAGGCAGATTGACATTTTTGGCAAAAGATCTCCTCATTATTGCTCCATAATGTGGAGCTCTATTATGGTTAAATCTGGACCTTAGAACTGATGATATTTTATTATTAATTATTATTATTATTATTATTATTAATCACTTTAAAAAGAAAATAGCATAGCTTTGAATTCTCTAGAGCAGCGATGTCCAATGCTTTTAGGTTTATATGATTGACTGGTAGTAATTGTATTGGTGGCATATATGTTTTATCTTTGCTCTAGAGTTTAGAAATTCAGTCACATATATTTATTAGTTGTTTTTGAAAAGATAATTGTCTCACAATTTCTCCAGAGACCAATATATAAAATATTTCAGATGATGAAACTTAAAAGATTTGTCTGTAACTCTCAATGTCGTTTTTCAGTGACATACTATTCCAGCAGTTTTCCCAAATGGCATCTTTGTCATGTTTTTTGAAAATCTGGTAAAAATGGAAAACCATGTCAGTTTTCCTTGCCAATTCCACTGGAAAAAATAACCCAAGGGATAAAGATTAAGTGAAAGGAATTCCAACAGAAACTTACTAAATAAGTATTCTCTGACATCAGCATGTACTAGGATTCATACAAAATAAAAATTGATTCTAAAGATTTCATTAAAATGAATTTACCATAATACATTATTTTCCTATTCTTCCATGAAATAATTACTTTGCTATTGGAAATAACTGACTGAGCATTTTGCTCTGCAGGCTAAGTGGGGTAAATCTACATTGAGATTAAGTGATTATCTCCTGGTTATCTATTCCTTCTTCAAATTTCCAACTGAGAAAAGAATCTACCTACATTCCCAAAGCATAAAATTACACATAAAACAATCTAAGTGCTGAGAAATTAAGGCGTTACATTTGTATGATACCTCTTAGTTTTCTCTACTGGTTAATCCTCACCCGAGGATATTTTTGCATTGATTTTTAGAGAGAGTGGGAGAGAGAGAGAGAGAGAGAGAGAGAGAGAGAGAGAGAGAGAGGGAGAGATTGATGTGAGAGAGACATATTGGTTGCTTGCTTCCCTTATGATTCCAACTGGGTCCGGGGATCAAATCTGCAACCTAGGTACATGCTCTTGACTGGAAATAGAACCCAGGACCCTTCAGTCTGTGGGCTGATGCTCTAACTGCTGAGCCAAACTGATAAGGCAGGGGTTACCTCCCTTTTATATTAAACTTCTGTAATCTAGAAATGTGAGTTCTAAGTATACTTTTTTTCTAAGGACATTCTACTACAGCAGAGAAATTTGTTTGCAATAATAGAATTTTCTTTCTATTTCAATGGTTCTTCTCTCAAATCAGAACTTTTTGAGATTTTATTTTTATTTTGTTGTTTTATTTTTTTATCTTTATCATTGAAAGTATTACAGATGTTTCTCCTTTTTTCTCCCATTGACCCCCTCCTCCCTGCTCCTACCCCCCTCCTGCGTTCCCCACAATATTGTCCATTGGTTATGCATATATACATATAAGTTCTTTGGTTTCTCTCTTCCCACCCCCACCCCTCCTTCCCTCTGAGGTTTGTCAGTCTGTTCTCTACTTCCATGTCTCTGGATCTATTCTGATTGTCAGCTTATTTTGTTCATTATATTCCATAAACAAGTGAGATCATGTGGTACTTGTCTTTCCCTGACTGGCGTATTTCGCTTAGCATAATACTCTCCAGGTCCCTCCATGTCGTTTCAAAGGGTAAGAACTCTTTCTCAGAGCTGCATAGTATTCCATTGTGTAAATGTACCCCAGCTTTTTTATTGACTCATCTACTGATAAGCACTTGGGCTGTTTCCAGATCTTAGCTGTTGTGTTAGTGCAGCTATGAACACGTGCTCATATTCTCTTTGATTGGTGTTTCATTAAGATTTTTTTTCATTTATAAACTACTTCCCGAGAAAAATGCACATATATACACAAAATTTTGCCTAGCAGGATTGAATAATTGCTGTGGACCCATGGCTGTTGTATATTTTCTACTCTCCTTCTTTCCTAATGGGAGTGAGTTTTTATTACAATTATGCATAATGGGTGTGTTAAGGAGGAACATAGATTTTCAGGTCATATGTTCATAGATGACGGGGCCTTGAGAAGCCACATTTGAACCTGATGGTGAGAACATCACCCAGAGGTTGTAGACTTCAAGCTGGATGAAGTAACAGGGTGAGTTCTCAAGTTTGATATCCCATGAGGGAAGGCTGAGAGTATTTAATGGCATTATCCAACTGTATGGGAACAAAGGTAGATGTGGATATTGGATAGCCAAAGGTAGACTGTGGTAGGCTCCTGTTTGCCTATCCATATTCATGCATCCCCTTTATGTTACATTGTATCCCTGTTTGTTAGATATTCTGGTTTTGTTCTCTATGATGCCTCTCACAATGGGATGTTATACATCACCACATTTTTATTATTATTATTCTTAGTTTTTATTCTCACCCGAGGACATTTTTGCATTTATCTTCAGATAGAGTGGGAGGGAGAGAGGGAGGAAGAGAGAGAGAGAAACATCGATGTGAGAGAGACACATTGAGTGGTTGCCACCCACACAACCCCAACCGGGGCCGGGGACAAACCGAAACCATGGTATGTGACCCTATTGGGAACTGAACCCGGGCCTCTCTGGTCCACGGGCCGACGCTCCAACCGCTGAGCCAAACTGGCCAGGGCTATTTTTATTATTTTTAAATCCTCACCCGAGGATATTTTTCCATTTATCTTCAGAAAGAGTGGGGGTGGGGAGTGGGGGGGGGAATTGAGAGGGGGGAGAGAGAGAGAGAGCACGCGCGAGGGAGACATGTCTATTGGTTGCTTCCCGCATTACCCCAACCGGGCCAGAGACCGAACCATAATGGAGGTACATGCCCTTGACCGGAATTGAACCCGTGACTCTTTGGTCCATAGGATGAGGCTCTAACTGCTGAGCTAAACAAGCCAGGGCAACATCACCACATTTTCATAGTTAAGAGTGGCCATGTGATGTGTTTTAGCCAATGGAATGAGGACAGAATTGATATATGTTATTTCCAGACAGATGCTTTTGCAGGTGGCATAGGTGTTGCCGCCTTAATTCTTTGCTACAAGATTGGACACACTTGAGATGATGGTGCTCCAGTGGCCTCAGTTCTGGAAGGAAGATGACATGGAGCAGAGCTGCAGCTGGCCCTGAATGAACATGTGACCACTGTTGAAAGCCACTGGGATTTGGGTCATTTGTTGCTGCAGCAAAACTTAGTTTGTTATGAATAATAGTTCCCTTTTCCTTGATATGAAAATCACTACATTTGCAAACTTCTCACCACGCTCTGTCCTCTGGGAGGCTGATCTCTATTGATTGTATCCACTAGTCTTTCTTTCCTTCTAGATTCTGGTTGGGTTCAACTGATGAAAGGTACCAGTGGGATATTGGAGAGGGGAGAAGGGAAAACTCAGGGTTTTATCCCCTGGCTTCTTCTTTTCTAGGTTGTAGATTGAAGGTATCTGTGTTCCTTTACCTAAGACCTGGTAACCATTCCTTCCTTTTGCTCTTTAGGCTCAGAGGTAAAGGCCTCCTGTTGTTGTTATGTGTCTGGTCAAGTCTTACCATTTCCCTTAAATTCATCTCTTCATTAAGCTCTCCTTAGTTATTCCCACGCCCTGACTGGTATAATGGGCATTGTTGTAGGGCAGATGAAGTAAGTGAGAATGAGCAGATCAAGTCATCTCTCCCAGGAAAGACATTTAGAACATAGTTGCTTTCGATGCAAAGGGCAAGGGGCTCAAAAGCATAGTCTTTGTATAATAAGGTCAAAATGATATATCTACTAAGGATATTTGCTACAGCAAAGGAATATTTGCAAGTAAATGTTTGCCCTGGAATTTTTACTATTCTCATGGTGTACTGAGTAAAAATGGACCATTACTCCAAGTTCTTGGGAAAGAAAACTGCCATTTTGGGACCTTAATGACATACAACAAGGCCACATAGAATGTCAGCATGTGAGCAGTGTTTATAGCTGCGGTAAGCAGAATTTCTGAAATGCCACCCCCCAAAATGTTCCACCCTACTCTGCAGAACCTGTGAATGTGGTAAGATATTGCTCCCTTAATTTGTCTTATGTTAATGGCACAGTTGACCTTAAGATAAGGTGATTACCAGGATTATCTTGGTGGGTCCAGTGTACTCAATGTGCCCTTAAAAGCACAGAGTTTTTCTCTGGCTGGTGGCAGAAGCCAGAGATAATTGAAGCGTGGGGAGGATTTGATACACCTTTGCTGGCTTCAGCGACCTGGAGAAAATTTGTCATTTCCTCATGCCTACTAGACTGACCTGGTGGATAGCAAATCTTCACACAAAAAATTAGGGCAAGTGATGGGAGATGGAGGTTATCCTTTTGGCTGGAAGCAGCCTGAAGAAATAATGGGCTACTTCTGGACTATGAAATCTCTGCCACGAACGTGTGCCTGGAAGGTATGTGTACTGCTCGTGGCTCTTGTCTTTCACTGGGAGCCACGCTGGAGGTGCCATGCCATGTGGCAGCAATATTGTGCTGTTACCTTCCGTAGGATCTGATTTGCACTTTTTATATAAAATGATGGCACCATTTTTTTGTTTTGTTTTTTGGTCAGAGCAAGGTCCACGACTGGATACACAGTCCTGGGGCTAGACTCTGGAGTCTGTTCCAGAACCCTGAATTGGGACAAACCTGAACTGACATTTTCATAAACTACCTCAGATGAGGCTTATGTACTGTGAATTTTAAAGCAACTGGCTTCAAAAAAGGTTCTTGAGAGAATATTCTTCAGGATACACCTGTGTTAGTACAGTCTGAAGCACCCTACTTTTGTTAAAAAGTGTAACAGCCCTGGCCAGTGTGGCTCAGTGGGTTGGAGTGTGGTCCTGTAAAAGAAAAGGTGACAGGTTCAATTCACAGTGAAAGGACATACCCAGGTTGTGGGTTCAATCCCCGGTTGGGGCGTGGTCTGGGCGCATGCAGGAGGTAGCCACTTGATGTTCCTTTCTCACATCAATGTCTCTCTTTCTCTGTTTCTCTCTTTCTGTTCCTTCCACTCTCTGAAATCAATAAAAAAGTTTAACTGAATGAACCTCTTAGAAATTGTAGCTTATCTCGAATATCTTAATTGAGCAGAGTCTTGTCACTCAATGAGCTCTGATGTCAAATTTTGCTCCATATAGGAAGAATCTAAATCCTATTTCAGCCAGTTGTCTCATGCTTGGTCTCAGAGAGTTAGGGATGTCCATCAGCATTAGCCACGTTGTGCAGAAGAGCGTGCTCTACAGGTGGCGCGTGTCTGTTAGAACCTGAAACTTAGCATTTCTAACTTTTTTTGGCTCAATAGAGGTTTAAACATGTGGTCTATTTTGAAAATCTGTTCTTCGTTAAAGGTCTGGAATTCAGTGGCTTGTTTTGAATCATTCATTCAAATTTTTGTATGCTGTCTGCTTGAAGCCAGGTCTTTTAAAGATGGTACAGTTGAAAGATTTTGTTCATATACACATGGAGGCCTGGATGGCATGGGCCATGCATTTGAGGACTTAAAATTACAATAAAAAATAAACATAAGTATAACTATGTCAATGAGATTTAAAACAAAGTTACTTGAATACACAGTAAAAAACATTTGATCTGTTTACTGTGAGAAGGAAACTTTGCCAGGTGGCAGTCATGCATTAAGGACAATTATAAGACAGAAATTAACTACAGCAGATTGGTTTGATCTACCTAAATCAGTTTGTAGTAATAAAATATTTTCTTTTCTTTTGAAAAAATAATGAAAGCCATGTCACCTCTGGAATACTATGATTTAGTTAATCTCTCCCAACTTTCTTGACTATTATTGGGAAGAAAAGCTTTTCCTCTTGAAAAACTATCTTTCTTACATTAAACCATGACAACTTGCAAATATCAGTGAAAGAACAAAAAGGACATTACAGAGAAGCTTCCTTGAAAGAAAATTGATGGAGACATGGTCATTTCACATGGCTGTCCTTGCAGATGTCACTGTTCCAGTCGTCACCCCACCACTCCACTGTGGAGGGCAGCAGTCTTGAAAGCAGCCTGGTCTAGTGAACATGGCAATTGGGCCATTTCCTCCAGCCAGGTTTGACTAGTAGAAGAGAAAGGGATTTGGGGCTACAGGAAAGTTGACAGAGCCTGGAAACCATTGATGGATTTCTAGTAAGACTTGGAAACTTTTCTAGTTACCATACCACATGTACAAATTAAATATAGGGAAGTTGGTTCCTAATAATATATGGAATTGAGGGGGAGAGTAAATAATGAGTAATAAGGAAAAGATGAGCTATCTAATAAGTACTCTTGGGGCAACTGCCTACCCATTAAAGAAAAAAGTTAGAGTCATGCCTTTCACCAAACACAAAAGTAAATTCTAGGTAAAATAATTTCTAAAATGTAAAAACAAAAACTTTAACAGGCACTAAAAGAAACTATACCAAGGTATTTTCATAGCTTTGTGGTCATGAAGTGTTTATTAAGCAAGTCACAAAATCCAAAAACCATTGAGGAAATGATTGACAAATCTGACCAACAGAAACAAAACAAAATAAAAACCAACCACTTCTGATTAGTGAAAGACACCATAAACAAAGCTAAAACACATGTCTAAAAGATCAGGAGAAAATATTTGCCACACATATAACAGAAAGAGTGTTATAGTAATAATATTTAAAGAGTTTGCACAAATCAATAAGTAAAAGTCAACTAATAGAAAGAAGGGCAAAATCAAGTCCCAGAAAGAAAATGTATGACCAATAAATACTGAAAAGATCTCCCTAATGTGGGAGAATGTAAATGAAAACATATTCCATATTTCACTGGTTTGAATGACAAAAGTTAAGGTAAAGATTATATCTGGAGTTGGTAACACAGGGAAACGTGTACTCATATCCTGTGGTGCATATTAGTGCAGCGGTTTCAGTGGCATTTTGACAATGGCCATAACATTTGGCAGGATCAAGAAAACTTAAAAATGCACATATTTGACTCAGCAATTCCATTTGTAGAATACAGCTTGCATATAGGCACAAGATAAGTAAAAAGTGAATTTACCTTGTATTAGTACACAGTGAAAATTAAATACTAAATTTTTGTTACATACATATATAGTATTAAATATTATGGGGCATTGCAAAACATAAGTTAGATGTATAGGTACAGACATAGAAAATTCTCCAGCATATGTTTAATAAAATTCTTATTTATCTCAAAAGCAAAAAGAAAAACCTATATATACAAAGGATCTGGTATATAGTAGGCACTTCATAACTATTTGTTGAATGAAATAAAGACATAAATTCATAGAAAAAGTTCTGGGAGGACACGCAGCAAAGTGTTCACCGCAGTCATGCATAGGGAAGGGAATAGAATTCGGGAGAGAAGTGAAGGGTGACTTACACATCATACTGCATGCTGTTCTCTCTTGTTTGCCTTTTTTAATTTTGTGATAGCTTTAAAGAAGTTGTGTCTTTCCAAAAGGAAGTGATTGCATTGACATCTATGCTTAGAAGTGACAATAGTAAGATGTTCTTTAAAATTTTTTAAATTTAATTTAATTTTTATTTATTGTTGATAGTATTACAAATGTCCCCCATTTACCCCTCTTTGCACCTCTCTGTCCAGGCCCTGCCTCACCCAACACCTTCCCCACACTATTGTCTGTGTCCGTGGGTTATGCCTATAAGCATGTATGTTCTTTGATAAATCTCTTCCTGTCCCCTCCCCTCTAAGATCTGTCATTCTGTTCCATGTATCCATGCCTCTGGACCTGTTTTGTTCATCAGTTCATTTTTTCATTTGACTCCACATATAAGTGAGATCATGTGATATTTGTATTTCTGTAACTGGCTTATTTTGCTTAGCATAATAATCTCCAGCATCATTCATGCGTTGCAAAGGGTAAGAGCTCCTACTTTTTTACAGCTGCATAATATTCCATTGTGTAAATGTACCATGGCATTTTTATCCATTCATCTACTGATGGATACATAGGCTGTTTCCAGAGCTTAACTATTGTAAAGAGTGCTGCTATGACATAGGTGTGCAATATTCTTTCTGATTGGTATTTCAGGAGTTTTAGGATATATTCCCAGAAGAGGGATTGCTGGGTCAATAGGCAGTACCATTTTTAATTTTTTGAGGAAACTCTGTACTATTTTTCATAGTGGCTGCACCAGTCTGCATTCCCACCAACAGTGCACTAGGGTTTCCTTTTCCCCACATCCTCGACAGCATTTGTTGTTTGTTGAATTACCGATTGTAGCCATTCTGACAGGTGTGAGGTGATATCTTATTTTAGTTTTAATTTATGTTTCTCTGATGATTAGTGACATTGAGCATTTTAAAATATTTCTATTGACCATCTGTATATCTTCTTTGGAAAAGTGTCTATTCAGGTCCTTTTCCATTTTATAATAGGATTATTTGTCTTCCTGGTATTGAGTTTTATGAGTTCTTTGTATATTTTGAAAATTAACCACTTCTAGATTTATTGTTGGTGAATATGTTCTCCCACACTGTGGGTTCCCTTTTCATTTTGTTGACGATTTCTTTTGCTGTGCAGAAGCTTTTCAGTTTGATGTAGTCCTATTTGTCTATTTTTTCCTTTGTTTTTCTTGCCGTAGGAGATGTGTCTGAGGTTTTCAGCCTATGGTTTCTTCTGGGATTTTTGTGGTTTTATGACATACATCTAAGTCTTTAATGAATTTTGAGTTTATTCTTGTATATGGTGTAAGTTGGTGGTCTAGTTTTATTTTTTTGCATGTACTTGTATAATTTTCACAACATTATTTTTTGAAGAGACTATCTTTAGTCCATTTTCTGCTCTTGCCTCCTTCGTTAAAAACTGATTGACCATATTGGTGTGGGTTGAATTCTGGGATCTCTGTTCTGTTCCATTGGTTTATATGACTATTCTTATGCTAGTATCAGGCTTTTTATTTATTTATTTTTTTATTACAATGGCTTTGTAGTATAGTTTGATATCTGGTACTGTGATCCCTTGAACATTGTTCTTTTTTCTCATGATTGCGGATGCTATTTGGAGTCTTTTCTGATTCCATATAAATTTTTGGAATATTTGTTCTAGATCTAAGAAATATGCCATTGGTATTTTAATAGGGATTGCATTGAATCAATTGATTGCTTTATGGACATTTTAATGATGTTAATTCTTTCAATCCATGAATATAGTATATGCTTCCATTTTTTATATCTTCCTCTATTTCCTTTTTCAATATACTATACTTTTCTGAGTATAGGTCTTTTACCATCTTGGTTAAACGTATTACAAGCTATCTTATTTTTATTTTGCTTTGGTAAATGATTGTTCTTTTAGTTTCTCTTTCTAAGAGTTCATTATTGGTGTGTAAAAATGCCATCATATTCTGGATGTTAATTTTGTGTCCTGCTACTTGCAGAATTCATTTGCTAAATCTATTAATTTTCTAGTGGAGTCTTTAGGATTTTCTATGTACAATATTGTGTCATCTGTGAATAATGACAGTTTCACTTACCCCTTTCCAATTTGGATGCCTTTTATTTTTTTCTTATTGTCTGACCACTGTGGCTATCACCTCCAGTACTATGGTGAATAAGAGTGGTAAAATGGACATCCCTGTGTTTTTCCTGAACTTTAAGGAAACCTTTTAATTTTTGCCCATTGAGTATGATGTTGACTTTAGGTTTGTCATATATGACCTTCATTATGTTGCGGTATGATCCCTCTATTCCCACTTTGCTGAGAGTTTTTATCATAAATGGGTGCTGGATTTTGTTGACTGCTTTTTCTGCATCTATTGTTATGATCCTATGATTTTTATCCTTCATTTTGTTTATGTGACATAAAGCCTTTATTGATTTGTGAGTATTGAACCAACCTTGCTTCCCACAAAAAAGCCCACTTGGTCATGTTGTATGATCTTTTTCATGTATTGCTGCATCTGATTTGGTAATATTTTGTTGAGTATTTTATTTAGCATCTATGTTCATCAGGGACAGTGGCCTGTAGTTTTCTTTTATCTGGTAGTATCTTTATCTGGCTTTGGAATTAGAATAATTCCTTGTAAAAAGACCTTGGAAGTCTCCCCTCCTCTTGAATTTTTTTTGAATAGTTTGAGGAGGATATGTATTAGTTCTTTGAATATATGGAAAAATTTACCTGTGAAGCCATCCAGTCAGGATCTTTGTTGGCTTGGAGTTGTGTGATTATTTCCTAGTTTTCATTAGTTGTTATCAGCTTATTCAGGTTTTCTTATTTGTCCTGGTTGAGTTTTAGAAGATTATGTGTTTCTAAGAATTTGTCCATTTCACCCTCATTGTCCAGTTTGTTGACATATTTGTGCATAGTATTTTCATACAATCCTTTGTATTTCTGTGGTTTCAGCTGTTACTTTGCCTCTTTCATCACTGGTTTTATTTATTTTGGTCATTTCTCTTTGTTTCTTGGTACGTCTTGCTGAAGTTTTCTCAAACTTGTTTATCTTTTAAAAGAACCAGTTCTTGGTTTCATTGATCTTTTGTAATTTTTTTTTTTTTTTAGTCTTTATGTGATTTATATACACTCTGATCTTTATTATTTCCTTCCTTCTACTCACTCTGAACTTTCCTTGTTTGTCTCTTTCTAATTCTTTTCGTTATAGGGTTATATTTTATATTTGAGCTTTTTGATGTTTTTTTGTGGTAGGTTTCTAATGCTATGAAATTCCCTCTCAGGACTGCTTTCACTGTGTCCCATAGATTTTGAGTTGTTGTGTGTTCATTTTCTTTTGTTTCTAGGAAGGTTTTGATTTCTTCCTTTATCTCATTGGCAATACATTCATTGTTTAATAACATACTATTTAGTCTCCATGTGTTTGAATGTTTTTTTATTGTAGTTGGTTTCTGGTTTCATGCCATTGTTATACAAGAAGATGTTTGATATTATTTCAGTTTTCTTGAATTGGTTAAGACTTATTTTGTGTCCTGACATGTGGTATATCTTGGAGAATGTTTCATGTGCACTTTAGAAGAATGCATAGTCTGCCACTTTGGAATAAAATGTTCTAGAAGTATCAATTAAATCTATCTGATCTAGTGTGTCATTTAAGGTTGCTTTTTCCTTGTTGATTTTTTTAATTGATTTTTTAAAATTAATTTATTTTTGTTACAGATGTTTCTCCTTTTTTCCTCATTGACACCCTCCTCCCCATCCCCCCACCCCATCCCCAGCTTTGTTGTCCATGTCCATCAGTTATGCATACATGTGTATAAGTTCTGTGGTTTATCTCTTCCCTCCCCCCCACCCCTCTTCTGAGGGTTGTCAGTCTGTACCCTACTTCCACATCTCTGGGTCTACCCTGTTCCTCAGATTGTTATGTTTATTATATTCCACAAATAAGTGAGATCATGTGATATTTGTCTTTCTCTGCTTGGCTTGTTTTGCTTAGGATAATACTCTCGAGGTCCCTCCATGTCGTCTCAAAGGATAAGGAATCTTTCTTTCTTACAGCTGCATAGTACTCCATTGTGTATATGTACCACAGTTTTTTTTATTTTTTTATTTTTATTTTTTTTGTTAATTTATTTTTGTTACAGATGTTTCTCCTTTTTTCCCCATTGACACCCTCCTCCCCATCCCCCCACCCCATCCCCAGCTTTGTTGTCCATGTCCATCACTTATGCATACATGCGCATAAGTTCTGTGGTTTATCTCTTCCTTCCCCCCCACCCCCTCTTCTGAGGGGTGTCAGTTTATACCCTACTTCCACATCTCTGGGTCTACCCTGTTACTCAGACTGTTATGTTCATTATATTCCACAAATAAGTGAGATCATGTGATATTTGTCTTTCTCTGCTTGGCTTGTTTCGCTTAGGATAATACTCTCCAGGTCCCTCCATGTCATCTCAAAGGATAAGCGATCTTTCTTTCTTACAGTTGCATAGTACTCCATTGTGTATATGTACCACAGCTTTTTTATCCATTCATCCACTGATGGACACTTGGGCTGTTTCCAGATCTTAGCTATTGTAAATAGTGCTGCTATGAACATGGGGGTACATGTATTCTTTCTGATTGGTGTTTCAGGCTTCTTAGTGTATATTCTTAGAGGTGGATCACTGGGTCAAATGGCAATTCAATTTTTAATTTTTTGAGGTAACACCGTAGTGTTTTCCACAGTGGTTGCACCAGTCTGCATTCCCACCAGCAGTATACTAGAGTCCCCTTTTCTCCACACCCTCACCAACACTTGTTGTTTGATGATTTGTTGATGGCGGCCGTTCTGACAGGTGTGAGGTGATACCTCATTGTTGTTTTAATTTGCATCTGTCTGATGATTAGTGATGTTGAGCATTTCTTCATATGTCTCTTAGCCATTTGTATGTCCTTTTTGGAGAGGTGTCTATTTAGTTCCTGTGCCCATTTTTTAATTGGGTTCTTTGTCTTCCTTTTGTTGTGTTGTATGAGCACTCTATATATTTTGGAGATTAACCCCTTATCTGATGTATTATTGGCAATTATGCCTCCCATAGGGTGGGTTCCCTTTCCATTTTGATGGTTGTTTCTTTTGCTGTGCAGAAGCTTTTGAGTTTGATGTAGTCCCATGTGTTCATTTTTTCCTTTGTTTCTGTTGCCTTAGGTGATGTATCAGTGAAGATTCTGCTGCGTATAATGTCTGAAATTTTCTTGCCTACATTTTCTTCTAGGATTTTTATAGATTCACAAGTCACATTTAAGTCGTTTATCCATTTTGAGTTTATTCTTGTGTATGGTGTAAGTTGATGGTCTAGTTTCATTTTTTTGCATGTAGCTGTCCAATTTTCCCAATACCATTTATTAAAGAGGCTGTCTTTACTCCATCGTATGCTTTTGCTGCCTTTGTCAAATATTAATTGAGCATAATGTCTTGGGTCAATTTCCGGATTCTCTGTTCTGTTCCACTGGTCTATATGCCTGTTCTTGTGCCAGTACCAGGCTGTTTTGATTACAGTAGCTTTGTAGTATAACCTGATATCCGGTATTGTGATCCCACCTACTTTGTTCTTCTTTTTCAAGATTGCTGTGGCTATTCGGGGTCTTTTTTGGTTCCATATGAAATTTTGAAATATTTGTTCTAGTTCTGTGAAGTATGTCGTTGGTATTTTGATGGGGATTGCATTGAATCTATAGATTGCTTTGGGTAATATGGACATTTTAATGGTGTTAATTCTTCCAATCCATGAACAAGGTATGTGCTTCCACTTTTTTTATATCTTCCTCTATTTCTTTTTTCAATGTCCTGTAGTTTTCTGCAAATAGGTCCTTTACTTCTTTGGTTAAGTTTATCCCTAGGTATCTTAATTTTTTTGCCATGATGGTAAATGGGATTGGTTTTTTAATTTCTCTTTCTGTGAGTTCATCATTGGTGTATAAGAATGCCGTCAATTTCTTGACATTAATTTTGTATCCTGCTACTTTGCCAAATTCATTTATTAAGTCTAGTAGATTTTTGATGGAGTCTTTAGGGTTTTCTATTTCTAATATCATGTCATCTGTGAATAATGACAGTTTCACTCCCTCCTTTCCAATTTGGATTCCTTTATTTTTTCTTCATGTGTGATTGCTGTGGCTAAGACTTCCAGTACTATGTTAAATAAGAGTGGTGAAAGTGGGCATCCCTGTCTTGTTCCTGTTCTTAAGGGAAATGCTTTTAGTTTTTGCCCATTGAGTATGATGTTGGCTGTAGGTCTTTCATATATGGCCTTTATTATATCAAGATATGATCCCTCTATTCCCAAATTGCTGAGCGTTTTTATCAGAAATGGGCACTGGATTTTGTTGAATGCTTTTTCAGCATCGATTGATATGATCATGTGGTTTTTATTTTCATTTTGTTTATGTGGTGTATCACATTTATTGATTTGCGAATATTGAACCAGCCTTGCATCCCTGGGATGAATCCCACTTGGTCATGGTGAATAATTTTTTTGATGTATTGCTGGATTCGATTTGCTAGTATTTTGTTTAGGATTTTGGCATCTATGTTCATCAGGGATATTGGCCTGTAGTTTTCTTTCTTTGTAGTGTCTTTTTCTGGTTTTGGAATTAGAATTATTCTGGCCTCATAAAACGAATTTGGAAGTCTTCCTTCTTCTTGAATTTTTTGAAATAGTTTGAGGAGAATGCATGTTAGTTCTTCTTTGAATGTTCAGTAAAACTCCCCCATTAAGCTGTCCAGGCCTGGGCTTTTGTTTGCTGGGAGACTCTTGCTTACATCTTCAGTTTTCTTTGTTGTTATTGGTCTGTTCAAGTTTTTTATCTCTTCCCAGTCCAATTTTTGGAGACTATGTGTTTCTAGAAATTTGTCCATTTCGCTTAGATTGTCAAATTTGTTGCCATATAAATGTTCATAGTATTTGTTAACGATCCTTTGTATTTCTGTGGTGTCAGTCTGGAAGATATATCCAGTGATGTCAGTGGGGGTGTTAATGTGCAATACTATGACTGTATTGCTATTGATATCTCTCTTAAAATCTTCCAGGGTTTTAAAAATATATTTAGGTGCTCCTATGTTTGGTGCATATATGTTTACACAGGTTATATTTTTTTGTTGGAATGATCCTTTTAGTATTATGTAGTGTCCTTCCTTGTCTCTTGTTATGGCCTGTGTATTATAGTCTATTTTGTGAGATATAAGTATTTTTACCCCAGCAGTTTGTTCATTTCTATTTGTATGGAATTTCCCCCCCATTCCTTCACTTTCAGTCTGTGTTTATCTTTTGTTCTGAAGTCTGTGTTTATCTTTTGTTCTGAAGTCTTGTTATATGAAGTCTTGTAGACAGCATATATATAGGTCATATTTTTTTTATCCATTCAGCTACCATATGTCTTTTATTGGAGAATGTAGTTCATTTACATTTAAAGTTGTTATTGGTTGGTACTTATTACTTTTTTTTTTTTTTTTTTTCGTACCTATGTTTGTCTCTCTCTTGATTTCTTCTTAAAGCAGTTCCTTTAACATTTCTTGGAATACTAGTTTGGTGGAATGTACTCCTTTAGCCTTCTTTTGTATGGGAAACTGTTTATTTCACCTTCAATTTTAAATACTAACCTTGTTGGATAGAGGAGTCTTGGATTCAGGTCCTTGCTTTTCATTACTTTGAATACTTCATGCCAATCCCTCTGGCCTGAAGTGTTTCTATTGAGAAATCAACTCACAGTCTAATGAGAATTCCATTGTAGGTAACTTTCTGTCTCTCCCTTGCTGCCTTTAAGATTCTTTATTTGTCTTTAACATTTGTCATTATAAATATTGTGTATCTTGGTTTTGGTCTCTTTTGGTTTATCTTTATTGGAACTGTCTGCTTCCTGAACTTTGTGACTTTTTCTTCACAAGAAAAGGTTTCTGTCATTATTTCTTTAAATGATTTCTTTATTCCTTTTTCACTTTCTTCTCCTTCTGTTACCTCTGTGATGTTGATGTTGTTCTGTTTCATTTTGTCCTAAAGCTACCTTAAACGATCCTCCTACTTTCAAATTTTGTTTTCTTATTACTGCTCTAATTGAGTGTTTTTTCTACTTTGTCTTCCAAAACACTGATTTCTCCCCCACCACTGCATCCTTCTACCTACTTTTATTTCCTTCCAGTGTGTTCTTGATGTCATATATGATATTTTTCATTTCTAACTTTCTTGTTCATGGTTTCTATTTCCTTTTTTATGCTGTTGTAGTTCTCACTAAGTTTCTTGTAATTCTCACTAAGTTCCTTGAGCATCCGTATAACCATTACTTTGAACTGTAGATCTCATAAATTGCATGCCTCCATTTCATTTAGTTCTTTTTCTAGCGATTCCTCATTTTCTTATTTTTGGTGGTTGTTTCCTTATCTCTGCATTTTTCTGTCACTGTGTTTGTTTTTATGTATTAGATAGAACTGTTATGCCTGCATTCTTCAAGGCGTGGCCTTAAGTTGTAGGTGTCTTGCTGGGCCCAGTGGTTCAGTGTCTTTATCTCCTGAGCTGGATGTTCTGGGAATTTCCCTTGTGTGGGGTGTTCGGGTTTTCCTGTTGTAATTGGGTCTCGATTGTTTTTGTCATGTGTATAGGTGGGATCCCCCTCCAGCTGGCTGACTGTGAGTCAGCTCCAACCATGTCATGCAAGCTGTTGTGCAGGTGCTGACAGAATGAAACAAAACAAATCAAAATAGGAAACAAAACAAAACATACGAAAGACCCATACAACAACAACAACAAATACAACCACAAAAAAAGAGAATTAGGAAAGAGAAAAGAGAACAAGAATAGTAAAAGAAAAAAGAAAGAAAATATGAGATTTAAAAAGGAGGAAGAAAAAACAATATGAATTGAAAGAAGGGAGAGAAAAAATAGGAATAAAGAATAGGTAAAGGAAAACGGTGTAAAATAAAAGTAGAAGGTAAAAAATATGAAAAGAAAAAAAGAAGGGAAAAAATAAGAAAAGGAAAAAAGAAGAGAAAGGAGAAAGAAAAAATAGAGTAAGAAGAAGAAAGAGAAAAATGAGATATGAAAAAAAGACAGAGAAATAATAAAGCAAAAAAAAAAAAGAAAGAAAGAAAGAAAACAATGTCAAAAGATGGAAATTAAAAGCAAAGTGGAGTTTTTCTCAGCTCAGTTTAGTGCCTCCAGGGAGCTCCCTTTGGATTCTGCTCTTATGTTGACTGAGGCTGACTGTTTTGTGTGCCTTTTCTGAGCCTTCCTGGAAGTACTTTGGTTCTAGCCACTGTTAGAAGCTGTCCACATTTGGCTCTCAGTAACCTTTTAGAAGCTTCAAGTGATCCACATATGTGGCTGCCTCCACAGGGTTTGGCTGGGTGCAGAATGGGCCAAGCTGCACTCTAGTACGGGCTTGTTAGCAGCACAGGTCCAGGGCCAAGTCAGCTAATGTCCCAAGGCACCTCATGATCTGCCTCTTCCCACCTCCCTCTGCCAGCCAGCTGCCAGACTTAGTCACTGAAAAGGCTGTTTCTGAAAGTGCTTTTGGCAGAATTGGGAAGATGAGACATCTGGGTCTCCTGTGAGGGGGAGGTGGAGTTCATATTTCAGGGAAGATGCTAGATATGTTCTCCCATCCCAGAGCCGCATTGTCTGAGTCTGTCCCAAAATACCATCTGACTCTGGCAGGGCAGAGCCCCTTGTCTGCTGTCCGGTGTGGTCTACTGGCAGCCAAGAGTTTTTATCTGCTCTCCTGTGAGGAGGAAGCACTAGTCAAGTTTCCCGGACAGTGGGCGGAATGGCCTCACCCAAAGCCAGTCACTGACACCTCCTGAGACTGTCCAGGCCTGTAGGCTTGGCCTCTGCTGCTGCCTTCTCAGCGCGTGTGGAGATGCAGGATGAGGCAAGTAGGATTCCTAAGGATGGAGTGAGCTGTATACCTGAGAACAGGGTGTTTGCCTTTCCTCAGGCTGTTGCTGCTGGAAGGGTGTGTGCCTCTCAGGAAAAATGGCTGCTGAGATGTGTGTGTGGGGAATGATGACCGAGTGAAGGTCTCCCAGCTTCAGCTCTTTCACATCTTCCGCCATGCTTCCACCCCAGCATCCCCTCAGGCGAGTCCAGTCTGCACTGCCCTCCCTCCGCTCAAGTCTCGGGGAGTGGCTGCAAACGAAAATCCTGTCCTCTGTTTCTTTTTAGTGGCTTTATATCTGACAGGCTGTTACTCTCCCTGGTGGGTAGAAGTCCTGCCACCCTTCATGCTGGATGTTAGATGGGCCACTGTTCTCGGCTCTGGTGTTCTGGGCTGGGGAGCCTAGCCTGGGGTCTGGGCCTCACTCCTCTCAGGGACCCCCCCGCCCCCAGCCGAGATATTCTTCCTCACCCTTGGCCTGTGCCTTTGGGAACTGGGCCAGCCCCTCTCACGACCCTGCCCTTCCTACCAGTCTTGAGTGGTTTTTGTCCTTCCTTGTTAAAAGCCTCCTCTTCAGCTAGTCTTCAGTTGGTAATGTTCCCCAATTTAGTTTTATTTCCAGTTCGGTTCTGGGAGGTACAAGAAAGATCCGCTTACTCTGCCACCATCGTGAAACCCTGTGTGTTGTCCTTTGATAGCTCTTCAGAGTGATGGTACCAGCAAATATTATTTCCCAGACTGTTGGTTGGGAAATAAGACTCAAAGATAAGAAGATTGGGTGTAAGATTGCTGGTTCCTGCTGAATTTCAGAAAGGAGATAGTCTCCACCTCTTCATCTCTTCCATGCCCTGCAATCTGGCTTTGCCCTTAGCATTCTATGAAATTGTTTTGTTCAAATTACCAACAACTTTCTGGCTACTGAATTAAATGGGCCCTTGTTAGTTCTTATATCATTAGGCCTTAACTGCCACGAAACCACACACTTCTACCTTTTAAAAAATCTCTCTGCTACCTTTTCTGTCTCTTTGCTCTTACTCTCTTCCTGCTCCTTAGACGTCAATTTTCTTTAGAATTTATCTTTGGACTTCTTTTGTTAATTTCTATGATCTCCACAGTCTTCTTGCATGAACCCTTTCACTTTTGTGGCTTAAATACAATCTATATGCCATATTTCTAGCCCAAATTGTTCTTCTGAGCTCCAACCCTATACCTCTAACTGTAACTGGCCATCTCCACACAGGTGTGCCATATGCATCCCAAATTCAACATATGCAGAAGCAAACTCATTTTCTCTAAACGTGGATCAGTTCTAACTCCTCTAGTCCCTGTCAGTGTGAAACCTGACAGGGTTTTGTCCGTTGAGAAACCTGGAAGTTGTGCTCTACCCTTCTCTTTTATTTGATTTCTATACCCAGTGGTAGATGAAGTCCTGCCAATTCATTACTAATGTCTCATGAACCCAGTCTATTCTGTGTTGTCAAAACCATTGCTTTGGCCCTGGCCAGTTTGGCTCAGTGGTGGAGCGTCAGCCCCGGATCAATGAGTCGCGGGTTTGATTCCAGCCAAGGGCATGTACCTTGGTTGCGGTTCGTCCCTGGTCCTGGTCCGGGTCGTGTGGGAGGCAACCAGTTGATGTGTCTCTCTCACATCGATGTTTCTCTCTTTCTCCCTCATTCTCCCTCCCACCCTCTCTGAAGATAAATAGAAAAATATCTTCAGGTGAGGATTAAAAAAAAAAAAAGCCATTGCCTTGGTTTGAGTCACATTTCTTGACTATTATATAATGACAAATGCCATGGAGAAAAAAAGAGGACAATACAACAGAAACAGTGTGGAGTAAGGAGGAGGGTGCCACTTCAGCCAGGAGGCCAGGAAGATTCCATGGACTGGATGACACTTGAACTAAGCCCAGTGTAGGCAAATTTTGGAACAAAGCACCCTGAGTAGGAAGGAGCAGCACAGAGGTCCTATGGTGGGAAGCAGCTGGCATGTTCTAGACACAGAGACAGAAAGAAGGCAGTGGCATTGAGTGTGATGAAGGAAGGTGTAACATCATAATGCTTTGGGGAACATATGACAGAAACCCAAACTCAGATTGACTCACACCATAGGAAAATTTATGATCTACTACTTTAAGAAGTCTTAAAATGGGTGGGCTCTGAAATTATGTGATTGAGAGACACATTATCAAGGATCCAGAGCCTTCCCTCCTCTCTGCCTTGTGTTGATGTCTTTGTTGTGAGGCAGGAAACAAGGTGAATGCCACAGCTCCCAGGGGTCAAATCCAGGCATGGCAACACTCAGAGGGAAAAGAGAGAAGTTATCTTTTTGGGATACCTCTCCTGTGGAAAATCTTTCTCAAAGTCCCGGTAGACATTCCCATAAGTTTCACTTGCTATATGCTAATGATACCATTGTAACTAACACAGTTGTTAATTAACAGGAAAGGAGCAAAGGGAAGGCCAAATATTATGGTCATTTGTGCAGCTTTGCCAGGAAGCTTCAGTTTAACGCTCCCCAGGAAACCACGGGTCTGCAGATCCCTGGGTGAAGGGATTGGACAGGGGAAGAGCAGACACATGCCCAGTAAAGTCTGGGTGAAATAGGAAAGGTACCTGCCTGTCAGTCACACCTGGGAACAGGTCATTGGCCACAGTGGGCATGGCCTCTACAAGCATCGGAAGATTTGAAATACAGTCAAACCTCAGTTCTTGAATGTCTCTCATCTTGAACAGTTCGCTTAATCCGACAACCCTTTCATGCTGATACCTGTATGATCAGTCATGCATCTCTCAGGTGACAAGCAAAGGAGAGAATGTGCAAGTATGAGTTAGATTACCACTGAACCTCACGTTGTTAACATCTCAGGAAATTGTGCTGTGAATATTTTCATGTCTTTTTGCCTTTGTTTCTGCTTACTATTAATACATTTTTATTTTTTATTGTACATTTTGTCTCCCTTTTGTTAAATTTTTATTAACATTTATGTCTTTTTGTTTTTAAAGTGCTTATTTATAGATTAAACAGTACATTAGACATGTACTGTATATAAGAACGGTTAAAACAGAGAATCATTTGGGGTTCTGGAACAGATTAATGATGTAATAATTTACATGATTTCTAATGAGAAAAAATGATTCGGTTTTCCAACAGCCTTCCAGAGTGAATTAAGTTTGAGAACTGAGTTTCCACTGTACTTAAGCTCCTAAACAAAGGAGTTTGCCCTCTTGTGCTCTTGCTTGCTCACACCTGACTCCTGGCTTGTGGGGTCTCACGCTCCTGCATTCCCCTGCATGGCCCACAGCCATATGGACCCCCCCAAAATGGACTGATGGACTGCAACTAGCCTAATGCTGCGCCAGCCCCAGCTCCGTCATGGAATGGAAACTGTGGACGCTGGCTCTGCTTTTAGCCTTGCTGAATCCCCAGCTGCACACCTTCCAGGACTGGATCAAGGGAAATGAAACTTTAGAAACTGAGGGATAAATTTCTATACAGATAAAAATCACTCACTCTCCCATGCAAGTCACAAAAAATTCTTTTTCTCAAGATATAAGGACCCTACTCCCACTAGCAATGGAGAAAGACCATCCATACATTTCTCTAACACTATGGTCTAAAGGTTTGTGTCCCCCCAGGTTCATGTGTTGAAATCCTAGTGCCCAGTGTGATGCTGTTAGGAGGTGGGCTCTTTGGGAGGCTCTGCCGTCATGAATCAGATTAGTGCTCTTATAACAGTGACCCCACAAAAATCTTTCACCCATTACGCCACGTGAGGGTACAATGAGAAGTCTGTGACCTGGAAGGGCTCCTCGCCCGACCATGCTGACACCTGTATCTCAGATTCCCACCTCCAGAACTGTGAAAATAAATGTCTTTTATTTATAAAGCACCAAGCCTGTGGTATTTTGTCATTGTAGTCCTAACAGACTATGGCACTATACTAGACTGTGTTCTTACTAACCTTAAAATAAAAGGCCTTTCAAAGTGAAAGGCAACAAGCATTTAGGGATGCACTAATTCAGGCAAAAGGCCAAATGGTGTTCCCATTAGGACACAGGCAATAGGTATTTATTAGAAGGGGAAGGTGAACAATTTTATCAACAGAAGGAAGGCATTTCTATTGGTGCAGATAACATAACGTAATGATGTTAATTCCAAATAATGTTTTTAATTTTTAGTCCAGTAGTCATCAGTCCAGTTGTCATAATAACTGGTTTCTTGTTATCTTTGCAGATTCTGGGGGGAAACAAGGTTGCTTAAGCCCAGTCCAGAGGTTATTTTACCCTGTTTTAGCATTTCAAAGATTTGAGACATGAGATGTGCAAGGCAGGTCCTTTGGCAGCCCCAGCTCCATTTTAAAGAGGCTTTGCTTATATTATTGTTTACATGATCCTTGCTGAGCCAGCAGGAAGGGAAACTGGCACACACCGGTACCTGTGTGAGCTTGATATTTGGCTGACAACCACAATACTCATAGTAGGAAATGAGGTCAGGTGGTACACGAGGCTCCAACTGGACCATAAGTATTTTGGTAACTGCAGATGGAAGCATTTGGAAGTTTGAACAGATAGTTCAACACTCTCCTGCTGTACGGAGAGTGGCCAGAGGTGAGAGTGGGCATGAAGACCCTTTGGTTAGGCATAGGAAGATAGTGCAGTAGTCTAGAGAAAAGAGGAAGATGGGGGTTAGGATGGGAGCAATAGGTGTGGGGAAGAGTTCCACTTAGGAGACTTTTAGGTGGACTCTACAAGACTTGCTGTTGTGGGGGGAGTGGGCTGAGGAAAGGAAGAACCAAAAAATGTCCAGAGTTCGCCTGAGCAGCTGGGGGGTGGTGAGCACTTAGATGTGGGGAACTGGTAGAGGGCAGGGTTTGAGGGGCAGAGGGGAGCTCAGTTTTTAACTTCTTGGTTCAAATGCCTACTAGATATCAGCTAGGAGGCATCAGGAAGATGGTTCCAGGCTTGTGAGGGATGGGGATGAGCCAAGTTGGTGGCCCAGCAGTGGCAGTATTTACGGCCCCAGCTCCGGGTGAGGTCGGTTGCAGAGAGGGCGTGTTAACAGGGAAAGGACAAAAACCAAGAGTTAAGCCCTGGGGCACAAAAAATCAAAGGTTAGGAAGAGGAAGAGATCATATCAAAATATATACAAAAGAAGAAGCCAGGGCAGAATGAGAGAAACAGTCTTTTAGGAAGGAGGCAGTCATCCATGGTTTCAAAGGATGCTGAAACAACGTCCATAAAACAAGTGAGAGAGCCGCCGCCCGCGCACCCGCCTCTCCCACCGGCCAGCGCGGAGCGCACCTGCATCACCGTGGAGCCGGTGGGCCTGCAGCGCCGCCTGGTGGGCGACGTCATCGGGCGCTTTAGCAGAGGGCTTCGTCTCCTGGCCATGGAGTTCCTCTGGCCTCTGAGGACCTCCTGAAGCAGCACTACCTTGACCTGAAAGACCGCCCATTGTACCCCAGGAAGGTGTCCTACATGAACCCAGGGCCTGTGGTAGCCATGGGCTGGGAGGGGCTGAATGTGGTGAGGACAGGGAGACATGCTTGGGGAGACCACCAGCAGACTCCAAGCCAGGCACCCCTGGGGGAGACGCTTGCGTTCAAGTTGGCAGGACATCATTCACGGCAGGGCTTCAGTAAAACGCGCTGAGAGAAAATCAGCCTATGGTTTAAGCCTGAAGAACTGGTTGACTACAAGTCTTGCGCTACTGACTGGGTCTGTGAGTAAAGGGGGGGACAAAGCATCGGTCCCCTTGGCTCCACTTGGATGTGTCCCCGGAAGCAGCTCTTCATGCCACTGACTTGGAGGCAATAGGATCAACCTTTCTTTTCTAAAGCATGTTTACCAATAAAGCCTTTGGAAATTGGAAAAAAACAAAACGAAACGAAACGAAACAAACAAGAAACCATAAGGTTGGGAATTTTGAGGTTGCAGGTGACCTTAGAAAGCTTTTTTACGGAGAGATGGAAACAAAATTCTTATTGCAGGGTGTTGGGGAGAAGAGTGGGAGGTGAGAGGTTATATACAATTTGTCTCAGTCAGAGTTTGACCAAGGATGTACCACCACGCATGATGTGGAATAAAAAATTCATTGTAGTAAATGCCTTGCACACTGGGACAGAAGCTAGGAAGTGAAGGTCTGGAGCGCCTTTGAAGATTAAAGTCACTAACCACAGGCCACAGCTGGGAGCTGTTGAGAGGTCTGGATGGCTGTTGCCTCTGGGTCCATTCATTGAAGTTTCCACGCCCCTCCTTTTTGCTTGATTGTTTTCTAATCATCCTTCAAAATTTCTCTGAGGCATTGCTTCCCTGAGAAGCCTTTCTGGATCCTTCTTATGCAATTTCATTTAGCTGTGTTGACCATTTTTATGTGGTTCCTTAATGCCCTGTGCTTTCCTCGGTCACAGCATCTGATCTGTGGGTGCCCCTGGCACAGCTCCAGGCCATTAGTAGATGCCCCTAAATGTTTGCACAATGGACTTGAACCTTGTTTCTTCCGAGATCATGAACTTAATTCTTTAGGGCTGGGACTGTGTTTACTCTGTAAATACACTCTGACTGAATACATGGATTGGATAGATGAATAAATGAATAGAAACAGTAATCTCCACCTGAGGGTTCCGAACTTTATGTGTTATGTATTTACTATCCACTAATCCTTTACTTGTGCTAACTCACCGCCCCCTCCACCTTGATGTTCACAGTGTGCTCCTCTCCCCAGAAATTCTGGGACTTAGTGACCATGTTCGCATTTGGCTCCTATCTCCATTTTTGATGTTATATATTTTCATCATTTGTGCTCTGTCATGTCATCATTTTTTTTTCTAAATTGTGCTCAGATCAAAGTCCCTCCCAACACTTTAGTTGACCTCCTTGGGATTGTTCTAGTTTTATTTTTTAATGTGCAGTAGTATGAAATGACTTGGCATTAGAAATGGAAATGTTACACAAGTTTGAGATTCTGCATTGTGTAAATCATGGAGAGACTGGTAAATTAATGATGTTAAGTGTATGTATTTAACTAAAGCAAAGTGTTAATGCCACTGTAACCCTGCAGGAAGCAGAGATGCTTCCTCACGCTCCTAAAATAGGAACAACTTCTCTGTTCTCCTAAGATTCCCCAAAGGTTGCTTTCTGCACCCAGAGTTTCCTAATTCATGGAGGAAACAAAAGCCTTTTCTGTGATCCCAAAGTACCAGTTTGGCCAGGCAAAGACAAAGGGCCATTTAAACCAAGTCTCCAGACATTTACTTAGACTCAAAATTACTTCTCCATATTTGCACATTTTGCAACACTGCAGATCTTCAAATGTATTTCTGTAACTGGCTCCAAAATGCCTATGTTGTAACTTTTCTTTGTGTCATGGGGCGGGAGTTGGGAAGGGATTAGTTCTCTTTCCCCCCTTTTAGAGACCTGCCAAAATAATTTTGACTCTCCCAAATGAAGTAAGTTTTAAAATTGTGGTTCTCTTGAGGTTTGTTTGGAAGAAGACACAAGCAATTCTGAGAAACCCACAGTGGGTGCTGCCAAGATGCTCCAGCCCCTGGCTGCGGCTTCTGTTTCCTTGCATCGGGTCAGCGTGAGAACAACAGCGCCCTCTGTGAGGGTTGAAGAGGCTTGTTCAAACACTGGTCCTGCCCACCTGGAAGCCCCTTGCCTCACTCAGCGTCACCACAGCCATCGAAAACCGACTGCAGATTTTCGAGTTAGTTCTAGTGTGTGGCTCTCCTGCCTTTCCTTCTCCCCCAGGGCGAGCCATTTCTTCTGTGTGGGTGCACCTGGGAAAGTGAGGACGCACACTTGGCTCAGGCTGGTTTTGGACGTGCGCTGTGTCCAGGGAATTGGAGTTTGCCATACCACAGCACAGCATCTCTCCATGTTGGGGTGTGAGATAGAAGGGAAAAGAGTGTGGCAAGGGGCTGATCACAGTCATCCAGAGGTTGTATAAGAACCATAGAATTTAGAGCTGCAAAGCACTTTTACACAGAGTTGCAGAGTGGAAGGAGCCGAAGTAACTAAATCAGACTGACCTGGAGGACCCAGGGCAGTGCAAACTGTGTGCTAACTGAAGACTCCTGTATTGTTAGCCTCATCATACCTCTTGGAAGGATTGGTTAAGTGACAATTTTGAAATGGAATTTTATTGATGCTCAGAAAAGAGGCATGAGGTACAGCACCCTGGGACCACGTTCCTAATTATCACTGCTTTACCAGTACCAGAGGATACAACTCTGAAGCCTCCTAGGCTCAGTAGAATGGGGTTCTTGTGAGAAAAATGAAACAGTTTATTGAAAAGTACCTAGATGTAGCAGGTGACTTTGGTAAGTGCGTGTATTATCATTTAGTTTGGAGAACTGGAGAACAGACCCACTTCTCCTGACCTTCCGAGGAGTACTTTTCCCCATTTCACCACACTGTAATTCAAATCTGGATAACTCCTCATGAAAGAATAAAATGAAATGTTTGATTAAAAGTTTTTACGATTGTCTTTTTGACATCAAAGAGGTTTTAATATGAAAATGAGAGATTTTGTAGGTGAGCTTCTGCAGGCGGAGGCAATGCTCCTGCCTGCCATCCCAGGTCTGGCATCACTGGGCCCTGGGCACTGTCTTTGTGAAAATTGTTGATGAGGATTGCTCTGTGCAAGTCCCTTAAGCTTGGTGCTGGCAGCAAAGGATAGAAATCAATGCTCTTGTCCATAACTTGTTTATTGCTTCCTGGGGGAGGCAGCTTATGAAATAAATCATTTATACATAATAAACTCTGTGACTGAAGTTAACAGACTGGAGGGCCATTAACCCAAGTGTGTGTGTTTAGGGTTGTCAGGAGCCATTAGCTCGACATTGAATCTAGAAGGTCGAGGAGGAGTTGGTAAAGGAGGGGTGGGAGCCAGGGTGTGAGCTCGGGCAGAAGGAGAGGGAGGAGTGTGGAGGCAGAGTTGAGAGAACAATGTGTGTAGCAAGAGGAGCTGGGTATGGTGACCTGCGGGCCTCTGAGCAAATGCTGAGCGAGTAGGTTAAACAGGCCAGGAGGGAGTAGGCCAGAGCCGTTGTGAGAAACATGAATTGAATCTTAAAAGAAGATGGAGAATTTTAGTGTGTATGTAGTTGTGATGGTCAGATTTTCATTTTAGAAAGACCACTGGTGCCTACTGAGATGATAAGTGGGCAGAGAGCAGGATTAGAGTTGAAGGATCTGAAAAGTTATAGGACCCCAAAAGTAGAGGCAATAGGAAGGCTGAAAGGGAAGGGACACTTATGTCATGCTTTGCTGAGGTCTTGTGTATGGGGAGAGGTCAGACAGAGGAGGCTGTGATGGCCTTCAGATTGGTGTTTTGGACCTTCAAGGCTCAGTGATTCTTAACACTGAGACGCAGAACTCAGGGACCCTCTCAGAGGGAACCCATGTTTCCTAACTGTAATTATCTGGAAGTTGTTAATAATTTTATCTCTTAATTTTTGTTTTTTAAGTGATGTCCAATGGAACAAAGAAGCATGCTTGTGAGCAGAGATCTGGGCTATTTCTTGCAGTCCCATTGACACAACATTTGAGACGCCCAGGAGTAGATAATTTCAGTGGATACAATCAAAGTGAGGACCAGATAAGTCAGCGGTTCTCAACCTGTGGGTCGCCACCCCTTTGGGGGTTGAACGACCTTTTCACAGGGGTCGCCTAAGACCATCGGAAAACACATATTTCCGATGGCGATTCATAACAGTAGCAAAATTACAGTTATGAAGTAGCAACGAAAATAATTTTATGGTTGGGGGTCCCCACAACATGAGGAACTGTATTAAAGGGTCACGGCATGAGGAAGGTTGAGAACCGTTGAGGTAAGTGGTTGTAACTGTTACTGACAGCCCCGAGAGGCCACCCTTTCCAGTCAAACCAGAACTTGGTGAGAACTCAGAAAGAAGGCGAAGCCATGCTAGGAAACATGAAAGACAAACAAACATTGTATTACATCCTTTGTGCTCATGTCCTTTCCTGTTTTTGCTGAAAATGATGACATCGAAGCAAAGGGAAGGTCCTTCCTACTCATCAGTAAGCCACATGTAGAGGATGGCTAGAATGTGAACATGTCAAGAAGCAGAATTCAAAACAGTTCACGTTGTTTTGTGTAGTACTTCTACTGTTTTGGTAAGAACAAAATACATGTGCATATATGAGCTACAAAATATGAATCATGTAACTTCTGAGTCCACATACGAATTTAATGCTCCTGTATTTACATTTAAAACTGGTATTCCATAATATAAGAATGAACCATAAATTTCATCCTTATAATTAAAAATGTAATTTTTGTTTATTTAGAACAACTTTAAAGAGCAAATCAATATCACTACAAGCTGAGAAAGAGAGAGCTCGTGGAGGAAGGGAAACGCTGTATTTTTTAGTTCCATAATCACCTTCCTCTGCACGCTCACTCTTTACTGGTTGCTGCACCTCATGTCGCTGACCCTGAATAGACAGGTTTGGGGATGGAAAGATGAAGCATTTAAGTTTTGTTGGTGGACATATTGATTTTGAATTTGGTCTGGATTTTAGGACAAAATATCTAGATTTGGGAGTCAGCAGCAGTGTAGTTGGCAGTTGGAAACTGGGCTGGAATTATCCAGACATGCATGAAGTCTGAGGCCCCAGGCAGGAGCCCAGAGATGAGGGGCTGAGGGGAGAGCCCTGCACTGGGGGCTTTAGCTAATGAACAGACAGCGAAGGTGAACTGGAGAGTAGGCCCATGAAACTTAGGGAAGGCTAACTTGATTCTTAGAAATCACCATGGTGTTCTATTTTGAAGGTCCATTATTGGAATTCCTCTTTATTCATTCATTTATTTATTTTATTGTTGACAGTATTGCAGGTGTCCCTAAATTTTACCCTCCCCTCCTTACTCCTTCCTCCCAGCCCCTGCTCTACCTCAGGCCTTCACCACACTATTGTCTCTGTCCACTGGTTGTGCATATATGTATATAAGTTCTTTGGTTAATCTCTTCCCATCTCCCCTGCCTCCCCTCTGAGATATATCAATCTGTTCCATACCTCCATGCTTCTGAACCTATTTTTTTTTTTTATTAATTTATTTTTGTTACAGATGTTTCTCTTTTTTTCCCCATTGATACCCTCCTCCCCATCCCCCTCACCCCGTCCCCAGCTTTGTTGTCCATGTCCATCAGTTATGCATACATGCGCATAAGTTCTGTGGTTTATCTCTTCCCTCCCCCCCACCCCCTCTTCTGAGGGGTGTCAGTCTATACCCTACTTCCATATCTCTGGGTCTACCCTGTTCCTCAGACTGTTATGTTCCATTATATTCCACAAATAAGTGAGATCATGTGATATTTGTTTTTCTCTGCTTGGCTTGTTTCGCTTAGGATAATACTCTCCAGGTCCCTCCATGTCGTCTCAAAGGATAAGAGATCTTTCTTTCTTACAGCTGCATAGTACTCCATTGTGTATATGTGCCACTGCTTTTTTATCCATTCGTCTACTGATGGACATTTGGGCTGTTTCCAGATCTTAGCTATTGTAAATAGTGCTGCTATGAACATGGGGGTACATGTATTCTTTCTGCTTGGTGTTTCAGGCTTCTTAGGGTATATTCCTAGAAGTGGGATCACTGGGTCAAATGGCAATTCAATTTTTAATTTTTTGAGGTAACACCATAGTGTTTTCCATAGTGGCTGCACCAGTCTGCATTCCCACCAGCAGTGTACTAGAGTCCCCTTTTCTCCACACCCTCTCCAACACTTGTTGTTTGATGATTTGTTGATGGCGGCCGTTCTGACAGGTGTGAGGTGATACCTCATTATTGTTTTAATTTGCATCTCTCTGATGATTAGTGATGTTGAGCATTTCTTCATATGTCTCTTAGCCATTTGTATGTCCTGTTTGGAGAGGTGTCTATTTAGTTCCTCTGCCCATTTATTAATTGGGTTCTTTGTCTTCCTTTTGTTGAGTTGTATGAGCACTCTATATATTTTGGAGATTAACCCCTTATCTGATGTATCATTGGCAATTATGCTCTCCCATAGAGTGGGTTCCCTATCTGTTTTGATGGTTGTTTCTTTTGCTGTGCAGAAGATTTTGAGTTTGATGTAGTCTCATGTGTTCATTTTTCCCTTTGTTTCTGTTGCCTTAGGTGATGTATCAGTGAAGATTCTGCTGTGTATGATGTCCGAAATTTTGTTGCCTACATTTTCTTCTAGGATTTTTATGGATTCATGAGTCACATTTAAGTCTTTTATCCATTTTGAGTTTATTCTTGTGTATGGTGTAAGTTGATGGTCTAGTTTCATTTTTTTTCATGTAGCTGTCCAATTTTCCCAGCACCATTTATTAAAGAGGCTGTCTTTACTCCATTGTATGCTCTTGCCACCTTTGTCAAATATTAATTGAGCATAATGTCTTGGGTCAATTTCTGGATTCTCTGTTCTGTTCCACTGGTCTATATGCCTGTTCTTGTGCCAGTACCAGGCTGTTTTGATTACAGTAGCTTTGTAGTATAACCTGATATCTGGTATTGTGATCCCACCTACTTTGTTCTTCTTTTTCAAGATTGCTGTGGCTATTCGGGGTCTTTTTTGGTTCCATATGAACTTTTGAAATATTTGTTCTAGTTCTGTGAAATATGTCACTAGTATTTTGATGGGGATTGCACTGAATCTGTAGATTGCTTTGGGTAGTATGGACATTTTAATGATGTTAATTCTTCCAATCCATGAACATGGTATGTGCTTCCACTTTTTTATATCTTCCTCTGTTTCTTTTTTCAATGTCCTGTAGTTTTCTGCAAATAGGTCCTTTACTTCTTTGGTTAAATTTATTCCTAGGTATCTTAATTTTTTTGCTGCAATGGTAAATGGAATTGTTTTTTTAGTTTCTCTTTCTGTGAGTTCATCATTGGTGTATAAGAATGCTGTCGATTTCTTGATGTTAATTTTGTATACTGCTACTTTGCCAAATTCATTTATTAAGTCTAGTAGATTTTTAATGGAGTCTTTAGGGTTTTCTATATGTAATATCATGTCGTCTGCGAATAATGACAGTTTCACTTCCTTATTTCTGATTTGGATTCTTTTTATTTTTTCTTCACGTCTGATTGCTGTGGCTAAGACTTCCAGTACTATGTTAAATAAGAGTGGTGAAAGTGGGCATCCCTGTCTTGTTCCTGTTCTTAAGGGAAATGCTTTTAGTTTTTGCCCATTGAGTATGATGTTGGCTGTAGGTCTTTCATATATGGCCTTTATTATATCAAGATATGATCCCTCTATTCCCAAACTGCTGAGCGTTTTTATCAGAAATGGGTGCTGGACTTTGTCGAATGCTTTTTCAGCATCTATTGATATGATCATGTGGTTTTTATCTTTCATTTTGTTTATGTGGTGTATCACATTTATTGATTTGCGAATATTGAACCAGCCTTGCATCCCTGGGATGAATCCCACTTGGTCATGGTGAATAATTTTTTTGATGTATTGCTGGATCCGATTTGCTAGTATTTTGTTCAGGATTTTGGCATCTACGTTCATCAGGGATATTGGCCTGTAGTTTTCTTTCTTTGTAGTGTCTTTTTCTGGTTTTGGAATTAGGATTATGCTGGCCTCATAAAACGAGTTTGGAAGTCTTCCTTCTTCTTGAATTTTTAGAAATAATTTGAGGAGAATGGGTGTTAGTTCTTCTTTGAATGTTCGGTGAAACTCCTCCGTGAAGCCATCCGGGCCTGGGCTTTTGTTTGCTGGGAGAGTCTTGATTACATCTTCAATTTCCTTAGCTGTTATTGGTCTGTTCAAGTTTTCTATCTCTTCCCGGTCCAGTTTTGGGAGACTATGTGTGTCTAGAAATTTGTGTGGACCTATTTTGTTCGCCAGTTTATTATGTTCATTAGATTCCACTTAAAAGTGAGATCATGTGATGTTTCTCTTTCTCTGACTGGCTTATTTCACTCAGCATAGTGTTCTCCAGGTCCATCCATGCTGTCACAAAGGGTAAGAAATCCTTCTTTTTTTTTTTTAAACATTTTTTTTTCTTTATTGATTTTAGAAAGAGAGGAAGGGAGAGGGAAAGAGAGATAGAAACATTGATGAAAGAGAACATCAATTGGCCGCCTCCTGCATGCCACTCACTGGGAACCGGGCCCACAACCTGGGCATGTGCCCTGACCAGGAATCAAACTGGCGACCTCTTGGTGCATGGGTCAATGCTCAACCACTGACCCACACAGGCGGGGGAGGGGAAATCCTTCTTTTTTACAGCTGTATAGTATTACATTGTATAAATGTACCACTGCTTTTTTATCCACTCATCTACTGATGGGCACTTGGGCTATTTCCAGATATTAGCTATTTTAAGTAACGTTGATGTGAACATAGGGGTGAATATATTTTTCTCATTGGTGTTTCAGGTTTCTTAGGATATAGTCCTAGAAGTGGGACTGCTGGGTCAAATGACAGTTTAATTTTTAATTTTTTGAGTAAATTCCATACTGTTTTCCATATTGGCTGCACTAGTGTGCATTCCCACCAGCAGTGTACTAGGGTTTCCTTTTTTCCACATCCTCACCAGCCCTTGTTGTTTGTTGATGTATTGATGGTAGCCATTCTGGCAGGTATGAGATGATATCTCGTTGTAGTTGTAATTTACATTATCCTGATGAGTAGTGACATTGAGCATTTTTTCATATGTCCATTGGCCATCTGTATGTCCTCTTTGGAGAAGTGTATAATCAGGTTCTTTGCCTTTTTATATTTTTTTATTATTTTTTTTTAAAATCCTCACCCGAGGACATTTTTGCATTCATCTTCAGATAGAGCAGGAGGAAGAGAGTGGGGAAGAGAGAGAGAAACATCGATGTGAGAGAGACACATCGACTGGTTGCCACCCACATGACCCCAACCAGGGCTGGGGACAAACCGCAACCGAGGCACGTGCCCTCAGCAGGAACCGAACCCGGAACTCTCTTGTCCGCAGGCCGACGCTCTAATCACTGAGCCAAACTGGCCAGGGCAGGTTCTTTGCCTTTTTAAAAATTGTCTTTTTTGTCTTCTTTGTGTTGAGCTGTATGAGTACTTTATATATTTTGGAAATTAACCCCCTATCAGATGGATCACTGGCAAATATGCCCTCCCATACAGTGGCCTCCCTTTTCATTTTGATGCTGGTTTCTTTTGCTATGCAGAAGCCTTTAGTTTGCTGTAGTCCCAGTTGTTTATTTTTTTCTTTGTTTTTCTTGTGGTAGGAGATATATCAGTGAAAATACTGGTATGTGAGATGACTGATTTTGCTTTCTATGTTTTCATCTAGGATTTTATGGTTTCATGGCTTACATTTAAGTATTTTATTCATTTAGAGTTTCTTCTGTACAGTGTAAGTTAGTGAACTATTTTGATTTTTTGGCATGTACCGGTCCAGTTTTCTCAACACCATTTATTGAAGAGACTGTCTTTACTCCACTGTATGTTCTTGACTTCTTTGTCAAATATCAATTGACCATAGTGATGTGGGTCAGTTTCTGGGGTCTCTGTTTTGTTCCATTGATTTATATGCCTATTCTTGGGCCAGTACCTGGCTGTTTTTATCACCATGGCTTTGTAATATGGTTTGATATTCAGTATTGTGATCCCTTCTACTTTGTTCTTCTTTCTCAAGATTGCTGCAGCTATTCAGGGTCATTTTTGGTTTCATATAAATTTTTGGAATATTTGTTTTAGATCTGTGAAATATGCTGTTGGTATTTTAATAAGAATTGCATTGAATCTATAGATTGCTTTGAGTAGTATGGACATTTTAATGATGTTAATTCTTCTAATCACTGCACATGGTATATGCTTCCATTTGTTTGTAACTTCCACCATTTCTTTCTTTCATGTCCTGTAATTTCCCAAAGCTGGTCTTTTACCTCATTTGTTAAATGTATTCCAATGTATCTTATTTTTTTTTGTTGCAAAGATAAATTGAATTTTTTTTGTTTCTCTTTGTGAGAGTTTATTATTGGTGTAGAAAAATGTCACCAATTTCTGGATGATGAATTTGTGTCCTGCTAATTTGCTGAATTCATTAGATCTAGTAATTTTCTGGTTGAGTCTTTAGGTTTTTCTATGTATAATGTCATGTCATCTGTGAATAATGACAATAACTTCCTCCTTTCCAATTTGGATGCCTTTGATTTTTTCTTCTTGTCTGCTTGCTGTGGCTAAGACTTCCAGTACTATGTCAAATAAGAGTGGTGAAAGCAGACATCCCTGTCTTGTTCCTGTTCTTAAGGGAAATGCTTTTAGCTTTTGCCCATTGAGTATGATGTTGGCTGTAGCTTTTTCATATATGGACTTTATTATGTGAGGTATGATCCCTTTATTTCCACTTTGCTGAGAATTTTTATCAAAAATTGGTACTGGATTTTGTCAAATGCTTTTTTTGGCATCTATTGATATGATAATGTGATTTTTATCCTTTTTTGTTTATGTGATATATCACATTCATTGATTTGGGAATATTTCACCAGTCTTGCATCCCAGAATAAGTCCCACTTGGTCATAGTATATGATCTTTTTAATATATTGCTGGATCCGATTTGCTAATATTTTGTTGAGGATTTTAACATCTATATTAATCTGGGATATTGGCTTGTAATTTTCTTTCTTTGTAGTGTCTTTATCTGGTTTTGGAATTAGGGTAATCTTGGCCTTGTAAAAAGAGCTTGGAAGTCTTCCTTCCTCTTGGAATAGTTTGAGGGGGATAGGTGTTTGTTCTTCTTCAAATACTTGGTAAAACCCACCTGTGAAGCCATCTGGTCCAGGACTTTTGTTTTCTGAGAGTTTTTTTTTTACTACTGTTTTAATTTCATCAGTTGTTATTGGCCTATTCAAGTTTTTGGATTCCTCCTGATTATTCTTTGGAAGATAATATTTTTCTAGGAATTTTTTCATTTTGTCCAGTTTGTCCCATTTGTTGGCATATAGTAGTTCATATTATTTTCTTAAAATTATTTGTATTTCAATAGAGTCAATTGTTACTTCACTTCTTTCATTTCTATTTTCATTTATTTGGGTCCTCTCTCTTTGTTTCTTGATGAGTCTGGCTAAATGGTTCATCAATCTTATTTATCTTTTCAAAGAACCAGCTCTTGATCTCATTGATCTTTAGCATTGTATTTTTTAGTCTCGATGTCATTTATTTCCACTTTAATCTTTATTATTTTCTTTTTTCTACTTACTCGGGGCTTTTCTTGCTCTCTTTCTAATTCTTTTCATTGTCAGGTTTGATTATTTATTTGAGTTTTTTTCTTTCTTTCTTTCTTGAGTTAGACCTGTCATGCTATGAACTTCCCTGTCAGGACTGCTTTCACTGTGCCTCATAGATTTTGGGTTGTGGTGTGTTCATTTTCATTTGTTTCCAGGAAGTTTTTTTATTTCTTCCTTGATCTCATTAGTAATCCAATCATTGATTAATAGCATGCTATTTAGCATCCATGTGTTTGAAAGTTTTTGAGTTTCTTTATTGTAGTTGATTTCTAGTTTCATGACATTGTGATCTGAGAAGGTACTTGATATGATTTCAATCTTCCTGAGTTCTTTAAGGCTTATTTTGTGTCCTAATATATGGTCTCTCTTTGAGAATGATCCATATGCACTTGAAAAGAATATATATTCTACCACTTTTGGATGAAATGTTCTGTAAATATTTGTTAAATCCAAATGATCAACTGTGTCATATAAGGTCACTGTTTCCCTGTTGATTTTTTATCTGGACTATCTATCCAGTGATTTCAGTGCACTGTTCAAGTACCCTACTATGAATTTTTTGCTGTCTATCTTTCCCTTAAAGTCCATCAAGATTTTTCTATATATTTAAGTGCTCCTGTATTGGGTGTCTATATGAGAACAACGGTTTTATTTTCTTGTTGGATTTATCCTTTCAGTATTATGTAGTTACCTTCTTTGTCTATTATTATGACCTTTGTTTTGAAGTCAGATATGAGTATTGTTAACTCAGATTTTTTTTCATTCCCGTTTGCATGGAATACCTTTTTCATCTCTTCACTTTTATCTGTGTGGATCTTTTGTTGTAAGGTGGGTCTCTTGTAGACAGCATATGTATAGGTCATGTTTTCTTATCTGTTCATGTACCCTATGTCTTTTGATTGGAGTATTTAGTCCATTTACATTTGAGGTTATTATTGATAGGTAATTAATTGTTTCCATTTATTTCTTTATATCTTTGTTCCTCTCTCTTTCTTTTAATTCTTCTTCAGGGATGGGGAACATTCAGCCCGGAGACTATATAAAGCCTGCAAAATCATTTGGTCTGGTCCTGCCAAGGCAGCTGCAGGTGGGTCTCTAAATTCAATAAATTTAGGAGCTTTTTTAATAGTAATATAGATTTATATTAATAATCTATATTAAGAATCATAATAATAATGTAAATTTTGAGGGACAAGCAAGGAATGTCCATTATGGGATAGAAAGGACACATATGAGTACATGATGGGACAGACATGTATGCTTGTCATCAGCTGCCCGCAGCTTGTCTGCCTGTATTGCAGTAACTCAGAGTATAGTCAGTGCCAGGCAGGCTTGGAGTGTACATGTTGCAAAAGTGTTAACATACTGTAGCAAAACTATGGCAATCCAGTGATGATAAGACAAGATACAGTGAGATGATTCCTCATGATGTTGGTGACCTTGTCTCCAATGATTGACAATGATGTTGTTGACTTCTTTGTCAACACAGACGATAATTCCAATCCAACTTTTATCCACACGTCCATGATCAACAATCCTTGCAAAAACTGAATCTCAGATGAAGATTAAGGAAATTACAATACACAGAAAAGATCTCAAGAGTCAATGATATGAACATTGGATACATTCCAATCCAAGATGCAGGATTAGAACATTGATCAAAGCAAGATCATCACATCACTGGAGACACACACACTGGGTAGTTATTAAAACTTAAGTAGTGTGACATCCTACAAATGGTGACTCAGAGTGTCAAAAAGTTGAATCAGAATGTTGATCTTTTCAAGAGAAATGGATAATTGATTATTTTTTTGAGGTCAAAGGCAAACCTGTGTTCCTAGTTTGTGGTGATGCATTAGTAGTAATGAAAAAAGCCATTCTGAAGCATCATTACAGCTCAAAACATGCTAAACTCAATGAAGTGGGAGGCCAAATGCATCTGGATAAAATCAGTGCTCTTCAGTGGAGTTTGGAATCACAACAAACTGCTTTCACTAGGTCTTTTTGTGACAGAGAATGTTATTAGATGAGTTATGTAGTGAGTGAGCTAACTACAAAGAAGCTGAGCCTCATGTAGAGGGAGAGTTTGTGAAAGAGTGCATGGTGGCTGCTGTGGAGTTGTTAGCACCAGACAAAATAAAATTGTTTCAGTGTTAGTTTGTCTCAGAGAACTATCTCAGATTGGATTACTGACTTACTATAAGATATTGAAAAAACACTGAAGGATTCTGCAGGAGATTTCTAATTTTTCTCTCTGGCTTGTGACAAGACAATGGACATAACAAATAATGCCCAGCTGGCTGTTTTCGTTCATGGGATACCTGCAGAGTTTGACATGTGAGAGGAATATTGTCACTGGAAGCCATGCATGGCACTATAAGAGGCGAGGACTTATTTGAAAGACTTGTTTTATTGATGAAAAAACTTGAGCTAACATTTGAAAAGTAGCCTTAGTACAGATGAAGCTCCAGCCATGGATAGCTCACAAAAAGGGTTAATTGCATTTGTCAAGAAAGAATGGAATCATCTGTCTTGATCCAAGTGATTTAATTCTATGCCTCTGCATCATACACCAAGAAAGTCTCTTTGCACAGTTATTGCGGCTCAACAATGTGATGTCAACAGTAATGTCATGCATAAATTTTGTCAAAAGCAGAGGATTTAATAGCTGCCAGTTTAAGGAGTTACTGAATCACCTTGACTCTGAGAATGGTGATCTGGTTTATCACTGTGAAGTGCGGTGGCTGAGTCTTAGGAACATGCTCATGAGGTTTTACGAACTTTGGGATGAAGTCAAGCTGTTCATGGAGATGAAGGAAAAACCTGTCAGGGAACTCAACAATAGCAAATGGCTGTGATTCATTGTTCATGATGGACTTTACCAAGTTCCTCTCAGAGCTGAATGTCAAGCTGCAGGGCCCCACCCAGCTTCTCAGCTCCTTGCTTTCAAACGTGAAACCATTTGATGCTAAATCAAGGCTGTGGAAAGTGCAACGCGGTGCATTTCCCCACTCTGGAAGGACAGAAGCCTTCTATGACACTTCAGTATGCTGGTGAATGTGCAAAACTAATTGAGGCATTTAATGAAAGATCCAAGAATGTGAAAACTAAACAATTGGAATTGAATATCTTTGCTACACCATTCAATGTGGATCCAACTGATGTGCCTGATAACCTACAACACAAAATCATTCAGCTGCAAAGCAATGGTGAAAGCTGGTACAACAACCTCTCACTGCTTGGGTTCTATAAAGGTTACATAAGCTCCCAGTTTGAGAGACATGCATTGAAATATACGTCTGTGTTCAGAACAACTTACCACTCCAAGCAGTTCTTTTCAAAACTTACCATCACAAAGAGTTTACTGCATTGCAGACCGACTAACACAAACCTAGAAAAGCAGTTATGAGTAACATATGCATCAGTACCAGCTAACATCACACGCCTCACCAAAGAGAAGCAGTTCTAGGCATCACATTAGGGGTGAGTTAATGAAATGTTTCACCAAAGATAGCAGGCTAGTTTTTAAGTTGATAATTTTGTATGGCCCATGGATGATGTTATAAATATACAAATGGCTCTTGGAAGAAGGATGTTTCTCCACCTCAGTTTTTCTTAACGCAGTCTAGTCAACATTTCTTGTAATACTGGTTTGGTGCTAATGTAGTCCTTTAACCTTTCTTCTTCTTCTTCTTCTTCTTCTTCTTCTTCTTCTTCTTCTTCTTCTTCTTCTTCTTCTTCTTCTTCTTCTCCTTCTTCTCCTTCCTTCTTCCTTCTTCCTTCTTCCTTCTTCTTCTTTCTTCTTCTTCTAATTGTCTGAGAAGCTCTTGATTTCACCAATTTTAAATGATAGCCTTACTGGATAGAGTAGTCTTGGATTTAGTCCATTGTGTTTCATTACTTTGTATACTTCATGCCCACTCCCTTCTGGCCTGAAATGTTTCTTTTGAGAAATCAACTGACAGTTTAATGGGGATCTCCCTTGTAGGTAACTTTTTGTCTCTCTTGCTGCCTTTAAGACTCTTTCTTTGTCTTTAATGTTTGCCATTTTAATTATGATGTGCCTTGGTGTGGGTCTTCTGGGGTTCATCTTGATTGAAATTCTCTGTGTTACCTTAAGTTGTGTGATTTTTTTCCTTCACCTTGTTAGTTAGGTTTTCTGTCATTATTTCTTCAAACAGGTTCTCTATTCCTTGCTCAGATTCTTTTCTTTCTGGAACCCCTATGATACTGATGTTGTTAGTTTTATGTTTCCCAACATTCCCTTAAACTATCCTCCAGCTTTTTAATTATTTTTCTAATTGCTGCTCTGATTGGGTGTTTTTTTCTACCTTGTCTTTTAATTTTCTGATTCATTCCTCAGATTCTTCTAATCCACTGTTGATCCCTTCCAGGTCATTCTTAATTTCAGCTATATCATTATTCATTTCTGATTGAGTCTTATTCATGGTTTCTGTATATTTTTTTCATGCTGATGTAGTTCCCACTAAGTTCCTTGTAGTTTTCACTAAGTTATATAACTTACTAAGTGATCATCCTGGTAAATTTCACACCCATCTGACACCATACATACTTATTAGAACATTATTGACTATATTTCCTATGTTGTACTTTACATCCTCATGACTATTGTGTAACAACCAAGTTGTACTTCTTAATACCTTCACCTTTTTCACCCATTCCTTCAATTTTCCTTCCTTCTGGCAACAGTCAAATGTTCTCTGTATCTTAGTGTGTTTCAGTTTTGCTTGTTTATTTTGTTTTTTAGATTCAACTGTTATATGTATTTATTTCCATTTTATTGCTCATATTTTTAATCTTTTTCCCCCTCATCTTCCTAAAGAAGACCCTTTAAAATTTAATATAATACTGGTTTGGTGGTGATGAACTCCTTTAGCTTTTTTTTTTGGTTTGAAAGCTCTTTGTCCTTCAATTCTAAATGACAGCTTTGCTGGGTAGATTATTCTTGGTTGTAGGTCCTTGCTTTTCATCATCTTGAATATTTCTTGCCAATCCCTTCTGTCCTGCAAAGTTTCTGTTGCAAAATCGGCTGTCATTGTGATTTTGACTTGCATTTTCCTGATGATTAATAATGTTCATTACCTTTTCATTTACTCATTGGTAATCTGTATGTCTTCTTTGGAAAAAGTCTATTCAGACATTTCCTATTTTAATCAGAATATTTAAATTTTTTTCTGGCAATTGAGTTGTATTAGCACCTTATATACATATTTTGGATAATAACTTAATTAGATATGTGTTTTGCAAATATAGTCTCCTAATCCTTAGGTTCCCTTTTAATGTTGTTGATGGTTTCCTTTGGTGGGCAGAAGATTTTTAGTTTGATGTAGTCCAACTTGTTTATTTTTGCTTTTATGGCCTGTATTTTCAATGTCATATCCAAAAAATCACCAATACCAACGTCAAGCTTTTTACCTATGTTTTCTTCTAGGAATTTTATGGCATCAGGTCTTACATTTAAAATTTTAATCCATTTTGAGTTAAATTTTGTGTGTATAGTATAAGGGTCCAATTTCATTTTTCAAATTTCCTGTGGATATCCAGTTTCCTGACATCATTTATTTGAGACTGTCCTTTCCCCATTGTGTATTCTTTAGCACCTTTGTCAATTATTGGTTAGTTGACAATATATTTGTGGGTTTATTTCTGGGCTCTCTATCTTGTTGCATTGGCTTATGTTTATATGCCAGTTCTATACTGTTTTGATTACTATAGCTTTGAAAGATAAATGGATAAAGAAAATAGGAATATTTTTCAGTCATAAAAAAGAAGAAAATCTTGCCATTTGTGACAACATGGATGAACTTGGAGCACATTATGCTAAATGATAAAAGCCAGACACAGAAAGAAAAATACTGTTTACTCTCACTGATATGTAGAGTCTAATAAAGTCTAACTCATAAAAGCCAAGAGTAGAATGGTGGTTGCCAGGGGCTGGGAAATAAAGGGGAAAAGGGTACAAATTTTCAGTTAAAAGATGAATACATTTTGAGAATCTAATGTAGAACATGATGACTATAGTTAGTAATACCATACTGTATACTTAAAATTTGCTAAGAGAATTGATTTTAAGTGTTTTCATGTCACACAGCAAAGGTAACTATATGAAGTGAAGGCTGTGTTAGTAAGCTCTACTGTGGTAATTATTTCACAATGCATACTTATATCAAATAATCATGTTGTACACCTTAAACATATACAATTTTATTTGTAAATGACCTCAATAAAGCTGGAAAAATATGAGGATGCTTAAAATATACATAAATAAGTCACAAAATTTTATAAATCCTCAATGATGTCATACAACAGTACAATTAAATAATTATTTTATGCTTGTGAAAAGACATAAGGAATAGACCATGTTAGGCAGAAACTTCCTCCCTCAATAGGTGAGAAATTTAAACCACACCCCCAAAATGAATTGGTGTGTGTAAAACTCAACCCAGTAAAGGGCCTGACCTGTGGCAGATGCTCAATAAATGGCAGTTATTTTTTAGTCACTTGCACAAGTTTACCTATTTTTCAGTACAAGACAGGCTGGAGCCAGGTACCCGATTTCTATTCCACACAACTTTATCTTTCTAATATACTAAGGCTGAAAGGGAAAAATTTAGAAATTATAATGAATAATATCTTACTTGCATACCTTAGAGTTTGCCAAGAACTCTCATATGGACTGTAGCGATTAAGAACACATACTCCAGGATAAGATTTTTGAGATTAAGTCTTGACTCTGCTGTTTCCTAGCTATGTGGTATTGGGAAAGTTACTGAGACTCTCTGAGCCTGATTAGATAATCTGTACAACAAGGATAATAGCACCTACTTCAAGGGATAGGATAGTACTTAGAAAGTTCCCAAAATATTGTTCAACACAGAATAAGAAGATAATTGTTATTATCTTTGTTTGTTTCTTACTGCCTCCCACAAGATAGGTAGGTATTTTTGTTCTCATTTACTAGGTGGTGGGCTAACTTGCTCAAGGTCATAAAACAAAGGAAGGTCAGTCTCCTGACTCCTTTTAGTGTCACAAATATGCTGATGTTCTTAATCTCTAAAGACAGAAATGTGTTTAATCTCACCAAGGTGAGATTAAATCCAAAGTTTCAGTTGTTGAATTTCCTCCTTTTCCAGAAATCTTTGACCACTCCATTTATGGGGTGTGAAACCTGTGAAGAGCTCCAGTTTCTCCCAAGCTATAGGCACGTTCTGCTCATCAGTTTGTCTGTTACTACCAGAGTCCGTTGTGAAACTAGTGCCATAGTTATTCCATGAAAAAATGGTATTGCACTGTCAAATGATTTTGAAAATAGAGCAACAAGATTCTTGTCTAGAAATCATAACAATGCATATTAGTATACTGGAGATTGTTACTCATGCAAACTTTTATCAAACCCAGACTTCCTCTGACTTATTTGTTCACAGGACTCTATTCCACATTACATCTCTGTCATTATATCACTAAATTAGTGCTGTGTGGAGTAAACCTTGGGAAAAATGGTAGGCCTGATTTACCTATGTGCTAGAACCTAGATGCACAAGTCCATCCATCCATCCATCCATCCATCCATCCATCCATCCATCCATCTATCCATCCATCCATCCATTTTATGAGTAGTAATAAAATATCTACCATGTGCCAGGCCTTGTACTAGGCACTGGGAATGCTACAGTGAGTGATCAAGCACAGTCCCTGATAATATAACACTTACACCCCTGTGAGCTCGAGACATTAATAAATAAAACAATAAAATAGCCCTTCCGGTTTGGCTCAGCAGTTAGAGTGTCATCCTGCAGTCTGGAGAGACCTGGGTTTGGTTCCCGCTAAGGGCATGTACCTCAGTTGCAGTTTGTCCCCGGCCCCAGTTGGGGTTGTGTGGGTGGCAACCACTCTATGTGTCTCTCTCACATTGATGTTTCTCTCTCTCTGTCTTCCTCCCTCTCTCCCTCTTGCTCTATGAATGCAAAAAGTGTCCGCAGGTGAGGATTAAAACAAAAACAAAAACAAAATAAATGTACAATTAAAAACTTAGATAAGAACTACGAAGAATACTGTTTTATGGTAATGCTCAACAAATGAAACCCATATGTATGGGGGAGTCAGGAAGAGGTGTTGCAGGAGAGAGAACCTTCTGGGCCAAGAGAAGAATGTGTGGAATCTGTGGATAGGATGGAGCATGATGGAGGCTTGCATGGAGAGGACAAGGGCAGAGGTACCTGGTACGAAGCTCAAGGGCTAGGCAGGGGCCAGGCCCAGTGGACTCTCATAGGCCTGTTAGGGATTTTGGTCTTTAACAATCATAGGAATCCAGTTAATTGACCAGGGCTGAGATTATGAGGAGGTATATGGGACACTTGCCTCAGGCACAAAATGTAAGGGGTGCAAAACACCTCAGTAATCAAGCTAAATAATACAATATTTAAAAACAACTGTTAATGCAAAAAAAAAAAAAAATCCAGGATGAGTGAACTTTGAAAATTCTAAATAATGATAAGATCTCACAGTGCTCTGCTAAACCATAGTGGAGCTTGTGGCACAAGAAAATAATGTATGCGCCTATGTACATGTTGCATGTATTTTAAATGGTAAATTTTCCCCAGAACATAAAAATAGAAATAGATTTTGGAAATATTATTGATGAGTTAGCTTCTATTATAGCTAATAAAGTAAAATTATTTTCAATTCTGTTTTGGTATAAATAAAAAATTTAAACTTAAAATACTGTTATGAGTTGTGATAATCTGCTTTCTAAATTTTTAATATATTTTTATTACTTTAATGTTCTGAAATGAGGTTAAGTCATTTCAGAACATTAACATACAAAAAACAGCCTGGCTGGTGTGGCTCAGTGGATTGAGCGTTGCCCCATGGACTGAGAGGTCCTGGTTTGATTCCTGGTCAGGGCACATGCCCAGCTTGTGGGCTCAGTCCCTAGTAGGAGGCGTGTAGGAGGCAGCCCATTGATGTTTCTCTCTCACGTCGATGTTTCTCTCTCTCCCTTCTCTATCTCTAAAAAGTCAATAAAAACATAATAAATAAATAAATAAATAAATAAATAAATAAATAAATAAATATAAAAGTACAAAAAATAGGCTCTATTTTTGGCACCTTACCAAATAAGGGGATGATGTATCAGATATGATTTTTTCAAGAGTTTCTCTGACTATGCCATGGGGAAAAGATTTGTGGAGGGAGAAAACTCAGCAAGAATGGCTCTCTGGTATCTCCATATGCACAACTAGATGGATAATGAATGATACTATTCTGTGAGTTAGGGAAGACTGAAAGAGGAGCAGGTGTTTCTGGGGGTGGGGGTGCAAGTAATTTTTTATTTACTACGTTGAGTTCTGAGGTACCTTTGAGCCTCAATCGTCCAACAGTTTCAGTTTCTCAAAGAAACATTAGAAAGTAGGCAATTGGATAAGTAAATCTCAAGCTCAAAGCAGCTTGGGAGTTATGAATTTGCCCATAGATCATAACTGCAAGAGATGATGTTATCTCAACTGTGGGTGTACATTGGAGTCACCTGGAAGGCTTTTAAAGTTCCTGATACCCAGGCACCACTCCAGACCAATTAAATCAGTCTTTAGTGTATCCAGGCATAGGTATTTTTACAGAAGCTTCCCAGGGACTTCTGCTTCCAGTAAAATGGGGGTATATGTACTTTTCCCTATTCCTCCTGCTAGCTGCAACGAAAAACAAACATTGTGTGTAAAACAGACATAAGATGGCTCTGAAAGTTCAAGAGAAGACAGACTGGATAGGGACTGAGAACCCAAGGAACAACGTGACAATGAGTTCCCTGTGCATTTTTTTTCCCCCTCAAATATCCTGGACTTGTAATTTAGGAGAGCAGCAACCTGAAAATAGCAATGGGTACAGACAAACACAAATCTCCAATAAAACCTTACTATCTCTAGCCAAAGGATCAGGGGAGGGGAAGCCTAGCAAGACAAAACATTTTTAGACAATTGCTACTGTACTCTGGCCAAACACCACAGAAAAAAACTGTGGTCCCATCTATACCCATACCAAAAAGGCTGAATAGAGAGCTTAGCATTCCACCCTCGTGAAGCTCTGGTGAGCCATTCTAATAGTCCTGCCAGGGTGAAGTCAGAGAAGGCAATGTAGGAAGCTAGGTCTAATATCTCCTCCAGCTAGTAAGGAGCTCCTCTCATCCTGAGGTGTCAGTCAAGACTACATACAGAACCTGGAATTTCACCCCCACTGGCAGTAACTAGTGTCCCTCCTCCACCCTACTGGGTATTGTGAGAAGAGGACTAATGAAGAGTCAGGACTTTCACCATTGCCCAGTGATAATAAGGCCACCCCCTCAGGGTGTTGGTGGAGGCCTTGAGCTGGAACTTCCAACTGCATTCCTCAGTAATGAGGAACCATTGTCCACCTTGGGTGTCAGTGGTGACCAAGTAGGGAACCTTGACTTCTACTTCTACCTTACAGTGCCGAGGAAGCACTGCCTCTATCTTCCTTTTTTGGATTGATGTCAGAGACATCTAGCAAAAATAAAGGCTTTAATAGGATTTAGAGTCCTATAACATGACATAAAAACAGTCTAGTTTTCAATAAAAAATTATTCATCATACCAAGAGCCAGATTATCTCAAAATGAATTTTAAAAAGGCAATCAATATATGACAAAACCAAGATGAGAAAGATGTTAGAATTATTTGACAAAGGGAAGGAGTTAGCAAGACAGTGAAATAGGAATCCTTGGCACCCTCCACCCTCACCCCAAACACAATAATTTAACAACAATACATGAACAAATTTCCTTTGTGAGAAATTCAGAAACTAGTGGAGAGGCTTTGTACCCTGGGCAAACATGAAATCAGCCATATCAAAGCTGGTAGGAAAAGCTGAGACATCTTACCAAAATTCCTTATTGTAGTGCTCTACAATAAGACAGAAACCCCCACCTCCCATCTTCTTCCTGGAGAGGGAAAGAGTTGGACCACACATCCAATGTTTTATCTTTTTGAGGGGCACCCAAAGGACTAGTGTCTGTTTCCCCTGACCTGGCATACTCTACATACCTGGAACTGGTGGGAACAAAGACAGCAATTTGAAATAGCATAGTTTCCAAAGCCCTTCACTAGCTCATCACAGCAAGCAGGATCTTCCTCCCCACCAAGATTCTAGCTTTTCTCTAGGGAGGGAAAGGTGGACCATATGCACAATCTTACAACTTCACCAGGAGCTGCCTGAAGATTTGCTTTTGTCTTGCTTATCTTGAAGCACTGTGGGACTGGCATATTCTAGATGCCTATAGGCCAGTGAGAAGAGACAGTGGTTTGGACTCGCATAAAATTTTGAGAAACCACAGAATCTTTGGCCAAGCTGATTGGTGAGGATCTTCTCTGTATGAAGTAAGTCCACAAAGACTAGCAGATGTGGCTTTTTTTTAATGCATAGATACCAACAAAAAGAGCCAAGAAAACTGAAGAAATAAAGAAATGTGTCCCACATAAAGGAACAAGATAAGTATTTAGAAACCATCTTAATGAAATGGAGGTATATAATTTACTGGACAAAGCATTCAAATAATCATTGTGTTATTTTCTAAGGTTTCAGTTACCCATAGTCAACTGTTGTCCAAAAATATTAAATGAAAAATTCCAGAAATAAACAATTCAAAAGTTTTAAATTGCATGTTCTCCTGAGTAGTGTGTGGAAATCTCACACCATCCTGCTTGATCCCAGCCAGTGTGTGAGTCATATATGATTCCAACCCAATAGTTACTTAGTAGCCATCAAGGTTATCAGATTGACTGTCATGGTATTGCTGTGCTTGTGTTCAAGTAACCTTTATTTTCTTTTTAATGGGTACAATGTGCAAGAATAGTGATGCTTGCAATTTGAATATGCCAAAGAGAACTGTAAAGTGTTTCCTTTAAATGAAAAGGTGAGTACAGTACAATAAGATATTCCGAGAGAGGAATCCACATTCACATAACAGTTATTACAGTATATTGTTATAATTGCTCTATTTTATTATTAGTTATTGTTAATCTCTTACTGTGCCTAACTATAAATTGAATTTTATCATAGGTATGAATATATAGGAGAAAACATAGAATGTATAAGGTTTGGTAATATTTACAGTTTCAAGCATCCACTGGAGGTCTTGGAACACATTCCCCACAGATAAAGGAGGACTACTGTACAATCAAATTATCAGAAGTCAAAGATAAAGAGAGAATTTTGAAAGCAACATGATAAAAAATCACTTGTCATGTTCAAAGAAACTCCCAGAAGACTATCAGTGGATTTCTCAGTAGAAATCTTGCAGGCCAGAAAGGAGTGGAATAATATATTAAAATTTTTGAAATAAAAAAAATTGCCAACCAAGAATACCATATTTGCTAATATTATCCTTTAAAACAGAAGAGGTAAATGCTTTTCTCAGACAAACTAAAGATGAAGAAGTTCATCACCTCTATACTTCTGCTACAATGCACGTCAAAGGGGTTCTTGTAATTGGAAAAAAAAAAAAAGGATGCTAAATAGCAATATAATAGCATATGAGATTCTTGACCACAGAGTAGGTGGATGTTACATTCACCTCCTCCCAGGACCAAACTGGAATTATAACTAAAATATACAGCAATCAACCTGAATAACCATCTGAAGACTAGCTGAAGATAAGTCTTATAACCAAGGATTTTACAGAAGAAGCAACATTGAGACTGGTAGGCAGGGCAGAGACTCAAAAAGGGCTGGCCCCACTCCCACAAGCAGCAGCTGAGATTCTGGAGAAATATCTCAGCTGCAAAGGCTCCCTCTGAAAAGTGTTCAGTCTCAATCCCAAGCCAGGATTTCCAGCCCAGAGCACCAGAGCCAGGAAGAAGTACTCACATAATTCTGGCTTTGAAAATCAGTGGGGATTCTGTTTTCCAGGGAGAGATGGAAGTCCACTAGAGACACAGGCACCTTCTTAAAGGGCCAATGCATAAAATTTCATTTGCAGACACACACCCTAGGCTCTGGCAGGGAGAGGATGGAGCAGAATAGAGTCATCTTAGGACAGACTGGGGTTTGTGACTCTGGGGAGAGAGCTGAAGGGACAGCTGCCAGAATTTCTGACTTTAGTTCCTCTTCCACACCACAGACACAATTTTTCTTGAGTGGAACACTCCCCTGAATATGTCAATAGTCCCACCTCTGGACTCCCTGTTACCCCTCACTGTGGAGTTTGTGCTCTATGAGGAGTCAGCTGCCTGGGCCAGGGTATAGAGGTCTGGGCAGACTCAGGGGGAGTCAATGACTGAATTGTTTGGCTTTGGGAGTCATTCCCCCCACTTTCCTGTGAATGTAACTGGTGCTTCCACCTCACAGAAGATGTAGCCCCACTCTCTGTGCTCCTGGAGGCCTTACTCTCTTGACTCTTGTGGCTCTACTTTGCTGAGGTCTGGGAAGAATCTGGGAGAGACTGAATTGTATGGCTCAGGTGTCAATGACACTCCCCCCACCTTCCACCAAGCCTGACCAGCACCACCCTCCTCACAAGAGAGACACTAGTACCATTCCCCTGACTCCCAGTGGTCCCGTGCTGCTGACCTTGGGGTCTAGGCAGACTCTGAAACAGCCTGCATAGTGTGGCTCTAGGATAGAGAACATTTTCCCCTCACATGCTAAATGGTGCAGAACCCTCCCTGCATTTGGCCAAATCTTGGTGTGTTTAGGCCTGATAAACTCTGCTGGCTTCACCCTGATGATTCCCTGAAAAGCTGGCCCACCACAAAGATATGCGAGCACCCAGCAAGTGGCAGCTAGACTTGGTATACAATAGACATTTGCTGAGAAGCCCATCACTAGCACTGAGTTTGAACCTATATAAATCTGATGAACACCACTTGCCCCAACCTGGTGACACTGTGAACCTACCTCATGCAACTTGAGCACTGCCAGAGGTTCTTTCAGTGACTGAGCCTAACAGACAGCAGACAGGTGGGAGAAGGTGGAGGGGGATCCTGGGGTGCATTGGGACTTTTGCTGACCTGCAAAAGTACCAGCCCAGTGCTGGTAAAAGGCAGCATTGGTACAGCAGGCACCAGACCCAGCTGAGGTAAATTTCACTTCAGTAGTCAACACCTGCACAGCAGCTCATGCACTGTGGTCAAGGTTAATCCTCACAGTCAGTTAGCCTGAGGGCCAAAGCCATGCATGATCAGGCTAATAAAAATCAAGACTTAATTACAATACAAGGGCACACATAACTCACACAGGGACATCCCTAGAGTGCCCAGATCAGGAGGTCAAGGAGACTGTGCCACTGGGTCCCATAGGACACTTACTACATAAGGTCACCACAGGAAGACTAGGAGTCATAGCTGATCTACCTAATATATAGAAAACAACAACAACAACAACAACAACAACAACAACAACAACAACAACAACAAAAACCCACACAATAAAAATGGGGAGACAAAGAAACAAGCCTAAAATGAAACAACAGGAGAAATTTCCAGAAAAAGAGATTAATGAAATGGAGGCAAGCAATTTATTATAATAGATACAGAGTTTAAAAAATTGTTATAGGGTACTCAAGGAACTTAGAGAACTACAACACCATAAAAAATGACATAGAAACCATAAAAAAAGAACCAGTCTGAAATGAAGAATACACTAGAAGAAATAAACAGTAGGTTGGATGAAGCAGAGAATGAAATCAGCAATTTGGAAGGCAAGGTAGCAGAAAATACAATCAGAGAAGGAAAAGAAAAGGCATAAAAAAAAAGAATTTAAGGCACGTTTGTGACAACATGAAGCACAACAATGTCAGCATCATAGGGCTACTGGAAAGAGAAAAGAAATATCAAGGGATCAAGAAACTATTTGAAAAAATAATGGCTTAAAACTTCCCTAACCTGGTGAAGGAAAGACACATGAGTCTAGGAAGTGCCGAGAGTCCTGAACAAGATGAACCCAAACAGGCTCCTACCAAGATACATCCTAATTAAAATGGCAAAGGTTAAAGACAAAGAGAAAATCTTAAAAGAAGCAAGAGAAAAACAGTTACCTATTAGGGAGCTTCCATAAGAATGAAGGCTGACAGGCTTGGCAAATGGCAGTGAAGTGAATGGAAGCTACACAGACTGTCTCCCAGGACCAAACTGTAATTATAACTAAAATAAAGACAATTCATCTGGAAAAACCAACTGAAGATCAGCAGGAGAAAACCCTTTAACCAGGGACATAAAGAGGAGCCCAAATTGAGACTGGTAGGAGCTGTGAAGGTGTGAGAGAGCTAGCTGGGTACCCATGTGCAAAGAAAAAAGCTGAGGGCTGTCTTAGCTGTGAGCAGCTCCCTCTGAGAAGTTGGGGGTTAAAACCCCAAGCCAGGTCCCCAGCACAGAGTGGCAGAACAGGGAATGACACCCACATAGCACCTGGATGAAAAAATCACTAGAGCAGAGGTTTTGTCCAGCAGGGAGCAGTGCAGGGAACACTGGCTCTTCATTGAAGGGCCAGTGCACTAAATTACAGCTACAGCTACTCACTTTGGGCTCTAGCAGAGGGAGGGAAGACTGGACTGTAACTGTATGAGGAGGGTTGTTGGGTTCGTGGCACTGTGGAGAGAGCTGGATAGAAGGCCATCAGGATCTCTATGCTGAGTCACTCCTCCACGAGATAGTGGCCATCTTACTCAGGAAGGCCCCTCCCAGAGCAGCTTTAGACTGGGGGAGAAGCAACTGCCCTTCCTTCAGGAATTTAACACCACCCAGCCCAAAGAAGTGTAACCTGAGGCTTATTAGCACCCAGAGACTACCTGCCAGCCAGTAGGCAGAGAAAAGTCTCCGAAAGCTTTGAGTTTTAGACCTGGCTTTCAGTGTTGGGTGTTGTGGCTCTGGGGACTGAGCTGTGAAGGCTGAGGTCTGGACCCCTGTGCTGAGCCAATAACCCATACTTCAGAAACCACTTTCTTACCAAAGCAACTTTAAACCAGGGGAAAACAATTGCCCCACCCACTGGAAATCCTCTTAACCCTGTCCACCTGAGGGATTTTCATTCAGCTGAGGGCTACAACCTGAAGCTCATTAAATAACTGAGACTAATGGTCAGTCTGTGGCAAAAATTCTAGGATAATTGAATCTTTTCTAGGTCTGTGACTCTACCCAGGAAAGTAAGAATAGATATTGGCGTTTAATGGCATGCCTTCCATACTCATCCAAACCCAGTAGAGGGAACCACAATCAGCGGAACACTGATACCCACAGGGAAAATTTTGCAGGCTCCAAAACCCACTGAGGCAGCCAAAATTGTGAAACAAAAAACAAATCCCAAATGAAAGAACAAGAAAATTCTGCAGAAGAAAGGATAAATGAAATGGAGTTAATCAAGGTATCGGAAGTAGAGGTCAGAGTAATGGTTATGAGGAAGCTCAACAGCATGATGAAAGATGTAGAAACAATGAAAATCAACCAATTGGAAATGAAAAACCACCAAGCAGAAATGAAGAATGACATAGCAGAAATAAAGAACATATTGGAAGGAATAACCAGCAGATTAGAGGAAGCTGAGGATCGGACAGTGAATTAAAAGACAGGGTAGAAAAAAAACACCCAATCAGAGAACCAAAAAGAAAAAACAATTAAAAAACAGGAGGACAGTTTAAGAGAGCTGTGGAACAATATGAAACATAACAACATCCTCATCATAGCAGTACCAGAAGAAGAAGAAAATGAGCAAAGGTTAGAGAATATATTTGAGGGAAAAGTAGCAGAAAACTTCCTTAACTTGATGAAGGAAAAAGACATATAAATACAAGAAGCACAGAGAGCCCCAAGTAAGAAGAACCCAAAGAGATCCACACAAAGGCACATCATAATTAAAATGCCAAAAATTAAAGACAAAGAATCTTAAAGTCAGCAAGAGAAAAGTAACAGGTTATCTACAAAGGAGCCCCCATAAGGCTATCAGCTGATTTCTCAACAGGAACACTACAGGTCAGAAAGGAATGGCATGAAGTATTCAAGGTAATGAAAAACAAGGATCCGAATCCAAGACTATTCTATCCACCAAGGCTATCATTCAAAATAAGAGGTGAAATAAAGAGCTTTTCAGACCGAAAAAGGGTAAGGGAATATATTAGCATCAAACCAGCACTGCAAGAATTGTTAAAAAGACTGCTGTAATAAGCAGAAGAAATAGAGAAACACAGGCATAATAAATAAAAAGGCAATAAATAAGTACATATAAATAATAACCTTAATTGTAAATGGATGAAATGCTCCAATCAAAAGACACTGAGTAGCTGAATGGATAAGAAAGTATGACTCATATATATGTTGTTTACAAGAGACCCATCTCACAACAAAAGACACACACAGGTTGAAAGTGAGGGGATGGAAAAAAATTTTCCAGGCAAATGGAAAGGAAAAAAAAAGGTAAAGGTAGGGTAGCAATACTTATATCTGATAAAATAGACTTCAAAATGAAGACCACAACAAGAGACAAATAAGGGCACTGCATAACAAAGGATCTATCCAACAGGAAGATATAACCTTGGAGAACATGTATACACCCAATATAGGAGCACCAAAATATATTTAAAAACTTCTGGAGGACTTCAAAGGAGAAATCGACAGCAATACAATCATAGCAGGGGACTTCAACACCCCACTGACATCACTGGATAGATCCTCTAGATAAAAAATTAAGAAGGAAACACAGACTCTAAATGATGTACTACATCAAATGGATTTAGTAGATATTTACAGAGAAATACACCCCCAAACTGGAGAAATTCACGTTCTTCTCAAGTGCACATGGGACATTCTCAAAAAGATAGACCACGTGTTAGAACACAAAGTCTCTACAAGTTCAAGAAGATTGAAATCATATCAAGCATCTTCTCAGATCACAATGGCATGAAACTAGAAATTAACTACAATAACAACACTCAAAAACACTCAAACACATGGAGGCTAAATAGCATGTTATTAAACAATGAATGAGTTACCAAGGAGATCAAGGAAGAAATAAAACAATTCCTGGAAATCAATGAAAATGAACACACAACAACACAAAATCTGTGAGATGCAGTGAAAGCAGTCCTGAGAGGGACGTTTATACCACTACAGGCCTACATCAAGAAACAAGAAAAATTTCTAATAGACTACCTAACCCTACATTTAAAAAACTAGAAAGTAAACAAAAAGAAAAACCCAGAGTAAGTAGAAGGAAAGAAATAGTAAAAGAGTGGAAATAAATGACATAGAGACTAAAAAAGAATTCAAAAGATCTATAAAAGAAAGAGCTGATTCTTTGAAAAGATAAACAAGATTGATGAACCTTTAGCCAGACTCACCAAGAAACAAAAAGGGAGGACCCAAATAAACAAAATCAGAAATGAAAGAGGAGAAGTAACAACTGACACCACAGAAATGCAAAAGATTGTTAAAAAATACTCTGAACAATTACACGCCAAAAAATTGAACAACCTAGGTGAAGTGACAAATTGCTAGAATCACACAATCTCCCAAAACTGAACTGGGAAGAGACAAAAAACTTGAACAGACCAGTAACAACTAAGGAAATTGAAGCTGTAATCAATAAACTCCAAGCAAACAAAAGCCTGGGTCCAGACTCCTTCACAGGGGAGTTTTACAGAACATTCAAAGAAGAACTAACACTCATTCTCCTCAAACTATTCCAAAAAATTCAGGAAGAAGGAAGACTTGCAAGCTCTTTCTATGAGGCCAACATAATTCTAATTCCAAAACCAGATAAAGACACTACAAAGAAAGAAAACTACAGGCCAGTATCCCTGATGAACACAGATGCCAAAATCCTTAACGAAATATTAGGAAATTAGATCTAGCAATATATTAAAAAATTATTCACCATGATCATGTGGGATTCATCCTAGAGATGCAAGGCTGGTATAATATTCTCAAATCAATAAATGTCATACACATAAACAAAATGAAAGATAAAAATCATATGATCATATAAATAGACACTGAAAAAGCATTTGACAAAATTCATCACCTATTTCTGATAAAAACACCCAGCAATGTGGGAATAGAGGGATCATATTTCAACATAATAAAGGCCATATAAAAAACCTACAGCCAACATCATACTCAATGGGCAAAAACTAAAAGCATTTCCCTTAAAAACAGAAACAAGATAGAAATGCCCACGTTTGCCACTCTTATTTAACATAGTACTGGAGGTCTTAGCCACAGCAATTAGACAAGAAGGAAAAACAAAAGGGATCCAATTCAGAAAGGAGAAGTGAAACTGTCATTATTCACTCATGACATGATAGTGTACACAGAAAACCCTAAATACTCTATCAGAAATCTCCTAGATTTAATAAACAAATTTGGCAAAGTAGTAGGATACAAAATTGACATCCAGAAATTAATGGCATTCTTATACACCAATAATGAACACTCATATAGGGAAACTACAAAAATAATCCCATTTATGATTGCAAAAACAACAACAAAATACCTAGGAATAAACTTAACCAAGGAGCTAAAAGACCTGTTCTCAGAAAACTACAGGACATTGAAAAAAAAAAAAAAGAAATAGAGGAAGATATAAAAAGTGGAAACATATACCATGTTCATGGATTGGAAAAATCAACATCATTAAAATGTCCATACTATCCAAAGCAATTTACAGATTCAGTGCAATCTCTATTAAAGTACCAAGGGCATCTTTCACAGATCTAGAACAAATACTCCAAAAGTTTATATGGAACCATAAAAGACCCCGAATAGCCACAGCAATCTTGAAAAAGAAGAACAAAGTGGGAGGGATCACAATACCAGATATCAAGTTACACTACAAAACCATCATATTCAAAACAACCAGGTACTGGCACAACAACAGGCATTTGGACCAATGGAACAGATCGGAGAACCCAGATATTGACCTAAGACAGTATGCGCAATTAATATTCAGCAAAGGAGGCAAGAGCATACTATGGAGAAAGGAGAGTCTCTTTAATAAATGGTGTTGGGAAAATCAGACAGCTAAATGCAAAAAATGAAACTAAACCACCAACTTACACAATACACAGAATAAACTAAAAATGGATAAAAGACTTAAATGTAACCTGTGAATACGTAAAAATCTTAGAAGAAAATGTAAGCAGAAAAATCTCAGACATCATACGTAGTGGAATTTTCACTGATACGTTGCCTAAGCCAAGAGAAACAAAGCAAAACATTAATAAATGGGACTACATCAAACTAAAAAGCTTCTGCACAGCAAAAGAAACCAACATCAAAATGAAAAGGGAACCCACTCTCTGGGAGAACAATTTTTCTAATGATACATCTGATAAAGAGTTTAATATCCAAAATATATAGAGTACTCATACCATTCAACAAAAGGAAGACAAACAATCCAATTAAAAAATGGGCAGAGGCCCTGGCCAGTTTGGCTCAGTAGTTAAGACACTGGCCTGTGGGCCAAAGTGTCACAGGTTTGATTCTGGTCAAGGGCACACACCTCGTTTGAGGTTTGTCTCTGGCCCTGGTTGAGGTCGTTTGGGAGGCAACCAGTTGATGTGTCTCTCTCACGTCGATATTTCTCTCTCTTCCTCTGTCTCTCTCTCTCCCTGCCTCCCACTCTATCTGAGGATAAAAGGAGAAATACCCTCAGGTGAGGATTAAAAAAAAAAGAACAGAGGACTTGAATAGACACTTCTCCAAACAGGACATACAAATGGCCAGGAGACATATGTAAAAATGCTCAACATCGCTAATCAATAGAGAGATGCATAGTAAAATGACTATGAGATACCACCTCACAACTGCCAGAATGGTGGCCATCAACAAATCCTCAGCCACTGGTGCAACCAATATGGAAAACAGTGTGGAATTTCCTCAAAAAATTAAAAATGGATCTACCATTTGACCCAGTTATTGCCCTTTTTGGAATATATCCTAAGAAGTCTGAAACACCAATCAGGAAGAATATATGCAGGTCATGTTCATAGCAGCACTATTTACAATAGCTAAGATCTAGAAATAGCCCAAGTGCCCATCAGTAGATGAGTGGATAAAAAAGCTGTGGTACATTTACACAATGAAATACTATGCAGCTGTAAGAAAGAAAAATCTCTTACCATTTGAGACGACATGGAGGGAACTGTAGAGTATTATGCTGAGTGAAATAAGCCAGTCAGAGAAAGACAAGTACCACATGATCTCACTTATTTACGGAACTTAATGAACAAAATAAGCTGTCAACCAAAAGAGATCCAGAGTCAGGGAAGTAGGGAACAGACTAACAAACCTCAGACGGATGGGGATCGGAGGGGTGGGAAGAGATAAACCAAAGAACTTATATGCATATATGTATAACCAATGAACACAGACATTAGGTTGGGGAAAGCAGAAGGGGTGTGGGAGTGGGAGGGAGTGAGTCAATGGGGAAAAGGGGAGACATTTGTAATACTTTCAACAATAAAAAGATAATCTGGTTGTTGGGGAAAAAAAGAATGAAAGCTATTTTCTCAACAGAAGCATTTCAGGTATTGGAATGAAATATTCAAAGCGATGAATAGGTAGAACTTACAACTGAAAGTACTTTACCCAATGAGGCTAGCCTTTAAAATGAAAGGAGATATGAAGAGCTTCCAAGACAAGAAAAAGCTAAAGGAATTTGTTATCACCAATGAAGGAGAGAGGGCCAGTGGTTATTGTGCAGTTACAAAAACCTTTAGCTGTAGCTGTACCCTTAGCACTGAAAAGCAATCACAAGAATATTTTAAAAACAAAGAACAGACATAAAGGAGGAGGAAGAAAAGTAGATTTAACAAAAAGAAATGCATTTGTGTCTTTTTTCAGGTTTCCCAAGACAATTTGTTCTTGGTTGATTTTGTTGCGTGTTGGGGAGCAGCAGGATTTGAGATAAAATGGCCTTGTCCCCATTGCCTGACTTAATGTACATGCTCTGCCATCTCATGTCAAGAGTGCTGCTCACTTGAGAGCAGCTCTACAAATATTTATTGAACTTCTTTGTTGTAAAACATTGTCTCAACCATTGAGGAGCTTAAGTCTTTGTGAAGACTTCATTTATTAAACACTTAAAACTTAAATGAGAATACTAAAAAATTGTTAGCTAAAAATATTTTATATCTAAGATGATCAGTACTCACCTATGAATGGGTATGTTTTACTGTACCATTTAAGACAATTGAAGGCCTCAGGTTAATTTATTTATTATGTATTTGTTTTGAGATATAATTGATATATAATATTGCATAGGTTTATGGTGTACAATGTATTGATCTGATGCATTTATATTGCATGGTGATTGCCATTGTGGAATTAACTAACACCTCTGTCGTGTCCGATTTGTCGCTTTTAGTGGTGGGAACAGAGACAATCTAGTCTCTCACCAAATTTGATGTTTATAATAATATTATTGTCTGTAACCTCTGTGCTATGTGTTGGTCTCCAAGAATTGTTTACCTACTATTTGCAAGTATGTACCCTTAAAAATCTCTCCTATTGCCCCACCCACCAGCCTTTGGTAACCATTATTCCACTCCTTGTATTTTTAAGTCCAGTTTGTTTGTTTTCAGATACCACATAGAAGGGATATCATACAGTGTTTGTCTGTCTTTGTCTGACTTATTTCAGCATAATGTCCTGAAGATGCATCCATATTTTGCATATAATAGAATTTCCTTCTTTCTCGTGGTTTAATAATAATCTGGTGTGTATGTGTGTGTGTGTGTGTGTGTATGTACGTATCACGTCTTCTTTTATCTATTCATTTATTGGTGGCACTCAGGTTGTCTCCATGTCATGGTGTTGTGAACAATGCTGTAATAAACATGGGAGTGCATCTCTTAAAAAAAAAAAAAAGAAGTAGAAAAATAAAACAGAGGAACATAGGTATATATTTATTGCAATTTTTTAAAAAACTATCAATAATCACTTTAAATGCAAATGGCTTAAATGCTCCAATCAAAAGACACGGGGTAACTGAATGGATAAAAACAAGACCCATATATATGCTGTCTACTAGGCACCCACCTCAGAACAATAGATACACACAGACTAAAAGTAAAGGGATGGAAAAAGATATTTCATGCAAATAGAAATGAAGAAAGCTGGGGTAGCAATACTTATATCTGACAAAATAGACTTTATTTTTTTCAATTTTTATTAATTTATTTTTGTTACAGATGTTTCTCCTTTTCCCCCCTAGACACCCTCTTCCCCATCCCGCCCCCCCCCATTGTTGTCTATGTCCATTGGTTATGCATACATGCATATAAGTTCTTTGGTTCATCTCATCCATCCCCCCTGCACCCATCCTCTGAGGTTTGTCAGTCTGAACCATACTCCTTTCTATGTCTCTGAGTCTATTTTGTTCATCAGCCCACCTTGTTCATTATATTCCACAAATAAGTGAGATCATGTGGTATTTGGCAAAATAGACTTTAAAACAAAGGCTATAGTAGGGGATAAAGAAGGACAATACCTAATGATAAAGGGAGCAAGTTAAACATTTATGAACCCAACATATGAACACCAAATGATGTAGAGCAAATATTTATTGACACAAAGTAGAGCCTGACAGTCATATAGTCATAGTAGGTCATTTTAACAGCCCCCCCCCCCATTAAAATCAATGTATAGATTTTTTTTTTTATCCTCATCCGAGGACATTTTTTCATTTTTTGTTCAGATAGAGTGGGAGGGAGAGAGAGGAAGAGAGAGAGAGAGAAACATCAATGTGAAAGTGACACATTGAGTGGCTGCCACCTGCATGACCAACTAGGGCCGGGGACAAACTGCAACCAAAGTACATGCCCTTAGCAGGAACTGAACCCGGGTCTCTCTGGACCGCAGGCCGACGCTCTAACCGCTGAGCCAAACTGGCCAGGGCCAATGTGTAGATCTTACAGACAGAAAATCAACAATGAAACAATGGTCTAAAATGTCACATTGGATCAAAATTAATGTAATTTATATCTTCAGAACATTTTACACCAGATCAGTAGAACATACATTCTTTTTTTGTTTTATCCTCACCTGAGGACATTTTTGCATTTATCTTCAGATAGAGTGGGAGGGAGAGAGAGAGGAAGAGAGAGAGAGAGACACATCGATGTAAGAGAGACATATCAACTGGTTGCCACCCACACGACTGCCGTCTCTTGGCCTGCCAGGATTGGTGCAATGCATTGAAACTACAAGCACACGCTGCTTGGAGTGAGGGGGAGCTTTGCAAGGGAGCAAATGCTCCAGAGCTTTGGACACAGTCTCATTTATTTGCAGATTTGTACCCCCAGGTTACAAGCAGATTTATGTAAATTATTTCCTTGAGATGATGTTTCTGCAAACCATACACCCTAGCTTTGTCTCTTGCTTTTTATGGGAAGAGACTTTGAAGCCAAAAGATAACAAACCCCTATTTTACATGCAAATGAAGCACTCAAAGCACCTGGGTGGGCCAGGTTTCCGAGAATGCATTAACACAAGGTTAAGACTTCCGGTCAAGATGGCGGCGTAGGTAGACGCAGTATCGCATCCTCCCACAACCACATCAAAGTTACAACTAAACTACAGAACAACCATCATTCAAAACCACCTGAAATCAAGCTGAATGGAAGTCTGACAACTACGAAATTAAAGAAGAAGCCACATCGAGACTGGTAGGAGGGTGGAGGCATGACGGGCTGGTCCCACACCCACGTGTGGCGGATAAAAATTAGGACGGCACCTCAGCTGGGAAGGTCCTCCCTGAGGACTGAGGGGTCCCCGTCCCACACCAGGTGCCCAGCTGAGGGCTCCAGTGCCAGGAAGAGAAGTCCCCAGAACTTCTGGCTGGAGAAACCAGCGGGAACTGAGGCTGAGGCGGCTGGAGCCCCCGGCAGCTACTCTTAAAGGGCCCGTGCACAGACTTACTCGGACTTGCTCCCTCCGGGCTCCAGCGTGGAGGAGGCAGCCTGAAAGGCACCAGAATCATATGGGGAAGAACTGAGCTGTTTGGCATTGGCGCGAGGGCTGGAGAGGCAGCTTTCTCCTGGACAGACCTGGACAGACGTGCTATCAGAGGCTTTTGTTCCTTTGGTGAGCCCTTCCCTGGGGCGGTAGATGCCGCCATTTCTGGGACTCCAGCAACCTGGCTCACACAGTTGGCCCCGCCCTGGTGATTCCCTAAGGCCCCGCCCCACCCAACTTCCAGACCCACCCAAGCTATTGCCAGTTGCTTTACCATAGGATTGGCCTGTCTTGGAGCCTGCTTCAGCTTTTCCTAAATTCTTTCAAACAAGCAGCATCTGGTCTCAGCTAGCCCCACACCTCTCACTAAGTAATACATACAAACAAACACAGGGAGGCAGCCAAAATGAGGAGACAAAGAAACAGGTCCCAAATGAAAGAACAGAAGAAAACTCCAGGAAAAGAACTAAGTGAAATGGAGTTAAGCAACCTAACAGATGCTGAGTTCAAAACACTGCTTATAAGGATGCTCAATGGACTTAGTGAGAACCTCAGTGAACTTAGTGAGGGCCTCAAGAGCATAAAAAGGGACCAGTCAGAAATGATGGATACACAGTTAGAAATGAAGGAGGCACTAACTGAAATAAAGAATAGTTTAGGACTTCCGGTCAAGATGGCGGCCTAGGTGGACGCGGAACCGTGTCCTCCCACAACCACATCAAAGTTACAACTAAATCACAGAATAACTATCACTTAAAGACTGCATGAAATCAAGCTGAATGGAAGCCCTGCAACTACGAAATTAAAGAAGCAGCAGAATGGAGATGGCATACTGCCCTCCAGGACCCTCCTTGTTGCCTGAAAGGAAACAAGATCCTGCAGCCAGGGGCGCCTGCAGAAGCTGAGCGACCCTCCCACCACGGAGGAACCCAGGAGTGAAGGAGCCGGGCGACCCCCCCCCGCCACGGGGGAATCCAGGCAGAGCGGGGGAGCCGGGCGACCCCGCCCACCATGTGGGAACCCAGGCAGAGCGGGGGAGCCGGGCGACCCCCCCACCATCGGAGGAAGCCGGCAACACACAGGAGAACTGAGCAAACTGAACAACGAAATTGACCCAGAGACATGGAGGGTGGAGTACGGGATGACGGGCCTCAGAGGAGGGGGGGAGGTGGGGGAAAGAGATAAATCACAGAGCCTATGTGCATGGGTGCATAACCAATGGACATGGACAACAGGGATGGGGAGGAGGAGAAGGGGAGGGGGAGGAAGGTGTCAATGGGGGAAAAAAAGGAAAAACATCTGTAACAAAAACAAATTAATAATAAAATAAATTATAAAAAGTAAAATAATAACACAAGGTTAAGAGTGCATTGACACAAGGTCACAAAATGTCCATCTTCCAACCCCCCAACCCCACACACGACCCCAACCAGGGCTGGGGACAAACTGCAACCAAGGTATGTGCCCTTAGCGGGAACCGAACTGAGGACTCTCTGGTGTGTGGCCTGACGCTCTATCTGCTGAGCCAAACTGGCCAGAGCGAGCATACTTTTTTTTTAGGAGCACATGGAACACTTTCTAGGATAGAGCACATGTTAGGACACAAAACAAGCCTCAATAAATTAAAGAAGATTTGAATCATATCAAACATCTTTTCTGATCATAATGGTGTGAAACTAGAAATCAGTCAGAAGAAAAAACTGAAAAAGACATGAAGAGGGAAATTCGTAGCACTACCAGCCTATCTCAAAAACAAGAAAAAATGCAAAGAACTTATATGCATGTATGTGTAACCAACAGACATAGACAATAATGCTTGTGGGGTGGGGCCGGGGGGCGGGATAGGGAGGAGGGTGTCTGGGGGTAAAAAAGGAGAAACATCTGTAACAAAAATAATTAATTAAAAATAAACAAAACAAAAAATGTAAATAAACAATCTAATTCTACTCATAAATAAACTAGAAAAAACAACAACAAAGTCCAAAATGAGTAGAAGTAAGGAAATAATAAATATCAGAGCAGAAATAAACAAAACAGAATCTAAAAAAAAAAAAAATACAGAAGATCAATGAAACCAAGAACTGGTTCTTTGAAAAGATATACAAGATTGACAAACCGCTAACCAGACACACCAAGAAAAAAAGAGAGAGGACCCAAATAAATAAAATCAGTAATGAGAGAGATGAGGTAACAACTGACATCAAAGAAATACAAAGAATTGTAAGAAAATATTACAAACAACTATATGCCAACAGTTTGTATAATCTGAACAAAATGCATAAATTCCTAGAAACATACAATCTACTAAACCTGAATCAGGAAGAATCAGAAAAATAGAATAGCAGATTACAACTAATGAAATTATAACAGTAATAATAATAAAAAAACTTTCAACAAACACAGGTCTTGGATCTGACAACTTCACAGGTAAATTTTACCAAACATTATAAGAAGAATTAACACCTATCTTTCTTAAAATATTGCAAAATATCTAAAAGGATGAAAGACTCTTAAGCTCATTTTATGAGGCCAGCATTATCTAAATTCCAAAACCAAATAAAGGTACTACAAAGAAATAAATTATAGGCCAACATCCCTGATGAACATAGAGGCTAAATCCTTAAAAAAGTATTAGCAAACCGGATCCAGCAGTATGTTAAAAAGATCATAAACCATGAGCAAGTGGAATTTATTCCAGGGATGCAAGCTTGCTACAATATCTGCAAACCAACAAATGTGATACACCACATAAACAAAATCAAGGATAAAAATTGCATGATCGTATCAATAGATGCAGAAAAAGCATTTGATAAATTCTGGCACCCATTTATGATAAAAACCCTCAGCAAAGTGGGAATAGAGGCAATATACCCCAGTGTAATAAATGCCATATGTAGCAAGCCCACAGCCAGCATCATACTCAATGGGCCAAAACTCTAAGCTTTCCTTTCAGATAGGAAACAAGACAGGGATGTCCACTTTCAGCTATCTTTTTCAACATAGTACTGGAAGTCCTAGCCACAGAAATCAGACAAGAAGAAGAAATAAAAGTCATCCATATTGGGAAGGAAGAGTTAAAACTGTCATTATTTGCAGATAACATGATACTGTATATAAGGAACTCTAAATTAGATTCCACCAAAAAAGTACAATTTATTGATAAATACATTCAGTAAAGTAGCAGGAAACAAAATAAATATCCAGAAGTCAGTTGCATTTTATACAAGAAACAATGAACTATCAGAAAGGGAAACTAAGAAAACAATCCCATTTACAACTTCATAAAAAAAATAAAGTACCTAGGAACAAATTTAACCAAGGATGTAAAAGACCTGCACTCAGAAAATTATAAGACACTGATGGAAGAAACTGAAGAAAACACAAATAAGTGGAAGCATATATTGTGTTCATGGATAGGATGAATTAACTTCATTAAAATGTCTATACTGCCCAAAGCAATCTATAGATTCAAAGCAATTCCTGTCAAGATACTAGTGGCATATTTCACAGAACTGGAAGAAATATTCCAAAATGTTATGTGGAACTGCAAAGACTTCATATAGTCACAGCAATCTTGAGAAAAAAGAACACATTTGAGGAAATCATGCTACCTGATATTAAACTATAGTACAAGGCAATAATAATCAAAAAGCATGATTCTGTCATAAAAACAGATATATAGATCAAGGGAACAGAATAGAGAGCCTGGAAATAAAACCATACCCTTATGGACAATTAATATTTGAAAGGAGGCAAGAACATACAATGGGGTAAAGATAGTCTATTCAATAAATGGTGCTGGGAAATTGGACAGATGCATGCAAAAAAGAATGAAGACAGACCACCTTCTTACATCATATACAAGCATACGCTCCAAATGGATGAAAGACATAAATGTTAGACTTGAGACCATAAATATCCTAGAAGAAACTATACGCAATAAAATCTCAAACACTTCTTATAGCAATATATTTTTTCTAATAGATCTGTTTGGGCAAAAGAATCCAAAGAAAAAGGAAACAAATGGAACTACATCAAACTGAAAAGTCTTTGCACAGCAAAGGCACCATCAACAAAATTAAAAGACCACCCACTGAACAGGAGAACATATTCACCAATGATACATCTGATAAGGGGTTAATATTCAAGATGTGTAAAGAACTTATAAAACTCGCCCTGGCTGGTTTGGCTCAGCGGTTAGAGTGTTGGCCAGGGACCAGAGAGTCCCGGGTTCGGTTCGCGCTATGGACATGTACCTCAGTTGCAGTTTGTCCCCGGCCTTGGTTGGGGTCATGTGGGTGGCAACCACTCGATGTGTCTCTCTCACATCGATGTTTCTCTCTCTCTCTTCTCCCTCTCTCCCTCCTGCTGTATCTGAAGATAAATGCAAAAATGTCCTTGGGTGAGGATAAAAACAAAAACAAAAAATAGAACTTATAGAACTCAACATCAAAGTCAAACAATCCAGTTAAAAAATGGGAAAATGACCTGAACGGACACTTCTCCAAAGAGGACATACACATGGCCAATAGACATATGAAAAGATGTTCAATGTCTCTAATCATTAGAGAAATGTAAATTATAACCACAATAAGATATGACCTAACCCTGTCAGAATGGCTATCATCAATAGATCAACAAACAACAAGTGTAGGCAAGGATGTGGAGGAAAGGGAACCCTGGTGCACTATTGCTGGAAATGTTATTTGGTGCAACACTGTGGAAAACAGCATGGAGTTTCCTCAAAAAATAAAAAAATGGAACTGCCTTATGGTCCAGCAATTCCATTTCTGGGAATTTATCCAAGAACTCGAAACAATAATTCAAAAGACTATATGTACCCCTGTGTTCACTGCAGTGTTATTTACAATGGCCAAGATTTGGAAGCAGTCCAAGTGCCCATTAGCAGATGAGTGGATAAGAAAACTGTGGTACCTTTACACAATGGAATGCCACTCAGCTGTAACAAATAAGGAATTCTTACCTCTTGTGATAGTATGGATGGACCTGGAGATTTTTATGCTAAGTAAATTTAGCCAGTCAGAGAAAGACAAGTAGCATATGATTTCATTTACATCTGCAATATAATGAACAAAATAAACTCACAAACAAAATAGAAACAGACTTATAGATACAGACAACAGACTGACAGCTGTCAGTGGAGTTGGTTAGGGGGTTGGGTGAAAAAGGGGAAGGAATTAAGCAAAAATAAATAGAAAAGAAAAACTGATAGACACAATAGTATGGTAATTACCAGAACCAAAGGGTGGTGTGGGGAGGTAGAAGAGGGTAAATGGGAGATAAACAGTGATGTAAGGAAACTTGACTTGGGGTGGTGAACACACAATACAGTACACAGATAAGGTAATAAAGAAGTGTACACCTCAAACATATATAATTTTATTAACCAATGTCACCCCAACAAATTCAATAAAAAAAAAAAGCATATGAAAGCTTAAAATTTGCTGGCAAAAATAAATGGATAGACAAACACAAAATACTGTAATACCATTACTCTGGTGGGTTAATAACTTTTAATTTTATTATGAAAGTTAAAATACAGAAAAAATCTGAAAATGGTGGTGGAGTGAATGGAAGCTACATAGACAATCTCCCAGGACCAAAAGGATATTACAACTAAAATAAAGACAAATTGTCGGGAAAAAGCATCAGAAAAGCAGTGGGAGAGGACTATACAACCAGGGACACTGAATGAGCCTGGTAGGATCTGTGGAGGTGCGTGAGGGTGGTGGGCTGGGAGCCCACAGACAGAAGCGGCCTTAGCTGTGAACAGCGACAGCACCCACCCTCGGGGTTAAGACCCCAAGCTGCTCCACAGCGCAGAGGGCCAGGACAGAGTGCTAAATAGCTACAGCCAATCACCTGGGGCTCCAGCAGAGGGAGGGTGGAATGGACTGGAACTCTGTGGGGACACCTGGGATTGGAGGGTGCTCAGAGTTTGTGCTGAGCCGTGGCCACAAAGGATGGGTGGCCAACTTGTTCCTTCCCAGTTACACAGAACGGCAGCCAAGTTTGCTCCTTCCAGGAGCTGTGGCATCCCCTCCCTTGGAGATTCCCAGGTGAGGTAATGAAATGCAAATTGAGGCTCATTAATAACCAGCATTGGCCCCACCCTCGGGAAATACTCTTACACTATAAACACCTGAGGGAGTTTCTTATTCAACTGAGATCCTAAGGCTTTTCAAGTAACTGAGGCTAATAGCCTCCAAGCAAAAGTCTAGAGCATAACTAAACTTTTCCTGAGCTTGCAAATCTACCCAGGAAAGTGAAACATGACAGTGGTGTTTAAGGAGGGTCCTCCACGCTCATCCAAACCCAGTAGAGGGAGCCACAAATGGCAGAACACCAACACCCACAGGGAAAATTTGGCAGGCTCCAAAACCCACTAAGGTAGCAAAAATGGTGAAACAAAGAAACAGATCCCAAATGAAAGAACAAGAGAACTCTACCGAAGATGAGATAAATGAAATGCAGTTAAGCAAATTATCAGAGGTAGAGTTCAGAGCCATGATCTTGAGGAAACTAAACAGCATGAGTAAGGACATCGACACCATGAAAACCAACCAAGTGGAAATAAAGAATGACATAGCAGAAATAAAGAACACATTGGAAGGACTGACCAGCAGAGTAGAGGAAGCGGAGGACCGGATCAGTGAATTAGAAGACAGAGTAGAAAAGATCAATCAATCAGAAAACCAAAAGGAAAAACCAATGAAAAAACAGGAAGATAGCTTAAGAGAACTGTGGGACAACTGGAAATGTAATAACATTCGCATCATAGGAGTCCCCGAAGAAGAAGAAAATGAGCAAGGGTTAGAGAATATATTTGAAGAAATAGTGACCGAAAACTTTCCTAACCTGGTGAAGGAAGAAGGCATTCAAGTTCAAGAAGCACAGAGAGCCCCAAGTAAGAAGAACCCAAAGAGGCACACACCAAGACACATAATAATTAAAATGCCAAAAATTAAAGACAACAAAAGAATCCTAAAGGCAGCAAGAGATAAGCAACAGGTTACCTACAAAGGAACCCCCATAAGGCTATCAGCTGACTTCTGAACAGAAACATTACAGGCCAGAAGGGAATGGCATGAAGTAATCAAGGTCATGAAAAACAAGGATCTGAATCCAAGACTACTCTATCCAGCAAGGCTATCGTTCAAAATAGAAGGTCAAATAAAGAGCTTCCCAGACAAAAAAAGGCTAAGGGAATATATTAGCACCAAACCAGCACTGCAAGAAATGTTAAAAGGACTTCTGTAATAAGTAGAAGAAATAGGAAGAAAAATATAACCACACTGAACAAAAATGGCAATAAATAAGTACATAACAATAATCACCTTAAATGTAAATGGATTGAATGCTCTGATAAAAAGACACAGAGTAGCTGACTGGATAAGAAAGCATGATTCACATATATGTTGTTTACAAGAGACCCACCTCACAACAAAAGACTCAATAGGTTGAAAGTAAAGGGATGGAAAAAAATCTTCCAAGCAAACAGAAAGGAAAAAAAAGCTGGGGTAGCAATACTCATATCTGATAAATTAGATTTCAAATTGAAGACCATAAGTAGAGACAAAGAAGGCCACTACATAATATTGAAAGGGTCTAGCCAACAGGAAGATATAACCTTGGTAAACATATATGCACCCAATATAGGAGCACCAAAATATATTAATAATCTTCTGGAGGACTTCAAAGGAGAAATCAACTGCAATACAATCATAGTAGGAGACTTCAACACCCCGCTGACATCACTGGATAGATCCTCTAGACAAAAAATTAACAAGGAAACAGAAATTCTAAATGAAGCACTAGATCAAATGGATTTAATAGATATCTACAGAGAATTACACCCCAAAACTGCAGTATTCACATTCTTCTCAAATGCACATGGGACATTCTCAAAGATAGACCACATGATAGGACACAAACTAAGTCTCTACAAGTTCAAGAAGATTGAGATCATATCAAGCATCTTCTCAGATCACAATGGCATGAAACTAGATATCAATTGCAAGAGGAACATGCAAAGACATTTGAACACATGGAGGCTAAATAGCTTGTTACTTAACAATGAATGGGTTACCATGGAGATCAAGGAAGAATTTAAAAACTTCCTGGAAACTAATGAAAAAGAACACACAACAACACAAAATCTATGGGATGCAGCAAAAGCAGTTCTGAGAGGGAAGTTCATAGCACTACAGGCCCACCTCAAGAAAGAAGAAAAATTTCGAATTGACTACCTAATCTCACAACTTAAAGAACTAGAAAGCAAACAAAAAAGAAAACCCTAGAGCAAGTAGAAGGAAGGAAATAGTAAAGATCAGAGAAGAAATAAATGACATGGAGAACAAAAAAACAATTCAAAGGATCAAAGAAACAAAGAGCTGGTTTTTTGAAAAGATAAACAAGATTGATGGACCCTTAGCTAGACTCACCAATAAACAAAGAGAGAGAACCCAAATACACAAAATCAGAAATGAAAGAGGAGAAGTAACAACTGACACCACAGAGATACAAAGGATTGTTAACAAATACTATGAACATTTATACGGCAACAAATTCAACAATCTAAGCGAAATGGACACATTTCTAGAAACACATAGTCTCCCAAAACTGAACCAGGAAGAGGTAGAAAACTTGAACGGGCCAATAACAATGAAGGAAATTGAAGATGTAAACAAGACTCTCCCAGCAAACAAAAGCCCAGGCCCTGATGGCTTCACAGGGGAGTTTTACCAAACATTCAAAGAAGAAATAACACCCACTCTTCTTAAACTATTCCAAAAAATTCAAGAAGAAGGAAGCCTTCCAAACTCTTTTTATGAGGCCAGCATAATTCTAATTCCAAAACCAGAAAAAGACACTACAAAGAAAGAAAACTACAGGCCAATATCCCTGATGAACATAGATGCCAAAATCCTGAACAAAATACTAGCAAATCAGATCCAGCAATACATCAAAAAAATTATTCACCATGACCAAGTGGGATTCATCCCAGGAATGCAAGGCTGGTACAATATTTGCAAATCAAGAAATGTGATACATCACATAAAAAAAATAAAAGATACAAATCATATGATCATATCAATAGATGCTGAAAAAGCATTCAACAAAATCCAGCACCCATTTCTGATAAAAACGCTCAGCAATTTGGGAATAGAGGGATCATATCTCAACATTATAAAGGCCATATATGAAAGACCTACAGCCGACATCATACTCAATGGACAAAAACTAAAAGCATTTCCCTTAAGGACAGAACAAGACAAGGATGCCCACTTTCACCACTCTTATTTAACATAGTACTGGAAGTCTTAGCCACAGCAATCAGACATGAAGAAAAAATAAAAGCGATCCAAATTGGAAAGGAGGAAGTGAAACTGTCATTATTCGCAGATGACATGATATTAGACATAGAGAACCCTAAAGACTCCATCAAAAATCTACTAGACCTAATAAATGAATTTGGAAAAGTAGCAGGATACAAAATTAACGTCAAGAAATCGACGGCATTCTTATACACCAATGATGAACTCACAGAAAGAGAAACTAAAAAAATAATCCCAATTACCATCATGGCAAAAAAATTAAGACAACTAGGAATAAACTTAACCAAAGAAGTAAAGGACCTATTTGCAGAAAACTACAGGACATTGAAAAAAAGAAATAGAGAAAGATATAAAAAAGTGGAAGCACATACCTTGTTCATGGATTGGAAGAATTAACATCATTAAAATGTCCATATTACCCAGCAATATGTCCATATTACTAAAGCAATCTATAGATTCAATGCAATCCCCATGAAAATACCAACGACATATTTCACAGAACTAGAACAAATACTCCAAAAGTTCATATGGAAACAAAAAAGACCCCGAATAACCACAGCAATATCGAAAAAGAAGGACAAAGTAGTCGAGATCACAATACGGGACATCAGGTTATACTACAAAGCTACTATAATCAAAACAGCCTGGTACTGGCACAAGAACAGGCACGTAGATCAATGCAATAGAACAAAGAACCCGGAAATTGCCCAAAAATATTATGCTCAATTAATATTCAATAAAGGTGGCAAGAGCATCCAATGGAGTAAAGACAGCCTCTTTAATAAATGGTGTTGGGAAAATTGGACAGCTACATGCAAAAAAATGAAACTAGACCATCAACTTACACCATACACAAGAATAAACTCAAAATGGATAAAAGACTTAAATGTGACTCGTGAATCCATAAAAATCCTAGAAGAAAATGTAGTCAACAAAATTTCGAACATCATATGCAGCAGAATTTTCACTGATACATCACGTAAGGCAACAGAAACAAAGGAAAAAATGAACACATGGGACTACATCAAACTCAAAAGCTTCTGCACAGCAAAAGAAACAACCATCAAAGTGGAAAGGCAACCCACTGTATGGGAGAGCATAATTGCCAATGATATATCAGATAAGGGATTAATTTCCAAAATATATAGAGTGCTCATACATCTCAACAAAAGGAATACAAAGAATCCAATTAAAAAATGGGCAGAGGAACTAAATAGACACCTCTCCAAACAGGACATACAAATGACTAAGAGACATATGAAGAAATTCTCAACATCACTGATCATCAGAGAGATGCAAATTAAAACAACAATGAGGTATCACCTCACACCTGGCAGAATAGCTGCCATCAACAAAGCATCAAACAACAAGTGTTGGCGAGGGTGTGGAGAAAAGGGGACTCTAGTACACTGCTGGTGGGAATGCAGACTGGTGCAGCCACTGTGGAAAACACTATGGTGTTAAACTCAAAAATTAAAAGTTGAATTACCATTTGACCCAGTGATCTCACTCCTAGGAATATAACCTAAGAAGTCTGAAACACCAATCAGAAAGAATACATGTACCCCCATGTTCATAGCAGCACTATTTACAACAGCTAAGATCTGGAAACAGCCCAAATGTCCATCAGTAGACGAATGGATAAAAAAGCTGTGGTACATATACACAATGGAGTACTATGCAGGTGTAAGAAAGAAAGATCTCTTATCGTTTGAGATGACATGGGAGGACCTGGAAACTATTATCCTAAGCGAAACAAGCCAAGCAGAGAAAGACAAATATCATATGATCTCACTTATTTCTGGAATATAATGAACATAACAGTCTGAGGAACAGGGTAGTCCCAGAGACATGGAAGTAGGGTACAGACTGAGAATTGCGAGAAGAGAGGGTGGGGGAGGGGAGCGATGAACCACAGAACTTGTACGCATGTACTCATAACCAATGGGTATGGACAACAAAACTGGGGACAGGGCAGGGAGGGAGGGGGAGGAGGGTGACAATGGGCAAAAAAGGAGAAACATCTCTAACAAAAATAAATTAATAAAAAAATACAATAAATAAAAAATAAAAAATCTGTCTAACACTACTGTGCTGTGCTAACAGATTTTAATAAATTATGTGCACACATTTAACCTGGATAAGCAAATTTGCCATGTTTATTCTACGTGAACCCTGTTGTATAATGTTTGATTGTCTAATTGTACTGATCAAATTATACCTCTAAAATATCAGTAAGTGATATTATTAGTAAGAAAAAAAAGTAAGTTAAAATACAGAAGTATTAAAAAGTTGAAATTATAAAATATGTCATTGGATAAATATAAAATATGTAAACTGTGATATCAATAACATAAAGTGTAGGTGGTGGACAAGTGAAAGTATAGCACTTTTGTGTGTGATTGAAGTTAAATATTCATCTTAAATAGACTATTGTAACTATGAGATGTTTTATGTAATTCCCATGATAGGTATGTGTCCTGACTGGAATCAAACCCACAACCTTTTGGTGTATGGGACAATGCTCCAAACAACTGAGCCACCTGGCCAGGACTAGACTATCTTATGTCTTTATGAAATGTTTTTCTTTTTCTCTTATTATAGTCTTTGTTTTAAAGTCTATTTTGTGTGATATAAGTATTGCTAACACAGCTTTTTTTTGTTTTCATTTGCATCCAGTATCTTTATCCATCCCTTTGGTTTCAATCTGTGTGTCTTGCAATCTGAGGTGGTTCTTTTGCAGATAGCATATGTATGGGTCTTGTTTTTTCAATCCATTCAGCTACCCTATGTTTTTTTAATTTTATTTAAGCATTAATTCATTTACCTTTAAAGTGATTATTAATAAGTATGTAGTTATTGCCATTTCATTGTTTATATTTATGTTAAAATTTTCTTCCTTTTCCTAAAGAAGTCACTCTAATTTTCTTGTTAAACTGGTTTGGTGGTGATGATCACTTTTAGCTTTTTCTTTTTTTTTTTCTTTAACTTTATTGTTGAATGTATTACAAATGTTCCTCATTTTTCCCCCGTTGCCCCCCTCCTCCCCATTCCTGCCTCCCTCCTGCCTTTCCCCACACTGTTGTCTGTGTCCATTGGTTATGCATATATACATATAAGTTCTTTGGTTTATTTCTTCCCACCCCCCGACCCCCCTTCCCTTTGAGGTTTGTCAGTCTAACAACCAATTTGTACTTCTTAATCCCTTCACCTTTTTCACCCATCCCCCCAGCCCCCACCTATCTGGTACCCAAAAAATGTTCTCTGTATCTATGAGAATGTCTCTGTCCTGCTTGTTCATTTTGTTTGTAGATTCATTTGTTGATAGATATGTATTTATTGCCATTTTTTTGTTCATATTTTTTTTATCTTTTTCTTCAAGAAGACCCTTCAACATTTCATATAATAATGGTTTGGTGGTGATGAACTCCTTTATCTTTTCTTTGTCTGGGAAACTCTTTATATGGCCATCGATTCTAAATGACAGCCTTGCAGGATAGAGTAATCTTGGTTGTAGGTTCTTGCTTTTCATCACTCTGAATATTGTCACTCCCTTCTGGCCTGCAAAGTTTCTTTTGAGAAATCAGCTGACAGTCTTATGGGAACCCCCTTGTAGGTAACTAACTGCTTTTCTCTTGCTGCTTTTAAGATTCTTTCTTTGTCTTGAACCTTTTGCATTTTGATGATGATGTGTCTTGGTGTGGGCCTTTTGGGGTTCATCTTGTTTGGGACTCTCTGTGCTTCCTGGACTTGTATGTCTGTTTCCTTCCCCAAGTTAGGGAAGTTTTCTGCCATTATTGTTTCAAATAGGTTTTCAATTTCTTGTCCTCTCTCTTCGCCTTCTGGCACCCCAAGATGCAAATGTTGGCACGCTTGAAGTTGTCCCAGAGGCTCCTTACACTATCCTCATTTTTTTGGATTCTTTTTTCTCTATGCTGTTCTGATTGGGTGTTTTTTGCTTCCTTATATTCCAAATCGATGGTTTGCTTCTTGGATTTACCTACCCTACTATTGCATCTGTGTAAACTATTCTTTATTTTAGTTAGTGCATCCTTCATTTCTGACTGGTCCTTTTTTATGCTCTTGAGGTCCTCACTAAGTCCATTGAGCATCCTTATAAACAGTATTTTAAACTCAGCATCTGTTAGGTTGCTTAACTCCATTTCACTTGGTTCTTTTCCTGGAGTTTTGTTCTGTTCTTTCATTTGGGACCTGTTTCTTTGTCTCCTCATTTTGGCTGCCTCCCTGTGTTTGTTTGTATGTATTACTTAGCGAGAGGTATGGGGCTAGCTGAGACCAGATGCTGCTTGTTTGAAAGAATTTAGGAAAAGCTGAAGCAGGATCCAAGATAGGCCAATCCTATGGTAAAGCAACTGGCAACAGCTTGGGTGGGCCTGAAAGTTGGGTGGGGCGGGGCCTCAGGAAATCACCAAGGTGGGGCCAGCAGTGTGAACTAGGTAGCTGGAGTCCCAGATATGGCGGCATCTGCCGGCCCAGGGAAGGGCTCACCAAAGGAACAAAGGCCTCTGATAGCATGTCTGTCCAGGAGAAAGCTGCCTCTCCAGCCCTTGCTCCAATGCCAAACAGCTCAGTTCTTCCCCTTATGATTCTGGTGCCTTTCAAGCTGCCTCCCCCATGCTGGAGCCTGGAGGGAGCAAGTCTGAGTATGTCCGTGTGCAGGCCCTTTAAGAGGAGCTGCCGGGGGCTCCAGCCGCCTCAGCCACAGTTCCCTTGTTTTTTTCAGCCAGAAGGGATGGGGGTTCTCTTCCTGGCACTGGAACCCTGAGCTGGGCGCCTGGTGTGGGATGGGGACCCCTCACTCCTCAGGGAGGACCTTCCCAGTCGAGGTGTCCTCCTGATTTTTATCCGCCACACGTGGGTGTGGGACCAGCCCCTTGCGCCTCTGCCCCTCCTACCAGTCTCGATGCAGCTTCTTCTTTAATTTCGTAGTTGTAGGACTTTCGTTCAGCTTGATTTCAGTTGGTTTTGAATGATGGTTGTTCTGTAGTTTAGTTGTAACTGTGATGTGGTTGTGGGAGGACCCGATACCGCGTTTACCTATGCCGCCATCTTGACCGAAAGTCTTTAGCTTTTTCTTGTTTGGGAAGCTCTTTATCTCTCTTTTCAAGTTTAAATGATAGCCTTAATGGGTAGAGTAGTCTTGGTTGTAGGATCTTTCTTCTCACCAGTTTTAATATTTTGAGCTAATCCATTCTGGATTGCAAAGTTTCTGTTGAAAAATCAGCTGATAGTTTTATGGGAGCTCCCTTATAGGTAACTAACTGTCTTTCATTTGCTGCTCTTATGATTCTCTCTTTGTCTTTAACCTTTGTTATTTTAATTATTATTTGTCCTGGTGTGGGCCTCATAGTTTCATTTTGTTTGGGACTCTGTGCTTCCTGGACTTGTACATGTATTTCTTTTGCCAGGTTAGGGAATTTCAATCATTATTTCTTCAGAAAGGTTCTCAGACCCTTGTTCTTTCTCTTCTCTTTCTGGTACCCCATGATGTGAATGTAGTTATACCTGATATTTTCCCAGAGGTCCCTTAAACTATCTTCATTAAAAAAAATTCTTTCTTCTTTTTGATGTTCCAATTGGGTCTTTTCTGACCTTGTCTTCAAAATCACTGATTTGATCCTCTGCTTTATCTAATCTTCTGTTGATTCCTTCTGGTGTATTCTTCATTTTAGTTATTGCATTATTTATTTCTGACTGGTTCTTTTTTATGGTTTCTGTGTATTTTCTTTTGCTTACTATCTCTTTGTTGAAGTTCTCAGTAAGTTTCTTGAGCATCCTTATAACCTGTGCTTTGAACTGTCTATCTGATAGGCTGCTTGATTCCATTTTATTTAGTTCTTTTTCTGGAGATTTTTTTCTCCTGTTCTTTGATTTGGGACTTTTTTTTTTTTGGTCTCCTCATTTTGGCTGCCTCTCTGTGATTGTTTTTATGTATTAGGTAGATATGCTAAGTTTCCTAGTCTTGGCATTAGTAGTAGTTGTCCTGTGGTATAGTCTCCCTTATCACCTGAGCTGGGTACTCCAAGAGTTTCCATTGTGTGAGTTATGTGTGCCTTCCTATTGTAGTTGAGACTTGATTGTTGTTGACACATTGGTGGGTAGGTTGACCCTTAGGCTGACTGGCTGTGAGGATTGGCCATGACCACAGAGTATGAACTGCTATGTGGGGAATCACCCCATGGAGTGAGATTCACCCCAGTAAGCCCTGGTTTCTGTGGAGACCGCCCTTTGGGTTTGTCAATTGTGAAGCTCATCAGGTGGTGCTCCTTGAGGGTCTGAAACTGGAAATGGATGTGTTGTTTTGGGGGCTTTTTGGGAGGGCTCTGGTGCTGGCCGAGGTCAGCCAACTGTGTGTTACCAGCCCAGGCTATCCGGTTGGAACTACAATGTGATCTTTGTTTGGTAGCTGCCTGGACTGGACCTGGAGGTGTGTGGGAGAGGCTGCACTGTGAACCGAGGTCAGCTGCCACCAGTACCAAACCTGGGGCAGCTCAGCAAAAGGCACAGGGCATCCTGAGGCCTACTGCCACCTGCTGGCTGTTTGTAAGGCTCAGCCACTGAAAGAGCCTTGGGTGGTGTGTGATTTGGGTGAGGTGAGGTTTCAGGGAGTCACTAGGGTGGGGTGAGTTGTGTTCACCAGGTGGAGGGCTGAACACCAGGACAGTGGTGGCCATCCCTCAAGCCCTTGCCCTGAAGCCACACAACTTAAAGTTTCTCCCTGTACGCACCTGTGCCACCTGAGCCTGCTGTCCCTCTGCCAGAGCCCTGGGTGAATGTTCACAAGTGAATGGATCAGCCCTTTAAGAGGATGCTTGCTCCTCAGGAGGGACCTCTGCAGCTGAGCTATCCGTCCCAATTTTCAACCACCACAGGTAGATGTGGGGCCAGCTTGTTTTATATCTTCACTCTTCTTATCAGTCTTAACGTGCTTCTTCTTTATATACTTAGTTGTAGGACTTCTGTTCAGCTAATCCTTGGATGGCTCTCAAGTTGATTCTTCTATAATTTAATGGTAATTTTGATGTGGGCATGGGAGGTGGTTAGCACAGGTGGTTAGGCATGCTAGAGCCTCGAGATTATAGTTACATATGGTTTTCATATCTTACATTTTTACTAATTTTATTGAACCATTTAATAATAGGGTCTTAAAAATGTTTGCGGACAATGATTTTAATGATGCGTCAACAGTTTGTTCTGTGATGATTCCATATTGATGTCACCAGTTTCCAATGGTTGACTGTTCAGTTCTCTCAGATTCTTAACTGTTAGAATTGCACTGGGATAGAGCCCAGAGGGCCAGAGGCTTAGTTCTTAACAGCACATACTCTAGATATAGGTAGTTGAGTTCAAATCCTGCTCTTATCTGTGGGGCCGTGGGTAAAATTTTAACTTCTGTGTGCCTCAGTTCCTTCATTTACATAATGAGGATAATGATACTTGTGTTCTAATGATGAAATTAATTAGATGCATTAATATTTTAGAGCACTTAGCCTGATACATATAAAAACTATATGAGGGTGTCAGTGGGGGGAAAAGGAGAAACATCTGTAACAAAAATAAATAAATGAGCCCGGCCAGTGTGGCTCAGTGGTTGAGCATTGACCCATGCATTGAGAGGTCCCCAGTTCGATTCCTGGTCAGGGCACATGCCCAGGTTGTAGGCCTTATCTCCAGTGGGGACATGCAGGAAGCGGCCAATCAGTGTTCTCTCTCATTGATGTTTCTATCTCTCTCTCCCTCTGCTTTCCTCCCTCTCTAAAGTCAATAAAGAAAAAAAGTATATTAAAAATAAATAAATTAATTAAAATTGGCAACAACAATAAACCTTCAGCAACCTCTTCCTATATTTTAGGTTATTTTTTTAGATTGGATTTTTAGAAGTGGAATTCCTAGGGTGAGGGCCACAAATATTTTAAAGGCTTTTAGTGGTCTTGGCCAGGTGCATTCCCAAGTTCATCCTGATGCCCCTTTCCTCTAACACCTGTGAGCGACTCCTCCTGCTAGCTTTTGTTTCCTGATGTCCAGAGAGCATTAGCATTGGGTATTAGAGTTAATACTTTTTGCAAGTTACATATGTGAAATATAATATCCTTATTAATTAGTTACATTAAACATTTCCCAAATGTTACTAATATTTGCATTTATTATTTTGTTTATTTAAAAAAAATTTTTCCCTTTATTGATTTTAGAGAGAGAGGAAGGGAGAGGGAGACAGAGATAGCAACATCGATGAGAAAGAACATCGATTGGGCTCCTCCTGCATGTCCCCCACTGGGGATCAGGCCCACAACCTGGGCATGTGTCCTGACCTGGAATTGAACCAGTGACCTCTTGGTGCATGGGTTGACGCTCAACCACTGAGCCACACCGGCCGGGTGCATTTATTATTTTGTAAGTTGTCTTCTGTTGCTCCTTTGCCTATTAAAAAAAAAATTAAGTTCTGAGGGGTGTTCTGATCAATTTATGTGAGGTTTTATATGTGAAGCCTGTTAACCTATATGTTTAGTGTTTCTTTGTCATTTTTAAATGTTCTTCTGATAGAAACTTTGGCCTCCGCATTCTAGTTTATATTTACTCTAATTTTTTGTTACTCATAGTGTCACACACAGGACTGCTTCATCTCTCTCTAGATTAACACTCACATTTTGCCGCCATAATCATTGTCGTAGCTCCAAGGCCTTGCTTACACAGGTCTTTCTTTCTTGGGCTTCTGTGTAGTTGCTCTTCAAAGGAGGGAACTAGGAAAGGTCTGCAAAATTGGACTAGGGTGCAAAATGGGACTAGGGTGCAAAATGCTACTACATGGAAAAAGTAGATATTGTACCTATTGTTTATTCCATTGATTTCCAAAGATGCTTGCATTTCTAAATGCCATCTCTAGGGAGAAGGAAATTAACCCTGAACAGCTAAGACTGACAAATAAAAACAAATTTAAAAAGAGAAATAAGAAAGAGAAATGGCTAAGCTGGTGCTGCAGAAAGCCCTGAGGTTCCGTAGGTGTTGCTTTGTAACTCCAACGCATTTGCTCTGTATGGGAGATAGGTTTAAGTCCTGCCTATCCAAATAAAATAACTGCACTGCTTAAGGAAATAGAAATTTTTGAGAAAAAAAGGCCTTGGATTTGGTAACATAAAAACACAGTGAAGTTTGTCCCCTAGCTCATAAACTGCAGAAAATTTCTCGATGTTGTTTGATAGGTTAGAAAAAAATTCAGTGTGTTCATCTTGGTGTTTCATAGCACACTTCCATTTAGAAATATTATGAATGTGGGCAGGTTGCTAAATTATTTTTTCTTTTTGTAACCAACCCCTGGAGTGTCTTTGCCCAAGGCTGCCCCTTCCCACCCCTTACTTTGCTCTGTTCAGTTCTTTCACTCCATTTCGGTGTGGTGGGGTGGCTGGCCTACCAGGGCTGCTGTCCTAGAAGTTCATCTAGGGCAGGGGATCTATTCCTGGCACTCTGTTCTGGTCCCAACTCACTCATGAGTGCTTCCTTTGGGTGCATTTAAATAGAACAATTGTTTTAGGCTCTGATCTCAACTAGCAAGTGATTACTCCTGTAGCTACCTCCTCCAGGGGTCTCCGGGAGGATTCCCCCGAGTTGTCCAGCTCTCTTCCTCCCATCCATGCTCTCTCTGCATTCCATCAGAGCACTTTGTAACCCTACTGTAAACGCTTATTGAGTAAAGGGATTGCATGTAAGATCCATGGGGCTGGGCTCACCCCTTTCTTTCTTTCTTCTTCTTTTTTCTTTATAGAGATAGAGCTGGAAGGAGAGAAGGGGGAAGAGAGAGAGAGAGAAACATCGATGTGAGAGACACATCGACTGGTTGCCACCCACACAACCTCTACTGGGGCCAGGAACAAACTGCAACCAAGGTACGTGCCCTTAGTGGGAACTGAACCCAGGACTCTCTGGTCCACAGGCCGACACTCTAACTGCTGGGCCACATCGGCCAGGACCACCCCTTTCTTTGTCAGGTGAGTCTAGGGGCACTAAACAGCTCTGGGACATGTATTCTTTCTGCTCTTACCCAAAGTACACACATCTCACTTTACAGAAAAACTGGTGGAAGGTAGAGGGACAGCAATCACAGGTGTATGTGTGTGTGTGTGTGAGAAACTGATACAAGGATAGCTGGGAATGACACAGCCTGGCTTAGTCAGATCAATCTGCTACAACAGAATACCACAGACTGGGTTTTTAAACTATATAAATGTATTTCTCACAGTTCTGGGGACTGGAAAGTCCAAGCTAAAGGAGCCAGCTTTGTCAGGGTCTGGGGTGAGCCTTCTTCCTGGTTTGCAGAGGGCCATCTTCTGTGTCCTCACATAACAGAGAGCACAGTGGGGACACACACAACAATAACAAGCTCTCTTCTGTCTCTTCTTCTAAAGGCACTAATCTCATTCACGAGGAATTCACCCTTATAACCTATCACCCTCCAAAAGCCCCACCTCCTAATGCCATCATATTGGGATTTTTAATTTCAACATATACATTTTGGGGGGTAGGGTGGGCGGACATAAACTTGCAATCCATGACATAACCTTAGCCAGAATTTGTTTTCATAGAGCAATTCTACAATATCTCGAGTTGCTATGTCTCCTCCCCTACTCCACGCCAAGTCCTGAAAATGGTTTTAGGTTGCTGATGGGAAATTAGCGCAGTCTCAGTACTTGTAGTGGATGGGTCAGCTGATCTGCCTTTATACACATTGACAGCATTTTTGCTGTATCAGGCTCTTGGCAGTAGTGTAATTAACCATGCAAATTCTCATTCAAGCAATACTTTTTTAAGTGGGGGAGAAATCCACTTTCACCATGAATTGGATAAATGTGGACATCAGCCCCCCAAATTATTTTGGATTTATTTACTTTTTAAATCTTGCACCTTTCACATGAACTACATTTTTGTTTTAAGAAACAACAGGAAGGCTTTAAAGATAAATAGTGGGAGTTGTGAGTTGGCTATGCCTGGGTTACTATCCCAACTTTATTCTCAGCTTCCACTTGTGAATCTGATAAGTGGAAATTATAATCCTTGTTCTATGTATAGTATAAAACTGTTGTGAAAGTCAGATAAGACAAAATATGTGAGCGTGTTTATAAACTACAGTTTATGTAAACTATAAAAGTCATCTGATATTGATAATCATTCAGCTTGCAATATCATATCCCAATTTACATCCTTAATGTCCATTTGTGTTACTTATTTTCAGAGAATGTGTCAGGAAGCATATCAGTCAAAAAAAACATTCAGTTCCCCCAGTCCCCATGCACTTCTTTTCTCCTTAACAAAAATTAAATTTGGTTCTTTGCTGTTGCTAAGATATCACTAAAAAGATACTGCTCATTTTATGGCTCTCTCTCTCCTCTTCAAAACTAGGAAGCGACTTCTTTGAATTATTTACTGAATGATCTAGCCCTCAAGAACTTTGAGGGTTACTTGGGAATTTTGTGTGGAAGTTTGTTGGGCTGGATGGGATAAGGGACAAGAGAAGGTGAGGTCTTGGGGTATATGTGTACAAGTATGTGTATGTATATGTGAGTGTGTATGTGGGATGCGTGTTTGTGTCTGTGATGTGGTGTGTGTGTGGTGGACATATGTGGTGTGTGTACGTCTGTGGTGTTAGTTTACTGAGCACTGAGGCCTCAAGGCTCAGGCACCTGGATTTATGAAATGTCTCCATTGGTGCTCAAACCTCTGTCATCTCAGACCCAGTTATGATGGCCCTTTGTGGTCCTAGCACAATGCTTTGGCAACATTCGTTGGATCACAACCACAGTACAGTGTTAGATGCACCACAAGCCAAGGGTGCCCCAGAGGAAGATGCCCAGGTCTCTGGGGAGCATCAGGAAGGCTGCTCAGAGCAGGACCCGCCTCCAGAGAGCTGGTGACTGGTGCAGAGAGTGTGGGGGGTGCTGTTACTCCATTTGGAAGGGCGCGTGGACGGACTGAGGGAAGTGCAGAGAGCGAGTCTCTCTCCTCGGGGTTGACGTGGTTGACAGAGGTGGCCAACCGGAGCACGCACGCTGCAGCCTAGGTGGGAGGAAGGCGGTGGAGCACCCTGGGAAGGCGTGCGTGACAGCAGGGCCAGGTCTGGCTGGGGAGGGGCGCGTGGGCACAGCTGGAGTTACTGTGCTGGCAGCCCTGGGCTCTACCGCAGAGGAAGGAGCGGAGAGCGGGGGAGTGGGTGGCCCACAGCCCACCGGTGATTTAGTGCACGTGGGGTAGCAGAAGTCCACGCAGCTGAATCTCGCGTAGCTCTGAGGTTAAGCAAAGGTTATATCCCAGTTTAGATGGTGTATTATCAAAACACACTTACATTACTTCATTGTCTAACTATTTCATTTATATTTGTTAATCCATGTTCTAAATCTCCTCCTCATCGGTAAACTTCTAGCAGACGGAAACCATTTGTTCAGTGTATTCTGTGGAGCACTGAATAGAGTGCCCTGTGTAGGATCTCAACCTAATTTTTATCCTGCCTTGAACACTTTTTGAGTAAGTGCAGCATGTTGATTTCTGAAATGTTTGGTAAAATACTGTGGTTGGTTGGGTAATTTTCTGTGGCCGAAAAGTATTTCTTAGGCTCCACCTAGGTTACTAATATAATTATGAAAGTGCATGAAAATTTACTGTATGGCTGTTAATGTTTTAATCAAAATACTTTGTTTTTTATTTTGTTATTTGAAATAGAAAAAGCGATTAGGCCCTTTTGTGACTTAATTACGCCAAATGTAACTTTCCGAACTGAAATGGCCTTGGAGTTGTACTGTTGCAAACAGTTCTCAGAACCAACAAGCTGTATTTATGTTTAGCTTTTAAAACAGCCAAAGAGTTTGCTCTCAGTTTTCAGAGGTAAAACATTTTTTTTGGGCTAAAGCCTTGTGTACTGAGAATCTTTATTGTTGAGTATTTCCATCCAAACTCCAAACTGTGGAAAGCAAAGGTTTCTGGTGATTCAGTCTTACTAGCAGTTTGGCTGGTGTCGGTGCTTATTAAATACCAATTCTTAAATTATAATGTAGTTATAAGTAGATTTAATCAAGCACATGAAAGCACAAAACTTACCACACTGTGAGTAAGTGTGTGTGGGTGGGATTGAGTAGCATCAGGTTAGAGCAGTGTGTCCAGCTTTTAGGTTTCAAGATTCCTTGCTAATAAGGTGCTTTTGTGTTGATATCATTTGGATGCATGTACTTGAGTCAAGAAAATGGTCAGTTTGATCTCAGGTTTGGTTTAGTAGGGGGAAATGGGTATATACGTTCCAAACACTGTGTTCTGGACACTTTCATATGTGTCGATTTCTTCAATTTTATTTTTATTGATAAATATTTTTAATCTTTTTATTGGTACATAACCTGTCCAGGGTGTCACAAAATCGGTAAGCGGCAGTTCTGAGACTCAAACTAGGTCTAACAAAAAAGTTCATGCCGTTCCATTGCTTTTTGCTATCTATGTGAAGACATAGTTTGACAAGTTTTAGCATATTTTGAACATATTTGGATTTAAGTCCAGGTGACTAAAGAATTAGCAAACTAGGTATATATTTTTTTGAAGTAACTCAAAACTTTAGTTTTGTTACAGTTAAGTGAAAGTCAACATTAACCTTCAACCTGTGGGTCTGCATGAATTGATCTAATTTCAGGATCATGGCACATTAGGCCGTATCTCCCATTGTCCTCAGATTGGTGTTTCGCTCCTGGGGCTCTGAATATATACCTCTAGTGTATAGACAGATCACAGGGCAGGCTCTCCTCTCTCTCTTTATTCTGGAGTGGAGTTTTTCCCCATCTGCACCAGAAAATCTCGAGCACAGATTTGTGATCAGAACCAAGGAGTAAACAGTCACATTTTCATTTAGCTGGGTGATGGTTGAATCTGCGTTTATGAATGAGCTGTAGGAATCAGGGGTGGGTTTGAGGGGACAGCGTGGATGTGCCAGCTTTCCTTCCTCCTGCTGGCTTGGTGTAATTTTTTACTGCTGAGGTGTAAAGTCCTATTGACCTACATGAAAATTGCAGGGAAGAGAACCTCATGCTGCACTCTGTCAGAGTAAGACAATGGGTTTCAATGTCAAACATTCCTGGATTTGAATTTTAACTCGGTGACTTCTTAGCTATGTGACTTTGGTCAAGTTACCCATTTGAGTCTTGATTTTCTTATGTGCAGAGATAGTAACAGTATCTGACTCATAAGGTTGTTGTGAAAAATAAAATGTAAGTCTTTCAGGATGGTCAGCACATATATGACATATAATTATGTGCAGTTATGAATTATTTAGTGTTATTATTTTTGTTATATTGTTCATCTTTAGGTCAGGCTACTGTATTTATTTCTTGAGGGCATCATATACAGAGGACAGGAAGATCATCCTTTGAGTTTTAATGCTACTGCTGTCTTCTTCTATGACTTAATAAAACTCCGTTTCTTTCTTTTTTTCCTCAAAAGCACTGTGAAACCAAGAGTCAGACATAAAGCTCAAGATTTCTGACATATTTATTGTTCATGGCCCCACATTTTATTATTTTATTTTACTTTATTTTATTTTAATATATCATTACTGTTGAAAGTATTACAGATGTCCCTCCATTTTTCCCCCCACTGACACTTCTCTTCCCCCCACTGCCTTCACCACGTTGTTGTCTGTGTTCATTGGTTATGACTATATGCATATAAGTTCTTTGATTTATCTCTACCCGCCTCCCCCACCCCCCTTCCCTCTGAGGTTTTTCAGTCTGTTCACTACTTCCATGTATCTGGATTTTTTTGATCGACAGCTTATTGTGTTTATTATATTCCACAAATAAGATCATGTGATACTTGTCTTTCTCTGACTGGCTTACTTTGCTTAGTATAATACTCTCCAGGTCCCTCCATGTCCTCTCAAAGGGTAAGAGATCTTTCCTTCTTCTTACAGCTGCATCGTATTCCATGGTGTATATGTACCACAGGTTTTTTTTTTATCCACTCATCTACTGATGGACACTTGGGCTGTTTCCAGATCTTAGCTGTTGTAAATAGCGCTGCTATGAACATACGAGTGCATATATTCTTTCTGATTGGTGTTTCAGGCTTCTTAGGATATATTCTTAGTAGTGGGATTGCTGGGTCAAATAGGCAGTTTCATTTTTAATTTTATGAGGAAATCCATATTGTTTTCCATAGTGCCTGCACCAGTCTGCATTCCTACCAGCAGTGTACTAGAGTACCCTTTTCTCCACACCCTCGCCAGCATTTGTTGTTTGAGGATTTGTTGATGGCAGCCATTCTGGCAGGTGTGAGGTTATACCTTATAGTCATTTTAATTTGCATCTCTCTGATGATTAGTGATGTTGAGCATTATTTCATATATCTCTTGGCCATTTGTATGTCCTGTTTGGAGAAGTGTGTATTTAAGTCCTCTGCCCATTTTTTAATTGGAGTGTTTGTCTTCCTTCTGTTGAGTTGTATGAGTACTTTATGTATTTTGGATGTTAACCCTTTATCCGATAAATCATTGGCAAATGTGTTCTCCCAGAGAGTGAGTTCACTTTTCATTTTGATGCTGGTTTCTTATGCTGTGCAGAAGGTTTTTAGTTTGATGTAGCCCCATTTATTAACTTTTTCCTTTGTTTCTCTTGCCCTAGGTGATGTATCAGTAAAAATTCTGCTACATGTGATGTCTGAGGTTATGCTACCTACAATTTCTCTAGGATTTTGATGGCTTCACAACTTACATTTAAGTCTTTTATCCATTTTGAGTTTATTCTTGTGTATGGTATAAGTTGGTGGTCTACTTTAGTTTTTTTTTTGCATGTACCTGTCCAATTTTCCCAACACCATTTATTTATTTTGTTTTTTAAAAATCCTCATCCAAGGATATTTTTCCATTTATCTTCAGATAGAGTGGGAAGGAAAGAGAGAAATATTGATGTGAGAGAGATATCGATTGGTTGCCTCCCTCATGACTCTAACAATGGCCAGGGATCAATTAGAAACTGAGGTATGTGCCCTTGACCGGAAGCAAATCTGTGATTCTTTGGTCCGTGGGCTGATGTTCTAACCACTGAGAAAAACTGGCCAGGGCCCAAAACCATTTATCGAAGAGACTGTCTTTACTCCATTGTATGTTCTTGCCTCCTTTGTCAAATATTAATTGAGCATACTTGGGTAGATTTTTAGGTTTTGTGTTCTGTTCTACTGATCTATATGCCTGTTCTTGAGCCAGTACCAGGCTGTTTTGATTACAGTGGCTTTGTAGTATAAATTGATATCTGATTTTGTGATCTCTCTAAACTTTGTTCTTCTTTTTCAAGATTGCTGTGGCTATTCTGAGTCTTTTTTGGTTCCATATAATGGAGTATTTGTTCTAGATCTGTGAAATATGCCCTTGGTATTTTAATAGGGATTGCATTGAATCTATAGATTGCTTTGAGTAGTAAGCACATTTTAATGATGTTGATTATTCTAATCAATGAACATAGTATATGCTGCCATTTTTTTATTTGCATCTATCTTCAGACAGAGTGGGAGGGAGACAGGGAGAGAGAGAGAGAGAGAGAGAGAGAGAGAGAGAGAGAGAGAGAGAGAAACATCTATGTGAGAGAGACACATTGAGTGCCTGCCACTCACACAACCCCAACCGGGGCCGGGGACAAACTGCAACTGAGGTACATGCCCTTAGCGGGAACGGAACCCAGGACTCTCTGGTCCACGGGCCGACGCTCTAACAGCTGAGCCAAACTGGCCAGGGCTATGCTGCCATTTTTTAAATGTCTTCTTCTCTTTCTTTTTGAATGTTCTATAATTTTCTGAGAACAAATCTTTTACCTACTTGGTTAAGTTTAATCCTAGGTATCTTAAATTTTTTGTTGCAGTGGTAAATTGGATTTTTTTTTTTTTTAGTTTCTCTTTCTGATTGCTCAATTTTGGTGTTTAAAAATGCCATCAATTTCTGGATGTTAATTTTATATCCTGCTACTTTGCCAAATTCATTTATTAAATCCGGTAGATTTTTGGTGGAGTATTTTGAGTTTTCTAAGTACAATAATGTGTCTTCTGCAAATAATGACAGCTTCACTTCCTCCTTTTCAATTTGTCTTTTTTTTTCCTCCTTTCCAATTTGGATGCCTTTAATTTTTTCTTCATGTCTGAGTGCTTGGCTAAGACTTCCAGTACTATTTTGTTTTTGTTTTTTTGTGTTTTTTTTTTTATCCTCACCGGAGGACATTTTTTTCCACTTTTTGTTCAGATAGAGTGGGAGGGAGAGAGAGGAAGAGAGAGAGAGAGAGAAACATCGACGTGAAAGGGACACATGGAGTGGCTGCCTCCCCCATGACCCACCAGGGGCCGGAGACAAACTGCAACCAAGGTACGTGCCCTTAGCGGGAACTGAACCTGGGTCTCTCTGGACCGCAGGCTGACGCTCTAACCACTGAGCCAAACCGGCCAGGGCTCCAGTACTATTTTGAATAAGAGTGGTGAAAGCGGACATCCCTGTCTTGTTCTTGTTCTTAAGGGAAATGCTTTTAGCTTTGCCAATTGAATATGATGTTGACTGTAAGTTTGTCATATATGGCCTCTATTATGTTGAGATATGAACCCTCTATTTCCACTTTGCTGAGAGTTTTTATAAAAAATCAGTGCTGAATTTTGTAAAATGCTTTTTTCTGTGAATATTGATACAATCATATGATTTTTATTTTTTATTTTGTTCTTGTAGTGTATCACATTTATTGATTTGCAAATATTGTACCAGCCTCGCATCCCTGGGATAAATCCCATTTGGTCTTGGTGAATAATTATTTTAATATATTGCTGGATCTGATTTGCTAATATTTTGTTGAGGATTTTGGCCTCTATGTTCATCAAGGATATTGGCTTGTAAATTTCTTTCTTTGTAGTGTCTTTATCTAGTTTTTGGAATTAAACTGGTCTCATAGGAAAAGCTTGGAAGTCTTCCTTCCTCTTGGATTTTTTAGAATAGTTTGAGGAGAATAGGTGTTAGTTCTTCTTTGAATGTTTGGTAAAACTCCCCTGTGAACCCTTCCAGATGAGAGCTTTTGTTTGTTGGGAAATTATTGATTATTGCTTAATTTCCTTAGTTGTTCAGGTTTTCGGAATCTTCCTTGTTGAGTTTTGGAAACTTGTATGATTCTAGGAATTTGTCCATTTTACCTAGGTTGTCCAATTTGTTGGCATATAATTGTTCTTAGCATTTTTTTTTTTTTTTTTACAATCCTTTGTATTTCTTTGGTGTTGGTTGTTACTTCATCTCTTTCACTTATATTGGGTCCTCTACTTTGTTTCTGGTGACTCTGGCTAAAGGTTGATCAATCTTGTTTATCTGTTCAAAGAAACAGCTCTTGGTTCCATGGATCTTTTGTATTGTATTTTAGTCTCTATGTCATTTATTTCCACTCTGATCTTTATTATTTCCTTCCTTCTACTAACTCTGTGTTTTTCTTTTGTTCTCTTTGTAATTCTTCAAGTTGTAGGGTTAGATAGTGTATTACAATTTTTTCTTATTTCTTGAGGTAGACCTGTAACACTATAAACTTCCCTCTCAGGACTGCTTTCGCTGTGTCTCATAGATTTTGAGTTGTGTGTTCATTTTCATTTGTTTCCAGGAAGTTTTTTTTTTTATTTCTTCTTTGATCTCATTGGTAACCCATTCATTGTTTAATAACATGCTATTTAGCCTCCATGTGTTTGAATTATTTTGAGTGTTTTTATTGTAATTGATTTCTAGTTTCATGCCATTGTGATCTGAAAAGATGCTTCATATGATTTCAATCTTATTGAATTTGTAGAGACTTAGTTTGTATTCTACCATGTGCTCTATCTTTGAGAATGTCCTGTGTGCAAATGAGAAGAATGTATATTCTGCATCTTTGGAGTAAAATGTTCTGTAAATATCAATTCAATCCATCTGACCTAGTGTGTCATTTAGGGTCTCTGTTTCCTTGTTGGTTCTTTGTCTAGTACATCTATTCAGTAATATCAAAGGGGTGTTAAAGTCCCATACTATGATTGGATTGCTGTCAATCTCTCCCTTAAAGTCCTCCAGAAGTTTTAAAATATATTTTGGTGTTCCTATATTGGGTGCATAATATTTACCTGGGTTAAATCCTCTTGTTTGATTGATCCTTTTAATATTATGTAGTGCTCTTCTTTGTTTGTTTTGGTGGACTTCATTTTGAAGTCTGTACTTTGTCACATAGGAGTAGTGCTACTCCAACTTTTTTTTTTTTTTTTGGTTTCCATTTGCATGGAAAAATTTTTTCCATCCCTTCATTTTCATCCTTTGTGAGTCTTTTGTTCTGAGGTGGGTCTTCTGTAGACAGCTTATATATGGGTCATGTTTTATTATTCAATCAGCTACCCTATTTCTTTTGATTGGCACATTTAAGCCATTTACATTTAAGGTTATTATTGATGGGTACTTATTTGTTGCCAATTTTTATTATTTATGCCTATATCCCCCCCACCCCCAATTCTTCTTCTTCTTCTTATAACAGTCTCTTAAGCATTTCTTGCAATGTTGGTTTGGTGGTAACAAGCTCCTTCAGCTTTTTTTTTTTTTTGTCTGAAAAGCTCTATTGCACCTTCAATTTTGAATGATAGCTTTGCTGGATAGAATAGTCTTGAATTCAGTCCCTTGCTTTTCATTACTTTGTATATTTCATGCCACTCCCTTCTGGCCTGCAGTGTTTCTGTTGAGAAATCAGCTGACAGTCTATGGGAGTTTCCTTGTAGGTAACCTTCTGTCTCTCTCTTGCTGCCTTTAACACTCTTTCTTTGTCTTTAATGTTTGCCATTTTAATTATAATGTGTCTAGGTGCAGGTTTTTTGGGGTTCATTTTGAGTGGGGCTCTATGTGTTTCCTGTACTTGTGTGACTTTTTTCTTCACCAGGTTAGGGAAGTTTTCTATTATTATTTCTTCAAACATGTTCTCTGTTCTTTTCTACAATTCTTCTCCTTCTGGTACCCCTATCATGTGAATGTTGTTACATTCATATTGTCCTTTTAACTCTCTTCCTGCTTTTTAATTTTTTTCCCACTTGCTGCTCTAATTTGGTGTTTTTTTTTTCTCTCTTCTTCTGGTGCTCAGCTTCTAATATACTATTGAATCCTTCCAAGGTGTTCTTTACTTCAGCTATATCATTCTTTAGTTCCACATGATTCTTATTAATAGCTTCTACCTACTTTTTCAAGCTCCCACTGTGTTATTTCTAGTTGTCATTAAGTTGCTTGTAATTTTCACTAAGTTGTGTTTGAACACCCTTACTAACATTACTTTGAATTCTTTATCTGACAAACTGCTTGCCTCCATTTCATTTTGTTCCTGTTCTAGTGATTCCTCCTTTTCTTTCCTTTGGTGGTTGTTTCTTTGTCTCACCATTTCTGAGGTCTGGTAGTTCAGGATGCACTGGGTCATGCTGGCAGGTTGGTGCTACCAGGGGCATAGGGTAATGCCAGGGCTGGATCTTGGATCCAGTCTGGTTGTCCAGGGGTGCTGGCAGCTCTCAGTAGTGGAAGCAGTGGTGGGACAGGTGGCTCTTGGCTGCTAGGATTTCTGGGGTCAGCAGCTCTGGGCTGGTGGGCAGCTGTTGGGGCCGGTGTCTCTCATCTGCTATGGGTCTGGTAGGCTTGATGGCTGGTGGCTTGTGTTCATGTGTTGTTATAGATGCTGTTGTGATGTGTGGGTCCAGCTGGTGCATTGCTGGGGTGCATGTGTCCAGAGGCAGCTCTGCTGCCTTGCAGTGCTCAGCTCCCGGGATGCCACTGCTGCTGCTGCCAGGTGCAGATTTCTCAGCTGTGTGGCTACTGTGCACAGGATGATATTAGCGTAGTGGAGGCCACATGGTGCAAGGCACTCTTGTGGCCACAGGGCACTGCTTATTAGACACTCCTCACTGCCTCCTCCCAATGAACACCCAGCAAATCTTCCAAAATGGCAGGGCCTTCCAGCCCCAAGTGGGGAGAAGCACCCTGCCATGCAGCACACAGCAGTAGCTGGCTGCTCCACTGTCTACATCACCAGAACTGTCTGCCCTAAGTTTCTTCACTGTTGTGAAAATGCTCATCCACACTCACACCCACTCACAGTCTCTCACTCTTTCACCCTCTCACACCCTCACCCTCACTCCAGTCTTGCCTGCCACCATGTTCCCCATAACCTAAGTGAGTTTCTTGTAGACAGCATATATATGGATCTTGTTTTCTTATCATTCAGTTACCGTATATCTCTTCATTGGACCATTTAGTCCATTTACATTTAAAGTGAATATTTAAGTCTTCTTCATCCAATCCTCTATCAAAGGACACTTCAGTTGTTTCCATATTTTGGCCACTGTGAATAATGCTGTAATGAACAAAGGGGTGCATATATCTTTGCAAATAAATGTTTTCAGTTTTGGGGGTATATACCCAGAAGAGGGTGCTGGATCATTTGATAATTCTATTCTTAATAAGAAATAAAAAAAAATGATTATTTATAGGTACATAGTGTTTGTAATTTTGATATTCACATTTTTTTCTTTATTTCCTTCTTTTTAAAGAATTCCCTTTAACAGTTCTTTTTATACTGGTTTTGTGGTAATGAACTCCTTGAGTTCTTTTTTGTCTGAAAAGCTCTTTATTTCTCTTTCAATTTTAAGTAATAGCCTTGCTGGGTAGCGTAGTCTTCATTGTAGGTTCTTGCTTTTCGTCACTTTGAGTATTTTGTGCCTCGCTTTTCTGACCTGAAATGTTTCTTTTAAGAAATTGGCTGACAGTCTTATTGGAACTTTCTTGTACTTAACTGCTTTTATCTTTCTGCTTTTAAGATTCTATCTCTGTCTTTAACATTTGTCATTTTAATAATGTGTTTTAGTGTGGGCCTCTTTGGGTTTATTTTGTTTGGGACTCTCTCCACTTCTTGGAGTTGTGTGTCTTTTTCTTCAGCAGGTTAGGAAAGATTTCTGTCATTATTTAAAAAATTATTTTCTCAATCTCTTGCTTTCTCTCTTCTTCTGGTACTCTTTTGATGCAGATGTTGTTATGCTTGGTGTTGTCCCAGAAGTCCCCTAACTATACTCATGTTTTTAAAAATTCTTTTTACTGTTCTGATTGGGTGTTTTTTGCTATGTTGTCTTCCAAATTGCTGACTTGATCCTCTCCTTCATATAATGTGCTGTTGATTCCTTCTAGTGTTTCTTCATTTTAGTTAGTGTATGCTTTATTTCTAACCAAGTATTTAATAGCTTTTGTCTTTTTTTTAATGCTTGCTATCTCTTTAATTTCTCACTAATTTTCGTGAGCATCTTTTATTTTCTAATTTATTTTTTTACTCTGCTTTTTTATTACAATTTTTAATGTTGACATAATTTCAAGTGTCTCCCTCCCCCTGCCCTTTGTCCATCTTCACCCACCCCTGCCTCTCCCTCTATTGGCCTTCACCAAACTATTGTCCCTGTCCATGTGGTATGCACATATGTTCTTTAACTAACCCCTTTACTGTCTAGCTAGTCCCATCACTTCCCCCTCAGGCACCAGTATGTCCCATGTATCCATGGTTCTGGTTCCATTTTGTCCATCAGTTTATTTTGCTTATTAGAGTCCACATATTAGTGAGATCATATAGTATTTGTCTTTTCTTGAACATCTTTTAACCATTGTTTTGAACTCTATCTTGTAGCTTGCTTGCTTCCATTTTATTTAGTTCTTATTTTTGAGATTTGTCTTGTTCTCTCATTTGCAACATGTTTCTTTTTCTCCCTGTTTTGGCGTCCTCTCTCTGTTTGTTTTTATTTATTAGGTAGATCTGCTATGTCTCCCAATCTTCACAGGGGATCCTTATGTAGTAGATGTCCTGTTAGTCCCAGTGGTCCAGTCTCCCTAATCACTTGAGTTGGGTGCTTCTGAAGTGTTTCTTGCATGGGTTGTGTGTGTTCTTCTGTTGTAGTTGAGCCTTGATTGCTGTTGGCATGACCTTGTTTGGGTTTGATCTTCATGCTCTCTTGGTATGACGATTGGCCATGACCATAGTGTATGAAGTCTATGCTAGGTCTTACCCCATGAAGAGACATTTGCCACAGCAATGGCTGGTGCCTGTCAAGACCTCCCTTAGGTGTGTTGTGTTTGGTGGTAACTGTGTGGTGCTCTGTTGTGGTCTGAAACCAGCCACTGAGTGTGCTGGTTCTGCAGCCTTTTAGGAGGGACCTTGGTGCAGGTTAGTGTCAGACACTGCCTGTGACTGGCTTAGGGTTACCTGTTAGAAGCTATGGAGCAATCTGTGGTTGGTTGCTGTCTGTGCTGGGCTTGGGTGCACAAGGGAGTTGCCAATCTATGAACTGATACCAGCTGCCACCAGCACCCTGCCTTGGGATGGTCAGCAAAAGGCCCAATGCACCCTGTATCTGTTATCATCCATTAGCTGCCTGCAAAGATCATCCAATAAAAGAGCCTCAGTCAGTAAACTATTTGCATAAGGAAGGTTTTCAGGGAGTCACCAGGGTGGGGAGATGGTGTTCACCAGGTTAATACAGATTCAAACTCGGCACCAGTGCTGGATCTGAAGCCATTCAGCAAAACTCTCAAGGTACACTGAGGCTAGTCACCTACCTGGAGCCTGTGGACCCTTGTGGTTGGGTGGGGTCTCAGGTGGTCAACAGTGTGTACATTCACCATTCTAATGCAGTTTAAGATTTGGCCATGTGGAATGAAGGCTTAATACAGGAAATGTGGTACCTGTTGGTTGTGCAGGAAGGTGGCCCTTGACCTAAAGCCACACAACTCAGATTTGCTTTTTAATGTCTCTGGTACTCCTCGAGTTTGATTAATATTCCTGGAAAGTTTTTTAAGACATAGTACAACATGGGTCCCGGCTGGTAGCTACCAACAGAGCCCTGGGCCTTATGAGAGTTGGGTAGAGCTGGTCTCAAGGAGTTGTCAGGGTAGAGCTAATAGAGGTCACCAGGCTAATGCTGTGTGGGAGGGCTCCACAGTAAAGAAGGTATATGTTGGCCACTCATGTGGGAAGACAGCCTTTGCCCTGAGACCACACCACTTAGTTTCTTTCTGTGTGTATCTGGCACCCCTGAGTTTGACCAGAATTTCTCAAGAGTTATTTTTATTTTTTTAAGACAGACTGCAACACAGGCCCAGGCTGATTGCTGTCCACAAAACCTTGGACCTGTGTGAGTTAGGTAGTGTGGGTCCTCAAAGAGTTGTCAGGGTGGAGCTAGTATAGTTCACCAGGGTAATGTTGTGTGTGGAGGATGTCCAAACCCAGGAAAGGTAGTGCCCATGGGTTGTGTGTGAGGAGGACACATGTGTAAGGATACAGACACAGGGATATTGGTGGCTGTCTTTCCATTCCTCTTTCCCAAACCACAAAAATCAATTTCTTCCTGTATTACTCTGGCACCCCCTGCCCCCCTCCTGAACCATGTCACTGTCTCTCCACTGGAGCCCATAACAAGAGTTTGTGCACTGTCCCTAGTTTTTCAGTGCCTTCCATCTCACCCAGATGGATGGAATCCCTACTGATTTTCACTGTCAAGTGCTATGAGGGCTCCTGTCCTGGCAATGGTGTTCCTGGCTGAAGAGGCTGGCATGGGGCTGAGACTCCTCATTCCTCAGAGGGAACCTCTGCAGCTAAATTATCCCTCTGGCTTTTTAATTGTCACACATAGGAGCAAAGCCAGCTTGTTTCACATCTCGGTCCCTTCTACTAGTCTCAGTTCGCTTCTTCTGCATATCCTTTGTTATAAAACCTTTATTCAGCTAGACTTCAGATATTTATACAGGTTGATTGTTATATAATTTTGTTGTTGTTTTGATATGGCCATAGGAACAAGTGAGTGCAGCTTTTACCTACTCCATCATGTTGAATCTCCCTGGGATAATGTTCTTAATTTCTCCTTGTGACTATTCCTTATTGATGTACAGAAATGCAAGATTTTGTATATTGACTCTGTATCCTGCAACTTTACTGAATTTATTTATTCATTCTAATTGTTTCTTTATGGAGTCTTGAGGATATTTTACATATAGTAAATATATGATCCACAAATAATGGCAGTTTTCCTCCTTTTTTTCCAATTTAGATGTCTTTTATATCTTTTTATTATCTGATTGCTGTAGCTATGACACTCAATACTGTGTTGAATAGAAGTGGTGATAGTGGGCATCCTTGACATACTCCTGGTTTCGGAGGCAAAACTTTCAGCTTTTCACCATGATATTAGCTCTAGATTTGTTGTATATAGTGTTTATTATATTGAGATATGTTACTTATATACCCACTTTGCTGAGAAATTTTATCATAAAAGTATGTTGAAGTTTGTCAAATACTTTTTCTGATTATACAGAGATAATTATACTTTTGTTGTAATAGGGTAAAAAACTCTCATTTAATTAACTAACTAACCAAGAATTAAAAATAAGAATATACTAACAAAACTTATAGTCTAAAATAATTAATAATTTCATATTTAAGCATGTTATAGGCAGCTGCATTTCCATTTCCCCTTTTTGCAGGCCTTGACCATAGGTGTAGCAGATGCCAATGACTGGCCAGGCCTACAATATCCTGTCCCCAGAAATAAATCCTGTGAAGGGAAAAATTTGCCAGATGCTGACACACAAAAGAGAACATAAAAACCACCCAAGAGCTGGAATGTGAAACTGCACATCACCAGAATTCCTTAGTTTCCTCTTTCCACAATCCCCCTATAAAAACCCTTTGCCTATCCTGAAATGTTAAAGCATGAGCCTGCTATCTTCACAGGTTGTCAGCATCTGAATAAATCACTTTCCTTCTATCAGTACCTGTGTCATGTGTTTGACCTCATGGTGGCAGGCAAAAGAACCTGAAAGTTGTTTGGGTTGGTTTCAGTTTTAGCAAGCCAGCCAGAAGAGCCAAGTGTGAGCTTCCCCATCCCCCACCACAGTAAGTCCTTGGACTTTGGAGGGGGTTCTCCTGCTACTTGTGGCTGACCAGCCCCATGAGAGACCTTGGGAATCCTTAGTAATTTTATTTTGGGACTTTTCCTTGCTCTCTTCCAGTGCAGGTCTTCTGCTATGCCAGGCTAAAGGAAGAAAATAGATGGTTGGTGGACAGATGAGTCCAAGCTAGGTTGTCTCTGGCATTCACAACCAGGAGCCTGTTGTCCCACAATTTGGTTCTTTTGAACCATTTGGAATTCTATAGGAGTCAGTGGGTGCCGCTTGGCAAAAGGCAAGGTTTAGTGACTAAGAAAAATCCTAGTGCCCCAGGTGGGGTTTGGTCTGACTTGCATGCTTCTGAATTTGGTTATGGATTTTTGATATTGTGGCTTTTATGGTTTTCTATGTTCTGTGGGGTATTGCAATGGTAGTATTTCTTTTTTGGAAATTTGTGGCCTTAAGATATGGGAATCATACTGCTATATAGTTGCTTGCTTCTCCTCATTTGTTTTATTATTATTTTATGTATTATTTTGACTTGTAGACATGGGGACCATAGCATCTACACCCAATGTCAGCCCCTTGGGTTGTATTTTGGATGACTGCTCCACCTATGCCTATAAACCAATGACTAAGAAAAAAATTATTTTCTATTGTAACAGATCTTGGCCAATGTATGTCTTAGTGTCGGAAGAGCAATGGCTCCTGAATGGTTCTTTGAATTATTATAGGATCTTACAACTAGAATTGTTCTGTCAGAAATCTAGGAAATGGAACGAAATTCCATATGTCCAAGTCTTAATGTCTTTACATAATCAGGAAGCAGCTAAGAAAGGAAACAAGTTAGCCCAGAGAGGAAGTTCTCTAGAACCCCCTCTGCGTAATAGTAAAAAAAAAAGAATAATGGGGAAAAAAAAAGAATAATGAAGAGGTGGCATTGCTTAATACTCTGAACTGTAAAATACTAGGGCAGGCACAAGGAATATATGCACTTCTGATGTAAACTCTGCCCATGATTAATCCCTTAGATCAGGGCACCAGAAGGCTAGTGTCCCTCCTTTATATGATAAGGGAATGATCTCTCCTTCTAAGACCTGGCAGGGCACCCGATTTGGACCAGGAGCCATCCAAACTGGGACAGGGCAATATTTTTTAATTTTTTAATACAATTCCCTGTAGGAGAAATAAACCAGCAAGGCCAACCTGCAGTATATTATTGGGCACACACTCTGTTTTGTACTTCAAATTTACTTAATTGAAAGAACTCCCTTACCTCTTATTGAGAGGTCCCACAGAAAAAAACTGATTTAGTGGCATCTATCTTTGCCACCCACCACCCAAATTGGACAGATATACAGGCCCTTCTTAAAATTCTGTTAACTACTGATGAGAGAAGATTAGTAATAGACAAAGCAAATGAGGAACCCCATTGGCTTCACCAGGAGAACCCTAATGGGATTTACCAGTAGAAGCTGGTTGGGGCCATACCCATTTTAGAACCAAATTGGAACCCCAACAATGGGGGAGTGCTGCATTTAGACCACTACAAAAGATGTATTTTATTGATTTTTTTAGATAGAGAGGAAGGGAGAGGGGGAGAGAGATAGAAACATCAATGACATCAATTGGCTGCCTCCTGCACACCTCATACTGGGGATCAAGCCCACAACCTGGGCATATGCCCTGACCGGGAAATGAACCAGCGAACTCTCAGTGCATAGCATGATGCTCAATACACTGAGTTATACCAACCGGGCAAAAAGGTGTATTTTAGAAGGCCTAAAGAGGGGTATGCCAAAGCAGAAGAGTTTGAATACGGTTCAAACTGTAAAATGAAAGCCCGATGAGGACTTCTCCGCCTTTCAGGACCCACTTGGTAGAGTGGGTCTACCAAGCCTACCAGCAGTACACTAACATAAATACCCATGCAGCCAAAAATGTACAAATAAGCAATATAACTTTCATTACCCAAAGCACCCCAGATATTAGGAAAAAGCTTCAACAAGCCAAAGGGGCAAAGGGGATGAACCCCTCCCACTTAGTAGACATTGTGTTCAAAGTCTTCTATAAGAGGAAGGTGAAGAAACAAAGGTAGGTGACAGTCTTTTTTTCAACAGCCCGGGGAAGCTGGAAGAGAAACCAAGGCCTGGGATGGAAAGAGAAAGGGACAAAGGAGTCCAAAGCACTGGGAAACAACCAACATGCCTATTGTAAGGAAGAAGGGCACCGGAAGAAGAATGCTCTAAGAATAATGGCAAGAGTGCTCCCAAAAAAGACAGAGGCAGTGAACCCCTCAAAATAATGATAAGTCTGGGTGAAGACTCTGATGCGGACTGAGTCAATTAGACATTGCTCGGCCCATTGTCATCTCTCCACAGAAGCCCTAGGTACAATCGACTGTGGAGCAAACCAGAGCAACTTAGTCAGTCCTGAATACCAAATTAGCACTGTACAGTGCCACTTCAATAGTGGTGACAGGAGTCTCAGGGAAGTCTCAACAAAAGGCATTCCTCAGGCCTCTGGAATGTCAATCGAGAGACCTCAGGCTGACACACAGCTTTCTGTATATGCTTGACTGCCCCATCCCACTGCTCGGTGAAGGCTTATATAAACCGCATGCCCGGGTAACCTTTTCTCCAAAGGAGCACCAGCTTCACCTGCAGGTACCTCCAGAACCTGCCTTAAGGCTGCAAATGCTCCTTACTGAGACCCAAGGGCCGATGAAAGAACTTTTTTCACCAAAAGTCTACGAACAAGTGAGTAAGGACATACGGGCCAATGGGACTCTGGGATGGGCAGTTAATGTCACTCCAATATCCATTCAACTAAAAGAAAAGGCGACTGGTCTGGCCGGTGTGGCTCAGTGGTTGAACGTCGACCCATGCACCAAGAGGTTGCCAGTTCGATTCCCAGTCAGGACACATGCCCAAGTTGTGGGCCAAATCCCCAGTAAGGGGCTTGCAGGAGGCGGCCAATCAATGCTCTCTCTCATGGATGTTTCTATCTCTCTCTCCCTCTCACTTCTTGCCTCTCTAAAATCAACAAAGGGAAAAAAAAAATTAAATGTGTATTCATAAAAAATAAAAAAAAGAAAGAAAAGGCTACTGTACCTAGGAAAAAAATAATACCCACTGAAGAGGAAGACTTTGGAAGGAATATGACCAGTTTTTCAGAAGTTCCTGAGATCTAAATTAATCAGACCTTATAGGTCACCCTACAATACTTTATCTCACCTGTTAAGAAGCCAAATTTGGATGAATATCTTTTTGTCTAGAACTATGGACTATTGGTGCAATTACTCAGGATGTTCATCCACCTGGCCCTAACCTTTACACTTTACCAGTAGCTATGCCAGAAGACAGCACTTGGTTTTCCATCTTACATTTAAAGGATGCTTTCTTTTGCATTCCCATTAATGAAAGGGCCCAACTACTGTTTGCTTTTAAATACCAAAAACCAATAAATAAGACTACTACACAATACTGTTGGACTGTGTTGCCACAGAAATTAAGAATTTCCCCACAGTTTTTGGGGAACTCCTAGCCAAAGACTTTAAAAACTTACAGTTGGACTCTGGAATACTTTTACCCTATGTAAATGACCTACTTATAATGGGCAACTCTTATGAAAGCTATTTGGAAAATACTGTCAAGGTCCTTAACTACCTTGTATCCTGTTGGTACAAAGTATCTCTTCACAAGGTTCAGATTTGCACGCAGGAGGTGTCCCTTTTAGGTTTTAACCTAAAACCAGGGGGAAAAAGTTTTATGGCAGACCAGAAGCAAGCTATTGCTGCCATTAAGACCCCAGAGAACCAGAGACAACTCTGGGTTTTTTTTTTTTAGGAATGGTGAAATTCTGACACATTTGAATTCCTAACTTTGAACTAATGGCTAAGCTACTCTATGACTCTTTGAAGAGACTCAATACAGAACCCCTGAAATAAGGCAAAGAATGTCAAAAGGCCTTTAAAAATCTAAAGGAAAAACTAATTTCAGTCCCTGCACTGGTTTTGCCCAACCCTCAGAAGCCTTTCAAATTATATATCTATGAAAAGCAGGGAATTGGACTTGGGGTACTGGGAAGCTCCCCACAACCCATAACACACTTCTCTAAGACATTACATCATACCACCAAAGAATGGTCTCTCTGTCTTCAAATGGTGACAGTAACCTGTAACGTCTTTCCAGAAGGGGGGAAATTTACCCCAGGACAATCCATTATAGTGTTTGTGCCCCAACAGGTACTAACTGTGCTAGACCAGAAAAGGGGTTACTACTTAATGGCTGGACAAACGGGCAGATAATAAGTCATCCTGTTATACAACCCAGGTGTTACTTTGCAGACAACCACTGCACTAAACCCAGCCACACTACTTCCAATAACAGAGACAGGTCAGAACTCCAACATCACTTTAAAAATTATTAACCAGGTTTATTCCAGTCAGCTGGACCTGTCAAATCAGCTGTTGGGAGACTTTGACTGGAAGTCATACACTAATGGAAGCAGCTTCATAAAGAATGGACAACACACTTCCGGTCAAGATGGCGACGTAGGTAAACACGGTATTGTGTCCTCCCACAACCACATCAAAGTTACAACTAAACTACAGAACAACCATCATTCAAAACCACCTGAAATCAAGCTGAATGGAAGTCCTACAACTACGAAATTAAAGAAGAAGCCACATCGAGACTGGTAGGAGGGGCGGAGGCGCCAGGGGCTGGTCCCACACCCACATGTGGCAGATAAAAATTAGGAGGGACACTTTGGCTGGGAAGGTCCTCCCTGAGGACTGAGGGGTCCCCGTCCCACACAGGCGCCCAGCTCAGGGTTCCAGTGCCAGGAAGAGAATCCCCATAACTTCTGGCTGGAAAACCAGCGGGAACTGAGGCTGAGGCGGCTGGAGCCCCAGGCAGCTCCTCTTAAAGGGCCCGCGCACAGACTTACTCGGACTTGCTCCCTCCAGGCTTTAGCAAGTGGGAGGCAGCTTGAAAGGCACCAGAATCATATGGGGAAGAACTGAGTTGTTTGGCATTGGAACGAGGACTGGAGAGGCAGCTTTCTGCTGGACAGATATGCTATCAGAGGCTTTTGTTCCTTTGGTGAGCCCTTCCCTGGGCCGGCAGACGCTGCCATATCTGGGACTCCAGCTACCTGGCTCACACTGTTTGCCCCGCCCTGGTGATTCCCTGAGGCCCCGCCCCACCCAACTTTCAGGCTCACCCAAGCTGTTGCCAGTTGCTTTACCATAGGATTGGCCTGTTTTGGAGCCTGCTTCAACTTTTCCTAAATTCTTTCAAACAAGCAGCATCTGGTCTCAGCTAGCCCCATACCTCTCACTAAGTAATACATAGAAACAAACACAGGGAGGCAGCCAAAATGAGGAGACAAAGAAACAGGTCCCAAATGAAAGAACAGAACAAAACTCCAGGAAAAGAACTAAGTGAAATGGAGTTAAGCAACCTAACAGATGCAGAGTTCAAAATACTGCTTATAAGGATCTCAATGAACTTAGTGAGAACCTCAGTGAACTTAGTGAGAGCCTCAAGAGCATTAAAAAGGACCAGTCAGAAATGATGGATGCACAGTTAGAAATGAAGAAGGCACTAATTGAAATAAAGAATAGTTTACACAGATTCAATAGTAGAGTAGGTAAAGCCAAGAACCAAACCATCTATTTGGAATATCAGGAAGCAAAAAACATCCAATCAGAACAGCAAAGAGAAAAAAGAATCCAAAGAAATGAAGATAGTGTAAGGAGCCTCTGGGACAACTTCAAGCATGCCAACATTCACATCTTGGGGGTGCCAGAAGGAGAAGAGAGAGAACAAGAAATAGAAAACCTATTTGAAACAATAATGGCAGAAAACTTCCCTAACTTGGTGAAGGAAACAGACATACAAGTCCAGGAAGCACAGAGAGTCCCAAACAAGATGAACCCCAAGAGGCCCACACCAAGACACATCATCATCAAAATGCAAAAGGTTCAAGACAAAGAGAGAATCTTAAAAGCAGCAAGAGAAAAGCAGTTAGTTACCTACAAGGGGGTTCCCATAAGAGTGTCAGCTGATTTCTCAAAAGAAACTTTGCAGGTCAGAAGGAAGTGGCAAGAAATATTCAGAGTGATGAAAAGTAAGAACCTACAACCAAGATTACTCTAACCTGCAAAGCTGTCATTTAGAATTGATGGCCATATAAAGAGTTTCCCAGACAAAGAAAAGCTAAAGGAGTTCATCACCACCAAACCATTATTATATGAAATGTTGAAGGGTCTTCTTGAAGAAAGGGATAAAAAAATATGAAGAAACAAAATGGCAATAAATACATATCTATCAACAATTGAACCTACAAACAAAATGAACAAGCAGAACAGAAACATTCTCATAGACACAGAGAACTTTTGTTGGTTACCAGATAGGTGGGGGCTGGGGGGATGGGTGAAAAAGGTGAAGGGATTAAGAAGTACAAATTGGTTGTTAGACTGACAAACCTCAAAGGGAAGGGGGGTTGGGGGGTGGGAAGATATAAACCAAAGAACTTATATGTATATATGCATAACCAATGGACACAGACAACAGTGTGGGGAAAGGAAGGAGGGGGGCAGGAATGGGGGAGGAAGGAGGCAATGGGGGAAAAATGAGGAACATCTGTAATACATTCAACAATAAAGATAAGTTAAAAAGAATGGACAACAAAGAGATGGGTATGCAGTGGTGACTACTGACAAAGTAATAGAAACATATGCCCTCCCTCTGGTACCTCAGCACAGAACACTGAATTAATTGCCCTTACAAGGACTTTAGATCTGTCTCAAAATAGAAATGCCAAAATATATACAGACTCTAAGTATGCCTTTATAATAGTACATACTCATGGGGCAATCTGGAAGATAAGGGAACTGCTAACTTCAGAAAAAAAAAAATCAAGTACCCAACAAAGGTTTTGAACCTGCTTGAGGCAGTAAATTCACCAGCCCAAGTTGCCATTATGCATTGCCCTGGGCCTCTAAAAGTCAGTTCCCAAACAACCGAAAGGAATTAAGAAGCCAGTAAGACAGCCAAGCAAGCAGCCCAGGAGGCTCCCTTAGTAGGAAGCCCACCTCACCTAGATTTATCGGAATTCAAACCCCATCACACAGAATGGAATAAAGAATGGGCCAATAAATGAGAATTCATGAATACTGATCCTGATTCCTTATGGAAAAATCAATGCCCATGGCATAATTCTGCTCCCCAAAGCCTTCTGCTCCCCAGTCCTAAAACACCTACATTAAAGAACACATTATGGAAAAATGCCCTAGCTAATTTAATTCGGCCTTATTCAAAGGGACCACATTTACAAAGAACCATTTAAAAAATGACACAGGGCTGTCAATTATGTGCCAAGAATATGCCTAAAATAGATCACAGCCCAGCTGAGAAGGGGGTATGATACCAAAAAAATGCTCCTTTAAAAATTGGCAAGTTGGCTTCCCCCAGATGCCCAGGACCACCAGAAATTCCAAATTCCTATTGGTTTTCATAGATACCTTCTCAGAATGGGTTGAGACATATCTAACTAAGATTTAAAAAGTCAACTGAAATAATCAAGATTTTACTTAAAAAACTGATTTCTAGATTTGAGCTTCCTGGCAACATTTAGAGTAATAATGGGCCCTCATTTATATGTGAGGTCACTCAAGAGGTGTGTCAAGCATTTCAAATTTGATAAAGACTACACACATCTTAAAGACCTCAATCTAGCCCTGGCTGGTTTGGCTCAGCGGTTGGAGCGTCGGCCTGTGGACCAGAGAGTCCCGGGTTCGGTTGAGATCGTACCAAAAAAAAAAAAAAGACCTGAATCTAAAAAAAAACAAAAACAAAACAAAAGACAACAAAAACTAAAAAAATAAGTCTTACCTTGAAATCAACATTATGTTGGCAACATTATGTCAAAAAACACATCTGAAATGAAATCAAGTACTTCTTATTACCCTGCTCTGGATTTGAGCAGCACCCAAAAGCAGGCTCAAATTGAGCCCTTTTGAAATTATATATAAAAGACTCTTCCAAACATCTATTTTAGGGAGCCCACCCATTCACCTAGAACAGGAGGCAAAATTCAAACAATATGTACAACACTTAGGGCAAGTTTTGATAATCTTGCATAAGTTTGCTCTTCCCAGGTTTTCTTTGTCCACAAAGAAGCACCTGCACCCTTTTCGACCAGGAAATAGAGTCTTACTGAACACCTGGAAGACTCAGGGGCCAAAGGAACAACTCTGATTGGTGGACTGGTCCCTGGGACACACTACTTGTCACTCACACATCTGTAAAATTAGCTGAAGTCCAACCCTGAGTAGATCATGTCCAAATCAAGAGGGCTCAGCCAGAACAGGACACCAAACCCCACCAGAAAATTTGGACTTGCACCCCTAAAAAATCTTCAATATCTCTTTAAGAAACAAGACTCAACTAAAACTAAATGACAATAATCTTCTTACTCATATTTTATTTTACCTTTGCCCTGACTTTGCAGACAGCTGCCTAGAAAGGAAATACTTTATTTAGAATTTCCCAATCAATAACCTCAGTTACTAATCTAACTCACTATTGAATGTGTCACCCTAAGCTCTGTTTGGGACTAGACCATAATAATCCAATAGTCTTTCCAGTCTGGAACTTTTCTACAGTTCCCCGTTGTGCAATAAAGCGCACTAATCTTGAAAGCTCTTATACCCAACGAGTTAGCTACCGAATAAGAATTACTAAAATCCCCTCTCACTTGCATATTCCCCCTTATTTCATTATGCCAATACATACTAAAATTAACAATCATAAAACTCCTACTAAAATAATAATAACCATGTCGCCTTCTAAGGAAGGAATGTTACCCCCTTATAAGATTTCTGAAATCCAATTTCACCTTAGCGTCAATGTCAAACATCATGAGGTTATAGCAACCCTTAGGGGCACTAGCACAAACCCTAAATAATTAACAAAAACTACTTTAGCTATAGCAGGCACTAACTCCCTTATGCAATATGCTCCTAAAAAATACTTGTTCATGTGCAAATCTCAAGAATCACCTTGGGCCCATTATTGTCTGTGGAATAAAACAAACTTTGGTCAGTGTTTCCTTGGGTTATTTATTATTGCTTTCTCTGTTCACCCGCAAAATAAAACACACTGAACTAGCTCTCAAATTATTTAAACAAACTGAATGAGACCTCCCACCAGACATACTGAATGTAGACGAATGCTTCATCAAATATTCTTTTACCCTAGTGGGGATTGGTAGCCCATCAACATGTCCTACAAAATCTCTCTAAAAAATTAATACGTTTTGCTAATAAGACAACTACTTCAATCTCCAACCAACAAAAACCCTTAGACTCTTTAGCTAAAATAATATTAGACAACCATACTGGATTAAATTATATTTCAGTTAAACAAAATAAATATGACTATTATCTGTTCTTGCTATACTTATATCAATACTTCTTCTCAGGTCGAAGCAAGTGTTGCCAAGATTCATCAGCATGCCACTTGGTTACAACTCACCTTAGACCATCACTCTCCCCTGCTTGAGGGGATGGGTACGAGAATTACTGATTGGTTCTCTTCCTTATTTCCCTGAATATCAAATGGCATTAAATCTATATTAGGAGGTATGCTAAAATTAGTATTGACTATACTCATTATTGTTTTAATATATTTTCTAACCAAAGTTACCCTTTTGTTGCCTCAGCAAATATAATAAAAATATATCTAAGCCTTTAAAAATGCTTTTATTCAATACTAAGCACTTTGCTGCTAATCAAAACATTTTATTCCATAGAAAATTAGAAAAATCTACCCTTTAATAGGTACCATAAAAGTGGAACAATGATTGACAATGGGGATTGTAATATGGTATAAAAAACACATTTAACTAACTAACCAAAAATTAAAAATAAGAATATACTAACAAAACTTATCGTCTAAAATATTAATATTTTTATATTTAAACATGTTATAGGCAGCAGCAATTCCAGTTTCCCTTTTTGCCAGCCTCAATCACAGGGGTATAGCAGATGCCAATAGCTGATCAGGCCTGCAACATCCTGTCCCCAGAAATAAAACTCACAGAAAGAAAAAACTAACACACACGAAAGAGAGCATCGAAACCACCTGAGAACTAAAATATGAAACTGCACGTCGCCAGAATTCCTTAGTTCCCCTCTTTCCATGATCCGCCTATAAAAGCCCTTTGCCTATCCTAAAATATTAAAGTAATCATTAAGGCATGAGCCTGCTATCTTCACAAATTGTCAACACCTAGATAAATCACTTTCCTTCCATCAACACCTGTGTTGTGTATTTGACTTCATGAGCACAGGCAAAAGAACCTGAGAGTCATTTGGGCCAATTTCACTGTTACCCTTTTTTGTTAATGTGATGTCTCACATTGATTGATTTATGGACATTGAATCACTCTTGCATCCCTGGGATGAATCCCACTTGGTCATGGTGTGTAATCCTTTTAATGCATTGTTGAATTTGTTTTTTAATATTTTGCGGAGAATTTTTGCATCTATGTTCATCAAGGATATTGGCCAATAATTTTCTTTTTTGTAATGTCTTTGTCTGGTTTTGGAATTGGGATAATCCTGGCATCACAGAATAAGTTTGGAAGTGTTTCTTCTTCTTCAATTTTTAAATTTTTTTTTATTTTTATTTTTTATTAATTTACTTTTGTTACAGATGTTTCTCCTTTTTCCCCCATTGATATCCTCCTCACCCTCCCTCCCTGCCCCGTCCCCAGTTTTGTTGTCCATGTCCATTGGTTATGAGTATACGTGTACAAGTTCTGTGGTACATCGCTCCCCTCCCCAACCCCCTCTTCTGGCAATTGTCAGTCTGTACCCTACTTCCACGTCTCTGGGACTACCCTGTTCCTCAGACTATTATGTTCATTATGGTCCAGAAATAAGTGAGATCATATGATATTTGTCTTTCTCTGCTTGGCTTGTTTAGCTTAGATTAATAGTTTCCAGGTCCTCCCATGTCATCTCAAAGGATAAGAGATCTTTCTTTCTTACAGCTGCATGGTACTCCAGTGTGTATACATACCACTGCTTTTTTATCCATTCATCTACTGATGGACACTTGGGCTGTTTCCAGATCTTAGCTATTGTAAATAGTGCTGCTATAAACATGGGGGTACATATATTCTTTCTGATTGGTGTTTCAGGTTTCTTAGGGTATATTCCTAGGAGTGGGATCACTGGGTCAAATGGTAATTCAATTTTTAATTTTTTGAGGTAACACCATAGTGTTTTCCATAGTGGCTGCACCAGTCTTCATTCCCACCAGCAGTGTACTAGAGTCCCCTTTTCTCCACACCCTCGCCAACACTTGTTGTTTGATGCTTTGTTGATATCGGCTATTGTGACAGGTATGAGGTGATACCTCATTGTTGTTTTAATTTGCATCTCTCTGATGATTAGTGATGTTGAGCATTTCTTCATATGTCTCTTGGCCATTTGTATGTCCTGTTTGGAGAGGTGTCTATTTAGTTCCTCAGCCCATTTTTTAATTGGGTTCTTTGTCTTCCTTTTGTTGAGATGTATGAGCATCTCTATATATTTTGGAAATTAATCCCTTATCTGATATATCATTGGCAATTATGCTCTCCCATACAGTGGGTTGCCTTTCCACTTTGATGGTTGTTTCTTTTGCTGTGCAGAAGCTTTTGAGTTTGATGTAGTCCCATGTGTTCATTTTTTTCCTTTGTTTCTGTTGCTTTAGGTGATATATCAGTGAAAATTCTGCTGCGTATGATGTCTGAAATTTTGTTGCCTACATTTTCTTCTAGGATTTTTATGGATTCATGGGTCACATTTAAGTCTTTTATCCAATTTGAGTTTATTCTTGTGTATGGTGTAAGCTCATGGTCTAGTTTCATTTTTTTTTGCCTGTAGCTGTCCAATTTTCCCAACACCATTTATTAAAGAGGCTGTCTTTGCTCCATTGTATGCTCTTGCCACCTTTGTCGAATATTAATTGAGCATAACGTTTTGGGGCAATTTCTGGGTTCTCTGTTCTATTCCATTGATCTATGTGCCTGTTCTTATGCCAGTACCAGGCTGTTTTGATTATAGTAACTTTGTAGTATAACCTGATGTCCCGTATTGTGATCTCACCTACTTTGTCTTTCTTTTTCAAGATTGCTGTGGCTATTCGGGGTCTTTTTTGGTTCCATATGAACTTCTGAAGTATTTGTTCTACTTCTGTGAAATATGTCGTTGGTATTTTGATGGGGATTGCGTTACATCTGTAGATTGCTTTGGGTAGCATGGACATTTTAATGATGTTAATTCTTCCAATCCATGAACAAGGTATGTGCTTCCACTTTTTTATATCTTCCTCTATTTCTTTTTTCAATGTCTTGTAGTTTTCTGCAAATAGATCCTTTACTTCTTTGGTTAAGTTTATTTCTAGGTATCTTAATTTTTTTGCAGCGATGGTAAATGGAATTGTTTTTTTAGTTTCTCTTTCTGTGAGTTCATCATTGGTGTATAAGAATGCCGTCGATTTCCTGATGCTAATTTTGTATCCTGCTACTTTGCCAAATTCATTTATTAAGTCTAGTAGATATTTGATGGAGTCTTTAGGGTTCTCTATGTCTAATATCATGTCATCTACGAATAATGACAGTTTCACTTCCTCCTTTCCAATTTGGATTCCTTTTATTTTTTCTTCATGTGTGATTGCTGTGGCTAAGACTTCCAGTAGTCTGTTAAATAAGAGTGATGAAAGTGGGCATCCTTGTCTTGTTCCTGTTCTTAAGGGAAATGCTTTTAGTTTTTGTCCATTGAGTTTGATGTTGGCTGTAGGTCTTTCATATATGGCCTTTATAAGGTTGAGATATGATCCCTCTATTCCCACATTGCTGAGTGTTTTTATCATAAATGGGTGCTGGATTTTGTCAAATGCTTTTTGAGTGTCTATTGATATGATCATATGGTTTTTATCTTTCATTTTGTTTATGTGATGTATCACATTTATTGATTTGTGAATATTGTACCAGCCTTGCATCCCTGGGATGAATCCCACTTGGTCATGGTGAATAATTTTTTTGATGTATTGCTGGATCTGATTTGCTAGTATCTAGTTCAGGATTTTGACATCTATGTTCATCAGGGATATTGGCCTGTAGTTTTCTTTCTTTGTAGTGTCTTTTTCTGGTTTTGGAATTAGAATTATGCTGGCCTCATAAAACGAGTTTGGAAGGTTTCCTTCTTCTTGAATTTTTTGGAATAGTTTGAGGAGAGTGGGTGTTAGTTCTGCTTTGAAAGTTCGGTAAAACTCCCCCGTGAAGCCATCAGGGCCTGGACTTTTGTTTGCTGGGAGGGTCTTGATTACATCTTCAATGTCCTTCGTTGTTATTGGCCTGTTCAAGTTTTCTATCTCTTTCCGGTTCAGTTTTGGGAGACTACATGTTTCTAGAAATGTGTCCATTTTGCTTAGATTGTCGAATTTGTTGCCATATAAATGTTCATAGTATTTGCTAATGATCCTTTGTATTTCTGTGGTGCCAGTTGTTACTTCTCCTCTTTTATTTCTGATTTTGTGTATTTGGGTTCTCTCTCTTTGTTTTCTGGTAAGTCTAGCTAAGGGTCCATCAATCTTGTTTATCTTTTCAAAAAACCAGCTCTTTGTTTCATTGATACTTTGAATTGTTTTTTTGGTCTCCATGTCGTTTATTTCTGCTTTGATCTTTACTATTTCCTTCCTTCTACTTGCTCTAGGGTTTTCTTTTTGTTTGCTTTCTAGTTCTTTAAGTTGTGAGGTTAGGTAGTCAATTAGAAATTTTTCTTCTTTCTTGAGGTGGGCCTGTAGTGCTATGAACTTCCCTCTCAGAACTGCTTTCGCTGCATCCCATAGATTTTGTGTTGTTGTGTGTTCATTTTCATTAGTTTCCAGGAAGTTTTTAAATTCTTCCTTGATCTCCATGGTAACCCATTCATTGTTCAATAACATGCTATTTAGCCTCCATGTGTTCAAATGTCTTTGCATGTTCTTGTTGCAATTGATTTCTAGTTTCATGCCATTGTGATCTGAGAAGATGCTTGATATGATTTCAATCTTCTTGAACTTGTAGAGACGTAGTTTGTGTCCTATCATGTGGTCTACCTTTGAGAATGTCCCATGTGCACTTGAGAAGAATGCGAATTCTGCAGTTTTGTGGTTTAATTCTCTGTATATATCTATTAAATTCATTTGATCTAGTGCTTCATTTAGAATTTTGTTTCCTTGTTAATTTTTTGTCTAGAGGATCTATCCAGTGATGTCAGTGGGGTGTTGAGGTCTCCTGCTATGATTGTAGTCCTCCAGAATATTATTAATATATTTTGGTGCTCCTATATTGGGTGCATATATGTTTACCAAGGTTATATCTTCCTGTTGGATAGACCCTTTCAATATTATGTAGTGGCCTTCTTTGTCTCTAGTTATGGTCTTCAATTTGAAATCTAATTTATCAGATATGAGTATTGCTACTCCAGCTTTTTTTTCCTTTCCGTTTGCTTGGAAGATTTTTTCCCATCCCTTTACGTTCAACCTATGTGAGTCTTTTGTTGTGAGGTGGGTCTCTTGTAAACAACATATATGTGAATCATGCTTTCTTATCCAGTCAGCTAGTCTGTGTCTTTTTATCGGAGCATTCAATCCATTTACATTTAAGGTGATTATTGATATGTACTTATTTATTGCCATTTTTGTTCAGTGTGGTTATATTTTTCTTCCTATTTCTTCTACTAATTACAGCAGTCCTTTTAACATTTCTTGCAGTGCTGGTTTGGTGCTAATATATTCCCTTAGCCTTTTTTTGTCTGGGAAGCTCTTTATTTGACCTTCTATTTTGAATGATAGCCTTGTTGGATAGAGTAGTCTTGGATTCAGATCCTTGTTTTTCATGACCTTGACTACTTCATGCCATTCCCTTCTGGCCTGTAGTGTTTCTGTTGAGAAGTCAGCTGATAGCCTTATGGGGGTTCCTTTGTAGGTAACCTGTTGCTTATCTCTTGCTGCCTTTAGGATTCTCTCTTTGTCTTTAATTTTTGGCATTTTAATTATTATGTGTCTTGGTGTGGGCCTCTTTGGGTTCTTCTTACTTGGGGCTCTCTGTGCTTCTTGAACTTGAATGCCTTCTTCCTTCACCAGGTTAGGAAAGTTTTCGGTCACTATTTCTTCAAATATATTCTCTACCCCTTGCTCATTTTCTTCTTCTTCGGGGACTCCTATGATGCGAATGTTATTACATTTCCAGTTGTCCCACAGTTCTCTTAAGCTATCTTCCTGTTTTTTCATTGTTTTTTCCTTTTGGTTTTCTGATTGATTGATTTTTTCTACTCTGTCTTCTAATTCACTGATCCGGTCCTCCGCTTCCTCTACTCTGCTGGTCAGTCCTTCCAATGTGTTCTTTATTTCTGCTGTGTCATTCTTTATTTCCACTTGGTTGGTTTTCATGGTGTCGATGTCCTTACTCATGCTGTTTAGTTTCCTCAAGATCATGGCTCTGAACTCTACCTCTGATAATTTGCTTAACTGCATTTCATTTATCTCATCTTCGGTAGAGTTCTCTTGTTGTTTCATTTGGGATCTGTTTCTTTGTTTCACCATTTTTGCTATCTTAGTGGGTTTTGGAGCCTGCCAAATTTTCCCTGTGGGTGTTGGTGTTCTGCTATTTGTGGCTCCCTGTACTGGGTTTGCATGAGTGTGGAGGGCCCTCCCTAAACACCACTGTCAAGTCTCACTTTCCTGGGTAGATTTGCAAGCTCAGGAAAGGTTCCATTATGCTCTAGCTTTTTTCCTGGAGGCTATTAGCCTCAGTTACTTGAAAAGCCTTTGGATTTCAGTTGAATGATAAACTCCCTCAGGTGTTTATAGTGTAAGAGGATTTCCCGAGGGTGGGGCCAATGCTGGTTGTTAATGAACCTCAATTTGCATTTCATTACCTCACCTGGGAATCTCCGAGGGAAGGGCTGCCACAGCTCCACGAAGGAGCAAACTTGGCTACTTGTAGTTCCTTCTGTGTAACTGGGAAGGAACAAGTTGGCCTTCCGTCCTGTGTGGCCATGGCTCAGCACAAACTCTGAGCGCCCTCCAAATCCCAGGTGTCCCCACAGAGTTCCAGTCCCGTCCGCCCTCCCTCTGCTAGAGCCCCAGGTGAGTGGCTGTGGCTATTTAGCGCTCTGTCCCGGCCCTCTGCGCTGTGGAGCAGCTGGGGCTCTTAACCCCGAGGGTGGGCGCTGCCGCTGCTCCCAGCTAAGGCCGCTGCTCACAGCCAAGGCCACTGCTGTCCCTGGGCTCCCAGCCCGCCACCCTCACGTGCCTCCGCAGATCCTACCAGGCTCATTCAGTGTCCCTGGTTGTATGGTCCTCTCCCGCCGCTTTTCTGTTGCTTTTTCCTGGCGATTTGTCTTTATTTTGGTTGTAATTCCCATTTGGTCCTGGGAGATCGTCTGTGTAGCTTCCATTCACTCCACTGCCATTTTCTCCATCCTTCTTCAATTTTTAAAAATAGTATAAGAAAAACAGGTACTAAGTTTTCGAATGTATATTAGAATTCACCTGTGAAGTTGTCTTGTCCTGGACTTTTATGTGTTGGGAGTGTTTGATTACTAGTTCAATTTAACTGCTAGTAGTCTGTCTGTTTAGATTTTGTATTTCATCCTGGTTCAGTTTTGAAAGGTTATATTCTTCTGGAAACATCAATTTCTTCAAGGTTGTCAAGTTTGTTGACATACAATTGTTCTTAGATTATTTAATAATTCTTTGTATTTCTGTGGTGTGAGTTGTAACTTCTCTTTCATTTCTGGTTTTAGTTTTGGAGCTCTTTCTTTTTTTTTTTTTTTCTTGATGAGTTTGGCTAAAGATTTGTCAATTTTGTTTATCCTTTAAAATAACCAGCTCTTAGTTTTGTGAATCTCTGTTACTGATTTTTTTTTTTCAGTTTCTTCTTTATTTATTTTTGCTGTGATATTAACTGGATATTTCCTTCCTATTATTATTTAGAGTTTTGTTTGTTTTTTATTTCTAGTTCCTTTAGGTTTAGAGTTATAATGTTTATTTGAAATTTTTATTGTTTATTGAGGTAGCCTGTGTAGCTTTGACCTGCTTTTGCTGCATCTTGTAAATTTTGAAAAGTTGTGTTTTCATTTTTATTTGTTTTAAAATAGTTTTTGATTTTCTCTTTAATGCATTAGTTGGTTAGTAGCATGTTGTTTATTCTCCATGTATTTGTGTTTTTTTCCAGTTTTCTTCCTGTATTTGATTTCTAGTTTCATGCCATTGTGGTCAGAAAAGATGCTCGATATGATTTCAACCTTCTTGAAGACATTGAGGCTAACATTTTGCCTTAATATGTAATCTAGCCTGGATATTGTTTTATGCACACTTGAAAAAAATGTATATTCTACAGTTTTTAGATGAAATGTTTTCTAAATGTCTATTAAGTCAGCATGTTCTAATGCGACACTTAAGGCCATTATTTTCTTATTAATTTTCTGTTTGTATTATCTATTCATAGATGTGAATGAGGTATTAAAATCCTCTATGATTATTGTACTACTGTTGATTTCTTTCCTTATGTCCATTAGTAATTGCTTTATATATTTATGTGCTACTATGTTGGGTTCATAGATATTTACAATTGTTCTATTCGTTTCTTGGATTGATTCCTTTATGAATATATAATGTTTTTCTTTGTCTTTTAAAAATATTTCTTGCTTTAAAGTCTGTTTCTAATATGAATATTGCTACTCCAGTTTTGTTTTCATTTCAGTTTGCTTGACATATTTTACTCATCCTTTCCCTTTCAGTCTGTCTGTGGGTTTAGATTTGAAGTGAGTCTTGTGAAAGTAGCATGAGGTTTTGCATATTTTTTTATACCTATAGCAGTCTATTTTAAAGGCACAAACTACAGAAAAAAAACCCCACTACATTCTCTTGGTGCCGCTTTTGGCACCGTTAAGGGGAGGGAACTGATAGAAGGGGGTTAGGGGAGCTGTTAGGTCAGGGCAACCATTAATTTCTTTCTTCTCATGGTTCCTCTGAGTTTCCCAAGACCTTCATTAACCCCTTATCTTTATAGTTTTTCTTGGGTTTCTCAAGGCCCTTATGTTTACAAAAAAGAAACTGCCAGGGTGTGTACGTGCAGTAACTGAGGGTCAGAATGGAGTTTAATTGTCTTAAAACATTATTAACCCTTTCAATAGGCATTTAGGTTGGAATATATTCTATAAGAACTACATTTTTACTCCCTCCTCCAGGTTTTATGTTATTGATGGCATGTTTTAGGTCTTTTTCTGTTATGTATCTCCTAACTTCTTATTGAGATTTGAGTTCAGTTTACTTTGTAGTTCCTTTTTGACCTTTGTAGTTGCTTCTAAAAATGTCTGACTTGCTGTATTTATTAAATATTTGGCTTTATCTGTGAGATATTTTTTCTCTTTCTTTTTTTTTTTTTTTTTTTATCCTCACCCGAGGACATTTTTTCATTTTTTGTTCAGATAGAGTGGGAGGGAGAGAGAGGAAGAGAGAGAGAGAGAAACATCGATGTGAAAGTGACACATCGAGTGGCTGCCACCCGCATGACCAACCAGGGCTGGGGACAAACTGCAACCGAAGTACATGCCCTTAGCGGGAACCGAACCCGGGTCTCTTTGGACCGCAGGCCGACGCTCTAACAGCTGAGCCAAACCGGCCAGGGCATTTTTTCTTTTTCTTATATTTTCTTATTTCTGGTTATGGCCTTTCCCTATTTGCTTAAAGAAGTCCCTTAGACATTTCTTATAAAGCTTGCTTAATGGTGATGAACTCCCTTAGTTTTTGCTTGTCTGGGAAACTATCCCTCCTTTCATTCTGATGATAACCTTTCTAAGTAAATTATTCTAAGTTTTAGAGGTTCCTTTCTTTTAGCACTTATATGCCACTCATTTTGGCCTATAAAGTTGCTGCTGAGAAATCAGCTAATAATAGTCTTATGGGGTTTCCTTTGTATGTAACTTTTTGTTTTCCTCTTGCTTTTTTCAAGATTGTCTCTTTATCTTTAACTTTTGCCATTTTAAATACAACTTGTCTTGGTTTTGGCATCTTTGGGTTAATTTTATTTGGAACTCTCTGTGCTTCCTCCACCTAAATGTTTATTTTCTTTCCCAGGTTAGAAAAGTTTTTGGCCAGTATTTTTTAAAATAAAGTTTTTGTTACCTTCTCTCCTTCTTCTACTGGAATTCCTATAATGTGAATGTTTTAGTACTTAAAGTTATCTCAGTGGACCCTTAAACTATCCTCATTTAATTTTTTTTTCTTTTTGTTGTTCTGATTGGTTGATTTGCACTAGTCTGTCTTCCAGGTTGCTGATCTATTTTTCTGTATTAGCTAATTTGGTTTTGATTCCTTCTAATGATTTTTTCCCCCATTTATATATATATATATATATTTTTGGTTAATCCTCACCTGAGGATATTTTTCCATTAATTTTTAGATATTGTGGAAGGGAGGGGGTGGAGATGGAGAGAGATAGAGAGAAACATCAATATGAGAGAGACTCATTGATTGGCCACCTCCTGCATGTCCCCCACAAGGGATTGGGCCCACAACCTGGGCATGTGCCCTGACCAGGAATTGAACCAGTGACCTTTTGGTACATGGGTTGTCACTCAATCATTGAGCTACACTGGCCCGGCTCTTTCTAATTCTTTGTTTGAGTTCTCTTTAAGTTCCTCTATTACATTCTTAAATTGGGTGAGGATCCTTATGACCATTTCTTTGAATTATTTATGAGGAAAATCACTTATCTTCTTTTTCTTATGGTATGCTGCCCTTGGGAATTTTTTTTTTTCATTTGAGAGATATTCTTCTGTCTTTTTGTTTGTTTGACATTCTATATTTGTTTATGAATTAAAACAGCTCTCTTCCAACCTTGAAAAAATGGCCTTTTCTAGAAGTAATCTTTGTGTAGGCTGTGTGTGCAGGGTAGTTTTGGCAGGCTAATAGGAGCTGAGAAGATGACTAAGGCATCTAGGCATTGGCCTACAGAGCCAGAGTGGTTCCAGGAGGAAAGGCCAGTTGCATGTAATAATGACTTGTTAATCCTGTTTTTTTCCCATTGTTTAGGTCAAAAATGGACTCAGGCAGTTTATCTAGGAACATGCTACAGAAACTTTGACATGTAGGCCAGAGCACTTGGACAGCCACCTACCACCCTAGAGATGGAGCGGAATATGAACAATGGTACTCACCAGCATCTCTTGACCACAGAGAATTCCTGCAGTCCCTGGGGAGCTCCCATGGCTCCCTAACCTTCTCTGTACTGTCTCTCTCTTTTTTGTTGTACAGAAAGCAGTCTTGTGTAGAAGCAACCTCTTTGATAGCTTTATGTGCTGGTTAGTTTTGGGAAGGTGGTTTGAAGCAGCAGGTGCTTAGGATACTAGCTTGCCAGGCTGGAGTGGCTCCCAGCAGGGAGTTGCTTGTGGTAATATCCTGCTGTTCTTGTTTTCTTTCTCTCTTTGGAGGCAGAAAAGTTATGGCAATGCAGCTGGGAATGTACTGTGGTGATCTTGCAGGTAAGCCAAAGCACCTGAGGAGAGCTCCTGCTCACCCTATTGAAATGGAGGGGAACATAAACAATGGCACTCATGGCACCTCTGGCCCAGAGAGTTCCCACAGCTCCTGCAGTTATCCATATATTCAGTCCTTTTCTCTTGCTTGTTGTTCAGAAGTCATTCATTTAGCCTTTATTAGTCTCACAGGAATAATTGGTCTCTCTATATGCATGTATTTGAGTTTGCTCATGGAATGGGCAAGTTCAGCATCCCTTTACACTGCTGTCATCTTAGGTATTCTCCAGTCTATGCCTTTCATTGCCCTACTCAATTGTATACTCAGTCTCATTTCATTTATGAGTGGACCTGAAAATGCCTGAAAGAGTATAAGGAGCTCTACATAGGCCAGAAGGTGGGAACAGTGTTTGTCTCGATGCCTTAAGCTCTGTTCAGGTCACTAGAATGGGGTACTTGGTGAGGCACACCTTTGAGCATGCCTGATAACAGAGTTGCTTCTCTGGTTACTTTGTGGTACCTCATTCCCCCACCCCGCCCCACAAGCTATTGAATTTTCTGTGATGCCCAGCCAATTGGGCTGCACTCTGATAACTTTGTCAGCTTCCTCCTGCCTGCTTCTACCATGTTTCCATAGGTCTCCAGTCCTATTTTCTCAAAGTTCTCATTTCAAACTGATGACCTTTCTCGTTACCACCTGTTCCACTGGAAGCTTTGCCACTATAAAGAGACCTGACGCCATCTAGTCAGCAAAGATGAGTCTTGGTTGCTGAAAGTGGCCTGGCTGGAGCCCAGTTTCACATACCAACTCTCCAGTTATGCTGTAATTCTCACTATGAGGGACAAAGCTAGTTACTGCCCTAGCTAAGATCCCACCTGCCTCTTTTTTTCCACATCATATATGGTTAGTGACCTTGCTCCTACAGCCCATGAACCAAATTTGGCTACCACTTCCTGTTTTTCTTTGGCCTGCAGGCTAAGGATTGAGTCCACATTTTGATGATTCTATATTGTTTGATGTTTAAAAGGACCAATTTTGTGACAAATGAAAATTATATAAAGTTATACTTTCAGTATCTATAAGTCAAAGTTTTATTGGAACAAAGCCACACTCATTCATTTATGTATTATCAACTTTCATAATACAATGGCAGAGGTGAGTAGTTGCAGCAGAGACTAAATTATTTGTAGCCACACAGAGTTATTATAATGGTTCTTTACAAAACACACTCGATAGGTACTGGTCTCCACAATTATGTTCATAAAAATTATTTTGAATTTATTTTACTCCAATTTTTGCTCCTTCTGTGTCTTCATCTTTTAAAAGTCTCTTTATTATTTAAAATAGTTAAAAAACCCAAACTTTCCAGATTCTGTCACCTGTGACATTACATACCAGTTTAATAGAATTTTTATTCCTGTAAAATATTTTTTATTCCATATTATACATTAAATTCCTTCCTCCTTTTCCCCTTATTTTTTTATTACATATTTCCACATGTGTACTCAGTATTATTTAAGCTTAAGATTTGATCTACTGTTGTATGGAAATATTCCATGAATGGTTTCTATAGTTGCTTAGCTTCAAGGGTATTGTTTAGAAATTACTCCCAGCTCTGTAATTCCAGATGTCACAAAGAAGCAATGTTCTGAATTTATTAGGAGCACTAAAGACCCAAATGTTAAGACAAAATAGTTTTCCATAAAATTTCAATCACCTAATTCCTTGCAATTGAACATTTTCCACATGTTGCCAGAGGAATGAATAGGCTAGATCCCCTCAGCACTCATGGGAGTGGGGTGGCTCTTGCAATATCTTCAGAAAATAAATTTTCTAAGACTCAAAGGGAGAATGAATAGTCTTTATTGGCATGGAGTTATATTTCTGGGGTTGTAACATCCCAGTTCCCTTCACCCAGTCCCAGAAGAGGGGCAGCTGTGGATTCAGCAAGGCTAGAAGAAGCAGGGCCAGTGTCCAGAGATTTCTCTCCATGATGAAACTGGTTCCAATGTTGCATCAGTCTAGATTTAGTCCATTAATCCATTGTGTGGAGTCCACATGGCTGTGAGCCACATGGTGAATGCAGGCCTGGGAGTCCCGCAAGTTGGGAGTCCAGTGCAATAGCACTCACACATGTATGCAGGGGGTAGAGAGAGAACTTCCTTTTTCTAGGACATTCAATATTCCATTTGGTGTGTTTGTAGTGGCCATGCCTATTCTGCCCACTGACTCACTCCCAGGTGTGACAGACAGCCAGGCACCTTCCCATGTCACTCAGACTACTGGGCATGCATCTAAACTGCCTTTTTCCAGTCTTTTCTCCCATCAATCTGCAAAGGAATAGACCTGGCGAGTGTTAAACTAGCATTTGGGTAAAGCTGTATAAATGGCATACCTATATATTATCTAGTCTTTCCTTCACTCCTTTTCTGTTAAATAATAACCAGATTACTGCAATGGTATCATTCCCCCCTGAGAACAATGGACTCTTTCTATAATCATATAAAGGAGAAATGGGCAAAGGTCTTTGTCTTCTGTAGCTACTTCCTGCTGTCAAGGGGCATAGACCTGCCTATCCCAAGGCCGAGAGGTTCTCCTTGTCTGACAGAGGAAGGGGGAAGCAAAAAGGGAAAGGAGTCTTTATTCAGGGAACATAGATTCTGCAAAGTCCAGGTTAGTCTGGTGTCCCTGGGAGGTGATATGTGCAATGTCCAGGAGAATGACGTGTTTGACAAGCTAGCATCCTTGTTGTATTCTGGAAATGACAAACTTGACAAGAAGGTTAAAGGACAAAACTCAAAAGTGAGGAGACTTACAATAACTAAAGGCTTGGTGAGAGGTAAACACCCACGTGATAAAGGGGAAAGATTAATTTACAGTAACCCCAATTAGGCTGGAGGAGTGGCTTTCCTGGAGGCAGGTGTCACACCTATCTGAAGCCCAAATTAAATGAAGGGAGAAACTGTGGGCCTTTTCTGTCTGACCTGTTTGAGGAGAAAAGGAAAAGCAGTTTCCAGTGAAGTTGATAGACTGTTCAAATTTTATTGACTCAACCATAAGTCCAAACCATTGAGTCTCATTTCAGAAGATGGTAATGCAGATGGCTACTAAAGTGAGTCCTTTATTGTGTACACAAGCAATCAGTTAAACAAAAGCATAGGCATATATTCTATGAAAATAGAAGTAAACAAAACACAAAGGTTAATGCACACAGCAAATCAAATCAGTTGTGAAGATTTTTAAATGCAAGGCTTTTTGCTGGAATGAAAGTGAGCAGTGACAATTTGACAGATTGTTTGTAGTTAGAACATCTCTGGTGATGTCATCAGGTCCTGAGGTCTATAAGGCATACACAAACACAGCTTTATTTATTTATTTTTGCATTCATCTTCAGATAGAGCAGGAGGGAGAGAGGGAGGAAGAGAGACAGAGAGAAACATTGACGTGAGAGAGACATATCGACTGGTTGCCACCCACATGACCCCAACTGGGGCCAGGGACAAACTGCAACCGAGGTATGTGCCCTTAGCAGGAACCAAACCTAGGTCTCTCTGGTCCATGGGCCGATGCTCTAACCGCTGACCCAAACCAGCCAGGGCCACAAACACAGCTTTAAAAACAAAACTTTGAAGACAGTTAACTGCATTGGAGTTCAGTATCCACAATTAGACAGTGTGGTTTCCATTGCAGCACAATTTTTCCCCCTAAGATTACCCTCATGTTTAAAAAAACTGTATTAAGTCTAGTTCTAGTTTGGCTTAATTATTTGCATAAATACAAGAGTAGCAGTTGATCATACAGGCTTTCTCAAATTTGCTTTCTTGTAATGTCACTTTTCATAAGGAATCTTTAGACTGAACTCTAAGTGAGCAGTTAGGCCCTAAGGGTGGAGAAGACAAAGCCACAATTGCCATCAGGCAGTGCCTGGAACACCTGTAAGTTTGGGCCCTGACCTCTAGTCCTTGAGGTCCCTAACAGTGCTGAGGTTTCTTTCTTGCCATCTTTCAGGAAATCAACCTTTGTTCCTTCCCTGGAAAGGTTGCCATAACCATGTGACCAAGCAAGGTATCAAGCTTCTTCTTGCAAGTGGCTTCTAATTGGCTTTGATCTGCTTTTAAAGTCAATCTTAATTCCTTAATCTTTTCTGGTGAAATCCAGAATCCAGGCATGTCTCTTAGATACAGCATTCCTGTCAAAGTCCTAGTCAAGAAGACCACATAGTTTGGAATTGGTCTTAATGGATTTATGCAAAGGAATGCATTGCCATAAATTCATTTATTAAGAATTGCCAAATTCTGGAGGAATCAGGTAGGGAGAAAAAAACTAAAATGAGCAATTAATATTCCCTAGATAGGCAAACACATTCCATTACTTTTAGAATCACAGGTTTTCTTATCGACAAATATCAAGACTCACTGATTTTAGCAAACCACAGGTGAATTGAGTTAAATTAATTGGCTTAACTAGTTCAGGCTTAGATAAGATCTATTTCAACTCATTAATTTAGCAATCACAGGTGAACTGAGTTAAGTTGATTAGCTTAGTTGGTTTAGGCTCAGATGAGATTACAAAGACAGTTTTCTGACAAACCAGAATACCTCCATGTCAGAGTGGGCACCGTTGAGTGGAAATTGTATTATTGTTGATTTTGAGGGGGAAAAAAACACAAAAAGTTAAGGGAGGCATAACACCCATCTATGCTCCTGAGCTTCCTGAGCTGACTGGGATAATAGACATTCACCCACACCTGAGAAGAATAGACTCTTCTGAAAACAGTAATACAATTGTCTAGGTGTGAGACCTTTAACTCCACATGGATGATCCTGATGGCCTCTGATCTTACTGGAGGCTTTCATAGAAAATGTGTGCCTCTTTTAACTTGTCCCTAATAGTTGTGCCAGTAACTTGTCATTGTCTCATATTTCTCTAAGACGTCAGTCCCTTAAGAGGCTTGGTAGCAGTGAGACAGTTTCCCTTGAGAAAGCAATGAGCATTTTCCTGCCAGTCTTACTGGATATAATTTAATGCCCCAGGTTTAATTTCTATTTTCAGTCAGTTTTCAAGATTAAGTAATAATAGCCTTTTATTTCTCTGAGCACCTGTATATTTAAAGTCTTTTCTATTAACCATACCTATGGAAGAAGCATTAGTGACAAGCAGCAACAATTGTATGAATTTAAAACATAATTGTGTTTGCAGAAAAAACAGCATTACCAATAAGCATTAATTAAAAGACAGCAGAGAAATTTAGTTTTATTTCTTATTACAACCTTTTGCCCCAAACAACATGGCTGCAGAGGTTGGACTTCTGTCCTTAAGCTGAAGCAGTTCAATAGCAATTTCCTCCCTTAAGCAAAATTGTGGAACCTAGCAATACCCTCTGGCTAGCCCAGCTGTAACTTCTGCCCCCTAGTAACCCAGTTGCCAGGGGTGGAACCCTGAGTTTAGCAGTGTAGCAGACAGAATTAACTTTCAGTGGGGTGGGGCCATCACAGTTAGTAAAGCCGATTTGCCAGAGAAGATTAATCACAATGAAGTTTCTAATCAATGTCCCCTCCCCCCTCCTTCCCAGCACAGTCACAAGGTCAGGCCATGCATCCAAGCCTGTAGGGCTGTGGGGGCAGAAGAGGAAAACTTTCCAGACAGCATTTTGGGGGATCATAGTTGTTTTCAAACACACCATTTCAGTGGAGGGGAGAAAAAAAAGGCAAATTATTATCCTGTGCATCACAGAGGATGGAGTGTGGTAGTGCTGAGCACCTGGGCTTAAAGAAGTAGGGCAGTGGGGTCTTTGGCTGGGAAGTTGCCCTTAACTTCCCTCCCCTGGGGCTGGAGCTTAGCAGCAAGCCATTGCTCCAGAGCCTTTGGAGCCACCTAAGAAGACACCACTTGCAGTCTTCCCCTCCCGGCCTATGCAGTCCAGTTCTGTGTGCCCAGCAAGGCACATTTGAATTGTGAGTGCCAGAGGTGGTGCAGGCTGAGACAAAGAAATGGATTGGCATGAGAGAGAAAAAGAGATGAAACTCCCAATTTAGGGTTTATCTCACTGGAATCCAGAGACTCCAGGCCAGGTTTTTGTTCAGATGCAGGCTGCTGCAGGTGTGCTGTTTTGCCATCAGAGTCTTGGTCAGGAGGCTGCAAGGAAATGTTTTTCACATGGTCCACAAGTGCATTCTACGGATTTCTATACTCCTGCCTGGCTCGCCAATCTGTTGCCAGAGGAATGAATGGGCCAGATCCCCCTAACACTCGTGGGAGTGGGGTGGCTCTTGTAATATCTTCAGAAAACACATTTTCTAAGACTCACATAGGAGAATGAATTGTCTTTATTGGTATGGAGTTATATTTCTGGGGTTGTAACATCCAAGTTCCCTTAACCTCATCCTGGAAGAGGGGCAGCTGTGGATTCAGCAAGGCTAGAAGAAGCAGGGCCAATGTCCAGAGCTTTCTCTCCATGATATAACTGGGTCTGATGTGACATCAGTCTAGATTCAGTCCATATTAATCCACTGTGTGGAGTCCATGTTGCTGTGAGTCACATGGCAAATGCAGGGCCTGGGAGCCCCGAAAGCTGAGAGTCCAGTGCAGCAATGAGAGAGTGAAAGAGTGAGAGAGAGAGCAAGAGAAAGGCAGAGGGAAAACTTTCTTTGTCTAGGACATTAAATATTCAGGTTAGGTGTGCTTGCAGTGGCCATGCCTATTTTGCCCACTGACTCACTCCCACGTGTGACAGACAGGTAGATACCTTCCCATGTCACACTGACTTTACTGGGCATGCATCTAAACTGCTTTTGTCCAGTCCCTTACCCCATCAATATGTGGGGAATAGACCTGGAGAGTGTTAAACTTGCTCTTTGGTAAAACTGCATAATTGGCATGTCTATATTATCTGGTCTTTCCTTCACTCCTTTTCTGTTAAATAATAACAACAAGATTATTGCAGCAGCATCACTCAGACTTTGGAAAGAATAAAAACGTATGAATAGAGAAGGCCAGTCTGGAATGTTTGAGGGCATTTAATCTCTGTAGGTGTCAAATAAATGAGAATGCCAGCATGTGTGCTATTATCAGTTTTATTTATTGACAATTTTAGTGCACTTTCAGTTCAATTAGGACTTATTAACAATAAATTAATTCCTAGAGAACATTTTGTGCTTATATTTCATGGTCAGTCTAGGTCATCTGATGCACTTACTCCAAACAAATCAAATCAAATAAGTATGTGCATGGCAATAAAAGCTGATGGACAACTGGGGACTTATATTTCATGTAATGAATATTATGAAATGACTGCATTGTCTTGAAATGTTATTGACTCTTTTTAAAATTTTTTTATTTATTAAGTTGAGAGAGAGAGAGAGAGAGAGAGAGAGAGAGAGAGAGAGAGAGAAACATCAATTTGTTGTTCCACTTATTAATGCATTCATTGGTTGCTTGTGTGTGTACCTTGACTGGGGACTGAGCCCTCAACATTGGTGTATCAGGATGACACACTAACCAACTGAGTTACCCGGTGAGAGCTAAAATGCTGTTGACTCTTTAAAAAAGCAAGCTTCAGGAGCATAGAGGGAGCCCTTTGCTCTTCTTTATTTCTAGGTTTGCCTTTGTCTTGTTAAGCAGCCTTCAAACCACCAGATTCCCTTGCTGTGGTCAGAGTGTTTGCCAATCTGCTCCCCACAGGATATCTTGCTTTGGAAGCAATCAGATTTTATTTGGGCTTCCTGTAAATGATTGTTTCATTATCTCTAGCTGCTCTTGTGTCTTATGTAAATAATTCTTGAGAGTTTATGTTGGGTTTGATTTGTATTTGTAATGACTGGTCACCCTGTAGATGAAGATGATGTGTTTATGTAGGTCATTTGGTTTCATATACTGGAAAGACTCCAACAACTTTAGTAATCTCTTGCCCTTTCATGGCTTATGCTTAAAGCTTCCTTTCTTATAGTTTGTGTAGTTCTGCTCAGTTTTTTTTTTTTATGGGTTTCACTTTGTGGTTATTTGAATATTAAGTTGCTTATTACAGCAGAATTAAGATATGATTTAATGTTTGCTAAGCATATTATTCTGGAAGTTGTGGATATCAAAAGAATTTTGTTTCTTATGTAATTCAAGATTTTTCAGGTTAACATGATGGTGGGATAGAAATAGTCACAAGCAGAGATGCTCAAGAGTATTTTTTATGTATATATTTTTGTATATATTTCCACACACTTTTGGGGAACTTTAGTTAAACCTTAAATTTCCCCAAGCTGTCTTTGGGAGTCTCTAAAGGTTGTCTCCCATGTACTGGGGAAATGATTATCTGAACTTCCTTATGTCTGTCATTTCCCAATTTTCTGCTCTGGCTTGAGGGAGGATTTCTCCCGTAGCTGCCAGAGTGGTTTGAGTCCTGATGTCTTGGAGCCATAGTCTCTGCATTCCTCCATCCAGACTTCCCCTAACAGTTGTGGCTTACATGTGTAATATTTAAATAATAAATAAAACTAATAAATACTTAACATGTGTACATATTCTATTGTTGTATCTTGATAAATATCATCATAAATACAAAATAAAGCTACAATTTTTATATGACTGAAAGTAAAATATCAAAGATGAATATAACCATTATTCCATATATTTGGGTGTTCTGTAGATGTTTGAAGACATCATAAAATAAAATATACATAATTAATACACATTATTACAAAATTTATTATACTTTGCCTTAATTTCAGGTAAATCAGATGTTATATAAAAGTAATAAAGATTTTTATATAATTTATAATCAATTGATGGTAATGATCTAAATGATTAAAATAGACATATTTTTATAAAAATATAAATGTAAATGTTTAAAATTCTTAAAAAGTTACTTTTTAACACTTCTAAAATATTAAAAATTAAAATGCAAAACAAATTTCATGAAATAACAAACTTTAAATTTAAATTATTGAAATAAAGCTAAAACTTAAAATGTAATTAAATTTTTTTTAACCTTACAAAATTTTTATTATATTTATATTTTTATAAACATAAAAGATGACTGGCAGTTCTAGCATTCAATGTCCATCTAGTTATCAATGTGGAAATTGGTATTGTGCTTTGTGCATGTTATGTTTAGAATAACATATATAGGTTTAAGAGAAATATAAATTGTTTAATGTTGCAAAATATTTCTCAGTAATCATGTGGTTTTGTTAGCATAAATAGCTAGTTATAATTTAGGAAAGGAAGCTAGTTATTAATGTAAGGAAGAAGGCAAAAGGGAACCAAACAATAAGCTTCATAAACTGGGAAGCTGAAGCAGGCGGCAGGGCAGCATTCCGTGGAGTTTGCTGGGAAACTGTCGCATACACAGACCTGTGTACACACTCCAGGGGACTGCTGTTGAGGAGACCTAATTCTTAGGATGGACAGGAAAGTCTCCCTGGGTGTGCTGCAGGTACAGAATTCCCAGAGGAAGGAGGAGGGACATTCTTCTGCTGACATGGGCGGTGAGAGCCAGGGTGATGACGTAAAGGGGCAGAACCTAACCTGGAAACAACTGGAAAGGTGATCAGATTGGATAGAGGGTGGAACCCCAAAATAATTTGCTGAGAGGAGGGCCTACCTCAGGCCCCTGGCAAAGTCAGAGAATTGGGGTGGATAGTTTGAATGGTGCTTTGTTTTTTACAGGAACCAAGAAAATATATGGAGGATTAACAAAAGCCTCATGTCAGTGCTTTTAGAGCCGACTGACCCTCTATGTCCCTGAGGGTGTATTAATTCCCTTAAATAAAAATAAAATCTTGCTGTTCCATTTAAACTTCTTCACTCATGTGCCTTTAAAATTCTTTTCTCCTGACACCGCGAAGGAACTCATTTTCACTGGTAACAGTTTCCCAGCAATTGTGGTGAGTGTGTGGATCCTCCAGAAACCGTGAACTGGCACAGCAAGAAAGCAAGAAAACGGACTCTCAGCAGTATGGGATGCCACTGCAAATCAATACTTGGTTACACAAGAGTCTGTGGTGTTTATATAGAGGAAGAATTGAAAAGGTAAATTAACTTTTTAAATGATGTGTGTGAATTATATGTCCTTTCTCATACATGAGCATTCTCCGTATTGATTTCTCCCTGCACACGAAGGTCTTGTTAATACAGCTAAGGGCAGTGGTGCAGCTCACACACTTGCATGGCATTGGGACAGAGACAACTTCTGTGTTGTGGATGTTGGATAAGAGATGAAGAGAAGTGGTGCTTGGTCCTGGGTGGTGCCAACATATGAGAAGAATTATGCTGTGCCATCGTGGCACCAGTTACCAGGTGCAAGATGTGCCTTTGGGCGTTGCAGTGTTTAGTTTCTTGTTTGGTGTTTGTGGTGAGCAGCATCCAGTATAAGTGCGCCCATTTCTTAGTTTAGTTCCTAAACTGTCAGTCTTACATTGTGCCAAACGGGGGAGAATTTCTCTCCTTAACTTGTGTTTCATTATGTTATCTCAAGTATAAGACAGCATGGACTTGTGCCCCTCGATTTCCTGAGGAAGTCAAGTAAAAAAATATGTTATTTCTATTTGCTGTTCACTTTATTCCTCCTTCTCTAGGAGTCAGGCATGAGCCCAGGATGCTGAATGGAGGACAATCTGAGTAGCATATATCACTGTGGTATATTCAAAGAAAACCTGTACTAATTTGATTGGGCCACATCTGTGGATATTTACTCTCTCTTCTCTTATAAAGAAACTTATCTTAAGAAAAATTTTTACCCCTCATGTAAATATCCCCCTAGAGAGCTCCCCCATTTATTAGTCATAAATACCCTGGGCATTAACCTTAGACTTGCCTGATCATATTTATATCATGTTATAGCACATGGAAACCAGGAAGCATATAAACCAACAATTTGGCATCCATGTGATACCCCTTTAGTAAAATTAGATAGAATTAATCATTTTGGAGAAAAGGTCTAGATTACGTTATTATTATTTTTTTAGAGACTGGGACTTTTAATTTAGTATTAAAACTTTATATGTGCTATTTTATTTACTCTTTATGGTATCCTTGCAAGGAGTTGTTGTTTTCTCCATTTTTTTCAAATGAGGAAATAATTTTATAGAAGTTGAATAATTTGCTTAATTAGTAATTTCCAACATCACAATTTGAATACTGGCCTGTTTGATTTTAAAGCTATTCTTTTTTTGATAAATTAACTGCTAGTTTTTACTGCCACAAGTAAAATTCACTTAATAAAATTTTAAATGGGAAACAATTATTTTTTGTAAGGGAATTTGGGGGAATGAAAGAGTCTGTATCACTTAAAAGCCATCAATAATTAACTCCATTGACTTTTAGTGCTTCTGAAATCTGCAAGACTGCTAGATATCTATTGACTTTGTTCCCTGGGGAGATTGAATGGCTTGGAAACCTTATTTTATAATTCTTTTAAAACCAAAATAGCTGTAATACACTATTCTAATTATTGGACAGATGTTGGTGAGAACATGAAGAAGAACAGAAGACTGGGAGAACACTGGATAGATCATGCTAGTCTTTAAAACTTTACAGAGAGAATTGGACAACAGAAAAGCGTTTGCTTATTGGATTGCAGATGACGAGGAGCTGGTGGAGATACAGAGCGTGATGGATGAGATCATCTGAAAAGCAGAGTCATGAAAATCCAATAGGCTAACATAATATTTAAAAATTCGTAAATCTCTGTGTTTAGTTTTAAAAGATTATTGCACTAGAAGAAGCTCAGTAAATGTAAATGAAAGTAATAAAATTAAAAAAAATTAATTGAGAGTGTGGTTCATTTTAGCAAGTTGGTGGTGTGAAGACGCTGCAAACTTTCGCACCCTCATGGAAACGTGAAAACCACCACCACCACCGACCACAAGAAACAACAACACACACACAAAACAGAAACTGTCTCAAAAACTTTGTCAGAGCTTTAAAAAACAAGCGATTTTATAGCCACCAAGCTAACACCCAGTTAAGAAAAGGCCATATTCCAAATGGTCAGAAAGTTTTGTGGTATTTTTACCCACTCTTACCCAACCTCTTTCCTGGCACAGTGGTGGTCTTGGTCTTGAGGCAGCAGCGGGAGCAGCAGCAAGAGCCCAGGTCCCAGTTTTGTCCCTTAGATTAGAAGGAGCAGAGCGTACTTTATTGGCAAATTATTGTGTATATCTATTCTAAATTATTTAGGGTGAATCTTAAAAGATCAATGCAAGATGTTCATCTCTATTTTGTTTAATCAGAATTCAGAAGGAAAAACTATGGGCAGTGCTTATAACAGCTAAAAGATGACTCACAGATGCCTAGGGTAAGAGATTGTGGTGGAGGGGGGAGATATACAATCTAAGGCTTGGAGTAAAAGTTTGAGTGAAACTCTTAGAAAGTTAGGACATCATAAGCAGCTGTATACAGGAGACATTAGAACGCCAAATGCATGCATGGACAATACACAAAGCCCAGAAAAATCACAACTAGACATTGAACTTTCAACTTGGGCTAATTCCTAGGGCCAAAGAACACCTAAGTATTAAAAGAGTTCCCTAGCACAGAGCCAACTGGCAGACTGGAGAGCTCTTGAATTCAAGGAAATTTCTGTCACAAAACATTAGCTAAACAACCTAAAAGAACAGTGACTTTAGTGAACACACAGAAGAACTAGTCTTTCCAAAAGTTGTTTGGAAAAGTCTCAAAACTAATGGACTACTACAGTCTTTAACAATCAAAACAGAAAATAACTCCTGGAGAAGGAGGACAATCTGGTTGTAATATGAAAAGGCCCAATTTTCAAGGAAAAAAACCCCAAAAGAAACAAACAAAAAAATGTGGCATATTTAAAGGAACAAAATATATAATCTGTCCCCAAGAAAGTTCAAACATTGGATTTATTAGAAAAAGACTTTAAAACAGTTGCCCCATACAACCAATTGATGTGGACATTAGGCTGGGGAAGGCAGGAAGGGGGTGGGAGTAGGAAGGAGGGGGGTCAATGGGGAAAAAGGGGGGGCATCTGTAATACTTTCAACAATAAAAAAGTAAAACAGTTGTCCTAAATATGCCTAAAAACCAAAAGAAAAATGGAAAAGAACTAAACAAAATCAGGAAAGTGATGTGTGTGGATGAAAAGGGACACCTATTGAACTTGACAAGCTCAAGGGAGGCCTACGTGGTGGCCTTAAAAACTCAGATATCTAAAGTAACACATAGGATGTGTTGTAGGACAATGAAAATCTAGGACAATTCTGGGACATGTGAAATAGGGAAACTGAGGCAGGAAAGTTAAACAAAGCCAAAAAGCTTTGCAGGCCACTTGCAGCAAGGCCTTATCTTGAGAACAAAGGGTTAAAGCCTCTCCTTCTCACAGAAGAATGCTGGAGAGGAAGGGGAAGGGAAGGGGGAGGGGAGGAGAAGGAATCAGAGACCACTTAGTGCAAATCATCCCAAAGTTGTTAGAACAGCAGGGAGGAGGAGAAAAGAGGAGTATAAACAAAAAAAGCCAGGTACTCCCATAAATTGTGGGAAAACCATAACAAAGAAAAGGGGAGACTGTTAGAGTTCATCTGTACCAGGATATCTAGAAGAGGAATTAAAAAAAACCTTATACACAGGAGGGTATATAAGGCAGAAACCGCCCACCCCACTTGTTCTTCAGGTTAGCCGAGAGCCCGTCCGTACTTCATAAACCAGATGTATAGGTTTGCTTGCCTTGTTTCATTAATAAATGTGCATGCTTTAACTTTTTAATCAGTTCACTTGCTTTAATGTTTTAATAAATCCACTTCACAGCATAATCAAGGTCTCTCATACATTTATTTATACAAGAAGACAAGGTGAGGTTGGGGACAGCCCACTCCTGACTCAGGGTGCTGTCCAGTAGCACCTCTGTGGTGTCTGTGAGGTGCCTGTCACATTTTGGTGCCCTGACTGGGATCAAACAGCATGATTGGGAGCCGAGTTGGGTTGCTGACAGTATCTCTTTGCTGTATGGTTGACCTTGATTCCCTCCAAAGGACTGCAGTGAGTTCAGTCCCTCAGGGATTTCTTTTTCTGTTGCCATCAGGGTTAGGGGGTTGCAGCATAACAAAAATGACCAAGACATACTAGGCCTGTGCTTGGGGGCAGAAATTGAAAATAAAACCAATGAGTGCTTGGTTTCACTCAAGCTTCGAAGAATAAGGAGGCAAATTCCTCCCTCTGGTTCAAGTCTTGAATGTCCTTACATGAGTAAGGGCAATGCGGAGGTGTCTGGGGTTGAACCCTAACACTTGGAGGTGTCAGGGGTCTCATAGGGACTCCAAAATACAACTGTAATTAAATTTTGACCCATCCAGGGAGTGCGCATAAGGCCTGGTGACCCAGCACTCCAGGTCCTCACGATCGTTCTAGACAGGTGGTGAGAGAAACTGAGACAGCTAAGAGGAGTGGAGATGACCACCGTTTTCACGACCTCTGGGAGCTCCCTTCACAAGCAGCACACTTTGACCCACGACATAAAACCCTTCGCTTTTCTGCCTCTAGAGCATGGCTGGGAGAAAACTAAATTTAAGTCACCAGTCAGTTGTTAGTCTGCTGCACCTCTCTGCCCCCTCTCTGCTTTTGGAAGCTCTATTTACATCTGTATCCCCCTTGTAGAAATGCCCACAGGGAGAGTGTTGCATCTGTGGGGTGGCAAGGGAAAGAATCAAGTGGGGACCCCTCAAATTTCAGAGATATCCAGAAAACCCAGAGGAAGTTCCTCCCTTAGGCTGCCCTTCCAGGCTCTGCCAGGAGAGACATGGGCCTGAACTAATTAACCCACAGCTCCTGCTGATTGGTAAACAAAGGCTCAGGGAAACACCTAGTTAAACAAGTTGAGGCCAGGATCCTAAAGGTGTTTGCAGGCTGATTAGGGCTCTTCATCCCTCCCCACTAATTAGGGGACTGGTTTCATATCAGTTATGGAATAAATGGGATAAAGGAACCTTTTTCTTGTACATACTCTGGGCTCTGACACCCAATTCTGAAACTCAAAGAAAAATTGTCAAATAGCTTGAGAAAGCTGACAGGCGCAGCAGGGAGTGTTGGCTTTGCCCTGTGAACCTACCCACCTCAGGGGATGTCAGTGGATGACCTGTTTGGTGTGGACAAAGGAAGGACTGCCACGCTCTTAAGGCATCTGTTATGCATGGCTCCGCAGGACCCACAGGACAGGGGGAGTGGACAGGAATGGCAGGTTTGCACACATTCCAGTAGACAGATGGATTGGATAGCAAAGATTTTTGAGGGAATGAGAATATTGCAAGAATTTGGAAGAACCCTATCTTTACAAAGGCTGGTGTGACTAGAAATACTACAATTCTCACTCCAGCAGGGCCTTTGGTGGCAAAGATGGGTCAGTAACTGGTGGCTTTGTTGCCTAAATAGAATAGGTGTGCTCCCAGAGGACATGAGGCTTCCCCCAGCAACACAGGGAAGGAGGGGTTGGAGGCAAGGGAGGTTTTAAGTCAACTAAGAATAGAGACACCAGGGGGTTACTCAGTAAGACTAGTTAAGTCTGATAACCCAGAACATGGGTTACATATAAAGGTTGGTTAAATCTGGAAACCTAGGGGGTTACACATGAAGGATTCATTAAGACTGGAAACTAGAGGATTGAACAGTAAGGACTGATTAAATCTGGAAATCCAGGTTACGGGTTACACAGTAAGACTAGTTAAGTCTGGAAACCTTCACCTGAGAAGAGATACCTTCTCCAGATGGTTTCTTCGGAGACAGAATGGGGACACCCATTCTCTCCTATGTTCTCCTCTATTCTCTTTCAGATGAGAAACCAGAACTCTGTATCCTGAGATTCACCTCTGAGATGCATTTTAAAGAACTGAGATAACTTTGACCCTAATGTTGTGGCAGAAATTCGGTTGGCAGGAAGAGACAGACTGCAAGCACTTGGAGAATTAGAAAATGACTGTTTAATGTGCAGCAGTGCTGGCCCAGCGGAGTCGCCTCCAAAGGCTGAGCCCCACACCCAGGTTGCAGCCGCCTTTTATACATGATAAACTTCCAGGTATTTGGGGGCTTTCTAGTTCCCCTGTAGTTTAGGCAGTTGGCTGATGTAAGGGGCAAGTGGGATTACAGGAGCCAGGGGCGGAGTCTCTGCACTGAGAGCTAAGGGAGTTATCTGCATCTGGCTTGCCTTCTCATTCCCCCCTCTTGATTCTCAAGCTGCTCCTAGCAGAGTTAGAGAACATTATTTTATATGGTATTGGTAAGCATAGGCTTGGATGGGGAGTTCCCTAGTGCCACGTGAGGAAGAGGGGCAATGCTCTTTCTGACTGCTTCCTGCTGAATAGGGGCATTGAAGGGAAGAGGATGCAGCAACTAGAGTTCTTCACCATCCAGAGGAGAGTGATGGTAGTTGGGGGTCCTTATTTGAAGCATCATTTGGAGCTTTATTGTTTCTAAGCAAGAGGAAATGAAACATATTAGCATGTTGAGAATACAAGGGCCAAGCATGAGTGTTATAAAAAGCATAAAGAGAGGACCAGCTAATGGGAGAACCCAAGATGCCCAGTTCCATATGTTACTCCAGGAACTCCAAGATTCCAATAATTCCTGCCTTCTTTTTGTAATTCATTCCTTTAACTGCTGGGCCATGTCTCTAACTATTCCTGATTGATTAACATAAAAACAACATTCCTTGTTTAAGAAGAGGCATATTCCTCCCTTTTCAGCAGTCAGTAGGTCTACCCCCCTTCTAGTTTGTAATACTACTGTGGCTAAGGAGTCTACTTGATCCCGTAAGGCTACTAAGGATACAGAGTCCAGTGCCGGGATCAGTCCAGCAGGTGATGAGCATTGATTCTACTGGCAGAGTCCTCAGGTGCTTATCATGGTCTCATCAGCAAGTTTTGTTGTCCTCTTAAGGGTGACCTGCAGAGGATTATTCTGGCTGGTGGCACTCTCCAGGCAGGGTGGTTGTCGTGTGGCAGGTGAGCTGCCTTCACCTGTGAGTGGTGGATCCAGGTATTCAGACCTGCAACCTTGAGAGCTGTGGGAGTGGTTAGTATAACTAAATAGGGTCCTTTCCAGGTTGGTTTGAGGGGTTCCCTTTTCCAGTCTTTTACCCAGACTTGGTCCCCTGGTCTGTAGGGGTGTACAGTTATTTCCAGGGAAATGGGTATTCTATCGGTTACCCACTTATGTACCTCAAGAATGGTTTTCCCTAGTCCTTATAATTGTTTTTGAATTTCCAGATTTCCCAGTTCTTTTATGTCCCCTTTGAATTTGATCAGTGGGGGAGGTCTCCCGTGTAAGATTTCAAAAGGGGAGAACCGTATCTTTGCCTGAGGGGTACAACATACTCCTAGGAGAGCTAGGGGCAGTATATCAGTCCAGGGCAGGTTGGTTTCTTGACGTAGTTTTGCCATGATCTGCTTAAGGGTCCGATTCATGCGTTCTACTTTCCCTGAGCTCTGGGGCTGGTAATCTGTGTGCAAATTCCATCGGATGCCTACAGTTTTAGCTACCTGCTGTACTATTTCTGCTGTGAAGGCTGGGTCATTGTCTGATCCTATAGTCAATTGCATTCCACATCTCGGGATGATGTCTCTCAGTAGAGCTTTGGTTAATTCTCTTGCCTTTTCCATACGTGTGGGGGTAAGCGTCAACCCAGCCGAGAAAGTACAATGAAAACCAGGAGATATTTATTTCCTCTCCTGGGTCCTATTTCTGAGAAGTCTACCTCTAGATCTTCAAAGGGTGCTTGGCTGCAGTGCTGGATCCTGGTGGGGCCTTGTCTGGCATTGTTTTGAGCACAGAGGAGACAGTGTTGGGATACTGAGGTGCAGAGGGATGGAAGTTGAGTAATCAAGTAGTACTGGCTTAGTAAGGTTTCTAGGGTGGTTTTTCCCAGATGGGTGAGTTCATGTTGTTGGAGGACTAACCGCTGGGTTAATTGTTCTGGTATGTAGGTTCTGTGGTCTGGGAGTACCCACCATCCTTCCTTCGTTATATTTCCCCCCTCCTGTTGTGCCCATTCTTCTTCCTGGGCCATGTATTTTGGGACTGCAGGCAGTTCAGGAGGCAGCATGATTTTTGATGGGGCTGTCTGTTCTCTTGCAGCTTGTTTAGCTGCAGTGTCTGCCTGACGGTTTCCTTCTGACACTGAGTCTCTTCCCCTTCGGTGTCCCTTGCAGAGGATGACTGCTACCTCTCTTGGTTTCCAGACCACCTCCAACAGTTTTAGGGTTCACCTTGTTTTTTTATTCTTTCCCCCTGCAGTAAGGAGCCCTCTTTCCTTGTATATAGCCCCATGTATGTGTAGGGCGGCAAAGGCATAGCGCGAGTCAGTATATATGTTGGCCTGCTTATCCTTGCTGAGTTCTAATGCCCTCACCAGGGCCCATAGTTCTGCTCTTTGGGCAGACCATCCCTCAGGGAGGGCCCTTGCTTCCAGAGTCTGAAAATCTGAAACTGTTGCATACCCGGCATATCTTTTGCCCTCACTCATGTAACTGCTACCATTGTGTACAGAATAAGGTCAGGATTTTGCAGAGGTTTATCTGTCAGGTCTGGTCAGCTGGAGTAGACTTCATCAAGTACCTCCAAGCAGTCATGCTCCAGGGCCCCAACTGCTATTGGCAAAAAGGTAGCAGGATTTAGAATTTTTACTGCTTTTAGTCTTACCTGTGGGTTTTCACATAGGAGTCCTTGGTATTGGGTCATTCGGGCCTGAGTTAGCCAGTGCTGTCCTCTTGCATCCATCAAGGTAATGACTGAGTGGGGTACCTTGACATTTAGATTTTGTCCCAATGTGAGTTTGTCTGTCTCCTTGGTTAGCAGTGTGGTGGCCACTAAGGCCCTCAGACAGGGTGGCCAGCCTGCCGCAACCAGGTCAATTTGCTTTGAAAGGTAAGCTACCAGTCTCTGCCAAGGCCCAAATTCCTGGGTTAGGACTCCTAGGGCTATTTCGTTGTTTTCGTGCATGAACAGGTTGAAGTCCTGTGATGTGTCTGGGAGTCCTAAGGCTAGTGCCTCTGTGAGCTTGGTCTTTATAGTTGTAAATGCTTTCTTTTGATCGGGGCCCCAGACAAGGGGCACCTTTTCTTCTCCTTTCAGGGCCTTATATAAGAGTTTTGCCAGTTCTGAAAATCTGGATATCCATATTCTACAGAACCCTGCTGCTCCCAGGAATTCCTGAATCTGTTGATGGGAAGTGGGAACTGGAATAGCTCAGACGGCCTGTTTTCTTTTGGCCCATAGCATTCATTTGCCTTGGGTGATCTTGAAACCTAAGTGTTTGACTTCTTTTGGCAAATCTGTGGCTTTTTCTTTGATACTTGATATAAAGTAGCCTGAGTGAAGCCTTGGTCCCTTCCCAGCACTGGGCTCTAGTGGGACTGGTCAACAGGAGGTCGTCTACATATTGGAGGAGGACACATCCTAAGTTCGGTCCTGGGAACTTGGCTAAGTCAGACGCTAGTGCCCCACTGAACAAAGTTGGTGAACTCTTGAATCTTTGAGGTAGTCTAGTCCAAGTGAGTTGTTCCTTTGTTCCTGTGGTGGGGCTTTCCCATTCGAAGGCAAACAGAGGCTGGCTATTGGGTGCTAGTTGGAGACAGAAGAAGGCATCCTTTAAGTCCAGGCATGTGAACCACCTTGCCTCAGAAGGTATAAGTCCTAATAGAGTGTATGGATTAGGCAGTGCCAAATGCAACGTGATGACCACTTCATTAATGGCCCTTAAGTCTTATACCGGCCGGTAGTTGTTTGTCCCAGGTTTCTTTATGGGCAGCAGAGGGGTGTTCCATGGGGACTGGCATTGCTTTAAAAGTCCGCACTTGAGTAGTCGGTCTAGGTGAATCTGGATCCCTAGACGTGCTTCCAGCAGAACCATGTACTGGCGTATTTTGACAGGTTGGGCTCCAGGCTTCAGGTCAATGAGGATTGGGGCATGGTTTTTGGTCAGACCAGGGGGGGTTTCTTCTGCCCAGACTGATGGGAATTCAGCTTCCAGTTCCAGGACCACAGTTGGCTGATCAGGCGGGGAGGTATACAACCTCCATTCTTCTTCCTGTGGTACCGCCAAGGACAGGATGATGGGAGAGGCCTCCTCACCTAGGTGCAGTTGTGCTGACCCATCCAGAGCAAAAGCTATTTCTGCACTCATCTTTGCCAGGAGGTCCCTGCCCAACAGTGGTACTGGGCAGTCTGGTAGATACAGGAACTCATGAACCACCTGGTGGCCTCCCAACCAGCATTTCCAGAGGTCACAAAATGGTCTATGGGTTTTGGTTCTGGTGGCCCGCAAGATAGTAACTTCCTACCCTGATAGGGGTGCCACCTTTTGTGTCACCACAGAGTGTTCGGCCCCTGTGTCAACCATAAAGTCTACCATTTGGCCCTCAACCTTCATTTTGACCATGGGCTCATGGAGGCCTAGTTGGATAGAGCCCAGTCTCCCCTAGTCAGAGTCTATTCCTTCCAGGCCGATCAGATTGGCCTCTGGTGGTTCTGGCCGGTAGCAGCTGGGTGGAGCAGAAGTTCTGGTTTTCCTCGCTGGCGGCTGGGGCACTCATTTTTCCAGTGTCCGGATTCCTTGCAGTAAGCAGCACATTGGTCCCATCCTAAGGGTGTTTTCCTTCTTGGTTCTTTAGTTCCTTGTTGTTTCTGTTTTGGTCCCACAGATAGAGCTGGTGGCCCCAAGGCTGCTGCACGGAGAGCCGCCTTTCGTTCCTTTCTTTGGTCTGCCTCCTTTTTGGTTGCTCGTTCTCAGTTTATAAAGACTTTATTGGCGATTTCCAGTAATTCAGTGACATTCTTCCCAGTGAATCCCTCTAACTTTTGAAGATTTCATCTGTGCCTGTCCCACAAAGGCAGCATTGACCATATGCTGGTTTTCAGGGGCCTCTGGGTCAAATGGAGTGTAGACTCTGAAGGCCTCGCATAGTCTTTCATAGAAGTCAGCCAGACTCTCATCTGGTTTCTGTAAGACCTCAGAGGTCTTTGCCATGTTTGTGGGTTTCTTGGCCCCTGCTTTCACCCCTTGGAGGAAGGCGAGTTGATATCTTTCTAGCTGGTTTCTTCTTTCCTCTGTATTTGGGTCCCAGCGGGGTTCCTCATCAGGTAAGGACTCTCATGCCCAGGCTTCTACGTCTAGATGTCCAGCTGGCACCGGGGTCTGGAGCCACTTTCTGGCTTCTGTGACAATCTGCCAGCATTCTGTGTTCAGTAGGGTGAGGAAGAGTTGTTCACAGTTGACCCAGGTAGGGTGATGAGTCTGGAAGATGGATTCCAGGAGGTCTATCATTGCTTGGGGTTTTTTGGAGTTTGGTGGTGTATGGTGTTTCCAGTTAAGGAGGTCAGTAGTAGATAATGGCTGATAGTAGAAGACTGATCCCCCCTCTTTTAGGGTCCTGTAAAGGCCCATTCTCTGTGGACCCCTCGTCTCCTGCAGTGGCAATTGCATTGCTGCTGGGAGTTTTAGTCCCTGCGTAGCTGACCTGAGAGGTCTTCCCACTGGCTCCGGTGACCCTGGCTCCAGCGGCGCATTGGCCAGTGGTGGGGGTGAGACAGATGGGGGTGGGCTGTCAGGCAGGTGAGGTTCCCCATCCTTAGGTAGAAGGGTGTATGGTGGTGGCAACGGAGGGGCCTCTTCCGCATCCTCTTGTAATATAGGAAGCAGCTTAATTCACCGTGAAGTCTTCCTTTCATCTTGTGCCATGAGGACCTTACACTGTCCCTGACTAGTAACACAGAATTGGACCCAAGAAAGCCTGATATGGGCTATTTCCAACCACTGGTCTACGTAGGGAAATTGGTTCGGATGGCCAGAGTCTCCAGTGACTACCCTATATACAGCCCGGACTGTGGGGACATCAAGGGTGCCTTCAGAGGGCCATCCCACACCAAAGGTGGGCCATTCTAATTCACAGAGGGTGCGCAATTTTCCAGGGGTCAATTTGACCCCATAATCTCCTGAGAACCCCTTTTTAAAATTCTTAATCATACATTCCAGAACAGTGGGTTTAGAGGAACTTCCCCCCATAATGATATTTAGGATGGTTAAGCAAACCTCCCAGTGAACAGTGTTGTGAGACAAACAGGAGGAAACTCTCATTTCATCCACCTGGCCACTCCCCTCACAGGGACCTAGGTGCCTCTTGGCATTAGCAGGTCAGTATAAGCCCCTGACTTGGGGTCGCTGGTGGAGACAATGTCCCCAAGAACCTGATACTGCCCTTAGCTGTACTCGGAGGAGTAGAAAATGACTGTTTAGTGTGAACCGGTGCTGGCCCAGCAGAGTCACCTCCAAAGGCTGAGCCCCGCACCAGGGTTCCAGCCGCCTTTTATACATGATAAGCTTTCAGGTATTTGGGGGCCTCTGGTTCCGCTGTAGTTTAGGCAGTTGGCTGATGTAAGGGGCAAGTGGGATCACAGGAGCCAGGGGCGGGGTCTCTGCACCGTGTGCTAAGGGGGTTGTCTGCACCCGCTTGCCTTCTCATTAAGACCTTAAAGAGAAAAGATTGATTTCTTTTGTAATACAACTTGGACCTAATATAAATTAGGAGATGGGGAAGTTTGACCAAGACTCGAGCATGTCATCTCTAAGGAAAGTAATAAATAGGAAGCCTGTTAAAGGAGTGGTTTGGGTCTGTTAAGGGCCGAGCACTTTGGGGATGCATTTTATCCAATGGACAGCCCCAGACATTAGGAAAAAGTTACCAAAAACTAGCCTTAGGACCTCAGACTCCTACTGAGCACCTGGTAGAAATAACTTTCAGTGTTTTTAACAACTGAGACGGGGCAGAAAAGGAGCAAGGAAGGCAGCCCACAGAAATAAACAGCTCATTTAAGCCACATGTCACCTCAAGGGCACCCAATGCCCTAAATACAAGGAACATCAAATGGCCAGTGTTATTTCTGCAGACAAGTGAGACACTGGAAAAGGGGGTGCTCTGGGAAGGGGCTTCTTCAAGGGCTGTGCCCCCTCTGTCACAAGTTTGGCCACTGGAAGAGGAACTGTCCTGGGGGCTGGAGGGTCCCTGGACCAGAACCTATCCACACAATGGCCTTGAACTGATGGGGGCCAAATGCTCCAGTTGGCACCCCCCACAAGAGCATTATCATTGAAGGGATGGAGCCAAGGGTGACCCTTGACCCTTGCTCTGCTCTGACTCACTCACCAGGCCTCTTTCTTCCAAAACCTGGTTGACCACTGGGGTAGATGGGCGCCCTCAATGCTACTATTTTACTCAGCCCCTCGGATGCTGCCTTGGGAGTCTCACTTTTAGTCATGCCTTTCTTATAAATCTGAAATGCCCCATTCCCTTATTAGGGAGCGACACCTCACCTAATCTAAACTTCTGGGTAATTAAAAATGTAAACGAGGCTAAGATAATTAAAGGAAAATATACAAGAGTGGATCTTTTAAACACTCCAATTCTCCTAGAGGCTGGAGCTACAGCAGTGTCCTTGTACAAGCTGCAGAAGCTACAAAGGGGGTGGGACGCCCCTGTAAAGGAAAGAATGTGGCACTTTTCAAATCCTGGGGACCTGAGAACTACTGCAGTCCCAAGAACAGGCCCACTTCTTCTCAGCTCCTTAAGGGTTAACAAAGGAAACAAAGCAAGCCATTACCCAGACTACAAAAGCTACCTGTGGGCACTCCTTCCCCTGTGAAAGGGGAAAAAGGGAGGTACATTTAAAAAAATAATTTTTCTTTATTGATTTTAGAGAAAGAGGAAAGGAGAGGGAGAGAGATGAAGACATTGATGAGAGAGAATATCAGAATATCAACTGACTGCCTCTTGCATGCCTTTCACTGGAGATCAGGCCCACAACCTGGGCATGTGTCCTGACCGGGAATCAAACCGGCGACCTCTTGGTGCATGGGTCAACGCTCAGCCACTGAGCCACACCAGCCAGGCCAAAGTTTAAAAGTACCCTTTTAAACTGAAGCTGCTGAAATGCCCAAGCCAAATATTTTACTGTATTTGACTTAAAAATGGTCTTCCACATCCCCCTTCATCCTGACTCCCACTACTTATTTACATTTGAGTGGATTAAACCTCAAACTAGAAAAACTTGTCGATGTACATAAACTGTGCTTGCTCCCTCAGTGCTTTAGGGGTGGTTTCCAATTTGTTTGAAAATACTTTAGCCAAGGGATTAGGAAATTTTCAATTAACCAAAGGAACTCTCCTAAACATGTTAATGGCCTGTTTATTTCTGATACTAACAAAAAAAAGCCAAAATAACCTCCCAGCAGGTCTAATACTTAGGGTACTTACTCACCCCAAGAGCTAGGACCCAGTCACCCCAAAGGGAATGTGCCATACTGGCTCTTGGGATCCCACAAAGGAAAAACAGCTATGAGAATTTTTAGGAATAGCTGACTTCTACTACCTGTGAATACCAGATTGGGGGAAAAGGGATGCTAGCAAAGCTATGGCAAAAACCTCGAAGTCCTAGGTGTCTGTGTTACCCATTGGTCTCATGAGAATGAAAACTACATACAAAGGAAATGTTATAGGTTCACTTATCTCAAATTAAACCTATTTCTTATAAGTCCCCACAGGAACCTCAACATTAGACCTACTCTTGTGAATCCATCAAGGACCTCAAGCTCCTCATCAAGAAAAAAAACACAAAGCCTGTTAGAGATAACTAATGTAGTGACTAGGCATTCATATGATTGTCCTCCGCTGCTCTAACCTTCTTGTCAAACTTGTCACTTCTAGGAAACAGCAACTGCATGTCAACATGATGATGCTTTGGGGATCCCAGCTTTCTCACTTTGGAAGAATCAACCAATGGCCTCTCTGTTCCAGTCTCAAATCCCATTCCCTTGTGCCCCTTAGATCAGGCAGGGAAAGAGACTTCCATACCCCACACTTGTAGGGATTATGAGCAATTGCAATTGTCAGTCAGCATGAAGCAGTTACAGAAGATGGACTGTCCTCCCTTGTCAACCTTAAAAGATTTTGAGGATGAAGTCACTGAGGGGGAAATGTTGTAGGACAATAAAAAGCTAGGACAATTCTGGGACATGTGAAACAGGGAAACTGAGGCAGGAAAGTTAAACAAAGCCAAAAAGCTTTGCAGGCCACTTGCAGCAAGGCCTTATCTTGAGAACAAAGGGTTAAAGCCTCTCCTCACAGAAGAATGCAGGAGAGGAAGGGGAAGGGAAGGGGGAGAGGAGGAGGAGGAATCAGAGACCACTTAGTGCAAATCATTCCAAAGTTGTTAGAACAGCAGGAAGGAGAAAAGAGAAGTATAAACAAAAAATGCCAGGTACTCCCAATAAATTGTGGGAAAGCTATAACAAAGAGAAGGAGAGACTTTTAGAGTTAATCTGTACCAGGATATCTAGCAGAGGAATTAAAAAAAAAACCTTATACACAGGAGGGTATATAAGGCAGAAACCATCCACCCCCCTTGTTCTTCAGGTTAGCTGAGAGCCCGTCTGTGCTTCATAAGCCAGATGTATAGGTTTGTTTGCTTTGTTTCATTAATAAATGTGTATGCATTAGCTTTTAATCAATTCACTTGCTTTAATGTTTTAATAAATCCATTTCACAACACAATCAAGGTCTCACCTATACATTCATTTATGTGAGAAGACAAGGATCGAGGTTGGGGCCAGCCCACTCCCTCTGACTCAGGGTGCTGTCCAATAGCACCTGTCTAGTGTCTGTGACATGTGCCTATCACAGATGGTCTAAAATTAAGCTTTCTAACTAAAAGCAGTACATGGCAGATAGTCATATCTTACGGCAGTATTTTCCCGAACAAGGTTCAATTTTTACCTTCACTGAGCCAGTCTGTTGTCTTGTTCCATCTAGGATAACATACCTGGTAAACATTTCTTTGCAATAACAAAGAAATTTCCTTTTTTGCAGACCCTCAAAGCACAGTCACTGCACCGCAATTCCCTTCATTGTTATTATCACGTTAATTGTTGACTGTTAACTATTCTGTACCCACCTACGTAAAAAATAAGTGATGTGTCCATCATTTTACTTTTTATTCAGTCTCAGAGGTTTTCCCACTTTGCTTTCTCCTGCCTCCCTAATCTATCACCATGGATTTTATGTAACCCACTTTTTTTTTTTTTAATCCTCACTCAAGTACATTTTTGCATTTATCTTGAGATAGAGTGGAGGGAGAGAGGGAGGAAGAGAGAGTGAAACATCTATGTGAGAGAAACACATCGACTGGTTGCCACCCACACAACCCCAACCAGGGCAGGGGACAAACTGCAACCGAGGTACATGCCCCTAGCGGGAACCGAACCCAGGTCTCTCTGGTCTGCGGATCGACGATCCAACCGCTGAGCCAAACCGGCCAAGGCTTATGTAACCCACTTTTGATTATAATTTATGAGGGTGCAAGACTGCCACTTTCCAGAGCATTTTCTCAATAGGTTGAAGTTTTGCTTCCTGGCAATTTTAAGTTTGGCTCAAATGAACTCATGCAAATTCTTACAGGGTTTCTTATGTTGACATGTGTGAACAAAATGAGAATATCAATGAAGAGAAGTTATAAAAAGGAACAAACAAGTACTGGAAGTGAAAAGTACAGTTATTAAATAAAAAATTTACTGTAGGAGTTCAACAGGAGATTCAGGCAGGCAAAACAAAGAATAATTAAACTTAATGATAGAACAATTGAAATTATTGAGTCTGAGGAACAAAATGAAAAAAAAACCAACCTGAACAGGGCCAGGAAATCTTACCCTTTGTGACAGCATGGATCATCCCGGAGAGCATTATGATACGTGAAATAAGCCAGTCAGAGAAAGACAAGTACCGTATGATTTCACTCATATGTTGGATCTAATTAACAAAATAAACTAACAAACAAAATAGAAACAGACTCATAGATAGAAAACAGACTGACAACTGTCAGAGGAGAGAGATGGTTGTGGGGCTGGGTGAAAAAGGTGAAAGGATTAAGGAAAAAATACTCATAGATGTACAATAGCCTGGTGATTGCCAGAGGGGAAGGGGTGTGGGGGTGGGGTAAAAGTAGGTGTAGAGGGATAAATGGTGATGGAAGGAGACTTGACTTGTGAATACATAATACAATATACAGATGATGTATTATAGAATGGTACACTTGAAACCTGTAATTATATTAACCACTTTTACCCCAATAAATTCAATAAAGAAAAAGTGAACAGGCTCTAAAAGACTTGTGGGATGCTACAAGCAGACCAATATTTATATTATGTGAGTCCCAGAAGAAGAGAGTGAGGAAGAGACAGAAATTATTTGATAAAGTAGTAGCCAAACTCCTTAAATTTGATAAAATACATGAATCTACATATAAAAGAAACTATAAATTTGATAGTGTTATAACCTGACAGCGAGATAACCAGAGATGCACAGCAGAATTGTAAAGGAGCACTTTATTTCACCGGAGGGCTGCAGAAGACATAGTCTCCCCTCAGATCAACAGCCAAGATTCTTCTTGCTTGTCCCATTTTAAAGACAGAAACCCCCTCCTCCTTTTGCCCCCCTCCCCTCAGGGAACCAGTACAATAGTGTGAGTGACAGAGATTACAGAAGTCAAAATTAGCATTATTCACCGACAGCACAAGTACTTGCAAACACCTGCAAATACCTATACTCAGGAAACTGCAAATGCCTCCCAATACGTGGGGTAACTATAATCTTAGGCAAAATTCCTTCTCGTCTAGGGGTAATTAACCTATTATTGGAAGAATATTGAGGAATGTCTATTGGTGATAAAATGGAGTCTTTTAGTCGCCTTAACCAAGGGGCCTACATAAAATGGAATCTAGTTGCCTTAGCCTTGGGGCCCAGATCAATAGCACTGTAATCACCTGGTAATTAATTAATTAATAGGAAAGAAGGAAAGAGAAGGCCAAATAATATAGGCATATCACTTGTACAGCTTTGCCAGAAAGCTGCAGTTTAACATCCTCCAGTTCTGTTCCCCGAAGATCACCGGGGGAAGGGACTGGACAATAGACAAATGCCCAGTAAGGTCTGGGTGATGTGGGAAAGTGTTTGCCTATCAGGCACATCTGGCAGCAAGTTGTTGGTCAGAATTGGTGTAGCCACTTCAAGGGTGTGAATTCTGAGATACTTTACTTTTAAACAAAGGGAGTTCTCTCGTCTTGCTGCTCCTTCCTGAGTCCTGGCTTGTAAGGCTCTCATGCTCCAGCCATGTGGACCCCACGCAATGGACTAACCGACTGTGATTAGCCTGATGCTATGCCGGACTCGCTCCACCATGGAACAGAAACTCTGGACACTGGCTCTGCTTCTAGCTGTGCTGAATTTCCAGCTACATACCTTCCAGGACTGGTTTACGGAAACTGGAACTTTAAAAACTGAGCAATAGAACTTCATGCAAATAAAGATCACTCACTCTCCAATGTCTTAGAAAATTATTTTCTCAAGATATTGTGAGAACAGACCCCCAGCACCCAGTGGGGAAAGGAATCCCCCACTCCCATGGTGGACACTCCACTCCCACCAATAACAATTTCAAGTAAGGTAAACTCAAAGAGACCCATATGGAGATACATTATAATCAGTCTGTCCAAAGGCAAAGACAAAGAGAATAGTGAAAGCAGGAAGAAAACAGTGTATGTGATGACATGCAAAGTATCCTCAATGAGATCACTAGCTTGTTCCTCAGCAGAAACTTGAGGTCAGAAAAAAGTGGGATGATATACTTAAAGTTCTTAAAATACAAACTGAGAACCAAGAATTGTATGTTTAGTAAAACTATCCTTCAAAAATGAGGGAGAAATGAAGACATTGTCAAATATACAAGACCTGAGAAGGTAAATTGCAACTAGTCTTGTCATATGATTGATGCTAGAGGGAGTTTTTCAGGTGAAATGAAAGGATAATTGACAATAAATAGTAGTTATATGAAGACATAAAGACCTCTGGTACAGGTAAACTCATAGCAAAATATGATCACCAGTTTTATTGTAATTTTGGTTTACAATTCCATTTTTTATGTTCTACAGGATTTAAAAAACAAATACACAAAATAATTAAAAATCTATGTTATTGGGCACACCATATATAAAAATGTAATTTGTGAAAACAGTATGAAGCTGTATAGGATAATTTTTGTATGTTATTTAAGTTAAGCTAATGCTAATTCAAATTTAATTGTCATATTAAGATATTAATTGGCTCTCCAGGAGTACCCTATTGGAGGATCCCCCTACTGGGCCCATGGACACCCCCCAAAGCCTCACATGCTAAGTCTACACCATTCCCCAATCTGCAGCCCACTCCCTGCCCATGAGGCTGAGTTCATCTGTGAGAGACAGGTCCATAGGAAAAAACACAAGCTTGAGCTGTAGTGCCACCTTCTGGAATACAAAAGAAAGTTTTCTAATTGCCAGCCTGTGGAATTGTGAAAAATAAACATTAATTCTTAACTAATAAAGGTTTCTGCTATTTGAACTGTGAAAGTAGAAGCACAATCATTAAACTATAAAAAAGCAGAGAAATATGGCATAGTTGAAAGAGAATGATAACGAAAAGGCATGGAATATTGCAATCCAGATCATAACAATCAATATAAAGTATCTTCTAAAAAAAATGAGATATAGGAACCATAGAAAGTAAATTTAATAAGTTCAGAAATAAAATTAACAGAGAAGTTCTTTGTGAAAGAGATTTAAATGATAAGAAAAGAACCAAATAAATTCTGGAGCTTAAAAAATTAATTGAGTATAAAGAAGTTAATAGAGAATGTAGGTAACAGGGAAAAAAAGATGAAAGAAAAAAATGACTTGGATAACAGGAAGAGAGAAACAATTTAATTAGAAGAGGATAAGAATTTAGACTTAAAAAGAAGTGAAGAAACACCATGAGAGCTGTCAAATTCAGTTAGAAAGACAAGTATGAGAATAATTGGTGTACCAGAAGGAGAAGAAAGGGAGAAGGAAGAAGGGAAAAAGGGTTTATTTAAAGTAATGATATCTGATAACTTTCCGAACTTGGGGAAGGAATTGGGTATACGAGTGCATAAGGCTAATAGAACACTCTATTATCTCAATGCAAAAAGACTCTTTCCAAGAAAAGTTATAATGAAACTGCCAAAAATCAATTTTAAGATTGAAATAATCTTAAAGGCACCCTGGGAAATAAAAAAGTAACCTACAAAGGAACACCCATTAAACTATCAGCAGATTTCTAACCAGACAATCTATCAGCCAGGAGGGAATGAGTGACTTTGTCAATGTATTGAAAGATAAAACTTGCCAGCCAGGAATAATTTATCTGGCAAAGTTATCCTTCCCATATAAAGGAAAAATAAGGACTTTCCCAGACAAACAAAAGCTTAGGGAGCTAACCACTACTAGATCTGCCTTGCAAGAAATGACAAAAGTAGTTCTTCAAGCTAAAGTGTATAGATGCTAATCAGTGACATAAAACATACAAAAGTACCTAACACCGATACAGGTGATACAGAGTCATAATTAGAAAACTGTAACTATATTAGAACAGCATGTTAAACACTTAAGTGCGTAAGTATTGTATAAAGGTGAAAAGAAAAGAGCATAAATAACTATAGTTACTATAAACTGTCAATAAATTCAGGACATATAAAAGGGAAGGAGTAAAAGAATATAGTCTTTATAGGTGGAAAGATAAGTTCCTATCTGCATAAAATGGACAATTTATCTATAAGATGTTTTATGTAAGCCTTATGGTAGCCACAAAGCAAAAATCTAGAATAGATTTGCAAAACATAAAAAAGAAAAAATGAAAATGGAGACTATCACCATGGAAAACCACCAATTCATAAGGTAGGCAAAAAACAGGTGGAAAAAACAACAACAATGTACATTCAAATGAATGAGAAAGCAAACAATATGATGGTAGCAATAAGTCTTTAAGTGTCAATAATCACTCTAAATGTAAACAGATTAAATTTACCAATCAAATTTACCAATCAAAAGGCACAGAGTGGCTAGATGATAAACAAACAATGCCCAACTATATTCTGCCTTTAGGAGCCTCATTTCAGCTCTAAAGTCACATGTATTGTCAAAGTAAAGGGATGGAAGACTTAAATTTTTTTTTTCTTTATTGATTTCAGAGAGAGAGGAAGGGAGAGGGAGAGAGAAACATTGATGAGAGAGAACATCGATGGGCTGCCTCCTGCACGCCCCACTCAGGATTTGGCCCACAACCTGGGCATGTGCCCTGACCAGGAATCGAACCGGTGACCTCTTGGTGCATGGGTTGATGCAGCCACTGAACCACACCAACCAGGCATGGAAGATTTTTTCATATAAGTGGAAACCGAAAGAAAGCCAAAATAGCCGTGCAGTCATGGGTCACCTAATGATGAGGATACGTTCTGAGAAATGCATCATTAGGTGATTTTATTGTTGTGCAAACATCCTAGAGTGCACTTACACAAACCTAGATGATGTAGCCTACCACACACATAGGTTAGATGGTATAGCCTCTTGCTACAAACCTGTACAAAATGTTATTGTACTGAATACTGTAGCCATTGTAACACATAGGTGTTTGTATAGTTAAACATAGATAAAGTATAGTCAAAATACAGTATAAAGATTAAAAAAATGTACACCAGTACAGGACACTTACCATGAATGGAGCTTGCAGGACTGAAGTTGCTCTGGCTGAGTCAGTGAGTAAGTGGTGAGTGAATGTGAAGGCCTAGGAATTTATCGTACTCTACTGTAGACTTCATAAATACTTTACACTTAGACTACACTAAATTTATAAAAATATTTTTCTTTATTCAATAATAAACTTACCCTACTGTAACTTTTTTATTTTATAAACTTAATATTTTAAAAACTTTTGTAAAAAGTTTTTTAACTTAAAACACAAACACATATAACTGTACAAAAATATTTTCTTTCTTTATATCTTTATTATATAAGCTTCTTTTCCTATTTTTAAAAATTTAAATATTCTTTTACTTAGTTTTCTGTTAAAAACGAAGACACAAGCCTATTGATGATCCTGTGTAAGGATCATCAATATCATTGTCTTCCAACTTCACCCTTGTCCCACTACAGGCTTCAAGGGCAGTAACAGAGATGGAGCTCTCATCTCCTATGATAACCACGCCTTCTTTGGGAATACCCGCTGAATGACTTGCCTAGGGCTCTTCTGAAGAGGCTGTCACTGTTTTCAGAAATATGTCCTTGGTGGTTTGCTTCTTTTAAAAAAAAATCATAGATTTTCTTCTAAACAGGTAATGTACCATGAACATTCCTTTCCAGTAATAAAAATCTTTTTGTGCTGAAATACATATTTTAAAACGTTATAAGGAGCTTGTTAAGGTCTTCAAAAGCTCCTGCTAAATTCTTCATTTTGCATTTATGTGACAGGCACCTCTCATGGACACCAGAGAGGTGTTATCAGACAGCCCCTGAGTCAGAGGGAACAGGCTGTCCTCACCTCAATTCTTGTCTTCTCATATAAATGAATTTAAATGAGAGACTGGAGATAGTATTTGTGTTGTGTTAAAGTGAATTTATTTAAAAATTAAAGAAAGCAAATTTATTAAAAAATTAAAGCATGCACATTTATTAAAGAAGCAAGGGAAGCAAACCTGTACATCTGGCTTATGAAGCACAGAAGGGCTCTCAGCTAATCCGAAGAGCAACTTGGGAGGGGAGGGGGTTTCTGCCGTGTATATTTGTCAATAAGTTTTTTTTTTTTAAACACTCTGCTAGATATCCTGATACAGATTAACTCTGAAGGTTTCCCCTTCTCTTTGTTATGGCTTTTCCACAATTTTTGAGAAGCACCTGGCAGTTAAATCCAGACTGCTGGCTTTCTGTTTAAACAGTGGGATGAGATAAGACTATCTTCCTCATTCCCTATCCTTCCTGCTGTTTTAACAGCTTCAGGATACTTTTCACTTTGTCTTGGGTAAGTGAGAAGTTCAATTAAGGATTCTTCCTCCTCCTCTCTCCCTTCCCTTCCCCCTCACCTCCTGCATTCTTTTGTGAGAAGAGGTTTTAACCCTTTGTTCTCAAACAAGACCCTGCTACAGATGACCTGAAAAGCTTTTTGGCCTTGTTTAAATTTCCTGCCTCAGTTTCCCTATTCCACTTGTCCCAGAATTTTCCTAGCTTTTTATTGTCCTATAACATTTTTTTGGAATGGAGTTTTCTTATTTTTTCTACTCCTGTACTTTCCTTTTGTCTTGTCTCTTCTTCAGCTATGTGTTCCTGTTCCAGTTCCAACAACTCCTTATTAGTCAATTCCCCAGGAGCCACCTCTGGGAGCTCCTTAATGTATTCCTCATCCACACCAATGTTAAAGTTGTTTGCCATCTCAACCACAGCCTTGTTGATTTTTGCAACCTCCCTCATCCTTGGCAAATCCTTTGAAGTTATGGATGAACCTCTTGAGTGTCTTTTTCCAGATGCCATTTGTATACTTTTTGGTGACATCACTCAAAGTCCAGGGTTCTTGATGTCGTCACAGATGTTTCAGTTCTTTTAGAATGGCATTTCTGTCTTCTTCAGTTGCAGCAATAGTCTGAGCAAAAGTATTGTTTCAGAGAGAAAGAAACACTACTTTGATATTAGGACAGAGATCACCAATAAAAGAAGGATGTCCTGGAGCATTATGAACAATATGCAAAGTCTTGAAAGATATGTTCTTCTCCAAACTATGCTTCTCCATTTTGCTGGCATAGCAATTTAGGAGGGCATCTTGAAAGAGGAGTTGATTTATTTATAACTTCTTACTGCTTCTGTAGTATGCTGACAGTGTGTGCTTATTATATGCTTGAAGGCCCTGGGTTCCTCATTGTGCCAGATCACAAAGGGTTTCAACTTGTAGCTTGCAACATTACCCTCAAGCAAGATTGTTATTCTTGAAACCTGGCATTGACTTGGCCTTCTAATAGATGAAGGTCCTTTCAGGCATCTGTTTCCAGAATAGAGAGGTTTCACACACAGTGAATATTTTCTCTGGAAAGTCATTTTTTTCACAACCAGCTTATGTAGAATTTTCCAAAATTTTGTAGCTGTCTTCCCACCAGAACTCAAAGACTCATAGCTCACTTTCACATTAACGAATTATGATTCTTGAATTGTTTAAACCACTAAGAATTAGCAGTGAATTTAGCATCACCATTGATTTTAGCCCTTTTTTTCAGCATTGCAAATAATTTTTTTTTTTGGCTATGATATTCATGGTGCTGAGAGGGATATGCTTCTATGCCTGATTTTTAATCCAGGCTATTAAATGTTTCTCAATGTCTGATATAGGCCCTTCTCAAATATTTGTAAGTCTTATTGCCTTCAATGAAGCAGGTACTTTAACAGCTTCTATCATTTGTTCTTGTTCTTCAAGATCATAGCTATGGTGGAATGGGACATGCCTGAATAGCAAGAAACAACCAACACCAGTTTTCCAAATTTGTAGTCCTTAATCACTTTTAATTCCATTTTCAGGTCAATTGTTTGACATGGATTCTTTTTTTTTTTTTTTTTTTTAATTTATTTTTATTTATTTATTTATTTATTTTTTTAAATTTTATTGTTGAATGTATTACAGATGTTCCTCATTTTTCTCCCATTGCCCCCCTCCTCCCCATTTCCGCCCCCCTCTTGCTTTTCCCCACGCTGTTGTCTGTGTCCATTAGTTATGCATATATACATATAAGTTCTTTGGTTTATTTCTTCCCACCCCCCAACCCCTCTTCCCTTTGAGGTTTGTCAGTCTAACAACCAATTTATACTTCTTAATCAGTCTAACAACCAATTTATACTTCTTAATCCCTTCACCTTTTCACCCCTCCCCCCAGCCCCTACCCATCTGGTAACCAACAAAAGTTCTCTGTATCTATGAGAATGTTTCTGTTCTTCTTGTTCATTTTGTTTGTAGATTCAATTGTTGATAGATATGTATTTATTGCCATTTTGTTTGTTCATATTTTTTTATCTTTTTCTTCAAGAAGACCCTTCAACATTTCATATAATAATGGTTTGGTGGTGATGAACTCCTTTAGCTTTTCCTTGTCTGGGAAACTCTTTATATGACCATCGATTCTAAATGACAGCTTTGCAGGATAGAGTAATCTTGGTTGTAGGTTCTTGCTTTTCATCACTCTGAATATTTCTTGCCACTCCCTTCTGGCCTGCAAAGTTTCTTTTGAGAAATCAGCTGACAGTCTTATGGGAACTCCCTTGTAGGTAACAAACTGCTTTTCTCTTGCTGCTTTTAAGATTCTCTCTTTGTCTTGAACCTTTTGCATTTTGATGATGATGTGTCTTGGTGTGGGCCTCTTGGGGTTCATCTTGTTTGGGACTCTGTGCTTCCTGGACTTGTATGTCTGTTTCCTTCACCAGGTTAGGGAAGTTTTCTGCCATTATTGTTTCAAATAGGTTTTCGATTTCTTGTTCTCTCTCTTCTCCTTCTGGCACCCCCATGATGCGAATGTTGGAACGCTTGAAGTTGTCCCAGAGGCTCCTTACACTATCCTCATTTCTTTGGATTCTTTTTTCTTTTTGCTGTTCTGATTGGGTGTTTTTTGCTTCCTTATATTCCAAATCGATGGTTTGCTTCTTGGATTTACCTACTCTACTATCGAATCTGTGTAAACTATTCTTTATTTCAGTTAGTGCCTCCTTCATATCTGACTGGTCCTTTTTTATGCTCTTGAGGCCCTCTCTAATTTCACTGAGGTTCTCACTAAGTCCACTGAGCATCCTTATAAGCAGTATTTTGAACTCAGCATCTGTTAGGTTGCTTAACTCCATTTCACTTAGTTCTTTTCCTGGAGTTTTCTTCTGTTCTTTCATTTGGGACCTGTTTCTTTGTCTCCTCATTTTGGCTGCCTCCCTCTGTTCCTATGTATTACTTAGCAAGAGGTATAGGGCTAGCTGAGACCAGATACTGCTTGTTTGAATGATTTTAGGAAAAGCTGAAGCAGGCTCCAAGACAGGCCAATCCTTTGGTGAAGCAACTGGCAACAGCTTGGGTGGGCCTGGAAGTTGGGTGGGGCGGGGCCTCAGGGAATCACCAGGGCGGGGCCAACAGTGTGAGCCAGGTTGCTGGCGTCCCAGATATGGCGGCGTCTGCCGGCTCAGGAAGGGCTCACCAAAGAAACAAAAGCCTCTGTTAGCACGTCTGTCCAGGAGAAAGCTGCCTCTCCAGCCCTCGCTCCAATGCCAAACAGCTCAGTTCTTCCCTATATGACTCTGGTGCCTTTCAGGCTGCCTCCCCCACGCTGGAGCCTGGAGGGTGGGAGTCCGAGTAAGTCCGAGCGCGGGCCCTTTAAGAGGAGCTGTGGGGGCTCCAGCCGCCTCAGCCTCAGTTCCCGCTGGTTTTTCCAGCCAGAAGTTATGGGGACTTCTCTTCCTGGCACTGGGACCCTGAGCTGGGCACCTGGTGTGGGATGGGGACCACTCAGCCGTCTGGGAGGACCTTCCCAGCTGAGGTATCCCAATTTTTATCTGCCACACGTGGGTGTGGGACCAGCCCGTCGCGCCTCCGCCCCTCCTACCAGTCTCGATGAGGCTTCTTCTTTAATTTCGTAGTTGTAGGACTTCCATTCAGCTTGATTTCAGGCGGTTTTGAATGATGGTTGTTCTGTAGTTTAGTTGTAACTTTGATGTGGTTGTGGGAGGACGCGATACCGCGTTTACCTACTGCGCCATCTTGACCGGAAGTCCTCTTGACATGGATTCTTACTGACAAAATTAGGAGTAGATTTTGTATGCTTAGGGAAAATGATAAACAAAGCAACTAAAGATTAAATCAAGCACAAGAAATAATGATACAATCAAGAGATTATACACAAGATATATGAGACTGCTGCTGACATAATATAGTATACTGTTACATACAAAACGTTTTTACAAGTAAAAAGAATATACTCTAAAATAAAAAATAAAATAAAATAATAAAATGTAGAGTATAGTAAATACATAAACCAGAAAATAGTAATTATTCTTACCAATTATTATGTACTATAAATAATTGTATGTGATATACTTTTCTATAACTCATGACACAATAAGTTTGTTTACACTAGCATCACCATAAACTTGTGAATGATGTCAAGAACATACACACTGAACATTGGAACACCTAAACATACTAAGCAAGTACTAGCAAATTCAAAAGGAGAAACGGACATCAATATAATAATAGTAGTGGACTTCTGTATCTCACTTTCAGCAATGGGTAGATTATCTAGACAGAATATCAAAAAGGGAACATTGGAAATAAACCATACTTTAGACTAAATTGATTTAACAAACATATATAAGGCATTTCATCCAACAACAGCAGAATACACATTCTTCTCAAGCGCACATGGAATATTTTTCTGACAAATCATATACTAAGACACAAAACAAATCTTAGAAAATTTAAGATCAGAACAATAACTATCTTTTCTGATTACAATGGTAATGAAGCTAGAAATCACCAAGAGGAAAACTATAAAATATACAAATAGATAAAAACTAAATAACGTACTTCTGAATAACCAATGCCAGCTGGAATTGCATTAGACTGAAGTAACAAAAATTCAACCAATCATGTGAAGATAGCATCCTTTTCTCTTCTTTTCCCAAGATGTCCCAAGAGACATCTGGGGCTGGTGTAGATGCTACGAATCCTTTGCTCTTTCTAGTTTCCTGCTCAACCCTTATCAGTTTGTGTTTTTAGTCTTGCTGATACCAAGGATACTGGCTCCACATCCAGACATTACTTTTGTATGCTAGGCAAGATAAAAGAGCAAGAGCAAAGGTCCAAAGATGTCTACCTTTTGTGTCTTTGCTTTTATTAAGAAAACAATGGCTTTATTAGACTTGCCACTGAGTAAAATTTCATTTCATCTCATTGACTAGATCATGGTTGTCCTAGCTACAAAATTTAATTCATTCGGTAAGTAAAGAGAGAAAGAATATTGAAATGGATTCCAACAAGGATACATGCCATGCTCTTGTTTAAATGAGAAAGTTAATTTAGGAAGTGGCTATTTATATAATTTAATATATCAGTTATAGAAATATCAGTTATGTTTATATAATTCAATAAATATATTAATTACATATAGATCTTTTTATTTTTTTTTCTGTGAGACTCTTCTATTAAGTGTTATTAACTGAAAATCTTTGTGAGAGCTCTGCTCAGGGGAGAAATGGCAGAAATGCACCTTGGGAGTCCAGGACTTATTCTGGACTTGTCGATAATGAACAAGTGGTGCACAGCATCCTAGCATTGAAGAGACATACATGCAGTATGTCTCTGGTCTACTCAGAAAGGACGGTAGCTATTTAAAACTAAAAATGGGTAATTATTTATGAAGCTCTAAAAAATACAAAATTCCAAGAAAAAAAAAATGTCCGGCTGGTGCGGCTCAGTAATTGACATCGACCCATGCACCAAGAGTTTGCCAGTTTGATTCCCGGTCAGGACAGATGCCCATGTTGTGGGCCATATCCCCAGTGGGGGGCATGCAGGAGGTGGCCAGTCAATGTTCTCTCTCATTGATGTCTTTATCTCTCTCTTCCTCTCCCTTTCTCTCTCTAAAAATCAATAAAGAAAAAAAATACAAAATTCCACTATAAAGTAATTTGTTTTTTTAATAGCACATTATAAAGATTAATTACATAATTTAAAATTACATTCTTGCATGGCCTTTCAATTTCCCAGGTGATACTGTGTTGATATCTCTATTTTACAGATACGAAGATTAAGATTTGAAATATTTTAATGACTTTTTATCATTCTTAGTCACACAGTAACCAGACCAGATTTTTAAAAACATGATTTTGTATTAGATTCAGGTGTACAGCATAGTGATTAGATAATCATATACTTTACAAAGTGTTCCCTTGATATTTTCAGTACCCACCTGGCACCATATGTAGCTATCACAATATTATTGACTCTACTTCCTGTTGGGAGCGGTGCCACTGGAACAGCGATCACCTCGGTTTGACATAGTCACAGGTGAGCTCCACGGATTGACATAGTCCTGGGAGTTATGAAGGCCTCCATGGTTTGACATAGCCCCTGGAGAAGTGGATTCACTGCGTGGCAGGAATCACGAAGAACAATGGCTGAATTCTTTGCGTTCTCTGTCTATCTGTTATCTGTCTGTTAGGAATCATTATAGAAGTAACATGTAGATGATTAATAATATAGACATCAGAATAGACTGCAGAAAGAACAGGTAAGAAAGTAATAAGAATTTAAGATAAGAATGTAAAAGCTTAAAAGGATCTTAGAGGAAAAGTCAAGGTCTATGAGTAAGTATCAGAAATTAAAATAGAAGGTATGGGAAAGGAAGAAGTTAAATGAGACATTGTGTAAGTGTAAACATGAAGGTTGCTAAGCAATGAGTCACATGGTGAAAGTAATTGTAAAGGTTAAGAGCTGATACAATGTCATTGTTATGTCTGGATGAAATAGTTAGTGGTTAACCCTGTACCAGTACCTAAGAGCTGTGTAAGCGGAAGGGAGTGTCTGTACCCACTTGCTTAAAGGCCAAAATAAAAAGAATGAATAACTTGTTATACAGCCTGAAGATATAAAAATAAAGATTCTGCTAGCATGAGATAGCAGAAGGACCAAGCACCTTCTGACTCACGTCTCACGTCTCCTTCTCTGTCCACACCTGAGGGAAACCCTGGACCTGCTGAGGCTGGACCCCAGCAATTTCCCATGTTGTATTTTAAATTTCCCATGGCTGTTTTGTAACTACTAATTTATGCTTCTTAATCCCTTCACCTTTTTCACCCAGTTCCCCAACCTACTTACCCTCTGGTGACCATCAGTCTGTTCTCTGTATCTGAGTCTGCTTCAATTTTGTTTATTTGTTCATTTTGTTCTTTGGATTCCATGTGTAAGTTAAACCATATGGTATTTGTCTTTCTCAGACTGACTTATTTCACTTAACGTAATACCCTCTAGGTCCATCTATATTGTCACAAATGGTAAGATTTCATTCTGTTTTATAGCAGAGTAATCCATTGTATCGTCCCTTTTAATCCACTTATCTATTGATGGGCACTTGGGTAATGTAAATAACACTACAATGAACATAGGGGTGCACATATTCTTTCAAATTAGTGTTTTGGGTTCCTTTCAATATATACCCAGAGATGGAATTGCTGGGTCATAAGGCACTTCCATTTTTAATTGTTTGAGAAACCTCCATACTGTTTTCCACAGTGATTGCACCAACCTGTATTCCCACAAATAGTGCACCAGGGTTATCTTTTCTTCATATTCTCACCAACACTTGTTGCATATTGATTTATTGATGATAGCCATTCTGATAGGTGTGAGGTGGTATCTTGTTGTGGTTTGAATTTGTATTTCTCTGATTATTAGTGATGTTGAGCATCTGTTCATATATCTCTTGGTCATCTGTATGTACTATTTGAAGAATGTCTATTCAGGTCTTCTACCCATTTTCTAATTGGGTTGTTTGTTTTTCAGAGTTGAACTGTATGAATTCTTTATATATTTTTGATAGTAACCCCTTATCAAATGTATCAATGACAAATAACTTCTCCCATTCAGTTGTTTCATTTTGTTAATAGTGTGTTTTGCTGTGCAAAAAGTTTTTAATTCGATGCATGCAGCCACATTTGTTTATTTTTCTTTTCTTTTCCTTGCCCAAGGAGATATATCAAAAAAATATTGCTAAGAGAAATGTCAGAGATTTTACTATCTATGTTTTCTTTTAGGAGTTTTATAGTTTTGAATGTTAAATTTAGGTCTTTAATTCATTTTGGATTTATTCTTGTATATGGTGTCAGAAGATGGTTTAGTTTCATATTTTTCATGTATCTGTCTGTCTAATTTTCTCAACGTTATTTATTGACTAGACTGTCGTTACCTCATTGTATGTTCTTGTCTCCTTTGTCAGATATTAATTGACCACACAGTCATGGGTTTATTTCTGGGCTCTCTATTTGATTTCATTGATCTATATGTCTGTTTTTATGCCAGTACCATGATGCTTTGATTGCTATAGCTTTGATGTAAGGTATCATGATACCTCTGATTTTGTTCTACTTTCTCAATATTGTTGTGACTATTTGCGGTCTTTTGTGATTCCATATATATTTTTGGATTATTTGTTTTAGTTCTGTGAAGTATGCCATTTGGTATTTTGATAGAAATTATGTTGAAGCTACAGATTGCTTTGGGTAATATGGACATTGTAATGATGTTAATTCTTCCCATCCCTGAGCAAAATTTATGCTTTTATTTATTTGTAGCTTTTAAAATTTTTTCCTTCAGTGTCATAATTTTCCAAGTACAGGTATTTTACCTCCTTGGTTAAATTCATTCTTAGATTATTATTTTTTTTAGGCAATAGTAAAAGGAATTGTTTTTGTCTACTGAAAATTAATATCAACTAGGTGTCTTGTAACCAGAAATTATTTATTTGGGAAAAAGAAAGGGTAACAACCTAGTGTGTGCAGACATGGCATGCCACGTGCACACTGCTTGGTGTGCCAAGATGGAGAGGTATTTATCTAAGAAAATAAGAAGTTAAGGGAAGGGATAGTTAGAACAGTAGAGCTTCATTTTGAGCATAGAGCTCTTGCTGTAGCGTTCTTGATTTAATTAAACAATTTTTTTTCTTTATTGATTTTAGAGAGAGAGAAAGGGAGAGGGAGAGAGATAGAAACATTGATGAGAAAGAACATCGATTGGCCGCCTCTGGCAAGACCCCCACTGGGGATCAGATCCATAACCTGGGCATGTGCCCTGACTGGGAATTAAACCGGTGACCTCTTGGTGCAGGGGTTGACACTCAACCACTGAGCCACACTGGCCAGGCTTTTTTTTTTTTTTTAATAGATCCTCACCCAAGGATATTTTTCCATTTATCTTCAGATAGAGTAGGAGGGTGGAGAGAGAGAGAGAGAGAGAGAGAAACATTGATGTGAGAGAGACACATTGACTGGTTGCCTCCTGCACGACCCCGACCTGGGCCAGGGACTGAACCACAACGGAGATACATGCCCTTGACCACAATCAAACACATGACTCTTTGGTCCATGGACCGACACTCTAATGGCTGAGCCAAACCAGCCAGGGCTAGAGTTCTTGAGTACTATGCAATTCAATAGGAAACTTCTGTAAGCCCTAGCTACTTCCATAGAGCCTTTGAACTGATTGTGTTTTCTTAAAAGTTCCAGTTAGTCTTAACAGTTATTTTATTCACAGTTTATAGTTTATATTCAATGTTATTTTTTATTAATATCTAGTATATAGCACAGTGGTTGGACAATATATACTTTACAAAGTGTTCCCTCCAAAATTTCCAGTACTTATCTGGCAACTTATCTGGTGTATACAAGTGCAACCATATGTTGTTATTACAATATTATTGACTATATTTCCTATGCTGTACTTTATACTCTTGTGACTATTTTGTTGTTAGTCTTATTTTCTTAGTTTCCCTTTCTGATAGTTCATTATTGGTGTATACAAGTGCAACCAATTTCTAAATATTGATTTTTGTATCCTACTACTTTAATAAATTCATTTATCAGTTGCTGGGGTCCAGCCTTGGCAGGTCCAGGGGTTCCCAAAGGTGTGGACGGAGTCGGCGAGAGAGAGAGAGAGAGAGAGAGAGAGAGCAACGTGGGAGACAGAAAATACTTGATCTTTCTTCTTCTGCTTAGTCTTAATGCTTCTGCTTCTGCTTCTGCCTCCGACTAGCAGAATATTTTTTTATTTATATAGATCCACAGGTTACATTGTTTCCCCCAAACCTTTTAGGCAAATAAGTACAGACATTCTTTTGGTTGGTTACCCAACTCTTATGTATATTACATGTTAATTACTAACTATTTTCACCCTTCACCCAGACATCCTCTTAAAACTCCTGACCTTTCCTCCTATCTAAGATCTTTCTAAGCTTTCACATTTCTATCCTAAATCTTTATTATTTTCTTGCTTTTCTTCCTGCAATCTTTTCTACCATCTACATCATTAGTCATCTATATGTTACTTGTATAATAATTTCTAACAGACAGCTAACAGATTAGACAGAGAAAGCAAAGATTAGTCTCCTTCAGTTGCCATCCTGCATTTTTATTTTCCCATTTACTTTATATCTTCAGTCACTGTTCTTCGTGATTCCTGCCACGCAGTGAATCCACTTCTCCAGGTACAATGTCAAACCATGGAGCTCACCCGAGACTGTGTCAAACCGTGGTGGTTGCTGTTCCAGTGACACTGCTCCCAACAATCAGTTATAGTAGCTTTTGTGGAATCTTTAGAATTCTATATGTACAGTATCATGTCATTTGCAACTAATGACAGTTTTATTTCTTTCTTTCTAAGTTAGATGTGTTTCATTATTTTGTCTTGTCTGATTGTTGTGGCTAGGACTTTCATTACTCTGTTGAATAAGAGTGGTGAAAGTAGACATCTCTCTCTTGTTCCTAATCCTAAGGAAAAAATTCTTCATTTTCCCTGTTGAATATAATGTTACCTGTGGGTTTGTCATATATGGACCTTATTATGTTGAGGTATATTTTCTCTATTCCAACTTTGCTGAGAGTTTTTATCACAAATGGGTGCTGGATTTTGTGTATTGTTTTTCTGCACCTATTGGTATGATTATATGATTTTTGTCCTTAATTTGTTTATGTGGTGCATCACATTAATTGATTTGCAAATGTTGTACCAATCTTACATCCCAGGAATAAATCTCATTTGGTCACAGTATATGATCTTTTTAATGTATTTCTGAATTTGGTTTGCTAATACTTTGTTGCAAATTTTTGCATTTATGTTCATCAGAATTACTGGCCTATAATATTCCTTTTTTTTTGGTAGTGTCTTTATCTGGTTTTTAAATATATATATATGTCTCTTGGCCATTTCCTTTTTGGAGAAGTGTCTATTCAGGTCCTCTGCCAATTTTAATTGGATTATCTTCCTTTTGTTGAGTTGTATGAGAACTCTATATATTTTGAAAATTAACCCCTTATCCAGTATATCATTGGCAAATATGTTCTCCCACAGAGTGGGTTTCCTTTTTATTTTGATGCTGGTTTCTTTTGCTGTGCAGAAGCTTTTTATTTGATGTAGTCCCATTTATTAATTTTTCCCTTTGTTTCTCTTACCCTTGGTGATGTATTGGTGAAAATTCTGCTAAGTGTGATGTCTGAGATTTTACTGCCTACATTTTCTTCTAGGATTTTTATGGCTTCATAACTTACATTTAAGTCTTTTATTCATTTTGAGTTTATTCTTGTGTATGTTGTAATTTAGTGGTCTAGTTTTTTTTCTTTTTTCTTTTGCATGTACCTGTCCAATTTTCCCAACACCATTAATTCAAGAGACTGTCTTTACCCCATTTTATGCTCTTGCCACCTTTGTCAAATATTAACTGAGTATGCCATAAACAGATCATCAAACAACAAGTGCTGGTGAGGGTGTGGAGTAAAGGGGACTCTAGTCCATTGCTGGTGGGAATGCAGACTGGTGTAGCCTCTATGGAAGATAATATGGTGTTTCCTCAAAAAATTAAAAATTGATCTGCCATTTGACCCAGTGATCCCACTTCTAGGAATATATCCTAAGAAGCCTGAAACACCAATCAGAAAGAATATATGCACCCCTATGTTCATAGCAGCGCTATTTACAATAGCTAAGATCTAAGTGTCCATCAGTAGATGAGTGGATAAAAAAGCTGTGGTACATTTATACAGTGGAATACTATGCAGTTGTAAGAAAGATCTCGTATCCTTTAGATGACATGGAGGGACCTGGAGAGTATTATGCTGAGTGAAATAAGCCAGTCAGAGAAAGACAAGTATCACATGATTTCACTTCTTTGTGAAATTTAATGAACAAAATAAACTGATTAACAAAATAGATCCAGAGACATGAAAGTAGGGACAGACTGACAACCCTCAGAGGGGAGGGAGGTGAGGGGGCAAGAAGAGATAAAACAAAGAACTTATATGCATAACCAATGGACACAGACAACGGTGCCATGAAGGCAGAGTGGCAAGAGTGGGGAGGAGGGTGTCAATTCAGGAAAAAAGGAGAGACATCTGTAATACTTTCAACAATAAAAGTAAATTTAAAAAATATCTATATTGACTCCTGCTGGGAATAAAGTTGCTGCTGCTGTTGATCCCTTCTGATGTCAGCTCAGAGAGTTCTCTTTACTTTGGGTATCTCACCCCCAAACCTCCCCTGCAACCCCCAGTATCTGACACTTGGCATAGTCGGCAGGATGAGGTGGGTATCCCAATGGTCCCTAGCGAGGAGCAGCCCTGGGTGAACAGGATGTGGCACCTAGCATCCCTCCGGTACCTGGTGGTGGCATTCCTAATGGCCTGGATGCCACCAGAAGATTGGGACGCTGTACGTCCCTGGCCTGACAAGGTGTGGAAGACTTTGGAAACGCTGGAACCGAACATTCCCACAGTGCATCGGGAGGCTGCGGGTCAGGTCACTTGGATGTTCCTGGCAGTCTTGAGACATGCCAGCCGAGACATCCAGGACCTCATGAACCAAGTGCAGCAGCTACAGTGGAAGGAGGAGGACTTGGAGCAGTGCCTGGCAGTGGCTGAGCGCATGCATGACTTCTCCTGCCAGCAGTACTGCTGTGTCCATATGACAAGCCTAGCCCTTGGTGCCACAGAAGTGGCGGGCCCATGCAGGACTCGGAGAACATAGGGCGCCTGAGGTGGCCAGGAGCAGCTGAGCCGAATAGCAGCATCGGGCAGCCACCCACTGCTGGAGGAGGAGCCTACGTGGCCTGGGGGCTTGGTGCTCAGGAGGCGGCAGATGCGAGGGTGAGGAGGTAGAAGCCGGGCCAGGGCTTGAAGCACCCACCAAGCCCGCAGCCGATGGGGAGGAGGTGGCCGGTGTGACTCCCAGCTGTCCCTGCCGGAGGAGCCCCACACCTGCCCCCGCCCCAGCCACAGATGAGGCCCTTGGGGAGCAGGCCCAGGCGCAGCGGTGGAAGCCTGGTCAGACAGGGTGGGCATCAGGGCTGAGGATGGCAATGTGGAGGAGCCCTCCTTCAGTGACCTCCAGGACTGTGGGCTATCGGGAACTGAATAAGACATTGACTCTGAGATCCAGGAACAGTTTGCCTTTACCTGGGAAGGAAGCCTATGGACGGTCCAAGTGTCACCCCAAGGCTATTTACATGTACACTTGCTCCATTATATTGATGTAATGTTGACCTCTGATTCTCTTGCAGAGGTAGAAACCGGAGCACTCTTTGGGAAGCCCTGGTGGAGAGGGGGTGGGCCATCAACCCAAACAAATTCCAAGGGCCTGGATACTCTGTCAAGTTCTTGGGTGCTGTTTGGTCAGATAAGACGAAGGTCATATAGACAAGATAGAGGCCTATCCCTGACCAGAAACAATGAGACAGTTGCAGACATACTTGGGATTGCTAGGGTTCTGGTGAACCTTTATACCTCATTTAGCCATGCTGATGAAACCCCTCCACTGCATGGCCCAGAAGGGAGGCCTGGGACTGGTCTTCTGAGGTGGAGCAAGCATTTCTGGCCATGAAACGGGCGGAAGCCCAGGCTCAGATGCTGCGAGTCGTGATCCAGCTTTGCCGTTCCTCCTGATGCACAGGTGGATGACTCGGGGTTTGGCTGGGTCTCTGGCAGAAACAAGGGCCTTGGAAGAGTCCTATTGGGTTCTGGTCCTTGAAGGGAGCTGAGAGTCGTCACTCCCTTATTGAGAAGGAGTTGGCAGCGATGTACATAGCCTCATTGGCCAGTGAAAGTATCACTGGTCCTCATCCTGTCACAGTGCAAACAACCTACCCGGTAGAGGGGTGGTTATAGTCTTGGGCTACTCGACCACGCATGGGGGTGGCCCAAACTCCCACTTTGACAAAGGGGAGCTTACTTGGAACAGAGGGCCCGGTTCTGTACCAGCCCTGGACACAGGAGCTGCACTCCTTGCTGGGACCTAGACAGTTTAGGGCAGAAAGGGAGGAGCCCTCTGCGGAAGTAGAGGAAAGCCCCAGCCCTTTTGAGGAGGGAAAGCCTCCCCTCCAGCAGATGCTTGGTTTACTGATGGTTCTTGCCGAGGCCACTGACACGGGTGGCGGTGGCCTTGGAAATGGCTACAGATATTTTGGTAACCAGGCCTGGAAGAAAGGGTGGTGATCTCTCAGGGATAAGCCCTTGCAGGCGGGAGGTCTGGTGGTTATGTGCTGCACCCGGTACTGCTGTGGGCTCTGTGACAGGGAAATGCTTCATGGGTCAAGTCCCACTCCAGCTCTAGGGGGTGGAGTGTTGGGGCCTGGGAACTTGGCCTGTGGTTGATAGAGGCCGTGGTTCGACGTGACCCGGAACTGGCTGCGCAGGCGCAGACCCTGCTTTCTTACGTAAGCATGACACAGCAAAAGCGTAGGACACATGTGCCATGCGCCGCCTGGTGCAGGTTATCCCGTGGCACAAGTCTGTAAAGCTGTTAGAAGCATTGAGTAAAGCTGCTGCTGATCCCTCCTGAAAGAAAAAGTATATTAATTTAATTTATTTGGGTTATATTAGTTAATAAAATTATATAGTTTTCAAGTGTACAATTCTATAATACATCATCTGTACATTGTATTGTGTGTTCACCACCAAAAGTCTAGTCTTCTTCTTTCACCATTTAGTGCCACTTTACCCTCTTCTACCTGCCCCACCCCTCTTCCTTCTGGTAATCACCATATGTTGTCTGTATTTATGAGGTGTTTTGTTTTTGCTTAATACCTTTATCTATTCCACCCAACCCCCGAAACTCCCTTCCCTCTGGCTGCTGTCAATTGTTCTTTATATCTTTGAGTCTGTTTTTATTTTGTTTGTTTATTTTGTTCATTAATTTCACATATCAGTGAGATCATATGGTATTTATCTCTCTCTGACTGCCTCATTTTACTTAGCTTAATATCCCCTAGGTTCATGAATGCTGTTGTAAAAGGCAAGATTTCCCTTTTTTTTTTATCCTCACCCGAGGACATTTTTGCACCTATCTTCAGATAGAGTGGAGAGAAGAGAGGGAGGAAGAGAGAGAAACATCGATGCAAGAGACACATCTACTGGCTGCCACCCACATGACCCCAATCAGGGCCGGGGACAAACTGCCACCGAGGTACGTGCCCTTAGCGGGAACTGAGCCCAGGACTCTCTGGTCGAGGGCCGACGCTCTAACCACTGAGCCAAACCGGCCAGGGCTTTTTTTTCTTTTCTTTTCTTTTTTTTTACGAATGAGCAGTATTTCATTGTGTAAATGTACCATAGCTTTTTTATCCACTCATCTACTGATTGGCACTTGGGGTGCTCCCAAATCATGGCTATTGTAAATAGCACTGCAATCAACATAAGGGTACATCTAATATTTTGAAAAAGTGTTTCAAGTGTTTTAAAATATATTTCCAGAAGTGGAATTGCTGGGTCATAAGGCAGTTCTACTTTTAATTTTTTGAGGAAACCCCATGTGTTTCACAGTGGATGCAGCTGTCTAAATTCCCACCAACAGTGCATAAGGGTTCCTTTTTCTCTACATCTTCACCAACACTTGCTTATTGATTTATTGATAATGGCCATTCTGACAGGCATAAGGTGATATTTCATTGTGGTTTTAATTTGCATTTCTCTGATGATTAGTTGAAATTAGGATAATGCTGGCTTTATAAAATGAGCTTGGGAGTCTTCCACCCTTTTGAATTTTTTTGAAATAGTTTGAGATGGGTAGGAATATCTTCTTTAAATGTTTGGTAAAATTCACCTGTTAAGCCATCCAGTGCAGAACTTTTAATTTTGGGGAGTTTTTTGTTTTTTCTTTCTTACTGCATTGATTTTGTTGGTTTTAATCCATTTGTTCAGATTCTCTGGTTATTCTGAATTCAGTCTACGAAGAGTGTATGTTTCCAGTGTCACTGTTGGTGGTAGAGTTCTTGGGTGCCACGAGAAAAGAATTTCTTGAGGACCCCATTGGAAGGTGGGGTTTTGTGAAAAGCTTTATTGATGATGTAATATTAAGGAGGTTCCCCTGCAAGGTCCCACCTCTGTCTGTCCCACCATGGAATAATTCCAATCTTGTCTACAGCATGGCCAGAATTAAAGCTACTGCCAATAGTCTCTGCTCCATATTACAGTACAGTTAAGTCCAGCATTCTGCATGGTCATGGGCCATGTGGCTGCCAAGGCCGCATGGCCATGAAGAGAGAGCAGGTGAATGTGTGGGTGACAGCAGGTCACAGAGCAACAGGGAGAAAATAAGTGAACAAGAGCAAGAGAGAGAGGAAACTCTTTGTCTGGGGATTTTAACTGGGAACTTCTTCAAACTAATCAACCAACACTCTAAGATTTAGCACACTTCTGATGGGGTCCACCCCCTAGCCAATCCATTGTTTCCCAGGCTAGCCTGACTTCCACTGCACATGCAGCTATCCCCCCCTTTGTTTGATCCCTTCCCCCAGTGGTCTACAGGGGATGGACTGGTGGTTCCCTGGGGAGCATGAAGCTGTAGCTTCCTGTTGCAGCTTCCCAGATGACCATAGTTATAATATTTGGCCTTGCCTTTGCACTTTTTCTATTATTAATATTTACTAGCTAATTATGTCAATAACAACAGGAATTTATCCATTTCTTCCACATGGTCCTATTTGTTGGTCAATAATTGTTCTAATTATTTTTTATAATCCTTTGCATTTGTATGGTGTCTGTTGTTATTTCTCCTCTTTCATTTCTGATTTATTTATTTGGGTATACTCTCTTTTCTTGATGTGTTTGGTTAAAAGTTTATCAATCTTGTTTATTTTTTGCTGTTGTTTTGTTCTAGTTATAAGTTTAGATTGTTTATTTGAGATTTTCTTTTTTGTTTTTTGAGGTAGGCCTGAATTGCTGTGAATTTATCTCTTAGGAGTGCTTTCACTGTGTTCCATTGATTTGGGGTTGTTGTATTTTCATTTGTCTGAAGGTATCTTCTGATTTCTTCCTTGATCTCATTATTAAGCCATTCATCCTTTTGCAACATGTTGTTTAGTCTCCATGTGATTTTGTGTTCTTCAGTTTTTTCTTGCAATTAATTTCTAGTTTCATACCATTGTTATCAAAGGAGATATTTGATATGATTTCAGTGTTTTTAAATTTACTGAGACTTGTTTTGTGTGCTAACGTGTGGTCTATCCTGGAAAAATTTTATATGCACTTGAAAAGAATGTATATTCTGCTGTTTTGGGGTGAAATGCATCTGCTCTAATGTGTCATTTAGAGTTGCTGTTTCCGTGTTGATTTTCTGTCTGGAAGATCTATCCAGTGATGTCAATGGGGTGTTAAAATTCCCTACTATGACTATATAACTGTCAAACTCTCTCTTTATGTCCATCAATATTTGCTTTATATATTTAGGGGCTCCTATGTTGGGTGCATAAATGTTACTAGGGTTATATCCTCTTGTTGGATTGATCCCTTTATTATTATGTAATGTCCTTATTTGTTTCTTATTATGGCCTTCTTTTAAAGTCTATTTTGTCTGATATCAGTATTGCTACCCCAGCCTATTTATTCATTTCCATTTGCATGAAATACCTTTTTCCATCCCTTTACTTTCAGTCTGTGTGTGTCTTTTGTTCTGAAGTGGTTCTCTTGTAGGCAGCATATATATTAGTCTTGGTTTTATTTTTATACATGCAGTTGCCCTATATCTTTTGATTGGAAATTTAATCCATTTGCATTTACAGTGATTATTGATAGGTATGTATTTATTGCCATTATATTCTTTATAATTATGTTTCTTTTTTTGTCTTTCTTCTTCTTCAAGACTTCTCTTTAATATTTCTTGTGATAGTGCTTTGGTGGTAATGAATTCCTTTAGCTTTTTCTTGTCTGCAAAGCTACTTATTTATCCTTCAATTTTAAATGATGGCCTTGTAGGGTAGAATAGTCTGAATTGTAGTTTTTTGCTTTTTATCACCTTGAATATTTTGTCTAATTTCTTCTGGCCGGAAATATTTCTGCTGAGAAATCAGTTGACAGTTAATGTAAGCTCTTTTGTAGGTAACTAATGGTCTTTTTCTTGCTGCTTTTAAGATTCTCTCTTTTTATTTAACCTATGCTATTTTAATTATGATGTGTCTTCGTGTGGGCCTCTTTGTGTTCATTTTCTTTGGCACTCTGCACGTCCTGGGCTTGAGGGCCTTTTTTCTTTGTACAATATCATGTCATCTTCAAATAATGACAGTTTCACTTCCTCCTTTCTGATTTGGATCCCTTTTATTTTTCCTTCTTGTCTAATTGCTGTGGCTAAGACTTCCAGTACTATGTTAAATAAGAGTGGCAAAAGTGGGCATTTATGTCTTGTTCCTATTCTTAAGGGAAATGCTTTTAGTTTTTGCCCTTTGAGTATGATGTTGACTGTAGGTTTTTCATACATGGCCTTTATTATGTTGAGATATAATCCCTCTACTCTCACTTTGTTGAGCATTTTTTATCAGAAATGGGTGCTGGGTTTTTTCAAATGCTTTTTCAGTGTCTATTGATATGATCATATGGTTTTTATCCTTCATTTTGTTTATATGGTGTATCACATTTATTGATTTGCAAATATTGTACCAGCCTTGCATCTCTGGGATGAATCCCACTTGGTCATGGTGAATATTTTTTTAAAATATATTGCTGGATCTGATTTGCTAATATTTTGTTGAGGACTTGGCATCTATGTTCATCAGGAATATTGGCCTGTAGTTTTCTTTCTTTAGAGTGTCTTTATTTCATTTTGGAATTAGGATTATGCTGGCCTCATAAAAAGGAAGACTTGGAAGTCTTCCTTCTTGAATTTTTTGGCATAGTTTGAGGAGAATGGTGTTTGCTCTTCTTTGAATGGTGGGTAAACTCCCCTGTGAAGCTGTCTAGACCTGGGCTTTTATTTGCCCAGAGTTTATTGGTTACAGCTTCAATTTCCTTAGTTGTTATTGGTGTATTCAAGTTTTCTTTCTCTTCCTGGTTCAGTTTTTGGAGACTGTGTGATTCTAGCAATTTGTCCATTTTGCCTAGGTTGTCCAGTTTGTTGGCGTATAATTGTTCAGAGTATTTTCTAACAATCCTTTGTATTTCTGTGGTGTCAGTTGTTACCTCTCCTCTTTTGTTTCTGATTTTGTTCATTTGGGTCCTCCCTCCTTGTTTCTTGGTGAGTTTGGCTAAAGGTTTACCAATCTTGTTTTTCTTTTCAAAGAACCATCTCTTTGTTTCATCGATCTTTTGAATTATTTTTTTAGTTTCTATGTCATTTATTTCCACTCTGACCTTTACTATTTCTTTCCTTCTATGTGCTCTGGGTTTTTCTTTTTCTAGTTCTTTAAGTTATAGGGTTAGGTAGTCTACTATAAAATTTTCTTGTTTCTTGAGGTAGGTCTGTAACAGTGCTATGAACTTCCCTCTCAGAACTGCTTTTGCTGTTTCCCATAGATTTTATGTTGTTGTGTGTTCATTTTCATTGAATACCAAGAAGTTTTTTATTTCTTCCTTAATCTTCTCGATAACCCATTTGTTGTTTAATAGCATGCTATTTAGCCTCCATGTCTTCAAATGTCTTTGCATGTTTTTATTGTAATTAATTTCTAGTTTCATGCCATTGTGATCTGAGAAGATGCTTGATATGATTTCAATCTTCTTGAACTTGTAGAGACTTAGCTTGTGCCCTAACATGTGGTTATTTTTGAGAATGTCCAATGTGCACTTGAGAAGAATGTGAATTCTGCAGTTTTGGGGTGTAATTCTCTATAATTATCTACTAAATCCATTTGATCTAGTGCATCATTTAGAGTCTCTGTTTCCTTGTACATTTTTTCATCTGGAGGATTTTTCCAGTGATATCAGCAGGGTGTTGAGGTCCCCTGCTATGATTGTATTGCTGTCAATTCTCCTTGAAGTCCTCCAGAAGTTTTAAAATATATTTCAGTGCTCCTATATTGAGTGCATATATGTTTAACAAGATTATATCCTCCTGGATTGATATATTTGGATTGATCCCTTTAATATTATGTAGTGACCTTCTTTGTCTCTAGTTATGGCCTTTATTTTGAAGTCTGTTTTTGCCAGATATGAGTATTGCTACCCCAGCTTTTTCTTTTTTATTTCGATTTGCTTGGAAAATTTTTTCCATCCCTTCACTTCTAACATGCATGAGTCTTTTGTTGTGAGATGGGTCTCTTGTAGACAACATATATATGAGTCATGCTTTCTTATCCATTCAGCTACTCTGTGTCTTTTGATTGGAGCATTTAATTCATTTACATTTAAGGTTGTTATTGATATGTACTTATTTGTTGCCATTTTTTATTTATTATGCCTATGTTTCTCTCTCTGTTTCTTCTATTTTTTACAGCAGTCCTTTTAACATTTCTTGCAGTGCTTGTTTGGTGCTAATATAATATATTCCCTTAACTTTTTATTTGGTCTGAAAAGCTCTTTATTTCACCTTCTATTTTGAATGATTGTCTTCCTGGATAGAGTAGTCTTGGATTCAGATCCTTGTGTTTTATTATCTTGAATACTTCATGCCATTCCCTTCTAGTTTGTAGTGTTTCTGTTGAGAAATCAGCTGATATCTGTATGGGGGTTCCTTTGTAGGTAACCTGTTGCTTTTCTCTTGCTGACTTTAAGATTTTCTCTGTCTTTAATTTTTTGCATTTTAATTTTTATGTGTCTTGGTGTGGGTTCTTCTTACTTGGGCCTCTCTGTGCTTCCTGAACTTGTATGTCTTTTTCCTTCACCGAGTTAGAGAAGTTTTTTGCCACTATTTCTTCAAATAGATTCTCTATCCCTAGTTCTTTTTCTTCTTTTTGTGGTACTCCTATGATGTTGGTGTTGTTATGTTTCATGTTTCCACAGCTCTCTTAAAGTGTCCTCCTGTTTTTTAATTGTTTTTTCTTTTTGGTTCTCTGGGTGATTTTTTTTTTTTTATTCTGTCTTCTAATTCACTGATCTGATCCTTGGCTTTCTCTAATCTGCTGGTTATTCCTTCCAATGTGTTCTTTATTTCTGCTGTGTCATTCTTCATTTCCTCTTGGTGGTTTTTTATTTCCAATTGGCTAATTTTCATTGATTCTTTATCTTTACTCATGATGTTGAGCTTCCTCATAATCATTACTCTGAATTCTACCTCTGATAACTTACTTAACTCCGTTTCATTTATTCCTTCTTCTGTAGAATTCTCTTGTTCTTTCATTTTGGATTTGTCTTTTTGTTTCACCATTTTGGCTGTTTCAGTGGGGTTTGGAGTCTTCCAAATTATTCTTATGAGTGTCGGTGTTCCACTGATTGTGGCTCCCTCTGCTGCTGGGTTAGGATGAGTATGGAAGGTACCACGCTAAACACCATTGTCTAGTCTTACTTTCCTGTGTAGGGTCGCAGGCCAAGCAAAGATTCACTTATCCCAGAGCTTTTGTCTGCATTCTAAGTATTAGTCTCAGTTATTTACTGAGCCTTATGTTGTAGCCCTCAGCTGAATGAAAAATCCCTCAGGTGAGCAGGGTAAGAGGATTTCCAGTTGGTTGGGGCAATTACTTTCCCCTGGGCTAAAGTTGCTTTGAGAAGAAAATGGTTTCTGCAGTGTGAGTTATTGGCACAGTGCAGGGAACCAGGCCTCAGCCTTCACAACTCAGTCCCAAGAGCCTTGACACCCAACACTGAGTCAGGCCCAAGGCTCAAAGCATTCCAAATCTCATCTCTGCCTACTGGCTGGCTGGTAGTCTCTGACTGTTAATGAGCCTCAGGTTGCACTTCTGTGGGCCGGGAGGTGTTAAATTCCTGAGGGAGCAGCAGTTGCTTCTCCCCTGGGCTAAAGCAGCTCTGGGAAGGGGCTTTTAAAGTAAGATGGCTACTGTCTTGTTAGGGAATGACTCAGCATAGTGCTCCTGATGGCTTCCTTCCCATCTCTCTCCCCAGTGCCACAAACCCCGATTCTCCTCACACAGTTCCAGTCCAGTCCATCCTCCCTCTGCTGGAGCCCAAGGTGAGTGGTTGTAGCTGTAATTTAGTGCACTGGCCCTCAGGGAAGTGCTGGAGTTCCCTGCGCCTCTCCCTGCTGGACAAAACCTCTCCTCTGGTGATTTTCTCAGCCAGGTGTTATGTGGGTGCCTTTTCCTGTTCCACCACTCTGTGCTGGGCACCTGGCTTGGGGTTTTAACCCCCAACTTCTTAGAGGGACCTGCTCACAGCTAAGACAGCCCTCAGCTGCTACTTGTGGGCACCCAGCCTGTCCCCTTGTGCCTTTGAAGCTCCTACCAGCCTCAATTTGCGGTCCTCTTCACATCCCTGGTTATAAGGATTCTCTCCAGCTGCTCTTCAGTTGGTTTTTCCAGATGACTTGTTTTTATTTTAGTTTTAATTGCAGTTTGGTCCTGGGAGATGGTCTGCGTAGCTTCTATTCACTCTTTCGTCATTTTCCAACTCCTGGCCATAGTTTTATTTCATAAATAATAGGTCATGGATTTCAATCCATTCTAATAAATTAACTTGATATCATTATTTTTTAATTGTCAGAAGAATTCCTTTGTATATGTGTACTACAACTTACATAACTAGACTTCTGTAATGGAGAATATATATATAGTGTTCAGGTGTGCCAGGTTTGTGAACTGGGCCATGCTCATCCCAGTGGGTGGCAGGCAATATGCCAGGGGTCACAGTATAGAAGGTACTGGCACAGATCCCAGCGTGCTGAAACTTTTCTTGTCTTGCAAGTGTTCTGTGCAAATGCTTTGGTCTCCAGCTAAGACTGATAAGGTCAGGTTGAGAGTAAAGAAGGAGGAGGGAGCATCCACTATCTGGAACCCATTTTCATGATTTAGCAGGCAGGTTATCTCTTACCCATATCTAGAAACCCACAAGCGGATAATTTACTGTTCCTTTAGGCAATTTTTCCCTGCAAAGAACACTCTTCTTGTGAGAATATGTGATGTCTGCAAAGCAGGGCTAGTACAGGAAAAAAGTCCGAGGCCCTAATGGCCCTTTGTTGATGTTTATCGAGTCCCCACATTGTTCAGATGTGGCATTACCCGTCCTAGCTCCGACAGAGTCACAGTCTCAGGAGATAGGCACAGGCAGGTTGCAAGACCACGTCAACACGTTGCAGCCTGTGTTACCTTACTTGTGGAGCCATGCTGCTCATTGTTTAAGGCTAGTTTTCCTTATACTCCCTCCTGGGTCACTTAGAGTGTTTCCCACCAGACCCCAATTTGTCCTGTGAGTGGTCTTTTATCCCAGTGGCATGGGTCCACCTTGTTAACTTGTAAACTGGGACAATGAATTGTGGTTTACAAATGAAGGCGGGCAGAACAGCTGTTATCAGTAACAATAATGACATGATTGCTGAGACAAACATTTTCATGGTGATGCATGGGAACACTAAATCCAAACCACATTGTTTAGCTTTCATTCCAGTAAAGGGGAATGCCACATCCCCTAAAGTAAATGGAAGAGATCATAGTTTAGAAAATATGACAGCGTTGAAAACTTAAAGCTGTATCACACAGCAATGTCCTTTAGAAGAAAACAATGTATACAAGGGAGTGTATATATATTTTCATGGCACTTTATTAGTTTGGAGTTATCCCTAGTCCAAAAATGGAGCCCAGTGGCCATGAGTCGGGAGTGCCTCAGGCAGGCAGTCCAGGGAGATAGGAACACTTTAAGGGTCACTGTTAGGAAAGGAACACATGTTGACAGACTTGAGGTGTGCATCAGATCACAGAACCCATTTTTATATGTGTGCTTCCACTCAATGTTTGTTTCAGACTGACATCAAATGCTATACATGGAACTGTGCGATTCTGTACTGAAATGCTCTGGTCTCTGTGTTTCTCATGGGTTGGAAAGTTGCTGGGAGTCTGTGAACACTGTGCGTTTGGGTTGATCTCACAGAGGCTGCCAGCACTGGGGAAAGGGCCTGGGGTAATCGGACACCCAGCAAGAGTGGAGGGGACGTACACAGCGAAGGTGCAGCTTTGAGCTCCCCTAGCAGTAGGGCACGAAGTTAAGGATGGAGCCCAGGAATCTTAAAATTTAGGGCCCTCCCTTGCTGGGAGTGGTGCAAGATTCTAGCAGTGGTGATCTCGGCAGAGAGAGGAAGCCAGGTGACTGTCAGCAAGCATTTCTATGTAAGCATTTCTGGTAAATTAAAAAGCTTTCGGAAGAAAGAATCTGAATCCCTAAAGCTCACTTAATTTGTTGTAATTTAGTTTTTCATCTAGTAAAGAAAGTTCTGATGTAATTTTATATTAGTAATCGTGTATTCTTTTCCTTAAAGAAGGGCTGCAACTTGCATATGATCCTGTCTCCATAGAACCTGGGGTCTAGCACTATGAATTTTGGCTAGTGTCATCCTTAAAAATGTGCGTCTTCAGGTGGGCCAGTTCCAGACAGCCCTTAAACCCACACGGTGCGATCACCTGCTCACTGGCAGCGCTACTTACCCAGCAGGGTCCGCAAATGTAGGTAGCAGGCGTTTGCAGCCCAAGACAAACTCTCAGAAGTCTCTTCCTAAGCCTGGCGAGGTGCTTTCTGCTCTGGTGAAGTTAGCTTAGGAAAAGAAAGCTTAAGGTGAAGAGGTGGAGTGCCCTTGGGTGCTTCCCGCTGAGCGTGTCTGTGTCTGGCACTCCAACTGTGGGGCAGCCACTGCCGCGAGCACCCAGGATGTGGGGTGGGGGACTCCACTAGTCCTGGATTTCCCATTTGGAAACAACATTGGGCACCTGACAATGAGGGAACAGACACAGTGCAAAGGTAAGTGAGTGCTCACTAGCTGTTAGAATTTGAAGAATCTGAGATGGCATCTAATTCAGTTTCTAATTTTACAGATGAGGAAAGAGATCTGGAGAGGTCTGTGTTTAGACGTAGGCAGATGTGGCTGTGAGCTCGATCATGCCTCCAGGGACTGATGGGGGCCACGGCAGTGGCAGGTACTAGGCAATGAAGGTCAACACTGCCTGCTTTCAAGGACACGGCACTATGAAACAACATGGCACTTGTGGATTTAAACACTGTTCCTGGCATGCAGAGGGCGTGATAGCTGACAGGCAGACCGTAGAAACTCCAGGTGGTGCAGCAGACCTTCCTGTGGTGCATTGTCAGGTGGCACGTGGGTACTCAGAGCAAGGGAAACCCAGGCCACGTGTGTGGGCACAGCTGCCTCAGGTCTTAGCTTGTTTCAGCTGTCTGAGCATCCAGAGGACCGAGCACTAACTCCTGTCCTGCCTTCCTCGGTGTGTGGTGCTGACCACTGGCAGGCACAGTGGGGAAACAGGAGCAGGGCCTTGGTGCTGCCAGCGTTTGGCCTGGGGAGCTGCTCGCAGGACCGCTCACGCGTCCCACTTCCACCATCAATCAGTTAAGAAACCCTGCAGCCTGATTCTCCAGGGGGGCAAAGCACCAGGCAACACAGACCTCCCAGAAACAGGACATGAACGCTTTTGTTTTATTTCATAATTCTTGGTCCCCGTTCAAAGATTTAGCAAGCTAGAGAAACCTTACAGGGAAGCAGCAGCTCTGCGGACAGTCTCTGTGAAATCCTCCCTGCAGGCCAGCACCTCAGCCTGTTAAGCTCCTTGACCAGATGGCCCCTTGGGGTGGTGCGTCCCTGCTCCTCAGGCCCCCATTTGCAGTCTTCATCTGAAGAAGCACCATTTCATGCTTTCAGATTTGTGGGTGAGGAGCAAGAAGCCATCCTAGATGTGACCCGGGAGATGACTCCATGTGATGCCTCAAAGAGTGGTGCTGATGGGCAGAGGGCTTGCCTGAGGACAAGGCCTCCAACAGATGGGGCAGCATCCTCACACGCCCGGAGCTGCTTTCAGAACCCACAGGGAGTTCATGCCAGAGCACTTACCTGTGTCCATGCAGGCCTGGCACTGCGGCACTTTGTGGGATTTAGCTTGTGTGTTACAAGAACACTGACCAAACTCTAGCCTGGCCACACAGGAGAAGCACTAGCATGTGTTATAATGAGGGTGCTGGGCGCCACCACAGGGTCTAATTAAATAGGTTTGGGTGGATCTTGGAAATCAGCAGTTTTAAAGCTGCCACCAGCTTGGTCTCCGCTTCTGACTGGATCACTGCCTCTGTATCACTGCCTGTAACTGGGTTACCGCCTCTGATTAGATTGCTGCCTCCAGCTGGATCACGGTCTCCCCTGGATCACTCTCTCAGCCTGAACCACTGCTTCATACTACATCTCTGCTTCAGATGACATCACTCCACAGACCGGTCAATGATTCTAGACCTTGGCACAACATTGGACTCGCTCAGGAAGCATCACCAACCCCACACTACCAGACTGGGAAGAAGAAAGCAAAAGGTAGGTGCACAGTGTCTTCCTCACTGGATGTGAAGTCCGCAGTGTTCCACGCAGAGCGCCAGTGTCCTGTATGAGCTGCACTCCATCGTTACATGTGTCATCCCATCATGCAGCAGAAGGACCTCCCAAATCAGCAGCGGAGTAGGGTGCAAAAGTGTTCGTATTAGTGCCTCATCAAATCATTGGATTCTTCAAAAAGTCATCTTATAAATATTCAAAACCAAAGTTAAGGCCTGAGACAAACTAGTTGTCTCCAGTAATATGACTAGAAATGTAAGCTGCTAGGACCCCCTGGTGCCTTCTGGGCTGGGCGCCCCAAAGGACAGCTTCACATTGTTGATCCCCCTTGGACACCTGTTTTAAGGCACACGGTCTGCAAACAGTAGAAGCTAAGCAAACACAGACTTCCATTGCTTTGGGAAATGGTTTAGTGACTAATTTAAAACAAACAAACAACCACAAACAAGCAGCTTGACTTGAATTACATTTTTTTGCCCCAAACATATTTTAAATACATGCTTATGCTGCAAAAAAAATGTTTCTTTTTTAAAGACAGAAAATCCATTTTTCCTTTAAAACAAAAATGATGTTCACTGCAGGCTTCTGTCATGCTCTAAGAATGATTCATGTACTGAATGAATTTGCTTAAGTTTGAAAAAATAAAAGCCAGTATTTTGGACCTCCTACCCCCCATCCCTTAATAAGGCTCACAGCCTATGGACTTTTAGCTTCCCAAGCTAATGTACTTTTCTGACTGAAAACAAGAAGCTGTTGGATGCTTGTCATTTCTGATTAGCACTCTTCATGTGGACTGATGTTGCCTTATCTTAGTTACAAGTGTCTTGGAACTGCTTGTCGGTGTAGACCACATATTAGGGCTGCCCTTGCCAAGCAACTGTAAAATGAAATCCATGACTTAAAGGCTTTGTCCCTTCAGAAGTAAAGAAAGAGAAAGTGAGCAATTTCAGTTTCTGAAATCAGTATAGCCTTCCCGATAAGCCTGGAGGAAAGGCAGAGAGGTCTCTGGTCTGCCTCCCAGGGCCTGGTGAGGGGACAGATAGGAGGACAGCAGGCAACATCAGAGGACGCTGGTAAGAGCTCCACTGCCACTTGGAATCTCTCTGAGACACAAAGTCTTACAAGTCTGCATTTTTATCAGCTGCAGGCTAACAGCTTCCTTCTCTCTCTGTGTTGTCTGCCTTTCTGACTTGCCAGATTTTTCTTACACATTTCAAATCCACCCTAAGCGACTCTGCTGGCTAGAGTTCAGAGCTGGATTGATCAATTCATGTGGCTAAATCCAGGCTACAAAAGCCTGGACCACGAGGAGCTCCTAAAGAGGAACTAAATTACAGGCTTCCTTTGCCCTCTTCTTGGGAATCCTGGCCTACACATCCTTCTGAACTCTCACTTCATATTCCTGAAAAGACTTGGTCACCCCTGCAGTCTCAGAGGTCTGCCAGCAGCTGCAGACCTGAGCCCTTGCTGCTGCCCTGCTCAAGGCAACCTCAGAGGGGCTGCCCAAAGCCAGCTGGTCTTACAGTGGACAGAAAAAGAGATTTCCCAAAGGACCACACAGCAGAACTCCAGATTGGCGAAGGATTCTGAGCAGATCACCGAGCAGTGTATCTGAGAGGCTGACTATTCTCTTAAAAAACTGTGGCAGAGAGGACAGGGGCTAGTCAGAGTGCCCTGGGAAAGAGGCACTATACTCCCCACCACAAGTGTAGAGGAGGTGCCCCTTTCTCTGCAGAATGGCTCTGTGCCCATGCAGCTGGGCCTGGTGGTGCAGGGGATTTGGACATCTGGCCTGGTGGGAGCCTGGGCAGAAGCCCTACACAGTGAGAGCTGGCCCTGCTGAAAGATTAGAGAACCAAGCAGGGCTGGGTATTTTTCTCCCCTTCTGCTTGTGGTGGTGACAAGGTGGTGCCAGTGACTCAGGCAGAGCTGAGCCGATGGAAGGAGAGGAAGTACCCACCCACCCCTCCTACAAGCTATGGGCACCACCCCAAAATGAGTCTGTTTAAACCATCCTTACTGGGACCAGATACTCCTGCAGAGCCCAGTTCTGTGGAGGAAGGGAGAACAGCTCAAACCAAGGACATTCAAGGGGTGAGTCCCAAAGCAGACCCAACCTCTGGGCTAGGGAGGCCCTGCCCACAAGATTACTTGGGGGTCTGTCCTGCAGGGATCCAGTCAGGTTGCTCAGGGCCAGGCAGGGACAGTGACTCACATTGGCTTGCACCAGAAAACTGCCCCGGAGGCCCCGGACACACACACACACAAGGGCCAGATCCAACAACACCAGAGCAAAATCCAGTGAGCTCCACAAGTAGCAGATCCACAGGGTTTTTTCTTTGTTAGTTTTTGTTTGGTTTGGTTTTTCTTTCTCTTCTCTGTCTTTTTTTTTCATATTCTCTTAAAAGCTATCTTTCATTTAAGTCTCTTTTTTCTTGCATTCTCTTGATTTAAAAAGTTTTTTATTTTTAATTTCATTTTTAAATTTCCTTTTCTTATTTCTTTTCTTACTCTATATTTTACTTTATTTGGTATTATTACTTTTTAAAATTATTATTATTTTGTTTTTTTCCTATCTTTTATTTTTGATAATTATCCTATTTCTGATCTGTTCCTCATTTGCTTTCATATTTTCATTTTTATTTTTGTTTGTTTTTAGTATTTTTTGTTGTGGTTGTTTTTATTATTGTATTGTTGTGTGTGTGTGTGTGTGTGTGTGTGTGTGTGTGTGTGTGTGTTGTTTTCAGTTTGAACTGGTTTTGTCTTTTTTTTTCTATGAGCACCTGTATAACAGTTGGCATGATGTGGTCGGGATTGAGACTCACAGTCATCAAGCCTGAGGGCTGAGCACACACACAAAGGGGACAACAGCAATTAAGACTTAAATTCAACAGGAGAGCCCACATAACCCACACAAAGATCATTCTTAGAGTACTCAGCTCAAAAGATCAAGGAAACTGCAACATGGTCCCATAAGAATGCCACCTCACCAAGACTGGGAGGCATAGCAGTCTTATCCAATATGCAGAAACAACCACAAATAGACAACAAAAATGGAGAAACAAAGAAACAAATGAAAGAACAGGAGGAATCTCCAGAAAAAAAGACAAATGAAATAGAGGCAAGCAATTTATCAGATATAGAGTTCAAAGTAATGGTTATAAGGATGCTCCAATGACTTAGAACTACAAGCAACTTAATGAGAACTACAAGGAACTTAGTGGAAACTACATCAACATGAAAAAAATTATAGAAATCATGAAAAAGAGCCAATCAGAAATAAATAATAACATAACTGAAATAAAAAATATCCTGAAAGAATCAACAGTAGATTAGAAGAAGCAGAGGACCAAATCAGCAAATCAGGAGACAAGGTAGAAAAAACAAATCACTCAATTTAGAGCAGCAAAAAGAAAAGCTATTTAAAAATCATGAGAACAGTATAAGAGAACTGTGAAACAATATGAAACGGAGCAATATCCATGTCATAGAAGTACCAGAGGGAGAAGAAAGTGAGAAAGGGATAGAGAACCTATTTGAAGAAAATTGGCAAAAAACTTCCCTAACCAGGTGAAGGAAATGTCACACAAGTTCATAAAGTAGAGTCTCAATCAGAATGAAGACAAAGAGACTGACAGCAAGACACATTATAATTAAAATGGCAAATGATAATGACAAAGAAAAAATTTTAAGGGCAGCAAGAGAGAGTCAGTAACTGACAAGAAAGTTTCCATCAGGCTATCAGCTGATTTCTCAACAGAAACACTACAGGCTAGAAGTGAAAGGCATGAAGTATTCAAAGTAATGAAATCAACAATCTGTAATCAAGACTACTCTATCTAGCAACACTATCATTTAAAATGAAGGTAAAATAAAGAACTTCCCAGGCAAAAAAAAGGCAAAAGGAATTTATTACCACCAAACAAGCACTACAAGAAATGCTAAAGATATTGTTGTAAGAAGAAGAAGAAATATATAGAGAGAAGGTCACAGGCATAAAGAATTAAAATGGCAATAAATGAGTACCTATCCATAATAACTTTAAATGTAAATGGATTAAATGCTCCAATCAAAAGACATAGGGTAAGACTTTCGGTCAAGATGGTGGTGTAGGTAAACGTGGTATCGCCTCCTCCCACAACCACATCAAAATTACAACTAAACTACCATACAACCATCATTCAGAACTGCATGAAATTGAGCTGAATGGAAGTCCTGCAACTACGAAATTAAAGAAGCAGCTTATCAAGACTGGTAGGAGGGGCAAAGGTGGACGGGCTGGTCCCACACCCACATGTGGCAGATAAAAATCAGGAAGGACACCTCAGCTGTGAAAGTCCTCCCTGAGGAGTGAGGGGTCCCTATCCCACACCAGGCGCCCAGTTCAGGGTTCCAGTGCCAGGAAGAGAAGTCCCCATAACTTCTGGCTGTAAAACCAGTGGGAACTGAGGCTGGGGGAAGCTGAGGCTTCTGGAGCCCCAGGCAGCTCCTCTTAAAGGGACTGCACAGACTTACTTGGACTTTCTCCCTCTAAGTTCAGAGAAGAGGCAGCTTGAAAGGCACCAGAGACATACAGGGAAGAACTGAGCTGTTTGGCCTTGGGATAAGGGCTGGAGAGGGAGCTTTCTCTCAGACAGACATGCTGGCAGAGGCCTTTGTTCCTTTAGTGAGCCCTTCCCCGGGGCAGCAGATGGGTGCCATATCTGGGACTCCAGCAACCTGGCTCACACTGTTTTCCCCACCCTGGTGATTCCCTGAGGCCCTGCCTCACCCAACTTTCAGGCCCACCCAAGCTGTTTCCAAAAGCTTTACCATAGGATTGGCCTGTCTTGGAATCTGCTTCAGATTTTCCTAAAATCTCTCAAACAAGCAGCATCTGGTCTCAGCGAGCCCTATACCTCTCATTAAGTGACCCCAGGCCTGGCACTAGAAGCAGCCAGCCTTGGTTCACAACTTGGCTGGGCACCTCCAAGCTCAGCACAAGAAGCGGCCATTGGCAGATCACTTTGTAGGTTATATGCCAGGTGGTCCTGGATAGAACACAGGCAGTGGCTGACCTTGCCCCAGAGCCAGCACACCCAGTGGACAGCTTCAGACCACATCGAAGTATGACTACTCAACCACCTCCACAAGTGACACACTCAATGAGTGGACTCAGTGGGTACCAGAGCCCTGCTGAAGTAAGTCTTGCTGTGTGTGGTGGGCCCCTACACAGCTGATCCTCCAGGGTAGTCAGAGGCCAGTGGTCAGTGGGCACAGCCAGTCCTTGAAGCTGATCAACCTGAGTAAATCCCTCCCATTGATGTGCCAACAGCAATCAAGACTCAATTACAACAGAAGGGTGTATAGTCAACACTAGGGGTGCACCTCGCAGCTGGGGTGATCAGGGAGGCTGTGCCAATGGATCCTACAGGACACCTACAACAATAGGCCACCCTACAAAGCCTAGGAGACATAGCAACTCTACCTAATACACAGAAACAATCACAGGGAAGCAGCCAAAATGAGGAGACAAAGAAACATGTCCTGAATGAAAGAAAAGAACAAAAGTCCAGGAAAAGAATGAAACAAAATGGAGATAAGCAATCAATCAGATGCTCAAAACACTGGTTATAAAGATACTCAAGGAACTTAGTGAGACATTCAAAAAACTTAGTGAGAACATCAAAAACATAAAAAAGAACCTGTCAGAAATGAAGTATGCACTAACTGAAATAAAGAATAATTTACAGGGAATCAATAGTAGAGTAGGTAAAGCCAAGAAGCAAACCCTTGATTTGGAATATAAGGAAGCCAAAAAACACCCAATCAGAACAGCAAAAAGAAAAAAGAATCCAAAAAAAAAAAATGAGGATAGTGTAAGAGCCTCTGGGATAACTTCAAGCGTGCCAACATTCACATCATAGGGGTGCCAGAAGGAGAAGAGAGAGGGCAAGAAATTGAAAACCTATTTGAAACAATAATGTCAGAAAACTTCCCTAACTATCATTTAGAATCGATGGACATATCAAGAGTTTCCCAGACAAGAAAAAGCTAAAGGAGTTAGTTCATCACCCCCAATGTTGAAGGGTTTTCTTGAAGGGGAAGAAGAACAAAAGTATGAACAATAAAATGACAATTAATACATATCTATCAACAATTGAATCTACAAACAAAATGAACATGCAGAACAGAAACAGACTCATAGATACAGAGAACTTTTTGTAGTTTGCCAGATTGGCAGGGGCTTGGAGGATGGGTGAAAAAGATGAAGGAATTAAGAAGTACAAATTGGTTGTTAGACAGATGAACCTCAAAGGGAAGGGGGGAGGGATGGTGGGATGAGATAAACCAAAGAACTTCTATGCATATCTGCATAACCAATGGACACTGACAATAGTGTGGGGAAGGCAGGAGGGGGTCAATGGGGAAAATAAGGGGGGACATCTGTAATACATTCAACAATAAAGATAAATTAAAAAAAAAAAGACATAGGGTAGCTGAATGGATAAGAAAACACAACCCATATATATGTTGTCTACAAGAGACCCATCTCAGAACAAAAGACTCACCAGGATAAAAGTGAAAGAATGGAAAAAATTGTTCATGCAGATAGAAACAACAACAACAAATGCTGTGGTAGCAATATGCATATGTGACAAAATGGAATTCAAAATGAAGGCCATAACAATAGACAAAGACGGTCACTACACAATACTAAAAGGAACATCCAATAAAAGTATATAACCATGATAAATTATACGCACCCAATATAGGAGCAACAAAATATATTAAAAACTCCAAGAGGACTCTAAGTGAGAGATCAACAGCAATACACTCACAGTAGTGGATTTTAACATCCCACTGACATCACTGGATAGATATTCTAGACAAAAAATCAACAAGGAAACAGGTGGATTTAATTGATATTTGCAGAACATTTTATTCCAAGCTGCAGAATATACATTATTCTCAAGTGCACATGGAACATTTTCAAAGATAAACCACATGTTAAGACATGAAATAAGACTACAAGTTCAAGAAGATTGAAATTATATCAAGTATATTCACAGATCACAATGGCATGAAACTAAAAATCAACTTCAACAAAAATACTCAAAAACATTCAAACACATGGAGGCTAAATAGCATGTTATTAAACAATGAGTGTGTTACCAATGAGATCAAAGAAGAAATAAAAAAACTTCTTGGACATAAATGAAAATGAACACACAGTAATCCAAATCTATGGGACACTGCAAAAGCAGTCCTGCAAAGGAAGTTCATAGCTTACAGCCTTACCCCAAGAAAAAAGAAAACTTTCTAATAAAACATTTTACCATACAACTAAAAGAATAAGAAAGAGAACAACAAGAAAAACCCAAAGTAGGTAGAAGGAAGGAAATAACAAAGATCAGAACAGAAATAAATGACAGAGAGACTAAAGAAAAAATACAAAAGATCAATGAAACCAAGAGCTGGTTCTTTGAAAAGAGAAACAAGATTGATGAACCTTTAGCCAGACTCATCAAGAAACAAAGAGAGATGATCCATATAAATAAAATCAGAAATGAAAATGGCGAAGTAACTACTAACACAACAGAAATACAAAGGGTTGTAAGAAAATGCTGTGAACAACCATGTGCTTACAAAATGAACAACCTGGGTGAAATGAACAAATTCCTGGAAACATAAAATCTTCCGAAACTCAATAAAAAAAGAATCAGATAACCTGAATAGGCTGATAACAATGAATAAACTTAAAGCAGTAACAAAAAGACTACTATTAAAAAAAATTCAGAACCTGATGGCTTCACAGGTGAGTGTTACCATACATTCAAAAAAGAACTAATACCTATCTTCCTCAAACTATTCCAAAAAATTTAAGAGGAGGGAAGCATTCCAATTTTTTTCTATAAGGCCAGCATTATCCTAATTCCAAAACCAGATAAAAGCACTGCAAAGAAAGAAAATTATAGGCCAGTATCCCTGATCAACACAGATGCTAAAATCCTCAACAAAAGATTAGCAAATAGGATCCAGCAATACACTAAGATCATACACCATGACCAAGTGGGGTTTATTCCAGGGAGGCAAGACCAGTACAGTATTTGCAAATCAATAAATGTGATACACTACATAAACACAATGAAGGATAAAAATCACATGATTATATCAATAGATGCATAAAAAGCATTTGACAAAATCCAGCACTGAATTTTGATAAAACCTCTCAGCAAAATGGGAACAGAGGCACCATACCTCAACATAAAGGCAATATATGACAAATCTATAGTCAGCATCATACTCAATGGGCAAAAACTAGAAGCATTTCCCTTAAGAACAAGAACAAGACAAGGATGTCTGCTTTTACCGTTCATATTCAATATAGTACTGGATGTCCTAGTCACAGTAATCAGATAAGAAATTAAAGGCATCCAAATTGGAAAGGGGGAAGTAAAACTGTTATTATTCTTAGATGACATGACATTGTACAGAGAGAACTTTAAAGACTCCACCAAAATACAACTAGATTTAATAAATGAATTCAGCAAAGTAGCAGGATGCAATATTAACATCCAGAAATCAGTGGCATTTTTATACATCAATAATGAACTCTCAGAAAGAGAAACTAAAAAAGTAATCCCATTTACCATTGCAAAAAAAAAAAAAAAAAAAAAAAAATTAAAACACCTAGGAATAAACTTGACCAAGAAGGTAAAAAACCTATACTCAGAAAACCATAGGACATTGAAAAAAGAAAATAAATAGAGAAAGACACAAACAAGTGGAAGCATATACCATGTTTATATATAGGAGGAATTAACATAATTAAAATGTCCATACTACCCAAAGCAATATATAGCTTTAATGCAATCCCTATTAAAATACTATCAGCATATTTCACAGATTCTGAAAAATATTCCAAAAATATATATGGAACCAAAATTACCCTGAATAGCTGCAGCAATCTTGAGAAAGAAGAACAATGTTGGAGCGATCACGGTGCTGGATATCAAACTATACTTCAAAGATATTGTAATCAAAACAGCCTTGCATTGGCACAAGAATAGGCATACAGAGGCCCCAGAAATCAACCCACACCATTATGGTCAATTAATTTTTGACAAAAGAGGCAAGAGCATACAATGGAGTAAAGACAAGTCTCTTCAATAAATGGTATTGGGAAAACTGGACAGATTAGTGCAGAAAAATGAAATTAGACCACCAACTTACACCATACACAAGAACAATCTCAAAATGGATAAAAGACTTCAATGAAACTTGCAAAACCATAAAAGTTCTAGAAGAAAACTTAGCCAATAAAATCTCAGACATCTCACATAGCAGAATTTTAGCTGATACATCTCCCAGGGCAAGAGAAACAAAGGGGGAAAAAAATAAACAAATGAGACTACATCAAAATAAAAAACTTCTGCACAGCAAAAGAAATCATTACCAAAGTGAGGGAACCTACAGTATGGGAGAACATATTTGTCAATGATACATCAGATAAGGGGTTAATTTCCAAAATGTATAAAGAAGTCTTACAACTCAACAAAAGGAAGACAAACAATACAATTGAAAAATGGACAAAGTACCTGAATAGACACTTCTCCAATGAGGACATACCAGTAGCCAATAGACATATGAAAAAATGCTTAACATCACTTATTATCAGAGAGATGCAAATTAAAATGACGGTGAGGTACCACCTCACACCTGCCAGAATGGCTGTCATCAACAAAACAACAAATATCAAGTGCTGGAGAGGATGTGGAGAAAAGGGAACCCTAGTACACTGCTGGTGGGAATGCAGACTGGTGCAGCCACTGTGGAAAACAGTATGGAGTTTCCTCAAAAAATTAAAAATGGAACTGCTGTTTCACCCAGTGATCCCATTTCTAGGAATATATCCTAAGGAGCCTGAAACACCAATCAGAAAGAATATATGTACCCCTATGTTCATAGCAGCACTATTTACAATAGCTAAGATTTGGAAACAGCCCAAGTGTCCATCAATAGATGAGTGGATATATATATATATATATATATATATATATATATCCACTTGCATATATATATATCCATATATATATATAGTATATAGTATATATATATATATATATATATATATATATATATCCACTCAAAAATTTCTTCTTCTGTTTTTAAATTCTCACCTTAGGATATTTTCCCATTTTTCTTCAGATAGAGTGGGAGGGAGAGAGAGAGATAAAGAGAGAAACATTGATATGAGAGAGACACATCAATTGGTTGTGTCTCGCACCACCCGACCAGGGCCGGGGACTGAACAACAACCAAGGTAAGTGCCCTTGACCGGAATTGAACCTGCAACTCTTTGGCCCGTGGGCTGATGCTTTAACTGCTGAGCCAAACCAGCCAGGACTCTTGCTTAGATTTTTATAAACTATGATAAAAATAAATTACTAAAAAACAAAGTAAAGAATAAAGGCTTGCAAACTACAAATTTAATAGCTTATTTTTAGATTCAGCAGATACCGAATTACTCTGAGAAATACTATGGTGGTTTCTAAATGTTTACTCCTGATTTGTGTACTTATCTTACCACAGACTAGGTAGAGCCTCATTCCTCGTACCACCTTTGTGTATTTCAGAGAGGCCTGAGTGTGTGTGTGTGCGTGTGTGTGTGTGTCTGCATAGGCATGTTTGTGTGCCCTGCTTTGATTCAGTGTGGAGCTGCTACCTCGTTGTTTTAATTTGCATCTCTCTGATGATGAGTGATGTTGAGCATTTCTTCATGTGTCTCTTAGCCCTTTGTATGTTCTGTTTGGAGAGGTGTCTATTTAGGTCCTCTGCCCATTTTTTAATTGGGTTCTTTGTCTTCCTTTTGTTGAGTTGTATGAGCACTCTATATATTTTGGAGATTAACCCCTTATCTGATGTATCATTGGCAGTTATGCTCTCCCATATAGTGGGTTCCCTTTCTATGTTGATGGTTGTTTCTTTTGCTGTGGAGAAGCTTTTTAGTTTGATATAGTCCCATGTGTTCATTTTTTCCCTTGTTTCTGTTGCCTTAGGTGATGTATCAGTGAAGATTCTGCTGCATATGATGTCCAAAATTTTGTTGCCTAAATTTTCTTCTAGGATTTTTATGGATTCACAAGTCACATTTAAGTCTTTGATCCATTTTGAGTTTATTCTTGTGTATGGTGTAAGCTGATGGTCTAGTTTCATTTTTTTGCATGTAGCTGTCCAATTTTCCCAACACCATTTATTAAAGAGGCTGTCGTTACTCCATTGTATGCTCTTACCACCTTTGTCAAATATTAATTGAGTATAATGTCTTGGGTCAATTTCCGGATTCTCTGTTCTGTTCCACTGGTCTATATGCCTGTTCTTGTGCCAATACTGGGTTGTTTTGATAACAATAGCTTTGTAGTATAACCTGGTATCTGATATTGTGATCCCATCTACTTTGTCCTTCTTTTTCAAGATTGCTGTTGCTATTCGGGGTCTTTTTTGGTTCCACATGAATTTTTGAAGTATTTGTTCTAGTTCTGTGAAATATGTCACTGGTATTTTGATGGGGATTGCATTGAATCTACAGATAGCTTTGGGTAATATGGACATTTTAATGATGTTAATTCTTCCAATCCATGAACACGATATGTGCTTCCACTTTTTTATATCTTCCTCTATTTCTTTTTTCAATGTCCTGTAGTTTTCTGCAAATAGGTCCTTTACTTCTTTGGTTAAGTTTATTCCTAGGTATCTTAATTGTTTTGCCACGATGGTAAATGGGATTTTTTTTTAGTTTCTCTTTCTGTGAGTTCATCATTGGTGTATAAGAATGCTGTCGATTTCTTGATGTTAATTTTGTATCCTGCTGCTTTGCCAAATTCATTTATTAAGTCTAGCAGATTTTTGATGGAGTCTTTAGGGTTTTTTTTAATTAATTTATTTATTAAAAAAATTTTTTTTAAACTTATCTTTATTGTTGAATGTATTACAGATGTTCCTCATTTTTCCCCCATTGCCCCCTCCTCCCCATTCCCACTCCCCTCCTGCCTTTCCCCACACTGTTTTTTGTGTCCATTGGTTATGCATATATACATATAAGTTCTTTGGTTTATTTCTTCCCACCCCTCAACCCCCTTCCCTTTGAGGTTTGTCAGTCTAACAACCAATTTGTACTTCCTAATCCTTTTACCTTTTTCACCCATCCCCCCAGTCCCCACCCATCTGGTAACCAACAAAAGTTCTCTGTATCTATGAGAATGTTTCTGTTCTGCTTGTTCATTTTGTTTGTAGATTCAATTGTTGATAGATATGTATTTATTGCCATTTTGTTTGTTCATATGTTTTTATCTTTTTCTTCAAGAAGACCCTTCAACATTTCATATAATAATGGTTTGGTGGTGATGAACTCCTTTAGCTTTTCCTTGTCTGGAAAACTCTTTATATGACCATCTATTCTAAATGACAGCTTTGCAGGATAGAGTAATCTTGGTTGAAGGTTCTTGCTTTTCATCACTCTGGACATTTCTTGCCACTCCCTTCTGGCCTGCAAAGTTTCTTTCGAGAAATCAGCTGACAGTCTTATGGGAACTCCCTTGTAGGCAACTAACTGCTTTTCTCTTGCTGCTTTTAAGATTCTCTCTTTGTCTTGAACCTTTTGCATTTTGATGATGATGTGCCTTGGTATGGGCCTCTTGGGGTTCATCTTGTTTGGGACTCTCTGTGCTTCCTGGACTTGTATGTCTGTTTCCTTCACCAAGTTAGGGAAGTTTTCTGCCATTATTGTTTCAAATAGGTTTTCAATTTCTTGTTCTCTCTCTTCTCCTTCTGGCACCCACAAGATGCGAATGTTGGCATGCTTGAAGTTGTCCCAGAGGCTCCTTACACTATCCTCATTTTTTTTGGATTCTTTTTTCTTTTTACTGTTCTGATTGGGTGTTTTTTGCTTCCTTATATTCCAAATAGATGGTTTGCTTCTTGGCTTTACCTACTCTACTATTGAATCTGTGTAAACTATTCTTTATTTTAGTTAGTGCCTCCTTCATTTCTGACTGGTCTTTTTTTATGCTCTTGAGGCCCTCACTAAGTTCACTGAGGTTCTCACTAAGTCCATTGAGCATCCTTATAAGCAGTATTTTGAAGTCTGCAACTGTAAGGTTGCTGAACTCCATTTCACTTAGTTCTTTTCCTGGAGTTTTCTTCTGTTCTTTCATTTGGGACCTGTTTCTTTGTCTCCTCATTTTGGCTGCCTCCCTGTGTTTGTTTCTATGTATTACTTAGCGAGAGGTATGGGGCTAGCTGAGACCAGGTGCTGCTTGTTTGAAAGAATTTAGGAAAAGCTGAAGCAGGATCCAAGACAGGCCAATCCTATGGTAAAGCAACTGGCAACAGCTTGGGTGGGCCTGAAAGTTGCGTGGGGTGGGGCCTCAGGGCATCACCAGGGTGGGGCCAACAGTGTGAGCCAGGTTGCTGGAGTCCCAGATATGGCGGTATCTGCCGACACAGGGAAGGGCTCACCAAAGGAACAAAGGCCTCTGATAGCACGTCTGTCCAGGAGAAAGCTGCCTCTCTAGCTCTCGCTCCAATGCTAAACAGCTCAGTTCTTCCCCATATGACTCTGGTGCCTTTCAGGCTGCGTCCCCCACGCTGGAGCCTGGAGGGTGCGAGTCCAAGTAAGTCCGTGCGTGGGCCCTTTAAGAGGAGCTGCCGGGGCTCCAGCCGCCTCAGCCTCAGTTCCCGCTGGTTTTTCCAGCCAGAAGTGATGGGGACTTTTCTTCCTGGCACTGGAACCCTGAGCTGGGCGCCTGGTGTGGGACGGGGACCCCTCAGTCCTCAGGGAGGACCTTCCCAGCCGAAATATCCTCCTAATTTTTATCTGCCTCACGTGGGTGTGGGACCAGCCTGTCACGCCTCCGCCCCTCCTACCAGTCTTGATGCGGCTTCTTCTTTAATTTCATAGTTGTAGGACTTCCATTCAGCTTGATTTCAGATGGTTTTGAATGATGGCTGTTCTGTAGTTTAGTTGTAACTTTGATGTGGGTGTGGGAGGACAATCGCGTTTACCTACGCCGCCATCTTCCTTTTGGTTTTTCTATGTATAATATCATGTCATCTGTGAATAATGACAGTTTCACTTCTTCCTTACCAATTTGGATCCCTTTTATTTTTTCTTCATGTGTGATTGTTGTGGCTAAGACTTTCAATACTATGTTAAATAAGAGTGGCGAAAGTGGGCATCATTGTCTTGTTCCTGTTCTTAAGGGAAATGCTTTTAGTTTTTGCCCATTGAGTATAATGTTGGCTGTAGGTCTTTCATATATGGCCTTTATTATGTCGAGATATGATCCTTCTATTCCCACATTGCTGAGCATTTTTATCAGAAATGGGTGCTGGATTTTGTCGAATGCTTTTTCAGCGTCTATTGATATGATCATGTGGTTTTTATCTTTCATTTTGTTTATGTGGTATATCACATTTATTGATTTGCAAATATTGAACCAGCCTTGCATCCCTGGGATGAATCACACTTGGTCATGGTGAATAATTTTTTTGATGTATTGCTGGATCCCATTTGCTAGTATTTTGTTAAGGAGTTTGGCATCTATGTTCATCAGGGACATTGGCCTGTAGTTTTCTTTCTTTGTAGTGTCTTTTTCTGGTTTTGGAATTAGAATTATGCTGGCCTCATAAAACGAATCTGGAAGTCTTCCTTCTTCTTGAATTATTTGAAATAGTTTGAGGAGCATGGGTGTTAGTTCTTCTTTGAATGTTCGATAAAACTCCCCCGTGAAGCCTTCTGGGCCTGGGCTTTTGTTTGCTGGGAGAGTCTTGACTACATCTTCAATTTCCTTAGTTGTTATTGGTCTGTTCAAGTTTTCTATCTCTTCCCAGTCCAGTTTTGGGAGACTAGGTGTTTCTAGAAATTTGTCCATTTCGCTTAGATTGTCGAATTTGTTGCCATATAAATGTTCATTGTATTTGGTAACGATCCTTTGTATTTCTGTGGTGTCAGTTGTTACTTCTCCTCTTTCACTTTCTGATTTTGTGTATTTGGGTTCTCTCTCTTTGTTTCTTGGTGAGGTTTGCTAAGGGTCCATCAATAATATTTATCTTTTCAAAGAACCAGCTCTTTGTTTCATTGATCCTTTGAATTGTTTTTTTGGTCTCCATGTCGTTTATTTCTGCTCTAATCTTTACTATTTCCTTCCTTCTACTTGGTCTGGGGTTTTCTTTTTGTTTGCTTTCTAGTTCTTTAAGTTGTGAGGTTAGATATTTTATTAGAAATTTTTCTTGTTTCTTGAGGTAGGCCTGTAGTGCTATGAACTTCCCTCTCAGAACTGCTTTCGCTGCATCCCATAGATTTTGTGTTGTTCTGTGTTCATTTTCATTGGTTTCCAGGAAGTTTATAATTTCTTCCTTGATTTCCTTGGAAACCCATTCATTGTTCAATAACATGCTATTTAGCCTCCATGTGTTCAAATGTCTTTGCATGTTCTTGTTGGAATTGATTTCTAGTTTCAAGCCATTGTGATCTGAGAAGATACTTGATATGATTTCAATCTTCTTGAACTCGTAGAGACTTAGTTTATGTCCTAACATGTGGTCTATCTTTGAGAATGTCCCATGTGCACTTGAGAACAATGTGAATTCTGTAGTTTTGGGGTGTAATTCTCTGTAGATATCTATTAAGTACATTTGGTCTAGTACTTCATTTAGAGTCTCTGTTTCCTTTTTAATTTTTTGTCTAGAGGATCTGTCCAGTGATGTCAGTGGTGTGTTGAAGTCCCCTGCTATGATTGTATTGCTGTCGATTTCTCCTTTGAAGTCCTCCAGAAGATTTTTAATACATTTTGGTGTTCCTATATTAGGTGCGTATATATTTACCAAGGTTATAGCTTCCTGTTGGATAGATCATTTCAATATTATGTAGTGACCTTCTTTGTCTCTAGTTATGGCCTTCATTTTGACTTTTTTTTAAATCAGATATGAATCTTGCTACCCCAGCTTTTTTTTCCTTTCCGTTTGCTTGAAGGATTTTTTTCTATCCCTTTACTTTCAACCTATGTGAGTCTTTTGTTGTGAGGTGGGTCTCTTGTAGACAACATATATATATGGGTCATGCTTTCTTATCCAGTCAGCTAATCTGTATCTTTTGATCAGAACATTCAATCCATTTACATTTAAGGTGATTATTGATATGTACTTATTTATTGCCATTTTTTTTAGTGTGGTTATATTTTCCTTCCTATTTCTACTAATTACAACAGTCCTTTTCACATTTGTTGCAGTGCTGGTTTGGTGCTAATGTATTCCCTCAGCCTTCTTTTTTTGTCTGGGAAGCTCTTTATTTGACCTTCTATTTTAAATGATAGCCTTGCTGGGTAGAGTATTCTTGGATTCAGATCCTTGTTTTTCATGACCTTGATTACTTCATGTCATTCATTCCCTTCTGGCCTGTAGAGTTTCTGTTGAGAAGTCAGCTGATAGCCTTATGGGGCTTCCTTTGTAGGTAACCTGTTGCTTATCTCTTGCTGCCTTTAGGATTCTCTCTCTGTCTTTAATTGTGGGCATTTTAATTACTATGTGTCTTGGTGTGGGCCTCTTTGGGTTCTTCTTACTTGGGGCTCTCTGTGCTTCTTGAACTTGAATGCTTTCTTCCTTCACCAAATTAGGTAAGTTTTCTGTCACTATTTCTTCAAATATATTCTCTAACCCTTGCTCACTTTCTTCTTCTTCAGAGGCTCCTATGATGCGAATATTATTACATTTCCAGTTGTCCCACAGTTCTCTTAAGCTGTCTTCCCGTTTTTTTTTTAATTGTTTTTTCCTTTTGGCTTTCTGATTGGTTGATTTTTTCTACCGTGTCTTCTAATTCACTGTTCTGGTCCTCAGCTTCTTCTACTCTACTGTCTGTTTAGTCCTTCCAATGTGTTCTGCATTTCTGCTATGTCAGTCTTCATTTCTTCTTGGTGCTTCTTGATTTCCAATTGGTTGATTTTCAATGTTTCTATGTCTTTACTCATGGTGTTGATGTCCTTACTCATGCTGTTGAGCTTCCTTAAGATCATGGCTCTGAATTCTAGCTCTGTTAACTTGCTTACCTGCACTTCATTTATATCATCTTTGGTAGAGGTTTCTTGTTCTTTCATTTGGGATTTGTTTCTTTGTTTCACCATTTTGGCTATCTCAGTGGGTTTTGGAGCCTGCCAAATTTTCCCTGTGGATGTTGATGTTCTGCTGTTTGTGGCTCCCTCTACTGGGTTTGGATGAGCATGGGCGGACCCACGTTAAACACCACTGTCAGGTCTTACTTTCCTGGGTAGATCCGCAAGCCCAGGAAAGGTTCAGGTATCCTCTAGCTTTTTGCCTAGAGGCTATTAGTCATGGTTACTTGAAGAGCCTTGGGTTCTCATGTAAATGAAAACCTCCCTCAGGTGTTCAGCATGAGAGGATTTCCCGAGTGTGGGGCAGATGATGGTTGTTAATGAGACTCAATTTGCATTTCAATGGCCCACCTGGGTAGGGTTGAATCTTCGAGGGAGGGGCTGCCACCTCTCCCCAGAGCCCTGGGAAGGAGTAAGATGGGCACCATTCTCCATGGCCACTACTAAGCAAGAGCTCTGAGTGCCCTCCCAATCCCGAGTGTCCCCACACAGTTCCAGTCCAGTCTGCCCTCCCTCCCTCTTTTAGAGCCCAAGGTGAGTGGCTGTGGCTATTTTAGCATTCTGTCCTGGCCCTCTGCACTGTGGAGCCACTTGGGAATTTAACCCCGAGTGCGGTGCTCACAGCTAAGACTGCTGCTGTCCGTGGGCTCCCAGTCCCCCTCTCACACCTCTGAAATCCTACCAGGATCGATTCAGTGTCCCTGGTTATGTGGTCCTCGAAAGCTGCTTTTCTATTGCTTTTTCCTGATGACTTGTCTTTATTTTAGTTGTAATGCCAGTTTGGTCCTAAGAGATGGTCTGTGTAGCTTCCATTCACTCCGCCGCCATTTTGGAATCTCCCCTTGGCTACCCTTGATTGAGAAATGATCAAGGTTGATCTTCTTACTCAATACACATGAATTTTCAACATCTGAAAGGGAAAATATTTTGTGCTAGTAGATTCTTTTGGCAACCATATCCCTCCATGCTGCTCATCAGCATTTGAAAGTGCAAAGCAATTATCTTGGGCTCATTTTCTGTGGATCCATAGCACTAGGCATAAATGTCTATGATGTTAGGTAACTGGTATCTTCTAGTCATAGACAAGGAATCATGATAGTATGGTGGAAGGCACTCAAAGGACTTGGGCTCATGTCCTTACTCTGACATTCAATAGATCTCTGACAGAGTTGAATAAACTGCTTTGGGTCTGTTTTTTATTTTGTAAAATGAAGGGCTTAAAGTAAGTATCTTCTGAGTTAATTTCCAGCTACAAATCTCTGAGTTTGACTGATTGTCCTATTCTGAAAGCCTTTTGCTCAGTGAGATCTTCATAAAAGAAATAATTTGTTAAACATTCTTACTATGTTGTCATCAGGTCAGGTAACTTTTCTGGAATCAAGGTGATATATTAGACTGAGAATCAAGAGTTCTGAATCAGTGTCTTGGCAATGGCTAGATCTGACCAAGGGCTCTGGATCTCTTAACTAACCTTAAATAACCTGATCATTTATATTTTCATCCTGAAATAAAGGTGTGGATGATATAGGCCTATATTAAGTCTCAAACATTTAAATTTCACAATATCTTTGTGAATTACAATGTCATTGACTCTATTTCTCACATTATCATGCTCTGTCTTACATGATCATTTCTAGAAGATGGAGTTTATTCATCAAATTCCATCACCAGGAGTTTAAAGCTCTTCCCACTGCTTGATATCTCAATGGGTTAGAAGAGCTGCATGAACAGACAGCTCAGAGGACAGATGCAGGTGGTTAAACAAAACAACAACAAAAACCAAAAACAGACTGTGTCCATGGTCCCTGTAGTAGATAAAACATTTATTTAAAGTTTTAAGACTGAATCTATGAAAACTGTAAAAGAAGTGATGATGTCCTTGGCCTTCATCTTCCCTTTTCTGTGCCTACCCCTCTCTAGACATTCTAGCATTTCTCATTCAGTCAACATTTACCTGTTTATTATACATTTCCTATGATGAATCTTTTCTAGGAAATGATTTAATGCATTTATTCATATTAAGTTAAATAAATTTTACCATTTTCACTTAATGAAGGTAAAGGCATAAATGCCATCTAATTTCATTCTCAAGATAATGATATCACTATTTTTTATTGAATTTATTGGGTTGATATCAGTTAAAAAATTATATAGGATTTAGGTGTACAATTCTATAATACATCATCTGTATTTTGTATTGTGTGTTCACCACCCCAAGTCAAGTCTCCTTTCATCACCATTCATCATCCACCCTATACCCACTTCTACCTCCCCCACCCCTCTTTGCCTCTGGTAATCACCATACTGTTGTGGGTGTCTATGAGGGATTTTTGTTTGTTTGTTTGTTTTTGTCTAATCCCTTCACCTTTTTCACCCAGTCCCGCAATGCCCCTCCCCTCTGACAGATGTCAGCCTATTCTCTATTTATGAGTCTGTTTCTATTTTTCTTATTAGTTTATTTTGTTCATTAATTTCCACATATGGGTGAAATCATATGGTATTGTCCTTCTCTGACTGGTTTATTTCACTTAACATAATGCTCTTCAGGTCCATCCATGCTGTCTCAAAGGGTCAGATTTCTTCTTTTTCACAACCGAGTACTATTACATTGTGTAAATCCATCACAGCTTTAAAAAAATTTTTTTTATCCTCACCCGAAGACATTTTTGCATTTATCTTCAGATAGAGCAGGAGGGAGAAAGGAGGGAAGAGAGAGAGAGAAACATCGATGTGAGGGAGACACATGTACTGGTTGCCACACACACAACCCCAACCGGGGCCAGGGACAAACTGCAACCGAGGTCTGTGCCCTTAGCGAGAAGTGAACCCAGGACTCTCTGGTCTGCAGGCTGACGCTCTAACCGCTGAGCCAAACTGGCCAGGGCTGTCACAGCTTTTTTTATCCACTCATGCAATGATATACACTTGGGCTGCTTTCAAGTCTTGCCTATTACAAATAATGCTGTGATAAACATAGGGGTGCATATAGTTTTTCAAATCACTGTTCCAGATTTCTTCAGATATATTCCCAGAAGAGGAATGACTGGCTAATGTGGCAGTTCCATTTTTAACTTTTGAGGTAATTCCATACTGCTTTCCACAGAGGCTGCACCAATGTGCATTCCTACCAACAATGGACAAGGGTTCCCTTTTCTCCACATCCTCACCAATACTTGTTGTTTGTTGATTTGTTCATAGCATTCTGGCAGGTGTGAGATGATATATCACTGTGGTTTTAATTTGCATTTCTCTAGAGTCCCCTTTTCCCCGCACCCTCGCTGGTGGGAATGCAGACTGGTGCAGCCACTATGGAAAACTCTATGGTGTTTCCTCAAAAAATTAAAAATTGCCCTGGCAGGTTTGGCTCAGTAGATAGAGTGTCAGCCTATGGACCAAAGAGACCTGGGTTCAATTCCAGCCAAGGGCATGTACCTCGGCCCCAGCCCTGGTTGGGGTTGTGTGGGTGGCAACCAGTCGATGTGTCTCTCTCACATCGATGTTTCTCTCTCTCTCTCCCCCTCCCACTCTGTCTGAAGATAAATGTAAAAATATCCTCAGGTGAGGATTAAAAAAAAAATTAAAAATTGACTGGCATTTGACCCAGTGATTCCACTTCTAGGAATATATCCTAAGAAGCCTAGAACACCAATCAGAAAGAATATATGTACCCCCATGTTCATAGCAGCACTATTTATAATAGCTAAGATCTGGAAACAGCCCAAGCGTCCATCAGTGGATGAATGGATAAAAAAGCTGTGGTACATATACACAATGGAACACTATGCAGCTGTAAGAAAGAGAGATCTCTTATCCTTTGAGACGACATGGAGGGACCTAGAGAGCATTATGCTAAGCAAAATATGCCAATCAGAGAAAGACAAATACCACATGGTCTCACTTATTTGTGGAATTTAATGAACAAAATAAGCTGATGAACAAAATAAACCCAAAGACATAGAAAGGAGTAAGGTTCAGAATGACAGGGGGGCAGGCTGAGATAAACCAAAGAACTTATGATGCATATATGCATAACCAATGGACATACACAACAATGTTGTGGGGGGAGATCAGAAGGAGGGTGTTTAGGGGGGAAAAGGAGAAACATCTGTAACAAAAATAAATACAAATTGAAAAACATCAATTAAAAAATTAATAAAAATAACAAAAAAGTTTTGCATTTCTCTGATGATTAATGATGTTGAGCATCTTTTCATATGTCTATTGGCCATCTGTATGTCCTCTTTTTAGAGGGTCTATTCAGGTACTTTGCCCATTTTTTGAATTAGATTGTTTTCTGGATGCTGAGTTTTATGTTGTTATTGTTTTTAAAAAAATAAATTTTAATCTCTTATCAGATGTATTATTGGCGAATATGTTCTCCCATTTGATGGGTTGTCTTGTTATTTTCCTGATGATTTCCTTTGCCATGCAAAAACTTTTAGTTTGATGTAGTTCCATTTGTTTGTTTATTTTTTGTTTCCCTTGCCTGAGGAGCTATATCAGAAAACATATTGCTATGACAAATATCCGAGATACTACTGCCTATGTTTTCTCCTAGGATTTTTATGGTTTTGTGTTTAACATTTAAGTCTTTAATCATTTTGAGTTTATTCACATGTACTGTGTAGGAAGGTGGTCTAGTGTCACTTTTTTTGCACTCATCTGTACAATTTCTCAGCATCATTTTTTGAATATACTATCTTTACTCCATTGTATATTTTTGCCTCCTTTGTCAAATATTAATTGACTATAACGGTGTGGATTTATTTCTGGGTCCTGAGTTCTGCTCCATTGAGCTATGTGTCTGTTTGTGAAGCTACCCTGTCCAGAATTTCTGTTTGTTGGAAGTTTTTTTTAATTTTTTTATTACTGCTTCAATTTTGCTAGTTGTTGTCTGTCTATTCAAATTCTCTGGTTATTCCTTATTCAGTTTTGGAAGATTGTATGTTTCTAGGAATTTGTCCATTTCACCCAGGTTTTTAAATTTGTTGGCATATAGTTGTTCATGATATTTTTTACAATCTTTTGTGTTTATTTGGTCTCAGTTGTTATTTTCCAATTTCATTTCTGATTTTATTTAGTTGGTCCTCTCTTTTTTTTTCTTGGTGAGTCTGGTTAAAGTTTTTTCAATCTTGTTTGTCTTTTCAAAGAACCAGCTCCTGTGTTCATTGATTATTTGTATTGTTTTTTAAAGACTCTATTTTATTTTTTTCTGCTCTGATAGTTATTATTTCCTTTCTGCTACTCACTTTTGGGTTTGTTTGTTGTTCTTTTTCAAGTTCCTTTAAGTGTAAAGTTAGATTGTTTATTTAAGATTTTTCTTGTTTCTTGAGATAGGCCTTTACTGGTATGGTTTTAGCTCTTGGACTTGCTTTCTCTGTGTTTGATAAATATTGGTGTTATGTTCTCATTTTAATTTGTTTCAAGGTATCTTTTGACTTCTTCCTTAATCTCATTGTTAACTCATTCATTGTTTAGTAACATTTTATTTAGCCTCCATGTTTTTGTGTGTTTTTCAGTCTTTCCTATGATTGATTTTTAGTTTCATACCATCATGGGAGAGCAGATGCTTGATAAGTTTTCAATCTTCTTAATTTATTGAGACTTGTTTTGTGTCCTAACGTGTGGTCTAGTCTAAAAAATATTCCATGTGCGCTTGAAAAGAATGTATATTCTGCTGCTTTGTGGCAAAATTCTCTGAAGATATCTATTAAATACATCTGATCTCATGTGTCATTTAAGGCCACCATTTCCTTTTTGATTTTCTCTCTAAAATATCTATCCATTGATGTCAATGAGCTGTTAAAATTCTCTAGTATGACTGTATTACTGTTAATCTCTCCTTTTATATCCATCAAAATATACTTTATATATTTAGATGCTCCTTTGTTGGGTGCATAAATGTTTATAAGGGTTATATCCTCTTGTTATCATTATGTAGTATCTTTTTTACCTCTTACTATGGACTTTATTTTATTGATTTTAGAGAGAGAGGAAGGGAGAGGGAGAGAGACAGAAACATCAATGAGAAAGAACATTGATTGGCCACCTCCTGCATGACCCCCACTGGGGATTTGGCCCACTACCTGGGCATGTGCCTTCACTGGGAATTGAACCAGTGACCTCTTGGTACATGGGTCAATGCTCAACAATTGAGCCACATCGGCTGGGCTAAGCCATCTACATTTGAAGTGAATATTGCTAGGTACATATTTATTGTCATTGTTCTTTTAACAATGTTACTTTTTTTTCTTCTTCTTTAAAGTAACACCTTTAACATTTCTTTTTTTTAAATTGATTTTAGAGAGAAGAAGGGAGAGGGAGAGAGAGAGACAGAAACATCAATGAGAGAGAACATTGATTGGCCGCCTCCTGCATGACCCCCACTGGGGATCGGGTCCACAACCTGGGCATGTGCCCTGACTGGGAATCGAACCTGATGCATAGGTCGATGCTCAACCACTGAGCTACACCAGCCAGGTAACATTTCTTATAATGCTTGTTTGGTGGTAACAAACTCCTTTAGCTTTATCTTTTCTGGGGAGGTATTTATTTCTCTTTCAATTTTAGATGAGAGCTTTGCTGGGTAAAGTAGTTTTAGTTGTAGATCCTTGCTTTTCATCCCTTTGAATATTTCATGCCAATTCTTTCTGGTCTGAAATGTTCCTGTTGAGAAATCTGCTGACAATCTCATGGGAACTCCTTTGTAGGTAACTAACTGTCTTTCTCTTGAGACTTTTAAGATTCTCTCATTGTTTTTTACCTTTGTCATTTTAAGTATGCCTCTTTGGGTTCATCTTGTTTGGGACTCTGCTCCTTCTGGACTTGTGTGCCATTTCCTTCCCTAGGTTAGGGAAGTTTTCAGCCATTATTTCTTCAATAGGTTCTCAATCCTTTGCTCTCTCTCTTCTCCCTATGATGCACATGTTGTTATGCTTTATGTTGTCCCAAAGAACCTTTAAACTCTCCTCATTTAAATGTATTTTTCTTTTTGCTGCTATGATTAGTTGTTTTTTTTTCTACCTTGTCTTCCAAATCACTGATTTGAAACTCTGCTTTATTCAATTTATGGTTTATTCCTTCCAGTGTATTATTCATTTCAGATATTATATCTTTATTTCTAACTGGTCTTCTTTATGGTTTCTGTGTCATTTTTCATGCTGTTGAGCATCCTTATAACCATTGGTTTGAATTGTATATCTGATAAATTGCTTACCTCTATTTCATTCAGCTCTTTGTTTAGGGATTTCTTCTGTTCTGTCATCTGGGAACTGTTTCTTTGTCCTCTGATTTTGTCTGCCTCTTTGTGTTTGTTTCTATGTGTTAGATAGATCTGCTATGACTCCTAGTCTTGGTAGGATGGCCTTATATAATAGATGTCTTGTGGGGTCCAGTGGTGCAGTCTCCTTGATCACCTTAGCCTGGTGCTCTAGGAATGTCCCCTATGTGGTTTATGAGGGCCTTGACTGAGTCTTGATTGTTTTTGGCCTGTTAATGCATGGATTGACCCTCAGGCTGGCTGACTATAAGGCTGAACCCTGACCATGGTGTGTGAGCTGCTGTGCAGGTGTTGACCACATGAATCAGAATTCTCCTCAGCAGGGTTTTTTGCCTGCCAAGACCTCCCTTTGGATATCCTGCTTTTGAAGGTTATTGGCCCCTGCTCTGAAATTGCCTGAAGCTGACCACTGGATGTGTTGGTTGTGAGTCTTTTGGGAGGACTTTGTTGCAGGCCAATATGAGAAGCAGCCTGTAACTGATCCTGGAAACCAGTTTAGAGCAGTGTTGATGTGGCTCTTGTGTAAATCCTTGGTTATAAGACTTCTCTTCAGCTAGTTTTCAGTTGGTTATTCAGAATGATTATTCTATAATTTGTTGTAGTTCCTGATTGGTTCTAGGAGGAGATGATTTAACTTCACTTACTCTGTTGCCATCTTGGATTCACCTTATCACTATTTTTTGAGCACTTATTTTTCTTCAGGACTCAGTAATGGGTTACAGAAGTAAGACTACTGCAGTATGGTGTTTTGCTTTTCTCTGCTGATGTTGCTAACCCTATAAGATGTTACCTCTGACATATTCAAAGAATCAAAATGACACATTTGGGGTATATCCTTCATTTTTATGCTCCAGAACATTCCAATGTGTCATATTTCATGAACAATATGCTCAGTAGATTTGATTTTCACTTTGTGTGCTCAGTGAGCAGAACCTCCTATCTACTTGCAGTGAAAGCTTAAAAATAAGGATGCATTCCATACATTCATGTCAGCATTATTTACAACAGCCAAGATATGGAAGCAGCCTGAATATATATCAATAGATGAGTAGATAAAGAAAAAGTGGTGCATATATACAATGGAATATGACTCAGCCATAAAAATAATGAAATCTTGTCATCTGCAACAACATGGATGGACCTAGAGGGTATTATGATGTGGAGATAAAGACAGGCACCATATGATTTCACTTATATGTGGAATCTAAAAAATAAAATAAACAAGCAAGTAGAATGGAAACAGACTCATAGATACAGGGAACATTTTGACATTTGCCAGATGGAAGGAAGGGGGTTTGGGAGGATGGGAAAAAAAAGGTGAAGGGATTAAATGTTACAAATTGGGAGTTATGGAATAGTAATGGGGATATAGAGTAGAACATAGGGAATATAGTCAATAATATTGTAATAAGTATGTATGGTATCAGGTGGGTACTAGATTTATCAGGGTGATTACTTCATACGTTATATAAATGTCTTCATCACTGGGTGTATACTTGAAACTGATATCAACTGTAGCTGAAAATTTAAAAAATTATTTAAAAAAATAAGGTTGCATCATTAAGGAATGGAGACTATATATTCTCACGGCTCACCAAATGTTTGAATCTGAATAAAAGATGTTTAAATGTTCATACATTTTTCTTCTGGCTTGGGAAGTGAAGATTGAGGGTGAAATTATGAAATCAGTTATTTTTTTAGGTAGGTGTCTCTGAACATGGGAATTATCTTCACTTGTTTTATTTATTTATTTATTTATTTATTTATTTATTTATTTATTTTTATAATCCTTACCTGAGGATATTTTTCCATTTATCTTCAGACAGAGTGGGATGGGGAGGGGGGGGGAGAGAAACATCAATTGGTTGCCTCTTACCTGACCCTGATTAAGGCCAGGGACCAAACTGCAACCAAGGTACGTGACCTTGACTGGAATCAAACCCATGACTCTTTGGTCCATGGGCTGATGCTCTAACTGCTGAGCCAAACTGGCCAGGGATTCACTTGTCTTTTCTGTTGTAGCCACAAAAGATTTACTTTTTGTCTTTCAGCTTAGTACAGTTTAGAATTTTCTTGCCCAAGAATATAGAGAGCTAGCTTCCTTTCTTTTTTGTGCCAGCTTCAAGATTCTAGGCTGTTACTATGATTCTCTTTAATAGCCACAAATTCCCCTTTCCTACCTTTTTATTTTTTTAAAATGATAATTTAAAGGCTCCATCTATCTGTCCTTCCATCTACCACCCACTCATTGGTCCTAGGTCTTCTGTAGGTTCTAGAAATCCCCATGTAAATACAATAGCCTATCACCCTTCTGTGTCCACTAGTCATCATGTTCTGGATAAGGAGGGTTTCATAGCATGATCTCATGGGCCAAGAAACAGTGTGAACCTTAAAAATGGAGTTGGTTACTATATTTAGGGGTGTTTTGCTGAGGCTTCATTATGTTGATAATAATAAAATGATTATGATGACTTATTGGCTGTGCTAAATGCCTAGTCCTGTGCTTTGGCTACTGGATTTTTAATAAATACTTGATCAGCCTGGCCGGTGTAGCTCAGTGGTTGAGCATTGACCCACACACCAAGAGGTCATCAGTTCGATTCCTGGTCAGGGCACGTGCCCAGGTTGTGGGCCTGATCCCCAGTGGGGGGCATGCAGGAGGCGGCCAATTGATGTTCTGTCTCATTGATGTTTCTATCTCTCTCCCTAACCCTCTGTCTCTAAAATCAATAAAGAAAAAAAAATACTTGATCAGTTGAAGCTTGTTGTTGAAAAGTCTGCATATGAAATGATAAAGTTGAGTAGAGATTTAGATTCAAGGTAAAATAGTTCATTGAACATTATTGCACTTTTAACTTTAGTAATATGACACTACTTTGTCATTATTTTAGGGCTTGGCAGAGAAAAGGATTCAGAGTACTGTAGTGACAGAGTACTGTTACTACAAATAAATTTGGTGAAGTGGGACTTCTTATTTCCTTTTTATTCCAAATACACAGTGTTTTCTTCGAAGAAAGATTTTGTATTTCAGAAGTGTGGTATCATCATTGTCTTCCTCTGGATGCTAAGAAATACCCTGTGGCCACAGTTTGCTGAGAACAATTCCAAACTCTGGGAAGGTGTTATTTTTCCTACAAAACAGAGACTGATTTCCAGAGCTAACTACTTCCTCTGTTAAACAAAGCAATAGCAAAGGGTCATCTAACTCATCATGACCCAATATAAGTAGCACACCCACTTTCTGTTTCTATTTTCTGCATTGCTGCTGAGAAGGTCTGTGGATCTCAGTATAACATCGTTTTGAAAGAATGGCAAATGTTCTTGCTTTCTCCCCAGGAGGAGTAGGAAGAGAGTGGAGTTGGAACAATAATTTGGTGTGTAAATACAGATCCCATTTATGAAATTCGGATTGTTTTTTTGCACAGGATATCTACATGGATATTGATGATTGGATTTTACTTGCTATTGACCTTGGCAGATATTTTATAACCTGGTATCATTTTCCCCTGCACAATTTTCCTCCTTACCATCAGGTATACCACTAATGGCCACTAGTTGGTTCAATCTTTCCCTAACTGGGTCGCCTATTAGAAAAGTACCTGCTTTGTGCTTGTTCCATTGAGAAGGTGTTCCTGCCAAGTGAGCACCCAAAAGAAACTTATGCTCTATTCACCACCTCTTCCATTCTGTGATCTATGGAAAGTGGTCATTCTTTGTTAGTTTAGATCCCAGAATTGTGGGTCGAGTCAGAAACATTATACATAAGGAGAATAAGTATACAGCAAACGGGTAGACACCTGGGAAGGCAGAAAAAGAGATCAAGAGGAAATGTCTTCTCCTCTTACTCTGTATGCCACATAGGATTATGTCCTCTTGATAATGTCCTAAAGACCCAGAACAGTGATTACTGGTCAAGAAAATGCATTCTAGCCTTTATGCTCCTGGAATAATATAATCATAAAAGTCTCTTAGCATACTAAATAAGAAGAACCAGTGCTATGACTAGCATTGACCTTTGGTCCTTATGTACTTTCCCATCTTTGGATTTCTTTTAGACATCCATTAATTAATCCATTCCTCTGAAGCTGCCTGCTCTGTGCCTGGCAGTGCACTGGGCTCTTGAAAGACAAAGGTGGAGAAAAAGGTAGGTGGGGGCGGTGCACAGATAGTTATCATGTGGTGAGACATGATAGTCTCAGGAGTATTAGTGTGAAGAAGTCTTGGACACTTATAGGCTTGATGGATGCACAGCATTGGAGTAGCATTTATACAGTTGAGTCAGGATTCCCAGAGATACAGTTGGAGTCCCAAGTTCAATTTCAGCACAGCTCCAATGTTATGCTTCAGGAGATCAGCTCACTGCCTCCCTAGTGTGCTTTTTAGGCATTTCAGTACAACCTTCTACTGTATCCTGCTCTGATCAAAGAGTAGGCATTCATCCATTAGGTATAATTATTTTGGCTCACTTCTTGGTTAAAATAAAAATTTATTTATGGTAGAGCCACCTTAACTTGACAACTCATGTGGAAGTCACATTGCTGTTCAAGAAAGAGTTTGGATGAAGAAGGGTGGGTGGAGAGAGTGGAGGGAACAGGTTTATGCTGGCTAGGGAAAGAGGGCAGCCTTAAAGTAGAAGCTTGAGGACAAATTTCCTTCACAGAGACCTCTAGTACAGGACCACTTGGCAGCTCTGATTGTTGCTCTGGAATCATTTGCAGGTGCTCTCTATTCTCATTTTGCCTATTGGCCTTCATGGGAATGCAAACTAAAGAACCTATAGGACAAATCATTGCCTCTTTTATACTTACCAATGGGACATAGTGTCTGGAGGAGAACTGGTCCTCTAAAGGGATTGTGTAAAGAAGATGTCCAGGACACTTTGGGAACTCATGGGGAGGAATCAGGTTCCAGAATTCATTTAATCTCTCTTTTATTATTTAGATAAATTGGAGACTCCAGGAAGATTGATGGGTCATTTGCCAGCACTTGAGTTTCCTGACTTCAAGTCCATTAGCCCAGTGACCAAGCACTGTTTTCTGCACAGTGGGTTCTCCTTTCACCTAGACTTCCCCACATCGCACTCTACTGAATACAGGAAAAGGCCATCCAGGATGGGGCTGGAAGGCGCTCTGTACGCCACCTGCAGTGGCTGCGCCTCTCTTCCCTGCCCAGTTGTAGGGAGAGGGAGGGGCACAGGGAATGGGCTTGAGGGAGAAGGATGAAAGACTATTTTGAAGTTGGAGACATTTGCTGCAATATATGTTTAGGTCAAAGCCTTAGCTGTAGATAGATGGTAGTGTTGGCAGACTCTGATTTGTGGCAGTGGTCAGTCCAGGCCTGTTAGCAGGCAAGACTGCGAGCTCATTGAGAAAGTGGATCCCAGCTATTTCTCTGGGGCATCCCAGTGCCAACAGAGCCTACATTATACATCCAGGGGAAACATGCTCATTGAATAAATACATTAATGCAATGTGCTACAATTTCAGCTTAGTATGAAGTGTGCCATGGTGTAGTGTGGTACAGTACAATACATGTGACACAGCATGGTGTACTATAGCATAGCATAATGCAGTATAATACAGTACAGTGTAGTGGAGCACAGTATACTATACTATATATATATATATATATATATATTACAATATAGATAGTATAGTATGGTGCACAGTATAGTACAGTACAGTATAGTCTTGTACACCACAGCCTAACAGTACAATGTAGTATAACCCAGTGTAGTGCAGTGTGGTACTTGCAGTCCAGTGTGGTACAGCACAGCACAGTACAGTCTAGTATATAGTGTAGTAGAACACGGTATCGTATATAAAAGTATAGTATATAGAGTGTAGTAGCACAGTAGAATGTGGTATAACATAGCACAGTACAGCAAGTATAATGCGGTACAGTACAGTGCAGTAGATCCTAGCACAGTGCAATATAGTAGAGTAAGTACAGTACAGTAGTATTTTACAGCCTCATGCTTTTCTACAGCTATGTGGTATGGTATGGTTTGGATGTATTATCATCTGTTTAGCTAGTACCCTACTGAAAGACTTATAGGTGGTTTCTGGCCTTCTGTTTGTATAAGCAATGCTGCTATGAACAGCACTGCATGTGTGTCTTTGCACATGTGTGTGGTTTCCCTACCATCCTCATTTTCTGAATCAGAATTAGGACCTAGAGTCAGAAGAGCCTTGCTGATACCTTTTCCATTCTAAGTCACATGTGATGGTGTGCAGTTGTCTGAGGCCCAGGATCTGCAGAGTACACCCAGGTGGATGTGTGACAGCACATGATGGCCAACTTCATCTAGCCAGTCAGGCTTCAGATGGTGAACCTCCGCTACTTCCTCTGTGGACCATGAGGCTTAGGGCCGGTGTTCTGCAGGCAGGCCACAGGGTGGGGAGGCCTCCCCTGGATTGCTGGTGGAAATGACCGGGTATACAGTGCAGCACAGATTTGTAATATTAGCAACTCTTCATCAATCTGGTGAGACCAAAGCCAACTCTCAAAACAAACATTTCCTGCGTGAACAATGTGTTTGTTATGTTTTCCTCATATGTTTATGATGGCTGTGTCAGCCACACTGATTTACATAAACACTGCCAATCTTGGGATGTTACACTTTCAACAAAAGTAGCTGAGTACAAACAGCATTCCTCAGTTTTAATTCATATTTTCTAAACATTGAAGATGTTGATAAAATGAGCCAACAAGAAAATGCAACAAAGGAGACCATTTCAAGGGGCGATTTTGATTAAAATGCATTCCAGATTGACAAAATGTTACAATATTAATGAAGTGAATCATTTAATGTCGTGTTTCCCTCCTACAGAACCATAAAGCAAGCTAGACTCAAACTTTTGCAGATCCTAGACCATAAATGTACAAGATGACTGTATATGCATTTGTAATTGAACCGGTTCTATTGTTCTTGTTCCTCCAACATTTACTTAGTTGTTTATTTCTGCAAATGCTGTGCTGCTGCTGTGTTGCAGCCTTAATCCTGGACATTGTTGTGTTGGAGACGCAAACTCTGGCAGAGGATGCCCTTTGACCTTTCCATGAGCCATGTTGGTCAATGGGACAGAGTGAATGGAACCCAGTGCTGGGACATAGTCATGCACTTTATATTTACCAGGGTATTGGCAAAATCTTGCCATGGAGTCATTTAAAATCAAATTAGAGTGAGCAGTAGGGTTAAAACCTTCTATAGTAAGGGATGACATAATCTACTTTGAATGTTAATAATGAGACTTTGATTATTATGGGTCACAAAAAGAAATAAAATGGAAAATTGCATTTTTGCCTCTAAATGAACACTTGGATTCAAAGAGTCCTTGGCATTAGCTGTGGATGCCATAGGTCACAGAGTGACTTTGGACTGGTGCCCCTGGGGGTGGGAGATCCACCTAGCTCAGTTCCTGTCCTTCCTGGACTGCTTCAGCATCCCTGGGGATTTTTTGGTCCAAGAGCTATCTGTAACTGAGCAGAACCACAGTGCAAGCAAGCACAGTAAGTGGGAACTCAGCCAGCTTTCAGTGAGTTCAGGGCAGGCGTTCAAGAATTCGAGAAAGGCCTCTGCTCCCTGGAGTTGCTGCCTTTGCATTCCATGTTCAGACATGGCTTCCTGCTGGAAGTAGGCTGCCACTTCGGGTCTTTACGAATAGATTTGAAATGGGCATATTAGTATTCATTACATTAGATTGTTTAAAAAAATTAAACTGTAAAGCTCTTAAAACAGAGCTTATCACACAAGAAAAACCCTGTAAATGGTAGCTATTATTATTGTGGTTGCGTTTGTTTTTGTTTTTAGCTCATCAGCTTTTGTCACTGTGTGGGTCAGCACAATCAGGATGTTGGAATCGGTCCCAGCATATGTCTGAAGTCTTTCCAGCTGACAGAGGAAGTGGGGTTCACTTTAGGGCCAGAGACCATCATTTAGATATGGAACCTTTGACATAAGGAGAAGGGAAAAGGAAACAGAATAAATTACTTTGACTAATGACTCATTAAGAAGGAGGCATAGAATAGGACAGTGTTTCTTTGTAGTGATATAATATGTTAATTCTCTAGAATTTGGTATTTGATGCAATGGTAATATTTAGGTCCATTTTGTAGGTGGAGAAATAAAAATCAAAGAGGCTAAGTGACTCATCCAAGGTCACACAGATTTTGGAGACAGCTCCAAACATCACTACAAAGATCCTTTCTTTTCCCCTTGTATAGCCATACCTACCACCTTTTCCTGTGTCCCCAACCTGAAAGTGGGCAATCACTAATTCATTTTTGTAATTTTGTCATTTCAAGAATGTTATATAAATGGAATCATATGGTGTGTAACATTTTTTCACTTAGAATAATTCTCTGGAGATTCATACGGGTTGTTGTGTATAATTCCTTTTTATTGCTTAATATTTTTCCATGGTATGAATGTACCACAATTCATTTAACCATTCACCTAATAAAGGACATCTGAGTTATTTCTAGGTTTTAGCTATTATAAATAAAGTTGTATATTTTATGTACACTTTTTTGTGTGGACATAAATCCTCATTCCTGTACAATGAACGCCCAGGAGAGCAACTGCTAAGTTGCATGTTTAGTTTTTTATTGTAAAACTGTTTTCCAGAGTGACTGTCATTTTACATTCTCACCAGCAATATGTGAGTGATCGAATTTCTTGGCATTCTTGCCAGCATTTAGTGTTATCATTATTTCTAAAAAAGTCAGTCATTCTGATAGACGTGCAATGATATTTTATAGTCTTATTTTGCATTTACTAATGGCTAATGATGCTGAACATTTTTTCATATACTTATTTGTCACCTGTATATTTTCTTCGGTGAAGAGTCTATTCATGTCTTTTGCCCATGTTCTAATGGATTTTTCTTTTTTAGTGCTAAATTTTGAGAGTTCTTTAACATCTTCTCTATTATTTATACATCTTTTGTCAGATACAGGGCTTAAAAATATTTTCTCCCAGACTGTAGCTTGTTTTTTCATCCTCTTATCAGTGTCTTTTAGAGGCAAAAGTTTTTAATTTTGATGAAGTCCAATTTACCAAATTTTTCTTTATTGATTGTGCTTTTGCTATCAAGTTTAAGAATTCTGAGCTGAATACTGGATCAATGAGTACTTTTTATTACATTTTTTTCTTTAAAGTTTTATAGCTATACATTTTAAATTTAAGTCCATGACTTATTTTGAGTTAATTTTTCTATAAGGTGTGAGACGTAGGTCTATGCTCTTTTCCTTTCTTTTTTCCAGTGTGTAGCCATTTGCCCAGCACCATTTGGTAATAAGCAATCTTTATGCCATGACATTGCTTTGGCAGCCTTGGCAGAAGTCAGTGGCACATATTTGTGTGCATTTTCTCCTGAGTTTTCTATTCTGTCCCACTGGTTTATGTCTCTTTCTCTTCACCAATATCACACAGCTTTGATTATTGTATGTCCTGAAATAGGGAAGTAATTCCTCCCACCTTATTATTTTTCAAAGTTGTAGCTATTCTGGCTTATTTTTTCTTATACATTTTTGAATTATTTTTTTTATATCAACAAAAATCTCGCTGAGATTATGATAGGAATTGTGTTAAACCTGCATATCAGTTTGGGGGAGGATTGGTATCTTTAATATTGAATCTTCCAATCCATCAATACCGTACATTTCCCTGTTTATTTATTTTTTTATTTCTTTCATCAGCGTTTTGTAATTTCTGTCATACAAGTCCTATACACATTTTGTTACATTTACACCTAAGCATTTTTTGACTGATTATACATGGTATTTTATTTTTAATTTCAGGGTCCATGCTTTTATTGCTAGTATATAGAAATACAATAGATTTCTCTATGTTTATTTTGTATCCAGTGACATTGTTAAACTTGGTAGTTCCAGGAATTTCTTTTTGTCTTTTCTTTAGATTCTTTGGGGCTTGTTATGTAGACCACCATGTCATCTGCAAATAGGAGTGTTAGTTCTTCTCTGGTCTGTGTGCCTTTTATTTTCTTGCCTTATTGCAGATGCTAGAATGTCCAGCACTAGGTTAAACATGAGTGGTAGAGTGGACATCTTCACCCTATTCACAGTCTTAGAGAAAAAGCATCGAGTCACTCACTATTATGTATAATATTAGTTGAAGGTTTTTTGTAGATGTTCTTTATCAAGTAGAAAATGTTTGTCTTTATTCTTATTTTTCTGAGATTTTTAAAAATCATTAGTGGGTTTTGAATTTTATCAACTGCTTTTCCTGCATTGATTGATACAGTTGTGTGGTTTCTCTTGTTTAGTCTGTAAATAAGTGAGTTATAACGCTTGACTTAAAAATATTGAACCAGCTTTATTTGCATCCTTGAAAGAAAACCTACTTTGTCATTGTGTATAATTCTTTTTACATATTGCAGAATTCTATTTGTTACTATTTTGTTAAGGATTTTTACACCAATATCCGGGAGAAATGTTAATCTATGATTTTCTTTTTTTGTATTGTTTATCTAATTTTGAATTCAGAATTATTTCCTTCTTTTCTATTATCTGAAATAATTTAATAGAATTGGTAGGGATTCTTCTTTAAATGTGTGTTACAATTCTCCAGTGACACCATCTGGGCCTGGAGATTTTTTCTGTGGGAGTTGTTAAATGTAAATTCAATTTTCTTAATAGTTTTAGGTCCATTCATATTATCTATTTAATATCCAGTGAGTTGCAGTTTTTGTTTTTTTTTTAATAAAAAACATTTATTCCATTTCTATAATTTGTAAAATTTATGTGAGTAGAGTTGTTCATAGTATTCCCATATTCTTCTAATGCCTGCAGGAAAAGTGATTTTTCCTCACTTCCTTCCTGATATTGATGTTTTGTGTTTTCTCCCCTTTTTTAAAAATAAGTTTCATTAGAGGTTTTCCAATTTTAATGATATTTTCAAAGTACCAACTCTGTGTTTCACTAATAAGCTATATTATTTTTATTTTTTAACTTAATTGATTTTTGCTCTTGTTTTTATTATTTTCTTCCTTCTGCTTACTTTTAGTTTATTTTGGTCTTTTTCTAAGTTCTTGGGTTGGGAGGTTAAATTATTGATTTGAAACTTTTCTCTTTTCTAATGTATGCATTTAGTAGTATAAATTTCCCTTCCAGCATTACTCTAGCTGTGTCCCACAGATTTGGATATGTTGTATTTTCAATTTCATTGCATTCAATGTATTTTTAAAAATTTCCTTGATATTTCCTCTTTGACGTATGGGTTTTAGAGGTGTTTCACAGGGTTTTAGTTTCCAAGAGTTTGATTATTTTATTGTTATTGATTTCTTTGTTAGGTCAAAGAATGTATAATTTCAATTCTTTAAAATTTGTTAAGATTTTTTTTTAATGTATTGATTTTAGAGAGAGAGAGAGAGAGAGAGAGAGAGATTTGTTGTTTCACTTACATATGCATTCACTGTTTGATTCTTTTATTTATTTATTTTTTCAATTTTTGTTAACTTATTTTTGTTACAGATATTTCTCCCCCCCCCCCCCAGATCCCCTTCTCCTCATCCTGTCCCCCACCAGCCCCTAGCATTGTTATGTCCATTGGTTATGCATACATGCATTTAAGTTCTTTGGTTCATTTGATTCTTATATGTGCCCTGACCAGGGGTGGTACCTGCAACTTTGGCGTACCAAGATGACTCTGACCAACTGAGCTACCCCACAAGGACCAAAACTTGTTAAGATTTTTTTAAGGCATAGTATGTTGTCTATCTTGGTGTATTTTTTCTGGGTCCTTAAAAATATATATTCTTTTGTTGTTGGGTAGTGGTATTCTCGATATATTTCATATTGTTGCTGATTTTCTAATTCTTTTAACAATTGCTGAAGGACAGTTGTTGAATTCTATATCTATAATTATTTCTTCTTTCTCCTTTCAGTTCTGTCAGTTTTTGCTTCACATATATTGTTGCTGTATTTTTTAGCACATACACATTTACAATATCCATGTCTTTTGGTGGAATGGCTCTTTTGTCATTATTTAATGTCCCTCTTTGTCTCCCGTAATTTTTTTTTGCTCTGAAGCCCATTTTATTAGATATTAATACAGTGAAACTTTGGTTCTTGAACTTAATTCATTCCAGAAGGCTATTCGAGAGGCAATTTTCTTGAAAACCAAATCATTTTTTTTCCCATTAGAAATCATGTAAATTGAATTAATCCATTCCAGACCCCCAAATGATTCCCTGTTTTAACCTTTCTCAGTTGCCTGTGATCATTGTTTCATGAGCACTTTCACACCTTTAGCAACATCAGCACTCGTGATGATGACCTCTTTATGATTTAAAATTGTGCTAATTGTCGATTTTGCCATACCACACTTGGTAGCCAGAACAGACATGCAAATATCTCTATAATACTTTGCAATTATTATTTTTTTAAAGCTCTATCATTCTCACAACTTTCCCTTACACTTTGCTGCTATCACTAAACTTTTTAGGACCCATGGTGACTTACTGTATGTATTTAATATTAAAAAGCAACAACGAAAGCAAAAACATGAAAATATTCACAGCATAATTTCCTGAGATATTAACAACCTGAGGTTTAGCAGTAAACTGACTCCTACTAGCGCATTTTCTCCTTTGTTGCCTGAGAGATGTAGACTGATCATACGGATATCATCATGAAAGGGTTGTTGGGTTGAGAACCAAAGTTTTGTTCGACAACTGAAACATTTTTTTCCCGTGAACAACTTGGTTGAGAATTGAACTGTTTGAGATGGGAGATGTTTGAGAACTGAGGTTTGACTATAGCCATTCCACGCTCTTTTTGTTCTAAATCCTCACCTGAGGCTATTTTTCCATTTATCTTCAGATAGAGTGGGAGAGAGGGAGGGAGGGAGAGAGAGAAAGAAATCAATGTGAGTGAGACATCAATTGGCTGCCTCTGGCACAACCCCAACCTGGGCTGGGGACCGAACTGCATTCCAGGTACATGCCCCTGACTGGAATCAAGCCCGTGACTCTTCAGTCTGTGGCCAATGCTCTAACCACTGAGAAAAACTGGCCAAGGCATTTTCCACACTCTTTTGATCAATATTTGCACAACATATTTTTTTTCTTGTTTTAATAAATTTATTGGGGTGACATTGGTTAGTACAAGTATATAAATTTTAAGTGTACATTTCTATGATACATGATCCACATTTTTCCATCCTGTTAGTTTCACCCTGACTATATCACTGTGTTTGAAGTTCGTTGGAGACAGCATGTAGTTGAGTTATGTTTAGACAATTTGTATTTAAAACACTTATTAATATGCTAGGAGTTAAGCTTACCATATTTTTTGGTTTCTGTTTTTTCTTCTTTCTTCCTGTGAGTTTCTTGGACTATTTTTTGAAATTCCATTTTGATTTATTAATGGTGTTTTGAGTGTATCTTTTTATATAGTTTTTAATGTTTTGCTTTATGCATTACGTAAGTAACTTATCGTAATTCACTGGTGCTGTCATTTTGCCAGTTGGAATGACATGTAGAACTTCTCTTCCAAACCCCTCCCTCCCATCTTTATAACACCATTATCTTTTTTTTTTTTTTTTTTATCCTCACCCGAGGACATTTTTTCATTTTTTGTTCAGATAGAGTGGGAGGGAGAGAGAGGAAGAGAGAGAGAGAGAAACATCGATGTGAAAGGGACACATCGAGTGGCTGCCACCCACACGACCAACCAGGGCCGGGGACAAACTGCAACCGAGGTACATGCCCTTAGCGGGAACCGAACCCAGGTCTGTCTGGACCGCAGGCCGACGCGATAACTGCTGAGTCAAACCGGCCAGGGCTATAACACCATTATCTTAAACACTTCTGCACACATTTAGAACCACATCAGCCTGTTGTAATTTTTGCTTCAACTGTCCTAATATACTTCAGAGGAGAAGGAAGGCTTATTGTATTTACCCATATCTGTATCTTCTTTGTTTTTCCTTCTTGGTGTTTCAAATTTCCTTCTTTATTCATTACCTGTGTATTTAGAAATGTTCCTTTAGCCATTCTTTTAGCATGGGTCTGCTGGTGACAAATTTTCTTAATTTTCGTTCATCTGAGATTCTTTTCATTTCCCTTTTATTCTTCAAGGACATTTGCACTGGATATATAATTGTGGATTAACAGTTCTTTCCTTCAGCACTTGAATCATGTTGTGCTATTTTCTCTGGTTTCCATGAGAAATCTATGTTCACTTGAATTACTCTTTTCCTTTACATATAAGTTGTTGATTTTATCTGGATTCTTTCAAGAATTTTCTTTTTTTGCCTTAGTTTTCAGAAGTTGAATTATAATGTGTCTTAGTGTTGATTTCTTAGAGTTTATCTTGTTTGGGGTTTACTTAACTTCCTGAACCAGTAGGCTGTGTCTTTTGATAAATTTAGGGAGTTTCCAGCCATTATTATTTTGGGATATTTCTCAGACCCACCCACTTTCTTCTCTTGTGAAATTCCAGTGACACAAATGTTAGCTTGTTGTTTTGGTGTAATTCATAGGTCTCTGGGGTTCTGTTTATTATTTTCTCACTCTATTTTCTCTGTTATTCAGATTGGGTAAACACTATTGATATGTCTTTTAGTTCGCTGATTCCTTCTCTGTCACTTCCATTCTGCTGTTGAGCCCATTAACTGATTTTTAAAGAAATTCAGCCCAGCTGGTGTGGCTCAGTGATTGAGCATCATCCCATGGACTGAGAGGTCCTGGTTTGATTCCCGGTCAGAGCATGTGCCTGGGTTTCAGGCTCGATCCCCAGTAGGGGGTGTGCAAGAGGGAGCCGATCAATGCTTCTCTCTCACATAGATGTTTCTTTCTCAAAAAAAAAAAAAAAAAAATCAATAAAAACATTAAAAAAAAGAAATTCAGTTACATATTTCTGTTCTAAAATTTCCAATTGGTTTTCCTTTTTTCTATTTTTTTGCTGAGAATCTCTATTTCTTTTTTGAGACTCTATTTTTTATTGTTTCAAGTATGTTTGCATTTGCTTGCAGCAGAATTTTTATGTTGGCTGCTTTAAAATCTTTGTCAGATAGTTCTAACAACTATGTAATCTGAGTGTTGGCATCTATTGATTATCTTTTATAATTTAGTTTCAGATCCTTCTGGTTCTTGGGATGATGAGTGATTTTAGATTGAAACCTGAACATTGAGTATTATGTTATGAGACCTTTGGTTTTAGATTGCTTCCTCTGACACTGCTCTAGTTGGGGGCAGGAGGGTGCAATCTTATTATTCCCAAGTTGAGGTGAAGTCCTGGTTTCCCACTCAGTCTCTCTTGACATCTAGGGAGATTGTCTCATTTCTCTGCAGAGGGGAGGCCAGGTTAGAGTTCCAACTCCCCAGTAGGCCTCCATGGATGTATTCCTGGATATGAGAGCTAGAACTGCCTCTATGTGGCCTGCACTGACACCATGGCTGGTGATGGCTTCATTACTGCTGGGCCATGGTGAAAGTTCTGACTCTCCCCTAGGCCTCTGTGACCCCACTTCAGCTGACAGAGGGAAAGGCATCTAGGCCAGGTGGGAGTGAAAATTCAGGCCCCACAAGTGGTCTCCACTGACACCAACATCTGAAGTAAAGGGTCAGGGTGATGGAATACCACCTTATAGCCTGAAGACGGTGGGAGTCTAGGTTCCCAATTCAGCCTTTACTGGTATGTTATGGGTGAAGGGCCATAGTTTTTCCTGTGGTGTTTGACCAGATTACAGCAATTATTTTCTAAAAGTTTTCTGTTGCTCTAGGTTGCCCCTCTTCAGGTCTTTTGTCTAGAGAGAATAAGCTTCTGTTGGGGCTTTTTTGTTTGTTTGTGCCTGTTGGCATTTCCTGGTTGCTGGCTTCTTCAGCTCCAAGTATGTGACGTACAAGGCAAAAGGAAAATCTGGGAAACTCAACATCATGTTCCCCAGGTGTCTAGCCAGTCTTGCTTCTCTCCACCTTCAGTATTTTATATAATTGTTCAATGTTCTTAGTTGTACTGTGTAAGAGGAGTAGAGAAAAAATATACTTACTCCTTTCTAGAAGCAGAAGTCCCATCATTAACTTTTAAATGTCTTTGCCAAATAATAAAAACAGTATATGCAATGCAGAAAGTCTGAGATTTTGTATATAAATGAATCATCATGATCAAATAATATCTATCTCTGGAGAGAACTTTGAATTTTTTTAACTTTGCTGACAGTGCTGTGGGTGCTGACATTCTCTTGATATAAGAACTGCCATTTGATCCAGTGATCCCACTTCTGGGAATATATCCTATGAATCCCAAAACACCAATTAGAAAGAATATATGCACCCTTATGTTCATAGAAGCATTATTTACAATAGCTAAGATCTGGAAACAGCCCAAGTGTTCATCAATAGATGAGTGGATAAAAAAGCTGTGGTACATGTACACAATGGGACACTACACAGCTGTGAAAAAGAAGGATTTCTTATCCTTTGGGACTGCATGGATGATCCTGGAGACTATTATGCTAAGTGAAATAAGCCAGTTAGTGAAAGACAAATATCACATGCTCTCACCTATATGTGGACTTTAACAAACAAATAAACTGACAAAAAAATAGATCCTGAGACATGGAAACATGCAACAAATGGACAGATGACAGAGGGAAACAGGGGTCATGAAGAGATTAACCAAAGAAATATACACACACATACATATATGCATAGCACATGGACTTAGACAATAGTGTGGTGAAGGCCAGGGCTGGAGCAGTAGCCTGGGTGGAGGGGGGCAAAGCGTAAGAAACTGAGGTACATCTGTAATACCCTCAACAATAAAAATAAATTAAAATAAATAAATAAATAAAATGATTCTAAAACAGAATACTGTATCACTGCTCACAGCAGAGAAAAAGTGAACTACCTAGGAAAAAACAAGAGGCATCAGCAACCATGTTTTACTGTGATGTAGCCACTGGAATCTTGCTGGCCACAGAATTATAATCTAGAGTGATCATAAATTTTGCTCAAGGATGTGCAGGAGACTTATGACTCCTGATTGTGGAAACATATTTGAAAATAAGGGATTTCAATTTATTTCCAGAGCATGCTCAGGGCTGGTGTTTCTACCTGCAAAAGCAATTTTGAAGCCCTTGATGTTTTCTTGTTTTTCTGTATTCTCACTCCATTTAGCTTCTTTTCCCTCTTTCCATTGTTTCTGAGCGCATGTAGGCTATCCCACTGTGTACACATTTAAACCCAAAGGAACAGATTATCAAGAAAGTAGTCTCATACCCCATCTAAGGTATCTCTGAAAAAGTTTTATTGGAAAAATCCATATCAAATGCCTTGTTCTTCCATAATGAAAAAAATTGCTATGTCCACTATCTCTCCTCTATTTTCTTTATTTGAATAACATGTTTTATTATTATTTTTTTTTATTAATTTATTTTTGTTACAGATGTTTCTCCTTTTTCCCCCATTGACACCCTCCTCCCCATCCCTCTCCTGCCCCGTCCCCAGCTTTTTTGTCTATGTCCATTGGTTATGCATACATGCATATAAGTTCTGTGGTTTATCTCTTCCCTAAACCCCACCCCCTCTTCTGAGGATTGTCAGTCTGTACCCTACTTCTATGACTCTGGGTCTATTTTGTTCATCAGTTTGTTTAGTTCATTATATTCCAGAAATAAGTGAGATCATGTGATATTTGTCTTTCTATGCTTGGCTTCTTTCGCTTAGGATAATACTTTCCAGGTCCCTCCATGTCATCTCAAAGGATAAGAGATCTTTCTTTCTTGCAGCTGCATAGTACTCCATTGGATACATGTACCACAGCTTTTTTATCCACTTGTCTACTGATGGACACTTGGGCTGTTTCCAGATCTTAGCCATTGTAAATAGTGCTGCTATGAACATGGGAGTACATGTATTCTTTCTGATTGATGTTTCAGGCTTCTTAGGGTATATTCCTAGAAGTGGGATCACTGGGTCAAATGGCAATTCAATTTTTAATTTTTTGAGGTAACACCATAGTGTTTTCCATGGTGGCTGCACCAGTCTGCATTCCCACCAGCAGTGTACTAGAGTCCCCTTTTCTCCACACCCTTGCCAGCACTTGTTGTTTGATGATTTGTTGATGGCAGCCATTCTGACAGGTGTGAAGTGATACCTCATTGTTGTTTTAATTGGTATCTCTCTGATGATTAGTGATGTTGAGCATTTTTTCATATGTCTCTTGGCCATTTGTATGTCCTGTTTGGAGAAGTGTCTATTTAGGTCCTCTGCCCATTTTTTAATTGGGTTCTTTTTCTTCCTTTTGTTGAGTTGTGTGAGTACTCTATATATTTTGTAAATTAATCCCTTATCTGATATATCATTGGCAGTTATGCTCTCCCATATAGTGGGATCCCTTTCCATTTTGATGGTTGTTTCTTTTGCTGTTCAGAAGCTTTTCAGTTTGATATAGTCCCATGTGTTCATTTTTTCCTTTGTTTCTGTTGCCTTAGGTGTTGTATCAGTGAAAATTCTGCTGTGTATGATGTCTGAAATTTTGTTGCCTGCATTTTCTTCTAGGATTTTTATGGATTCACGAATCACATTTAAGTCTTTTATCCATCTTGAGTTTATTCTTGTGTATGGTGTAAGTTGGTGGTCTAGCTTCATCTTTTTGCAAGTAGCGGTCCAGTTTTCCCAACACCATTTTTTGAAGAGACTGTCTTGACTCCACTGTATGCTCTTGCCACCTTTGTCAAATATTAATTGAGCATATTGTCTTGGGTCAATTTCCAGGTTTTCTGTTCTGTTCCATTGATCTATATGGCTGTTCTTGTGCCAGTACCAGGCTGTTTTGATTACAGTGGCTTTGTAGTATAACCTGATATCTGGTATTGTGATCCCTCCTATTTTGTTCTTCTTTTTCAATATTGCTGTGACTATTCGGGGCCTTTTTTGGTTCCATATAAACTTTTGGAGTATTTGTTCTAGTTCTGTGAAGTACATCATTGGTATTTTGATGGGAATTGCATTGAATCTATAGATAGCTTTGGGTAGTATGGACATTTTAATGATGTTAATTATTCCAATCCATGAACATGCTATATGCTTCCATTTTTAAATATCTTCCTCTATTTCTTTTTTCAATGACCTGTAGTTTTCTGTGAAGAGATCCTTTACTTCTTTGGTTAAGTTTATTCCTAGGTATCTTGTTTTTTTTGCCGTGATGGTAAATGGGATTGTTTTTTTGTTTCTCTTTCTGTGATTTCATCATTGGTGTATAAGAATGCTGTTGATTTCTTGACATTAATTTTGTATCCTGCTACTTTGCCAAATTCATTTATTAAGTCTAGTAGATTTTTAATGGAGTCTTTAGGGTTTTCTATGTACAATATCATGTCATCTGCAAATAGTGACAGTTACACTTTATCTTTTCCAATTGGAATCCCTTTTATTTTTTCTTCTTGTCTAATTGCTGCGGCTAAGACTTTCAGTACTATGTTAATTTGGAGTGGTGAAAGTGGACATCCCTGTCTTGTTCCCATTCTTAAGGGAAATGCTTTTAGTTTTTTCCCATTAAATGTGATGTTGGCTGTGTTTTTCATATATGGCCTTTATTATGTTAAGATATGATCCCTCTATTCCCACATTGCTGAGCATTTTTATCAGAAATGGGTGATGGATTTTGTCAAATGCTTTTTCAGCGTCTATTGATAAGATCATATGGTTTTTATCTTTCATTATGTTTATGTGGTGTATCACATTTGTTGATTTGGGAATATTGTACCATCCTTGTATCCCTGGGATGAATCCCACTTGGTCATGGTGAATAACTTTTGTAATGTATTGCTGGATCCGATTTGCTTATATTTTGTTAAGGGTTTCGGTATCTGTGTTCATCAGGGATATTGGCCTGTAGTTTTCTTTCTTTGTAGTGTCTTTATCCGGTTTTGGAATTAGGATTATGCTGACCTCATAAAACGAGTTTGGAAGTCTTCCATCTTCTTGGATTTTTTGGAATAGTTTGAGGAGAATGGGTATTAGATCTTCTTTGAATATTTGATAAAACTCCCCTGAGAAGCTGTCCGGGCCTGGGCTTTTGTTTGCTGGGAAATTCTTAATTACATCTTGAATTTCCTTTGTTGTTATTGGTCTGTTCAAGTTTTCTATGTCTTCCTGGTTCAGTTTTGGGAGACTGTGTTTCTAGAAATGTGTCCATTTCACCTAGATTGTCCAATTTGTTGGTGTATAATTGTTCATAGTATGTTTCAATGATCCTTTGTATTTCTGTGGTGTCAGTTGTTACTTCTCCTCTTTCGTTTCTAATTTTGTTTATTTGGGTCCTCTCTTTTTGTTTCTTGTGAGTCTGGCTAAAGGTCCATCAATCTTGTTTATCTTTTCAAAGAACCCAGCTTTTTGTTTCATTGATCTTTTGAATTGTTTTTTTAGTCTCTATGTCATTTATTTCTGCTCTGACCTTTACTATTTCTTTCCTTCTACTTGCTGTGGCTTTTCTTTTTGTTTTCTTTTTAGTTCTTTAAGTTGTAGGGTTAGAGAGTCAATTAGGAATTTTTCTTGTTTCTTGAGGTAGGCCTGTAGTGCTATGAACTTTCCTCTCAGGACTGCTTTTGCTGCATCCCATAGATTTTGTGTTGTTGTGTGTTTGTTTTTATTGGTTTCCAGGAAGTTTTTAATTTCTTCCTTGATCTCGTTAGTAACCCATTCTTTGTTTAATAACATGCTATTTAGCCTCCAAGTGTTTGAATGTTTTTGTGTGTTTTTGTTCTAATTGAGTTCTAGTTTCATGCCATTGTGATCCAAGAAGATGCTTGATATGATTTCAATCTTTTTGAATTTGTAGAGACTTACTTTGTGTCCTAACATGTGGTCTGTCTTTGAGAATGTCCCATGTGCACTTGAGAAGAATGTATATTCTGCAGCTTTGGGGTGAAATGTTCTATAAATATCAATTAAGTCCAACTGATCTAGGTCGTCATTTAAGGACTCTATGTCCTTGTTAAGTTTTTGTCTGGAAGATCTATCCAGTGGTATCAGTGGGGTGTTAAAGTCACCCACTATGATCGTATTGCTATTGATCTCTCCCTTGAAGTCCTTCAGAAGTTTTTAAATATATTTTAGTGCTCCCATGTTTGGTGTGTATATGTTTACCAGGGTTATATCCTCTTGTTGGATTGATCCTTTTAATATTATGTAGTGACCTTCTTTGTCTCTTATTATGGCCCTTGTTTTAAAGTCTATCTTGTCAGATATAAGTATTGCTGCACCAGTTTTTTTTTCATTTCCATTTGCTTGGAACATTTTTTTCCATCCCTTCACTTTCATCCTGTGTGAGTCTTTTGTTATAAGGTGGGTCTCTTGTAGACAGCATATATATGGGTCATGTTTTCTTATCCAATCAGCTACCCTATGTCTTTTGATTGGAGCATTTAAAACCATTTACATTTAAGGTTATTATTGATTGATAGTTATTATTTGCCATTTTTATTTTATGCCTATGTTCCTCTTTCTCTCTGTTTCTTCTTCTTCTTACAGCAGTGCCTTCAGCATTTCTTGCAGTGCTGGGTAGGTGGTGGCAATTTCCTTTAGTTTAGTTTAGTTTTGTTTTTTTATCTGTGAAGCTCTTTATTTCTCCTTCAATTTTGAATGATAGCCTTGCTGGATAGAGTAGTCTTGGATTCAGACCCTTGCCTTGCATTACTTTGTACACTTCATGCCACTCCATTCTGGCCTGCAGTGTTTCTATTGAGAAATCAGCTGTCAGTCTAATGGGAGCTCTCTTGTAGGTAACTTTCTGTCTCTCTCTTACTTCCTTTAAGATTCTTTCTTTGTCTTTAATGTTTGCCATTTTTATTATGATGTATCTAGCTGTGGGTCTTTTGGGGCTCATCTTGCTTGGGTCTCTCTGTGTTTCCTGGACTTGTGTGACTTTTTCCTTCACCAGTTTATGGAAGTTTCTGTCATTATTTCTTCAGACAGGTTCTCTATTCCTTTCTCTGATTCTTCTCCTTCTGGTACACCTATAATGCGAATATTGTTATGTTTTGATTGTCCCACAGCTCCCTTAAACTTTCCTCCTGCTTTTTAATTTTTTTCCCCATTTGCTGCTCTATTTGGGTGTTTTTTTCTACCTTGTCTTCTAAGTCACTGATTTGGTCTTCAGCTTCTTCTAATCTACTGTTGAACCCTTCTAAGGTATTTTTCATAACAGCTATGTCATTCTTTATTTCCTCTTGATTTTTATGCATAGCTTCTACCTCTTTTTTTAAGCTGAAGTAGTTCCAAGTGTACTCTTCATAATTCTTATTAAGTTGCTTGTACTTTTCTCCAAATTGAGCACCCTTATAATCATTGCTTTGAATTCTTTATCTGAGAACTTGCTTTCTTCTAGTTCCTGTAGTTCCATTTCTGGTGATTCCTCTCTTTTTTTCATTTGGGTGTTGTTTCTTTGTTTCACCATTTTAGCCATCTGGTAGTTCTAACCCTGGTGAGGGATGTTGGAGTGTGTAGGCAGGTCAGTGTGTATCAACTAAGACTGCTGAGCCTCCCAGCCTGTTTTGGTGTATGGCACCTCTTGTCTGCTGTGGGTCCTGGAGGATTTACACCTGTCATCTGGTATTGGTCTGTTGTGCAGGTCTTGGGTCCTCGAGACTTGCTGCTGCTTGGGCTGGGGCACTGCTCCTGATCAGCTTCTGTTGATGCTGCTGGGGATGGGTCTCAGCTGCCAATATGTGCTGCTGCTGCCTGGTGTGCATGGGTCCAGTTGGTGCACTGCTGGGGTGTGTCGGTCCTGCTGGTAAGTTTCTGGGGTTCATGGGGTTCTGCTAGTATGCTGTTGGGGTTTGTGGGTTCCACTGGCATTCTGCTGGGGTTTGTGGGTCCTTCTGGTATGCTGCTGGGGTGTGTGGGTCCAGCTGGTATCCTTCTGGGGTTTGTGGGTCCCATTGGTACTCTGCTGGGGTTTGTGGGTTCCACTGGTGTTCTTCTGGGGTTCGTGAGTCCCTCTGGTAACCTGCTGGGGTGCACGGGTCCTGCTGGTGTGCTGTTGTGGTACCCTGCTGCCTGGAGGGGCTCAGCTCCTGATCAGTTGCTGCTGGGGGTGAGTGTCAGCTCCTGGTTCACACTGTACTGCTGCTACTGTTGCCAGTGGGTGCTCTCAGGTCCCCAATCCTTTACTGCTGTTGGGGGCTGAGGATGCTCTGCACCTGGGATTTTGCTGCTGCTGGGAGGAGGGGCACCACTCCAACTCTGCTGCTGCAGTTGTCAGGGGCAGGTCTCAGTTGCCCTAGCCCTGCTGCTTAGGCTGGGGTACCGCTCTTGATCAGCCTTTGCTGATGCTGATGGGGATGGGTTTCAGCTGCCAATCTGAGCTGCTAATGCCTGTTGGGAGTGGGGCTCTACTCCTGCCCAGTCACTGTTGCTGTGGGAGGAGGTGCCAGGCTCCCAAGCCGGTGCTAGTGCCACCGTGAGCCTGGGCAAGAGCCTGGGCAAACTGCTGCTGCTGTTGGGGGTGGGGCTCTGGCTCCCGGCTGGTTTTGGCTACTGCAGCAGGCACCTCAATAGCGCTGCTACTGTGCGCTGACTGTGTTGATACAGCTGAGTACACTGGTCCAATGGTGGAAGGCGCTTTGGTAGACTCAGGTTGCTAGGCCCTAGCCATTTCCTCTTTCCTCCTCCCAGGGAAGACCTGGGATCTTCCAAAATGGTGGGGCCTCATGGCACAGGTGAAAGTTCGCTGACGTGCTGCTTACTGCAGTAGCCGGCTGCTTTCCGTCCACAGCACAGGAACCTTCTGCTCTGTGTCTCTGCACTGCTCAAGGTTGGTCATCCACACTCACATTCACTCACATTTTCTCTCACACTCTAACACTCACCCTTTCAAGGGTTGTCTTTTTATTTTGTTGATGGGTTTCTTTGCTTTGTAAAACCTTTTTATTTTGATGTTGTCCCATTTGTTTATGTTTTATTTGTTTGTTTGTTTTCCTTGCCTGAAAATATATATCAGAAAAAATATTGCTAGGACTAATGTCTGAGATTTTACAGCCTATGTTTTCTTCTAGGATTTTTATGGTTTTGAGTTTAACATTTAAGTCTTTAATCCACTTTGAGTTTATTCTTATGTGCAGTGTAAGAAGGTGGTGTAGTATTATTTTTTATCATGTTTCTGTCTAATTTCCCCTATACCATTTATTAAATAGACTATCTTTACTCATTGTATGTTTCTGCCTCCTTTGTTTAACATTAATTGACTTATAAAGGTGTGGGTTTATTTCTGGGCTCTCTATTCTGTTCCATGGATCTATATGTCTGTTTTTATGCCAGTACCATGCTGTTTTTATTACTATGGCCTTATAGTATAATTTGATATCAGATAGCATGATTCCTCCAACTTTGTTCTTCTTACTCAAGATTACTGTTGCTATTTGGGATCTTTTGTGGTTCCATATACATTTTTGGAATATTTGTTCTAGTTATATGAAATACTCCCTTGGTATTTTGATAGAAATTGCATTTAATCTATAGATTGCTTTGGTTAGTATGAACATTTTAATGATGTTAATTCTTTGTATCCATGAACATAGTATATGCTTTGACTTATTTGTATCTTCTTCAATTTTTTTCTTCAGTGTCTTATAATTTTCTGAGTACAGGTCTTATACATTCTTTTATAAATGCATTCCTAGGTATTTTATTCTTTTTGAAAAAATTGTGAATGGGATTGTTTTCTTAGTTTCTATTTCTGATAGTTCATTATTCATGTATATAAATGAAACTAATTTCTGGATATTTATTTTGATATTTTTCTGTATTTGTTTATCAGTTGTAGTAGTTTTTTGGTATAATCTTCATGGTTCTCTATGTGCAGAATCATGCCATCTGCAAATAATGATAGTTTTACTTCTTCCTTTCCAATTTGGATGCCTTTAATTTCTTTTTGTCTGATTACTCTGGATAGGACTTCCACTACTATGTTGAATAAGAGCAGTGAAAGCAGATATCCCTGTCTTGTTCCCAATGTTAAGGTAAATGCTATAGTTTTTGCCCATTGAGTATGATGTTGGCTGTGGGTTTGACATGTATGGTGTTTATTATATTGAGGTATGTTCCTTTTATTCCAACTTTGCTGATAGTTTTTACTATAAATGGGTGCTGAATTTTATCAAATTACTTTTCTGCATTTATTGATATTATCTTGTGGTTTTTGTCCTTCATTTTGTTTATAGGGTTTATCATATTTATTGATTTGTGAATATTGTACTGGCCTTGCATCCCTGCAATAAATCCCACTTGCTCATGTTGTATGATCTTTTTAGTATATTGCTGGATCTAGTTTTCTAATATTTTGTTGAGGATTTAAGCATCTATGTTCATTAGGGATACTGAGCTATAATTTTACTTTTTTGTAGTGTTTTTATCAAGTTTTTAAATTAGTATGCTTGTCTAGTTAAATTAGCTTGGATGTCTTCCTTTCTCTTGAAAGTTTTGAACAGAATAGGTATTTGAGAAGAATAGGCATTAGTTTTTTTTGAATGTTTGGTAAAATTCAACTGTCAAGCCTTCCAGTTCAGAACTTTTGATTTGTTGCATGTTTTCTGATTACTGCTTCAGTTTCACTAGTTGTAATCTGTCTATTCAGATTCTGATTCTTCTTGATTCAGTTTTGGAAGATTGTATGTTTCTAGGAATTTATCAATTTATTCCAGATTGTCCAATTTGTTGGCATATAGTTTTTGCTAATATTTTCTTACAACCCTTTGTATTTCTTTGGTCTTAATTGTTACTTCTCTTTTTTTATTTCTGATTTTTTTAATTGGGGTTTTCGTTCTTTTTTTCTGGATGAGTCTGGTTAAAGGTTTGTCAATCTTGTTTATCTTTTCCCTGAACTGGATTTTGTTTTTATTGGTCTTTTATAACTTTTTAGACTCTGTTTTATTTATTTCTGTTCTGTATAATTACCTTAATTACCTTCTTTTTACTCATTCTGGTCCTTGTTTTTTGTTTTTTTAAGTTCCTGCAAGTGTAAAGTTAGATTGTTTATTTGAGATTTTTCTTGTTTTTTGAGATAGGCCTGTAATGCTATTTATTTTTCTCTTAGGATGGTTTTAGCTCTTTTTCATAGATTTTATTTTATATTTTTTATTTCAAGCTTTTATTTCTACTTCCATACACTTGATTGTCATTTATATTGCTCCATTCCAGGACTAAATCAGAAACCTCCTAATTCCTTCCCTCTATCCCAAACTCATCAGTGCACACTACACAATGCTTCTAACATAACATATATTTTATTTGTATTGTTGACATTATTAGAGATGCCCCCATTTCCCCCTTTTATCCCCCTCCACCCAGACACCACCTACCCCTCCCTCTGGCCTTCACCACATTGTCATCTGTGTCCATAGAATAAAATAATCTTCCTAACTTTGAGGTCTGATATTGTCCTTAAAAAAAAATCTTTATTATTGAATGTATTACAGATGTTCCCCATTCCCCCCCCAACTGATCCCCATCCTCCCTACTCCCGCTCCCCTCATGCCTTTCCCACACTATTGTCTGTGTCCATTGGTTATGCATATATGCAATAAGTTCTTTGGTTTATCCCTTCTCGCCACCCCCTCACCTCCTCCCCCTTTTAAGTTCATCATTCTAACAACCAATTTGTACTTCTTAATCCCTTCACTTTTTTTGCCCATCCCCCCAAACACCCTGCTATCTGGCAAGCAATAAAAAGTTCTCTGTATATGAGTCTGTTTCTGCTTTGCTTGTTAATTTCATTTGTAGATTCAATCATTGATAGATATGTATTTATTGCCATTCTATTGTTCATATTTTTTTATCTTCTTATTCTTCAAGGAGACCTTTCTAACATTTCATATAATGCTAGTTTGGTGGTGATGAAGTCCTTTAGCTTTTTCTTGTCTGAGAAACTCTTTGTATGTCCATCTATTCTAAATGAAAGCATTGCAGGATAGAGTAATTTTGGTTGTAGTTCCTTACTATTCATCACTTTGAGTATTTCTTGACACTCCCTTCTTCCCTGCAGTTTCTTTTAAGAAATTGGCTGACAGTCTTATGGGAGCTCTCTTGTAGGTAACTAACTGCTTTTCTCTTGCTGCTTTTAAGATTCTCTCTTTGTCTTTAACCTTTTGCATTTTGATTATGTTGTGTCCTAGTGTGGGCCTCCTTGAGTTCATTTTGTTTGGGAATCTCTGTGCTTCCTGGACTTTTATACCTGTTTCCTTCATCAAGTTAGGAAAGTTTTTTTTCAAATAGGTTTTCAATTTCTTGCTGTCTCTCTCTTCTCCTTCTGGCACCCCAATGGCACAAATGTTGGTACACTTGAAGTTGTCCCAGAGGCTCCTTACACTATCCTCATTTTTTAGATTCTTATTTCTTTTTATTGTTGTGATTGGATGCTTTTTGCTTTGTTATATTCCAAATCGATCGTTTGCTTCTTGGCTTCACCTACTCTACTATTGATTCCCTGCAAATTATTCTTTATTTCAGTTAGTGCTTCCTTCATTTCTTTCTTAAAAAAATATGTCTCTATTGACTTTTTTAGAGAGAGAGAGAAAGGGAGAGAGAGATAGAAACATTGATGTGAAAGAAAAACATTGATCAGTTGCCTCCTGCATGCCCTCCACTGGGGATCAAACCCACAACCTGGGCATGTGCCCTGACTGGGAATCAAACTAGGACCTCTCAGTCCATGGGATAACACTCAATCCACTGAGCCACACCAGTTGCACAGTGCTTCCTTCATTTCTAACAGTGCACCCTTCATTTCTGACTGGTCCTTTTTTATACTTTTGAGATCCTCACTAAGTTCCTTGAGCATCCTTTATAACTAGTGTTTTGAACTCTGCACCTGTTAGATTGTTTATCTCCATTTCATTTAATTCTTTTCCTGGAGTTTTGTTCTGTTCTTTCATTTGGGACATGCTTCTTTGTCTCCTCATTTTGCCTGTCTCCTTGTGTTTGTTTCTATGTATTAGGAAGAGTTGCTATGTTTCCTAGGCTTCCTAGGGTGGCCTATTATAGTAGGTGTCCTGTAGGGTCCAGTGGCACAGTCTCCCTGATCACGCCAGCTAGGCCCTCGAGATGCACCACTCATTTGGACTCTACACCCTTCTGTTGTAATTTAGTCTTGATTGCTGTTGGCACATCAATGAGAGAGATTTATTCAGGCTGATCAGCTGCAAGGACTGGCTGTGCCCACTGACCTTTTACTACCTTGGAAAATCAGCTGTGCAGGGCCCACTACATAAAGCAAGACCTACTTCAGCAGAGCTCTGGTACCCACTCAGTCCACTCCTTGAGTATGTCACCTGTGGAAGTGGTTGGATGGTGGTGCTTTGTCATGGTCTGAAGCTGTCCACTGAGTGTGCTGGCTCTGGGGCAAGGTCATCCACTGCCTGTGTTCTACCTGGGGCCACCAGGCATAAGCTACAAAGTGATCTGCAGATGACTGCTTCTTGTGCTGGGCTTGGAGGTGCCCAGGCAAAGCCAAGCTGTGAACCAAGGCTGGCTGCTCCTAGTGTCTGGCCTGGGGCCACTTAGCAAGAGGTATGAGGCTCAATGAGGCCAGATGCTGCTTGTTTGCAATAATTTAAGGAAATCTGAAGCAGGAGTCAAGACAGGCCAATCCCATGGTAAAGCCATTGGAAGCAGCTTGGGTGGACCCAAAAGTTGGGTGGGGCAGGACCTCCAAAAATCATCAGGGTGGGGCAAACAATGTGAGCCAGTTTGCTGGAGTCCCAGATATGGCCCCTTTCTGGAGGCCCTGTGGGGGAAGGGCTCACCAAAGGAACAACGGCCTGACCAGTGGAACAATGACCTCAGCCAGTACATCTCTCTGGAAGAAAGCTGCCTCTCCAGCTCTCACCCTGATGCCAAACAATTCAGTTCTTCCCCATAGGTGTCTGGTGCCATTCAAGCTGCCTCTCCAGCTCTGGAGCCTGAGAGAGCAAGTCCGAGTAAGTCCATGCTAGGGCTCTTTAAGAGGAACTGCCTGGGACTCTAGTAGCCTCAGCCTCCCTCAACCTCAATTCCTCCTGGTTTTTACAGCCAGAAGTTATGTGGACTTCTCTTCCTGGCTCTTGAACCCTGAGCTGGGGAGCCTGGTGTAGGACAAGGACCTCTCACTCCTCAGGAAGGACCTTCATAGCCAAGGTATCCCTCCTGATTTTTATCCATCACATGTGGGTATGGGACCAGCTGTTCCATGCTTTCGCCCCTCCTGCCAGTCTTCATGTGGCTTTTTCTTTAATTTCATAGTTGTGCGACTTCCATTCAACTCTATTTTAGGTGGTTCTGAATGATGGTTGTTCTTTTTCATAGATTTAAATTTGTTTGGTTCTCATTTTCATTTGTTTCAAGTTATCTTTTTATTTCTTCCTTGATCTCATTGTTAACCCATTTATTGTTTAGTAATATGTCATCCATGTCTCTGTGTTTTTTTTCAGTATATTTTTCTGGAGATTGATTTCTAGTTTCCTATCATTATGGTCAGAGAAGATGCTTGATATGATTTCCATCATCTTAAATTATTGGAGACTTCTTTTTTGTCCTAACACGTGGTCTATTCTAAAAATGTTCCATCTGTACTTGAAAAGAATGTAAATTCTGCTCTTTTGGGTGAAATGCTATAAAGATATCAATTAAATCCATTTGATCTAGTGTGTCATTTATGGCCACTATTTACTTGTTGAGTTTCTGTTTGGAAGATCTATCCATCAATGCCAATGGGGTGTTAAGATCCTCTACTATGACTGTATTGTTGTCAATCTCTCTCTTTTTGTCCATCAAGATTTGCTGTCCATATTTAGATGCTCCTATTTTGAGTGCATACATGTTTACAAGGGTTATATTACAAAGGTTTGCTTTCTTTATCATTGTGCAGTATCTTTTTTCTGTTTCTTACTTTGGCCTTTGTCTTAAAGTCTATTTTTTCAGATATAAGTACTGCTACCCCAGCTTCCCCCCCCCTTTACATTTGCATGAAATATCTTTTTCCATCTCTTTACTTTTAGTCTGTGTGTATCTTTCATGCTGAGGTTGGTCTCTTGTAGACAGCATATATATGGATCTTGTTTTCTTATCCATTTAGGTACTGTATGTCTTTTGATTGGAGTATTTAAGCCATTTACATTTAGAGTGATTCTTGAGCCCTGGGTAGTTTTGCTCAGTGGTCAGAGCATTGACCCATGGACAGAAGGGCCATGGGTTTGATTCTTGGTCAAGGGTACATACCTGGCCCAGGTTGGGTTGTGTGGGAGGTCCAAAAAATCAATGTGTCTCTCTCACATCAATGTTTTTCTCACTCTCTCTCTCCCTTCCTCCCTTCTACTCTATCTAAAAAATCAATGGAAAAGTATCTGCAGGTGAGGATTAACCAAAAATAAATAAATAAATAAATAAATAAATAAAAAGTGATTATTGATAGGTATGTATTTCTTGCCATTTTGTATGTTTTTCTCTCATTCTTTTCTCCCTATTTTCTTTCTTTCTTCCTTCCTTCCTTCCTTCCTTCCTTCCTTCCTTCCTTCCTTCCTTCCTTCCTTCCTTCCTTCCTTCCTTTCTTTCTTCTTCTTCTTCTTCTTCTTCTTCTTCTTCTTCTTCTTCTTCTTCTTCTTCTTCTTCTTCTTCTTCTTCTTCTCCTCCTCCTTTTTTTTTTTTTTTTCAACCAGGCCCTTTAACATTTCTTATAATACTGGTTTAATGGTAACAACTCCTTTAGCTTTTTCTTGTTATGAGAGCTCTTTATTTCTAATTCAATTTTAACAATATCTTTTAATTTTAGAGAGGGTGAAAGGGGGGAAAGAGGGAGAAAGAGAGTGAGAAAGAGAGAGAAACATCAATGTGAGAGACATACATTGATCAGTTGCCTCCCATGTGTGCCTGGGCCAGGAATCAAACCCACTACCTAGGCATGTGCCCTGACCAAGAATGAAATCCACCACCTTCTGGTGCACTGGAGGACACTTCAACAAACTAACCATAGTAGCCAGGGCATCTCCTTCAATTTTAAATGATAACCTTGCTTGGTAAAGTAGTCTTGGTTGTAGGTCTTTGCGTTTTATCACTTTGAATGGTTCATTCCAAGCCCTTCTGGCCTGAAATGTTTATGTTGCAAACTTTTCTGACAGTCTTATGGGAGCTTTCTTTTAGGTAATTAACTGTCTTTTTCTTGCTGCTTTTATGCTTTTCTCTTTGTCTTTAACTTTTGTCATTTTAATTATGATGTGTCCTTGTGTGGGCCTCTTTGGGTCCATCTTGTTTGGAACTCTTTGTGCTTCCTGTACTTGCCTGTCTTTTTCCTTCAGTAGGTTAAGGAAGTTTTTGGTCATTATTTGATCAAGTAGGTTCTTGATTACTTGCTCTCTCTCTCTTCTCCCTATGATGCAGATGTTGTTATGCTTCATATTGTCCCAAAGGTCTCTTATTCTTATTTTTAATCTTTTAAATTTTTACTTTTCTGATTAGGATTCCCCACCCCCACATTGTCTTCCAAATTGCTGATTTGATCTTCTGCTTCATCTAATCTGCCATTTAGTTATTCCAGTGTATTATTTATTTCAGATAGTATATTCTTTGTTTCTGACTGGTCCTTTTTTATAGTTTCTAAGTCCTTTTTATGCTGTTGAGCATCCTTTTAAACATTACTTTGTACTCTATATCTGATAAATTGCTTATTTCCATTTCATTTAGTTCTTTTTCTTGAGATGTCTCCTGTTCTATAATCTGGGGCATGTTTCTTTGTCTCCCAATTTTCCTGCCTTTTTGTATTTGTTTCTATGTATTTTATAGATTTGCTATGGCTCCCAGTGTTGGTAAGTGTCCTGTGGGGTCCAGTGGTGCAGTCTCCTTGATCACCTGAGTTGGGTGCTCCAGGAATGTCCCTTGTGTGGGTTATGTGGACCCACCTGTTGTAACTGAGTCTTGAATGTTATTGGCCTGTTAATGCATTGAATTGACCCTCAGGCTGGCTGAATGTGAGGCCGAACCCTGACCATGGCGTGTGAGCTGCTGTGCAGGTGCTGACCACATGAAGCAGAATTTACCTCAGCATGACTTTATGCCTGCCAAGATCTCCCTTTGGATATGCTGCTTTTGAAGCTTATTGGGTCCTGCTCTGATATTGTCAGAGCTGGCCACTGGGTGTGTTGGTTTTGCATTTCTTGGGAGAGATTCTGGTGCAGGCCAATATAAGAAGCTGCCTGTGACTGGCTTTTAGTAACCTGTTTGTTGCAGTCTTAATGTGGCTACTTCTGTAAATCCTTGGTTATAAAACTTCTATTCAGCTATTCTTAAATTGGTTCCTGTTCTATAATTTAGTTGTAATTCCAGTTTGGTCCTGGAATAAGGTGTGTGTACTTTTCACCTACTTTGCTGCCATCTTGGATCTTTCTGAACAACATTTTTAGTATAGTTTCTCCTCTTCCCCCAGAACTTGGCCATTTTTCTTCTCTTCTTTTTGGGGAAAGGTAGAGTTCTGGGAAGGCAAAACTCACTTTGAGCAATGTCAACCCTGACATTGCCTCTGGGAACAGAAGTGCTTTGCAACTGTATTACTGTTGATCTCCTTTTTCATGTGCATTGATATTTGCTTTATATATTTAGGTGTTCCTATGTTGGGTGAATAAATATTTATAAGGATTATTTCCCTTTTTGAAATATTATTATGTAATGACCTTCTTTGTCTCTTGTTACAGCCTTTATTTTAAAGTCTATTTTGTCTGATATAAATATGCTTCTCCAGATTTTAAAAAATTTTATTTGCATAAAATATATTTTTTCTATCCTTTTACTTTCAGTCTGTGTTTGTTTTGTTCTGAGGAGGGTCTCTTTTAGACAGCTTATATATTGGTCTTCTTTTCTGGACCATTCAGCTACCCTATTTCTTTTAATTAAAACATTTAATCAATTTACATTTAATTATTGGTAGGTATGTATTTATTGCCATTTTAATATTTATAATTATGTTCCTCTCTCTCCTTTTTTCTTATAGATGTCTCTTCAACATTTCTTACAATACTGGTTTTATAAAGATGAAATCCTTTAGTTTTTCCTTGTCTGGGAAGCTCTTTATTTCTCCTTCAATTTTAAATGATAGGTTTGCTGGGCAGAGTGGTTTTGGTTCTACATCCTTGTTTTTCATCAATTTGAATATTTTGTGCCAATCCCTTTCAGCCAGAAATGTTTTTGTTCAGAAATCAGCTGAGAGTCTTATGGAAGTATCTATCAGTTAGGATTTGTTTGCTAGTAAGCCAACTACTTCAAAACTTATTTGCTTACAACAAGGACCATGTATTATTGCTCATGAATCTCTGGGTGAATGGAGTCTAGCTTGGCTGATCATGGGTTGGCTTGCTCATCTATCTGAGGTCAGCTGGTGGATTGATAGAGGCTGGCTGTCTAAGAAGGCTTCACTCAGATATCTAGCAGTGGGCCAGCTGATGGCTATTTGGTAATAGGACTGCTTGTCTCTCTTCATCCAGCAGGCTAGCCTCAGTGTGTTCACATGGCAGAAACAGTTTCTGAAGGGAAGATGAATGAATGTGTGCCCTCTTGAGGTCCAGCTCAGAACTGGCACAATGCTACTTCCGCCACTTTGTTTTGGCGAAAATCACAGAGCCAGCCCAGATTCAGGTAATAAACTTCACCTCTCGATGAGAGGATCTGAAAAACCAAATTGCAGATGTGGGGCATTCAAAGAGTAGTAGAGAATTGTCACCATTTTTGCATTCTACATCATATGTGTTAACTCTTAATCCAACAATTGTGTGAAGCAACATTACTCTTTTCCCCACGTTATATACAAAGAAACTGAGGCTTAGCAGGGCTCAGTAACATTGTTCCAAATCATATAATTAAAAAATTGCAGAACTAGGACTCAAACTCAGCATTTTTGTTCTAGAACCCATTCTCTTAACTATTCCCTCACAACTTTATACTAGGAATAAAATCCAACCCAGGGTAACAATAGAGAAATCTATCACATGTCAACACCTAACCATTTAAAGGGGTTTTAAGGAAACTTGATAAAGTGGAAGGTAAATTGTGTATAACTCATTTAGATAGATGCAGATTACATAGGTTTATGACTCTGCCATTTCCCCTCCCACACATTCTTCCAAAGTAGCATCAAAATTTCTAAACATGGCCTTGTTTTAAGAGGCAAAACAATCTGTATTTAACCTCATAAAGATCCTGGATGTGTGTCTTTGTGGTTTTATCCAACAAATATACTCCTAGAATTTTCTACATGTTGATGGTTTGATCACAGTGAAGCCCATGGATACGGATGGAATTTAAGTAGTTAATTCTTAATTGCAGCCAGGCCAAGACTCTGAGAACACAGCAGACCCTCTGAGCAAAAGGTGACGTGAGACAATGATTATGTCATAGTAAGTGACTCATTTGACATAAGATATATCCACTCATGGTTTGTAAAGCTCTTGGGCCACCCTTTATTTTGCAAAGGTCACCAGCTTAGGGTCCTGATACTTAGAGAAATGTGAGAACACAAAATCTGCTAGTGGGTTCAGGGAAAACAAGCAAAAAGATGGATATATTTTTAGGATGACTATAAAGCCAACATAATTGAGCCAGTAATGAATAGCAGAATGTAAGGAAGTGTCTGCCCAGAATCCCAACTCTGAATTGGTTCTGCAGAGTTATAGAAGAGTTCCCCAAACTCTACCTCCCTGCCTCCAAGCCTGGTACTCCAAGATGAGGATGGATTTATGACATTTGGAAGTGGCTGAGGGGAGAGTAATGAGGTCTCAGCAGGCCTGGAGAGTATTATTTGTGCTTTGCAGGTAAATAAATTAGAGAGAGAAAAAAGCAGCAATCATGCACAAATTCTCCCAGCTTGTAGTATCCTGTTGGGCTGAGCTATGTAATCCTACATATCCTGAGAAGAACAGATGTTTCTTAGAATAAGCAATCATCTTTCCAGGACAATGACTAACAGAGAGCTAAAGTCCTCCAGTGTGAGTCTCTGCATCACTGTGACATTGAGAACATTTTGGACAATGAGCACAATTATGTCAAAACTTTCTTTCTATGCTCACTAGATAGAAAAACACAGAGTTTTCAAGTGCATCTCCTGGAGAGTATAGTTTAAATGCTAATGGGCCAATTCAGCAATACGGAGAAGATTGCAGACAGTGGCTATAAATATAAAGTTACCATATGAGATAGCTATAAAGCTACCTTTAGGAGAGAACAGAGAAGCCTCTGTGCTCTGCATCTTCACCAAAGGTGCCTTACCTGCCATTATCCTGAATTAGCTTTGGAGTGAGTGACACTCCATACATTGAAAAAATTTTTTTGATTTTTTTCAATTAAAGTTTATATTCAATATTATTTTATGTTAGTTTCAGGTATATAGCATACTGGTTACACATTTATACAGTTTATGAAGTGATTACCTTGATAAGTCTAGTACCCACCTGGCACCATCCATAATTATTACAATATTATTGATTATATTTCCTATGCCATACTTCACATCCTTATAACCAATTTGTAATTGCCGATTTATACTTCTTAATCCCTCAAACATTTTCACCCAGTTCGTCAATCCCCCTCCCACTGGGCAACCATCAGTTTTTTTTTTTCTTTTTTTGTATCTATGAGTCTGTTTCTGTTTGTTCAATTATTTTGTTCTTTATATTCCACATGTAAATGAAATCATATGCTATTTTCTTTTCTCTGTTTGAATTCTTTCACTTAGCGTAATACCTTCTAGGTTTATCCATGTTGTCATGAGTGGTAAGATTTTGTTTTTACTTATGGCTGAGTGACATTCTATTGTAGATATGTACCGCTTCTTTATCCAGTTGTATGTTGCTGGGTACTTGAGTTCTTTCCATATCTCGGCTACTAAAAATGACACTGCAATGAATATAAAGGTGCATATATCCTTTCAAATTACTGTTTTGGATTTCTTCAGGTAAGTACCTAGAAGTGGAATTTGCTGGGCCATAAAGTAGGTTCTATTTTTAATTTTTTTGAGGAAACATCATACTGTTTTCCATAGTGGCTGCACCAATCTGCAATCCCACCAATAGTGAACAAGGGTTCCTTTTTCTCCACATCTTTGACTATACTCGTTGTTTGTTGATTTATTAATGATAGCCTTTGTAAGTGTGAGGCCATTTCTCACTGTAGTTTTTTTTTTTTTTTTTTTTTTTTTTTTTTTTTTTTTTTTTTTTTATTAATTTACTTATGTTACAGATGATTCTCCTTTTTTTCCCCCGTTGACCCCCCCCTCCCCTTCCCTCCCTGTCCCGTCCCCGTTTTGTTGTCCATGTCCATTGGTTATGATTACATACGTACAAGTTCTGTGTTCATCTCTCCCCTCCCCCGCCCCCTCTTCTGGCAGATGTCAGCCTGTACCCCACTTCCACGTCCTCCGGACTACCCTGCTCCTCCCACTGTTATGTTCATTATATTCCAGAAATAAGTGAGATCATATGATGTTTGTCTTTCTCTGCTTGGCTTGTTTCACTTAGGATAATAGTTTCCAGGTCCTCCCATGTCGACGCAAAGGATAAGAGGCCGTCCTTTCTTAACGATGCATAGTACTCCATTGTGTATATGTACCACAGCTTTTTTATCCATTCGTCTACTGATGGACATTTGGGCTGTTTCCAGATCTTCGCTATTGTAAATAGCGCTGCTATGAACATGGGGGTACATGTATTCTTTCTGATTGGTGTTTCAGGTTTCTTCGGGTATATTCCCAGGAGTGGGATCACTGGGTCAAATGGTAATTCAATTTTTAATTTTTTGAGGTAACGCCATAGTGTTTTCCATAGTGGCTGCACCAGTCTGCACTCCCACCAGCAGTGTACTAGAGTCCCCTTTTCTCCACATCCTCGCCAACACTTGTTGTTTGATGCTTTGTTGATGGCGGCTATTCTGACAGGTGTGAGGTGATACCTCATTGTTGTTTTAATTTGCATCTCTCTGATGATTAGTGAAGTTGAGCATTTCTTCATATGTCTCTTGGCCGTTTGTATGTCCTGTTTGGAGAGGTATCTATTTAGTTCCTCTGCCCATTTTTTAATTGGGTTCTTTGTCTTCCTTTTGTTGAGATGTATGAGCACTCTATATATTTTGGAAATTAGTCCCTTATCTGATATATCATAGGCAATTATGCTCTCCCATACAGTAGGTTGCCTTTCCACTTTGATGGTTGTTTCTTTTGCTGTGCAGAAGCTTTTGAGTTTGATGTAGTCCCATGTGTTTATTTTTTCCTTTATTTCTGTTGCCTTAGGTGATATATCAGTGAAAATTTTGCTGCGTATGATGTCTGAAATTTTGTTGCCTACATTTTCTTCTAGGATTCTTATGGAGTCATGAGTCACATTTAAGTCTTTTATCCATTTTGAGTTTATTCTTGTGTATGGTGTAAGTTGATGATCTAGTTTCATTTTTTTGCATGTAGCTGTCCAATTTTCCCAACACCATTTATTGAAGAGGCTGTCTTTGCTCCATTGTATGCTCTTACCACCTTTGTCAAATATTAATTGAGCATACTGTCTTGGGTCAATTTCCGGATTCTCTGATCTGTTCCACTGGTCTATGTGCCTGTTCTTGTGCCAGTACCAGGCTGTTTTGATTACAGTAGCTTTGTAGTATAACCTGATGTCCGGTATTGTGATCCCTCCTACTTTGTCCTTCTTTTTCAAGATTGCTGTAGCTATTCGGGGTCTTTTTTGGTTCCATATGAACTTCTGAAGTATTTGTTCTAGTTCTGTGAAATATGTCGTTGGTATTTTGATGGGGATTGCATTAAATCTGTAGATTGCTTTGGGTAGTATGGACATTTTAATGATGTTAATTCTTCCAATCCATGAACAAGGTATGTGCTTCCACTTTTTTATATCTTCCTCTATTTCTTTTTTCAATGTCCTGTAGTTTTCTGTAAATAGGTCCTTTACTTCTTTGGTTAAGTTTATTCCTAGGTATCTTAATTTCTTTGCCGCGATGGTAAATGGGATTGTTTTTTTAGTTTCTCTTTCTGTGAGTTCATCATTGGTGTATAAGAATGCCGTCGATTTCTTGACGTTAATTTTGTATCCTGCTACTTTGCCAAATTCATTTATTAAGGCTAGTAGATTTTTGATGGAGTCTTTAGGGTTTTCTATGTATAATATCATGTCATCTGCGAATAATGACAGTTTCACTTCCTCCTTTCCAATTTGGATCCCTTTTATTTTTTCTTCACGTCTGATTGCTGTGGCTAAGACTTCCAGTACTATGTTAAATAAGAGTGGTGAAAGTGGGCATCCTTGTCTTGTTCCTGTTCTTAAGGGAAATGCTTTTAGTTTTTGTCCATTGAGTATGATGTTGGCTGTAGGTCTTTCATATATGGCCTTTATAATGTTGAGATATGATCCCTCTATTCCTAAATTGCTGAGCGTTTTTAACAGAAATGGGTGCTGGATTTTGTCAAATGCTTTTTCAGCATCTATTGATATGATCATGTGGTTTTTATCTTTCATTTTGTTTATGTGATGTATCACATTTATTGATTTGCGTATGTTGTACCAGCCTTGCATCCCTGGGATGAATCCCACTTGGTCATGGTGAATAATTTTCTTGATGTATTGCTGGATCCGGTTTGCTAGTATTTTGTTCAGGATTTTGGCATCTATGTTCATCAGGGATATTGGCCTGTAGTTTTCTTTCTTTGTAGTGTCTTTTTCTGGTTTTGGGATGAGAATTATGCTGGCCTCATAAAACGAGTTTGGAAGTCTTCCTTCTTCTTGAATTTTTTGGAATAGTTTGAGGAGAATGGGTGTTAGTTCTTCTTTGAATGTTCGGTAAAACTCCCCCGTGAAGCCGTCAGGGCCTGGGCTTTTGTTTGCTGGGAGAGTCTTGATTATATCTTCAATTTCCTTCGTTGTTATTGGCCTGTTCAAGTTTTCTATCTCTTTCCGATTCAGTTTTGGGAGACTATGTGTTTCTAGAAATGTGTCCATTTCGCTTAGATTGTCGAATTTGTTGCCATACAAATGTTCATAGTATTTGCTAATGATCCTTTGTATTTCTGTGGTGTCAGTTGTTACTTCTCCTCTTTCATTTCTGATTTTGTGTATTTGGGTTCTCTCTCTTTGTTTCTTGGTGAGTCTAGCTAAGGGTCCATCAATCTTGTTTATCTTTTCAAAGAACCAGCTTTTTGTTTTGTTGATCCTTTGAATTGCTTTTTTGGTCTCCATGTCATTTATTTCTGCTCTGATCTTTATTATTTCCTTCCTTCTACTTGCTCTAGGGTTTTCTTTTTGTTTGCTTTCCAGTTCTTTAAGTTGTGAGGTTAGGTAGTCAATTAGAAATTTTTCTTCTTTCTTAAGGTGGGCCTGTAGTGCTATGAACTTCCCTCTCAGAACTGCTTTCGCAGTATCCCATAGGTTTTGCGTTGTTGTGTGTTCATTTTCATTGGTTTCCAGAAATTTTTTAAATTCTTCCTTGATCTCCGTGGTAACCCATTCATTGTTCAGTAACATGCTATTTAGCCTCCATGTGTTCATATGTTTTTGCATGTTCTTGTTGCAGTTGATTTCTAGTTTCATGGCATTGTGGTCTGAGAAGATGCTTGATATGATTTCAATCTTCTTGAACTTGTAGAGACTTAGTTTGTGCCCTAACATATGGTCTATCTTTGAGAATGTCCCATGTGCATTTGAGAAGAATGTGAATTCTGCAGTTTTGGGGTGTAGTTCTCTGTATATATCTATTAAATCCATTTGATCTAGTGCTTCATTTAGAGTCTCTGTTTCCTTGTTGATTTTTTGTCTAGATGATCTATCCAGTGATGTCAGTGGGGTGTTGAAGTCTCCTGCTATGATTGTATTGTGGTCGATTTCTCCTTTGAAGTCTTCCAGAAGATTTTTAATATATTTTGGTGCTCCTATATTGGGTGCATATATGTTTACCAAGGTTATATCTTCCTGTTGGATAGACCCTTTCAATATTATGTAGTGGCCTTCTTTGTCTCTAGTTATGGTCTTCAATTTGAAATCTAATTTATCAGATATGAGTATTGCTACCCCAGCTTTTTTTTCCTTTCTGTTTGCTTGGAAGATTTTTTTCCATCCCTTTACTTTCAACCTATGTGCGTCTTTTGTTGTGAGGTGGGTCTCTTGTAAGCAACATATGTGTGAATCATGCTTTCTTATCCAATCAGCTACTCTGTGTCTTTTTATTGGAGCATTCAGTCCATTTACATTTAAGGTGATTATTGATATGTACTTATTTATTGCCATTTTTGTACAGTGTGGTTCTAATTATCTTTCTATTTCTTCTAATAATTATAGCAGTCCTTTTAACATGTCTTGCAGTGCTGGTTTGGTGCTAATATATTCCCTTAGTCTTTTTTTGTCTGGGAAGCTCTTTATTTGACCTTCTATTTTGAATGATAATCTTGCTGGATAGAGTAGTCTTGGGTTCAGATCCTTGTTTTTCATGACCTTGATTACTTCATGCCATTCCCTTCTGGCCTGTAGTGTTTCTGTTGAGAAGTCAGATGATAGCCTAATGGGGTTTCCTTTGTAGGTAACCTGTTGTTTATCTCTTGCTGCCTTTAGGATTCTCTCTTTGTCTTTGATTTTTGGTATTTTAATTATTATGTGTCTTGGTGTGGGCCTGTTTGGATTCTTCTTACTTGGGGCTCTCTGTGCTTCTTGAACTTGAATGCTTTCTTCCTTCACCAGGTTAGGAAAGTTTTCTGTCACTATTTCTTCAAATATATTCTCTAACCCTTTCTCATTTTCTTCTTCTTCAGGGACTCCAATAATGCGAATGTTATTACGTTTCCAGTTGTCCCACAGTTCTCTTAAGCTATCTTCCTGTTTTTTCATTGTTTTTTCCTTTTGGTTTTCTGATTGATTGATTTTTTCTACTCTGTCTTCTAATTCACTGATCCGGTCCTCTGCTTCCTCTACTCTGCTGGTCAATCCTTCCAATGTGTTCTTTATTTCTGCTATGTCATTCTTTATTTCCACTTGGTTGGTTTTCAGTGTTTCTATATCTTTACTCATGGTGTTGATGTCCTTACTCATGCTGTTTAGTTTCCTCAAGATCATGGCTCGGAACTCTCCCTCTGATAATTTGCTTAGCTGCACTTCATTTATCTCATCTTCGGTGGAGTTCTCTTGTTCTTTCATTTGGGATCTGTTTCTTTGTTTCACCATTTTTGCTATCCCAATGGGTTTTGGGGCCTGCCAAATTTTCCCTGTGGGTGTTGGTGTTCTGGTGTTTGTGGCTTCCTCTACTGGGTTTGAATTAGCGTGGAGGGCCCTCCTTCAACACCTCTATCAAGTCTCACTTTCCTGGGTAGATATGCAAGCTCAGGAAAGGTTTAGTTATGCTCTGGCTTTTTGCCTGGAGGCTATTAGCCTCAGTTACTTGAAAAGCCTTAGGATCTCAGTTGAATGAGGACCTCCCTCAGATGTTTGCAGTGTAAGAGGGTTTCCGAGGGTGGGGCCAATGCTGGTTGTTAATGGGCCTCAATTTGCATTTCTTTACCTCTTTACCTCACCTGGAAATCTCTGAGGGAGGGGCTTCCACAGCTCCAGGAAGGAGCGAACTTCGCTGCAGGTCTGTGCAATTGGGAAGGAGGGGCTGGCCACCACTGTCCTTTGTGGCCACAGCTCAGCACCAACTCTGAGCGCCCTCCAAATCCCAGGTGTCCCCTCAGAGTTCCAGTCCAGTCCGCCCTCCCTCTGTCGGAGCCCCAGGTGAGAGGCTGTGGCTATTTAGCGGTCTGTCCCGGCTCTCTGCGCTTTGGAGTAGCTGGGGCTCTTAACCCCGAGGGCGGGCACCGCCACCGCCGCTCCCGGCTACGGTCGCCGCGCTGGGGCCGCTGCTCCTAGCCGGGGCTGTCGCTCCTAGCCGGGGCTGCCGCTCCCAACCGGGGCCGCGGCTCCTAGCCGGGGCCGTAGCTCCCCACCGAGGGCGTCTTTCACAGCTGGGGCCGCAGTTTCCCGCCGCGGGCGCGAGTTCCCAGCCGGGACCGCACTTCCCCGCCGCGGGCGCGAGTTCCCAGCCGGGACCGCACTTCCCCGCCGCGGGCGCGAGTTCCCAGCCGGGACCGCACTTCCCCGCCTCGGGCGCGAGTTCCCCGCCGAGGGTGTGGCTCCCAGCCGGGGCCGCGGCTCCCAGTCGAGGACGCAGCTCAGAGCCGGTGGCGACGCCCACAGCCGCGGGCAGAGCTCCCAGCCGGGGCGGAGCTCACAGCCAAGGTCGCTGCTGTCCGTGGGCTCCTAGCCGCCACCCTCACGCGTCTCCGCAGATCCTACCAGGCTCAGTCAGTGTCCCTGGTTGTGTGGTCCTCTCCCACTGCTTTTCTGTTGCTTTTTCCGACGATTTGTTTTTATTTTAGTTGTAATTCCCGTTTGATCCTGGGAGATCGTCTGTGTAGCTTCCATTCACTCCACCGCCATTTTCTCCTTCTCTCACTGTAGTTTTAATTTGCCTTTCTCCAATGATTTGTGATATGGAGTATCTTTTCATATGTTTATTAGCCATCTGTATGTGGAGAAGTGTCTATTCAGTTGTCTGCCTATTTTTAAATTGAATTGCTTTGCTTTGTGTGTGTGTGTGTGTGTGTGTGTGTGTGTGTGTGTGTTGAGTTGTGTAAATCTTTATAAATTTTTTATATTAACCCCTTATTGGATGTATCATTGGCAAATATCTTCTCCTATCCAGTAGGTTGTCCGTTCATTTTGTTGATGGTTTCCTTTGCTGTGCAAAATCATTTTAGTTTGATATAGTCCCATTTATTTGTTTGTTTTTTCTTTCTTTCCATTGCCCAAGGAAATATATAAAAATGAATAATACTAAGAACAATGTCATAGAGTTTACTGCCTATGTTTTCTTCTAGGAGTTTTATGGTTTGGGGTCTTATATTTAAGTCTTTAATTGATTTTGACTTATTCTTGTATATGGTGTAAGAAGGTCTAATTTCATTTTATGCATGTATCTGTGCAGTTTTCACAGGAAGATATGTTGAATAGTCTGTCTTTACCCCATTGTATGTTTTACCTCCTTTGTCATAGATTAATTGACCATATTGGCATGGGTTTGTTGCTGGGCTCTCTATTCTGTTCCATTGATCTATGTGTCTGTTTTTATACCAGTACCATATCAGTTTGATTATTATAGTCTTGTAGTATAGTATAGCTTGATATCAGTTAGCATGATACCTCCAACTTTGATCTTCTCTCTCAAGATTGCTATGTCTTTTTGGGGTCTTTGGTAGTTCCATATAAATTTTAGGATTATTTTTTCTAGTTCTGTGAAAAATGTCATCTCACAGAGTTGTATTAATATTTTGGTAGCAATTGCATTGGATCTATAGATGGATTTGGGTAATATGGGCATTTTAACAATGTTAATTCTTCCTATCCATGATCGTGGTGTGTGCTTCCAATTATTGTATTTTCTTCCGTTTCTTTGGTCAATGTCATAATTTTTCAAGTACAGGAGTTTTACCTTATTGGGTTTTTTTTTTTTTTATGCTATTGTAAATGGGATTGCTTTCTTAGGATTTTAATATATATATATTCATCAAGGATATTGGCCTGTAATTTTCTTTTTGTGTAGTATCTTTATCTGGTTTTGCAATTAGGATAATGCTGGCTTCATTAAAAGAGCTTAGACGTCTTCCTTCCTGTTGAATTTTTTGGAATCGTTTGGGGAGTTATAGGTGTTAATTCTTCTTTGAATGTTTGGTAAAATTCACCTGTGAAATCCTTTGGTCCAGGACTTTTGTTTGCTTGGAGATTTTTAAATAGTGCTTCAATTTTATTAGTTGTTTTGGTCTATTCAGGTTTTCTGATTCTTCCTGTTTGAGTTTTGGGAGATTATATGATTCTAGGAATTTGTCCATTTTACCCAGGTTGTCCAGTTTTTTGGCATACAGTTGTTCATAGTATTTTCTTACAATACTTTGTATTTCTATGATGTCAGTTGTTACTTCACCTCTTTCATTTCAGATTTGATTTATTTGGGTTCTCTCTCTTTGCTTCTTGGTGAGTCTGGCTAAAGGTTCATCAATATTGGTGTTTTTTAGTTTTACTTTGTAATTGATTTCTAGTTTTATAGCATTATATGTGGTTAATATGTTTTATATGATTTCACTGTTTTGTGGCCTAACATGTGGTCTATTCTGAAAAATGTTCCATATGTACTTAAAAAGAACAGATATTTTGCTGCTTTGGTATGCAGTGCTCTGACTATATCTACAGACTCCATCTGGTCTAATGTGTCATTTAAGGCTGCTATTTCCTTGTTGATTTTCTGTCTGGAAGACCTATACATTGATGTGAATGGAGTATTAAAGTCTCCTACTGTGACTGTATTACTGTTGATCTCTCTCTTTATGCCCATTAGTATTTGTTTTACATATTTAGGTGTGCCTATGTTGCAAGCATAAACATTTTGAAGGGTTATAGCCTCTTATTAGATTCATCCACTTATCATTATGAAACGTCCTTCTTTGTGTTAAAGGTTATTTTGTCTGATAGAAATGTTGCTACCCCAGATTTGTTTTTCATTTTCATTTGCATAAAATATTTTTTGTCATCTTTTGGTCTCAAGTTGGTCTGTTGTAGATAGGATATGGATGAGTCTTGTTTTCTGAACCATTCAACTACCTTATGTCTTTTGATTGGTGCATTTATCTATTTACATTTATTCTTTTTATTTTAATTTATTTCTTTATTGATTTTTAGAGAGAGAGGAAGGGAGAGGGAGAGAGAGATAGAAACATCGATGAGAGAGAACATCAACCAGCCACCTCCTGCATGCCTCCCACTGGGGATTTGGCCCACAACCTGGGCATATGCCCTGACTGGGAATTGAACCGGCAACCTCTTGGTGCATGGGTCGATACTCAACCACTGAGCCACACTGGCCGGGCTAATCTATTTACATTTAAAGTGATTATTGACAGGATGTAGTTAATACCATTTTATAATTCATATTTATGTTCTATTTTTTTCTTAATAAAGTCTCCTTAACAGATCTGGTAATACTGGCTTAGTGGTGATGAACTCCTGCTTTTTTTGGTCAATGAATCTCTTTATTTCTCCTTCATTTTTAAATAATAGTCTTGCTGGGTTAAGTAGTCTTGGTTGTAGATCACTACTTTTCATCACGTAAATACTTTGTGCCAATCCTCTGCCTTGAAATATTTCTGTTGAGAAATCAGCTGACAGTCTTATCAGAGCTCCCTTGAAGATAACTGACTTTCTCTTGCTGCTCTTAACAGTCTCTCTTTGTCTTTAAGCTTTGGCTTTTCAATTACACTGTGTCTTGGTGTTGACCTTTTTGGATTCATTATGTTTGGTGTATCTGTTCTTCATGAACTTGTTTCTTCATTTCCTTAGCCAGGTTAGGGAAGTTTTCAGTCATTATTTCTTCAAGTAGGTTCTCAATCCATTTCTCCCTTCTCCTTCTGGTACCCCTGTGCTACAAATCCTGTTATGTTTTATGTTGTCCCAGAAATTCCTTAAACCACCCTCATTTTAAAATATTATCATTATTTTTTACTGCTCTCATTGGGTGTTTTCTGATACTTTGTCTTCCAAATCACTGATTCAGTCTTCTGCTTCATCTAATCTGCTTTTGATTCTTTGTAGTATATTCTTCATTTTGATTGTATTTTTATGAAGTTCTCACTAAATTCCTTGAGCATCTTTATAACAAGTGTTTTGAACTCTGTAACTGATAGATTTCTTGCCTCCATTTCATATATTTTCTGGAGATCTCTTCTTTCATGTGAAATGTTTCTTTGTCTCCTCATTTTGGCTGCCTCTCTGTGTTTGTTTCTATGTATTAGGTAGATCTGCCATGTCTCCCAGTCTTGGCAGGGTGGCCTTATGTAGTAGGTATCTGTGAGACCCAGTGGCACAGTCTCCTTGATAACCTAAGCTAGGTGCTCCAGGAGTGTTCCTTGTGTGGGTTGTGTATGCACTCCTCTTATAGTGGCTCCTTGATTGCTGTTGGCAGGTCAGTGGGAGGCATTGACCCTCAAGCTGACTGGCTGTGAGGATTTACCTTTTCCACAGCATAAGAGTTGGTGTATGGGAGTTGACCCCACAGAATGGGATTTACCTCAGCAGGGCTCTGGTGCCTGCCAAGACCACCCTTTTGGTATTCTGCTCATAGACCTAATTGGGTGATCCTCTGTTGTGGTTGAAGCCTTTCACTGGGTGTGTTGTTTCTGGGGCTTTTTGGGAAGGGCTTTGGTGCAGTCCAAGATCAGCTACTACCTTCAACAAGCTTGGGGCTACCAGGTAAGAGCTACAAAATGATCCATGGTTGATAGTTGCCTGTGCTGGACCTTAAGGTACACAGGAGAGGCTATGCTGAAAACCGAGGCCATCTGTCACCAGTACTGACCTGGGACATTTCAGCAACAGGCACAGGGCACACCAAAGCCTGTTGCCACTTGCTAGTTGTCCATATGGCTCAGATGCTGAAAGAGCCTTGGGAGATTATTGAGTGGGGTGAGGCAAGGTCTCAGGGTGTCACCAGGGTGGGGAAAATGATGTTCAGCAGGTTAATGCAGATACAGGTTTTTTGTTTTGTTTTGTTTTGTTTTGTTTTTGAGGTAACACTGGTTTATAACATTATATAAATTTCAGATGTACAACATTATAATTTGATATCTGTATACATTATAAATAGCATGTTCACCATCAAATATAGTTTCCTTCTGTCACCATAAAAAAAGATGAAATATTGCCATTTATGACATGGATGGACTTGAAGGTATTAAGTCAGATAGAAAAGGATGAAAATGTTATGATTTCACTCATATGGAATATATAAAAAAAGAGAAACAACAAAAATAAAAGCAAACTCATAGATAAGGTCAACAGATTTGTGGTTATCAGAGGGGAAAGAAGGTGGGGTGGGAGGCAAAATGGGTTAAAAGCATCATATGTATGGTGACAGATACAGGTTTTGTACCAGTGCTGAGCCTGTGTCTATTCAGTAAAAGGCACAATGCACACTGAAGCCAGCTGCCACCCTCTTGGAGCTCGCAGACCTTTGAGAGTTTTGTAAGAAAAACTGCATCATGGGCTAAGGAAGCTGCCAGCCTCCAAAATAGCCTCTGGTGGTATGTGAATTGTGTGGGGCAAGGTCTCAGAAAGTGATCAGGGTGGAACAAGTGGTGTAGGCTAATGTTTATTCAGGTTTGGCTGTATGGAGTAGGGTTCAACACAGGGACAATGGCAGCTGTCCCTCCAGCCCCCAACTCATTTTCCTCTCTGTATGTCTTGGCACCTCTCAAGCCACTGTCCCCTGCCAGAACCCAGGGTAAGTGTCTGTGGGTAAAGCTGTGTGGGTCCTATAAGAGGACACCTGGATTTCCAGCAGCCTTCTGTTCAATTCACATGGAGTCCTCACTGATTTTCACAGCCAGCTGTTGTAGACTCCTCTTCCTAATACTGTGGAGCCCTGGACTGGGACCCAGTGTGGGGCTGGCATCCCTCACTCCTCAGGGTGGACCTCTGCAGTCCAGATACCCCTCTCCATTCTCAAACACCACATGGGAGTAGGGGCCAACCTGTTCCCACCTTCACCTCTCCTACCGGTCTCAAAGTAGCTTCTTCATTATATCTAGTCTTTATATCTAGTTCAGCTAGTCTTTGAATGGTTCTCTGGGTTGATTCTTCTATAATTTGGTTGTAATTTTGAAGTGGTTATGGGAGCAGGAGAGCACAGCATTAACCTACTCTGACATCTTGACCAGGACTTGTTTTTCATACTTCTTTTGACTGAATGGAAAATAACCTCTTCCCAGTTGTGTGCTTTGAAAAACAAGCATCCAGAGAATTGGTCAGCAAATGACCCAGAAAGGCAAAAATTGCCTGATGGTTGAATTTGTGAATAAGGCACATTCACAAAAAATGAGAAATGAAGACAGACTCTGACAAGACAGTCTCCGACATTAGGTCAGGATCATTGAAGAAGAAGGCTTTGATGTGTGAAGCGTGAGCAAGGTATAAAGGAGAGAAGGTGTGTGAAAACACTTTGGAGACAATCAACTGTTCTATAAATACAGTGCAGAAGTATTTATAGCAATAGTGAAAACTCAGCCACTTCTTGATTTAAAGCTGTCACACTTTGGTGGTACAAAATTTTGGCTAATGCTAAAATAGGAGCATAAAAGCCAGCTGTCAAAATATTATAATTGGTTTCTGACTAACCCTAAGCTTTAAATTTTGTGATGCTATAAGTTTAAGGGCTTATCTGAGGATTTCTGCCATTCAATTATACTCTATTCCAGTTAAAGTTTTATAATTCTGAATACTTCAGAAGAGACTCCAGAAACTATTCATGCATAAACAAGAAACCTTACATCTGGTAATTTTTAAAAATTTCAAAATTTATAAAATGTAGTCCTTTATTATTATTTTTATTTTTATTAAAAAAATTTTTGTTTATTGATTTTAGAGAGAGAGGAAGGGAGAAGGAGCGAGAGATAGAGACATCGATGAAAGAGAACATCGATTGGCCGCCTCCTGCATGCCCCCCATTGGGATTTTGGCCCACAACCTGGGCATGTGCCCTGACCAAGAATCAAACCAGCGACCTCTTGGTGCTTGGGTCAACGCTCAACTACTGAGCCACACGGGCCGGGCAAATGTAATCCTTTTTTAAATTCCACCAAATGGACCAAGTATTATTTGATAACAGGTAGTGAAGTTTTTTGTTTGTTTGTTTGTTTGTTAATCCTCACTGGAAGATATTTTTTTCCATTGAGTTTTAGAGAGAGTGGAAGGGAGGGAGGGATGGAGGAAGGGAGAGAGAGACAAAGTGAGAGAGAGAGAGAGAGAGAGAGAAACATCTATGTGAGAGAGACACATCGATTGGTTGCCTCCAGCATGCACCCCAACTGGGGCTGGAGATCAAACCTGCAACCAAATATGTGCCCTTGATTGGAAATCAAACCCATGACCCTTTGGTGTGCGGGCTGATGCTCTAACCACGGAGAAACACTGGCCAGGGCAAAGGTAGTGAAGTTTTTACTTCATTTTAGAGAGTAATACAATGTTTTAACTAACAAATGGTATAAATTTTAAAAAAGAAAATCGTCTACAAAAACAAAACAAAAAAAACAACAACCAACCAACCAACCAAACAAACAAACAAAAAAACAAGAGCAAAGATATTAATGAAATTAAAACTTTAAATTATTAAAAATAATATCTGGTCTTTATTGGGGAATACAGTTCTCCATGGGTTTTTTCACTTCTACAAGTTTTGCTGAGTATTCTAAGAATGCAAGTCACTGACTGTCCTTTAGTTGTGTCATTTCTCAGGATTGTGTTTGCAGTGAGTAACTTTTGAGCAACAAGGTAAGTTCCCTTCCAAGACAAAGAGCGAGCTTGCTTACTGTTTGCTGAAACTCAGTGTTCCTCTATATGACACAAACACACTGCAAGTAAAACATCAATTGGGGCCCCTCCATGTCAGCTTGTAGAAATCAGGGACAAAAGTAACTGACATTCACATGCTTAGACTCATGATGTTTTCTGTGCCCTGAGTAATAAAGTCTTGTGTCTCTGACCCAGAGGTCTCATGTCTTCTGTCAGCATTCATGAAACAGAAACAGGCTAATTTTCTAGTGGATAAGGAGGGTAAAAGCAAATTCCAGACACTTCACTGGTCTTGACCCTCTTGGTGATGTGTTTGGTTGATTTTCATAAAAATTCATTGTTAAGTATATACTCCTATGGTACTGAATTCTTTGTGGGCTCCCAGCATCTTCATCAACCAGCAGAGGGAATCCATGCTAATTAATTAGTTTAGGCTTGCTTTCCTTGCTAATTAATTAGTTTAGAGCATCTCACATATAAAATCTACTTATAATTATCTTGCTGCTGACAAAATATAAAGAAAAGTGTTGGACATGAAATAGTAGCATCATTTACTTGGGCTTCAGGGCATAATATTTTCTTTTTTTTTTATTGTTGAAAATAGTACAGATGTCCCTCTTTTTTTCCTGTTGACTCCCCTCCTTCCCACTCCCACCCACCTACTGTCTTCCCCAGCCTAGTGTCTATGTTGATTGGTTGTGCATATATGCATACACGTTCTTTGGTTTATCTCTTCCCTCCCCTCCCACCCCTCATCCCTCTGAGGTTTGTCAGTCTGTTCCCTACTTCCATGATTCTGGATCTCTTTTGGTCGACAACTTATTTTGTTCATTATATTCCACAAATAAATGAGATCATGTGGTACTTGTCTTACTCTGACTGGCTTATTTCGCTTAGCATAATACTCTCCAGGTCCCTCCATGTCGCCTCAAAAGGTAAGAGATCTCTCTTTTTGACAGCTGCGTATTATTCCATTGTGTAAATGTACCACAGCTTTTTCATCCACTCATCTACTGATGGACACTTGGGCTGTTTCCAGATCTTGGCTATTGTAAATCGCGCTGCTATTGACATAAGGGTGCATATATTCTTCCTGATTAGTGTTTTAGGCTTCTTAGGATATATTCCAAGAAGTGGGATCACCAGGTCAAATGGCAGTTCCATTTTTTATTTTTTGAGGAAACACTATATTGTTTTCCACAGTGGTTGAAGCAGTCTGCATTCCCACCAGCAGTGCACTAGAGTTGCCTTTTCTCCACATCCTCACCAGCACTTGTTGTTTGATGATTTGTTGATGGCAGCCATTCTGGCAGGTGTGAGGTTATACCTTATAGTCATTTTAATTTGTATCTCTCTAATGATTAGAGCTGTTGCGCATTTTTTCATATGTTTCCTGGCTACTTGTATGTCTTGTTTGGAGAAATGTTTATTCAGGTCCTCCACTTATTTTTAAATTGGATTCTTTGTCTTCCTTTTTGCTGAGTTGTATGAATACTTTCTATCAGGGCATAATATTTTCCAAGGAGATCTCTCAGGAAGGAATAAGTTAGAGGAGGTGCATTACCAACACAGAAACAGGTGAAATTAATATTTTCTGAACAAAGGATTGTTCAAAAGTTGACAGCACTTGACTTTGTGAAAGGAAAGTTCCTGAATATAGTAAAATATTTATCTTCAGAATTATAGAATTTTCTCTTTGATTTATACCATGTATGTTATTAAGAAATGAGGTCCTAACTTGAAAATTATCTGACATTTACTATGATCAAAAACTTTTTATAGGCAAAGCACATAAATGAGTGCACATGCAGGTCTTTTGCACTTTGCTTTGACATCTCCACATTTGCATTTTTACTTATCAAAATTCCAGGTGCGCATGAGCAAGTCCAGAGTCTGCCATCTGCCTGAGCCTGGGTCCATTTCCCTGAACAAGTTTCAGCATCACTATTTGACAATCTCAGAACCTTCTGTTTGTTTATAAGGTAAAGCTACTCTGAGTAGAAGCACAAAAGAAATACATTTATTAAAGAAAAGGAGAAAATATTAAGAATAATTTAAAATTGTATTTAACAATTACCACATGAAGGGAAACCATGTATCAGTATTCCTTACTTTTTATGACTTAATAATACTCTGTTGTAGAGATATACCACATTTGGTTTATCCATTCATCAGTTGATACACATTTGGGTTTTTTCAACCTTTTGGCTATTGTGAATAGTGCTGCTATAAACTAATATTTGTGTACAAATTTTTGTTTGAACACCAGTTTTTAATTTTATTGAGTATATACCTAGGAGTGGAATTGCTAGATCATACGATATTTCTATTTATTACTTTTTGAGGAGCCACCAAAGTGCTTTCCACTGTGGCTGTACCAGTTCACATTCCAACCAGCAATGTAGGAGGGTACCAATCTCTCCATGTCCTCCCAAACATGTCATCTGTTTGCTTTTATTATAGTCTTCCTAGTAGGTGTGAAGTGATATCTCATTGTGGTTTTTATTTGCATTTCCCTGGTGATTGATGATGATGAGAATCTTTTCATGAGCTTATTGGCCATGTGTATATTTTCTTTGGAAAATATATTTTCAAATCTTTTGCTTGCTTTTTAAATGGATTTTTGGCTTTTTGTTGTGAGGTAATGAGTTTTTTATATATTCTAGATATCAAACTAAATTAAAATCTATAATAAAATATCTCTTAAATGACCTTAAAATTTGGTTTCTGTTAACTCTTCCGCCATCAAGGTCCTTCTCATTTTGTTAGTGTAGGTAGCTAAATATTAGTAAAGAAAGAGAGGGAGGGAATCAGACATCAAGCTTAAAAAACCAGGGAACTGAATTGGACAATAAGCCTGCTTGCTTCACTAGGAAGTTATAGCTTCACACACTCCCCAGGGCATCCTCTGCCCTTGGGACCTAATCCCCCACCCCACCCCACCCCAAGTGGACAAGAACAATCATTACTGGGGGAGGAATAAGAACAGCAGGAGAAATTCCTCTGCTTGGTGCATGCCCAGTAGAAGCCAAGCTGGCACAAGGGGAGATAAGCACATACGCAGTAGAAATCAAGATGACAAACATGAAGACCTGACTGTCTAGCCTGGGTAAAGGATAGAATGGGATAAGAGACACAGAACCCAGGGAAATCTAGGAAGTAGCTTGGTTAGGAGGTGGACCTATCAGAAGCCCATGAAAGATTGGGAAGTTGATTGGTTAGTTTGAAAGGGTGGGTGATGCTTCCCAAGCCCGAGATAATATAATCCAAGCTTAACAAAGAGCTTGTTCTCTTTTGTCCTTGGTAACACATGCTGAAGCCATTCCTTCATGGAATTTCTGTGAATACCAGCCATGCGGCTCTAGTAGCCATGGGGCTGGCAGCATCCAACATGAACCTGGGAGAAGCAATACAGCGCCAACAGGAGTGCAGCTGGGAACACAGACTAAGCAGCCGGATGAGGACAAGGGCTGAACTAGACTGAACCAATGGCACAGAATTTTTCGACACTGGCCTTTGTGCTGGGCTTGATGAAGACAATGTTGGACATTTTCCATGGTGGAACAGACAAAGAGGAGAGACTGGAACTGAACCCGGGACATTCTTTCGTGTTTGCTCCAGTTTCAATAAATCTTTTTTTTTTTTTTATTGTTGAAAGTATTACAGAGCCCCCCCCCCCTTTTTTCCCCCACTGACCCCGTCCTCTCCACTCCTATCCTGCTCCTGCTTTCCCCACACTAATGTCTGTGTCCATTGGCTGTGCATATATACATATAAGTTCTTTGGTTTATCCCCTGCAACCCACCCATCCTTCTGAGGTTTGTCAGTCTGTTTCCTACTTCCATAACTCTGGATCTATTATGATCGACAGTTTATTTTGTTCATGATAAACCATACATAAGTGAGATCATGTGGTACTTGTCTTTTCTGACTGGCTTATTTCGCTTAGCATAATACTCTCCAGGTCCCTCCACGTTGTCTTAAAGGATAAGATATCTTTCTTTCTGACAGCTGCATAGCATTCCAATGTGTATATGTACCACAGCTTTTTTTTTATCAGCTCATCTATTGATGGACACTTGGGCTGTTTCCAGATCTAAGCTATTGTAAATAGTGCTGTTATGAACATAGGGGTGCATATACTCTTTCTGATTGGTGTTTCAGCCTTCTTAGGATATATTACAAGAAATGGAATCACTGGGTCAAGTGGCAGTTTCATTTTTAACTTTTTGAGGAAACTGTATATTGTTTTCCATAGTGGCTGCGCCAGATTGCATTCCTACCAACAGTGTACTAGAGTCCCCTTTTCTCCACACCCTCACCAGCAATTGCTGTTTGAGAATTTGTTGATGGCCGCCATTCTGGCAGGTGTGTGGTGATATCTCATAGTCATTTTGATTTGCATCTCTCAGATTATTAGAGATGTGGAGCATTTTTTCATATATCTCCTGGCCATTTGTATGTCCCGTTTGAGCAGTGTCTATTCAAGTCCTCTGCCCATTTTTTAATTGGATTGTTTGTCTTCCTTTTGTTGAGTTGTATGAGTACTCTATATATTTTGGAAAATAACCCCTTATCCAATGTATCATTGGCAAATATGTTCTCCCAGAGAGTAGGTCCCCTTTTCATTTGATGCTCATTTCTTTTGCAGTGCAATAGCTTTTTAGTTTGATGTAGTCCCATTTATTAATTTTTTCTTTTGTTTCTCTTGCCCTAGGTGATGTATTGGTGAATTTTCTGCTATGTATGATGTCTGAGATTTTTCTGCTTACATTTTCTTCTAGGATTTTTCTGTTTTCATGGTTTACATTTAAGACTTTTATCCAGTTTTGATTTATTCTTGTGTATGGTGTAAGTTGGTGGTCTAGTTTCATTTTTTTGCATGTACCTGTCCAATTTTCCAGCACCATTTATTGAAGAGACTGTCTTTTCTCCATTGTACACTCTTGCTTCCTTTGTTGAGTATTAATTTCACATACTATCTTGGGTCAATTTCTGGGTTCTCTGTTCTATTCCATTGATCTATATGCCTGTTCTTGTGCCAGTACCAGGCTGTTTTGATTATGATGACTTTGTAGTATAGCTTGATAACTGGTATTGTGATCCCTCTCACTTTGTTCTTTTTCAAGATTGCTGTGGCTATTCGGGGTCCTTTTTGGTTTCATTTAAACTTTTGGAATATTTGTTCTAGATCTGTGAAATATGCCATTGGTACTTCAATAGGATTGCATTGAATCTGTAGATTGCTTTGCATAGTATGGGCATTTTAACGATGTTGATTCCTCCAATCCATGAATATGGTATATGTTTCCACTTTTTGTTATATCTTCCTCTATTTACCTCCTTGGTTAAGTTTATTCCTAGGTATATTATTTATTTTTGCTGCAATGATAAATGAGGTTTTTTTTTTTTTTAGTTTCTCCTTCTGAGTGTTCATTATTGATGTATAAGAATGCCATAAATTTCTGGATGTTTATTTTGTGTCCTGCTACTTTGCCAAATTCATTTATTTAATCTAGTAGATTTTTGATGGAGTCTTTAGGGTTTTCTCTATACAATATCATTTCATCTGCAAATAATGACAGTTTCATTTCCTCCTTTACAGTTTGGATGGCTTTTATTTTTATCTCTTGTCTAATTGCTGTGGGCTAAAACTTCCAGTACTATATTAAACAAGAGTAGTGAAAGTGGGCATCCCTATCTTGTTCCTGTTCTTAAGGGAAATGCTTTTATTTCCATTGAGTATGATGTTGGCTATAGGTTTTTCATATATGGCCTTTATTATGTTGAGATATGAACACTCTATTCCCACTTTGCTGAATAATTTTGTCAGAAACAGGTGCTGGATTTTGTCAAATGCTTTTTCTGCATCTATTGATATGATCATATGATTTTTATCTTTCATTTTGTTTTTGTGGTGTATCGCACTTATTGATTTGTGAATATTGTACCAGCCTTGCATCCCTGGGATGAATCCCACTTGGTCATGGTGAATATTTTTTTAAATATATTGCTGGATCCAGTTTGCTAATATTTTTTAAAGGATTTTGGCATCTATGTTCATCAGGGTGTTGTCCTGTAGTTTTCTTTCTTTGTAGTGTCTTTATCTGGTTTTGAGATTAGGATTATGCTAGTCTCATAAAAATAGCTTGGAAGTCTTCCTTCCTCTTGAAGTTTTTGGAATACTTTGAGGAAATGGGTTAGTTCTTCTTTGAACATATGGTAAAACTCCACTGTGAAGCCATCTGGACCCAGGCTTTTGTTTGCTGGGAGTTTATTGATTATAGCTTCAGTTTCCTTATTTGTTATTGGTCTGCTCAAGTTTTCTGACTCTTCCCAGTTCAGTTTTGTGAGACAGTGTGATTCTAGGAATTGGTTCATTTCACCTAGGTTGTCCAGTTTGTTGGCATATAATTGTTCAGAATATGTTTAAACATACCTTTCTATTACTGTGGTGTCAGTTGTCACTTCTCTTTCATTTCTGATTTTGTTTATTTGGGTCTCTCTCTTTGTTTCTTGGAGAGACTGGCTAAAGTTTCATCAATCTTGTTTTTCTTTTCAAAGAACCAGCTCTTGGTTTCATTGATCTTTTGAAAATTTTGTTAGTTTCTATGTCATTTATTTCCACTCTGACCTTTATTATTTAGTTCTTTCTACTTGCTCTGAGTTTTACTTTTTGTTTACTTTCTAGTTCTTTAAGTTGTAGGGTTAGATAGTCTATTAGAATTTTTTCTTGTTTCTTAAGGTAGGCCTGTAATGCTATAAATTTCCCTCTTAGGACTGCTTTAGCTGTGCCCCATAGATGTTGTGTTGTTGTATGTTCATTTTCATTGATTTCCAGGAATTTTTTCATTTATTCCTTGATCTCCTTGATAACCCATTCAGTTTTTAATAACATGCTATGTAACCTCCATGTGTTTGATGATTTTGAGTGTTGTTACTGTAATTAATTTCTAGTTTCATGCCACTGCAATCTGAGAAGATGCTTGATATAATTTCAATGTTCTTGAACTTGTAGAGACTTAGTTTTTGTGCTAACGTGTGGTCTATCTTTGAGAATGTCCAATGTGCACTTGAGAAGAGTGTGTATTCTGCAGTTTTGGGGTGTAATTCTGTGTAAATATCTATTAAATCCATCTGATCTGGTGCATCATTTAGGGTCTCTGTTTCCTTGTTAATTTTTTTGTCTAGAGGATCTATCCAGTGTTGTCAGTGTGGCATTGAAGTCCCCTGCTATGATTGTATTGCTGTCGATTTCTGCTTTGAAGTCCTCCAGAAGTTTTAAAATATATTTTGGTGCTCCTATATTGGGTGCATATATGTTTACCAAGGTTATATCCTCCTGTTGAATAGATCCTTTTATTATTATGTAATGACATTCTTTGTCTCTTGTTATGGCCTTCATTTTGGAGTCTATTTTATCAGATATGAGTATTGTTACCTCAGCATTTTTTAAAATTTCCATTCGCTTAGAAAATTTTTTCCATCCATTTACTTTCAACCTCTGTGAGTTTTTTGTTGTGAGGTGGGTCTCTTAGCGACAACATATATATGAGTCATTCTTTCTTATCCATTCAGCTACTCTGTGTCTTCTGATTGGAGTGTTTAATCCATTTACATTTAAGGTTGTTATTGATATATACTTATTTATTTCCATTTTAATTCATTATAGCTATATTTGTCTCTCTATTTCTTCTGCTTATTATAGCAGTCCTTTTAACATTTCTTGTAGTGCTGGTTTGGTGCTAATATATTCCCTTAGCCTTTTATTTATTTATTTTTGGTCTGGGAAGCTCTTTATTTCACCTTCTATTTTGAATGATAGCCTTGTTAGATAGAGTAGTCTTGGATTCAGATCCTTGTTTTTCATTACCTTGAATACTTCATGCCATTCCCTTCTGGCCTGTAGTGTTTCTGTTGAGAAATCAGCTGATATCTTATGGGGGATCCTTTGTAGGTAACCTGTTGTTTTTCTCTTGCTGACTTTAAGATTCTCTCTTTGTCTTTAATTTTTGGCATTTAAATTATGATGTGTCTTGGTGTGGACCTCTTTGGGTTCTTTTTGCTTGGGGCTCTCTGTGCTTCCTAAACTTGTATGCTTTTTTCCTTCACCAAGTTGGGGAAGTTTTCTGCCACTGTTTCTTCAAATAGATTCTCTAACTCTTTCTCATTTTCTTCTTCTGGAACTCCTATGATGTGGATGTTGTGATGTTTCATATTGTCTCACTGCTCTTGTGAATTATCCTCCTGTTTTTTAATTGTTTTTTCTTTTGGTTCTCTTATTGAGTGATGTTTTCTACTCTGTTTCTAAGTGCTGATCAGATCCTTGGCTTCCTCTAATCTGCTGGTTATTCATTCTAATGTGTTCTTTATTTCTCGTATGTCATTCTTCATTTCCACTTGGTGGTTTTTCATTTCCAACTGGTTGATATTGATTGTTTCTGTATCTTTACTCATGCTGTTGATCTTCCTCATAATCATTACTCTAAACTCTACCTCTGATGACTTGCTTAGCTCCATTTCATTTATCCGTTTTTTTTGTTTGTTTGTTTGTTTGTTTGTTTTTCTGTAGCTTTCTCTTGTTCTTTCATTTGCGAGTTGTTTCTTTCTTCCACCATTTGGCTGTCTCAGCAGGGTTTGGAGCCTGCCAAAATCTCCCTGTGAATATTGATGTTCCACAGATTGTGGCTCCCTCTGCTGGGTTTGAATGAGTATGGAGGGGACCACACTAAACACCAATGTCTAGTCTTACTTTCCTGGGTAGAGTTGCAGGCCAGGCAAAGATTCAATTATCTCAGAACCTTTGCCTGCAGGTTGACTCTTAGTCTCAGTTACTTAATGAGCCTCCAGTTGTAGCCCTCTGCTGAATGAAAAATCCCCCAGGTGGTCAGGTTAAAAGGATTTCCTGCAGGTAGAGCAATTGTTCCCCATGGGCTAAAGCTGTTTTTGGAAGACAACTCTGCCTGAAGAAAATGGTTTTGGCAGTGTGGTTTAATGACTCAGCACTGGGGCCCTGGCAGCCTCCTTCTCAGCTCTGACCCCAGATCCTTGAAACCCAATGACCAATTACCACGAGCCATTCCTAAGGGTCAGAGTGCCCAGAGTCTCATTTTCACCTGCAGGCTGGCTGATAGACTGTGGTAGTTAAAAAGCCTCAGGTTGTGCTTCTACAGGCTGGGTGGGGTTAAATTCCCAAGGGAGGGGCAGTTACCTCTCCCCAAAGCTACAGCCACTCTGATGTGAAGGGACTGTTTGAGAAAGATGGCTACTAGAGCATGGGTTAATGGCTCAGCACAGGGACCCAGGCTTCAGCCATCATAGGTCAGTCCCCAGAGCCATGAAAACCAACAACCAAGAGACAGGCCCAAGGCTCAAAGGCTTCAGAGACTCATCTCTGCCTATTGGCTGGTGGGTAGTCTCTGGCAGTTAATGAGCCTCATGTTGCACTTCTTCCAGCTGGGTGGGGTTCAATTTCCAAGAGAGGGGAAGTTGTTTCTCTCCCAGTCTAAAGCCACTCTGATGGGAAAGGGCTGCTTGAGAAATGTGGCTACTGTAGTGTGAGAGAATGACTCAGCATAGGGCTCCTGATGGCCTCCTTCCCAGCTCTCTCCCCAGTTCCATGAACCCCTGACTCTCCTCACTCAGCTCCAGTCCAGTCTTCCCTCCCTCTGCTGGAGCTCAAGATGAGTGGCTGTAGCTCTAATTTAGTGCCCTGGCCCTTCAGCAAAGTGCTGGTGTTCCCAGTGCCTCTCCCTGCCGGACTGAACCTCTGCTCTGGTGATTTTCTCAGCCAGGTGTTATGTGGGTACATTTCCCTGTTCCGTCAATCTGTGCTGGGGAGTCAGCTTGGGATTTAAACACTTGACTTCTCAGAGGGAACTTCTCACAGCTAAGATAGCCCTCAGCTGCTGCCCGTGGGCACCAGCCAGTCCTCTTGCACCTCTGCATCTCCCACCAGTCTCGATTTGGGGTCCTCTTTATGTCTGTGGTTATAAGGCTTCTCTCCAGCTGCTCTTCAGTTGGTTTTTCCAAATGACTTTTCTTTATTTCAGTTGTAATTCCAGTTTGGTCCTGGGAGACAGTCTGTGTAGCTTTCATTCATTCCACCACCATTTTTTCCTGTCCTAGTTTTAATAAATCTTACCATAAAACCTCAACCTCCCATATGTGAGTCTCCCAAAAATGTTTTTCTCATGACTCTGTGAAAGGAGTCCATTTCTACTGACAATAATTTTACCTTAAACCAGGGTTTCTGTTATGTTTTCCACATCAATATCTCACTGGTAGAAATCTTGAATCCTGGGACTTTCCTAAGTGTTCCAACATCAGCACTCCTCTGTTCTGAATTTGAAATTCAGTCTCTTTAAATTATGCTCTTGCCAGTGCTCACCTGGTTGAAATTCAGCCTGGGTGTAGGTTAACTCCTCCACAATCATTGCCCCTGCGGTGTTTTTTTTTAAATTTTCTCTTTGCCCTCTTTCACCTCCTCCCACCATCCCCCTTTCCCTCTGACACTCACCATACTGTTGTCTGTGTCTGTTTTTGTTTTGTTTTGTTTTGAACCCCTTCACTTAAAAGAATGCTTTAAATACTCTATGGATTCAACTGTAAATTTAAGCTGTAGAGTTTTCTGAGGCACAAGCAAATCAGTGAAATTAGTGAAGGAGGGCAATTCTGAAGCTGCTTGCATGTTTTTTATTTAATTTATGCAGGTATGGCTGCAAGATCTCTGGGAGAGTGAATGATTTCAACCTACAAACTCTCGGATGATGGCCCAGTCAAGAAATGAGTAGTATGGCCACCATCAAGAGTAATGAGGTGTCATGATTCTTGTGCTACTCAACAATGGGCAGCATTAGGAATGAATTATTGGAAGGTCTAGGGAGGCTGATATTGGTTTCATAAGGAGCACCCAGAGAGAGTCCAATTTAGATGTGAAAGCCAATGGGGCAGGGAGTCATCTCTCTTAGGGCTTGAGAATCCTCTCAAAAACTCTTGACTAGGACAGTGAGGAGGAGAACCAAGTATTCTGCAAACACGTAAAGTAATGATCATGCTGACTGTGCTGTACTAGGTGCTCGTCCACCTCAGGTTAAAGAGAAAGGTGTAGCTGTTCTCCTGGACTTTCATCTCAGTGTGCACAGCTCAATCCAACCCCTTATGTATACCATGAGCTAACCACTTCCTTTGGGGCATTCCTGATGAGTGAGTTCAAGTTATTTGAGATTAGATTTTTTTCTCTCTGCACCTCTTTGCCTTAACATTTTCTGACATTTTCCACTCTTCCTATTTTTGTGAATTCCATCCCCCCCAAATATGTTTCCTTGAAAGTGGTAACAGTGTATCAGCAATTTGGCTTTTGTACTTTATCTCTAGTTACTCTCCATGAAACACATACACAAAGTGTTGCAACATTCAGAAAAATGGAAATGAGAGCAAATTAAATCATTTTAAATTGCACGACACAATTAGGGACGAGGAGAATATTTTCCCCAGACTACATCAAGACCAGCTCTGGAAGCAGTTGTAACTCACTATGGCAAGTCTGCATTTCTGCTTTGGCACTTTGAAATCAGAATTGTGTTGGTTCAGAGACAGGAGGGCCAACTGACTATCACGATACATGCTGGGGAGGGCCTTGGAAGGCCTCTCAGTACAGCTCAGCCACCATGACCACCCTGACCCATAAAATACATGTCAGGTCCCACAGAGTCCTATTCATGAGCTCGTGTTTTTGGAAGGAAGGTCCAGAGACTCTAAAAATGAGCAGTGAGACAGTGACATCATAATGGTATTTATTATTTGAGGTTAGACTGTCACCTACTAAATCACTAAGGCCACAGGTAGGTTTTTCCACTTGAGGGAAGTCTTCTTTTTCCATCTAAAGCTGGATTACTGGCAGGCTTGAAACATGCACGTTCCCCAGGAGTGCTAGTGTGGGTGAAATAAAGACTCAAATAACTCTCATTTCATTTTATGTTCACACATTACACTCCCTAAAACTTGAGTGAAATAATTTTATAGGACACAGACTGGGTTGGGCTCACACACAGGCCTTCCCCACTGCTGCCCCACAGCATGGTCTGGATGTGAGGGACGTCTCAGGCCGTCCTGCCCTCAGATGCTTCCTTTGGGCCAGATATTCCCATTTTATTTACGTCTTTGAGTTCAAGCTTTTGAGAACTCTATCAACATGTATTATCAATTTATTTGAGATACATGACAAACAAAATTATTAACATTTTAACATAGATTCATTTATCACATTAGCCTTCCCTAGAAGGGTCTGAGAAAATGGGACTGGTTAGTTTCAGTGGGGAAGAAGAGAAGCAGACAAGAGTGAGCAAAATGTCCAATGTGCTAACATATCTGTGCGTGCATGTGCCTTAGGTGTGCATATGTACCTGTACACATGCACGTGTGTGGGTGGGAGTGGGTGGGAAATGGATGTTGTACCAGGCTGCAAAATGATTGAGATGTATGATGTGTATTAGGACTTGAAAAAATTTAAAATATATATGTATATATAGAATGGTTTTATATATTTAAACAAAATGAAGAAAGTAAGATAGTGGCTAAGAGAGTAATGTTAGTGATCACCTGACTGTATTTTAGACATGGAAAAATTCCAAAAGCTTTGGGCACTTGAGATACCTTTATTTTTTTCCCACAGAGTGAAGACAGGTTCTGGCTTGGGTGATGCCTGAGAAACACGACTTCCTATGGCTTTGTGACTCAGCCAGGGCCTGTCTTGGGGAGTCTTTCTCTTTCTCTGGGTCTGTGGTTTTCCCTGTATTCAGTTTCTTTTCCTGTCTTATAGCAGCTGCATCATTAAACTAACCTGGCGCCTGAAAAGAAAGATAAATCTAGGCTGAGATTAATGATAATGCACTTAAATTTACATAACCCGTCAATTCCAGAAGGATTCCAAAGTACCACGTAAACTTTCCAGGACAACTGACTTCTGTTTACCGGCCGTTGGAGCCACAGCAGCAGATCAGATGGTAAAGAGGAACAAAATGCTTTGTTGTGGTTATGCTTTTGCAACACTCCAGTTGAGCAACTTAGAAGAAATGGTTTTACCTCCTCAGTTGTGCAGATAAGGATGAGAGGCCCGAGGTCTCAGCAGGAGACCGCAGATGTTTAGCAGAAGGAAGGGTGGCAGCTTGGCTGTTCTGGCCAAGCCCACCGGTCACTATGAGCTGCTGCACGGACATGGGGCACAGAGGAGGAGTTGGCAGGGGACCCCACGTCATGCTGCCTCCCCTTGCTCCTTTACTCGGGGCACACGGCCTTTGAGCTGTTTTTCCAGCCTAGGTTTAGCCTGCTCTAGGGTGTTGAATTCTGTTCTGTCTGGAATTGTTCCTGCCCCAGAGCTTACTCCCCCAGTTCCCTCAGGTCACTGACCAAACGTTAAACTCAACAGGGAAAACTTCCCTGGCCCCCTTACCACCCTGTCACAGCCTCTGGCTCCAGGCACTCACTCTTTTCCACCTCCCACCCTCCCCACTGAACTTCCTGGTGCCATTTTCTCAGACCCTCCCAGGGAAGGCTAATGTGATAAGTTAATCTATGTTAAAATGGTAATAATTTATGGATAATATGTGTTAATAGAGTTCCCTTATCTGTCCCTGTTTATTTTTTATAGCATGGAGATATCTAAAATCATATTCTATTTTTATTTGCATACTATTTTTGCCTGTCTCTCTGCTAGAATATGATCAGGGCTTCTGTTCCATTTCCTGCCGTATCTCAGTGCGTGGAGCACAGTCTGAGTCTAGTTAGTGCTCCATACATATCCTTGGGATGGAGCAGTGTGTGAGATGATTGTAGCCCTCACGTCATTCTTCTGCGGGGCTAGGTGGAGAGCGCTGGGAGTGTGTCCCGATGTGGCCGCATGGCACCTGGTCCAGGGCCTGCTGTAGAGGTGACATTTTGTTGAATTAAATTGAATTTGGCTTGGAGAGAAGTGTCTACTTAGTAAAGGACATTTTTGATGCTGGGCACTAGGAAGGCTGATGCTTTCCTTTTCCTTTCCCATTGAGAAGGGGGTCTTGACGTGGCTGGGCTAGGAAGATTGAAACAGCTCCCTCTCTGTGCCATTTTCCACTGCAAGAAAGTGAAGAGTCAACTGAATTGGAGTAGCTACCTCCCTGGATCTGCCCTGTTTGAAACTCTCTCCTCAAAATGGAGTCAGACTACATAGATTAATGTGCACCCCTGCTTTCAAGAATCCCATGAACTTTGAACAGTAGATCTAACAACCAGAGGACACAGTATAAGCACATGTGTAAGATGCCAAATGGGGCTTTGCAAAAGGAGGGTCTTGGAGCCGTAGGAGTTTCATTGGTGGGAAGAAGGGGAAGGGGCATTGCAGGCAGAGGGAACAGCAAGGGGAGATGCAGGAACCCAACAGTGAATTGGGTGGGTCAGGAGTTATGGGTCCTTGTAGATAGACAGGTGGCAATGCCATTCCACACCCTGGGAGATGATCTCATTAGTCAAGCAGGGCCAGGCCTGGCCAGATTTATAAGGAAGACCTCCCAGGAAAACCCATGGATCAATGTTCAGTGGTGAACCTTTTTTTCTGTCATTCCTGGATCAATGTTCCAAGATAATGTGTGTGTGTGTGTGTGCGCACGCACATGTGTGTGGTTGTGTGTCTGTGTGTTTGAATGTATGTGGTTATGAGTGTTTTATTGTGAGAGCATGTGTGTGTATAAAAGTAGATAGCTCTCTTTTCTTGATAAGCAGAGAACTGGATCTCTCACATCCTCAGAGGGGTTCTGATGGACAACACCCTCCTGAGGTCTGAGCTGAGGGGCTTTCCTTCTGCTCTCAGCTTCCCTCTGGCAAGATGATTTCAGTTGCCTGCTTCACCTAAAGTGACCTCTGGGACTCCTCTGCTCTGAGATGATGCTGGCCGTTTCTGTATCAAGAGGAAATGCACATTCTTTGCCATAAGAAACCTTTCAGAGGGCTGAGGTCAAGTGCAGTGGGATGTTGCCCCACAAATTAAACGCTTCTGACCAAAGTGAAGGTGTCCAGCTGTCCACAGGAGGGTCTTTGGGACCAGAAATCCAGAGATCCCCATGAAAGTACAGGCCTTTCCCCGAGGAAGAGGTCAGCTGGAGGGGAGGCAGTGGGAAGTGCCCTGTTAAAGGTCCCTGTGTGGTGCTCCTAAGCATCTCCTCCTGTATCATTTCTGTCTCTTAACCCCGGATCTGATCTGCAGCACGTTGGTGGAGCTCATCCCCTCTCTCACATGAGGGCGTTTCTTAATTACTTTGGTGAAAGTGATGATGATTACATTAATACACTGTTCTCTCCTCTGGGCTCAGCTGCCACAGTCTCTGTTCTGGACGAGCAGCTACCAGGAGCCCAGTAGGAGGTGTGTGCCCTCACTCCCCACTCAGGCGATGAGCCTGCTGAGGAATTTGTCATCAGCAGCAGGTGACAGGGTGAGATTGGGGTGAGATGTATAGGAAGTTGATCAAGAAAGCAACAGGTTGACTTTGTTCTCTTTACTCACTGATAATTTAAATGGAAATTCTTTATTGGTCCTGTCTTCAATCAGCAAGGGTTTCTTGAGTTATTTTGTCTTTTTTTCTCCCTTAAATAAGGACATAGTCTTGATATTTTATTATAAAATAGTTTGATGTGCTTATTACTGGTAGGTTTGTAATTAAGACACACAAACCAGCAGTAATTTTTACGGAGATTAAAAATATAATTTTAGGTAGCTGGATGCAGGATGCTGTAGACCATGGGGTAAACGTAAGAATGTGGTTTCCATGGCGACTCTCCCTTTCATTCCTTACGATCAACAGCCCTCACGATTGAGATCAAGACTACTCAAGGCTTCAGAATACTATTTATATTCAATTATAAACAGGTCACTTCATAGATGCAAATATAAGCTTTCCTGTGACATTACTTAGCTGTGTATGGATATAAGAATTGCATCGTTCAGTGCATGGTCTCAGTCTCATTTTCATTTGCCAAGTATACGTAAACCACATTAGTGAGTTGGTAGTAAAAAATGAGTTTTCTACATTTCTTGAATTTGGTATGTTTGAATTGTAAGCTATGTAATGAATATTCTTATCCATATGCATAAATATCAAGAATTCTCCATGTGTTAACTGGGCATCTGTAGCGAACATTTTTGGCACACTCAAGTAATAAATCTGTTTGGAAATTTAGACAGCATGAAGCTTGTACTTCGGGTTCCAATTATATTTCTGCATTTTTACTCAATATTGGGCCTTTGTCCTGGCTGAAGGCACACCTTCCTTATCTTTGCCAGATTCCTGGTGATTGCAATTGCACTTGGACATGCTGGTCAGTATGGGAGGAGTCCCCTTAATTAGGAAATCTAGTGCTTGTCATTTAAGAAAAATGAAGTTCCCTCCTTCCCTACCAGTGACCTGATGACTGACTTCTAATCATCCCCATACTGTTTTCCTTTCGAGGTAGACTCCATCCTGTGTGGTTCTCTTACATGCCCATTCCTGCATTGACTCTTACCTCTGGGACCTGCACTGAGCTGACACACCTGCTTTAGCAGAAGGTTCACTTCCTCCTGCAAAGCTATTTTGGCAAGCGAGGAGTTGCAGAAAAGTGCCAAAGAAACCAATCCCTCCAGCATGAGAGGCAAAGGCAAGTCAGATATGGCTTAGCAGTGCTGCTTTCCTAATGCTTTTAGTTTGCTAAGATTACACGTAGTGTTTTCTAAAATTCTTTCCCTACATCCTCTCCATTAAATATATACTGGGTGTCCCCCCCAAAATTGTATACAAGATGTCTGTAGATTCTATTACATTTTGAAAATGAAATGTATTTTCATAAACACTGGCTTTATAATTATACCTTTGGTGTACACATTTTTTGGGGACACCCTATACATATTGAATTAGAGAGCCCCTAGAGCCACTAGGTGTCACTGCCTTCAATCTGTTCTGCTTCCTGCCGCTTGCTGCGTCGTTCAGGAGCCAGCAGGTGTTTCCGTGGGAGAGGAGCCTAACTGGGAGGGTTGTACAGATGACTCCAAGGGAGTGTGCAGGCGAGGGGCACCCCTGGTGATCCTGGGCCAGGTGGAAACAGAGGTGAGCAGAACAGTGGAAGGGCGCTCACTCCGCGGCTCCTGGTGCGGGGAGCAGGTGCACGCCTTCGAGTCCCCACAGGGGCTGGCCTGTGGCTGCTTGCCCAACACCCACCAGGCCCCTCTGCCTGTTTCCACTTTGCAGGATAGGAAACAGAATGAGGGAATCAGAAACAGACAAGGGAACTTGTTCTCCACATCAGGTCAGGAGCGGCATTCACTGTGCCCGTGGGCCAGGCTCCACGGGCTCTGGATGGGGAATGGGATAGGTCCCCAGGGAATGAGTGCAAGTGGAACAGAGAAGTCTTAGAACACATAACTAATGTCACAACTACAGGAGGCAGTTGGCCCACAGGGACAGCCTTAGAAGGAGTAACCTGGAATGACCAAATATTTGGAAATGTTTCCTTGGGGCAAAGATCACACTTCAAGGGAAGGGTTCTATTTCTCTAGGTTGTTGCAAGGGTGGCCAGAGCCTGGATTTATTTTTCTGATAATATTTGTATATTTTGTGATTAAATTATTCATTTTTGTTGTGCAGTTACACAATTTTAATATTCATTTCTACATGTATAAACAAACTCATCTGCAGATCATAGTAGAAATGATAATTTGTGTAGTTGAGATAACAACCCAAATTAGTCTATTACAATCCAACTACAGCCAGAGGCGTACAGTATTCTAGGACTCTAGGAGAAAGAGGATAGCAAAATAGCAGGTTCTGCAGTGCTATCCAAATGGAAAAATACAGGAGTAGCTGTTATTGCGGCAGACTTCCCTTGTGTTTGGGATCTGAGGGTGTCGATTTCCTCTTTCTGAACTTCAGTTGACGAGGAAATGCCTGTCAGCATGGGCAGGGCAGAGTGTGGCTGCTGGCCTTGTGATTAAGCCTCTTTGCTGAGGAGGATGTGATCATTTTCTCTGCCAGCCCATGGTAGAAATGAAGCCCCCTGGGCTAGTGAGTAGTCTTTCTTCAGTGAGCACATTTGGACACACTCCATCTTTTACTGTTCCTGCTTGATGGAATTAGTTGCTAGAGAGGATTCAAAAATTTTGTTCACAGCAGTTGTTTGGGCTGTGGCTGAGGTGGCTGTGAGTGGAACAGGGTAGACAGGATCCCACAGGTGTAAAGACAGACCTCAGCAGCGGGCCCAGCCGGGAACAAACTTGCTGCAGTACAGTGTGTTAGAATATTTCGTAAAATGGGAAGAAGACAAAAGAGGAAAGGGCAGGAAAAACAAAATTGTTGTTCACTCAATACTCAAACCACATCTGGGGTTCATTTGCTCAGTGAATGTGGAGCGTTGATCACGTGACAAATGCTGCTTTAGGCTGGGGATACATCAGTGAATAAAACAGACGAGGTCACACGCCTCTATGGAATGTGTCTTCTAGTGGGAAGATATACAATTTAAATGGAAGAAATCAATTACATAGTATGTGAGCACAATAAGAAGTGTCAAGGAGAAAATAAATCAGAGAAGGAAGATTGGGAGTGTAGTGTGGGATGGTGTGGGAAGATGTCCCTGAGAAGGTGACTTTTGAGCAAATGTTTGCCAGATGTGTGGGAGTATGTGCCAGAGATGGCAAGGGGACAGCAGTCTATGCCTTGGGCTGGCAGTGCCCAGATCCTGAGGCAGGAGCCTGCTGGTGTGCTTGAGGAGTACACAGATAGCCAGGAGGACATGCTGCTGGATGAAGTGACAGGGAGAGTTCCGAGATGGGCAAAATGGGCGAGGCAAAGAATGCTGTGAGCTTGTCGTCAGTGCAAGCAAAGGCATGCCATGCTCTGACTTCTGTTTTCAAAGGTTAAAGATGTATTGAGAATAGATAAAAAGAGGCAAAGGCTGAAAGGAGACTGAGGAGATGACTGTAGCAATGACCTAGGTAAGAAACGGTTAAACCTGGTAGGTAGTGGGTGGTACTGAGAAGTGGTCATTCTCTGAATATTTTTGGATTGAATATGGCGTGAGACGCAGCCCTGTGCTGGACTGGCTAGACCTCTTAAATATTCAGGAACTCTGTCACCTGGTGGTTAAACCATTGGTGGCTTGAAATGGGCCATGGTGGGAGTATTTACCCTATAGAAATGAGCAAATGCTACAAATCGAGGCTCTTTTCTTTTGAATAGCGAGTTTCTCAGCACATCACAGGATGGTGAGGAGAGGTGGGACGACCTGCCCGGGACCGTCAGGCACTGGAGCGATAAGGTTGTACCAGCTCACAGGCCTAGGGGCTGCTGCTCAGTTTCTTCTTGGCTATTACACTCATTTTGTGTCTCTTCAAAGGAAATAGGTATGCAAAGTACCCTATGATTAACAGTTATCACATTTATATTTCAGGTTCATATTCTTTCTTCTTAAAATAATGAGAGCTGAGTAATAGTTCTATACAGTCATGTCCAAGGAGCCTGGGCCCATTGTCTCCTTGGGGGATATTTCCATGAGTGGTTTTGGATAAAGACATGTTTATTTGAACCTCCTTTTTCATGGATGAATAATATTTCATTGTGTAACTGTACCACAGCTTTTTTATCCACTCGTCTATTGATTGGTGGGAACTTGGGCTACTTCCAAATCATGGCTATTTTAAATAATGCTGCACTGAATATAGAGGTGCATATATTCTTTCAAATTAATGTTTCAGGTTTGTTTGGATATATTCTCAGAAACGGAATTGCTGGGTCATAAGGCAGTTCCATTTTTAATTTTTTAAGGTAACTCCATACTGCTTTCCATGGTGGCTGAATCAATCTGCATTCCCACCAACAGTGCAGGAGTGTCCCTTTTCTCCACATCCTCACCAACACTTGTTTGTTGATGTATTGATGATAGCCATTCTGACAGGTGTGAGGTGATATCTCATTGTGGTTTTATTTTGCATTTCTCTGATGATCAGTGATGCTAAACATTCTTTTATATATCTGTGGGACATTTGTATGTCTTCTTTTGAGAAGTGTCTATTCAAGTCCTTTGCCCATTTCTTAATCGGATTGTTTGATTTTTGGTGTTGAGTTTTATGAATTCCTTATGAATGTTGGATATCAAGGCCTTATTAGATATATCATTGGCAAATATGTTCTCTCATTTAGTGGGTTGTTTTTTCATTTTGTTGATGGTTTCCTTTGTTGTGCAAAAACTCTTAGTTTGATGTAGCCCCATTTGTTTATTTTTTCTTTTGTTTCCCTGAGGTGATATATCAGAAAAAATATTGTGACAGGAAATGTCTGAGATTTTACTGCCTATGTTTTCTTCTAGGATATTTATGGTTTCAAGTCTAACATGTAAGTCTTTAATTCATTTTGAGTTTATTCTTGTGTATGGTATTTGAAGGTGGTCTAGTTTCATTTTTTTTTGCACATATCTGTCAATTTTTCCAATATCGTTTATTAAATAGACTGTCTTTACCTCATTATATGTTTTGCCTCCTTTGTCAAATTTTAATTGACTATTAAAGTGTGGATTTATTTCTGAGCTCTCTATTCTGTTCCATTGATCTATATGTCTGTTTTTATGCCAGTACCATGATGTTTTGATTAATACGGCCTTGTAGTATAGTTTGATATAAGGTAGTGTGATTCCTCCATCTTTGTTCTTCTTTCTCAAAATTTCTGTGGCTATTCAGGGTCTTTTGTGGTTCCATATACATTTTTGGAGTATTTGTTCTAATTCTGTGAAACACACCATTGAACCTTCTTCTCTTGGCATATTCTCAAACTGCCTCTCTTTCCATCCAAATCTGTACCTCCTGAGAATGTCATTAAACTAAATATTGTGTTCCCCAACAGTGAATAAGCTACAGTTCACCTCAAAGTTCAATGAGAATTATTTTGACATTATCTATTATTTTGGCCTTGACACAATAAAATTTAACACCTGAGGTTAAATTTTAGTAAGAATTTAACCCTGACTCAGGTTATATATGGTGGGCACTCTAGCATCCCGGAGAGGTCCTACTGCCTTTTAGAATGGGCAGAACTAGAGCAATTCAAAGCACACAGATCTCCTTATGGGGTTAACAACAACACACTGGACATTTTACAAAAGCAGCCCTTTCTGTAAAGTTCCCAGGACTTTCACACACTACATGGTCTAGCACTGACAGCCCATGTCCATCAGTCTGAGCAGTTCCAGCTGGGAGCAGGGAGCTCAGAGCTGCAAATCTGAAGTGAGGGCTGTGGTGAGCCAGGTGTCCAGGCTGGGGCCACGAAGTCCTGGTACCACTTCCAGCTGGCCTTGACTCACTCCTCTGGATGAGAAAAGCCACGATGGACTCAGCCTCTCTAAGGATGTTGTGAGGATCTACTACTGTGGGCTCATGCAGGGAGCACTTTCTGCTCATCCTCGTCCCATGAGGAGTGTTTGGGAATGTGTAGGGTACACTCTTGATTTTCCTGAAGCCCAGGGAGTGTACTGTCATTAAGGAGTAGGCCCAGGAGACAAACTTGCCCTGCTCAAAAAGCCAGTATGTCCCATGGGTTGACACGAGGTAGTACCTGCTACAGCATTCAGCAGGAGTTAGGGCTATAGTGGAAGGTACAAAAGACATAGAATCTCTCATCTGTGCACTGAATGTAGCTATAACCCCATCAAAGAAGAATGGAAACTGAAGAGGGCCTGGAAACCTCACACAGAGTTCACAGAGGTGCATGTTTGGACAGAGCTTTTGAGTGGGAGATGGGGAGCGGTGTATAGATCAGGTCTCATTAGCTCTCTGAATGATTTTGGTCAAGTTGTTTACACCCTCCAGGCATCCATATCTTCTGTAAAACCAAGAGATAGACAGAGATGATTCTGAGGCCTGGCCCATTGTGGTTTCTGAGTGGAGACAGGATACAGGTTCAGTAATTCCTCTCAGTGGGACAGGGGGCAGGCACCACTTCCTGAGGAGCTGACTCTGAGTGAGTTTCAAGAGGAGAGTGCTTTCCAGGTGGGGATCAGCTATGAGAATGGTGATGGCTCCTCCCTGCAGTCAGCAGGGATGGGTTGCCAGATGGGGTTGACAGTAGCCCTGGCATTCTCATGCAGAGATTCTCAGCTCATCGGAATGGAGATTTAAGCTCTATAAGGAAACTTACTCATGGGTCTCACTGACTTGGGCTGTGCCGTAGATGTTGGTTCCTTTGCAGGTTCATGGGAGGGTTGAGAGAACTGGATTATACCGAAGGAAAGTTGGATGCTTGTGAACTATGCCATTTCCATCTCTGTGCTCCTTCTGATCAGCCCTTCTGCTTGACATGCACACAAGTGTGATGGTTAACTTTAGATGTCAACATGACTGGGCCATGGAGGTGCTTAGACATTTGATCAAACACTATTTTGGGTGTTCCTATGAGGGTGTTTTTGGGTGAGATATATATATATATATCTGTGAAGTGGTGTGTCTGGAAAGCTCAGGAGATGTTTTCAGGCTTCCACTAAGGAAATGAGCTATGAGAAGAAGTGATCACATGAGTTAAGACCAGGAGTTTGAATTGCACTGCGGAAATGCTGATATTCTGGACATGCTGTGATGCTGCACAGATCCAAAGTGCTATTCTCCTCAAACTATTCCAAAAAATTCAGGAGGAGGGAAGACTCCCAAGCTATTTTTTTGAGGCCAGCATTATCCTAATCCCCAAATCAGATAAAGACACTTCAAAGAAAGAAACTTACAGGCCAATAACCCCGATGAACATAGATTCAAAATCCTGAACAAAATATTAGCAAATAGTATCTAGCAATACATTAGAAAGATCATACACCATGACCAAGTGGGATTTATGCCAGGGATGCAAGGCTGGTACAATATTTGCAAATCAATAAATGTGGTACATCACATAAACAAAATGAAGGATAAAAATCGCATGATCATATCAATAGATGCAGAAACAACATTTGACAAAATACAGCACATATTTTTGATAAAAACTCTAAGCAAAGTGGGAATAGAGGAAACATACCTCAACATAATAAAGGCCATATATGACAGACCTACAGCCAACATCATACTCAATGGATAAAAACTAAAAGTGTTTCCCCTAAGAACAGGAAAAAGACAGGGTTGTCCATTTTCACCACTCTTATTCAACATAGTATGGGAAGTCCTACCCATAGTGATGAGACAAGAAGAAAAAAATAAAAGGCATCCAAATTGGAATGGAGGAAGTAAAAATGTCATTATTCACAGATGACATGATGTTATACATAGAGAACCCTAAAGACTCCACCAAAACCTACTAGATTTAATCAATGAATTAGGCAATGTAGCAGGATAAATAATTAACATCAGAAAATCAATGGCATTTTTATATACCAAGAATGAACTCTTAGAAAGAGAAACTAAAATATCAATTCCATTTACCATTGCAATAACACAAAAAAATAAGATACATAGGAATAAACTTTAACCAAGGAGGTAAAAGACTCGTACTCAGAAAACTATGGAACACTGAAAAAAGAAATAGAGGAAGATACAAACAAGTGAAAGCATATACCTTGTTCATGTATTGGAAAAATTAACATCATTAAAATGTCCATACTACTCAAAGCAATCTATAGACTCAATGCAATTCCTATTAAAACACCATCGGCATCTTTCACAGATCTAGAACAAATATTCCAAAAATTTATATGGAACCAAAAAAGAGCTGAATAGCCTCAGCAATCTTGAGAAAGAAGAACAAAATTGGAGGTATCACAATACCAGATATCAAACTATATTACAAAGCCATTTTAGTCAAAACAACCTGGTACTGGCACAATGGAACAGAATAGAGGCCCCAGAAATTGACCAATAACTATATGATCAATTAATATTCGACAAAAGAGGCAAGAGCATACAATGGAGTAAAGCCGGTCACTTCAATAAATGGTGTCTGGACACCTGAACAGCTACATGCAAAGTTCTCTCCTCCTTCACAGAGATTGAGGAGAGTGCACGGGGGCATCTATTCACAATTCTTTATCATTATTCACACTAAGTTTTCAGATAAGCGGGTCCTTGGATGTTGTGAGGAGAAGCAAGCGAATCTATGTGTATACTCTCAACGTTTTTGAAAAAAAGGAATTGGAGAAATATTTATTATTATTATCATTATTGTTTCTTAATTTTATTCTACCTATATTTAAAGAAGGTGGGGAATAGGATTCAATGATTTATGTTTTTGGAAAAAAAACATTTAAAATTTCCCCTGGATCAAGTTGAAAAAATAATCTTTCATAATTCTCAGGTCAGACATATAAATATTCTAAACAAAATCTCATTAGTTCAGCCACTCCACCATCTATTGAGTTAAAACTGGCTAATTCAGAGCTTGACACAGTTAAATGAAAAAGTTAATTTGGAACTGTTAACACCTTGCAATAACACCTTGAACTTATATAGAACCTTTTATGCTAAAGGATTGCGAAGTGCTATGCAGACAGTGTATAAATAGAAACACCTCTCCTCACCACCAAGGGCAGCCTTCTTAGACACAATGTGTGTGACCAAAACACAACTCTGTACAGTCTTTTTGTTGAAAGAGAAAATTGAAGACTGTTTTCTCCATTTCAAACTGAGAGGCTTTTTTCTTCATACCAATCAATTCTCTAATTCTCTGACACCAACTGGGTGTCCAACAATTCAATTCTGACACGAACTCCTGGAGTGAGCACAGACCTCACAGGTTAGGGGCTCAGTCCCAGAAGACTGCCCCTGTTATAGACACCAGCTTCAAATATGGTTCCCAGGCTACCCACATTTCTGTCTGCCTGCTTTCAGATTTGGGGCTGCCCACTCCCTCTCTCAGGTTCAATAATTCACTAGAATAACTCACAGAATTCAGAAAAGCACTTAACTTACTATTACTAGTTTATTATAAAGAATTCAACTTAGGAACAGCCGAATGGAAGAGATGCTTGAGGCACTGTGTGGGGAGGCACCGATGGAGTTTCCATGCTCCCTTGAGGTGCCCTTTCCAGCGTCTTCGTGTATTCACTCACTTGGGGGTCTCTGAACCCTATCGTTTAGGGATTTTTATGGAGGTTTCATTACAGAGACATGATTGATTAAATCATTGGCCATCGGTGATTGGACTCAATTACCAGCTCCTCTTCCTCCCCAGAGGTTGTGTGGGGGGGGCAGGGCTGAAACTTCCAATCTATTAATCATGCCTCGGTTTCTCTGGTGACAAGACTGACTTGAAGCTATCTAGGGACTCACAAGAGTCACCTCATTAGCATAAACTTAGGTATGGCCTGAAGGTGCTTTTCATGAACAACGAATGATGCTCCTGTTACTCAGGACATCCCAAGGGTTTTAGGAGCTCCATGCCAGGACTCAAGGACAAAGACCAAATGCATATTTCCCATTACACCACATAAATGACAGAGTGTGTCACTTTGGGATGAGGCCAGAGTACTGATGTGATCATGTCACTGCTCATGGAAGGAGTTCTGGGGATCCTAAACGACTTTCAACATCTTCTTGTCTCACAGAACATAACTTCTATATCAGCACTGACTAGTAACATTTCCATGATGATGAAACATTTCAGTATGGTGGTCACTAGCTACATGTGGCTACTGAGCACTCGACATGTGGCTAGTGTACTGCGATGCTATTATTTATTATGACGACTAGTTAATTCCATGCAGTTTCAGTTTACGGAGTCTCTATGGATTGTGGCTGTGTTATGCAAAGCTGTACAGCACAGACCCTTGGGGAATGACTGATCACTTCATGGGGAGAAGGCCCTGTGACCCTCATTTCATACCTTTCTCCTTGGAACTGTAACTCTAGTAAAGAGACTCTGGCATCTTCATAAATGTTTATTTAAATTGGATTCATCCATCCATCCATCCATCCATCCATCCATCCATCCATCCATCTCTCCCTCCCTCCCTCCCTGCCTCCCTCCCTCCCTCCCTTCCTCTATTCATCCATCCATTTATACTTTGAACAAATATTTCCTGAGCGTATTTAACACTTGATCATATTCAATGCTTTTCTAGGTAAATCGAGGTTTTGACTTTAGAGTCATCCAGCAATTCTTGTTATAGGCACAGAATTAGATTTTAAGTAAAAGCAAAGAAAATTACAAAAATTATGCCTGAAAGTGCTCCTCCCCAAGAGACTGCGGATCGGATGGGGTGATTCCAAGAGGGAGGACAGGCAGGTATGAAACAGTAGGAAGTGATGGCCCAGGCATGAAATATTTAAAGCGTTCTCTCTGCATGAGATGAGAGCTATTTTTAACATGGATGTGTGCTGGTACTATGTGCAAATGTAGTACTTGTTTTTGTTTGAGGGAGGGGGGTCACATTTATTTATTTATGCATTTATTTTCCATCACCGTCTATGCCCTCTATGCTCTCTTACACCTCCACCCACCCCTTCCGCCCCTCCATCACCACACTGTTGTCTCTGTTTTTTCGTTTTTGCTCAGTCCCTTCACCCCCGCCCCCACCCTCCACCACCAGAGCTTCCTGCTTTCTATCTATGAGGCTGTCTCTATTTTGCTTGGTAGTTCAGTGTCAGAAGAGTAATTGGTGATTCTTGCAATAAAGAAGGCATTGGTGACCGTGGGAAGCTGAACAGAGTGGAGGGCAGCATTTTAAGGAGCTAAGTTATTTTACCTCAAGTTAAAATTGCGGGTTGAAAGAGAAAAGAGAAAGCAAGAGGCACTGAAGCAGAATTTAGGACATGGATTGAAACAGTATTCCAGAGGAACTGTAAGAGCAATGATAAATGCAGACAGAAAGAGGCAGTCAGAGCTGTCTGGTTTGGCTCAGTGGTTACAGTGTTGGCCCGCAGATGGAAGGGTCACAGGTTCAATTTCCGGTCAAGGGCACATGCCTGGGTTGCAGGTTCGATCCCAGCCCTAGTTGAGGTCATATGGGAGGCAACATGAGAAGGTACTTGGCTAGGGCCCTTGATGTGTCTTAGTCTGTTCATACTGCTATCACAAAGTACCACACACTGGTGCCTTATAAACAACATACATTTATTTCTCACAGTTTGGGGGCTGAAAGTCTGAGGTCAGGGTGCAAGCATGGTTGGGTGGGGCCTCTTCCAAGTCAAAGATGTCTTGTGGCCTCACATGGTGGAAGTGAATGTAAATAAGGATATGTAAACAAATATATGATATATATTTCATTCCAAACAAATTCTTTCTAAGCAAGATGCATATGTTTATATGTATGCACATATGTATGTGTGTGTTTGTGCATGTATATATATGTATTTATGTACATGTGTGTGGAAAGGATTTGTTTGGAATAGAACTATAGAACTCATGAGTTATTTACATAAATCACCCATCACTTGGTCTGATTTTTCGAAACGTTTATGAGTTTACATACGTAATTTTAATCTATTACTTTGAAGGACCACTGTTATCAGAGTTCCCACAACTCGAGCTCCTAATTCCACAGTCTAAGTTAACTGTGCATTTGAAATGTAGACAGAACCTCAGACTGAGGAAATTGCTCCATTTCTTGACTGTGTGCTGGACAAAGCGTAGGGAAATGGATGCTGCCGCCAGCCTCCGGGGACAGGGAGGTGTCAGTGATCCTGGCCTGAGAGACTTGGATTAGGTGGTACCCAGACAGTCAGTTTAAGTGCTGAGATTTGGAATGTAGACTGCAAGGGCTGGCGCAGTGGGGAGGCTGTGTGACAGAGGTTTGCTGAGAGTGGACACTGGCCTGGAGGCGCTCAGAGGGTGTGCAGGTCATTGCTCCTCGCTCGTGCTGAGGCTCAGCTTCTGGGGCTCGGTGGGCGACAGCTGAGAGCCCAGCACTGCTGGACATCCCGGGGGAAGTCTGCCCAAGCCCCTGCACAGCCCTTTTGGGGAGTGTCAGCTTTCCAACCTCCCAGAATCCTGACTTTGTTTCAAAATTATGCTTTCTTTTTTTCATGGAAAGCCTTTACCATTTGACTTCTATCCAAGACAGAATGAAAACAATGAATGGTAATTTAGTAAAATGTTTAGTTTTTGCATGGAAGTTGAGTTTTCACGCCAGAGCTTCACATGGTTTTGGAGGGTGTTTGATTCTGCCTATACCTCTGTACATACACAGTCTGATCAACGCGTCAGTACTTTTGAATGACATTTGTACTCCATTAATATTAACTGGAGGAAACATGCTTGTCTCTTCAAGGAAAGCTTATTTGGGGGTGTCCTCGACTCTTTTCCAGCAAATGGGGAAACAGTAGAGTGAGGTGTGGCCATGCATCCCGTAAACAGGCCCAGGAGGCTGGACGCAGGTGAGCCAGCTGAAGTGAGGGTCTAGGCCCTGTCAACACTAGGTGGATGGAGGGCCATCCCGTAGGCTCTCAAAGGAACAAGCTTGCTTTGTCAGCACCTTCCTTTGAATAGCTATTGATTTTGATGCTATGTACATGTGTGGCCTCTTCCACCAGAAGTTTGTCCTGTCCACAGCCAAAACCAACTAGATGCAAGAAGCCCAGCTGCACAGGAGGGTGACAAGCCTGCAGTGCCTGCCACATGGCCCAGACAACCTCTGGTGCCCTGGTCAATGGCATGGAGCCATGCCTTGCTGGGGTAGGTGGCAGGAGGGGTCCTGTCCTATGCCTGCCCTGGGTGTGCTGTTCTGGAGCGGGCCACCATGCTTAGGTTTCTTCCTGCCCGGTGGACAGCTCTGCTTTCTTGAGATGGTTCTTGGGCCACGTGGAAGGGTAGGAGATGAGCTCCGGGTCCAGGGGGCAGAAGGCTGCCAGAGAAATGGCTGATTTTGCAGCTCTGAGCAAAGGGCCTTCAAAGTCGAGGTCTTCCTCCCACTTGGTCACTGTGGTTTGAAATTCCTTTAACAGGGAAGAATTCTTCCAAAGGAGTCAAGTTGCAAGATCTCATACTTCCTTTGGCAATTTATGAAACATTTGTCATTGGGGATGGCTTACTCAGGGATTTTAAGTGTTAATGAAAATATTTTAGTGTCAACCTTAAAATTATTTTAAAAAATTGCTAACTATATTTCAGAAGAAATAATTTTTAAGGATGAAGAGGCTTTTAGAAACTTATTTAGCTGTGAAATCTTGAGCACCTCACACTTCCTTACAAGGAAGCAATTGTGCCATACGATTGCTTAGGTATATTTCAGTCTCAAAATGTCATGATTCTCTATTTTTATAACTAGAAAAACAGTACATATATAGTGGGTTCAGTTGAAAATATTGATTAAAAATCACACTGAAATATAAATGGCCAATATTAAATCCTTTCCCAAAATCATCAATAATAAAGGACAGGAGCATAGAAATATGAGCATAAAAGAAAAACAAACAAAAAAATACTTGGACTTAGAGGTCCCAGTTCGATTCCCGGTCAGGGCACATGGGTTGAATCCCCAGTAGGGTGTGTACAGGAGGCAGCCAATTGATATTTCTCACATTGATGTTTCTATGTCTCTCTTCCTTCCTCTCTCTCTAAAAAAATCAATAAAAACATATATAAAACATATATATGCCCTCAGAAATAAACTGCATTGACAAGACAGGATTTGAATCTTCATTTTTGTTGACTTCTCTGTATTTCAGTTTCCTAGTTTATAAGATGGGGGGTTCAGTTCAGAGAGTTGTCACGAGGCTTAAAGCAGTTAGAATAGTGATTGGTTTATGTAAGGCCTACTTAAGAGGTTACTACTTTGATGATGGTGTTTTTTGAAAACCACAGCCTGGTTAGCAGCATTTGGAAGTGATTCTTCTCTTAATTCAAGATCAATTCTGAGTCTGGGAGTAGAAGGACAGGAGGAATGGAAGTTAGTCTTGGCTTTAACAAGTTGGAGCATTGGGAAGTGGCACCCACATTTTATGGATCTCAGTCTGAGGGGTTCCATAAAAATCCACGACTGGAGAGTGACATAAACAGCATGGTGGCGTGAGAGGTCCTTCAGTCCCTCCCCTTGAAGTTACACGTTGGACAGCTATAATTCAACAACAGTTTCCCTGCTCCACTCACAAACACGTCTGAGAGATCCTTGCATCGAAACATCTGAAGGTGGGTTTAACGAAGTGGACACAGAGGAGGAAAGCGGGAAGGACAGAAAGGGGCGCCACAGGAGCTTACTGTGGGGCTCAGCAGCGGGGGAGAAGTCAGGTTACAGATACACACTCTGCAGCCCTAGGTAGCAGAGGGGTAGAATCAGCATTTCCGCCTGTGGTCAGTACATGCTGCAGCTGAACCCAGAGGGCCTCAGCAGAGAAAGTGTCAGGTTATAGGGCAGACTATCCACAGCCTGAGGACTGGAGGAACAGAAGCAGTTCTCCCTGAGCAGCAGGTGCAACTGCAGCTAATCCCAGTGACAGAGGTGTGGCAGCGGAGGTCTGGCAGCCACCATGACTGGGAGGAGAACAAAGCCACGAATGTGTGATCTGGCCTCGCCCAGCCCAGCCCACTTCACTCCCACCCATCACAGTGGAGCCCAGTGGAGGCGCCAGGGACACCTCAGATAGTACTGCATCGCTGGCTGCATCTAGTTTCAGGAGGCAGCAGCACTGGGATCCCCGGCATGCCAGAACCCCATCGCCCCCACATTCCCCCAATGCCCTGAGACCAAGGCAATCTGGTCACAGAGGGCAAGCCCCCCCAAGGAATATAGGGTATTTTACATGGCAGAGAGGACACCACCCCACAGAGATCCCGCAAACCCCAGCAGTGCAAGTAAGAGAAAATAAAAACTTGCAATTCAGCGCCACCTACTGGAAAATAAAAGAAATACCTCTTCTTATTAACCTGCTAAATAGAGGTGTCACTAAAAAAACAGATGTTATTCCCATAAATGCTTAGTGAGAGAAATAATCCATCAAATACCACGAATAACAAAGGTAACAAGGTAGCTGAGAAAAAATGAACAATCTCCAGAAAATAAACTTGAAGAGATAAAAATATGTGATTTAAATGACAGAGAATTTAAAATTTAAGATTGCTGGTCGGAATAAACTTAATGAGATTCAAGAAAACTCAGAAAGGCAGTATAATGAAATCAGAAACAAAATCAACAAACAAAAGAGTACTTTACCAAAGAGACTGAAACTATAAAGGACCAAACAGAAATTCTGGAGCCAAAGAGCTCAATGAAAGCGATTAAGAATGAAAAGAGAGTTTAGGAAGTAGAGGAAAGAATCAGTGATACAGAAGACAGAAATCTAGAAATTATACAGATGGAAGAAGAGAAAGCATGGAGAAGAAAGAAAGATAATAGAACTCTACAAGAACTATCTGACTATATCAGAAAGAGTGATCGTAGAGTCATGAGTATAGCCCTGGCCGGCTTGGGTCAGCCCTTAGAGAGTAGGCCCACGGACCAAAGAATCACGAGTTCCATTCCCAGTCAAGGGCACATACCTTGGTTGCAGGTTCAATCCCCCGCCCCACTGGGATCACGCAGGAGGCAACCAATCGATGTGTTTCTCTCACATTGATGTTTCTCTCTCTTCCTCCCACTCCCCCCACCCCCACTTCCACTCTGTCCAAAAATTAATGGAAAATATCCTCAGGTGAAGATTAAAAAAAAGAAAAAGAGTAACAAATATACCAAAAGGAGAAGAGCAGAAGAAGGGAACAGAGAGCCCATATAAACAAATAATTAACAAGATTTCCCAAACCTATGGAAGAACTGGATCCTCAAATCCAAGAAGCTAACAGAATACTTAAATATCTCTATTCAAAAAGGCCTTCTCCAAGGCACATTGTATTAAATATAACAAAAATTAATGAGAAAGAATGTGTTCTCAAGGCAGCCAGGGAAAAGAAAATGGTGACCTATAAAGGAAATCCTATTAGATTATCATTATATTTTTCAGCAGAAACCCTGTAAGTTACTAGAGAGTGAAATCAAATATTCAAATTATTGAAAGAGAGAAATCACCAGCCAAGTATAATAGTTTATTGACTTTTAGAGATGGAGAAAGGGAGAAGATAGAATCATCAATGTGAGAGTGCAAGCATCGATCGGCTGCCTCCTGCACACCTTCTACTGGTGATCAAACCTACAGCCCAGGCATGTGCCCGGACTGGGAATCAAACCAGCAAACTTTAAGTCCATGGGATAATGCCCAACCTACTGAGACACACTGGCCAGGGCCAAAGTTATCCTTTAGATATGAAGGAGAAATAAAGACTTTCCAGACATACAAAAGCTGTGGAAATTTACCACCACAAGACCTGCATTACAGGATATACTGAAGGGTGTTTTTCTATCTGAAACAACCAACCAACCAACCAACTAACCAACCAAAAATAGATACAAAACTATCCTAAGAGATAGAAGCGGAAAATTGCAACCCTTGTTCAGAATAGGGTAATATATACATTTAATGATAACATAAAGGTTAAAGGAGGTAAAAACGTTAAAAAAGAAGACAATGTAGTTGCTGTAATTGGAAAATGAACTCACAGCATAAAAAGGGATAATTTGTGGCAACAAAAGCATAAAAAGGAAGGAAGGTCTGCATTTCCCCAGAGGAATGAAGATAACATGCAATCGGAAGAAAAAGGACTACCAGCCTGGCCAGAGTGGCCCAGTTGGTTGAGCGTAGTCCCGTGCACTGAAAGGTTGCCAGTTCGTTTCCCAGTTGGGGCACATACCTAGGTTGCAGGTTTGATCCATAGTTGTGAAGTGTGTGGAAGGCAACTGATCGATGTTTCTCTCTTACATCAATTTTCTCTCTCTCTCTCTCTCTCTCAGCATGTCCTTGGATGAGGATTAAAAAAGAAAAAGAAAAAGGACTAATGTGTGTGTGTGTGTGTGTGTGTGTGTGTGTGTGTGTGTATAAAATTTCCTTTTACATAAACCTAATGGTAACCACACACACACAAAAAGTCTAGAACTGAGACACATAACATTAAAAAAAAAAAAAAGGAAACAGAGGACAAAATCATAGAACACCACCAAAGTACAATAACAGACAGAAACAATAGGGAAAAAGAAAACAATGAAGATAGATGGCGACAGGAAATCCTCATATATCAATAATTACACTAAATATAAATGGAGCTAACTCGCTAACAAAGAGGCTCAGAGTTGAATCAAAAACAAAACCCAACTATATGCTGCCTTCAGGAGACACATCTCACCTTCAAGGCAAACACAGACTCAAAGTGAAGGGATGGAAAATGATACTCCAAATAATTGACATCCACAGTAAAGTGGGTTTAGCCATACTTATATCTGACAAAATAGATTTTAAGATAGAAAAGTAACAAGAGACAAAAATAGAAATTTTATCATGATAAAGGGCACAATACACCAAGAAAATATGTTATTTATATAAATGTACCCAATTTGAGAGCATCAAAATATATCAAGCAACCAAAAGAGCTAAAGGGAGAAACTGATAAAAACAATTATAGAAGGGGACCTAATACCCCATTGTCAGCAATAGATAGAACATCTAAACAGGAAATGGTTAAGGAGACATTGGCCTTTAATGACACATTAAACCAAATTAACATAATATTTGCAGAGTGTTTCATCCCAGAACTCCAGATTATACATTCTTCTCTAGTGCTCATGGAACATTCTCAAGAACAGACTTTATGCTGGGACACAAAACTACCCTCAACAAATTTAAGATGATAAAAATCATATCAAGCATATTCTTCAACACAATACTTTGAAATTGGAAATCAACTGGAAAAAAAACGGGGGAAAACACAAATATGTGGAGATTAAACAACGTGCTGCTAAACAATGACTGGGTCAAAGAAGTTCTAGCCGGAGCAGTCAGGCAAGGGAAAGAAATTAAAGGCATCCAAATTGGGAATGAAGACAATAAATTATCACTTTTTGCAGATGACATATTTTTATATAGAAAACTCTAAAGACTTCACTAAAAACCTATTAGAAACAATAAACAAATTGAGTAAAGTTGCAGGTACAAAATCAATATACAAAAATTCATTGTGTTCCTATATACTACCAATAAAATTTCAGGAAGAAAAATGGAGAAACAAAACAAAAACACTTCCATTTGCAATTGCAACCAAAAAAATAAAATACCTAGAAATAAACTTAATGAAGGATGTGAGGGACCTGTACACTGAAAACTACAAGACATTGCTAAAAGAAATGGACACAAAAAATGAAGATATTCTGTGTTGCCCTGGCCGGTTTGGCTCAGAAGTTAGAGCGTCGGCCCTCAGACTAAAGAGTCGCGGGTTCAATTCCGGTCAAGGGCACATACCTCAGTTGCGGTTCGTCCCTGGCCCTGGTTGGGGTTGTGCGGGAACCAGTCGATGTGTCCCTCTCACATCGATGTTTCTCTCTCCCTCTCCTTCTCCCTCTCTCTCTCCCTTTCCCTCCCACTCTATCTTGAAGATAAAAAATAGAAAAATAGCCCTGGCCGGTTTGGCTCAGCGGTTAGAGCGTCGGCCTGCGGTACAGAGAGACCCGGGTTCGGTTCCCGCTAAGGGCATGTACCTCGGTTGCAGTTTGTCCCCGGCCCTGGTTGGTCGTGCGGGTGGCAGCCACTCGATGTGTCCCTTTCACGTCGATGTTTCTCTCTCTCGCTCTCTTCCTCTCTCTCCCTCCCACTCTATCTGGACAAAAAATAAAAAAATGTCCTCAGGTGAGGATTAAAAAAAAAAAAAAAATAGAAAAATATCCCCGAGTGAGGATTAAAAAAAAAAAGATACTCTGTATTAACAGATTGAAAGAATCAACACAGTTAAAATGGCCATGTTATCCAATGCAATATACAGATTTAATGCAATCCCCTTGACATTTTTTCAAGAAAACCTCAAATTTGTATGGAACCACCAAAGATCACGAATAGCAAAAACAATCCTGAGAAAAAAGAACAAAGCCAAAGATATCACACTTCTTGACTTCAAATTATATTACAAAGCTACAATAATCAAAACAGCATGATGTTGACAGAAAAACAGACACACAGACTAATGGAATATAATTGGAAGCCCAGAAATAAACCCACATACATATGGGAAAATAATTTTCCATACTAGAGCCCAAAACATACAATGGAGAAAAGAAAACCTCTTTAATAAATGGTGCTGGGAAAATTGAAAAACCACATACAAAAGAATGATACTAGATAGCTATTTGACACCATGCACAAAAATTAATTCAGAATGGATTAAAGACTTAAAAAAAACCCTGAAACAATAAGATACATAAAAAAACACAAAAGCACTAAACTAATGGATCTTGATCTTAGGGAGGATTTTATGAATTTGATTCCACATGCAAGGGGAGTAAAAGCAAAAAATAAATGAATGGAACTATGTCAAACTAAAACCTTCTGTACAGCAAAAGTAAATAAATAAATAAATAAATAAATAAGAAAAAAATAGGAAACCAACTTAATGGAAAAATATATTTGCTAATAATACCTCTAATAAGGGGCTAATATCCAAAAGATATAAGGGACTCACAACTCAACAACAACCAGAACTGAAAAAACAATCCAGTTAAAAAATTGACAGAGGATCTGAGACATACAAATGGCCAACGGATATATGAGATATGTTCAATTTCACTAGCTATAATGGAAATGCAAATCAAAACCACAAGGAGATATCACCTCACACCTGTTAGAGTGTCTATTTTCAATAAGACAAAAATAATTAGTATTGGAGAGTTTGTGGAGAAAAAGTAACCCTCATACACTGCTGGTGGGAATGTAAACTGGTACAGCCACTATGGAAAACAGTATGGAGGTTCCTCAAATTGTTATGAATCGAGTTACCATATGACCTAGGAAGCCCTCCTCTGAGTATCTATCCACACACTTGCAAACATTTATTTCTAAAGATATATGCACCCCTTTGTTCATTGCAGCATTATTCACAGTGGCCAAGACTTGGAAACAACCTAAGTGTCCTTCAGCGCATGATTGGATAAAGAAGATGTGGTGCGTATATACAATGAATACTACTCAGCCATAAGAAAAGATGAAATACTGCCATTTGTGACAACATGGATGGACCCTGAGAATATCATGCTAAGCAAAATAAATCAGACAGAAAAAAACAAAAAACATATGATTTCACTCATATGTAAAATATAAAACATAAAGCAACAAACAAACAGACAAAAAACAAAACAAAACAGAACTCATAAACACAACCAACATTGTGGTGGTTACCAGAGGGGACGTTGCATAGGGGGCGCGAGAAGAGGGTCAAAGGGGTTAAACCTATGGTGAAGGAAGGAGATTTGACTTTGGGTGCTCAGCACACAATGTGATATACAGATGATATGTTATAAAATTGTACACTTGAAACTTAAATAATTTTACTAACCAATGTTACCTCAATAAATTTAATAAAATTTGTTAAAAATAGGAATCTATGACTGGCATAATAACACTTTGAGAACCTGTTTAATTTTTTTCTTTTTCTTTTGGCTCTTATATTTGCATGGATTTTTTTTTTAATCTTCACCTGAGGATACGTTTTTATTGATTTTTAGAGAGAGATGAAAGGAGACGAGAGAGAGAGAGAGAGAGAGAGAGAGAGAGAGAGAGAGAGAGAGAGATTAACGTGAGAGAGAAACATCGAACCACTGCCTGCTGTGTGCCCCTGGGACTGAACCTACAACCTTTTAAAAAAAAAATTTAGTCCTCGATATGCTTATTGGTTTTAGAGAGAAGGGAAAGGGGAGAGAGACAGAAAGAGTGAGAGAGAAAGAGAAACATTGATGTGAGAGATTGGTTGCCTTCCATATGTGCCCAGACCTGGGATTGAACATGCAACATAGGTATGTGCCCTGAGCAGTAATTGGACTCACAACCTTTTGGACGATGCTCCAACCAACTTAGCTACACCATCCAGGGCTGAAATTTGCATGGATTTTTAAAAAGGCATTACATTTTTCAAAATAATCATATGAATTTTCAGAATGATTTATACAGTTTTTTAAGGTTTAAAAAAGGTTCTGTTTTAGAGTGACCTCAGTTGGCTTTATAGTCTTAAATGTTTCTGATTTAAATGCAGTTTGAACAAACAACATAGTCTGTAAAATCTTCTGATGGCCTTTCAATGACTTCATCACTGTGCACGGGAGTCATGGAGACCCTGTGCCATCACACTCTTCAAGCCAGCACAGCAGCTGGCCCAGAGCCTCCCCGAGGGTCGGAGTTTCTCACAGCTCATTTACTCCCCTTGCGGGCCAGCAGCTCAGGGATCTGTGGCATTGCCTTCCTCCCCTGGCCCTGGGAGTGTCTCTTGGTGTAGGGGTCAGAGAAGGGTGGAATAAATTCTGGCTATGATATTTTTCTTTTGCTCTCTAGTTCTTTTCCAGAGCTACTTTCTGTTAATTAATACTCTGCAAATGTACAGAATAATTTAATTATTACAAAGTGCTTATTTTAAAATAAGAAAATGAAGTTGCCTGGGCTAAAAGTCACATATAATAAGACCATTAAAATTAGAATAGAGAGCCTTGGCCAGGTGGCTCAGGTGGTTGGACCACCATCCCCATACACCAAAAGGTTGTATGTTCGATTTTCTGTCGGAGCGAGTAGGGGAGGCAACTAATCAGTGTTTCTCTCTCTCTCACCCTTTGTCTCTCTCTAAAATCAATAAAAATTATAGCCTCAGGTGAGGATTAAAATAAATAATAAAAATTAAAAGATAGAAAGGAAGATATAATATAGAGATACTTGATGCTCTCAGCCTCATTAAACTTTGAAACTGCTGGCAACCTGGGTAGATAATAAATAGAGATACAAATTACATACAACACTATGAATTTATGATTTCCATTGTGAATAGAAGTTGACCAGTTTGGATCTTGACTTAATTGTTTTGCTCCCAACTCTAAGAGGAATGTATTATGTGTGTCTTTATGTAAGGGATACTGACCAAGTATTGGGTAAGTCTTCAGCAGTAATGGTACAAAAATGTCAGGGACTTTATTCCTCACATATCTTGTTCTTGTATTTTTCTCTTATCTATCACATTGAGAGGAAGTATATGTAATTCTACTCTAAAAGGTAAGTAGTCAAGCATAATGAGGGACTCAAAAGGAAACTCTGTTGAATTGCTCATAAGGAAGCTGTATAGAACAGTGCTGTTGTCCTGTTATCTGTGATGCTTTTACCTGCCTGACTTCCAGTATCTTTATTACTGAGTACTGCCCACCAGATTGGACCTGCTCCACTGACAGGAGGCAAGGGAAGAACAAGCCAACAGGATGATGTAGAGATAGGGAGGGGTCACTCACTAGTCCTGTTATTGTTTGTTCTTTATTAGGAGAGCAATGAAAAGTCATTGAAAGTTTTATTTTCATTTAATTTCATTATTATTATTATTGATAGCATGGGAGACACATGCTAGGTATGAACTTGGAAGCTCTCATTGTGTGTGTGTCTGTGTGTGTGTGTGTGTGTGTGTATAGGTAGCAGGACAAGGACATATGTGGAGGACTGCATAGGAAGCCAACAAAACAGAGGAGGTGGCAGATGAAGGTGTTGGCATAAGGTAGGATGGTGGCAGTGGGAATGGAGAGAAGTAGGCGGACTTGATGAGGGAGCGGACCGTGCCAGGAACAAGCACTAGATTCTAGAGTACAGCAGGGAATGCCAACATGGAACAGACTGTGGAAGGAGGAGGGTGAGTTTGGTCTTGGGTGTGCCTGTGAGTCCCAAGGAGGGGCTAGCTAGTGGGAATGCACTTACCTAGATTCGGAGAAGATGTGTTGGATGGGAAATTTAAACTGGGAACATATTTTAAAAATTAATTTATTTTCCAATTACAGTTGAAATGTATTATTATGTTAATTTCAGGTGTACAATACAGTGATTAGACTCAGAATATTGAAGGTAATTGAGAGTAGAAGATAGTCCATAGCAAGAAGTGCCATGGGCTATCAAGAACAAAGGTGCTCTATGTGTCAGTGACGGAGAAGCCGGCAAAGGAGACTAACAGGAGGAATTGAGAAGGTTGGCCTGGAGAGGTGGCATTGCAGGGCTCCAGGGAAGAGAGTGCTTCAGGAAGGGGAGAAGGGTTGCCCACATGTTGCTGAGCAGCCATGTATGATTGGGAGTACATCCACTGGGTAAACTGACATGGAAGTAGTTTCATATCATTGTGAGAACTGTTTTGGTCGAATGGTGAGGGTAGAAGCTAGACTGATGAGCTGGAAAAAAAAAAACATACAAAAATAACAAATAAAACATGGTAGGTGAGAAAGTGGAAAAAGCAAATGTGAGCAATTTTTTTCAAGAAATTATATTATGAGGGAGAAAAAAGCGATAGAGCCATAGGGTTTGGGAGAATTCAAACAGATTTTTAAATATGATGGGGGATGAGGTAGGTAGGAAGTAGTTAAGTTCTAAAGCTTATACAACTTCACATATTTTTTGAATTATTAACCCAAAAGAACAAATGTATAAGGTGCAGGATTCTGACTAATGTTGCTATATTCAATTACTTTGCAGGACAACTTTGAATACAATGTGTAATTTAAAACATAAGCGATCCTACAAAGATTGCCATTGTGTTGACAGGAGAGTGGCCATCTTAAACAAGGAGAATGAGGACTTCAAGAGTAGGAGACATCGAACTTAAAGAAGAAAAAAGCAGTGAGAGATGCCTTAATTCTCCTTAATTCTCCCAGGCTGTCCTCTCCAAAATTCTTAAATCTATTGTCTAAAGTGTAAAAACAGTCCCTGGCCTCTTCCCCTTAATGTGTTCAGTGCCGTTTGCTTCATCCCTTAAAAGAGCACATTTCATAGTCAGCTAATACCTCTGAACAAAGGTCCTGTTTCTGTCCTTGAACATGCCTTGTGCCATAATAGAGACAGCTTGAACTCTTTCCCCCTCCCTCTTCTCCTCTCCAAATAATCCCCAGAAATGCAACCCATCACACTACACCTCAGTTGCTAGACCCAGCCAGGGCCCAGGCAGCCAGAACCCAGCAGTGCCAGCTTTGGACAGCAAGCGCTGCCTCTGCCAAGGGAAAAGGAACACGCTCCAGAAATGCAGGCATGGGAAGAGTTTGTGCCTGGGAAAGGGATCAAGTGTGAGGTATCTGTTTGCCAAATACCTCACTTAGCCATGTTTTCCAGTGCTGGTGCCTACTGGAGGTGGGATGAGAAAACACCCAGCGTGTTTCTCTTCCCGAGAACCAAGAAGGCTCACTTTCTCAAAAGAACCTGTGATCTATGAGATTCAAGATTTCAGTAGTTAACTATATGTTGTGCATCCAAATGTAGTGTGTTTATTTTATTTCATACAACAAAAACATTCTCTTCTTCCTAGGGATCTAGCATCAGACCCAGGCAAGCAGATAGTTTGCTTAGAATAATTAAAAAATAAAATCTAAGTATGAGTATGAGGATGGGGATTGTCTTCCCCTGACTCTCTGTTGCTAATTGCTCATCTTCAACAACCCTTCCCTAATTAAGCATATGAGGGGAGACAGCACACATAAACCCTATATAGACTGTTCACACCTACAGATGAACCCTACCTGATTGCCCTTCCCTGGTGCAGTAAGTGGGTTCGTAGTTGTCAAGCTCTGGAGAGATGAGCTTTGTGGAAACATCTCCTCTTCACTGAGATACTGAGTGGATAATTCGAACAGCTGCAGATCATAAGCCCAAACATAAACAGGAGAGGAGTGACAGAAAGGACAGGCTAGATGAGAGAGAAAGAAAACCTTTTCTATTGGCATTATAGGAAGGTATAGAGCCATGTAAATGAGAATCTAATTTTGGTTCTTGGAATTTGGGCATTGCAGATTTTTGATTCTCATTTTTAATGTTCCCATTATGATTGACCACTGTGATGCATATGAAATTTAGTTTGAAATCCCTAGTTTGGTCTCCTGACTGCCCTTCCAGAAATGAGAACCTCTGCTTCTGGAGAGTGCAGCAGGAAGTCTGTGGGGCTAGGATGCTGCAGGGAAAACAGCACTAGAAGATTGACATCAATATCCAAAAAGATCTGACGTGATGGGCAGGGCAAGGGCAGTGGCAAAATCCTTTGGTAGCAAACATACTTGAGGCCAGAACAGTGATGACACCTTAGTTCCCAGTGGAGGAAGACCTTGGCTAGCAGCTAGAAGTGTGGTAGTTGCTGTCTAAATGAGAGGCAAGCATTAAACTTCTGCTTAGCCTCAGGGGAAAACCAGATAATTTACAATACAGGTGGGACTGTCAGGTAGTTGCTTGGACAACTTGGGAATTGGAGGCAGTATTGCTTGGTGACCCCAGGTCCTCAGAAATTGCAACCAGAAAAGATATATTGTGTTGTTCCTGGTTCTGAACTCTGACCACACATTAGAATCACCTAATAACTTAATACTGATGCCCAGGTCTCACCCACTGACCAGCTGAACCAAAAATTCTGCAGTGGAACAATATTTAAAAAAGCAACAGGGATGATTCTAATGCACAGCCAAAGACTGAGACCCTTCAGTAACTAAATGGTCCCGCTAATGTCTTCTCCTTTTGCTGCTGTGATGTCCTTGTAAGCACCTTATTTTTTAAAAAATTCACTAAATTTGTTGGGGTGACATTGGTTAATAAAGTGATATAGGTTTCAAGTGTACAATTTGATAACATATCATCTTTATATTGCATTGTGTGTTTACCACTCACAGTCAAATCTCCATCCATCACCACATATTTAATCCCCTTTACCCTTTACTACCTTCCTTCACCCATCCCCTTCTTCCTGGTAACCATCATATTTTTGTCTGTGTCTATGAGTTTTTTTTGTTTGTTTGTTCACTTGTTGCTTCAGTTTTATATCTCACATACAAGTGAATTCAGATGGTTCCTGACTTTTCCATCTGACTTACTTTGCTTAGCATAATATTCTCAGGATCCATCCATGTTTCCACAAATGGCATATTTCATCTTGTTGAAATATTGTTTCAACATGTTGTTCCCATGTCTTGGCCACCACAAATAATGCTGCATGAACGTAGGGGTACATGTATCTTTACAAATAAATGTTTTCAAAACTTTCGGGTTGATATCCAGAAGAGGGGTTGCTAGTTCATATGTTAACTCCATTCTTAATATTCTGCGGAACCTCCATACTGTTTTCCATAGTGGCTGTACCAGTTTACATTCCCACCAGCAGTGAATGAGGGTTCCCTTTTTTCCACAACCTCTACAACACTTGTTATTACTTGTCTTGCTGATAATAGCTATTCTAACAGGTGTGAGGTGTTATCTCATTGTAATTTTGATTTGCATTTTCCTAAAGCTAGTGAAATTGAGCATCTTTTCGTATGTCTGTTGGCCATAAGAATACACATTATTAAATTAGCATGGATAGTCTCTAGAATAGACCATGTGCTAGGCCGTAAAACACACCTCACTAAATTTATAAGGACTGAAATTGTGCAAGGTACATTCTCTGATCACAATGGAGTAAAATTGGAATAATAATAAAGAAATTTGGAAAATTTACAAATACGTGGAAATTAAATAACACAGTACTAAAATAACCAATGAGTCAAAGAAGAAATCACAGGAAAATGAAAAATGCATAGAGATAAATGAAAATACAACACTTCTGGAATACAGCTGAAGCAATGTTTCCAGACATAAATGCCTACATTCAAAAAGAAGAAAGATCTCAAATCAATCACCTAACCTTCCAGCTTAAGACATACAGAAGAAGAAAAAACTAGATCCCAACAAAATAATCAAATTGTTCAATTAGGACAGCAAACCAAACTGAAAGTAGCAAGTCTTCATTTACTTATAGTTCAGCTAAGAGGCAAAAGAGAAAGATGTTTTCAATGTTTCATATTTCCTGTCAATATAAGAAACATTCAAACCTGTGAATTTATTTGAACCAAAATGTTGACAATTGTCGGGAAGCAAAATCTCAGGGGATTGAGATAATGCTCTGGAGAATGGCAGTTTTGCCCCTTATTTATACATTATAATCAAAAGAGGAGACATATGTCGGTTACATGAAATTCATTGGTGATACATTAGGAAGGTAGGAGAAAACAAAGCAGGGAAACCTCTGGGATTAGATAAAAAGTAAAATGATAGACACATATGTAAAACACGTGGGTACAGGATAGTTAACAGTCAATCATTAAATCAATAACATTGAGGGGATTTATGGTTGCCGCAGAGCAGTGCCTGTGCTTTGAGGGGTCCAGAGAAAGGAAAATTACTCTGACATTCCAAGTATATGTTATTGTAGATGCAAAAAGATAATAGACAGGCTCAGTTAGGGTAAAGACTGACCTTTGTCAGGGAAGATACTGGCCTAGGACATAACTACCCACCATAAACTGCTTTTAGTTAAAAAGTTTTAATTTCAGACCATCCTTTGTGGTCATTTTAGGTCTCTGAGTTTGTAAGGCTGCCATACAGGCCTCTCCTGAGCTTGTCAGGTTTAGTATGTGGCCCCTTTTCATCCACATCCCTGAGGAGCAGTATTGAGTGAGGGTCAGGAAACAAATTGGCAGAATGGTCTCACTGCCTACGAAGGTCATGCAAAAAAGACTCCTGTCCTTTTTGCCCTTTTGTGGACTTGGGGGCCAAGAAGTTGAAGGAAGAGAAGGTCTGGGAGTGGAAAAGTACCAGTTTGAAAGAAGACAAATGCCTCATCTTAAGTGCCACCTACCCCAAGAAGGCATAGGCTCAGAATGCAGATATGCATATGAGCATGGTTTGCCAGGAGGCCTTGACTCCCTCTGGAAATTGGAACACACTGGCTATGCCCAAGTCTGATGTGGGGAGGCAGCTTCCCCCTATGATCCTATAGGTAAAGCCTTTCTCAGGCTTGAAAACTCACACATTGGATTTTGACCTGGACTCCTCAGAATAAAAGAAATAATACTGATTAGAGTGCAAATTAATGAAATAGAAAACAATAAAACCAGAGAGAAAGTCAACAAAACCAAAAGTTGGTTCTCTAAAATATCTACAACACTGAGATACCTTTAGCTAGATTGACCAAGAAAAAAAAGAGAGGATTAATACCACTAAGATCATGGGCAATATCTGTGCCTGCAGCTGAGGTCTGGGGCTGGCTTGACTTGACATGACCTCTGGTGTCCTGTCCTGGGTTTTGTCTCCCTGTAGGAGGAAAGCTCTCCCTTTTTAGGTTCTTCTCTTGGGCTTCAGAAGGTCATTCATCTTTTACCTTACAGTCTCTCTTTTTTCTTGATGGACTCTATGGCTATAGGCCCTGGAGAAACTGTTTATCCCTTGTCTATTTTCATTTGCCTAAACCTTATTCCCTAGTCTATTATAAGAGGTTCATTTTACCTTTGGGGTACAGGTTAATTCTGCCCCCCACTAGTCTCAATGTTAGACTTTTGACCTCCATGAAAATCACTTTTATTCCAAAAGTTTGTCACGGACATAAGACCCTCTTAAAGGTCACAGAGGGTTTATCTCTTTTGATGTTCAAAGCCTGTACCTCTTTGAAACTTCTAGGAAGATTGGTTCTGATAAGGTGATGGTGGCTGGGGACTATAGTTCACAGCTCATCAACTAACCAGAGATAAGTACTATACTCTGGGAAAGTCCCAGACTTTCCCAACTCAGATTGTAGTTTTATCCCCTTCTCCAAGTTATTTTAGCTAACTCATCTTAGCTCACAATCTTTCTACCCAGAGAGCAGTCATCCATAACTTAGAGCTACTGAATGAAAACATGTCTCAACAACAGAAATTTTTCCTGTCTAAGGAATGATAACAAGGACTCCTGAAGGCATTCTAGACCAAGTGAGTGAGTGGACCATTAAAAAATGGTAGTAAGGGGAAGAACACTTCAGCAGATTGTAATAAATTATAGATACATAATATATATAATTTATATATATTGTGTATATATATATATACACACACACATAATATGATATATATATATATATACTGTGATACCCTGAATAGCCATTAAAAGAATTATAGAAACAAATATACCCCAAACCACTATAGATAAATCAAAAGAGTGCCAAAAATGTTTAGGTAATTTAACAAAAAGACAGGAAAATAAAACATGAATAAAAAACAAAGAGAACAAATAGAAAACAAATAATAAATGACACACTTAAGCTCTACCATACCAATAATTACTCCAAGTGTTTATGGTCTAAATATATGAATAAAATATAGAGATTGGCAGAGTGGATAAAAATATCTTGACCCAACTATATTCTGTGTATAAGAAACTAACTTTCAATTCAGTGACATATGTAGGTTGATAGTAAAATGATGGAAAAAACATACCATGCAAACATTAACAAAAGAAAGCAAAGAAACTTACCATGGAAAAAAAGGAACAGTGCATGATAATAAAAGAATTACTCCATCATGAAGACATAGTGATTATAAATGAATCAAACAACAAAGCTAAAATAACTTGAAGCAAAAAACTGGCAGTACTAAGAGGAAATATGCAGGATCTAGAATGCAACAGGATCTAACTGATATTTATGGAACATTCCACTCAACAACAGTAGAGTGCACTTTTTTCATGTACTGATGGAGTGTTCACCCCAACAGACCAAAATTTGGCTCATAAAACAAACCTTAACAAATTTAAAAGAATTGAAATCATACCAAATGCATTCTCTAAACAAAATTGAACCAAACTAGAAATGAATAAAAGAAAGATAACAAGAAAATTTCAAATATTTCTAAACTAATGAAAATACTTAACTCAGAAGTCAAGGAGGAAGTGTCAAGGACAATCTAATATATTGGACTGAATAAAATGAAAGTACAACATACCAGAATTGGTGAGATGCAGCTAAAGCAGTGCTTGGAGGGAAGTTTATAGCATTAAAATGTTTACATTAGAAAAAAGGAAAATTCCAAACTAACAATCTATGTTCCCACTCAGAAACCTAAGAAAATAAGAGCAAAATGAACTCAAAGGCAAAGAAAAGGAAAGAAATAATAAAGATAAGTGAATGACATTGAAAAGAGAAAAGTAATAAACAAAATTAATGTAACTGAAAGCTGGTTTTCTGAAAGAAAAAAAAAGATCAATAAAATTGATCTAGCAAGACTGAGAAAGACACAAATTACTAGTACCAGAAATAAAACATTATCAGTACAGACACTTCAGACATAAAAAAAAAAAAAAAAAAGAAAATAAAAATAAAAATTCTGCACACCTAAATTAAAAACTTAGGTGAAATAAACACAAACTACTACAACTCATATTAGATAATTTGAATAGCCTTATAACTATTATGGAAACTATATAATAATTACCCCCAAATGAAATCTCTAGCCCCTTATTGTTTCACTGGAGAATTATATTAAACATTTAAAGAAGACAGTATCAGTTTACATAATCTCTTTTTAAAAAAATAGAAGAAGAGGGAACACTTCCCAACTTATTCTTTGAGGTCTATGTTATCATAATACCAAAACCAAAGGCAGTGTAAAAAAGAAAACTGCAGACTAATATCCTATGTGGACATAAATGTAAACAATCTCAACAAAATATTAGTACATAAATTTAGCAATATATCAAAAGAATTATATACCATTAGCAATTGTGCTTTATTCCAAGTGTTAAAATTTGGTTCAATATTTTCAAATCAACCAATGTAACCCACCATGTCAACAGATTTAAAAAAAAATCATGTGATTATATAAATTGATGTAGAAAAATCATTTAATAGAATTCAATACCCATTATTGAAAAAAACTCTCAGAAAAAAATGGAAATAGAGGGAAACCTCCTCTACTTGACAAAGAACATCTACAAATTTCACAGCTAACATCACACTTAATAGTGAAAAACGAATTGCTTTCCCCTTAAGATCAGGAGCAAGGCAAGGGTGTCCATTCTAGCCATTGTTATTTAGCATAATCCTGAAACTTCTAGACAGTTCAATAAGGCAAGAAAAGGATATAAAAGCATAGAGATATGAAAGGAAAAAATAAAAACTCTTTCTATATGCTGATAGAATGGGTGTTTACGCAAAATAACTCAAGAAACACATGACAAAACCCCCCCTAGAACGGAGAACTGCTTCAGCAAAGTCACAGGACACAAGATTAGCCTACATCCCAAAATAAAAAATACAACATAATTTATAATTGTTCCAAAGAAAGTGAAATGTTTATGTGTAAATTTAACAAAAAATATATAGGATTTATATAATGAAAACTACAAAATGCTGATAAATGAAAGCAAATAAGATCTAAATAAATGGAGAGACATATCATGTTCTTGGATTGGAAAACTCAGTAATGTAACAATGCCATTTCTCTCTAAATTCACATACAGGTTTATACAATTTCTATTAAAATATCCACAATATTTATGTAAATATACACATGATTATCCTATAATTTATATGCAAAGGAAGAGGAACTAGAATAAACTAAACAATTTTGAAGTATAAAAATATACTGGGAGCCTAGCCAGTGTTGCTCAGTGGTTGAGCATCAACCCATACACCAAGAGGTCACCAGTTCGATTCCTGGTCAGGGCACATGCCCAGGTTGTGGGCCCTTTCCCCAGTGAGGGGCATGCAGGAGGCGGCCAATTGATGTTCTCGCTCATCGGTGTTTCTGTCTCTCTCTCCCTCTCCCTTCCTCTCTCTCTAATATCAATAAAGAAAAAAAAAAAAAAGAATATGGTGGGAGGTATCAGTCTACCTGTTTACAAGACTTACTGTATACTCCAGTAATTAATAGTGAGTCTTATTGCAGAAGGATGGATACATAGATAAATAAGGCAGAATAAAGAAACACCTCCCCTCACCCCAAATACCTCACATGAGCATGGCCAAGGATAAATGGTGTTGGGGTATTGGATACCCATTGGCAAAAAAACATAAACTTTGATCTAAACTTTATACTTTATGCAAAAATAAACTCAAAATAGATCATAGATTTTAAATTGTATAACAAATAAAGGTTCAGACCATGGGCTTGGTGAAGAAACCTTAGATATGACATCAAAGTCATGAATACTAAATTTTTAAAAATAATAAATTGGGCTTCATCAAAACTGAAATATTTTTCTCTACAAAGGAACTTGTTGAAAGGATTAAAAAAGGCTAAAATAGGGAGAAAACATTTGAAAACAACATACTGAACAAAGGTCTTTTAACTAGACTATATGAAGTCCTTTCAAAATTCAACAGTAAAAAGACCAGGCGTTGATTTGAAAAACGGGCAAAAGACACAAAAAGACATTTCATGGAAGATGGCATACAGGTATCAAACAAGTACCTGAAAAGGTGTACATCACTAGCTATTAGGGACATGCAAATTAAGAACTTGGTAATATATTACTAAACACCAATTAGAACAATCAATATATATATATATATATATATATATATATATATATATATATATATATATATATAAACACTGACAATAGTAAATACTATTTATTGTGCCAAGATGTAAAGAAACTGGATATTTCATATGTTGTGGGTGGGAATGTAAAATAGTGCAGACACTCTGGGAAACAGCTTGGTATTGTCTTAAAAAAACATCACTAAACATACACTTACAATGTAACCCATCAGTTGCACTCTTGGGCACTTATCCCAGAGATACAAAAACATGCCAACACAAAAACCTGTACATTATTTTTCACACCATCTTTACTTGTAATAGCTAAAACCCGAAAATGCCAAAATATCCTTAATAGATGATAGTTAAACAAACTGTGATGCATTCATACCATGAAATACAATTTACCAATAAAAGGAATGAATTAATAGTACATGCCACATCTTGGATCAATCTCCAGAAAATTATACTGAATAATAAAAACAAATATCGAAAGTTTACATGCTAAATAATGCCACTTACAAGTATAACATTCTCAAAATGTCAAAACTATAGTGATAGAAAATAGATTAATGGTTGCCAGGGGTTAGGAAGGGTGAGGGGAGTTGAAGACATGATTATAAAGACCTTTGTGTTGATGGAACGGTTTTACACCCATTTTTTTATTTTTAATTTTCAAGGGAATTTTTTAAATTAAATGACCACAAAGTTGGAAAATGTCTACACACCAGCAAAGTTTTTATAAAAAATTAATTATACTTTCAGTTTCTGTTTGGAGAAATACATACACAATCTTTTGCTCTTACAATTTTTATTCCATCTTTTGTCCTCTTAGGAACATTTTCAAAGAAGGTATTTTTAAAGCTTTTTTATTGAATTTATTGAGGTGACATTGGTTAACAAAATTATATAGATTTCAGATGTACAATTGTATAATACATCATCTGCATATTGTATTGTGTGTTCACCACCCTGAGTCAAGTCTCCTTCATCACCATTTATCCCTGCTACACTCTCTTCTACCTTCCCCACCCCTCTTTCTCTCTGATAATCACCATACTGTTGTCTGTGTCTATGAGATTTTTCATTTGTTTGTTTGTTTTTGATTAATCCCTTCACATTTTTTCACCCAGCCCCGCAAACTCCCTCCCTTCTGACAGCTGTCAGTCTTTTCTGTATCTTTTATTTAATTACTTATTGTTGTCAGTATTACAGATGTCCCCAATTCCCCACCTTTGCCCCCTCCACCTAGCCCTACTCCACCTTAGGCCTTCCCAACGCTATAGTCTGTGTCCATGGGATACACACACACACACACACACACACACACACACACACACAATGTTCTTTGGTTAATTTCTTCTGGGCCCCCATGCCCCACTCTCCTCTGAGATTTGTAGGTCTGTTCCCTGTATCCATGCCTCTATACCTATTTTGTTTGTCATATAAGTGAGATCATGTGCAACTGTCTTTCTCTGACTGGCTCATTTCTCTTAGCATAATAACCTGCAGATCCATCGATGCTCTCTTAAAGGGTAATTCTGCTATGCGAGATGTCTGAAATTTTGCTTCCTACGTTTTCTTCTGGGATTTTTATGGTTTCACCATTTACATTGAAGTCTTCCATCCATTTAAGTTTATTGTTGTGTATGGTGTAAGTTGGTGGTCTAGTTTCATTTTTTTGCATGTACCTGTCCAATTCTCCCAGCACCGTTTATTGAAGAGACTTTCTTTACTCCATTGTATGTTCTTGCCTCCTTAGTCAAATATTAATTGAATATAATGGCTTGGTTCAATTTCTGGGTTCTCTGTTCTGTTTCATAGATCTATATGCCTGTTCTTGTGTCAGTACCAGGCTGTTTTGAGTACAATAGCTTTGTAGTATAACCTGATATCCAGTACTGTGATCCCTCTTACTTTGTTCTTCTTTCTCAGGATTTCTGAAGCTCTTCTGGGTCATTCTTGGTTCCATGTAGATTTTTGGAATATTTATTCTAGATCTGTGAAATATGGTGTTGGTAATTTATTTATTTATTTATTTATTTATTTATTCATTCATTTATTTATTTTTTAATCCTCACCTGAGGATATTTTTCCATTTATCTTCAGACAGAGTGGGAGGGAGAGAGAGAGAGAGAAAGGGAGAGAGAGATAAACATCAACTGGCTGCCTCTTGTAGGACCCCGACCAGGGCCGGGGACAAACTGCAACCGAGGTGCGTGCCCTTGGCCAGAATCGAATCCATGACTCATTGGTCAATGGGCTGATGCTCTACTGCTGAGCCAAACCGGCCAGGGTGGTGTTGGTATTTTAATATGGAATGAATTGAATCTATAATTGATTTGGGAAGTATGGACATTTTAATGATGTTAATCCTTCCATTCCATGAACATGGTATATTCTTCTTGTTTGTATCTTTCTCTATCTCTTTTTTCAATGTCCTGTAGTTTTCTGAGTACAGGTCTTTTACCTCATTAGTTAGGTTAATTCCTAAGTATCTTAATTTTTTGTTGTTGTTATGGTAAATGGAATTGTTATATTAGTTTCTCCTTCTGAGAGTTCATTATTGGTACATAAAAATGCTATTGATTTCTGGATGTTAATTTTTTATCCTGTTACTTTGCAAAATTTGTTTATTAAATCTGGTAGTCTGTAAGGTTTTCTATGTACAATGTTATGTCATCTGTGAATAACAACAGTTTTACTCCCTCGCTTCCAACTTTATGCCTTTTATTTTTTCTTCTTGTTTGATTGCAGTGGCTTGGACCTCTAATACTATGTTGAATAAGAGTGGTGAAAGTAGACATTCCTGTCATGTTTCTGTTCTTAGGAAAAATGCTTTTAGTTTTTGTCCATTGAGTATGATGTTAGCTGTAGGTTTGTCACATGTGACCTTCATTATGTTGATGTATGATCCCTCTATTCCCACTTTGCTGACAGTGTTTATAAAACATGGGTGTTGGATTTGGTCAGATGTGTTTTCTGCATCTACTGGTATGATCATGTGATTTTTATCTTTCATTTTATTTCTATAATGTATCACAATTATTGATTTACAAATACTGTACCAGCCTTGTATCCCTGGGATAAATCCCACTTGGTGTCAGAGTGGATAATATTTTTAATATATTGTTGGACATGATTTACTAATGTTTTGTTGGTGATTTTATTATCTTTGTTCATTAGCTATATTGGTCTGTAATTCTCTTTCTTTGTAGTGTCTTCATCTGGTTTTGGAATTAGGATAATGCTGGCCTCATAAAAGAGCTTGGAAGTGTTTTTTCCTTTTGAATTTTTGGAATAGTTTGAGGAGGATAGGTGTTAGTTCTTTGAAAGTTTGGTAAAACTCCCCTGTGAAGCCATCCAGACTAGGGCTTTTGGTTGTTTGGAGTTTTAAAAAAATTTTTTTTTTTTACTGCTTCAATTTCATTAGTTGTTATTGGTCTATTCAGGTCATATGAATCTTTCTGGTTGAGTTTTGGAAGATTGTATGTTTGTTGGAACTTTTCCATTTCACCTACATTGTCCAATTTGTTGACATACATTTGTTCATAGTATTTTCTTACAATCCTTTTCCTTTCTGTGGTGTCAGTTGTTATTTTACACCTTCTGTTTCTGATTTTATTTATTTGGGTCCTCTTTGATTCTTGATGAGTATGGCTAACGGTTCATCTATCCTTTTTATCCTTTTAAAGAACCAGCTTTTGATTTCATTGATTTTTTTTTTTTTTTTTTTGTATTGCTTTTTAGTCTCTGTCACTGGTGGGTCAGAAGCTCAGAAGACACTGGACTTAGATTTCTTCAGTTAGTGCAGAGCATGGCGATGGAGGGCTCTGCTCACACTGGCCCTGTAGGCACATTGGCCTGCCCCTAATGCATTAAGGTTACAGAGAGGAAGTTGGGCCTAGCTACCTGGATTCTGTTGGAATTCCTCTTTCCCAGTCCTTAGCTAGAGAGAAAAGATTTTTTGTCTATGCCTTTTGGTAGTTCTGAGTTGCAAGCTTCTTTAACCCCTTAGTCTAAGGTCTATAGCAAATAAAAAGAAACCCAGCGAATGATGTTGCTTTTCTTCAGGTCTTAAAGTTTTTAGACGGCCCACCCCGCTCTTTCCAGGCTTTAGACTTCATTTTATCAGGTTTTTTAAAATTTATAATTTGCAGGATTTTTTTTTTATAATTTATTTTATTATTAATTTGTTTTTGTTACAGATGTTTTTCCTTTTTTTCCCCCATTGACACCCTCCTCCCCCTCCCCTTCTCCTCGTCCCCATCCCTGTTGTCCATGTCCATTGGTTATGCACCCATTCACATAGGCTCTGTGATTTATCTCTTTCCCCCGCCTCCCCCCCTTCTCTGAGGCCCGTCATCCCGTACTCCACCTCCATGTCTCTGGGTCAGTTTCATTGTTCAGTTTGCTCAGTTCTCCTGTGTGTTGCCGGCTTCCTCCGTTGGTGTGGGGGTCGCTCAGCTCCCTCGCTGCTCCACCTGGGTTCCTCCGTGGTGGGGGGGTCGCTCAGCTTCCCCAGGCGCCCCTGGCTGCAGGATCTCGTTTCCTTTCAGGCGACAAGGAGGGTCCTGGAGGGCAGTATGCTGTCTCCATTCTGTTGCTTCTTTAATTTCGTAGTTGCAGGGCTTCCATTCAGCTTGATTTCATGCGGTCTTTAAGTGATAGTTATTCTGTGATTTAGTTGTAACTTTGATGTGGTTGTGGGAGGACGCGATTCCGCATCCACCTAGGCTGCCATCTTGACCGGAAGTCCCTGCAGGATTATTTAGTTGTGTTTAGAAGAGATAAACTGAGAAAAATGGGTATATACCATCTTGTTTCAGACTCAGAAAGCTTAAATGGATTTTGAAATATGAAAATCCCCTTTGCACTTGAAACAAGGTCCAGGAATTGCTACTACAGCTCCTGGAATGCTCCTTCCTTCTCATCCCCTAAGGACCTATTTAAAGATCACCCTCTCAATAGTGAGGCAGCAGAGCCCCCGCCCCCAGGAGTGTGGGGTCTCAGCCCCACACAGATATCTTCAAGCCTGAGTAACAGAGAAGGGAAGAGGAGCCTGCATAATGTTGGGAAGTGGGAATGAGTGTGGTTTGGTCCACCTGGGAGACTCAGACTGTACCATCCCAGGCAAAGAGTGATTTCTTTGTTACAACACCAGGCTGGGAAGTTCACCCAATCTGTGTCTGTGGGAGGGGCCGTGTGGTAAAGCTGGGGGCCAGTAGAGGGGTCTGATTGGGACACCCAGCTGTGAATCTGAAGGGCCCTTTATTCTCTGGAAGAACTTTGGGCAGAGAGCCAGATGGGGGCTGGACAGTGTGACTTGGGAAAGATTATTGGTCTTGCCCACCTTGAGTGTATGGGCAGTGCCCCTTCCCAAACCTGTGGAACTGCTAGGTCTATCCCATCATGCTGTGATCAGAGGCAAAGGGGAAAGTTGCTGAGGTGGAAATCTATACCTATACAGCTTAGTCTGACGATGCAGAAGACTCAGACATTTGGCACAATTGAAGCCTAGGCAAAGGCCCTACCCAGTGGGGGTCAGCCAAGTAGAAATATTGGAGTGGCAAGCAGAGATAATTTTTTAATATCCCCTCCTACTTGGTGTGGTGGCAAGGGGGTGCCAGAAAGCCAGGCAATGCTGTTATATTGTGACTGTGTCTCCTGGGTGGGTTTCTGATGAAGAGACAGATGGGCATGTGCTGGGCCCTTCAGGTGCATCACCAGGAAGCAGAACTGATCTCCCAGTGAATTCAACCAGCACAGCCCTGGAAAGGAGAAGTGCCCAATCCCACTCCTACAGGTTACAGGCACTACCCACAACATGAGTCTGATTAAGCCACCTTGGCCAGGTCCTCTATATCCCCGAGAGTGCAGTTCCATGGTGAAAGGGAGAGCAGCTCAGAGCAGGGACATTCAAGGTGTAAGATCTGAGGCAGACTCAGCCTCTGGGCTCCAGAGACCCTACCCGCCTGACTACTTGGGTTCTGCCCTGCCAAGTATCATTCAGGTTGCAGAGGGCAGAGGGCAAGCCAAGGACAGCAACTGGCATTGGCTTGCAGCAGAGAACTTTCTGTGAGGCCTGGGACAAGCACAACAAGTGGCCAGATTCAGACAACATCAGAGCAAAATCCAGTGAGCTCCACAAAGAGCAGATCCAAAGGGTGATCACAGCAGGCACAAAATCTGTGGAGGTGAACTCTATTGATTTTATTATTATTTTTAATCTTTTCTTTATTTTAACATATATATATTAGTTTTTTCCTTCTTTTTTCCTTTCATATCTCTTATTTCTCCATTTACATTTGTTCTACAATTTTCTCTTTTCTTTTTTAATTTAAATTATTTTTCTATTTTTCTTTTTCTATTCTATGTTAGATTTTATTCATTATTATTACTTTTGAAAAGTATTATTTCATTTATGTTACTTTTTTTTTTAATTCTTATTCTTTGTCTTTTCTCTTCCTTTCTTTCATACTCTCTTTTTAAACATTCTTTTATTCTTTAATTTGTTTGGACACTTATCTTTTAGTATTCTTTTCTTTTTTAATTCTTTTTGTTGTTGTTGTGGTTGTGGTTGATTTGATTGTTTTATTGTGTTGTTTCAGTTGGTCTTGTTTTATTCTATCAATACCTGTATAACAGTTGGCATGACATGGTTAGGTTTGAGCCTCACAGTCAGTAAGCCAAAGGGCTGAGCCCACCTATAAATGAGACACAGCAATTAAGACCCAATTACAACAGGAGGGCCTACATAACCCACACAGTGGACATTCCCAGCACCCAGATCAGAAGATCAAAGAGAATACACCACTGGATCCTACAGACCCCCACTACAGAAGGCCACCCCACCAAGACTGGAAGTCATAGCAGTCCTATCCATTACATAGAAACAATCACAAAGAAACAACAAAAATGGAGAAACAAAGAAGCATGCCCTAAATAAAAGAACAGGAGGAATCTCTAGAAAAAGAGCTAAATGAAATGGAGGCAAGCAATCTATCAGAAACATATTATTAAGTAATGGTTTTAAGAATACTCAACAGCATAAAATAGGATATAGAAACTATGAAAAACAACTAATTGAAGTGAAAAAGAATAGCATATGATATAAAGAATACACTGGAAGAAATAAACAGTAGGTTAGAAGAAGCAGAGGAACAAATTAGTGAATTAGAAGACAAGGTAAAAAAAAAATCCATCAATCAAAACAGCAAAAAAAAAAAAAAAGAATTAAAAAGCATGAGGATACTTTAATGGAATTTTGGGATATGAAAAGTAATAGCATCTGCATCATAGGGGTACCAGAGGGAGAAAAAAGTGATCAAAAGATAGAGAACCTGCTTGAAGAAATAATGACAGAAAACTTCCCTAACTTGGTGAAGAAAAAAGTCACACAAATTCAGGAAACACAAAGAGTCCCAAGAAAGAACAACTCAAAGAGGCCTATACCAAGACACATCATAATTAAAATGCCAAAAATAAAGACAAAGAGAGAATCTTAAGAGCAATAAGAAAAAGGCAGTCAGTTACTTACAAAGGAGTTCCCATAAGGCTGTCAGCTGATTTCTAAACAAAAACACTTCAGGTCAGAAAGGAGTGGCATGAAGTATTCAAATTAATGGAAAGTAAGGATCTGAAACCAAGACTACTCTTTCTAGCAAGGCTATCATTCAAAATTGAAGGTGAAATAAAAAGTTTCCCAGACCAAACAAAAAAAGTCTAAAAAAGTTTATTAACACCAAACCAGTATTGCAAGAAATGTAAAGGGACTGCTGTAAGAAGAAGAAATATATAGAGAAATGATCATAGGCATATAGGGAAAAAATGGCAATAAATAAGTACCCTTAAATAATAACCTCAGATGTAAATGGATTAAATACTATAATCAAAAGTCATAGGGTAGCTGAATGAATAAGAAAACATGACCCATAAATATGCTGTCTACAAGAGATCCATCTCAGAACAAAAGACTCACAATGATAAAAGTGAAGGGATGGGAAAAAAAATCATGCAAATGAAAATGAAAATAAAGCTGGGATAGCAATAATTATATCTGACAACATAGACTTCAAAAGAAAGACCATAACAAGAGACCAAGAAGGTCACTACATAATACTAAAGGGATCAATCAAATAAAGGGACATAACCCTGGTTAACATATATGCAACCAATATAAGAACACCTAAATATATGTAGTAAAAAAGAAGAAAAACAACAACCTCTTGGAGGTATTGAAGGGGGACATCAACAGCAATACAGTCATAGTAGCGGACTTTAACACTGCACAAACATTACTGGATAAATCTTCTAGATAAAAAATGAACAAGGAAACAACAAACTTAACTGACACAGTAAATCAGATGGATTTAATTGATATTTACAGAACATGTAACCCCAAATCTTCAGAATATACATATTCTTCTCAAATGCACATGGGACATTCTCAAAGATAGACAACATGTTAGAATACAAAATAAATCTTAACATATTTAAGAAGATTAAAATCATATCAAGCATCTCAGATCACAATGGCATAAACTAGAAATCAACTGCATTAAAAAATCTCAAAAACATTCAAACACATGGAGGCTAAATAGCATGTTATTAAACAATAAATGGATTACCAATTAGATTAAGGAAGAAATCAAAACCTTCCTGGAAATAAATGAAAATGAACACAAAACAACCCCAAATCTATGGGATACAGTGAAAGCAGTCCTGAGAAGGAAGTTCATAGCATTACAAGATTATGTAAAGAAACAAGAAAACAGTCTAATAATCAATCTAACCCTACAACTAAAAGAACTAGAGGATTAAAGACAATAAGTGCTCAGAGTAAGTAGAAGGAGGTAAATAATAAAGATCAGAGTATAAATAAATGACATAGAGACTAAAAAACAATACAAAAGATAAATGAAACCGAGAGCTGGTTCTTTCAAAAGATGAACAAGACTGATGGACCTTTAGCCAGACTCATTCAGAAACAAAAAGAGAGGTCTCAAATAAAAACAAATGAGAGGCAAAGTAACAACTGATATCACAGAAATACAAATGATTGTAAAAAAAAAAAAATACTATGAACAATTACATGACAACATATCAAACAGCCTGAGTGAAATGAACAAATTCCTGGAAACATACAATCTCCAAAACACAATCAGGAAGAATCAGAAAACATGAATAGACCAATAGCACCTAATGAAATTGAAGCTGTCCTAAAAAAAAACTCCCAGCAAACAAAGTCCTGGATGGGATGGCTTCAAAGGAAGTTTTACCAAATATTAAAAGAATAACTAACACCTATCCTCCTCAAACTATTCCAAAAAATTCAAGAAAAAGGAAGGCTTCCAAACTCTTTTTAGGAGACCAGCATTATCCTAATTTGAAAATCAGTTAAAGACACTAGAAAGAAATAAAATTAGAGAACAACATCCCTGATCAATATAAATGCTATAAACCTCAACAAAATATTAGCAAATTGGATCCAGCAATACATTAAAAAGATCGTACATCATGACCAATTTGGATATATTCCAGAGATGCAAGGCTGGTACAATATTAACAAATCAATAAATGTGTTACATTTCATAAACCAAATGAAGGATAAAAATCAAATGATCATACCAATAGACCTAGAAAAAGCATTCAACAAAATCCAGCACCCATTTATGATAAAAACTCCCAGAAAAGTGTGAATAGAGGGATGATACATCTACATAATAAAGGCCATATGTGAAAAACATACAGCCAACATCATATTCAATGGACGAAAACTGAAAGTGTTTTCCTTAAGAGCAGGAACAAGACTGGGGTTCCCACTTCTACCACTGTTATTCAACATAGTACTGGAAGTCCAGGCCAAAGCAACCAGACAAGAAGAAGAAATAAAAGGCATCCAAATTGGAAAGAAGGAAGTAAACTGTCATTATTTGCAGATGACATGATATTGTATATAGAAAGTCCTATAGAGGCCACCAAAAGACTACTAGACTTAATAAATAAATTTGGCAAAGTAACAGGATGCAAAATTAACATCCAGAAATCAATAGTAATTTTATACACCACTAATGAATTCTCAGAAAGAGAAACTAAAAAAAAAAAAAAATCCCTTTTACTATTGCAACAACAACAACAAATAAGGTTCCTAGGAATAAACTTAACCAAGGAGGTAAAAGACCTGTATTTGGAAACTATAGGATATTGAAGACAGGACTAGAGGAAGATACAACCAAGTGGAAGCATATACCATGTTCATGAATTGGAAGAATTAATATCATTAAATGTTCATATTACCCAAAGCAATCTATAGATTCAATGGAATCTCTGTTAAAACACCAATGACATATTTCACAGATCTAGAACAAATATTCCAAAACTTTATATGGAACAAAAAGAGACACTGAATAGCCTCAGCAATCTTGGAAAGAACAAAGTTGAATGGATCACAATTGCAGATATCAAACTATGTTACAAAGCCATCATAATCAAAACAGCCTGGTATTGGCACAAAAACAGGCATATAGACCAATGTAAAAGAACAGAGACCTCAGAAATTGACCCATGCCAATATGGTCAATTAATAATTGACAAAGGAGGCAAAATCATACAATGTGAAAATGACAGTCTCTTCAATAAATGGTGTTGGGAAAATTAGACAGGTATACACACACACACACAAATGAAACTAGACCACCAACTTATACCGTATACAAGAATAAACTCAAAATGGTTGAAAGACTTAAATGTAAATCACAAAACCATAAAAATCCTAGAAGAAAAATCTCAGAAATCTTCTAGGATTTTAGGTAGTAAAATCTCAAACATCAAACAAAGCAGTATTTTTATTGACATATCTCCTAGGGTAAGGGAAACAAAGGAAAATATAAACAAATGGGGCTATGTCAAACTTCTGCACAGTGAAATAAACTATCAACAAAATGAAAAGGGAATCCCCTGTATGTGAGAACATATTTGCCAATTATATATCTGATAAGAGGTTAATTTCTAGCCCTGGTAACTGTGGCTCAGCGATTGGAACATTGGTCCACCCCCCAAAATGTCACAGGTTTGATTCTCGGTCAAGAACACATACCTGAGTTGCAGTACCTAGGTTCCAGATTCAATCCCTAGCCCCAGTCAGGGTGCATGATGCAGGAGGCAACTGATCAACGTGTCTCTCTTTCTCTCTCTTCTCCTCCATCCTTCTCTTTCTCTAAAAAAAAAAAAAAAAATCCAATGGAAAATCTATCCTTGGGTGACAATTACCCCCCCCCCCAAAAGGCTAATTTCCAAAATATATAAAGAAATTATGCAACTCAACACCAGGAAGACAAACATTCCAATTAAAAAATGAGCAAAGGACCTGAATAGATACTTCTCCAAAGAGGACATACAGATGGACAAGAGGCATATGAAAGAATGCTCAACATCAGTAATCATCAGAGACATGCAAACTAAAACTACAGTGAGGTATCACCTCACACCTGCCAGAATGGGTACCATCAATAAATCAACCAACAAGTGCTGGTGAGAATGTGAAGAAAAGGGAACCTTCTACACTCACTGCTGGTGGGAATGTAGACTGGTGCAACCACAGTGGAAAACAGTAATAAATTTACTCAAAAAATTAAAAGTGGAACTGCCATTTGACCCAGTGAGTCCATTTCTGGGAATATATTCTAAGAATCCCAAAACACCAATTGGAAAGAATATATGCACCCCTGTGTTCATAGCACTGTTACTTACAATAGCTAAGGTCTGGAAACAGCCCAAGTGCTCATCAGTAGATGAGTGGATTAAAAAGCTGTGATACATTTACACAATGGAGTATTATGCAGCTGTTAGAATGATCTCTTACTTTTACAACAGCATGGATGGACATGGAGATTATTATGCTAAGTGAAATAAGCTTGTCAGAGAAAGACAATAGCATTCGATGTCACTTATATGTGGAATCTAATGAACACAATAAGCTGATGAATAAAATAAGTCTAGGGACATAGATACAAGGAACCAATTGCTAGATCTCAGAGGGTGGGGGTGACGGGAAGAGATTAATCAAAGAATGTATATGCATATGTGCATAGCCCATGGACACAGACAATAATGTGTCTGGGGTGGGTTGGTTTCTGGGTGTAGGCTGACAAAGTGGGGGACGGGGGGAATGGTGGACATCTGTGATAATGTCAAACATTTTTTAAAGTTACTAAAATAAACAAATAAAGACATAGTGATAGCTAGAAAAAAACAGAATTGCTGCTACAACTGTATTTTATGCTGATATATATATATATATATATATATATATATATATATATATATATATAATCTCCACTGCATATTTTTGTGGCAAAACACAAAAATCATATAAAGCATTTTGACTTTACTTGCGATTTTAACAATGTTAGATATCATGAAATGACTTTACCACATTATGTGTTGTATATAAGCACTGTTTTTGCCATACTTTTAGGTTAAATTTATTAAGAAACACCAAATCTGCAGAAAGAGCTAATTTCCAAAGCAATTTTGTTTGATAATAATGAATGAGGATTGTTCTTCCAAACATTTAAAAACACATAATACACTCTTAACTTAAGCCATATAAAAACAGGCAGATAACTTTATTTCTGCTCTACAACGTTTTCCTGTGGTATGCTGGTAAATGTTTATCAGTTAGATCTCTGGAGACCAGAAGCCCTTGTGTGTAGAGTTTTAGTTTCTGTGGCTTATTTCAAACAACCAATGTGATGTCACTCAATGAGTTGCTATGACAAGGTATGTATAATAGGGTCTCGAACTGGCGTGAGCAGGCTTCAGCAGACCATTGATTGAACAGACCTTAAGAGACTCTCTAAAGAAACCTTAACTTCTATGCCACACATCAAATATTTGCAGCAGGCATCATATTTTGATAGTTGTTCACGTAGAGTCTCCCTCACCTTTATAAAACATGTACACATATGGAAAAGCTGCTGTCTGCTCTATTTCATTTTAATAGAACAGAACAGGGAAAGAAAGAAATCAGATTTTTACTTTTCTGTGCTTGGCCTGAAAAACTGGTTTAACCAACCCACTATTTTCTTTATAAGCAAATATTTACTTTTAGAATGACAAACCCTGCACCCAGTGTAGTAGTTAATACTACATATTAAGTGATGTTTCTTTATGTTATTTACAGAGGAATTAGCCTGGTTTGGGTTTTGGAAAAAAAAAAAAAAAAAAAAGCAAGTCATGTTTTAAATGTTTTTTGCAATGGCATTTGTTAATATATCAAAGTGATAAGAAAGATAATCTGCTCCTTTGAAAGTTAAAGTTACTTAGTCAGCTATTTGCTTCCTTACCCATGAATAGAAGCTCTGCAACTACATGTGCAGCAGGGCGCTGTCTCATGGAACATATTTACTGTACCTGGCTCTCTCCAAACATTTCCCACTTGCTGGCCTCCCCTGCACGCTGATCAATATGCTCCTGTAGCCCTTTGTCTGAACCCTCTCTGGCACTGACCACTGGCCACTCCGTGTTTTACGGGCCCTACTATGTCCCTCTGCCTGCGCCTGCCCTCTGGTGTTTTGGACACTAACAGGATCTATTCCTCCCTGCCTAAATCAAGATATCTGGCATCTCTTGTCATTAGAGTGGCTATGGTAGAGAAATGAATCCAGATTAAGGGGTCTCTTTTAGTTCTGAGACCAATTCCAATGTGGGGAGGGCGTTTCCCCATACCAATAAGCAATTCTGGTACACCAGCAGGGTATCCTATAATTCAACTCAGTTGTACACTGTGTATCCAGAGATAGCATCAGATCCTACATTATAAGGTTCAGTCATACAAGGCTGCCCACCCACCCTCTTCAGATAGACGCAAGGCCAGGTTGTTATCTGTGCTTCTGAGCAACTGGCTAAAGACTGGAGGTCCCAATGATCTTTTCACTCTAGAATGTCAATCACAAGACCAGGTTGATACCTGTACTCTGACCAACTGGCTATAAATCAGAGGTCTCCACAAATCTCTCTTGGAATTAAATAATTTGCTAAAGCAGCTCACAAAACTCAATAAACATTATACATACTTACTAGATCATTGGTTTAGTATAAATGGATATAACTTAGGAACACCCAGAGGGAAGAAATGCATAGTGCAAGGTATGGAGAAAGGGAATGAAGCTTCCTTGCCCTCTCTAGGCACACCACTCTCCATGTGCTCACCAGTTCAGAAGCTCTCTGAATACAGGTGTGATTGACTAAATCACTGGACATTGGCAATTGATTCAACCTCCAGCTCCTTTCCCTTCTCCTGAGGTCGGGGGTGGACTGAATGTCCCAATCCTCTTATCACCTGGATGATTCCACTGCAACCAGCCCTTATCCGTAGGTGCTTTCCAAAAGCCATCTCAATAATAAAGCAAAAGACACCTTTATCACTCTAAACATTTAGGAAATTCCACGGATTTGGGGAAGTGTGAGCCGGAAACTATGGATGAAGACCAAATGCATATGAAAAACATGTTTTGGTCATCTGAATGAGTAAGTATATATTTCTTATAAATCACAATAGTGTGGTGTCAAAGACCTGACAGTTACTGTGTCTCAAATGTAACTGTTATTAACAGAGACCTCTTGTCTCATTGATTAATTTTGGGAAGGTAGAATTTCTGAGAATGAGCAGAAGTGGGACAGGGCCACAGTCAGGGTTTTTAAAACAACTTCTTATTTGTCTTACCCCTAAGACTGATAAGAAACTTGGCATAAAAATTTTACTGATGTTATCTTATTTTCCTCAATTAGAAACTGCCTGCCTCCTGAGACTAAAACAGAGCTGAGTCCTAGAAACAAGGTATTACATTTCTTCCCGGGGCCTGCCACTGACTCAGGAGTTTTTTAGCTCTTCTGTGTCATTCTTTCATTTTGGGAGATGAGACAGAACCTCATGTGTGGGAGAGGAGTTTAAACATTCTACTAGGTTCCAGTCAAGATGGCAGAATAGGTAAGTTCTGTGCTCACTTCCTTCCACAAACACATCAGAATTATAGCTAAGTTACAGAGCAAGCACTTTGGAGAGCCATCCGAAGACTAGCTAACAGAACTACTACAACTAAGGATATAAATAAGAAGTCACGTTGAGACTGGTAGGATGGTAAAGATGCAAAATACTGGTCCCACCCCACATGTGACAGTTGAGAATTAGGGGAGATACCTCAGCTGCTGAGGTTCCCCTTGAGGAGTAAAGGACCCCAGCCCCGCACCAGGAGCACAGTAATGGGAAGAGGAGTCTCCACAACATCTGACTGTAAGTCTTAGTGGGGATTCCATCTGGTTAGATGGAGGATGCTGGAAAGCCAGATAACCTCTTAAAGGGCTCATGAAGAGACTCACTCACACCCAAATATTCATCCTAAGCTCCAGCAAAGACAGCAACTTGAAAGGCACCAGGGACACATAGGGTCACTGAGTTGTATGGCTTCAGTGCAAAGACTAGAGGGACAGTTGTACTGTCCTGTGTGAGCCCTCTTCCCACACAGCCTACAGGAACAGACAGGTGCCATTAGCTCTGTGCTGAGCCTTTCTTCACACAGCTTTCAGGCACAGGCAGGCACCAAATCTGAATTTGCATTAACTTCATGAATACCACTCACCTCATCCTGGTGACTCCCGGAAACCCTGTTCTACCCAACTTGTACACAGCCCAAGCCTTCTTCAGTGGCTGTGCATCACAGGCAGCTGGCCTCAGCCCACACTACAGACTTTCCTAAAAACTCTCAAAGTTCTATGGCCTCTAGGCAGGTAATGGCTGCCCTCCGCAAGCCCTGTGCCTTGTGTTGAGTGGCCCCAGGCCTGGCACTGGTGGCAGCCAGCCTCGGTTCCAAGTACAGCCTCTCCCACATATCTCTGGGACAAGCACAGGCAGCTACCAACTATGGATCACTTTGTAGGTCCTACAGGTGTCTTAGGGTTGGACACAGACAGTGGTTCACCTTGGCCTGCACCAGAGCCCCTTCTAAAAAGCACCAGAACCAACATACATGGTGGCTGGACTTAGACCATAGAAGAACACCACATAATTAGTTCCACAAATGGCACATATAAAGGATGGTCTTAGAAGGAAACAAAGCCCTGCTGGGGCAAATCCAGCTCCATGGGATCAGCCCCAACACAGCAGCTCATTTGCTGTGGTCATGGCCAGTCCTCACAGCCAGTTAGCCTAAGGGTCAATCCCACCCACTGACATGACAATAGTAATTAAAGCTCAACTAGAACAGGAGGGCACACCCACAAAGGGGACAGTTCTGCAGCACCCAGCATAGGTGACCAGAGAGAATGCACTCCTGTGTCCCGCAAAACACGTGCTACATAAGGCAACACTGTCAAACCTGGGAGACAAGGCATATCTAACTAGTACATAGAAACAAACACAGAGAGGTAGGCAAAATGAGGAGACAAAGAGTATGTCCCAAACGAAGAATGGAAATCTTAAGAAAAAGATCTAAAGGGACTTCCGGTCAAGATGGCAGCGTAGATAAACATGGTATCGCCTCCTCCCACGAACACATCAAAACTACAACTAAACTATGGAACAATCATCTTTCAGAACCACCTGAAATTGAGCTAGATGGAAGTCCTACAACTACGAAATTAAAGAAGCAACCACATGGAGACTGGTAGGAGGGGCGGAGGCAGACGGGCTGGTCCCACACCCATGTGTGACAGATAAAAATCAGGAGGACACCTCGGCTGGGAAGGTCCTCCCTGAGGAGTGAGGGGTCCCTGTCCCACACCACGTGCCCAGCTCAGGTTCCAGTTCAGGAAGAGAAGTCCTCAACTTCTGACTGGAAAAAAAAAAAAAAAAAGTGGGAACTGAGGATGAGGGAGGCTGAGGCTGCTGGAGCCCCAGGTAGCTCCCCTTAAAGGGCTCGCACACAGACTTATCTGAACCTGCACCCTCCAGGCTCCCACCTGGGGGAGGCAGCTTGAAAGGCATCAGAGACATATGGAGAAGAACTGAGTTGTTTGGCATTGGGGTGAGAGCTGGAGAGACAGCTTTCTCCTGGAGAGACAAGCTGGTGGAGGCCATTGTTCCTTTGGTGAGCCCTTCCCCCACAGGGCAGTGAGACATGCACCATATCTGGGACTCCAGCAACCTGGGTCACACTGTTTGCCCCACCCTGGTGATTACCTGAGGCCCTGCCCCACTCAACTTTCAGGCCCACCCAAGCTGTTTCGAGTGGCTTTACCATAGAATTGGCGTGTCTTGGCTCTTGCTTCAGATTTTCCTAAATTCTCTCAAACAAGCAGCATCTGGCCTCAGAGAGCCCCATACCTCTAGCTAACGGGCCCCAGGCCTGGCACTAGAAGGAGCCAGCCTTGGTTTACAGCTTAGCTTTGCCTGGGCACCTCCAAGCCCAGCACAAGAAGCAGCCATCTGCAGATTGCTTTGTAGCTTATGCCTGGTGGTCCCAGGTAGAACACAGGCAGAGGCTGACCTTGCCCCAGAGCCAGCACACCCAGTGGATGGCTTCAGACCATGTCGAAACACCATCACCCAAACACCTCCAGGAGCAACACACTCAAAGAGTGAATTCAGTGGATACCAGAGCCCTGCTAAAGTAAATATTGCTTTGTGTGATGAGCCCTGCAGAGCTGAATCTCCAAGGTAGTGGTCAGTAGGCACAGACAGTCCTTCCAGCTGTTCAACCTGAGTAAATCCCTCTCCATTGACATGCTGACAGCAATCAAGACTCAATTACAACAGAAGGATGCACAGTTCACAAGAGGGGTGCACCTCGAGGGCTCAGCTGGAGTGACCAGGGAGGCTGTGCCACTGGATCCTACAGGACACCTACTACAATAGGACACCCTAGGAAGCCTAGGAGACATAACAACTCTATCTAATATGTAGACACAAACACAGGGAGGCAGCCAAAATGAGGAGATAAGAAACATGTCCCAAATGAAAGAAAAGAACAAAACTCCAGGAAAAGAACTAAACAAAATGGAGATAAGCAATCTAACAGATGCAGAGTTCAAAACACTGGTTATAAGGATGCTCAATGAATTTAGAATTTCAAGGAACTTAGTGAGAACCTCAAAAGCATAAAAAAGGACCAATCAGAAATGAAGGATGTATTAACTGAAATAAAGAATAATTTACAGGGAATCAATAGTAGAGGAGGTAAAGCTAAGAAGCAAATCATCGATTTGGAATATAAGAAAGCAAAAAACAAGCAATCAGAACAAAGAATAAAAAAAATGAGGATAGTGTAAGGAGCCTCTGGAACCTCAAGTGTACCAACATTCGCATCATGGGGTGCCAGAAGAAGAGAGAGAGCAAGAAATTCAAAACCTACTTAAAAAAATAATGACAGAAAACTTCCCTAACTTGGTGAAGGAAACTGGCATAAAAGTCCAGGAAGCATAGAGAGTCCCAAACAAGATGAACCCAAAGAGGTCCTCACCAAGACACATTATCATCAAAATGCAAAAGATTAAAGACAAAGAGAGAATCTTAAAAGCAGCAAGAGAAAAGCAGTTAGTTACCTACAAGGGAGCTCCCATAAGACTGTCAGCTGATTTCTCAAAAGAAACTTTGCAGGCCAGAAAGGAGTGGCAAGAGATATTCAAAGTGATGAAAAGCAACAACCTACAACCAAAATTACTCTATCCTGCAAAGCTATCATTTAGAATTGATGGACATATAAAGAGTTTCCCAGACAAGAAAAAGCTAAAGGTGTTTATCACCACCAAACCAGTATTATATGAAATATTGATGGATCTTCTTGAAGAAGAACAAAAATATGAACAATAAAATGGCAATAAATACATATCTATCAACAATTGAATCTACAAACAAAACGATCAAGCAGAACAGAAACATACTCATAGATACAGAAAACTTTTTGTTGGTTGCCAGATGGGAGGGGACTGGGGTGATGGGTGAAAAAAGGTGAAGGAATTAAAAAGTACAAATTGGTTGTTAGACTGATGAACCTCAAAGGGAAGTGGAGAGGGATAGTGGGAAGAGATAAACCAAAGAACTTATATGCATATATGCATAACCAATGGACACCAACAATAGTGTGGAGAAGACAGGAGGGGGGCAGGAGCAGGGAGGAGACGGTCAGTGGGGAAAAAAGGAGGACATCTGTAATACAGTCAACAATAAAGATAAGTTTAAAAATAAAAATTAATAAATTTAAAAAAAAGATCTAAATGAAATGGAGGCAAGCAATCTGCTACATACAGAATTCAAAACACTGGTTATAACGATGATTAATAAACTTAGGGGGAGAATAGACAAACTCAGGGAAAACATCAACACAGAGACAAAAACCATAAAAAGAAGTCAGAAATGGAAAAATACAATAACTGAAATGTAGAATACACTAGAAGAAATCAACAGCAGATTATATGAAGCAGAGTATCAAATAAGCAATTTAGAAGACAAGATCAGATAATACCCAATTGGAACAGCAAAAAGAAGAAATAATTTTTAAAAAATGATAGTTTAAGGGACCTCTGGGATAACATCAAGAGTACCAACATTTGCATCATTGGGATACCAAAGAGAGAGAGAGAGAGAGAGCAAGGAATTGAAAACCCATTTGAAGAAATAACGACTGAAAACTTTCCTAACCTGGAGAAAAAAATAGACATGCAAGTCCAGGAAACACAGAGACTCCTAAACAAGGTAAATCCAGAAAGGTACATATCAAGATATATCATAATTAAAATGCCAAAGTTTAAAGACAAGGAGAGAATCCTAAACCAGTAAGAGAAAAGCAGATAGTTACCTCGTAAGAAGTTCCAAAATTTCTCAACAGAAACTTTGCAGGCAAGAAGGGATTGACACAAAATATCTAAAGAAATGAAAAGCAAGGACCTACGACCAAGATTACTCTATCCAGTAGGAGATGGAGTTCCAAGATGGCAGCAGAATAGGTAAAAGCAAACACATCCTCCCAGCACCAAACTGGAGCACAGCTAACATTTAGAGCAATCAATCTGAATGAACAACAGAAGGACACCTGAACAGTTTATATCCAAGAACTGAAAAAAACAAGCTACACAGAGACTGGTAAGAAGGGCAGAGTTGCAGAAAGGGTTGGTCCTTGCACACAGGGGCAGAGGCTATGAAGCCAGAGAAGAATTGTGGTGGCAAAAGCCCCCCAGAGGAAAGTGGTATCTCACTCCCACACCAGGATCCCCAAACTATATCACCGGGGCTAGGAAGAAGAGCCTGTATAGCATTTGGCAGCAAAAATAAGCAGGAAATTTGTCCACTGGAAAGAGGAAAGAGTTTGCTTGAATCCCAAATAAACTCCTTAAGGCACAGGGACTTGCTCTTGGGCACTCACTCAGGGCTCTGGTAGAGGGAAGGAGACTCTGGGCATAAGGAAGCCATAAGGAGAAGATCTGGGTGGCATAGCACTAGAGATTGGGAAGGTAGACTTCTGAGGTCCTGGTCCTGAGCCAACATCCCACACCACCCTCAGACGCCATCTCCCAGCATCCAGCACTTCTATTGTTACAGCACCAACTGGAGAAAGTGCACTAACCCTGTCTTCCAAATACTGGTGACACCACCCTGCCAAGCTTGAGTCGGGCATAAAGGACTGTTGGCTACACCCAATAAGGACCTGAGGTGCTTTTTTTTTTTTTTTTTTTTTTTTTTCAGGAGAAACTACAGACAGACTCTTAGACAAACATGGAACTGAGTGGCTTGGGATCAAGGGCCAAAATGCCAACCCCACCTCCCTAACTGGTTAAGCAGGTGCCACCCCTAGTTGAAGGCTCCCTGGTCAGGGCCATAGGCAGCAGGCAGCTGTGGAGCTATGGGGAGGCATGCACTTGAACCCCTCCTGTGGCCCTCCACCACCCCCAACAAAGGGCTGCCTGGATTTGCATTCCCCAAATCTGCTGGCACTTCCTGCCTAGCATAGTCCCACAGGGGGAAGGCAGTGCAACTCAGAAATGGTACATTTGACAAGACCACCTCAGAGGCCTCCATTAGGGCCTCTGGTGGTATGGTGCAGAGATAGAAGGAGGTAAACCTCTCTTTCTCCTCCCAAGTCCTGCTGCCAACCCAAGCAGAGAGGGCAGCCTTGTTCTGTTCCTTCAAGACCTGCTGGCACCCTCCTGCTGGTACAGCCTTACAGTGGAAAGGGGACACAACTCAGAACTGAAATATCTGCTATTACCTCTTCAGAACCTACCTTCAGAGTCTCTGGTGGGGTGCCACCTAGCAAGAAGGCAAGCAACTAGCTACCCTCTTGAGGGTCAAGGTTCTGTGCCACCACAATCAAAGAGAACGTTGGGTTTTCATTCCCAAATCCTGCTGGCCCTATCTGCTAAATTCACATCAGTGGTGAGAAAGGGGCACAACTCAGTGTTTGGACATTTGATGTGACCTCCTCAGAGCACTCCATCAGGGCCGCTGGTAGTACACTACAAAGACAGAAGAAAGTGAGCAGTTCTTTCTCTTATCCCAAGGTTCAGAACCACCCCAAGCAGAGGGGTCAGCCTTGATCTGTTTCTCCAAGCCCTACTGGCACCTTCCTGCTGGTGCAGCCTCACAGAGAAAAGGGACATGACTCAGAACTGGGACATCTGGTGTGACCTCTTCAGAACCTCCCTTCAGGGTCTCTGGCAGTGTGCTACAGAGATAGAAGGAGATGAGCAGCTCTCTCCCCTCTCAAGTGCTGGCACCACCCTAAGTTGAAGGCTGCCCTGATCTGTTCCTCCAAGTCCTGTAGCAGGGAGGAAGTGAGCCAGGAAAGCCCAACTGGCCCTGCCCTCTAGGCTCGGTTTTGAGGGGAAAGGAGGCTCTGCTCAGAGCTAAGACATTCATAGTGCATCTACCTCAGAGGTCTAGTCCAGGCCTTGAGTAAGAGTGGCTACAGAACTAAAAGAAGGAGTGCAGTTCACCCCCTTCTGTGACAGTGTTGGTGCCATCCCCAAAAGAAGCCTTTCTGAATCTGTCTGCCTAAGCCTCAGTGAACCCATTTTGTCCTGCTCAGCATTCTACTGCAATGAGGACAGATGGCTACAACCAAAATGATGCTGTGGTATGCTCCTTCTGGAAGAGATAGAGTTGGAGACTCTGGAAGAGTCTGAATGTTATGGTTTGGGAGTAGGGGTCACATTCTCTCCATTGAGTGCTAGACTACACTGCCCCAAACTAGGAGACCGATTAACCCTTTGCCCAGCATGATGACCTTGACCCACTAAGCATGAACCCTGTGGAAGGGTCAGTGGAACATGGCCAGCTTGGGTCCACTCTACAGTCTTTCTCCATAAGACTCTGGAGGAAGTCCAGGCAACATCAAGGGGAAACAGATTAGCCAACAAGATGACACCAACCTTAGGAAGCATTGGACTTTTATTGATCTGAACCCAGTTCAGAGCTCCATGTACCTGACCCGTTTACACATATTGCCCTCTCTCACAGACCCCAGGTCCAGTAAGTACAGACACGAACAGTGAACAGTATGAAAGCTCCAGACAGGTAGCCCAAAACTGATTACACACAATGTCTGAAAGTTACCTATACTTGAAACCCACCCAACTGGACCCAGAACCAACACAACCAGTGGTGAGCTTCAGATCACACCAGAGCTTGACTCAACTCACCACACAAGCAACACATCCAAAGGAAGGATCCAGCAAGCACCAGACCCTGCTAGGAACAATTCCACCTCAGAGGGGCAGCCTCTGCACAAAATCTCATACATAGTGATTGAGATTACACTTATAGCCAGCCAGCCTAAAGAGTTGACTATATCCACAAAAGGGCCAACAATATTCGTCAACATGCAACTACAACAGGGAGTGCACATTACCTACAAAAAATATCCCTGGAACAAAGAGCATAGGTGATCTGGAAAATTGTGCCACTGAGCAGAACTAGACACCTTGAGACAGTCCATGCACAGCAGCTTGCATGCCATGGTTGAATTGAACCTAAGCCAGCCAGCCAAAAAAATCAATCCCACCCATGAAAGGGCCAACAGCAATCAGGTCCCAATTACAACAGGAGGGCCCACATAATCCACACAAGGGACATTCCTAGAGCGTCCAGCTCAGTAGATCAAGGAGACTGCACCACTGGTTTCCACAGGACACTTACTACATAAGGCCACCCCATGAAGACTGAGAGTCATAGCAGTTCTACCTAACACATAGGAACAAACACAAAAAGGGACAGCTAAAATGAGGTGGCAAAGAAACAACCCTCAAATGAAAAAGGAAAATCTCCAGAAGAAGAACTAAAGGAAATTGAGGAAAGCAATTTATCAGATACAGAGTTCTGATGGTTACAGGGATGTTCACACAACTTAGTGAGAATAACAAGGAACTTAATGATAACTGAAAGGAACTTGGTGGGGACTATGTGAACATGAAAAAGACCATAAAAACTATGAAGAAGAACCAGTCAGAAATAAAAATACCATATCTGACATCAAGAATACACTGGAAGGAATTAAAAGTAGGCTGGATAAAACACAGAATCAAATCAAATATTTGAAATACAAGATAGATAAAAAACACACAATCAAAGCAACAAAAAGAAAAAAATAATTAAAAAGAATGAGGTTAGTGAAGGAAACTCTGAGACAATATGAAATGTGCCAACATCCTCATCATAGGTGTACCAGAAGGAGAAGAAAGTGAAGAAAGGATAGATAACCTGTTTGAAGAAATAATCACAGAAAATTTTCCTAACTTGGGGAAAGAAAAAAATCAAATTCAGGAAGTACAGAGAGTCCCAATCAAGATGAACACAAAGAGACCCATGCCAAGACACATAATTAAAATGGTCAAGGCTAAAGACCAAAAGAGAATCTTAAAAACAGAAAGAAAGAGAGTTAATTACCTACAAGGGGGTTGGCATAAGGCTGTCAGCAGATTTCTCAACAGAAACACTTCAGGCCAGAAGCGATTGCTATGAAGAATTCAAAATAATGAAAAACAAGAACCTGCAACCAAGATGGCTCTATCTAGCAAAGCTACCATTTAAAATTAAAAGCAAAATAAAGAGATTCCCAGACAAAAGAATGCTAAAGAAGTTCAGTACCACCATACTAACATTGCAAGAAATGCTAAAAGGAGTACTTTAAGAAGAAGAAATATAGAATGAAACATAGGCATAAAGAATAAAAATGGCAACAAATAAGTTCATATCAATAATAACCTTAAATGTAAATAGATTCATTGCTCCAAGCAAAAGACATAGGGTAGTGGAATGGATATATATATATATGCTGTCTACAAGAGACCCACCTCAGAACAAAAGACTCACACAGGATGAAAGTGAAGGAATAGAAAAAATTTTCCATGCAAATGAAAAAGAAAAAAAAAAATGCTGGGGTAGCAATACTTATTTATGACAAAATAGACTTCAGAAAAAGATCATAACAAGAGGCCAAGAAGGTCACTACATAATACTAAATGGATTGGTCTAACAGAAGGATATAACCCTCATGAACATATATGCTCCCAATATAGAAGCACCTAAACATATTAAATAAAAACTCTTCGTGGACATTAAGGGTGAGATTGACAACAACACAGTCTTAGTATGGGACTTAAACACCCCATAGTCATCAAAAGATAGGTCTTCCACAAAAAAATCAACAAAAATTAGAGATCTTAAAGAATATACTAGATCTGATCAATTTAATTAATATGTACAAAACATTTCACCCTAAAGCAGCAGAATATACATTCTTTCAATTGCACATGAAATGCTCTGAAAGATAGACCACATGTTAGGACACAAAAAAAGTCTCTGCAAGTTCAAAAAGTTTGAAATTACACCAAGCATCTTCTTGGATCACAATGGCATGAAACTATAATAGAAATCAACCACTATAAAAAAACTCAAAAGCATTCAAACACATAGAAACTAAGTAGCATGTCTTTAAACAATGAGTAGGTTACCAATGAGATCAATGAAGAAATAAAAATTACCTGAAAAAAATGAAAATGAACACACAACAACCCAAATCTATGAGACACAGCAAAAGTGGTCCTGAGAAGAAAGTTAATAGCATTATAGGCCTAACTCAAGCAAGAAAAATCTCAAGTAAACAATCTAACCTACTACCCAAAACAATTAGAGAAAAACAACAGAAAAAGTGCAGAGTACATAGAAGAAAAAAAATAATAAATAACAGAGCAGAAATAAACAACATATTGACTAAAAAAATTTTTTTAAAAATCAATGAAACCAAAAGGTGGTTCTTTGAAAAGTTAACTAAGTTGATGAACCTTTAACCAGACTCATCAAGAAACAGAGAGAATACCCAGATAAATAAAACCAGAAATGAAAGAGGCAAAGTAACAGCTGATACCACAGAAATACAAAAGATTGTAAGAAAAGAATATGAATTATATGCCAAGAAATGGAACAACCTGGGTGAAATGGACAAATCCTAGACACATAAAATCTTCTAAAACTCAATCAAGAAGAATAAGAAAACATGAAGAGGCCCATAACAACTAATGAAATTGAAGCAGGAATAAAAATATCTCCCAGCAAGCAGAAGTCCTGGACTGGATTGATTTACAAGCAAGTTTTATCAAATATTCAAAGAAGAGTTAACACCATTCCTCCTCAAATTATGCCAAAAAAATTTAAGAGGAAAGAAAACTTCCAAGTTCTTTTTACAAGGCCAGCATAATCTTAATCCCCAAACCAGATAAAGACACTACAAAGAAAAATAATTACAAGCCAATATCCCTGATGAATAATGATGCTAAGATCCTCAAAAAAATAACAGCAAATCAGATCCAGCAATACATTAAAAAGATCACACATCACGACCAACTGGGATTTATGCCAGGGATACAAGGCTAGTATAATACTCACAAATCACTAAATGTGATACATTATATAAACCAAATGAAGGATAAAAATCACATGATCATATTAATAAATGCTGGAAAAGCATTCAACAAAATCCAACACCCATTTCTGATAAAAGCTCTCAACAAAGTAGAAACAGAGGGCAATACCTCAACATAATAAATACCATATATAACAAACCTACAGCCAACATCACACTCAAGGGGCAAAAACTTAAAACCTTTCACTTAAGAACAGGAACAAGACAGGGTTGTGTGCTTTCACCACTCTTACTCAACATGATACTGTATGCCCTAGCCACAGGAATCAGACAAGAAGAAGAAATAAAAGGCATCCAAATTGGAAAGGAGGAAGTAAAACTGTCATTATTCACAGATGACATGGTATTGAAACTGTCATTATTAAAAAATGACATGGTATTGTACACTGAAAACCCTAAAGATTCCATAAAAAACTACTAAATTTATATAATGAATTTGGCAAAATAGGAGGATACAAAATTAACATATGAAAATCGATAGCATTTTTAAACATCAATAATGAATTCTAAGAAAGAGAAACTTAAAAAAATCCCATTTAGCATTGCAACAAAATAATAAGATACCTAAGAATAAACTTAACCAAGGAGATAAAAGACCTGCACTCGGAAAACTATAGGACATTGAAGAAAGATATAGTGGAAGGTATAAAGAAGTGGAAGCATAAACCGCGTTAATGGATTTCAAGAATTAACATTATTAAAATGTCCATAATACCCAAAGCAATCTATAGATACAGTGCAATACCTATTAAAATACTAATGGCATATTTCACAGATCTGAAACAAATATTCCAAAAATTATATGGACACAAAAAACAAACCCAAATGGCCGCAATTTTGAGAAAGAAGAACAAAGTTGGAGGCATCACAATACTGAATATCGAACTATAATATAAGTTCATTGTAATAAAAACTGCCTTGTCCTGGCTCAAGAACAGGCATATAGATTAATGGAACAGAACAGAGGCCCCAGAAATTGATTGACTCATACCATTATGGTCAATTAATATTTTACAAAGGAGGTAACACCATACAATGGAGTAAAGTCTCTTCAAAAAATGGTATTGGGTAAATTGGACAGGTACATGCAAGAAAATGAAAATGGACCACCAACTTACATCATACACAAAAATAAACTCAAACTGGATGAAAGACTTAAATGTAAGTCATTAAACCATAAAAATCCCAGAAAAAAATGTAGGCAGGAAAGTCTCAGACATCTCTCATAGCAGAATTTTCAATGATACATCGCCTAGGGCAAGAGAAACAAAGGAAAAAATAAACAAATGGGACTACATCAAACTAAAAAGCTTATGCACAACAAAAGAAACCATCCTCAAAATGCAAAGGGAACCCACTGTATGTGAGAACATATTCACCAATGATATATCTGATAATAGGTTAATTCCAAAATATATAAAGAACTCACAACTCAATAGGAAGACAAAAAATTCAATTTAAAAAATGAGCAAAGGACTGGAATAGAAATTTCTAAAAAGAAGACATACAGAGGCAAATAGACATATAAAAAATTGCTCACTGTCACTAATTATCAGAGAGATGCAAATTAAAACTACTATGAAGTATACACACCTGCCTGAATGGCTATCATCAATAAATTAACAAAGAGTAAGTGCTGGCAAAGATGTTGAGAAAAGGGAACCCTAGTACACTGCTCAGGGGAATGAAGACTAAAGCAGCCACTATGGACAATAGTACTGAATTTCCCCCCAAAATTAAAAATGGAACTTCCATTTGACCAACAGTGATCTCACTTCTGGGAATATATCCTAAGAATCCCCAAATACCAATCAGAAAGAATATATGCACCCCTATGTTCATAGCAGTGTTATTTACAATAGCTAAGATCAGAAAACATTCCAAGTGCACATCAGTAGATGAGTGGATAAAAAAGCTGAGGTTCATTTACACAGTGGAATACTATGCAACTGTTTAAAAGAAGGATCTCTTACCTTTTGCAGCAGCATAGATGGACCTGAAGATTATTATGCTAAGTGAAATAAGCCATGTAGTGAAAGACAAATATCACATGATCTCACTTATATGTGGAATCTAATGAACAAAATAAACTGATTAACAAAATAGGTCTGGGGACATGGAACAGACTGACAGATCTCAGAGCAAATGGGGTGAAGGCTGGTAGAGATTAACCAAAGAATTTATATACATATATGCATAGTCCATGGACGTAGACAATAGTAAGGTGAAGGCTTGGGGTGCAGTGGGAGCTTGTAGGGGGTCAAAGTGAGAAAAATGGGATCATCAATAATACTCTCAACAATACAAATAATTTTTTAAAAAATTGTAAGAGAGGACATCAGATTAATGGCGGCATAAGTGTTCCCCTTGGTCTCCCCCCCTGAAATTTCAAAAATGTGAACCGCTATAACTCAACAAAGTATTCCCTGCTCAACATACAAGCATGCCTGAGAGATCCATGCACTGAAGCATCTAAATGTAAACAGCTGGGGACAAACAGGGAAGGTGAGCAGGGAGGAGGGCTCAGCCACAGCTGTTGGGTGGTTGGCATTCGAGACAAAGAAAGAAAGCCACAGAGCCCTGTCACCCCATAGACCCCCAAAATTTGCCTCCCATCACTCTTTGTGTTGTGTTGTGGAGCATATTATCTGCAAACCTTAGAACTATTCTATAGAATAACTATTTCCCCTGAGAAAAGGGTGCACTCTGTGGCTGATTCCTAGTTGGAGCATGTGGGGTGGGGACATGTAGAGGTCCAAGGTTACCTTTACCAACAGGGCAAAACAAAGAAGGCAGCCAGATTCCTCCAGACAACCCCACCTCAAGCATCACAGCTATACTGACAACAACCACAGAGGTCAGCTTTGGGATTTGACAGAGCTAATTATATTTATTTATTTATGATTTGATTTAGTGCCATCTACTGGAAAATAATAGAAATACCTCTTTTTAATAATCACCTAGAGAAATGTCACTAATACATAGATGCCTAGAGAGAGAAGAAACCCATCAAATACCATGAATAGTAGAGAGGCAACTCAGAAAGGAAATAAAAAAAATCTCCACAAATCACATTTGAACACAGGGAAATATGTGATATAAGTGACAGAGAATTCAAAATATCTTTTCTGAAAATACTCACCGAGATATGAGAAACTACATGCAGACAGTTTAATGCACTCAGAAAACAAATTAATAAACAAAACAAGTACTTTACCAAATAGTTGGAAACTTTAAAAAAGAACCAAACATGCTCGGCCTGTGTGGCTCAGTGGTTGAGCATTGACCTATGCACCAAGTGGTCACTAGTTCGATTCCCGGTCAGGGCACATGCCCAGGTTGTGGGCCCAATCCCCAGTGAGGGGCATGCAGGAGACAGCCAATCAATGTTCTCTCTCATTGATGTTTCTCTCTCTCTCTTCCTCTTGCTTCCTCTCTCTCAAAATCAATAAAGAAAAATAATAAAAAGAACTAAACAGAAATCCTGGAGATGAGGAATTCAATAAAAGAGATCAGGAATAAACTAGCAAGCAGAGGAAATAGAACCAATCAGATGAAGGAAAGAATTAGTGATTTTGACGATAGAACTCTAGAAAGGATGCAGAGGGAATAAGAGAGAAACCTGAGCATAACAAACAAACAAACAAACAAAAAAGAGTTCTACAAGAACTACCTGTCTCCATCAGAAAAAGCAATATAAAAATAATAGGCCTACCAGAAGAAGAAGAGAGGAAGAAGGGAATGAAGAACATATTCAAACAAATAGTAGATGAGAACTTCCCAAACCTATGAAAATAACCAAATCATTGAATCCAAGAAGAAAACAGAACATCTTAGTTGTCTCAATACAAAGAAGCCTTCTCCAAGACACATTGTATTAAAATTTTCTTATTTAAAAAAAAAAAAATTTTTTATCCTCACCGAGGACATTTTTTTATTTTTTATTTATTTTTTTTATCCTCACTCAAGGACATTTTCCCATTTTTTGTTCAGATAGAATGGGAGGGAGAGAGAGGAAGAGAGAGAGAAAGAGAGAAACATCGACGTGAAAGAGACACATCGAGTGGCTGCCCCCCGCACGACCAATCAGGGCTGGGGACAAATCGCAACCGAGGCACATGCCCTTAGCGGGAACCGAACCCGGGCATCTCTGGTCCGTGGGCCGACGCTCCAACCGCTGAGCCAAACCAGCCAGGGCAATGTATTAAAATTTTCAAAAATTAATGACTAGAAAAGGATTCTCAAAGAAGCCAGGGAAAAGGAGGAAGTGACCTATAAAGGAAAGCCCATCAGGTTATCATCGGACTTCTCAGCAGTAACTCTACAAGACAGAAGAGAGTGGAACCAAATAGTCAAACTACTGAAAGTGAGAAATTATTGGTCACAAGTAGTATAGCCAGCAAAGTTATCCTTTAAATATGGAGGAGAAATAAAGACTTTTCCAGAAATATAGAAGATATCCATTTCAGGAAATACTTAGAGGGGTTATTCTACCTGAAACAAAAAATAAAATGTCATAACACTATAAGATCACCAAAAACTTAAGCATAAAGAGGGATAATTTGTGAACAACCACAAAAAACCCAAAAACTGAAAGGGGAAGGTGTAGAAGTCTGAATTTGCAAAGAAAGATGGAGATCAGATGCATTCAAAAGAAAAAAAAAAAAAACTGTATATATAAGCAATTTTTTTTCATAAACCGAATGGTAACCACAAAAAAGAGAAACAACAAAACTGAGACATATATCTTTAAAAACGAGGAAACAGAGGAGAGAAATAGGGAATACCAACAAACAAAAATAGCAAATGGAAACACAAAGGAAAATAATCAATGGAGACATAGAACTACCAGAAAACAAAGAATAAAATGGATATAGGAAATTCTCATGCAACAATAAATACCATAAATATAAGTGAACTGAATTTACCAAAAAAGAGGCACAGAGTAGCATATTAAATCAAAACACAAAATCCAACCATACATTGCCTTCAGGAAACACATCTAAACTACAAAGACAAAGGTAGACTTAAAAAAAAAAAAGATGGAAAATGATTCTCCAAGCAAATAACATCCACAGAAAAGCAGGTATAGCCATATTTGTATCTGATAAAATAGATTTTAAGATAACAAAGGTAACAAGAGATAAAGAGCGACATTTTATAATGATAAAAGGGGCACTACATCAAGAAAACATGGACCTTCTTAATATATATGCACCCAGTCAAGGAGCACTGAAATATAAAGCAACTACTCACAGAGTTAAAGGGAGAAACAGACGAAAACAGTCATAGTTGGGGACTTTAATACTGCATTGACAGCTCTAGATGGGTCGTCCAAAGAGAAAATCAGTCAAGAAATATCAGCCTTAAATGACAAATTAGACCAAATGGACATAAGTGATATTTGCAAAGCCTTTCAAACTCAGAACATCAGATTATACATTCTTGTCCAGTGCACATGGAACGTTCTCAAGGACAGACTATGTTGGTCACAAAACTAACCTCAAATAATTCAAGAAGACAAACTATATCAAACATATTCTCTGACTACAATGCTTTGAAATTAGAAATAAACTGCAAAAAGGAAGTAAAAAATCCACATATATGTGGAGATTATACAACATACTACTTAAAAATGACTGGGTCAAAGAAGAAATAAAAGTTGAAATCAAGAGAAATATAGAGACAAATGAGAGTAACAATGACATATCAAAACTTGAGAGATGCAGTGAAAGCAGTAATAAGAGGGAAGTTTATATCATTACAGGCCTATCTCAAGACACACGAGAAATCCCAAGTAAACAACCTAATATTACATCTTAAAGAACTAGAAAAGTAGAACAAAAGCAACCCAAAGTCAACAGAAGAAAGAAAATATTAAATTAGAGCAGAATTGAATGAAATAAAGGACAAGAAGAATATAAAGAATTAATACAACAAAGAGTTGATTTCTGAAAAGATTAATAGAGTTGACAAACTTCTGGCTAGACTCACTAAGGAAAAAAGAGAAAAGACCCATATAAACAAAATCAGAAATGAAAAAGAAGTTACCACAGACATCACAAATATATTAGGGGGACCGGAAAGTAACCTCGTTTCTGCATGTTTCGATATTCGGTTGTCATTTATCAGCTCATTGTGTACTTGAAAATCGTGCCAAAGACATTTTAAGGTTAGAGTGACTTGTTTACTTGTAAATAATTAAATCTTAATTTTTTTTTTTTTTGCAATTTATAGTGAAATGGCCAGCCAAATACCAGAAGAGTTACCTACCCGGCATTGTATGCTTTTTGAGTTTCACAAGGGTAGTAACGCAACAGTTGCTACCAAAAACATTTGCGATGTTTATCCAAGTGCCACCAAATTCCATAACCTAGAAGAAATGGATAAGTTCCTAGAAATATATAACCTTCCTAAACTGAACCATGAAGAATTGGAAAATCTAAATAGACCAATTAACAGTGAGGAAATTGAAACAACTATCAAAAACCTCTCCAAATATAAAACACCAGGAACAAATGGCTTCATTAATGAATTCTATGAAACATTCTAAGATGATTTGAAAGTAACTTTCTCATAAACCAAAGAATTTATATGCATGTATGCATAACCAATGGACAGACAACAATGCTGGTTGGGGGGGGTGGGAGGAGGGTGTCTGGGGGGAAAAAGGAGAAACGTTTGCAACAAAAATAAATTAATTAATTTTAAAAATCCTTTAAAATTTTTTTATTGTTGAAAGTATTACAGATCTCCCTCTTTTTTCCCCATTGCCCCCCTCCTTCCCAATCCCACCCCCTCCTGCCTTCCCCAGCCTAATGTCCTTGTCGATTGGTTGTGCATGTATGCACATAAGTTCTTTGGTTTCTCTCTTCCCACCCTCCCACCCTCCATCCCTCTGAGATTTGTTAGTCTTTTCCCTACTTCCATGATTCTGGATCTTTTTTGGTCGACAGCTTATTTTGTTCATTATGTTCCACAAATAAGTGAGATCATGTAGTACTTGTCTTTCTCTGACTGGCTTATTTCACTTAGCATAATACTCTCAAAGTCCCTTCATGTCATCTCAAAGGATAAGAGATCTTTCTTTCTTACAGCTGTATAGTAGTCCATTGTGTAAATGTACCACAGCCTTTTTATCCACTCATCTATTGATGGACACTTGGGCTGTTTCCAGATCTTAGCAATTGTAAATAGTGCTGCTATGAACATAGGGGTACATATATTCTTTCTGATTGGTGTTTCAGGCTTCTTAGGATATATTCCTAGAAGTGGGATCACTGGGTCAAATGGCAGTTCAAGTCCTAATTTTTTGAGGAGACACCATATTGAATTCCATAGTGGCTGCACCAGTCTGCATTCCCACCAGCAGTGTACTAGAGTCCCCTTTTCTCCACACCCTAGCCAGCACTTGTTGTTTAATGATTTGTTGATGGCAGCCATTCTGGCAGGTGTGAGGTGATACCCCATAGTCGTTTTAATTTGCATCTCTCTGATGATTAGTGATGTTGAGCATTTTTTCATATGTCTCTTGGCCATTTGCATATCCTATTTGGAGAGGTGTCTATTTAGGTCCTCTGCCCATTTTTTAATTGTGTTCTTTGTCTTCCTTTTGTTGAGCTGTATATATTTTGGAAATTAACCCTTTATCTGACGTATCAATGGCAATTATGCTCTCCCATATAGCGGGTTCCCTTTCTATGTTGATGGTTGTTTCTTTTGCTGTGCAGAAGCTTTTTAGTTTGATGTAGTCCCATGTGTTCATTTTTCCTTTGTTTCTCTTGCCTTAGGTGATATATCAGTGAAGATTCTGCTGCGTGTGATGTCTGAAATTTTGTTGCTTACATTTTCTTCTAGGATTTTTATGGATTCATGAGTCACATTTAAGTCTTTTATCCATTTTGAGTTTATTCTTGTGTATGGTTTAAATTGGTGGTCTAGTTTCATTTTTTTGCATGTAGCTGTCCAATTTTCCCAACACCATTTATTAAAGAGGCTGTCTTGACTCCACTGTATGTTCTTGCCACCTTTGTCAAATATTAATTGAGCATAATGTCTTGGGTTGATTTCTGGGTTCTCTGTTCTGTTCCATTGATCTATATGCTTGTTCTTATGCCAGTACCAGGCTGTTTTGATTACAATGGCTTTGTAGTATAACCTGATATCTGGTATTGTGATCCCTCCTACTTTGTTCTTCTTTTTCAAGAGCTGTGATTATTCAGGGTATTTTTTGGTTCCATATAAACTTTTGAAGTTTTGTTCTGGTTCTGTGAAATATGTCATTGGTATTTTAATGGAAGCAATTTATATATTACATTGAATCTATAGATTGCTTTGGGTAGTATGGACATTTTAATGATGTTAATTCTTCCAATCCATAAACAGGTTATATGCTCTGTGGTACATTTACACAATGGAATACTGTGGAGCTGCAAGAAAGAAAGATCTCTTACCCTTTGAGATGACATGGAGGAACCTGGACAGTATTATGCTAAGTGAAGTAAGCCAGTCAGAGAAAGACACATATCACATGGTCTCAGTTATTTGTGGAATATAATGAATAAAATAAGCTGATGAGCAAAATAGATCCAGAGACATGGAAGTAGGGAACAAATTGACAAACCTCAGAAGGAAGGGGGTGGGTGGGAAGAAATAAACCAAAGAACTTACATGTATATATGCACAACCAGTGGACACACACAACAGTGTGGTGATCATTGTGGGGAGGAGGGTGTCAATGGGGGGGGGAAGAGGGACATCTGTAATACTTTCAACAATAAAGATAAATTTACAAAGTAAAATAAAATATAAATCTGAAAAAAAAGAAAGTAAACTTCTCAAATTCTGCCAAAAAATGAAGAAGAGGCAATACTTTCTAACACATTTTATGAGGCCAACATAACCCTGATACCAAAACCCATATAATCCTATTAACCCATATGACCCCAATAAAATTAATTTTAAAAAATTGAAGGAGAAATTAAGAGCTTCTCAGACCAAAAATAAATAAATAAATAAATCTAAAATGTTACATGGATAAGAAAACAATACCTGTCTACAAGAGACCCAGTTCAGACTGAAACTCATACACAGACTGAAGTAAAGAGATGAAAAAAATATTTCATGCAAATGGAAATAAAAAAAGTCTGGGTAGCATTATTTATATCAGACAAAATATACTTTGAAACAAAGGCTATAAAATGAGACAAAAAAGAACATTTCATATTAATAAAAGGATAAATCCAAGAAGAGAATAAAAACCTTGAAACATTTATGCACCCAACGTAGGGGAACCTAAATATATAAATCAGATATTGATGGATATAAAGGGAGAGATCAATAGTAATACAGATATTGTAGGGTACTTCAGCATACCATTGATATCAATGGATAGATAATTCAGACAGAAAATCAACAAGGAATCTGTGGCCTTAAACGACACATAACCCCAGATAGAGTTATTTGATATTTATAGAACATTTCACCCAAAAGCAGCAGAATATAAATTCTTTTCAAGTATGCATGGTACATATTCCAGGATAGACCATATGTTTGGCCATAAACAAGTCTCAATAAGTTTAAAAAGATTGAAATCATAACAATCATCTTCTCCAACCACAAATGTATGAAATTAAAAGTCAATGACAAGAAAAAACTGAAAAACGCACAAACACATTGAGGCAAAAAGTCATGCTGCTAAACAAATGAATGGGTTAACAATGAGACTAAGAAATAAAAAGATACCTTGATGCAAATAATAAAGAAAACAAAATGACCCACTAATCTATAGGACACAGCCAAAAAAATTCTGAGGGAAATTCATAGCACTGCAGACCTACTTCAAGAAACAAGAAAAATATCAAATAAAAAATTTAACTGTACTCCTAAAGGAACTAGAAAAAACAACAACAAAGAAAGCCCAAGTGAGTAGAACAAAGGACATAATCCTACAATTTATATGGAATGACAAAAGACCCCAAATAACCAAAGTATGTTGAGAAAAAAAGGAACAAAGTTGGACTTATCTTATCATGCTACCTGATATCAAAATAGCATGGTACTGGTATAACGATCAATGAACAGAATTAAGAGCTTGGAAATAAACCCATGCCTATATGTTTAATTAATCTATAAAAAAGTAGGCACAAATATATAAGGGGTAAAGACAATCTCTTAAATAAATGGTGTTGGGAAAACTGAACAGATGCATGAAAAAAAATGAAACTAGACCACTTTTTTATACCATATACAAAAATAAACTTAAAAAAGATTAAAGACTTAAATGTAAGACCAGAAACCATAAAACTCATAGAAGAAAACATAGACAGTAAGCATTTTTGACATTGCCTGCTTTTAGTTATATTTTTTGGATATATATATTTGGACAAGGAAAACAAAAGAATAAATAAATGAGACTACATCAAACGGAAAAGTTTTAGCACAGCAAAAGAAACCATCAACAAAATGAAAAGACAACTTACTGAATGGGAGAAGATATTTTCCAATGAAACATCCAATTAAAGTTAATGTCCGAAATATATAAAGAACTCATACAAATTAACACACACACACACACACACACACACACAAAACCCGATTTAATAATGGGCAGAAAACCTGATAGACATTTCTCTAAAGAGGACATGCATACAAACATATAAAAAGTTCAATATCACTAATCATCAAAGAAATGCAAATTAAACCACAGTGCAATATCACATCACATCTGTCAGAATGGCTATTATCAATAAATCAGCAAACAACAAGTGTTGGCAGGATGTGGAGAAACAGGAACTCTTGTACACTGTTGGTGGAATTGCAGATTGGTACAGCCACTATGAAGAACAATGTGGAGGTTCTTCATAAAATTAAAAATAGAATGACTGTTTGACCCAGCAATCCCACTTCTGAGTATTTATCTGAAGAAAGTCAAAACACTAATTTGAAAAGATATATGCATCTCTATGTTTATTGCAGCATTATTTTCCATAGCAAAAATATAGAAGCAACCTATGTCCATCAATAGATAATTGTATAAAGAAGAAACAATACATATATGAAATCAAATATCGCTCACCCATAATAAAGAATAAAATCTTAAGAGAACCCAGAAATTGACCCAAGACAATATGCTCAATTAATATTTGACCCAAGACAATATGCTCAATTAATATTTGACAAAGGTGACAAGAGCATACAGTGGAGTCAAGACAGTCTCTTCAATAAATGGTGTTGGGAAAATTGGACAGCTACTTGCAAAAAAATAAAGCTAGACCACCAGCTTACACCATACATGAGAATAAACTCAAAATGGATAAAAGACTTAAATGTGACTCGTGAATCCATAAAAAATCTAGAAGAAAATGCAGGCAACAAAATTTCAGACATCATATGCAGCAGAATTTTCACTGATACAACATCTAATGCGAGAGAAACAAAGGAAAAAATGAACACATGGGACTACATCAAACTCAAAAGCTTCTGCACAGCAAAAGAAACAACCATCAAAAAGGAAAGGGATCCCACTATATGGGAGACCATAATCGCCAATGATGCATCAGATAAGGGGTTAATTTCCAAAGTATATAGAGTGCTCATACAAGTCAACAAAAGAAAGACAATGTCTTTTGTCAAAAGAAAGACAAAGAACCCAATTAAAAAATGGGCAGAGGACCTAAATAGATACCTCTCCAAACAGGTCATACAAATGGCCAAGAGACATATGACAAAATGCTCAATGTCACTAATCATCAGAGAGATGCAAATTAAAACAACAATGAGGTATCACCTCACACCTGTCAGAATGGCCGCCATCAACAAAGCATCAAACAACAAGGGCTGGCGAGGGTGTGGAGAAAAGGGGACTCTAGTACACTGCTGGTGGGAATGCAGACTGGTGCAGCCACTGTGGAAAACACTATGGTGTTACCTCAAAAAGTTAAAAATTGAACTGCCATTTGACCCAGTGATCCCACTTCTAGGAATATACCCTAAGAAACCTGAAACACCAACCAGAAAGAATATATGTACCCCTATGTTCATAGCAGCACTATTTACAATTGCTAAGATCTGGAAACAGCCCAAGTGTCCATTAATAGATGAGTGGATAAAAAAGCTGTGGTACATATACACAATGTAGTACTATGCAGTTGTAAGAAAGAAAGATCTCTTATCCTTTGAGATGACATGGAGGGACCTGGAGAGTATTATCCTAAGCGAAACAAGCCAAGCAGAGAAAGACAAATATCACATGATCTCACTTATTTCTGGAATATAATGAACATAACAGTCTGAGGAACAAGGTAGACCCAGAGACGTGGACGTAGGGTACAGACTGACAACTCTCAGGAGAGAGGGTTGGGGAGGAGGGAAGAGATAAACCACAGAACTTATATGCATGTACGCATAACTGATGGACATGGACAACAATGCTGAGGATGGGGAGGGGGGATGGGGAGGAAGGTGTCAGTGGGGGAAAAAGGAGAAACATCTGTATCAAAAACAAATTAATAATAATAAAAAAAGAATGAAATCTTACAATTTGTAACAAAATGAATAGACCTAGAGGGTGTTATGCTAAGTGAAATAAGTCAGACAGAGAAATACTGCATGATTTTACTTATATGTGGAATCTAAAAAACAAAACAAATGAAAAAACAAAATAGAAACAGACTCATTGATAGAGAAAAATTGATACTTGCCAGAGTGGAAGGGGTGTGGGGGGGACTAACTGAAAAGGTGAAGGGGTTAAGAAGTACAAATTGGTAGTTGCAGAATTGTCCCAGGGATGTGAAGTACAGCACAGGGAATGCAGTCAGTAATATTGTAATAGCTATGTATGGTGCCATGTGCGTACTGGACTTATCTGGGGAATCACTTCATAAATCATCAACGTGTGTAACCACTATGCTGTACACTTGAAACTAATATCATATTAAGTGTCAGCTCTGAAAAAAATTAAAAAAAAAAAAAGCCCTGGTCAAGTCACTCAGTTGGTTGGAGCATTGTCTCATATACCAAAAGGTTGTGGGTTTGATTCCCAGTCAGGGTGCATACAGGAGGCAATCAATTGATGTTTCTCTCTCTCTCTCTCATCAATAAAAATTTATTCTTGGGTGAGAATTAAAAGAAAATTATTTTAAATAATAACTTATGCCCATCATTGTGACCTCCTTATAATGCTGAGAAACTATCTGTAGTCTTGATGGAAAAAGTGTGATGGACATTGTCAGAACAGAACCCGGATTGCTAGAGTAGGTAGCCATCTGTGAACAGATGTCATCTCCTCCCATCCTGAGTTACAGCTACCCCTATTGAGGGTTGATGATGGACGTTTGTAATCTGAGGGTTTTTATTTTTCTTGAGGGTGCCTGGATTGTATAAATGGAACCTCCCTAGAGGGAAGTGCCAAAGTCCTTAACCATCAATGATTTTTCAAGGATGGTTGGTTCATCACATCATTTCAGAAGATTAGGCACCAGAGGGAAGTAAGAGAGAGGCCAAAGGTGATGAGATGCCTGAAGGGAGAAACTCAGAAATGGCTGAGGACAGACAAAGCACAAATTCTGGCCATTTCACAATGTTGCTTCTGACCAGCCCTTAGAGGGGCAACACAACATTAACTCTTTCAACAGTAAGTCTTTCAACAATAACTTAAAGACTACTGATGTTGAAAACATTCACTGAGAGGAAGTTAGATACACATCTGCCTATAGAATCCTTGTTTTCAAAGAATGTAGCATTTATTATAATTGAAAAGCTCCTTGACTTAGTAGAGTCACACCTCTCTATCACATAAAAGCAGAGTGGGATTTTACTGGCAAAAGAAAGAATGATAAATTTGCTTTCTAAGAGATGTCTAATCACCAGTATCTCCAACACCTTCTATAATTTCTTTCATATAAATGTGTATGAAGAATTCTGATTCAGAACAACATTCTAAGGCGTTACGTGATCTTCATGTATCAAAGCAAAGTCATGCTCGCAATCCTGCGCTTGAGGAAAGACAGCTAAGGTTTCCAGAACACCTACTTTACGGGGGAGCTTTGCCTGAAGTTCTCAATTAAACCTCACTCCATTAGTCAGCTGGGGCTGCTATAACAAATACCATGGGCGGGGGGTGCTTAAACAACAGGCATTCATTTCTCAGTTCTGGAGTCTGGGAAGTCCAAGATTAAGGTGCCGGCCAGTTGAATTTCTGGCAGCGGCTCTCCCTGGCTTCCAGACAGCTGCCTCTCACTGTGTCCTCACACGGCCTTGCCTTGGTGCTTGTGGAGGCAAAGAGCACTCTCTTCCTCCTCTTGTAAGGCCACCAATCCCATCGGCTTAGGACCCGAACTTTATGACTTTATTTAACCTTTATTACCTCCTAAAACCCTTGTCTTCAAATGCAGTCACATTGCAGGTTGGGGCTTCAACACATATATTTTGGGGCATTCAACTCAGTCCATAGTACTCACATGGACTCAAGGTCGAGTTTATTCAAAATAACAGCAGAGGATACTGAGGCCACACAAGTGGAGAAAAGTACAAAGAAGTGGCTCGCCTGGCACTGCAGCGGTGCTGGTCAGCTCAGACCACGCTCCTGCAGTGAGCGCGAGCAGGCCCAGGTGCTGGGGTCTTTCAGCAGGGTGACGTGGCGAGGGCTGCACCCCATCTGTCACTTCACCTTGCTCTGAGGACACCTGGACTGGCCTGGACAGCAGAGAGGCCTAGCACAGGACAGGCGCACAGGGCTTCTCCTCTGTAGGTATTTGGTAAGTCGAAAAGCAAAACTCTGAAAACACTGATATTTCTCTCTGAAATTTAAGGACCAGTTGTGGACGCCATCCCTTTTCTGGTATGACTTCCAAATACCCTCCGTAGAAGAGAGTTTCTGAACACTCACTGTACACCCCGCCGTAAGAAACTCCCGCTGACAGGGAGAGAGGGCTGTGAGGACAGCACATCATCTCTTTGGCATTAGCATTTACAAAGTTTTTCTTTAACTTAATTAATCCTCTCATGAATTTTGTGAGGTGATTAGTATCTCCATATTCCTGGGATTAAAACAGAGGCTCCCACAGATGAATGGTGTGGGCAAAGCAGTAAGAACTTGGGATGGAGCCAGGGTGCCAATTCGGGTGACCATCTAGACCACTGTCACCTGTGGAAGTCATTCTTTATCTCACCTGCGCTCAGGGGTGTCAGAGCAGAGCTGTCCTCACCTGCACTGACTCTAGCTTTGCTTTCAGTCATTCATTTACCATTCACTTACTAAATATTCATTAATACCTAGAGTGTAGTGCTGGTCCAGGCACTGCGAGAAGGAAGTGAGGGCCAAGCTGCAGCCTGCTGTCAGGACTTGATTTCCTTTTCAGGAGGCAGGAAGGGCAGGGGCCTGGTCACCTGAGGCTCTGGACAGGCCCAGTATTATTTATCCCTCTTTTTAATATTATGTTATATTTTATGCCAAATGCATAAAACTGTGCTACCACAGTAGTTAGTGCCACAGAAGAAACTAATTATGAGGACCAAGTGGTCATGCATTTGCAGGATTTGCCACTGCAATAAAAAGAGGCATAGTTAATCTAACACACATTTCATGCTGTACATAGCCATCATTGTGCCCCATGATAATTAGGCATAATTGATGAGCAGTTAACTAAAATTAGTGTAATCAGTATGACTTTTACACAGACAAGCCATCTTCTAAATGTTTTCTCTTATTAGGTCTAGCATTCATTTGGTGTCAGTTTAGCTTTCCTGACTGTGTGGCTGTCACTTCCTAGTATGCAAAGACCGCATCTCATGCCCCCTCATCTGGTCCTTCCTGGGCTCAACTAACCCTCCCTGGGACCCCTCTTTATCTCCCCACATGCATCAGAATTCCTCACATTCTTCCTCTTATTCTGCCTAGGCGCCTGCATGCCCCTGTGCCGTAGGACGAGTGTGGATGGTCAGAGTAGCACAACAGGGATGCGGTCTCCCAGCGGGGGCTGGCCGAGGAAAGGAAGGGGAGAGGCTGTTTCTCTGTATCCACTGGAGAGTCCTGGGTGGAGGAAGGGAAGGGAGGTTGGGAGCCAGGGTGAGAGGAAGTGTGGGCAGGCAGAGGGGCACCAGCCCCAGTGCCTACAGCCCTTTTAGAGCCAGCCATGTGGAACTCGTACGATTTTAGGTGTAAGGAGGATTTATCCAAAAATCCTCTCCTCAAACCAGACATTCCTTTAACAAGACACAAAGCTTCCATTTAATGATTGTAGATAAAAACCTGAAAATGCAGATGCTCGGAGAATTACTACACAGACTTGAAAGAGTTTGAATTCTAGGATTAATACATTACATTACTTTAGAAAGGACTTAGGCAATGGGATCTCTGAGAGACAGGAGAGGACAGGAGGGAGAAGCCTTTCAGGGGAGAGGGAGGGAAGTGTGATTGGACCCAAAGTAAGTGTCCCAATGCTGCCCCGGGTCTCTGCTCTCCTGGATCTATTCTAGGCCAACAGCAAGCTTTGGGGAAAGCTGTGACTTTAGTTGTATGATGCTGGGCCACCTCCATGACAGTTGGCACCTTGGGTCTCCTCCATGACTGAGGTTTTACACCAACCCGTTTGGCCTCTTTGTCATAGAAGGCTCTGTGAAAAGTGGTTCTCAGTGAGAAAAGATCACACACATTAATAAAGTGAGGTTAGATTGCAAGGACGCTATCTAACATGTTGGGCATTGCATTTCAGGGCAATTACTGTATGCTCTAGGTGGAGTTACAGGCGGAAGGCCAAAGGTTGAATTACTTTAAGCCGCCCAAGTAGAGTGATCCTTGCTGTGACATGGATGGCCTGGAGTGTGGAGGTGGCTGGCTGGCTGGGCGGGTGTGGGCAGCTTCCCTGGGGAAAGCCATGCTCAGCCTTGAGGGGAAGACTGCAATGAAAAGACTGGAGAGAGCACAGGGGACCAGTATGAGAGCAGACACTGCTGTCCTGGTGCCCGTCCTGGTGCCCATCCCGGTGGTGCCAGAGGAACGTCTGCACCCAGCCAGGCCAGCCAACCTGCACTCAACATGCCAGGAACATGGGAGGGGTGAGAGCCAAGTTATAAGTTTCTAAGGAGCCCAAGGAAGCAAACATAAAGATTCCCAATTTACTGTCCTCTAATCAGGAGCCTATCAGTATAACAGAATTACTGATTTGGGGATTAGTCTGATTACTGTGGGTGACAACTCCAGACACCCCCCAAAAAACCCCCACTAAAGGCAGATGGCTCACTCTGAAGCATTTTTTTTTCTCAGATAATAGTTATTGTCAAAGAAGGTAGAGGAAAAAAATATTAGGATCCAGATAGTCTGATATAGCACATTCTCTTGTCATGATTGTGTCAGTTTCTTAGATTTCATTTGGGAGGTTGTTCTTATTTGGGACAGGATAGTAAATGCTGTCATTTAAGACACATTTCACAAGAAAGCACCGTACCTGATCTCAAGGGAAAACACTGGTATTTCTCATAAAGTTTTTCATATTTATCAAATAGTCAATTAAAACATAAATACCATATTCATGTATGTAGTATATAAATGTATACCAAATAATTTGCCTCTGATAGAGAATTTTTCTCTACCAGAAAGAGGTGGACCTTGGTCCGCATACCAGGCCCTCCACCCGGAGTGGAGAATTCCATTCAGGGCCAGACGCAGAGGAGGGAATCGGCCCACTTCTTCCTGGGTCCCCTTCTGAGTTGGCAGGCAGGACATGTCACCCAGTCATAGGAACTTGGAAGCTCATCCCGCCAATGCTTCTTCCATGCAGCTCTTGATTGGTTAGGACAGGCATAGATTTCGGATATCAGACTGTGGAGGGGGTGGGCACGTGTTCTCTGACGAAGCCTTCCTCCCCACCCCAAGGATACACACACTTCCTACCTAGTCACAGAGTTGGCCTGTTGGAATGGCTGAAAATACTGCTTGAAATGAATTAGCTAAACCGTTTGATTTAGCTATCAATTAGAAATATTATAGGATCTGTTGTTATTCATAAATAAACACATAATTATACCCTTTTTATCATCTCTGTACATCTCCTAATTAATTCCAACTCCATACTGTTGCTGAGGCTTTTCCTGCCCATGTGTAATGCAACCTAGCTGGCAGGCCTCTCTTCACGAAATCATCCCTGGCTCACTCCGCCAATGTCGCGGGCTTCCTTATCAGTGCCATCAGGTCCACGACATCTAACTTACATCTCAAAGTGAAGTCATAGTGACCTCCTATTTAGCATTCACAATATGCCACTTACTGTTCCAAATGCTTTTGAAATGTTAACTCATTCCATGTGCGCAAACTTTCCGAAAGGATACTGTTATCATTCTCCATGTGCAAATAAGGAACGTGAAGCCCTGAGAGGTCCCTGCTTTCTGCAGGTCACACTGCTTTTCAAGATCATAAAGCAAAGCCGTACACCCAGCCATCGGGTCCAGCCCCTCTCTGCAGGGACTGAATAAAGGGTGAGCTTCTGCAGGAAAGGCACACGTGGGACATGCCCTGCCAGTGGCCCCTGGGTAGTGGCGAGTGATCTGAGGAGCCTTTACAAATACAAGGGTCCTGGGCTTCACACTCAGGGTCTGTGATTTAGGGCTTTTAAGAGCGAAGCCAAGTATAGGGACTGTATGTCCTGTAGCATAGGTGCTATGTAGATCCTAGGTGCACAGTAGGTGTTTTAGGAGTGTGTGTGTGTGTGTGTGTGTGTGTGTGTGGAAATTGCCTGCAGAGGCCTCAATATCAGAAGTCTCAGACGCATGTGAGTCTATGATTTGAATGCCAAGATGAGAGCTGCCACTGATCTTATCATATATGGAAAGTTTTGACAATGGTGGATGACTAATTCTAGGCAAATTTATTGTAATTTAATATCAAAACTTCTAATAGGAAGACAAATTTCTTCCAAAGCTTATGCTTCCAGTTTTGTCACTCAATAATTAGTTATTGAACTCCCCTGTGTGGTCAGAATGTGCCTGGCTGCCCTGCTGGGTCATGCTGATGCCCACACTCCAGGGGGTCAGGGTGGCGCACAGAGCTCGGAAAGGGGAGCTGATGGCCTCCCTTGGAGGAGGTGTGGCCTCACTTTCAATGACATCAGTTGCTTCACTATGTAACAAAGTCAGCTTCAAACGCTTCTTTTTAAAATGTGTGTGAGTGTGTGTGTGTGTGTGTGTGTGTGTGTGTGTGTGTGTTTTAATTGATTTCAGAGAGAGGAAGGCAGAGGGGGAGAGAGAGAGAAAGTTCCATTGGCTGCCTCCTGCACGCCCCCTACTGGGGATGGAGCCAGCACCCAGGCATGTGCCCTGACCAGGAATGGAACCTGTGACCTTCTGGTGCATGGGACGACACTCAACCAACTGAACCACACCAGCTGGGCTCAAACACTTTTCAAAAAGTACAACGCTTTGTGCACGGTCCCGTGTTGACTAGCGTTCTGTTCGGTCGGTAAGACAGACAGCCCTTTCCGCAGGACTGGCCTTGCTCGTGTGTGAGGGTCCTCCTGCCCTTCCTCGCCTGCCTCCCCCTGTCAGAACTGAAGGAAGACATTTTAATATAAATTCCTGCTCCCTGCACGTTTCCAAAGTTCACAGCTTTCTCTGTACATCAGAGCAAGAAACAAAAAGCAAAAACTCCCAGTGTAGCAATTATACCGGATTAATTTTCCCCTTCTTTTGGCCCTTCTCTCCTCCTCCAAGGGTTAAGTGTGTGGAGGGAAGAATTGCTAGACTTTTTGTCTGTTCTTGGTGGGAACTATTAAATTACGGCGGGATGTTTTTGATTATACCACACATCGGAGCCTGAGAGGCCGGCCCTGGGAGCCACATGCGGCGCACGCCCCGCCCGGGTCTGCGCTCCCCACCCGCCCCTGCTTGCCTGTGAGCCCCTCTGTGGCACCAGAGCAGGCCGAGGATGGGAACTAGTGCTGGCTAAGCAAAAGGAAACGGGCAATAAAACCGAGAGCTGAGCGGCTTACTGGAGCCAAGGCTCTGGGATCTGCTTAATTGCTCTGAAATGAAAAAGAGTCAGGGGTTTTCGTGAAATCCCACAGGTACACTTGCCAAGCCTCAAGTATTAGATTGAATTACAGTTTCTAATCCCCCCTTCCCCCCAGGCCATGTCCTATTTCTTCTGGAGGTTTGTCCACAGCTCCGAGCCTGGGAAGAGAGAGGTTAACGAGAGCGGTGGCCAGGCCTTCTGAGGTCTCACCAACCGCGCCGAGGCTTTGTCAGGGATACTCCACTGCTGGGCATGAGGCATCCCCAGTGCCCAGCGCTCCAGAAATATACACCACCAGGGTGCTTCCCCCAGACCCCAGGAAGGGTGGTGCTCTGTCTGACCAAGATGAGAGCACGCGAACATTTCTCCGGGGCAGAGTCGGTATCTTTTGTCAGAGTCTCCAAGGAGTCTTAATAAAAATAAGAAGCACTAATAGAGAATACAGAAGTATGATAACACATTAGGGATTTTCCTGGGGCAAAGATAATTTTAAGGCATGATTGGAGGCAGAGTTGGGGAAGTAGACAGGCTGCTGGAAGCCAGAAGGGTGGTGTGACAAGAGGCATCCAAAGGGAGAGGGAGTGGGAGGGGTGAGGGTGCCTCATCTGACCTCACTCACAGGGAGTGTCCCACTGAGTCATTTGAGGGAAGGAAACCTGGCCCAGGGCAGAGGGGATGTAGCGTGAAAACCAGCCCAGATGAGTCAGGCAGATGAGCACTGGTCTACAATAAGTGCACAGATTTGTCAGGGAGGAGGACAGAGCGCGAGGGGGATGGCCAGCAGATAAGAGGCAGCTCCTGCTCGGGAGGGTGATCTGCGCAGCGTGGCCAGTTGTTCTGCTGTTCACACCGGCTCTCACTTTCCAGGCAAAGCCCAGAGGGGAGGGTCGCATGGTGGCTCAGAATGAGCTCAGAGGCAAGAGCCCTCTTCCTCAGGCCTCTGCTCTGGGATGCCTGCCCAATTCATTGTGTTGGTCCCACAAACCTTTGGGTTCATTTGCATGCCTCACGGACCAAATGTAGTGGGATGTTCTGGAAGGCACAGACTTCTGAGTGGCTCCAAAAGGAGCTCTCCTTCTGGGTGATGAGCACTCTTATAAATTTTCAAAACTTTCTTAGAAAAAAACAAAACAAAACAACTCAGGTTTGCTTTGAGGAAATCTGCACGAAAAGTCATAGGAAGACTGTGAGGAGAACAGTGACATGGTGTGAAATCAAGGAAACTTTGGAAGCCACCCAGGTGGATATACAGGGAAAACAGGAAAGTTCATGTGCGTGTGAGCTGCTATTGTCATCACCATCCTGAATGAAGATGTCCCTGTGATGCTAGTTCCGTTTACTGAGCACCTGGTTTTGCACTGAATGAATTTGGGGATTCACTTTCCCCCCACTAGCCCAGTTCTTAGTGTCATCTGTGGCAGGATATTTACTATTACTTAGAGGTGGAGCTTCTGTGGCAAGTGTGCCATCACAATGACAGTCACCCTGTACCCTATTTCTTCCTGACTCTCTGGGGTCCTACCTGGCATCCTGTGCTCCACTTATGTTTATAATTGCACGTCATGGATTTTTCCTGATCACCTCGGTGTGCTCTTTATGTGGTTTTGTTGGTGGGTGAAGGGGGTTGCTGCTGTGACCACATGGCATCCTAAACACTATAGTCCAGCCTTTCCTGCTGTCCCCCAAAGAACACTGGAGTCTCCCCTTTGTTTCCATGGCAGACACAGGAAACGGATCCTGTGCCTCACAATCTTCATAGGAGGACTTGCTCCCAAGGCACAGCATGGTCTTCGAGGTCAGAATAGCGACTAGACCTCAGGGCGAGGGAAAGCACTGTGGCAGAGAGGCAAGTGGAACGCAGAGGGAACATTCAAGTGACTTTCGCAGCTTCCCCAGCCCTTGGAGAGATGAACTATCCAAAGGCCCTTGCTCTCAGCCTTGCGTCATCCCGTGAGGAAGCTGTCCCACACTGCTCCCTCTGGGGGAACGCAGGCTTGGAGCGGCTCCTCCGAGGACTGGTCCCCACGGGGAGCCTCGTGGAGCGTGGGCCTCATTCATGCCCACACAGTGCAGAAGGGGTCTCTGTGTCCTCCCTCCGCAGCCGGATGGGAGGGAGGAGCAGAGAAACAACGTTCGTTCTTGTAGGCACACTGCGGCCCTCTCACATCCATCATCTGATTTAAACCTCCCAAACACTTTCCTAGGTGCTAATTACTATTCTCACTCTTAAATGACAAAACTAAAGTCCAGATGTATATGAGTTAATACTAGCTGTTGTGACAAATAAACCCTCAGATATACTCAACAGGTTTAAAATTGGGAAAGGGTTATTTTTCAGTCATTCAAATCCTAAATAGGTGTTCCTTCTCAAGGGGAGCTCTCCCTGCAGGTGCTACTTCAGAGATGTGACTCCCTTGGGAATTGTCATTTTTTATTCTTTCGCAGTCCTTTGGCTCCTATGGTGAGATTATTATTCGATTTGGTGAGAATGGCATTTTAGAACTAGACTGACCATAGCAATAAATAGTCCAAACTTAATATTTTATTGATTAAAAAACTGAGACTCAAGGAGATTGGCCAAAGTCTGAAAATTAGGCCATATAAAGAAAAAATCAAAGAAACCACAAATTCAATTCAGCTCTTATTTGTAGACATAAAGCATAGGGGTTAAAAGGTCTAGAAACCCTCGGTATGAATACTTTGGCAAGGAAAAGGAATGAGTGTAGCTGTAGGCGGCAATGCCTTCCAGTCCGTGCTTTTCCCTCACTTAAATTTTCACCTATCTTCCAAAATATTTGTTTTTTTCCCCCCAAAAGGTGACAAGTGAGATTTTCTGATTAAACATCAAAGGGCAAATTTGGTTGTGTTTCTCTCTCGGTGCTCCCTGTGTTCTCCATGAATGCCGTGGAGCTGATAGGAAAGGGAGAAAGCAAATGTGTCACAGATTTTTATCAGGTTCCCCCAGCTAGCAGGCGGTGACTCAGCTGTCAGACTGAGATGCAAAGACTAGATAGAGAGAAAACAGTGTTTTAAAACAGAAAACAACCACACAAGATGGCTCAAGATAGTGCTGGTGCAAAAAATACAAGCAGGGGATGAAGAAGTGATAGGCCAAATCCCACCATTTGATTCACTTCTACCTAGGGCCACAGAATAAACTCCCGTTTTTCCTTAGGAGATTAAAATCCAGTCTTGCTGTCTTTACCTCAGAATGTCTGCTTCTCTCATTAAGTGGATTCCCATATGTGGTGTGGAATGACATAAACTGGGAAGGGCCAGGAGGCTGTCCAGAACAAAGGTCAGATTGTAATCTCCAAGCATTAATTATTTTTTATCCACACTCTCAACATCTACTTCCCACTACCAAATAAAAGGTACAAAAAAAGAACAACAACAACATAAAACCTCCACACAGGGTGTGATATTCAATAAAACCCTGGAAATGTTCATCAGCTGTTATAAATGCATTTAGGACTAAAATCCACATTGCTCCTTCCTGTTTGCCTGTGAGAGCACGCAGGATGGCCCTAATGAAACCTGTAATGGCAGGGCCACAAGAAACACACACAATGTGTTAAGAAGAACATCACCAAAATGAAATGTATGCTTATTGTATTTGTACATACAGTAAGTCTAGGTTCGCATAATGATTTGTAAGAGAAAAAGTGGTTTGAAACACTATATTTTGTCCCTGTTTGGTTATTTGTGACTGCCAAAGCTACAAAAGTGCAAAACTTTAAAAAACCCTTGTTGAAATCTCATGGAAAATGTACAGTCTTGCAGAACCCCTCCTCAGCTCCCCGTGTGTTTCTGTACATTAGACAATGATTGGGGAGAAGTGGGTTTGTTGTCCTAGAACCTGTGGTAACAGAAGTGGATTGTAAATCTGAAATGGAAAGCATTGAGTCTCATCAATTGTGTAGAACAAAATGGAAATAAATTACATTGATTTCAAGTAAATTAGTTTTCTAAGATCTTTGGGATCTTGAGTGATTTTGGTAGTGAAATTCTGACGCTCTCCAACACCAACAAAGCAAAAACTCACACAAAAAACATGGCTAAGATTGGAGAAGTCTCAAGTACAACGAAATTTCCAAACATCTCTTTTTAAATAACACTAGCCTGAAATATCTGAGAGATTTCATTATCATATTCAGAACAGTTTCCTGGTAAAGGCAACTGCCTTGATGACAATAAAGTCAAAATAAAAAATATGTATAGAATAAATAAGAAAAAAGTCATCTTCCTTTTTAATTGCAAAATTTTTTTGTGATCAACAGCCTTATTTTACTTTTAAAATTTTTGTTATATTTTCCAATTATTTTTGGTTTGTAATGTTATTTTTCCTGAGCTTGTTATGATAAAAGTGCAATAATTTTGAATTCTTTGGAGAATAACATGGAAAACCCTCAGTTTCTAGACAGGAAAAATTGGACCACCAGCACAAGGCAGAAATGCCATTTAGTCTTCACCTTGACTGCAACAAATTGACATACTGCACAGACTCCCAGAGGGAGGGCATGTTCCTGTCTCCAAATTCTTCCTCCTCTTCACCCCCCTCCTCTTCCCTTCCCCAACTTCTCTGAAACCATTCAAGCTTTAATAGAATCCCTAGTATCTAAGTGGCCAAGTCTTGAAAGCTTGACATGAAACATGAGGATAAAGCCTGGATGTTCTGGGGAAGAATTCGGACACATTCAGAAGAGGGCAGGCAGCAAGACCCAGCATTATACTGTATATATGAAACTTTATTTTTCATAAACGTAATGGTAGCCCCCCCACCACACACACACAATGAAGACACATAGCTTAATGAAAGAGGAAATAAAGGAAAGAAGTATGGAATACCACCAAACAAAAACAACAGATGGAAACACAAAGGAAAAAAACCAATGGAGGCACAGAGCTACCAGAAAACAAAGAATAAAATGAATAATGGAAATCCTTATACATCAATAATTAACCTAAACATAAATGGACTGAATTCACCAATAAAGAGGCACAGAGTAGTATATTACATCAAAAAACAAACCCAACCATGTACTGCCTTAAGGAAACACATCTAGGCTGCAAAGACAATGGTAAACTCAAAAAGAAAGGATGGAAAATAATTTTCCAAACAAATAATATCCACAGCAAAGCAGGTATAGCCATACTTATATCTGATAAAATAGATTTTAAGATAACAAAGGTAACAAGAGACAAATATGGACATTTTAAAATGATAAAGGTGACACTGTATCAAGAAGACATAACATTTTTTAATATATATGTACTCAATCAGAGAACACTGAAATATATAAAGCAACTACTAACAGAACTAAAGGGAGAAACATATAAAGCACAGTCATAGTTGGAGACCTTAATACTCTGTTGACAGTTCTAGATAGATCATCCAAAGAGAAAAATCAATAAAGAAATATCAGCCTTAAATGACAAAGTAGACCAAATGGACATAATTGACATTACAGAGTCTTTCATCTCAGAACATCAGATTTTACACTCTTCTCCAGTGCACATGGACCATTCTCAAGGATAAACCATATGTTGGATCACAAAACTAGCCTCAAAAAATTCAGGATGATTGAAATTATACCAATCATATTCTCTGACCACAGTATTTTGAAATTAGAAATAAACTGCAAAAAGGAAGTAAAAAAAAAAAAAACCCTACAAATGTGTGGAGATTAAACAACATACTACTAAAAAATGACTGGTCACAGGAGAAATAAAAGTTGAAATCAAAAGATATATAGAGACAAGTGAGAATGACAACATGACATTGTGGGATGTAGCAAAAACAGTAATAAGAGGGAAGTTTATATCATTACAAGCCTATATCAAGAAACATGAGAAATCTCAAGTAAACAACCTAACATTACATGTTAAAGAACTAGAAAAGAAGAACAAAAGCAACCCAAAGTCAACAGAAGAAAGGAAATAATGAAATTATAGCAGAATTAAATGAAATAGAGGACAAAAAGACTATACAAAAATTAATACAACAAAGAACTGGTTGTTGAAAAGATTCATACAATTGACAAACTTCTGGCTAGACTCACTAATGAAAAAAGAGAAAAGACCCATATAAACAAAATCAGAAATGAAAGAGAAGTTACCACAGACATCACAGATATACAAAGGATCATGCTAGAAAAATATGAAAGACTATATGCCACCAAATTCAATTACCTAGAAGAAATGGATAAGTTCCTAGAAATATATAACCTTCCTAGACTGCATCATGAAAAATTGGAAAATCTAAATAGAATGATTAACATTGAGGAAATTGAATCATCCATCAAAAACCTCCCAAAAAATAAAACACCAGGACCAGATGGCTTCACTAGTGAATTCTACCAAACATTCAAAGAAGATTTGAAGCTTATCCTTCTGAAATTCTTCCAAAAAATTGAAAAAAGAGGCACTATGCCCTAACACATTTTATGAGGCCAACATAACCCTGATACCAAATCCTGACAAGAATAACACAAAAACAGAAAACTACAGACCAACATCTCTGATTAATAAAGATGCAAATATCCTAAACAAAATACTAGTAAATGAAATACAATCATACATCAAAAAATTACCCTGGCCAGTTTGGCTTAGCTGTTAGAGCATTGGCCTGTGGACCAAAGAGTTGCATGTTCGATTCTGGTCAAGGGCACATACCTCGGTTGTGGTTCAGTACCTGGCCCTGGTTAGGATCGTGCGAGAGACAACCAATCGATGTGTCTCTGTCACATCGATGTTTCCCTCTCTCCCTCCCTCTCTCCCTCCCACTGTGTCTGAAAATAAATGGAAAAATATCCTCGGGTGAGGATTAAAAAAATAATAATAATAATAATATATCATGATCAAGTGAGGTTCATTCCAGGGGCACAAGAATGGTTCACATATGCAAATCAATCAATGTGATACATCACATTAACAAAAGAATAAAAACCATATAATATTTTCAAAAGATGCAGAAAAAGCATTTGATAATATACAATATACATTTATGATCAAAACACTCAATGAAATAAGTATAGAAGGAAAGTACCTCAACATAATTAAGGCCATATATGACAAACCCTCAGCCAATATCATACTCAAGGGTGAAAAACAAAGCTTTTCCTCTAAAATCAGGAACAAGACATAGGTGTCCACTCTCACCACTCTTATTCAACATAGTTCAGGAAGTCTTAGCCAGAGCAATAAGGCAAGAGAAAGAAATAAAAGGCATCCAAATTGGGAAGGAAGAAATAAAAGTGTCACTTTTTGATGATGACATGATTTTGTACATACAAAATCCAAAAGACTCCACCAAAAAACTATTGTAAACAATAAACAAATAAAAAGTTGCAGGATAGAAAATCAATCTACAAAAATTCACTGCATTATTATATACTGACAACAAAACTTTAGAAGCAGAAATGAAAAAAAAAACACACAATTCTTTTTGCAATCTCAACCAAAAGAATAAAATACCTAAGAATAAACTTAACAAAGGCAGTGAAAGACTTATATACTGAAAACTACAAAGCGTTATTAAAAGAGATTGAAAATGACACAATGAAATGGACTGATATTTCATGTTAATGGATTGGAAGAATCAACATAGTTAAAATGGCCATATTACCCAAAGCAATATACAGATTTACTGCAATCCCCATCAAAATCCCAATGTCATTGTTTTAAAGAAATAGAACAGAAAATCGTCATATTTGTATGGAACCACAAAGTACTCTGAATAGCCAAAGCAATCCTGAGAAAAAAGAATGAAGCCAGAGGTATTGTACTGCCTAACTTCAAATTATACTACAGAGCTATGATAATCAAAACAGCATGGTATTGGCAGGAAAACAGACACACAGACTAATGGAACAGAATTGAGAGCCCAGAAACAAAACCACATGTATATGGGCAGATAATTTCAACAAAGAAGCTAAACACATACAATGGAAAAAAGAAAACTTCTTCAATAAATCATGCTGGGAAAATGGAAAGCCACATACAAAAGATTGAAACTAGATTACAGTTGTCCCCATGTACAAAAACTAATTCAAAATGGATCAAAGACCTAAATTTAAGATTCAACACAGTAAATTATACAGAAGTAAACATAGGTATTAAACTTATGGACCTTGGCTGAAGAGAACATTTTATTAATTTGGCCTCAAAGTCAAGGGAAGTAAAGGCAAAATTAAATGAATGGGACTATATCAAACTAAAAATCTTCTACATAGCAAAAGAAACTAACAACAAAATAAAAAGTCAACCTACCAATTGAGAGATGATATTTGCAATCAACATCTCTGACAAGTGATTAATATCCAAAATATATGAAGAACTCATTCAATGCAACACCAAACAAACAAACAATTAAATTAAAAAATGAGCAGAGGACCTGAAAAGACACCTCTCCCAAGAAGATATAGAGACGGCCAACGTATAGGGTGTCCACCCAAAACGTAATATACACTTTGAAATTACATTTTTTTATTAAAATACATTTCATTTTCAAAATGTAATAGAATCTAAGACACCCTGTATACATTTTGGGACACCTTGTATATATAAAAAGATGTTCAACTCACTAGCTATTAAGGAAATGAAAATCAAAACTACAGTGAGATACCACCTCACACCTGTTTGAATGGCTATTATCAACAAGACAAGTAGTAACAAGTGTTGGAGAGGTTGTGGAGATAAAGGAAACCTCACTCATGGCTAGTGGGAATGTAGACTGGTACAGCCACTATAGAAAACAGTATGGTGGTTCCTCAAAAAATTAAGAATAGAGTTACCATGTGACCCAGCAATCCCTCTCTTGGGTATCTACCTCAGAAACTCAAAACCATTTATTCTCAGAGATATACGCACCACTGTGTTCAGTGCAGCATTATTCACAGCGGCCAAGACATGGAGATAACCAAAGTGTCCTTCAGTAGAAGATTGGATAAAGAAGGTGTGGTACATATACACTATGAAATACTACTCAGCCATAAGAAAGAATGAAATACTGCCATTTGCAACAACATGGATGGACCTTGAGAATATAATGCTAAGTGAAATAATTCAGGCAGAAAAAGCTAAGAACTATATGATTTCACTCACATGTGGGATATAAAAGTGAAACTCATAGACAGACAACAGTATGGTGGTTACCAGAGCCAAGGGATTGGGAGGGACATGGAGGGTGGGAGGGTCCTAATATATGGTGATAGAAGGCGATTTGACTTTGGGTGGTGGACACACAATGCAATATACAGATCATGTATCACAGAAATGTGCACTTGAGACCCATACTGCATCTAGAAACCGCTCCATTGAAGGAGGGTTGCTGAGATGTTTTCTAATGTTGTTGCAGACTTGGAATGAGCAAAACATCTCCTTTAAAACAGACCATATCAATAGATGCAGAAAAAGCATTTGATACAATCCAGCACCCATTTATGATAAAAACTCTCAGCAAAGTGAGAATAGAGGAAATAACCCTGGCCAGTTTGGCTCAGCAGTAGAGCGTCAGCCTGCAGACCAATGAGTTTCGGGTTTGATTCCGGCCAAGGGCACACCTTGGTTGCAGTTCATCCCGGCCCTGGTCGGGGTCATGCGCGAGGCAACCAGTCAATGTGTCCCTCCCACGTCAATGTTTTTCTCTCTCTCCCTTTCTCTCCCTCTCTCTCCCTCCCACTCTATCTGAAGATAAATGGAAAAATATCCTCGGGTGAGGATTAAAAAAAAAAAGAATAAATATACTTCAACCTAATTAAGGTCATATATGACAAACCCACAGCCAAGTCATACTCAGGGATGTCTGCTTTCACCACTCTTAGTCAACATAGTGCTGGAAGTCCTAGCCACAGTAATCACACAAGAAGAAATAAAAGGCATTTAAATTGGAAAGGAAGGAGTAAAACTGTCATTATTTACAGATGACATGATATTGTAATAGAGAGCCCTAAAACTACCAGAACTGATAAATGATTTCAGTAAAGTTGCAGGATACAAAATAAATATCCAGAAAGCAGTTGCATTTCTACACACCAGTAATGAACTATTAGAAAGGGAAGGGAAACTAGCCAGGCTGGGGTGGCTCAGTGGATTGAGCATTGCCAATGGACTGAGAGGTCCCGGTTCAATTCCTGGTCAGGCTACATGCCTGGGTTGCAGGCTCAGTCCCCAGTGGGGGGCATGCAGGGGACAGCTGATCAATGTTTCTCTGTCACATCAATGTTTCTATCTCTCTCTCCCTTCCTCTCTCTCTAAAAAAATCAATAAAAACATATTTAAAAAAAAAAACAAAAAGGAAACTGAAAAAACAATCCCATTCATAATTGCTTAAAAATACATAGGAATAAATTTAACCAAAGATGTAAAAGACCTGTACTCATAAAATTATAAGACACTGAAGAAAAAAATTGAGGAAGATACAAATAAGTGGAAGCATATACTGTATTCAGGGATAGGAAATATTAACATCATTAAAATGTCCATACTACTCAAAGAAATCTACAGATTCAACACAATTTCTATCAAGATACCATTGGTATATTTAACAGAACCAGAACAAATGTTTCAAAAATTTATATGGAACCACAAAAGGCCCTGAATAGCAACAGCAATCTTGAGAAAGAACAAATTTGGAGAAATCACACTATCTGATATAAAAATATACTACAAGGCTGTGATCATCAAAACAGCCTAGTACTGGTACTAGTACTGGCATAAAAACAGACATAGATCAATGGAACAGAATAGAGAGCCCAGAAATAAATCCATGCCTTTATAGTCAATGAATATTTGATAATGGAGGCAAAAACAGACACTGGACTAAAGATAGTCTATTTAATAAATGGTGTTGAGAAAATTGGACAGATGTGCAAAAATGAAAGTAGACCACTTTCTTACACTGCATACAAGAATAAACTCAACATGGCTTAAAGACTTAAATGTTATACTTGAAATCATAAAAATCCTAGAAGAAAACATAGGCAGTAAAATCTCGGATGTTGTGCATAGCAGTATTTTTTCTGATATGTCTCCATGGATACAAAATAAATATCCAGGGCAAGGGAAACAAAAGAAAAAAAAAAAACAAATGGGAATACATCACACTAAAGAGTTTTTGCATAGCAAAAGAAAGCATGAAAAGACAACCCACTGAATGGGAGAACATATTTGCCAATGATACATCTGATAAGCGGTTAATATTCAAATTTATGAAGAACTTATAAAACTCAACACCAAAAAACAAACAATCCAATTAAAAAATGGGCAAAGGGCCTGAATAGACACTTCTCAAAAGAGGACATACAGATGACCAACAGACATATGAAAGGATGTTCATCATTACTAATCATCAAATTAAAACCACAATGACATATCACCTCACATCTGTCAGAATGGCTATCAACAATAAATCAACAAACAACAGGTATTGGGGAGGGTTTGGAGAAAAGGAACCCTTGTGCACTGTTGGTGAGAACACAGACTGGCACAGCTACTGTTGAAAGCAGTATGAAGTTATCTCAAAAAAATTAAAAATGGAACTGCCTTATTGACCCAGCAATTCTACTTCTGGGAATTTACCCAAAGAAACCTGAAACCCTAATTTGAAAGAATATATGTACCCCTATGTTCATGGCAGCACTATTTACAATAGCCAAGACATGGAAGCAGCCCAAGTGCCCATCAGTGGATGAGTGGATAAAAAAGCTGTGGCACATTTACACAATGGAATACTACTCTGCCATAAAAAGGGAGACAATTTTTACTCTTTGCAACAGCATGGGTGGACCTAGAGAGCATTATGCTGAGTGCAATAAGCCAGTCAGAGAAAGACAAGTATCATATGATCTCACTCATATGTGGAATGTAATGAACAAACTGAACTACCAAGCAAAACAGAGACAGACTCATAGAAAGAAAAAGGCAGACAGCTTTGTTGGTGGGGGTGAGGATGGAGGGAGGAATGAGCAAAAAAGAAAAAAAAAAGAGAGAGAACTCATGAACACGGACAACAGTGTGGTGACTGCAGGGGTGTGTGTGGAGGTGGAAGAGGGCAGAGGGGGGATAAATGGTGGTGGAAAAATTAAATTAAATTAAATTAAAATAACAAAGTTAGAAAAGTATGAGACTAAGCTATGTACCTAAAAAAGAGTCACTTAGAATAAATCGTATTATCTTTATGAAAGATTTTATACAACACCATGTATTCATTCTTTCAGGGATAGTGACTCTTTTAGATTTGGGTGGCTTGCAATAATGATACTAATCCATTCATTTCATAAATATTTGGATCCCTACAATTAATACCATTGTAATTAACCTAGTTATTAATAACAGGAAAGGAGCAAAGGGAAGGCCAAACATTATAGGCATGTCATCTGGGCAGCTGCACCAGGAACTAAGCTTCATACTCCCCAGGGAGCCACTGGTCTATTCCCGCAGATCTCTGGGGGGAAGGCACTGGACAGGAGGAAGACAGACATATGCCCAGTCAAGTGGGGGGACTAGGGAAGGTACTTGCCTACCAGACACACCTGGGAACAAATCATTGGCCAGAATAGACCAACCAGTGCAGGGTCTTTAGGGACCCGCTCTCTTGTACTCTTGGTTCCCCTCATGCTCTTGTGCTCTTGGTGTGCTGCACGCTCCTGCATTCGCCCACGTGGCCCACCGCCATGTGCACCCCCACACAATGGACTAGTGGACTGCAGCTAGCCTGATGCTGAACTGGACCCGGCTGCAGCATGGAACGGAAACTCTGGACACTGACTCTGCTTCTAGCTCTACTGAAACCCCAGCAACACGTCTTCTATGACTGGAATGGGACTTTGGAAACTCAGGGATGTAATTCTACACAAATATAAATCTCCCATGAGAGTCTCAGAAAATTATTTTACTCAAGATATCGTAAGGACTTCACCCCCAGCACTCAGTAGGGAAAGAGATACCTCAACTTCCCTGATAACACAATGTTATTAAAAGTATGTTTTCCTCAGAATTCCAAATAAAGGTTTGTTACATGTCAAAAACCAAAAACAAACAAACAAAAACCAGATAATCTTGCCAGGCTGTTTTTTGTATAAAAACATTTTTATATAAAAACAAAACTTCCTTTAAAAATAAAAATTTTTTTTTCGAGAAAGAGGAAGGGAGAGAGAGAGAGAAACATCAATGTGAGAGAGTAACATCCATTGGCTGCCTCCTGCACGCCCCCTACTGGGGATCGAGCCCGCAACTTGGGCATGTGCCCTGACCGGGAATCGAACCTGGACCTCTCAGTCCAGGGGACGATGCTCAGTCCACTGAGCCACAGTGGCCGGGCTAAAAAAACTTCCTTTAATAATAATAAAAAAAAGTTACATATTTTCTCCAGTACTGCAAACAATTAACTTAGGGCTAGAAATGTTAACATCAACCAAACCATATTTATTGTAAGAACTTAAAAAATTCTCTGATTGCACTTTTTCTTCCAACTCCCTCCACTTCTCTCTTTGTCTTATAAAAAGGATGCCCATAGTGACCTCCTGAGTATGTTTCTTTAAAAAAAAAGAAAAAGAGAAAAGGTCTTTTGCCTTAAATTCTATTAGTTTTTGACCCTCTGAAATTTCACAAGAGGTGTCAGATTTAGCTGACCCCAAACTTTTCACTTGAACAGAAATGGAAGCCTGGAGAGGAAAAGCCATGCCTTTTATGACCCATAAAAAGAACTATAATAGAGTACTTTAAATGATCTTGTTAAAGCAATATAGCTCCTCGGAGTTCTTTTACTTTGTTTAAATTTGCTATGGCTGTCTTATTTAATTAAAAAACTTTAAAAACCTGAAAAGAGTTTTCATTTACTAATTTAATGCTTTAACAACGTAACTTTTTTTTTTCCTTTTCTTCATCTCGTCAATTATCAGTTGTTATTCATTAATTCATTCAATTCTTAATGAGTACCTATCATGTTTCTATGGGGGAATAAGATGGTTAAAAGGACAAGACTCCTGCCTGCAAGGAATACAGTATATAAATTTTGTCCTTTTAAAATTCTAACATTATGTCTCTGATCTTTTAATTCCAATGAAATGATCAGGTGTTATTTATATGCTGTATCTTTGTGTATTCTACAAATACAGTTTGGTATTTTATGGCAAACACAAGCTGCTTTTTGTAAGGCCTTTTGCTATTTATAATTTTGCTCATAGAATTCTTATTGGTCTTAAGAGTTTGCTCAGAGAGATCCTTTGCCATTTCGAGTACGGAGCCGGGCAGTTCTTGGTAATACCAGCTGTGTAAAACACATGCTTTCCCTCAGAGTCTATGCAGTGGACTGTGAGGCTGCACATGGATGCAGAAAACTGCCCTTCTGCTGCAGGAACGCACACTGCATGCAAACATCACATGGAAGCACATGCGTGCGAGGTGACAAGTTCCCTAACAAAGGCTCACACCAAGTGCTACGGGAGCATAACTGGTAGGACTCGGGAAGGGGACGGGTGCAATCCGTGCCTAGGCAGCCTGGGAAACTTCAACAGAAGAGACGACAGCAGGGTGCTGCCATGGAAAGGAAAGTCCCAGAGCGCAGGAGGGATGGAGCAATCCACCGAGTGGCCTTGTGGGAGAGCAGGGAGAGCGGGGGCTGGTGTTCTCCGGCCAGAGCTGACTCTGTAGCAGACCCGATGTGTTTGTTCTTCACCACATCCCCAGTCTCAAGGAATGGCTGAGATTCTCCAACACACGTGCCTGTGTAAATCAGTCTAAATGAATCCAGTGGTGGTAAGAGCATTCACTTGGAGATACTCTGAGATTTTCAGAGAACTGTCCTTGGAACATAGGAGGGTCTAACGGCAAGCTCAGAGGGGAAGACATAGCTTTTGTTTTAGATTTTTAAAAGAATCTTCTGCTGACTTCAGCACACTTCATCCTAGCTGCTAGAGGCTAAGAAAGTCCCATTTAAAATCCTGTAGGTGTGTAGGCATGGCCGGAGAGGTGTTGAGGTTGTCTCAGTCTTGCCCGAGGGCCTGCCCAAGGACACAGCTGGCAGGAATGCAGCCCCCTGTGCCACATCCATCTGATTTATTGGAAATTCGCCTTTTTAGGTCGGGACATTCTTATGATTACGAAGAATATTAAACTGCTTTATAGGCAGCAGATAGGACCTTCTCCAGTCCTGGCATTTGAATCCATCTCTAGGGGTTTCTTCTTCCTATGAATAGTTCTGAAATATGAAACTCTAGCAAATTTGTGCATAGAAAGAATGTCAGAGCTCTTGTCAGAGCGGCCATCACTGGGGAGCTGTCAGGGTCAGTGTCACCAAGCTGTTACTGGGCAGTCTAAGAGGGGCCTTGTAGGCTGCCTATGTGCCTGGAGTCCATCTGCATTGTGAACTTGAATGCAATTATGCATAACTCAGCCTTTGCCAACCGAGTTCAGACGTTCCATTATAAATCCTCAGAGTTAGACCAACTTAGCACAAATATCATTTTGTTTACCTGACCTAGTTACACAGCTTGTTGCTTTTTTTTAAAAACAAGAACCTGAATTCATAGCCTTTTTCACCCTGTAATTACTGCACATGGGAACTGGAATGGAGACTTCTGGTTCTCAATTACTTCGTTCTGTGGAGGGACCACGCCCCACGGGGCCAAAGCACAGGCTCCAGAGGCCACGGACTCACGTTCTGATTCTCAGGTCTGAGCTGTGCGAGGTACAGAGCTTCTGACATCGCAGTTTCTTTCTGAAAAGGGAATGCTATCACTTACCCCAAGGTTGCTCTAAGGATTACATGAGGTGACATGTGGCATGGTGGTTACCATTGCGTCAGTATTATCATTAGCTTTCATACGTTTATGGGCCTGTCTGTGTTTCGAAAAACAGGTGCAGGTCCAACGCAGAGGAAGTGGCCTGTGCCCCCAGCCCCAACAGCAGTCACTCTGCTGTGTGCCCTGGAACAGGCCCTGTGCTTACATGCTGCACCACTTACAGTCACGCTCTTAATATTGTGATGAAAGCCGACCAAGGAAATGAGCCGTATTCTTCTCCAGTTTGTATACTGGGACCCAGAGGGAAGAAAGCAAACTTAAAAAAACAACCACCTCAAGATCTGACATGATTTTAAAGCTAGGCTCTACCATGTCCTCGTGAGACCTTAATTTCTCTAACTCTCACTTTCCTCGTCTGTAAAATGGGTATACGAACAGAGCCTCGGGCCTGGGATGACTGGTAGGAGCAAACAACCCGTGAAGACGCGTCCACAGCGGCTGGCTCCTGGCCAGCACTGCCCACACAGATTGTGCTATCTCTGGCAGTACCCCATCATCGAATGACTGCAGAGACTGGGTGCACTGTCCTCTTCCATTGGAGCTGGTGGAGAACCTGGCTCCTGGGAGTGTCTCAGCACTGTGCTTCAGGACCGCCACAAAGTCACACTCTGTAACTAGACGGTCACTTGTGGATTGCTTCAGTCCAGGTCCCTCTCCCTGCCCCGCAGGAGGCCAGGCTGTCTACTGGGCGGGAATCCAGTCTGTCTGCTTTGCATGCTTGTGTCCCAGTGTCAGCACAGGTAGCTAGTTATTGATAGAGGGAAATAGTTTGTTATTAATATAAGGAAGACAGCAAAAGGGAGCTAAGTAATCTTAGTAAACTGGGAAGCAAAAACCAGAAACAAAGCAGAATTTCCATCTAGTTTACTGGTAAACAGGTATTCACACGCTTCAGGGGGCTGCCTAGCCGGGACAGGAAAGTCTCCTCAGGGGTGCTAAAAGCCCGTTCCCTGAGGTGGGGTGGATTCCTCTGCTGGGCACATGCGCAGTAGGAACCAGATGATGTAATGACGCTTTTGGACATGTGCAAAGTCAGGGTGACGAAACAGGGGCAGGGCCTAGCTTGGGAATAATCGGGAAGGTAATCGGATTGAATAGAGGGCTTAAACCCCAAAAGAATTCACTGGGAGGAGGGCCCAATCCAGGCCTGGGAGAAGTTAGGAATTTGGGTTGGATAATTTAAAAGATTTTTTTCCTTTACTTTAACCAAGAAGATACATGGAGGATTAACAGGAGCCTTGGGGCAGTGCTTTTAGAGCCTGCCTACCCTCTAAGTCCCTGAGGGTGTATTAATTCCCTTTAATTCACAATAAAATCTTATAGTCACGTTTCAACTTCTCCATGCTGTGCATTTGGAATTCTTTCCTCAGGTCATCACAAAAGTACCTTCACAGGCAACACTAGCTCCTGACTCAGGCACATGTTAGGTGCTCAATAAATATTTGTTGAACAAATACAGCGGGATTACATATTCGTGTTGCCTTTCTGGACCATCACCTTCTGGGATGGTTGAAGAGTGTAGGCTCCAGACGCAGCCTTGGGTTCCAGCCACACGCACCCATTGGCTAGCCTTGGCTGCACAGGCCTGGGTCCTCAGGCATGAGGTGTGGGACTCATAACCATACCTGTCTCACAGAGTGTTTCTGAACATCCAAGGAAGTAGTGGAGGGCGAATTCGGCAATCTTCTTTTCTTTTCTTTTTTCTTTTTTATCCTCACACGAGGACATTTTTGCATTTATCTTGAGATAGAGCGAGAGGGAGAGAGGGAGGAAGAGAGAGGGAAAAACATCGATGAGAGAGAGACACATTGAGTGGTTGCCACTCACACGACCCCAACCGGGGCCGGAGACAAACTGCAACCGAGGTACGTGCCCTTAGCAGGAACTGAACCCGGGACTCTCTGGTCCGTGGGCCGACGCTCTAACCGCTGAGCCAAACCGGCCAGGGCTCTTCTTTTCTTATTAAGACACTTTTTGGGAATTTAACTAGCATGATTATAGTTTTCTTAATCACTAGATCATAGTTTTAATACCTTTTTCAAAGGCATTCTGTGTTTCCCTGGCTGTGTCTGTATAAACATATGTGTTGGACATAAATGCACTAAAGTTAAAGTTAAATCTAGTTTTTAAAAACTTATAAAAGCTAAATTACTCCAGTTTACCAATTTGACCTTGTCTTTCAGCCTTTCGAAGTTGCCTGCTCTGGCCTCGTGAAGCCATGACTGTGCGCTCACCGAGGGTCAAGGGTGGCTGTCCCACACACTGGGGTCTGCCTCGGGCTGCTGGCCAGCTTGTCTCTCTACTTTATTTACTTATTCATTTTTTGCAGTTTGTTTGTCAGACTAATTCTGATTGTACCTTGCTGTGATTCTTAGAGACACACAAGAATTAAAACACCTTATTCAAGAAGGTATCTATCAGTTAACATTTTAAAATCTCAAAACACAGTTCTTTCCAGAAGTGCCCTCTCTTAATTCCAGGACCCAGGAAGGCCACCCCAAAACACTTGCCATTACTTGGGTCTCCTCTCCCACCTTGTTCAAAACAGGGTTTTATTCCATCCAATTCTTCACAATGTAGCTGTCACCCGGCACTGGGCACGCAGGGCCCTCGGCAGCACAAGTGTGAGGAGGCCCCGTCTCCGGCAGGCCAGCCTGATGTCCTCACTGAATCTCTCTGTCCACACATTGAAGATAATGATCTCAGGCACCTCACAGAGCAAAGCTGCAGAGATGACATGTGAAAAAGTTTGTGACAAAATGTTCCAAACTTTCTACTGGTGGAGACAAGGAGTGTGGACCCACAAAGCAGATTTTCCGTGCTTTCCCTCCTGGGACTCTCCCTGGGGAGCCCCCAGAGGTCTCTGCACCCCATAGTCTGACCAGGCACGTGGAGACCAGGACAGTCACCAAGTCCCTTACTGGTAACTCTTCCTCCCACCCCACCCTACCCCCACCCACGGACTCGACTTCTTTTTGCTTCTTTATGCAACACGCCTCGCAGACAGCAAGGCCCCACCACCTCCATGGCCCTGGGAGGCGCTGGGCTGCGAGGGCGGCTGTCATTAAGCTCCGTGTAAGATCCTCGGTGCAGCCGGGCCGGGCTCGGTGCTGCCCTTCACAGGGTCCCGGAGTGTCCCGCCCCGCATCCCCTGCCCTGGGTCCCGGTCCGGCCCCCACCCCAGGCCCCCCACCTCCCCCCGCAGTCCTCCCAGCCGCTCCACCTGCAGCCCCCCCCCCACGGACTGCCCCCCCCCCCCGCCCCGCGCGTCGCTGGCGCCAGTGTGGGATGGTCTTGCACTTTGATTATTTGTGTTAACAGTTAATTTAGCACCGTGGCCACATGTGCCAAAGTTGCCTCCACTCCCTCCTGCCTCTCAACAAATGGCACTTTTGTGCGATCCTTTAAAGGGGCTCCCAGGCCGGCTCCTGCCCCCGTGGCCTTGGCCTCTCTGTTCACAGACTCCGTTTCTCGTGCCCTCCATTCTCCACGAGGGCACCCACTCTCGCAGGCCAAAGCGCAGCTGTGATCTCGAGATGTGTGCGGGAAAGGAGCTGTTTCCAGCCTCCCCGTCACTCCCCACGCTGCTCCGTCAGGCCGTGGAAATGTGTGGAGCCGCAGCGCGTTCCTGTCCGCGGGCAGCACCTGGGACTTGGGAACTTTGTGGTGTCACCCAGATGACTGGCAGCTCTAGTGACACACTTGGCAGACTTGTTTTTCTTTCTTCACGATAATTTCGATAAGATGTTGAAACACACACACACAGAATATTTAGGATCCTTTTCAACTCGTCTAACAGGCCATTCATTCCTCAGATCTGATTTCTCTCAACCTCTCTGAGATGGTTCTTTGTGTTAAAACTGCTTTGGATGCCTTGAAACGTGTTTTGCCTTTTAATCCCTTAAATTCTTTCTCCTAACTGACATGCAGTATTCTGCAGCTAGGAGAGGGACATGGCTTTCCCAAGGTGTTACAAAGAAGATATTCGTGTATTTGTTTGTTCAAATAATGCTGAGAGGTTTGGTGTTGGGGATACAGTAGGGGAGTAAATGGTCCAGCCTCTGCCCTGAGGGGGTGAACACCCACCGGAGCGAGGTTCCCAGCACCCAGGTCTACCATGCTCGCTTCTCATCTCCTGGCACCCAGCGCTCAGTTGGTTTCCTTTCCCTTCAGGTTTATTTTGTATATTTCATCAAGACCCGTTGCTTATTCGCTCACAATTTCTAATCCATTTTTCTCTTGTTATTCTCCTTCATCACTCTGCATGGTTCTGAATTCCTAACTACTTCTAAATCTTCAGATCTGCCACTCACTGTAACTGTGATTCATTCTCTCCCTGCTGCTAGATTACTTTTCAAAAAGTAGAGATCTCATCAATTTAAGTATTCATTCAACAAACAAGTATTGAGAACCCACTATCCGCCATACACAGAGATAAGGCTGAGATTAAAGAAAAAAAGAGACAGCCTTCGAGGTCCTTGCAGAACTCACAATCTATTTCAAATGTCAAATTAATATACAGTGTGATAACTGCTATGACTGAAATATGATTCCCTATCATATACTAGCTTAATTTTTTTTTTTTTTTTTTTTTTACTTTGGATCCAAAGCTCCCCACCACTTGGCCAACCTGGCGTCCTAGCTTCCTTGAATGTGCTTCCTGTCCTCAGGCCACACTCCACTCAGGGCCTCTTCCGGAGCACACCCCACCTTTCCTGCCATCCTGTTTTTACCTCTGTCTTTTCTTTTTGTCTACGACACCATACCCTTAGCACCATCACTACCAACTCTCTCTAACCTCCAAAACCTCGCTTAATTTCTATATTTTAGAAGCAGCTTTTATTCAGAATTCCTCCAACTGAACATCTTATTTCTGTTTCCCAAACACTTTTAGCATTTTGTTTGGATCTTTTCCATGACATCAACTGATACCGTCTAACACTGAAGTTATTTTTATGATGGACCCCCTGGTGTACCGTAAGTTTCCCAAGTGCAGAGACCCTACTCTTTATCTTGTCAGAGTCCGCAGTGACGACACAGCATGTCAGCCTGTGGAAGTGAACGGGATGCACGGCTCTCGGAGGAAGTCAGCTTGCTTGGGCCTTAGGAGGGGTGTCATAGCCAGGTTAGTGAAGTGAAGAACAAAGGGTCCTTTCTGAGAAGAGAGGAGTTATAAAGGTATAGGGTATTGGACAGAACCCACAGACAGACAGAGAGCAGCAACAGTATGGTTGGTACAGGGGCATCTGAGCTGGAGAAGCTATATCTTCAAATGAGTGTTCAATAAGAAGTCAAGGATGATTGTGTCTGGGACTCACAGATGAAGAAGACCTTACTGTAAGTGAGTTAAAGGAAATGACTCAACTCTGGTCTCTAGAATAGACCAGCCCAGAAGAATGGTAACCCCAAGGACTAAAGGGAAATAATGACTAGAAACTTCCAGAAGTTAGCTGAATTATTTTAACCAGTTAACTGAGTAACGTAATTTGTTCTTCTGCAATTTCTGCTGTGCATAATTTGTACCCTGATTTTTCCTCCTGGTCTTGGAGAAAGAGCAATGTGATAAAAGACTGGATCCCAGGGGTCCCATTTCTATGGAAGAATCATAGAGACTGACATTTGATAAGATGAAGGACCATAGGGACCATGGAAACATAAAGATGATCTCCTCATATTGCGATGGGGAACAAGGTCCTCAGTAGCTCGTTAGTGGCAGAGCTAGGATTGTAGTCCTTTGTGGTACATTCACCAATGTGGACCTTTTAGGATGCATTTGGTTCCAAATAATGGAAAGCCCACTGCAAAATGGTTTAAACAGTAAAGAAAGGCATTTCTCCTGTCTCTGAGAGGCCAAAGGGGAGGCAAGCTCCAGGACGGTGGCTCCGTTCTTCATGGTTGACCCCAAATGGCAGGACACTGGGGCAGCTGCGTTCTGACGGGAGCTGCCATCCATGGGGATGCTGAGGCTGACCAGCTGCAGGTGGAATTCCAGAACCACACTGACAAGGGAGATGGAGATTCGAGCTTGGCTTAGGTGACTCGGGGCTCCCTCCCAGAGCTGGGCATGGTGTTAGATTCCCCCGAGTTCCATAGGCTGCCTGCAAAAGATTGCAGGATGGTTGGGAGGCCCCACGAATGTCAAGAAAAATGGAGGGCAGCCCCTCATAGCACCTCGCACACACCGTGCTCGAGAGCTACACAACATTTAGCAACTTGCAGAAAATGTTGGTTGAGTTTTAAACACCTTAAGGAAAGGTGTTTCACTTCTTAAAAACCACCCACACTGAATTGGAGTAGGTGGTTAGAAAAATTGGGGAGGTACATTAGACATTTTTCATTTCATTTTACTTCTTTATATATATATATGTTTTTATTGATTTTTTAGGGAGAGAGAGATAGAAACATTGATGTGAGAGAAACATCTATCGGCTGCCTCCTGCACACTCCCTACTGGAGATCAAGCCTGCAACCCCGGCACGTGCCCTGACCGAGAATGGAACCAGGATCTCTCAGTTCATGGGACACTGCGCCATCCACTGAGCCCCACCGGCCGGGCAAATCTTTTTCATGTCTATGCTCTTGTAGTGCTAGTTACTCTTTATTCAGCAAACATTTATGCTGGACATTGTGCATAACAGCTCATCGAAGTCCGGCAGCAGCTCTGTGAATGGGCTGTTGAGTGACTCACCTAAAAGCATATCATTTGTCACTGTTGTGGCTTCAAACCCAAAGTTTTTATCTTTTACAATATTCTTCCAAAGCCTATATTACTGAGGGAAATTTAATATTGCATACTTTTTCGTCGCTAGCATAGGTGGCTGAATAAAGAAGGTCAGCATCTGTAACCCGCCAAAGAGGTGTTGGGGTTTTCTAACTACTGCCCTGTTACAGATCTAATGCCGTTGTCCTGGAACAGCGCACTCTATACAGTGGAGCAATCTGACTACATTTGTCATTGGTACAGATTTGGATACACCAGGGGCCAACTGTACCTCTTACACATTTCTACATCACATGGTTAGAAGTACCATAGCCTGTTATATGGAGGCCAGCTTCTTCAGCACTGGGCATCCTGTGCCTGGATGCCACCATCATGGAGTGATCTCATGGTGCCAAGGCCTTTGTGGCGAATGAGCAAAGCGGGAAGGAGACAGGTGAGGCTGGCCTCAGGCAGTAGCTTTACTTTTTCCGGTTTTGTGATTTGTAATCAAGGCTCTTGCACATGCTGATGTTGGATGTGCTGAGTATATACACTGCATAGGCCCAGAGCTTTGCTTTTTCAAAGGTGTATCCAGGGGTATGAAGACCAATCTACTGTCTGGGACCCTCATGATGATAAAGATCCCAGGGAAGGCTTCATTTGCTTCCTTACTTAAGTTACAATTAGCAACATAGTTTATTTAACCAAGACACTTGAACCCGCTCTAGCTATTTGCCCTAGATTTATGAACTACAGCATATCTTTTTAATAAATTGCTGTTTATGCTACCGAGCAAGAGCTTGCTGTCCAATGTACACGGAAGCCAACACTATGGCACCAGCTTTTGAGGAAAAATAAAAAAGTTTTTATTGCAAGGTCAACTGGCAAAGATACAGGATGAAGGCTCAAATATGTCTCCCCAATCCAGGGTTAGGGGCAAGGTCTAAAGGGGTTTCAGCACCAGGCCTTCCTTCTTGGACAATGAGACCTCCATTTCTGAAAGGGTTCTGGCGTTCAGGTTCTGGTCATCTCCTCCTCCTTTGGGTCCTTGGGGGTTCACGTGTGTTACTCATGGGTGTTCACAAATGTTACTTACAAACTTTGGTTCTTGCTAGAAACAGGTTAGGACCAGTTCGAGCTGGCTCTGTTGGTTACATTTACTCTAAGTTAGTCAAGTAGGTTTCCATTGCTTGCGGTCAAAGAGAACTAACTGAAATCACTCTGAAATGACAGGTAGATGATGGTGTAGAAAGCACAGAAATATGACTCACGACTTGGTTGTCAACAAACAAATAATTCCAACCTGGCATTGCAGCCTGTGTCTAGGGAGAAGCCACTTGGAGGATCTGATCTAACAGGCCCTTTCAGGGATACATTGTTTAAATCAATCACCTTGAGAGGAAGGCCTTGTGGAAACAGCTTGCAATAATATATCCAGAATGATCTATTGGGCCCTTCTTACTTCCTTTTCCAGGATCTGTGCCCCAGTTTCCCCCTGGATCTATGAAATATCCCTGATTGCCTGCTATAAACTACCTCCGAGCCTTAAATATCTGGGCCAAACTATAGTTATAAAGACAAAGGGAAAAAAAATAGAGGTAATTTTTTTTTTTTTTTAATGAGGGACAGGAATGGAATTTAGAGCAAAAGTATACTTGTGTCTCCAAGGGGGTCTGTAGCTATTTTAATCCCCTCATTTCTCTATCTAAAGGATTTCCATACATTAGTACAACCAGACCTTAATCCCCAAGCTGGCCAAGGGACATCTGTGCAGCCATGGCGGCTCTGTCTGTCAAGCAGTGCAGCGTTTTCCCAGACATTGGAGCTGACAGGACCCCCAGAGGTCATGCCTCCCCCACTCCTCACATAGTAGACGGAGACCCTGTAGTCCAGACATGTGAGGCTGGGGTGAGGCAACCCTGGCGCTGGCCATCTGCATCAGGGCTCTGGCCAGCTCACCTGGCATTAGCCCCCATGGTGGTCATGCCCAGAGGTATCTTCGGCACAGGATTCATTGAGCCAGGCAGACACAGAACACCCTGAAATAAACACAGCTGAGGAGAGGCGTGATGGTCAAAAAGAAAGATGCACATACTAATGCTGTGTTGTCTAATCTTCTGATGACGTGGAGCTGGACCCTGTCGTGCACTGTTCCCAGAGGCTGGACCCTCCTCAGGCTGCCTGGGAATAAACAATTGTCTGAGGCTTTGGTCAGCTGGACGTGCATTACTGCACTTGTCTGAACACAAGCAGACTGAAGGAAGTTATGGATGAAGAAATGTAACTTGATTAGGGATTGAGCTGGGTTTACAGGTGCGTGGTTACTAGTAGAACAATAGAAGTTTGGGGATTACAGTTAATGGAGTGTTTCGATGAACTGATTTCACCTCCCTGTAGTCACAGGCTTTGCATTGCTGAGTATCACGTTGTACTTTCTTGGTTTAAATGAAAATTTCTTCCTATTTTATCTAAATTCCAAGGCTAGAGTCAAGTTTCTGGTGAGGAAACTACAGCTAAGTTGATTGTCATTAATTAGGCTGTTGTTAAAAAGGGAAAACCACATCCAGAACCATGCCAAGCAACCCTCCCTTCATGTGTATTGACGGTATTGCAGAACTATGCCTAGAAGAAGAAGACCAGTCAGACACTCATCTGGACAGAGCACAGACTGTTCCTAAACTGGAAAATGCTTGGTGGAGGTGTCTCGCTTTCCCTAGAAATCTCAGCGGGGCTTTGCACGCTTCTATTTGTGTTTTTACTTGGTTTGTGAAATGATATTGTTTAAATATCTAATTAATTGTTTAAATTAAATGTTGTTTAAATAGTTTCTCAGGTTCACATCAAACACTGTTATAATCATAACCAGGGGGAGTTGTCTGATCTGGTTGTAATTTATATAAAGGATTAGTACTTTCTGGCAAAGGAAAAAAGTCTTCCTCACAAAGATGTACACGGGCACGTGTTTTCACTGGGAGTCTAACCAATGGACGAGACAACAGCGCGAAGGCAGCGAGGGTAGCGGTGGAGGAGCGGGGGAGTGTCGATGGGGAGAAAGGAGGGACGTCTGTAATATTTGCAATAATAAAGATAAATTTTAAAAAACTTTAGAGAGAGAAATAGAGAATGGTAAAAACATGTGGCAAGATGTTTATAATCCGTTTTTGAGGATAAAGGGTACATATAAGTTTGAAATTACTTCAAAATAAAATTTTAAAAAAGAACGCTATGCAGAATTCTGAAGTTTATAAGGTTTTGATTCTTAAAATCTCCTGGCTTTGACCTTAAAAGTACTAAATGTATGGAAGGAAAATGCTGACAATGTTGTGTGTCACAACCAACCATTTTACTGTTCATTTAAGGAGACAAATGTGTTGCTATGGTCAGTGAAAGAAGATGCGGCCCATCCTGGGAGTGCTATGAGTCCATGGCCCTTAGCTCGGGGTCAAGCGGTCCAAGATGGAACAGAGTCTTCATGTCACATTAACATATCAAAATATATTGAAGCTTCTCCATTAGGCTGTGTAATTTACAGGTAGAGAAAACCATATTGCTGTATGAAAAGAAACAAAATTTCCCAGGAACCCTCATAAGGGGTAGATGGAGGGGGAAGAGGCTGTAATCAGGGGGAAACGTGTGCATGGACCTGCGTCCGTGACGCTGGCCCTGCACCTGCCCTCCTGCTGGGAATCGGAGCGGCGTCTTCTCTCGCAGGCACCACACTCTCACGGGGGCACTGGGCCCTTGCTCAAGGCACCCAGGCCTCACTCCTGCGGCCAGTACAGCCCCCACGTGCTGACAGACACCGAGCAGTTCTCGTTGATGCCTTGCGTTGAAGGCCTTCTGTTTCAGTTGGGTGGAGGCCCCGTCACTTGTTCTCTGTGGTTCCTGCCACTGGAGATGCTGGGGAATTAGAGAATTACAGACCTGCATTAGAGAACACAGGTTCTCAGATTCAACAGGAGCCTTTTAACTTTCCATGTGTGGAGCCCCTCCTATGCCCAGATGTCGCGCCAGTGCATTGCATGAGTGCGACTTCATTCCCACACTCTCATAAGGCACAGAGTGTCTTCTCTGCCTTACAGATCGGACAGCCGAGGCACAGAGAGGCAAGGGACCCTAACCACAATGTAAAGCTGGGAGTGCTGAGGACAGGATTTGAATGCAAGCTCATTTAGCTGAACGCTGTGTCTTTCTCCCGCAGTGCACTCTGCCACAGGCGGAATGAAGAGGATGTAGAGTGGGGCTGAGTGTCTGCTATGTCAGGTCTGTGTTTTCTCAACCTCCATATCACCCCTTTGGATCTGCTGTCGTTTACCGTGGTGATCGTGGTATCAGCATTCTCAGTGTGCAATAATGCAAAATCAGAGAAATAGGAAATGACTATTGTGAGAAAAGCCAGTGTGATGTGTGCATGATGCATTTGTAATTTACCAGGACACCAGGTGCCTTGGTGCAGTACCTTGAACATATTACTCATTCTCTAAACTGGTGCAAACAGCTGGCCTTGAAGTCTTTCATGCAGGTGCTTCTTGGTTATTAGCTATCAAGGGGAAAACAGCTGTAACTAACCTAGGAATTGCACAGCCCAGGACCTACTATGCACTGTGCTTGTGTCGGGGTGACTCCTGCTCCCCAGCTTAGTTCCAACGTTTTGCTTGGCCAGAGGGCACCCCTAGATGTTTCACTGTCCGCTGTTGGAGAACTGGTTGCAGACACAGAAACCTAACTCACTTGAGAAGCTGGAACCTGGGTTCAATTTCCTTCATAGCCAAATATTTTCCATGTTCTTCTCATCCAGGCCCCATCAGCCCTCATGTTTCCTTATTGTGAAAATGAGACCTTGCTCTTCTCAGTCAGGGTCCTCACACTTTGTCATTCCCAAATAAATTAGCTAGGAAGAAGAAAACAGTTACAGTGAAAAAAACGTGGCATACTGTGATGTAGAAAACGTTGAACCCCTTTCAAAACTGAATTTGCTACAGAAAAGGCAAGGAATGGATGAGAAATGTCAATCTCTCCCTTTCTCCTGGCCCTCTCTCTTTCTCTTTATCTCCACACACATATATACAAGCCCTACACGCAAACACACACACACACACACACACACACACACACACACACACACACACACACACATCTACAGGCACCAGTGGGCCTGCTCCCTGTTGCAAGCAAAGCTGCTGAGAAAGCACATGAAAGCCACGGGGTGAAGTCATGCAAATGCTATGCTCCCAAAGGCCACAGGAATTGTGGAAAGATTTGTCTAAATATCTCATGCATTCTTGTAATCTAAGGTTTATGGAAATGAAAACCACAATTGAAAAACCAACACCACATTTATTCCTCCTTTTTCCTTTTCTCCTTTAGAATAAATTCAAAGAACATTTTATGAAGCAGCCAAGAAAATAAATTATTTTAATTTTATTACCAAAAAGACATGAACCAAGTACACAGCAAGTACTAACCAGGTTAAACAGGATGTACTTGGGAAGAAGACAAGCAAACTCTGCTGGGTGTCCCCTGCTGCTCTGTGAGCTAGAGCTCTGAGACAGAAGGACAAGGGTGGCTACCTCATTTCACCCATTTCCAGATGGTATTTGTAGACTTATTAAATACAAAGTTGGTTCAAGCCTAATCTTACTCCAATGAACTTCAAGCTTCCTTTTCTCATCTCTCCTTTTTAAATTTTGTGTTAGTATTAGAGTTGGAATGTCTCACCTACTCAGAGCACATCTCAGACATTCAACTTGCTGAAGCTTCCCTGGCACCAAGTTTAAAGAAACCATCGAGGAACACATGGTTTCCCACACACTGCCTGGGCTGGGCACGCCTTCCCTCGGCTCCCAGCAGTGGTCCTCCAGGAGCCTTCTCTGCCTTGGTCATTCCATACGCCTGGGAGTGAAGAGGGGCTTTCTCTGGAGAGGAGCCTGGGATTCTATGGGCTGATGCTTACACCCTCCCTCACACCTTGCATAGTATGACAGGGAAGGCAGTGCTATGAGAACACATTTCAACTCTAAGTTTTTTAATGCATTTGTGTGTGATACTAAAATTTTAATTTTTGCCCCAATTTTTCTGTTTTATAAAATAGAGCAATGGATTAAGTCTGTTTGAATCTGACTACTTCTGGCTTTGTCCTGCCCTTGTCTGCCACTCATCTTCTAGGTATGTGTGTCATCCATATATTGAATTAACTTGGCTCAGGAACAATCAAAGTAGGAAACAACACTATTCTTAATTAATCCAGTTGAAGCTTCCATCATTATCCTTAGAGGAGATCTTGAGCAGAGCCTACAGCTTCTATTGTTTACCTTTGGGTATTGAAAGTTCAGCTTAAGTTCAATAAAAACTTTAATCTCTCATCAACTTGGAAGTAAGTGTGTTCCGTTCCCTGCCCTAATACCATCCCAGTCCTGATCCAGGCTTGGGAACAGGCATTGGGGAAGGAGAGCATTCATCTGTTTCTTCCTCGTCCTCTAGAGTTATGGCTGGGAAAGAGGGAGAATTTGTGTCAAGAAGATCTCATTTACCTAGTGTAGCTTTCATTTGACATTGGTGTCCTCTCCAGGTGCCCAGATGTTGGCTTTCTCTGTAAGTAAATGCTTCAGTGGATTTTTTAGAAAAAATTCATTTAAAAGGAGACCTTAAGACTTCAGATGTTTCTTGACACGCTTATGTGGTCGAACTGACCACTTTGACTTCCTCTCAGCTTCTGCTCAAATACGCCCCACCTAGACTCTCTACTGGGTTGCAGTTCCCTTAGGTTAGGATCTTTTCAAGAGAGTTTAAGTCCAGCTACCTCTGCACTGTAGAATCTGGCTCATGGGCTATGACCCATCTCACAGGTGGAAACGCAACTCCTGCTGCAACTTGCTCTCCTTGCTCTACCATCAGGGCAGCTTGTGGAGTCCCTCATGGGTAGACTTTACCAACAAGAAGCAGCACACCCATTCAAGGTATGGCCTCTCTGGCATGCCCTGTAGATATCCCTGGGCCTGTGTAACAACTTAATTTGGCTCGAGGTGCAGGTGTCTTGAGAAGTGGGTGGAATACCATAGCACGTCCTCTCCCACTAGGTCAAAACTCTCTTAGGAAAAAATATTCCCTTTTGCCAGGGCAGGTCAGCAAAATGGCAGAGTAGGCAACTGTCATCCTTCATAGAATTGTGAGAAAATGAGGAAAACTGTCAGAACCAACTTTTTCACAACTATATAAAACAGTCAAAATTTCATAGCAATCAAAAAAAAAAAATTGCCAAGTTAAGAAAGAATTTACTTTGAAATGGTATATAATCTTTGTGGCATTATTCTGTAGCCTTACCCCACCCCTTTACGGTTGACAGTGGTTTTGAAGAAGGCAGCCTAAATTCCCAGAGTGGAATCTTGGTCCCTGACTATAGGCCTGATTTGCCAATTATAGTGTTTATCTCTTCTCACCTCTCTGGGGGCTACCTGAAGGACTGACACAAGGTATTTGTTTCTGATTCACCTAACTCAGAAATCACTGAGGTTGGAAAAGTGGTGGGCATATCTTGAAATTATTGTGAGGCAAATAAGTAATCTAGAGCTTCCTGAGCAAAAGATTATGGTTGAGACATACAATATACCACCTACACCCTTGGAGGGAAAGCTGGAGACAGTTTCTTTATGAAATTAGGGCATTTTAAAGCACCTTTATGTACTAGAGAATTTAGAAAACAACATGCAAGCTCAGGGCAAGACATATGTACAGAAAATATCTGAAAAAACCCTAGGCTTTCATCTCTGGATGGTCTGTAAGCTTAGTTCAAGCACAAAATGAAGGCTAAAGCAGAGCTGTAAGTGTATCTGCTAAGTTTTAAAGGAAGGCCCAGCAAAGTGTCAATCTTAAAATATTAATAGACTTGTTTTGTGTTGCTTTGATTTTTTTGTTGTTTTTTAAAATCATTTTTTATTTTTTAATTAGAGTTGACATACAATATTATATTGGTTTCAGGTGTACACCCAAGTGATTAGACATTATAAAACTTATTAAATGATTATCCTGAAAAATCTCATACCCATCTGACACCATACATAGTTATTAGAATATTATTGACTATATTCCCTATGTTGTACTTAATAACCCTTTGTCTGCACTATAACTATTGATTTGTACTTCTAAATCCCTGCACCTTTTTCACCATCCCCCCAACTCCCCTCTCATCTGTTTACCATCAAAATGTTCTCTGTATCTATGAGTCTGTTTCTGTTCTGCTTGTTCAGTTATTTTTATTTTAGATTCAATTATTGATAGAAATGCATTTATTGCCATTTTATTGTTCATATTTTTTATCTTTTTTTCCTTCTTCTTAAAGAAGACCCTCTAACATTTCATGTAATACTGGTTTGGTGATGATGAACTTCTTTAGGTTTTTCTTGCCTAGGAAGTTCTTTATCTGACCTTCAATTCTAAAGGATAGCTTTGCTGGGCAGAATAATATTGGTTGTAGGTCTTTGCTTTTCATCACTTTGAATATTTCTTGCTACCCCCTTCTGACCTACAAAGTTTCTGTTGAGAAATCAGCTGACAGTTTTATGGGCACTCCCTTGTAAGTAACTAACTGCTTTTCTCTTACTGCTTTTAAGATTCTCTCTTTGTCTTTTTAATTATGATATGTCTTGGTGTGGGCCTCTTTGGATTCATCTTGTTTGGGATGCTCTCAGCTTCCTGGACTTGTATGTCTATTTCTTTCACCAGGTAAGGAAAGTTTTCTGTCATTATTTTTTCAGATAGGTTTTCAATTTCATACTCTCTCTTCTCCTTCCCCCTGATGTGAATGTTGGTATGCTTGAAGTTGTCCCAGAGTCCCCTTACACTGTCTTCATATTTTTAGATTCATTTTTCTTTGTACTGTTCTGTTTGGGTATTTTTGTTTCCTCATATTCCAAATATTTGATTTGGTTCTTGATGTCCTCTACTCTACTATTGATTCCCTGTGAATTATTCTTCATTTTAGTGTATCCTTTATTTCTGACTGATCTTTTTTTTATGTTGTTAATGTTATCACTAAGTTTCTTGAAGTTCTCAGTAAATTCCTTGAACATCCTTATAACCCTTGTTTAGAACTCTGTATCTGGTAGTTTGCTTGCTTCCATTTCATTTAGTTCTTTTTCTGGAGATTTCTCCTGTTCTTTCATATGTTACATGTTTCTTTGTGTCTGCATGTTGGCTATTTCCCTGTGTTTGTTTCTATTAGGTAAAGCTGCTATGTCTCCTGGACTTGGTAGAGTGGTCTTGTATAGTAGATTTCCTGTAGGGCCTAGTGGCTCAGCCTCCCCAGTCACCTGAGCTGGGCACTCCAGGCATGCCCCTGTGTGGGCTATGTTCACTGTCCTATTGTAGTTGAGTCTTGATTATTGTTGGTATAACTGGGAGGGATTGACCTCTGGGCCAATTGGCTGTGAGGACCAGCTATGACTACAGTCAAAGAGCTGCTGTGTAGGAGCTGACCCTATGGAGCAGGACTTGCTTCAGTGGGGCGTTGGTGTTCACCGAATCCGCGCCTTGAGTGTGTTGCTCATGGAGGTGGTAGGGTTGTAATCTGACATGGTCTGAAGCTGACCACTGGGTACACTGGCTCTGGGGCCTCCCAGGAAGTGAAAAGTCAACAACTGCCTATACCCTGCCTGGAACCACTTGATACAAGCTATAGAACGATGTACAGATGGTTGCTACCTTTGTTGGCCTTGGAGGTGCCCAGTATTGGCCAATCTGTGAACCAAGGCAGGCTTCTGCTAGTGCCAGGCCTGGGGTCACTTAGCTGGAGGTATGGGGCACACTGAGGCCAGCTGCTGATTGTTTGAGAGATTTTAGGCAAATGAACATGAGCCAAGACAGGGAATTCATATGGAAGAGCCACTGGAAACAACTTGGATGAGACTGCAAGTTGGGTGGGGTGGGGTCTCAGGAAATTACCAGGGTGGGGCAAAGAGTGTGAGCCAGTTTGATAGAGACTCAGATATGGTGCCTGCCTGTCAATTCTGTGGTTGGTAGGGCTCAGCAAAGGAACAATGGCTCCTGCCAGCTCTATTTTCTGAGAGAAATCTGCCCCCCCTCACCCTGCCCCAGCTCTTGCCCTGATGCCAGAGAATTCAATTCCTCCCCATATGCCCCTCATTTCTTTCAAGCTGCTACTCCAATGCTAGAGCTCAGAGGGAGTGAGTCTAAGTAAATCCATGTGCAGACCCACTAAGAGTAATTGCCTGGGACTCCAGCAGCTTTTGTGTTACTCAGCCACAATCCCCTTGGTTTTTACAGCTTGAAAATACAGGGACTTCTCTTCTTGTCACTGAAACCTTGGGCTGACAGGTCTGATGTGGGGCTTCTACTCCTTGCTCCTCAGGGGGAACCTCCACAGCCAAGATATCCCTCCCGATTAAAAACTGCCATACGTGGGTGTGGGGCTAGTCTGTTCTGTGCCTCCACCCCTCCTACCAGTCTTGATGTGGCTTCTTCTTTAATTTGCTAGTTGTAGGACTTCCATTTAGCCATATTTCAGGTGATTCTGAATGATGATTGTTCTGCAGTTTAGTTGTAATTTTGATGTGGTTGTGGGAGGAGATGAGTACAGCTTTAATCTGTGCCACCATTTTGACTGCTATCTGTGTTGCTTTGTTATTTTAAGCTTCTGGCATTCAAGGAAATCTGAAAGCAAGCTACAGAAATAAAGCTTTCAGTGACCACACATGACAAGGAATATAGTATTTGAAAAGTTAGTATGGTAAAGTCACTACGCAAATGGATAACTGTAGTCTTCAAATCAAAAACAGCATACCCTGAGGAAGAGAATATGATTTCCAGAGTAGCCACATTATAATGTTTAAATATCCAATTTTAAACAAGAATGACAAACATACAAAGAAATAAGAAAGTGTGGCTTATTGAAAGGAACAAAATTAACGGACATAAATTACTTCTGAGGAAAGCCAGACATTCATGTTATTAGACAAACATTTAAGTCATTTGCTTTAAATATGTTTAAACAACTAATGAAACCCATGGACAAAGAACTTAGAAAACCAGATAGAAATGATTAAAAAGGAACTAAGTAGAAGTAATAAAAATTCTGGAGCTAAAATTGTATAATAACTAAAATGAAAAACTCACTGAAGAACTTCAACATACGATTTGACCAAATAGAAGAAAGAATCAGAAAAATTTAAGAAAGCATAATTCAACTATATACTCCTTGAAGAAAGAAGAAAGGAGAAGGAGGAGGAGGAGGAGAAGAGAAGAAGAAGGAGGGAGAGGAGGAGGAGGAGGAGGAGGAAGAGGAAGAGGAAGAAGAAGAAGAAAAGAAGAAGAAGAAGAAGAAGAAGAAGAAGAAGAAGAAGAAGAAGAAGAAGAAGAAGAAAAAGAAGGAGAAGAAGGAGAAGAAGAAGAAGAAGGAGAAGAAGAAGAAGAAGAAGAAGAAGAAGAAGAAGAAGAAGAAGAAGAAGAAGAAGAAGAAGAAGAAGAAGAAGAGGAAGAAGAAGAAGAAGAAGAAGAAGAAGAAGAAGAAGAAGAAGAAGAAGAAGAAGAAGAAGAAGAAGAAGAAGAAGAAGGAGGGTAAATGAAGCCTAAGGGACTTGTGAAATATCATTAAACAAACCAATGGGTAAGAGATTTTACTTGAAGTGATGAAAATGTTTTGGAATTATGTATAGTTGGTATTGTGCAACATTGTGAATGTACTAAATGTCGTGAATTTTTAAATTTAAAATAGTTAATTTAATGAATTTAACGAGATCCCTTCTCAATCTGCTTCATCCTTCTGGAGCCTCTCCTTGGGCTAGAAGTGGGTGGTGACTAACCATTCCAGAACAGGTGTTGAGCTATCTCTTAGAAAGTCTATCATTTTTCTTTAGAATGTGACTAGTGCTTTCAACCTTGGGACCTTAGTGAGATATCCTGTTACTGTGCTCTGTGATCTGTGTTAAGGCTCCATGTGGGGCTGGGGTTCCTTTCTCCAGAGGGAAGTGTGGAACAGAGTGGAGCCTGTGAGCACCAGGGAAATGGTATAAAATAAACTCTTGACCTCTCAAGTGAATTTATACTCTTATCTAAAGGAAAGACAACCCAAGCCAGAACTAACGTCATGGCTTGTTTTTGCAAGATCCCATGAAACACTATTTATTATATGATTATAGGTCTTAAGTGTCTTCAAGAGATAGAGACTTTTGAGGGCTTCTCCAGTGTGCACATATCCTAGTTTCTCTCCTTTTGCAGATGGAGAGACTGGGGCCTGGACATATTAAAAATTTGCCTGGAGTCTATAGAGACAGAAAGTAGATTTGTGGTTGCCTAGAGCTGGAGTGGTTGGCTGTAAACAGGAATTGGTTGCTAATGGGCACTAGTTTTCTTTTGGGGTAATGAAAATAATCTAAAATAGATTGTGGTTCTGATCACACGACTCTATGAATATACTAAAAATTATTAAACTGTGTACTTTAAATGGGTGAATTATATGGTATGTGAATTATATCTCAATAGAACTAATATACAGTAGAAACTAGGTTCTCAAACTTAATTCTTTTGGAAGACTGTTAGAAAACCAAATCATTTTTTCCCATTAGAAATAACGTAAATTGAATTAATCTCTTCCAGACTCCCAAATGATTCTCTGTTTTAACCTTTTTTATATACAGTACAAGTCTAATGTGCTGCTTAATCTATAAATAAACACTTCAGAAAAAGGACATGAAATATAAATAAAAATTTAACAAAAATAAAATAAAATGTACAGTAAAAATAAAAATTTAATAATGAGCAGCAACAAAAACACACAAATATTCACAGCACAATTTCCTGAGATGTTAACAACATGAAGTTCAGTGGTACACTGACTCATACTCGAGCCTTCTCTCTTTTGCTCTTTTGTTTGTCACTTGAGAGTCATATGACTGAAGCATGAAACAATTGCCAGGTTGAGAAGAGACTTGTTTGAGATGGGAGATGTTTGAGAATATATATATATATATATATATATATATATATATATATATATATATTTTTTTTTTTTTTTTTTGCTTGAGTTTATAAATGGCTACATAGTGACAGGGAAACCCTCCAACTCTCTTACCATGATAATGAGCTATCACTATAAATCTCAAATGACCCTGTGTCCCAATTCCTGTGTCATTTGTCAGGACTGCAGTGGATAACTGCATAAATCTCTTGCTCATGTGACAGCTTCAATTGTGTATCCCTGTAAGACCTGTCAGATGGTCCATGCTCTACTGGGCTTCATAGTCAAAGTGGCCAATATTATAACTAGACTTTGGAATAAAGATAGCTGTGCATTTAGGGAACAAAATCTTCCAAGGAAGCAAATAATGAATTGTTCCGCTCTAAGGATCTCCTGATACAGTGGCCCCTGTTGGGAAATCTCTTCTGGACATCCTGTAGAAGAGCGTTAAGTGAGATGAAATAGGAGAGACTTGATCCAATGAGGAGGCTACTCCACCTCTGAAAATATCTAGATACAAACCACATGGAGGTGGCACAAAGCCGTTCTGGCAGTTACATTTCTAAGCCCTCTTGGTAGTTGGTAAAGGCATTCAAGAAGCATTCAGTGATTTACTGCTAGCAAAAATGCTTTTGTATAAATATTACATCCCGAAGTTTCCTTTTTTTTTTTTCAAGCACAATAACCCTGCTGCCATTGAGCTGACCTAAAGTTGACTGGGGAATGACTCAGGCCTTTTGAGTGAGACTGATATATCTGAGGCTGCTCTGACGGGGGATTTTGGCCTGCAGATTACAAAGCCGAATGTAAACTTGGTGAGTGACTCACTCAGTGGGGGAATCCACTTAGAGAAGACAGCCAGTGTGCATCATTTAGAAGCACCAAGCCTTCTGTCACGGATCTGTGCAAAGACACCAGCGAGCTCTCTTCTACAAGCTTGAGTATTTTTCATCATCATGGATTTGGTTAGTCTGTTCACAAAGATGCTACCTTTGACGAAAAAGGAAGCCATATTGGGTTTAAGCCAGCATTCCTCAAAATAGCTTATTTTTTATGCATGTCTCTACCATGCTTCCTTCTTTGTCTGCTCTCAGTCCTGGGGGAAGGATGCTGTGCTCTTCTGACCTGAGTTGAATGCTCTACTGCTTATTTTATCTCCCCAAACAAAACAAATTTCTCTATATTTTGGTCCTGTTTCCTACCAATTAGAATCTTTTGTTTTCACTTGTTGCCTCCAATAGTTTTCAGCTTCCAATAATTTTTTTCTTCTTGAGACTTGTTGAAACACCCAGGTTTCAGTCTGAGCCCAGCTCCAGCCCAAGGTCAAGGATTCCCTCCTTTTCCTTCCCAGTATTCTCCGGCATTCTCTCTGGCCACATTGGCAGGACAGTGCAGGCCTGACATAGGTGCTCTGAAGTCTCTGGGCACAGCTAGGTCCTTACTATGCCTCACCGTGTTGGCATGTTTTCCAACCATCTACCGAGGAGGAAATAAGAAGGCGTTGAAAGAGTGGGTTCTTTTTGATCCTTGGTTTTCTGCCCTTTTCAGCAAGAATTTGCTGGAGATCCTCAGAGCAGCCAGCTCGCTCATGCACAGTCAACTCCAGCACCCTGAAATGTTGCTTAGACAGCATGTGTCACCTACCAGATGGTGAACTTTGCCTGCATCTTAAGAGGATACCCAGCAGGATACCCCCCAATATTAGCTTAAGAACACTGTAGCTTTGTTCCATTGCTTCTTCCAATAAAGAGGGGGCTTTCTTCCTTCCAGTCTTTCCTCAAGACTAAGTTTTCTTCCTCAACATAGATTTAATGAATTTGGGAACACAGTCTTCTTTAAAATTACCCATGGCTATCATTACCCATAGAAAAAAGTCAGGACTGGCCCACAAACCCTCCACAGGTCATACTCCAGATGGCCCCTCCTGTCTGCTATCCTGCTTCCTCCACCACAGCCCCTCCTGCACTGGGATCTGCATGTCCCGCTTCCTAGTCTGGCTCTGGGGTGTGCACCCTGATGAGGCATTTCAATGATCATGTCAATTCTGTGAGCCTTCTCCAAATTTTCTGGAAAATGATTGCTATTGTTAAATGATGATGATATAACATTCATTGCTGTGCACTATGAATCACCATGTCCCTGTCTATATCCTCACGTAGACTGATCTCCTGGGCTTAGGCCTAGACTGGTGTTTGGCACATAGCAGAAATACTTATTGGTAGAGGTCTGTACAATGGAAATCAAAGGCTTTCACTTTTATTCAATGAGCATTTTCTGAATACCAGGCCACATAGTGAGGTTGCTGTAAAGACAAATGAGAGGCTTGTCACCGAGTGAGGAACAACATGTATCATATATAAATACTGACTCTCGTTACCTCCCTGAAACAACAGAACAGATGAGGCAATTGGTAACACCTCAAAGGATGCTGCTTAACTGATCCCTATTTACGAACATAGAGTGTAGACAGGGTGCTTACAGGGACATGACCTACAGTGTTTTGATGTTCAACTTGCATGTAAGTAGGTAAGCTCCTCTTTAAACTCAAAAATCACTTAACAGAATTATCTCCTTTACTTATTTTGAGTGAATTCCTTTGTTCAGATAATGAGATCACTTTCTCTTAAGACAATTTAAATAATTTGCTCTGAGAGAATGGAGCAATGGGAGTAATTTAGGAGCTGAAGTCATTTTATGGGAAGGAAAGCCTGAGACACCATTCCTCATTCTCATCCCAAATCATATCATCTTCAGTGCAGAATGACAGGCCTGTAGTGTGTATTGTGCAGAGAACTGAATGGGTGCTCATAATGAATTTAATGTTGAAATAAGTGGCAGATAGACTATAAAAATATGTTTCTTCAAGTCCATGCAGAGGATTCCTAGGTATTTTATGGGGAAAAGGTGTACCAAGATGAAATGCCTTTAGGAAATGTTAAACAGATTTCTTTCAGAACCTCCACCAGGGCTATAGAATGTGCCCAACTTTCCAATCACATTTGAGCATGGAACCTCACTGTCCCTCAACAACATCTACGCAAAGTACATTTTTTGGAAATGCTGGTGTGTCAAAAGAGAGTTTGCAGCCAGAAGGTACGACTGAACTTCTTCAGATGACTTTGCCCTTAAGCCAGGTCTCTATGGGCAGGTCCCAGGACTTCTCACAGGCCGCGTGACAATTTGTGTGGAATGTGTGGTAGAGAACTGTTCACAAAGGTTATTCTTGGATGGTGTGTTATCACTTTACACACACTTGGGGTAACAAGAACACTCTGTTCAGACTATTTCTTCTTATGCTCACTCTTTCTTTAGGAGAACAGAGTCTTCAGTGAGCCTCAACTACCACAGCTACTGGAGTGGGTGAAAATTACCAGAGGCAACGAAAAAAAAAAAATGGAAAATTTACCATCTTACCTACCAGTATCATGACTTAGGAGAATGGGTTAGGATAGAAAATGTGACCTGACATGGCATATCTGATCACTCATTCATTCAACCAGCATTGATCATGATTCTGCTGAATGTCAGGTAATGAGCATGGAGCATGAAGACATGATCTCTGGCCTCATGGGGTTGCTGTCCAGTGTGGAAGACACACTTATCAAATAAACAAAACCAGGGTCAACACACTTTTCTCGTAAAGGATCAGAGAGTAAATACTTGAGACTTTGGGGGCCTCATAGTCTGTCATAACTGCCCAGGTCTCCTGTTGTAGTGTACAAGCAGCCATGCTGCACAATCACACAGGCCTGGTTGTGTCTAATAAAACTTCATTTACAAAGACAAATGGAGGATGGATTTATACTGAGGGCCGGAGTTTGCCAACCCCAATTGAAACAATAAATATGCAATCGAAAATGCAGTAAGTGCCATATAGGAGAGAGGTGTGGTATAGTCAGAGTGTATAAAGGAGAATTTGATATATTTCGAATTGAGACTTGGATGATGAGAATGAGAGGAAATTAGTTAGAGGGGAGAAAAGAGAATTTTAGGCAGATGAAGGAAATTAGTGACATGAATTGAAGCTGGAAAGGGAGAGAGATGGCAATTCTGCTGGGCCATTAGACTAGACTTAGGGCTTTTGTCTTTATGCTAAGAAAAATGAGAAGTGTCTTATGCAAGGAAGTGCATGCATGGTTATGTTTCAGAACCATCCTGTTGTCTGTGTGCAGAGAATGGATCGGAGGAGAGGGGTGGTGTGTGTAATCCAGGTGGGAGGATGATGCAGCTCTCTTGGCAAAAACAGCTGCAGTATGGGCAAAGGGTGTGGCTATAAAGGCAGAGGAGGGCATAAAACGCAAGCAATTCTTAGAGGGTAAAATCAGCATCCTTCATCCTGGATTTAAATATGGCGGTGAGGGTGAAGGAGGTGTCCAGAATGACTCCCAGACGTCTGGATTGCCTGACCTAATGGGTGTGTCATTTCTGAGACAGAAAACAGAAGGGGAGATGAGTGGAAAGGCCATGAGGTCCATGTGAGGTCGTTGGATTGAGGAGCATTTTATTTACCTGAGGAGGCAAAAATGGGTCTGGAACTCAGAAGAGAAACCTATTAGGAACCACAAATTTTAATAGTAGTTGAAATCTGGAGAACGGATTTGTTCACTCAGGATAGAGTATAGTGTAGGGCATGGCAACTGATGGCCCACAGGCAAAACCTAGCCAGCCACCTGCTTCTGCAGACAAAGTCTCATTGGAACACTGTCATGTTGTGAGCTTACCGACCATCTATGGCTGCTTTGTGTGCTACCCTGGCAGAATTCAGCAGTTACAACGTAAACCCTATAATCTATGAAACCTACAATATTGACTATCTGACCTTTAATAGTAAAACTTTGTTGACTCCTGGTACATGAAGTGAAGAAAAAAGTAGGCTTGAGGCCAATCCTTCAAGCAATCTCACATTTTGAAGTCCAGTGTGGGCAGAGAGTAAGGAGGACACGAGCCAAGAGCAAACAACTTTTGGAGAAGAGAGGTGTGGTCAGCAGTGTGGAAGTTTCGGGAGGTCTCAGGAAGATAAGGACAGAACTGCCATCCATTGAGCTCAGTAGAGGGTGGGGGTGGATCACTGGAGAGCTTGATCAGACTTGTTCCACCACAAGGATGGGAGAAGGTACTTGGTATTGGGGGTTGAAGGAGAAAAGAGAGGAGAGAATTAAGGGTACACAGAAGAAGAAACTGAACTGCATGGCCCTGTGGCAGAAGGAACATAACAAACACACAACTAAAACTAAAATAGAATTTAAAGTTTTGCATTGATTCTCTGTGAGCCCCCATCCATAGCTCCAAACTCCTCAATAAAACCCTCTGTCCCTTTCGTGTGCATGTCCACGTGTAAACCCAGGAAAGACAGCTGATGCAATGTGTGTAGGAAAGAATTCAGAGCACGTAGTCAATAGGAGGCAGACATGGACTTGAGAAGTAAGTTACTAAAAATTGGTTTGCAAAAAATTTTGAGAGATCACTGACTTTTCTCCACAGGGCTCAGAAAAGAGGTAGAACATAATGTTATCTAACTCTTAAGGATCTGGGAGTCCTCAGCTAACGTCTGGATTACCATAGCTATGGTTTGTGGGGAGAATAATATATTTATGAAATTATTGTCACCATGTCTTCCCAGTAGGGTGTAAGCTTCTTGATAACAGAAAGTGTGTCTGAATTGCTTATTGCTAACCCTCCTTACACCAAGAGCAGTGCCTGGCACAGAAAGTAAGTGAATCCTCTGAGCAAAGAGGAGTAGAGATTATTATTGTTACCATTTTATAGATAATCAAGCCAGGGTTTAGAGAGCCAATTGTGTAAGTGAGGGATCTAGAGTTTTAATTTCTAGTTTTTATATAATTTATAATTTATTTATTCTTACTCCTTATGTTATATGACTCTAGAGCAGTGGTTCTCAATCTTCCTAATGCCACGACCCTTTAACAATAAAACTTTGTTGTTAAAAAACTAAAAAACATACAACAGCTCCTCATGTTGTATGTGGGCGTATCTGCATGTGGGCAGACCCACCTGGAGATGGATAGGGGTCGCCACCCACAGCTTGAGAACCGCTGCTCTAGAGGGTGCCACTGCCTTGGGCTTCTCCTTGTGCTGCTGCTGTGTTCCTCTGATCTGCAAAGTTCCCTTTTGTGATGTTGATCATAGGTGAAGAGGGAGTCCCAGGAGGGATGCCTTCTGCCCTCCAGTTTTTATTTATTTATTTATTTATTTATTTATTTATTTATTTATTTATTTATTATTTCCTTTATTGATTTTAGAGAGAGAGGAAGTGATAGGGAGAATGAGATAGAAACATTGATGAGAAAGAACATCGATTGGCTGCCTCCCGCATGTCCCCACTGGGGATCGGGCCCACAACCTAGGCATGTGCCCTGACCCGGAATCAAACCAGCGGCCTCTTGTTGCATGGGTCAACATTCAACCACTGAGCCACACCGGCCAGACTGCCTTCCAGTTTTATAGTGGCTCTGATTACAGCATCTACTTAAAGGACTTTACCTCCATCTACAACATCCCCCCTCATTCTCTTCACTGACTCCACCTTTCGTCTTCTGTTAAGTTCCCCACTCAGCCTACAGTGCTCACGTACACTCCGTTATGTGAGGACAGCTTACAACAACATAGACTGAAATGTCACACCAGTGTGCTGAAATCCCCGAATCCTTTCCTCCACTCTAGTTTCTTATTAGAAAATTGCATTTGACATATATTTTTAAAAGTTTCATAAGCTTCCAAGTGTGAGTGGAGGATGTGAGGAGTAGGGGACAGAGAACTTCATCTCTGAGGTTTGACCTTTTTGGTCAATTTCAGTTATCAATAATTTTTGGACAAGAGTGACAAGAAGAAAGTTATTGCCTAAATATTATGTAGAATATAAAAGGTAGGATACTGTTCCTTCTTTAAGGTGGTTGTTAAATGCTTCAAGGGCCCCACTATTCAGAAACTGATGTTTAATTTGAATCTGCTTCGCAAGCTCAGCTTTTTTCCAGCATGATTTCTCAGCACAGCTCCCTCCTTGTGGGAACCTTCATGCAATGCTGGTAGGTGTGCAGCTGGGCAATAATTCTGGACAGAACCTGGGCCCCTTGAGCCAAATCAAGTATAGGATGTCCAGTTACCAGCAACGGGCTCCTTGGAAATCCCCAGGTGGGTCCTTGAAGTGACAGTCTGAAGATGTTCATTGCACCTTGGTGTGTGGGAGCAGGGGCTAGGGTAACCTGGGGGTAGGTGGGAAGTGGTACAGGTTAGAAGCAATGGACTTGGTGTGTGTACAGTGACATGGACAGTACTTGGTTAAAAGAAAAACAACAGGAAATGTTATAAGATAAATTACATCATCCATTTACATAAAACTAGAATACATGTGCATAAAACTACAAAATACACTTTGTAAGAACACGTTGAATAAGAAGAAACACATTTAAAGACATTGCCTTTGAAGAGAAAGAGAATGGAGTGGGGTATGGGATTCAATACAATTTAACAATTTTAGGGGCTAATGATGAAAATATGCCAAGAACTAGGGAATAGGATGAACTCAACCCTCTGCATTGGATGTTTAAAAAAAATCTTTCAAAGCTTTTCTCTTGAGAATTCTAATTCTTATAACAGGTGCTGGCACAGATGTGAAGAAGTTGGAGTACTTGTGCACTGTTGGTGAGAATGCAAAACGATGCGTCTGCAATAGAAAGCAGTCCGGCTGCTCCTCAAGAAGTTAAAACCGAATGACCACGCGGTCCAGCTACCCCACTTCTCGGTGTGTCACCAAGGAAACGGAAGCACAGTCTAGGAGAGACACCTGTGCACCCATGTCTATAGCAGCAGATGTACAATAGCTAAAAAACTGAAGCTACTCGAGTGTCTGGAAAAGCAAAATGTAATGTATACATACAATGAAATATTATTCAGACAGGAAAAGGAAAGACATTCTGACACATGCCACCACGTGGGTGAAAGTGGGAGACATCTGTTTAATGAAACAAATGGTAAGTGAAGCAAGTACTGTATGTTATGACTCCACTTATATGAAATAGTTCATGTAGTCAAAAGCACGAAGACAGAAAGCAGACTAGTGTTTGGCCATGGTTGGGGCAGGGTTAGGGGGTTGCTGTTTAGTGGGTGTAGAGGTCCAATCTTGCAAGATGAAAAGAGTCCTGGAAATAAATGTTGGTGACAGTTGCACAACAATATGAATGTACCGAACATCTGTGGACTGTACACTTAAAGTATTTAAAATAGTAAATGTTATGTATGTTGCATCACAATAAAATTTGAAAAAAGAAGTCTCCTTTCCATGGACCAAGGGTTTGGTGAGCAGTTTCTCACTGCTCCCTTCTGCACACGGAACTCTCCACAGCACTCCCCCTCCCCCCACCTCCCTGTACCAGTCCCTAGACAATGACTGGTGGGTCCCTTTGCCTAAAATCCTGTTCCGCTCTGGCCAGGTAGCTCAGTTGGTTAGAGCTTCGCCCAGGTTGTGGGTTCGATCCCTAGTCAGAGCACATACAAGAATCAACCCACAAATGCATAAATAAGTGGAACAACAAATCAATGCTACTCTCTCCTTTCTTCTCTCTCTCTAAAATCAGTATATTAAAAATAATTGTAATCATCACCTGGGTAATTCATTCAGATCTCAGTCTAGACTCTGCCTCCTCTGCAAGCCTGGCTCATGCTAAACGCCAGCAGGTTTCTTCGCTCAGCTCCTTGAATCCTCTGCTCCCCTGGAGGGTGCAGACAGCCCTCCACCCGCTCCACTGCGACAGCCGGCCCCGGGCACCCCGGAGCAGAACTCCTGGTGGGAGCCAGCAGCGTCCTTTATCTAAAGAACATTTTGTTTCCTGAGCAAGCCTGCTTAAGATAATAATAATCTTGTTTTCTGATAAATTCTCAGGAGAAAAAATAATTGGGGCTATTTCTTTTTAACTCGGAACTTTTTTGAAAACTGGCCTCCTTAGCTGGTCTGCTGCTCCGTCCTCACCCACTTCCCTGTGGGCGAGAACCGCTTTGTATCTGTCCCTCTGTGCTGTTTCCTGTTGGGGCGGGGGGTTTGTAATGAGCAGCCCCCAGCCCTCAGGGCTCTCCTCCACAGGTCTCCAGGGAGAGAGGCCTATTCTCCCAGCAAACCACTTGCACAAACATCAGGTGTCCTCCGTCACCCCAGCCCCTACCTCAGATCTGGACCAAGCCCTAAATAAGGACTGTCTTTGAAAGAAAAACAAAGAGAGCGAAAAGGAAGCCAAGATTTGAATTAAGCAAATGCCCCATCTGGCATCCCTTATCTCTGGTTGCTGCCTCTGGCCCTGCTGTGGGGTCCATGCCTGGCCCTGAATGACCTTGAGGTGGGGATGGAAACTGAGGACAGGGGCCTGTGGCTCAGCCTGTGCTCTAAAGGCTGCTTCTGGTGACTCTGCTTTGATGTTCCTGTTTCCAGGCTGGGCATTAACTAAGCTTCTCTGGGTGCATTCCTCCCCAAGTCCGTATCTCTGGGTGAATTTGCAGAAACACACATGCTTTTGTTCAGTAGGGCTGGGGGTGGGGTGCTGGGAAAGCTTTGATGTCACTGCCCCTTGCTTTCTGGTCACACGTCAGGCAGCATCTAGCCATTGCCTGTGTTCTTCCCGGCGACCTTGTGCCACGTCCGAGAGGTGAGACAGACACCATTGCCCGCTCTGCCTGGGGTCCTCCCAGCACCCCCAGGAGGGCACCCGGGGGCCCTGGGAATCCGGAGCCCAGACCGCAGCTTCCGGACCAGGACTTGGGCATGCCCTTCAGAGGTGAGGACAGGCAGGGTCTAGGCAGGTACCCTCCTCTGCTCACCTCCATTTCTATAGCCAAGCCGAACTGTGAACGGCCCTGTCCAACCTGTGGAAGGTCCTCAGCCTCAACCTCAGCTAATTTGTGTCCTTTTCTGAACACATAGTAACCGAAGATCGCCAGGTCTGGCAGTTTTTGAAAGAAGACTTTCTTTCCATCTTGGCAATTTGTCTCTTTAAAGACACTGCATTCTTTTTATTGGATGGCAATCGTTTCCCAAATAACACATTTACTTTAGTAATAAGACCCCACCTCGTTTTCCGACCATCTACCTCTCCATAGACTTTTCCTCTTATCTACTTTTTCCTTGGCCCCTGGTGTTAATTGTCATAAGGTCAAAGTATAAGCTCTCCAGGGGAGCCCAGTGTTGTAAGGATTTGACTGAAGATCAGAAACAAATTGCAGTGAAGTAAAAACATCAGGGCCACAGCGCCAAACGCTGTGAACTTCCCAAACGGCTGCCATCTGTGCCGCGCTGGGCCTCCTGTTGGCGCCTGGGTCAGCTTGCTTTGGCAGTCTTTTACTCAGTGTTCTGTTTTCCTTGGGGGTTGGGGGTGGAGGAGGGTGGAGGGTGAATCAGAGAGGAGGGAGGAGAGAGCTGAGGGAGTTAAGTCGCCCTTTGCCTCATGATTTATATTTGGTGAGAGGAGCCCTGTCCGGTTTTCTTCTAGCTGGAATGTGTCTTGGACATGTTGTTTCAATATGAGGCAGTCAGCTGGGCCCTCTGTGGAATGTCCCTGGAGACTGGAAACGACTTCCCAATAGGGTCATTTGTTCAGCAGAATTCTAAGTCAAATTCTCTAACATCTGCATTTTATTAATACCTTCAGAATATTTCCATCAGATTGGTGAAATTAGAAGATGCTTTGAGAGATGTTCCGCACCAAATCCCGGGGTATTTTTAATTCTCCTTCTTGGTGATTATTTTGTGTTTCGTGGGAACATCCTTTACCTATCCGTTTCCATTTACCATCATGCAGTGGGTGTCCATATTCACGCAGTGAAGCCCGGGGCGCGCGAAGTGCGCGGGTGGACTGCTGTCGTCCGGGTGGCTCACAGCAGCGGGAACTCGCGCCCAGGGAGAGAGATGTGGCAGGGCGGGAGCAGACACGCTGGCTGCGTCTGCTGGGAGCGAGCGAGAGGCAAGGCCCCGCGGTGAGGGGCAGAGGTGACTTCCCCGTTCACATGGGGCCTCGCCTTGGATGGCAGGCCCTGTCCTATCCTTACCCCAAGGTGTGGAAGGAAGGAAGGAAGAAAGAAACGTGTTGAAGAGAGGGGTGCCATGAAGTAATGGAAGGGAGCGTTTATTTAAAGAACAGTTACTTGTAACATCTAGAACGAGTGGAAATGAAAGTTACACTAGTGAAAAGCACGCTCGATGAGTGTGGTGTCCCTGAGAGGAGGCTTGGATGGGAGACACAGCTGGCGCCCGGCAGGAAGGAGGCCTCCAACACCTGGCGTCCCAAGGAACTGCAGACACAGGAGACCTGAGCGGGGAGGTCACGAGGTGAAGGGTTCTTTGGCTGGAAGGACGAGGGAGAAAAGAGTGAACTTGCAAATCCTAGGAAGGTGGATTCCACTCACTCAGCGGAGCATTTGATGACTGTACACTCCGTGTAAACCCAGAGTGTCTGCTTCGTAACGCAGCTCTGAGGGAGAGGAGCCGGGGTCAGAAAAAGCCTGGTTCCCAAGGGGCACTGCGGAGCCCGGCCAGCTCGTGTCCAGCCCGCCTGGGAGAGACCCACCGTGCACCTGCTGAGGGCAAAGACATGCCCGTCTGGGTGCACAAGCTCAGTATCTAAACCTGCATCACAGCAGCTGCAAAGTGGTATCTCCAAAAAAAATCCATTTGATAACTATCTTAAAAGAATTAAAACAGAAGTGCCTGCCTCTAAAAAGTACTGAAAACACATTTTACCCAACATGTACTTCATTGCTTAAAATTCTTATATGCAGGATTAGATGGATTAATTCTAAGTCTTGGTAAAAAGTATGGAGGTTTCTTGGGAATTCAGAGAAATGCCAGACTCTGATAAGGCCTCTGATAACGAAAAATTGCTTCCTGGTTATATGACTCCGAGCAAACTCCTCCTCACTGGCCCAGGGTAGGCTGATGCAGTAGAAAAACACACCCTGGGCCTGAGGGACCTATCCATGCGCCAGCGCCCTAATGTGCCTGCTGACCAGCTTCCTCTGCCATCAGGAAGGGCCTGCCAGACACCCCTGCCACTGCCTGTGCTCTGAGGGCACACGGCAAACCCTGAATTCCAGGCTGGCACCCTTTCGCCCAGTGTCACAGGAGTGCTGTGTGAGCAAAAGCTTAAAAAACACTATCATATACATTTTGGGTTTATGCCTTTTTTCTTTTTGCTAAAATTAAGCAAAATCACTGGGGAAAAAATAAACCAATAGAGCAAATAACTGGAGTCAGAACTTTGGCTCAGGCTATTCTCCAGTTCACGTGTTTGCTCGGAAGAGGTTCCCACAGCCTAGCCGTTATTTTTTATCTATCCCCACAGGATGTACTCCTACACTCTCTCTTCCAGGGTCCTCTGCTTCCTGTCGGCGTTCCCACAGCTGCTGAGGGTGACGGCTTTCGTTTGCACTTGGAGGCGTGTGAGTTTGGGGTCCTTGCTGTCAGCTTGAGCTGGTGGCTCTGCACAAGTGTGACAGATGTTCAGCATCAGGAATCAAAACCAAGCTTTTACACCACGCGACGCATTCTTCCTCCCAGTCCTGTTCATTTCCTCTTGACAGGATATGGAACAATTTCCCTCATCTGTTGCTCACTCAGTGGGTTTGGGATTTTGTGGATTTTACAATAATACTTAGATTCCTCCCAAATCTCTTCCAAGAGGTTAAAAAAAAGAGCGTTCATTCAATCACACGCTCTTTTTGGTGGAGGAAGAACTGGTTTTGGGCGATATGCAGGTGAAATCCAGAAGTAGATGAAGGAAACCAACTGTCTCACGGGGTTTCTTGAGACTTGGCATTCAAAGAATGCCCTTTGACTGGCTCGGGGGTCCTTGAAATTCTGGAGAAAACATGACAAATCTACAAGATTAAAGGAAACTGTACAAAGCATTTATGTTCATTTGTAGACTGGACAAATTCTGAGCAGAATTAGTGCAGTATTTTGCTGGCGTAGAAGACTTTCTGGTGGGAGACAGAGAAGTGGGGCATGTTTCTCACAATATACTCAATATGTAGCCAGTGTCTAGTGACATTATTTGGAAACTATGCCTACTGCAACGGTTTTCTTCTGGATTCCCAGGCTTTGTGAGTTCCCTTGGCTTAAACTCTTTGTTTTCCTCTTACATTAGCAACGAGGAAGGCAAACTAAAATTTGCAGTAACTCACTGGGGACCAGTCACTTTGGATGTTATCCCATTGGATTCTCACAACACTGTGGGGTAAGAGTGTTATGCCTACGTCACTGATGAGTAAACTGAGGCTCAAAAAGGTTAGGTGATCTTCTCAAAGGTCAACTAGTAGCAGGTACAGTTGGGATTCAAAATCAGATCTCTAAGGTTACAAAGCTGTGCTCTTTACTACACTAAATGGGTTTGACTGTATCTATAGTTATCCAAAGCACTGGCTAGGAAAAAAGGCACTGAATAGAAATTCAGATTTAAAAAAAAAAAATTTTTTTTGGCATTTTACCACTTGAGAGAAATAGGATGTTTTCCAAGCACTCTCATTTTTGCTGCCTGATTTTCTCTTTGTCCCATCAGCACATGGGGTTTCCCAGGTGCTGTCCCACAGGGGCATGGCTGCCCACTGCCTTGACACCCTAGCTGTCAGTCAGTGTTGGAGGGACCCGAAGCATTCGTTCACCTTCTTCGTTCAAAGGCAGATCTGGATCAGAAAGCTTCTAAATCATCATTGTTGCTTCTACTCCAGGATCTGAGCCTTCAGAATCCTTCACTTGGGGGGATTGATTGGCTACTAATTACTAATTGAAGTGAACCGTTTTATTAACTTTAAGGTTCCAGGGTGTGTGTGTCCTGCTGATTCATTAAAAATGACTTTTCACCATCTCTGATAAACTGTAGTGGATTCTTTCATCTTCTCTACTCCCACAAGCTTTCAGTTTCCTGTTTAGTTCAAAGAGCCACATACTGGCTCATAGCTCTGTTCGGCCATAGACCAGGGGCTGAAACAGGACTGCTGACTTTTTTTGCATGACTAAAGCGAGTCAATTAAATGATTTTCTTTCCATTCCCCGCTTGGAAGGCCCGGGTTCTGCTTCTCACCTCCTGTGCACGCTGTGAGGGAGGCTCCGTGCGCGCTGGCGGTTCGAGCATGGCAGCGCTCCTGCGGGAGCTATTAATAGCCCTCATTTCCAGTATGTGCCCTGTAAAGTCAGGCCTCATTTTTAGTAGCTCTCTGTTACTCACAATTCTAGGAAAAGTTCCCTTTGAATGTCTTTGTGCCAGAGGGCTGTTCAATCCCTTTGCCTACTCAGGGAGCAGAGAAAAGGAGCCCAGAGACATATAGTGGGTGGTACATTCCTTACATGAGCTGCTCTTACCCAAATCCCTCCTACAGACAGCACTATCTTTGTTTAGAGAGTCACCTTGAGCAACCTCCTGGGGGAGGAGGGGGAGATGCTGAATGGGTGAGGTTGTGGCTGACCAACGCTGAAGTCATGCTTGACTCATCTCTTCCTCTCATGCCATACATCCAGTTCATCACACATTCTGTTGGCTTCACCTTCAAGATGCACCAAGAAACCAGCCCTTTCTCACTGTTTCTCACTCTGCCTGGTTGCCCAAGCTGCCTTCACCCCTCACCAGGCTCCCTGCAAAGCCACCTGCCTGGTCTCCACCCCCACCATAGCTCCCATTGTCTATTCTCCACATATATTGAAGGTAGACTCTTAAAGAATAAATCAGACTGATTAAGTCACATTCAGCTAAACAGCTTCTAGCGGCTGGCTGTCTCACACAGAGCAAACAATAGCTTCTTCGAGTGACCTGTAAGACTTGCATGACCCAGACTCTCTGTCCTCACCTATCACACTCTCCTTCCCTTCTGTCACCAACCACACTGTCTCTTGCTGCTGCTGCTGCTGCTGCTGCTGCTGCTGTTCCCGCCTCACTGTGTTGCACATGCTAATTCCTCCATCTGGAATGTTCTTCTTCCAGATAATCGTATTCTTTATGGTCTCTGATCAAATGTTCCCGTATCAGAGTAGCACTCCAGGACCACCTTACACAAAATAACGGCCCTCAGCCCTGGCAATCCCTGCGCACCTCCTTTGTTTGACTTCTGTTTTGCCTTTGTGGCTGTCTGATGGGCTCTCTGTTTGCTTGCTGCTGGCCTCCCACCCCTGGAAGACAAGCCCCATGAGGGCAGATGTGGTTCCAGCTGCATCCCCAGAACACAGAGCAATGCCCTCCCAGAGTAAGTGCTCACTAAGTGTTGGATGAAGGAATAGTTGTGGCGCGAAGGTGGCATAACACAGCCAAACTGCTTTGAGTGCCTGGGCATGTGCAGGGACTTGCCAGCGAAGGAGAAAGAGGGCCGATGCCTGCGGAGAGGTCATGACAAAGTGTAGCCACGCTGCTGGCCTTCAGAAACAGGACTCTCCAAGGCAGAGCTGTCGACTCTCACCTGCTGTGAATTCCTCCACTCCTCATCTGGGTATGTCTTTGGTTTTGTCTTGATGGGCACTCAGTGAAGAAAAGGACTGAGTCTCACAGTAAGCTAATCACCCAACCGTTCACACAATTTGAAGCCAGAGGGCAGGAGAATAAAGCAAACAGCCTCTGGGGAGTCTCTGAAATCTTGCTGAAGGCATCAGTCATTCACCAACCTAGAGTTAGATGCAATCAGTCTTGTGTAAATGTTAGGGGTGGTGACCCTGTTGTGCATTGAAATATTTTCTTGGGTTCCTGGGTTACCTTTTGCTAGAAAAGCCACAGCTGACTCTCAACTCTCAGGCTGACAGAAGGACAGAAGGAAATGTGGAATCAATGAACTGCTGTTACTGTTGGAGGAGTATCAGACAGAGGCTGCCATGTTTCTTACCGGCATCACTAACTGACAAACCATAGAATTTAAGATGGAAGGAAATAAAATATTTTGCTAGCTCCTCCTCCCTGAGACTGGCATCATGACCACCTCTCTGTATTTTTCTGGCCCTTATACAGAGTGATAGAACCTCCACATTCTCTGGATGAAAGGTGAGGAAGACCAACGCTTAGTGAATTAATCTTCTCCGTAACAAAGCCAGTCAGTTTCCTGCTGAACACTTCGGAAGGAGAAGTGATTTCTCTACCAATACATCAGTTTCTCTTTTTAGGCAGCTAAAAAATTATCCACATTAGAACTTCTTTAAAGAAAAAAAAAAAAAAGAATCAAAATCTTAGTAGTTTACTATTTCTGCTTTTCTTTCTGGGTTAGTGAAGAACAGGCTTGTTCTCTCTTTTCCTAATATTTTGTTGACAGTTCGTTGGGCCAAAAATCCCTTTGTCATTAGGGCACATTACTATATATCATAAGAACAAATGTTAATAAATCTGTAGTGAGAAGGTAGGACACCCTGTGTGCAAGCACAACCCTCGACCATTTCTAAGCCTGGTTCCCTCCCAAAGCTGGCTCCATGTCAGCTGGCCAAGGCTCTGAGGGTGCCCAGGGTGGGCTTACCCGACTTTAGAAAGGCACCAGTCGGGGAAAAGTAGCTGAGTCGTGTCCAAGCACCAGCCCAGCCCCAAACATGGAGAAGGAAACTGCCTGCTGTATACAGTGGGGTAGCGGGAAGGCACTGCACCAGGAGTCTGGGAGGCTGGCATTCTTGTCTCCACTGATGTCTTATCTGCCTGTCAGGTGACAATGAGAAGCCATCTCAGCCTCTCTGTGAGTCAGGGCTAGTGGCCCTGGCACACGGTCCAAGGGCTTTGCGCCCAGCTCTGATTCCCCTCTGCCTTTATCTCCATTGGACTCTGTTGCTGTTCTCATGCCCGCCATTGCAAGCCTCACAAGTGTCCGCAGCTCTACAGTCCCTGCACGTGCCTTGGGGACAGGCGTGCCTGGAGCCCTGGGCGCCTGCGGCCTCTTTCCCAGATCCCAGGGACTTTCTGGCTGGGCCATCATTAGTTTAGCAACAGAATAAGTTTCACATGGTGAAGAACAATAGAAAAAAAGCCATTTGATGCCCCTCTTTGAACTCCTTCCCCTCCTTTTCCCTCTCTCCTTCCCAGAAATGAACAAAACCTAGAAATAGCCGAAAGCCCAGATTGAAATTCCTCTAGGAACAGTTCCTCCGGCTGAAACTGGTTCACAGGGGAGCCAGAGCTATGGAGTGCTGTTTGCAGGGGTCCCATGGACACTGCCTGTGCCCGGGCTGCTCTCAGGACTCGCGCGTTTTCTCCCTCCTGGGAGCACGCGCTGCTGTGGGCACGGCTGCAGGGCTGGCGCCCGAGCTGGAGAAGGCCTGCCCAGACCCCCGAGAGCCTCCTGCGAGCTGGGCTTCTCACACCCCGGCCCGGGAGCAGCTCAGGGGGCCCCATCACTGAGCCCCGACTGCGGGTGGCCCCGGGAGCGGCCGCCGCCTCCTCGCGTGGACGTCCGCGGTCAGATTCTGCCCGCTGAACCCCCAATTCTGAGGTCACGAGCCTTTACCCGACGACAGGGCCCGAAGGTGACAGACAGAATTCCGGCTCGGAGGGAGGCTTCTTGCTTCCCTGCTGGCAGTTTTCCGATTTTCGGAGGAAATGAGAGGGGTCTCCTCTTCTAAAAAATGCTGTTTTTCACTGAAGGGACCCAAAGCTGTCGGTAGAATCACACTCAGGTCACAATGACCTCTGTTAACATGGCTTTAACTGGATGTCTAGATGCCGGCCCAGGAAAACAGTGCTTCGGTTTGGTCCCTTAGCCAGCGTCCCTTCCTCGTCCAGCCAATTCCTTCCTTGGTTATCAAGCCCAGGGTTCTGCTCTCCTCTCCTCTGCACTCTCTCCTAGCAGCCCAGTGCTTGGCTCGGAGTCCAGTGGCTTTGGAGCCCGACATAGGCCTGTCTGGCTTCCAATCACTTAGCCTCTCCAAGCCTCAGTTTCCTCATTAATCACCCGGAGCAAAGCAGAGCTCCCTCTGCGCCATGGAGTGGCTCCGAGGACCCTGAGCTAGCTCCTGTGAAATATTCAGCACAGTCCAGGCACATGGTAAGGATTCAATAAATATTGGCTCTTGCCTGTTTTTGGAACCTAAACCTAAATCCACTTTGAAAAGTCTTAGAAATGATAGAGAAGTTTCAGGGTACAAAGAAAAATTATAGTTAGAATTTATCAGAGTTATTCCTCACTGTAGAAAAAACAAAGAAGTTGCCAAGCAAAATGCCAGATAACATCATAATGAATAAAATCTTTTAGGAAAGTGATTGTTTTTTTGGGATGGTAGAAATGTTAATCCTTTATTATTTAAATTTGAACAGTTTTTGTTGTGACAATTATTTTGAAATATACTACTTAATTTCCTGCCTTCTTACACAAAGTTTCCAAGACATAATTTATCAGTTTCCTTCTGTCCTGGATTGTCAGCATCAACATCAATTTTATTGTACTGTGTTTCAGATGGCGGTGGTGTGGAAAGCAGGGCTTGCGGAGGGCTGGAGTGTCTCCCGGCTTGTCTGTGGCGCCTGGCCTCCCATCCTGCCCCGCGCGGAGCAGTGTGGAAGAGGGGTGCTCTGGCTGTGCCCTGCCTGCCCTCTCCCTCTTCTTTTAACGATGCAGATGTGCCCCTGGCCTGCTCCCCACGTCTGTGACTGGGCCCCACACGGCAGAACGGCGTGCTGTGCGTGTGTGCGGAGAGAGGAAGCCGATTCAGATCTCCAGCAGGCCTTCTGGGCCTGGGAATATTGCAGACATTGGGGGATATTGGAACATAGCTCTCTGGGTCACTGAGGTTGTACTTTCTTCGCTGTTGTATTTCCCAATTTTATTTTATTTTTTATCTTTCTTCACAACCTCTTGGGCAGGACTACACCTTCACCAAATGATCTCTGTTTAGTGGATCTTGGTGTCCTTGCTGATGGGCAAACTTAAGAAGGGCAAACTGGAAGTGGAGGAATAGGTGGGGATTTCGTGTTTCTCCACATCCGGTGTTTCAGTTGTCCATGCCAGGAGCCCTCTAGGTTGAAAGAGCAATTACTGTGTCTCGTCTACCCTACCATTTGACCGAAGGACAACAGCCCCAAGGAGTTCAGATGCTTCTTCAAATACACACTGAGGGGTAAAGCCAGTGTGGACTTGTGATGGCCCACTCCGTGTCCAGGGGTCATTCTATTATATTCTTTACATTTTTCCAACTCAAGCACTAACACTTTGTACTTAAAATGAGATCACACATATAATTATTGCAGAGTTTCTGCATGTATTTGATTATCTGTCCCTAAATTGCCCAAATAGTAACTTTAAATTAATATTAAATTCTATATATTTGAAATATGAGTAAACTCCTCATATACAGATACAAATGAGAAGCTTGGCCGGGAAATCCTCTCTCTCTCTCTCCACCTACCCTCTAAACATCCCCATTCTCTTGCAGTTAGAATAACAGATAAGCCGCAAGCTGAGCTGGATTCCACCAGCAGTCCGTAATTGGAAGAGTAGTATGTAGGACACACATACACACAATAATGAAAACTCATCTTGTTTTGATTTTGCTTTCAAAAGCACAACACACAAGCTTCTTTTCCAAGAAGACTGGAGAAATGATAAGTTTACCACGAGAGGCACATGGAATGGTGGTCCAGAGTGACTTAGAAGGAAGCCTGTCACACATCAAAGGCTTGGCACCTTTCTTGCGAGAACTCAGAATTTCTCTATAAAGTCTGCATCCAGCCCTAACTTGCTTCATTGTGACATATACCAGTACAAAATGCCATGTCACAGAGAAGGATGGAAAGACCTTGTTTCATTCTCTAGAAATAGCTTAATAATACCAATCTCCTCAGGCTATGTGGATAAAATGTATTAATTAACACATATAAAGCATTTAGACTTATATCAGTTACACAATTAAACCTAATAAATTTTACCTCATTTTATTTGCTGTGATAACTAGCACAGTAGAATTTACTTAAGAAATATAAAAGAATACTTTCTTTAGCTTTATTCAGGTGTAACTGAAAAAATTGTAAGATATTTAAAGTGTACAACATGAAGATTTAATTACATATATATTGTGAGAGAATTCCTCACCCCATGAAGTTAATTAACATATCAATCCCTTCACTGTTTTTTAAACATGAGAGCATTTAAGCTCTCTATTAGTAAATTTCAATTATACAAGACAGTGTTACGAACTATAGGTCCATGTTATACATCAGATCCTCAGACCTTATCCATTCCACAGCTGAAAGTTTGTATCCTTTCTTTTACCAGCCTCTCCCTATTTGCAACATCCCCCAGACCCTGGCAACTACTTTTCTATTCTGGTTAACTTCACTCACTATAATATACTCTAAGTCCATCCATGTTGTCACAAATGACAGAATATTTTCCTCTTTTTATGGCTGAATAATATTCCACTAGAGATATATATCACATTTTCTTTATCCATTCATCTGTCATAGACATATAAGTTGTTCCCATACCTTGGCTATCATGAATAATGCTGCAAAGATCCTGGGAATATGAATACCTTTTCAAGATAATAGTTTTGTTTCTTTTGGACAAATATCTAGAATTGGAACTGCTGTATCATATGGTAGTTCTATTCTTAATTTCTTGAGGAAACTCAACACTTTTTCATAGTGGATGTAGCAGTTTTCAGTCCCACCAACAGTGTACAAGCATTCCCTTTTCTTCACATCCTCACCATTTTTAAAAAAAAATTTTTTTTTTAGCTCTTGCCTTTTAAAAAATAGCCATCCTAACAGGTGTAAGGTGATATGTCATTTGCATGGCTTCTTTGGAAAATATCTATTTAGGTCAATTGCCCATTTTTCCCTTGGGTTATTTTTTTATTTTTTACTTTTTGCTATTGAGTTTATAAGTCCCTTGTATATTTTGAATATTAACCCACTATCAGATATGTGGTTTGCAAATATTTTCTCCCATTCATAGGCTGCTTTTTTATTTTGTTGATGGTTTCTAGGAGTTTCATAGTTTCATATCTTACAGTAAAGACTTTAATCCATTTTCAGTTGACTGTTGTGAGTGATGTAAGATAAGGATACAGTTGCATTCTTCTGCATGTGACAATTCAGTTTTATCAACACCATTTACTGAAGAGACTCTCCTTTCCTCACTGTATATTCTTGGCTCCATTGTCGTAAATCAGTTGACCATATCTACACACATTTATTTCTGAATGCTGTATTCTGTTCTGTTGATCTATGTGTCTGTTTTTATGCCAATATGATATTGTTTTGATTACTATAGCTTTGCAATATAGTTTGAAATCATGATTGTGATGTGCCAGATTTGTTTTTCTTTTTCAATATTCCTTTTATCTTTGTGGTCTTTTAAAAAAAAATCTTCATCCAAAGATACATTTACTGATTTTAGAGAGAGAGGAAGGGAAGAGAGAACAACAACAACAAAAATCAATGTGAGAGAGAAATGCTGATCAGTTTCCTCTCGTACACACTCAGACTGGGGATTGAACCTGCAACCATTTGGTGTACAAGACGACGCTCCAACCAACTGAACCACTTGACCAAGGCTATCCTTGTGGTCTTTTGTGATTAAAAACACATTTTAGGATTGTTTATTCTATTTCTGTGAAAAATGCCATTGGAATTTTGAGAGGGATTGCATTGGCTCTATAGATCTCTTTGGGTAATATGGATATTTTAACAATATCAATTCTTCCTATTCATGAATGTGGAATATTTTTCCATTTCTTTGACTCTTCTTCGATTTCTTTCATCAATATCTTATAGTTTTCAGTGTATAGGTCTTTCATTTCCTAACTAGTTTATTCCTAACTAGTTTATTCTTTTTGGTACTATTGTAAATGAAACTGTTTTCTTAATTTCTCTTTCTCATAGTTGATTGTGTATAGAATACAACTAATTTTTGTATATTAAGTTTGTATCCTGCAACTTTATTGAACTTATTTATTAGATCTAATAGTTTTGTTGGTGGAGTCTTTAGTGGTTTCTATATATATCATGTCATCCACAAAGAGAGACAATTTTACTTTTTCATTTCTAATTTGAATATTATTTACTTATTTACTGCCTAATTGCTCTGGCTAGAACTTGCAGTACTATGTTGTATAAAAGTGGCAAGTGTGGGCATCCTTGTCTTGCTCTTGATTTTCGAAGAAAAGTTTTAGTTTTTCATTATTGAGTATAATGTTAACAGTGGGCTTTTCATATATGACCTTTACTATGTTGAGGTACATTCCCTTTATATTGAGTTTCTTGAGGGTTTTTCTTTCATGAGAAAAATATTAAATTTTGCTTTTTATGCATCTACTGAGATGATCATGTGATTTTTATCCTTCGTTTTGTTACTGTGATGTATCATTCTGATGAATTTGTGGATGTTGAACCATTTTTGCATCCGTGAAATAAATCCCACTTAATTGTACTATATGATCCTTTTAATGAGTGGTTGAATTTGGTTTTCTAATATTTTGTTGAGAATTTATGTATCTATGCAATCTTCTTTATTTTATTTTATATTATTATTTTTAGTGTCTTTGTTTGGTTTTGCTGTCAGGGTAATGGTAGCCTTGTAAAATGAGTTTGTAAATGTTTTCTCCTCTTCTAGGTTTTGGATTAATTTGGGACGATTTGGTATTAATTCTTTAAATGTTTGCTATAATTCACCAGTGAAGCCATCCAATCCTGGACTTTTGTTTGTTGGGATATTTTTTATTACTGATTCAATTTCTTAACTAGTAATCAGTCTGTTCAGATTTTCTGTTTCTTCATGATTCAATCTTGATAAGGTGCATGTTTCTAGGAATTTAACCATTTCTTCTAGGTTGCTCTATTTGTTGGATTAATTGTCCATAGTGATACCTCAGTAACCTGGTTATTATTAACAGGAAAAGAGCAGAAGGGGGATTAGATAAAACAGGCATGCCATTTATACAGCTTTGCCAGGAAGCTGCAGTTAACACTCTCCAGGTCTATTCCCTGCAGATTGATGGGGGAAGGGACAGGACAAAGGCAGTTTAGATGCATACCCAGAAAGGTGTGGGTGACGTGGGAAGGTGCTTACTTGTCAGTCACACCTGAAAACAAGTCAGTGGCCAAAATAGACATGGCCGCTGCAAGGGCATGGAATATAAATAATTAAACTCATAAACAAAGAAAGTTCTCTCTCTCTCTATCTCTTGCTGCTGGCATCTGACTCCTGGCTTGCAGGGCTCTCATGCTCTGCATTCAGCCATGTGGCTCATGGCCAAGTGGACTCCACACAATGGACTGATGGATTGAATCTAGCTTGATGATTGATGCTACATCAGATCCAGCTCCACCATGAAACAGAAACTCTGGGCACTGGCCCTACTTCTAGCTCTGCTGAACCCCCAGATACCCCTCTTTCAGGACCAGGCTAAGGGAAATGAGACTTTGGAACCTGAGGGATATAGTTTCATGAAAATAAAATTCATTCATTCTCCCATGTGAGTCTTAGAAAATTCCTTTTCTCAAGATATTGCAAAACCCACTCCACTTAGCAATGGAGAAATGTGGCCCACTCATCTCTCCTGCGATAATAGTGGTCTCTTATGAACTTTTTGTGTGTTATCAGTTGTAAGCTATCATTTACCATTTTATTTAAGTCCTCTTTTGTTCATGATAATTTTGGTAAAGGTTTGTCTACTTTGTTTTTTAAGTCTCTTAGTATTATTTATATTTTCTATTGTCTTTTCAGTCTCTATTTCATTTATTTCTGCTTTGATCTTTGTTATGTCCTTCCTTTTATTAACGTTGATCTTAGTTTGTTCTTTTTTTACTAATGTGGTCGAGGTGTAATGTTAGGTTTCTTATATGGGATCTTTTTTATTTGTTTGTTTCTTGATGTAGGCATTTATTGTTACAAACTTCCCTCTTAGAACTGCATTTGCTGAATCCCGAGTTTTATTATGTTGTGTTTTCATTTTTATTTGTCACAAGGTATTTTCTTTTGATTTATTCTTTGATCCATTGGTTGTTCAGAAGCATTTTGTTTGATCTCCACATATATGTAAATTTCACATTTTCTTTTTGTAATTAATTTCTAGTTTCAATCATTGTGGTCAAAAAAGGTGCTTGATATGATTTCAATCTTCTTAAATTTATTAAGGCCTAAAACATGATCTATTCTGGAGAATGTTACATGTGCAGTTGAGAAAAATGTGTATTCTGCTGATGTTGGATGCAATGTTCTGCAAATGTCTGTTAGGTTTATCTAATCTAACATGTCGTTTAAGTCTTATGTTTCCTTATTGATTTTCTATCTGGATGATCTAGTCATTGTTGAAAATGGAGAACTGACATCCATATTATTATTGTATTGCTATTTCCCCTTCAGATCAATTACTATTTGATTTATATATTTAAGTGTTCTTATGTTGGGTGCTTAAATATTTACAAAAGTTACATCCTCTTGATGAATTGACCCCTTTATAGTTATATAATGACCTTCTTTGTCTCTTTGTACAGTCTTTGGTTTTAACATCTGTTTTGTCTGACTTCAAGTATAGGTACCCCTGTTTTTTCCGTTTGTTTGTTTCTATTTGTATAGAATATCTCTTTTCATCTCTTTACTTTTAGTCTATGTGTGTCCCTAAAGCTGAAGTGAGCCTCTTGTAGGCAACATATATTTGGTCTTATTTTCTTACCCATTCAACCACTTCATATCTTTTTATTGGAAAATTTAGAGCATTTACATTTAGAGTAATTATAAATTGGCATGGATTTATTATAATTGCCATTATATTCATTGCTTTCTGGTTATTTTATAGTTCATTTATTTTTCTCTTACTCTCTTTGTGATTTAATGATTTTCTGTTGTGGTATGCTTTGATTCCTTTGTTATTATCTTTTGTGTATTTTCTATAAACTTTTGCTTTGTGGTTATCATAAGGCTTACATAAAACATCCCATATTTATAACAGTCTATTTTAAGCTCGTAACAACTTAACTTTGAATTCATATAAAAGCTCTACATTTTGACACTTGCCTGCTATTTATGTCTTTGATGTTACTTACAATTTACATCTTTTTACATTGTGTATCAATTAACAAATTACTGTAGTTATAGTTGTTTTTAATTCTTTTGCCTTTTTTTAATTGCAATCATTTTTTTTTTTACAATTGTATTGTTGAGAGTATTACAGATGCCCCCCCCATTTTCCTCCCCATTGCCCTCTTCCTACTGGCTCCCGTCCCACCCCAGGCCTTCATCAACCTATAATCTGTGCCTACAGGAAATGCATATATACATGTAAGTTATTTGGTTAATCTCTTCCTGCCCCCCTACCCCCTTCCCTCTGAGGTTCATCAGTCTGTTCCATGTTTCCATGCCTCTGTTTCTGTTTTATTCTTCAGTGTATTTTGTTCATTCGATTCCACATATAAATGAGATCATGTGATACTTGTCTCTTTCTGACTGGCTTATGTCGCTTAGCATAATACTCTCCAAGTCCCTCCATGCTAATTATTTTGTCTTTTAATTTTATACTAGAGATAAGTAATTTACCTATCACCATTACAACATTAAAATATTCTGAATTAAATGATACATTTACTTTTATAATTAAATAATACTTTCACATATTTTCCTGTTATCGATTGGTATTTTTTGTTTCAGCTTGAAGAACTCCCTTTAATATTTCTTGTAAGGTTAGTCTAGTGGTTATAATGCTTTCAGCTTTAGGTGGTCTGGAAAACTGTTTATCTCTCCTTCAATTCTGAAGGACAACTTTGCTAAGTAGAGTATTCTTAGTTGGCAAGTTTTTTTATTTTAGCACTTTGAGTATATACAATCAACACTTTTTTTTTTCTTTATTGATTTTTAGAGAAAGAGGAAAGGAGAGGTAGGAAGAGATGGAAACATCAATGAGAAAGAACATTGATTGGCTGCCTCCTGCATGCCGCCCACTGAAGATTTGGCCCACAAACTGGGCATGTGCTCTGACCCAGAATCGAACCGGCAGTCTCTTGGTGCATGGGTCGATGCTCAACTGCTAAGCCACATCAGGCAGGAAATTACACACTCTTTTGGCATTTGATGTGTCTGCCAAAAATTTGCTTATATTCTTATGGAGTTTCACTTCTATGTAACAAGTAACTATTGTCTTGCTGCTTTTAAGATTATTTTCTTTTTAGAAGTGGGTTTGTTTAGATTCATATAATTTGGAACTTATTTGGAACTTTATGGGGTTTTTCAATCTGAATGTTTCTTTCCCCAGATTAGGAACATTTTTAGTCATTTTTTAAATATGATTTCTGCCCCTTTCTCTCTCTTCTTCTTTTTCTTCTAGGAACCCTATAATGCATACATTGGTACACTTAATAATGGTGTCTCATAAGTCCCTTAAGCAACTTCATGGATTTTCATTGTTTTCTTTTCTTTCTGATTTGAAGAATTCCACTGCTCTGTATGCTAGTTCACTGATTCTTTTTTCTGTGTGATATAGTCTGCTATTGAAACATTCTTGAATGTTCAGTACAGTAATTGTATTCTTAAGTTCTATGATTTCTGTTATGTTCTTTTTAATGTTTTCTATCTATTTGCTTGAAATTCTCACTTTGTTTATACATTGGAATTCTGACTTTGGTGAGCATCTTCTTAATAGTTATTTTGAACTCTCTATCAGGACAGTCACTTATCTCCATTTCATTAAGATCTGTTTCTGAATATATTCCTCTCTTTTTTTCATTTTCTTTGACTGTTGGTTTCTGCACATTAAGTAAATTAGCCACCTCTGCCAGTCTTGACAGAGTGGTCTTGTGTAGAAATTGAACTTTGTCAGTCATCCGAGGGTGAACTCTTGATTGCCTCTCAAACCTTTGTGATTTCCCAAGCCATTCATTATTCTTAGCAGCTCCCAAAGTTGAGGATGTGCCAAAATCCATTAGTGTCCCAAATGGGAAGATCACATTCAGCACCTAGATGCAAGTTTATTGGAAACCAGACCCTCAGGCAGCAGCTGTACAAGTATGTAGTTAAGCCCCTTCCAGGGGATAACTAGTAGATGGACATTTGAGGCTGACCCCCTGCAATGGCCTGGGTACATAGCTGCAAGAAGGGGTAGTTCTACATTTGTTCATAACAGCTTCTTTATTACAGTTTGTGGGATTCATGAATAAAAGCCCCATTGGTCTTCAGATCCAGTTGATCAGAAGCCCATCTTTTGGGCAGTAGCCACAAAAGCTGAGATGCCAGACATGTGTACAAGGTCCTTTCAGGGAAATACTCACATATTGGAACAGGCTAGGTGGAAATGGCAGAAATGTGTTCCTCGGCTTCCCTGCTGTCTGGGGAGGACAGTAGTAGCCAGCTCCTAGATGTGTGCTACCTTAGAAGCTTGACTTTCAGGCAACAGCTTTTAAAGTACAGATGAACCTCTTTCTGGGAAATACTGAGGCATAGTATTTTGCTGTTGTTAATCCTCACCAGAGAATATTTTTTCCATTGATACTTTTTTAGAGAATGGAAGGGAAGGAGGGATGGGAAGAGAGAGTTAGAGAGGGAAACATCGATGTGAGAGAAACATATGGATTGGTTGCCTTCCACATACACCCCAGCTGGGGCTGGGGATCAAACCTGCAACCCAAGTATGGGCCCTTGACTGGAAATTGAACCTGCGAGCCTTTGGTGCACAGGCCAGTGGTCTAACCACTGAGGCATACCAGCCTGGGCAGGACATGGGTATTTTTGTGTACTCCCTCTGCACTGAGCCCTGTGAAGAACATGCAGCAAGTGCTCACACTCCTGTTAATAACTCCTTTTTTGTTTGCCACAGTCTTGAGATGCAAGCCTCATTGCCTTTCAGAGCTAGGTATTTTTGGGGCCATCTCTTCAGTGAGTGTCTTAAAAGCTTGGGTCCTAAATATGAAGTTCTAACCTTTCACTCCTCAGAGAGAAGCTTGGAGTTGCTAGTTCCCTCCCAATTTTATGGTACTGTTATGAGGTGGGGTTTATAGAGAGAGTGTGTCTCAACCTTTCCTCCCTCTTTTGATTTAGATATTTTTTTCATTTGGCTGATGTGTAGGAATCACTCTGTATTTATTTCATTGGAAATTGATCCATGTGCAGCTTTATATTTGTCGGATCTATGGGAACAGGCAAGTTCAGGACTCTCCTATGTAGTTACCTTGGTCAACCCTCTAAAGTCTTAATAATAAAAGTTACTTCTTCCTCCCAGGAGATCACTTCTAAAGCTATTGAATAAGAATTGTATTTCAAGCTTTGAGAACATCTGGGCTATGTGGTTGAGTCCAGTGGTTCAGTTTGGGACTTATGGCCAGCCTGCCTGGGGCTAAATTCTGGTTCTGCCACCTGCTTTTTGCGGGACCTTGAGAAAATTACTCTCTGTCTCTGGGCTTCCACCCATATAATGGGGATAATGAAAATAATTATAATAATTTTTTTAAAAAGCAGAACAGAGTTTGGCACATAGTAAATGCTTTATAAGTATATTTTAATTATACACACACACACACACACACACACACACATACATATCAGAGGCAGGAGAGATTAATATAATACAGATGACACAAGAAAGTCTCCTTAGAGAAGCTTACAACTGAGATGAGCATTAAACAACAAGTAGATTTGGGTGATGAGTGGGAATGATATGGAAAGAAGTCAGCTGAGTCCTCCTGGAGTATGAGGTCTGCACACAGTGGGGTTGTTGGTATTCATCAGAGTGGATTCTGGGGGCTTGGGGTCCGGTGAGACCATCAGTACAGGCCACAGAAAGGCTGTGAAGAGACTCTGGAGACCTTGACCAGGAGGAGGAAGGAAGGGCCTGTGCTTGATGAGGAAGAATCCCCCATGGGTTGTTGAACCAGAAAGTAGTCTAACCAAAGTATGTGTAGGAAGACTGCTAACATTATATTCTACAGGTATTTTTGCCAGTGTTTTATTGTTCTCTACAACCTTGCAAAGTAGGATTTATCATTGGATTTTTCAGATGACTAAAATCTCAGGAGGATGTCTCAAGGTGAAGGTTACCCAGGAATGAGGTGGTTAATATTGATTCAATCCACCTCCAGAGCCCATGTTTCCTGCCACCCAGGGCTGCCTTCTAGGTATTAAGGGATGAGGCACTGGACCATTCAGTCAGCTATGAAGATGGAAAGAACTGGCAAATTTCAGACATTATTTGAAGAATCCAGTAACTTTGGTTGGGTAGAAAGAATGGATGAGAAGTGAAAAGGTAAGAAGGAAAGACATGACTCAATGATGCTGGCAGATATTTTCTAGAAAGAGTTATTGGCTGCTGTTGCTAGAAAAAGGCAGTGAGTACCATTTGGGCCATGTAAGGGTGGAGATAAAAAATATTTTCCTGTTGGAATGAGACTGCATGGCTGGACACAATTTAGGGCAGGAGCTGCAGATGTGGATAACATCTGTCCAGGATGGCAGTGGACTGCAGGTGCTGATAAGACTTGGGGTCATCTCCGTCCGATCACAAAGAGCCTGCCCTTCTCTAAGTCCCCAAAACCTGGTGCTCTATTTCCCAGGTTCCCAAACATGGCCACATTTGGGAAACCAAATAGGAACCATGCAGGCAGCCCTGTTGATAATTTCTCCACCTCCTGTCTGAGGATCACTCTGTCTTTGTTAGCTCAATCCTGTATCGAGGTCAGTCTATTTACCTTTTCCTGGTGTTCTTGAGTCCTATTCAGCGTGTTATAATGAATTAATAAATGAGTGATGCTTGGACTATGTTCATGTCACCACAGTCTCATTAGCGAGGAGCTACCACAAAGCTACGTTCACTTCCCTGACTCCCATGAGGGCGGCCTGCTCTGCGAGCTAGATGACTAAGTCATATACATGGAATGATTTCTTGTGTGTTTTACTTAGGGGCTTTTCCCCTCTGCATTTGAGTATTTGTGAAGAAACATAAGCCTTATGGCCCTTTATATTTCAATAATGCAAGCAGCTGAGAAAGAAGAACTGCAGCTGAGAAGCAGCAGATTAAAACTTATAAACACAAGTGGAATAAATGGCCAGTTCTTTTTTATAATTTCCCAGGTTAAGTAATGAATGAAAGATAAACAAATAGTGGTACAAATAGTGAAAACCAAATTAGATTTGGGGTTTCTTCCCCCTCTGATTTAATAATAAGTAATCCAAATAGTTATCATTTGGGGTAGCAAGGAAGTGATACTATAAAAATAAATGCCTTTCCTCGGCTGGTGTCCTCTGTCCCTGTGTTATTGCAGTGAGACAAGGGCTGCTACCTGGGGCTCCCACTGCAGGGTCTGGCTGCTCTGTGGAGTGACTCCCTGAGAAGCAAGGAAAGCATTAGTTCAGTGATAAAGGAGATAGTTTCAGTCCCAGTGTCCCCTGTGAGGAAGGAAAAGGAGAAGTGTAAGGTTCTCTGTGTTCCTGGAAGCTGAGAATCTGTATCCAAAACCACCCCAGGTCTTTATTTATTTATTAATTTTAGCTCTTTTGAAAGTGAAGAGTACATTTGTTTTTATTCTCCACTTATTATTATTTTTTTGTCTATGGAAATGACTTTTTAAGATGAAGATTCTGTGTTAGAGTAGTTACAGGTCAAGTCCCATGTCATGGCATGTCATTAGTAAACCCACAGAAAAGAACTAATGGACTCAGGAAGCTCTGAAAAGTGAAAAGACTCTGATTCAGGGTTGGTTTCCCCTCTCTGTCTCCGGCTCCTTAGCTCGACGTCCAGGCCAGGAAATAGCTCCAGTGGCCGCTCGGGCTCGTCATTCCAGAGAGCAGCCCTGGGAATTCAGCTTAGCTTTCCAGCATAGCTGGGCCTGCACGGAGGCTCAGTGGTGTTAATCCATTGCAGGTTGGCCGGTCTGTAGTTACAGAAGAGAGTGAATGGAATTTGTTTCACAATGGTTTCTCCAAAGCAGTCCTGGGAAAATGAAACGTTGGCCATTCTCACCTTGAGAAAGAATTATCTCTGCTTCTTAACAATAAAATACAATCCCCACAATTGTACTGTTAGAATAGTGGTTAAATAAATAGTTTATATCCAAAACCCTTAAAACTTATTTCTTCTTTACATGCCCTTTCCCCTGCAGCTTTCCAGTACTATGGCTTTATATTTTTTTCAGTAGGGACAATTGATTAAACTAATGAATTCAGTTTGATTAAAGGTAGCAGACATAATTTGCCAATGACATTAACAGATGCTATTTAAATTGGCTGAACCTTTACACACAAAACGTCTGTCTTTACATGCTATCCACAGTTTACAGACAGAAACTGAGATTCAGACAGAGCTGGCGAATTAGGAAGCAGCAGAGGTGGGATTTGAACCCGGCTCTGCCCCACTGAAGCCCGCTGCGTCTTCACTCTGCCGTGTTGCCCCCTTTAGTTACAATAACTGTAGAGACAATCACAGAGAAATGTTGTTCTTCATTCTCATCACTGTCTCTGCTTTGTAATGTTTGTAACATTCAGTGGGTCTTTGAATCGCAATGATTGAGTTCCTGCTGGATACTTTGAGTTTTTGCATTTACTTTCAGAGTTACTCTTAAAGCTCTTGACTAAATCATTTCCTCTGGCCTTCCATGACTGACAGCTGATATCTGCCACATGATTGACTGAAATCAGCACATGATCATGAAGTTTGGAATTGTGAATAGACAAATAGGCCATATTTTCATTTGAATAGACTCATTGGAAGGTCAGATGCAGTGGTGGGTTCCTCAGACTCCTCTGGGTCTCTGAGTTGGAACTGGGTGCCTGTGTGTCTGTGTGCGAGTGTTCACGTCGACTTGTATAAGTTGTCTACATTCTCTTCTTTGCTAAGTGGAACTCCAGTCTTGTTGAGAGTGGCAATTAGCTTGGCTAAACAAAACGACATTTCCGACAGGCCTTCCTGAGGGTGGCCACAGGACAGGTCTGCCCATCAGACGTGGCAGAAGTCAGCTGGCTGGGGTCTGGGAAAGCTCCTTCAAAGGGAGGCAGAAGGCTAGAACATGTTTTTGCTCTCCTTCCTCCTTTCCTTCCTAAAATATAGGGTCACAGTTTAAGACTGATGGTAGGATGGAAGCCGATTTGTTCCTGTGAAGAAGAGAATGATCTTTTAGGATGACTGAGCAGAAGCCTGAGAAAGCCCGAGACACTCTCATGCTGCAAGCGGCTGTCCTGGCCCTGGAGCTTCTTAACCGCAGTCTCAGTATTGTGTGGAAAGACAGTCTTTGCTGTAAGTGGTCTTCCTTAAGCCATCTCGTTGTAGCTAAAAGTCATCTCTAACTGATATACTGTGTCTTTTAAATAGTACACAATTTTTATGTAGCCACTTTAAAACTTCTCTCTGTTAGAGTTCCTGACGAAGTATTGAGTTCCAAGGAGTTGTACTGGACCGTCCCAGGGGGAGTACACTCCAGCTCTCGCCTGCAGTCCCGCTTCGCAGGCCTCTCAGGAGTGCCACAGCTTTTCCTGCACCAGTGTGTCTAGGACAGCCACAAATCAGTGAACGTAGACTGTATCATTTCTCAAGTTTAGAAAACATACCTCACAGCCATACAAACAAAGGCAAAGCACTGGAGCAGAGCAGAACCGCGCTCATATTTAGTGGAGTAAGGCCTGTGTTCACATTCGGTACATGAAACGCACATGGCACCTTGACTTTGCGAGAGAGGGCTGGAGGGACAGGCTCGCAGGTTCACCGGCTTTGCAGCTACATGGTGATGCTGTCTGACACCTGGGGCGTGCGTGAAGTACAGAGAGCGAGCGAGTCAACACTCAGTGACCTTCCTGGCACCTTTCCAGTCATGTTTACAGACTTACCCGGTCATGCTTTCTTTCATGTCAGAGCCTTCTGGGACGGAACATATATATCTCAGATACATTTTTATTTTTAAAATTCTATTTATTTATTTATTTATGTTGTAGACACTGTTACACATGTCCCCCATTTTTATCCCCTTTGCCCACCTCCACCCAGCCCCCTGCACCACTCCCTGGCCTTCGCCACACTGCTGTCTGTGTCCACTGACTATGTATATATGGTATTTGGTTAATCTCTTCACCTTCTTTTATCCACTCACTGCCCCCTGACACACACACACACCCCTCCCCTCTGACCTCTTTCAGACTATTTCATGTATCCATGTCTCTGGTTCTATTTTGTTAGTTTATTTTGTTCATTAGATTCCACATATATGTGAGATCATATAGTATTTGTCTTTCTCTGGCTGGCTTATTGCATTTAACATAATAATCGCCAGGTCCATCCAGCCACATAGTATTCCACTGTGTAAATGTACCACAGCTTTTTTATACACTCATTTACTAATGGGCACTTGGGATGTTTCCAGATCTTAGCTATTGTAAACAATACTGTTATGAACTTAGGGTACATATATTTCTGATTGGTGTTTTGGGATTTTTAGGATATATTTCCAGCAGTCTGATTGCTGGGTCAAATGGCAGTTCCATTATTATTTTTTGAGGAAATTCCACACTGTTTTCCATAGAGGCTGCACCAGTCTGCATTGCCACCAACAGTGCACTGGGATTCCTTTTCTGCACATCCTCACCAGCACTTGTTGTTTGTTGATTTATTGATGGTAGACATTCTGGCAGGTGTGAGGTGGTACTCATGGGAGTTTTCATTTGCATCTCTCTGATGATTGGTGACCTTGAGAATTTTTTCTTATGTCTATTGGCCATCTGTATGTTCTCTGTGACAAAGACTCTATTCAAGTCCTTTGCCTATCTTTTTAATTAGATTGTATGTCTTCCTGGTGTTGAATTCTATAAGTTCTTTATATATTTTGGATATACCTATTATCAGATGTATCATGGCAAATATGTTTTCCCATATAGTGGGCTCCCTTTTCATTCTGATGATAGTTTCTTTTTCTGTGCAGAAGATTTTTAGTTTTATGTAGTCCCATTTGTTTCTTTTTTCCTTTATTTACCTTGCCCTAGGAGATATATCAGTAAAAATATTGCTGTGCAAGATGTCTGAGACTTTATTGCCTATGTTTTCTTTTAGGATTTGTATGGTTTCACGACTTACATTTAAGTCTTTCATCCACATTGAATTTATTCTTGTGAATGGTATAAGTTGGTGATTTTGTTAAATTTTTTTTGCGTGTACCTGCCCAATTTTCCCAACACCATTTATTAAGGAGACTGTTCTTACTCTGTTGTATTCTCTTGCCTCCCTTGTCAAATATTAATTGACCATAAAGACTTGGGTTGATTTCTAGGGTCTCTATTCTGTTCCATTGTTCTATATGCCTGTTCTTGTGTAATTACTAGGCTGTTTTGATTACAATGGGTTTGTAATATAGTTTGATATCCCATATTGTGATCTTCCAGCTTTGTTCTTCTTTCTCAAGATAGCTGAGGGCCATTTTTGGTTACATATAAAATTATGGATTATTTGTTCTAAATCTGTAAAGTATGCCATTGGTATTTTAATAGGAATTGCATTGAATTTATAGATTGCTTTGGGTAGTATGGACATTTTAATGATATTCTTTCTTCTAATCTATGAACACAATATATGCTTCTATTTGTTTGTATCTTCCTTTATTTATTTCTTCAATGTCTTATAGTTCTCCAAGTACAAGTCTTTTACTTCCTTCTTTAAGTTTCTTCCTAGGTATCTTATTTTTTTGTTTGTTTTTGCAATAGTAAATGAGATTGTTTTCTTAGTTTCTCTTTCTGAGAGTTTATTATTGGTGTATAAAAATGTCATAGATTTCTGGATGTTAATTTTACATCCTGATACTTTACAGAATTAATTCATTATATCTAGTAGTTTTTTGGTGGAGTCTTTAGTGTTTTCTTTTTTCTTTCTTTTTTTTTTTTTTATCCCCACCCAAGTATATTTTTCCATTTATCTTCAGATAGAGTGGGAGAGAGGGAGAGAAAGAGAGAAACATCAACGTGAGAGAGACACATTGACTGGTTGCCTCCCGCATGACCCCAACCAGGGCTGGGGATGAACCACAACTGAGGTACGTGCCCTTGGCTGGAATTGAACCCGCAACTCTTTGGTCCGCGGCCCAACATTCTAACCACTGAGCCAAACTGACCAGGGCTTTAGTGTTTTCTATGTACAACATCATGTCATCTGCAAATAATGATAGCTTTACTTCCTCCTTTCCAATTTGGATGCCATTTTATTTTTTCTTCTTGTCTAATTGCTGTGGCTATGACTTCCAGTTCTATGTGGAATAAGAGTGGTCAAAACAGACCTCCCTGTCTTGTTCTTGAATTTAAGGGAAACACTTTTAGTTTTTGCCCATTGAGTATGATGTTGGCTATAGGTTTGTCATATATGGCCCTATTCTGTTGAGGTATATCCCTCTAGTCTCACTTTTCTAAAAGTATTTATCATAAATGGGTGCTGGATTTTATCAAATGCTTTTTCTGCATCTTTTGATATAATCATGTGATTTTTATCTTTTATTTTGTTTGTGTGATGTATAATATTTATTGATTTGTGAATATTGTACCAATATTTCATCCCTAGGATAAATCCCATTTGGTTATGGTGTATATTTTTAATGTATTGTTGGATCTGATGCTAATATTTTTTTGATGATCTTAGCATCTATGTTCATCAGGAATATTGGCCTATAATTTTCTTTCTTTGTAGTGTCTTTATCTGGTTTTGAAATTAGTACAATACTGGCCTTATAAAAAGAGCTTGGAAGTCTTTCTTCCTCTTGAATTTTTTCAAATACTTTGAGGAGTATAAGTGTTAGTTTTTCTTTGAGTGTTTTTAAAATTTGCCTGGGAAGACATCTTTTTTTTTTTTTTTTTAATCCTCACCTGAGGACATTTTTTCATTTTTTGTTCAGACAGAGTGGGAGGGAGAGAGAGGAAGAGCGAGAGAGAGAGAAACATCGACGTGAAAGGGACACATCTAGTGGCTGCCACCCGCACGACCAACCAGGGCCGGGGACAAACTGCAACTGAGGTACATGCCCTTAGCAGAACCGAACCCGGGTCTCTCTGTACCACAGGTCAACGCTCTAACCGCTGAGCCAAACCGGCCAGGGCATGGGAAGACATCTTATCCAGGACTTCTGTTTGCTGGGATTTTTTTTATTTTTATTACCGCATACAATTTGTTGTTATTGATCTATTCAGGTTCTCTGATTTTTTTTTGATTCAGTTTTGGAAGAAGCTATGTTTCTAAGAATTTGTCCATTTCACCCAGGTTGTCTAATGTGTTGCCATATATTTGTTCATAGTGTTTTCTTACAATCTTTTGTATTTTTGTGGTGTCATTTCTTTCTTCTTCTCTTTCATTTCTGTTTTTATTTATTTAGATTCTCTCACTTTCTTTCTTGAAGAGTCCGACTAAAGGTTCATCAATCTTTTTTTTTATCTTTTCAAAGAACCAGCTCTTGATTTCATTGATCTTTTGTATATATTTTTTTGTGTGTGTATGTGTGTCTCTATATTATTTATTCCTGCTCTGATCTTTGTTTCCAGGTAATTTTTGAATTCTTCCTTAATCTCATTGGTAACCCATTCATTGTTTAATTACATGCTATTTAGCCTCTATGTGTTTAAATGATTTTGAGGGGTTTTTTTTATTGTAGTTGATTTCTAGTTTCATGCCATTGTGATCCGAGAAGATGCTTGATGTTTCAATCTTCTTGAATTTGTTAATACTTTTTTTGTGCACTAACATGTGGTCCATCTTTGAGAATGTTCCATGTGAACTTGAGAAGAATGTATATAGTCTGCTGCTTTAAAGAGTTTTAAAATCTGGGATTTTATGGACTTTGGTGGTTGGTGTTCTTCAGTGGTAAGTTTAGACACTTTGGATAATTTAGAAACTTTGGATAATACTTGATTCTAATAGGGAAGGTGTTTCTTTTTTCTTTGTTTTTTTTTTATCCTCACCCGAGGACATTTTTGCATTTATCTTGAGATAGAGCAGGAGGGAGAGAGGGAGGAAGAGAGAGAAACATCGATGGGAGAGAGACACATCCAGTGGTCGCCACCCACACGACCCCAACCAGGGCAGGGACCAACCGCAACCGAGGTACGTGCCCTTAGCGGGAACCGAACCCGGGACTCTCTGGTCCGCAGGCCGATGCTCCAACCGCTGAGCCACACCGGCCAGGGCGGGACGGTATTCTTTGCCTGCTGAGTCACAAGAAATGGCGCAATAATTTTGTCATACAACAAAGTGGTGATCAGGGAAGTTCGTTTTCTGCTGCATCTGAGAGCGTGTAATTGTGTGAAGTGGCTCCGCACTCGGGCGTCCTCTCAGCTGCAGGAAGCATTCCTGGGAGTCTTCGGAGCATGTGTCACTGCCCTGTCCTCCGTCCTGATCTGTCACACATTCCTGAGTGAGGCTGAGACCTTGTTCCTGTGAAACCTTCAGAGAAGTGCTGCAGAGCATTGTTTTCCATTTCAAGCTGGTGTCAGAGCATGACCCTCAGGGAGGGAGGGACAGAGCGAGGGCAGGGGACGGGAAAAGAGAGGCCTCAAAGCACCATTTAAAGGCACTGGAGAGAAGCGTGGTCCTCTTCGGACTCTGCGGAGAGTTGCTGCTGAGATGGCTTTCCCCAGGATTTTGCTTCTTTGACATGATAATTTAAATATCAATTATCAGCCAGAGTAATGAGTAGCAGAATAATCCCAAATCAGAAAAATAGCCTAAGAGTTCTTCAGGGTTGTGGAATTCAACTTGTTTCTATTTCCTTCAGGACTTTATGAACTGTCAAAGGATACATTTAGTGGCGTTTTAGAGGTGATTTCTAAGTCATGCCCTGTGCCTACGTTCCTTTAAGGGAGCTCTGTGGCATGCACAGAGACCTACACGGTGTGAGGTCTGCGCCTCCTGCTTCGCTTTGCCCAGAGCCGGCGTGAACAGCACTCAGCGCTCTCCAGGGTGAACCCGCAAATTGGCCGAAAAGTGTAATGACAACGAATAGGATGCTTCCATTCCTTGCTAGTTTATAAACTATCTTCAGCTTCTTTTTCTTTTTACATTTATTCAAACCTAGGAAGATATTGACCTAAAATGGTGAACTAAAATCCAGCATGTTTTAGTTCTTTCTTCAGCATCTTTCTGTCGCTCATGCATGTTTATTTCACAAATGCTTATTGCCCACGGAATATATGCCAGGCGCTGTGCCGAGTACAGGGACACGGAGGTGGACGAAAGCACGCAGTGGTTGGGCATGAGGCGTGGTGAGAGGGTGTGGACGGTAGGCAGAGCTGCACACGGGCTGGGTCAGAAGCTCCTGGAGGGCGGGAAAGGAGGGAACCTAAGGAGGGCCGCACCACTGCCCGAGGCCACAGGGCTGGGAGCAGATGGTCCCGTGTCAGACTGTGGATGACAGGAGACACCGGGGAGTTCACCGCAGGGCTGGAGGCACTGAAATCTGGGCCAGGTGTGGGCTCTCATCGGAGGTCCACTCATGAAGATTTGGTGATGGATTGGATGTGGGAGGTGAAGGCAGAGAATCACACAGGGCTCTTAGCGCTGGCTCCTGACCCCAGGGAACCCTGGAGGGGATGTCAGGGAGTTCTCTGAAAGGGGGGTGTAGAAGGGGACGTGGCAAGTCTGAGGTGCCTGTGGGACAACTGAGCACCAGTCAACAGCTCTGTATGTCATCCTGAACCCTTGCATTCAGATTCAAGTTATGATCTCACATTTGGGAGTTCTCAGTCTGTGGATGGTAAATAAAACCATGGGTGGATAAGACTGTTTAGTGGGCAAGTAAGGTTTCTTTCTGTTTTAGTTGAAGTCTTCGTCCATGCATTCACGTGGTGAGGAGTGTGCTGACGGCCCGTGCCGTGTGGTCGGCACCGTCGGTCTGTGCTGGGCTTCTGCTGCCACCGCTCCCTCAGGCACCTTCCTGCAGCTCGGACCTCTGATGGAGAGAGCAGGAGGAACCATCGTTTCTGTCTTCGTCGGGAGCTTTAACGTCATGTGCACTCCGCCCATTTGAAGTCCAGGGACTCCCACTCAAGAACAGTACGCCTGTGTGTGTTTTCTCAGCCACGATGCAGTGTGCCTCCTGCTATTGCCGGAATCTACGCAGAGTTGGAGATGAAGCAAACCCTCCATGTCTGCAGTGTCTGATCTGTGACATTTGAATCTGCTTAAAACTGAGAAACAGTAAAGCACAGCAAAACAAAACAATGTCTGGCAGCAAATGTTTAACTGGACTAAAAACTAAGAAGGAGAGAGAGAGAGAGAAGGTGATCTGGCCAAGTCTGGCCTCAGCAGCACACCCCGACATGAGGCAGGTTCGGCCTGGCGCCAGAGCAGGCCCCTTCCCTCAGCCGGTTCTCCAGGGAGCTCCTCTCCTGGGCTCCTTTCCCCGTGGAACTAGCACTCTGGGAACCTCTTGGCAGATGCAGGATCCCGCTGAACCCTTCCAGGCGGCTTGGACCATCAGGTGGGGTGGCCTCGTCAAGGAGCCTTCCTGTTCGTCGGCCTTCGCAAGGAGATAAACTGCCTTTTGTTAAGCTGCAGGGATGTGGATTTTGTTTAAAGGTGCTTTGTGTGACATTAATTTTTTATTTTCTTGCGCATGTTTGTCCATGTCACAGGGCGTGCTCAGTTGCACCAAGGAGGCTCTCGAGAACAAATCACAGCTCTAGCCATGAAAACGAGCTCACCTTGGGTCGAGATGTGTAAATAAACATCCAGGGCCATGGCCTGGACCAACCCTGAAAGGACTGAATTACATATAAAGACTTCATTGAAGCCTTTCAAAATGAGATTGCACAACCTTGCCGTTTGCAGAGTAGCTAAGGGGATCTGGTAAACAAATCCGAGGAGAAGCACAGTGGGCCCCTGCTTCTTCTCACTTCCCAGTCCCTGGTCTCAATTTGTTCACAATCAACACCAATATTCGGGACTTAGAATAAGGTGTTTTGGAGAAGAATAAAAAATATTGATTCTAATAATATTGGGTACACAAATCCCTTTTTCAGGGGGAGGCTAAATTGCTGTACTGGTACGTATTGTAGTCAGATATCTGTGCGAGAATTACTCAGAGGGAAGTCCTGCTCACTTGGCCCGTCCTGAGGCCAAAGGAATGTCCAATTGTCCAGACATCCACTGGTCCACAGTCACCTGAGACCCCAGGTTTGGAATCTGGACATTCCTGTCCGTCACTGATCAGCTGTGGTCCCGGGTTTACATTTCCCTCTAAGATGTCATCTGGTTGAGAGGCTTTGCTGGAGAGATTCCTGCTTTACAAACCACCTCTCTGGTCATCCTTAACTGTTTTATTCACAAGACAGCAGGCCTGTCACAGATTCTGATAGACTTTGGGTAAGTATAAAAATTAGGAGCAGAAAATTCAAGGATTGGGCAGCAGAAAGAGTAAAAATGAAGACTTTGAAAGTATCTTTATAAAATACTTTTGCATAGTATTTTGAGTCACATTCTTTACTCGTTTTGTTCCTTCAGGTTAATCATAAGAATAATTAAAATGATTTGTTTGTTTACCAAAATGTTCTGAAGGGTTGGTCAGGATTCAGTGTCCCAGAAATAATTTCTCTAAAAGGTTGACAGAGTAGGAAAAAAAATGGCTCTGAAAAAAGACCTCTAAATGATTCTGTAACTGGACATAAAACATGTATGTGATTCATCTAGGAATGTGCAGGGAATCCTACTGGGTTCTGACCCACTCCTGGGGCCTCTTTGTGAAACTTGGGTTCCCAGCACATCTACAAAAATGTGCCTGTGCTGCTCCAAGAGCCAAAAGGACACCAGGACACCCAGTGGCGTGGGGCTGCAGCTCAGTCCTCGAACACATGACCGTAAGCATTTCAGAAGCCAGATCAGCTCTCTGGGAGCGCGCGAGTCGGGTTACAGAGCCTGGTGCGCTAGCAGCATCAGCAGCTGAGGACTCCTTCCTGGAAACGGCATTAGTAAGGGAACTAAGGATTTTATGATACTTTTTAAAAATTAAAGATGATCTTTTCAGATGTCCATAGAAAACCTTACCATTGGTTATGGGGAGTCACTTTTCCCGAAGGTTGCGACTCAAGGCTTGTTGAAACACCATTTCCACAGTTCTAATTTATTGCTCACCAGATTTCGGAATGCTATATTAGAGATAGAAACTAAATTGATGTAAAGTATGGAAGAGTTTATATTTGTGTCCAAAGATTTTTGAGATTCTTAGATAGAAGTTATACTTGAAAGTTGTCACACATGTGTTTGTGATGTCATATACATGTATATTTAACTGAAATTTAAAACATTATCTATCTATTGCTCTGTCATCTGTCTGTCTATCCCATGTGTACACTCAAACATATCTGTGAGGTATAATTTTTCTCTATTAAAATTTTTAAATGTTATCAGTCACAAGCAAAAATGAGAAGAAACAAAATATTTTAAAATAAACTTTTTAATTTAGAAAAAATTCTGAACTTACAGAAATGTTGCAAGAGTGGTACCAATACCCTATTCAAATTTCCCCAATCATCATAATAATAAACTTTATAGAAACAGGATTTTATCCAGAATCATACATTGTATCCTCTTACCGTATCTCTTTAGGCTTCTTTGATCTGGAACCATTTCTGTTTCCTTGGCTCTCATGACTCTGCTGTTTACAAACATTGCCAGTTAATAATTGTGCAGAATATCCTTCTGTTTGGGATGATCCAACTTTCCTCATGCTTAGACCTTGTTTATACATATTTTGACCAGAATATCAAAGAAATGATGTGTTATTCTTATTGCATCTTTTTTTTTTCAATTACAATTCATATTCAATATTATTTTGTATTAGTTTTAGGTGAACAGCATAGTGATTAGACAATCATATACTTTACAAAGTGTTTGCCCTGATATTTCTTTCTTTTTTTTTTATCCTCACTGGAGGACATTTTTGCATTTATCTTCAGATAGAGTGGGAGGAAGGGAGAGAGAGAAACATTGATGTGAGAGAGACACATCTAGTGGTTGCCACCCACACGACTCCAACTGGGGCCAGGGACAAACTGCAACCAAGGTATGTGCCCTTAGCGGGAACTGAACCTGGGACTCTCCGGTCCGCGGGCCGACGCTCTAACTGCTGAGCCAAACCAGCCAGGGCTGCCCTGATATTTCATTGCACCTTATCAGTTGGCAAATTGACATAGATTTTTCTCATTGCTTGTGATTTAAATTTGATCTCATGATTAAGATTCTATAAACTAGGTTTCTCCACTATAAGATTACCTTTGATTCTCTTTGTAATCAGTAAGTATTTGGTGTGGAGATAACCCTGAAACTATCTATATCTCTTTTCTTACTCATTGATATTTCTTGCCAGAAGAGTAGATTACTGCCAAAAGTGATTTTTTAAATACTTTCTGCATTTATTAGTTGGCATTCTACTATAAGGAAGAACTTTTTCTTTCATGTATGTATGTATGCACATATTTTTTTTTATTCTATTAAAATGAGTTATCATGGAATCTTGTTTTAGTCAATAGATTATAATTCATTGTTATTACTATTTGTTTTGATGTTCAGATCATCCTACATTTGGCTACTGAGAGTCCCTACAGCATGGTTTCTGTGGTCTTTTGACATGTCCCTATTATTCCTTGAGCATGTCCCTACTTCCTGCTTAACAAGATATTTTAGGTTCATCTTGTACTTTCCCTGCCTTTGACCTAAGTCAACCATTTCCCAAAAAAATCCCTGTTTTTTTTTTTTTTTTTTAAGTAAAACAATTATATTTGGAAACCAAGATCTAGGAGTTAGCTGTCTTACTAGGCTCTTTTTGTGGACGGCATTAGGAGATACATGGTGTATATCTGTATCTCTCCACACATACACACATCTATACATATATACACATTTACATCTCTACTTTTTTTTTTTTATCCTCACTAGAGGACATTTTTGCATTTATCTTCAGATAGAGTAGGAGGGAGAGAGGGAAGAAGAGAGAGAGAGAGACATCGATGTGAGAGAGACACATTGACTGGCTGCCACCCACACGACCCCACCCAGGCCAGGAACCAACCGCAACCGAGGTACGTGTCCTTAGTGGGAACCGAACCCGGGACCCTCTGGTCCGCGGGCTGATGCTCTAACTGCCAAGCCAAACCGGCCAAGGCTACATCTATACTTTTTTATATTTATATTGAAAATCATGCAAATCTCTGATATCTCACATTTCAGGCAACACCATGCAGGTATTCTAACCTTCCCCTTCTCTGTATTGTGTTGGTCAGTACGTGCCTGACAGTGGAAAACCTGGCTCCCTTATCTTCAGGATATTTATTATTTACTCAATCTTCTTCTATGTGGCTAAGAATAAGAATCTCAGGAACAGAATACTAAGTAAGAAGGAAGATAAATATGAAAAATAAGAAGGTATTTGTATTTTTCCATCAAAAATGCGTAATACACATACACTCTATAGAATTCAGTAGTCAATTGTGCCACAGAGTGATTCTCAGGTCCCCTTATGCTCTGTATCATAGTTTGAAGAGTGATTTATGCTCTGTACAAATAGTTCCATTAGCAAACTCAGATTAATGCTAGTTCTGTTCTAAATCTTACAGATTCATTGTTTAATTGATGATTGCTAAACCCACTGGGATCTGGTAGCAATTAAAATAGTATTTATTTTTTGAGTTAAATAAAGTTGATATACTGTATTTGTTTGAATTCATTTTTTCTTATTTATTATCATGTAAAACACAATTCTACTGTGTTTTGAAGACAGTCACAGGTGTCTAAGTTGGGGTTGCCGTGTTGTCAGGGATCTGAGGTCCTTCCCTTGGGAGCCCTCCCAGGTCTGGGCTCTGTGGAGACTGGTGCTTGAATGACTGCCTGGGAAGACAACACAAAGGACACTCTTTCTAAATACCAAAGGGAAACCTAAAATAATGTCTAACACATGCTGTTGTCCCTCAGAGGAAGACGGGAAAACAGACAAGGGCAGCAAGGCACCTGCGATCAACCCCTCAAGCAATCCTACTGCAGAGCTCCAGGGTTCGAGTCTCCCCAGGCTGCCCTCGGCACAGCCTCCCCTGTCTTCCTCCTCCAGGGAAAGCCGGTGGGGCCAGCTGCAGCCTCTGACATCGGAATGTAGGCAGGATTAAACACTGACAGCAGAGGCTCCCAGTGAGAGTCAAATGAGTGTCTTGCAGCTTTGCAATTAAGATTCCTTCCAAAGAAGGCCTGAAATGGAGGCAGGAAATGAGGAGCTGACGACTCTGGGTTGCTGGGCTTGTTTGAGCTGCCTGGCCCTGGGGTAACCGTAGCCAGAGGCCTTCTACGCCAGCTCCCGCAGCCTGGCACCAGCCTGCTGCAGGTCTGGTGAGCTGCTGGGAACACATGTGTCCAGAAGCATCAGGGGACAGGTTTCCTTGTCGCCGCTCTGACTCTTGGCTGACATTGCTATCAGCAGGTGGGAGCTAGTAGATTACCTGGGCTGGGGAATTCCTGCCTCGGTCCAGCATTTGGATTTGCTGCTCAGAGACACTGCTTGTGGGTTTTGGCTCTGGGGATTCTCATGTGACAAGAGGTGAGAAAACAGATTCCTTTGGATTTTTTGACCCATGTGAAGCAAGCTGCTTTCAAGTTCACTTTGCATTTGTTGGGGCTCATTTAACTCACGATGTTGCTCAATAGAAATAGAACATGAGCCACATATATAATTTTACATTTTCTGGTAGTCATGTAAAAACATTCATAAAAGAGCAGGTGAGCCCTGGCCGGTTTGGCTCAGCGGTTAGAGTCCCGGGTTCGGTTCCCACTAAGGGCACGTACCTCGTTTGCGGTTTGTCCCCGGTCCCGGTTGGGGTTGTGTGGGTAGCGGCCAGTCGATGTGAGATATTGATGTTTCTCTCTCTCTCTCTCCCTCTCTCCCTCTTGCTCTATCTCAAGATAAATGCAAAAATGTCCTTGGGTGCGGATAAAAAAAAAACACAAAACTGGTGAAATTAATTTTAATGGCATACTTTAGTTATGCCAATATATTCCAATAATTTGCCATCAATATGTCATCCATATAAAATTATTAAGGAGACATTTTACAGTCTTCTTCTCATACCATGTTTCTGAGAGCTGGTGTGGGCCATGCACCTACAGCACGTCCGGTACACACGAGCCACATGCCAAGGGCTGAGAACCGTGTGGGCAGGACACGGGTCGTGGGCTCAGCTACACTCTTCACGTTTTGGAATCAGACTAAAAACCAGAAGGCAGCTTTCAAAGAAGAATGGTTATTACATCTAATTTATTAGGATGTATGAACAAGATCTTCTGACATAAGATAAAATGACTATATAGTTAAAACAAATCAAGAAAATATCAAGTACATCCATTTATTTATTAATATTAATAAAAATAGAATCTTAAAATTAAATAAAAATGAAACTAATGTATCTCTTTGACTCTGAAAGCTACAAACCACAGGCTAAAACCGTGGACAGGTGAACAGGTGAAGGCTAAAATACATATATCAGGCACATCAAGTGAGGACAGTGCGGAAGGCTGGAGCGGGTCCTGGACATCTGTACCGTAAGAAAACCTCCTAGGTAATGGATGTGAATATCCATTTGAAAACCACTGGTAGAGAAGAGAGCAAGTTCAAATTAAAGAAGTAAAGTTGTGATCAAGTTGACATTTAAAAAATACCTGGAATTATGACTGATAACACTAGCCCATTGTCATATAATATCAGCAAAGTAGCATCATGTCTCTGAATAAGAACACATGGATAGCAAGGATACAGATGAATCTCTGGGGACTTCCTACAGAGCATACAATTTCTGAAATTTGTGTGCCAACACCACTTTGCCCATGCAGATTTAACCTGAGGAAGGTGAAATACCTCTTCCAATTTGATAACACTTCCTATACGACTCAATAGTTACCTATCAAATAAACCTTATTATTTCTAGAACCTTCTATTTATACGGTGAAAGAACAAATCTTTTGTGATTTTTCCAAGGGGCCTTCTGAGACAGCTCATAGACAATTTTAGGTGCAAAACATATAATTTAAGATTTGATTTAGGATGACAAAGTCTCAACATTTGTAAGAAGATTTGGATCCCTCAGACATAATCATGGATTACTGAGAAACAGTACTTAGCTATATACTTAACCAAAGTGACAAAAAAAAGGTTTTAAAAGAAAACGTAGGGGGTAACATGACTGCAAAGAACCTTAGCTCTTGCCTTGGCCAGTTTTTTCAGTGGTTAGAGCGCCGGCCCACGGACCAACTAGTGGCGGGTTCGATTCCGGTCAAGGGCACCTACCTCAGTTGCAGTTGGTCCTCTGCTCTGGTCGAGGTCATGTGGGTGGCAGCCAGTTCATGTGTCTCTCTCACATAGATGTTTCTCTCCCTCTCTCTCGCTCTCTCGCTCTCGCTCTCTCGCTCTCGCTCTCCCTCTCTCTCACTCTATCTGAAGATAAATAGAAAAATATCCTTGGGTGAGGATTAAAAAAAGAAGAATTAAAAAAAAGAACCTTAGCTCTTTCAAAAATGAAAATACTTGGTATCTTAAATAATTAAGGACATGATAAAGTCAACATAAAGCAAAAAAAAAAAAAAAATTCTAGTAAGACTCGGAATCTCTGCCTTCTAAGTAGATTACTCAGAAAGTCAAGGACAATCTTTTTACAAACTCTTAGTGAGAGTAATGTAAAAAAGGCCTTTTTTTTTTTTTTTTTTTTTTTTTTTTTTGGAAATCTTATAAGTAAAAGCATTTAAACTTTGCCAGATTTAACCACTGCAAATAAAACTCCCTCTGAGATTCTTCTGTAACTTGCTGTGTCCACTCAGGTTTTGTTCTTCACCTTCCTCGTTCTCATTCTGAAATAACCAGTAAAAATAACTTTTACTTTAGGACAAACTCCCTCTTGGTCTCTTAGAAAATATATATTCTGCATACCTTGCATACAAAGTTGATCCCCTCTGCCTTATTGCTTCTAGTAAAGTCTCATTCACATATGCTGATTATAACTTAACCAAAGCAGCTTCTATTTCCCAGAGAAAGCTAGGAAGTAGATAATTGTGAAGTCTGCCACACCCCAGCATTTTGCAACAGACTAGCAGGGCTCATGACTATACATCTAACAGCTTTCTATGACCAGACGTATTTCTTTTTTTTTCTTTTTTTTTTTATCCTCACCTGAGGACATTTTTTCATTTTTTGTTCAGATAGAGTGGGAGGGAGAGAGAGGAAGAGAGAAAGAGAGAGAAACATCGACGTGAAAGGGACACATCGAGTAGCTGCCACCCGCACGACCAACCAGGGCCGGGGACAAACTGCAACCAAGGTACATGCCCTTAGCGGGAACCGAACCCGGGTCTCTCTGTACCGCAGGTCGATGCTCTAACCGCTGAGCCAAACCGGCCAGGGCGACCAGACGTATTTCTTATACTGCAGCTTCTCAAAGTGGCAAAAGTGAACATATTTATAAACAAACCCAAATATATAGCCTCTCTGAACATATGAACTTAAGAGGGAAAAAGAATATAAACTTAAAATTATGCTTAGTAATTAATGTTTCAGCATTTTCTTACCTAGAAATGATGTATGTATCTAATGAAAATTCATTAGTTAATTTAGGATCACTCCAAGTTTGAAATTACCTAAAGATTTTGGAAACTATCTTCAAATGGACATGCTACAAAATATACAAAACATAATTACTGTTGAAACAAAATTTGTCAAAATAATGATTCAATTATAATAAAAACAAATTACATTTTTTTCCTTTTTATTGAATTTATTGGGGTGACACTGGTTAACAAAATTATAAACGTTGCAGGTGCACAGTTCCACAGCACATCATCTGTACACTGTATTGTGTGTGCACCACCCCAAGTCAAGTCTCCTTCCATCACCATTTATTCCCTCATACCCTCCTCCATCTCTCCTCACCTCCTCCCCCAGCGATCACCACACTGTTGTCCATGTTTTTTTCTCTTCCTTTTTGCATAAATTACATTTTTATTATCTTAAATATTTAGTAGAAATAATGCTAGCTTATTTTATCAGTAAACCTGTATAGGTTTAGGAAGAACATATATAAGCTTGTATTATGCATAACACTGAAAAGATAGTTTTTATTAGATAAATAATATTAAATTTTTCTTATTTGTCAAAAATTACTTAAATTATGTGAGCTTGAACTAGTTTCTATGATAATACATTTTATTTTTTAAATTTTAATTTAAAAAATTTTATTTTTTAATTACAGTTGACATTCAATGTTACATTAGTTTCACATATATACTGCACAGTGGTAAGAAGTTTATACAACTTATGAAGTGATCTCCCCTATAAGTCTTTCACCCACCTGACACCATATATAGTTATTACAATATAATTGACTATATTCCCCAAGCTGTATTTTACATCCCCACGACTATTCTGTAATTGTCAATATGTACTCATCCCTTCACCTATTTCACCTAGGCCCCCACTCCCCTCCCATCTGGCAACCATGTGTTTGTTCTCTGTATCTATGAATTTGTTTCTGTTTTGTTTGTTCATGTCAAAAATTTTCAGATTCTACCTATAAGTAAAATTACATGGTATTTGTCTTTCTCTGTCTGACTTATTTCACTTAACATAATACCCTCTAGGACCATCCATGTTTTTGCAAATGGTAAGATTCTATTTTTTTATGATTTGCAATATTCCATTATACACGTGTGTCGCATTTCTTAATCCAGTCATCTTTCGATTGAAACATTTAATCCATTTACACTTAAAGTAATTATTGATAGGCATGTAATTATTGCTCTTTCCATTGTTTTCTGATGGTTTTTTATAGTTTTCAGTTCTTTTCTTATTCTCTTGCTCTCTTCTCTTGTACGTTGATGACTTTCTATAGTGTTGTGATTAGATTTCATTCTCTTTATTTATTTCTTGTATATCTCTTGTAGATTTTTGGTTTGTGTTTATGGTGTGCTTAATATGTACCAAGCAATATTTCAGCAGTCTGAACACATAGTAGAATCACTACCCTTTTTGCTTATCTCCTCCACACCTCCATGTTTATGTGTTTGTCATTTTTTATTTCTTTTGTGCTTGTGTGTATCCCTTAATTTACTGTTATAATTACACATGATATTCCTCTCTTTGCCTTTAACATTTGTGTACCTTTTTTAAAATTTTGTTTTTTAATATATATATTTTTTATTTTTTAGAGAGAGAGGAAGGGAGAAACAGAAAGAAACATCGATGTGAGAGAGAAACATCGATCGGTTACCTTCTCCATGTCCCCCACAAGGGATTAAGCCCGCAAACTGGGCATGTGCCCTGACTGGGAATCGAACCAGGACCTCTCGGTCCATGGGATGATGCTCAATCCACTGAGCCACACCGGCTGGGCAACCTTTGTGTACCTTTAATGATAGTTGATCCCCTGCCTTTATGTGTTTGCCTTTGTCAGTAAGAATTTTTTCTTTGTGATATTTTCTTATTCATACATGTATATATATATTTCTTTTTAAATAAGTCTTTTTAATATTTCTTGTAATACTGTTTTGATGGAAGAAAACCCCTTTTGCTTTTTCTTGACTGTGTAGCTATTTATCTGTCCTTAGATTCAAATTTATCATCTTGCTGGGTAGAGTGATCTTGGTTGTAGGTTCTTGCTTTTCATCACTTTAAATATTTTGTGTCAATCCCTTCTGGCCTGCAAAGTTTCTGTCGAGAAACCACAGTCTTATGGAAGCTCCCATGTAGGAAACCAACTGCTTTTCTCTTGCTGCTTTTCAGATTCTCTCTTTGTCTTTAAACTTTGGCATTTTTACTAGGATGTGTCTTGGTGTGGGCCTCTTTGGATTCATGGTTGGGACTCCCTGTGCTTCCTGGACTTATATGTCTATTTCCTTCCCCAGATTAGGAGAATTTTCAGTTATTATTTCTTCAAATAAGTTTTAAATCCCTTGCTTGCTCTCTTCTCCTTCTGGCAGCCCTATGATGCAAATGCTGTTATGCTTGATGTTGTTCCAGAGGTCTCTTAACTATCCTCATTAAAAAAAAAAATTTTTTTTGTTGCTGTTCTGATTGGGTGTTTTCCACTATCTTGTTTTCAAAATCACTTATTTGATCCTCTGCTTCATTTAATCTGATGCTGATTCCATCTAATGTATTCTTCATTTCAGTTATAGTATTCTTTATTTGCTGTATTCTTTTTATGTTTCTATCTCATTGTTGAAGTTCTTACTGAGATAATCTATTCTTCCTCTAAGTTTATTGAGCATCCTTATAAACATTGTTTTAAACTCTGCAACTGGTAGATTACTTGCCTCTATTTTGTCTACTTCTTTTCCTAGAGTTTTGTACTGTTCTGTCATTGGGATATGTTTCTCTGTCTCCTCATCCTGGCTGCCTCCTTGTTTTTGTTTCTAGGCATCAGGCAGATCTGTTATGTCTCCCTGTCTTGGCAGAGTATCCTTATGTAGTAGGTGTCCTACGGGGCCCAATGGTGCAGTCTCCCTGTTAACCTGAGCTGGGTGCTCTAGGAGTGTCCTTTGTGTGGGTTGGGTGTGATCTCCTATTGTAGTTGAGCCTTGATTGCTGTTGGCACATCAGTGGGTGGGACTGGCCCTCTGGCTGACTGGCTGTGAGGACTGCCCTGACAAGCAGTTGTGAAAGGGTTGACCTTACTAAATGGAATTCATTTTAGCAGGGCTCTGGTGACTTCTGATTCTACCCTCTGGGTGTGTTGAGCTGACTGACTGGTGCTCTGGTGTGGTCTGAAACTTGTCACCTAGTGTATTGGTTTTGGGACCAAGTTCAGCTGCTGCCTGTGTTCAGCCTGGGGCCACCTGGTAGAAACTAGAAGGTTATCTGCAGTTGGGAGCTGCCTCTGCTGGGCTTGGTGGCACCTGGTAGTGATTTTTCTGTGAATGGAGACCAACCACCACTAGTGTTAGTCACAGGGTCACTTAGGAAGAAGTATAGGGCACCCTGAGGCCAGCTTCCACTTCTTTGTGGTTTGTGGACATTTAAGAGATTTTAGGAAACTCTGCAGCATTGGCAGAGGTCAGCTCTTATGAGGAACAGCTACCAAGGAAGTTCACCCAGTCCATGATTGGGTGCGGTAAGGTCTCAGAGAATAACCAGGATGGAGTGAGAACAGTATTGGCCAGATTAGTAGAGACTTGGATATGGTGCCTGCCTGTGTTTGCAACTATGTGGGGGAGGCTCAACAAAGGACAGTGGTGCCTGCTGGCACATCAGTCTTGGAGAGAGCTGCCCTCCAGTCCTCTCCCTGCAGCCAGACTATTCAATTTTTCCCCATATGTCCCTGACACTTTCTGAGCTGCTGCACCTTCTCTGGATCTTAGCATGAGTGTTTTTTTGAGGCTGAGTCTGTGCTCAGGCCCATTAAGAGAATGCCTAGGTTTCCAGCAGACCTCCTTCTTCACCAGGACTGAGTTCCTGCTGATTTGCACAGCCAGTTATTGCGGGGATGCCTCTTCCCAGCATTGGCACTCTGGGCTGGGGGGCCCATTGTAAGGCTGGGACTCCTTGCTCTTCAGGGAAGACCTCTGCGGTTGGGATATTTCTCCCAAATCTTAATTGCCACCCAGGGACGTTAAACCAGCCTGCTTTGTGTGTCCGCCCCTCCTACCAGTCTCAACATGGCTTCTTCTTTATAGCCATAGGTATAGGAGTTCGTTCAGCTAGTCTTCAGGTTTTCAAGAGTGATTGTTCCATAATTTAGTTGTAATTCTGATGTGGTCTCGGAAGGAGGGGATCCAGCATTTACCTGCTCCACCATCTTGACCAGAAGTCTGAGAACACTTTTTAAAAAGCACATTGAAAGTACGTGTGGGAAGTCCAATTTTCTTAATTTCTGAGAATTTTAGAAATATTCCATTTATGTAAGCACTTATTTATCTCTAGGCCAATCAGAATAGAGTTTCTTTAATTTAAGAGATTTTATAAGCTAATTTCCTAATACCATCTGGAGGTGGTAAAATTTTACATTCTCACACAATGAGAGGTAAAGGCCTTTCCTAATTATAGAACTATAAACATGCAACACACAGAAAGAGAGCTTATAGTTTTAATTCAAAATTAAGTTTTGAATCAAGAGTAACATACAATAAAAAAAGACCACTGGTACATTGTAAAGAGCTGTTCTCTCCCCAGTGGGTGTGAATCCTTAATGTGCTACCCTGAGGATGGGATTGGGAGCTAAACCAACTTTTGAATCTTTGGACTACCAGTCAGGAATGGAACACAAAGAACCCTGAAAGCCTTACCTGGGAGGAGTAAATGGGGGTTCAAGGCAAAGTCTGGTCACATCCATGTCACAGCACCAAAACTGTGAAAGAAGACATGCAGTGGACATTTCTGACTGTATCCAGACTAGTGCAATGTGGGGAAGGTTTACTAATGAGAGATATCTCAAAGAAAATCCAGATGCCTGCTCATGTGAGGAGGCAGGTAGACAAGGGATTCATTCACGGTCTTTGAGATTCACGAAGAAGGGGAGTTTGGTCTTATCGGAGCCACTGAGAGAGAAAGGAGGTGGCTCTTAGCTCAGGATATGAGAGAGCAGGATATCCTTTGTGGTTATTCATTTCTCGAAACACAAAAGTGTGGAAGGATTTCTCGACTGCTTTCCAGGAAAACTTGGGCTAAGATAAAGTTCAACATTGTCACTCTTTTCCAAACAAAGGTGAATTAAAAACAGAAATAGTTTTCTCACTAAGCCAAGACTCAATCCAGTTTGTTCACCGATTCTTGTTCTTTTTGATGCTATAAAGTCCTTGTGATTAACTCACTTCTATACGAATAGAAGCATAATTGTGGATGGCACTCATCGAATCTAGAGCAGCAGTTTCTCTGTTGAAACAATATTTTCATTTATTAAAAAATTTGTTGCCTCAAGTAAAAGGAGTATCATTCTATGCAAATCACTGACTTTCCTGTTGAGCCAATTTGGAGGCAGGGTAATGAAAGTCTGATCTGTTTTACATCATCAAAAAGAACCTCACAGTTAACCAAAACTCTTAACACAATTCAGTAATTTTCAAAGAAAAACCACATCTCAGAATATTTAAATCTCTGGGCATATATTTAGCTTTTAGAAGTAAACCTGACTACTTAAGTAGCAAAATCATTTTTCCGCAATATAACTTTCTTACCAAAAAGCTTTTCATCATTATTTTTCCTTAAGGGAATTTGTAACCAGATTAAATTATAGACACTTGATTTTAGGCAGCTAAACTTTTTTTTGGAAAACGCTGACAAGCACTTTTACATTAGAGCAGCACACAAAGCAAGACATAGAAGGATGAATTCTAGCAGAAGATCAATAGGAGGGCAAATTCTAGTGTAGAAAGGGAAAACGTTTGTGTGCTGTTTGACCAGTAAGCAGCACTGAAATTGTTTGGGAATAACTTCTCATCCACTGACAGTACCAAGCTTCTAAAGACATGACATCTGTGTGCCAATGAGGGCCTTTCATCCTATAGATGAGAGGCGATAAGTCGAGTTACAAACCGCAATTGTAGAGAATGTGGGAGTCTCATCGCTATGCAGGAAAAGCCCTGTCCTGGGCTAGTTCAAAGCTGGTGGCATTGCTGGAGGGCTAGCATAATCCTCTCTCTTTTCACTCTCATTACAGCTCTGTGTGGCAGGCGTTATTGTTTCTATTTTAGAAAAAAGGAAACGGAACCTCGGGTCTTGGCAGTGACCTGGACCACATTCCCTGGTCCTGAGTGGAGGCTGCAGGATACAAGGTCAGGTTTCTCACTGCAAGCCCAGTGCTTCTCCCACCCTGGGGGTTTGGTCCGGAGGAAGACCTCTGCCAGTAGAAATCTGATATTACAGCTCAAGATTTAAATGACAATTTGAAATAATGAAGAAAGAGATCTCTGCCTTTACCAATGAATGGGACAGACAGCAACTATTATGGTAGAACGGAAGGAGCAGTGATGTCATTTCTTTATCAGAAAGTGAGTGGTTCACTAACTCCCAAAAGGCCACATCACCCTGGCCCTAGCCTAGTGGCAGGAAGTGATGGGTGCCAAGGAAGGAACATCCTGTTGGAGACACTAATTCCTTGAGCTGCTGCTGCCCAGAGCAAAGAGGGTACTTGACTCTCTTAATCATAATCCCTTGGGTGAGGTGTGATGAGGCCAGATGCAGATCACGAGAGAGGAACCAGGAGTTTGCAGTGTTATATTCATAATTCCCTGGAGAGAACACGGCACGGGAGGCACCGAGTCTGGTTAGGAGGCAGAACGAGAAAGGGGACTCTGGCCAAGTGCCGTGTGTGTGTGTGTGTGTGTGTGTGTGTGTGTGTGTGTAGGCTGCAGTGAGGCAGAGCAGCAGAGAGGTAGGATTGGCCAGTTTGAATGATTCCAGTGGGCTCTGGCATACAGGGCCTGTCCCTGCTGTTTTGGTGCCTGGCTCTGAGGCAATGAGGGCAGGTGGATAACAGTCCTGAGTGAGAGTCTGCAGGGAGGTGGCTGGAGTGTAGAATTAATCAGCTCTTTGGGAAGAGAAACTGACCAGCCTCTAGACAGGGCCTCAGAAGTGGTTCAAGACAGCATTTAACAATTATGTTGTATTGCCCTGGACTGCCCCTTTCCACACACTCCTCGGGGCTGCCCAGTCACCCCATCTCCTGTTGTCGCCTCAGTTCCTGCGCATGCTCCCTGGAGCAGCCGCACAGGGCACCATGTCGCAGAGCTGAGAGGCCCACTCGGAGTGGCCTGCCTTTGGCCCAAGTTGCTTTACAACACGTAGGGACACTGCAGTGCTTGTAGCTGACTTCCAGCATCTTTTAAAGACGCAAGGAAGGAAGTGGAGTTTTGGATGTTAATGAGAATACAGAAAATTGTTTTGCCTATTCTTTATCAAATTCTCTCTTTTCACTTTTACTACAAATTTGACAGTAAATCTATAGTGTGTAGGTATTTAAAAAGTCAGTCTTTCAAATGGTTATAATGAGAATAGTATCCCTACCAGTCCCCACTACCTGGTGCTCAGTTGTGAGCTAAGCCCACAGTTGGTCCTATACAGATTTAATTTAATTAATTGAGGCTTAGCTTGCCTGAGACCGCACAAATGTATGTGGCAGAGGCAGAATTCCCTGTCTCCAAAGTCCGTGTTTTCTAAATACTCTACTTTACATAATTGTAAACGGTAAAGCATTTCTTCATTAAATCTCCTACTCTAACTCCTTCCAATTTTATTTTTGTTTCAAGCCAGTGGTCAGTGAGAGGGTTAGGAAAGGAATCAAACACCAGTCATTATTTTGAGAATGACCTTAAGTGCTACTCTGTGAAGTGCTCAGGGATAGTATTGAAGCTCCAACAACCGGAAATGTTCCCTAAACTTTTTCAGAGAAGAAACCCAACAGACAGGCTGAACGGGCCCCATTCAGGATTCTGCAGCATTAATTCAGGAAACCGAGATCAAAGGCACACATTTCTTGGAGGTCTTTTGTTTTATTTTTTTAAAGCTTCATTATAAAATACTGTTTTCTTTTACTTATTGTATTGGTTAATCATTGAATAAACCTGGTCCTCTAGGCAGTAAGACTATGTTGAATGTATGGTTTTGAGTCCTTTCATGATCTTTGGAGAAAACCTTTAGGAGCACAAATAACCCAGTGTCAGATACAAGCCTTTAGAATACTTTCTATGGTGCCCTATTCAAAGTGGGTTCTCAGTAGAAAATTGTGACCTGACTAGCAATCGATTCTATTATTTATTCATACATGCAATCATTTGTTCATCCACTGAAGTGACCTATATGAAGTGATTTCTTGGTATGTGCCAGGCATCATGAAATAAATAATGAGTAAGAGATACTGTCTGCTCTCAATGATCCACGGTCTAACGGGTAAATGCCACATAAACAGCTGTCACAAAGCAGTGTTAAGCATGGCAGTGTCACGTATGTGACATGAGTCTAAGTACAGGACAGTGTTAGTCCACATGAGAAGTACACTTGAGGCTTTTCTGGGGGTCTGATATATCTAAGCTAAAATTTATAAGAAGAATCGTCATTAATGAGGCAAAAAGGGGCAGAGGACTAATGGTCAAGGCAGAAGGACGAGCATGAGTAAATGCAGGCATGAGGAAGTGTGGAGCCCGCAGAAGGTAGAACGTTTTCCTATGGCAGCCTCAGGACTTGAGAAGAATACTATTGGGAGACGGGGTTGGAGGGGAAAGCATGGTGCCAACCGGGAAGAATTTCCCAGCCTCATGCAGAAGCCTTCACTCTCAATGGAGAACAATGGGGAGTCATTAAAGAGGGTGGGTTGGGAAACCCTTGGCTGTAATATATGTGTGGCACCCAAGAGGGAATGCCAGGCAATTAGAGATTCAGGACTGAAATCTAAGAAAGAAGTTTGGACTGGAAATATAAATATGGGTCTCATCAGTACAGAATAATACATGAAGCTGTTGTGTTGAGTTGGATTTCCCAAGGCAAGTGTGAGAAGGGATGCAGACTATGGAAGAAAGAGTCCAGAGGACACCAGCCTCTAGGGTGACCGGCGGGAGGCAAAGGGAGCAATGGCCAGCAGGGGGAGATGGCCAAGACCATCAACTATCATAGAAGGTCAACTGTAATAGACACTTCCTTCTTTTCCTTTTAATATATCTTTCTTAATGTTACTTTCTTTTTAAATTCTTTCTTTTTTTTCTTTAAATTTTCTTTTACCTGTCTATCTTTTAACAATGCATTTTTGCATTGTCTGAAGTTTGTTACAGAGGAGGGCCAGGAACACAGCAAACATCCAGCATCACATCTTGCATTCTGAAGAATTAAGTTTTCTTTCTCTCCTAAAAATTTTTTGAAAGAACAATAGCAAAGTTGATGATTTGTTAGAAAAAAGTAACACATCAATTTTGGTAAAGGCTGTCACAGTTTTCTGTTTGATGAAACTGTGGGGCGCAGGGCTGCAGAGGAGAATGTTTTGTTAGTAACTGAGAGAGTTAAAGAGCTGAATTGATCTCAAGGAAATCTAACTTTATTTTTCCTGCTTCTCCCCACCCCCCACGAAGAGTTTATTCATTATAGAACTTCTTTGTAAAGTGATCTTTGTGTTCTTTTGAGCTTGAAATTATACTCAAATGTTCTGGAATGTTTTCATTTTCCTTTAAAATAATAAATTTATTGACTCTCTGGAGCTAAATTAAATTAGGCAACATGGCCAGGAAGGAGGGGGAGAAGCTGGACATCACTCCTACCCCAGAGTTATTGCTAGTTATACACTCATGCTTTGGCCAGTGTGGCTTTGGATAAGCTGCAGTCTGCTTTTAAACACGCTCCAATGCCATTCCTGGCCAGCCGTGAACTTGGGCAAGTCCCTTTACCTCTTGTAACATTAGTATGTTTTAACAATGCACTTAGTGAAATAATAGTAATAATATCTAATCCACGGGGTTGTCAGGAAGGTTAAATGTGAAAACATACAATAAATGCCTGGAATGTAGTGAATGCTCGAAAATCTTAGCCATTATGATTAAAATGGAGAGGCCACATACTCAGGTCATGTGGAAGGAAAATCTGTCACAGTGGGAAATTGCTGTCTGTGAAGCATTCCACGGTGTTAATATGCTGTTTCCGAAACCCCAAGGTCTAGGCCAGATGAGGTCTTTTGGTTAGGGAAGGCAGAAGACAACAGGGAAACTGAGGACTTAGCCTGTGAGTGAAGGGAGGGACTGCTTCAAAATACGATGTCACCTGTAGGGTCACTCCTGACCGCCAGGCTGGCCCGAGAGACTGCACACATCCCACTGGGTGAATCCAGGGCTCCTAACTCATTGCTGTAGCCTGGGGTTGGAGGTAAGTGGCAGGACCGGGCGTGTCCACTCCTGAGTTACTGTGGCCAAGGCTGACCCGATGTTCTTTTGTCTGTGGGTAATGTGGTGAGTGTCCCTGACGACGGACCTTTGGTGAACTGGAAGCTCTAGTTTTCTGTGTCACTTCCTGAGCTGTCCTTAGGTTTGAGGTTAAGGAATGAATCTGTTTCGATTCACCCTTTAGTACATTTAAAGAAGATTAAAGAGTGCACAGAACATACACAAAGACTTTTCAGCTAAAATAGGTTTTAGCCCTGGCCGGTTTGGCTCAATGGTTAGAGCGTCGGCCTGCAGTCCAGAGAGACCCGGGTTCGGTTCCCGTTAGGGGCATGTACCTTGGTTGCAATTTGTCCCCGGCCCTGATTGGTCGTGCGGGAGGCAGCCACTCGATGTGTCCCTTTCACGTCGATGTTTCTCTCTCTCTCTTCCTCTCTCTCCTTCCCACTCTATCCGAACAAAAAATGGAAAAATGTCCTCAGGTGAGGACTAAATAAAACAAACAAACAAAATAAAATAAGTTTTAATATTTAGAATATTTATCATGAAAATTAGGTTATGGGAATAGTAAGGAAGTAAATGTTAAAAATCTTCATCAGCTTCTATGCACCTTTACAAATAAAGTGTTGTGACAAGCTAATAAACTTTACAGCTGCTCCTATGTCCTGTTCATTACCTGTGGATAATCTCTGTACATTATAAATGTATCATTTGCCTCAATGAGGTGACAAGTAAGTAAACCTAAGTGACAAAAGGGTGCAATACAGGCAGCCTGGGTTGGGGAAATGATGAAACCATAGAAGAGGAAATCACAGGAGAATGTACCACGAGCTTGGTGGAAGGTGTTTGGGGTGAGAGGATAGCAGATGAAGGGGCTGGAGGTGTTCCTCAGCTTTCCATTGACATCCCCACATCTCTCTGCCTCACTTACATGAAGCACTGTTCAGTAGCATATTAACACACATGTGCGGGACACAGGAAGTGACCCTGCCAGTGGCGGTGTTCTTTTCCAGCGGCGCTGTTACTCGTGACTGCTGCCCAGCTCTGACGCCAACCGGCTGCCTGGCAAAGCACAGACCAGGTCCTACCACCACTCCCTGGCTGCATAAAGAGTCATGCTGTGTCCTGGCTGGTTTGGCTCAGCAGTTGGAGCATCTGCCCACGGACCAAAGAGTCTCGGGTTCGATTCCAGTCAAGGGACCGTACCTCGGCTGTGGTTGGGTTCCCCGCCCAGTCGGGGTCCTGCCCGAAGGCAACCAATTGATGTGTCTCTCTCACATCTATGTTTCTCTCTTCCCTCTACCCCCTACACTCTAGCTGAAGATAAATGCTGAAGATAAATGCTCTATCTGAAGAGAAATGGTGTGAAGATAAATGGAAACATCCTCAGGTGATGATTAAAAAAAAAAGTCATGCTGTGGTTTCTCCTTCTAGGAAATGGATGCAATGTTTTCTGTTTGGAGAACTCAACTGCATAATATATGTTAAATTCTCAAGACTATACACATATCATTAACGTGTTTAATATATGTAATCACAGTCCTGACTTCAGCTACCACAGTAATGCCTCATTAACATGGAAACCATGTTACATGAATGGACAAAATCTTATATTTCCCCAGAGTGCCAGAGAAATTGGCAGATGTTAGCTAGTATTAATCTGATTTTTCAAAGAATTATTTCCCAGAATAAGTCACTATGACTTCACCAAAGACCTCATATGGTGGGAAAGAAAGTCCTGGTTTGACTCTTAAAGCTGCTAGCCTTTGCTGGCTCATTGCAAATTGAGCAACACTGATGAATGAGTCCACAAGTGAAACTCAGCCAAGCATCAACACCGGGATTTGTTTCCCGGGAGAATCTCTTGATTGCCTGGTGATGATAAGGGGATGCTTCAACCGCTGCAGTGGCAAACCCTTGTTCGTGGTGCTTACTTGAGCTCCGGGTTTCAGAGTCGTTGGGACTCCAGCACAGCCTGGCCCGGAGTGCGGCTGCTCTCGGCCTGCAGGGCTGAGAAGGGCGTGGTGCGGGCTCTGCAAAGGCTGGCCAGCAAGCTCAGCCCTGGGGAGGTCAGTGCTGGGACTGCAGGGGCGAGCAAGGGGGCTGTTTTTAGCACCATGCTTTACTGACCAATGAGAAACGTACTGAGCAAAGTGCACAGGTCCTTGGAATGTGATACACATAGATGACAGCTACAAAGTTACGAAAAGAAGAGGCTTCTGAATTTGAAGACTTAGTTTGCCTTTCAGGTGTTCATTTCATACAGTCCTCCTTTACTCCAGCCCCCAGCGTCCTCCATGTGATGTGTCTGAGGGAGAATGAGAAGGCTGAGAGAGGAAGGACAAGGATGGGCTCTGGAGTGCAGCAGGAAGGGCTCCGGCGGGGCCTGGAGATCCCCCGGGTCCTGGACAAGCCGCATAGGCAAGGCGTCCTCATCTCTGAACAGAGACACTAGAATTCAAGAGCCTAGATGCCTCAGCTGTGACCCATCAAGGAGCTTCAGTGCTTTTCTGGCTCTTCTCTTTTTTCAAAGCCACCATCTGAGGCCAAGTGCGGACCAGAGGGGGAGGAATGGCAGGTATGAGTGCCCCAGGGGCTGGGGTCAGGGCGAGTTTATGGAGGGCCGCAGGCGTTGGTAGTTACCGAGAGAGTAAACCGCACTGTCTCTGGAGGAAACGGATAATGTAAGAGTAACATGCTCGTTTCTACGTTCCCACCCGGATGCAAATTGCTGCCGTTTCCAGCGCTCGTTCTCAGCACGCCTGAGCCAGGAGCTCCAGCACCAGGTCGCCAGATTGAACAAATAAAAATACTGAAGACACATTCAACTTGAATTTCAGATGCAAAGCAAATGATATTTTTAATGTAACTATGTCCCAAATATCACATGGGACATTCTTTTTTTTAGTTATAAAAACAAAGTTGATGCCCTGGCCGGTTTGGCTCAGCGGTTGGAGCGTCGGCCTGCGGTCCAGAAAGACCCGGGTTCGGTTCCCGCTAAGGGCAAGCACCTCTGTTGCAGTTTATCCCCGGCCCGGTTGGGGTCATGTGGGTGTCTCTCTCACATTGATGTTTCTCTCTCTCTCTCTAAAAAAAAAAAAAAAATTGATTATTATTTTTAAAATTTTATCTTTATTGTTGGAAGTATTATAGATGTCCCCCCCCTTTTTCCCCATTGACCCCCTCCACTCCACTCCCCCCTTCCCCTGGCCTTCACCACTCTATTGCCTGTGTCCATGGGATATGAACATATGTGTGTAAGTTCTTTAATCTCTTCCCACCCCCACCCCTTCCCTCTGAGATTCATCAGTCTGTTCCATGCTTCCATGTCTCTGGATCTATTTTGTTCATCAGTTGATTTTGACATTCTTATATTAAAAAATTGTTCATGTTTATGTTATTCTAAAATTCTAATTTAACTGGACCTCCTGTGTTTTCTCTAGCCACCCATGATGGATATTTACCTTAATACTAATTACTTCACTGGCTTTTTCTTTTCTTTTTCTTTTCTTTTCTTTTTTTTTTTTTTTTTTTTGCTCAGTGTATCTTTTCCTAGCTTTTATGGTCAGTTTTTCTTTATGATTGTGTTTTAGACATATGTGTCTCATGTAAATAACCTTATATAAGAATGTCTCTTTTTTTCATGGGAAAATTGAAATAAATTGCACTTATGTATATGCATTACATGTTTCTACCAACTTATTTTCCATATTCCATCTAATATGCTTCATTTATTTTTCTTTTTTATTTTCTAATGGATACATTGTTTCCTTTATCTCTTTTTCCTTGTCTATGGGAAATAAGGTATATAATTTTGCTTATTGTTTTTAATGTTACAAGAGTAACATATGTATTTCAATTAACAAAGTTTATAACATTAATTAATATCTCTATCATTCTCTCTACTGACAGAATATTAAAAAAATTTAATTCTGATAATCTTTCCATCTTTCATGTTATCTGTTAGTTTTTTAATTCTACCAAATTGTTTTACCTTGCTATTATTCTTATGTTTATGTTATAGTCAGTATTTATTTCTACTTATCAAGATGGTTAGCAAAATCTTTTTTTCATGATTACTCCTTTCATTTCTTTGGATCAATTTTCTGCTTACTAAAGAGAATTATTTAGTAGTTGTGGTAGGCAAAATGATGACCCCAATGCTGTGCACGTCTTAATCTCTAGAACCTGGAAATATGTTGTTACATGGCAGAGGGGAATTACATTGCAGATTAAGATAGAATTAAAGTCTAATCAACTGACCTTTAGATAAGGACATTAATCCTATTGACCCAGGTAGACCCAACGTAAATGGGAGGCAGAAGAGGATGTTGAAATCAGAGAGGGGTTTGAAGATGCTACTCTGCTGGTTTTGAAGATGGAGAAGGGGATATGCGCCAAGGAATATGACCGCTTTTAGAAAGTGAAAAAGGCTAAGCACAGATCCTGCCCTAGAACCTCCAGAAAGGAACAGCCCTGCCGATGAGACCTTGAGTTCAGCGCCGTGAGACCCATTTTGAACTTCTAACCTCCAAAATGGTTAGGGAATAAACGTGTGTTGTTTTAAGCCACCAAGTTTGTGGCAATTTCTTACAGCAGCAATTGGAAATTAATGTAGAAGTCCTGTTATCGAAAATCAGAGAGTGGTGAATTTTCAGTGTACATTTTACCCTCACTTCGTGAACTTGGGAAACGATTTAGTTTCTCTGAATTCCCTGCTCCCTCGTCAGCAAAATAGGCACCACAGCCATCACAGCTCACCTCCTACCTGCTCAGCAGAGCTGTGAGGGAGGCAAGAGTGTGGAGGTTTATCTGAGCTCTTTGAAGATGATCCATCATACACATCCTTAGCGACTGTCCCCACTTGGGTGCTTCAGGACACCTCACCAATCCCTGATCATCTTCCAGGCTTTGTGCTTACGCCTCACTCACATTCCCAACAGCCTTATGAGGTACTTATACTATGTCTAAGTATTACAGTCTCCACGTATAGGGGAGGCAGATGGAACTGGAAGCCACTGGCCATGCAGGGGAAGACCCACTGCCACGAGCCGCAGAGCAGAATTCCCGCCACTGTCAGCGTTCCTCCTCAAGCTCCTAACTTAACTGCAAGCTCCCTTTACTCAAAGTCTACTCATTTAAATATTAATCACATCTAAATAAACATTCACAACATAATCTAGACCGATATTTGACCAAACAACTGACACCATAGCGTAGCCAAGTTAATACATAAGAAGAACAATCATCCTTTCAATTTTCCAACAAAGTATTATCATATATGGAGCATTTAATTTCTGTTTCATGTCCCAGGGCTGCTATGACAAAGGAACGCAGATTTGGTGGCTTAAAACTTCTGACGACCAGAAGTCCAAAACCAAGGTGTTGGCAGAGCCATGGTCCTTCTTGGGGATCTCGGGAAGAATCTTTCCTGGTCTCTTTCTCCCAGTAACCCTTGGCATTCCTTGACATGTAGCTGCATCCATCTAATCTCTGCCTCCATCATTATGTGACATTCTCCTGTATTTCTGTGTCCTCTTCGCATGAGGACAATTGTCATTGGCCCACCTGATGCAGTATGATTTAATCGTAACTAATGACATCTGCAAAGACCCTATCTCAAAAGAAGATCACATTCTGAAGTTTCAAGTAGACAGGATTTGGGGAGAGCACCTTCGTTCCGGTACAGTTTCCATTTGTAGCTGATAGCACTTAGCACATATGCAATTAACTGCTTTTTTCTTCAATCCCTCTTGCCTTTGCTGAAGGGCAGGGAGAGTGCTTTACACAGGAAGGTGCTCAAGAGATATCTGACAAATGAACACATTTAATTACTGAATGGTTCACATTTTCTTATATTAACTTGGATACTCTGTTTCAGATTTATAGAAACTAAAGACAATCCATTTGTTAAATTTTTATTTATTTTTGTTCTTTCTTCTTATAGTAAGAATTAGTTTGTTGCTGGTTTTTATCCTCACCTGAGGACATTTTTGCATTTATCTTCAGATAGAGTGGGATGGAGAGAGGGAGGAAGAGAGAGAGAGAGAGAAACATCCTTGTGAGAGAGACACATCGACTAGTTGCCACCCACACGACTCCAACTGGGCAGGGACAAACTGCAACTGAGGTACGTGCCCTTAGCGAGAACTGAACCCAGGACTCTCTGGTCCGCAGGCCGACACTCTAACTGTTGAGTCAAACTGGCCAGGGCTAGTAAGAATTAGTTTTATTTATTTATTTATATATTTTTTCAATTTTTATTAATTTATTTTTGCTATAGATGTTTCTCCTTTTTCCCCCCTAGACACCCTCCTCCCCATCCTGTCCCCCCACCCTCCCGCATTGTTGTCTATGTCCATTGGTTATGCATACATGAATATAAGATCTTTGGTTCATCTCATCCATCCCCCCCACCCCCTACCCTGAGGTTTGTCAGTCTGAACCATACTCCTTTCTATGTCTCTGGGTCTATTTTTTCATCAGCCCACCTTGTTCATTATATTCCACAAATAAGTGAGATCATGTGGTATTTGTCTTCCTCTGATTGGCTTATTTCGCTTAGCATAATACTCTCCAGGTCCCTCCATGTTGTTTCAAAGGATAAGAGACCTTTCTTTCTTACAGCTGCTAGTATTCCATTGTATATATGTACCACAGCTTTTTTTTTTATCCACTTATCTATTGATGGACACTTGGGCTGTTTCCAGATCTTAGCTATTGTAAATAGTGCTGCTATGAACATAGGGGTACATATTCTTTCTGATTGGTGTTTCAGGCTTCTTAGGGTATATTCCTAGAAGTGGGATCACTGGGTCAAGTGGCAATTCAATTTTTAATTTTTTCAGGAAACACCATACTGTTTTCCATAGTGGCTACATCAGTCTGCATTCCTACTAGCAGTGTGCTAGAGTCCCCTTTTCTCCACACCCTCGCCAACACTTGTTGTTTGCTGATTTGTTGATGGCAGCCATTCTGGCAGGTGTGAGTTGATACCTCATAGTGTTTTAATTTGCATCTCTCTGATGATTAGTGACGTTGAGCATTTCTTCTTATGTCTCTTGGCCATTTGTATGTCCTTTTTGGAGAGATGTCTATTTAGGTTCTCTGCCCATTTTTTAATTGGGTTCTTTGTCTTCCTTTTGTTGAGTTGTATGAGCACTCTATATATTTTGGAAATTAACCCCTTATCTGATGTATCATTGGCAATTATGCTCTCCTATACAGTGGGTTCCCTTTCCATTTTGATAGTTGTTTCTTTTGCTGTGCAGAAGCTTTTGAGTTTGATGCAATCCCATGTGTTCATGTTTTCCTTTGTTTCTGTTGCCTTAGATGATGTATCAGTGAAAATTCTGCTGCGTATGATGTCTGAAATTTTGTTGCCTACATTTTCCTCTAGAATTTTTATGGATTCACCAGTCACATGTAAGTCTTTTATCCATTTTGAGTTTATTCTTGTTCATGGTGTAAGTTGATGATCTAGTTTCATTTTTTTGCATGTAGCTGTCCAATTTTCCCAACACCATTTATTAAAGAGGCTGTCTTTGCTCCATTGTATGCTCTTGCCACCTTTGTCAAATATTAATTGAGCATAACGTCTTGGGTCAATTTCCAGGTTCTCTGTTCTGTTCCACTGGTCTATATGCCTGTTCTTATGCCAGTACCAGGCTGTTTTGATTACAGTAGCTTTGAAGTATAACCTGATATTCGGTACTGTGACCCCACATACTTTGTCCTTCTTTTTCAAGATTGCTGTGGCTATTCGGGGTCTTTTTTGGTTCCATATGAACTTTTGAAGTATTTATTCTAGTTCTGTGAAATATGTCGTTGGTATTTTCATGGGGATTGTATTGAATCTATAGATTTCTTTGGGTAGTATGGTCATTTTAATGATGTTAGTTTTTCCAATCCATGAACAAGGTATATGCTTCCACTTTTTTATATCTTCCTCTGTTTCTTTTTTCAATGTCCTGTAGTTTTCTGCAAATAGGTCCTTTACTTAAGTTTATTCCTAGGTATCTTAATTATTTTGCTGTGATGGTAAATGGGATTGTTTTTTTAGTTTCTCTTTCTGTGAGTTCATCATTGGTGTATAAGAATGCTGTCGATTTCTTGATGTTAATTTTGTATGCTGCTACTTTGCCAAATTCATTTATTAAGTCTAGTAGATTTTTAATGGAATATTTAGGGTTTTCTATGTACAATATCATGTCATCTGCCAATAATGACAGTTTCACCTCCTCCTTTCTGATTTGGATCCCTTTTATTTTTCCTTGTGGCTAAGACTTCCAGTACTATGTTAAATAAGAGTGGTGAAAGTGGGCATCCCTGTCTTGTTCCAGTTCTTAAGGGAAATGCTTTTAGTTTTTCCCCATTGAGATGATGTTGGGTGTAGGTTTTTCATATATGGCCTTTATTATGTTGAGATATGATCCCTCTATTCTCACATTGCTGAGAGTTTTTATCAGAAATGGGTGCTGGATTTTGTCGAATGCTTTTTCAGCAGCTATTGATATGATCATATGGTTTTTATATTTCATTTTGTTTATGTGGTGTATCACATTTACTGATTTGCAAATATTGTACCAGCCTTGCATCCCTAGGATGAATCCCACTTGGTCATGGTGAATAATTTTTTAAATGTACTGCTGGATCCGATTTGCTAGTATTTTATTAAAGATTTTGGCATCTCTGTTCATCAGGGATATTGGCCTGTAGTTTTCTTTCTTTGTAGTGTCTTTTTCTGGTTTTGGAATTAGAATTAAGCTGGACTCATAAAACGAGTTTGGAAGTCTTCCTTCTTCTTGAATTTTTTGAAATAGTTTGAGGAGAATGGGTGTTAGTTCTTCTTTGACTGTTCGGTAAAACTTCCCCATGAAGCCATCCAGGCCTGTGCTTTTGTTTGCTGGGAGAGTCTTGATTACATCTTCAATTTCCTTAGTTGTTATTGATTTGTTCAAGTTTTCTATCTTATCCTGGTTCAGTTTTGGGAGACTATGTGTTTCTAGAAATTAGTCCATTTCACTTAGATTGTCTAATTTGTTGCTATATAATTGTTCATAGTATTTGTTGATGGTCCTTTGTATTTCTGTGGTGTCAGTTGTTACTTCTCCTCTTTCATTTCTGATTTTGTGTATTTGGGTTCTCTCTCTTTGTTTGTTGGTGAGTCTAGCTAAGGGTCCATGAATCTTGTTTATCTTTACAAAGAACCAGCTCTTTGTTTAATTGATCCTTTGAATTGTTTTTTTTTTTTTTTTTTTCTCTATGTCGTTTATTTCTGCTCTGATCTTCACTATTTCCTTCCTTCTACTTGCTCTGGGGTTTTCTTTCTGTTTGCTTTCTAGTTCTATACGTTGTGAGGTTAGATAGTCAATTAGGAATTTTTCTTGTTTCTTGAGGTAGGCCTGTAGTGCTATGAACTTCCCTCTCAGAACTCTTTTTGCTGCATTCCATAGATTTTGTGTTGTTGTGTATTCATTTTCATTGGTTTCCAGAAAGTTTTTAATTTATTCCTTGATCTCCTTGGTAACCCATTCATTGTTTAATAACATGCTATTTAGCCTTCATGTGCTCAACTGTCTTTGCTTGTTCTTGTTGCAATTGATTTCCAGTTTCATGCCATTGTGATCTGAGAAGATGCTTGATGATTTCAATCTTCTTGAACTTGTAGAGACTTAGTTTGTGTCCTAACATGTGGTCTATCTTTGAGAATGTTTCATGTGCACTTGAGAAGAATGTGAATTCTGCAGTTTTGGGGTGTAATTCTCTGTAGATATCTATTAAATCCATTTGATCTAGTGCTTCATTTAGAGTCTCTGTTTCCTTGTTAATTTTTTGTCTAGAGGATCTATCCAGTGATGTCAGCGGGGTGTTGAAGTCCCCTGCTATGATTGCATTGCTGTCGATTTCTCCTTTGAAGTCCTCCAGAAGATTTTTAATACATTTTGGTGCTCCTATATTGGGTGCATATATGTTTACCAAGGTTATATCTTCCTGTTGGATTGATCCTTTCAATATTATGTAGTGACCTTCTTTGTCTCTAGTTATGGCCTTCATTTTGAAATCTATTTTATTAGATATGAGTATTGCTATGTGAGCTCTTTTTCCTTTCTGCTTGTAAGATTTTTTTCTATCCCTTCACTTTCAACCTATGTGAGTCCTTTGTTGTGAGGTGGATCTCTTGTAAACAACATATATATGAGTCATGCTTTCTTATCCAATCAGCTACTCTGTGTCTTTTGATTGGAGCATTCAGTCCATTTACATTTAAGATTATTGATATATACTTATTTATTGCCATTTTTATTTAGTGTGGTTATATTTTCCTTCCTATTTCTACTAATTACAACAGTCCTTTTCACATTTCTTGCAGTGCTGGTTTGGTGCTAATGTATTCCCCTAGCCTTTTTTTCTCTGGGAAGCTCTTTATTTCACCTTCTATTTTGAATGATAGCCTTGCTGGATAGAGTAGTCTTAGATTCAGATCCTTGTTTTTCATGACCTTGATTACTTCATGTCATTCCCTTCTGGCCTGTAGTGTTTCTGTTGAGAAGTCAGCTGGTAGCTTTATGGGGGTTCCTTTGTAGGTAACCTGTTGCTTATTTCTTGCTGCCTTTAGGATTCTCTCTTTGTCTTTAATTTTTGGCATTTTAATTATTATGTGTCTTGATGTGGGCCTGTTTGGGTCCTTCTTACTTGGAGCTCTCTGTGCTTCTTGAACTTGAATGCCTTCTTCACCAAGTTAGGGAAGTTTTCTGTCACTATTTCTTCAAATATATTCTCTAACCCTTGCTCCTTTTATTCTTCTTCTGGAACTCCTATGATGCAAATATTATCATGTTTCCAGTTGTCCTACAGTTCTCTTAAGCTGTTTTCCTGTTTTTTAATTGTTTTTTCCTTTTGGTTTTCTGATTGGTTGATTTTTTCTACCCTGTTTTCTAATTCACTGATCCAGTCCTCAACTTCCTGTACTCTGCTGTTTAGTCCTTCCAATGTGTTCTTTATTTTATTTTATTTATTTTATTAATTTACTTTTGTTACAGATGTTTCTCCTTTTTTCCCCCATTGACACCCTCCTCCCCCTCCCTCCCTGCTCCGTCCCCAGTATTGTTGTCCATGTCCATTGGTTATGAGTACATGCGTACAAGTTCTGTGTTCATCGCTCTCCTCCCCCACCCCCTCTTCTGGGAAATGTCAGTCTGTACCCTACTTCCACGTCTCTGGGACTACCCTGTTCTTCACACTGTTATGTTCATTATATTCCAGAAATAAGTGAGATCATATGATATTTGTTTTTCTCTGCTTGGCTTGTTTCACTTAGGATAATAGTTTCCAGGTCCTCCCATGTCGTCACAAAGGATAAGAGATCTTTCTTTCTTACAGCTGCATAGTACTCCATTGTGTATATGTACCACAGCTTTTTTATCTATTCATCTACTGATGGACACTTGGGCTGTTTCCAGATCTTAACTCCAATGTGTTCTTTATTTCTGCTATGTCATTCTTCATTTCTTCTTGGTGGGTTTTCATTTCCAATTGGTTGATTTTCAATGTTTTATATCTTTACTCATGGTGTTGATGTTCTTACTCATGCTGTTGAGCTTCCTCAAGATCATAGCTCTGAACCCTACCTCTGATAACTTGCTTAACTGCATTTCATTGATCTCACCTTCAGTAGAATTTTCTTGTTTTTTCATTTGGAATTTGTTTCTTTGTTTCACCATTTTGGCTATCTCAGTGGGTTTTGGAGCCTTCCAAATTTTCCCTGTGGGTGTTGGTGTTCTGCTGTTTGTGGCTCCCTCTACTAGGTTTGGATGAGTGTGAGGGGACCCACGTTAAACACCACTGTCAAGTCTTACTTTCCTGGGTAGATTTGCAAGCCCAGGAAAGGTTCAGTTATCCTTTAGCTTTTTGCCTGGAGTCTATTAGTCTCAGTTCCTTGATGAGTGTTGGGTTGTAGCCCTCAACTGAATGAAAAACTCCCTCAAGTGTTCAGCATAAGAGGATTTCCAGAGGGTGGGGCAGATGCTGGTTGTTAATGAGCCTCAATATGCATTTCTATTGCTCAGCGGGGTGGGGTTACATCTCTGATAGAGGGGCTGCTGCTTCTCTCCAGAGCTCTGGGAAGGAGCAAGATGGCCACCGTCCTGTGTGGCTATGACTCAGCAAAAACTGAGTGCCCTCCAAATCCCAAGTGTCCCCACACAGTTCCGGTCCAGTCCTCCCTCCCTCTGCTGGAGCCCAAGGTGAGTGGCTGTAGCTAATTTAGTGCTGTGTCACACCCCTCTGTGTTGTAGAGTCGGCTTGGGATTTTAACCCTGAATGAGCTGCTCACAGCTAAAACAGCTGCTGTCTGTGGGCTCCCAGCCCGCCCTCTCGTGCCTCCGCAGACCTACCAGGCTCGATTCAGTGTCCTTTTTTCCTGTCCATGGTTATGTGGGTTTTCTCCAGCTGCTTTTCTGTTGCTTTTCCCCAACAATTTGTCTTTATTTTGGTTGTAATTCCAGTTTGGTCCTGGGAGATGGTCTGTGTAGCTTCCATTCTCTCCACCACCATTTTGGAATTTTAAGAATTAGTTTTAAATTGCCCTCCATTTTGAATTGCAGAACTCAGAATCCTACAAGGTTTCACCTTCACTAGAGTCCCGCTTTAGCTGAGTATCTGGGATGCCACCATTAGATGTTTTCCAACTAACTTCCCTACCTCTTCCACATTTTGGGTGAGACATACTTGCTAAAGCCCCAGACTTCACCTGTCAACACTTCCTTCTGCCACTTCCTGGCCATGGCCCTGTCTTTGTGATCAGTGTCCAGTGAACATGTGCTTACACCTGAGCGATAGGGGCTCTGAATTAAAACTCCTGGGGTGGTGAGAGCAGATGACAGTAGGGTCTTCCTGAGGCAGTTCAGAGCTGTGCGGCAGTGGGAGTGGGTCCGAGGAAGGAGGAATAGGGAAAGGAACACCCATGCAAGGCTCTTCAGGTGCAACTCTGCATGGAGAGGATTGGTCTGGGATTGGGCCCAGAGTGGGTAGGCTGAGATGAGCAGCTGACCCTGGAGGCCAGTGGAAAGCCATTGTAGATATTCAGTGGTGAGGTACAAGATTAGGTTTACTTGGAAACCCCCTTCCCCTACAGCTTCTGGCCTCTTCTACTCCAGTTCTCAGACTCTGTTCAGGAGGCTGCCTGTCCTAGTCAGTTGCACTGGGATAATCTATTGCTTTTTCATCCTTTGGGAACAGCTTTTTCTCTGATTCAGTATTTTTACCTCAGTCCCATCCTGCTTCCTCCTGTCAGATCTTAGAGGTATGCCATTTTGTCACTTGCTCTGTGACCACATGTGAGGCTCTCCAAAGAAGCTTGTGTTCTATGTTCTATGTCAACTGTTGAGGAAGTGGTAAGTGCAGAGAGAGGGATGGCATCTGCCTTGTTACCCAAGCAGAGTGACTCATGTGTACAAAGAGCTCAAAATTTTTTGTTTCTTAGATGAATAAACAAATAAATTGATGTTTAGGGAAGATGCAATGTATCAGGCGAGATTCAGTCATGACAACTGCCATCCTAAGAGCCTCATGACATCAAGGGTTTATGGAAGCAGTCTGACCTTACACAATGGTGGGAGGAGTTGGGGTCCCAGAGAGAGTGGGGGATTAGGGAGGTATCAACATACCCTTAGATTGAGAAGGTCAGCATGTCCACCACCAAAGTGGGAAAGTAGAGAGGGCAGTGGGGGAGGTTCACGTTGTCTTTGTGGCTGCTGCTTTGTGGATCCCAACCAGTGTTTGTGAGGGTTTGGGGCCACTGTTTATAAATAGGTTCATCAGTCCAGACAGATAGGGAGACTGGGGAGGACAGCCTAGTCCTCCCTGAACATTTCACATCTGTCCTTTACCACATCTAATCTGGAAGAAAACCTTCAGAGAATAATGATAACTCAGCTTCTGCTTCCAAATCTAGCATGTCCATTGTTTGACCAATCTAAAGTGGAACATTCAAGAAAGGGAATTCTGGGAAATGTAGTTCTCAGCTCAACACAACACAGTCTATCACACCTGGTACCAGGTGACAAACCTCAGAGGAGGAGGATGCGGCGGGGGGAGGGATGAAATAAACCAAATAACTTATATGCATGTATGCCTAACCAATTGACATAGATAACAATGCTGGGGGGGGTGCGCAGGATCAGGAGGAAGGTGTCTGGGGGAAAAAGGAGACACATCTGTAACAAAAATAAATTAATTAATAAAAACAATTAATTACAGAAGGTAAAATAACAATAACATTTATTATTATCATTATCATTACAATAGCTAATATTCATGTAGCACTTCTGATGTGTTATACACTATCTACGAACTTAACACATAGTAAATAATGTGAAGCCCAACATTTTAGTCACATTTAAATATAAGAATCCTGATAGATTTTCATGGTATTTTTCTTATAACTTTAATTATCCCTGTTGGCATACCAAAATCTAAAACGTAACTTAAAAAATAACAGCTATATTTAGATATAATTCAGATACCATAAAATTTACCTTTTCAAAATATACAATTCAGTGTGGCTTTTAGTATATTCACAGAATTGTGCAAATATGACCACTATCTAATTTTAGAACATTTTTATCACCCAAAAAGAAACCCACCACCCTTCCCTCAGACTCTGGAAACCATTAATCTACTTTCTAATTTTATAATTTGTCTATTCTGGATGTTCGTCATCATGCTATTGGCATCACTTCTAAGACACAGACATCACAAGAAAAGAAAGGCACCACATGCCTAACCCAAGGTCCTGAAGATTTACTCCTGTGCTTTTTTCTAAGAGTTTTATAGTTTTATCTTTCATTTTTAAGTCTATAATCCATTTTGAGATTATTTTGTGTGTGTTGTGGGGTAGAGATCAAACTTCATTTCCTGCATGGCATATCCAATCCCATCAGCATTTGTAGAAAAGACTATTCTTTCCTCTATTGAACTGTCTTGGCATCCCTGTCAGAAATTAATTGACCATAGATGTATGGGTTAAATTCTAGACTCTCAATTATATTCCACTGGTCTATATGTCTATTCTTATGCCAATACCACACATTCCTGATTATGGTAGCTTTTCAGTACGTTTTAAAACCAGGGAGTGTGAGTCCTCTAACTTTGTTCTTTTTTAATATTGTTTTGTCTACTTTGGGTCCCTTAGACTTACACATAAATTGTATGATAAACTCTGTCAATTTCTTTTTAAAAAGCAAGCTGGGATTCTGTTAATGATCTTAGTGAATTTATATGTCAATTTAGGGAGTATTAATATCTTACCAATAGTAAGCTTTTTGATTCATGATCAAGATATTTTTTTTTCCCATTTATTCAGCTCTTTTTAAATTTTTTTCAGTATTCAAATTTTGGATTTCTTTCATTAAATTTATTCCTAACTTTATTTTATTCTTTTTGATGCTGTTATAGTAGAATTGCTTTATAATTTTCATGCTTGGATTGTTCATTGCTATTATATATAAATACAAATGATTTTTGTATATTGGTATTGTAGTCTGAAATGTTGATGAGCTTATTTATTAGTTATAGTTTTCCTCAGGATTTGTGCTATATGAGATCATTTAATCTGTGAAAGCAAATAGTTTTGCATCTTTTCAAATCTATATGACATGTATTTTTTTTTTCTTGCTTAATTTCCCTGGCTAGAACCTCTAGTACAACATTAAATGGAAGACATGACAGTGGGCACCCTTATGTTGATTTTGATCTTAAGGAGAAGGCATTCTGTTATTCACTATTAAGTGTAATGCTAGCTGTGAGTTTTTCATGGTAGTCATTTATTAAATTGCAACAATACACTTTGATTACTAATTTGGTGAGGATTTTTATCATAAAATTGTTATTTTTTTTTCAAATGATTCTTCTACATCTATTGAACCAATCATACAGTTTTGTCCTTTACTTTATTAATAGTGCATTACAATGACATATTTTGGATGTTAAACTGACCTTGTATTGCTGGGAGAGCTCCCACTCGGTCCTGGTGTATAACCGTTTTTTATGTTTCTGGATTTGGTTTGCTAGTACTTTCTTGAGCATTGTGTCTAACTTTATAAGGGAACTAGACCTGTAGCTTTCTTTTCTTGTCTGGTTTTAGTATGAGGGTAACAGCTTTTTTTCTTCATGTAATTTTGAAAGAGTTCATGAATATTGGTACTAATTATTTTTTAAATAATTGGTGGAATTCACCAGTGAAATAATCAGATTCTGGACTTTACTCTGTGGAAAGATTTAAAATATAATCCTATAATTCAGTCTCTTTATTTTTTACATGTCTATTCAGATTATCTGTTTCTTCTTGAGTCAATTTTGGTAAATTATGTCTTTCTAAAAATTTATTTGATCTAGATTATCTAATTATTGTCATAAAGTTGTTTATAAAGAATTGTCATAAAGTATTTTTCATAATCTTTTTAAAAATTCTGTAATGTTGGTAGTGATGTCCTCCCTTATATTTGACTTCAGTAATTTGAGTCTTCTCTCCTTGCTCTTGGTCAGTCTATCTAAAGTTACGTCAATTTTATTTATCTTTTTCAAGAAACAAATTTTAGGTTGTTGAGTGTCTCTCATTTGCTGTTTTATTTATTTTTGCTTAGTCTTAATTATTTTCTTCTTTCTGATTGCTTTTGATTTAGTTTGCTCTTTTTTCCCTATTTGCTTAAGTTGTAAATTTTGGTATTAATTTGAGATCTTCCTTCTTTTTTAATATAGGCATTTACGTATTGGCAATAAATTTCTTCTGAGCACTGATTTAGCTGCATCCCAAAGTTGTTTCCTTATGTTTCTGTTCTCATTCACCTGAAAATATTTTATAATTTTTCTTTTTTTAAAATTCATTTGTTTTTTAGCAGTGTACATTTAATTTTCACATATTTATGAATTTTTCAAACTTCTTTCTGTTATTGATTTCTAATTTTATTTTATTTTGTGAGATAACATATTTTGTATGCTTTTAATCACTTTAAATTTATCAAAGTTTTTTTTAATGGTCTAACGTATGGTTTATAATAGAGAAAGTTCCATGAGGATTTCAGAAAAATGTACATCTTGCTGTTGCTGAGTGGAGTTTGTTAGGTCTAGTTGGTTTATAGTGTCATTCGAGTCTTATTTTTTTTTGTTGATATTCTGCCTGGCTGTTTTATCCATTATTTAAAGTGAAGTATTAAAATATCCAACTATCATTATCCCATTATCAATTTTTTCTTTTAATTCTGTCAGTTTTTTCTCAATTTCTTTTGAGGTTTTGTTGTTACATATATGTTTATAATTGTTATATATTCCTAATGAATTAAAAATTTTATCACTATAAATGTCCTTTTATTCTAGTAAACATTTTATCTTAAAGTCTATTTTGTGTGATATTAGTATGGCCTCTCCAACTCTCTTTTGGTTGTTACTTGCACAGTATATCTTTTTCCATCCTTTTACTTTAAATCTATTGCTGTCTTTGAATCTAAAGTCTTGTAGAGAACATATAATTGAATCATGTTTTCTTTTAATTCACTCTTGTGGTTGGAGTGTATAATCTATTAGCATTTAATGCAATTAATGATAAGGTAGACTTTACATCTTCCATTTGCTTTTTATTTTCTCTATTACTTATGTGTTTTATGTTATTCTATTCCTCTATTAGTTCCTTCTTTTGTGTTGAGTAGAAATTTTCTGTTGTGCCATCTTAAATCTCTTCTCAATTATTTTATCATATTATTTTTGCATTTTTATCTGTGAATGCTTTAAATTAAAATAACATTATAACTTAAAACTGTCTAGTTCAGAAATATACCAATTTAATGTCAATATAATACAAAAACTTTGCTCCAATATTGATAGCTCTCTTTCTTCCACTCTCTTTTATGCTATTACTGTCATGCAAATTACATCTTTATATATCATAAACCCATAAACATAGCTTAATGATTATAGCTTTATACAATTATCTTTTAAATCAGCTGGAGAAGAAAAGAGTTACAAAGAAAAATATATATACACTATCATTTATTTTACCTATGTAGTTGCCTTTTCATGTGCTCTTTATTTCTTCATATGTATTTGAATTACTATCTCATGTCTTTCATTTCAGCTTGAAAAATTCCCCTTAGCATTTCCTCTAAGGCAGAACTGCTAGTGACAAGTTCTTTCAGTTCGACTCTCTGGGAAAGTATTATTTTTTTCTTTTTTGTCTCCTCACCCAAGGATATGTTTATTGATTTAAAGAGAGAGGAAGGGAGAGGGAGAGGAAGGGAGAGAGACAGACACAGAGGGAGAGATATGAGAGAAAAACATCGATCTGTTGCCTTCTGTACATGATCTGACTAGGTATCAAATCCACAACCTAGGTATGTTTCCAGACTGGGAATCAAACCCACAACCTTTTTTGGTATAAGGAACAACACTACAACCAACTGAGCCACCTGTTCAGGACTTTTTTTCATGTTTGATTAATAGTTTTTCTGGTTATAGAATTCTTGGTTGACATTTACTCTCAGCACTTTGAATTTCCTCTGTCTTCTGGCCTTCATATGTTCTGATGAGATTTCAATTTATAATCTTATTGATGACCTCATTCTACATGATGAGCTGTTTTTCTCTCATTGCTTTCAAGATTCTCGCTTTGTCTTTTGCTTTTGACAGTTTGATAATAATTTATCTAGGTTTGGGGTTCTTTGAGTTCATCCCATTTGGAATTTGTTGAGCTTCTTGGGTGTGTAGATTAATATTTTTCAGCAAATTTAGGATGCTTTCAGCCATCATTTTTGCAAATATTCTTCATGCCTTTTTTCTTTCCTCTTTTTTCTGGTACTCTCACTTGATAGTGCCTCCCAGGTCTTTGAGGCTCTGTTCTTTTATCTTCATTTTTTTTCTTTTTGTTAATCAGAATTGATATCCTCAATTGACCTGTTTTAAAGTTTACTGATTGTTTTTCTTTGATCAGCTGAAATTTTCTCTTGAGTATTTCTGGTGAATTATTTATTTTATTGACTATACATTTCAATCACGGAATTAATTAATTAAGATTTCTACTTCTCTTGGTATTCCTTATTTGGTGAGATGACATTCTTTTATATTCTTTTAATTCTTTAAATATGGCTTCTTTCAGTCTTTAGATATATACAGGGTGGGAAAAGTAGGTTTACAGTTGTTCATATTGAAAACAGTACAATGATTAATAAATAATAACAAAGGTATAAGCACTGTGTTTTGTGGGCTCACAACTGAAATGTATATATATATTTATATATATACATATATATTTACAGTATTTAATGTTGTTCAAGTCTTTTATTATCTTGTTGATATTCTGTCTGAATATATATATATATGTGTGTATATATATGTATATATGTATATATGTGTGTATGTACATGTATATGTATATGTATATGTATATGTATATGTATATGTATATATATGTTTGTTTTGTTTTTAAACTCTTTCTTTCTAAGTCCAACATCTGGGATTTGTGAGAGGAAAGTTTCTATTGATGCATTTTTTGTTCTTGTTTGTGGGTTATACTTTTCTGTTTCTTTATGTGTTTTGTATTATTATGTGGTTGAAAATTGCATACTTCTCATATAATGTGGCAGCCCTGAAAGTCAGAGTCCCCTTTCCTTCTTTCCACCCTGGGATTTCTTGTTGCTGTTTAGTTACTTTCTTGAAATAATTACGTAAATTTTGTATTTTTTGTCAAATGGCCAGTGAGGTCTGCTCATTTAGCTTAGTGGTCAGCTCATGATTGGACAGAGATTTTCTTAAATGCCTTAAACTAGTGTCTTCTTATTTGCTGAAGGGCTCTGTATGCATATTGTCGCATACTTTTAAAACTCTGACAGGTTACAGCTCTGAGTCTTCACTTCCTACTTGCACAGGCCTTCAGATTATCCAGAGTTTAGGGCCTTCTCATGTTTTTCCTGAGCATTCACACAACCTTGCACATGAACATAGCCTTCTCATTTCCCAACAATACGTCAAAACATTTCAAAACTGCTTATAGACATCTCATTCCTCAGATCTTCCTTTTAAGGGTTAGGGTCAGTCTGTTGTTTACCCCAATTGGTACCACTGTCGATTGCTACTTATTATTTTCCTCAAAGATCCTAGGCATAGGACTGTTTGCATAGAGTGAGTACTATGTCAGGTCAAATAAAGACAAGCCCTGAGAATGGAGCTATTCAGATAACTGCCAGTTAGGTTAAATAGTAACACAATTGGTGAAGGAACTTTTTAAAGAACTCCAAACTCATTTTTCCCCCTCCTATGGTTACTAGGCTGTTAGTTTTCATGGAAAATGTACTTGCAAAGTTGATGACTTTCAATCCTATTGCAGAACTTGGGAGAGAAATGATAGGCAGAATAATAATCCCCTGTTTCATACTCACATCTTACTTCCCAGACCTGTGAATATGTTATGTTACACAGCAAAGGGGAATTAAATTTGCTAATTAACTGACCTTAAGGAAGAGATATTATCCTGGATTGTTTGTGTGCGCCCAGTGTAATCACAAGGGTCCTTAAAAGTGGAAGATGGAGGTAAAGACAAGGTTGGTGCAATGTGATCTAAAAGAACTCAACCCTCCACTCTTGGCTTCGAGGATATACGAAGCCATGAGCCACAGAATGAGGACAGCCTATGGAAACTTTAGAACAGATTGACCCCTCTATCCTCCAGAAAGAAATGCAGTTCTGCCATTGTCTTGATTATAGCCCAGTGAGATCCATGTGGAACTTTTGACCTACAGAAATGTAAGGTGATAAATCTGTGCAGTTTTAAGCTACTAAGTATGTGGTGACAGAAAACTAATACAAGGGAGATTGGAATAGGACAAGTTAAAATGCTTAGTTTTCTTACTGAGATTCAGTCATTTTTCTTTTTTTGTTGTTGTTAATCCTCACCCAAGTATATTTTTTCCACTGATTTTTAGAGAGAGTAGAAAAGAAGGAGAGAGAGAGAGAAACATTGATGTGAGACACATCCTCCCGCATGTATCCAAGTTGGAGATCGAACCTGCAACCAAGTAAGTGCCCTTGACTGGGAATCAAACCCACAACGTTTCAGTGTTCAGGCCAACACTCTAACCACTGAGTCACACTGGCCAAGGCTTGGCTGTTTTTCTTGAATAAACACTCCATGGATTGTTGTAATCCTTTGGATAATATTCAGAGTTCTGAATAAGTTATTTTGATTTTTTTTAACAGTGTTATTATTGCTTTTATTCAGGAGTGGCTCTTTGGAGATCCTCATTTGCTCTTCCAGAATTACTTCTATTAGGACAACAATTTAAAGATGTTTGTTGAAGTACTAGGAAGTCGGCAGAAATTTTCCAAAGGACATTCATTATAAGCGGCCAAAGGATGGCCAAGTAAGAACTCCAAGACTCCAGGCCTTGATCCAAAAACTTTTACCTAAAGCAATTCCATTTTTATATGTTTTATACATTGGGCTTTCATTTAAATTTTATTTGAAGGGTTCTTTGTTTATTAAAAATAAGCAAATTTGAAAACTCTGCTCCTCTTCTTGCCCTGATTTTTCACACAATTATTGTAATCACAAATGATACATGTTAAAAAAAATCATTAGATGGTCACATCCTTTGTGGGAAGCCATCCTGGCTCACCACGAGTCACTGAATTGTTCTAAGCAGTGGTGGATGACACCTAGTTCCAGATATGAGAACACAGACATGAGCAGATCATCCAATGGAACTGTCAATCAACCATTAACTTGTTGACTAAATCAGGATGTGGTAGGATAAAATATCAATCTGAATTGAAGAGACCAGATATCATCAGCATCAATGATCAAGTCTTATAAAATTCTAAAACTGAATAGAATCACATGTTGAATGTTAAATCTGAGTGAGTCGACATAGGTCATCTGTTCTACAACTTCCAATTTATAGAGGCAGCTATGTTGTTCTTAAGTTCCATAGTGAGTGGAACTTAGAAATAGTTCCATAAATTTCTGGAATGATTACAAAGAACCAGGGCAGAGTCAATGGTGAGGTGGAGGACTCACTGCTGACGGGCCTCGGGCTAGAGGGCTATCAGCATCACCCTAGAAGCAGATGTTTGTGACCATGAGAAAACTAGGACTGTGATAAGAAGTACCATGAATTTCACCCAAAGACTTACTTGAATTTCATTGAAAATCATTAGATGTGTGATCTTGGGGTAACATAATACAATATCTCTAAGTCTTGTTTCTCTATCCTAAAAAGAAAACAATACATCTCTCTCAGGAGTAGGTGGGATATTATATAAAATTGGCTAACACAGGGCTGGCACTCAGTAGAAATTTTCTTCCCTGATTTTTTAGCTGATGTTTTGGTCAAAAACCTATTCACAGAAATTAGTTTTTGCAAGAAGAAATGATATATGAATCCATAGAAGTAGTTAGTGTGACATTATTTATGGTGTCATATATCCAGCCATTCTATTAAATTGATGATTTCTAGATGGTTAAATAAAAGAAACCTTAGTGTTATCTAAATTAACAGGACTGAGATCTATATGCTACAATCCTCTTTAATTCACTATCCAAATCATTCTATCTGTAACATCTTTGAGTTTTCTGAATACTTGCTGGAGTGTAACAGATGATCTTCTCTCTCCACTTCCTTTTTGCAGGTTGTTGAATTGGCACTCTTGACAGAGCAATTCATTAATTTTTACACTCTTGACAGAGCAAAACACCTAATGTGTCAGGGTTACTAACTGGGGAAAGTCCACCTCTCCTACCAGTATGTCTGCTCCAATTTCTCTCTTTAGTTGACATAAAATGATTGGGGTGGGTGTGTTTGGGGTAGAGAGAGATGAGAAAGTCATTACTGGGGACATAGGTCATAGGGAAAGGATAGCATTTATGATGAAATGTTACTTTCTTACTTTCCTATAACATCTTCTCTCCTTCTCTCTGACAAATAAACAAGTGAGGGATTAGGGATTTTACAAAAAAATCTGAATGCCATTCCATTTCCCAGTTCACTGCCTGCTTAGGCAAAAGCTTTACTGATGTTTACTTTTGCCTGAGTTGGGAAGAAATAATGGTGGGTGGGTAGAGGATGGTGGAGGAACAGTCTATATTCTCTCTGTTTATTGTCTCGAATGGATACTGGAGTCCAGAAGGAATGCCTGTTATACAAAAAGATGCCAGTCTCATGAAACTCTGATGGTGGGATCTGAAGGGGAAGAAAAAGTCAAACTGCAGCAGGAATGTCCATTGTCAGGAAATTGTGTAGGGAGATTCTCCACAGAGTCGTCCAAAGGACCATCCCAAACATTACCAAAGAGGCAGCACTTAAAAGGCAGATGAGGAGATGGCATAGAAACTGGTCAATGTTAGCCTGAGACAGATAAATAATGAAAATCTTGTCCTGTTTCTTCAGCGTCCTCATCACATCAACAAAATGGAAAAGATCATTTTTTAAATTAATTTACTTTTATTATTATTTCTTTAATTAATTAATTTTTTTACAGATGTTTCTCCTTTTCCCCCCATTGACACCCTCCTCCCATTTCCTGCCCCCCCCAAACCCCAGCATTGTTGTCTATGTCCATTGGTTATGCTTATATGCGTAAGTTCTTTGGTTTTTCTCTTCCCTCCCCACTGCCCACTCCTCTGAAGTCTGAACCCTACTTCCATGTCTCTGGATCTATTTTGTTTATCACCTTATTTTGTTCATTATATTCCACAAATAAGTGCGATCATGTGATACTTGTCTTTCCTGACTGGCTTATTTCGCTTAGCATGATACTCTCCAGGTCCCTCCACGTCGTCTCAAAGGATAAGGGATTTTTCTTTCTTACAGCTGCATAATATTCCATTATGTATATGTACCACAGCTTTTTTATCCACTCATCTGTTGATGGGCACTTAGGCTGTTTCCAGATCTTAGCAATTGTAAATAGTGCTGCTATGAACATAAGGGTACATATATTCTTTCTGAGTGGTGTTTCAGGCTTCTTAGGATATATTCCTAGAAGTGGGATCACAGGGTCAAATGGCAGTTGTGTTTTTAATTTTTTGAGGAAACACCATATTGAGTTCCATAGTGGCTGCATCAGTGTGCATTCCCACCTGCAGTGTACTAGAGTCCCCTTTTCTAAAGTCCATTTATGACAAACCTACAGCCAACATCATACTCAATGGGCAAAAACTAAAAGCATTGCCCTTAAAAACAGGAAAAAACCAGGGATGTCCACTTTCACAACTCTTATATAATATAGTACTGGAAGTCTTAGCCACAGCAATCAGACAAGAAGAAAAAATAAAAGGGATCCAAATTGGAAAGGAGGAAGTGAAACTGTCATTATTTGAAGATGACATAATGTTGTACATAGAAAACTCTAAAGACTCCATCAAAAAACTACTAGATTTAATAAATGAATTTGGTAAAGTAGCAGGATACAAAATCAATATCCAGAAATCATTAGCATTTTTAAACACCAATAATGAACCCACAGAAAGAGAAACTAAAAAAAAATCCCATTTACCATTGTGGCAAAAAAATTAAGATACCTAGGAATAAACTTGACCGAAGAATTAAAGGACCTGTTCGCAGAAAACTACAGGACATTGAAAGGAGAAATAAAGGAAGATATAAAAAAGTGGAAACATATACCTTGTTCATGGATTGGAAGAATTAGCATCATTAAAATGTCCATACTACCTAAAGAAATCTACAGATTCAATGCAATCCCCATTAAAATACCAACAACATATTTCACAGAACTAGAACAAACACTCCAAAAGTTTATATGGAACCAAAAAATACCATGAATAGCCACAGCAATCTTGAAAAGAAGAACAAAGTAGGAGGGATCACAATACTGGATATTAGGTTATACTACAAAATCACTGTAATCAAAACAGCCTGGTACTGGCACAAGATCAGGCATATAGATCAATGGAACAGAACAGAGAACCCAGAAATTGACCCAAGACATTATGCTCAATTAATATTTGACAAAGGTGGCAAGAGCATACAATGGAGCAAAGACACTTCTTTAATAAATGGTGTTGGAAAAATTGAACAACTACATGCAAAAAAAATGAAACCAGACCACCAACTTACACCATACACAAGAATAAACTCAAAATGGATAAAAGACTTAAATGTGACTCGTGAATCCATAAAAATCCTAGAAGAAAATGTAGGCCAAAATTTTCAGACATCACATGCAGCAGAATTTTCATTGATACAATGCCTAAGGCAAGAGAAACAAAGGAAAAAAGTAATACATGGGACTGCATCAAACTCAAAAGCTTCTGCACAGCAAAAGAAACAAGCATCAAAATGGAAAGGGAACCCACTATATGAGAGAGCATAATTGCCAACGATACATCAGATAAGGAGTTAATTTCCAAAATATATAGAGTACTCATACAACTCAACAAAAAGAAGACAAAGAACCCAATTTAAAAATGGGCAGAGGACCTAAAGAGACACCTCTCCAAACAGGACATACAATTGGCCAAGAGACATATGAAGAAATGCTCAACATCACTAACCATCAGAGAGATGTAAATTAAAACAACTATGAGGTATCACCTCACACCTGCCAGAATGGCTGCCATCAACAAATCATCAAACAACAAGTGCTGGAAAAGATAATTTTTAAAGAGAGACAGGAAGGAGTCATCTTGGAGCAACAACAGTACTTCCTTACCTCTAATCTGTGAAATCAGGGTCCTTCTTAGCCCTGCGCTGCAGACTGGGAAGAACAGGAGGTTTAAATTGGGTTTAAGGTTAAAGTTTGAAGTGGGACTGTGATTTACTAACTGATGGGGACTAGGAAGTTATAAATACATTTTGGAAAGAGATAGGCAAGGGAGATTCCAGGATCAGCAAACTTTTTCTGTAAAGAGGCAGGTATTAAATAATTTAGGCTTTATACAGAGAAAGACTGGGTGATTTGCCCAAAGTTGGGCAGTCAAGAAGAGCAAGAACTCCATTCTCAGATCCATATTCTTTATATTATTTCATCATATTTCCTAGGAAGACTTTATCTGATTTATATTTTGAGAAGAGTGGTTGCAAAAAGATGGGTTAAAGTAGAATTTGGAGTAAGTTTCCAAGCTGATAACTTAGCAAAAGCAATTTTAATATTTAACTACTGTTAATCAATTCGATGTCTGAATTGATTCCCTGCCTGTTGGTTGGAGAGACAGAGTCACAGAGAGTTCAACACAGTGCCGTGTTTTCCCTTTCCTATAGTGTCACCTTGGTGCACCTTGGAGATTTTACCCTTGCAACCCATTAACCTATTCAGCAGCAGGCCCTCAGGACCATGCCCAGAGCTGGCCTTGGAACTGCCCATGAACATTCCTGGTGCTTCATCAGTATTTGTCACAAGACTGGAACAGTAATTGCACGAAGCACCGGGACTTGTGTGGGGCGGCCCACACCCCAGATAATAAGGGCTTAGCGTGTGCTTTGCATCTACCTTTATGCTCTAAAATGACATTTTTCTCTCATTTGATCTTAACTCTGAAAATCAACTCCTTTTTTTTTTTTTTTTTTTACTTGTGGACATTTCAATGAACTTCCCTCCATATGGCTTCAAGCTACCAGGACACAGGCCCTGTCAACACCTTAATCTTCTCCTCAGCTGTTCTGCTGAAGAATTTGGCCTTCACAATGACAGGCTGCTTGGGGGTTTCCCTTCCCCATAATGTTGTCGTAGCTGGATCACACCACCTCAGTGACAGGAGCCACTCCAGCCTTGATTGTGGCAGCATTTACCATGTCTGCTCACTGACCAAGGTCCCCAGAGTATCAAGGCTGACAGTTGGGCAGAAGCTCTGGTTCCTCTTTAGGTGATAATGGCTCAGCTTTCTGTGATATTTGTCAAAGTTGATCCTGTGATGATGCCAGCCCCCAGCACTACCTCGGCCTCCCAGCTGCTCCCTGTGCTTGCCGTGGCTCACGTGGCTCACGTTTCCGGGTCTTCCTCAGTCTGGATGGCATGTCGGTGGCCAAGATACAAGAGAAAATCAACATTAAAAAAATTTTTTTTAATTGAGTTTTAGAGAGAGAGGAAGGGAGAGGGAGAGAGAAATAGAAACATTGATGAGAGAGAACATTGATTGGCTGCCCCCTGAGTGCCCCCCACTGGGATCGGGCCCACAACCTGGGCATGTGTCCTGACCCGGAACTGAACCGGCGACCTCTTGGTGCATGGGTCAACGCTCGACCACTGAGCCACACCGGCCGGGCAAAAGGCAACATTTTTCTCTGTACCGCAGGCCAACGCTCTGACCGCTGAGCCAAACCGGCCAGGGCCGAAAGGCAACATTTTTAACAGCACAGAACAAAATAGAAAGAACAAAATATAATTAATTGTCATACTGGGTAAAGAAATCATTCTGGTGAGATCTTAAGTCAGAAGTAAGTTAACATTTTTAGAAAGCTGAAAACAGTGCTTTTATGGGAGAAGTTAACTGAGTAATTTAGTTTGTTCCCTTCTTGAAACCTCCATCAAAACCTGAAGTGAATTGGTTCTCAGGTGAAGGCACCCTGGGACTTCTGTGTGACCTGCTCAGACAGGACCACCTCCACCAGCAAAGGAGCGTGCCGGAGAGGGGACACCCTGGAAGTGTCTTATACACTCTGCTCTGGATCCCATAAACACAGCGCCTGTGCCTTCTATCATCCGATGATAGAATCTTATTTTCAAAGATGGCAGAGTTCCAGAGTGACTATCTGCCAAGCCGGGCCTCTCTCGAAGGCCCACAATTCAAACTGGGCTCAGGACTAAATGGTACAATTATGCAGCTCAGTTGGACTTGGACTCAACTGTCCAGGGGAGGTCATGCTTCCTTCCTTTTTCTGTTGCAATAACACATTGCTAACAGCAAGATATCTTGGGGGTGTGGTATAATTAAGATGAGAGAATGATTCATAAAAAAAATGTTGAGGCTGGAGACTTGCTCCAGTGGGATTCCCACAAAATGTGGGAAAATGTTGAGCACACTGTACACATCACTGCCACAGCCAGCTGTTTGAATTCCACCCGTGACTGGCCCCTGTGTGCAGGCTGTGTGTGTGTGTGTGTGTGTGTGTGTGTGTGTGAGTGTGTAGTGGGGGGAGGGTAGCAGCATCAACAACACAGGCAAGAGGTATAAGTAACTGCTAGTAACTATGTCATATCCATTTTTAGTAATCATCTATTTTTATTATTCTAGAAATTTGAAAGGTTGGTATATCTAGTTTGTATCATATATTCAGTATATTGTAAAACAAACAAATGAGATTTAAGAGCATTGTGATAATCCATATATTAGAGACAACTATGCTTTAAAAATAAGTTTTTAAAGTTGCTAATAGCATGTGTCATAAAAATGATGATGGTGGAAATTTGTTTTTATTGTATTTGCCCCAGCAGGGTCTGGTGCCTGCCGAGACCACCCTTTGGGTGTGCCATTTACGGGGCTAATGGTGTGGTGCTTTGTTTCACATTTTTATGTTTGGAAATGTATTTTAAATTTAAACTGTTTAGTTTTAATGTGAGAGTTGGAAACCTAGATTGCAACTCTTTGAGAAAATATACTTTATTGAGTGCTAAATTTAAGATTTGATATGATTTTGTTGCAATGCATATATTGACAGAAATAATCGAAGTTGATTAATTTTTAAAAATATTAAACTTGTTCGTTTTTCTCTAAAAGGCTTAGGATGATATTAAATGTGGCTCAAAGTCATCTGCACTTTAATAGATTTAGTATTAATATTTTATTTATTTATTTATAAACAACAACAATTTATTTCTCACAGTCCTGGAGGCACAGCTCTGGCCACACATTAAATAATATTTGTAGAATGACTAAATGTTTGAGGATTTCACTTTTTAAAAATACGTTTTGATTGATTTTTTTTTTTTTTAGAGAGAGAGATAGAAACATCAACGTGAGAGAGAAACATCGATGGGCTGCCTCCTGCACGCCCCCTACTGGAGATCCAGCCGGCAACCAGGGCATGTGCCCTGACCGGGAATCCAACCAGGACCTCTTGGTCCATGGGACGACGCTCAATCCACTGAGCCCCACCAGCCAGGCAAGGATTTCATTTTTTAAAATTTTATTGATTTTTTTTTCTAGACAGAGGGAGAGGGGGAGAGAGAAACATGGATGAAAGAGATGCATGGATCAGCTGCCTCCCGCAGGTCCCCTGCTGGGGATCCAGCCCCAAACCTGGGCGTGTGCCCTGATCAGGAATCGAACCGATGACATTTTGGTGCATGGGATGATGCTTAACCAATGGAGCCACACTGGCCACGGTGAGGATTTCTTTTTTTTCAATCCTCACCAAGGATATTTTTCTATTTATCTTCAGATAGAGTGGGAGGGAGAGAGGGAGGGAGAGAGAGAGAGAAACATCGTTGTGAGAGAGACACATATTGTTTATGACTTCCTGTGTCTTGGCCAGCCCTTCCACAACCTACCCTCCCACCCTCCCCTACCTGGGGTAGCTGTCACTAGAAAATATATTTATTTTATTTTATTTTATTTTTTTAATTTTCATTTTTTAATCTGTATTGTTGAAAGTATTACAGGTGTCCTTCCTTTTTAATTTTATTATTCAATTACAGTTTGCATTCATTATTATTTTGTATTACTTTCAGGTGTACAGCACAGTGGTTAGAAAATCATATGCTTTACAAAGTGTTCCCAGTACCCACCTGGCACTATGTATAGTTATTGAAATATTGACTGTATCCCCTACACTGTACTTTACATCTCCATGACTATTTTGAAACTACCAATTTGTACTTTTTTATCCCTTCACTTTTGGAAAATATATTTAAAAGTTATTGAAAGCAACCTAAATTTCTCTCTCTTTAAATAACAAATACTATATATGCATATATAAATATGTAATATATAATAAAATAATACATAATATTTATATATTTTCCTCCTAAAAAAGCAAACTATGCAGGAAAAGAAAGAAAAATCACAGTGCCATCAATATCAAGGTAGTCCTGCTGTCTGCCCTCTTTCAGCCCCCATATTTTTAGGTTGGGGTTTACCTTAAAAATATGTTTGCCCTGGCCAGTTTGGCTCAGCGGTTAGAGCGTCGGCCTGTGGTCCAGAGAGTCCCAGGTTCAGTTTCCGCTAAGGGCATGTACCTCGGTTGCAGTTTGTCTCCGGCTCTGGTTGGGTCGTGCAGGTGGCAACCAGTCGATGTGTCTCTCTCACATCGATGTTTCTCTCTCTCTCTCTCTTCCTCTCTCTCCCTCCCACTCTAACTGAGCAAAAAATGGAAAAATGTCCTCGGGTGAGGATAAAAAATAAATAAATAAATAAATAAATAAATAAATAAATAAATAAATAAAAATATGTTTGACAGGATGATTTGGTTACTTTAAAGACTGTTAACAAGGCTTAGGTTCCCAGATCCTATGCTCCCTCTTTCCAATAAAAATTAAAATGTTCTAAAGAAAATAGAGTAGTCTAACATCCATGTTTTTGTTGTGCTTCTGTGTACTTTTTCGTTTTTAAAAATAGTGTTAAGTGTATATTGCTTTCATGCATTACAATTAATCAGGCAAGAGCCCCAATAAATGTCATCTCCTGGAATGGATTTAGGCTCCGAGGGCTGTGCCAGGTTCCCATCCTATGAACAGCGTGAGAACATTTCCCGGGTGTTCCACAGGCTGGGAACCTGCTGGGAGCTCACACCTGCAGTGCAGCTCTGTCACCTGGCCACTGGCTGGCCCCGCCCTGGACGCCAGCGCCTCCTGCAGCTCTCCTGCTGAGCCCTGGCCCACAGGGCAGCTTTCCCACACGTGGCTCCTGCACTTGGCTTCCTGGGGATTGTGAAACCTGTTTATTGAATGTGTCTCACAGCAAGCTGTGGATTATGCGTTTCCCACCGAGCCCTGCCCTTTCTGTGAGGACGGAGAATTCGTTCATAGGGTTTAATTTTGCTATGTGACCTGACCTGCCAAAGCTTTGAATGCTCTTACTCCCTACGGGCGTTGCTGGTCACCCCAAAACCCTGTTGCAACAACTGAGGGCCTTTTTTCCACTTGGGAATCCAATGCAGTATGTTGGCATGCATTTGGTGTGACTTTATTAAACAAACAAGTGTGCTTTACACTTGACAAAATCCACCTGCTTAAGATCTGAAATAAGAATAAAATCTCCCGGCTGGTGTGGCTCAATGGATTGGGTGTCGGCCTATGCACCAAGAGGTCACCAGTTTGATTCCTGGTCAGGACACATGCCCAGGTTGCCGGCTCAGACCCCAGTGGGGGGCATGCAGGAGGCGGCCCATAAATGTTTCTCATCAGTGTTTCTCTCTCTCTCTCCTTCTCCCTTCTCTCTGTAATCAATAAAAAATAATAATAAAATAAAATAAGAGTAAAACCATTGCCCCTTGCTCTCATGAGTCTCTCGCTCTCCTTGTCTGTCTTACAGGCCTGCCTGTAGTGCTCAGAGAAGAGGGAACTCTTGCTCCTCGAGGTTCAGAGCCTTGTGCTTTGTGTGGGCCATCTTTGCTTATCTGACTTCATTGTGGTTCATGGGTGCAATTCTTTGGCATGTCAAAGGCGTAAGAATTTGTGGAAAAGCTCTGTTTGGGGAACGTTGATTTCGCTCTCAGAGCGCACATGTTGTGGAAATGATCAATAAGCACTAGGTTGTATGGGACCAACAGAATCCAGAGAGAACAGACTTTTCTGAACTTTCCAGTGTCTGCCTTCTTTATCTTGATATACCTTTGCCCTACCCTCAAGAAATCCATGTTTCTAGCCAGAAAACAGATGTTATTAATAGTTGCAAAGATAAAACAAAACATCAGCTAGAATGCACTTTCTGTAATTTGACTCCTCTCTCAGACACACTCCAACTCGGTTATGTGGGCCCCTGACTTCCTCTGGGTTGTGGGGTACTCTTGGGGATAAAGGGAGTTACCCAGAAAACTTGGAGCCAGGGGATGGTTCTGCTGGAGCAGTGTGCACAGATGCCAGCTCAACCCGAGATACAGGAGGTAAAACCGCTCCTTTAGTTCTTCGTTGATTATTCTGTTTTCTGATGTAATACATATATTATTTCTTTAGTAAAAAAAAATAATAAAACACACGGAAGTAAATTTGATCTTCTCTTTGTACTGGAAACTCAGGAAAATTGAATCTGACGCTCTGTTTTCTCACATTGTCCTGGTGCTTCCTACTGATTTTATTGATGCCCTTATGGCTATTCAGTTTTCGGAATAAGGCAAATTGTAACCTATAAATGTCTCTAAGATTTTACTGCTGTTGATGTTTGTTTCCAGAGAAGAAGTTAGACATTCTCTACCAAGGGCTTTTGCTTTCAATGCTATTGTAACCTCTTGCGATGAGTTGGATTCACAGTCATTCATTCAATATTTGTGAAGACATGCTGGGTATCAGGCAATGGGACACAGTGATGAACAAAATCACTCCGTCCTTACTCTGGTGAGAAGGAGGACACACTGAGGTGTGGGCAGAAAATGCTAGATGTTCTGTTAATGTGTATTTTATACCTTATCCTTTATGTGGTGTGTGTATTATTGATATACGTGATATGATAATACAATAGTACATGTACTTACTTTAAAATGAACAACAATGGGTTGGTTAATGCAATTCGTTTTTCCTGAAAAATAATTAAGAAACAGCAGATTTAAACAACTTTGGTCTGAAGGATGGTCAATGAATTAGAAAGTCAAAGGTTAAAAGGCTTGGGATCATTTGTCTTAAAGCAAAAACGGCTTTGACCGAGTAAGAAGTCTTGAACTACGTGTTGTAAATGCCACTCTCTCCCTTGCGTCTGTGTCCTAGCTCCTGCTGCTCTGCTTGTTCGGACCATTCTTTTCCAAGTTCACAGGTATTTATTCTCCGCTGCTTGGCTTAGCTGTCCTCTCCTCCAGGGGGTGGCCCCGGGCCCGCAGGGGCCGCTGCTTCCCAAGTTGCTCAGAGGAGAGCAGGGAGGGCAGCTTTCGCAGTGTGACAGCTGACCGCTGAGCCTGCTGTTTCCGACCCTTCACGATGGTCTCTCTAGGACACTGACTGCGGTGTTTCGTGACCCTCTGTTTACTTGCATGTCTCCTCATGCGGTGACAGTCTCAGGTCCCCAATCTCCACTCGGGACCTACAGACTGTAGCTCCCTTTAGCTGGAGAAAGCCTCGAGGCAGCTGGAGGCGCGTGCAGGGCATCCTCAGTGCGAGGATGACGCGGCGTGAGGCGAGGCCCTGTGCCTGCGAAGGTCCCGGCCGCGCAAGCAGCGTGCCGGCAGCTGGAGAACTTGGTCTGCTGGGGAAACTGCTAGAGGTTTTTAAAACTAACAAGAGGAGTGGAAACGCAGTGGAAGACATCAAAGGAGGTATATTCATGTTTGCATCGTTTTAATCTCAAGTATACAGCGATAGTTATTAAGACAACTTTTACATGGAACTGTACTTATCCCTTTTGCTTCTTATGCGGATTAAAAGAGATTTAGCTATTCAAGACCTCAGATTGAAAACTAGTGTAGCTTTACTGACATGGCTGTCCTCTGCAGAGTTCGGATATATCACTTATTACGTAAATTATTTAATCTAATTGCTATGCTTAACTCTAGGTTCTTGGGAGTCTGACAGGCTTACTTTTTAACTCTCCGGCTAGTAGCTCCTCCCCTCTTCATTGTGTTTTGTTTTCACGTAAATCCTGATTTACCACCAAACATTCTGGGCATGTGATACATATGTGAGAACGTGGTCCTCAAGTCAAGATAGAGAATCAGCAGAGAAGCAGTGGCAGGGATTGGGAAGTGACTCTATGAAGGTTCAAAGTGAGTCTGGGAAGGTGCAGCCCGTCCCAGCCTCCTGGACACATGTCCTGCTGCTGCCCTTGTGTTGGTCATCCTGGGAAGGGTTCGGACTAAGTGGAGTCACTGGAATGTACACTAACCACTGGTAAATGGTGAAGGAAGATGGCATGATGTGGTGATGTGTGGGAATAGCCAAGTCTTCTCACTGGTTTTCTCCAGAGGACTGACGGGCCCGTGTGTTCTCACTGCGTGAGAACTGCCCAGTGAGCATCTGCCCAGTGAGCAGGCCTGGAGAATGCCACCCTTGGGCACAGCACCAGGACTTCAATTACTATGAGGATACAGTTTCAAAAAACAAATAACACAATTTCCTCATATTTTCCTCTGCTCGATTGTCTGGAAACAACTCTACACTTTTCTTTTACTGTTTACACTGTTTGCCTCTTTTAGTATATTGGTGAGGGTAGGCCAATTGTCTTAACAAACAATCCTAGTATCTCAGGGGTCACCACCATGGTTTATTTCTCTTGTCGATTTGGGGATCACAGAGGAAAGGGGTGTCAGTGGAGTGGAGGTGTGGGATGGAAAGTGCTTGGTCCATGTAGTCACTCTGGGATCCAAACTCTTTCTAACTGGAAGGTCAGCCACTGTCCACAGAAGCGTTTCTCAGTCTCTTTACTATCGATGTTTTAGGCCAGATACATGTTTGCTGTGGGGGTGGGGAGGTCGTCCTTGGAATTGTAAGATGTTTAGCAATATCCCTGTCCTCTACCCACTAGTTGCCAGTACCACTCTGCCCAGTTTTGACAACCAAACTGCCCCTGGTTGGGAACCAGTGGTCTAGGGCCTCAGCATCCTTCCCTGACCCCTGTGCAGTGACCAGCAGGCAGGAGAAGATGGAGAGCATGTAGGGTCCCAGGAGAGGTTTGAGAGTAGAGTAAAAATCACGTGTTGTGTCCACCCACATCCCATTGACCAGACTGTTATACGACCCCACAAACTAGGTTCAGAAACATGGTGAGGCTGTGAAAAAAAAAAAAAAAGAATAGAAACATCCTAAAATGTAGAAATATATTTTAACTTAAAATGACAGTAGTACACATAATATGGGAATGTATCAACTATCTGCAAATGATATCTATCTTCATATAGTTCTAATTTTTTCTTGTAAATTTCAAGATACTTGGTTGAACCTTTCCTTGTAAGTTTTAGCTGATGTTTGGTTGATATATTTGAGATATTTTTTGTGTATGTGTTTGTGCGAGTGTGTACATATATAACATAAATGTTCTCCACATCATTTCTCCTCACAATTTAATTATCAACTAAAGCAGCAGAAGCTTATATGATATATAACAATACAAATGGAACAATAGATTCTTTATGGCTGGAACAATAATGGAAGCATGTTTACTTACTGTGAGAAAGCCTTGAGAGACTTGGAGATGGGGTGATGCCGGAGAGAAGAAGAAATAATCCTACTGAGTACTCGAGTGCTAGAGATTTCCAGTATTTGGTGAAGACGGAGTGATTACCTGTAAGTAAAAAACAAAACAAAAACCAGTATATGAGATCTAATACACTAAATAATAACATATGGTCTTTTTCTGAGGGGGGTGTAGATGTGGCCCTTAAAAACATAGGTCCAAATATCAGACGACTGATAATGTTCGCTGAGTATTAATTTCAGGTGGACTATTGTATTAGGTATAGAGGCAGATACAAAGGAAATAGAAGTCATGGCTCATGTACTTATGGAATTTACAGGCAAATAGATCATATACACATGCCACGTATACGGAGCACTTCGGCCGACAGCCAGATGTGGGGATGTTCGCTGTCCATTCTGTATTCCTACATTTTCTACTAAGGATCTCACACGAAATAAGTAGGATGGTTTGAAAGAGTCCTTACTCAAATAAGCAAGTATTTTTGTGATTTTTGTGATAAATACCAGATCACTTAGATATGAAGCATAGGTCTATATGGGTAAAAAGAGATGAGTGAAATACTTTCTTTGTAAATTAAATCAGTGTGGATTATCAATCTGGATGCTTCTCTCACCACCATCTTCGTCATACCCACGTCTGTAAAATGCTTCCAAAGCCAGACTTCTGCCAGACAGATAACCGTGATTCGGCTGTCCGCTTTGCTGGCAGAAGCGTCACTCGGGTCAGTGACACAGCATGATTCCCAGGGCTGTCCGAAGCCACTGCTGGGGCACGTCTCTTATTTGGAACTATTCAGAGTTACTGTATTTACAAATGCACTAGGTCTGTGGAGTCATGGGGCAGACAATGCTTTCCTTCAGGGAGGCAACATTTTCTCTGTGGAAGAAAAGCACGTTTCACTTTGGCATCTGAAGCAGAGGGCCACACAGAGTCTTGTAGTCCCACATACACTTGGATCTTGCTGGTCTTCACGTTTGTTAAACGGGAACGAAAAAATTAAGCAATTGAAGAACTGCTTCAGATTTCTCCTCCTTTCCTCCCTACCCTCACCTGTGCTGACCCCTGCAGTTATTTTAGGGTCAGGGGGTATAGGCAGCCGCAGCCTCCGGGTTGAATGCTTCCATCCTCGAACAGAACACACAGAACCAGAGCTGCGGGGCCTGCAGAGAGCTGGTCACAGACACTCAGGCTTTATGTACCTTTGGTTACTTTTTTTTGAGCTTGTGTTGGAGGAAGAGACCCCGGTGAAATAATATAATACCTATCTAGGTTTACATCGGCTTAAACCCTTTTTATTTCTAGAATGTGAATTCCTTCATTTCCCAGGTTTCCCGATGGCTGAATTATCTGTGTAAATGGATCAGTTCCCGAAAGACCAGCTGAAAAATAATCTGAAATAGAGTTCCTCCTCCAATAAAGCAGCAGTTATTTCTTGAGCATGCGGCCTTATCTTATTTCATTTTAGTTACACGGCGTTCTATTTTTTAATAGCTCTGGCCTTATGAGGAAAGCTGAAGTCTACCGATAACCCGGACCTCTACAAAGCACCACTAAATGATTTATCTTGTTAAAAGATTATGAAGAACCCTGTAGAATAAGTAATTCTTACTATTCTCATTCCATGGATAAAGAAACCAAGGTTAAGGAACTTAGACTACATTGCCCAAGGTTGCAGAACTGTCACATCTCGGGACTAGACCCTGGACCTAGCTCCATGCCCTCTGAGCTTGCCTCGTAAGGCTCGTAAACTAACATTGTAGTGAGGCCCATTAATGAGGGAGAAGCCTAAGGCTGGCCCACTCACTACTTGTAAGTTAGTTTTCCCCATCTTCCTTTTGTAGTCAGTTTTCAAGCAAATACATTTTGAGTGTATTAATTAGATTTAGAACTCATTTACTTAGATTAGGGGTGGGCAAATGTCTTCCATAAAGGACCGGATAGTAAGTACAGGGTGGGGCAAAAATAGGTTTGCAGCCGTTCCTATGGAAAACAGTACAATAATCAATGAATAATAATATAAGAGTAAACTCTGTGTTTTGTATACTCACAACTGTAAACGTACTTTGCCCACCCTGTATTTCCAGCTCTGCAGGACATCCAGTTCCGTTACATGGTGCCAGTGTCGTAGCGTGAAAGCAGACCTAGATGGTACGTAAATGAACAGTCGGATTTGGCCCACGGGTTATAGTTTGCCAACCTCTGGACTAGATTATCAGGACTTAGAGTAGTCAGCTCAGGTCACTATAACAAAATACAGCAGACTGGCAGCTTTAACAACAGGATTTATTTCTCACAGTTCTGGAGGCCAGAAGTCCCAGATGAAGGTCCGGCATGGTAGGTGCCTGGTGAAGGCTCTCTTCCTGGCTTGCAGATGGTCCCCTTGCCACTGTGAACTCACACAGCAGCGAGAGACCGTGAACTCTTTGGTGTCTCTTCTTATAAGAACACTAATTTTATTGGATCACGGCCCTACCCTTACAATCTCATTTAACCTCACTTACCTCCTAAAGACCTATCTCCAAATCCAGTCATACTGGGGATAAGGCTTTAACATATGAATTTGAGGGTGAGAGACACAAATGTTAAGTTCATAACAGTAATCCATAGGCTAATAAGTAGATGGCTTTTTTGTGGATTTGGGTTTAATACATTTTCATTCAACAAACATTTATTAAACACATACCATATGTCAGGCAATATACCAGGTACTAAACAGACAAAGAATACATGCCCTTGCTTCTGAAGAGTTCATTTACAACAATGGTTCTCAATCAGATAGATTATCAGAATTCATCTTGTTGACGAAAGAAAGGAAGGAGGGAAGGAAGGAAGGAAGGAAGGAAGGAAGGAAGGAAGGAAGGAAGGAAGGAAGGAAGGAAGGAAGGAAGGAAGGGAAAGAAAGAAAGAAAGAAGGAAAGAAAGAAAGAAAGAAAGAAAGAAAGAAAGAAAGAAAGAAAGAAAGAAAGAAAGAAAGAAAGAAAGAAAGAAAGAAAGAAAGAGAAAACACGTACCAAGAAGGACTCCTGGTGGTTAACTGGACTCAGGAAACAAACAAACAAACAGTGCCTCTGCACTGAACTGCCTGCCTGCACTGTTTCTGCCATCTGAGCTAATCCTTATAAAGGAGTTCCTGGAATGGTATTTCAACCAATAAGATAGAGACTTTCCTTATCCAATCAGAGTTGTGATACTATCTCTTCATTAGCATCTTCACTAATGAATCAGAGCAGCCCCATTTCAACCATTCAGGACTATGCTTTTTGGACCAATCTAACTGTGAGTGGAGTTCTCATTTGCAGGAGGATGGACCAGTCAGGGATCAGGGGCAGGGACCTCTCTCTATGTAAGTCAGCTCCCCGCTGGCTTGGAAATTGTTCTTTCCCTTTCCACTGATGACTAAGCTTCCTGGTTTTCCTGGCTGGAAATGTCACACAAAGGCTGAGCAGTCTTGCTGGACTGGAATGGAGCAGTAGCCCAGTGGAGCCATCTCAGCAGACCACAGTGGAGCTACCTCGGTGGATCAGAAGGGACAGGACCAGTGTACCTGAGCAGAGTGAAGCTGTGTAGTCTGAGAGAACCCCTTCATAGCCAGATGTTCCACTGCTGTGCTATATCACAATTGAGCTGTTTGCACTGAATAATTCTCCTCCTTCACCATATCCCAAATTGGGGATTCTTATTAGCATTGCATTGGTGCCAACGATGATAGGTTGACAATCTCAAGCATCGTAAAATGCAGATTCCAGTCCTCACCAACACACCCAATCCTACTCTCTGGAGAGGTGCTGGTAATCTGCACTTTTTATAAAATATTCATTGGTGATTTTGAAAACACTGGTCTGGGACTATGGGTGTAGGATACGTTTTCTGAGCTGGCTTATTTTCTGGGGCTCTTATTCACGGTCATTCTATGAATCCCGTAGAATTAACCATGAGCCACGGTATGTATAGTGAAAAGAGCCCTCAACTTGCAATCAGAAAGCCCATATTTGAAACTTGGCTGGATTACTCATTAGCTATATGACTCTTGGCAAGATATTTAATCTATCTGAATTTATGTTTCCTCACATGTTAAGTGAGGATAAAATACTTACTAGGAGGGGTGTCACAATAACATATGAAAGTATTTTGAAAGTGGCAATTGCCAGTGCATATAGTAATTGTTGTTGCAATATTGTTGTTATGAATCAAACCTGGCCTTACTTCCAAAGAACCATCATCATGATCTCCAGGTCAGACCTGACAACAGTCCTGGTAGAATCAAACGAAATTTAGGTGAAGTTTCAGGAGAGAAACAGACTGTTGAAAGAAAACATTTCTACTTGCTTTACCTTCCCACTTTCATTGCAGACTTATCACAACTGGAGAGGGCAATTAGCAAATATAATTATAGTTTTGCCAACCCTTCAGGGCTCAAATGAAACACTTTCTTGTTCAGATTTCACTTTTCTTCTCTTCGTGGAGAAGAACCCAAACCAAAGCATGGAAAAGCCAGATAGACTCTTGGAAATCCTTGTAGCTCTGAATTGTCTTTGTTCTCAAAATGAAGACTTTTCTAGACCTCTGGTTAGTAAACATAAGAGCTTTTTGAGTATTTTGAACAGTTTGAAGGAAACAGCCCCATAAATTTAGTTTCCCTCAATAAAACAGATTTGCTAACTCCATTTTCCATATAAACCTATTCCCACAAGAGCTAATATCTTACTTCTCCTGAATGCCAGAAATTCTATCAATAAAATAAAAATGAGATTTTTACACTTTGAGTTAACCTATCAGTATATGTGCATGAATGAACTCCATTGTGCAGGGGTTTCCAAACTAAGTCTCCCGAATCAGCACCCTAAGTCTCCTGAATGCGCCTGGACGGCGGAGCAGGTGGTCTCCAGGAGAGGAGGCAGCACTGTCCCTCACATCACATTTGAATGTTTGTGAAATGTCGGTGCAAACTCATTTGTGGTCAGATGACCAGCACCACTGTAGGCCTCTTTGGGGCTCTAAAAAACAATACAGGGTACAGTTAAGACAGAGTTTTAAAATACTGGTGTACTTTTTAAAGCAGTTATAAGAATTTTTAAGGTCCCATTTGCAGTGATTAAAAAACAAAACAGATATCCCACTGTCTGTCCTATTTTTGCAGACCTTCCTGTGGAGATCTCAAGGCAGCTAGCGCCTTGTGGTGCCAGCCTCATCTTTGTCTCCACATCCAGGCTTCCCTTGAGCTGCCAGTCCTCCTTCTCCCCACAGCCCCAGTACACCTGAGGGGAGCCCTGCCTGTGTGAGCCAGTGTCCCCCGCACGCTGGCTAGTGTGGCCGCAGTTCCAGGGGCCTGCAGTCCTGAACTGTGCTCTCAGGCAGAACCACCATGCTCCTGGCATAGCCTGGCCCTTCCTCTGCTTCTGATCCCCATCTTCCCACAAGTCGGTCCTGGGATTGGCTGGGGTTGTCTGAAATGCTCCTTGTCAGTCTTGTGGAGGCTCTGAGTTGCTGTCTGTTGGGTGAACAAGCCTGCCAGGTGTAATCACCCGTGTGCAGTGACCAGCAGCGAGCCCGCGGCCCAGGGCTCCTCCAGGTTCTCGCTGGGTCCCCGGAACAGGCCCGAGGAGCGTCCCGCGTCCCGCGTCCGGGGACAGTCCGGGCCGCTCACTAGCCCGCACCCCGCGGCAGAGCGGGGCGGTCGGGAGGAGCTGCGCCCGGCGGGTGCGAGCGGAGCGGGACCGGAGGCGCCGCGGGAGGGGCCGGCGGGGGTGGCTGCGTGCACTCGGCCGCCTGTCCCCGCAACCGCGCCCGCGCCGGGGCGCCGTCTGTGTCCCCGAGGAGCCGCTTGCTCCGGTGTGCGCGCTGGGTCCCGCGCTGGGCTCCTCCTCGCCGCCCCCCGGCGCCCCCCCCCCCCCCCCCCCCCCCCGGCTCTGACAGCTAATTGAAAACAGTTTATGGAAAAAGTCCGCCGAGGCATCCACGAGCAGTTTCTCTCCCCAGAGGAGCGACTCCCTGCTTGGCGCCGGGGCCGGGGCCGGGGCCCTCCCCTCCTGGGATCTGGGGGGCGGCTGGGGCGAGGTGGGGGGCGGTCCGCAGGAATGGGGCGCAGATGCTGCCAGCGCCTCTGGCAACTGCTTCCGGTCGCGCCTCTCCCCCTAGCCTCTCCGCTCCTCGCATCTGTTTTTATTTTCTTGGTGTTTAAACCTGATTCTCTCCTCTACCTCCGTGTCCTCCCACCACTCCCGTGAAGGACAGACAATGGATTTTATCTGCGAACTGGAAGGGGTAGGAGCCCCCAGAGGTTGGGGACACCAGGGAATGCAAAGCGCATTCTGTGACCTGCGCGGGCTCCAGAGGAAAATAAGTGTTACAAGTTGCAATTAAGAATCCAACTAAAAGTTCCGTCGTTTCCCCCCAATAACCTTACCAATGAAGTGATGCGCATGAACTGAAGTTTCCCAGGCGTCGTTTTTTAAGTATTGATAGGCTGTGAGGTGGTAGGACAGTTCCTCACATCTCCCTCCGTCCCAGGGTCTGGATCTCCACCTAGTTACTCCACAGGCTACTATGCCTTATCAGCTCCTGCACCCAGAGCTTCTCATATGGTTTCTAGGAAAGGCTAGGAAAAACCTATTTGCACAGCATTCTTCTCCTTTCCTCTTTAAACTGAGTGTCTGAGAGCTTGAGGAGGAAGGAAGGAGGAAGGCATCAGGCTGGTGTGTCTCCGTGGCTGCCTCGCCCCCACCACACAACCAGCCTGTGGTCTCCAAGGAGACAGCCCAGTCCTGTTGCCTCCTAGTCACAGAGTCTTACAGTTTCAGGACAGTTGCATTAAAAAAAATTTTTTTTAAATACACATTTAATGCTAAAGTTGGGTCGCTTGCATAGGTGAGAGTGATTAGAACATTCCCTCATATTCTATCATGGATCTTCCTATTCTTCCAACTCCAAGGGAAGCCTCTATGAGGAAGAGCTCTGTCTCCCAACTATCCCATAAAACTCACTTCCCCAAAGATTTCCATCTCAGCAGAACGTGTGTTGTGCTTACTCCTTGAGGTGTCCTGGGGGTTCATTTTCACTGCACTGTGGGGTAGGGGAAGTAGCGACTTTGCCAGGACTTGGCTGCAGCAAGGAGGAGGTGCTATGGCCTGGCAGTGGGCAGTGGGCTGTTCTCCCTGGAGCTGTCCATGAAGGCAGTTCATCTGTTCTTCAGAGTTAGTGTGATGCCATGGGCATGGCACTTCACAAAGGCTGCAAGTACTATTGATGTCAGTGTCAAAGTCAGTTAAAAACACAAGGCATTTTTGTTATTTTCACTTGAATACACTCTTGGAAGTTTCAGTTGATGAGACAAATTCTAAATTGCCTAGTGCAAATCACCTAATACAAATTTTCTGTGGCAAAAAATAAAAAAAAAATAGAATTTTTCAATTTTCATATATGTGTGTATATATAATACTCTAATTATTTTAACAGTTACTGTTTTTGTAGTATATAGATATTATACAAAACATACATAATATAGAAACTCTTGATAAGAAAAACACATGGAATGACTTATTTTACTTTAAGGATTAAAAAAAAAAAGTTTTCATTTACTTTGCTACATCTAAAAGATTCTGTACCCAAGAGCACAGAACGATACCAGCGTGTGAAACCAACCCCTCATGAAATTGCTAGGTTAGCTGTCTTCAAATCAGACTGGCTCAGTAGCCCCCTGAAATGGAAATCAAAAGTGAGAATTTTCTCCAACTCCTGCTCTTCTTTTTCGCTTCCTTCTCCTTTGTATTAAATATAATTTAAAACAATCAGCAACTTTACTCTGGCATCGAGTAACTGGCAGAAAAGCAGAGTGAACCATTTCGGAAGTGTCCCTTTCATTTTCATCTAAAGAAGGGAGCCATTGACAGTGGTAACGTGGTCTGTCGTCTGCAGAGTTCCTCAATGACTGCTTTCCACAGTGATCCCAGAGGCTCATTCCATTCCCAGCATCTTCAGAATTCCTCAGGGCCACGAAGTTAATCTCCCGTGTGCTATTCCATTAGCTGTACACACTGCGGAGCTGAAGTGTTATCAATATGGCACCTGTGAATGGCCGAGGAAAGGAGATTAGGGACTGCTGGGAAAGTAAGCAACACAAACATCTCTCAAAGGCAAGACTGTTTGCAGCAGGCTGTTGGTGACCCTTGCCTTGATGAGAAATGAGGGCACAGTATGCTGTTTGTGAAGGGGAAACACTGTACCTTTATGCAGAGTTTGGGAGGTTAAGAGGTCTGAGATTTATGGAAATAAAGAAGGATTTTTAAAAAGAAGAAGGAAGTTCCCTTTGCCTGGCTGCAGGTGCTAGAGCAGTGGGGGCCTCTCCTCCCTGGTGAGGCTAGGAGACCATCCTCCTGGAAGTCAGTGTCAGTAATGTTCCTTTCTGAAGGACCTCAGCCGACCTTCTGTGTGTTGGGATCAAGAAACAGTGAGGGGTCAGGTCTCTACTTGGAAAGGGCAGGTTTGCTGTCCAGAAAATAGAGTTGGGACATGGAGCATTTAAAAGGTCCTAGGACTCGGGGACACAAGCCATGACGTGTTATATTATGGACTGCAGCAATCTCTGGGATCCATTTTTCTGGAACTCTGTGTCTCCCCAGTATCTCAGTTGGGCTTATTATAGAAGAAAGGCAGTTCGGTACAGGGGAGCTGGATAATGACTCTACCCAGAGTTGCCTGGGGGAGTTATCAGATCTCTCCGAGTTGGGTTTTGAGTCAGACTGCTCAAGGTTTCAACACTGGCATCAGGTGTGCATTCTTGAGTAAGGTATCTAACCTTTCTTGGCCAATGGTTTCCTGTCTATAAAATGGGCATAGTCAAGTTCTACTTCATTTGGTTGCCATTGGGATTAATAGAGAAAATGCATATCTTTTAGCTAGAACACTGGCTTGAAAAAAAAACACAGATGACGTCTGGCTAATTTAAGCAGGGAAATAACTTATGAGAAGGCTACCATAGCACAGTTGCAGAATTAGGTTTAGAAATGATTAAAAAAACAAGGAAGGCCAGACCTCGATGGCCCTGAGCCCTGGCTGGGAGTCTTGTGTTGCTTCAGGACTCGGCTGCACTGCTGCCATGAGGAGACTTGCTAACTGTTGCTGGGAGGGAACCATTTCCTCTGGCTTCAGTGGCCCGTCTGAAGGGGAGGATGCAGAACAAGAGTGTGTATGGAGGAAAAGTGGTACTCATTCCCCCAAATAGGATGAAAACTCAGGTGTTAAACTTCTAATCAATGGAAAAAGTCCATTAGGCCCAATAAGGAGCAGGCACATGCACTAGAAGCTAGTTATTACAGTGATTCTGGTACCGTTGTAATTAACCTGGTTACTAATAACAGGAAAGGAGCAAAGGGAAGGCCACATATTATACGCATGTCATTTGTGCAGCTTTGCCAGGAGCTGCAGTTTAACAGTCCCCAAGGAGCCACCGGTCTATTCTCCACAGATCAGCGGGGAAGGGACTGAAAAGGGGGAGAATAGACGCATGCCCAGTAAAGTCTGGGTGAAATAGGGAAGGTACTTGCCTGTCAGTCACACCTGGGAACAGGTCATTGGCCAGAGTAGGAGTGGCCACTTCAAGCGCGGGAAGATTTGGAATCTTTAATGCCCTAAACAAAGAAGTCCACTCTCTTGTCTCCTGGCCCTCTTGGTTCACGCTCTCTTGGTCACTCTCATGCTCCTGCTCTCTTGCATTTGCCCACATGGCCCACAGCCATGTCGACCCTACACAAGGCACTAACGGACTGCAGCTGGCCTGATGCTGTACCAGACCCAGTGCCAACGTGGAACAGAGACTCTGAACACTGGCTTTGCTTTTAGCTCTACTGATTCCCCATCTGCACTTCTCCAGGACTAGATTAAGGGAAATGGGACTTTGGACACCCAGGGACGTAATTCCATGCAAATGAAAGTCACTCATCCTCCCATGAAAGTTTCAGAAAATCCTTTTTCTTGAGATAGCAAAAGGACACCACCTCCAGAATGCAGTGGGGAAGAGGACACCCCAGTTCAATTCTTTTCTACGTTCTGTGAAACAGTTGTGACAATACCTGCCTAAAAATGCATGAAGGTTTTAAAGACCAAGTCTAGTACTTGGGGCACAATACATGCCCAACACATGCTAGCTGCTACTATTACGAGAATGGCATAGATAAGTAAAATTTATAGATACATTTAAATATTTTAGTCTGATCAGCATCTTCAATGTCTTTCCTCAAAAGTCATTTTTAAAATCACTATAAAAGAGCAGATTGGCCAAGTTTTCTCTCCTTGGTTTACTTTCTACTTCAATATTGACACCTTGTACCATCCCAGCACACAGGAGAGAAAACATTTGCTGAAAGATGAATTTTCTCTGAAAAGCAAATTCTAATAAAAATGTACATAGAAAACAGCACTTGTTCATTTCCACTTTGGTTTGTAAATCTTGGGGAAAATGCAAGTGATGTCACTCTGCAGAATTTTTCATAGGGTTGTATTTGTGTGTGTCAGCAATTGTCTTAGGTTTTTAGATAGGAGCAAATTAACAATTAAAGATTATAGGTATCTTATATATTTTTTCAGCATCCTATTAAAGATGCAACCTATTGCAGTCAGGGATGAAGATCCAGAGGCCGGAAAATGGGTCGGCTGTGCACTTCCCTTTTTCTCTGCTAGATGATGCGTATTTCTATATAAGGAAATTACATAGTTTGCAAGGTGCCTGTTACATATTTCCATAGTAATCTATACTTTTAGTTACTCCTGCAATTATTGAACACATGATGGGGATTTGTTTAATCTCTATGTTGTCCCTTGTAAGACCCACCAGGGTGGGATCTTGAGATATTTTTTTACCATGTACCCTCTGCGACCAGCTGTGGTTTAACGCTTGGACTTTTGAGCTGGATGACCTGGCTAAAGCATCAGATTTGCTATTCCCTTGCTATGTGACCTGTGCGAGTGACTCTAACGCTCTGTGTCAGTTTCCTCATCTGTAATGTCAAGGGTAATAATGTCATCTACTTAATAACATCCTGTAAAGGTACCTTTAGGAGGTAACGCCTGAAAACTGCCTAGGACACCCTAAGGCCTGCAATAATTGCCGACAATGAGCTAGCAAGAGGCGTGCTCTCAAAAAACCTGTTGACTGAATTGCAGGTAGTCTGTCTTGCAATGAATGGATCTGCCCACGTCCAAGATTGGGAACTTTAAAGCCATTTGAGACCAACGGAAATATCAAGATCATTTGCAAATGGCTTATTAGAGACCCAAATGTGGAAGGCTCAGGACTCAGGATGCGTCTGGGAACAAAAACAATGGCAAACATAAGAAAGGTCTGCAGACTGGCTTTGATGAGTTAGAAAAGCTGACTCGGAAAGCATTTTCCACTCAGGGCAGAAGTTTACTTATAGTGCTCACCTGAAAGCAAGCCAGCAATTCTAGTGGTTTTGAATGACCCTAAAGGGAGGCTTCTGCATGTTGGCTGTAACATGGAAATGTGGAGGATAAGAATAATAAACAGAGAAAACTGATACTCTTTGTTCTGTGTTGGCAGCTACTCACAGAGTGAGATGGCTGTTGCATGGTGGGCACTGTTATCCCAAATGGAGTTAGATTAAGATAAATGTACCATTAGGGAACGGACACTTGATTGTGCTCCCCATGCCCCCTTGTAACTGTGCTGTAACAATTTTAAGACCTAATTAAGGTTTTATAAGCAAATTTGTTTGACTCTGAAGCTATAAGATAAAATGTGGCTGTCTGCTGCTAAACTGAGGTCCCTGTGTTCAGATTTGGATTTCTCAGCTACAGAGCCCTCCCTGGGGTTCCTTTTAAATATGCATGCATTTTTCTTTGCAATCAAAGCTGCTGAGAGAGTTAGACAGATGGATAGGTGCCTCAGTTATATAGTTTTACCCACAACCAATAGCATATAAATTGCAAAGTAGTGCAGGTGGAAATTGGTCGACTATTCTGGACATTTTCTATTTCGTGAATCCAGTGGGCAGCCCACTTATGCTTACATGCACACAGGGTCCACATCCATCCATTTTCATAGATAATTCATGGGTTTGGTCTGTCTGAGAGTCTGTTTCTCCCATACTCCTGTCATTTGCTCCTATAACTCTGAGCATCATTGGCCCAGTGAAATGAAATCTTCTGCAGCTGGCTTAGTTCCAATATTTTTCACTATTTTTTGCATTGTGAGTACAAGAGGAAGTGGGCTTCGGGCCTCGAATGCCCATGCTAGAAGGAAAACAGTTCACTACCCTATATTTATAAGTAGTCTAATGGTTAGGAATGTGCTATAGAAAAGTCCTTGGGGGGAAGAGAGAAGATGGCAATAAGTTGGCAACATTAAAGATGGTAACTTCATGGAATAAACATCCAGGAGGAAACCACAGTATTGACCACAGTGGGCTGGACCACAGACCACAGACCAAGAATAGATAGGCAACTGCTTCCTGAATACAATAGCTTTGTTTGCGGGGGCCATGGAGGAAGCAGCTATGAACAAAAGTGCAGGATTCATGGGTTTTTGCTTGTACAGGATGCAGAGGATTGGAGTCTGCTAACACCTGGGTTTCAGATTTCTCTTGGAAGCAGCTGTTCATAAATGACAGGAAAGACAAGAGGGCCCACAGCATACAGCTTCTAACCCAGAAAAGAAGTAGGCAGCCAGAGGAGATACAAAGGAACCTTAAATTACCTTTTTTGTCATGAAAACTTGTATTATTTACACTCTCTTTCAATTATAAATTAGTGTATAGAATACAGATGCCCCTCCCTATTTACACATGTATTAACTGTGCTTTGCACACTCTTGAGAAGAGTCTCACTCATATTATAGCATTATGAAAGCATTTTTTATCGATTATCATCAAGGCACTAATTTAGTATTTCTGTGCAATTAGATTTGGCTTGAAATGAGGATTCATTTCTCAGTGGGATTACTCAATGAATTACTTTATTGTCTCTTTGCTCCCTTAATGTGGTCTTTTCCAACGAGCAAAGGGGAAATGCGCTCCTAGGCAAATTACAGCAGAGGACCAGGAAGTGGCTGACGGTATCCATGGGCCATGGGTCTATTTTCTTTCCTACTGTTTGGCAGCAAAGGTGAGTTAAGAACAAAAATTTCAAACTGTTTTCCTTTAAATACAGAGCACCCCTAAATATGTTGGTTGTAAAAATTCATGCTCAATAGTGGGTAGTTTCTTCCGCATTGAAACACTGATCATCTGATCAGACTTTCAAACTCCACAGGGCATTTTTCCCACTGTAGTAAGAGTCTGAGCACCAAGCATTCTTTTTTAATGAGTCAGGGATCATTGTTAAGAATATAACTGTGGTTTACAAACACCTGCTCACCCTCCCTCATCATGCGTGCATGCACAAGTACATTTTTCAGCAAGTACATGTCTATTTTCCAATTACTTCAACAGGTAAAAACTGGCACAATTTCTTGGCATAACATACACTGTAATTGTCCTTCTAGCTGATACCTGTTCTGAGTTGCTTCAAGTGGATTTATTATAAAGCCCTCCTATGATCATCCAACTATGAAGCCTTCCAGTGGGCTCGCTTTTAAACTCAGTGGTTGCACAGACCATATAGAAGGAATATGAGACTTACAAAGTCGGAAGAAGCACCACATGGCTGCTGTTGGCTTCCCGGCCATGCTGGGCAGAACAGGTGTATGCAAAGGTGATGCTTACTCCCAGCAGACAGCACCTCGGGGCGCTGCAAGCTGCAGCATGCAGAGAGATTTTCCAGAGTGAGGTGTACAATGCCATAGGTATGGATTCAATTCAGGTTCGCACCCACTTTCGGTCTTCAGTAGAAACCTTACTGAAATGTCTCAAATAGTCTCAAACGGTAAATTGGGCTAGAAATCTTGCAGAAATGCCATTTCTCCTAAGGGTTTGGATACTTCCTGTAAAAGCCATCCCAGAATAACCTTTCCATGTCTGAACCAAAGATGGAAAAGTAATGAAACAGGCTGCTCACTTTCTACTGTTGTATGTTAAAAGATTATGCATATTTGATGGTTGTAAGTGCTTTAAACAGAGGTGAAGTAATAGAAAAGTTCAACATTTAGGGTCTGGTTTGGTTGGGGAAGTCTGCAGAAGCAGTGTTGGGAGTAGATTTTCATTTTACTCAGAGGATTTGCCCATATCCAGCCTTTTCCAGCCTTTTCCCTGTAAGTGGTTTTTGTTGTTGTTGTTGTTTAATTTTTTTTCTTTATTAATTTTAGAGAGAGAGGAAGAGAGAGGGAAAGATAGAAACATTGATGAGAGAGAACATGGATTGGCCACCTGCTACATGCCCCCCTCTGGGGATTCAGCCCACAACCTGGGCATGTGCCCTGACTGGGAGTCGAACCCGCGACCTCTTGGTGCATGGGTCGATGCTCAACCACTGAGCCACACCGGCTGGGCTGTAAGTGGTTATTTTTATTCTGAGTAGGAGAGTGGCAGCACTGTGTAGTGGACCCAGATTTGTGCCTGGAGATTGTGCGCCTGTGGGCAGCACAGATGGGGGTGCTTCATCTGTCAGAGCCACTGTAAGGCTGGGTGGGGGTTACAGGTTGGGCCTGGCAGGACCCCAGGATTTTTCCAAATCACACTCTGTCCTTGAGTATTGTATAAGGGCCTGGATTAGGTCTTTCCTCGCAGCAGAAGCGAATGAACCACTACTTACAATTGGTAGGAAAACCGAATGGTTTTCCTCACTGGGAAAAGACACCATTATGAGATACTATGTTTCACATGTCTATTCCCTAAGATGATATCCACAGAGCTGCCTTTTTTAGGGAGGTAGCAAGACTGAAGAAACCAGACATTCTGAATGGCAATGCCTAGTCTGAACATGATGTCAGTGTACTTCCCTTTGGTGAGAAGTGGGACAGTTTGTTCCTTGGTGATGGATCTGAAACATTGTTGCATATTTGCTTCCTTATTATTTCCTCCTCCTGACCATCCAGCTGATTTTCAAAACAGAGAAGGACTGGCAGCCAGTCTTCCAGCCATTTCCACATTTTCTCAGTTTCCCTCTTCTATTATTCATTTTAATATAACAGTAAAACAGTTGGGAAGTTTTTCCACAGGAAATGGTGCCCGTGGAGGAAGCGCCTAATGTGGGCCTGCTGATTCAGTTCCCCAAGTGAGTTTGCATTTGGCAGGCGCCCTGTTCTGGTACCAGGAGGCATCGCTGTGAGGCAGTGGCTCAGCCCACGCCCTCTTGGCACACGGGGAAACTGCTCCCTGTGATGGCTGAGCCGAGCTGTCTGGGGAACCTGCAGGGGGTGCCCCTGGGTGTTCTGCCAGACTGAGCTGGCTGGACTGCTGCTTTGATGCCGAGACAAGAAGCTTCACCCACATCCTGTGGGGGGTGCTTGCTTATCTGTGGGCGTGATCCCTGGGCTGTGCACAGGTCAAGCAGAGAGGCATCTGTTAACTGTGGAGAAGTGTTAGGAGAACTAAAGCCAAATGATATAGGACCTTTGGAAATATTTGAAGAAAACATCAAAGCCTGTGAATATAATTACCCAGCCTCCACCTGGATGCTCAGTAGTCCATGTTGACCATTACTGCTGGGCTGCTGCTCTCTGGACTCCCTTCCTCTGACCTGGCTGCACCCAGGGTAGTAGGTTTTCAGATATTTGCACATGAAAATTAATGGCAGTTTGCAGTGAAGAAGTTGGGGACGTAATGACTGAGGAGGACAAGTGGTGTCAGGACAGAGGCACATGTTAGATATAGAGATTCTCTAACATGTTATGGGCTTGTGAGTACTTATGAGTACCCATGCACCTACGGAATACTGTCTGATGAACAAACCTCAGAGGTGTGAATGGTGAACCATCTCCAGTAAAGAATTTTCTTTTACTAGAATTGGTTGGAGCTTGGAATGGGTAGATGTGGGAAGTGACAGCCTCCTTAAGTTCAGGGTTCTAAATGGCAGTGACCAGAAGCGGCTGGAATCCAGGCTTGGCCCATTGTGGGGGATGTGGGAGGATTACTCCTGCTTTGTGACTGGACTCAGGGAGTCATCTGGATTCTCCTGGACTCGTTTACTCTGCGGAGGTGCTGGCCACTCACCTCAGAGCTGAGACAATGTCCCTGAGGCTTGGCAGGCAGGGGAGCCCCTGCTGGCCTGATGGAGCCAACACCAAGTGCTTTATAAACGACCCGAATAGAGCATATCCTTCATCCAGCTGCCATGAGCGAAATACGTTCAGAATGTGTGGACTTCTTCTGTTGGATACGGTCCTCAACCTTTGCGGAGCACATTGATGGGCGAAAAGACTCCCACGGAGCAATTATTTTATATTTTTGGTTAATAACTATTAGTGAGAATAAAAGTTTTTGTTGTTGTTAGCATGGATACAACTATCCAGTAGAACATATATTTTAAAATGTTCACACCTCTCTGCATTGGTGTTTCTGTGGAGGTTTGAATGTAACAAATAGTCCTGGTTTTGGGTAACTCCAGTCCCTGCAGTTGATCGTATGTGCTGGTTTCAATTTTCTGTATGTCTCTCAAAGACTTCCCTCATGAAACAAATTCTAGGTCATTATCTACAGCACATCAGCTAAACACACTCAGGCAACCCTGAGAGCAGGGCTCCCAGAAATCCCCATCCTTCCTCTGGGGTCCTTGCTTTACCTGTGGATTATTTTTGAATACTGCATTATTTTTCTAAGTTGCATTTTAAAGTTTGCATTTATTTTTAATTTACATAACCTGGGGAAGGTAGGTTAACCCCACCAACCAGACTGCAGCATGCTGGCAGATTCGTGCAGAGGGTGTTAGTCTCTTTTTAAGCCCCTCCCTGGTGGTCTGCAATGTGCATTCCTGTTCTGGGCAGCAGCGTAGTGCATGTGGTGTTCTGAGCCCTTTCCCACCTGACCATTCTCAAATTTTGAGTCTCTGGATAAAAAATGGACCCACACTTTGTCCATTGCCCTTTCATTCCCACACTGCTCTAGGTTTCCATGGATGGGAGGGCAGCCCCAGAGATCCGTGGAATGCTCTCATCCTTCATATGCTTTCTGAAGCTGTAGTTTGTTTATCCTTCGCACATGTGTCTGCTGCGAAGGCCGCCAGAGCGGGGCTCTTACTTTTTATCTTTCGGCATGTGAAAAGTGTAGACATTTTATTTTTATTATTGTTGAATTTTTCTCAGCTAAGCTAAAGAGGTAGATTGAGATGGCTTATTCTTAGGGGACTGAGTTCAGACATTTCATAACATGTCGATAATTGTCTTTAACATGAACCACTTATTCTATGTCTTCTTTGTGTATGAAGAATTCTCCTTATTTAAAATTAATGCCATGGCTGATGCACAATTTGTGGGCTTGGTGTCTAATCCTAGATTCTTGACCTAATCTCGTAGTCAGTGCCGAGAAGTGTCCTTGGATGTGGGGATAACTCTCCCTGGGCGCCATGGCATGCCTGCTGCACAGTGCACAGGGGCTGGGGATGTGACTGGGCCAGACAAAGAGCAATGTTGTTCACTTTGGGCCCAGGCACAGAGCAGTCTTTCTTTCTGGTCCAAAATGAACTTGTATAACAACCATTTGAATATGTAATTTGAATTAGAAAGCCAAAGGGACCTTAATACATTGTAAAGCTTTCAATTAATTCCTCCTAGAGAACCTGAATCATAGATCTTTTTAAAACTCACTGGCCATTCAGTCTCTGATTTTGAGCTTCTATTAGTTTTTCAAACATAATACATCATACTTTCTGAAAAAGGGTTGTGTGCAATGGCTACTCTGATCTCCCAGATTCTGGCATCTCCAAATGCCCACAGGCAGGTCTGAACCAGAATTTGTACAGCAGACTCTCTCCCTGTTAGAGGCAGACTCTTCCCCTCAAATGCACATGTTCCCTCTGAAGACATGTGGTATCTATGTGAATCAGTAATTCTGCAAAAGCCATGATTTAATTTAACAATGTTGATTTTGGTTGGCCTGACCATACATAATGAACATTTTCTGAGCTCTAAAATAAAGTTGAAGGCTATTTCCTCTTAATCTTATTTCTATAACATTTCAGACTCAGATTTAGCACAGAGGAGAATATGCCAAAATGTAAAACTTTTGAGGCCTCTGCTGGCCTAATGAGGCATTATTAAGCATTTAACATCTAAAGGTTCCATATTTTAAACTACCATATTATTTTAAACAGTTTTGGAGTCCGGCAGACTTGGACATGAATCCCACTGTTGCCACCTTCTGCTCATGTTACTGAGCGAGTTCCTTTTATATCCTAGTGTCCTCACTGATAACATGAAGCAAGTGAGCACTTACCTCACAGAACTGTGTCTACAGCACCAGCACTTGGCCCATTGTAGGTGCTCAATGAAGTCAAATATGACTAGTTGTACAATTTTTTTGCTCTGTTTCTATATTCCTTCCAAATGATGTACCAAATTTCAGAAAACTAATATATATAAATATAAATTCCAATGTGTTCACTGTAAGTGGATATTTTTCTCTAAGAAAGAATGGGAGAATGACGACATGTCAGACATTATGGGTGTGGAATAATGATAGAAGGAAAGTTGGATCAGGCTGATTTTATTGATATGGGCTCATTAAGCAGAGATTGATTGTGCATGTAATGTTGCTACTTGGTGAGTAAGAGAGGGTTCTAACGATTTGGTTGGTTGTCTGAAACATGGACCAAAAGATGGTCCACAGTGAGCAAAGAGAAAATGCTGAACAACCTTAGTATATAATGTAGAGTAAGGGATTCAAAGGCTGAGAGAGATTTGAATGTTTGAGTGCAGTTGTCATTTAAGATCTACTCACCCATGCTGGGAAGGTCCAGAAAACAGGCCTTTCACAACTATGAGAAATAACTGATGAGGGGAACCCAACCCGATTGAAGAGCTCTGGGTTCGCTTTTTACTGTAGGCAAGATCTCACAGTGAGAACTGCAGCCACTCAATTGGAAAACCTAAAAGCAAGGGCCTCCACCAGTTTGTTCTCAGTATCTATGAGAGTAATTGGATCCTGGGCAGGAGGGGCAAAGAGGTGGCATGAGACTGCCAAAGGCAAGAGGAGCATCGTTCCACAATGGACACTGGAATCAAACAAGCAACCAGGATAGTTTGACTTATGCAGACCTACCTATGGCATTGGCTAGTTGATCATGGTGTTTCTAGAAGTGAATATATAGGAAGCCTATTAAATTTTTACTAAATATGTATAAGCAAAAACGTTATAAATCAAGAGATCAAAAGTCTAATCTGAATCTTAAAATCAGAGTCATGGCCCCTCAGTTGATTCTCACTGAAGTTAGTTTACAGACCCAGAAACCCTTGAATGAAGAGGAGATAGTGTCCCCTCCAGGAAGGACCCTGGTACACTGTAAAAATGTTATTTTGTTAATATTTCCCCAGCCTTCCCCAAAGAGACCTACAGCCTTCAGATCTTAATTACAGCATCAGTCTCCTGGGTCTTCAACCTGTCAGCCCATCCTGCAGATTTTGGGCTTGCCATAATCACGTGAGTCATTTCCTTAAAATAAATCTCCCTCTCAAGTGGAAGTTACACTCTCATTTTCTCCCAGGACCAAACTGGAATTAGAACTAAAGCATAGAAAAATCATCCTGAACAACTAACAGAAGAGTAGCTGGAGAGAGGCATTATAACCAAGAACTTACAGAGCGGGACACATTGGGACTGCATCAGCTTGAGGGAAAGTAATAGACCCACCAATTGGAATCCCTCTTGCCTCACCCTGTGGAGCTTAAGCCCTGCTGAGGCATACAGTCTGAGGCTCTTTAGGTGACTGAGCCTAGCAGACAGCCTACAGGCAGAGATGGATCTCTGGGTGCTTTGAGACTTTTGCTGACCTGCTTCTGGGCCCAGTGCTAATAAAAACAAACCGTGTTGTGGAACTTGGTCTGTTCCATATGCATCAAGGCCTAGCAGAGGGAACCATAAACTATGGCATGCTGATAGCTCCAAACATTTTGCCTATGGCCAAAGACAGTGTCTGACATTGGCCTGCACCAGTCCCTCTGAAGAGACCCAGAACCAATACACCCAGTGGCCGGCTTCAGACAATAATAGAGCAGGATCCAATAAGCTTCACAAGTAGCATATCCACAGACACTGAACCCTGCTGAGGTGAATTCTGCTTTGTGTGTTCACAACCTGCACAGCAACTTGCATGCTATGTTGGGAGTTGAGCCTCAATGTCAGCAAGCCTGAAGGTTGATCTCATGGATGAATGGGACATAGCAATCAAGACTTAATTACAATAGGAGGACCCACATAACACACACAAAGGGACATTCTTAGAGTGTTGAGCTCAGGTGATCAGGGAGACTGTTCCACTGGGTCCCACAGGTCACCTATTACATAAGGTCACCCACCAAGACTGGGAGTCATAGTTGATCTACCTACTACTTAGACACAAACACAAAACAGAAGCCAAATGGGGAGACAAAGAAACAGGCCTCAAATGAAGAAACAAGAGAATTCTCCAGAGGAAGAGCTAAATGAAATGAAGGTAAGCAATTTATCAGATATAAAGCTCAGCATAATGATTATAAAGATGCTCAATAGCATAAAAAAGGACATAGAAACCATAAAATAAGGATCAGTCAGAAATGAAGAATACCATATATGCAATAAAGAATACACTAGAAGGAACAAAGAGGAGGCTCAGTGAAACAGAGGATTGAGTCAGCAATTTGGAAGACAAGGTAGAAATGAACACCCAATCAGAGCAGTAGAAAGAAAAAAGACTTTAAAAAATGAGTATAGTTTAAGGGACTTGCAGGACAAAGTGAAGCACAACAACATTCGCATCACTGGGAGACCAGAAGGAAAAGAGAGATAGCAAGGGATTGAGACGTTATTTGAAGAAATAATGACTGAAAGCTTCTTTAACCTGGTAAAGAAAAAAGACATACAAGTCCAGGAAGTGCAGAGAGCCTCAAACAAGATGAACCCAAAGAAGCCCACACAAAGACACATCATAGTTAAAATGGCAAAGTAAAAGACAAACAGAGAATCTTAAAAGCTGCAAGAGAAAGGCAGTCATTTACCTACAAGGGAGCTCCCATAAAACTGTCAGCTGTTTTTTCAACAGGAACATTTCAGGCCAGAAAGGATTGGCTTGAAATATTTTAAAGTGATGAGAAGCAAGGACCTACAACCAAGGCTACTTTACCAAAAAAAAAAAAACAAAAAAAAACTATTATTTAAAATTGAAGGAGGAATAAGAAGCTTTCCAGACACGAAAAAGATAAAGGACTTTGTTCCCACTAAACCAATATTACAAGAAATGTTAAAGGGCTTGCTTTAAGAAGAAGAAAAAAGAAAAAAACAAGAGAAACATGGTTAAAAACATAAAATGGCAATTAATATGAACCTATCAATTATCACTTTACATGTAAATGGCATAAATACTCCTATCAAAAGAAATAAGGTAGCTGAATGAATAAGAAAACTAGACCCATGTATATGCTGTCTTCAACAGACCTATCTCAGAAAGAAAGATACACATAGACTAAATGTAAAGTGATGGAAAAAGATATTTCATGCAAATGGAAAGGGAAAAAATGCTGTGGTAGCAATACTTATATCTGAAAAAAAAAATAGACATTAAAACCAAGGTTATGGTAAGAGATAAAGAAGGATACTTCATAGTGATAGAACAATCCAACAAGAGGACATAACTCCTGTAAAAATTTATGCACCCAACATAGGAGCAAATCTGATGGACATAAAAGGAGAGATAGTAGGGGATTTTAACACCCCATTGACATCAGTGGATAGATCTTCCAGACAGAAAATCAATAAGGAGATGGTGGCCTTAAATTACACACTAGACCAAATGGATTTAATTGATATCTTCAGAGCATTTCACCCCAAGGTAGTAGAATAGATATTATTACAAGTGCCCATGGATCATTTTCTCGGATAGACCACATTTTTGGACACAAAGCAAATTTCAATAAATTTAAGAAAATTGAAATCATATGAAGCATTTCTCTGACCATAATGCTATGAAACTTGAAATTAATCAGAAGAAGAAAACTGAAAAACACAAGAAGACTTGGAGGCTAAATAACATGTTACTAAACAATGAATGTGTTAACAATAAGATCAAGAAATATATAAAAAGATACCTTGAAACAAATAAAAACAAGAACACAACAACCTAAAATTTGAGAGACACAGGAAAAGCAGTCCTAAGGGGGAAATTCATAGTATTACAGGCTTATCTGAAGAAATAAGTAAAAGCTCACATAATCAATTTAACTTTACACTTAAAAAATCTTGAAAAGGAACAACAAAGCCCAGAGTGAGTAGAAGGAAGGAAATAATAAAGATCAGAGCAGAACTAAAAGAAATAGAGTTTATAAAAACATCAATGAAACCAAGAGCTGGTTCTTTGGAAAGATAAGACTAAAGAAAGCAAGCAAGAGGACCCAGATAAATAAAATAAAAAAATGAAAGAGAAGTAACAACTGACACCAAAAAAATACAAAAAATTTCCTTGGGCGGGCAGCTTGGTTGGTTAGAACATTGTCCCTTACAACAAAAGGTGCAGGTTCAGATTCCCTGTCAGGGCACATACCTAGGTTGTGGGTTCGCTCCCAGGTTGGGGTGCATATGGGAGACAACCAGTCAGTGTTTTTCCCTCACACCAATGTTTCTTTCTCTCAAAATTCAATAATAACATAGCCTCAGGTGAGGATTAAAATAAATAAAAAAAATAAATACAAAAGATTGTAAGAAAATGTTACATACAACTATATGCCAATGAATTGGACACATGGAGGAAATGGATAAATTCCTATAAACATATAATCTTCCAAAACAAAAACAGGAAAAGTCAGAGAATCTAAATAGATAGATTACAACTAGTGAAGTTGATTCAGTAAAAAAACAAATAAACAAAAAAACTCTCAACAAACAAAAGCCCTGGAATGATGGCTTTACAGGTGAATTTCACCAAACATTCAAAGAAGAAATAATACTTTTCCTTCTCAAAATATTCCAAAAAATTCAAAATGCGTGAAGACTCCTAAGCTCATTTTACAAGGCCAACATCATTCTAATTTCAAAACTAGATAAAGACACTACAAAGAAAGAAACTTATAGGCCAGTATCCCTGATGAACATAGATGATAAAATCCTCAACAAAATATTAGCAAACAGAATTCAGCAATATATTAAATAGATCATACATCATGATTGAGTGGGATTTATTCTGGAGATGCAAGATTGCTACAATATCCACAAAACAACAAACGTGATACACCACATAAACAAAATGAAGTATAAAAACTACATGATTATATCAATACGTGCAGAAAAAGCATTTTATAAAATCTAGCACCCATTTATGATAAAAACTCTCAGCAAAGTGGGAATAGAGGGAACATATGTCAATGTAATGAAGGCCATATATGAAAAACCCACAGTGAAAACCACACTCAATTGGCAAAAACAACAAGTGTTCCCCTTAAGATCAGGAACAAGACAGGAATGTTCATTTTCACCACTCTTATTCAACATAGTACTGGAAGTCCTAGCCACTGCTATCAGACAATTAGATGAAATTAAAGGCATCCAAATTGGACAGGAATAAGTAAAACTGTCATTATTTGCATATGACACGATATTGTATATAGAGAACTCTAAAGGTTCCATCGAAGTACTACTAAAACTGATAAATGAATTCAGTAAAGTAGGAGGATACAAAATAAATATCTAGAAATAAGTTGCATTTTTATACAATAATGAATTATCAGAAAGAGAAACTAAAAAATCCATTCCATTCACAATTGCTCTAAAAAGAATAAAATACCCAAGAATAAATGTAAAACTGGATGTAAAAGACCTGTACTCAGAAAATTATGAGACACTGAAGAAAAAGAAATGGAATAAGATACAAATAAGTGGAAGCATATACTGTGGTCATGGATAGGAAGAGTTAACAACATTAAAATGTCCATGCTACCGTAAGCAATCTACAGATTCAACACAAATCTTATCAAACTACCGATGGCATATTTTACAGAACTAGAACAAATATTCCAACAATTTATATGGAACCACAAAAGACCCTAAATAGCAACAGTGATCTTGAAAAAGAACAAAGTTGGGAGAATCACTCTACCTGATACCAGAATATACTAAAAGGCCATAGTAATCAAAACAGCATGGTACTGGCATAAAAACAGACATATAAATCATTGCAACAGATTAAAGAACCTAGAAAGAAACCCATGGCTTTATAGTCAGTTAATATCTGACAAAGGAGGCAGAAAACATAATGGGCTAATGATATTCTATTCAATAAATGGTGTTGGAAAAATTTGGTACATGCAAAAGAATGAAACTAGACCACCTTCTTACACTTCACACAAGAATAAACTCAAAATGGATTAAAGACTTAAATGTTAGACTGAAAACCATAAAAGTACTAGAAGAAAACATAGGCAGTAAAAATCTCAGACATTTCTTGTAGCAATATTTTTCTGGTATATCTTCACAGGCAAGGGAAACAAAAGAAAGAAAAAAAAATAAACAAATGGGACTACATCAAACTAAAAGTTTTTGCACAGCAAAGGAAATCATCAACAAAATAAAAAGACAACCCACTGAATGAGAGAACATATTCACCAATGATATATTTGATAAGTTAATATCCAAAATTTATAAAGAACTCATAAAACTCAAACCTCCCAAAACAAACAATCCTATTAAAAAATGGGCAAAGGACCTGAATAGACACTTCTCCAAAGAGGACATACAGATGGCCAATAGACATGAAAAGATGTTCAACATCACTAATCATCAAAGAAATTCAAATTAAAACCACAATGAGATATCGCCTCACACCTGTCAGATTGGCTATCACCAATAAATCAACAAACAACAATTTTTGGTGAGGATGTGGAGAAAAGCTAACCCTTAAGCACCATTGGTAGGAATGCAGATTGGTGCAGCCACTGTGGAAACCAGTATGGAGTTATCTCAAAGAATTAAAAACAGAACTGCCTTATGACCCAGCAACTGCACTTCGGGGAATTTATCCTAAGAAACCTGAAACACTAATTTGAGATAACATGTGCACCCCTATGTTCATTGTAGTGTTATTTATAATAGCCAATATTTGGAAGCAGCCCGGTGTCCATCAGTACATGAATGGATAAAACAGCTATGGTACATTTACCCAATGGAATACTACTCACATGTGAAAAAGTAGAAAATTTTACCCTTTGCAACAGCATGGATGGATCTGGAGAAAATTATGTTAAGTGAAATAAGTCAGAGAAAGACAAGTACCATATGATTTATTTCACTATTATATAGAATTTAATGAACAAACTGAAATAACAAGCAAAATACAGACAGACTCTTAGAAAGGAAGCAGACAGCTCTGGTGGGAGGGATAGTTTTGAGGGGTTGAGGGACTGAGCAAAAAAGAAAAAGAAAGAAAAAGAACTCATGGACATGGACAACAGTGTGGTGGTTGCCAGTGTGGGAGAGAAGGATGGAAGGAGGTGGAAGAGGGTATAGGGGGGATAGAATGGTAATGAAAAAGAAAAGAAAGAAAAATAAATAAATCTCTCTCTTTGTATACATATCCTGTTCGTTCTATTTTTCTGGAGAACTCTGACTAACACAGTTATAGCTGAGTTATTATATACAAAGCAAGTGGCTGTTAGTGTACAATCATCCCAAAACTGAAAGTGCAGAGATCTCCATCAGCCCCCTTGTGAGCTGGGGACACTGCTTCCCATGATGCTATTCATGGATCCTTCCAGACTCTCTATCCTTGAACTCCACCACCTCCTTCAGGTCTCTGCCACAAGGTCACTTTCTCATTGAGTCAACTCGAACTGTGCCATTAAAAAGTTGCGTTGGCCTCTAAGTGTCCCCCTCTTTCCTCTTGCTTTATTATTTTCATAGCATGTATCATTAGACATTATATATTTTACTTGGTTATTTTGTTGTATATTTGATTCTTACCAGAGACTATAAGCTCAATTAGAATAGAATGTCGTGCTTTGTTCACTGCTGTATTTCCCTAGACACTGTCAGATGCTTAATAGGTATTCACTACTAAATGAATGAATCCTAATTTATTATGATAATTTCTCTCAACCAGATATCAAATCCAAACCTCTGTCCCTTTTTTAAATATGCCATGCTTTTTTCAAGAGATCAGCTTCTTATGTACCATAGTTTTTTTACTTCTTTTCTTCATTGGCGTGGAATTGGTCTTTGATCAAAGCTCTCAGAAGGAAAATAGAGAAACCTGAAAAGAAGGTGAGTCTATTCCCATTAGAATGGCCATCATCAAAAAGACAAGCAATAACAAATGATGGTGAGGATGTGGAGAAAAGGAAAACTTTGTGCACGGTTGGTGGGGTTATAAATAGGTACAGACACTGCAGAAAACAGTACAGCAATTCCTCAAAAAATTAACAATAGAATCATCATATGATCCAGCAATTCTAGGTCTGGGAATATATCCAAAGTAAAGGAAAACACTATGTTGAAGGGATATCTGTACTCCCATGTTCATAGCAGCATTATTTAAAATAGCTAAGACATGGAAACAACCTTGTAATTTATCAGTGGATGAATGGATAAAGAGGATGTGCTTTGTATATACAATGGAATATTGTTCAGTCATAAAAAGAAGGGAATTCTTCCAACTGTGACAACATGGATAGGTCTTGAGGGCATTATGCTAAATTAAATATGTCAGACAGAGAAAGAAAAATGCTGCGTGATCCTACTTATATGCAGAATCTGAAAACAACAACAACAACAAAACCGAACTCATAAAAAAGGAAGTCAGATTTGTGGTTACCAGAGACAGGAAGTGGGGGGAGGAGGAAATGGCGGAAGTAATCAAAGGTACAAACTTTTATTTATAAGATAAGTAATAGGAATGTATAGTAATTTACATGATAACTATAGTTTTGTGGAATATACGGAAATTGTTAAGAGAATAAATCCTAAGAATTCTCTTCACTAGAAAAAAGTGTTTTTTTTCTTCTTTTTATTTATTTAGTTTTTGGTAACTATATGAGAAGATGTATGTTAACTAAACTTATTGTGGTAATTGTTTCACAATATATCCAAGTCAAATCATTATTCTATACACCTTAAACTTCATAATGCTGTAAGCCAATTATATCTTAATAAAACTGGAAAAAGGAAGATAAGTATAACAATGTTTTAAAAATGTATCTATTTAAATTTATTTATTTGTATTTATCTTCAAATAGAGCAGGAGGGAGAGAGGGAGGAAGAGAGAGAGAGAAACATCAATGTGAGAGAGACACATCGAGTGGCTGCCACCCACACAACCCCAACTGTGGCCGGAGACAAACTGCAACCGAGGTACATGCCCTTAGTAGGAACTGAACCCGGGACTCCCTGGTCCATGGGCCGATGCTCTAACCACTGAGCCAAACCAGCCAGGGCTAAATTTATTTTTTAATTTATAGTTTATATACAATATATGTATTTTTGTTAATTTTCACCTGAGGATATTTTTCCATTGAATTTTTTGGATAGAGTAGAAGGGAGGGAGGAAGAGAGAGGGAGAGAGACATGGATGTGAGAGAGACATGTCAATTGGTTGCCTCCCACACAACCCCAACTGGGCTAGGGATCGAACCTGCAACTCAGGTATATGCCCTTGACCGGGAATCTAACCCACGACCCTTCCATCCACGAGCCAGTGCTCTAACCACTGAGCCAAACTGGCCAGGCCTACTATATTATTTTAGTTTCAAGTGTACTACATAGAAATTAGACACTTATAAACCTTACAAAGTGATCACCATGTTAAGTCTAGTACCCATCTGGCACCATACATAGTTACTACGATATTATTGACTATATTCCATATGCTGTACTTTACATCTTGTGATTAGTTTTATAACTGACAAATTGTGGGTTTTTTTTGTGGTTCTTAACCTGTATTTTTTTTATAATTGTATTTCTTTCTTTTTTTAAACTTATTTTATTTTTAAAATATTTTTTCTTTACTGATTTGAGAGAGAGAGAAAGGGAGAGGGAGAGAGAGATAGAAACACCGATGAGGGAGAACATCGATTGGCCGCCTCCTGCACGCCCCCACTGGGGATCAGGCCCACAACCTGGGCATGTGCCCTGACCGGGAATCGAACCGGCGACCTCTTGGTGCATGGGTCAATGCTCCACCACTGAGCCACACCAGCCGGGCTTAAATTTATTTTTACTTATAGTTGACATACAATGTTATATTAGTTTCAGGTGTACAATAGAGTGATTCAACATTTATATTCCTTACAAAGTGATCATCACAATAAGTCTAATAACCATCTGTCACTGTACACAGTTATTATTATACTATTGACTGTATTCCTTATGCCATACATTATATCTCCATTACTTATTTTATAACTGGGCATTTGTGCCTCTGAATCCCCTTCTTCTTTTCTGTCCACCTCCACCCTCCTCTCCCCTCTGGCAACCATCAGTTTATTCACTACACCTATGAGTTTGTTTCTGTTTTGTTGGTTAATTTGTTTTGTTTCTAGATTCCATATGTAAGTGAAATCAAATAATATTTTATAACTTTGTTTCTTTTAGTTCTTGATGATAGTTAACTTTTTAAAAAAAATCTTCACCCAAGGATATTTTTCCATTTATCTTTGGAAAGAGAGGGAGGGAAAGAGAGAGAGAAAGAGACATCGATTGGTTGTCTCCCGCACGACCCCGACCCTGGGGACCAAATCATAACAGAGGTACATGCCCTTGACCAGAATCGAACCAGCTCTTTGGTCCTCAGGCCAATGCTCTAACCGCTGGGCCCAACCAGCCAAGGCGATACTTAACTTTTAAACACTTGTTGAAAATCATCTCCAACACAGAAAACATCACTTGTTTCTCTATACTTTAACAATAAACAATCTAAAAATGAAATTTAAAAACAATTCCATTTATAACAGCATCAAAAGGAATAAAATTACTTAGGAAAATCTTAATCAAGTAGGTGAAAGACTTGTACACTGAAAATACAAATGTTGTTTAAAAATTAGTCAGAAATAAATGGTAAGGCAGCCTGTGTTTATGGGCTAGAAGAAAGTATAATTAAACTAAAAATTTGTTCTCAACAAATTGAATAAAATACGTCAATTCTTCCCAAAGCATACAATGCTATCTCTGTGAGAATCCCAATGACCTTGCAGAGTGGATAAACAAAATGTGGTACACACATTCAATGGAATATTATTAATCTTTAAAAAGGAATGAAGTTCTGGTATGTCCTATAGCATGGATGAACCTTGAAGACCTTATGTTGAGTGAAATAAACTGAACAAAAAGTACAAATTTTTTATGATTTCACTTATATGAAATGTCTAAAATAGGCAAACTCATAGAGATAGAAAGTACAGTGGGGCTGGAGGGAGGGGGAAAGAGTAGTTGTTTAATGGGGACAGAGTTACAGTTAGGGACGATGGAAAAGTTTTTGAAATGAATAGTGGTAATTGTACAATAATGCGACTGCACTTAATGCTATTGAACTGTACACCTAAAACTTATTAAAATGCTAAATTTTATGTTATGTATGTTTTACCACAATTAGAAAGAAATCAGAATTCAGATCCCACCAAGATTTGAACTCATATTGCTGGATTCAGAGTCCAGAAATATATATAGAAAACCCTAAAAATGCCACCAAAATACTGTTAGAAACAATGACAAATAGAGTAAAGTTGCAGGATACAACAGCAAGGTACAAACATTGTGCTCCTATACACTAACAATGAAATATCAGAAAAAGAAATGAAAACAATTTCACTTGCAATTACAACAAAAAGAATAAAATATCTAGGAATAAATTTAACAAAGAAAGTGAAGGACCTATACACTAAAAACTACGAGACATTGCTGAAAGAAGACCAAGGAATGAAAAGATACTGTGTTAACAGATTGGAAGAATCAACATAGTTAAAATGGCCATATTATCCAAAGCAAAATACAGACAAAATGAAATCCCCATCAAAATCCCATTGGGCCCTGGCCAGTTTGGCTCAGCGGTTGGAGTATCAGCCTGTGGACCAGAGAGACCTAGGTTCAGTTCCCGCTGAGGGCACATACCTCAGTTGCTGTTCTTCCCAGGCCCCTGTGGGGGTCGTGTGGGTGGCAACCGGTGGATGTACCTCTCTCATGTCGATGTTTCGTTCTCTCTCTTCCTCCCCCTCTCCCTCCCACTCTGTCTGAAGATAAATGCAAAAAATGTCCTCGGGTGAGGATTACAAAAATCCCATTGGGATTAAAAAGAAAAATAGAACAAAAATTTCTCATATTTGTATGTAACCACAAAAGACCCTGAATAGTAAAAGCAATCCTGAAAAAAAAGAACAAAGCCAAATGTATCACACTCCCTGACTTCAAATTATACTACAAAGCTACAATAATCAAAACAGTATGTTATTGGCAGAAAAAGAGACACACAGACTAATGGAACAGATTTGAGAGCCCAGAAATAACCCCACATGTATATGGGGAACTAATTTGTGACAAAAGAGTGAGGAACATACAATGAAGAAAGGAAAATTTTGCCCGGGACAGTTTGGCTCAGCAGTTAGAGCATCGGCTTGCAGACTGAAGGAATCATGGGTTCGATTCCCAGCCAAGGGCATGTACCTTGGTTGCAGGTTCAATCCCTGGCCCTGGTTGGGGTTGTGCGGGAGGCAACACATCAATGTATCTCTCTCTCTCTCTCTCTCTCCCTTCCTTGTGTGAGGATTAAACAAAAACAAAAAAGAAAGAAAGAAAGAAGGGAAAGCCTCTTCAATGAATGGTGTTGGAAAAAAAATTGGAAAGCCACATGCAAAAGATTGATACTAGATTGCTATTTGATACCATAAAAAAAATTAACTCAAAATGGATTCAAGACTTAAATATAAGACTTGAAACAATAAAGTACATAGAAGAAAACATAGGTACTAAATCTATGGATCTTGGTCTCACAGAGGCTTTTATAAACTTGACCCCAAAGGCAAATGAAGTAAAAGCCAAAATAAATGAGTGGGGCTACATCAAATTCAAAAAGTTCTGCACAGCAAAAGAGGCCATCAACAAAGCAAAATGGCAGTTAACCAAATGGAAGAAATTTGCAAACACACCTCCCATAAGGGGCTAATATCCAAAATATATAAATGCAGAGGATGAGAACAAACACTTTTCACAAGAAGACATACAAATGGCCAACAGCTATAAGCAAAATGCAAATAAAAACCACAAGGAGATACCACCTTACAATTGTTAGAATGGTTATTATCAACACGACAAGTAATAATACATGTTTGGAGAGGTTGTGGAGAAAAGCAAGCCCTTTTATACTGGTGGAAATGTAAATTGGTACATCCACTATGAAAAACATTATGGAAGTTCCTCAAAAATTTGAGAATAGAACTACTGTATGACCCAGCAATCCCTCTTATGTGTATCTACCCAAAACAAATTGAAAACATTTATTTGTACATACATATGTACTTCTATGTTCATTGCAGCATTATTCACACTAGCCAAGATGTGGAAACAATCAGTGACCCTCGATGGATGATTAGATAAAGAAGATGTGGTACAAACATACAATGGAATACTACTCAGCCATAAGAAAAGATGAAATACTGGATTTGTGACAACATGATGGATCTTGAGAACATCATTCTAAGTAAAATGTCAGATGAAAAAGATAAGAATCTAATTTGCCCCATGTGTGGGATATAAAACAGAAAGCAACAAATGAACAAACAAAAGAAACAAACTCATAGACACAGACAAAAGTATGGTGGTTACCAGAGGGGAAGGATGTGGGGGGAGGTAGTAAAGGGTAAAGAGGGTCAAATATATGGTGATGGAGGAAAACTAGACTATGGGTGGTGAGCACACAAAGCAATATACAGGTGATTTATTATAGAATTGTACACTTGAAACTAATATAATGTTATTAACAAATGTTACTCCAATAAATTTAATTAAAAAAGAAAGGAATCATCTTGTCACTGCACAGGAACCACAAAATCAATGTGTAATGCTACATCTCTTAAAGTAGTGTTCTGCTCATGACCACTGGGGGAGTTGGTCCAAATGTAACTGATGACACATGTGCATGGTGGGAGGCCACAGTGACTTCTGGGAGCCATTGGTTCATTCTAAATAAAGCAGATTTAGTAAAGGAAAAAAAATGAGCTGCAACTGCAGAAAATTTTCCTGAACACATGATTATTGTATTAAGTTCCCCTGAACCATGAGCTCTTATTACATGAATCCTTTGCCCATGTCTGGAACTCTTTCTTGTGGTCGAAAAGGGGAAAATTTTCTTAAAACGTTGAGGATATATATTGCATATAGAGAGAAAGAGAACAATTTTTTAAAAGTGTCTCAAATAACTTAAAAAATAGCTATCTCTGTCACTTTCAGAAAGACTGGGCAGAAATTGCCCTATGGCTTTGACTAACAACCCCCTCTTTTGTGTGGGCTCAATTTTAAACCACATGGCTTTAAGGTTATGAAGTGGGTGTAGCTTATAAATACCCAAATTACAGCAGCAAGTCTGCATGAATGATTTTTTCCCCTTTGTAATAATAATGTCAGGACTGTTATTACACTTGGCTCTGTGGGGGAATTGGAAGTGTTTCTCAGAAAGGAAGTGCTTCCAGCTCCATGGCTCTTTCAAGAGCTCCATTCCCATGTACTTGCTGGAAACTTTCAGGAAACCACATCACTTTTCACATCCCCATTTAGCAATGTGATCTCTCCCAGCCAGAATGCTTCCCAGACCACCTCATCAGTCAGGCCTGGGAATGGAATGTGACCATGAGGGGCTAACACGTTGGGGTTTAGGTCTTGTTTCCATGTTGTGTTTATGAGTAAGAGAGACAAGCAATGACTTTTTTCTCCTGAGAATATTTAGTCAACCCCCAGCATATTATTTCAAAGGATTCAAAGTCTCTAATAAATCAAAGGATTCAAAGTCTCTAATCTGGGGATTGAGTAGAAATGGAATTTAAGATGACAATGATATCAAATTCTGTCTCAAAGTGGCTAGAATTGGCCTGGACTTTCGGTCAAGAGACATTTGACAAGTCTCAGAAAAATCCATAGGACTCTAACAGGTAATTTTCTGTAACTTCTTTTGGAAATAATCAGACCAAAGGAAATTAATTGTAAGACTAGTAAGATGAGAGTCTCTTGTTTTAAAATACAATGAAAAAAAAAATGAGGAGGGCGGGATTAAAAAAAGAATAATCAATTTTTAAAAAACAAGGTAGGGATTTTAAATATCATATGATTTTGGATGGATAATTTACTCTATTTTAAAAAAGTAAAGCAAATATCAACACAAAGCAAGAATATCCAACAAATGAATACATACCATCCCAAATCACCAGCAGACGATACCATGAAAATGTTAGGCCATAAAGAAGTTTCTTATCAATTGCAGAATTAGTCTTAGTGGTTTGACCCTTTGAATTTGTGTCATTTTTATGTTAAAGTGTATATATATGTGGTGGGGTTGATAAAAATGGGAGATTATATGGCGGGAGTAATAATATTCAAAGGGACAGCAATATTCAATGGTCAGATATAGCACAGGTTTTATTTTTAATGTGTTTATTTGATCCAACTACTTATTATCCTATATAGTATACATTTAAAACTTATTTTCTCCCTAACTAAAATCTGTAAACTGAAATCATGTTAGTTGTCAAAGATTTCTATGTGGCACCAGAAAATATAGAGAAAGTTCCTTTAGTATCTAAAGTACTCCCTGTGGTAGATATTTTGACTTTACAATCTGCTTCTTAGAGAAATAACTGGAGACAGATAAGCAGATCTGTAGAGTAACTGAATCCACCATTTGCCAAAACAAACAAACAAAAACAACTATAACAGATAACAGACTGCTTATGTTTCTTACCCCAGCAGATTCTTCAATCATGAGCTTTTGTTAAGTTCCACATAGGTTTTCACATGTATACTTTTTAGAGTTTATTACAGTCATGTGTCACTTAATGACAGGGATACATTCTGCGAATGCGTTGCTAAGTGATTTTGTCATTGTGGGAACATCACAGCGTGCACTCACATAAACTTCGTATAGATAGCCTACCATACACCTAGGCTATATGGTGTAGCCTCTTGCTCCTGTGCTATAAACCTGTACGGTGTACTACTGTGCTTAACACTGTAGGTATTGTAACTCTGTGGTAAGTATTTTTGTATTTAAACATAGCTAAACATAGAAAAGGTACAGTAAAAATATGGCATAAAAGATGAAAAATCATGCTGCTGTCTTGAGCACTTACCATGAATGGAGCTGGCAGGACTGGGAGGTGCTCTGGGTGAGTCAGTGAGTGAGCAGTGAGACAATATGAAGACCAAGGATATTATCGTGCACCACTGTAGACTTTATAAATGCTGTACACTTAGACTACATTGTTTATAACATTTTTTCTTTCTTTAATAATAAGTTAATCAGCCTGGCTAGTGTGGCTCAGTGGTTGAGCGTTGACCCACGCATCAAGAGGTCACCGGTTCGATCCCCAGTCAGGGCACATGCCCAGGTTGTGGGCCCGATCCCCAGTGGGGGGCATGCAGGAGGTGGCCAGTCGATGTTCTCTCTCATCGATGTTTCTATTTCTCTCTCTGTCTCCCTTCCTCTCTCTCTAAAAATCAGTAAAGAAAAAAAAAAGTTAATCTTACCTTATTTAACTTTTCCACTTTGTAAACTTTAAAAAAATTTTTTTAACTTTTTGACTCTTTTGTAATCACTTAGCTTAAAACCCAAATATATTGTACAGCTTTACATGAATATTTCCTTTCCTTATATCCTTACTCTATCAGCTTTTCCTATTTATTATTTATTTTTTAAACCTTTTTATTAAAAAACAATACACAAACACACACATTAGCCTAGGCCTACTCGGGGTCCGGATCATCAATCTCACTGTCTTCTACCTCCACATCTTGTCCCACTGGAAGGCTTTTAGGGGTAACAGCACTTGTCATCTCCTGCGGTAACAGTGCCTTCTTCTGGAGCACCCCCTGAAGGGCCTGCCTGAGGCTCTTGTTGAGGAGGTGTCACTCTTTCAGAAATATGTCCATGGTGGTTTTCTTGGTTTGTTTCTTTCTTTTTTTTCATCATAGACTGTAAGTAAATAATTCACCATGAACATTTCTCTCTATTAATAAAAACCTTTCGGTGTCAGGGTCCATGTTTTTAAATTTTTTCAGGAGCTTGATGACATCTGAAAAAGCTTCTGCTAAACCCTTCACCATGACTTTTATTGGGGGTTCTTCTTTTTCTTCTCCTGCAGTTTCTTTTTTCTCACTTCTTTTTCAGCTATGCCTTTTGTTCCAGTTCTAACAACTCCTTATTAGTCAGTTCCTCAGGAACCACCTTTAGGAGTTTCTCAATGTCATCATCATTTCACACCCAAGTTAAGGTTGCTTGCCATCTCAACCACAGCCTTGTTGATTTTTGAAATCTCCTCATCTTAGGAAAATCTTCTGAAATCATGAGCAAACCTTTTAAGTGTCTTCTTCCACATGTCATTCATACATTCCTTGGTGAGATCACCTCAAGTCCAAGCAAGGTTCTCGATGTAGTCATAGATGTGGTAATCCTTCCAGAAGTGCATCAGTGTCTTCTCAGCTGTAGCAACAGCCTGGGAAAAGGTCTTCCTCAGATGGCAGGCCTTAAAAGCTGCTAAAACTCCTTGATCCATTGGTCGGATCAAAGAGGTTGTGTTTAGAGGGAGAAACACCACTTTGATATTGGGGTAAAAAACACCAATAAAAGGAGAATGCCGGGGAGCATCAGCAATAAACAAAATCTTGAAAAGTATGTTATTCTCCAAATAGTACCTCTCCATTTCACTGGCATAGCAATTCAGGAGGGCACCCTGGAAGAGGAGGATATGAACTAGGAAATGCGTTCTTATTTCTCCTGTAGTACACTGGCAGTGTGGGCTTGTTGATATGCTTAAAGGCCCTGGGGTTCTCACTGTGCCAGATCACAAAGGGTTTCAATTTGTAGCCCAAAACATTGCCCCAAATAAGACTGCTATTCTATCCTTAAAAGCCTTGAAACCTGACATTGACTTGGATTTCTTGTGCATGAAAGTACCTTTAGGCATCTGTTTACACAATTGGGAGGTTTCATTTATATTGAATATTTGCTCTGGCAAGTAATTTTCCTCCACGGTCAGCTTATCTGAGTTTCCAAAAATTCTTCAGCATTAGCAGACTTACCACTCACATTTACATTACTTAATAAATAATAATTGTTGAATTGTTTAAACCACCCAGAACTAGCAGTAAATTCAACACTGTAGTTGGGTTCAGTCTTTTCTTTCAACATAGCAAACACATGTTTCGCTTTGGCCATAATCATCACAGTGCTGAGAAGGATGCACTTCTGTGACTGGTCTTCAAACCAGGTTCTTGGAAGTTTCTCCATGTCTGATAGAGGCCCTTCTTGAATTTTTGGTTGTCTTATTACCTTCAATGAAGTAGAGCCTTTAAGAGCTTTTGTCACTTTGTTATTGTTCTTCAAGACACTGATTTTCCACCTCCATGATCGCTTTTAATTTTGCTTCCAGGTCAATCACTAGATGTGGCCTCTTACTGCCAGCATTATCAGGGGATGTTTCAAACTTAGGGGCCATGGTGAACAAACAACACGAGATTAAATCAAACACAATAGAAAATGATGCAATCAAGAGATCCAGTAAACAAGACATGTGTGAGACTGCTTCCGGCATACCACGGCATATTGTTTTACAGCCAACTTTTTGTTTTGTTCTATAACTAGAAAGAGTACATTTTAAAATAACCATAAAATGTATACCATGTTAAATATATAAACCAGTATCACAGTTGTTTGCTATCATTATCAAATATTATGTACTATACATAATTGTATGTACTATACTTTTATAAAATTGGCAGCTCAATAGGTTTGTTTATTCCACCATAACAACGCGCATGTGAGTAATACATTGCACTAAGGTACCTATAACATCACTGGGCGATAGGAATTCTTCAGTTCTATTTTAATCTTATAGGACCAACACTGTGTATGCAGTCAGTCATTGACTGAAACACCATTATATAGCTCATGAATGTATTATTTAGATTTACACATATCTTTATCAATATCTTGGCTCACTAATGCTTCTTGCATCTGGTTTCTAACTTTATTTTCCGCCTTTTTAAACATATAGTCTTAACAGTTATTTCAATGAAGGTCTGTGACTGATAAACTCTTCATTATCTGAAAAAGTTTTTATTTCGCTCTCGTTCTTGAATAAGAGTTTAGTTCAATATGGAATTCAGGTCAATCATTTTTTTCTTAACACTTTGAAGATTTTTTTTTATTGTTTTCTGGCATTTCTTTTCTTTTCTTTTTTTTTTTTTTTAAATATGGCCTCAATATAAATGTTTTGTCTTTTTTCTTTTTGGTTACTTTTAACATTTTCTTTCTCGCCTTAATGTTTTGAATGTTTCTAGGTATGGACTTATTTTTAAACTTTCTAATTGGCACTCATTGAGATTCTTTATTCTGAGTGTTTTTCTTTGAATTTAAAAATTTCTCAGGGACTTTCTATTTAAAATATTGTCTTACTGTTACTGGAGAGCCACCCAAGTGAGAGGGGTCTCTCCTCTCCTTGTCTCTTGTCACGCTCATGAGAAAGAATTCACACAAGTGACAGAAAGTAGTGTTGAAGCAAAGCAAGTGGATTTATTAAGAACACACTTGGCATAAAACACAAGTGGACAACTCATCTAGTCTGAGCGCCCTGCCTGGTTGGGGTTCAAAGGTTTTATGCTTTTTTCCCCATAGGTTTCAAGGTTTCCCTGCCAGATAATCTTGGACAACAGACTAGATTTCAAGGTCCCCCTTTTACATTGTTGTGGCTCTTCTCAGAATTTATTTAGAACATCTAGTGATTTTATTTTGGCAAGCCCCAAGACTGCTGACTTCTTTGTTCAGTGGGTAAGATAAACTACCCCCTTTCTCCTCCCTTCTCCTCCTCCTGCTCTAATAGCTATCTGTCCTGTCTAACCTTTCCTCTTCAAATGATACCATCCAAATGCTTTTGAGGTCTGAGGGTCAATGGTGAGTTTTCTGTATCTACTTCCCACTGACTGAGGATGTAGAGCTGGTTCTGGGATGGCATCACTTGTTCCCTGTCTGGGCAGGTAGGGGTTAGGGTTATGCATAGAATTTTTCAGCAGACTGGTCCAGGGGTTTGAGAGGTATGTTTGAACACCCTTGTTGGATGACTGTTTGTAGGCAAACTGTCTCTAGCCTGGAAGATAAAAAATGGACAAGGGTCTTAAGAGTCCAGGGCCCAAAGCAGAAGTAGGAGAAGCAGGGAATCCAGGGGGCTCAGAAAAGGTAGCAGCCAAGAGCTCCGTGAGCAGACACTGGGCCAGGAATTCCACCCTTGTTCGGCCTGGGCCTGGAGTTGCCTAGTCTTGTCTAAAAAATACTGGATATGTTTCTGGTATTGGCCCATTTGGTTGACCCCAAAATGGCATTTCTCTTGAAGCATGGCACAGACAGCTCCCTGTTCAGCAGTCAACATATCCAAACCCCATCCGTTTTGGAGGACAACCACCGCTAAAGAGTTGACTTGTGTCTGGCAGGTAGAGAGAGGTTGCAGTTTGGGTATTAAGCCGAGCCAATTCAGAAGAGATGTTAACATAGATGTTGTTTGCTGAGACTACTCCAGTGGTCCCATTCGCAACCCCTACTTTTTCACCCAAGGTGCTTATTCTCATTAAAATGGGAATTAGGGAACCTCCTCTTTTAGAGATCTGAGGAGTGGTGCTCAAGTGAATGGGTGTAGGAGCTGCAATGTCTGAAACAGATATAGTGAGCAAAACATATTCTAAGCTGCAAAGTTCTGTCCGGTTGGAAGGCAGACACTGATAAGCAGAGTCTCCAGAGATAAAATATAATCCCTTCTGAGGAGAGAGACATCCTGACATATGATATATTGAATGGGGTTTTATCTTTAAAGGTGTACTTACAGGAGTATGTATTGGCAAAAGCCACTGTAGTTAAGGGAACAAGAAACCAGCAGCCTGTGACCAAGAAATATTATAATAACCTTTTGTAGGCCTTCCCTTGCTTCAGGATTTATAGGATATTGCCATTAATTTGGAAACTTGTTAGGATCCTTCAGCCTGATCATGGCCGGCTTTGCCCTCTAGGCTTGACCTGGAGTTCCCACAGCTCAGACCTGGGGGTTAAGGTCCTGGTCTATGTCAACATCGATATCAGCTGCTCCTCTTTTTACAAGTAAGGTCATTGGAATGGGACTCTAAGAATCCGTTGAAAAAATTACTAAGGTTTTAACTTTTCTTAAAATATCTCTCCCTAACAATAGAGTGGGACATTCTGTCATAGCTAGGAATTGGTGCACAATTGTCACTCCCTATAAGGAATTTGAAGGTGCTGCAAAGTATTTTGCCTTGGGTTTTCCGTCTACCCCTTACATAATGCTGCTGAATGAAGAGAGAGATCTCTGGGAGGACATCAGCACAGAGAAGGTAGCTCCTGTGTTCAAAAGAAAATTAATGGACCTTTTTGCCACTTCGAGGGCTACCCTTGGCTCTGTCCCTTCAATAATGCTGTTCTTAGTGGAAGCCACTGGAGTGTATGACCACTTCAGTTCAAGGCCATCGTGTGGGTAGGTTCTGGTCCAGGGACCCTCCAGCCCCTGGGACAATGTCTCTTCCAGTGGCTGAACTTGAGACAGAGGGGGTACAATTTTTGATGAGTCCCTTCCCAGGGCACTCCCTTTTCCAGAGTGCGGGCTGCCCACATTTATGGCAATTGCCAGAAGGAGCACTTTTGGGTTTCCCTTCTGTGGCATCATGAGTGTCCGCACTTGCACAGTGGTGAGAAGCTGGGCCTGCCTTTTCTCTTTGCATTTTTTTTTTCTAAAGCCCTCTCTTCCTCCTCTTGACCCTTGTTGTAAAGTACTGAAGATGCTACTTTTAACATCTCTTCCATGGGGGTAGGTGGTCCAATTCTTAATTTCTGTAGTTTCCTCCTAATATTTGAGGCCAATGGGTCATGAATTTGTCTTTCAGGACAAATCAGTAGGATCCAGATTGGTGTACTTAATAGCTTCCCTTAGCCTTTCTAGGAAGGAGGTGGGATTTTCTTGGGAACCGTGGTTAATAGCTGCCACTTTGTTATAATTAACAGGTTTCTTTTGGAAGGCTTTCATTCCTTGTGAGAGACAAAAAAGCATGTGATCTCTGGCCCATCTCCCATCCTCCAAATCATAGTCCCAACTAGGATTAGAATAGGGGATGGCCTCTGTTCCTGGTGGACAGTTATCATTTTGCATACAGACCTCATTTGCATGGGCCAATGCTTTTTCCTTAATGCTGTCATTTTCTGAGGTGGTCAGGGCTTCTTGGAGGATTAGAATAACATCCCTCCAAGATAAGTCGTATGTTAAGCTAAGGTGAGCTTTTTCCATTCTTGGATAAATTGGCCAGGGTCATCTGTAAAGCTCCTCAAGCTGTCCTTTATGCCCATTAAGTCTTGTAAGCTAAATGCAACCTGAATTCTTATTATTCCCCACTGTCCTGGGGTTTCCCTTAAAGTGGAAGAGTCAGGTGCCATTATTTGTTTTTCTTTGAAATTTATTGTTTGATCCTCCCCTAGACTGGTTGGTGCTGTATAGGGCGGTGCTAGTTCTGGGGCAGTTGGTTGTTGAGGCACCATGGGTAGAAACAGACACTCACCCTCAGGATTTAGTTCTTTTTTTTGCTATGGTTGTTAAGAGAACAGGATCTACCTTAGCGTTTCTGCACATTTCAGAGTTATTCCTCAGGGCCATGAAGACGTGGACATATGGTATTTGAGTCCACTTGCCCTGCCTTCAACAGAATAAGTCTAGTTGCAAGATTATAATTTAGGCTTCCTTTTCTGGGCCAAACTTTCCCAGAAATAATCCTTTCCTTTTTAAGGTCTGAGGGTCAATTTTTTTCCAGTTCTTTAGGATGCATCTGAGAGATGAATCTTGCGGTATTGAATTTTGGTTTTCCATCTGAAAGAGAATAGAGGAGAGAATAGGTGGCCCTGTTCCTTCTCCTATGTTGTTTTCACCACCTGGAGAAGGCGTGGGTTTGCAGAATTAACTAGTCTTACTCTGTAACCCAAATTCCTGCCTCAGTTAACCAAGATGTGCTTACCCTGTGCCCTGAGGGTGGCCTTACCAATGACCAGATCACTAGCCAGATGCCCTGGGAATGGATTTTACTCCACTCAGATAGGAGACTCAACTCCAGGCCAGTCTCCTGAGCCCCTCCTGATATCTCCATTCCTATTTAACTTAAAACCTCCTTTTCCTGTAACCCTTTCTTTTTCGTACCACTGAAGGAGGTCTTATACCTTCTGGGAGCACTCCTATTCTATTTAGGCAATAATGCCACCAGTTACTGACCCATTTTTCCTGCCAAAGGCCCTGCTGGAGCAAGAATTACAGTATTCCTAGTCCTACCATCTGTTGTAAAGACAGGATCCTTCTAGGTTCTTGCAATATTTTTATTCTCTCAAAAAAATTGCTATCCAATATGTTTGTCCACTGGGAGGTCCGTTCCTGCCCACTCCTCCAGTCTCATGGGTCCTGCGGAGCCATGCACAGCAGATGTCTGAATAGTGTGGATAACCCTTCCTTTGTCCATATCCAAGCAGGTCATTTATTGATGTTCCCCAAATTTTGGTAAGGTTGAGTAGGACAAAGCCAATATTTCCTACTGTGCTGTCAGCCTTTTCAAGATATTTAACAAATTGTCTTTGGGTCTCAAAGTTATGTATTAGAGTCTAGAGTATGCACATGAATAAGGTCTCATTATTCCATTTATTTCATAATTGGCACAGAACCAATCCCTCAATTAATGGGGTGGAGTAAAGGGCCCTGATCAACCTGGTAAATAACCTTCAATTTGTTCATCCAGGGTGTCTTGCCTGTGCCTCTGCTCACACAACAGTAATAGTTGTCGGTTAATAGCTTCTGGACAGTGTCTTTCCTTACAATGTTCCCATAAATAAGCATGGAAAGGGACCTCCTCCCCCAGCCCAGGATAATATCTTGCAAACTTGTGGGGCCCTCAATTAGGTCTATCGTGCACAACTCTGCACACACAGCAAGTTCCTCCCCAGCAAGCCCTACATAGAGAGTATAAATGCAGAGAGAGGGGCCAAAAGCCTGATGGGGCAGAGGTGCAGCAGCTTAGTGGCCAAACAGTGACTTAAACTTATTCTTTTAGCAGGCATGTCCATGAACAGATGGGCTAGTGATTAGATGTAGTGGGCCTTTGTGTGCTGTTTGTGAGCTGGGCTCCCAGAAACCATTAACCTTCTGGTCATCCCACACTCTCCTATGTGTCTTGTTTTTTTCTCCTGGCCCTCTGAAACAACCAGGAGGGCTTGGAATGCTGGGTGACCAACCCTTATGTGCATGTCCTCAGATGAACCATTCAGTTAATTACAAGTGAAATGGAAGTCCCTATGAGGCCCCTGCATGTCTTAGGGTTCAACCCTAGACACCTCCACAAGGCCCTTACTCATGTAAAGACATTCAAAACTCAAACCAGAGGGAGGAACTGCCTCTTTTATTAGGATCCTAGGTGAGCCTAGGTACTCATCTTTCTCTTTCATGTCTGTCAACAAATATAATCTTATTCCAATTGCCTAATTCCTTATGCCATTGCTTCCTCCCTTTTCAACAAGAAAACTAACAGGCATGCACAAAGGCTTCCCTGGCTGAGAACAGAACTTACTATGTTCCTGCATCACCATCAAAATGAAAGCTGGCAATTCAGTGATCTCAGTCACAGCACCCAAAATATGTTAACAGAGAGCTGCCTGAGTCAGAAGGGGCTCTCCTGTCCTCAGCTGCTGTCACACTCATGAGAAAGAATTCAGATGAGTGACAGAAAGCAGTGTTGAAGCAAAGCAAGTGAATTTGTTAAGAATACATTTGGCATAAAGCACAAACAGGCAACTCAGCTAGTCTGAGTGCCATGCCTGGTGGGGGTTTAAGGGTTTTACACCTTTTTCCCTCTATAGGTTTCAAGGTTCCTCTTCCAGATATCTTGAGCAATGGATTACATTTCAAGACCCTTTTACATTGTTGTAGCTTTTCGCAGAATATGAGTATTTTATTTTGGCAAGTCCCAAGACTGCTGACTTCTTTGTTCAGTGGGTGAGATAAACTCCCCTTTTTGCCCCCATTCCCCTCCTCCTGTCCTAGCAGCTATCTATCCTGCCTAATATTACCTTCACTCTTTCTACTCTTTACTTCTAGACCCCTCTTATTTTATCTACTAGAGAGATTATGTTGAGATACATCAATAAAAAACACAACTTGATGGGGGATTGAATCAATTAGAGGGATTTATTTTTTCTAATATGACTGGATGTCTAGAGGTAGATAAGCTAAGATCCTTTTAGCTTTCTGTTTCATCATTCTTTATATATTTCAAGATCACTGCTCCACCTTTAGCACACTACCTGTGTTTATATTGAAAAAGGACAAAACTGTGCAATTTGGTTACCCTTTGCTTGCGCAGGAGGGATGGGCAGGGAGATATTTTTTTATCTGGGCATATTGTCATCGCCAACAAATTGACAATCTATAAGGAATGACAGCCAAATGAAAAATGCATATGCAATAAGCAGATGTGCTCAGGAGTGTGTTGGGGTTCTGTATTCCATTTCCTGTTGATCAGTGCCACTTTTTTTTTTTTTTTTTCGTTTATCTTCAGGTAGAGCGGGAGGGAGAGAGAGAGGAAAAGAGAGAGAGAAACATCGATGTGAGAGAGACACATCGAGTGGTTGTCACCCACACGACCCCAACCGGGGCCAGGGACAAACTGCAACAGAGGTATGTTCCCTTAGTGGGAACCAACCCTGGACTCTCTGGTCCGCGGGCCGATGCTCTTAACTGCTGAGCCAAACCGGCCAGGGTTCAGTGCCACTTTTATGTTATTTTCTCATTATCTCTCTTTGTCTTTAGATTCTGGGTGACTTCCTCAGACATACAATCTCGTTTATTTTCACCTATGTCTAATGTGGTATTCAAATAAATTATGAATTTTTAAATTTAATGATTACATATCTTTTTGTAAAATTTCTATTTTTTCATAGCTATCTCTTCATTATTTAAATATCTTATTTCTATATAGATTTTCTTTTTTCTTTTTAATAATTTAAAAATATTTATTTTATGATTTACTTAACAGTATTGTTCTATTATTGAAGTTCCTGGGTTTTGCTATATCTGCTGATTCATTTGTCATAAATACTTTTTTGTGTGTTGTAAAAATTTTGATTATGAGATTCTCTTGTGAGGGATTTTTTTCTCCTGCAATCCTGTGTGGTCCTGATGGAAAGAATGTGTCTCTCAGAACAGCTTTGAGCTTGCTTTTCCAGGCCCTCTGGTGTTCCTGAACCACGAGAATATCGAACTATGCAAGGCACGATCATAAAGTTCCTGTTTCTCATGTGGGCCTCTTTGTATAACCAAAGTCTAAGCAGTGGCTGTTGAGGCTGATTTGGAGCTTGTGTTGGTCCCAGCTGTTTTGGGGGCTTCAGTTCCCACTTGTTTCTGCCCCTGCACAGTGTTTGGCTTGCCATGCTGCACCAGGGCCCGGCAGGAAGTGACGTCACAGCAGAGTTGTGAGCTATTTATGCACAGCTCACAGCTCTGCCCGGAGACTGGGAGGCTCTGAGAGAAACCAGTGTCACAAGAAAATTAATCCAGTGAGATATTCTGAAGACTAATGTAAGAAATGACAAACCAAAAGGTAATTCAAGACATTACCTTGTTTAGTTCTTGAACTCAGGACTGCAGGTCTCTAAACCATCTATGACAGCTTGTGCTAGTCTTGGAGATGTGTGACTTGGGAAGCACAGGTGAACATTAATATTGGGGAAATTAAACGATTCAAAGTTTCATCAATGTAACTGTCTGTGGCCCTCCAGAAGTGTGATGCATTCATGCAGTCTTCGGTCCTGGTCAGCAGAAATTAATGAAACAGAGTTTTTGTTCTTAAGTGTGGAGGCGAACACACGAACAAATTAGTCTAATGTAATCCATGTATATAGCTCCCAGCTAAGGGCACAGAGAAGAGGGCAGCTGAGCTTTAGAGAACACTTCCTGAGGAAGTAGCACTTGAGCTAAGTCTTGAAAGAGAAGCAGAATTTTGCCAGGTGAATAAGGCATGAAGCCAGTCAATAAGTTATGAATATAGAAGAAGATTTCTTTTTTCAATAAAGCAATGGTTTTAGTTTTAAATATGGTCAGTTTAAGTGCTTATAGAACATCTAATAGACAGTTAGAGTTTTACAATTCTGGAAATCCAAAGGATGGGAATTAGAGAGCCAGCCTCGGAATCATTGGTGTACTGAGTTAACTGATAGGACTTGAAACTGGGAAAGTGATGGGACCACTGAGTGAGGCTAGGGGGAAAGAAAGGAGATGGAAGAAGAGAGGGGAAGAGAGAAAAAGAGTGGACGGTAGGGGAGAAAAGAGGAGAGAAGGGAAGAAGAGGGAGAACACACAAGGTACTGAGAGCTAGATAAGGAGACAGCAGAAGAATAGGACCAGTGCTGTTCCGTGGTGGGGATAAGAGTATTGTGAATAGATAGGTTGGCAATCTGTATTAGATGCTAAAAAAAATATCAAGCAGGACGAAAACCAAAAGAGTCTACTAAAGTGACAATTTCTGGAAGCCTTAGTAAGAACACAAGTAATTCCAAACATTTCTTAGTAGTTTCCAGGAGCACTGCAAGGAAAATAAGAGCACTTCTTACTTTGAGGAGAAGCACAGCTCAGAGTTGGGAGTGCTGAGCCCTGGACTGACCCACATGTGAGCTCCACGGTGGAATTGCTCAGCACTTGGAGCAGGTAACTTCCTCTGGGCTTGCCTGTCACCTGTTAAAGGACATATGAAGAGCACACTGCAAGACACAGGGGAGTTTCCCCGTAATGTTTTCTCTCTTTCATTTGTGTTTGTATTGAAAGCAGAAGCTCCTGGAGGGAGGAGGAAAAGGGTTAGCTTGGAAGGAAGAACCAGGCACATCTCCTCCTACACAGGAAGGAGTCAGGGAGGACTCAGAACCCCGAGGAGGGCTGTGAGGTCAGGAGGAGCAGGCACGGTCTGGACCTGGAGCACCACGGGCTGGGCGTACATGCAGAGGACTGCACTCCGAGGAGGAGAGAGAAGGCCAGCACGGGGCACTGTAAAGCATTTTGGGGAGATGCCAAGAGTGCCATTGAAGGTCAGAGTTGTGTCCCTGGAATTGTTCGGGTTGACCTGGCTGTTGTTTTGGCCATGACCGTTCTCCTGCTGTCTTCTAATAAGCGAGTAGGATGTGACAGTTGCTCAGGAGACTAAGAATTAGGGAATCGGGCCTTTTCCACCCTGGCCCTGGTAGGGTGATGGCTGGGGCTTTGCAGCCTCACTAGGTCTGCCATTTTCAATTGTCAGAGTCTGTTGACTGTAATCTTGCTGCTTATATGCACCTGTGCGTACATCCGACCCTTGGCACCCAGCCTCCTGGATAGAAATAAAACTGGATTCTTGGGTGTATTTTGGAAGTGCACCGGAACTGGTGAACGGAAGAGTCCTTGTGTTGCAATATGCTGAATAGGGATGGCCTTTAGCATCCTCTTCATGCAGTAGCTTAGAAAAATACCTGCATTTAATTGCCATCAGATTTCAATTAACTTTACCTCTCAACATTGAATGAGATGACTTCCCAGCTGCTGTTCTCTATTTTGTTATTGGATCAATGTTCTATATAATTAGGATGTAAATATTTAACACTCAAAGAATTTATAACAATCAATCTTGGTACTGTCACTACAATTTTACATTCTGCAAATGTCGTTTTGCTGTGTCTGATACCAGTTTTTACTGAGGTATCTCTAAGACAGAGTAGAAAAAATTCAAGTTCCTTTCACTGTGATTTGGAAGTGATATATCTTTAAAGAAGGAGACTGTATATACATACTAGCTCTTATACTGAAAAAATAAAGATTCCATTTGTGTTGATAAGGACTGTATTCATGTTTAATAATAATACTCGCTTTACAGCATTTTGAGCATTAACCAGAGTATCTCTACTCTAACTAAACTCAGTGGTTTACTGCAGGTTTTTAATGATTTAAAGTATGCCCATGCGATTCCAAGGAGGAAGATAAATGAGATGTGACAGGAGTTTTATTGGGAAAGTGTTCGCATTTAACATAAAGGGGTTTAGAATAGCTGACTGGTGCAGTAGCTTCTGCAGCCTCTCTGGTTAAGTATGGATAAGCATGCATTTGACAAGCTAACTGTCATTCTCTAAATCAAACTACATTCTTAGAATGAAAAGAGCAAAATAGAACAATTACAAAATTATAATCTTGTATGTGTTTTTTCTTTTTTTTTTTTTTTTTCTTAGAGTCAGGCCTCCACTTATTTTAATTACCCTAAAATGAAAACTGTATTTTTGTTGTTTTTAAATAAAACACTTTGAATCTAAAAAAAGAATTAGGAAATCAGGACCAGCACTTCCCACAAAGCTGGTCTCCTGGAGAATCATCCGCTCCCTCTACCTTCACCCCACCTCCCCCTTGCGTTCCATCTTGCTGATGTCCCACTGTCACGAACATCTGGCCACTGCTGAACTGCTCTCTGTTTCTTGTCCACCTCAGGGCCTTTGCACTGTCTGTCCTTGCTGTCTGGCTGTTCTCCCTTTATCTTGGCCTGGTTCACTCCTTCCTTTCATTCTGGTTTCAGGTCCAATGCCCCCTTCTTGGAGAGGTTGTCCTTTAGAGTAGTTCTCCTATAACTCTCAACCACCACAGTCTGTTTAGTTCATTTTGTAGCACTTCTTTTTGACATTTCTCGTTGTTAATTAACTTATTGTCTATGTCCATTTCCCCATGAGACTTTAAGGCTCAGGAGAGTAGAAACTGTTCGGTCTTAATCACTGTAGCATGCACAGAACAGGGAGAAATACTTAGCACAGGATAATAATACTCACTGTGTGAGTGAAATGGCATTCTTGGATCCCCAAGGTGAGGGAACAGAGTAAGCCCCCACTGGGCCCTCGTCCGGGATGCCCCGGTGCAGAGTGGTGCGTATGGGGGTCTGCCAGCACTGCTCCCCGGGGCGCACTGCTCCCTTGCTGCTTTTTGCTTAGTCTCCAGACAGCCCATCTCAGTCTTCAACTTTGCCCTCATGCCAGCGGGATTCTTTTCATCCCCCCCACACCGTTTTTGTTGTTGTTGATGTTTATTTTGTTTTGTTTTACAGAAAGGAGATAAACAATCTTTTCTTTGAGTTTTCACACAAATATCTACAGAATTCATTTCTCATATCTGTCTTGAATTACTCAAAAAGTAACGTAGCTAAGCGGCTGTTCCATTGTGCCTTTCTGGGTTGTGTTATCAAATCTGGTTTGCGTCATCAGAAGAAACTCTCTGTCAATCAGAGTGTGTCCTTTTTACTTTGTATTATGCAGATGTGGAATCATCTTAAAGTTGAAAGATGAAAGAAACAAAGATAGAAAGAAGAAAAAGCATTCTAAATTCAAAACAGCCCATATCTTCCTCCTCCTCTTGTCCCTGTGGATTCATCAAGTAACTCTAAGCAATAAGGCGATGCTTAGAATCCATCATCCTCTCTTTGAAAAGCAAAGGGACCATATCACTTTTAAGGCTTCCCTTCACCCCAATAGGAACAATTAGCAGGGCACAGGGTCAGCAAACCTAGCCTGAGGTTCACACAGAAGTTTCCGCAGACGCCTTCGTAACCGAGGTCCTAGCGCTCTCGCTGACACAGACCATGTGCCTCACTGAGAAAGGAAGCATATGGCCTTACTTTTTTTTTTTCAATATGCATTCTTTAAGAGTCGCTAAATTTATACTAGAGTGGAGAGAGAGGTTTGTGTTGGAAAATGTAAACTAGACTCTAAGAAACTTCACAATATTTCAAAGAGGATAGTGTCTTTAACCAGCTTCCCCGCTTCTTAATGGTTCCCTCCTGCCCCTGAGAGTGCTGGGAGCAGCAGCACCTGGTGGCCTCGGTCACCCAGCCCGGCGCTGCGACCGTGTCTGCGGCAGCAGGCAGCTGAGGCCAGGCGGCACCTGAAGAATGCCTCGCAAAGAAAGATATTTCCGCTGTCTTCAGAAGGGAGCGTCTTTTTGTTCTCGTTCCAGAAGGTCACATGTCCAGTCAGCCTCCTCCAGAGCAGGAGAAATTCCTCAGGAGTTCCCTTGAATTATGCTTCTGTTCTATATCAGGCCACAAGTGGCCGGGCGCACTGTTTACAAGATATCCTGTGGCTTCTCAGGGTGACCTGGCTTCAGAGAGCGGGTCCCAGGTGAGACATGAAAGCTGGCCAGGCTTCCAGGACAGCAGACAGCATCTGTCCGACGGCACAGTCATCTGATTTAGGGAGGATCAAATGTTCTGTGACAGGGCCTTGCTCGTGGAGATCTCTGATTCCTGAAGGAATCTGGTGGAGTTTGTTATTAATTTGTGCAGGCTAATAAGGCTCCATTAATCCTTCTGCCTGGGTTAAAAAAAAAAGGGAAAAAATTCCCCTCCAAATCATTGGTACTTAAAGAGTACAAGGTCCCAGAAAGGAGAGAAGTAAACTATAAATGTTCTTTGCTTCTAGGGGAAAATGAAAATCAACATGGAACTTTTTTTATTTTCTGTTGTCCTTTTTCCCCCCTGAGATCATCCATAGGCAGATGCATTTTAAGTCGTTTTAGCAAGAGAGCAACTAGACCTTTTTAGTGTTGCTGTTGGAAGACAGAAAGCACCCAGCTGAGTCAGATTGAACGTTGTGTTAATGTAGTTGAGCAGAGTTGTTTTTCTTAATGAAAATGTATGAAGACAGATTTCATAGCAATTTTTTCTCTTCCTCTCCACCCCAACTGTTAAACAATCCAATTAGTTTTTAAGGAGAAATTTCATGAATACATACAGACACGTTTTACTTTGTGTACGCTGGAGAGTGTGCCTTTGCACCCGACCTGCGTGCAGGTCTCAGAACTCTGTCAGAGGTGCACTGTTCCTGATGCCTTTAGTAAATGGTAGAAAATGTGAAGTGTGCGATTTGCAAGGAGATTTTTAAAAATCCACACTCTCCATCCCACGGCCCTCATGGAAGATGTAAAAGCTGAACTTCATGGGAGAATAACTCATAATATAAATGAAAGGCAGCAAGTAGAAGGCAGATAGAGATGAAAGGAAAAGGAAACAGGAAATTCTCGTGGAAAAGCTCCATTCTCAAGTCCCATTAAAGGAAAACAGCAGAGTTAATGAGAGTGCTGAGCCCACTTTATCCCATATTTATTTTGGCCAGATATCAGCTTTCTCCAGGAAGATCGGGGGACACAGAGCTGCAGTCACGAAGCTGCAGGGCCCCCGAACCCGACGGCAGCCAACCTGTAACATGCAAAGAGCGTAAGAGCTTTTGGTGATAGATCATAAAGAAATTTCTTCCACATTAAATATTTTCATTTTGTGGTCCTTCAAAATAAAGTATGTTTTACTATAATTCTAAGCCTCAAATTCAACATATATGTTCTCAATTAACAGTGAAAGTGTTGGATTCTCCGCGAAGCTGGTTGTGAACACGCGAGCCCTCGCTTGCACCTTTGCAAAGGTCTCTCCTCTCTCCAAAGGACGGTGATTCATGCATAACGCGCAGGAATCCACTCAGTTTGTCGTGGTTTACCACAATTTCAAAGTGCTCAGCAGTACCATGTTGAACCAAAAGAAAAACATGACAACAGTATTATACTTTCGCAAAGTTTTTCTATGCTGCTCAACCTTATTTCAGCGGATCATGTCAAGCTTCCTGAAAGCCAGGAGCAGGCAGCGTTATGATGATTTTATTATAAATGTGGTGGTGAGTTAGAGAAGGACGGAACGGATTTACCTGCAGTCACATAACTGGACTGGAGAAAGGAGTTTGCCACCAGACTATCCTGTTTTATTCTACATATTTCAGCAAGCTAGAAAAAGCCAAAATTCTCCCAGCTTTGCTTTGTTCCTCGTGCACATGAAATGTGTAAAATAAAGCTTGTCTATAAGTGACATTCTTCAGAATTTTTCTTTTAGTTTTTGATTTCTGTATTTTTGTTACCACACCATGTAAACTGAAGATCAGTGGACAGTGTTTGTTTTCGAAAGCATTGGTGTGCGTCACCCGCCCCTCGCCCCAGGGGACTCCCTGGCCTCTCTCTCTCTCTCCTAAGTTCCAAGGGACCTTCCTTTTCCTCTGCAACTGGTTTCCTGAGCTCACTTCTTGTTTCTACAGCTCACTTCTTCTACCTCTGTGAATTTCTAAATAAACTTTTTTTTTGTATTTGAAAAAAACATCCAAAATATTGGTGACAAGAAGCCTTATTTTGATTGCATGACATCCTTTATACCTAATTATCCACAGTGACACAGCTCGATATATGTTTTATGACACAAGGCTCTGCACCTCTAAAGGACCAGGCTGACATCAAGCTTGTACGTATGTACCTGTGTCCATACCTCTAAGGTTAAGATGGTCAGTGTTTTCAGGAAGCTGTCCTTTTGACATTTATGGAAACACAGTGTGTCGTCAGGATCGCCCTTGGAGGCTATGACATCATACATGCAATCTGGGGGCAGCTCCATAAGGTCAAGTGCGTCAGGCACCTTGCGCAGGGTCCTTGGGAGGCGGGACTGGGCCCCAGGGTGCCTCTGCCGCCAGCGTAATGGTGACACTGGGCTTTTCCTTTTGCCAACTTCAGCCTTTCTCTCCTGACGTGTACAATGAGGAGCTGGAATTAGACATGTACAGGGTATAATGTCAAAGCCCCTCTGTCTCAAAGAGGTCATTACAAGAGTTGGGGAGGGCTAGGTAGGCTGATGTTGGGGAACAGTGCGAGTACCAGTGGGTCAGGTTTCAGCAGATGTGCAGCCCACCTGCCCTGGGGAGAGGGCGGATGGTGGATGGGTAAATCTGGCCACAAGGAGGCGTGCTTCAGAAGCCGGGAGTACCCCAGGCACTGTGGAGATTGGCTTTAAAATTTTAATTCACAGTTCAAGTTATAGCTACTGGAGGGTGGGGTGGGGGGTGCTGACAGGAAGCAATATGGCATTTTGGAAAGAGTTTGGGCTTTGGACTTTGGCAAGGAATAGATTCTATTTTAAATTTAGTATCTGTCACAGTGAGTCAACCTCTGTGTTCTCATCTGTAAATGGGGATAACAATACTGACTCCACAGATTGCTCTGAAAATGAAATAGATATGGGGAAGCCTTTTTTTGTGTGACAAGCGTCTTGTGAATATTGGTTCCTTCCCGGTGCCTGAGGATTTGGTCTGCCGAGTGCTTGGTGAGTGTCTTAGGGACTTGGCAGCCACTGTCCAGCATGGTTTACGTTATCTAGGTATTAGCTCCAACAACAGAAGCTCCACTCCTGCACACTAGAGACTCCATCACATCTTCCATTTATGTCCCTTTCAGCACTCCTGCCCAGACAACCCTTTGTGCATGCACTGACTTGCTTATTGTCTGTCTCCCCCTCCCAGGAGGATACACGCTTTGTCCCACAATATGAGACATTTTCTGTCTTATTCAGTACTTAGAAATGTACCTCGCCAAATGTAGCCACTCAATAAATACTTGCTGAATTTGTTGTGGTCTATGATGATCACTAGATACATAGATGTGAAAGAAGCAATAGTTTAATTATCTAGAAGTCTAAGTTTGGGCAACATGAATCCTCTGGAAAATGTCTTTGGACCTGGAAACGACCTTTTCAACCTTGACAGTTGGCTGCACTGACATCTCGTAGCATGAAAGTCTTGAAGCAAGCCATCTCGTTTTCCAGTGTTCACCAGATCAGGAGTAAACGTGAACGACGCTGGAGGGAGATACTGACAGAGTGGGATATCCAAAAAGGAAGAAGTCAGCATAGGGTTTGGAACTCTTGGTACCACCCATATGAGAATCATTCGTATTTTGTTCTTTGAATTTTTACTCAACGCACTTTCTCCCTTCTAATTCAATTGTGCCATGAGGTACCCATGTTATACGGATGAGGCATCTCACTTCCAAGGTCAACTTAGTGGGAAGGGGAATTTCAAACTTGTATCTCCCAGCTCCTATCTGAATCTTTCTCCATTACCAAAACAACATCAGGTGTAAGGATGAAATTAGATAAGGTGCAACACCAGGTCTGTTCCTCCAGAAGACTGTAAGATACCCTTCATCTGAGACTGGCAAAATGTAAGTGTCCTCTGTCTCACTAACAGCAATGTTGAAGGGCTCCTACCACTTTCCAGTGAGAATGAGAGAGGGATTCTTCTACAACAAAGACTGAACTTTGATGATAGCTCCTTGTTAGGGTTTCTTCAGGGCAATTTCAAGGAGCACAGAATCCTGCTTAGACAGCAGACTGAAGAGCGGAATACCACCAATTTCTCCTATGATATAAAAATAGGCCCAGCTTTCCTCTGAGCTCACACTTTCAGCAGTTTTTATAGAGGGGGAAACAGAAAGATAAACTTATTGATTTAATTATACTATAACTGCAATTCATTAAAAACGACACCAAGGGATACCATAAGCATCATCTCATTTCTTCCTCCTAAGAGCCCACTTGATAGCAGAGCGTGATTGTTAAGAGACAATGGCCTCTTTGCAGTCTTATCTCCCTTCATCTCTGTGAGGGCAGGTATTTAACCATTGTGAGCCTCAGTTTCTTCATTTGCAACATGCCCGGTCATCATAGGGCTACAGTGACATTTAAGTTGGAGTGATGTATGCAAGCCACCTCGGCAATGCTCAGCACATAGCAATTACTTAGTCACTGTTAACTGCTGTATTGATGTTAAATCCCATCTTACAGGTGAGGAAACTCAGGTCCAGGAAATAAAATGACTTGCTCAAAATTACACAGTTAGGCAGCTAAACCACCAGTTTCTTAAACACATACTTTGTCCAACACTCACAACAAAATCTGTAGCAGAGGAGGAAATGACAGAAAGCCCCTGTCTTCTGCTGAAGATGGTGTTTTGTCCTCTTTTGCTTATGTTGGACCTCCGTTGTCACCAACCTTCTGCAAGCTGATGCCCAGGCAGAGACTTGGATTTTATGAGGAAAACCCTGATGGCTGCCATTTTCCAAAGCTGTCATTTATTCTGACATCAGTGCGGAAGTCCTTGGGTCCTACACAAAGAAATCACATACAGACCTGAATAGTGCTAAATGGATAAAATACTTTCCTTTTTTTTCCTTATAAAACTCACTAACTACTTGGCAGACGGCGGCCGTGGTCTGAGGTAACACTGCTTGCTATTTCAGCGTATCTTTGCAAGGGGTTTGGGCCATCATTCTTGCTGACGTACATAGTACACACTACGGCAGCTTCCAGTTCTGGTTAGCAGACCAAACTGTTAGGTTTTCCAGCCAAGTGGTTGTGGATTCCTTGCTGGCTCTGCCCCGCTAGCTAAGAGAACATGATGTAAGAGACAGAAAGTGAGGGAAGAGAAGAGGATGGCAGAGTCGTGTGGAGATGCTCCTTTGGTAGGGGAAGCAAGGAAGCTTGTGTGTTAAGTCAGGATTTCTCACCCTCGCCACTGTTGACATTTTGAACAAGATTATTCTGTATCTTGGGGGAGGGGACTGTCCTGTGCACTGTAGAATCTTTAGCAGCATCTCTGGTCTCAGCCCAATAGATGCCAGTAGTAACGTCATTCCTCAGTCATGACAACTAATGTCACCAAACATTGCTAAACATCCCCTGGGCAGGGGTGAGGCAAAATCACTCACTGTGTTCAAAGTGTGGCATTCTTGCATCCTTGGCTTTTCTAGGGTGATCAAAGACAGGGGATTTTAGCACCCAGCCTGGATATGCACGGACTAGGGAAGGAGAAAGCCACTCACTGATAGGGTTACGTGGATATGAAAACACGTACTAAATAAATATGATGGCTATATGGGCTGCATAGTTATTCACCTTGAGGCATATCTGGATAACTCGCCTTTTTAATTCAGTTGTTTTGCAGTGATATTGTACATCCATAAGAACGTTGGGTTTTGTTTTTCGCTGTTTAAAAAAATACCTGTTATGTGTAAATCCTTATACATATCACCTCTACCTCTTTAGAAAATAAATTCCACAAAAGAAGAGGAAATGTTGGAATAGATAGAACATGTTAACTGCCACACCAGGACTGCTGTGTGGTTTTTATTTCTTCTTCCCTGGTTTCTTCAAAGCCCAGAGCACATCTGCAGGCTGTTCTAAGTCTTTTTCTTTACTCCGACTGGACAGAACTAAGACAGTAGGAATAAGAAGAAGGAAGAAGAAAAAGAGAGGAGTAGGTTCTCCGTGGCAGAACCAAAGTGCTACACATTGTCCTTCCGGCCACTGCTGCGCTGTGTTGGGGCATGTGTGTGTGTGTGTGCATGCGTGCATTTGTCTCTCTGTGTGTCTGTGTGTCTGCTTTGGTGTGTATGTGCGTGCCTACGTATGTGTGGTCTGGACTTTGGTCTGTTTGTCCCAGGCTGGCCTTCCATCCCCGTCGCAGTCTGAACAGAAAAGGGCAGTGAGGACGCTCGCTTCAGCGCTGTTGGGAAGAGAGAGCTGCTTTGTGGAGCTTGTTTCAAGTGGGTTTTGTTTGAACCTACAAGTTCATTCAAATCCAATCTGAAGCAAAATTCATAGATTGTGATGTCATGTGGATGGAAACCAAAAAAGGGCTGTATTTCTGCCAGAATTTACTCGTGGCTTCAGGAAACTCCCCCACTCACCAGTCTTCTTCTGTTTTTTTTTTTTTTTTTTCCCTTTGTGAGCCAAGACATCAGGGCCATGCTCTACTAAGCCTCACTTTCATTTGCAGATTTTCCTTTTTTTAACAGCCCTGTGCCCAAGGCATGCTGTTTGTGCTACTATTTCTTTACCCTCATGTTACTAATTTATGTTCACATTACAAGGGAATATAGCTTTCCAATCATGTAGACTCCAATTTCGTCTAGGGCAGGGAAAGAGCAAGAATGTATCAGCAACCAGGTTCACATGTATTATTTCAAAGCTAACGGAACTGAATTGAGAAGGTTTCCTCAATTCACAGGGAAGTCCCCACTGTGGTGGCCCTCCCTGTGGTGCGGTCCTATGATGTGACCCTAACTTCCCCCGGCCTCGTGGCCGACTGGACATGTCACTCTCTGCATCCCTGTGTGGTGGAGTTCAGTAAACCAGCGTTGTCCCTGGGGATAACTTCAGGAAGGGATCACCTGAAGTCTGTTGAAGAGAAGGGGTACACTCCGAGCCTGAGGCAATTCTGTTAAAGGAAGAGGAGGGTCGAACCCCAAGGACACAGAAAGACAGAGACCTAGGGCAAGTACGTGCCTTTTGCCCTGTGTCTGTGGACTAGGAATATTGTGCGGGCACCCGAGTCCTGTCTGCATAACCCCGCCCAGTGCCCACATTGTGACCTGTGGCAGGAACCACACCCATTTTCTCAGGATGGCATCAAAACTAGGGTCACATCTACTTCCTGTGCTGAGTGCTTTCTAGCTCGAGACACCTAACACCCACCTCCTCCTGATGTAATCCTGACGATACCAAAGCGTGTGTGAGTTCAAACTGTCAGGCGTGGGGAGTGGAATCTTAGTGATCCAATTAAAGAAAAGAGAAGTGACTTAGGAGTCAGACCTACTGACTGACTTTTTGTTTCTCAGTGTGGACATCTGATGGGCTGAATTCCTGGGACTGCTAAGGATGCACTCACTCTCCCTGAACTGCCGGGGGCAGCTCACTGCTCGGAGCACAGCTGCGTGGGGTCCTGCTTGGCTCTTAGAGAACTGCACCCACCTTCTGCTGTGGCAGCGGCCTGAACTCTCATTGCAGTGCTTACCTCTTCATGCCCACAGTTTCCTCCCAATGTCATATTTCAACTTCTTTGGACAAGATATAAATTCTTGGGAATTGCTTCTTCACTCAGCACACTGATAATTGACTTAATAAATGTGCCACTAAAGGTTTTTTGAGAATAACTAAGGAATAAATGAGTATAAGTGAGAAGCCTTCCTGACTGCTTCTGTCCGCTTCTCAGTCTAAAAATGCTGTGCTGTAATAAACCAGGGACAGTTCCGAGCACCAACACGGAAGAGGTGGGAGGAGTACTTTCAAATGCAAAAATAGCACAAATAAAATGATTATGATATTATTTAAACAGAACGAATTTTTCTACTTCTCTTCCTTCTTCTTCCTCTTTTTCTCTTTAAGAACAAAAACCAAAACCTTATTCCCGTTTTCTAGCTTCTTTCTGCCAGAGATTATGCTCAATCTTTCAATAACTCAGTTTTATTTAATAAATAGCTGCACCTATTATAGATTTGCATACGTTAGACACTCTGTGAGATGCCCCTGCACTTACAGTCTAATTGTGATGCAGGTTACAGCAGAGACTTACACAGCAAACAGTGTGTATTCACTAAGTAATTCACTCGTTCACTTGGTAAACTACTGGCAGTTACCTGCTGTGTGTCAGGAGTGTGCTGGGCCTGAGATCATAAAGTTATATGACACACAGAGTTCTGTATATGACTCAGTATTTCAGTTTTCCTGGCAGAAAGCGTTCTCGAATTGGGTAGTCTGAGGAGAGTGTAATGAGGGGACCACGCAGAGGCTGTGGCAGATTTAGGGAAAGCAGCAGCGGGCGGAGGGGTCTGGGACGGGTGGTGGGGGTGGAGCAGGACATGTGCTTTGCCCCTCACCCTGCAGCTGCGCGGCCTGCTGGAAGCTGGAGGGCAGCACCTTGCTCGGGCACAGTGGAGGAGGCTGACGAGTGGTTCAGAGGATATTTTGGTCAAGGCAGTCAAGGTGACTGCCCTGGAAAAACACACTTGTCAATGCAGCCCTGCCCATGGTATTCTGAGCTGTAGGTGGGACTGGACTTCAGAGCAGAGGAAGGAGAGGCATCTGAAGGGTTCCCACGTTTTTTATTGGAAAAAGAGGAGATAAATCTACCATTACCAAAATGAATGGGGAATACAAAATTACGAAGAGACTTTGAGGGCAAAGATGGGGTAACTGAGTTTCAAGTGCCTATGAGACACTGAGTGGAGATACCAGACAGGCCTGGACATAGGGACTTCAAACTGGGAAACAGAGGCAGTGCTGGAGAGTAGCCAGTTACCAGCAGGCTGTGGCGTCCCTGCGAGGACTGCAGGCTGGATTCTTCTTTTAAGGTTTGCCTAGAATTTGCCCCACTAGAAAGGAGGGAGGAGTTTAAGCCTCCTTCTAGAACCCAAGATCTGCAGAAGGATGGCTCTCAAGGAAGAAGTCTCCAGAAGGCAGACAGGAGGGCTGCTTCAGTGGGCAGGAGACAGGAGGGCAAGAGTCCCTTCCTGGGGGGACTAAAGATTGCAGGGGAAGAACAGCTCAGCTCTGGTTGAAGATTTTCAAGGCCCATGAACACGAGCATTTTCATACAAAGAGATGGGGAGGACTGCAAGGCTTCTGAGCAGGAAATGATGCTGCAAGGTGCTGCCGGTGGGACTAACACGGCCTTCGTGTGTTCAGTGGCTGTGAGTGGAGAGTGCACTTCTGTGTTTCCAAGAATGGAGCAGGGCCCAGCACCCAGAGGTCTCATAGAAATTAGAACAGAACAATGAGAGAGAGGACGAGTTAAAGAGAAACTCTGAGGCTATGGGCCTGTGTGACTGGGAGAGTGACATTATCTTCGGTATAAGTTGGAGAGTCAGGAGGACTGGCAGAGAACAGCAGAAGGCCATGATCTCAGCCTTAGGGTTCAACCACAATCAGGTAAATAGACGCATTCAAGGAGTGAAATGAGCCTGCTGGGGGAGGGGGGCATTGGGTGGAGCAGAGATGGGGGCAGGTAGCAAGCTTTGTTTAGAGAGAAGGTACAGAGAAATAACATTAGCTGGATCAGGCTTGCTGGCAAAACCATGATCTTATTTCTGAGTCCTCAGTTCAGAGGAGACGTAATTAATCTCTTGTTGGCCCTTCCATTGGTAAAATTGGCCCATCAATGTGAGTGAACCCAGTTCCCACAGCTCTTCCAATTAGTTTCTGATTATAACCTTTCCACTGAATGACTTCAAAACTCTATGTTATGAAGGTAAAATCCTTTGAGATAAAGAATTTTCCCTATATTAGTTTCTGTCTCTGAAGAGGGCCCAGATATAATTAATTCACTCCCTTTAACTTTAGGAACGGTGGCTAGGAAGTCCTGAATGCACACGTGTGAGGATGTGTGATTATTCTGTAAGAATTCATCTTTTTCCTGGGTTCATGTTATTTTATAATACTGTCTTGGTTTAATCACTTTTTGAGATCTGTGGCTAGAAGCCAAATTAATTTGCTCATATAATTGTTTTTAAAAGAGATCTTATGCAAGATATTTGTGCTGGTAAAGCTGAGCCGTGTGCATCTGCTGACTTGTGGCCAGACACCAAGAAGTACCCTAGCTGATTAGCAAAGTTGTACCCTAGCCAGGGACTGGATCTGAGGCACATGTGGCTGTCCTCATGACTCAGAGGAGGTGGGAACTAAATTCCTGTGGGCTGAAGAAGTCTGGCTGGGGGTAGACTCCTCGTACTGCTGAGATAAGCAGTTCCCCTCCCACCAGCAACATTTGTTCCCCCAACACCCCAGTCCCTGGGGAGCAGGCCCCAGCTTCCTTCCCAGCACCCCCTCCTCCCCACCCCACTTCCTGGAGAATCATGAGCTATCTGGGCTCTTCCCTGGAGAAGCATCTCCAGTTCTAGGCTTTGTCTGCAACTTTAACTGTGGGCCAGGCCATGTCTCTTCACTTATGTTAAGTCCTGAGCAGGGTCGATGAAGTTACTGCGGAAGGACTGGGAGTTTCACCCACATTCATTTCAGCTTATAATGTTACAAGTTCTTGGATCCTTGAATCTGTGAAAAAGCAGAAATTTAAAAAATATATATATTTCAGTCAGAATTACCATAATGTTAAAAACAGTTTTCAGCCAGCATGGCCTCATTCTGCTTGAAGTCTGTGACTGGTGTTTGTTAAAGAAATGGTTCCTGCCTTTTTTATTATTCTTACTATAACTCAGCTAGCAACGACCAAGTAGGCGGCAGGCGATCAGAAATAAATGTCTAACTTGGATCATGCAGAACTGGGTCCTGCTCCAAAGCACACTCGCTGCCCACTGACCCAGCTTGAGTTTTACAGGGACACAGCAAGGCACAGTTCGGGAGCTCTCGGGTGCCTTTCTGGGGCTCCCCTGGGAATCTGCTGGTTTGCAGGTCGCCCCTGATTAGAAGGCTGCCAGCTGTCCTGCTTCCCCTTTCTATTCCGGGAACACAAAAAAGCGCATCTAGTTTCTTTAATTTTTATTTCCAGGGGCATTTTATTCTTCTTTTATTCCTCCTGTTCCCTCCTCTTTCTCTTTCTCTTGTTTTTACAGTCTCCCCGTAATGACTAATTGGCAGTGTTTCCCAGCTTTTTTATGTTCCTCTTGCTCTGGTTACAAGTCGTACTGACCCAGTAATATCCATAGGGACCTATAGACAGCCAACATTTCCAAGTGATATACAGCATTCCCCTTTCTTTTAAAGCATAAAACATTTACAAGGAAATGTACTAATGTATCAGGAACATTTCCCGGGTGGGTCATTAGCGCTGGCCTCCCGCGCCCAGGGAGCGCCCCGCATGGTCCCCTCCCGCGGTACGTTTCCGCGTGCCAGTGGGGCCGCCCGCGAGACCGCAATTGCTCTGGCCCAGATTGAGGAGCCTCTGATGCCCATTTACTGCGCGCGGCAGCCACTCTGGAGCCGCGGCACATCTGGATGGAGTCAGCTGCCTAGCGCCAGGGGCCAGCGCGGCGGAGCCAGCCGAGCGCGGCGGCGAGCGCGAGGGAGGCCGGCGCCCGGCCGCCTCCGCCCGCCCCCGGCCCGCGCCCCGCTGGATTTCCTGATGTAAACACAGCGGTCCTGCAGGAACACAGCCACTCTGCTGAATGTGGCATTTAGTGTTCTTTATCTGCTTGGGGTCAAAATAGCGGCTTAGAAAAACAGAAGCCTTGCTTTGAATTTAAACAGTTAATAGCCGCAGACATTACTGATCTGTATGGGGGGAGGGATGCCTGAAAACTTAGCTCCTGCTTTGTGTTGACTTGTTCCACTTTATGGTAATTTGGGGGCTAATTTCATTATCTGCAGCCAGATTGCAAACAAGGTGCTGTTTCTGTGGCTGGTGCGACAGGCATGTGCGAAGGCCTCGCGGCTCCCGCAGCCCGCAGCGCCCCGCGCCCGCTGCCCCGCAGCCCGCAGCGCCGAGACCGGCTTTCCCGGGGACAGTCCCCTGCCCGTTTCTGAGACGAGTGTGTTGCTCTCTGTCACTGAGTGCCAGCCAAGAATGTACTTCCTTCCTGGGTTCCCAGGGAGGCTCAGCTCCCGGGCTCCAAGGACAGGTTCTGCCCCGCACGGCGGGCGGGTCGTGTTCCGGCCCGTTTTCCAGGGACTGGGAACCACTCCTCCCCAGCTGTCCGCGGGGGTGTGCTGGGCCGGGGTGTCCTTGCCTTCCCCGTGTGTCCGTGTTGCTTCACTGCTGTCCTTTGGCTGGGGATGCGATATCAGGCATTCGTGATTCTGAACATCGATGAAGTAGAAATCAGCCAACTGTAAACGATGACAAAGCCGTTTTGAAACACATGGCAGAGAGGGAAAATACAAAATGATGGCAGAGCTTGCGTTGTCATCACCAGTAATTAAAATGAAATGTAGCCATATTTCCAATTCAGTCACAAGCCATTGAAACGGTGGGGTCTAGAAAATGTCAACTGGCCCCGGAAATCCTCAGATACTGGCAGGGCTTCCCCAACCCTCAAATGGGGACTAGCTTTGCAAAGTCTTTAAATGGAAATCAGGAGGAGCCCTGGGTGCACGTCTGAGGGCAGGATTTGGCCAGCCTGGGAGAAGCTCTGGCTGTTGGGGTGAGATTTCAGTAATGCAGCTTCATGTGAAGATTTGTGAGAACGTGAGTCATCTGACCTAACCACTGCGTGGACATCAGGAGCACTTGTATGTTGAAAGAACCTTGGGTAACATACATCACTGTACTTTGTATAGGTTAATGGAGAACTTCTTTTCTTCCCACAGACTTTATTTGGATGAATTTGTCAGAAGTTGGGCAGAGACTTAGGGACAGAATCAAGGTCTAATTCAGCAAATTGGCTGTTAGCAGCTCTGCCGGTGATTTGATAAGGAGAGGGGGCTAAAACCCATACTTAAAATGAGGTTTGTTTATAACAGTCCCCTGTACCTTCAAAGGCAACTTCAGTATTGCCCCACCCCTGTGCTCCCTTTACATGTTAAAATGCTAAGAAGTAGGAATCTTCCAGGACTTTTAAGGTCACTGTAGTGCCCCAGGTCACAGAGAACTAACTGGTGGGAATGCAGGGGTCTTTAGTTCAAAACAATTGTCTTTCCTTTTGCACATTATTGAATTTTTACATAAGTGCTATGTGAACAGGCAATACGTTCTAAATACATAATTCTTAATTTGTTACAGGAGAGACAAGCATGGTTACTTGGTTACTTAACTATTCTAACCTCAGTTTTCCCATCTCCAGTATGCAGAGGACAATATTTACTTCTCCAGGTTACTAGAAGTTAAATTAGATCATGATCTAATTTAAGATCAGTGCCTGTTACATAGGAGTTAATAGATGAATGCTTGCAGTGGAAGGCTTTTTATCCCACAGTTTGATTTTTTTTTTTTTTGTATTTTTACTTTACATCTGTTAAAGACAAGGAATATGAGACTTTTGTTGTTGTTGTCATCAATCCTTACCTGAGGATATTTTTCCATTGATTTTTTTTTTTTAGATAGAGTGGAAGGGAAGGAGGGAGCGAGAGAGAAACATCGATGTGAGAGAAATACTTTGATTGGTTGCCTTCCACACGAACCTGATCAGGGCCAGGGATTGAACCTGAAACCCAGGTAGGTGCCCTTGACCAGGAATCAAACCCACGACCCTCTGTTCCATGGGGCAACACTGTAACTGCTGAGCCAAACTGGCCAGGGCTGAAGACATTTTGAACCCTTGTCCTTAAAGAGATTTCTTCAAAACCCATTCCAAACATCTTGCATATTTTAGGAGCTCCTTGGTTTTAAACCCTGTGTCAAACCATGTATTCTAATTTTTTAAGTCTGGCCAACAAGGTCGCTCGAAGCCTAACCTCATCTGTGCAGATCAACAAGAGCAAATGTGGCAGTAGATCCCCACTGAGGCCAAGGTGTCGTGCTAATCACACCTCCTGACATTTTTATTGAGATAGTTTTAGATTCACATGTAGTCCAAAGAAAAATGTGAGGGATCCCATGTACTCTTTACTCAGTTTCCCCCAATGATAATATTTGCAAAACTGTAGTACAATATCTCAGCTAAGATACTGATGTTGATACAACTTGTCAACCTTATTCAGTTTTGTCTGCACTCATTTGTGTGAATGTTTGTTTGTTCTATATAGTTTTGTCACACGGGTGGTACCTAAGGAGACCACTGTAGTCAAGACACTGAACAGTTCCACCACCACAAGGATCCTTCTTGCCTTTTTGTTTTTTTAATCCTCACTCGAGGATATTTTTATATTTATCTTCAGATAGAGTGGAAGAGAAAGGAGGAGAGAGAGAGAGAGAGAAACATCAATGTGGAAGAGACACATCAACTGGTTGCCCCCCCGCATGACCCGACCAGGGCTGGGTACAAACCGCAACCGAGGTACATGCCTTTGACTGGAATCGAACCCGCGACTCATTGGTCCACAGGCCGACGCTCTACCACTGAGGCAAACCGGCCAGGGCCCTCTTGCCTTTTATAACCAAACCCACTTACCTCTCCCTTCCCCTCCCTCCCTCTCCCTTCCCCTCCCTTCCCCTCCCTTCCCCTCCCTCCCTCTCCTGTTCCAGTCCTTGGCAACGATTAATTTATCCTCTAGTTCTAAAATTTTGCCAAAACAAAATGTTATGTAAATAAAATCACACAGTATGAATCTTTTGGGTTGTTTTTATCACTTTGCACAATTTCCTGGAGATTCGTTCAAGTTGTTGCATATGTCAATAGCTTGTTCCATTTTATTGCTGGATAATATAGCTGAATGAATACTTTCTCATTCATTCATCTGCTGAACAACATTTTGGCTGAATCTAGTTTTTGGTTATTATACATAAATATGCTATGACATTTGTGTATATGTTTTTGTGTGAAAATAAGTTTTTATTTTTCTGGGATAAATGTCCAAAAGTACCATTTCTGGATCATATGGCACTTTAATGTGTAATTTTATTTAAAAAACTGCCACTTTATTTTCAGAAATGGCTGTACCATTTTACATTCCCATAGCAATATATGGATGACCCAGTTTCTCTACCAACATTTGGTGTTACGTGTTTTTTCTTTTTAGCCATTCTGTTAAGTGTGTAGTGATCTCACTGTGGTTTAAATTTTTATTTCCTAATGATGTTGATTCTTTTCATGTGCTTATTGCCATGTGAATATCCTTTTCAGTGAATGTCTCTTCATGCTGTTTGCTGATTTTCTAATTGAATTATTATTATTATCATTGCTATTATTGTTGAGTTTTGAGAGATCTTTATATATTCTGGATATTAATCTTTTGTCAGATGTGTGGTTTGCCAACATTTTCTCACTGTCTATAGCTTGTCTTTTCATTCTCTTCACGTGAACTTTCACAGAGCAAAAGCTTTTCATTTTGATGAGATGCAATTTATCAATGGATGTGCTTTTGGTTTCAAATCTATTTGCCTAACCTTAGATCCTGAAGATTTCTCTCCTATGTCTTTTTCTAAAAATTTTATAATTGTGCATTTTAAACTTAACTCTATGATCCAGTTTGAATTAATGTTTGTATAAGAGGTAAAGTTTGGGGTGCATTCCCTCACCCTGCTCCAACACTCAGTTTCACCAATACCATTTCTTGAGAAGGCTAGCTTTCCTTCATTGAATTACTTTTGCACCTTTGTTGAAAATCAGTTGAAAATATTTCTCTAAGTCTATTTCTGTGTTCTCTGCTCTGTTCCACTGATCTGTTTGTCCCTCTCCCAATACCACATTATCTTGTTTACTGTAGCTATAATGAACTAAAAATGGATTAAAGACTTAAATGTTAGACTCAAAACCATAAAAATCCTAGAAGAAAACATAGGCAGTAAAATCTCAGACATTTCCTGTAGCAATATTTTTTTCTGATATATCACCTCGGGTGAGGGAAACAAAAGAAAAAATAAACAAATGGGACTACATCAAACTAAAGAATTTTTGCACAGCAAAGGAAACCATCAACAAAATGAAGATAACCCACTGAATGGGAGAACACATTTGCCGATACATATCCAAAATGTATAAGGAACTTATAATATCAAACAATCCAATTAAGAAATGGGCAAAGGACCAATCCATGAACACCTCTCAAAAGAAGACATACAGATGGCCAATAGACATATAAAAGAATGTTCATTATCACTTATCATCAGAGAAATGAAAATTAAAACCACAACGAGATATCACCTTACACCTGTCAGAATGGATATCATCAATAAATCAACAAACAACAAGTGTTGGCTAGGATGTGGAGAAAAGGGATCCCATGTGCACTGTTGGTGGGAATGCAGACTGGTGCAGCCGTTGTGGAAAGCAGTATGGAATTATCTCAAAAAAATTAGAATGGAACTGCCTTATGACCCAGAAATTCCGCTTCCGGGAATATATCCAAAGAAACTTGAAACACTAATTTGAAAGAATACATGTACCCCTATATTCATTGCAATGTTATTTACAATAGCCACCATTTGGAAGCAGCCAAAGTGTCCATCAGTAGATGAGTGGATAAAATGCTGTAGTACATTTACACAATGGAATACTTCTAAGCCCTAAAAAAGAAGAAAATCTTACCTTCTGCAACAGCATGGATCGACCTAGATAGTATTATGCTAAGTGAAATAAACCAGTCAGAGAAAGACAAATACCGTAAGATTTCACTTATATGTGGAATCTAATGAATAAAATAAACTAACATAGTAGAGACAGACTCATGGATACAGAGAACAGACTGATAGCTATCAGAGGGGAGAATGTTGTGGGCTGGGTGAGAAGGGTGAAGGGATTAAGCAAAGAAAAAAAAAAAAAGGAAAGACTCATGGACACAGACAACAGTGATTACCAGAGGGAAGAGGGGTGGAGGGAGGTAGAAGAAGGTAAAGGGCGGATAAAGTCATGGAAGGAGACTTGACTTGGGGTGGTAAACACACAATACCATATACAGATGATGTAGTTTAGAATTGTGTACCTGAAACCTATATAATTTTATTAACCAATGTCACCCCAATAAATTCAGTAAAAATAAATTTAAAAATGACAAAAATTATTTACATTTAAAATAAAAAAGTCTTGATACCAGATAGAGTGCTTCCTCCCACTTTATTTTTCATTTTCAAGATTCTTTTACCTTTTCCTGTGCCTTTCTATAAAATTTTGTAGAATAAACTTGCATTTTTACTATGTTGAATTTTCTAATCCATAAACATGGTATGTCTCTTCATTTATTTATGTCTTCTTTTATTTCTTTCATTAATATTTCTAAATTTGCAACACATAGTTCCTTTACATGCTTAAAGTGTATATCTAAATATTTCATTTTCTTTGGGGTGATTATAAATGCTAATTTGTTTTTATTTCAGTTATAAATGTTCATTTTTAGTATGTAGAAATATGATTTATTCTTGTGGGCTGATCTTGTATTCCATAACCTCAATTAACTTACTTTTTACTTCTAGAAGTTTTTTGTTTTTTAATTATTTGGAATTCCTATGTAGACAATCATGTCATTTACAAATACAGACAGTTGCATCTCCTCCTTTCTAATCTATATGTCTTTTTTCTTATTTTTGCTATTGCAGTTGCTAGACCTTCCAACACTATTTTGAATAAGAGTTGTAGAGCCTTTCCTTTTTCCAGATCTTAGGGAGAAAGCTCTCAGTCTTTCAGCATTAAGTACAATGTTAGTTGTAGGGGTTTTTGTAGATGCTAGATGCTCTTCATAAAGCTGAGGTAATTCCTTGTATTTCTAATTTCCTTCTAGTTTTGTTATGAATGAGTACAGTATTTTGTCAGATGTTTTCTCTGCATCAGTTAATAAGGTTTTTTGGTCTTTTGCTTGTTGATATGATGGAGTATGTTGATTGATTTTCAAATACTGAATTAGCCCTGAATACCCGGAATAATTCTATGTAGAGGTCACTTTGTATCATTCTTTTTATACATTATTGGATTTTATTTGCTGACCTTGTTATTGATGATTTTTGCAGCTAAGTTCATTAGATATACTGATCTATAGTTTTTTTTTTTTTTCACTGTCTTTGTCTGGTTTTGATTTCAGGATAATACTGGCATCATAAATTGAGTTGGGAAGTGTTCTCTTCTTTTATATTATCTGGAAGAGATTGTGTAAGATTAACTTTTTCTTTAAATGGTTAGTGGAATTCTCCTGTCTTGTAAAACCATCTGTGCTGAAGATTGCTTTTTCTTTTCGGCAGCTTTCAATTGCTTTTAACTATTTAGATCGTCTATTTTGTCTTTGATGAGTTTTGGTGGTTGGTGGTTTTCAAGCAACTGGCCCATTTCTTCTAAATTGTAGAATTATGAACATAAATTTGTTTATGGAGTTCCTTTATCTTTTAATGACTATAGAATCTGTGGTAATAGTCCTGTTTGTGATTTGTGTCTTCACTCTATTTTTGTCATTTTTGCTATGGGTGTGTCAATTTTATGTTTCTTCATTGAGCTGGTTGTGTGCTTTATTCATTTTCTATATTGTTTTCCTATTTTCATTTCACTGATTTTTACTTTTTTATATATTTTTTTCATCTGGTTACTTTAGATTTATTTTGCTCTTCTTTCCTTAGTTTCTTGAGATAAGAACTTAGACTTTCCTTGTTTCTAATTAAGAATACACTAATGTAGGTGTTTCGTGCTATAAATTGTCCTCTCATCACTACTTTAACTGTGTCCTACTATTTTGATGTACTGCATTTTTGTTTTCATTGAGTTCTATATTTTTAAAAATAATTTCTTTTGAGACTTTCTTTTTTACCCATGGATTATTTAGAGATTTTTTTTTTTTTTTTTGGAAATTTTTCTCTTTTCCTATGTTATAGATTTTTAGTTTGATTTTATTGTAGTGAGAGAACACGGTGTATGATTTGAATTATTCTAAATTTCTAAACATGGACTATTTTGGGAAATGTTCTATGTACATTTGACAAAATTTGTATTCTACTGTTGTTATATAGTATGTTTAATATAAATCAATTAGATCCCCTTTGTTGAATTTATTTTTCAGATCCTGTATATCCTTGCTGAATTTCTGCCTAGAGGTACTATCAGTTGCTGAAAGCAGACTATTGAAACCATTAACTCTATTTCTGGATTTGTCTATTTCTCCTTTCAGTTGTATCAATTGTTTCATATATTTTGAGGCTCTGTTGTTTACTGCATACACAATTAGGATTATTATATTTTCCTAATGGACTGATCTTTTTATCAACATATCACTATACACACACACACACACACACACACACACACACACACATATACACACATATCTTAAAAAAAAATTTTTTTCTCTATTGATTAGAGAGAGAGGAAGTGAGAGGGAGAGAGAGATAGAAACACCGATGAGACAGAACATCGATTGGCCGCCTCCTGCATGACCCCCACTGGGGGTTTGGCCCACAACCTGGGCATGTGCCCTGACCGGGAATCTAACCGGCAACCTCTTGGTGCATGGGTCGACACTCAACCACTGAGCCACACCGACCAGGCTATATATACATATATCTTTGTCTCTAGTAATTTTCTTTGCTTTGAAGTCTATCGGATATTAATAGAACTACTACTATATTTTAAAATAATGTTTATATGATAAATTTATTTTCATCCAACCTAGATGAAAATTTGCTTTCAACCTGCCTTTGTTAACAGCATATATTTATCTATCCACTCTTGGATTATATTTATCTATCCACTCTGCTAATCTCTTTATTTTGATTAGTATATTTAGGCAATTTACATTTAAGGTGATTGTTGCTATATTAGTGCTTAAAAGTGCCACTTTGCTATTGTCCTCTGTGTTTCTTTCTTCCTTTTTTTCTGGGTTACTTGAAAATATTTTAGGATTCTGACTTGATTTGTCTTTAGTATTTTAGTGTGTCTCCTTGTATAGTTTTGGTAGTGGTTACTCTGGGTATTAACATATACATATGTGACTTTTAACAGTTGACTGGTCTCTGTATTTTTACCATTTTCAGTAAAGTGTTGAAACCTAACTTCCACTTAGTCTCTTTACCTTCCTTGTTTTTAAGCATCATTTTCTTATGAACAGAAGGTGTTATGAATTTTGTTTCAATTAGATACTATAATTTATAATACAAGGAAAAGGACAGTCTATTGAATGTACCCATGTCTATTCTTTATGTTGTTCCTTCTTCCTTCCTGATACTTTCTTCTTCTATTTTTCTTCTATTATTTCCTCTGTATTTGAAGTAATTTTTAAACCAATCTTTAAGGGTAGGCCTGCTAATAACAAGTTATTTTGTTTTCCTTCATTTGAAAAATGTTTTATTCCCCCTCCATTCCTGAAGGGTAGTATTGCAGGATCTAGAATTCATGGCTCACATTTCTGGTCTTTCAGCACTTAAAAAGTCTTACTTGAGGTTTCTTCAGCTTTTTGGACCTGTAAGTTTATATTTCTGACATATTTGTAAAGCTTACTGCTATTTTTTATTTAAATAGACTTTCAGCCACCGACCCCTGCCATCTTTTCCTTTTGGGATTCCAATGATGTAAATGTTGAATCATTTGTCTCCAGGTCCCTGGGGTTCTGTTAATTTTTTTTTTAAATCTATTTTCTTTCTGCTGTTCTATTGGGTGACTATCTATCGTACTGTCCTGACGTCCTCTGATTCAATCCTCTTCATCTCTGCTCTACTGTGAAGCCTGTGAGGCCAATTTTTGTTTCTATTATTCTGTTTTCCAGATCTATAATTTTCATATGCTTCTTTTTAAATGTTTTATTTATTTTCTGGGATTTTTTATTTGTTTCAAGAAAATGTGTAATTTATTATTGGAGCATTCTTAGGACTACTGCTTTAAAACCTTTGTCAGATGATTCCAACATTATATGAATGTCATTGTTGGCATCAGTTAATTGTCCTTTTTTATTCAAATTGTGATTTTCCTAATTATTTGTATAACAGGTGAATTGCATTTGTATCCTGGACATTTTTTTTCTATTATATCAGGGGTCTCTGATCCCTATCTAAATTCTTATATTTTAGTAGATAGTCATCTTGTTTAGATTTAGCACGTGAGTCTTGAACTATTTTTGTGGACTGTGGTTCCACTGGCTGGTTAATTTTCAGAATCTTTGCAGTGTTGTTTTGGTCTGGCTGGTTTTTCAGGTTCCTTGGTGCTTCCACTGGCCCTGCTGGTGCAGCCTGAAGAGCGGAAGGGACTTCCTCAGGCTGGCTGCCAGGTGTCTGTCGGTGGGAGAGGAGTGTGGTGAGATCCTTGTACCTGTGCCCCAGGCTTCCCTGTGTGTCTGGGCAGGTAGGAGAGCCCCAAACCCTTTGTGATATGGTGTTCCCAACTAACCCTTACTGTGGTGGGTCTGTTTTCTGGTTCCACTGCTGCCCAAGTGCGCTTGGTAGGAAAAGGGATTCTCAGGCCCAGTAGAAAGGAGAGCCCTCTGGCCACTGATTTCTGGTGGGGCTTCAATAGCCACCTGATGGTGGTTGGAACAATCCTATTTCCACCTGGGTACCTGCTGTTGTTGGGTGGAGGTTGGGAAGCACCACACCCGTTGCCTTCCTCCACTGGGTGGGCTCACATGCCTTTCTCTTACCTCTTTTCAGAGTCTTCCTGATGTTGCCTTGTGAACTACCCCAGGGTTCATACCTCTGCTTAGTGGGGAGACAGGGGGGATGTGTCTATTATATCTTTTCCCTCCACATGACTTTTATCCCTGCTCCTTATCAGTAAAATCATGTAGTGATTTATTTGAGTTTCCAGTATGCAGTGCAACAATATGGTTGAGAGCCCATCCTAGGACTGGGACTCCATTGCTTTGTGCACATGACCTTTACTAATCATTTCTTGGACACTGATTACTACCAGGGGTAGTGTGCCCTATGTGTCCATTCCCTGGGCTGGTCCAGATTTATACCTGCTGCCATGGTACAGTTATTAAGTGCCCCCTGACTCCCCAGAGGGCTTTGGTATGGATGGGTTGTTGTGAGGGATCAAAGAGTGAACCCTTGGCACATTGTAAGACTTTAATAAATGTCAACTACTATTTGTACTCTATGAATTTTATTCAAAACTGTAATATACATATGTTTATGTATGTTCTATAGTTAACCATTTATTAAAAATTAAGTAAGGTCTATTTCCTTATTTTAGTAAACATAAATATAAATGAAAGTTCTAAACTTTCTTTCCATACTCAAGGGGATTGTCTAATGCATCCCTGTTCACTCCCCTGCATGAGAAATCTGTGTGCCAGCCAACCCCAAGAGTAAGCATGGAGAGTTTGATACTATCTGGTGAGATGGCCAGACAGTGAGTAAATAGATACACAGACACTAGAAGGCTGAATCACTTTTAACTGAGAATCAGGACATAACATGATAACGCAAGGTTCTGGTTTTGATATTTCCCTCCATTAACTTCATACCACATTCATTGTTCCCGGGACTATCTTTTTACTCAGAGGCCACTGGGATCAGAAGAGGGCAGGGGCTCTTTACCCTCAGCCTGGAATTCATCTTAGACATCCGGCTATTAGAGAAAATTGGGAAAAACCTGGTACAGTAATTGTGGAGAGGGAGGGATTTGAGCTGTGAGGATGAAATACAAGAGAGAGAATATAGGAGACTGTATCTTGTTTTATATGAGATATTCTCTAAAGTTATTTAATATTTTATGATTACAATATAGTGGCAAGTTACAGCTCTGTTCTTGGGAGTAGGCTGTTTGGAAAAAAAGATTTCACACGATGAATCAATTCATGAATATTTTCCTTTTTGCAAAATTTGAACTTTGTTCTGCTGCTGGTGTCTTAATAGTGGCAGAGACATGTTTCTGTTCAGTGTCCTTTGCTTCTCAATTCCATTTTTGTGTTAATTGAATGATATGCTAAACAGGCAGCAGTACAAGTTATGCAAAGGTGTCTGTCTTACTTGTATTTCCCAAAAGTATGGATATTTGGAGATTTACTGGAAATTTGCCATTCGTTTCTATCAGGATTTATGTTTACAGCAAACTGATTTTAAAAAGTTGATGATGGACAACCACATCAAAATTACAAGTAAACTACAGAACAACTGTCATTCAGAACCACCTGAAATCTAGCAAAACAGAAGTCCTACAACAAAGGATTTACAGAAGAAGCCACATTGAGACTGGTAGGAAGGGCGGAGACACAGAATGGGCTGGTCCCACACCCATGTGTGGCAGTTAAAAATCAGGAAGGATATCTCAAGGTCTTGCCTGAGGAGTGAGCCACCCCCCACACCCAACCAGTCCAGGGTTCCAGTGCCAGGAAGAGAAGTCCTCATAACTTCTGGCTATGAAAACCAGTCAGGATTGTGGTTGAGTGAGATGGAGAGTGTCTAGAGTCCCAGGTGTTTTTCTTAAAGGGCCCACACATGGGACAGAAACTCAAAAAGTGCGAGGGACTTACAGGGAGGAACTGAATTGTCTGACATTAGGGTGAGGGCTGGAATGGCAGCTTTCTCCCAGACAGAAGTGTTGGCAGAGACCTTTGTTCCTTTGCTGAGCCCTCCTTCCACAGAGCCAGCAGGTGGATGCCATATCTGAATCTCCATCAACCTGGCTAATATCTTTTGCCCTGCCCTTGTGATGCCCTGAGACCCTGCTTCACCCAAGTTGCAGGCCCACTCAAGCTGTTTCCAGTGGTTTTTCCATAGGAACTGCCTGTCTTGGCTCATGCTTTGTTGGATTTTCTAAAATCTCTCAAACAAGCAGCATCTGGCTGTGGCATGCTCATACCTCTAGCTGAGTGGCCCCAGGCCTGGCACTAGTGGCAGCTGGCCTTTGTTTTTAGTTTGGCCTCTCCCAGGCAACTCAAAGCCCAGCACAAGTAACAGCAATCTGCAGGTCACTCTGAAGCTCATGCCAGGTGGTCCTGGGGAGGGCACAGGTGGCGGCTGACCTTGGCCTCCCCTCCCCAGAGGCCCCAGAGCCAGTACACCTGATGGCCAGCGTCAGCCCACACTAGAGCACCACCTAACCCCCTCCTCAAGCAAGATACTCAAGGGGTGCACTCAGCAGGCACCAGAGCCTCACTACAGTGAATCCTGCTGTGTGGGATCTACCTCTGCACAGCAGGTACTCCACAGTGGTTGCAACCAGTCCCCACAACCAATCAGGTTGGGGTAAATCCCTCTCATTGATGTGCCAACAGCAATCAAGGCTCAACTACAACAGGAGGGTTCACATAGCCCATATGGGGTGGGGGGCCAAATCTGAAGTGCCCATCTTGGGTGATCAAGGAAGCTATGCCACTGGACCTTACAAGACACATACTACATAAGGTCACTCTATCAAGACTGGGAGATGTAGCAGCTCTACTTACTACAAAGAATCAAACACAGGGAGGCAGGCAAAATGAGGAGACGAAGAAACATGTCCCAAATGACAGAACAGAACAAAACTCCAGAAAAAAATAAAAAAGTGGAGACAAGCAATCTAACAGATGCATATTTCAAAATACTGGTTATGAGGATGCTCAATGCACCGAGTGGAAGAGTAGATGAACTTAGTGAGAACTTCAACAAAGAGATAAGAAACATAAAGAAAGCCAGAATTTACTAACTGAAATGATGACTATATTACAGGAAATCAGCCATAGAGTAGATGAAGCAGAGCATCTAATCAGCAACTTAGAAGAGAAGAAAGCAAAAAACATATAATCAGAACAGCCAAAAGAAATAAGAATAAAAAGAAACTGAGGATATTTTAAGAAGCCCCTGGGACAACTTCAAGTGTACCAACATTCACATGATGGGTGTGCTGGAAGTAGAAGAGAGAGAGAGCAATTAATTAAAAACTTATTTTAAAAAAATAATAACAGAAAACTTCCCTAACCTTGTGAAGGAAATAAACATATAAGAGCAGGAAGCACAGAGAGTCCCAAACAAGATGAACCCAAAGAAGCCCACGCAAAGACATATCATAATTAAAATGCCAAAGGTTAAAGACAAAGAGAGAATTCTAAAAGGAGCAAGAGAAAAGCAGTTAGCCACCTACAAGGAAGCTTTCATAAGATTGTCAGCTGATTTCTCAACAGAAGGAATTGGCACAAAATATTCAAAGGGATAAAAAGTAAGGTCCTACAACCAAGATTACTCTACCCAACAAAGCTATCATTTAGAATCAAAGGACAGATAAAGAGCTTCCCAGACAAGAAAAAGCTGAAGGAGTTCATCACCAACAAACCAGTGGTACAAAAAATGTTACAGGGTCTTCTTTAAGAAGAAAAAGAAAAAAAGATAACAAATATGAGTCATAAAATGGCAATAAATACACATCTATCAACAATTACTTTAAATGCAAATGGATTAAATGCTCTAATCAAAAAACATACAGAGACTGAGTGAATAACAAAAGAAGCCCCTTACACATGCTGTCTACAAGATACTCACTTCAGATGAAAAGACACACAGACTGAACATAAAGGGGTGGAAAAAGACATTTCATGAAAATGGAAACAAACAAAACAGCTGTTGTAGCTATACTTATACCAGACAAAATAGACTTTAAAACAAAAGCTGTAATAAGAGACATAAAAGGACCCAGCAATTCCACTTCTGGGTATTTAATCTGAAGAAACCCATACTCCTACATCAAAAATGACATATACATCCATATGTTCATTGTAGCATTATTTACAATAGCCAAGATATGAAAGCAACCTAAGTGCCCATTAATAGATGAGTGGATAAAGAATAACTGGTACAAATATATAATAGAATATGACTTAATCATAAAAAAGAATGAAATCTTGCTTCTGCAACAACAAGCATAGGCCTAGAAGGTATTGTGCAGAGTTAAATAAGTCAGGCAGGAAAAGACAAATGCCGTATGATTTCACTTATATATAGAATCTAAAAAAACAAAATAAACAAGCACACAGAACAGAAACAGACTCATAGATACAGAGAACATTTTGACAGTGGCCAGATGGGAGGGAGGGTTGAGGGGATGGGTGAAAAAGGTGAAGGGATTAAGAAGTACAAATTGGTAGTTACAGTATAGTTACAGGGATGTAAAGTATAGCAAAGGGAATACAGTCAATAACATTGTAATAACTATGTATGGTGTCAGATGGGTACTAGATTTATTTGGATGATTACTTTGTAAGTTATATAAATGTCTAATCACTTGGTTATACACTTGAAACTAATATAATATTGTACATCAATTATAATTGAAAAATAAAATTTATTTTAAAAATGTTGATGACAAAAGTCTTCTTTGACATTCAAGGAATGAACTGAAGAAAAATTAATAGATTACATTAGGAATTACCCTTTTTTGGTATCTGCTATAAAGTTTTTAGAATACAATTTTTTTCCCAATCTTTAGTATTAATTTCCAGTAATACAAATAAATTCTTGATAACCAATACAGGAGTCAATGACTTGTCAACTAATTTTTTATTAATCTTCAGTTACTTCAATACCATTTTCCATCTACTCTGAGGAAGACTATTTAATCAAAGTAGTGCTCCTCTGATTTATCAGACTTAAAATTGCTTTACATGAATGTTGCTTTGTACTCATGTGAGATACCGACTTTGCTTTAAAACCCTTTAATAATATGATGTCCCAAATATACTCATTAAGGGCTCCATAACTTATCTCTGTAAATGGGTATTCTTTTAAAAAGCAGTACAGATTTTTTTTACCCATGGAGTTTTTAATGTTATTATTGAAAGAGTGTTGAGAATAAGACATGTCTTGAAACCTAATGTAGAACTAATGTAGAACATATTACTAATGTAGACAACTTTCCAAATAACTCTAAAAATATTTTATATTAATTTACTACCTGCCTTATTATTATTTTTTCACTAGAAAAAACAAAGCCAGTGATTCTGTAGTTCTATCATTCAAACAGGATACTCTGCAGGCTAGTGTCCTCTAACACATTCCATCTTCAGGTTGCCAACAGAGTGCAATTAATTTCAGAAGTACACGGTATAATCAAGAAAAGTCACTTACAAATAGACAGTAAATGCTATGGGGGTGAAAGATTAAGAGAGGCTTAGTTAGGTTAGATAAAGAGGCACTGGGAATTTGTGAAGCCCAGATTAGTGATGAATAACATTATGTTAGATTTGTTCATTTAGGGCACTGTCCAAGGAGGATAAAGCAATCAGATGGGCCACTTTCTGGGTGTATCTCTGTCAAAAGATAATTTTTCAGAAAAAATTGAAAGTTCTCATACAGATATAAAAATGAACACGTTGAAAATATTTTTTTTCTTTTTCAATCCTCAGTCGAGGACATTTTTCTATTTATCTTCAGATAGAGTGGGAGGGAGAGAGAGAAAGGGAGAGAGAAAGAAACATCGACGTGAGAGGGACACATTGACTGGCTGCCTCCCCCACAACCGGGACCAGGGCCAGGACGAACTGCAACCAAGGTACGTGCCCTTGACTGGAATCGAACCCGTACTCGTTGGTCCACGGGCCGACGCTCTACTACTGAGCCAAACCAGCCCGGGCCACATGCTGAAATTTTTATTTCACTACTTAATCATGGGGGAACCAGAAAGATGTTAAAACCAATGCAAATGAAATTTAAAAATCCAAATTTGTATGGAATACATTCATTCTTTCCTACAGTTTACAAAGCGGTACAAAACAGCCTGATGACAATGAACAAGACAAAAATCAGACTGCAGTATCGGAAATGCATCATTTTTCATTGAAGTACAGCATTTAATTTTTCTATCTTGTTTATACCCACCCCCAAATAGTAAATTAAACCAGATAAGAGATCAAGAGACCAACAAAAACCACCACAACATGCTTGTGCAATCCTTCGGCTCTGGGAACAAACCAAACAAATGATACACTGTTTCCAATGCGCTTGAGAAAAGGCAAAGTTGAGTTAAAATGGGAGCGGGCTTTTCCGTGGCAGTAATGCAATGGTATCAGTCTTCCAGCAATACTCTGAGGCTATTACATCACTTTCAAGTCCAGTGAATTACTGAATACTGCTTACTGCAAAAAACATCTTGGAAAGTGAGATTTTAATAGAAATAGTGGAAGATTAGATAAAATAGTAACAATTTTACATTCTGCACAAGAAAAATATTGACTGTAATAGCTTTTCATGTGTATTCTGAGTCTTTCGTCCTCCCCTGCATTCTCTAAGGACCCCCACACCACGGCGTGGCCACGCCCACGCAGGGCCGGGAGTGGTTTGGGTGGGCAGTCGTAACTGCTCTGACCTCCAAGTGCATCATCGAGAACAGGAGCATGGGATTAAAGAATTTGGAAGTTCATTTCACTTGTTCCAACCCTTTCTTCACCAACTGCTTCAGCATACAGTGGAGGTTTTTGAGGGCAAACTGAGAGGTAAAAACAATTTAAAACTCTCTCAAGAATTTAGCATTAAGTCAGCTTCTGGGAAGGGGAGAAATAGCAAAAAAGTGTTGACTAATTTTCCTTTTTGGAAAGAAAAACATGAGCACACTTTACGTCAAACAACGGAACATAAGGAAGTTTTGGATTGTGCACAAGGACAAATTCTAATGAATGAAATGAGCTAGCTGAGGGAGAGACCGGCTCACTGTTCTACTTTTTCCAAGGCTGAATCTTGGTTTAATTACCTACTAAATGAGAATAATAATAGTCACCTTATAGGGTTGTAAAATAAAACAAAATGCCAAAAGCAAAAAAAGCACTCACACTCACCAGTGACTCAGTGACGTTCGCTATGTCTGAGGCTCTGAAAATGAGTGTCATTGCCCCCGGTGGCTCTACCTCAGTGCAGGCCCAGCCCATGCCAGGCTGGGCCCCACTGATGAGGGGATCCAAGGGAAGGCAGCCTGGCACAAGGGAAGGATATGGGCATTGAATGAAGAGGGGCAGCTTCAAATCCTGGCTTTGCCATCAGCAAGCTACACATGTGGGCAATTGGTAGCTTACTGAAAGTCCTACAGATGTGTTCCATCTGAAATGGAGATGAGTTTGTAAAAATTTAGTATTTCTTTAGTAAGAACTAAATGAGGTCACAGAGCTAAAGCTCTTGGTACGTGATGCTTACTAAATGATATGATGTCGTTATTGTTGCTGTTATTATTGGTGACTCAGCTACTTTCTGCAACACCCACGGGTTCACCTTCTCCTCTCAGTCTCTGCGGTCCACTGTAGTCATCTGTGGAGGTCCCACACAAAAGCCACTCTCTTGTGAAGTGTCCCTGTTCCTCCTTCGTGAGCCCACATTCCTGCTATAGGCACGTGCACAGTGGGCCCACGGTGGCCGGAGCAGGGGCTGGGGAAGGACTGTTCATGCCTCAGAGGTCTGCTTGTGACCATTTACCGGAGGAGGAAGCTACAGTGCCCTATTTGTGACCAAAGCCTTGTGAACATTTCCCTTGACGTCCGAGACTTAGGAGCAATCTACTTAGCTGCTCAGAGCCTCACGTCATCACAGTGAGGATACTATGTAGCTCATGGAGTTTATGTTCCTCTGAAAGAACCCGGCCCTGATCATGTAACAATGAGAGCCTGTGAAAAAGTGACCTGGCCAATCCCAGCTTCTGTGTTTCCCCACCTCTCAAGGTAGAGTTTACTCAGATGCGTCTCCATGTGGGTCCAAGGAGCACGGAAGGGCCCTTCTTGGCTGCAGACATGGGTATTCTGTCATCAAGGCGGCCTGGATCAGACATATTGAAAACTCAGGAGAAGACCAAAAAAAAAAAAAAAAAAGCAGCTTTCATTGAAGGCTTTTCCTCATCATTTCCTTGGGGTGTCCTGAAACCACCCAGGCCTGGCGATCACCCCCTTTCTCCTGAATTCTCAGAGGGCTCCAGTGAGGTAAATTCCAAGGAGGAAATTCTTTTCCTCGTCCTGCTGGAAGCTAGCAGACTGCTGGAAATGCCAGTCACCGTGAGGAATGCGCGGGCTCAGCAGTTCAGTGTGACCCCTGGGCTCTGGGGACAGGAGAGGGGCTGCATCTCGGACTGTGCTCGAATTTGCATGGCGAAAGTAGAGCAGAGAGGCCAGGAGCAGGGGCTGCCACCTGGGGCGCCCATTCCTGAAATATGGCACCTTAGCAAAGCTGCATTCTGTCTAGGGGAAGGCAGACAGAGAGGAAAAGAGGAAGCTTTGCATTTAAAATATGGTGATAAATGATGATTCTGGGAGACTTCAGGGCATGGGTTGTCCCTTTGGGTTAAGTATTTTTCTTTTTGCTTCATAGTTTGCTGGTGTTTGGAAGCAGTTATGATTTAGTGAAACAGTGTTGGGCTTGGAATAAAAAATCCTGGGTTTACGTTGGGCTCTATCACTTTCTAATCACATGACCAAGGACAACTCATTTTAACCTGTCGGGCGCTCCATAGTCTTAGATGACAAAAATGAGGATTTAATACTTATGACATTCTATTGTGATAGGGAATGTGAAAATTTGTGAAACTTTGACACTGAGCAAATGCTCAATAAAAGTTCATTCTTGTTTTTTCTTGTTTTTACTTTGCTAATCCCAGTGGTGTTGTTTTTTTTGAAAAAAATGTTTTTCCTTTATTGATTTTTAGAGAGAGAGGAAGTGAGAGGGAGAGATAGAAACATTGATGAGAGAGAACATCGATGGGCCGCCTCCTGCATGCCCCCCACTGGGGATCGGGCCCACAACCTGGGCACGTGCCCTGACCGGGAATCGAACCGGCCCTAGTGCATGGGTCGGCGCTCAACCACTGAGCCACACCGGCCGGATGCTAATTCCAGTGTTGATATGAACTTTTCTAAAAGTTTATTTTTGAATTGCTATGAAATTGCAGTTTTGTTATTCTTATTATGCATTAAATTAGTTGTTATTTATTGATATTATCTGTGATATTTTCTTACTTGAACATCTTGGCTCCACATCCTGCATGGATACTGCAAACTGAAACCACACCCTACTGTCTACACTAGCATGACTTTTTGCTATTCCTCCGCTTCATTCGCCTAACTTTATTCTTCCGTAAGTCTCTTTGCAGGGCAAATGGTTTGATTTTACATCACAGGTACTTTCTAAAAGATCAATCAGCTCTTTCATTGAAAACATCAACAGTTTATGCTCCAATATTCAAAAGAACCTCTCATCTCATGACACACTTGCTTTTCCCTCCTCTCCGGGAGGACTGTATCATGATCCTTACCTGATCCTAAACACGCCCATCTTTAAGTAAACTCCCAGTTGGCAGTCAGTTACTGCCTTCCCTTCCCACCTCTGAGGTGCTGTTAGAGCTTTGCAATGTGGGAAAAACTGTTTACCACGCTGAGTCATACACTGAACTTCATCTTATCAACAGGTTGTTTTGCTGATGTTTGGAGATTCAGATGTTTTGATGTTTAGAGGTCCCACTGAGACCCAGTCAAGACTGAGACTTTCCAGCCACTTTGACTGGGAAACAGCCCACTCCTTGCAGGCCTCTGGAGCCCCCAGTGCTGAAGTAAGCAGGTCTCATATTAGTGAGAACAACCATCTCTTTTAGTGAGATCCCAGATGTTGAGTTTATTTTTTGTTTACAAGGAGTAAGGAATACTCTTTAGATACCCTTTGGCTGTGTGATCAGATTTGAGAAATGCTTACTCTTGCTGGAAATCTACCTGATTGCGAACACTACTGTTAGTCTCTGTCCCTGTGGTCTTATTGTTCCCCCATCAAGAGAAACCTTGAAATGAGCTCATTCCTCAAGACAGGCTGGGAACCAGGGAGTTCTGGAGGTCTAAGGCTGACATCCTTCGGACAAAGCTTGCCATCGGTTACTCATGGAAGCCATTTGAGAATTTTCCTCAGTCTTGTCTTCTTTTATTCAGGAAAATATGTTTCTGGGAAATACTTCCTCTGCAAGCCATTCCATTCTTCTGGGGCCACAAACTCTGTCTGGGCTTTGAAGCTGGGTGCTATCTGGTAACTGAGAAGGCTGAGACAAGAGATGTATAAGCAACATTTTTGGATGCAATGTTCCCAGACTTGCATGGATTTGACTTAGTCTAAAGTTAAGCCTGTGCCTCTTCTTCCTTCCTAGCTGGACTCCTGCTTCCTGAATAACGTGTTTACAGTATAATTCAAACTTGTGTGCTTGTCTTACTAACATTTGGGGAGATTTTGATATGACTAAGATTGTTTATTTAAGAGGTTTATTAGAAAAAAAGTGGAACAAAATTTCAAACTTCTAATAGTTTTCATTTTTTAATTAGTTTGAGAAAGCATCAAAAACTTTTTTTAGTTAAAAAAACACACAACCCTCTTTCTTAAGAGATTGATTGGCTAAGGCAAAAGAAAAGTGTAGAAAACTTACAATTGTCCCTTCTAGATCCCCCTAAGTCCCAACTGGAACCTAACAGTCATTATCCTACTGCTTCTTTCCCCACTCGATGCTCCACTTCCTCTGCCCCATCTCGCCCTCCACCCTTGCTGGACATACACTCCGTTCTCTCCCAACCAGCCAAAATCCCCCAAGATTCAGTTGCTTCTTAAAGTTAAACCTCTCACAAGACAGGGAACCCTTTTCTGTTGCTGTCAAGCCCTGTTTTTCCCTCCGTACCTAGAGCCATTGTTAAGCTTTCTAAAGATCCTTCAAGACAGGGAGACATTTGCAGAAGGACTTAGAATAATTTTAGGAATGTATAATCCAGAACTCCCTAATATATACCAATTGATCCATTATTATTGAGAATATAAAAACAGAATGGGAAGCTTTGAAGATGATTTAAAATATCTCAAATTGTATGGGAAACCGTAGGGACTTAGAAAAGCTGTCAGTGTCAAAAGATGTCTTTTGGAGTGTGTCGTCATAGTCTTCTCTATGAAAATAGACGACTGTAATTCAGTCCTGCAAGCAAAGAATGAGCAGAGGTCGGAGAACTCTGGGGTGAGCTCCTAATGTCAGTAGACAGCACCAGGATCAGTTCTCGAAGCATCTGGGACTCCACCTCTCTCCTCAGTTTCTGTAAATGGTGCTAAGACAGAAACTGGGGATTAATATATAAGCACAAACTAAAATGGGAAATAACCCTTGCCAGAAATCCAACACCTTGCTGAGTATTTTGAAAGCACCTTAGAGTGAAGCCAAAGTAGAACCTTGAATAAATTTATAGCTTTACATTGAGACAGCTAGATGCTTCTATCTCTGTCAATCAACCTACAAGGAGGTGGGGGGGAGATCTTTTGATAGAGAAGCTTGTAGCCACTGTAACAGAAGGGGCATTGGAATCAGAATTGCCTTATAATGTGACTGATCAATCAGAGAGATTTGAAGGGACAAGTTGATCTAAGATTGAAGGCACCCTTCTGGCTTATGGGGACAAATAAATGCAAGTAATGGATCTAGAAAGCTACAATTTCATTCATTTAATATGAAATTCATTAAAATTTAAGCAACATTTGCTCAATTATGATGGGCTTATTTCTTTAATTTACTATTGATTGTCTTCACCTAAAATATGAAGAGAGATTTCTTTTCTGTGTAATCTGCCAAAATATTGTTTTAGCAGATTTTTTTTTAAAAATCCTAACCCAAGGATATTTTCCACTTATTTTCAGACAGAGTGGGAGGGAGGGAGAGAGAGAGAGAGAGAAACATCTGTGTGAGAGAGACACATCGATTGGCTGCCTCCTGCATGACCCTGACCAGGGCCAGGGACGAACCGCAACCGAGGTACGTGCCCCTGACTGGAATCGAACCTGAGACTCTTTGGTCCGAGGGCTGAAGCTCCAACCACTAAGCCAAACTGGCCATGGTGTTGTTTGTTTGTTTTAAGTTGGCTTTATTATGTCCTTGGTTATTTTAGAAAAACAAAGCCTCCTTACTATTGAAAGAGCTAAGGCTCTTGCTAATTACGTTCACTTGTATGCTTATTTTAAAATGCTTTACTATCACTTTCAAATGAGTAGCCAAATCTCAGGCATCCTATCTTAAGTGTTCAAATCTCATGACAACATTTTTTCTTTCCTAAAACTTGTTTTCTAAATGTAAAACAGCTTTCAAGATTTCTTTGTATCTAAAGCTATTTTTGGGATTTCCCAGACCTCTAAAAAAATCACAAAGACTTGTTCTTTGACCTTAAAAAGGGAGGTGCCTAAAATAATTAGAATTATTTGATATGTTACTATGAATGATTTTTATGGAAAGAGTTGTCAAATCACAAGAGATGCTGGGTCTTCTTTATGCTAAATATGTAAAGGAAAATCTTTAAATAGTTCAGAAATGTATGGTGTATGAAAAGGAACTAGATATTTATCACTTCCTTGCTGCCCATGGTAGGTATGCGTGTGTGGGGAGGTGGTATGTGTGTGTGTGTGTGTGTGTGTGTGTGTGTTTTCTCAGTGTCCTGATGTTAGGGAACAACAATATAGTTATCAGCCATAATTCTGGTTGTTATTTAAAATGTTTACTTGGTCACAATCTTACTTTAATTTGAATCTAGCATCTTCTAGTCTAATGTTTTCAATTTGGGATGTATATTAGACATATCTAGGGAGTTCTATTAAAATACAGATGTTTAAGACCTATTCCAGAGTCGTAGAATCTATTTGGTGAATATTCTTGATCTATTTTTGGTATATTCTTATTAAATGCTTGGTATATTCTTGATATGTTATGTATGTTCTGTCACTGGATAATCATATGTGTAAATTTTTTTCCTTTCACATATTACAAATTTATTTTTATGAATCAGATAATATGCATTGTCACTGAAAACACTCTTAATCATTACCCTTACAGACATCCTGTCGAAAACTTCAGATTGCCTTTATTATGTTCATTTTGTATGTCATGGAAGCAACCGGATTTCTTTGTCATCTGCATTGTTATCTGAACTCTCGTCAGGTCTTTCACTTTGAAAATGATCAGTGACAAGGTAGCCATGGCCATTTGAAGTCTCTACCATCTGCAAATGCTGTGTTTGACTTGGACGCTTCCCTGAGCTCAGCCGCCGGCCATCGATTTTCTCTTCAGTGAAGGACCATCCCACAACCCCGACTGGAAGAATTCTATCAGGTACTATTAACAACTGGAACAGCTGTGAAACCCTTAAGGGTTAACTATTGGATCCATGCCCTCAACTAAAGAGACATAAACATCCTCAAATCACAAGAAGACCGCCCCCCTGGAGACCTGAAGCTGAGGGTTCTGAGGAGCCCTCCTGAGGCAGCTGGTCTTCAGACATAAACAGCTTCCATTACAGAGTCACAGACCCAGACCAGTACTATCACTCGTTAATCTGCATTCCTCCTCTGGGCTAGGTACTTCCTTTCCCTAACTGCCTTAAGGTGACTATTTACATATACATCCCCCATTTTTAATACTGCTTTGTGCATTTGTAGTCTTTTTTTAGTATGAATTTAATTCCTGGCTATAATTTATCACAAATTGGCTAGAGTACAATCAAACTAACTGTTTGGTTTGTATACATTTCTCTTTGGGAGGCACCAATTTCCTTTGGTTCCAGTTCCTTGTAATAAATCAGTTAGTTTCCTAGGTAACTGGATTCAACCATTTGGTGATGTTTTAGATTGGCAACACCACCACAGACCAGGCAGTTAAAAATCTAAAACCCTCATCACATTGTAGCTACAAAAGGAGACTTCCATCTGACAAGGCTCCAGACCCTTTGGGGGAGCCAGTCTTGCAACCAAAATAGAACCTGGTGAGGGAGTCAGGAATGGGCGGTGTCCATTTGGAGTCTGTCTTACTCATAGACCCTACAAGTATGATACATTACTGTGCTTTTACTTCAGACCTACCTAACCGTCTTGATATACACAATTGTTACCTGGCATCTGAGTGTCACAGCATTATTTGAGAATCCTACAGGGATATTTCGCTCAAATAGATCGCTGGTGGCTCCCCTGGACAGGTGTTGGATCTGTGCACAAAGACCTACCGGTCCTACTGCAAGCTGGGCAGAGACTTATTACCTTGGTAAATTAATGTCTGTCTCAGAACTGTCTCTGACATCACTCGGGGTCCATTTGGCCCATGGATTTTTCCTCTCAAGAAAAAGAGATTAGTAGACAATTTAATTCAAAAAGGAGAAAAATTGGGCTCTCACCTAACTATTCTGATTTCTTTCTTTTCTCCTTTGGCTCTTTATGTCAGCTTTCCAAGAGGCCTGGAAAGTCAGTGCATCCTGCATGCTGTGGTTGAGAGAAGAGCAGGGAGTTAGATGGTGACACTAAGGGCATGAGACTCCTCGCCCGAGAGGTTCATGGCAGTTGGTGGGCAATGCCTCAATACAGCCTCTCCATGGGGGTGAATGCGGCATGGGGGAGCGAGGTTGCTTTTACAACCCTGCAGACCTCTACAGGATCTTGAATGGTAGAAGTTCTAGGATACAAAAGTAAGAACTCAGAGAACTAGGTAATTTGGTTAATGGTTCCACATCTGGTTCTGTGGACTCTATAGCCTGGAGATGGGATCTATTCTCCTGGTTTAACCTTGGCACCTGGCTGAGAAGTGGACTAGAAACTTTGATCACAATTCTTTCTGAGCATGTGTCCTGATGTGTGACCTCCAGAGTTTTCAACGCTGGTGCACAGCCAACATTCTGTCAAATGATCCAGCAAATGGTCCTCCAGAAAAAACGAGAAAACCTGATGCTTCCGGAGGCTGAAGGAAGCACCGCTGGACATGGGGAGCTCGGACTAAGCATCTGCGCACACTATGCATGTGGTTATGACACCCCAGACAGCAGTGAAAATCTGGATGGAACACGCTCAGGTGCTAACCAATGAGCTAGCCTTCCTCTCAGGCTGAAGAATGACCAGAAAGGTGTCTGCAGACAGAAATCATACACTGCCCACTCAGTCTGGACACTGACAATCACAACCACACCTACTGTATACATTAACCGACTTTGCTATTCTTCTGTTTTTCTAGCATATCTTTATTTTGGGGGAATCTCCTTCCTAGGCAAATGGTTTGACTGTTCTTTGCAGGAGTTTCCCGAAACACCCATCAACTCTTCAATATGAGCAGAATGTATGCCCTAAGTGAAGACTCTCTCATCTCAGAGTCTTCACCTTGATGTTTTGTCCTATCCTGTACTATTGTGTCATGATCTTACTTCGTCCTAAGTGAGCCTTTGCTTTAAGTCAAACTTCAAATTCTCAGGCAATTCCAACCTGGCCTTTCCCTCTGCAAGGCTCGGACAAAACTTCGCGAGGCGGGGGTTGGTCTCCCTCAGCACAGGAAGCAAAACTCAGCTCCATTCGGAATTGAGATTTACGTACAAAAATATTTCAGCGTCTTGAACTCCACCTAAAAAATGCAGTATTTTTGTTTCAAAGTTCAACATACACCTATTTGATTTCTTAAGAAATAATTTTTGGCCATGTACAGGCTGTTTGCTGCTAAATCCCAAGAGAGAAGGTCTAGGGAGGTGGCTGCCAGCAGCTGGGATGAACTGAGAGCTGTTGGTGACCAAGTGATTGTTCGGTGCCAGTTGTACAAGTAGCTTTGTGTGCACCCACTGTCCTTAGTCCTCACAACTCTGCCGTAGGCTGTCATCTTTGTTTTACAGATGAGGAAACTGGCTCTCTGGTCCAAGAGCTCAGCTGAACAGGAATTCAAACCCATGTTTGTATGACTGGAAAGGAGAGAGTCTTCCTTTCAGCCTCTCCCCTAGCATTTACCGACTGCCTGCTGTTATGGGACCTTAGCATCCAACCATAGGCATGCCTTAATCCTCAAGGACCTCACAGATGTCTTAGACAATTATGAGGTCCTGTGGGAAATGCAACCACATTTTTGCAAGTTATTTTGGGGGCACTTAACTCCTGAGGTAGGAAAAGGGCCCCTGGAAATGTGCCGCCAACCTGAGTCTTTGCTTCTAAGTCTGAACTGGTTGCTACGAATGCCAGTTTGTGCTGCCCGATGGTTTCCACCTTTCACTGTTATTAACCTAATACCACCTAGAAGTGTGGGGCTGACATAACCCTTTCCTGAGTGAGGACGTGTGTACCTTCCGCCAGCTTCTCAACAGGCTCTCCAACGGGTTTCTTATGCTGCTCTCAGTGTCGTAACTCATGTAACAGGCTCATGATTTGGTGGTTCAGGAAGAGAGAGGACACTCACTGTGCCACACAGGTGCATGCCCCCTTGGGGTCCAGCTTTCTCTTGGATCAGAATAAACTTGCTGTTCCCTTAGAGATTGCCCCAAAGAAAGCCAAATCTTTCTTTTTATTGTTTCTTTTAGGGAAACACTAAATCTTCATGTCAGAGAACTCCTAGCTCACTATAGCATGTCTGGACTCCCAGAGAGAAACATAGAGTAGGCTGATCCGGGCTATTTAACACACACACTTTATTTTATTTTATTTATTTATTTATTTATCCTCACCCGAGGACACTTTCTCATTTTTTTTTTTTTTTGTTCAGATAGAGTAGGAGGGAGAGAGAGAGAGAGAAACATCGACGTGAAAGGGCCACATCGAGTGGCTGCCACCCGCACAACCAACCAGGGCCGGGGACAAACTGCAACCGAGGTACATGCCCTTAGCGGGAACTGAACCCGGGTCTCTCCGGACCACAGGCCAACGCTCTAACCGCTGAGCCAAACCGGGCCAGGGCAACACACACACTTTCAATGACTCGATTCCTTGAAAATGATTCAACTGTTGTTCAGGATTATCTTTCTTAAAACAATGAAAACGTTCACACTGTCATTCCTCCCACCTCCCACCTCCTACCTCTCTTCTTTCTTCCTTTTCTCTCTCTCTCCCCACCCCCTCTTTCTCTCCCTTCCTCCTTGTCCCTTTCTTTCTCTGTATTTTCCTGAAAAATGTATCATCAGGTAGCTATTAGGAAATCTGCTTGAGGATATTTGAGTTTTAGGAGAGCAGGTCCTTCTCAATTGTTGTAAAGTTAATTTGGGTTACATAACTTTTAGTTGGTCCTTGGCCAAAGAACACTTTTATTGGGAATAAGTAATTACTACTAAGTATTACATTCCTCATTCTTTTGGATAGTTAAGAATCTTTATCAGAAGCAAGTAGGACACCAGTAACTTTTGGTCTTTTCCAAATAAAATAACTTTGTTGAATTATAGCAAGGATTTATTTGTCATGAAAATTTTAATTGTGCTTTTCACAATTCACTTATTTGTCTCTTAGAAGGAATGATGTCTTGGAAGGAAGTTTCACTAAATCAGATGTGGAAAACTTTTCTGCATTTCAGGACACAGGCAGTTGCTCACCCTGCACAGGGCTTTTCTGAGGCTGGTGCCCTTTGTTTGTGATGAGCTATTGGGAGTAGAATCAAGGTGGGAATTTGCAGATGGGGACAATGTCAGATAGGTCCTCACTGGGCTCCACGGGATGCAAACAGGCAGTTGTGTGACTAAATCAAATGATTGTGACATTAAAAACAATGCATCCACTCAACTAAGACTGAATTTTTTTTTTGGAAACATCATTACATTGTCCTATGACATTTAACAAAAATAAAAATAAAAATGATTTTAAAAATATAAAGGGAAATGTTTTTCTTCTAAATAATATCTTACATGATAGCATGGAAACATTTTGAGTTGTGTTATTCTTTTTTGTGATGGGATTAATTTTACTCTTTAAAATTTATGGTTCACTTCTAGGTCCCCTTCTGCCAGTTTAGGTTCTTTATGCTCCCTAATGATACAGGCCATTCTTCTGCAATTCGATAGAATACGAATCTTCAGTTCAGATGACTCCACAGTAAAACAAAATGGATTCTAATAGTGTTTTTTTTTTTTTTTTTAAATCCACGATTCATACAAAATTCTTTATAATCATAAATACATTCTTACTAATTTGAATAAATGGCGACACTCTCATAGTCGTGGACAGAGAATCTGTTAGAGAAAGCAGACAGTGCAGGTCAGCTGCGTCCAGGCACTTCAGTCTAGACTCAGAGGCCTTAAGTAGTATGTTTGCTTTGCCGGAAGAGTAAGGTCGTTAACCCCCCATTTACCTTCCCTCCCTCCTGCACCCCTATTCCCACCTCGACCAACGGATTCACTTTGGTGGCTGGTCAAATCCTTGGTTAAAACCTGTAACAATAGAGACCTTGCACTATAGCCTTTTAATGTACAGTCATCCTAGAGCTTTGAATTGAGTTATGTTACTATCATACACCAGGTATATTGTTGACAGCAAATTTTGTCTTATCAGCAAACACATGATGTCAGAGCCCATTCTCAGCACTTTTAACATACGGTAGTTGCTTCAAAGACAGCGTAACTGAGTAACGTTAACATGTGTAGCTCAAAGTTGCTAAATTAGAAGGATGAAATATTGTTTACTAATATATGGTGTTTATTCAGATCATTTGGATTGCTCTGTGCCTGTTTCTGGTCACTGTCAGACAGGATTTTACTAAAGGCCTTGTCTTACTTAACTTACCAGCCTTTATTGGGCAGAAGCTGAATGTTCTCGAATCTTGCTTCAGATTGCAATTCCATGTTCACTGCCCCGAGGAAGCCTTTGAAACATGGTGTACATTTAGCCATGCTGCCATGGAAGCATACTTGGGAGTTTAAAATGAACAAGAAACCCTGCACTGAACAAAACACCAAAATTCCCACTTGAGTAAGAGTAATTCAGGAAGAAGCAATGCCACGCCCAAGCAGAGCCTGCTGGCAGGCCCCTCAGTGCCCGAGGATTTGTGCCGTTGTCTTCCTGCCAGCACAGCTGTATTGGGGAGTATCAGTTTGGTTAGCTTTGCCAGTTTCTTAGGGCATGAGGCTCATAACTGCTTTGTCCTCACTAAGGGAATGCAGACTGGTATTAGTTGGAGTTCTTAATGGGCTTGGGATTGGTTTGGAGAGAAGTTGTCGAGTCTTCTGCTGACTGTCCTCCGAGATAAGGGACGCAAGCATGTAAGGTTACAGGCCTGGTTCAGCTAATGTCCGCCGTTCCCCTCACCAGGCTGAAGGCGTCCACTCTCTGGGCAGGCTGAGCCAGGGCAGGGCGGGGCCAGGGCGGGGCCAGGGCGGGGCGGGGCCAGGGTGGGGCGGGGCCGGGCCAGGGCGGGGCCAGGGCAGGGCCAGGCTGGGTGGGGCCAGGCTGGGGCGGGGCCAGGGCAGGGCGAGGGGGCAGGGCGGGGCCAGGCTGGGGTAGAGCGGGTCCAGGCTGGGGTGGGGCCAGGGCAGGGTGGGGCCAGGGCGGGGCCAGGCTGGGTGGGGCGGGGCCAGGCTGGGTGGGGCGAGGCCAGGGCGGGGCGGGGCCAGGGCAGGGCGGGGCCAGGGCGGGGCCAGGCTGGGGTGGGGCGGGGCGAGGCCAGGGCGGGGCGAGGCCAGGGCGGCGGGCGTGGCCTGCCAGGACTATCCGAGAGCACGTGCAGAGATGGGGACAGACTTCTGGCAAAGGAGAAGGAGAGAACAGCTTGGAGGGGTTAACTCTTGGGGAAAAAGTCATGGAAAGGATGTGCTTATCATCCATTTGAAATCTCTGACTTTTCTCCTTAAAGTCCAAACTTGGCACTAAGCAGTGCTCCGCTGTGAGTCTGGATTAAGTCACGACGACAGCTTCGCTGGCTTCGGGGCTGGGACATGGCAATGCTCGCCTCTTCCACACTGGCCTCTTCCGCTGTTTGCCAAGTAACGGGGAAAAAATCCCTTAATTCTGGTTAGAAGTGTTGCAAATGTTACATAAAGGTAGTTTGGCCGGGCCACTGCAGTGGGCCAGGCTGCGCGAGCTGTTTCGGAGCACTGGGCATGCGCTGTAGGAGCGCCCTGCCCGCAAACAACTGGTGATTTAGAGCCCGGGGTACAGGAGACCGCGCATACCTGCTTTACTGCCTCGTTACTCTGCCCCAGCACACCACTTGTTGAAATACTTCGGTCTATGTTTGAAAAGATGCAATAAATTCTAACTTGAAAAATAAAATGATCTCAAGCAACTGTTTCTATTCCTATGTTTCAGGTTTCGCGTTTTGGCCTTCAAATGCAATTCCGAATCCAGTGGGCACGGGGCAAAGCCCGCACTCCCGTGCTATGGGACACTTCTAATAAAAAAGAAACTGCTTTCGTTCATCAATGAAATCAGGAAGTGCTGTGCCACTGATAATGTTTGACTCTAAGTGTTATCATTAGCTAAATTTAGTTTTAGTTTATTATTATTTTTTTGCTACATATTTGTAATTGTGTAGACAGGGAGAGCTAAAACAAATTCCACTCTCTAACCATTGAGAGAGAAGTGCTCAGTATTTAGGCTATAACAATAGCTTTTAGTTTAACCTGGTAGTTGTAATTTGTAGGAACAAATTGTGTGTCCCTGTTCTGGTCAATTCAATGGCTGCCACAATGGCTTGTCTCAGTGCTTTGCGGTTGGAAACAAAATTTCATGCCTCGCCTTAGAGCACAAGTGGAAAAAGTTGTTTGTGTAACAAGGGTGGTCATGATTCTGCCACGGCAGCCTCACGCCACAGGGTGAGCTTGTTAGGCTCAGACGAATGCGGGTGACTGGGGCAGGACTCTCTTCGGCTACTGGGACTTCATCTCTCTTACGCAGAGCTTGTTCCCAAGGGCATGGGGATTATGTGCCAGGATACAGTTCTTCCTGATATTTCAACTCTGGTGGGAGCTGCAATGTTTATGCAGAGGGCACCTGTCACCAGCAACGATCTTTCACCAGGAAATGTCCAGCATCTTCCACAGATGCTCCTCTAGAGGTAAACATCCTTTAGAGGGGAGCTGAACTCACCCGGTGACTTTATGGGGCTGGAATGTGAGCTGATTCTCCAGCTCTTGGTTCCTCAGTCCCAGGCTCACCCTCACCCCGCCCTCTCAGCCTTCCTCTCAGCCCCCATTCATGACTTCACTCCCTCGCACTCATTTTGTGGCTCTTCAGTTTAAAGATGTTTTGTTTTTTAAGAATTTTTTTTATATAATACTTGGAGGGTTTTTTTTAGATTAAAAACCTCAATAAGTGATTGCTCTGTAGAAAAATTAGTGAAGGTAATTAAAGAGACACACATTTGTATTCTTTCTACATAAGGGCTAAGGCATTCAGGTCCAGCATTGTAGATGGGCACTTCAGATGTCCTGCATTTTGCTGCGAAGCAAAAACACAAGGTGACGATACATGCTAACCCACGGTGCTGCGGTGGCTGTCTGAGAAGTCAGGATGGGGACAGGCCAGGCAGAGCAGAGGGCGGAGCACCACGCTCTAACAGCTTTGTCAGTTTAGATAAATTGCACGGTCCTGTTCCTAGATCCCGAATCTTCAAAGCTGGAGTGTCTGGTTACATTTTATAAGTGGAAAGTCAGATTCAAAAGACTCATAGAAGATCATCTAGTCTTAACTGGGGAGACACTTAAAAATACACTTTTGATATGTATATGTTTGCTTTTCACAGGCCCTCTCCTCTGCCAGTCCTTTAGTAGGTCTGGGCTTTAAACCTGTGGGCAGCATCATTCCGGCCGCAAAGCCAGCCTGGTCCTAGCTGGGCACATACTGGCTGCTTCATCATCCTCTCTGGAGACTGCTCTGCCCCTCGGGGCTGGTTCGCTCCCACATGTAACCGGAGTGGTCTCATGTGCACATCCCTGCAAGGGCACTTCTGTCTGGAGCCCTGTCGGTGGGGCATTTGTGACAGATCACCGGACAGTGTGACTGGCAATTCATTCCCTCATGCATAAATCTGCTGCACAGTTTCTCAATCACTGCAGGGCTTGCTGGTAACATTCCATGTTTAACTAGAGGCATCTGGTGCCGTTGCTGCTGTTTACTAAACCCTGCCTTTCACTTCGTAAAACAGTTGGCCCGTTGGGCTGTTCTTCCTCAGAATGACTCCCAGCCCTCTCCACTGTGAAATGAAGATTATTTCGCGGTCGAAAAGTCTTCCACGGGAGACCCCTTTTGTTCATTTGGGCTGATTCAGATATTCAGCCCAAACTCTGGCCTGTTTCTCTCTATTTGAATCCTTGAATATCTTAATGGGATTTAAGCATATTGGTCAATCCTCTTTCAGAGAATCATTAGGGATTTCCCAGAATACTTGCTCAAGAAGAATGACACCATCTGCTAATAGGCAGAAAACAGGAGGTCCACATGGGAACCGTGGGGGTGGGGCAGAGGAAGGGGCTCGGAGGAAGATAGCAGCCCAGATTCAAGAGTCTGGGACTATGTTAGGGACTGTCTCCTGGTCCCCTGGGTTTGGAGGACAGTGCTGCCAGGCAGCCACGGTGGGGGTGGGGGTGCTGCAGCCTCTTTGCTCCTCCGTGGGCTTAGCTGGACCCACTGGCAAGCCACGGAGCACTTTCTATTGTTCTCTTCCACATGGTCACGGCCCGGCTCTGGTTTCTGGCTGGAGGTCTGTCCACATGTCTCTTCTTTGTGCCTCTACATCACTTCATTTCCACAGCTTCCCCTTGCTTCTCTCCACCTCCAACTCACCACCTTCATGAAGAAAAGAACGAGTTTTCCTCTGCATTCCTCTGCCTGCCCCTGGTGCATTTGAACATTTTGGAAATCTGTCCGGGTGACTGTGGCAGATCGAGCTGAGAGCTGTAAGGGGAAGAAAACGTTAAGGGAGTCAGTAAGTGTCAAGGAATTCATTGTCTGCTCTCCACCTGTTGTTATTCTGGTCCCAATCAACCTGCTCGCCAGGCTGGAGCCAGCAGCCATCTGGAAACACTGCTCTGTTTATAAACTTGGCATGCAGCAGCACTCCCGAGCCCTGACCTCCCACACAAATCTGGAAACAATTAGAGCAAGATGATAGGCAGGCAGGGAACTACTCCAGGGAGGAGAGGAGCCTGCCGGGGAGGGGGCAGAGGAGGGCTGGAGCCCAGGGAAGCCTGGGTCTGGGTGGGGGCTGGGTGGGCGCTGGGGGAACAGGGGTCCTGGGGTGTGAGGAACAAGGCTTCCCGTGGGTGGGAGGCCTGTGTGGGGGAAGGGAGCGTGGGGGAAGGGAGCCTGGGGTAGGAAAGCCAGGTGTAGGAGGAGCTGGAAGTGGGAGTGCCCAGGGCGGTGGATCTTGGGGGGCAGGGTTGGGGGAGCTAGGGGTAGAGGTGAGGAAGCCAGAAGTCTGGTGGGGGTATGGGGTATGGAGAGAGGTGAGGGTTGGGGTTCAGGGGAGCCTGAGTCTAGGTGGGAGCTGGGTGTCTGGGAGGATCCTAGGGAGGCCTGGATCTAAGGAGGTTTGGGTGGGAGCCCAGGGTGGGGAGAGTGTGAGGGCGGGGAAGGTTTGGAGGTCATTTAGGAGGCCAGGGTAGCCAGTCCATCTAGGGTATGAGCACCAGAAGGGCCCTAGTCTGCCTGAGATGGTGCAGTTTTCGGCACACACAGCCTGGCAGGGTGACCTTCCAGTCTCCTGGGTCCCTCAAGAAACAACACAGGCTAGGGAGGCAAAGAAAATACCGCTGTCTGCCCTTCGCCGTGACACAGTGAATAAAGTCCTTTCTGATCCCTGCAAGAAAAACATTGTACAGTCTCAAGTCATTTTTTCAGTTTCAAAAAACACATTCTTAAAGAGCACTTTTTAACCAAAGTAAATTTAAGCAATGTTCCGTTTTGCTACAGAAAAACTAAGAGATACTTGAACTTCAGGGGGCATTTCTTTAAAAGGGATGACACTCGCCCCTCCGCACATTTGCGTCTGTGTAGGCCACTGTCGTGCTTTTGTGTTTCAGGAGCGGATCCAAGCTTCCAGAGTCTCAAGTATTAACAAAATGAATGAACCTCTTCCTCCTCACTCAAGAAACACTTTTTTGCTCTCTTTTCTTCCTGCAGTTTTGAAATGTGATTCCAAACTCGGAGCTGATGCTCTTTTCACGCTCAGCTGGGCTTCTGACTTCTAAAATATGAATCTGTGGGAGTTGCTGGCAAGCCAGAAACTGGCACTAATGAACAAACTCCGGTGGCCAAATGATGTCCGAACAGGGCAGTTTACTCTGTGCTGGTCTTCTGGGTTCCTGTGGGCTCAGGCAGCCCTGGCACCAGGAAAGGCAGACTCTCCCTGGTCTTTGTCCTGCCTCTGAAAAGCCAGAATTCATGGTCTCACCCTGGAACATTGGCCCCAAGTGCATTTGCTTAAAAGGGCTCTCATTACCCAAGCCCAATCCTAGAGCCTTTCTCTGTGTGAGTCACTTCCCGGGTCCCCCCATGCCTTGTTCTCACCGTTGACTTCCCACGCATCTTCTTTTTTTGCCTAAACATACTCGTTCACACTCACTGCTTCTGATACCCAGCCCAAGAATGTTTAGGACTACAGATTATACAACGTACAGTGCTGTGAAAAAGTCACCAGGACCCCAGGCCCTCGGCCCAGCGCGGAGAGCAGAGCAGGGCTGGGACGGCCGTTCCCCGGCTCTGCTCACAGTGGCCGTGCCTCAGAGCAGCGTTTGAATGTCTCTGGAGAGGTTCAGTCCAGGAAACCAATTTTAGACTCTGAGTCTTGTTGCAAATGGATTCATAAAATTTTGTGTTTGCTTAACCCCTGTAAGCTAATGTCCGTTGTCTTTGCAAACTGGCTGGGCAGCGAGGGACCCGCATTCCTTCCACAGTTAATAAAACCTCCTATTTTTCTCTGTATTCATAAATTTAATCACACACAGACCCATTTAATCTACATTAATTTTTTCAAGCTTAACCTAGATTAAAACACACACACGCGTGCAACATGCAACATCATTATAATCTTTAGATTAAAAGTCATAAATTGAAAATTCATTTTGCCAGTTTTGTCCTCAAGAAGTCATTTTGTATCTTTCCAATTTTCTGTCTTAGAGATAGGAGAGATGTAAATTGACTTGGCTAGAATTCTTCCCAAGAATAGATTTACACTTGAAATGCATATATTCAACCCTATTAAAACAAAATGAAAAGCACCCTCCCACACACAAAAAAGAAGTCAAATCTAATTTACTTCATGCAAGACTCTGTAAATTCTTTAAAACATTTGGCATGTACTTGGGATTTATATACATTCTCAGAAAAGCAAGAAGGTTTAGCTGTCTGGGTGGTGCCCCCCACCCAGACAAATCTTGGTACCCAGTGATCAACAGTACTTCCTTCTGCTTCCTTGGCACCTCCCAGCGTGGTTTTTGAAAATTAATGACATTTCTGCAAAGTATTTTGCTGTTTTTGAAAGACAGAAATATACTCTATCAGCTTCCGGATCCTCTGTGTCTCCAGGCACCCACCTTAGAGATTATCCTAGCTCATGTCTGAAACATTTTTCATTGTAGCCTTCTCCTTCCATTAATAAAATGAAGGGGTTCACCACTTGGGGTGCTCTGTTAAAAAATAAGACATGATTTTATCAAGGTAGTTTCATTTACTTGAATCAAGTAAAGGAGATGAGATTTATATCCAAAGCTCTGCCTGTTGATTTCTTCGTTCAGTTGACTACTTACATCTGATTGAGTTCCTCTCAACTCATTCTGTTTACAGCTGCATCTACAAAATACATTTTAACGTTTAGCAAGAACTAACATTTAGAACCGCCCAGACCTTGAGACCTGTGTCCTGTGTGTCCTATGTAACACTTCTCATGAATGGTCTTTAAATAACATCTATTCAAATGGTGCTTTAAAACCGTCTTCCTGCATGTTATTAAGAACACCACAACCTCCTAATTAAAACGTTTATCTTCATTTTCAGAGTTTGGCATTCTCCTTACCTATCTGCTAGCTTTAGTGAGCTAGACAGACTCTTATCTGCCCAACACTTCCTCCCCTCTTCATATCTTTTTGCCACCATTTGGCTTTGCCCTTATTTGATTTGTAATAGCAATCTTTGTTCTCACCAAAAGAAAAGCAAACAAACCCTCTCTCTCTCTCTCTCTCTCTCTCTCTCTCTCTCTCTCTCTCTCACACACATACACACACACACACACACACACCAAAAAACTAAAATGAAACTTGGATGTATTCTAAAAAATGATGTTTTTCCTTATGTGATTGTTTCTTGAAAATTTATAATATATTCTTACAATAACAATTTTCTTAAATGTTTGGTTCAAAGAAGACCTTAAAGATGAGAGAGTCTTTGTAACTATCTCATCTGGAAATCAGCTAGTATTCAACTATTCGATGCATGGAAAAGCAATGGCCTTGTTTTCCTCTTCTGCTTCTAAGGAATGGAACACCAGAGAGAGTGATTCTGAAGTGTTCCCTCTCTATGAGAATGCTCAGATGGGCAGTGTGGATGACAATTCTAAAATGTGTGACCAAGCTTTCATTTTTAAAAAGGGCAACATTCTGGCCTCAATCTTGTTTTTCTGGAGGCTTTACAGAGGAGAAGGGTCAATGACATTTCCAATTTCATGGTGTGTTCTGTTTGCAAACTCTGTTGGATGTTTAACTATGAGATAATTTAACAGAGAATGGCTTTAAGGCGAATGTGTGATGTCATGTAGTTTTCTCTGTATTTCACAGGGGTGGCTCATTGCTCCTGGACCTTTGCAGAATGTAGAGTTGTCCCCTCCTTAGTTGTGATGTAAAGGTAGTGACGGGCTCCAACCGGATGGACTGGGCATTTCCAGTGCTGGCCATCTAGCCTACTTAGAAATCGCATGCAATAGTAATGGAAACATCCAGAGGTATTTGCATGAAGATGGTTACAGTATGATTGACATCAAGTTTCAGGGCACACTACCAGCGCATGACACAGCATTGTTAATTATTACAGAAAATGCTCAAAATGCATGGGTGTCAATAATAGAGCTGTGTAGAAAGTGCTGACAGAATTATCTGTGTATCTATTTGCCCTTCTAGATAGTGCATTTCATGTTTGCCTTATTTGCCACTATATTCCCTGTCCTTAACACATTGCATTGAGTAAATATTGGTGAATGAATGAATGAATGGTAAGGGACATTTTTGCAACTGGGGAATATTTTGCACAAAAATAACCAAGACAGCCCCATTCAAATAATATTTTTTCCATCTCCTACCCCTCCCTACTAAGGCGGCTTTGCCCCCTCAGGCAGATTTATTATTGTTACTGTTCTTAGAAGCAGTGTCAGTACTACTAGTGCTGGTGACAGCAGTAGGGGTTTTGTAATGTGGACAATTTTTCCAGCTGTATTTTCATATCATACTCATCTTTTTGTCCTACAGGCTTTACAACCGTAGACGGCACTTTATTCCACAGGAAAAGAGCAGACACCTACTGAACAACAAAGAGATTTTTCATTTTTGACAGTCAAGTCCAATTATTATTTGGCAATTTAATATGCTTGAAAGCAATGCTTTGTAGAGAGCATGAGAGAGGAACGTGGAGGGAAGGGGAAGAGGAGGTAGGGGGAGAAGAGGAGGGAGGAGGTGGGGAGGGCAGAGTGGGCAGGGGGAGAGGGCTCATATACTTCCTAAATTCCTTAGCTTATCAAGTATGGATGGAGCATAGAGTACTGACCACAGCATAAGAAGGCCATGGTGTTGCTGCTCTGAGGAAAAGAGGGATGTGATCAAGAGATAAGAAATCCTGAAGCCCTACCTTTTGTTAGCACAGATGGCTTGTGGGAGAAGGGAGAGACATTAGAGGGTCATATGTAATGGTCATTCTTTCTAAAAATTTCGGGCCTCCCTCAGGTTGGTTGCTTTAGAGACATTCAGGTTAGCATGGGGGACCTGAAGGATGTGAGGGCCAGATGTATCCCCTCCTCCCACATAGGAGGGCTGAGCTTGCAGAAGCAGCCGCACAGCACTTCAGTGTCCACAGGGGCGTGGTGCTGCCAGCAAGCACCCTTAGCTGTGCCTTGTTGAAAACTTGAGAAAGAGGAGGACAGGGCAAAATCAGAAAACTGACCGAAATGCTAGGAGTCCGCGTCATCCGAATGGGACACTGACCATTGGACAAAGTTGGTCTGAACTACGCAGGTCCTCTTACACGTGGATTTTTTTCAAAATATACACAGTTGGCCCCCCATATCCCTAGGTTTTGTATCAGGAGATTCAATCAACTGCAGATTGAAAACACCTTTTCTTTTTTTTTTTTTTAAAGTTTTTATTGATGTCTTAGAGAGAGAGGAAGGGAGAGAGAGATTGAAAGATTGATGTGAGAGAGAAACACGATCACCTGCCTCCTGCACGCCCACTACCGGAGATCGAGCCTGCAGCCTGGACCTGTGCCCTGACTGGGAATTGAACCAGGACCTCTCAGTCTATGGGACAATGCTCAATCCTCTGAGCCACACTGGCCGCGCTGAAAATACCTTTTCAATCCAAGTATGCAGAGGTCCGATTTAAATTGTGTGATGGCTGTGGGCGCCCCTACCCCCATGTTGTTCAAGAGTCAACTGTATTTTAAACAGCCCTGATGGAGATTTAAATCAACGGGGTGAGCAATCTCTGATCCTCCCGATGACTCTGCCCACACCTTTCCATTTTCAGTGTTTTGCTGGTGGCTCCTGCTTCAGTTCAGAGGAGTGAGAGGAGGCTGTGGGTTCAGTAGGGCAGGAAGCATACTCCGGTACCTAGCACAGCTCCTGGGCTGTGAGACCTGCTCAGCGAGCACTGGTCACTCCTATTACTCATACAGAAGCACTCACTCCATCTCCATGAAAATGAGAATGGCCGTGTCTCGTCCAGAAATGCTCTCAGTCTGGTTACCTACTTGGGATTGCACAGAAATATTGGGCTGCACAGCAGGCTCAGAGCATGTTCACTTGTTGGGTACACACATGCATACATATTTCTATTCTCTTTTTAAAAATATCTCCTTTTTTCAGGCCAATGCTAGTTTAAATTATTTGTGTTTGAACTTCTAGAGATAGGTGGAGTGGCCACTGTGGCACTTCTTTTTATTTTTTTTTTATTTTCAATTATTTTCTTTCAAACTATACAGATTTTTCTAGTGCTCCATCTCCTACTGCTCTCACTTTTCTTTTCCAAGTCCTGTCTTTTATTTTCTCCTCTCTACTCTCTATAAAGCCATCCCAAGTAGTGATCACTCCTTAGTTCAGGGCTTCTACTGAGTCCTCATTTCATCTCACATGCGATGCTCTTGCCACAGTCACTCTGGGAGATGGAGTACAGAAAAAAAAAAAAAAAGGCTCCAATTTTCCACCTCTCCCTGAAAAGTTTTCTATACCATTTTCAATGCAGTTTTATAGTTTTCCCATTAATAGGCTGATCTATTTCCTCAGTCTTTGAGTCTGTGTTATGTAGTGATTTGCTTTAGCCAATAGAATATAATGGAATGTGCCAGTTCCAAGTCTAGCCCTCAAAGGGTCTTGCATGTGTCTTCTCTTTTTCTTGGAATCCTGCCACCACAATGAGAAAAACTTCAAGCTGACCCATTGGAGAATGAGAGGCTATGTGGACCTAAGCTGAGCCATCATGGTCCAGTTGACCCTCAGCGGAACTACAGTAATAACAGAATCATGATTCTGCTGAAATGAAATCAGCTGAGTCCTGTCCATGTCAGCAATTTTTCAGCCAATCCATAGACCCATGAGAAAAAAATAAATCATTGCTTTTTAAAATCACAATGTTTTGGGGTAGTTTGTTAAGCACCAATAACTAACTGATACGGTCAATAACCATCTTTTGTTGCTCAATCTGAAGGATCTTTTTTCAGTTCTTGTAGCAGAGACTTATAAAGGTAAACCAAAATCTGTGCCCTTTTTTATCACAAGCATACAACTAGACTATATTATCTCACCTCCATGTGCCCATGTAACTGACTTCTGGCTAATTAAATGTGTGTAGAAGTGATGGGCGTCACTTCCAAGCCTGGCTCATAAATACATCCTCTTGCAACACTTTTCCCCTCATCTGACTGAATGGAGAGAAACTGAGGAGGGCAGAACCATAGCATGGAAGACACCTGGGCTCCTGAATGACCAGATGGAAGACTGCTACTCACCAGGAACATCTACGGTGGATTTGTGTGAGTGAGAAACTGACTTTTGTTGAGTCAAGTTACTGAGACTATGGGATTCATTATAGCAGCTGGAGTTGTTTACCTTCACCACTGCTCCCCTTCTCTTACTTGACCTCCCTGTGGCCTTGCCATGCCGAACCCTCCTCCTTTATGACAGCCTCTTCCCTGGGTTTCCTTGATCCCATACTCTATAGTTTTTGCATCCATCTATCAATGGCTCTCTATTACTTTCAAGAAGATAAAGTAAAAAATTCTTAGCATGCCTTTATTAAAGCCTTTGTTTAGCTTTCCACCCTTCTCTCTCACCACCACAGCCTTCAAACGCTATGCATTTACATAAACACATCACGCTGCCATTTGCTCTGAGGCTTTACATTTGTTGTTCCCTCTGCTTGAAATACTCTTTCCACTTTTTACCCTACTTACTTTCGCTATCACCTCACGTCTGATTTATTACCTATTCTAAGAACTTTGGGCCCTGAGGTTGGGTGAAGAGCCACCTGTGGGCTCTAAGGTAGGTCTGTGCTTGCCCCAATCACAGGACTGTTGTAATCACATTTGATCTCTTTCACCAGCAGACTGTCTGAGCTATTTCAGCCTATGTGCTCACTATTGCATCCCAAAGGCATAAATGAGAGCTTGTCACTTAGTCATGTGAAAAACCATTTGGTGAGTGTATAAACTAATGAGCTTTGTAGGATTGGGGGAACAAGAATACATAAAATCTAGAAATAGACTCAAAGTTCAATAACTAGTAATTAATGAGAAAGTCAGTTAGAAAAATGATGTTGTTTAACTTGAAGATCATCTGTGCTTGGTTCCTCTGACAATTACTAGACTGTTTACAGTTACAGGTATAGAATAGCCTTCTTTCAAATGGTGTTTCCTTCTGTTATCATTATTGATGAAAACTGGAGTCATTTCAATGGAGAATTTGATGTTGTTTTTATGTGAACATAACTGCTCTGTTAAACCTCAAGCAGATGAAGGGTTATATAAACCTGTGGCCAACTAAGAGGTTCCCAAAACAGTGCTATTGAAGGAGAAGGAACAAAGGGCATACATGGGTGTCCGAATTCCTGCTTCAGGATGTTTGCATCTGTTTTTGATTATGGTGCTGCCCTTTAACAATACCAATAACCCAGGCACTGGAAGGTTCAGTGCGTTGCCCAAGGTCACACAACAACTTGGACTTGATACCATACCTGAAATCAGGTGTAGGTGTCTTATTCTAGGAGCCCATAGGGACTCCCTGTGCTCCTGGACATGGAAATGAATGACAAAGAACCTCTCAACTCATAATGATAAACCTGGTGAAGCTGATGACACATAATTGTGACGCTGCTGGCACGTATTCACTGTTAAACTCATGCAGGGGGTATTGTCCTGGCACTTGCTTTCATTGCCAAGCTGTGTTCTGTGAACCTGCCCTGTGTGTACTCTATCTGCCCTGATTTCTGATCTCATGAGGAGTGTACAGGGGACCACAGAAAGGGTCTAGGGCATCCTGCTATAATCTTGCATGGCTGATGATAATGAGAGACGCTAAGATTGAACAGGTGCTTTGTGTGTTTCCAACTCTTCCTGTGAATGGCCTCATTTAATTCTTCATTGGCATCACCAGGAGGTGCTATGGTTACTCTCAGCTCTCAGGCAAGGAAACTGAGGTATGAGGGCTCCAGGACTGTCCCCACAGCACCTGCCCTCCCATTCCTTTCAGGGTACTTGTCACTGGTGGGCTCTACCCAGTGAACCAGGTATCGATCCTCAAGAAGGGTCTGTGGCCTGGACTCCTTCCCATAGGTCTCCCAGGATCCTGTATACAGAATGAATCCCCTTTAATCTGCCTTTCCCTGGGCCTTCTTTCCCACTCCCAAATTATTTTTGCTTACTGTAGAAGAACATTTTCTCATATCCTGAAGTGAAGGCATGTACATTTTAATATGCAGAGAAAGATGGTGAAATGATCACATTTGGAGTAAACAAAAACATTCTCATAACGACAAACATTTGTTTCTATTTAGTAGGTTTGCTATACACCTAAATTCCTCACCTTATATTTTTGTGTTAATTTAAATGTGTTGGTCACAGACAGCAAAGTACAATGAAAGGAATATGTAAGCAGGAAGCGACTCCTCTCCAAATGACACCCATCTCGTTATGGTGAGTGTATGACCCTCTCACGACTAAATCTTTCCACACACTGCTGTGCACCACTCAGCCCACAAATCCTGTTTAGAGTCGGCTTAGATCCCGCAGAATATTTCTTCTATATTTCAGAAATGAATATGAGGCAAAGACCAAGAGCTGCCGATCTGTGTTCAGTGGTTGGAGGGGCCACTGCGCTGCTATTTTGCAGAGTGAAGAGGAAACGCCGTCTGGCCCTCAGAGCTCCCTGCAGGTTCTGGGAAGTTAGTCAGCAGCCTGTGGCCTGCTCTAACCCCCACCAGCACTCCCCATGGACTTTGTCTGGCTTGGATCCCCTGAGGCTGTCCCATCTGCATTATCTTCCTTGCATTCTAAGACATGGTGAATGTACAGGTGGCAGAGTCAAAGGAAGTGGGCCTGAGAATGTTGTGAGTCACCAGAGAACTTGGGAGGGTTAAGGCACTCCATCCCCTTCACCTGCTTAATTGAGTAGTAGTCACCAAGATTGCATAACTGGCACCATTATAGCCTGTGAGAGCCCAGCATGAACCAGTTGTGGTTAAAGACTTAAAAACAACCTTTTCTTGCTGACTAATATGTTTTCACACACAAAGAGCTTCAGTGCTCTCTCCAGGACTTCTCACTTGTTGCTGTCATCTGAGTTAAAGTTTGAGATTTTTATGTCAAACTAGCTGACCTCTGCCTGCATGGAGCTCATATTCTTGTGTGTGGGGGGGAGACATACAATAAGCATAATCAGTAAATAATTTTCATATTATGTTAAAAATTACCATAGCTTAGGAAATAAAGCATAAAACAGGGTATGAGGATGGAGGAGACGCAGAGAGGGCTACAACTTGAAATAGGGTGGCCAGGGTGGGCCTCTCTGTGAAAGTGACATTGGAGAAATGAGTGGAAAGAGGTGAAGGGGACACATCTCTGAGGGTAGAATGTTATGAAAAGAATAAATACCCCATGCAGAGGCCCTGTGTTGGGCAGTGGCTGGGGAGACCAGGGTGCCTAGCTTATTTAACACAGCAGAGAGCCATTGTTTTAAGACCCTAGTGAACCATGTCACTTCACTGATGAACACTTGCTGTGGCCCCTGATGTCACTGAGAGTAAAAGCAAGGTTTATAGTGATCCTTCTATACTCTGGCCATGGCCCCTCTCTGACCCCATTGCTCTCCTATGGCATTACCATGTTGGCTGTGTTGTGACTGGACTGTGGGGAGTAAGGTGGAAGGGGAAGACCATTAAGAGCCTGTACAACAAATTCCTCCATACGTTAGTGACTTATAGCAGCACCCTTTCATGATTCGGTGGTGTGTAATGTGAAATAGCCTGAGCAGGGCAGTACTGCTGCTCTGAGCTGGGATGCCTTGTGCATCTGTTCTCCAATAACACCTCTCAGGGAGGCCTAGCCAGCTAGGCAGCGCTGATCCTGGAGAGGGGCTGAATTCTGGCTGGAGTAATGGGGTGACTGACCTGGGAGTCTCTCATCACTCAACAGGACCTCCAAGGTAGCTATTCACAAGGTTGGTCAGGAGTCTCCAGACACCAACAGAGTGAATCTCAAGGAGCAATGTTTTTCAAGTTCTGGCTTGCTTTACAAGTTGGCCATATTTCAGAGTTCATATAGGAGAGCACTACCAAATGCAGGGAGGCCTACATTGGGTTACTGCGATGGTCTTGAGGGACATGTTGTGCGTCAAGAGCTTCATTGGAAATGGTGAAATGTAGAGATGCAGCTAGACTTATGAAGGGGCTATATCCTGATAAACTGATTGTAAGCTGAAAATATTATAAGTTGAAAATGCATTTAATACACCTAACCTACTGATCATTATAACTTAGCTTAGCCTACCCTAAATGTACTCAGAACACTTACATTAGCCTACAGTTAGGAAATTATTTTGAGTTTTATCTCAAGAGTAATTGCCTTCTATCTAGAAGCTGGAGACAGAGATGAGTGTTTTGCTGAAATTCCAGAGGGATATCTCAGCTGTAGGGTATTCCCCATGAGCAATCTGGGGTCTAAACTCCAAGCTGAGCTCCCCAGCCCAGAGTACCAGACGAGGAAAGGTTCCCACATAATATATGTCTGTGAAAAGCAGCAAGGTTTCTGTCTGCAAAGGAGAGATAGCTAGAAATGTAGGCACCCTCTTAAAGGACCAACAGACAAAATTTAATTGCAGCCACTCATCTTGGGTTCCAGCAGAGGAAAAGCAGAATGCACTAGAGCTGTGTGAGGAGAGTTCAGGGTTGGTGGCTCTGGGAAGAGAGCTGAGAGGACAGCTGCCTGGATCCCTGTGCTGAGTCATTCCCCCATACTGAAGAAGCCATCTTTCTCAGGCAGACCTTTCCCATCTTTGCAGCATTAGCCTAGGGGGAAACAATATCCCTACTTGTTGGAATTCCTCTTGTCCCACCTTGTGGAGTTTGTGCCCTGCTAAGAACTATAACCAGAAGCTCATTAAGAGACTAAGACTAACAGACAGCCTGCAGGCAGAGGTGGATCTCTGGGTGGTTTGAGTCTTCACCTGACCTGCTCCTGGGCCATTGGCTAATAAAAGCAGAATTTGGTGCACAGCTTGGTCCTTTCCACACTCACCCAAGCCCAGCAGAGGGAGCCACAAACTGTGGATCTCTGATAGCTCCAAACAGGTTGCTCAGGGACAATGACAGGCAGCATCTGACATTGGCCTGCACCTGAATCCCTCTGAGGAGGCCCACAAGCACTACACCCAGTGGCCAGCTTCAGACAACAACAGAGCAGAATCCAGTAAGCCTCACAAGCAGTATATCCACAGGGAGATATTAGCAGGTATCGAACCCTGCTGTGGTGAATTCAGTTTCATGGGATCAGCACCTGCACAGCAGCCTGCACACTATGTTGGGGGTTGAGCTTCATTGTCAGCCAGGCTGAGGGTTAAACCTGTGCACGAATAGGCCAATAGCAATCAAAACTCAATTACAGCATGAGGGCCCACATAATGTGCACAAGGGACATTCGTAGAGCACCCAGTCCTGGTTATCAAGGAGACTGTGCCACTGGGTCCCACAGCTTGCCTACTACATAAGGCCACTCTACCAAGACTAGCAGTGATAGCAGACACAAACATTAACAGGCAGACAGTATGGGGAGATGAAGAAAAACAGGCCCCAAATGAAGGAAAAAGATAATTCTCCAGGAAAAGAGCTAAATAAAGTGGAGATAACCAATTTATCATATATAGAGGTCAGAGGAATGATTATCAGGATGCTCTACAGCATGAAAAAGGGTATAGAAATCATAAAAAAGGACCACTCAGAAATGAAGAATGCCATATCTGAAATAAAGAATACACTGGAAGGAATAAATAGCAGGCTTGATGAAGCAGCAAATCAAATCAATGATTTGAAAGACAAGGTAGAAAAAAACACCCTATCAGAGCAGCAAAAAGAAAATAAACTTTAAAAAATTAGGCTAATTTAAGGGATATTTGGGACAACTTGAAGCATAATAACATCCATGTGATAGTGGTACCATAAGAAGAAGAGAGAGAGCGAGGTTTCAAGAACCCATTTGAAGAAATATTGTCTGAAAATTACCTGAACCAGGTGATGGAAAAAGACACAAGTCCAGAAAGCACAGAGAGTCCCTAACCAGATGGATACAAAAAGGCCCACACCAAGACACATTATAATTAAAATGTGAAAAGTGAAAGAGAGAATCTTAAAAGCACAAGAGAAAAGTAGTCAGTTACAAGGGAGCTCCCATAAGATGTCAGCTGATTTCTCAACAAAAATATTTCAGGCCAGAAGGAATTGGCCTGAAATATTTAAAGTGATGAAAAACAAGGACCTACAACCAAGGCTACTTTACCCATCAAGGTTATCATTTAAAGTTTAAGGAAAATAAAGAGCTTCTCAGACAAGAAAAAGCTGAAGGAGTGTATTACCCCCAAACCAGTATTGCTAGAAATGTTAAAGTGCTTGCTTTAAGAAGTGAAAGAAGAAAATGAAAAAAAAAAAAAAAAAAAAGCAAGAAAGGAAGAAAAACAGAGGCATATAATTAAAAAATAAAATGACAATAAATACATACCTATCAAAAATCACTTTAAACGTAAATGGCTTAAACACTCCAATCAAAAGACATAAGGTAGCTGAATTGATAAGAAAACAAGACCCATGTAGATGCTGTCTTCAAAAGACCCACTTCAGAATGAAAGATACATATAGACTAAAAGTAAAGTAATGGAAAAATATATTTCATGCAAATAGAAAGGACAAAAATGCTGGGATAGCAATACATATATCTGAAAAAAATAGACTTTAAAACCAAGGATGTAGTAAGAGACAAAAAAAAGGACACTACATAATGATAAAAGAATCAATTCAACAAGAGGATATAGCACTTGTAAACATGTATGTAATCAACACACGAGCACCTAAATATGTAAAGCAAATCTTGATGGTTATAAAAGGAGAGATTGGCAGTAATACAGTTATGGTAGGGGATTTTAACATTCCATTGACATCAGTGGATAGATCTTCCAGAGAAAATCAATAAGGAGTTGGCAGCCTTAATTGGCAAACTAGATCAAACGGATTTAATCAGTACCTTCAGAGCATTTCATCCCAAGGCAGCAGAATAGACATTCTCTTCAAGTGGCAATGAAACATTTTCTAAGATAGACCACATGTTAGGCACAAAACAAGTCTCAATAAATTTATGAAAATTAAAATAATCTCAAGCATCTTCTCAGACCATAATGCTATCAAAGTTGAAATCAGTCACAAGATGAAAACTGAAAAAACACACAAAGACATGGACTCTAAATATCATGTTACCAAACAATGAATGGGTTAACAATGAGATCAAGGAAAAAATTGCAAGATATCTTGAAATGAATGAAAATGAGAACACAACAACCCAAAATCTGTGGAACACATGGAAAGCAGTCCTAAGAGGGAAATTCATAGTATTACAGGCCCATCTCAAGAAACAAGAAAAAACTCAAATAAACAATCTAACTTTACATGTAAAGAAACTTGAAAAAGAAAAACAAAGCCCAGAGTGAGAAGAAGGAAGGAAATAATAAAGATCAGAGCAGAAATAAATGAAATAGTGTCTAAAAAAAACACAAAAGATCAATGAAACAAAGACCTGGTTCTTTGAAAAGATAAACAAGATTGACAAACCTATAACCAGATTCATCAAGATAAAAAGAGAGAGAACCCAAATAAATAAAATCAGAAATAAAAGAGAAGTAACAATGGACATGAAAAACAAAATACAAAGGACTACAAGAAAATACAATGAACAACTATATGCCAACAAATGGACAATCTGGAAGAAATGGATACATTCCTACAAACATACCACCCTTCAAAACTAAATCAGGAAGAATCAGAGAATCTGAATAGACAGATTACAACTAATGAAATTGAAGCAGTAGTAAGAAAACTCCCAAGAAACAAGAGCCCTGGACTGGATGGCTGTGCAGGTGAATTTTACTAAACATTCAAAGAAGAAATAATACCTATCCTTATTAAACTATCCAAAAAAAATGAAGAGGAGGGAAGACTCCCAAGCTCATTTTATGAGGCCAGCATTATCCTATCTACAAAACCAGATAAAGACACTACAAAGAAAGAAAATTATAGGCCAATATCCCTGATGAACGTAGATGCTAAAATCCTCAACAAAATATTAGCAAACCAAATCCAGCGATACATTAAAAAGGTCATACACCACAATCAAGTGGGATTTTTTTTGCGCATGCAAGATTGGCAAAATATCCACAAAAAAATTAATGTGATACACCATGTAAACAAATTGAAGGATAAAAACCACATGATTATATCAATAGATACTGAAAAAGCATCTGATAAAATCCAGGACCCATTTATGATAAAAACTCTAAGCAAAGTGGGAAGAGAGGGAACAAACGTCATTGTAATTAATACCATATATGACAAACCTACAGCCAACATCATACTCAATGAACAAAAACACAAATATTCCCCCTAAGATCGGAAACAAGATAGGGATGACTGCTTTCACCCCACTTACTCAACATAGTACTGGAAGTCCTAGCCATACCAATCAGATAAGAAAAAGAAATAAAAGGCATCAAAATTGGAAAGGAAGAAGTAAAACTGTCATTATTAGCAGATGACATGATATTGTATATAGAGAACCCTAAAGATTCCATCAAAAACTACTAGAAATGATAAATGAATTCAGTAAAGCAGGAGGATACAAAATAAATATCCAGAAATCAGTTGCGTTTTTATACACCACTAATGAACTATCAGAAAGGGAAACTAAAAAACAAAATCCCATTCACAGTTGCTTCAGGAAAATAAAATACATAGGAATAAATTTAACCAAGGATATAAAAGACCTCTACTCAGAACATTATAAGACACTGAAGAAAGAAATTGAGGAAGATACAAATAAGTGGAAGCATATACTGTATTTAGGGATAGGAAATATTAACATCATTAAAATGCCCATACTACTCAAAGCAATCTATAGATTCAATGCAATTCCTATCAAGACATCAATTAATTATTTCACAGAACTAGAACAAATGATTTTAAAATTTGTATGGAACCACAAATGACCGTGAATAGCAACAGCAATCATGACAAAGTACAAAGTTGGAGGAATCGTCCTTCCTAATAACAAACTATACCACAAGGCTATTGTAATCAAAGCAGCATGGTATTGGCATAAAAACAGTCATATAGATCAATGGAATAGAGAACCCAGAAATAAATCCATGATTTTATTATTATTTTTTTAGAAAGGTACAAGATTTTTATCAAATCCAATCAACTTGGTAATTAAACATTTAAAAAATCTTTTAAAGATTAATTAATTATTTTATTAATTTATTTATTTTTGTTACAGATGTTTCTCCTTCCCCCTTCTCCCCATGGACACCATCCTCCAGACCACCCCCCCCACCCAAGCATTGTTGTCTATGCCCACTGCTTGCACATACATACATATAAGTTGTTTGATTTATCTCATTCCTCCCCTCCTGCCCACCTCCTCTGAGGTTTTTCAGTCTGAATCGTACTTCTTTCTATGTCTCTGGGTCTATTTTGTTCATCAGCTTATTTTGTTCATTATATTCCACAAATAAGTGAGATCATGTGGTACTTGTCTTTCTCTGATTGGCTTATTTCACTTAGCATAATATTCTACAGGTCCCTCCATGTTGTCTAAAGGATAAGAGATCTTTCTTACAGCTGCATAGTGTTCCGTTGTGTATACATACCAATGTTCACTGTTTTTTATTCACTCATCTATTGATGGACACCTGGGCTGTTTCCAGATCTTAGCAATTGTAAATAGTGCTGCTATGAACATAGGGGTACATATATTCTTTCTGATTGGTGTTTCAGGCTTCTTAAGATATATTCCTAGAAGTAAGATCACTGGGTCAAACAACAGATCCATTTTTAATTTTTTGAGGAGACTCCATACTGTTTTCCACACTGGATTAACCAGTCTGCATTCCCAGCATCAGTGTACTAGAGTCCCCTTTTCTCCACACCCTCACCAGCACTTGTTGTTTGATAATTTGTTGATGGCAGCCATTCTGACAGGTATGAGGTGATACCTCATAGTTGTTTTAATTTGCATCTCTCTGATGATTAGTGATGTTGAGCAATTTTTCATATATCTCTTGGCCATTTGTTTGTCCTTTTTGGAGAGGTGTCTATTTAGGTCCTCTGCGCATTTTTTAATTGTGTTTTTTGTCTTCCTTTTGTTGAGTTGTATGAGTCTCTATATATTTTGGAAATTAACCCCTTATCTGATGTATCATTGGCAATTATGGTCTCCCATATAGTGGGTTCCCTTTCCATTTTGATGGTTGTTTCTTTTGCTGTGCAGAAGCTTTTTAGTTTGATGTAGTCCCATGTGTTCATTTTTTCCTTTGTTTCTTTTGCCTTAAGTGTTGAATCAGTGTAATTCTTTTGTGTATGATGTCTGAAATTTTGTTGCCTACATTTTCTTCTAGGATTTTTTTTTTAATCCTCACCTGAGGACACTTTTTGCATTTGTCTTCAGATAGAGAGAGAGGGAGAGAGGGAGGAAGAGAGAGAGAGAAAAACATCAATGCAAGAGAGACACATCAAGTAGGAGCCAGGGACAAACTGCAACTGAGGCACGTGCCCTTAGCAAGAACCTAACCTGGGACTCCCTGGTCCATAGGCCAATGTCCTAACCATTGAGCCAAACTGGCCAGGACTCTTCTAGGATTTTTATGGATTCACGAGTCACATTTAAGTCTTTTATCCATTTTGAGTTTATTATTATGTATGGTGTAAGTTGATGGTCTAGTTTCATTTTTTTGCATGTAGCTGTCCAATTTTCCCAACATCATTTATTGAAGAGGCTGTCTTTACTCCATTGTATGCTCTCACCACCTTTGTCAAATATTAATTGAGCATAATGTCTTGGGTCAATTTCTGGGTTCTCTGTTCTGTTCCATTGATCTATATGTTTGTTCTTGTGCCAGTACCAGCCTGTTTTGATTACAATGGCTTTGTAGTATAACCTGATATCCAGTATTGTGATCCCTCCTACTTTGTTCTTTTTTTTCAAGATTGCTGTGGCTATTCAGGGTATTTTTGGGTTCTATATAAACTTTTGAAGTATTTGTTCTAATTCTGTGAAATATGTCATTGGTATTTTAATGGGGATTGCACTAAAGCTATAGATTGCTTTCGGTAGTATGGACATTTTAATGATGTTAATTCTTCCAATCCATGAACAAGGTATATGCTTCCACTTTTTTATATATTTCTCTATTTCTTTTTTCAATCTCCCATAGTTTTCTACAAATAGTTCCTTTACTTCTTTGGTTGAGTTTATTCCTAGGTATCTTAATGTTTTTGCTGCGATGGTAAATGGGATTGTTTTTTTAGTTTCTCTTTCTGTGAGTTCATTATTGGTATATAAGAATGTTGTCAATTTCTTGATGTTAATTTTGTATCCTGATCCTTTGCCAAATTCATTTATTAAATGTAGTAGATTTTTGATGGAATCTTTAGGGTTTTCTATGTACAATATCATGTCATCTGCCAATAAGACAGTTTCACTTCCTCCTTTCCAATTTGAATCCCTTTTATTTTTTCTTCATGTCTAATTGCTGTGGCTAAGACTTCCAGTACTATGTTAAATAAGAGTGGTGAAAGTGGTCATCTCTGTCTTGTTCCTGTTCTTAAAGGAAATGCTTTTAGTTTTTGCCCATTAAGTATGATGTTGGCTGTAGGTTTTTCATATATGGCCATTATTATGTTGAAATATGATCCCTCTATTCCAACATTGCTGAGTGTTTTTGTCAGAAATACATGCTGGATTTTGTCGAATGCTTTTTCAGCATCTATTGATATGATCATATGGTTTTTATCTTTCATTTTGTTTATGTGTTGTATCACATTTATTGATTTGTGAATATTGTACCAGCCTTGCATCCCTGGGATGAATCCCACTTGCTCATGGTTAATAATTTTTTTTAATGTATTGCTGGATCCGACTTGCTAATATTTTATTAAGGATTTTGGCATCTATGTTCATCAGGGATATTTACCTGTGATTTTCTTTCTTTGTAGTGTCTTTATCTGGTTTTGGAATTGAAATTATGCTGGCCTCATAAAACGAGTTTGGAGGTTTTCCCTCTTCTTGAATTGTTTGGAATAGTTTGAGGAGAATGGGTGTTAGTTCTTCTTTGAATGTTCGGTAAAACTCCCCTGTGAAGCCGTCTGGGCCTGGACTTTTGTTTGCTGGGAGATTCTTGATTCCATCTTCAATTTCCTTAGTTGTTATTGGTCTATTCAAGTTTTCTATCTCTTCCTGGTTCAGTTTTGGGAAACTATGTGTTTCTAGAAATTTGTCCATTTCACCTACATTGTCCAATTTGTTGGCATATAATTGTTCATAGTATTTCTATCATGTCAGTTGTTCCTTCTCCTCTTTTCTGATTTTGTTTATTTAGGTCCTCTCTCTTTGTTTCTTGGTGAGTCTAGCCAAGGGTCCATCAATTTTTTTATCTTTTCAAAGAACCAACTCTTTGTTTCATTGATCTTTTGAATTGTTTTTTTAATCTCTATGTCATTTGTTTCTGCTCTGATCTTTACTATTTCTTCTCTTCTACTTGCTCAGGGTTTTTCTTTTTGTTGGCTTTCTAGTTCTTTAAGTTGTGAGGTTAGATGGTCAATTAGAAATTTTTCTTGTTTCTCAAGGTAGGCCTATAGTGCTATCAACTTCCCTCTCACAACTGCTTTTGCTGCGTTCCATAGATTTTGTATTGTTGTGCCTTTATTTTCATTGGTTTCCAGGAATTTTTAAAATTTCTTCCTTGTCTCTTGGTAACCCATTCATTGTTTAATAACATGCTATTTAGCCTCCATGTGTTTAAGTGTTTTTGTTTTAATTGATTTCTAGTTGCATGCCATTGTGATCTGAGAAGATGCTTGATATGATTTCAATCTTCTTGAACTTGTAGAGACTTAGTTTGTTTCCTAACCTGTGATCTTTCTTTAAGAATGTCCCTTATGCACTTGAGAAGAATGTGAATTCTGCAGTTTTGGGCTGTAATTCTCTGCAGATATCTATTAAATCCATTTGATCTAGTGCATCATTTAGAGTCTCTGTTTCCTTGTTAAGTTTTTGTGTGAGGATTTATCCAGTCATGGCAGTGGGTTTTTGAAGTCCCCTGCTATGATTGTATTGCTGTCGATTTCTCCTTTGAAGTCCTCCAGAATGTTTAAAATATATTTTGGTGCTCCTATTTTGGGTGCATATATGTTTACCAAGGTTGTATCTTCCTGTTGGATAGATCCTTTCAATATTATGTAGTGACCTTCTTTGTCTCTAGTTATGGCCTTCATTTTGAAGTCTGTTTTTATCAGATATGAGTATTGCTACCCCAGCTCCTTTTTCCTTTCCATTTGCTTGAAATATGTTTTTCCATCCCTTACATTTAACCTATGTAAGTCTTTTGGTGTGTGGTGGGTCTCTTGTAAACCACATATATATGAGTCATGCTTTCTAATCCAATCAGCTACTCTGTGTCTTTTGATTGGAGTGTTCAATCCATTTACATTTAAGGTTATTATTGTTATCTACTTATTTATTGCCATTTTTGTTTATTGTGGTTATATTTTTCTTCTTATTTCTTCTACTAATTACAGCAGTCCTTTTAACATTTCTTGTGGTGCTGGTTTGGTGCTAATATATTCCCTTAGTCTTTTTTTTTTTTTTTCTTTTTCTTTTTTTGTCTGGGAAGCTCTTTATTTCATCTTCTATTTTGAATGATTTTCTTGCTGAATAGAGTAGTCTTGGATTCAGATCCTTGTTTTTCATTACCTTGATTACTTCATGCCATTCCCTCTGGCCTGTAGTGTTTCTGTTGAGAAGTCAGCTAATAGCCTTATGGGGTTTCCTTTGTAGGTAACCTGTTGCTTATCTCTTGCTGCCTTTAGGATTATTTCTCTGTCTTTAATTGTGGGTATGTTAATTATTATGTGTCTTGGTGTGGACCTGTTTGGGTTCTTCTTACTTGGGGCTCTCTGTGCTTCTTGTACTTGTATGCCTTTTTCCTTCACCAAGTTAGGAAAGTTTTCTGTCACTATTTCTTCAAATATATTCTCTAACCCTTGCTCATTTTCTTCTTCTTCTTCTGGAACTCCTAAGGTGCGGATGTTGTTACCTTTCATATTGTCCTACGGTTCTCTTAGGCCATCTTCCTGTTTTTTAATTGTTTTTTCTTTTTGGTTCTATGATTGGGAGATTTTTTTTCTACACTGTCTTCTAATTCACTGATCCAGTCCTCAGCTTCCTCTACTCTGCTGTTTATTCCTCCCAATGTGTTTTTTATTTCTGCTATGTCATTCTTGGTTTCTGCTTGGTGGTTTTTCATTTCCAATTCATTGATCGTCAGTGTTTCTATACCTTTACTCATGCTGTTAAGCTCTTTAATCATGCTGTTGAGCTTACTCATTATCATCTGAACTCTACCTCTGATAACTTGCTTAACTGCATTTCATTTATATCTTCTTTGGTAGAGTTTTCTTGTTTTTTTCCTTTGGGATTTATTTCTTTGTTTCACCATTTAGGCTGTCTCAGTGGGTTTTGGAGCCTGCCATGTTCTCCCTCTGGATGTTGGTGTTCTGGTTGTGGCTCCCTCTACTGGGTTTGGATGAGTGTGGGAGGATCCACATTAAACACCACTGTCAAGTCTTACTTTCCTGGGTAGATTTGCAAGCCCAGGAAAGGTTCAGTTATCCTTTAGCTTTTTGCCTGGAGTCTATTAGTCTCAGTTACTTGATGAGCCTTGGGTTGTAGCCTGCCACTAAATGATAAAATCCCTCTGGTCTTCAGGGTAAGAGGATTTCCAGCAAGTGGGGCAGATGCTTCTTGGCTGTCAATGAGCCTCAATTTGCATTTCTCTGGCCTGACCAGGTGGTGTTAAATTCCTGATAGAGGGGCTGTTGCTTCTCCCTGGGGCTCTGGGAAGGGGCTCTTTGAGTCATATGACTACTATCCTGTGAGGGAGTGATTCAGCACAAAACTCCCATTGCCCTCACAGCTCTCCAAGCTCCTGAGTCTCTCCACACAGTTCAGTCCATCTGCCCTCCCTCTGCCAGAGCCCAAGGTGAGTGGCTGTAGCTAATTTAGTGCTCTGTCCCAGCCCTCTGCACTGTGGAGCTGGCTTGGGATTTTAACCCAGAGGGAGCTGCTCACAGCTAAAACAGCTGCTGTCTGTGGGCTCCTAGCCCACCCTCTCATGCCTCCCTCCACAGTTCCTTCCAGGCTTGATTTAGTGTCCTCTTTCTCTCTCTTGTTATATGGGTCCTCTTTCAGCTGCTTCTCTGTTGGTTTTTCTTGACAATTTGTCTTTATTTTAGTTGTAATTCCAGTTTGGTCCTGGAAGATGGTCTGTGTAGCTTCCATTCACTCTGCTGCCATCTTGGAATCTAAATCCATGACTTTATAGTCAATTAATATTTGACGAAGGAAGCAAAAACATACAGTGGACTCAAGATAATCTTTTCAATAAAGGTTTTCGGGAAAATTGAACATATAGGTGCAAAAAAAATTATACTAGATCACCTTCTTATTCCATACACAATAATAAACTCAAAATAGATTAAAGACTGAAATATTTGAAATATTTGACTTGAAACTGTAAAAACCCTAGAAGGAAACATAAGCAGTAAGATCTGGGAAATTTTCTGTAGCAATATATATATATATATATATCAAATATATATATATATATATATATATATATATATATATATATATATATATATTTGATATAGCTCCTTGGGCAAGGGAAACAGAAGAAGTTATAAATAAATGGGACTACATCAAACTAAAGAGTTTTTGCACAGCAAAGGAAATTATCAACAAAATGAAAAGACAACCCACTGAATGGGAGAACATATTTGCCTATGATAAGGGGTTAATTTCCAAAATTTATAAGAAACTTATAAAACTCAATCCCCCTAAAAAATAAACAATCCCATTTAAAAATGGGCAAAAGACCTGAATAGATACTTCTCTAAAGAGGACATATAGATATCCAATAGATATATGAAAAGACGCTCAACATCATTAACCATCAGAGAAATGCAAACTAAAACCACAATGAGATATCACCTCACACCTGTCAGGATGGCTATCATGAATAACTCAACAAATAAGTGTTGGCAAGAATGTGGAGAAAAGGGAACCCTTGTGCACTGTTGGTGGGAATGCAGATTGGTATAGCCACTGTGGAAAGCAGTATGGAGTTACCTCAAAAAATTAAAAAATAGAACTGCTTTATGACCCAGTGATTTCACTTCTGGTAATTTATCTCAAGAAACCTGAAACACTAATTCAAAAATGATTATGTACTCCCATGTACATTACAGCATTATTTGCAACAACCAAGATTTGGAGGCAGCCCAAGTGTCCCTGAGTAGGTGAGTGGTTAAAAAAAGCTGTGATACATTTATACAATAGAATACTACTGTGCCATAAAAAGGATGAAAATGTTACCCTTTGAGAAAGCATGGATGAACTTGGAAAACTTTACGCTAAGTGAAATAAGCCAGTCAGAGAAAGACAAGTACCATATGATTTCACTCATATTTGGAATTTAAAGAACAAACTAAACTGCCAAGCAAAATAGAGGCAGACTCAAAGAGAGAGTAAGCACACAGATATGCTGGTGGTGTTGGGGAGTATATGAATTAAGCAGAAAAGAAAAAAGATAGAACTTATGGACATGGACAAAAGTGTGATGATTGCAGGGTGAGTGGAGGTGGAAGAGGGCATAGTGGGATAAATGGCGATGGAAAATGTAAAATTAAGTTAAAAAATATATATATTATTACAAAAAAATATTAGTAACACAGTATATTGTAGATTATCATTTGTTTACCCTCGTGATCTTGTGGCTGACTGGGAGCTACAGCTCACTGCTGCTACCCTGCATTATGAGATAATATCACTTAAAAAATTTGAAGTATTGTTTCTACTTGAATGCATATTGTTTTTTCACCATTGCAAAGTTGAAAAATGGTAAATGGAACCATCATAAGTTGGGGACTATCTGTAGTTGAATTTCTGAAGGTGTAGTCAATGGAATGTGCTGATGGAATATACATGCAATGTGAGAAAAGGAGAAATCAAGGGTTACTAGGTTTGGGGTTTGAGCAACTAGCATGGAGGTGCCATTTACTATGATGAGAAAGCAGAAATGGAGTGGGCTTGGGAAGGAACAGGGGCTCCATTTCCAACAGGCTGAGTCTGAACTGACTAGTAGACATCCAAGTGAAATGTTGAATAGGCAATTGATATGTGGATCTGGAGTTCATGGGCGAAGTTTGGGCTCGAAATATAAATTTCACCATGATATATTTTTAAAGCTGCATAGACTCTTCAGATTGGAAAGAACCCTAAAGTTGTGCAATCTAACTTTGGTAAGTATTTATCCTGCCTTTACTTATACCTCCAATTAATCATCAGTTTAGCTAACTTCAGTTGACCGATCACTGAGTACCTATTATATATAACATACTACAATAGGTCCAAAACTAAAGATATACATAAGTGAACATAAATATGCACAAACGAGAGTTGACCACTGTATCCTTGCCTAACAGCCCAGTAAGTTAGGCACGAAAGGGACCAGTCACATTTTGCAGATAACAAAATGTGGGTTTGTAGCAGGGAAACACTACCTCATCACCCTAAATCAGCAATCTTGCCTGGTCTGGGTCTTCTGACCTCCATTTGAATGTTCTTTATGGATTAAAAATTAATAGACTTTCTCAACAAATAAAAAGAGAGGCCTACTCACTCCATAGGAAGGTATACCACAATGTGGACATGGGTTCTAGGCCATGAAACTTTCCCCAAAGAATATATTTTTAAATTTTTTATTTTGAGATAATTATAGATTCACATGTAGTTGTAAGATATAATACAGAGTGCTCCCATTTGCCTTTTACTCAGTTCCCCCAAGGCAATGTCTTATAAAATTATAGTGCAATATTACTATGTCACAACCCAAATGTTCAAGTGATACACTCCCCTGATTTTAGATTTTACCAGTTTTACATTCATTCATCTATGTGTGCATTTACTTTTATGTGACTGTATCACTTGTGTCAATTCTTGTGACCACTGTAACTGTCAAAATACAGAACAGTCCCATCACAAGGACCCCTGTGCTTCTCTTTGTAGTCATTCTCCTCCCCCTCCTATCTTTAACTTCTGGACACCACTAATATCTTTTCCATCTCTATAATTTTATTATTTCAAGACAGTTATATAAATGAAGTCATACAATATGTATGAGATTTTTTTTTCCACTTATCATAATCCCCTTGAGATTCATTCAAGTTGTGTGTTCATTACTTTTTATTGATAAATAGTATTTCATAGTATGGATGCACCACCATTTGTTTAACCATTCATTTGTTGAAAGACATCTTAGTGGGCTCCTTTATAAAGTTTTTATCAACATTTATATACCAGTTTTTGTGTGAACATAAGTTTTCAGGGCTTAAAAAGGATATCTTTTCAAATTCCTGAATTAGTATTCAGCCAGGACACCAGGGAACCCTGGGAAGTAATGGGGACATTAAGACTACCTAGAAAATTACATAAGGATTACCAGTTGGCAACCCCAACCATTAAACTAAACCTCAGAGTGTGGGTCACTTGGAACATGTGACTCGGAGCAGCACTATCTCCTGTTTCCTTCCCAGGGGAGTAGACCACGGATGGCCTGCCAGAACTGACTTGATGAAGGAAGCTATTGAATACGTGTCCATCTGAATGTTGGCTAATGCCTGCCAATGATTTTTTAGCTTTGCGGTGGTTAAGTTTTCTTTCTGACTGCACTGAGCTAACCCTGTGTCTTCAGAATGTTATCACTTAGGAAAATAATTCCCATCTTATGGCTTGCACAGGATCAAGTGCATTAGTTTAAAAATTTTAGCTGATTACCTTGAAAAATGCAAAAGGTTGGGGATGAAGACTTTTGGATCCTACTATAGTTAATAAAAAAGTCATAATATTTTATGGTCATACCTGATACAAAGCATTCTTTTCTTCCCTGACTAAGGCATTTGAAGCAAATAGTCTTCATTGCTTCTTAAACCTGTCACCACGGGATCCTGTGACTGATGTTAACACAAGGGGGATGCTTTTCTCAGAGAAGGCAATGCATTTCTCAACTGGCTCGATAAGAAGGAAGCGGTTCTCAGAATCTTATCGGAGTATATTTCATTTTGGACAAACTGTCTCAAATGTACCTCCAACCCATCATGACAGTTGGCGTTGGTCAAATTTTGGAATGAATAAGATAGGTATTAAATTCATACCAACAATGCCATTGTTTAAATACTCATCGCTAAATAATAGAATATAGTATATTATATTTGGCTTTTGTCTGTTATTAATGAAGTTGTTCTTGATTTAAAAGAACTGGATAGGAATACCTTGAGTGACATTTAGCATTTGAGTGTTAATGTGATAATAATTACCGAAATGAAGTAAGTAGTTCATTTCTGGAGAAAGCATGGTATAAGAGGCACTTCCTTACTGGGTCCCCTATCAGGTCAGTCTCCTCCTGACCATTGCCATATGTTCCCTTTCACCCTTTCAACCCCCTGGCCTTCCTTGAAAAGCCTATGGGCCCTATTCTCAGTGCTTTTCCAGAACTTGCTTATCTTCTGCCCGGATATTTTTCTTTACTACTTGGCCACATTTCACTTCTTCTTGAAGGTCAGCTTTAGGCTTTTAGAGATTTATTAATTCATTCATTTCTTTATTCACCAAATTATTTAACATTTGTTGAATTTTACAATGTGCCACACTTTTTGTTCGGTGTTGAGGACACAAAATACATAGTTCCAAGTATTTTCAAGTGCCTTCCAGACTGACACAGGGATGGAATTTGCATACAAGGATGCTGTTGTGCAGTAGGGTTCATACAGGTATTCTAGGAGTGTTGAAGAGGGACCTCCAGGCTCCGGGGCAGGGGCAGGAGGAGCCTTCCCTCTGCTACCTGCCTGGCTATCCCTAAATGAGTGTCCCCTCATATGCATACTTGATGATTACTTACACAGCACACTGGGTGCTTTCTCCCCCCATACACCAAGGCCCCTGCCTCCTTCCAGTACATTTTGGCACGTAGCAAGAATTCTGTGTACACCTCTGTTTCAGTTCTTTTCAGCCTTTGGTTAATGTTCTAACTTCATCAGAAAAAATATTTGAGGTGGCTTTCAGTAAAAATACACAGGGCCATTAAAAATAAAATTAGAAGGAGGGATCAGCTAGGGGAAGGGAGGGAAATGATGCTATTGAGAATTTGTTTGCAGGCAAGTGGGTTGCTCTGAGCTGCCTGCCAGCAGACTACTCTGCCATACTTTTGCCATGGTCACCTGCAGAGTGGCTTATTTTAATGTTAGTCGATCCATCAGTAAAGAATAACACATTTATCAACTGAAACAGAATATGGGCTGATAAAATTGTTATACATCAGGTATCCCATAATTCACAGAAAATTGGAAATCAAATCATGTGAATTCTAGAGCTCACTCTCCATGGCCTTCATGCCCCCACTAAGCCCTGGAATCACAGTACTTGGTCTTCTGTATGAAGAATCCGAGAAAGCTGTTGATTGGTTGGGTTTTTACTTCTGTCAAATCTCTTCTTCCTTCCATCTCTGAGCCCTATTTCTAGCTGTGCTACTTCTTCCTATGCAAAACCTGGGAAGGTTTCTTCATCTCCATCTTCAGTATTTGTGTGTTTAACATAGGACATTGATACGTAGCTTAAATTGGTGTCACAGTTCATTACATGATGTTAACTACTGGAAGAAAATGTGTTCTCAGTAGCTCTCAGAAGCTCAGGTTGTGGTCCAGATCGGCTGACTTCCTGTCGATTGCTTTTATGGAACAGAGTGGTTATAAGGGAGGGGACCTTGCAGAGCATGGGGCAGGAAAGTGAGCCTGCCAGCTCACATACGGCAGGTGACCTATGGCACTAGGATTGGTGAACACCACCCCCAACACCAAGTGTCTGCTGGACTGGCTTGACTGCATTCATTAACAGACCTACCTTCAAGGCTCCCTGTGCAGCGACCAGAGGATTCTATTTTAGCTGACATGGAAATCTTAATGTCTGTATTGTGGATTAGTAAAAAGTGAAAATCTCATACTTAATGATATCATAAATATGGCTCTGGCCTGGTAGATCAGCTAGTTGGAGAGTCGTCCTGTTATGCTAAGGTTGTGGGTTTGATCCCTGGTCAGGGCACATACAGGAATCAACCAATGAATGCATAAATAAGTGGAATAATGAATTGATGTGTCTCTCTTTCTCTCCCTCTTCCTCTCTAAAATCAATTTAAAAAGTCTCTTGTAACGATATCATGTTACATTTCTCAGCAAAGTTTTACACCCAATGATTGTTTTGAATGCAGCCCACTTAATGTTATTATATTTCAATAAAGTCTTAATTTTTATGTTATTTCACCAATTAAGTCTATCACTGTGAAATCTTTAATAGCATTGGTTAAATACTGGCATTATTCCTAAGAATATTCATAAAATATATACTTATTTAACATTTTAAATAGGTAATACATTCATAGTTTCAAATTCAAAAATTTAAACAGCCCGATGGTGTGGCTCAGTGGCTGAGCATCGACCCATGCACCAAGAGGTCGCTGGCTCATTCCCAGTCAGGGCACATGCCCAGGTTGCAGGCTGATCCCCTGTGGGGGCATGCAGGAGGCAGTTGGGTGATACTCTCTCATTGATGTTTCTATCTCTCTCTCCCGCTCCCTTCCTCTTCTTCTAAAATCAATAAAGGAAAAAAAAGTTTAAACAATAAAATATAATTCTCCCACTCTTCTTTTGTACCCATTCCTTTCCACAGTTTAAGTTTTTACATTTTTTTCCAGAAATAGCTTATGTGTCTGTAAAGTAAATCTGTACATATTAATATTCTCTTCTTTTACATAAATAGTAAATGTACTATTCATATTTTCTAACTTGTTTCTTTCATGTAGTAATATGTTTTGAAGTGCATTCTCTATTTGTACATAAAACCTTTTTCAATCCTATTCTCCAGTGTGGTGTTGTATTTTTGGTTGCTTAAACTTTTTGATCTTACAAACATTATACAAAAAACTCTGCCTATAAGTTAACTCATATGTATGAGAGTATTTCTCTATAGCAAATTCCTAGAAACAAAATAGCCAGATCAAAAGGTAAATGTATTAGAAATTTGCAATGTATATTACCAAATTGCTGCATAGGGGTTTTATCCATTTCCACCCTCCCCAGCAACATAGGAGAATGCAGTGACTGATTTTACACCTATGCACCATGTTATCTAACTTTTTATCTCTACCAATCACAGACGTGAAACGTAACTTTGATATTATCTTATTGCAGTAAAGGTCAAGCCTTCTTTTCCAATGTTTCAAGGCTATCTGTATATTATTTCTTCTTTCTTTCACACTTTCCTACTCTGTTTTTGGCTGATTACTGGTTGATTTGTAATAGCACTGTAAATATTAGAAAAATTAGCATATTTTTCTGTATTTAAAATGTAATTACTTTCCTCAGCTTCCCTCTCTCTTTTATTTTTCCTTTATTGATTTATAGAGAGAGGAAGTGAGAGGGAGAGAGAGATAGAAACATCGATGAGAGAGAACATCAATTGGCCACCTCCTACATGCCCCTCACTGAGGATTGGGCCCACAACCTGGGCATATGTCCTGACCGAGAATCGAACTGGCAACCTCTTGTTGCATGGGTCGATGCTCAACCACTGAGCCTCACCGGCTAGACCTCAGCTTCCCTTTTAAAAGAATACTTGCTTGTAGTAGTAGTTCTTTCCCATACAGGAAATTTTATAATTAAAATGTCTTCAATGTTATTAATTTTTAATACCTCCAAGGTTATGAGACATACTTTTAAAAGGCTTCCCCATTGAAAAACTATTAATAAATAATTATTTCATATTTTTCTAGAAATTTATGGATATAGAGATATTCACACGGAATATATATATATACATATATATTCTATGTGAATTTTATTCTTTTTATTAGGTGTGGAATGTACAAAAATATTTTCAGGGAATATATATTGTAAGGTTTTAAAAATTGTGCTACAATATACATAACATAACATTTACCACTTTAACCATTTGAAATGTATAGTTTACTGTCATTAAATACATTCACAATGTGTGCAACTATTGTTTATCATCCCCAAAAGAAACTCCTTATATATTAAATCATTCCTCATTGACCTCTCCCTCAGGCAACCACCTGTCTGCTTTCTGTCTCCTAGGGATTTGCTTATTCTGGACATTTCATATGAATGGAATCATATAGTATGTGGTTCTTTGTCACTGGCCTCTTCACTTAGTGTGTGGTATTGAGGTTCATCCATGTTGTAGCATGTGTCAGTACTGCACTCTTTATTATGGCTGAAAAATAATATTTCATTGCATGCATTGACCACATTTTGTTTATCCGTTTCTCACTGTTGATGGACATTTGGTTGTTTCCACCTTTTGGCTATATGAACAGTGCTTCTAGGAATATTTATGTACAAGTGTATTTTGCATATATATATTTAGGTACTCCTACATTGGTGCTTATATGTTTACCGGATTATATTCTCCACTTGGAATAATCCTTTTATTACTATGTAGTGTCCTTCCTTGTCTCTTTTTATGGCCTTTATTTTGAGTCTCTTTTGTCAGATATGATTATTGCTACCCCAGCTTTTTAAAAATTCCATTTGCATGGAATATTTTCTTCCATACTTTCATTTTCAGTCTGTGTTAATCTTTTGTTCTGAAGTGGGTCTCTTGTAGACAGCATGTATACAGGTCATGTTTTCTTAGCCATTCATCTACCCTATGTCTTTTGATTGGAGCATTTAGTCTATTTACTTTTAAGGTTATTATTGATAGGTAGTTTTTTACTGCCATTTCCCCCCCTTTATAGCTATGTTCCCCTCTGTTTTGATTTCTTCTTCTTAAAGCACTGCCTTAAACATTTCCTGCAATGTTGGTTTGGTGTTAATGTACTCCTTTAGCCCCCCCACCCTTTTGTTTTTGGTCTAGGAAGCTCTTTATTTCACTTTCAATTTTAAATGATAGTTTGCTGGATAGAGCAGTTTTGGGCTCAGGTCCTTGCTTTTCATTACTTTTAATATTTCATGCCAATCCCTTCTGGCCTGAAGTGTTTCTGTTGAGAAATCAGCTGATATTCTAATTAGTACTCTCTTGTAAGTAACTTTCTGTCTCTTGCTTGCTGCCTTTAAGATTCTTTCTTTGTCTTTAACATTTGTCATTTTAATCATGATGCATCTTGGAGTGGGTCTCTTTGGATCCATTATGATGGGAACTTTCTGTGCTTCTTGAACTTGTGTGACTTTTCACTTTACCAGGTTAGGGAAGTTTTATGTCATTATTTCTTTAAATAGGTTCTCTATTCATTGCTTACCTTGTTCTCCTTCCAGTACCCCTATGAAGTGAATGTTGTTATGTTTCATATTGTCCCAAAGTTCCCTAAAACTATCCTCCTGCTTTTCAAACCTTTTTTCTTTTTGCTGCTCTAATTGGGCTTTTTTTTTTCTACCTTGTCTTCCAAATCCGTGATTTGATCTTCTGCCTCATTCAATCTACTTTTGATTCTTTCCAGTATATTCTTGATGTCAGATATGTTATTCTTCATTTCCAACTGACTCTTATTTATGGTTTCTATTTCTTGCTTCATGCTGTTGTAGTTCCCACGAAGTTCCTTGAGCATCCTAATAATCATTACTTTAAACTCTATATCTGATAAATTGCCTGACTCCATTTCATTTAGCCCCTTTTCTGGAATTTCCTCCTTTTCCTTTATTTGGTGGTTGTTTCTTTGTCTCCCCATTGTTGCTATCCCTTTTTATTTATTTCTATGTATTAGATCAAACTGCTATGCCTCCTAGTCTTCTTGGGGTGGCCTTATGTAGCAAGTGTTTTGTGGGACCCAGTGTGCGTCTCTTAGATCTCCTGAGCTGAGTACTCTAGGAATGCCCTTTGTGTGAGCTATTTGGGCTCTCCTGTTGTATCTGGGTCTTGCATGTTGTTGTCCCATTTGTGGGTGGGATCTCCTCTCAGGCTGGCTGACCAGGAGGCCCACCCCGACCACGTCATGTGAGCTGTTGTGCAGGTGCTGATGGAACTCAACAAAACATAATGCAACAAAACAGATCACACAAAAGACCCCCTACAGCAACAGAAGCAACCACAAAAGGAGAGAGAATTAGGAAAGAGAAAAAAGAACAAGAATAATAGAAGGAAAAAAAATATGAGGCGAAATAAGGAGGCAGAAAAAGTATTATGAAAAGGCAGCTGTGAAAGAAATAAAATAAGAACAAAGAATAAGGGAAAGAAATGGCATAAAATAAAAGAGGAAGAAAGAAATTATGAAAAGGAAAATAGAGGAGACAGCAGAAAGGCAAAAACTTAGAAAAGGATAAAAGAAGAGTAAGCAGGAGAAAGAAGAAAAAATAGAGTGAGAAAGGGAAGAGAAAAAATTGGCGATATGAAAGAAAACAGAGCACCAAATAAAGAAGAAAGATAAAGCTGATAATGAAAAAAAAAGAAAGAACAAGTGAAGTGGCATTCATCTCAGCAGTTTCATTCCTTCTGGAAGCTCCCTTTGGATCCTGCTCTTATGTTGACTGAGGCTGACTGTTTTGTGTGCCAATTCTGGGCCTCCGGGGAGGTACTTAGGTGCTAGCCAATGTCAGAAGCTGTCCACGTTTGTCTCTCAGCAACCTGTTCGAAGCTTCAAGCTACCTACAGTCTGTGTCTGTCTCCGCAGGACTTGGCTGCCTGCGGAAGGGGCCAAGCTGCACTCTAAGCCGGGTTTGTGAGCTGCATGGGGCCCCGGGAGGGTCAGCGAACTTCCCCAGATTCCCCAGGCTCCACCTCCACCTGCCTTCCCTGCCAGCCAGCGGTCAATCTCAATAACTGCAAGGTCTGTTTCTGAAATGGCGTTAGGCGGAATCTCTGGGTCTCCCGTGAGTGGGAGGTGGTGTTCAGATTTCAGGGAAAGTGGTGGGTGTGTTTGCCCGTCCCAGAGCTAGTCCCCTGAGAGTGACCCGGAATAGTTCCTTGCCCTCAGCGGGGCGGAGATCCTCCTGTGCAGTCCAGGGGGATGAGCTGGAGAGCTGGAGTTTCTATCAGCTCCCGTGACGGGGAAGCACCAGTCAGGTTCCCAGGACAGTGGGGAGGACGGCCCCACAGCCAAGCCAGCCACTGACGCTCCCTGAGACTGTTCAGACCTGCAGGCTGGGCCTCTGCTGCTGTCCCCTCTGCAGTGGTGGCGATGCTGGGTGGGGAGGCAGGGTTCCCCAGGGTGGGTGAACTGTGTCCCCTAGGGCAGGGTACTTTCCTTTTCCGAGCTGTGGCTCCTGGGAGGGGCCTGTGCCTCGCATGAAAAATGGCCTCTTAGGTTTGGGGGAGGTTCGACTGAATTCAGGTCTCCCTGCTGCCACCTTCCACACCTCCCCCCAGGCTTCCCACCAGTCTCCCCTCAGGCACCCCCAGTCCGCCCACCACCCTCTCTTCACCGCAGCCTCGGTGAGTAGCTGCAAACAGAAGTCCTGTGCTCCGTTCTATTTTTTATTTATTTATTTTTTTAAACAAAACAAAACAACAAAACCCTGTGGCTTTGTCTCCCACCGATTCCATTCTTCTTGGCGGCCAGAAGTCCTGCCGTCTTTCACGGTGGATGTTACGTGGCCGCTGTCTTCGGCTCTGGGGCTCCAGGCCGGGGAGCCCAGCCTGGGGTGCTGGCCTCCATCCTCTCGGGGACCCCCCCGCCCAGCTGAGACATTCCTCCTCACTCCGGGCCCATGCCCATGGAAACTCGGCCAGCCCCTCTCACGACCGCCCCCTTCCTACCTGTCTCAGGTGGTTTCTGTCCTTCCTGTCACAAGTCTCCTCCTCAGGTGGCCCTCAGGTGCTAATTCTGGGTGAACATTCCCCACTTTATTTCCAGCCTGGCCCTGGGGGGAGGTGCAAGGAAGGTCTGCCTACCTGCCGCGTTTCCCTGCTCTCTCCTGTGCTGTGGGGCTCAAGAGGGCTGGTCGGAGGCTGAGCAATAGGCAGAACCGTCTGAAGCAGCATGGACACTGCAGGACAGACAGGTGCACGTGTGCGTTTGGGATGATAGGAGTCTGCCTTTCAGATCTGCGGGGAAATATATAAGAAAACGAAAGGCTTGTGTTTTATACAATAGGGCTGATGGATTCAAGGCTCACGTAAGAGAGAGTCAAGTACTGAGAATAAATACGATGTCAAGTTATGTGGTCCTGGGGAGGCAAAGGACTTTCCAAGTGTAACTTTTAAGGCAGAAATCATAAAGGAAATGTATGCATGTGTTTGAGTTTTTAAAAAAGGTATAACTTTAGTATGGTAAAATAACATCATAAAGTTTAAAGGCAAAATTACAAAATTGTGAAATATATTTGTATCATATGTCAGAAAAGGGTTTTATATGTAGATATAGAGAAAGGTCTCAGATATAGATAGATATAAATATTACATATACATAATAAAATATAATTTATATCTACACATAAGAAGGAAAATACACATTCACTATTAGAGAATTATTTAAAGAAATTAGCAAAAAAATTCATAAGTGAGGAAAAACAAAGGCTAGTACACAATTGAAAAAAATGTTCAATCTCATTAGTAATGAAAAAAATATGGCAATGAAATGCCATTTCCATTCATTAAATGAGAGAAGTAAAAAATAATGATAATGCCCTGTATTTGTGGGAAGGTAGCTCATATCTCTACCTCTAGGGGTGTTATAAATTGGTATAACTTTTCTGAAGGATAATGGGACTAGATGCATCAAAGGTCTTAATGTATTCATACCATTTTACCTAGTACTCAACACTTACAGGTTATATTCTAAGTAAGTAATTATTGATATATGCATAAATTTAGCTATGATGATATTAACAGTATTGCAGGATAATTATAATATAAAAAATTTTAAGAATCCTAAAAGTTGAACAATTGGGATTTAGTTGGATCAACCCTGAAACATACATACAACGGGATAGTACCCATTCATTAAAAGTGATGTTAAGGCCCTGGCCGGTTTGGTTCAGCGGTTAGAGCTTTGGCCCATGGACCAGAGAGTCCTGGGTTCCTTCCCGTAAGGGCAGGTACCTCGGTTGCAGTTTGTCCCCTGCCCTGGTTGGGGTCGTGTGGGTGGCAACCACTTGATATGTCTCTCTCACATCGATGTTTCTCTCTCTCTCCCTCCCACTCTATCTGAAGATAAATAGAAAAATATCCTCCAGTGAGGATTAAAAAAAAAAAAGGTAAAAAGAATAGACACATTAAAAAAAAAAAAAAAGTAAAATCCTGATAGCTTCTACTGCCTGTGTATTAAGTGAAAGCTCCCAGGACTTTCACTGAAGGTTTTCTGTATGTCTCCAAACTACATTTATAATTTTATTGCCTACTTGTTTCTTATACAATTAAATCAGATCACATTACCTCTCTGATTAAAATCTTCAGTGGTTTCCCATCACACTTAAAGTTGAATGTATCTCAACCTTTCACATAGACAAGGTATCATCTGTCCTGCTCCCTCCCTCTTCGCCTTATCTGAAGGGTGTCTCCGGTTCCCTCTGTTCCACCACTGACCTGCCTCCTGTCAAGTTGTGTGAGTGGATGGGGCTCTTTCCTCTCACAGAGATCCACTCTTGATTTGACTGGTTCCAGCTAAATCTTTTCTTTTATTTGGCATATAATTGGCATGCAATATTCTATTAGTTTCAAATGTACAACATAGTGATTTGATAGTTATATACATTACAAAATGATTCTCATGATAAGTCTAGTTACCATCTGTCACCATGCAAAGTTATTACAATATTATTGACTATATGCCCTAGGCTTACATTATAACCCTATGACTTACTTATTTTATAACTGAAAATTTGTATCTCTTAATCCCCTTCACTTACTGTGTCAGCCCACCAACCCCTTTCCTCTCTGATTTCTTTCCTGTATATCTAAGTTTGTTTTGTTACATTTGTTCATTTATTTTGTTTTGTTTTTTTAGATTCCACATATAATTGAAATATATGGTATTTGTCTTTTTCTGTCTGACTTATTTCACTTAGTATAATGTCCTCTAGGACCATCCATGTTGGTGCAAATAGCAAGATTTATTATTTTTATGGCTGAATAATATTCATATATATCTATATATATATCTCACATCTTCTTTATTCATTCATGTATCAAAGGACACTTTGGTTGTTTTCATGTCTTGGCCACAATGAATAACACTGCAATGAACATAGCGGTACATATGTCTTTACAAATAAATATTTTCAATTTTGGGGGGTAGATATCCAGAAGAGGAATTGCTCAGTCATATGGTAAGTCTCTTCCTAATTTTTTGAGAAACCTCCATACTGTTTTCCACACAAAAATCAACTCAGAATGGATCGAAGACCTAAATATATGACCTGAAGCAATAAAATACATAGAAGAAAACATAGGTACTAAGCTTATGGCCCTTAGTCTTAGAGAGAATTTTATTAATTTGACCCCAAAGGCAAGGGAAACAAAAGCAAAAATAAATGAATAGGACTATATCAAACTGAAAAACTTCTGTGCAGCCAAAGAAACCATCAAAAAAACAAAGGCAAGCCAACAAAGGGGAGAAGATATTTGTACACAGTACCTCCCATAAGAGGTTAATATCCAAAATATATAAAGAATTCATACAACTCAACAACAGAAAAAACAAACAATCCAATTGGAAAATGGGCAGCAGACCTGAACAGATATTTCTCCAAAGAAGATATGCAAATGGCCAACACATATATGAAAAGATGCTCAACTTTACTAGCTATTAAGGAAATGCAAAAGAAAACCACAAGGAGATAACTACTTCACACCTGTTAGAGTGGCTACTATCAACAAGACAAGTAAGAAAGAGAACAAGTGTTAGAGATGTGGAGAAAAGGAACCCTCATATACTGTTGATGGGAATGTAAATTTGTTCTTTACATATTTTTTTATATTATCAGATGTTATTTGCAAGTATCTTTTGCCATTAAACAGATTGCCATTTAATTTTCTTGATAGTTTTCTTCACCATGCAACAGCTTTTTAGTTTGATGTAGTCCCATTTAATTTTGTATTTGTTGGCCTTGCCTGAGAAGACTTGTCCATGTTGCTAAGATCATTGTCAAAGAGCTTACTGCCTGTTTTGTTTCTTTTTCAAGGAATTTTATGTTTTCAGGTCTTAGATTCAAGTCTTGTATCCATTTGAATTTTTGTATATGTTGTTATATACTGGTCCATTTTCATTGTGTTGCATGGAGCTGTCTTGTTTTTCCAATACCATTTTTTTAATCCTCACCTGAGGCCATGCCGAGAGAGAGAGAGAGAGAGAGAGAGAGAGAGAGAGAGAGAGAGAGAGAGAGAAAGAGAGAGAGAGAGAGAGAGAGAGAGAGACAGAGAAACATCCTTCCATATGTTCCTAGACTGAGGATCAAAAATACAACCCAGGTGTCTGCCCTGACTGGGAATTGAACCTGCAACCTTTCAGTGCACAGAATGACACTCAACCAACTGAGCCACTCTGGCTGGGCCCCAGTACAATTTGTTGAAGAGACTATCTTTTCCCCATTGCATATTCTTGCTTCCTTTGTCATAAATTAATTGACCGCATACACATGGGTTTATTTCTGGACCCTCTAATCTATTCCACTAATCTGTTCATCTGTTTTGGGGCCAATACTATACTCTTTTGATTCCAATAGCTTTGTAGTATAGTTTAAAATAAGGACACATGATACTTTTAGTTTTGTTCTTTCTCAAGATTGTTTTGGTTATTCAGGTTTTTTTGTGGTTCCATACAACTGTTAGTATTCTTTGTTCTAGTTCTGTGAAAAATGCCATTGGTATTTTGATGAGGATCACATTGAATCTGCAGATTGCTTTGGGTAGTATAAACCTTTTAACAATATTCATTCTTCTAATTCATGAGTATGGTGTATCTTTCTATTTATTTGTGTCATCTTCAATTTCTTTCATCAATGTCTTATTTTTAGAGTACATGTCTTTTACCTCCTTGGTTAAACTTATTCCTAAGTATTTTTTTCTTTGTTTATACAATTGTAGGTGGGATTGTTTTCTCTTTCTGATAGCTCATTATTATTGTATAAAAACTCAACTGATTTTTTTTTTCCATTGATGTTTTAAATAGAGTGGAAGGGAGGGTTTTTAGGGTTTTTTATATATAGTATCATGTCATCTGAAAATAGTGACAGATTTACTTCTTTCTTTCCTATTTGAATGCCTTTAAATAAAAGGCATTTTCTTCCCTCATTTCTGTGATTGGGACTTCCAATATTATGTTGAATAAAAGTGGTAAGAGTTGCCATCCTTATCTTGTTCCTGATCTTAGAGGAAAAGCTCTCAGAATTTTGCCATCGAGTATGATGTTAGCTGTGGGTTTATCATATGTGGCCTTTATTATGTTGAGGTACATTTCTTCTATACCCATTGTTGAGGGCTATTTTTATTTTATTTTATTTTATTTTTTCAATCCTTATCCAACGATGTTTTTCCATTGCTTTTTCAGATAGAGTGGGCGGGAGGGAGGGAGAGAGAGAGAGAGAGAGAGAGAAACATTGATGTGAGAGAAACACATTGACTGCTTGCCTCCTGCACGACCCTGACCAGGGCCAAGGATAGAACCGCAACGAAAGTATGTTCCCTTGACCAGAATCGAAGCTGAGACTCTTTGGTCCTCAGGCCTATGCTCTAACCACTGAGCAAAACCCGCCAGGGTGAGGGTTATTTATTTATTTTTTAATCAAAAACAGATATTTAAATTTTGTCAAACATTTTTTCTGCATCTATTGAGATAGATGTTCATATGATTTATAGAGCCTATATTTTAATGTAGGGTATTATGTTAATTGATTTGTGGATGTTAACCATCCTTGCATCCCTGGAATAAATCCCATTTGATCATGGTGTATGATCCTCTTAATGTATTGTTAAATTGACTAATATTTTGTTGAGGATTTTTGCATCTATGTTCATTAGGGATATTGGCCTGTAATTTTTTTTTTTCGGTGTCTTTATCTGGTTTTGGTATCAGTTTAATGTTGGCCTCATAAAATTAGTTTAGAAGTGTTTCCAAGTCTTTAATTTGAGAAGGATAGGTATTATTCTTTATAAAATGTTTGGTAAAATTTATGTGTAAAGCCATCTAGTTTTGAACTTTTCTGGGAGGGGGGCAGAAGGTTCAATATTACTGATTCAATATTATTACTTGTATTTGGTTTATTCATATTTTCAATTTCTTCATGATTCAGTCTAAGAAGGTATGTTTTTAGGAATTTATCCATTTCATCTCGATTTTCCAATTTGTTGGTGTATAATTCTACTAATTCTTAATGTGACTTCCTTAGAGATGCCCCCTGCACACCCAACTTTACCCTCCTTTACCCACTCTAATTTTTTCTTTCACTAAAATCTGTTGTTTTATTTAGAGAAGTTATTTAATACAATCACTGTTACATATTTATTAGTATACTGAATTGGATAATACCGGTCTCCCTCATTAGACTTTGCTTCATAAGGTCAGGTACCCACATCAATTTTTCTTTACACTCCACAGATAGTGCTTAGAATAGTGTTGAATACATGACAGACACCTGCACCTTCATTGGATTAATGAGTAAACGAACATGCTTTGCTTTAGTCAGACGTGCACAGCACCTTTAACATATGTCATGATTGCAGGCCTGCATGTCTTTACTCTCATTATTTCTCCCATCTCTGCCCACGAAATTCTGTCTATATTTCAAAGTCTACTCAAATTCCATTTCCTCTGTTAAAGTTTTTTTCTGAATGGTGGGAAGAAACAGAAATATTGAAAAAAGATAAAACATGTATTGGATAAAGGGCGGAAGATCATTGCTGTAAAGGAAGGGAAGATGAAGAGTTACTGTGAACAAGCTCAGTTTGAGAATCTGTACAACCTATAACCCAAGAAAGGGCAGGAAGCCCTAGAGTTTGGAGAAGAGGAGGAGAAAGATGGAGACATGAGGGCCAACTGCAAGGTGACGTTTGCTGCAGCCTAAGAGTGAGTAAAGGTGAGAAGGGAGAAAAAGAAGGTAAGTGTGATGGATGGGTGAAAAAGTCCTAAGGTAGATAATAGAAGGGCGAGGGAGCAAGCAAAATAGTATATTACTTGTCAATGCAATTGAAAAACTAAGTAAGACTGACGAAAGAAAGGAAGAAGGAAGGGAGAAGAAGGATGGAAGGAAGGAAGGAAGGAAGGAAGGAAGGAAGGAAGGAAGGAAGGAAGGAGAGAGAGAGCAAGAGCGAGAAAGAGAGAAAGAAAGAAAGAAAGAAAGAAAGAAAGAAAGAAAGAAAGAAAGAAAGAAAGAAAGAAAGAAAGAAAGAAAGAAAGAGAAAGAAAAGGAAGGCAAAGTACCAACATCAGAAATGAGATAGGATATCACAAGAGGCCATACGGACATCAAAAGGATAAGGGAATATTACAAATAGCTCTACATACATAGATTTTGCAAGTTAGGTAAAATGGACCGACTCCTCAAAAAAACAAAACAAAACAAAACAAAAACAAAAACTGAAAACTACTCCAACTCACTCAATATGAAATAGATAATTTGAATAACGTATAACTATTAAGGAGATTGAATTCAGAATTTAATTCCTGAGGAAAAACCCTAAGGCACAGTGAGTTCACTGGATAATTCAAACAAATATTTAAAGAAGAATTAATTAATTCTACAGAATCCTTTCAGAATGTAGAAAAGGAGGGAACACTTCCCAATTCATTTTATGGAACTAGTGCTACCATAATAGTAAAACCAGAAAAAGTACAAAACAGAAAACTATTAACCATTATTCCTTATGAATACAGATGTAAAATTCTTCAACAAAATATTGGAAAATTGAATTTGGCAATGTATTCAAAGAATATACCCTGTCACCAAATGGGTTTTATTTCAGGGATGCAAAGATGATTCGATATTTTAAAAATCAATAAATGCAATCTATTTTATTAATAAAAAAATCACAATATAATATATCATGATCATAAAAAACACTTTACAGAATTTAACATTAATTCATGATAGAAACTTCCAGAATACTAGAAATAGAGGGAAATTTTCTCAATGTGATACAGGGCATGTACAGCAGATCTATAGCTAGCATTACACTTGATGGTGAAATACTGAATGTTTTATACTTAAGATAGGGAACAAGGCAAGATCACTCTCAACACTTTTATTCAATACAGTGTTGGAAATTCTATCCATACAACCTACTACTTCCATTCCTGGCATTTGTCTTAAAGAAATGAAGACTTATATTCATGCAACAAAACCCGTACAAGAATGTTCATAGCAGCCTTGTTTGCAATAGCCACAAACTTGAAACACTCCAGATATTGTTCAATGAATGAACGGTTAAATCAACGGTCGCACATTAATACCCTGGGATATAATGAGATGCATTGATACATGCATCAATCTGGATGAATCTCCATGGAATTATAATGAGTAAAAATAGCCAATCTGTAAAGATGACACTGTTTCATAACTTCACTTAACAAATTATTGAAAAAGAGAACAGGTTGATGGGGATTAAGGAGGCAGTAGATTTGGGAGGCTAGTGGCTGGCTATAAAATGTCAATGTGAGGTATCCTGTGGTAATGAAAGTGTTCTAAATATTTGTACCATGATCGTATCAATGTCAGTATCCTGGCTGTGATACTGTACTATAGTTTTGCAAGGTATTGCATTGGGTGACTCTGAAAACAAGGGACAGGGGTCTCTCCATATATTCCTTTTTACAATTGCATATAAATCCACAAGTATTTCAAAATAAAACTTTTATTTAAAAATAGTACATACATCTTTATAAATATATTAGGGAAATGACTCTGAGCATTGACAGGGCAGAAATTTGGACAAGGTGATTTGGTCAATTTATCCTGAGAAGTTGAAAGTAGATTGTACTGAAAAACAAGATTCACAAAGATGTTACTGGCCAATTTCAATCTAACTCCCACTTTTTTTCTGAACAATCACAGGATCAGTCCTTCCTTTCCTTCAAATAAAGATTTCGCCATGTCCTTTTACTTCATGTAGCAGCAGGAGGAATGCAAAGATTTTATAGCTATCATTTTAGTTTCCCCATCGTGTATTGCCCATGCTTTTGATAAATCAAGAAAGGTCTAAAAAAGGAGTTTGCAGGTAAATAGGGTAAGTGTTAATAAAAGCAAATTTAAAACTTGCAGTAGGAGCTGGGGTGTTGGGATGGAAATAAAAATAAAAAATGACAAGTGAGAGAGCACATTCGAAGGACACAGTAATACACTGTTCTAAAAGTGTGCTATGTGTGTAATCCATACTCATTGTTGAGAGAACGAGGGTTTTCTAGTAACAATTACAACAGTGACATCAACAATTACCTTTTGAAGGAATTCCTACTGTGTGCCAAACAGTGTTGTAGGTCTGAGCTTCACGTCATGACAACGATCGCCAGCATATATTTAGAGTTCATGATTTTCCAGGCACTCTTTACGCTTATTTACTCTTTAATCTTTAAAACAATCCCATGAGGCATTACTATTATTCTCATTTTATAGGTAAGGAGACTGAAACATGGAGTGATTAAGTTATTTGCCAAAGTAACTGAGCTAATCAGAGGTGCGTTGAACACAGGCAGCATTTTGGAGATGCTAGAGAAGTCTTCCACTCCTGTCAGTAGTCTATAGAACATTATATGATGCGAGTTGAGAGTTTGTCTTTAAGGTAGATCGTATTGTTGGATTTGGTTTGTAGCTCCCACAGGTGGCTTTGAGTTTACCCAGTATTAACATCAGCCCTCTTCCTGCTTTAAGAACAGGGTCATTTCTCAGCAGTGGTCTTCAAAGCACAACTATTCAAATATACTATACTGATACACAGAATTCTTTTTCGGAGAAAAGGATACAACAGTCAAAATACTTTTTCTGCCAGCTATTTGGTTGATCATCATGGAATTTATTGTATTTCAGATACAATTCAGATTTGTGAGTTATCTCCTCTCTTCCTCTCATTTACCTGCCCCTGGTTGCTGAATGCACACTTTTCTTCTTACTTGTATGAAGTGTTTTCTGTGCAACTGAATCTCACTTTTGCACGAGACCACCTGCACTACTTCCCACCACATCCTTCTTCCTGAGTGGGAGTCCCAGGTCTCCTAGAGTGGCAATCTTTTCACATAAATAGTTCAATCACATTTTTCCCCCCAAAGATTTTCTGTGCAAATGGGGCAGGTCTGTTCTAGGAAAAAGGAGGAAAAATAAATGTTTCTTGAACTTTTTGCTCTTTGTGGAAACTCATTAAAATTCTTTTAATTGTCTGGATGACCCTGGGTGTCAGAGGCACAGGTGACGTGCTAGTAAATCTATTAGCTCCCGTGTTTAATGTGCATATAACAGACTACAAATGTCTGCCTTCGCCATCATTCTGTTTATGACGAGAGGCTCATGAGCTAGGCCATGGCAGAAATGCATTTTGGTCTTTGGTGGCTGTATGGCCTCATTTCTATATGCACATTTTTTCTTCACCTGTTTAACGTAACTGCATTTACACTAACCCATGTTAGCAATGGCCCAGCTAGTGAGAGCTGAGAGCACATGGGTAATAGGACCAGTGCTTGAGATAAATTATCCCTGTACCCAGATCCTGAGAGGCAGCCCCAGCTGATGCTCCTGCATCTCACCTCGCTGATCCAGAGGGAGTTTGTTGGCTGCTGAGCAAATGCCAAGTGGTCCTTCCATGTGTTCCTTCCTTCTGCTACTTTACTTTGGATACTCTCACCCCTAATTTTCGCCAAGAGAGGAACCAAATGATCTGTCAGTATTTCTCAGTAGAAATTAGCTGCTTTCCACCATGATACATGACCTCAGGAAAATAGATATTCTTTTACTTCAAAATTGTAAGAGAATGGGTCCTACCTATGTGGTAGGAAGGTGGCGGGCTCCAGGGATTTAAGGCACTCCATTAGAGGACCCTGGGTGGCAGCTGGCCTCCGTGGTGCCTTCAGACAGTTTCTGGAAGGCTCATTTATTCCAGATTGCCACGTCTGTGTCACAGTGTTGGTGTGGACTTAGCTCTGACGTCGAGAACATTTAAATAAAAACAAACAAACAACAAAAGCAAACAACAAGAAAAACAACAAAAAAACTTCTTGGCCGGAATTGGTTTCTCGATTCCCTTTTTCAATTATTGAAAATAGTTTTGCTTTAACAAGCATTCTTTCCCTCACAGTTCTGCTTCCCATTTGGCCCACATTCCCATGAAGTCATAATTTTGTGTTTATGACATGGCAGTAGTTACTAAGATGGAAATGATTATGAGATCACGAAAGTCCAGCACTAGGGATGGGCAAGGGTGCAGAATGGAATCAGTGACCCATTGCAACCTCAGCCTCAACCATTCACCTTCTGCCCTGCCCTGTCCGACTCACTCTGCCTATTCAGTTTTGTTCTTGCAGTTGTTGATATGGCCTTAAAAGTTTGGACAACAGTCTCTGGAGCAGCTGTTATGTGTTGTCTCCTGGGAGTCTGGGATATCTCTGGGAATGAGATGAGGACAGGCTTTCTGAAATACCTTTCAAGTGGGGAAGCTCGGCGGCAGATGCGCTCGGGGAATCAGCTGCAGAAAACCTGGCAGAGGCGGCTGCACTCTGCTGAGAACAGGCGTGGAGCCTCCTCCCCGTGTCTTGAATGAGCTGGAAAGAACGGAGAACAGGAGGACCGAGGAGGGAGTTTCCATATTTAAGATGAACCTTGCTGGGAAGGCCACAGAGGAAGAAAACGATGGCCATCAACATTTCAAGTAATTCAACTTTTCGGGAGATATCTTAACTCAGCAAATTGATCCTTTTGGATAACACTCCTTAAAAGAAAAGGAAAGATGAGATTTTTCACAATGCAGTAACAAGCAAAATAAGATTTTTTCCGGTCGGCCCGTACTGGTTTTAGACTTGATCTATTCCCAATTGTTGTTACCATCGCCACGGGCTACTCCGCTATTCCCTCGGCCCCAAGGGTCTATTGGTGTTGGTGGAACTGTAATTTTAGCCCTCTCCATGGTGAATCCGAAGCTGCTGGACCTCTCTCCTGCTGTTTCAGGTGACAGGATTGAGTCTCATAGTGTTTCTATGTTCAGCACCAAAGACGGCTGGCTGGGGTCTCCAGGCCACCTACTAAACATACGTTCCACTTTCGTAGTAAGGCTGCACTCTCCTAGCACATACTCAGCAGGTGTTTCAGATATTCATGCCTTCTGAGTTCCTCGCAGAAATATCCAACGTATTACTCCATAAATTCAGTAGAGTAAGAGCAGGGTTTGGAACCGCTGTGGGCACACCTTTGCTTCTCAGATCAATGGAAATTAACATGACACTGTACAACAGATAGTTTGCGTGAGAAAATGCAAAACTATCGACCACCTGGTCAAGTCTGGCTCAGGATGTTTGATGGCTGTCACGAATAAAAAGCTTCTCTTGAAACCATCTGATGAAGGCGTATGGGAAAAGTTACACTGATTTTGCCCTCACATAAGAATCTCTTTGGAGAAAATAACAGCCTTGGAAGGAGAACATAATTTTGAGGCATGAGAAAACCGAAACATTGTTCAAAGACTTGGCAGAGCTGTTTTCTGCATTTCTTGTTTGTATATTTCAGTTTAAGTAAGCTGGGGTTAGGAGTGTATCTTACTGCCCCAGGGCACGTTTTCATCAAGTGAGCGCACACGGTCCGCCCTGGTGGAGCCTGGGAGGTGCCCGACAGGAAGAACTCGCACAGTAAATGCCAGTGTTGAGCTTGGGACCACTGCACTGTTTTGTGGCTACACTTCTGATATTAGGTTGTGAGCTATAAAGCCTTACTTCATTGCTAGCAGATCATTTATAATCTCTATAGAAAAGGCATATAATAACTATCGGCACCATATTCCAATGTGGTGGTGGGCATTCACAAGTCCATCAGCGGCAAGCATGGCTAATAGAACCCAGGTTCGCCACATAGGAAATGCTTGCAGGGAGGGGAGTTCCTGGGGTGAACTACTTGGTTCTGAAGAAGTTGGGGTATGTTTGCTGAGGGAGCCCGATGGCTGTTGTAATTCATATGCTTAATGTCTTCCTGAGTTTTTGACTGCGATTAACAAGTGGATTTGATTTTCACTTTGCAAAAACAACTTCCTGAGTCAAAACTCGTTTTTACTTCTTCATTAACTGCTATGTGGAAAAGGCCATCCATTTCCCTTCTGAGAGTTTGCAAATGACAATCGGCATTCGGCTGGGACGGGCAACCAGACCTGCATCCCTGAAGGTCAGGCTGAAGTTTCTCCTGTGAGGTGGCTGGTTTCGAATAACTGAGTTCAGTTGACATCATTTTCACTGGGTGTTATGTCTAACAGTCATGATGTGTTCAAGGACAATGACTTCAATGAGGAAATCAACACTGCCAGCCCAGCCCGTCCACAGGCATGCTATCGGGCAAGGCAGCTGGCAACTGTGGAAAGAGGTTCAAATGGCAGAAATGTAGTTATGAGTTCACCCCAGATAATTGCTGCTGGAGAGTTTAAACTTTTGGTAGAAGCGTATTTCACGGGCAGATGCTACTGTGGAGCCAGAAGTAATTTAGGTCTGAAAATCGGTCTTGCTCTAAGTGTTTACTGTGGATGATTTCAGATTTAAGAATCCACCACCACATTGGACAAAGCCTATCAGAGTTTCAGATCTGTTCTGGTGTTTCCCTACCATCGCTTGAGCAATGAATCAGCTAGTGAGCGTCGTGCTTCCGGAAGGTCAGTGTGCAAGTACATCCAATTGCACGCCATGTCTTTTCAGTCTGCTTTCATTGTGTCCTGGTTTGCTGAGAAAATCAGTAAGTAAAACTGCTGTCTCTGTGAGGATGACTGAGTCCAGCTCCTGTCCAGCAACCCCTCCCACGTGGTGTGGGGGGCCCATGACAAGACATGTGAGAAGTTTCTGGGATGATGCACTACATGGCATACAATCCCATCAGCTCCTTTCAGTCCAGGAACTCTGACTTCTGCATTCGTGTTCTTCCTGTGGGGAGGTTGTCCACAGTGGAAATGCTGGGTAGCGGGCTAGCCTTGATTAGTCCTTCAAACATGAGACTGGCAGTTCTCAGACAGGGAAGCAATGATAAAGGCTGAGAGGCAGGAAGAAGCAAGGATTCAGGTGGAAGTATTTTGACAAAAATAATTGAATCTATAAAGAATCAAGAGACCTACATTCTTTTTGGACATGCTTCCCAGGCATCGCTAGGTCTCCCTTTCTATTCTAGCTCTTTTATAGGCTTTGGAAACACAGATCTCCTCATTCACAGTCCCTTGCCTCCCTTTGCATTTAGCCTCCAGCCTCCAGCCTGCCCTTCTCTGGGGCCCAGTGGATTTTCGTCATGAACACTTCTGGAGTTGAAACTCTCCCTTCAAGCCCACTGCTCCTGTCATAGCTCAGCCCTTGCTAGCTCTGGACTCTGTCTCTTTGGAGCCTTTACCTGGTCTTGCTACGTGTACTCTCAGACTTCTCCCCCCGCTGTTGGGTTCACCCATTAGCAGCAGCCAGGGTGATAGCGGACACGAAGTGTTTCCTTCCTGTATGGCAGGCACCAGCCTAAGTACTTTATCAATGTTAACCAACTTATTTCCCAACAACATATGATATAATGGTGTCCTCATTTACAGATGAATAAACTGAGAGGTTAAGCGACATAACCAGTACATAGTAAGTTGCAAACCCGGAGGGTTGGCTCCAGATCCCATACTCATAATCACTGCACTATATTGAACCAAAATAGTCCTTAGCCCTGTGGTGGCCTATGTCTCGTATGAGCACCTGAAACAAACTTGTGTGTCTTCTTTGTCCAAAAACTGACAGCACATTGGCCGCAGGGAGACTGACAAGTTAGAGTGGTGATGATCACACTGATAAAACTGGTTGACTTTGGTATGTGGTTTCACAGTCGGCAGGCCCTTTCAGGTCCTCTACCACGTTGTCCCTTCTCACTGCCCATGCAGGGACGCTCAGCATATTTTAGCACTGCCACTTTACAGACCAGACTGGCATTCAGGTGAGTTAGGTGCTTACCCAAGGCCGAGCCATTAGAAATCACTGCAGCCAACGTTAGAACTCAGCTCTCTTTCTTTTTCTTCTTCGTTTTTTTTTTCTTAAGTGAACAGAGAAGTGAATAGATTTTGTGTTGGATTCAACCCTGATGATGGGCTGGGAGACCTGGAGCGTCATGCAGAGGAAGACTTTGAGGCTGAGTGTAGTCTGATTGGGAAGATGCCCACACAGGTTAGCGGCATATACCCGGGCCCAGTGCAGACACATTTTCCTAAAGACAGTTTTTCTGAAGTTTCATTTTATGGAGATCATAAAACAACATTGCAAGAAGAGTTTTGGACACGTATCTTCTCTGTTAGGAGAGCTGCCGTTAGTGTATACTGTGCAGCTCGGTGGCCCCTGCAGCCGTCTCCTCCAGGCCGGTGTGGAGCACTGTCCTCAGGGGCACACGAGAGGAGCCTTTGTACATGAACCACAGCAGCTCTGGGCCTGGGGCCTGGCCAGGCGTCGGTAGGGTGCAGAGCCTGCCCTGGGGTGAAGTTTTATTTATCCTGGGCTCAGGTAAAAGACTGCCTGGTAACACATGTGTTCTATATTTTTAACAAGGTTCCATATTCTAGAAAAACGGGAAATAGGCCAAATTTCTTTTTTAAAATCCTTATTGTTGACAGTATTACAGATATACCCCTTCTGTCCCCCATTGCCCCCCTCCACCCCATTCCCACCCCACCCAGACCTTCACCACACCACTGTCTGTGACCACGGGCATTGCACATAGGAACATAATTCTTTGGTTAATCTCTTCCTGCCTCTGCTCCCCTCTTCCCCCCAAGATTCCCCAGTCTGTTCCCTGCTCCCATACCTCTGAATCTATTTAGTTTGTTAGTTTATTTTGTTCATTAGATTCCACATATAAGTGAGATCATGTGATAGTTGCCTTTCTCAAAGTTGATCAGTTCTTACACAGCGGAAGGTTTCACTGCTTATACTGAGATTTGAAAACTTTTCATACCTTATTAATGTTTGCACTGCTTGATAACCACCTTCTCAGAAACTAATGGACCTTTATTAGAGTCATTTCTCACTGTGGTCACAGATGACATGAGCGTGGCCGTCAGGTGTGAGGACGCGGCTTGACCAGCACACCCTGCTGCTGTGGTTAGATGAGTTTGTCTCTACCACGTTGCTTTTGGAGACAGGCTCCGGGCATTGCTGCAGAGGCAGTAGGTTAACCACCTTGTACGAAAGCGCTGTAACCCAGAAGGTTAATGAATGTGAATCTATGGCACACTCTTGAGGTATTGTGCATCCAAAAGCGATTATGGAAATCATGCTGGTAAATCTCAATTACTTCCACATTATCTGGCTCTGCTTCAAGACTACTTTCCTTCCCATCCCTCCCTGTCATGCTTTTCTTTTCATATTATTTTAGGAGAAATCAGTGGGCCAGATTTCCACGAAACTCATGGGACTGAGGTTCTTGGGGCACTGCTGAAATAAGCATTTTCAGAAGCCCACACGGGAGAATGAGATATGGTAAAATACTTTATTTGTGTGGAGTTGTATTCCTTGGGTTGTAAAGTCTTCGTTCCCTTAGTCCAGTCCTGAAAAGGGGGCAGCTGTGGGTTCAGCAAAGCTAGAAGCCAGTGTCCAGAGTTTCCTTTCCATGTTGCAGCCAGGTCCAGTGTAGCTTCCGGCGAGATTCAGTCCATCAGTCCACTGTATGGGTCCCCCATGGCCGTGGGCCATGTGAGCGAATGTAGGGGAGTGCTCCCCCTGCAACTGGGATCCCAAGAGGCCAAAGAACCAGGAGCCAAGAGGCAAGAGAGGGAACTTTCTTTGTTCAGGAGATTATGCATCTCAGGTTTCCCACTCCTGCAGTGACCATGCCTATTCCAGCCATTACCTGTTTCCAGGTGTTATAGACAGGCAAGGACCCTCCCATTACACCCACACCTTACTGGGCATGCATCTAAACTGCCTGTGTCCAGTCCCTCCCCCATCGATCTGCAGGGAATAGACCTGGAGGGTGTTAGCTTGCAGCTTCCTGGCAAAGCTGTATAAATGGCATGCCTGTATTACTAGTCTTCCCTTTATCCTTTCCTGGTAAATATAAACCAGATTATTATAATGGTATCAATATCACATTTCCATGCAGCTTCAATAGTAGGCAGTAAAGGGCACAGATACGATATGTGGAATTGTCATTTCCCCCCTAATTATCTCTCAATCAGAAATAATTTAAGCAAAACTTCTTGGTTTCAGAGAGGGAGTTAGTGAATGTCTCTATATAGGTCAATCTTTTTTCTGTGTATATGAGATTCTTTATTTGTTTTGTTTGTTTTCTGTTGCTTTCCATTTTATATCCCACATGTGAATGAAATCGTTTTTTCTCCTTTTCTGTCTTATTTCGCTTAGCATAAATATTCTCAAGATCCATTCATGTTATCGCAAATGAGAGCATTTTATCCTTTCTTATTGCTGAGTAGTATTCCGTTCTAAATATACACCACATTATTTTATCCAATCATCCATCCAGGGACACATAGATTGTTTCCATGTGCTGGCTACCATGAATAATTCTGCAATAAATATAGGGATACACACACACACACACACACACACACACACATATAATCTTTAAGAATAAATTTTTCAAAAATTTTGAGCAGAAACCCAGAAAAGGGATTGCTGGGTATATATTAACTCTATTCTTAAATTTTTGAGGAACCCCCATACCGTTTTCCATAGTGTATACCAATTTACATTACCATCAGCACCATAAGAGGGTTCTTTTCTCTCTACATCTTCTCCAACACACTTTTTTCTTGTGTTATCGATAATAGCCATTCTAACAGGTGTGAGGTGGCACTTCGTTGTCGTGTGTGTGTGTGTGTGTGTGTGTGTGTGTGTGTGTGGATTGACATCTCCCTTGCAGCTAGTGAGGTTGGACTTCTGTTCACGTATCTGTTGGCCATTTGTATAGCTTTTCAGAAGTGTCTGTTCAGGTCCCGTGCCCATTTTTCAATCGGATTGTTTGGCTATTGTTGTTCAGTTCTATAAGTTCTTTATAAAACCTGACAAGGGCAACACAGAAAAATAAAACTACAGACCAATATCTCTGAAGAATACAGATGCCAAAATCCTAAACAAAATACTAGCAAATTTGATACAACAATGTATTAAAACAATAATACATCACGATCAAGTGAGGGTCATTGCAGAGGCCCAAGGATGGCCAACACAGGCAAACCGATCAGTGTGACACACCACGTCCACAAAACAGGCTGAAAATCACGTGAGCTCATCGACAGGTGCAGAAAAGGCATCTGAAAAGACACAATATCGATTTATGATGAAAAGTTTCAATAGAATGTGTATAGAAGGGAAGTACCTCAACATAGTAAAGGCCTATGTGACAAACCCACAGCTGACTTCGTGCTGAGTTGTGAAAAACTGAAAGCTTCTCCTTTAAGAGCAGGAGCGAGACAAGTGTCCACTCTCACTACTGCTATCCAACGCGGTGCTGGAGCTCCTAGCAGAGCGGCCCGGCACGGGAGAGCAGGACAAGGCCTCCGAATCGGAAATGAAAACGCAAAATCGTCATGTTTGCAGATGACATGATTCTTTATTATAAAACCATAAAGGCTCCACCAAAAAACTATTAAGAAGCAATGAACAAATACAGTAAAGTTGCCGGATACAGAATCAATGTACGAAAATCCATTTCATTCCTACATACTAACAATGACGTTTCAGAAAAAGAAATGAAATCTCAAAGTTCTTTTAATCCATATTTCTTACTCGGTCACAGTTTTATTTGTCAAAACAATAAAGCCTCAGCTTTTTATTATTTTTGTGAGACAAATATTCTTAATAATAATTGTAATACATATCTGAGTATGCCTAAGGACCTAACATGATATGTTTGTCCCTTTGAAAATGATCGGAAGGAAATAGCCTCAGAGTCATAGGGCGCCCTGGGCTGCGGGAGGCAGAGCCCGGGTGCATCCCGCCCAGGGCGCCCAGAGCGCCAGGCACGGAACCCCGAGGGTTGCACTCGGAACGGTGTCGCAGGTGTCAGCTTGTGGAGACCAAACTGTTTTGAAAATCCTTGTGGATTGTAAGTTGCTTCCCAAAGATGCCAGAAGGGTAAAATGTAAACTAGGCCTTGCTTAGAATGACCTAGAAGTCTCCTGGACTTTTTCTCTACCCAGCAGACATTCTAAAGCAGCGGTTCTCAACCTGTGGGCCGCGACCCCTTTGGGGATCCAACGACCCTTTCACAGGGGTCGCCTAAGACCATCGGAAAACACATATTTCCGATGGCGATTCATAACAGTAGCAAAATTCCAGTTATGAAGTAGCAACGAAAATAATTTTTTGGTTGGGGGTCACCACAACATGAGGAACTGTATGAAAGGGTCGCGGCATCAGGAAGGTGGAGAACCTAAAGAGTCTGCGGGAGGAAGAAAGCCGCCTCACAGGCGTGACTCTCGCTCCGCGACCCTGGACACCAGCCCAGGGTCCGAGCACCAGCCCGTGCGCGCCTTCGGCTCCAGGAAGCAGCTACGAGCTCGCAGTTGCAGCCCAAGGACAGCACGAGGAGTCTCTATTCTGAAACCCACCTCATGCCACTGGTTCTAAACTGTAACTTTTTAATAATATCACTTTTTAATGTTTCTGAGATTAGAATGTGTCATACTCGATAACATCTTAGAGTCGATTAAGTACCATAAATTATATTCTAGTAATATGTTAATAAAACTGACTAAAATATGTGGGAAAAGGAAGGGAGAGGCTGACGCACATGTTACAGTGATTACCTGGGACTAGTAGAAAGAAAGTAAGTGAGGCTTCGTTTGGGGATCATGAGGTGGGAGTTAGGAGGATGTGAACCAGAGGCAAGAGGTGCAGGGCAGGACCCGGGCAGCTGCCCTGATCTGGATCTTTTTCTTCCCCTTGTGGTGTCCGCCCAGGTCCTCCCTACAGACGACCAGCACACTCGAGCTACCAGAGCCCCACAATGGACCCCTTGTCAAGGTCTGTTCTTCCTCAGATGCCCCATGTCCTTGTTTCTGTGTATGTGTGTGCACACAAGGGAGGTGCCCAGTTTCAAACTCAGTAGTTCAACCCTAGGATTATCACTTGCAACTACTGTGCCCCATTGACTAATAAATGCTAGAATATAAAATCCATCGAATATAAGATTCTAGTAATGAAAGTTTCCTGGGGACATGCAGCATTCTCCAGGGGCCCTCCGCATTACTGTCTTCCTGACTCGGAGGGGAGGGATGGGAGAGACTAGACTGGAGGGAGGAGGCAGGCACCACCTGGCTTCTCCCTCCCACCCACACCCACTGGTGACTGGGTTGAAGTCTCAGCCACACCAGCTATCCCACCCAGTGAGGGAGATGCCGAGGAAAGTGGAAGTGCCCCCTCCTGTTGCTCCAGGGACTCCTCAGCCAGGGGAGGCGGGTCTGGTTCCCAGGACCTCTCTGAGCTGGTGTTCAGAGGCCCTGTGCTCGGAGCTGGCCATCCCCTCAGAAAGACACATGGTATCCGGCATCCCCTTCCCAGCCTTTGGCAAATGCATCTAATGAGTGGGTCTCCAGTGGTCATTCACTAGTTCTTTTAACAAATGTTGATTGATCACTTTCTTTCTTTTTTTTTTTTTTTTTTATCCTCACCTGAGGACATTTCTCCACTTTTTGTTCAGATAGAGTGGGAGGGAGAGAGAGGGAGAGAGAGAGAGAAACATCCATGTGAAAGGGACATATCGAGTGGCTGCCTCTCGCACGACCCAACCAGGGCCGGGGACAAACTGCAACCGAGGTACGTGCCCTTAGCGGGAACCGAACCCGGGTCTCTCTCAGCCGCGGGCTGACGCTCTAACTGCTGAGCCAAACTGGCCAGGGCAGATCGATCACTTTCTATATAGCAGGTGCTGTCCCAAAGCCAGCTATGTGATTGACATCTCTCTGCTCATGTGCATCGACGCTATTTGGGGAAAGAGAGTGCAACAAAGCAGCATCATCAAGAACTTGCCTGGCAAAGTGCTGGGGAGAGTGTGAAAGCAGGGGATGCCACAGAGGGGGGTTCTCTTAGGCTATTTGCTCGAGGCCTCTCCCAGGAGGCAGTTCTGGTGACATGAAGGGCTGGAACTTCCCAGGCAGGTAAATGGCCATCCTAGAACACCAGCGCCAGGGATCAGCGTGTGCTCCTGGGGGAAAAAAATCAGGTCTGTGATCGAGCAGGGAGATGGGGGCAGACCAGAGCTTGAAAACCAGGATGAGGCAAACCAACAACAGCCATCATTATCAGGAAATGAGGACTACTGTCCCGGTAATGATCCGATCAAGGTTTTAAGAGATCACTCTGGCGACTCTGTGAAGCCTCGGTTGCAGAAGGCCAGATGGAAGCAGGGAAACCACGTGGAACCGGTTGCCAGTCCAGCCCAGACAGGGTGAGCCAGGCTGACAGCAGGGAGGGTGGGTGTGGAGGATGCTCGGGGTGGACGTGCGGGGAGAGGAGCGGGCACTTGCCATGGATTGGGTGTGGGAGTGGGGGCGGGAGGAATCACCGTGGAAGCTCCTGCTGGTTTTACTCGAGTGGAGTGAGTGGTCTCATTTGCTGAGACGGAAATCCTGGAGGAGAGGAAGAGTGGTGGCAATCCAGACTTGGTGCATCCATGCTGACTTTGAAATTCCTCTTAATTGTTCTAGAGGGCATGGAAGAAAGGAAAGCGGAAGTGGAGCGAGGGGGCTCTGAGGACAGGCCAAGCACAGACATAAGTATTTGCAAATAGTCAGATTAGAAGTGAAATTTAAAACCAGGTCCTGGATAAGATCATCCAAGTGCTGGTTTCATGCGGAGGATACACAGGGCCCAGGACAACCTAGGTTTGCAGAGGGAGAGGGGCCAAGAAGGAGGCTGGGAAAGAGCACGGTGAGAGAGGTGGCGACCCAGGAGACAGCAAGGCTGGGACATGCAAGCAGAGCCCCCACTGCCAGGAGAGCTGCTGCCCTGAGCAGTTCTAAGCTGGCCTGTGCCTGGGGATGAGGGAACCCACTGGCCTTTCCAGCTGCTGAGACCGCCTGGGTGAGCGGACCCCTGAAGAACTAAGTGCAACCAATTAGACTACTGCCCCCACCACTCTGCGTCAAACAAAGAAATGTAGGTGCAGGTGAAACACAGCAGCTATTTAAACCATTTTCCCCACTGCAGGCACTGACTGTTGCAACTCACACAACTGTACCTGTGGTCTTGACTTTCTCTCCAAAATGTAGGCTCACATTTCCAATTGCCTATAGGTTGTTCATGGTCTTCTAACGAGTTATCCACCTCTCTGCCTCCTGAAACTCTGTCTCCAGGTGGTAGACTATCACCTCACAGCTCTGCCCCTCCCGCTCCCAAGAAGCCTGTTGAAATCCCCAGAGATGGCGCTTCCCTCTTTGGACCCCACATGGCACACTGTGTCGTCTCGTTAAAGTCGTGAACATTATCAGCTCCTTCAACTGTCCCGTGTAATGAACTTCACACTCAACAGAGTGACAACATTTTTGGAGAGTGGATTAAAGTGGACTGTCACCTACCCACCTGCCATCAGTGACTCGTGGTGGAGTGGAGCCCAGGGCCCTAAGGTGTCCCTGGACGCTCTCAGGATGTCGCTGAAGCCCTGAAACCATGGCTCACATTGTAGATCGATGTTCACAGATGCATTTTCTAGGAGGATAGTACAGAACTGTATTAACATTATGACCGATATGTGACAAAAATGTTTTGTTAAACTGTATTGGATACTAATCTCATTTCCTCCATAGTCACTGTAAGCAACTGCAGGTAAAGAAAGGACTGTGGATGTCTAGATTTTATACTCTTCATGTTGCCTTGTGAAGTACCGCCTATGAGCAGTCGGGATGATGCTGATTTGGACAGACGTGTGGCACATCTTTTTCTCCTAGAATCTTGCTGGGTGCAAATCCCTGGTTCTTCTTACTGTTGAGAATTCCTGAGTGGCTTTTGTCCGTATTTCTTTGTCCTTCTAACTAATGTTCAAGGTGATGCAAATCTTCTCCTCAGACCTCAAGCCCCACGCCTGTCCTTGGAAGGCCCAAGGAGATGACAGCTCCAGGGATTCAGTTGTCTGAGAAAATGGGAAGCTCCAGAAGTGACATCTCTCTTGCCTCTACCTGAATCCTATTCAGAACGTTTGGTCTTTTCCACTCATTTTTATATAGCACGGTGCCATCTGTTATGTTGAGAAATATTTGTGGGCACCTGCCATATGTTTATACTGTTCTAGGTACCACAGAGTCAACTGTGAAGAAAATACACAAAAAATTCTACCCTTATGGAATTTATCTTCTAGTGGGGCAGACAATAAACAGAATTAGAATAATATATTCATATTCATATATGTAATAAGTTAGATGGTGATAAGTGATAAAGAGAAAATAAAACAGAAGATAACAATGAGGATAAAGAGTATCATCATAAACACTTTTATAGCTCATACCATGTGCCAGACACTGGTCTCAATATGCTGCCTGAGTTTGCTCATTAACTCTCAGGAGAACCCTGAGGAGGGTATGATCCCAGTTTAAATCTGAGAGCAGAGGCACGAAGATGAAGGGCAGCCAGGTGTGATGGGAGAGGAGGGCCGCAGAAAAGGAGTAGCATAGAGTAGCATAGGTAGGGCAGCCAGGTGAGGTTCCTAACACACCGCACATTCGGGGAATATGCTAACTCAGCTTGGTTATTGCTCACAATCTTGAAGTGAGCTGGAATTCTAGTGCTGGGGGACCTGTTTGCTCATGGGAGACAAGGTTAGCTTGCCAAATACCCTTCTTTCTACCTACCCACTCATGGTTGCTTTCTAAAAAAGAAAATGAGAAATTAAACAAACAATGAATGTTATGCAGCTGTAAAAAGAAGGCTCGCTTACCCATTGAGACAGCATGGAGGGACCTGGAGAGCATTATGCTAAGTGAAATAAGCCAGTCAGAGAGAGACAAGTATCATATGATCTCACGTATATGTGGAATCTAATGACCAAAATAAACTGATGAACAAAATAGATCCAGAGACATGGAAGTAGGGAACAGACTGACAAACCTCAGAGGGAAAGAGGGGAGGGGAGGGCGGGAAGAGATAAACCAAAGACCTTATATGCATATATGCATAACCAATGGACACAGACAATAGTGTAGGGAAGGCAGGAGGGGCATGGGAAAGGGGATGAGGTGGTCAATGGGAGAAAAAAGGAGGGACATCTGTAATACTTTACAATAAAGAAAAATTTTTTAAAAAAGAAATTAAACAAACAAAAAAGTGGGATGTGTAGATAACAGAAATTAATGACAACAGAATGATGATTTTAAAACATCTTGTTTATAAAAAAAAAAGAGCCCTGGCCAGTTTGGCTCAGTGGTTAGAGCATCGGCCTGCGGTCTGGGAGGCCCAGGTTCAGTTCCCGCTAAGGTCACGTACCTCAACTGCAATTTGTCCCCGGCCCTGGTTGGTCGTGCCGAAGGCAGCCACTCGATGTGTCCCTTTCACGCCGATGTTTCTCTTCCTCTCTCTCCCTCCCACTCTATCTGAACAAAAAATGGAAAAATGTCCTCTGGTGAGGATAAAAAATAAAATAAATAAACAAATAAAAAATAAATAAAACATCCTGTTAAGTTTAGGTCCAGGTTGTTTTTCCCAACTCTATAGAAGAAAATAATGCATAGCCCCTCACAGGATGTCTAATGAAAGAGACATTACACAGAATTTGAATGAGTATAAAATCTAATACATACTACGGAACGATTTAATTTAAGAAAAATAAACTGGGTGAAGAAAAGAGGTAACAAAGCTTTTTAAAAACATATTTTGTATATTAGCCTCTTATTGGAGGAGTTGTTTCCGAATATCGTCTCCTGTTTGATTGGTTGCCTGTTGTTTTGCTGATGGTTTATTTTGCTGTGCGGGAGCCTTTCAGTCTGATGTAGTCTGCTCTTTCATTCAGCTTCCACTTCCCTTGCAAGTAAGGGGTTCCGTTCACAAAAGCCTCTGTGAGGCCAAGGCCCATTACTTTAGTCCCTACGTTTTCTTCTGTGTATTTTATTGTTTCCGGTCGTATACTTCAGTGTTTAATCCATCGGAGTTAGCCTTTGTATGCTATCTAAGAGCTGTCTGGGACCATTCTCTTGCATGTGACTTTCCATTTTTTCCCAACACCATTTATTGAAGAGGCCTTACTTTTTCCACTGCATGTTTTTGGATTTTGTTGAAAATGAGTTGCCATACAACTCAACAACAAAACTATAATCAAACAATCCAATTGAAAAATGGGCGGAGGACCTAACAGACACTTCTCCCAGGAAAACATCCAAATTGCCAACGGATATGTGAAAAGATGTTCAGCTTCAGTAGCTACTAGGAAAATGCAGATCAAAACCATACTGAGATACCACCTCATACCTGGCTATTATCGACAGGAAATAACAAGTGTCGGAGGGCCTGTGGAGGAAAGGGAACCCTCGTACAGTACTGGTGCGAAAGTCAACTGGTACAGCCTCAGGGGAAACAGGATGCAGGTCCTCAAAAATTAGGAATAGAGTCATCATATGACCCAGCAACCCCTCTTCTGGGTATCCACCTAAAAATATGAAAACATGTATTTACAAAGATATCTGTGCTTTTTTGTTTATTGTAGCATTGTTTATGGTAGCCAAGACATGGAAGCAACCCAAGTGTCCTTTAATGGATGATTGATAAAGAAGATGAGGTACATATATACAGTGGCATACTACCTAGCCATAGAAAAGATGAAATACTGCCATGTGCAACAACATGGGTAGATCTTGAGAATATCATACTGAGCAAAATAAGTCAGATAGAAAAGAACAAGAATCATGATTTCACGCATATGTGGGATACGAAACAGAAAGCCGCAAAGGAAGAAAGAAAACAAAACAAAACAAAAAATATGTCATTGGCACAGACAATAGTGTTGTGGTCACTAGAGGGGAAGTGGGATAGGGGGAGGTTGAAGTGGGCAAAGGAGTCCAAATCTCTGATGACAGCAGGTGGTTAAACTTTGGGTGGTGAGTACACAATGCAGTTTACAGCTGAGGTACACTTGAAACTTGTATAATCTTATTAACCAGTGTCATCCCAATAAATTTAATAAAAATAAAAAATAACTTTTAGATTTTTATTTTTAATAAAGTTTTCAATTTGTAATAGCTAGTTTTACAGAAAAGTTGCAAAAATAATACAAAAAGTTACTGTCGACTCTCGATCCCATTTCTTTCATGCTAGTTTCTTGCATAAGTATGGTATATTTGTCAAAACTGAGGAATTGATGTTGCTAAATTACTATTCACTGAACTCTGGACTGGATTCAAATTTCACTCATTTTTCCACTCGTGCTCTTTTTCTGTCCCAGGATCCCATTGAAGATGCCACATTGCATTTACTTGTCATGTGTCCCAAGTCCCCTCTGGGCTGTGGCACTTTCTGAGACTGCTTTTTTATCATCCTGACTGTTTTGAGGGATACACTTCATGCATTTTGTAGAATGTCCCTCAGTTTGGGTTTGTCTGCTGTTTGCTCGTGATTAGACTGGGCTTGTGGGTTTTGGGAAAGAATATCACGTATAGTCATGGCCTTATGCTCCTCGTGGCTGTGGCCGTTTCTCAGCTGCTCGTTTTTGACAGCCTTGACCGAGGAGTACGGTGGAGTACTTTGTATATTGACCCTTACTTGGGATTTGTTAGACGTTTTTCCTGTGAGTGGCGTTATGAGGTTTCGACACAGAAATAAACTGCCATTTTTATCACATCATATCAACGTTACACACTGAAAACATAACTTACCTTATTGGTGTTGACTTTGGTCCCCGGCTGGGTCATGTTGTCAGTTCTGTCCGCTGTGAAGTTACTCCCTCTCTGTATTGTCCTGTTCAGAAGGAAGCTACTGTGTGAAGCCCAGCGTAAGGAGTGAGAATTATGCTCCACCTCCTACAGGGTGAAATATCTATATAAATTATTTGGAATTCTTTTGCACAGATTTGTTTCTTCTTTCCTATTTATTCAATCACTTATTTGATATTAGTATGAATTCACAGATTTGTATTTTATGCTTTGAGTTTGACTTAACATTACATCATTCTTTTGGCTGAACATTACCCCATCTTTGTCTAATATATGGAAGCAGCAGCAGCAGCACCTGCCCCCGTGGTAGAATCAGCCGTTTCTCCAGTGAGCCCTGGTTCCTTCATGGGAGAATGAAAATCAGACTCTGGGTGCTGTGTGCTTGTTGCTGCAGGATGTCTGTTTCCAAGTCCTCAGCCTACAGAGCAAGGGAATATGTGTGTACATGTAGTAACCCCTGTATATACACTTGTCTATAAATGTTTCTATATGTAACCAGCTGAATCTATATCTATTAAGCAAAACAGAAGTTCATCCTGACACGTCCAACTCTCATTTATCAGCTTGTGGAGCATTCTAGCCTCCTCCCCTGTTCCCAGGATTCACCACTGAGCTACTTAGTCACTCAATTCCAGTATACATCTATAGCACTATCCGAATTATTCCTCTTTACCTCCATGGGAAACAAGTTTCCAAATTAGAGTAGAATGAATATGTATGATTTTTGTGCCTTTAGTCGTATAGACTTCACTCATTTCTAAAATGACTTAGGTCAGGGCATTTTTTCCCCCTTTAATACCTTCACTGCTAGACATTCTGATGTAATATGAGTTTCAGATCAAAATACTTGGATATAGATAGATAAGTAACTAAATCCTTGGATAAAATTTGAGATTTGTTCATGGCTATTTAAATAATCTTGATATGCGTCAGACTTTGAAAAGTTGACATTAACAGCTATTTATCTCTGCTCATGGATTTCATCAAACTGGGTTCGAGAAAAATAAAGTTACAAATCTATTTATATCTTTTATAAGGTCAGCAATAAGTAAATGTCTCTGGGAAGAAATAGAAAGAAGAAAAACCTGGGTTGGCCAGTGCACTGTGTCCCGTGTTTTGTATCCATACATGCAGTCATGGTGTCCTTAGTAACACTGGATATTTGTATAAAGGACAGTCCTGATTCAGAAAGAAATAAATATGTTTTACTGCTGCAGACTCCTGCATGCTGAACGTGACACATTGAGACTCTTCCTATCCTAAAATATTATTTATGTTTCTTAAGTTGAAAAAAATTGTTACAAGGAACTCTTTCAACATTCCTCTTTTCCTCATTTTAATTAATTAAGTCAACTTCTTAAAATAAAATCTGTGGTGGTGAGCTGTTCTCACCTTTCCCGGAGAGCCAAGTATTCCTTGGTACAGACAATGCCCCTGTCCACCGGAAAGGCTGCTCTGCAGTGCTCATGCCAGGAGACGGTGCTTGTCCCCAGATTAGGCACAACCATACTCTTTGCTACAGGTTTCTACCTACTTTCTGTATGCTCTGTGACCATCTACAAACGGGGAGAAGGGCTCCCTTGTTTCAGCACTGGCCTTGGTGCTCATCCTGAGACCCCTGACTGAGTAACTTCCTAGTCTAGTATAACCACAAGCCCACACAGATGTTCTCTGAGTTCCCAACACCACATACTTATTAACCCTCTGACAATTTTGGTTTTCAGGTAAGAGAATAAAGAGGAATGCCATCCCATCCCTACTGAGAATTTTCCAAGTGCCCCTCTATTCAAAATCTCTGTTTCCCCAAGTGACTGATCAATCAGTGTATGCTTCTTCAGTGCCCCTTCAAATCTTCATATGGGCACTTTCTCCTCCAGCTTGGGGATTTTCCTTTTAAGTTAAAATTGCCCTGCTTGTGTCTCGTCGGATGTAGCTCTCTGTGGGCACTGCTATGACCTGCTGGGGCCTGGCTGTTGTGGCCCCTAAAGATTTTGTTTTTTCCACTGAATACACCTGTGATGATGATGGAAAGTCCCACAGCTCTAAGTTATGGGAAGGTGACTTCCTTTGGTACTCCTGGCAGGTAGGTGTTCTCTTCCATCACAGACCTGGAATGGGTTGCTAATGCCTTTCTTCATAAGCAGATGACCAATTAAAGGTTCTAGGCATCACTGTGTATGCCACTCTCTTGACAGGGGCTTGGTTGTAGAAACATTTCTATGTCAGGTGTCTTGTTGCATTGACACGATTCTAATTCTTCCTATTCAGGGGCGGAATCTGTAGCAGTACCTCCAACCAAGCTTGCTGTCTTGCTTTCACCTTTTGTGCTCGAATCTGAATTCCATTTGTGAAAGCTTCTTGTCCCCCAGATGCCCAGGGTCATTTGCATAGTGCAGATAACCCTGAGATGTTCATTCATGTCTGGTCCTCTTGATAAGCTCCGAGTTATTGTAGAGACTGACACCAGAGCGAAGAAACGTACCTTCTTTGCCTTCCCATTAGACAATGAGGCACTCACAGAATGTCGTCACTGCCTCTGTCTGCTGCTCTAGCCACGTTCTGGCGTCCTTCGTGTCCGTGCTGTCCAGCACGGTGGCCGTGCGGCTGCTGAGCCTGTGCCATGTGGCGAACCCGAACTGAGATGGGCTGTGCGTGCAAGATGCACACTTGAAAACTTGTAATTCAAAAACTTGCAAAATGCCTCATTCTTAAATTTACATTGGTTGTTTATTAAAACAATAATATTTCAGATGCATGAGATTAAATAGAATTTAAAGTAATTTACCCATTCTTCTTTGTTTAGTGTGGCTACTAGAAAATTTAAAATGACATCCGTGGCTTGTATTTCTGGCTCAATGTAGTGTTCTGTGGGACAGTACCGCCCTAGACTGACCTGCTTTTATTTCTCTAGCCACGTCCTGCCGTCTCATGCTTCCATGCTTTTTTCTTGATATTCCCTCTTGTTGAGCCACACTCCCATCCTTTATTTTTTGCCTGAATCACTCGTCTTTCAAGATTGAGTTCAGTGTAACCGCCCTTTGAGTTTCCATACGATATTCGCTCACCTTTATCATAGCACTTGTAATAAAATGTATGTTAATGTGTTTGTCTTTCCTGCTAACAGCAATAGGAGTTGTGTTTATTTATTCATTCCTAACACCTGCCACATACACATAATAGGCAGTGAGTGTAGCAGGACTGACCTGTAGAACACAGTTCCGCGTCTCGTGAGCATGGGACAGCATGCTGTCATTTTGAAGGTCAGGAAGTTAAATACCGATGCAATTGAAGTTCACAATCATATTATTTCTAACTTGTAAACATAAACTCACTAACTCATGAAAAATTAGCAAGAATGTATGATCCAGTGAATGGAAAAAGGTGTTGGTCCTGTGTATTCAACATATAAGTCAGACACTAGCATTTACTGAGAATCTACGTTGCATATTTTGATAATACCTTCTGGCAGTTTTAGAGTCTCTGAAGCCCCACGAATTTGTGGTTCGAGATTAAAAGTTTTGAAGACTCAGACATTGCTGTTGCAGGTTTTTCCCCAAATCTCCTCTCTAGGCCACGTCTCTCCGGCAGATGCCCCGTCGGCATGCAGGCCGGGAAGTTCACCCTTATCCAGAGCCAATAGCCAGGTTGTTAGAAGTAACATTTAAAACGTCCTATAATGATTCTTTATGCAAAATTCAAGCCCACAGAAATATTTCTGTCACATGGAACACCTTCTTCAGATGTTCTGCTAATGCCTCGCAATGGTTTCAGCTTTACAGCGAAGGGTTGATGTGGATACTGCGACGCAGACCTCTGGGCTGAGTCTGGGCTGTCTTCTCTTACGGCACACGCCCTAAAGCGCCAGGTCCCCTGCCTGCCTGTGCTTGAAACGTGGTCAGCATCCTCTCTGGTGTAAGCTTTCAGTAGTAGCTGGAGTTCTTGGATTATAGAGAAATACAAACAGTTTTCATTTCAGACCTTCAAGAGTGAATTAGGCAGCGAATGCTTAAACAGTGCTTTTCGTGGGATGGAGCGCAGTGGCTGAGACGGGGGCTGTCCGTGGCTCACTGCTCTCACGTGAGCCTGTTGAAGGGAACTGCCACATCTCTGCTGCAGACAGCAACCCGAAGAAGAACGAGGAAACCACTTGGGTTTGAGAGACAGCAACATCCCTTCTGAAGTGGCTAAACTGCCTCTTTGTATTGAAGTTATTCATCTTGATAAAGTTAAGCAGGAATGCAGGCTTTTCAAGATTTCGTGTTTTTATCTTGTAAGTGATTGGGAATACTCTCCAGTGTGGTGAAAATGTGTCTGGGTGTCCTGCACTTGGAAGGCTCCACGAAGCTTCTCCTCTTGCTTATCTCCCTGGGAAATGTCAGCCGGATTTCGTGCGGCTCTGGGATCCTTCACTGTTCAACCGGGCACCAGAAGGAATGTCCAGCTCTGCATCCCCGAGAGGTCCTGGTCCTAATCCCCGGGCCAGAGTGCTGTGGAGACACAGGGGTCGGCTCCCAGGAGCTGCGATAGCATTTTATGTGGCTCTGGGGAGTCACTGATATTTTGAACTGGAATAAAGTTGAAAGAATCTTCTCCTGTAACCTCCTCATTTCTAGATAAGAAACTTAAGGCACAGAGAGCCCTCCCCTCTGCCGAGGCCACACCATGTCCCATCTCTCTGTAGTTTATTGCTGTGAATAGCATTTGAAATGGTTCTTCACATGCACTCAAAGCACGAGGTTTTTGAACATGGGAGGCAGGTTTTAAGATTCAAGGTCCCTCTGTTAGTCTGTAAAGGACAGTGGACGGATAAGCCCTTTTCCTTCTTTGAAGGTTTTCCAGGCAAGTGCCGAGCTTAGCACGGGCCGGAATCCGGCTCACTGGTTCCCACAATCCCCACGTCGGGTCACTTCCCACTGTTCATTCACTGGGTTGGAATTCCTTGGTGCCCCTGTGCTACCCCGTGGCCCTGGGGAAAGACCAGGGATGCTGTGCTCCCCTCAAGGGCTTCTCAGGTGTGCATGGTCTGTGCCCTGACCTCTAGGCTGGGCCTGGGGCATGGGAGCAGAAGGAGCAGTGAGGACCAGGTTAGGGTTTATGTGGAAATAATTTTCAAACTTGTCGGGATGGAGAGTCATCTGCTTTTTCCTTACAGATGAGAAAGACTGAACATTTCCTTCGGGTCTTCTGGTTCCGAAAGGCTCAATTCCAACCGATGTCAGGAGAACCAGTTAGGGGGAAACAAAAATAATAAGAGTGCACACTTCTCAACTCTCTGTCTCAAGGGGCCTTGTTTAATTTATTTTATTTCATTATTAATCTTAAAAATAAAATCCCAGAAGTATAGCCACAAAAAAAAACATAGTAACTGTTTTTGGAGTCCTTGTATTGACCAATGATATTTCCTTCAGGGCAGCATCTCTGCTTGCTTGGGCGTTGCTTGGGGTCTGCCTTCCCGGCCAAGGGGAGAGGCCTGTGCCTGCTGAGCTGTGTGTCCCTGTCTGTCTGTCCCACAACAACCAGCTCTGTGGGTGGCTGCAATCTGCACACGCTGCTTCCCTTACCAACACTTGAAGAGATGGAAACCAGGTCACGTGGGGTGCTGGGTCTTAACTCCACGTGCATAAAACCAGTGACATCCCCAAAGTGTGGGGGATGGTGGTTATTTGACCTTTCTGATGCCAACAAAGAATGAAGGACGTGGAGGGAGACCATGTTCCTTCAGAGGCTGCTGTTCAGGACCCAGGCGAGCCCCTCCCAGCGGTAGTGCTGGCAGCTGTGATCAGGTGTGCTGTTATTATAGTTTATTTTAGACACAATTAACGTATTTAAAACCGCAAGTCTTGTTTGTGTGGCCCCTGGGAATTCAAATAAAGCTTTTAAAAAATTACAGATTTTTAAATATTAAATGGCCATGTAATTTTAAACTTTGAATGACTGCATTTGTGGCAGTCTATTACAGAAGGAATTCAGGAAATAATTTATATTTTGGAAGTTCTCAGATGGTATTTCACGCCTTCAAATTGGTATGTGAAATGAGATGCTCCAGAGGCAGAAAAATATACAGGTTAAAAGTTTCTTTCCTTCTCCTTACCCCTTCCCTCACAGCCAAGTAGGGAATCATTAGGAAGGAGGACAGGCCCTTGGAGCTGAGCGGCTCTGACGGTGGGGGCAGCAGCACCTGCCAGCTGCTGATATCTGTCTGTCTACTTCTTTCCTCCCCACTAGATCCCAAGCTCTGGGAGGGCACCTTGGAATGCCCGGGTGCCGACCTGGTGCCCGGCCTGTCGCTGGTGTTCAGTAACTCATCGTGAAAGGCACAGCGAGAGGACACTGTGGATATGACAGAAGGTGTGGCCAGGTGCAGAAAACGCCAAGTCGTCTCAGTGGAAAGATGCATACTGGTTCAGGAACAAGGCTGCCGAAAGGCATTGTGGGCAACACAAGTCACGTGCAAAGGAGCAGGAGTGGAGCCATTTGGCAAGACGGGAGCATGGGGTCCAAGGGCCAGCGAGTGGCGAGCCTGAGACTTAGGTGGCGGCTCAGGGTCCTGGGCAGCGTGCTGAGGAATGTGGACTTCATCCTGAAGGCGGTGGGACCTGCAGGCACGTCTCAGTGCGCTCAGGCTCACGTTTACAGTGATCACACCCAGGTCGGTGTGGGCACGGAGACTGCAGCAGGCATGTAGGGTGCTGGGTGCTGGGCCAAGGCCAGGGCCAGGGAGCTGTGGAGGGGCTGTCCCGGGAAGGAGAGAGGAACTTAGTGACGGACTGTGTTTACAGAGGTGATGAAATGCAGGTCACCAGGTTCAGGCTTGGGAGAGGAGGTGGGGGTGGTCGTTAAGAAGGGTGGAGAATTCAAGAGTAGCATGTCTGAGGCGAGGGGTCGAGGGAATTTGTAAATCCATGGATCCATTTGAGGTGTCTGTGGGGTGTCAGTGGGCCCTGGATCCATGGATTTGCGGTTCAGGAGAAAGCCGTGAGCCTGAGGCGGAGGAGTTAGGTGCTGCCGTGAGAGTGAGCCGGACTGAGGGCGCAGTGAGAGGCAGTCTGAGGGAAGGGCCAAGGAACCGAGAACACGCGAGTCTGCACCCGGTGAGGGCCAGGCCCCAGACCTGGGGGGTCGACCAGAAGATCGGCCGAGAGTAGCCATTTTCTGGAAAAAGTGGGGATGATGAAATGATGGAAAAGGATGCCCAGTCCGGGACATTGCTTTTGGCTTCGAGATGAGTGCTGCTTATTGGAAATCCTGGGCATGGAGCTGCGAGTCAGGCTGCTGGGGCTGTGCGCACCACAGACGAGCTGTGTTTGATTTTGTGCGGGTTAGAGCGCCCTAGGCCTCAGAGCCCCCATGGCTAACGTGCGCATCCAAGGAGAACTGGCATAGCGGTTCAGTGGGAAGAGCATGCACGGTGGGGGCAGCTGGAGACCTCGCAGACGATAAACGTTCCGTTAGGGATGACTGTTAGCGAGATTGTAACTGTTAGTCGGCATTTCCACGTGGAGGGGAGAGTTTGATGGTGAACGGCAGGACAAATGCTAGTTCTTCCAAAGTTTTCCTTCTGCCGTCCCTTCAGAACCACCAGTAATCACCTTGCTCTGCAAACCTTTTGTAATAAAATAAAAAGGAGTAATTTCGATGGGCATTCTGGCATCAGAAAGACCCTGTGTCACTCCCTGGACTCCATCTGGGTGTGAGTGATGTGCATTTATGTGTGTCTGTGCACTGGTGTGTATACGAGTCGAAGGCATGGGACAAGGGGAAACTTTGCAAAGCCGTTGAGTTTTTCACTTATATTCTGTATGCTTCTTCATTTTCCTTCCAGAGTCTAGGAAGTTCATTCATGCTCTGGCAGAGGGATCCCTCTGTCTCAGAGGGATTGTGACTCACCGGAGCTGCAAGTCAGGTATTTTCTTGATATTTCCTGAGCCAGGTCTGGCTCTGACTGGTGGCGCTCAGTAGCCTGTGGCCCCTATTCGTGAACACAGGCATTACTGAGCGAACGATTTCTCTTTTCCTTTTTTCCATCAGAGTTGGCATGTCTACCACATGTGTGATTCAGAAAGCAAAATCCTTTTCTCTATAAACACCCTGACATGTGGCACACATTTACACAAAGAATTCACACAAAGGCATGGGAAGGGAAGCCTTCTTGTTTTGCAGTTGAATTGCTTTCCTTATGTTTCAGGCATGTGTTCTCATGCATCCATTTTTATATTTAGAAGGTGATTTCATATTTGCAATATCCTTTTGCAATAGCTGCAATGGTAATGAAACAGTTCTATTTTATATATCAATAATTAGAGGTGGGTAGTTCTTGGTATGCACGCAAGGGGAAAGAACAAATGAATTGTGGTCATGAAGAAGGACTGTAACTAATTCCTGTCTGTCCCTTTTCTCTCCTGTCCCAAATGAGATGGCCCATATAATCTTGGCTCTAAGTTACTTTCCTTCCATTTTCAACTTTCTTGCTAGTTTCGGGTGTTAGTAGCAGATTTGCTATTTGCAATTTACCTCAATTCCAAAAAAGCTAGGATTGGGCTGTCCAATTTATCTCAGTCTTTCCATAGCAAAAATGCATGCAAGGGGCACAATTCCAGTGCAAACCCTGTTTGAATCATTCCAATTTTAAAATTTATTAAACATTTTTTAAATAATATAAAAAAGAATGCTTATTGTAAAAGTCTGTTAAGTGTTAATATTTGTTCAGGCAGGAAGGGTTTTCCTAAGAATAACGTAGAGCAGCCTTATAGCAAAGTAGATAGATCTAATGGAAACTGTTACTTTTGGCATTTCATTTAATGTTTTATACGTGAGTCTGTGGGTGAAGGTTCTGGGTTGTTTTGTGTTCTGGAGAACAGACACAGTGTACTAGGACTTGTGTTTTACTACTGTGTATTTTTTATATGGGAAATTAGGACTCTGTGTTGACTATTAAACTTATAAAATTCCAAACTGTGATATTCGGAAGGTGGGGAGTATAACCTTTCTTCATCCTTGGGGGAAATCCACAACCTAGGATGATTTATATATCTGGGGGGATTCAGTGCTGAATGGAAAGGATTTTGCCCAATCTGAAAGGACTCTCTAGCCCTGAAGTGTGGTCCAGAGTGGGAGAGCCTGTGGCCAGCTGTGGGCTTCAGTCCTCAAGGCAGCTCAAGCAGGTGTCTTGAATTCTGCTGACAAGTGTTATCTCCTCCCTGTGTCAAGGACAGCAGGCTTCCTCCCTCCTGCACAAATAATACAACCAAAATGTTTCTTTTTAAGGAAATCTTTCAAAGTCAGGGAGATTTATTTCTGTCACAATCTGGAGGCGCATTCCCTGTGTGAGTTTGTTATAGCCTTAATTACACGATATTAAAAATGCTAGCTCTGCACCCCGCCATGTGCTTGTGGGATCACTTGATTTGTTTTGGCTTAACTCTTCTCGTTTGCTCAGAATCCGAGTCTTGGCAAAGAAATGGGAGCCAGAGTCCAAGCCCGTATGACTTGGAGTTTGAAACGCCAGGTCTGTGTGTGTGTGTGTGTGTGTGTGTGTGTGTGTGTGTGGCCGGGGGGTTGCTGTTGGCCTACCCACTTGCTGCATTTGAAACAGTTCTGGAAATCAGGTTAGAAAAATGTTTACTTTGAATATCTTTAAGGGAAAAATGGGCGGGCTAGATGATGAAGGACCAGGTATCCATCCTGGCTTGCAAAGAGCTCACTGAGGCTGCAGCTGGAGCAGCCCTCGAAGTGCAGGCAGGGCCTGAGCTGGCCTTGGAGGGAGGGCCGCGAGGTCCGAGGAGAGAGCAGAGTCAAGTTAACACCCTATGATGTCCTTCACTTTTGTCATCAACTCTTTGACGCTCTTGCCAGTCACCAGCTGAACTCTGTGGCCTGTTTGACGCTGACAGGAACACAATGGCCACTGACCCTAGAGTGGTGTCATGAGAGCAGTTGATAAGGGCCATCGGATTCCAGAAGGTGACAGGCAACTCCAGACAGACTCTGAGGATGTGTTTGCTTCTTGAGGTAGAACGTGAGGGACATTCATACATTTTGAGGGTCAATGACACAGTCAGATTCAGATGTGGAGGCTGCTCAATACAGATATTGATGAAGAGTTGTCCGATAATTACGATGGGTTTTTCTCTTTAGTGATTCAAGTTGTCAAAACAATGTATGATCTGAACAGAGTGCTCATTCACTTCTGAAGAACCAAGGTTTGCTCCCGAATCATTAAAAGGGAAAAAGGCATGGGGATTATTTAGAAAGTGGTCTTGTAGCAACTGGTTTTTAAACCACTTTCGACCAGAAAGAATTAAGTATATATAAATACCAGTGATAACTTCATTGTTTTGAAATAATTTATGGTTTCCATACCTGTTTCTAAAATGTGTCCAAAGGCAGGAAATAATGTGGACAGCACAATGAGAGGTTTTCAAAATGTGCATGGACAAGATAGTCACTGAAATCAAAGAGCAAGTGAGTAATAAGATTACTAATATTTGTATAGAGCTTCAAAGTTTAAAAAAATTTTTACATGCACATTTCCTTGGGAATAGAAATAAAATTTAAATGACAGACAAACTTCTTTTCAGCAATAATTTTTGGTGGTGCTTATTTTTATTTTATTTTAAAAGTAACATAGACTATTGAAAGTTTAGGAAAAGAAGCATAAAAATTAAAAATCATTTCATTTGGGGACATTTACTTTTGCTTACACACACACATTCATGCTTTGGCGCAGACACATTTAAAAGCTACAGCCATAAATAAAACTTGTGTGTGTGTATAATTACAAAATAGGAATCATGCAGTTCTGTATTATTATTTTTCTCATTTACATTATGGTATAAGCATTTTCCTATGTCATTTGACTTTGTTTACAAATCATGAGTGAAAGGCAGAGAGAAATTCAGGACTCTGGCTCCATAATCCAATGAAAAATATGAAATCTAAGCTCCAACTCTTTCAGCTGCTAGCTAGGTTCCCTCCATTGCATTGTCCTCTGTTAACATGGTATACTGAATAAAAAGACCTTTCTCATGTGATAGTTTTGAAGATTCACTGTGTTAGTCGGTATAAAAGGCTTGGTACACACTGAATGTAGTCAGCGCCTATTATGGGATTGAAATATTGCATAGTACTTCATCATATTAAATGTGCCATAATTTATTCTTTAAACTTTGTTTCTGTTTCTGTTATTTTCCACCTTAATAAACAACGCACTAACACATAAAATCTTGTGGACATCTGTTTTCTTTATTGACCCAGAATGGACTCTTGGAAATGCATTGTTGCATCAAAATATATGACTATTTTAATGACTCAGCATTTTTATAAATAAATAATTTTCCAGAAAGTTTCCCCTTTCATAATAATTGTCTCATTATGCTGTGAAGGCAATTATGTGATTGTTTGATTCTGTGGATATAAAACTCTGGGCAGGAAATAGAGCTCGTGTCTGTCTTAGTTGGCATTGTGTCCCTAGACCTAGTATTGTCCTGAGAACGCAATACAATGTGTTAGTTCAGTGAGTTGAACCACCAAGTCATCCTGAGTGAAATCGTTTAAATGTTCCAGAAAAAGTCCGGGACATTTAGAAATATGTCTACTCAGAAACAGACCTAGTTGTTAATGACCTCTTTACCGTCAGACACCCAGCGCTCTTCCCTCCCTCCACTCCTTGCTATTCCCTTGGCTTCACCCCCTGTCTCATTCCCACCTTGTTCTATTCCGTTTCGCTGGAGACCAAGACCTGCTTTGTCCAACGCAGTAGCCAAAAAAAGATATTCACAATTTGACTTCCTCCATCATGCTGGTCACACTCCTTGGACTTAGTGACCACATGTGGCTAATGGCCACCACCCCAGACAGTGCCTGCAACATTGCCATCAAGGCAGAGAGTTGAGCTGGACAGCACTGTGGAGTGGACAGTCATAGCAATGCTCCCACATCACCTCCTTTGGGGACTTTGCTGTGGGTTCAGTCCTTTCCTAGCTCCCTGCATTTTCCCTTGTGATATTATAACAATTGACATTTGTTATTTATCTAATGTTTTTGTGTGGTTTTTTTGAAAATATGTTTCTATTGATTTTTTTTTTTTTTTTTTTTTTTTTTAGAGAGAGAGAAAGGGAGACAGAGAGATAGAAACATCGATGTGAGAGAGAAACACAGATTGGCTACCTCCTGCATGCCCCCCACTGGGGATCAAGCCCGAAACCGGGGCACGTGCCCTGACCGGGAATCGAACCAGGACCTCTCAGTCCATGGGATGATGCTCAATTCATGAGCCACACCAGCCAGGCTAATCTTTTTGTTTTTGATTCCATCTCTAAAATTTACGTCCTCAAGTACCGGGATTATATTCGTTTTGTTTATGACTCACCTAGTACCTAGTAAATTCTCAGTGTTCAGGGAAGAAAAGGAGGGAGGGAGGGATGGAGAGAGAGGGAAAGAGGAATGAGGGCAGGAGGACATGGGGGACAGAGCTAGCTCTTTAGAGCAGTCCTTGTGCTGCAGTTTGCTCTCGGGGAAGGTGACAGCCTCATGGTTCTGTAGGTGTTGACCTGGGCACCTGCATCAGGGCACGACTGGCAGGTGACCAAGGAGGAAGGAGCAGATGCCCAGCCTGCTTGCTTTCTCAGCTCCCCGAGCTGCTGAAACCTGAACTGAGCAGGAAGCGCGGAAGGTGTGAGTTGTGTGGGGATCTCTGTTCTCTGAATAATGTGACTTGAACCCTTTTATCTTTCAAGGTGTCATGCAGAAACAAGTATGCTTGCTATTACATATGTTTTTCTAGGCTCTGACACTCCTAAACACAGATGGGAGGTACTTTCTAAGCATGAATAGGTTAGTACTTTCTAAACACACACAGTACTTTAAGCTATTACTAGTGTAGTTGAAAAAAGAATAGATTATAAGATTCAGATTGTCTAGTGCTCAGACCTATTCTAAATCATTATGTTGCCCTGTTTGGGCTTCAGACTACAAATAGAAAATAAAATAAAAACATGGATGTGATGCACTCTGGAGACATGTGGTGTGATATATATATATATACATACATACATATATATACACATACATATAATGTTGCAGAATGCCTGAAATTCTCTATTCTCTGCATGTATGTGTAAGTATGTTCAGGCTAGGTGTGAGGGCCTGGAGGGCAGGAGGCCATGGAGGGGAGGGTGCAGGGCAGCTGGAGAGCACCGAGAGAGGAGGAAATAAGCCAGCCTGCTGAGCATGCGCAGGGGTGTTCCGTCACACTCCACCTCTGTCCTGAGTCACTGACACCATCTGGAATTTCTTCCATCTTCTGGAATTGTTGCTCACCGAAACAATGTTGCTGGTCAGCCAGCTTCATATACAGTTACTTTTATAATCAAATCCATCGCAAATACATTAGATATAAATATAGTAAATATAGCATCCGATTCCGTACAGAGCCAGCAGCCCATTCTCACTCCCCCCGCCCGTTACCCTCTCGCCGCCGCTGGGATGACTGCTTCAGCCAGAGCTCTGTGCGCATTTCAGCCAGCTTTACGCCACGTGGTGCTTTCCCTCTACCCTTGGGGCTTCCCTTCCCTTAATATACGTTTTCAAGAATCCACTATCCAATGACTTCTGAAACCTTAGCAAAGTAGGAATGGATATCAGGAGGTCCCATGCTGAGTCTTGCTGCTGAGATAAAGAAATACCTGGCTAAACTAGTTCGTTAACACCTCCTTTCTGACACCCCCCATCCCCAGAAGCCTAAAAGGGAATGATTTCACTAGCAAAACCTGGCTTTTTCATAAAAACCTGTCAATCTATCTATCTATCCATCATCTATCTATCTATCTTGAGTTATATTTGAAGCTTTTTAAAATCTAAACTAATATTAACCAAGCCTTAATTTGGGAACCAGAAAAGAACAACTCCCATGATCCTGCATTATCCTAGTCACGGCCCTGCATGGAACAAGGCGAGTGTTCAACACAGGCTTTGAGCCAAAGCGAACATGCAAGGAAATGCACACTCCAGACTGACTTCGGCTCCCCTAGGAAACATGAAAGACTTTGGGAAAGAAACGTAGAAAAGAATGCTAACCAGAATTCTTTACTTCCAGGCTTTATATTATGGTCTGTCACGATTTAAAATGTATTTTACATGTGTTAATGCATTTACTATTTTTATTTATTTATACATTATTTATCTCAGTGCCTAATCTACCTTAGATATTGTAGTAAATTGTGGAAATACAAAGTTACATACATTTTTTCACATCCTACCAAGAAGATGGACTAATGGTAGCCTTTAGTAATAGAAAGCAAAACGAGGAATTTTAAATTGTGTGAAAATGTATATGCTCGCATCAGCTATCTAGAAAGGTTCAGGTAGAACCTTCAAATTATACGTGTGATTGTAAGAACTTGTCCTTCATTGGGTCTCGCACAAGCCTTCTAGAGGACGAAAATCTCTCTGAGATGTCCAATGTAGGCTATTGGACATCCCCAGTGTAAAACATTGTGATGAATCATTTTTTGAAGAGAAAAATTATTTGTCATTCCAAACCCATGACCCCCACTTTGTAAGTTTATGTTTTTAAAATTAGATTTTCATGAAAATGAGCACACTGTGTGTGTGTATTTGTTATCATGCATTTAGTGAGACAAAAGATTATCCATATTAAAGGCTAAGTCAATAAAACTTAGATAGTTTTTAGTGAATTCCTATGGACTTTGCAACTAGACCTATTTGGCTTGAATCCAAGCTATGCAACCTTAAGTAAGTTCCTAATCCTTTCTAGGTTTGTTGTAAAAATTAAAGAAAATAGTTTATCTATGAAAAGTGCTTAGCAATGGATGTTGCTCAATAATTGTTCCTCATTGGATTATGCAGATGATGTAATTAGAGCATCCAAGGCATAGATTTGTTTTGAGCCTTTGCTTTTGCCTGGTTTCATGGCTCTGTGGGTGTGACTCCAATGCATTTTCTCTCGCTCAGTATTTCTTCTATATTAGGCAATCTCCCTTGCCACGTGCCAGAGGACACCATCATCAAGGCGGCCACTTCGTTTTTTAACCTCTTATACAGGTAGGTAACTATTAAAATAAGTCCTTTCCTGCTTGAGGTGGGTTGTAAGCCCTCAGTAAAGAAGGTGGAGGGTCAGCCTTCTGGGTTCTGCGCCAGCCAAGCACCCCGTGTGCCCCAGGAGAAGAGGGGCAAGGACGCTGCTGGACAGCCTCACACAAAGACCAGGACGGAGCTAGCGGCTGCTCCTGACCCTCAAGGCGTCCATACACAGTGCTTCCTTCTTATGCATTACACGTCTTTCGAAGTCCCTCTAATTTCTTGTAGGTTAGAGTCCAGAGCTGCACTGTACATATAGTAGTCATCAGCCACATGTGATTATCAGGTTTAAATTAATTAACTTTAAATAAAACTAGCACTGGTTCCTTAGTCACTCTGGCCACATGCGGCGTGCTCAGCAGCGGGGGACGAGTGGCTCCCTGTTCAGCAGCAGGGTGCACGGCATCCTTCGGTCACCACAGAGCGGCTGTGGAGCAGCAGGGGCCTCTGGACGCTTGCTGAGCGGTTCATTTAAAGGGAGACAATTTCACTTAGGTCAGATTGTATTTCTGAATTTCCTTTTTTGTCTTCTTCACTGAGCATTTTGAAAGTTGGGGGGAAATGAAGATAAAGGAATATATCTAAAGGAGTAGCACAGGGCCAGGGCTGAGGCCCTCCGCAAGTGACAGAATCTGCAGGAGGCAGCCGAGGGATGCAGGCTTCAAGGTCAGCTGCGTTGGATCTAAACTCTCACCAAACGCAAGAGCTTTCCATTTACACTGTTTGAGATCAACATCAGCAAAGGAAGTCTGGAGTGAAATAACAAATACATGAGTCTAGAAGTATGCCATGCCTTTAATGAAAACAGAGGAAAATCCTGTCATCAACTAAAAGACACCACAAGACAGACAACTGGGCCTCTCACGCTCTGCACTGGAATTCTCTCTCGCTTTCTTTTCTTAAGGGAGATACTTAAAGGACAGCACCACTATCCAAGAAATTCAGTATTACACAATTAATTAAGATCGCTTCCTTAATCCATGTGAATGAAAAACAGAAATCTTTGCAGCACACCCGAGGAATAGAAAAGAGGAGTAAAGGAAACATTCTTGGTGAAAGAAAATGGAAGTATCTTAAATCTAGGATTCAGTGAATATTACTCAGTTGTATATCATTTTGTGTTTTATATTTCTAGAATTTTTGATAAACATGGTTTTGAGATGTAAGTTATTTTTGAGCGTGGAGGGTCAAAAACCTTTATCTGAAGAGTGGCTGATAATTTCCTCCACAGAGACACAACTAGTTGCACATGGAGGTATTTTAGTTTCTGGAAAATATTGGGTCCTGGTATTGGTTTACATAACATTAAAATGAAATCCAATGTGTAAATACCATTTTTTTACTTGTAGGAAACAACTTTTGAGACAGTCACAGGGACTATATCAATGGAGGAAACATATATGTATATTATATTGTTATGACGAGCCAGCGAGATAATCAGAGATGCACAACCGAATTGTAAATGAGAGTAGCACTCTATTCATTAGCGGGCTGCAGGGGCATAGTCTCCCCAAATCACCAGCCCCGAACATTCTTGCAGTCCATATATAAAAACTAAAACCACATCCTTTTGACGCAGCCTTGGCATCATTAAGGGGGGAACTGATACAATAGGGGGCATGAGGAGCTGTTACAAAGGTCAGGGCAATCATTAATCTCTTTATTTTTATGGTTTTTCTGGGTTTCCATTATTAATCCCTTTATCTTTATGATTCCTCTGGGTTTCAGTCCCTGGTGTTTAGGTGAGTCAAAGTGTGTATGTGCAGTAACTGCTGGTCAGAATGGAGTTACTTAAATTAAGTAGTCTAGTTCATATAAATATGCATATATTTATATCTTTATATATAAAGAAACATATAAGTATAGATTAGATATAGATATAGATATTCCCCTGATATTTCTGTTCAGCAAGCATTCAATAAATATTTGTTGACTAAATGAGCTTTTTGGGGGGCCCTAGTGAAATTTAACTAGAATGATAAGCAAACTCAAAAATTCAGTGTAGAGTCCTAATGCCAGTGTTTGGTATAGAGGAGAACCCAGTAGAGTCACCTTACCTATAAATAATCAATTCTCAAACTTTGGTATACATAGAATCGAAAAGGCACATAGTCCAACTTCAACCCCAGTCAATCAGAAACTCTGGGCAGGGACCTGTCTTTTGTTGAAGTTTTCCAGATGATTCTGATACACTATTAAATTTTAGGAATCACTGCTATCCTTGGGTCAGGTGACTAATTTCAGGGATTTAAAAAGACCTTATGCACCATCATTTTTTCTTTCATCCACCTAAATCCCCCCTACCCCCCACAAGCCAACACCTTAAATTCCCTTCCAGTTTTGTTGAAATATAATTGGCGAGGAGCAGATGAGCTAAGGATAGGCTGTCTTGTAGGCAGTGACAGATGGCAGAGAGAGAGGATGGAGACAGGCCAGGCTGTGGCCTGGATCACTTTCATAGTGCTGCCCTGGGATCTACCTAGGATTCTATGATCTGCAAAGTTCATAGAAACATCTTTGCTAGCACTGACAACCACCCATGTCACAGTCCCTGGTGTGCCTGAGGAGTCTGAGGTCTGGAGGAAGATAATTTGTATTTAGGTTGGGTTGTTGGACAATGCTTTTCCTTTCTTAATTGAAACTTTCCATGGTTGGGTGGGCTGTGGGGAATAGGGGTGCACTTTTGACTGAAGAAATTCTGATGAGGTTTTGAGGCTGGACACACATTCTCTGTACTTCTGCCTTCTCAGTTTTAATTCTCATTCCTGAACATGGATCAGCAACCTCTCAGTTGCCCCTGTGATTGAATGGGTGGTCTGTAAAACTCAGCGTGGCAACTTGGCAACCCTTGTGCCCACATTTCTGGCTCTCAAGCCAGTGTATGTTGTAGGAGTGAGGGTGATGTTCATATTATCCATTCCACAGTGAAAAGACCAACAGATATTTATCTTTTGAAGGCAAATTGCAGAAATAGGCATCTGGTCCATTTGAAAGAAGAAAAAAAAAACACGTGCTCTTAGTGTTCAATGTTAATTTGAAATTATGATTAGCTCTATCTAACCACCTAAGATGATGAGGAAACACTCACTTATCTTATTTCTCTTTGGCTCTTGGTTTCATCAGTGACAAAGGAGATGGGGATTTGTTTCCCTTGTGCTCATGGGCTGGTACAGATTGCCCCATGCCGTTCTGTGTGTTGCCCTGTGGGTGCCCCTCTTAGATAGGAACAATGCACAAGGGACTTCGTGACAAGCTCACTGGGAATTTGAGTCCAACTTCTTCCTCTTGTGCGTGGCTCTAGCTATGGTCAGAAGTGAATCAGCACAGCTCCTGGATCTACAGTTCAGGACAGGTGTGATGTTTTGGCACCAACATATTCTGGGAAACCAAGTTTCCCTGTGATAGCAAAGAGAAGGGAAAAAGGAGTTATTTGGTGAGTTTAACGATTCAGTTTAATTAAATCAATTTGCAGCCAACTTGTAGAGAAAGAACATTAAAAGCAGACCAGGGGAACAAGTTTGAAATGGCTTTGTCAATAACCAAAAAAAACTGGCAGAGAGAAATGGTGGCAATCATTGCTCAAACAAGTTCTTCCTTCCCTCCAAGATGTGAAGTGTGGTGTATAGAATCCATTGTAGCTCATTGTAAACAGGTGCATCTTAAACCCTTGATGCCAACCTGCTCATACATGTTGGGACCCTTCAGCTTAAGGAGCAGCTAATTACCTGTGCCTTCTGATTGGCGAGGGGACCTGCAGCTGGTACTGTAGGCAAGGAGAGTTATTACAGGAAGACATTTGCACTCATGTTTAGGCCTGTGAGTCGTTCAGGGACAGGCCTTTGATGGAGTTGTGCATTTTTTCATTTCCCCTCAATACCAACGCTATACTTCACAACCAGAGATGCTTAATGAGAATATAAAAGCATGGCACTTAGCCGAAAAAGCTACGGGCAATATTTTTATCCTTTTAGCAATTGTTAGGTCTTAGAATTCTGATGCAAACCAGTCAGAGGATATCATTTTGGCTGGTGGGCCTCAGATTACCTACATGAATGATTTTTGTATGATGACTGACCTGGATCAACGTGTTGCCTCATTATATTCCTTAGCCTATGTTTTAACCCACTATATTTTCTGCCAATTTATTTCTCTTTTGTAGGGCCTATGAGGTTGCTAGGAATAAGTTCCTGCAATTTAGACTCAATTCTTGAAATAGTCAGTAAATATGCTAATCTTGTGAATTGAGCACTAAATTGGGGTGAGAGATATTTGTATATATTGATCTGGCGGTGAATAATGAAAAAGAACATTTAGAGACCTTTAAAGGCCCTGAATCCAATTTTGTATGTATAACATTGTATTTTTCCTTTCAAAGTGAGAATCTCTAGTATGATATGTTATGGGTCCCTTGAAATCTATACCTGCCCTGGCTTGACTATTAGTGTACTATATTGCTTTAAGAAATTAGGGTCTTTAGTTTGAGATTATCACTGACAGTAAAACAAAGAAAAGTTTAAACAAATAGATGCTTAATAGTAATTAGTGATCATGAATTGATAATAAATACATACTAATAATTAAAAATGGATAAAATTAATTGCTATTTATAATAAATAACTTGCCAAGCACTGATTTTTTTTAAAAAAATAATTAATTCTTCTTTTCATAAACTTACTATTTTAGAATAAGTTTTACATTTACAGAAAAGTTGCATAGTACAGATGATTTCTGTATACCCTGCACCCAGTTTCCTTTACTGCTAATATTGTCACATTTAATAAACCAATACTGTTACATTGTTCACTAAAGTCCATGATTTATTTATATTTACTGAGCAGAATTCTATGTTGATAGGTTTTTGTTTCAGTATTTTGTGTGTTACTTCACTGTTTCTTGCTGGTATTGGTTTGGCCAGAAACCTGCTATCATACGTATCTTTGGTCCTATATATAATGTGTTTTTTTCCCCCTTCTAGTTGTTTTAAAGATTCTCTCTTTATTACTTGTTTTGAGAAATTTGATGATAATGTTCCTTGCTCTAATTTATTTTTCATTGCTTGAGTTTTACTGTGCTTTTTAAATCTGTCAGTTTATAGTTTTCATCAAATCCAGAAATATTTGTATTTTTTTTCAAATATTTTTTATATTCCCATCCCTTCCTCTTGTTACTCCTATTCAGAAGTTGTCCCATAGCTCAATGATACTGTTCATTATTTATGATTCTTTTTCTTTTTGTGGTTCATTTTAGATTATTTTTATTTCTATGTTTTCAAATTCACTGTTTTCAATATTTTTTTTCAACAGTGTCTATTATGCCATTAATTCCATCCAGTATATTTTTCATTTCAGACACTGCATTTTTTAATTACAGAAGTTTAATTTGGGTCTTATTTTATAGCTTCCATATCTCTTCTTAACTTTTTTAAAAATATGTTTTTTTATTGATTTGTTTAGAGAAAGAGGAAGGCAGAGAGATAGACACATCTATGTGAGAGAGAAACATCTATAGGCTGCCTCCTGCATGCCCCCTACTCGGGATCGAGTCCAAAACCCCAGCATGTGCCCTGACCAGGAATCAAACAGGGACCTCTCAGTCCTTTGGGCAACACTCAATCCACTGAGCTACACCAACCAGGCTCTTCTTAACTTTTTGAACATGTTACAGTAACAGTTATATTTTATACTTATAGGAACTGTTTTAATGTCTTCTGCTAATTTTAATCCGTCAGTTGTTGGTTTTGGTTTATTGATTTTGATCCTCATTATGGTTTATAATGTCCTGCTTTTTTGTGTCTAGTAATTTTTAATTGTGTGCTCAACACTGTCAATTTTATTTGGGGTGGGAGGTATTGGATATTGTAAGTTCCTATAGATATTCTTGAGCTTTGTTCCAGTTAAGTTACTTGGAAACATTTTGATTCTTTCATGCACTGCATTTAAGATTTTATACTGCTTTTAAGAATTTGTATTTTGGGCTATGGAGTTAAAATCCCATTAAAACCCAAGTTTACTCTGACTATGGAGTTAAAACCATTCTGAGTATTCTACCCAATGTCTGGTGAGTCATGATTGTTTCCACTCTTGCTGGTGGCAACAGACGCAATTCCCAGTGTTGCAGGAAAGCCTGATACTCTTACCTGTATTTCTTTCAGATGCTATTTTCTCCAGCTACACTGCAATGATCAGTATTGAATTGAATACATGAATGGGACTGTCTGCAGGTTTCCAGAGCTTTCTCTCCTCTCCAGTTCTGCCTGTACTACCTTTTATGGTCTCTGTGGAATCTCAGCTTAATCTTTTCAAATCAGGAGACTTTTTGAATACATCCTCCGCCTGTATTCCCCTTCTTTCCTGATATCAGTATTTCGGACATCATTCTTTCATATATATGTGGGATTTTCTTTTTTGGCTGTTTTAGCCAGGAGGGGATATTCTTGTTATATCTTGGTTGGAAGTGGAAGTCCGACAGGCAATGTTCTAATTGTTTTACCTACATTGTCCTATTTAATAGTTAAGACAATTTTATGAGATAGGAGCTGACATTATAACCAGTTTTTAGCAGAGAAAACAGATGGCCAGATATTTTAAGTAGTTTTCCCCTTGACACACACCTAATAAGTTGTGAAATCAACATTTTCTTCCAGTGACATTATTTCTAGAGCCTGTCATATTTATGACCTTTTAGAGATGCTTCCAGATTACCTTTAATAAGAACATTTTTAAAATAAAATGTTTTAATGTTATTACCAAAATTTGGGAAGAAATAATCTTGGTCTCCAAAATTTCCATTTCTATGCTAAAAATAATATTTTATTGATACAATTGATAGTGTTTAAATAAAAGAGCTGTAGAACACACATGTCATTCGCCCTTCCTAATATGTAATTATATGAAGTTTGACTCATTGAACTTCATGTTCCAAATAGAGACTTCAGGCAGAATCTTATAACTGAGTGAATATGGGGAGAAATGATAACCCAGTTGAAAAACAAAAACCTCCTATATTATCTGCAGATAGAACAAAACAAAGAAGTCATTCTTTTCCTTACCAGATATAATTATTTAAAATGAAATCTGAATAATAGAGGAGTGAACCCTGTAGAGAGTACTTCCAGCAGAGAGAACAGCCTATGCAAAGGCTGCGAGCTGGTTGGTGGAGCCAGTCATGCAAAGCGTGACAGGACAGGCTGTGGTTTGGCTTTTAAGTTAATGGCAATGCATAGCCATGGAAGCCAATGGGCATCTTGCAATCTATGGCCTTTTAAATGAAATGAAATATGGTATATGCAGTCACATGTGAAGTACCAGCTGCTTTAACTACAACTCCTCATTTACTCTCAACCACATCCTAACGGAAGTAATGCTATCTCTATTATGGACATGAGGGGATAACAAGAGAGGTTAAGTCATTTGAAACTGGTGGAATTTGGGTTTGAGTTTAGATCTATTTTCTTCCTATTACTTCATGCTGTCTTCTTTATTTTTATTTAACTATATGGTTTTGGAAATGAAATTTATCATGTAAAGTTTGAGTTACTTTTTATCATTTTAAAAATATTGAATTTAAGGCAAAATCAAGATGCAGGAGTGAGTAAATTCTGAGCTTGTCTCTTCCCATGATCACATGAAAACTATAACTAAATTGTAGAACAACCATCACTGAGACTCACCTGAAGGCTAGCTGAGCAGAATTCATATAACTAATTATATAAAGAAGAAGCTACATAATATGGGTAGGAGAGGTAGAGATGCAGACCAGGAAGGTCCCATACCTGCAGTGTGGCGATTAATAAACGGGAGGGATAGATCAGCTGCAGACTTTCCCCCTGAGGAGCAAGGGATTCCACCCCCACACCAGAGTCCACAGCCCAGGGAACCTGTGTCAGGAAGAGGAGTCCCCATAACATTTGGCTGTGAAAACCAGCATGGATTACATCTAAGAGACAGAAGTCTGCAGGAGACCTAGTTGCTGCTCTTAAAGGACCTGTGTACCAACTCACTTGCTCAAAGCTCCAGTGCAGGGGCAGCAGCTTAAGAAAAGCCAGGGATATAAGGGGAAGAACTAAATTAGCTAACTTTAAGGTGAGGACTGCAGAGGCAGAGATTGGGTGAACTTTCTCAGGGTAAGGACACACTGGCAATCACCATTGTTCCTTTGTAAGGCTCTCCTCCTACCCAGCTGGCCAATGCAGGCAATCACAATATCTGTCACTCTCCATTAAAGCAGTTAACACCATTCTCCCCTCTCCCGCATCTCCCTGAGACCCTACCCAACCCAACTCTTCCAGCAGCTCCTCCACACTAGCAACCTGCCTTGGTTTGAGCTGTGGACTCTCCCGAAAATCTGCAAACCTCAATAGAGTGGTGGCCAACCTCATCTCATGCTGCAAATTCTCTCAAGGTCCACAAGCCCCACACAAGTGTTGGCCACCTCTGTCTCATACTTCAGACTTTTTTAATGGTCCCAAAATCCCAGGCAAGCAGCAGTGAGCCTCAGCATTCATTGCATTTCCTGCCAAGCAAACCCAAGTTCAGCACAAGCAGTGAGTAGCCTCAACTTGCATTTAAACCTCCACAAGGTGACCTGAAACTTGGCATAAGTGGCTGCCAGTCTTGGCCTGCAATGTGGCTCCACCTAAGTGGCCACAACTTGACACAAGAAGAAGAAGGCCTCATCTTGCACTATTGCACACACTAAAGAATCCCAAGCCAGGAAAACTTGGCAGTCAGCCTTGGCTTGCACTGTAGCCTCTCCCAAGTGGCCCCAAATCCAGGAAAAGTAGAGGCTAATCTTGGTCTACACCAGAACCCCTCCCAAGAGGCTCCAGACAGAATATACCCAGCAGCCAGCTTCAGACCACATCAGAGTTCCATAGTGGACACACCCAATGGGCAGCCTCAGCTGATACCAGAACCCCACTAAAGCAACTCCCAGTCCATGAAGTCAGCCTCTTAAACAGCTCATCCAATGGAGTCATGGCCAGCCCTCACTGCCAGTCAGGCTGAGGGTCAAACCCACCCACTGATGTGCCACAGGTATCAAGACTCAGTTACAACAGGAGGGCACACTCAACCCATACAAGGGACACCACTGGAGCACTTGGCTCAGGTGACCATTGAGACTGTGCCACTGGGCCCCATAGGACACCTTCTACATAAGGCCACTCTTTTGAGACTGGGAGATGTAACAGATCTAACTAGTAAACAGAAGTAAACACAGAATCAGCCAAAATGAGGATACAAAGAAATATGTCTCAAATGGAAGAACAGGACAAAACTCCAGAAAAAAGAACTAAATAAAACAGAGACTAGCAATCTACCAGATAAAGAGTTAAAATACTGGTTATAAAGATGCTCAATTAACTTAGGAGAAGAATAGTTAACTTAGTGAGAACTTCAACAAAGAGACAGAAAACATTAAAAAAAAAGAATAATAACTGAAATGAACAATAGCTGAAATTAAGAATTTATTGTTGGGAACCAACTTCATATTAGATGAAGCAGAGAATCAAACAAGCATTCTGGAAGACAATGTAGTATAAAACACCCAATCAGAACAGCAAAAATAAAAAAAATAATAAATGAAGATAACTTAAGGAACCTCAGGGACAACATGAAACATACCAAATTCACAGCAGAGGAGTCCCAGAAGTAGAAGAGAAAAAGAAAAAATTGAAAATCCATTTGAGGAAATAATAATGGAAAACTTCTCTAACCTGGTAAAGGAAATATCTATACAAATCCAGGAAGCACAGAGAGTCTCAAATAAGGTATACTCAAAGAGGCCCACACCAAGATACATCATAATTAAAATGGCAAAAGCTACAAAGAGAGTATCTTAAAATCAGACAAGAGAAAAGTAGCCAGTTGTATATAAGGAAGCACCCATTAGACTATAATCTAATTTTTCAGCAGAAACTTTGCAGACCAGAAGGGAATGGCATGAAATATTCAAAGCAGTGAAAGACACAAATCTACAACCAAAATTACGCTACCAGGGAAGCTTATCATTTAGAATTAAAGGAAAGATAAAGATTTTCCCAGACAAGTAAAAGCTACAGGAGTTCATCACCCTAAAGGGGAACTTTAAGTAGAAAAGACCAAAAGTAAAAATAAGAAAATATAGAAAAGAAAAAGTATCATTGACAAAGGTAAACACTTAGTAAAAGTGGAAGATTGACCAATTATAAAGCTAGTACAAAGATTAAAAGGCAAAATTAGGAAGATCGTGTGTAAATATAATGCAAAATTAAGCGTAACACAAATACATAAACAAAATAAGTAAAAATAGTGATAAAAACATAAATATGGAAGAGGTCAGTAAAAATTGTAGTGATTTTAGAATGTGCTCAAACTTAAGGGACCATCAACTTAAAATAGATTTCTATAAACACAGCTTGGTATATATGAAGCACATAGTAACCAAAAACCAAAGAGCTATGAGATATACAAGAAATAAAGAGAAAGGAATCCAAACATGAAGTCATAAACATACCAAAGAAGAGAGCAAGAGAATAAGAAAGAGCAGAGAAGAACACCAAAAACAATCAGAATACAATTAATACAATGGCAGAAACTACATACCTATCGATTATTACTTTAATTGTAAATGAATTAAATGTTCTATTCAAGTGACATAGGATGGCTGAATGGATATAAAAACAAGACTCATACACATTCTGTCTTTCACTTCTTATACAAAGGCACACAGAGACTGAACATAAAGAGATGTAAAAATGTATTCATGCAAAGAGAACAAAAATAAAGCTGGGGTAGCAATACTTATGTCAGACAAAATGGACTTTAAAACAAAGGCTGTTACAAGAGACAAACAAGGGTATTACATAATTATTAAGGGATCAATCTGAAAAGATAGTATGATTCTTGTAAACATCTACACACCAATGCAGAAGCACCTATATAAAGCAAATACTGACAGATGGAAAGGGAGAGACCAACAATAACATAATAATCATAGAGGGGACCTTAACACCCCACTGATAGCAATAGATAGACTATCTGAATAGAAAATCAACAATAAAACAGTGGACATAAAGGATACATTAGAACAGATAGACTCAATTGATATAAATAGAATACTTCAACCTAAAACATTAGAATATACATTCTTTTCAAGTAAACATGGAATATTTTCCAGGATAGACCACATGTTAAGCCACAAAAATGTCTCAATAAAGTTAGAAGACTGAAAGTATATCTAGTATATTCTCTGATCACAATGGTATGAAAGTAGAATCAATTAAAAGATGAAAACTGATAAGCACACAAACATGTAGAGGTTAAACAACATGCTACTAAACAATGAATGGATTCACAATGAGGTCAAGAAAAAAAATCAAAAGATATCTTGAGAACATGAAAATAAAAACACAATGACTCAAATTCTATGAGACTTGTCCAAAGAAGTTCTAGGAGGAAAATTAATATCAGTACAGGCCTGACTCAAGAAATAATAAAAAAATCAAACAACCTAAGCTTACACCCAAAGGAACAAGAACAAGTAGAACAAAGCCTAAAGTGATTAAAAGAGAGGAAATAATAAAGATCAGAGCAGAAATAAATTATATAGAGACTAAAAAAATAGAAAAGGTCACATGTTCATTTGAAAAGATAAACAAAATTAATAAACCTGCAGACAGACTCATCAAGAAAAAGAGAGGGCACAAATAAAATCAGAAAAGAAAGAGCAGAAGTGACAACTGACACCACAGAAATATGAAGTGTTGTTAATAGAATACTAAGAACAATTGTACACCAACAAATTGAACTATCTGGAAGAAATGGAGAAATTTCCAGAAACATACAATATTCCAAGACAGAATCAGGAAGAAACTGAAAATTTGAACAGAACAATAACTAGTAACAAAATCAAACCTGCAATAAAAAAGTGCTCAATAAACAAAAGTCATGGGCCAGGTAACTTCACAGGTGAATTCTACCAAACATTCAAAGAAGAATTAATACCTATCTTTCTCAAACTATTCAAAAAAAATTGAAGACAAGTGAAAGCTCCCAAACTCATTTTATAAGGCTAGCATTACTCTGATACCAATGCCAGATAAAGAAATTACCAAAAATAAATAAATAAATAAATAAATAAATAAATAAATAGGCAATATTCCTAATGAACATAGATGCGAAGTGCTCAACAAAATATTAGCAATCTGAATTCAGCAATACATTTAAAAAATCATACACTGTGATCAAGTGGGATCTATTCCTGGGATGCAAGTTTGGTTCAATGTCAACAAATCAATGAATATGATATACCACATACACAAAATGAAGGACAAAAATCATATGATCATATCAATGCATGTGGAAAAAGCACTTGACAAAATCAAATATCTATTAACATTTTTAAAAATCTTACCAAAATGGGGATAAAGGTAATATAACTAAACATTAAAAAGTCTATACATGAGCCCTGGCCGGTTTGGCTCAGCGGTTAGAGCGTCGGCCTGTGGACAGGAGAATCCCAGGTTTGGTTCCCACTAGGGGCACGTACCTCGGTTACAGTTTGTCCCCACACTGGTTGGGATCGTGTGGGTGGCAGCCAGTCGATGTGTCTCTCTCACATCGATGTTTCTCTCTCTCTCTTCCCCCTTCTCTCTCTCCCACTCTATCTGAAGATAAATGCAAAAATGTCCTCCAGTGAGGATAAAAAAAAGTCTATAAATGAAAAGCCCACAGTAACTCAACAGGAAAAAACTGAAAGTGTTTTCTTTAAAATCAGAAACAACACAAGGATGTCAACTTTCACCACTTTTATTCCAACATGATATTGAAAGTCTTCAGCAATGAGACAAGAACAAAAATAATAATAAAAGTCATTCAAATTGGAAAGGAAAATGTAAACTCATCATTATTTGAAGATGACATGATACCATATAGAGAGAACTCTAAAGAATCCACAAAAAACTATTAGAACTAATAAATAAATTGAATAAGTAGGATGATACAAAATAAATATTTAGAAATTAGTTGCATTTTTTATACATCAACAATGATCAGAAAAAGAATTTAAGAAAAAAAAATTCCATTTACAATTGTGTCAGAAAGAATAAAATACCCAGGAATAAATTTAACCAAGTAGGTAAAGACTCAGAGAAAAACTGAATAAGACACAAATAAATGGAAGGATATATCATGCTCATGGATTAGAATTACCATTGTTAAATTGTCCATATTACCCAAAGCAATCTGTATATTCAATGCAATCCTTATCAAAAATCACCGATGACATTTTTCACAGAACTAGAACAAATAATCCTAACATTTATATGAAACTGTGAAAGACCCTGACTAGTCAAACCAATCTTGAGAAAGATGAACAAAGTCGGAGGTATCACTCTACCTGATCTCAAACTGTAGTACAAGGCCATTGTCATCAAAGCAGCATGGCACTAGCAAAAATCTGACACAGATCAATGGAGCAGAATAGAGAGCCCAGAGATAAACCCATGCCTCTATTGTCAATTATTCCATGACAAAGGAGGCAAGAATATACAATGAGTAAAAAGTCTTTTCAATAAACGGTGTTGGAAAAACTGTAGAAATACATGCAAGAAATTGAAACTAGACAACTTTCTCATACTATATACACAAATAAACTAAAATGGATTAAAGACTTAAATGTAAAACCTGAAATCATAAAACTAATTGAATAAAACATAGGGAATAAACTTGGACATTGGCTTTAGAAATATTTTTTGGATATATATGTCTCCTAGGGCAAGGACAACAACAACAAAATAAAGAAATGGGATTACTACAAATAAAAAGTTTTTTGCACTGCAAAGAAAACCACCAACAAAACAGAAAGGCAACATACTTAATGGGGCAAGATCTTTTCAAATTACATATCCAATATGGGTTTAATCCCCAAAATATGTAATAAACTTACATAGCTCAAAATAAAGATAACAAACAACCCCATTAAAAATAGGCAGAGGACATGAAATACACATTTCTTCGAAGAGGACATAGAGATGGCCAACAGACATGTGAAAAGATGCTAAATATCATTAATCAAGAGTGAAATGCAAATCAAAACCGCAATGCGATATCATCTTACACAAAATGCCTATTATCAATAAATCAACAAACAGCAAGTGTTGTTGAGGAAATGGAGAAAAGCAACCCTGTGCACTGTTGATAGGGCTGTAAATTGGCTCAGGCACTATGGAAAACTGTATGGGGGTTTCTCAAGAAAAAAAGAATAGAACTACCATATGACCCAACAATTCCACTTTTAGGTATTTATCAAAAGAAATCCAAAACACTAGTTTGAAAAGATACATGCACTCCTATGTTTATTGCGGCATTATTTGCAATAGTCAAGATATAGAAGCAACCAATATATCCTTCGATAGATGCGTGGTACATATATACAATGGAACGTTAGTCATAAAAATGAATGAAATCTGTCCATTTGCAACAACATAGATGGACCTAGATGGTATGCTAAGTGAAATAAGTCAGACATAGAAAGACAAATACTATATAATTTCACTTGTATTTGGAATCTAAAAAACAAACAATAAATGAAACAAACAAACTCATAGATACATCAAACAAAGTGATGGTCACCAGATGGAAGGGAGTTAGGGGATGGGTGAAAAAAGTGAAAGTGATTTAGAAGTTTAAATGAACAGTTATAAATAGTCATGAGGATATAAATCACAACATAGAGAATATAGTCAATACTATGGTAACAACCATGTACGGTGCCAGATTGGTACTAGACTTAACAAGCGGATGGCTTTATAAGGTATATAAATGTCTAATCACTAGGTTGTATATCTAAAACTAATATAATATTGTATGTCCACTATAATAGAAAAATAAAATTTTAAAAATGTTGAATTTTGAACCTCTAACATGGAGACTATGATCCCTAGCCCTGGCTGGGTAGCGCAGTTGGTTAGAACATCATCTCAATATGCCACGGTTAAGCGTTCCATTCCTGGTCAGGGCACATACAGACTGTGATCTCTAAATATTATTTCTTAATAAAATAATCCAGAGCTTCTTAGAGAATTGGCTAACTCCAGGTCTGGAGCAGGAAGTGCACAAGATAAGACCAGAGTATCTTGTCATTCAGGAAATCAAGAAAACTCTCCTTGTCCACTGGGGTTGTGTCAAAAGGACTCAGGAGCCAACTTAAGGAGGCCACAGATGGAATAATTTGTGGATATGTATGGAAACATATCGAATATTGCTCAGTCACCTTCCCCGATACCCTTGACTCTCTATAAGTCCTACCTGTTTGCTTAGCAATTTGAATGTCTCTCACAGTGTCTCCTGCCACCTGCATCTCCAAATTAGGCCAAAGAACCCTGAAGGCAGGAAATGCATCTGATTTATCTATCATTGGATCTTAAATAGTCACTCAATCAATATTAGTGAATAATAAATAAATAAATGTGAGACAGGCTGAGCCTCTCCTAGATAAGGTTAAGTTTCTCTTCGGGTACTCCTCAAACATTGTACCAATTAGTGTGAGTCAGTGCCAACCCACAGCGGGAACCTGGAGAGCAGAGAAATCCACTGCCTGCGTTAAGAAGCCCAGTGCTCTGTAAGCCGCCCCCCTCCCCCCAGAGCAGTTTCAGGGACCATAATCTCTGCCAGTGTGTGCTCCCTTGAGGCATCAATCTCCCCCCTCTCCCTTTTCCTCTCACTCTGTTTTTAGTACATCTCTTCTCTTCTGAATCTGTTTCACCTCCTCTCTTCATTTCTACCCTGGGGGTGGGGGGCAAGAACCCCTTCGCCAGTGACAGAATAAAAAGATATACTGAAATCACTATACTGAAAGGAAAGGGTTAAAGGGCCCTTACTATTTTAAAAGGTCAGGTAACCATTGAATAGTATAAAGGAGAAACGGTCCTTTCTCTGCAGAAAAATGCACATACGCACATTGAAAACACAGTCTTCTCTAACATCACAGAAGATTCAGGGTGCACTGCAATCTGTCTATATCATGGTCCCACGAACTCCATTTTCATAAAATATGGCCATGTGTGTCAGGAACATTCTTACCTAATTCAGGCTAACAGTTGTTGTTTTAATTCCAGAAAGAGAAAGTATGTTTGAAGCTGAATAATTTATGGTATAATTAGATAGCATATCATAAACTGTTACACTTTACCTCATGTAATCCATAGAGTTTATTCTACTTCCATGGGTGGTTTAAAACTTGGACTCTATTTAGGTAACAACAACAACAACAACAAAAAACCCCAAACCAAAACAATTATCTAGTGTCTTTGTTTTTTTCAATAAGATTTACTGTAATTAAGCCTAAATTTAAAATCTGAATGATTGTCCAGAAAGTTTTAGCAATTTTTTTATTAAAAAAAAATCTATTTGTTCTTTATTGATTTTAGAGAGAGAGAAAGGGAGGAGAAAGAGATAGAAACATTGATGAGAGAGAACATCAATTGGCCATCTCCTGCATACCCCCCACTGGGGATCGGGCCCACAACCTGGGCATGTGCCCTGACCGGAAATCGAACCGGCGACCTCTTGGTACATGGGTCGATGCTCAAACACTGAGCTACACTGGCCGGGCAGCAATTTTTTTTTTAAATCCTCATCCAAGGATATGTTTTTTTCTCATTGATTCTTAGAGAGAGAGGAAGGGTGGGGGCAGGGGGAGGAGAGAGAGAGAGAGAGAGAGAGAGAGAGAGAGAGAGAGAGAGAGAAATAAGAAATATCTATGTGAGAGAAACATTGATCAATTGCCTCCCTTATGCACCCCAACTAGGAGTTGAACCCCCAACCTTTTTGGTGTACAAGACGATGCTCCAACCAGCTGAGCCACGCTGCCAAGGCAGTTTTAGCAATTTTTAGAGGGATTTTTAAAGCTACAGAATGAGCATACCTATGTATATTTATAGCCAACTTTTCAATAAACACTAGAAAAAGGGTGTAGTATGATCCAATAAGCAAAGCATATTCATTCAGTCAAAACACACCTCATTCCTATTCTTACCCCTACAACTTACTCAGCTTATTTTTTTTTTATTTTCTTTTGCGTTCTAGGGTTTATTGCTTAATTTTGATCTTGAAATTTTATCTATATCTAATAGCTGACTCTTTCCATGTGCAAAATTGAAAGTGTCTCGTTGCCAGGTTTGTGCTCACATAACTTTATCTACATACTGGTGGCTGTTAACTGCTATGGAAATGACATCAGAGAGAAGGCACTTTTATTCACATCCCAGAGGCTCAAAGCTGGATGACCCTTTGGGTGTCTATACAATGCCCCAGCAGCTGGCGCCCCTTGGGTTTACATTTCATTTACATCAAAGGAACATCAAAACACATAATGATGTTCTCTGGAGTAGACAGTTATCCTTTGATAAGTGCATGTGTAATATGTCCTGACGCTCCCTGGCCTCATGTCCTTGGCCATTATAAATATAACTTAGAATCACAATGTGGTTTTCTGTAAGGAAAATTATATTGGAACACTATAGAAAGCATTTCAAAATTACATTAGGATATAATAACTTTTTTATTTTTTTCATTAAAAGCGGTAAATGCTTTGGAGTGGCCCTTACTCCAAGCAGAAGTGCCGTTCCCATAACTCTGATTTATTATGTAACAGTATGCCTTCATCTACTCATTGTTCAGTTCACTTTTGCTTATTTCTCTGTTACAGTGTCAACTTTCCAATATTCCCAGGAACATATACACTTAAACTTCCAATGTGTTGAAGGATAAAGTTTAGAAGTGAAGTGTACGAAGATAATGATTTTGAGTTGCTCTTTTATTTTTCCTTGGGGAAGGGACTATTAAATTAGTAAAACACACAACCAATTTCTAAGGTTGTTTTGGCTGTTACAGATGAGAAAGAAAGCCTACATGAGCTATCTAAGCAATAGAACATTTATTTAAATGACTATTTTTTGTTCCCTTGTCCAACAATGGCTCAGAATGTGGGAAGGGTTCGAGCTGGCAGAGATATCTTTGACTAAGCTAGCAGTATCACGAGTGGGTGATGACCCCGTGGCTTGTGATAGCCCTCAGCGTGCAGACCTTATTGCCTCATCAAACGTATACTGACCCAGCTGGTTTTCATCACTTGCATAGTGCGCCTTGACAATCAGCAAAACAGTTTTCAGCCAGAAAGCAATCAGTGGTTTTTCTAACAACAACAGCAGAAGGCAAAAGGAGAACATTCTACTGTTTCACTAATTGCTATAAATCAGGAACATTCCTGTGTCATAGCAGGATATACAAAAAAATACACAATGATGCCCAGCTTTGCTCCCTAAGGGATGGTCTCTCATCACTGCATTATGGAGCACGGCCCCAGGCAATCCAGTGACCTCACACTTACTTAGATTTCTTTGGAACAGAACATTTCATCTGTAAATGTGAAAATGATGATGGAGTTATTTATGATCTGAAGGGAATCTGAAGTTTTAAAAAACGGAAAGGAAATAATCACAAATAGCAGATAAGAAGCTAAAGCGTTTCTGTTGACGTGCTCTGTTCCCAGCTGTGGGAGATGGCCCGATAATGCTGCTCCTTTCCCTGTCTGAGTTTGATGAGATGGGAGAAGCAGCATGAGGCCGGAGCTGGAGGCATCCGGTGACTTCTGCTCTCTACGTCTCCTCCTCCTCTCCTCCTCCTTAGACCACGAAAGCGATGTTCACACCTATTTACGATGCGGCCTTGGTCAACCATATTTGTGATTCTAGTTTATTTTTAAATGTTTTCTTAAACAAAAGACATAAATACATGGATGAAGTACTTTCAGACCACATTATGGGTTTCCTACTGAAATGCAGATGGCAAGTACTTTCAGAATGCTGAACTAATATTCAGTGTTAGGCTCAGGAGTTGTTTCCTAAATCATAGTTTGATTTCCATTGTAGCCGTTCCATCATATCCACGTTGCCCACCTCAAATGAGCTTCCCGAAATCCTTTCTGGTAAAGGAGGCGGGTTCTGATGGTCTATGCCTCTCACAAATCTAACTAGACTTAGGAGTTTATTTTCTTTCCTCTCCCTCCACCTCCCACTCATTCACTCAGGCTCTTAAAGACAAACTTTGAATGTGATTAATGATGGCAGAGATTAGGAACACAAAGTTCATGCGCTGAATTGTTTATTTGTTTAAGAGAGTTGTTTTCTGGCTGTTTCTCTGTGCAGCCCCAGGCTCAGTTAAGAGCCTCATTCTGTTGTGGGCTGGAAGGGCTGCCGGAGAGAGCTAATGCTAGAGAGAGGCAGGGGAGACGTCACTCTCCGTGAGCCCCTTCCAGCTTTGCGATCATTCTTCTTTCATCTTTAGGGGAGGGGGATGCATCTTTTGGGAGGTTTATATCAATTTCAGCAAATCTTCCAGAGGCTGAAATCTGACTGCAGGATTGAAACATAGAATTGGATCACCAGGTGTTCTCCATGAAGCTAAAAGTCAGTCAGTGGGATCATAGCACAAGATGTACTGGAAAGGGAAGGCCTAGAACACCTAGGGTTCACATTCACAGTGTGTCTTAGTGGGCACCTCATTCTCCAGATCAGAATTATGGAGGTCCCCACAAAAGACTTCATGCAATTTTCCAGAAAGAGATTTCAGGTTAGTAGGTCAAAGCTGTTCTTTTCTCACAGAAGAGAAAAAGTGATTTTCTCCGGGGGTGACTCACCAAATGCCACCTGTTTTCTGACCTAGGCCCTGCGGCCATATTTCTAAGGCCCAAGTTAAAGTTGGGAAAGACAGCACAGTGGGAAAGGCCGAACAGGTATATCAGCATTTCTTTCCGGATGAAGGATCTTTGTGCTGTGGTAACATACACTTCGCTGTGGTCCTGAAAGGCAGAGAAGTTTCATTGTTTCAGCTCGATTTCCACAAGCTTGAGTGGAGTCAGGTCACCCCTTAAATTGTTTACTTAGCTTCAGTACAAACGCACTTTATGTGTTTGGATTGAATATATCCAAATTTGAAACCAACAGGATTTCATTTGAAGTTTTTTCAGTTCACTGCTATCATTTGCCTCATTCTGGTCTTCTGTCTTGGCTGACATTGTTGAGAGGAGTTGGCCTGAACAGTGTGAGTGGCTGCCCTGGGGAACACCAGGCATTCCTCTCAAATTCAGGAGTCTCCCTAGTCGGGAGGGTGGGGTCCCTGTGAACAGCACCTCCGCTCTTCATTAGTTCTCGCCATGTGATGGCAACATTTGCAGGGGAAAGGGAATAACATTCTCTACATTATTTTAATTTTTTTCCATGTTCAACATGAAAAAAACAATATTAGCTTTAGTTTTGCCTTTGCAAAGTGATCTTTTCTGTTTTACTTCATTGAAAACGTGTGCCAATTGGATATAAAGTCATTTGTCATGTCACCTTTCTCTTGAGAAGAGGGACAGTGGAATTTTTCAATTATTTATTTACTTAGGCAACTTTAAATCTTTACTTTTCTCCTTATTTCTTCCACCTCGAGTGCTGACAAACTGCAGGAGAAAGAAAAAATCTTAAAACTTTTAACATTAAATTTAGAGTTTTTTTCCCCTACACTTAACAGTTTTAAGATTGTCATTCCTCATTGGTTGATTGCCAAAGAGTTACTTGCTTCCTGTTTTCAAGGGTTATCTGAAATCAACTACTCAAATATACACTACTTGCAAAACATGATGCTTAAATTAGACACATGGGGGTCACCGTGACAGTTCTGTCCCAGGGAAGGTGTCATGGCTCATTCATGCAAGTGCAGCTACTCTGACCACAGTAGGGTCCAAGCCTGCACAAACATCCACACCCACATCCACGATTCCCAGCTCTGCCCGACTTTGTGCCACTACTGCGTGGCTCGGGAAATCTTCAGTGTGCCTCCCCTGGTGAGGTCTGGCGTATTCCTGGAAGGTGGGTGATTTTCCCATCTCCTTTATACTGTTGTCTTGTCCTGGTACAAAGAAAGATAAAATAATGGATGTTTCTTCCATGTCTTTCTTTTGACATAATCTTTGTTTGGGCTGGAGGTGTTTATATGCATTCCCTCCTTGCTGCATTTTCACCCAATTGTATTACTGTACCACTTTTCCTTTGCAGTGACCAGGGCATATTTTGTTTACATTAAGTAAGAGTGCTCTCACATACCAGTCTCAGTAATTGCTCTGAATATAATAGCAGAATTAGTTTGTTGTGCTGACAACAGAGATTTAGGGTGAAAAGAAGCAGCCATACGAAGTGGATACTTGAGTGTATGGTTCTGTGAGCAATAATGAGTAGGTGAAATTGTTGTGTATTATTAATCTCTCTTAATAGCTAACTACTGAAATGGCAGCCAGGTAACTTACCCTCCTTCAACAGTGAAAACAGTGTGATAATGATATGAGCGGTGTGCTCATTACTACAGGCAGCTCCCTTTCATTTGATCACAGAGCTGTTGGTCATGCTACTCACAAGCAGTGTCAGCATACGGACATCACTGATGACTGACTGGCATTATTACACTCTGTGAGCAGATGGAAATTCCTCTGCTATGGGTGACTTTGGCTGCTTCTTGCTGACTCGTCCCCAAAGCTCTACTCCTGTACTTCAAGGACAAAGGGTGCCCAGACTGTGCATGCAGCAAACTCTTCACACAGCGTGCCATCCTCCTTCCTATCACTAAAGGTAGGTGCTCACAGTCTAAAGTGCTTGCTGATGCCTTTCATGTTTTATAGCAATGGCATGTTTACTGAGCCATTTCACTTGAGTTAGCTATATATCATCTGCTTGGATACCTTATTCTAGAAGAATGTTTGTTGAATGAGTTAGTTTGTATTCCTAAACATTCCACGTGGCTGTGTTTTGTCATCAACACTGGGGGTTCTCAGCTGACTTTGAGCAATGACATTTGGCTGGAGAGTGTTAGTGTCATCATGCCTGATGGCCCACCAGTCATGCCCCTTGGGTGCAAAGGGACCTGATAAGTCAGCTCGATGGTGCAACTTTCACTCATTTCCGTGACCTTGGAACCTAGCAATGACATTTTTGTGTACAAATTTTATATTCACATTCCTGGTTTATTTTTGGCGGAAAGTCTTAGGTAAGGAGGCCACCACCAATAAACTCACACCTATATTCTGAGCGCCGGCCTCCGAAGCTGGACAGCATTTATGAGTTATGGAAGCACTGCTCTGTATTCCTGCTGGTAGATGTGGATGTTCGGTGACCTGAGTCATGATGAGGGGCTGTCTTCCACCATTTGCCTGTCCAGAAGGAAGATGCATTTCCTTTGTTTGTCTTCTCACCTGCAGGCCATACACGCTGTCACGCAGATCAATAGTTCAGCAGGACTTTGTGTCCAGGAATACAATTACTGGGAGGCTTGCATAGAAGAGTTAGGAAATCCTTGTCATTCCTCATCACTATTAAGCAATCAGTTTCCCAGGAAACCTACTTATGTTGGAACAGATAAGCTGTCAGCACTCTGAGTGGCTTTTCAATGATGTGCACTGCCTAGGCCCTTGTTTACTTAGGACCTGCCTAACGGTCAGAATCTGTCAGACCCAGTGGATTCACAGGTTGTCTCCAACACACCAGTTAGTTCTTTTTCAGGTACATCATTGCAACAATAATTAGAAGAAGAAACTAAAGGATGTGCAGACTGGCTAACTCCAACAGCCCGAACTGGGAAAAGCAGTCTGTGCATTGTGGAGCCCTGCAGCCGTGTGAAGCGCAGTGAGAGGCTCTGCGGCTTGGCCCTGGGGCAGACTCTTCTAACAGATAGAGATGGAGAGCAATTAAAGTCTGAAAGTATAAGCAAGCCAGTCTATTGTGTTTATACAGCGAGGTTCCCCTGAAGTGAGGCAAAAACAGAGACACAAGTAATGAATACATGTGTTTGGAGAAAGTATGTTACTTATAAATATTATGGTGGCATCGCTATAGTTAAAGGTCTGGCAGCATTTCCATTATAAACGCTCATTGTCAGGGGTTTAAACTCAGCTGTAAAGATTCCAGTCTGCAACCTGGCATCTCAGGATATACTTGGGAACAAAGCTTTTATCCTTGACCTCCTGCAGGTTTCTTATGGTCTTCCCTTACAGCCCTGCTTCTGTCTACCCCCCCCCCCCCAAGAGGAGCAAAGGGGCAGGTCTAGAACTGATCTGGCAGGGTGCGGTCTCTTGGTGGTGAGAAAGGGCATATCCAATGAGAAGCACTCACATAATGTCATTGACCCCTTTACTGGGCATGAAGTTCAGTCTGCATAACACGCTTTCTCAGTTGTAAGTGGCTCCTGTGATCACAATTACTAAGCGCCAGATGGTACTGGACATGCAAATAAGGTTGGGAAAACGCAATTAAATTAAAAATAGGAATATTTGAGAGTTGAACATTTTGCATAGCTAGCTTCTTTAGAGTCCATCCTGACTTTGTAAGGAAATCTCAGGGAGGCTGCTGTCCCCAGAGACTGTGCTCACCAAGGAAAGCACTCTGCTTTATCTTTGATTCATAAAGTGAATGGTCAGAACAAAATTGGTTAGCAAATTTGGCACAAGTTTACATGAACATAATTAAAATACAATTAGAGTTTCCAGAATTAATCTGCAAAAAATCTTAGGCTAACAAGACAACTGTTGAGAGAAAATTTTATTTTTTCTCACTTCATGATAGCAGCATGTGGGGAATTTAACCAACAACTGCTCTGTCTTTGATGAGCTTTAGCTTAAAGTGAAGACACAGCTGACCAGGGGCATCTCTGTGGGTCGCAGCGACCAGCAGCTCTGAAAGAGGCGGGGCTGCCTCGCTCTACAGGCCATCTGCGTGGACGGCTGCCCGTGTGCGCCCGGACTTTGCCAGCGGTTAGCTTTCCATTATAATCCCATCTAGTCCTAACAGCTTCTGCCCTATTATCATTAAATCATTCTCATTTGTTACATCCCTGTAGCACTACAAATAAACTTCTTTTCCTTCAGTATCAGATTGACATGAGCTGTGTCACCAGAGATATCATGAATAGTTAGGAAGAAAAAAGAGTCTTAAGACAATATATCATGTGCCAAGAAGCTTGTAGAGCTGAGAACTTTGAAACTAAAACAAACAAACAAAAAAACCAAAAACAAACAAAAAACCGTGATGAGTTGAAGGCCATACTAAGCCAGGAGAGATGCTGTGTCGGGCAGCTGAGAATTATTCCTTTCATGAATTTATTGGCCATTACAAGTTGTCAAAAGTAAGTATGAAACTTAAGAAAAACATCTTTTTTTAGTTCTCAGTCATGAAATTATATTTGATCTTAAACTAATGTCACCGTCAGAATCACCGTATCATTTCTACGTTGGCAGAATTCATCTTTATCAAAGGGAGCATTACGAGCAATTACCACTTGCTGTTTCTTCAATCTTGTCAAAACCAAGGCTTAACTGGAATATATTAGACCTACTTAACTCCGTAAGAAAGAAATTCACTGTTAAAACAGACACATCAATCTTTCTGAGCACATGCTATAAAATAGTAAGGACCACAAGTAAAACTACTTGAGTTACAGTGGCACAGCTTGGATTTTCAGGGTTACTAGCAAATGCCTTGGCTTTAGTTTAGATCCTAGGAAATACAGAGTGGGAACTGGAGTTTCTGTTGTAATTTCAGATTTACCTTTCTTTGAGTGGCATGAGTGGACGCATGTAAATCAGGCTAAATTCAAAACACCAGTAGTAAAAATCAAAGCTCCTTCTGAAGCATGCTATAATAATTCTATAAACTAGAATATTTAAAAAGAAATGTAATGCATTGAAACATGCTTCTCTAATCAGGTACAGTGCTCTCTTGAGCTATGAGACGCTGATTAATTGAATATTTTGTTTTGTTTTGGAGACAAAGTGAAAAATCAATGGAGGTCTCAGGTGGCTTGCTGAGCCCTTCCTCCTCTGACTGCTGCTTATAAGTGAGAACAACAAGCAAATAAAGAAGAAGACAACAAATTCCACGTTTCATGCAGGGCTTTGTCTGGGTCTTGACAGTTTGCACACTGTTTTCTCCCACAGTGTTGTACACCTGTGACTTGAGGAGACCTAATAATGTACAAATCACTGGATTCGATATAAATTTTTTTGATGTATTGCTGGATCCAATTTGCTAATATTTTGTTAAGGATTTTGGCATCTGTGTTCATCAGGGATATTGGCCTGTAGTTTTCTTTCTTTGTAGTGTCTTTATCCAGTTTTAGAATTAGGATTATGCTGGCCTCATAAAATGAGTTTGGAAGTGTTCCGTCTTCTTGGATTTTTTGGAATAGTTTGACGAGAATGGGTATTAGATCTTCTTTGAAGGTTCGGCAACACTCCCCTGTGAAGCCATCTGGGCCTGGGCTTTGGTTTGCTGGGAGTTTCTTAATTACATCTTCAATTTCCTTTGTTGTTACTGGTCTGTTCAAGTTTTCTATCTCTTCCTGGTTCAGTTTTGGGAGGCTGTGTGTTTCTAGAAAGTTGTTCATTTCTCCTAGATTGTGCAATTTATTTGCGTATAATTGTTCATAGTACGTTTCAATGATCCTTTGTATTTCTGTAGTGTCAGTTGTTACTTCTCCTCTTTCATTTCTGATTTTGTTTATTTGGTTTCTCTTTTTTGTTTCTTGGTGAGTCTGGTTAAAGGTCCATCGATCTTGTTTATCTTTTCAAAGAATCAGCTTTTTGTTTCATTGATCTTTTGAATTGTTTTTAATTTTCTATATGTCATTTATTTCTACTCTGACCTTTACTATTTCATTCCTCCTACTAGCTCTGGGTTTTTCTTTTTGTTTACTTTCTAGTTCTTTAAGTTGTAGGGTTAGAAAGTCAATCAGGAATTTTTCTTGTTTCTTGAGGTAGGCCTGTAGTGCTATGAACTTCCTTCTCAGGACTGCTTTCGCTGTGTCCCATAGATTTTGTGTTGTTGTGTGTTTGTTTTCATTGGTTTTCAAGAAGTTTTTAATTTCTTCCTTGATCTCATTAGTAACCCATTCGTTGTTAAATAATATGCTATTTAGCCTCCAAGTGTTTGAATATTTTTGTGTGTTTTTATTGTAATTGAGTTCTAGTTTCACTCCACTGTGATCTGAGAAGATGCTTGATATGATTTCAGTCTTCTTGAATTTGTAGAGACTTGCTTTGTGTCCTAACATGTTGTCTATCTTTGAGAATGACCCGTGTGCACTTGAGAAGAATGTATATTCTGCAGCTTTGGGGTAAAATGTTCTGTAAATATCAGTGAAGTCCAACTGATCTAGTTTGTCTTGTAAGGACTCTATGTCCTTGTTAATTTTTTGTCTAGAAGATCTATCCAGTGGTGTCAGTGGCGTGTCAGTGATTGTGTTGCTATTGATCTCCCCTTGAAGTCCTCCAGAATATATTTTGGTGCTCTCATATTTGGTGCGTATATGTTTACCAGGGTTATATCCTCTTGTTGGATTGATCCTTTTAATATTATGTAGTGACCTTCTCTGTCTCTTATTATGGCCCTTGTTTTGAAGTCTATCTTGTCAGATAGATAGATGAGTATTGCTACACCAGCTTTTTTTCCATTTCCATTTGCTTGGAAAAATTTTTTCCATCCCTTCACTTTCATCCTGTGTGAGTCTTTTGTTGTGAGGTGGGTCTCTTGTAGATAGCATATATATGGGTCATGTTTTCTTATCCAATCAGCTACGCTATGTTTTTTGATTGGAGCATTTAAGCCATTTACATTTAAGGTAATTATTGATAGGTAGTTATTAGTTGCCATTTTAATTTTATGCCTGTGTTCCTTTCTCTCTCTCTCTCTCTCTCTCTCTCTCTCTCTCTCTCTCTCTCTCTCTCTCTTTCTCTCTCTCTCTTTCTCTTTCTTCTTCTTCTTACAACAGTCCCTTCAGCATTTCTTGCAGTGCTGGTTTGGTGGTGGTAAATTCCTTTAGCTTTTTTTTAAATCCGTGAAGCTCTTTATTTCTCCTTCAATTTTGAATGTTAGCCTTGCTGGATAGAGTAGTCTTTGATTCAGACCCTTGCCTTGCATTACTTTGTACAATTCATGCCACTCCCTTCTGGCCTGCAGTGTTTCTATGGAGAAATCAGCTGACAGTCTAATGGGAGCTCCCTTGTAGGTAACTTTCTGTCCATCTCTTGCTTCCTTTAAGATTCTTTCTTTGTCTTTAATGTGTGCCATTTTTATTATGATGTGTCTAGCTGTGGGTCTTCTGGGGTTCATCTTGCTTGGGACTCTCTGTGTTTCCTGGACTTGTGTGACTTTTTCCTTCACCAGTTTAGGGACGTTTTCTGTCATTATTTCTCCAAACAGGTTCTCTATTCCTTTCTCTGATTCTTCTCTTTCCGGTACCCCTATAATGTGAATGTTGTTACGTTTTGTATTGTCCCACAGCTCCCTTAAACTCTCCTCTTGCTTTAAAATTTTTTTTTTTTTCCATTTGCTGTTCTATTCGGGTGTTTTTCTCTACCTTGTCTGCTAAGTTGCTGATTCGGTCTTCAGCTTCTTCTAATCTACTATTGAACACTTCTAAGGTATTTTTCATAACAGCTATGTCATTCTTTATTTCCTCTTGATTTTTATGCATAGCGTTTACCTCTTTATGCATAGCTTCTACTTCTTTTTTTAAGCTGAAATAGTTCCCAGTGAGCTCTTCATAATTCTTATTAAGTTACTTGTAGTTCTCACTAATTTGTTTGAGCACCCTTAAAATCATTTCTTTGAATTCTTTATCTGACAAGTTGCTATCTTCCATTTCCTGTAGTTCCTTTTCTGGTGATTCCTCTTTTTCTTCCCTTTGGGTGTTGTTTCTTTGTCTCCCCATTTTAGCCGTCTGGTAGCTCTAGACCCAGTGAGGGATGTTTGGATGTGTATGCAGCTCACTGTATATCAAATAAAGCTACGGTGCCTCCCAGACTGTTTTGTTGCGTGTCGCCTCTTGCCTGCTGTGGATCCTGGAGGATTGACTACTGGGGGCTGGTATTGGTGTGTCCTGGTAGGTGCTGTTGCTGGATCACGTGAGCCCCTCTGGAGCTATGTTCCCAGCTGGTCGTTGGAGCCACCTGTAGCTGTATAGCTCAGGCCCTGCTGGAGCCACGCTCCCTGCCCAAACCATGGGCAGCTGTGTTACACAAGCCTCACTGGAGCCCCGGCTCCCCGCCAGTCTTGTGGGCAACTGGGTTGTACAGGCCCCGTTGGAGCCCCCACTTCCCACTGATCCCACGGGCAGCCGGATCACACAGTCCTTTGGAGACCCCGCTCCATGCCTATCTTGTGGGCAGCTGGGTTGCGCAGGCCTCTCTCTGTTTCCCATTCTTAATGAGTTTTCTTCAAGATGGACATTTGAAATCTATCTCATCTTTAAGCCTTGCATATTCATTTTCGCTCCTTCCTTGCAGCCAATGATAATTTCTCCCACATTAAAAACAACACACATACACATTACTCTGCAGAGCCGTAGAACACAGTTCCTTTTATGAGCCAAAATATTAACTTAACTTTCAAATAATACCTGCATTGGCTTTTTATTTTATTGAAGTTGCTGATGATTAAAACTGTTTTACTTCAGTCACTATTTGTCTGCTTGTTTCTTTTTATATTGTTGACATTATTGCATATGTCCCACCCACTTTGCCCACCTCCACCCAGTCCCCCTCCACCCCCGCACCTGTTCCATGTAGCCATGCCTCTGTTTCTATTCTGTGCATCAGTCTGTTTTGTTCATTAGATTCTACATATAAGTGAGATCATACGGCATTTGTCTTTCTCTTACTGGCTTATTTCACTTAGCATAATAATCTTCAGGTTCATCCATGTTGTCGCAAAAGTTAAGATCTCCTTTTTTGTTTAAGGCCAAGTAGTATTCCATTGTGTAATGTACCACAGCTTTTTTATCCACTCATCTGGTGATGGACGCTTGGGCTGCTTTCAGATCTTTGCTATTGTAAATACTACTGCTCTAGCCATAGGGATGCATATATTCTTTCTGGTTGTTGTTTAGGAATTCTTAGCATATATTCCCCGAAGTGGGATTGCTGGGTAGAAAGGCAGTTCCACTTTTAATATTTTGAGGAATTCCATACAGATTTCCACAGTGATTGTACCATTCTGTATTCTCACCAACAGTACACTATGGTTCCATTTCTCCACATCCTCACCAGCACTTGTTGTTTGTTGGCTTATTGATGATAGCCATTCTAGTGGGAGTGAGATGATATCTCATTGTGGTTTTAATTTACCTCTCTTTTCTATGCCTATTGGCCATCTGTATGTCCTCTTTGGAGAAGTATCTATTCAGGTGCCTTGCCTGTTTTTAAATTGGATTGTTTGTCTTTCTGGTGTTAAGTTGTATAAGTTCTTTATATATTTTGGAAAACAACCCCTTATTATATGTATCTTTGGGAAATGTGTTCTCCCATTCAGTGGGTTCTCTTTTCATTTTGATGATGGTTTGTTTTGCTGTGCAAAAGGTTTTTAGTTAGATGTAGTCCCACTTGTTTATTTTTTCCTTTGTTTCCCATGTCCGAGGAGATATATCTACAAAAATATAGCTACAAGAGATGTCTATTTTACTGCCTGTTTTCTTCTAGGATTTTATAGTTTTACTATTTACATTTAAGTCTTTTATCCATTTTGAGTTTATTCTTGTGTATAGTGTAAGTTGGTGGTCTAGTTTCATTTTTTTGCATGCAGCTGTCTAATTCTCCCAACACCATTTATTGAAGAGATTGTCTTTACTCCATTGTATGCTCTTGCCTCCTTTGTCAAATAGTAATTGTTCATAAAGGTGTGGGTTGATTTCTGGGCTCTCTGTTCTGTTCCATTGATCTATATGCTTGTTCATATGCTAGTACAGGGCTGTTTATATTTCAATACCTTGTCTTATAGTTTAATATCAGGTAGTATGATACCACCAACTTTGTTTTTCTCTCTCAAGATTGCTGAGGCTATTTTGAGTCCTTTTGGTTCCATGTAAGTTTTTGGAATATTTGTTTTAGATCTTTGAAATGTGCCATTGGTATTTTATTAGGAATTTTCCTGAATCTATAGATTGCTTTAAGTAGTATGGACATTTTAATGATGTTTATTCTTTCAATTCATGAACACAGTATGCGCTTCCACTTATTTGTATCTTCCTCAATTTATTTCTTCAGTATCGTCTAATTTTACAAGTACAGGTCTTTTACCTCCTTGGTTAAATTTATTCCTAGGTACCTTATTTTTTCTTGGTACAATAGTAAATGGGATGGTTTTCTTAATTTCTCTTTCTGATAATTCATTATTGGTATATAAAAATGCCACTGATTTCTGAATATTAATTTTGTATCCTGCCACTTTGCCAAATTCATTTATTAGATCTAGTAGTTTTGGGGTGGAGTCTCTACAGTTTTCTATGTACAATATCATGTCTTCTGTGAATAGTGATAGTTTTACTTCCTTCTTTCCAATTTGGATGACTTTTATTTCTTCTTTTCTGATTGCTGTGGCTAGGACTTTCAGTACTGTGTTGAATAAGAGTGGTGTAAACATACATTCCTTCTTTTTCCTGATCTTAAGGAAAATCTTCAATTTTTTTGTCCATTGAGTATGATGTTGGCTGTGGGTATGTCATATATGGCCTTTATTATGTTGAAGTATGATCCCTCTGTTCCCACTTTGCTGAGAGTTTTTTTCATAAATGAATGCTTGATTTTATCAAATGAATATTCTGCGTGTATTGACATGATCATGTGATATGATCATATGATTGATTATATATTTATTTATTGTTGACAGTATTACAAATGTCCCCCATCCCCCCACATTTACCCGTCTCTACATAGCCCCTGCCCCACCTCAGTCCTTCCCCAAACTATTGTCTGTGTCAATGCTTTGTGCATATGTGCATATATGTGCTTCAGTTAATAATCATGTGATTTTTATCCTTCATTTTGTTTATGTGACGTATCACACTTATGGATTTGTGAATATTGTACTTACCTTGCATCCCTGAAATAAATCCCACATGGTCATGGTGCATGATCTTTTTAATGTAGTGGTGGATTCTGTTTGCTAATATTGTTTTTAAGGATTTTAGCATCCATGTTCATCAGGCATATTGGCCTATAATTTTCTTTCTTTGTAGTGTCTTTCTTTATCTGGTTTGGGAATTAGGATAATGCTGACCTCTTAAAAAGAACTAGGAAGTCTTCCTCCTCTTGAATTTTTGGAATTGCTTGAGAAGGGTAGGTGTTAGTTCTTCCTTGAATGTTTGATAAAATTCGCGTGTGAAACCGTCCAGTCTAGGACTTTTGTTTTTTTGGGAGTTCTTTTAATTACTGCTTTGATTTCATTAGTTGTAATCAGTCTGTTCAGGTTTTTCTATTCTTCTAGATTCAGTTTTGGAAGATTTTGTTTCTAGGAATTTGTTCAATTCACTCAGGTTGTCCAGTATTTTGGCATATGGTTGTTCATAATATTTTCTTAGAATCTTTTATATTTCTGTGGTGTCAGTTCTTACTTCTCCTCTTTCATTTCTGATTTTATTTATTTGGGTCCTCTCTCTTTTTTCCTTGATGAATCTAGTTAAAGGTTTATCCATCTTGTTTATCTTTTCAAAGAACCAGATCTTAGTTTCATTGATTTTTTTTTTGTACTTTTTTTTTTTAGTTTCTATGTCATTTATTTTCACTCTGATCTTTATTATTTTGTTCCTTCTACTTACTTTGAGCTTTGTCATTTTCTAGGTCTTTTAGCTTTAGATTTGATTGTTTATTTGAGATTTTTCCTGCTTCTTGGAGTAGGCCTGTAATGCTATGAACTTCTCTTTTAGGACTGCTTTTGCTGATTCCCATTGATTTTGGGTTGTTCTGATTTCATTTCCTTTGTTTCCAGGTAACTTCTATTTCTTTCTTGATCTCATTTTAACCCATTAATTGTTTAATAAAATTTTGTTTAGCCTCTGTGTGGTCGAATGTTTTTCAGTTTTTTATTATAGTTGATTTCTAGTTTTATACCATTTTACTCAGAGAAGATGCTTGATATGATTTCAATCTTCTTGAATTCATTAAGACTTATTTTGTGTTCTAACATGTGGTCTATCTTTGAGAATGTTCTATGTGCACTTGACAAGAATGTATATTCTACTGCTTTGGGATGAAATGTTCTATAAATATCATTTAAGTCACTGTTGGCTTGTTTTTTGTTTTTTTTTTTCTGGAAGATCTATCCAATAATGTCAGTGGGTTTTTAAAATCCTCTACTATGTATTTCTGTCAATCTCTCCCTTAATGTCCACCAAGATTTTCTTTATATATTTAGATATTCCTATGTTGGATGTATATGTATTTACAACTGTTATATCCTCTTGTTGGATGGATCCTATTAATATTATGTGGTTACCTTCTGTCTCTTGTTATGGCCTTTGTTCTGAAGTTTATTTTGTCTAATGTAAGTATTGCTACCCCAGTTTTTGTTTTTGTTTCCATTTGCATGGAATATATATTTTTTCATCCCTTCAATTTCTGTCTGTATGTATCTTTGGTTCTAAGCTGGGTCTCTTGTAGACAGCATATATATAGGTCATGTTTTCTTATCCATTCAGCTATCCTATGTCTTTTGATTGGAGCATTTAATTTGTTTACATTTCAGGTTAATATTGATAGGTACTTACTTATTTATTACTTATTTTTTCTTAATACCTATATACCTTTCTTTATATGTTTCTTTTTCTGTTTTCATTTTCTTCTTAAAGTGGGCCCCTTTAACATTTCTTGCAATACTGGTTTGGTAGTAATGAACTCCTACAGCTATTTTTTTTTTTTGGCCTGGAAACTTTATTTCTCATTCAATTTTAAATGTTAGCTTTGATGGATAAAGTAGTGTTGGTTGTAGGTCCTTGCTTTTCATCTCTTTGAATATTGTATGACAAGCCCTTCTGGCCTAAAGTGTTTCTGTTGAGAAATCAGCTGGCAGCCTTATGGGAACTCCTTTGTAAGTAACTAACTGATTTTCTGTTGCTGCTTTTAAGAGTCTCTTTTTGTCTTTAACATTTGACATTTTAATTACAATGTGTCTTGGTGTGGGCATCTTAGGAGTCATCGTGATTGGGAGTCTCTATGCTTCCTCAACTTGTGTGACTTTCTCCTTCACCACAATAGGAAAATTTTAACCATTATTTCTTCAAACATATTCTTTATTTCTTGCTTACTCTCTTCTTTTTCTGGTACCCCTATGATGCAGATGTTGTTATGCTTGATGTTGTCCCAGAGATTCCTTAGACTTTCCTTATTTTTTAAAATTCTCTTTTCTTTCTGATGCTCTGCTTGGGTGCTTACTGTTATCTTGTCCTTTAAATAATTGATTTGATCCTTTGCTTCATCTAACCTGCAGTTGATTCCTTCTAATGTATTCTTCATTTCAAATATTGTATTCTTCTTTTCTGACTAGTTCATTTTTATGGTTTCTGTGTCATTTTTCATGCTTACTATGTCTTTTTTTAAGTTCTCATTGATATAATCCAGTCTTCCTCTATGGTTCTTGAGCATCCTTATAACCATTGTTTTAAACTCTGTAACTCGTATTTTGGTTGCTTCCATTTCATTAATTCTCTTTCTGAGGATTTCTCTTGTTCTTTTATTCAGGGCATATGTCTTTGTCTTTCCATTTTGTCTCTGTGTAGTAGGGAGATCTGCTACGACTCCCAGACTTGTTATGACTTTATGATGTAGGTATCTTGCTGGGTTCAGTGGCACAATCTTCCAAATCACCTGAGCTCCATGCTTTAGAAATGTTTCTTGTGGGTTATGTGCAGCCTCCTGTTGTAGTTGAGTCTTGAATGTTGTTGGCCCTTTCATGGGTGGAGTTAACCCTTCAGGCTGGCTTACTATAAGGATAAATCTCAAGAGGGCAAAGCACTTTGCCCTGGTCTCTGACAATAACCTCCAAGGGAGACACACTCCAAATGTCCCAGCTCTGAGCAGCCCTCCCTTCCTTTTGTGGAACTAAGCTTAGCAGGGTGGTGACACCAGGACTTGGTGGGGGGCAGATCCAAACAATTTCCTGTTGAGGCTGGTGCCAACAAGCCTGTAGGAGGGTACATGTACTTCTTCCCCTTTCCAGGATAGTTGGAGCTGAGCTCACAGTGGAAATAGGAGTGGCTCCCCTGTGATATAACCACACAACCCAGCACTTGCCCATCTGAATCCTGGACAAAAGCCTTCCCAGGAGATGGTGATCTGAAAGTCCAAGTTCTGTGTGACACTCAAATACCCCTGCATGACTGAACCCAACAGGGAGGGGCCATAGAGTGTTAGGGCAGGCTCAGTGATTCAATTGGCTGGGGGGAGAAAGTGCTGGCTGTGCACTCAACGTAGGGAATAATGGTCCCCTTTCCAAAGTTACACAGTTTAATCACTGTCTGAGTCTCTGCTGAGAACTTCTCTAGAAAAAAAGCACCCCAAAGGTCATTGCTGGATGCAGCCAGCAGACCCCTCTGTAGGACCTGAGCACAACAGAGTGGTATCACCAGTAGTTGGAAAATCAGGCTGTGTACTTCCCAGGCTGGTGCTATAACAATAGGAGTGCTTGACCCTGGGAAGGTGGCATCTGGGTCTCTAGCAGACTCCTTTCTCTCCCATGCAGACTGAATCTCCACTAATTTTCACTAACAGATGCTATGTGTGTTGTTTTTCCCATCTCTATTGCTCAGGGTTGGGGTCTGTGCATGGGGCTGAGACCTCACACTCCTGCGGGGAGGGAGTTTTGCGGCTGAGATATCCCTTCTCAGCTGCTGCATGTGAGAGTGGGGGGCAGCCTTTCTGCATCTCTGCCGTTTTTATCAGTCTCTATGTGGCTTCTCCTTTAATCTTTGGTTATAATATTTCAGTTAAACTGGACTTCAGTTTGTTATTCAGGTTGATTGCTCTATAATTTAGCTGTAAGTCTGGTTTGGTGCTGGGAGCAGGTGAATGTAGCACCCACCTACTCTGTAGCCATCTTGGATTCTGCCTATATTATATATTTAAATATATATTGAACCTAACTTCTTACAGAGTGGGTACACATATGCTGTGTTTTCTACTCATAGATGTTGGAATCTACTTAGTGTTCTAAACTTTTGCTCAATACTATTTTTTTAATCCTAATTTGAGGATATGCTTATTCATTTTCTTTTTTAGAGAGAGGGGGAGAGGAAGAAAGAGAAAGAAAGAGAGAGAGAGAAACATTGATGTCAGAGAGAAACATAAATCAGTTGCCTTCCATACATGCCCCAACTGAAGATCAAATCATCAACCTAGGTATGTGCCCCAACTGAGAATCTAACCCACAACCTTTTGATACACGGAGCGACGCTCCAACAAACTGATCCACACTTGCCAGGGCACAATACTAATTTTTAACTACCATCATATACACAATAAAAAAAAGTCATTACTATATTGGCTACTAATATATTTTATAAAGTAAGCATTTCTTGACCTTTTTTAGAGCAGTTGAGGGCATTTGCCAACTCTCAGTCTTATGTCTACATGTTTTATAGGTCTATGAATAATAAAAGTGAAGAAATGAAAAAACAGTTAACTGAATTTTTCTTGCTGGCTAACTGCCTGTGCATTTAGCTGCTTCTCTGAAATTCTGATTCCATTCTCATGTAAATTAATCTGTAAAATTGAGAGCTGATATAAAAATCTTTAAAACTTATATATCAAAAGTGTTAGAAGTGGTAGAGGTGCTATATTCGTGTTCTTTATCTTTTAAAGTTTTTAGAAAATCTTTCACCTGTACTAAATCCTCATGTAGAAAAATAACTCAGTGAACCCCTTTCCCTTTTCAGACTCCACCCTCAATCTGGAGGGAGCTGGAACTTCTGCTTCAGGATTCATCAGGCATTCATTCCCATTTGTTTACCCAACAGAGTCCTGGGATCTCAGCTCCCTCATGGTTATGACTGAAGACACAGATTTGTTCCCATTTTTAGTTAGAGTACTTGTTTTTCTTCCTGAGTATTTAGAAAATATGGTCAAGTTAGACTTGATTCATCTTGCAAATGTTTATCTAGATAAAAAGGAGGAAATTTGGGTATGGAAACAAATGTATGATTTGGAGAGTGTGAGCTTCATGTTAGTTATTCTGTTAGAAGAGTTAGAAGTCTCCTGATGTGAGGACTAGAGTGTAAGTCATAAGGAAGACACTGAATGGAAGAGGAAGAAATTGATGAAACTGCCCCTCCCCCACCAGTTCTTTAAAGCCCAGAGTTTAAACAAGGTAATGACTTAAATAATTATATTTAGTTTACATACTTTTTTGTTTGTTTGTTAATCCTCAGACGAGGATATTTTTTCCATTGATTTTTAGAGAGAGTGGAAGGGAGGGAAGGAAGGGGAGAAAGAGAGAGAAACATCGATGTGAGAGAGACACATCAATTAGTTGCCTCCACATGTACCCCACTGGGGGCTGGAGACTGAACCTGCAACTAAGGTACATGCCCTTGATCAGGAATTGAACTCATGGCCTTTTGGCATGTGGTCTGATGCTCTAACCATGGAGTAACACTGGCCAGGTCTAATTTGTATAAAATTTTATACTCTAAAATGTACTAGTTATTTAATAACATGCCATTTAGCCTCCATGTGTTTGAATGTCTCTTAGTGTTTTTATTGTAATTGATTTCTAGTTTCATGCCATTGTTATCTGAGAAGATACTTGATATGATTTCAATATTCTTGAATTTGTAGAGACTTACTTTGTGTCCTAACATGTGGTCTATCTTTGAGGATGTCCCATGTGCACTTGAGAAGAATGTATATTTTTCAGCTTGGGGGTGAAATGTTCTGTAAATATCAATGAAGTCCAACTGATCTAGTTTGTCATTTAAGGACTCTGTTTCTTTGTTAATTTTTGTCTGGAAGATATATCCAGTGATGTCAGTGGACTGTTAAAGTCACCCACTATGATTGTATTGCTATTGATCTCTCCCTTGAAGTTCTCCAGAAGTTTTTAAATATATTTTGGTGCTCCTACATGCAGTGCATATATGTTTACCAGGGTTATATCCTCTTGTTGAATTGATCCCTTTAATATTATATAGTAACTTTCTTTGTCTCTTATTATGGCCCTTGAAGTCTATCTTATCAGATATAAGTATTGCTACACCAGCGTTTTTTTGTTTTGTTTTGTTTTGTTTTCCATTTGCTTGGAAAATTTTTTCCATCCCTTCACTTTCATCCTGTGTGAGTCTTTTGTTGTGAGGTGGATCTCTTGTAGACAGCATATATATGGGTTGTGTTTTCTTATCCATGGGTTACCAATGAGATAAAGAAAGAAATCAAAAACTTCCTGGAAACTAATGAAAATGAACACACAACAATACAAAATCTATGGGACACTGGAAAAGCAATCCTGAGATGGAAGTTCATAGCAATACAGGTCTACCTGAAGAAAGAAGAAAAATTTCTAATAAATTATGTAACCCAACAACTTATAGATTTAGAAAAAGAACAAAAAGCAAAACCCAAAGTTAGTAGAAGGAAAGAAATAATAAAGATCAGAGCAAAAATAAATGACATAGAGTCTAAAAAAAAAATTTAAAAGATCAATGAAACCAAGAGCTGGTTCTTTGAAAAGATAAAGAAGATTGATAGACCTTTAGCCAGACTCACCAAGAAACAAAGAGAGAGAATCCAAATTAATAAAATCAGAAATGAAAGAGGTGAAGTAACAACGGACACCACAGAAATACAAAGGATTGTAAGAAAACACTATGAACAATTATAGCCCAAAAAATTTGACAATATAGGTGAAATGGACAAATTATTAGAATCATATACTATTCCAAAACTCAACTGGGAGGAGTCAGGAAACCCGAACAGACAAATAACAATTAAGGAAATAGAAGAAGTGATCAATAAAATCCCAACAAAAGCCCTGGTCTGGACGGCTAAACAGGGGAGTTTTACCAAACATTCAAAGAAGAACTATCACCTATTCTCTTCAAACTATTCTAAAAAATTCAAGAGGAAGGAAGACTTCCAAACTCTTTTTATGAGGCCAGTGCAATCCTAATCTCAAAACCAGATAAAGACACTACAAAGAAAGAAAATTACAGGCCAGTATCTCTGATGAACATAGATGCCAAAATCCTCAACAAAATCTTAACAAGTTGAATCCAGCAATATATTTAAAAAATTATACATCATGACCAAGTGGAATTTATCCCAGTGATGCAAGGCTGGTACAATATTGGTAAATCAATAAATGTGATACACCACATAAACAAAATGAAAGGTAAAAATCATATGATCATATCAATAGATGCTGAAAAAACATTTGACAAAATCTAGCATCCATTTTTTATAAAAACTCTCAGCAAAGCGGAAATAGAAGGATCATATCTCCATATAATAAAGGCCACTTATGACAAACCTATAGCCAACATCATACTCAATGGGCAAAACTAAAAGCATTTCTCTTAAGAACAGGAACAAGACAGGGATGTTCACTTTCACCACTCTTATTTAACATAGTACTGGAAGTCTTAGCCACAGCAATCAGACAAGAAGAAAAAATAAAAGGCACCCAAATTGGAAAGGAAGAAGTGAAACTGTCATTATTCACAGACAACATGATATTGTAGATAGAAAACCCTAAGGACTCCATCAAAAAACTACTAGATTTAATAAGTGAATTTGGCAAAGTAGCAGGATACAAAATCAGCACCCAGAAATCTCTGGCATTTTTATACAACAATAATGAATGCACAGAAAGAGAAACTTAAAAAAAATCTCATTTACATTGCAACAAAAATTAAAATACCTAGGAATAAACTTAACCAAAGAAGTAAATGACCTGTTCACAGAAAACTACAGGACAGTGAAAAAAGAAATAGAGGAAGATGTAAAAAATGTGCAAGCATATATCTTGTTCATGGATTGGAAGAATTAACATCATTAAAATATCCGTACTACCCAAAGCGATCTATAAATTCCATGCAATCCCCATTAAATACTAATGTCATATTTCACAGAACTAGAACAAACACTCCAAAAGTTTATATGGATCCAAAAACGACCCTGAATAGACACAGCAATCTTGAAAAAGAAGAACAAAGTAGGAAGGATCACAATTGGATGTCAGGTTTTACTACAAAGCCATTGTAATCAAACTAGCCTGGTACTGGCACAAGAACAGGCATATAGATCAATGGAACAGAACAGAGAGCCCAGAAATTGACCCAAGTCATTATGCTCAATCAGTATTTGCCAAAGGTGGCAAGAGCATGCAATGGAGTAAAGACAGTCTCAATAAATGGTGTTGGGACAGTTGGACAGCTACATGCAAAAAAAATGAAACTAGACCACTAACTTACACCATACACAAGAATAAACTCAAAATGGATAAAAGACTTATATGTGACTCATGAATCCATATAAATCCTAGAAGAAAATGTAGGCAGCAAAATCTCAGACATCACACACAGCAGAATGTTCACTGATACAATGCCTAGGGCAAGTGAAACAAAGGAAAAATTTAATAAAGGGGACTGCGTCAAACTAAAAAGCTTCTGCACAGCAAAGGAAATAAGATTCAAAATGGAAAGGAAACCCATTGTATGGGAGAATATAATTGCCAATGATACATCAGATAGGGGGTTAATTTCCAAAATACATAGAATGCTCATACAATCCAACAAAAGGAAGACAAAGAATCCAATTGAAAAATGGGTAGAGGACATAAATAGACACCTCTCCAAACAGGACATACAAATGGCCAAGAGACATATGAAAAGAATGCTCAATGTCACTAATCATCAGAGAGATGCAAATTAAAATGACTATGAGGTATCACCTCACACCTGCCAGAATGGCCACCATCAACAAATCATCAAACAAGTGCTGGTGAGGGTGTGGAGAAAAGGGGACTCTAGTACACTGCTGGTGGGACTGCAGACTGGTGCAGCCACTATGGAAAACAATATGGTGTTTCCTCAAAAAGTTAAAAATTGATCTGCCATTTGACCCAGTGATCCCACTTCTAGGAATATATCCTAAGAAGCCTGAAACATCAATCAGAAAGAATATATGCACCCCTATGTTCATAGCAACACTATTTACAATTGCTAAGATCTAGAAACAGCCCAAGTGTCCATCAGTAGATGAGTGGATAAAAAAGCAGTGGTACATATACACAATGGAATACTATACAGCTGTAAGAAAGAAAGATCTCTTATCCTTTGAGACCAGTGCGGGGACCTGGAGAGTATTATGCTAAGCTAAATAAGCCAGTCAGAGAAAACAAGTATCATATGGTCTAACTTATTTGTGGAATATAATGAACAAAATAAGCTGATGAACAAAATAGACCCAGAGACATAGAAGTAGGGTTCAGACTGACAAACATTAGAGGAGGGGTGTGGAGGAAGAAAAGAGATAAACCAAAGAACTTATATGCATATAAGCATAACCAGTGAACATAGATAACAGTGCTGTGGGGAGGGGGGCAGGATCGGGAGGAGGGTGTCAATGGGGGAAAAGGGAGAAACATCTGTACCAAAAATAAATTAATTTAAATTAAATTTTTTTTTTTATCTGCACCCGAGGACATTTTTCTATTTATTTTCAGATAGAGTGGGAGATAGAGAGAGAGAGAAACATCGACATGAGAGGGACACATTGACTGGTTGCCTCTTGCAAGACCCGGACCAGGGCCTGGGACCAGACCCTTGACCAGAATTGAACCTGCGACTCATTGGTCTGCAGGCCGGCACTCTAACCACTGAGCCAAACCACCCAGGGCAGTCAGGTATTCTTAATGCTGAGAAAAACTAAAAATTCTGGTTTTGTTAAAAACAGATTTTCTGATTTCTTAATATGTGTTTTCCATACTACAGGAAATCTGAGTATAGCATTACCTAACTTTTTTAAAAAAACATGTAGAGATAATAAAATAATATCCTAAGCTGTAAGGACCCAGCTTATGTGGGGCCTGGGTGTCTGTAGAGACTAGCAGGCGATGCAGAGCAGCAGCTGGAGAGGCTCTCTTCGTAACCACTCCCATTTCAGCTCCCAGATGATCAGGCCAACGGGGAAAGTAAACATAGGCTCCTTGCAAGACTTTAACGTGTGTGAGTCTGTGCATATCACAAGATCAGAAAGTTACTACTATCTTGATCAGTGCAAAATTTCTAGAACTGAGACAGCTGGGTTGGGCTCCATGGTTTCTGAAATCACGAGGTCTTCTAGGTAACAGGATAAATGTGGTGTGAAGAGTGAGGCCCTTGGACTGAGCTGTGCAGCCTCATTAGTGTTATGTGATACAATGAAGTTATTTTGGGCCCACTTATATGTGTGTATGTTGATTAGTTTTCCATGCCAATTTCACATTATTTCTTAAGATATCGGAAAACTTTTCCTTTATGCCCATGCTCTTATAGTTATGATTTGGTAACATCTATATTTCAGCTAGGAGATGGATAATTCACTAATTTGAAATGGGTTCATGTGAGCCCAGAACTCAATCAGATCCAAAAATTGAAGTGCTCATAAAAATCTGAAACTCTGACAACCCTGAATGCCCAGGTTCAGGGAAAAACCACGACATTTCTGTGGCAGTTGCAGTGAACCTTCACAGGCATTTCTGCCTGGGCTGTCTGCTCAGCCTTCTACCATATTAATGCAGCCTTGGAAGAAAAGGGCTAAGTTAGGCTTAAATGTCACATTTAGAACACTGTGAGTATAAGAAATGTTATATCAGGGCCCAAAATCCCCAATACAAACAAATTATAATAGTTATGTAAACATGGCCCTTAGGCAAGGAGGGGATGAGTTTGAGTGCAAAGGGAAAATCTACCCCATTAAGAAGTGAAGACTCACCTGAATGGTGTGGCTCAGTGGTTGAGCATCGACCCGCACCAAGAGGTCCCCGGTTCGATTGCCGGTCAGGGCACATGCCCAGGTTGTGGGCCTCATCCCCAATGTGGGGCATGCAGGAGGCGGCCAATCGATGTTTCTATCTCTCCCTCTCCCTTCCTCTCTCTCCAAAATCAATAAAGAAAAAAAATAAATAAAGGAAGGGAAGCCTCTTACACAGAGAAGGAGAAACAGTTGGTAACATGTTAGGAATAGATGATTGGTCTCATAGGCATCTTCTGCTACTATTTGAAGAGGTTTTAAGTCTTTATTTACAATTATTCATAAGAAACATTCTAGAGATGCCATTCATTTATTTATTCATTTATTCTCTGTTGAATTCTCCAATTCTCATCTTTTACTGTTCTTTTGTACAACTCTTCAAAATTATTGGGATACTGAGCTGGTGGCAGTTCTTGGCCCCAGTTTCCTTGTATGTAAGCCTTTATGTATGCTGCTGCTTTTCCTTCCCGAGAAAGCTTTCCTCCAGTCCTTCTCTAGCAGACTAGCTAGTCCATCACATTTAAACTTGGAAGCTATTTTCTTTGGGCCTTTCCTCACCTTTCAACCCTGAGTCAGTTTTCCCTTTCATGAGCTCCCATAACATCTAAACTTAGTCCTAAAACACCAGTCACAAGGACATAGACCAGCCACAAAGAAAGTCCCCCAGTATGACTGTCAGCTCTTGCGACTGCCCAGCTCGTCTCCATCCAGGATTAATTGTTTCACTATGTGAGCTGGAGGGTCATTCCTAAGCACACTTTCAGGATTCCTAGGCAAACTTTTCAGCCATGTGTTTACAAACCATTTGACAGAAATGAATTGACACGCTATACAGAAAATGTATAGTTTATTATAATCATGAGTGTATAAATAGGTTAGAATTTAGAATTAATATTGAAATGTGTTGAAAATAGTTGAGGAAAAAATGCAGTGTTCTCATTGGGGGTGGATGGATGCTCTAAGGTAGTAATAGAATGGACTCTCTTAATAGGCCTGTGAGTGACCTCTGGTATCAAGCTACTAGGCAGAGTAGTTCCCCAATTCTAAGACATTAAAACATTTAGATGACCTTTATGCAAGGTCAGTAAATTATATCCACTGACTCCCCTGAGTCTCCTGGTTCTGGAATGTTCTAGAAGGAAACACAAGTCAAGTGGAGCCCAGTGGATACAGGAACAGGGCAGTGATTCATCCAGAGACAGGGTTTTATTTCTCAGGCTCTAGGACTGTCGATGCTCTTTCTCAGCCTTCTTAAGCTTGTAGTGCAGCCAATTCTTCAACCATAGCAGGTGCTTCATGGGCATTACGTAGGAGTCAGTGCAGCAATATAATGTGAATGAACTTGGAGTCCTCAGAGGATGAAAAGCTATAAAAATTCAAGGTATTTCTATAATTACATGGCCTAATGTTAAATTGAGACTATACAGCTGTCTCTCAGTATTTATTCTCAGGGAATTAATATGCTGTCTCAAACTAAAGAAATAGGGAAAAGAGAGAATACTCAGCACATGTTTCTAGGGAGTGACTTATAAAGAATATAATGCATTTAGGGGAAAACTTACTGTTTAATACAAATTTTTTTTATTTAGGCTCAATTATCTTACAAAATTAGCTTTCTTGCTGAGGTCTGTGAATAAATCCAGCCATATTCCCATATTAATTAGTGATTTGAAGTTAAAATGACTGCATAGATTTTAAAGACAATTATTTTTTTTGTGCTTCTCTAAAAGCCAAAGTCCTTGAACAGATGTTACTCAGATTTCTCCAAAATGTAAATAAGTGACCCCTGGAGAAACAGAAAATTATAGCATGGAAAGTTTTCAGGAAAAAATACTTTGTTTTTCAGAAATTTATACATGAAGGAAAATGAGGTAAATGGGAGTTATGATGAAAATATTTATGCAACTTAAACTATAACATTCTCTTCCTAGTAGTAATATGATCATTCTGCTTTATCCATCTGAAAAATTTGCTTTTGTAATTTTGGTCATCAGAAGAAACTACAATATGTGCTCATTTGTTTCTGACTTGAAACTCTGCTTTATTTTGTATTTTTAAAAAACTAAATATTTTTCTTCACACTCTATTCCTGTATCCATAACTACATAAGATAATTTTTTAAAAAGGTATCCGTATTACTGAAAGCTGTAGTGTTTTCAATTACACACCTAGGGAGAGATTATAATTATCATTTTAAGATGATTTGAAGCTTAAACTACTTAACATTTGGAAGTGGATTTTAAAATCTATCAATTCCTTTAAAGACTTAGGTTTAATTTCTCAATCCTGAACATATAATTTTAAACATTAGTCAAAACCATATACTCTATAACTTGTGAAAGATAGTTTGTAAAAAAAGATAACAGTTTGTAAAAAATTTCAAGGAAAATAGGACTACAGAAAGACAGTAGTATTGAGGGAATACTTGACTAATTTGTACCAAAATGATTCAGATGATTTGAATTAACATGCATCTGTACTACCTATTATCACTGAGAGTCAATCTATAAAGAAACAAAGATAGTGGCGTATAATTAAGAAACAGGAATTCAGAAGAAACTAGCTCCTGAGCACAGGGGTTGGTCATTATATCTTCCCTCTGTTTTTCAACATGTGTCCTGGGACAACTATAAAATATGTTCTAGGGAGGTAAAGTTGGAGGGATAATAGGGAAGTAAAAGAAAGAGGTAGATATATAAGAAAGGGAGGAACTAGCACAAATAAGAAAAATGAGCAAACCAGTTTTAGATCAAGCTGATTGTTCTGGGTCTCATTGACCTTGGCAATTCTCAAAGGGTCATATTTTATATAGAGGAACTGTCTTCAATTTCTCCTGCATCTCTGGAACATGCGAATGTTTTTTTTCTCAATGCTTTATTACTACATTCCTTATATTCCTCAAAGTTTTATTATATTAAAAATGTTTCTTGGTGTATTTATTTGAATCCATCTTGACATTGTATTTTTCATTCTTAAAAAATTACTTTTTTTTGTTTTGTTTTGCCTGAACTTTTGAACTTCTGGTCTCTAGTATGATACTGAAGCTTTCCTGACATATTCCCCAACCCCACTATATTTTAGAAATAGAATAACATAATTAATTGAGTTTATGAGACACATGAAGTCATCCTCTTTAAATATCACTATTAACCATGATGGAGCACCTCAATGCCATTTTATTGGTGAATCGTAATTTGGGGAGGTCATTCTGGTGGGTTAGTCCACATCTGTACCAGGCAAACATTGCAAGTGATGTCATTTTCTTGAACTCATTTTCCCATTCTTTGAGAGTTTTATTAGCTTAGAAAAATACCCTCAGATGTAGTCAAAGATAAAGCAAGAGGATGGAAACACATTCTGCTTAGAACTTTTCTCAAGTAATTACAGATGAGAGATTAGGCAGTTCTTTAGCAAGTTCAAATGTCCATTGGCACTCTGATCACCAGTTACCCTGCCCCTGCAGCTATAGGCTATTTAACTTTCATGCTGCATGTGATGATAGCACTTTGTCTCACAGTGAACTTTCCAAGACCCAACATATGTTTTTAGATGAGCTTGGACCACTGCTTTTAATATCTTTAATATCTTTGGCATTAGGACAAGAATTAGTAAAGACTCATTGAGCTGCAAGTAAGAGAACACTCTTACAATAAAGAACTTTATGAGTTCACAAAAAACAAGTCCAGAAATAAGACAAGTTTCAGATTGGTTGATTTAACAGATCGTGGGTGTATTAGGAACCAGGTTTATTTCATCCTTTCCTTCTGCCTTCTATGTTGGCCTTATACTCGGGCTCTGAGAACAAGATGGTTTCAGATCTTCCAGGCATTGCTTCCAGACCAAGAACGGCTAAAGGTGGGAAATGGGCCATATCATCCCAGAGTCTCTTTTCTAGAAGTATAAACATTTTTCTTAGAAGCCTCCCAGAAGGTTTCTTTTTACATTATATGGGTCAAAAATGGATTACTTACCTAGCTGAACTACTGGTATGGTAAATATGACTGTTATTATTGACTTAAACCAATCACCATTTATTTATACCTAGATTTAAGTAGAGGGTAAGTAAACATACCCATATGATTGACATTTGAAGTAAATATAAATTCTGCCTTCTGAGAAGAAATGAACAGGTAGACAACTAGGGGTGTCTGCTATACCCTCCAATTGCTGTGAGGAACATTTCGAAGAGAAATTAATTTTCTCAATCCCCAAATGCAAACCACAGAAGGAATATCACATTGAAAAATAACAATTCTGTTCTGCTTTTATCTATATTGCTTATAGATGATGACTCAGCTTCATAGGTACCCACTGAGATTTCAGCATTTTCATATACAAAACAACTCAGTGTCAATGAATAATGACATATCTGAATAGAAAGAAGCTACATGCCTCTCATTTACAAAATGAGATTTATTTCTCATAAATTTCTATGACATAGATATTAAACCAATTTTCCGTGTAGACAAATCAAGTTTTAAAGAGGATGAAGTCTTAAAGAAGGTCAAATGACCAGTAGGAATTCAAATTCAGTTTCCAGGTATTTTGAAGATCTTAACTGATTAACTGAAATGAGTTAATGAGATCTGGGGTTCAAGTTTTTCATATAATATACTGCTCTCAAATTGAATTCCAGGAGAAAGATTACACTAATCTATATTATCAGTCAGTTCCGATTGGATATAGGTCTAATTCCATCTTCTCATGGAGCAGTATCTTTTATCCTAAGAGCTTATGAAGCTGGGTATTAAGCTTTCTTCTGCACATGATAGTGTGTGGTTATCCTTTTAATGATTGTGGACATTTTAGAGTAGCTCTAGAGTAATCCAAAACTTGCTACAATAATTATATTAATGAGTAATTTCAAATTTTACTAGTGAAAAAATACTGATATAAAATAGGCTGGACACTCAACAGACACCTCTGAGGGGTCAGATGAAAATTGTAGAATTCTTAGCACTCTAAGATATGTAAAAAAAAAAAAAAAAAGGATATGAATAGGAGTTGTCATGCTATGTACTGAATGCCTCGGTAATAATAGCAAAAACTTATAATGGTGTAGAACTTTCGAATTTCAAGCACGTCAGTAAAATTCTTTCATCCTCATGACCGCCTCATGGAGGTTCTAGGATAGCTGTTATTGCTCATTTTCCAGAAGAGAAAAATCAGGTTCCAAGAATGAGTGATTTGCATGGCTTCATAGTTATTTGAAACTGGGACATGAGCCCCATCCTCCAGCACCTAGTCCAGGGTTTTTCCATCCCACCATGCTGTTGAGCCTAGAATGGGTGGAGCTTATAGTTTCAGTGGTTGCTGGAACCACTTGCCCCGGTTCCACAGAGCTCAACTGGGGCTTTCTCCCAGCTTCATGATCAGTGACTTCAGCCACTGTGAGAGTGTTTACACAACAGAAATGGGTAGATGCTCCAAACCAGAGATTCTCCTTTCCTTTGTTCCTCAAAAAATTATTGTTGCCCTGGCCAGTGTGGCTCAGTTGGTTGGGTGTCCTCCCATGCACTGAAAGTTGCTGGTTCAATTCCATGTCAAGGCACATGCCTGGGTTTCAGGCTTGGTCCCTGGTGGGGTGTGTGCAGAAGGTAGCCGGTCAGTGTTGCACTCTCACATAGGTGTTTATCTCGTCTTCCTTCCTCTCTCTCTCTCTCAAAATCAATAAACTATTAAAAAAAACCTTATTGTTAAACATTTATCAGAATACCACTGGTTCAAACTATGTCTGTATATGTTTGCTGGTTTAGCTGGTTGGACATAAGTAATCCATTTGCAATTTAGTGATTACTATTCTTTTGCAGGGTGAGATTTGTATGTGCATAGAAAAGAAAATTCGCAATGTTTAGAATTTACCTCTCTTGCAGTTTGCGTTTGTCATTTCCACAAGTGGGCACGCAGGATGTGCACAAGGCATTCATCTTCATGTCATCAGTAGGTCCTGTAACCGTGTTTTACTTAAAGATCATGTTTCCTCTGAGCAAATCTAAACAACCCTTGGATTTGATTCTTGTGAATACTTTTATGATAAGTATTATCACCCTTTCCTTTTTTTTATAAAAAACAAACTGAAACAACACAAATGTATCGAGTTTTTTAGCATCTAACATTCCACAGGCCAGTAAACTAAAGGAAAAAGTAATCTGATGGTTCTCATGGAGCAAGTTTGGTGCAATGAATGGAACTCCTCTGGATTTACTGTCCACGTCTCTCCATCCCGGTCGAGGCTTTCACTGTCCAGTTGGGATGGCTACACAATGTAGGTGACCACCAAACATACCCTCTGCACACCCCCTAGCTTACTCTCTTACCGGAAATCCACACATTTGTTAGTTATGTGGTTAAGGGTTCAATAATCTCTTCAAACGTGCGTTGGAGGGGACACCTGTTCAGCCAGTGCCACCACTGGAACATCTGCACAAATTCTCTAGAGAGGTGAATTTTGGTAGGGGAGACTGGTGAGGATGGCTGATGGAGCTGTAGATGCAGCAGAGTAGCGCTGCAGCCCCAGAAACACCAGGGCCAGGAGAACTGGGAAAGAGCTCTGATAAGCATTAGCATCCTCTCCTTTTCACAAATGGCAGACAAACCGAAGCAACACAAGTGTGTTGAGTTCTTTAATATTAAACATTTTGTAGGCAGCTGAACTGAAGGAGGAATTCTGCTGCCTGTACGTTTCTCCTGCTGCCTGTGACTCTGTCAGCCTCCACGGAAACCCTGTGGGCAGAGGCTGCAACGTATTCACTGTTATGTCATAGAACCCGACCCACTGTAATACCAATAATAATAATAGTATCAATCCTAATAATATTCGAGACAGGAAAAACAACATTATTGATACGTGCCAAGAACCATGCTAAGTTGTTTTACAACATGACCTCATTTTATTATTACAACCACCCTGGGAATTAGGCCTTATTACCCCTGTGGTGTAGATTAGGAAACAGAGGTTCTAAGAGGATATGGCCCTTGCTTAAGGTTGAACAATTACTAATTGATGGAGTCTAGTTTAGCACCCAGGTCTACCTAGATAGAGAATAGGAATTCTAAATAAATGCATAGTTTTGCCCTGGAAATTTGTTCTTTGGATATCTTTGAGTAACTGTTTCTCAGTTATTATCTGAGCATACAGACTTGATTTTAGAAAGCTGCACACTTATGATTCTTTTTTCCTTTAAGGTTGATCTTGACACGAAGAATAAAATAAACACAGTCCAGAATGCCTACTCTCCAAACCACCTGATTGAAGGCAGTATCAGGGCAGATACCAGACAGAAAGTGAGAATGTCTCCCCACTCTGAAGGTCACCAGTGATGCCAAACGGTGACATCCAGGGTCTACTGAGCACTCTCACATTTCTGCTACATTTGACTGAACCCACAACTCCCTCTTTCCTCGGGCTTCAGACTTCTGCAGAAGGCCTGACAGTTTGGCTTTGAAGTCAGACTGACTCTTTCCCCGCTCCATAACCTGTTACCAGTGGGATGCTGGGTGCCTTTCCCATTCTCAGCCTCAGTCTCCCTACTCAGTGTGAGAGATCAATAGGACCTACTTCCTAGGCTTGCTGCAAGACTTACATGAAGTGATGCTCCTACGTGTTTAGTACAGGGTGTGCTATACGGTGCATCGTCAGGTACCACTCACCACTTTCCCACACAATGGGACGATATGGACCAGGGTCACTTGTCAAATAAGAAACAAGGCCTGTTGTAGTCTGAGCTGGTGCTCTAACATCTCCCACTGCAGAGGCTCAACAGAGTCCTCCTTAGTCTCTCACCCCTGCTCTGAAACAGCAGAACTCAAGTTGTATTAAAGAAGCAGAGACATGAGCGACAGTTGCTGCCTTGTGAAACCTGACACCTCACCTTCAACATCTTGGGAAGGAGCATCTTCTTCAAATTTATGGCTAAGTCTTGGGTCTAACATTGACCATCAACCTTTCTGTCTTTCCAAATAAAACTCCCGGCCAGCCTGGGGTGGGAGGATGTCTTATTTATCTCCAATGGCATACAGTAGGCATTTAATAAATGTTGGTTGAACAAATGAATTGTCATGTAATCGCTTTTTGGTTGTGTGGAACCATATGAAAGGTAGAGACATCAGAAGAATTCTACCTATTGCATTAATTCCTCTAAGGCAAGAATCACCAAACTTTTTCTCTAAAGACCAGATAGTACATATTTAAGCTTTGCAGACCATACTGTCTCTGTCACAACGACTCAACTCTGCCATTGAAGTGCGAAAGTAGCCACAGACACACATAAATGCATGAGCATGGCTGTGTTCCAATAAAACTTAATTTGCAAAAAGAGCTGGTCGGTCAGATTGGGTGCCGAGGCTGTGGTTTCCTACTCCTGCTTTAAGGGTTGGCAAAGATCTCACATTCTTTAAATTAAGTGTCATAGCAAATTTTCATAACACATGTTTTTTAAACATAAAGCCTTTAAGCAACTATGCCTACCCTGGTTGGCAGACTCAGCATATCATTCATTCATTCATTTATTCATTCATCTCATGGTATTGGATTCTACTATGGTGAAGCACTTTTCTAATTTCAAAAAAGAATCAGTTTCAGAAATACAACTGTGTTTTCATAGTTGGTCCTAGATTCTTGTCCTCAGAAGTATGTTGCTCATTATTTCACTTTGCTTGTCTCCTCTGGCTCCTGGATATTTCTTGAATGGCTTTGAACCTATTCCTTGCCCACTTGGCCCCATCTATACCTCAATTTAGCATGACCTCAATAGTTCTGCTCACTGCAGCTTTGTTTCTTTGTTTTTGAAGATGTTCTGAGCTTTCTTGGACAATTCCCCTCTACAACTGGAGCTAGAGCCAGGGATGGGAGCTTGTACTCTTTCACTGCCCCTTTGGGTTGACCTTCCAGTCTGAGCTCATGGAAGGAGCTGACCTCTATCGTTGGTGGTAGTCTCTTCTGAAAAAGCAAAGTGTGTGTGTGTGATTTTTAAAAAAATATCTAATTAAAAATATTATAAAAATCTCTATTTAAACAACAATTTAAATTATGAGGTATACCATCATTATATATTTAGACAAGAATATAATTTAAAGTGGATAAACTTGGACTATATATTTTTTATGCACAGTGATACTGGAATGGAAGCATCTGAATTATTTTTAAGTTCTAGTATTTTGATAAATCATCTTTTGGTAATTATCACCAAAGAAATGTATTTTTTGCCCCTCCAGTGTGGCTCAGTGGCTGAGCGTTGACCCATGCACCAAGAGGTCACTGGTTCAATTCCAGGTCAAGGCACACGCCCAGGTTGTGGGCCAAATCCCCAGTGGGAGGCATGTAGGAGGTGGCCAATCGATGTTCTCTCTCATCAATGTTTCTCTCTGTCTCTCCCTCTCCCTTCCTCTCTCTCTAAACAATAAAGAAAAAAAATTTTAATGTATTTCTTAATTGGAGCTATTTATTTCTGTAAACAAAAAATATCCTCTACTACTTCCTTAGGAAAAATATTTAGGCAAATGTATGTCTTTAGATTGCCTAGAATTTTCATACACACAGAGGAAAACTAATAAAGACACTTAGTCAGTGGTATAATGGTAAATATTTCTCAATCAGCATTCCAGAAAAAGAGTTTGCATATATATGCACACATAATTTTATTATCAATTATCCTGTATGTGTGTGTGTACACGCACACACACTCACATATATATATATCTCTCACATGATTTATAAATAACAATAAAATATACATTACTCTTTATCATAAATTCCATTTGGTTCTCACATAGTGATTTTGTTGGGTTTTGCTGAAATCTTGTATTTATAGCCTAGCAGCAGGTTGCACACTGTGCAGCGGTGCTTCCAACGTGGCTGCCGGCTGATGTATTTGTAATTATGCTAGCAAGGAGAGTGACAGTGCAACAATGAAAATGGAATTTGGGACCAGACGTGTTACTCAATGATGCCAGTGACTTTTTTGCTAAATTAGATAATAGGTTTTAAAAACTGGAAGACTATTTCCTCAATTTGTTGTGCTATTTTATAATGTAAAAGCTGTATACACACAACACACTTTAAAAAAAAATTCTTTCTTTCTTTATTTTTTTAAATTCTCACCTGAGGATACTTTTCCATTTATCTTCAGATAGAGTGGGAAGGAATGAGAGAGAGAGAGACAAAGAGAGAGAGAGAGAGAGAGACATCGATGTGAGAGAGACACATCGGCTGGTTGCCTCCCACACAACCCGGACCAAGGCCAGGGACCAAACCGCAACTGAAGTAGGTGCCCTTGACCAGAACTGAACCCGTGACTCTTGGGTCTAGGGGCCGGCACTCTAACTGCTAAGCCAAACCAGCCAGGGCTACACAACACATTTTTAAGTGTAAATTGTATTATAAATATTTACTTCATAATTTACTTAGGTCTGGTCAGTCAACAAAACCATAAACTGAACCCAGATTTACTGCTGGTGTTTGCTGATTTCTGTGGTGTAAATACTTCCATTGTGGCCCATCGCACGCTACCAGTGAGATAGGGTTAGGCAGAGTCGGGACTGGGTGCGCATTAGCTCGCCGTTGCAGGGTACTCCACCATGCCAATCTGATAGATGTAAAAACCCTCGAGAACGTGGGACACAATGAAATGGAGGAAAATATATATAAAGTGATGATTTTTGAGTTCTTATTAATTTTGCATTTAGTATAATTTATTAAGTTGTAAGTTTATATAATTTAATATTTCATAATGGTAAAGTTTAACAATTTCTAAAAATTTAACAATGGTTTTTGTAAGCTACTATAAAATTCCTGAAAATTTAACGTGTTTTTTTGTGAGTCAGTATCAAGTTGTTCAAGCTCTTGGCAAAACCTATTTTCCACTGATTGTTAATTATACCATTGAGTTTGGGAAATGACTCAACAATTAAAATTCAATGTAAGTACAGTTTTTAAAAAGCCTTTTAGAAGTTGTAATACTGTATTTGTAAAACATATTGACAGTACTCCTAACAAGATCAATTGCTTACACTCCTTTTATGGAATGACCTTTGAAACTCATAATGTATGCGGTGAGTTTTATTGAAATATATCAGAGTAAGTATACATATTGCAATAGTGAGCCAATTAATTGACCTCATTATTAATAGTAGATATTGTGAAATGTATATTGACACTGAATAATTGACCTGTTAATAGTAGATATTGTGAAATATATATTGACATAAAACACAGGTTGTAAATTTCATGAGTGTGTGGACTAGGTCTAAATTCTTATATAATAACATGGATTATTCTTGGAAATTAGTATCTAAGATTATTAGAGTCTATCATTATGATAATGTGTCATCCAGATTTAAACCACTTAATACAGATAAACTAACCATGAGGTTAATGTGTTAAGAAGAATTTTGACCCATGCAGCAATTATTGAGTAGATACCAAAGTCAAGCCCAGCCAGTGTGGCTCAGTGGATTGAGCCTTGCCCCATGGACTGAGAGGTCTCGGTTCGATTCCCGGTCAGGGCACATGCCCGGTTGCAGCCTTGATCCCCAGTAGGGGGCGTGCAGGAGGTAGCCAATGGATATATGTATGTCTCTCACATCAATGTTTCTATCTCTAGTCTCCTCTCTCTCTAAAAAAAAAAAAAAATCAATAAAAACATATTTAAAAAATACCAAAGTCAATGGATAAACATAGATATGAATATAATAAAGAAAATGTTATCTTAATGTAAAATCATTGGGTGGGTCTATAGGTCACTTTCAAATTTTTCTAGGGGATTCTCTAATTATTCAAGTGAAATTAACAAAATCTTTCTTTAAATATCCACTTCTTTTTGTTCTACTCTTTTATAAGACACTTGCTACTCAATTATGAATTCGGATGACTGTGCGTGTCTGTGTGCAAAAGCCCAGAGCATGTCACTGCTGGTTTGCACATACGTGTGACTTTCCAGAAATAAGAAGTAAAGAATGAATAAATAAATAGTGCATGAAGATGAACCCCAATAGCTGTTGAAAGTGGATAAAAAAAGGGGAACCCCAAGTCTGGGGCAGACTTCCACACACATTGAACAAGCTTTTCAGAAACTTCTTCTGGGACCAGGCAAGGTGTGGGGCCGCGAGAGCACTGTGCCAGGAGCAGGGTTCGTCGGCAGAGCAGCTCAACCTGGCTGCATCCAGGAATCTGCCCGTGTCCTCTGCAGTCAGATCGAAATATGTATCTTACTTTTAAAAACAAAAAACAAATATAAACATTTGTCTCCGCAATTTAAATCGCATTCCCCCAGGGGATCTATTGTGTTTAACCTTGGAGTAGGGTAGATGCAGTGCTCGGGTCTTCTCTGGGGGGTTGTCCTGCTAGGAAGACCCCAGGGGTTGTGCTCTGACAATTCTTTCTGAACCTGAATGAGCAGGAACAACAACTCTGTAGTTGAGTGCTGTCATTCATACTTTATGATCCCATGCCTCAAAGACACAGGTAGACTATATGTACAATAAACACAATTAATAAATTCATGGGGAGACTGGCCCATCCCTCCTTGGCATTGTTAAACCTGCAGCTTCAATCACTGTGAAAAGCTTGATTGCTCCGTTCCCATGCTCTGAGAGCGGTTCCCAGATTCCGTCCACCATAGGGAATGCTGTGCTTCCCTCTCATTGGTCTGCATACATGAATGAGACATATTCCAGTTATTATAATAGAGGTGTGACACTTGGAACCTTTTGTAGGAACAGGGTCCAATTTCAGAACAAATGATTCTTGGAAAATGGTCCTGATTGCTGACTTCTTCACAGTCCCTTCCCCACCAGCCTGAAAAGCACGCGTGAAAACGAAACAATCACACACATATCCACACGGGGGATGCATGCAGGCTCACTGCAATCTTGGGGTACCCATTTCACAGGGCAGTTGCCACATTTCAGCATATTTCGCTCAATGACTGAAATTATTATTTTTCTTGGTTATAATACAAATCATAGCTAATACTAGATACTGGTCTAAGTGCATACCACACTAATTTTACTCATTTACTCCTCAAAACCACCCTAGCAAGACGCCCTCTTCCCCACGTCAGAGATGGGAGTGTGTCACCGGAGGAAGGAGGAGATGTGTGTCGTGCTGCCGTGCACTGGGAAGCAGCATCTTAGAGAGGTGGCATCTCGGCCTCGGTTGCCTTCTGCATAGGACAGAGTGCTGCCCTCACCCATGCAGGAGGAGGAGCGAGGGGGAAGGGCCTTGGGCCGAGCACTGGGAGCGAAGGCTTCAGGTCCCACGAGACCGCAGGAGGAAGGCTAGCGGTTGTCACTCCACATGTCTATCTTTTTATTGTGATAAGTACAGCTAACATGAAATCTACCCTTTCAACAAATGTTCCACTGCACAGACCAGTACTGTTAACCATAAGCACAATGTTGTACAACAGATCTCTAGAACTTACTCATTTTGCACAACTGAAACTTTATAACCAAAAAAACAACCACTCCCTATTTCCTCTCCTCACAACCCAAGGCAACCACCATTCTACTTTCTGTTTCTATGAGTGTGAATACCTTAGACATCTCATATAAGTGGACTGATGCAGTAGTTTTAATTTTGTGCCTGGCGTGGTTCACTGAGCATAATGTGCTCAAGATTCATCCACGCTGTTGCGTAGGGCAGCATCTTCCTTTTTAAAGGTGAATACTAGTCCACTGCATATATACACCACAACTTCTCTATCTGTTGATGGGCATTTGATTGTTTCCACAATTAAAAACAGAATTACCATGCGATCCAGCAATTCCACTCCTGAGTATTTATTCAGAAGATCTGATATCAGGATCTTGAAGAGGCATCCCCACGTTCACTGCAGCTTTCGTGCGTGTGTTTCGGGAAGGAAGGAGATTAGATTCTTCAGTGTCTTGTAAAGTGCTCAGCCACAGAGCTGCCGCGGACAGCTTGGTGTGTGTCATTTCAAAGCATCAGGCTAGAACTTTGACACACACACAAATGCTTGAAAGCCAAGTGGCTTTTGCCAAGGTTTTGGAGCTGGAGTGTTAGGGAAGGATGATCTACTACATTACTCAAAAGCATGTCTCCTGTCTGTGCCTCTCCTGAGGCGATGGGCCTTGCAGGACAGTGTCAGGAGCCAGAGTGGTGTCAACTCCAGCTGTCGCCCAGGGCTGCCTCAAACAGATGTTTCTGCATTGTAAAAACACGTGATAGGAAAATGAGGCATCGACAATTTCTGTAAGGCTCTTTCCCTGAGAGATGTATGCCATAACTACATTTTGCAGAAAAATGAAATGCACAAGGCAAAATACCTCCCTGAGCTCACTTGGTCTTAGATTCCGCTTTGTCATTATTCTTTTTCTTTTTCTGGGTAAACTGATTTTCATAGAAATGAGAAATTTATCCTCTTGCCTTTGAATCCAAAAGAAAAGAAGTGATGTATTTGGTATTGAAACATTGCTTAGCCTTCACTATCCGGATATTTTTTCCTTTCAGCATCTCTTCCTCAGTTTTCGAGTATACGAAACCCCCTTGTTTTGACTAGAAACCGGAAGAGATCTTACAAAGGGTTTGCTAGGGTGTAGAAATCTTTGGGACTCGTGAGAGGAGCAGAGTAATCTTCAGGCTATGGTTTCCCACAGAGCCGAAACCACCATCTCTGAGAAGTCATGAGGAGAGTACTGGGCTCATTCACGCTCTGACAATATGACATTGCAATTTGGGCCAGCAGTGGGGAGTGGGTGGTGCTCTCCTGGGCCACAAAGGAGCCTCAGATGGCTGTGAGCCTTCCCTAGGTGCCACTGGGAAGTGAGTTCACTCTGTGACTTCCCCTTGGACCTCAGGCCGCATGGTGATCAGAGCTGCTGGTGGACCTGGGAAGAACTGACCGAATATGAAAATGAGAAACATTACTGTACACTGTAGAAGGCCCCTGTTAAAGAGTGCTGGAGAGAAGTCATTGTATGAGATCTCAGCTTCCTGCTTTGCACATTAGGTCTGAGACTTATCCACAGCCCTCTTTTTCTTATCTTCATATATTGGGGGAGGGGTGGGGTGGTAAAGGGCTGTGTGGTCCGTGGAGTGTTGGGGACTGAAGAACAGGGCTAGGGTCGGGGAAGGGGTTGCGCCTCCAGGCTGGTACTGGGATTAGACACTATGGCTCAGGGAGAGGGTGGTGCGGGTGGGGTGGGCCAGGATATGCCTAGGTCCTGATGGTGGTCACGGGGGCCGAGTGTGGGTGGCAGCTGCCTCTTGGCTCCTCCAAAGAGTCATGTGTCTGGGTCTCTGATTACTGGAGGCAACTAGCGACATGCACAGACTCGCTTGTGTACTTAGCTCCGAGGATAATGACAGCGTTCCCAAATGGGCAGAGCCCTTTTCTGAAGTCCGCGCTCCGCAGGGACAGGTGAGCAGGTGCATGGGGCTGGAGAATGTGCTTCCTTGGGACCCGGGCCTGGGACGCACGGGGCTGCTCTCAGGCTCCATTTCAAACTTCTAAATAACAGCCGGCATTTTCCATTTAGACACCACTCTGAAGATGTATAAAACAAAATTAAAATAGAGTCCTGAGTACCCTATATTTATCTGAGAGAACAGTCTCTGAGAGAATATTCTTGAATTTCTTTATGATTTGAATACCTCATAAGAAAAACAGTATAAAATATAAAATAATGTGTTAATGTCCTCTAAAAACAAATGTGTTCAATACAATTTATTAAAAATACGATTCTACACAAATGTCTTTGAATTTGAAAATCGCAGCTTAGTTCCTAGCCTGTTCTTTGGCATCCGGTGTGACATGGAATGAAAGTGGCTGACAGCAAGCACCCCAGGCCTTCGGCCGTCTGGAATGGACGGTCCAGCTCCCAAATCCTACAGGAGCCAGGTGTCCTTTATCAGAGTGGCAGACCCAATGGCCCGCGACAGTGTGACTACAAAATCAGATGGCATAAGACAGTGCCTTTTCTTTTCACATGTACTTTTTATGCCAAAATTTAGATCTCTCAAGCTCCTTAATGAGTTTTTAACCAAAGGGTGTCCAGATACAACCTATTTCAACATAATGGCTTTTAAAAATCTTCTTTATTTTATTTTGAGTATTTATAACATTTTTATGAGAAGGAAGTTTATAGGCCTCACAAAAACCAGAGCAGTCCACCCACAAAGGCCGGTAAGAACCCCTGGCCAGGGTGCTGTCCGTAACTGACACCAGACACCAGCATCCGAGGTCACTGGCTCCTCTCAGCCTTCACCTCCTCCCCACCGGGACCTCAGCCCTGACACCGGGCCCCACAGAGGACACGTTCTCCCACTCAGCCCCCCCGACGGGCCTCTTTCTGTGAGGACTGCCAGTGCAGAATGTTCCTTTCTGTCAGGAGAGTCTGCCTTCAACACAGGAGCACGGCTTGGTCTTTGGTCCCAGGGAGCACTTGTATGATTATCGGGGTCACGCTTCGTGGAGGCTGAGCACCTGTAAGAACAGCGCCGGGCCCCACAGCAGCCTGGGGGCTGAGGTGACGGCGCAGCATTTGTCAGTCTCTGTTCACTGAGGTCTTACAAACTCGGGACCCCGGTCTCAGCAGCGGTCGCGGCGCTGCCCCGGGAGCCCGAGCCGCCTGTTGTCGCTTCAGCATTTCTCCTGTGGACAGTGAAACGACAGATGTACAGCACCGTAGTGGTTCAGAAGGCATATGTCAGGAAAATCAAGTAGCAGTTCACTTTATAGGCTGGAATTAGGGATTGAGGTTTCTTTGCACACAGGGTATCACCCCCACCCCCAACACACAGCACTGCACCTGGCTCCCCACTGTGCTGCAGGGCACAGACCTTGGCTGGGGTCAGAGAGCGAGGCCGCCTGGCCAGGAGGTGTTTGCAGACGTCCATTCAGGATTCACAGAGGTCCATTGGTTCATCTCCCTCGGTGCATCCAGACCTGCGGGCACTGTTTTATGGAGGAGTTTGAGCGCTAGACTGAAGACAGCGAGCTGTGGGTCAGAGATCTCTGCCATTGATTTGCTGAATAACCTTAGACCCATTATTGACCCCAGTTTCTTTCTGTGTAAAATGAGGTGATAACAGAATGTTCCCTCATTTTCTTCCCCGTCCTGCACTCGTCAGCGGGGTCTGGCTTTGCTGTCTAGGCACGGCCTTTGATCTACGTGGCCTCTGCTGTCTCCACCCACCCTGACCTCAAGGTGGCACTTAGGGAGTTCTTGGTGTTTAGTATTAAAACTCAGATTTAGTGTTCAAGACCCTTTTCAGATGTGTAAAATCATTTCTGTTTCTAGTAAAGGGCTGTGACGGACCTTCCTCTGCTCAGGCTGGTGCAAAGCCAGCTGTGCCCGTGTGCTCGCTGCTAGTTCTCACTGTTACTATTCTGACTGTTATTTAAAATTTTCAACTGTGTCTGCTTATTCCTTAATTGTATAATTCCAGAGCCCTCGTGCGTTGTGTAGGTCTTTCTGAAGGTCATGTTCCTGTCCCTGAGCTGAGAAGCAAGCTCTTTGCCTTCATTCCTATCTAGGTTATCTTTTATATCTTCACGTGGAAAAAGAGAGCAATGCATTGATTCTGGGAGACCCCTCACCAGCAGAATTTCTTAGCACCGTGTTGCCGTGGAGGGGGCCTCCCACAGGATCTCAGCGCTTCTATCTCCTCCTTCCACTCCCTCGGAAGTCTCCTCCTGACGCAGCGCGGGCTTTGTTCAAACAGCCTGTGCCAGCAGAAAGAGTGTGGCTTTCCTCGTCATCATGGGAGTTCGTTTCACTTACTTTCTCAAGCTGAGAGCCCTTCAAACTGCAAAGATTCTGGGTGACAGCCTTTCTGTGGCTTGGGGGCAGTGAGAGGAGACGGCAGGGGAGGTGTGATTTCAGAACAAAGTAGAAAACACTTTGTCAATAGGAATATTTTCTTCCTCCTGTTTTCTTTCCAGGACTCTTTCCAGGCAGGTTGCTTATTGAAGATACAGGTGTGTGTGTCTCTGTGTGTGTGTACACGTGTTGACACACGTGCACACGTATGCATAGAAAACAAAGAAACTGAAACCGCGAGGGACTCCACTTCAGGGCCTCCCATTGCTATGGCTGATGAGAGAAAAAAGAACCCCGATCGTCTCTCCACTCAAGTTCTTTTTAGTTTACAGACGTCTAAATGTTCAGCAGTTTGTTGGTGATAATGATGCAGTCCCCCTTTTATTTTTATTCTTTGAACATTTTAAAGCCCTTTGTATTTTCCTGACTGTTACTCATAAGGCTGGGAGAGGAAAAATGCAGGCAGGCTGGTGCCTGCTTCTGGGTACTCAAGTTTGAGCAATAGTATACCACACAAATTCAGCGAGTTTTACATATATATATATATATATATATATATATATATATTTTTTTTTTTTTTTCCTGGTGTTGGTGGCAAGAAGTTGGACAGGTTTTCTTGGTACATCTTGCTCTCCAGTCAAATCAATAATTTCCTTTCAGCCTTGTAAGTTGGAAATGAGTTCCTGACACAGGCTCTGTGTCCTGAAGGGAGCTGCTTGTCTGTGTGAAACAGCCGGCAGGTCACAGGCCTCCAGGCAGCCCGATCACGCTGTTCTAACCAGGTCCAGCTGCTGCCTCATCTACCTGAGAGCTGTGAGAGAAAGGGCTGCTACTGCCACCATGACTGACCCCTTCCTTCCTCCAGATGTCAAGTCAACTTCGGGCTCTGATGTCTCAGGACATGTGGTGCAGTGTTCCTGGCAGGAGCTGCTGTTGCTTTTGAAGTGTCCTTGTGGCCAGCCTGGTGGGCAAATGGCCAAGAGATGCTATCTTTATAACATCTGCTATCATCTCTGCTGTGTGGGAACTAATGGCTGCGTTGGAATAATTAGGACTTTGCGCCATAGCACAACAGAAGCACACTTTGCTCCATTAAAACAAACATAATTATTGTACTGCACTTATTAAAAGCCCCTTTTATCGCTTCAGAACCTGCAGCATTTGGGAAGGTTGCACGCAAAGTGCTCGCTCAGGCCCCATGGAATCAGCCCTCCTCTGGGGGAGGGTGGAGAGAGCATGTCAGGGAAGTTGGTCTTTCAATCTTCCTCTGTGTCCACAACACTGTGGTCAGACCTCTGCGCACTCATTCACTCTTCTGTCTGCTTGCATGTGAGTTTTGCTTGCCCTAAGCTGCTGGATTTCTCTGGGCTTCAGTTTATTCGTCCGTTTGTTACCACATCTGCCCCATCCACTTCCAGGCTGGTCGTAAAAAACAAGTGAAGTCATGGAGATAAAATGATTGTAAAGTATTAAAATGACACACAAATAATAAAATCCTGCAGTTACATGGATTAGGAAATTAATACTATTTAACCAAATCTGCCAACCATTGGACTCAGTATGTGGCTCTTCATAAAACAGTGCATCATTATCACCACCAAACTGAATACTTAGCCTTCTGTAAACCAAAACTACTTTTGAGAAATTGATTTTGTCTTCATGGTGGCCAGGATAGCTCTGAAGTGTGGCAGTCCTGTTTACTAGAAACTCTGGAGTCCAGCTTCCTGATAGATCTTTCCTTTAGATCAGTGGTCAGTGTGTTCTTTTTATCAATCAAATACTCAATATTTATGGAACACACATAGCATGCTAGTTTATGCTGAAATATGAATATGTACGGGGAGAGTGGTGAACACAATTCTCTCAAGTCTCTTAACTCTACGACACTGTGCCAACTTGATGGCAAAGACGAAGCCAGCATTAGGGACTCAAAGCATAGAGAAGAGAATCCTGCACACCACTCTCATTTTCCATTTTTGGATTTTATTAAAGACTACAGGGTTGGGGATATGGCCGTGAAAGTATAACTGATGCACAGCTTCAAGAATAGACAGACTCTTAGCTGACAGAGGAGAAATGAATGGACTCATAAGATAATTCACTGAGAGTACTGACGTGAACCATATTTTGGTATTTTCCCTAACATACCCAACCAGCTATTGCTTTCCTATGTGGCTTTGTAGCCCACAGTACAAGTGAAGAGTATTCGTAGGGACTGTCATTTGCAGAAACACCCAAGGTTAACCTGAGAGAGTAGTCTCAGGGATCCGGTGGTTGCATCACTCTGTGGGTGAAAGGGGAAACAGGAAGTACATTCTTCACACACGTCAGCCCCTCAATGAAGAAGAGTTTTGATCTCCCATTCAGAATTGTAGACCTGTAGAGAAGGACCTGGATAGGTTAGGTTTTTGTTAGCTCTTACCAGTACTCCTGGAGTGCTCTAACTTCCCAAGGATCCAGACAAGTTTTTTTCTTTCTTCTTTTTTTTCTAATGTGATTTTTTTACTGGTATGAGAGAGAGAGAGAGAGAGAGAGAGAGAGAGAGAGAGAGAGAAATATCCATGTGAGAGAGAAACATCAATCAGCTGCTTCCTGCGTGCCCCCTACTGGGGATTGAGCACACAACCCAGGCTTGTGCCCTGAACGGGAATCAAACCGGGGACCTTTTGGAGCATGGGACAATGCTCAACCAACTGAGCCACACCAGCCAGGGCCAGTCAATTTTCTATCCTCTGCAAATCCCTCAGCTTTACAGACCCTGCTCACGCTGCTTATAGAATCTTCACACAAGGTGAGACATTAACAGTCATTCATTGACATAGGATTGCAGATGAATAAGATATATTTTGTCCTTTGAGGACCTCATCTTTTGAAGGGTATAAAGATACACTAACAGGAAATGGTATTACAAGGGACTGTGTACCACAATGGAATGATAGGAAGGCATGCTAACATCCTACCAAGGACCACCAGAGAGAGTTTCTTGAAAGAGACAAGGCCAGAACCATGTTTGGTGTTATGAGTACGAGTTACTCAAATGCAAAAATAAAACAGGGAATGCTAGGAAGAGGAAATAAAGTACAGCCAATGCAAGTGGATAATTTGAAAGAAAATGTAGGAATTACAGTAGTGGAAGTGAAATGAGACTGGGGTTTGAGAGACAGATATTTAGGAGACTGTGTTAAAAGTTTAAAATAATCTAGATGAAGATGTTGGAGAAAAATGTGTTCCTTTACTGGCCAGGCCTGTGGTGTGGCATGTTTGTTGAGAGGCTAAGGTACCATAGAACTAGCATGGGGTGCATTGTCTACACAAAAATTTGTTACTCATGCGAGTAGAAGATCTTAATTCTGAGAATGTTTGGGAACATTTTGGAGTCCTTTAGAGTCCATGCGTTTGGTCTAGAACTTCATGTATCTGTCACTTTAGTGGGGATTTTTATATGGCAGACACAGCACTGAAATGAATTACGGTCCCCGGTTTCAGTGAATCAAAGCCAGTAAGTGAGTGCAATGCCTTGTGATGCTGTGAGAGGTCAGCACAGTGGGCTCGGGGCCAGACTTCTTGGCAGAGAACAGGAGCATTTAGAGTGGAGGTGAATTTGATGTGAAGGCACAGTAAGAGTCTATCAGGCAGGAAAACACGGAAGGGGGGCTGAAGGAGGTGTGGAGGTGTGGGAGGATGGGGCCCGTCAGGTATGTGAGCATAATGGCAGAAGGGACTGGAGGAAACTCCAGAAGACCTTTATCTCATTAAGATGTTCTAGTCTGTGCTAAGAATCTAGGCAACCTTTCAGAAGCACCACAAGTGTCGTAACTTTCAACTGGCATAGACAGTGTCCATTTCTAAGACTGTAACAGATACCCATGAGGAAAGACTTTTCTCGGTCAGTATAACCTTACCATACAATTTCTTATCCTGTTGACCTGCACACTCACCGCATTTAAAAGTTAACATTTGTGGCTCTCCATGTGCTAAAAACCTATGAGTTTTGAAACCCTCAACATTCTTACTTTAGCCAGGGCCTAAGATCAGTAGAAGCATTATCCAGTTGTCATAGTTCAGTTGCCCACACTTGTGGGGGAGCATCTTAGAAAACAAAATATATATAATCATTTAATTTTTAAGCTTCAAAACAATGTTAGATGCTTAACAGATTGCCATAGCCGTTCTAGCATTATCAATAGAATAATCTCTATTTAAGTGAAACCAAACTTACTGTACATGTCAAATGAAGTCTACTTTTATTCCATTTTTGAAGGTGTATTCCATGTAATAAACTTACATGTGTAGAATATGTGAAGGCGTTGAATCAGCTCTTACTCTTCTGGAGGCAAAGAAATGCTTATCACAATAACCAGGTTGCAGGTGTCCATGGTTAACGCTTCCTTGTTCTCCAAGGAGCCATTTTCAATTGTGTTTGGTGACCAGAATGAACAGGGTGACCCTGAAGCCCATGAAATGATGGGCAGAATAAAGACATTGACTCTTGCACTTGATTTCATATAATAAGTCACAAGCCATTAGGCTACATTAGACATTGGAGAGTTAACTCAGCCCCTCACTTTATAGTGTTGAGTACCAAATGATGTCACAATAACTTTCTAAAAAGCATTACCCTGAGTCCACAAACTCTTTTCAGATACAACACAAAAAGAGTTTCTCCAATAATGCCTTGGGGTTCATTCATTCACTCATTCCGAAAACATTTATTAAGTGTCTACTATGTGCAAGGCCAGGGGAGACAAAGTCTAATGCATTCATGGATTTGCCTTCTGGGAGAAGAACAAACGCCTTAAACACGTAGTGATTTTAAAGAAGCACAGTGACAGCAGGGGGATGAGACCGGCAGCCAGGGTGTGGGAGCTGTGGCCATCCCTCCTCTGTGGGACATCATAAGCTCCATCTTCCCTTCATGACACTGGTTTAAGAGAATAAATTGCAATGGTGGTGTGGTTGAATTATACATACATCTTCCACAGTTTTGATAGCTTAACTGAGCACTGTGTCTCCCATTTTCTCACAGGAAAGTGGATAGAAATGTTAAATACTGCTTGAGGACTGGAGCCTTTTGGAGAAAGCAGAAGGTTGAATGTACGTTAGAAGTAGGGGTCCCAGTCTGAGTTGTCGATGTCATGTAGACATCAGAAGAGAGGAGACACCTCCCAGAGGGGCTCAAATGTCCTTCAACAAAGAGCCACTGAGCACCGACAGTGTGTGTGAACCTGTGTGCTCCTGGGATGTGCCCAGAGAACTCTGGTAGCATTTGGAGGTTCGGGGCTTTCGAGCACTGAGAGGGAATGCTTCCGTAAACATTCTGCCCAAAGATGGCTGGGCAAAAGCAAACAGATGTCCAGGGTGGAGGGCAGGAGGGCAGTGTGAGCTGGAACCAGCAGCTCCCCATGGTCACCACGGCCTCTGGGGAGAGGAGCGCCCTCCAGGCATGGCGGGGTCGCATGGGGCCGGTGGGGAGAGTCCCACCACCATCACCACTGCCCTGCACAGTCTCCCCTCCTCTGACTGCTCCTCACCTCTGGCAGCTCGCATGTGTCATCAAAGCCCAGAACTGGAGACTCCACCAAACCACTCCCTCTGTCTTCCCCTCCCGCTGAAAACCGTAATCTTGCAGGCAGACAATGAAGAGAGGACAACTATTCAGAAAAACGCGTGGCTTTGGAGACTCAGGACATGTCCCGACTGCACCTGCAGGTTTTCTCTTCCTGGGGCCGATGGGCCCTGGCTGCGCTGCACCTGCCGCAGGCCAGCTCCTTGCCTTTCAGTCACATACCTGGTGCGGGCGTGCAGGCCCCGGCCTGCTCCACATCCTGCTGCCTGCGATGATATCTCCGCACCCACCAGCTCCTCCACGGGCCTGCAGAGCCAGGCTGCTGCTCCTACATCGCCATTTGGTTTTCTGTAATAATGTGGCCATGAAAAGAGAGAGAAGCTTCACCTTCTTTGCCTCTGTCTCCCTGCCACAGTCCACGATGAGACCTTGCTTGTCTCTATCATTCTGCTACTTCTCAATTTCTTTCCTTATTTGCCTCATTGTGGTTTTTAAAGAAGCACACTGATCTGATACATATGGTTTCAAGTTGTGTGTGATCCTGGATGAGCGATGGAACCAACCGTTTATGGAAACAGCAGTTTGTTAGGAATAGAAATCTTCTCTGAGCGAGTGGCCAGTTCTTTCCTATCAAAAGCAACACACACCTTTTGGAAAACCAAATGCTGTTTGCTGTTTTACCTTGAACATTTCAATATATATTTTTTCATGCTCTAAAAGACATCTACAGGGATGGGTTTGCTCTGAAAGACAAGAAGAGACGCAGTAAACCCAGCTGGTGTGGCTCAGTGGCTGAGCATCGACCCATGCACCAAGAGGCTGGCGGTTCGATTCCTGGTCAGGGCACATGCCCGGGTTGTGGGCCCAATCCCCAGTGGGGGGCATGCAGGAGGTGGCCAATCAATGTTCTCTCTCATCGATGTTTCTACCCCTCTCTGTCTCCCTTCCTCTCTCTCTCAAATCAATAAAGAAATAAAAAGTAAAAGAAAAAGAGATCCAGTAAGAAGTAAGTAGCAGTACAAAACTCAACAGCAGTGAGCGTGGATGAGAGAAGGAGCAGGACATGTCCTCTGATGCACAGATGGCCCGCCTCCTTTGCGCTCTACGAGCCATCTGGCTCGCTAACGAGGGTCGGACCCCCTGGCTCTCACAGGGCTGCTGGGATTTGTTATTCAGCACTGGAGCAATGAGGAGACATTGCTATCAATGATCAAGCACTTTATCGCCACTAACTTCTCTGACCAAAACAGTGATTGAAATACTCAAAATATTCTTCAGTGACAGGAGTTTACAATCTTGTTTCCTGCTTTACTGGAATTTTTCACGTAGGCATTTGTATTTCCTTTAGACTGCACTTTCTGTGGGACTGGAGAAAGCCTGTCCCCTGCAGGGTGCTTGGCAGCGGGCACTGTCCACGGAGGCCGCGATGCGGGGAAGTCAGGTGACCGGGGAGGAAGAGCCACACTTCACCCGTTTATTCACGTGCCCTTCCTGACAACCTCTCACCCGGAACGGGGTGCGGCTGGGCCACACAACGGGGCAGTGTAGGCGACCAGGCCGGAGGAGGTGAAAATAAACAAGAGAATGTGTGTCTTGGGGGGAGAGACATTTTCTTTAGCGATTAAATAAAGGTGTGGCCACAGAAAGCCACCGATCACTGAGGACGGGAACCATACCGGTCAGCACCCAAAGGATGTCAGCGATTGTGTGACAAGGACACACCCGTGGGATCTCTGGCACTCGCCATGGAGCTCCGGAGGCTTCCATGACTGTGTCCGTGTATGTGAATGCGTGTGTGAATGACAGGCTGCTGGGAACACCTCGTCCTTTTTATGTGCACATCGGGGTAAAATCTCTTTTCAATATTAGGTCTACCAGCAGGCCCTAGAACCTCATCAGTCCCCTTTCTCCCCAGTCTAGAAGCCCACGGCCCTCAACCCTCCAGGCTGTTGCTTTCTTAGGCTGTCTTCACATACTCGTGAGGAAAAGAATGCGTCCTCTCGGTGAACTCACCGTCCAGCCGGGCCTTTTCCTTATTGTTCCTTTCTGGCTACAATAAAGACCATTTCCAATGTTTCACAACTTTCTTCTTTGGGTATGGATAAAATCAGGGTCACATTTAAACTAAAACAGCTCCCCTTTCTTGTTGTTGTTGATGTTGTTCTTTTAGGACTCAGGACAATGGAACAAACTGTAGTTTTCATTTCTGCAGGTCAGCTAAGTGATTCCTTTGGCCGTGTGTGATGTATGTGTGAAGTGTTGCTCCACGCTGAGAGTCACGGTTGGTTGGATTCCAGAGCACCCAGAGCCGGGTGTGTCACGAACACCTGTGGCCGAGTAGGCTCAGTGGAATGAGTGTCCCGATGCAGAGGGGCAGTGGGCTGCGGCCTGCAGCGGCTCTGTGGCCAAATGGGCCATTGGGACATCTGGGTCTACCTTCCCGAGAGGCGGGAACTCATCCAAAGTCGAGGTGCAAACTCTGGTCCTCTTTCACGCCTGCTCCCCTCCACCGACCACTGTCGTTCACCTTACACAGAAGGCGAGGCTGAGCCCACCCCAGGTAAATGCATTCCTAACAGCTGTTTCTTGCCCTCCCCCAGCCCAGGGGTATCCGGCTGGGCCGCGGGCGGTAGAATGGGTGCAGCGGGAGCCCCGGGGCCAGCAGCGCCTCCTGCTCCGCACAGCCCTGCGCCCGGTTGCTCTTCCTGGAGCCCGTGCTCCCCGGTCTCCTGCCTCAGTCAGAAGTGGTGTTCTCCTGAAGCAGAGGCGAGCACATCTGGTCTGCTTTGCTGCACTGCGCGCCTGACAGGTCCCAGGTAGGGTGAGGCTCTCGCTGCCCTTCCCTTTCTCACCATTTACCGTTTCCCTCCTGCCTCTTGCTTCCTTCTCTCTCGTTTCCTGGCTTCCCTCCGTGTCCCTCGTGTTCACCTGCTTGACGGTGTCCGTGAGAGGATCAGTGCGTTCTCCCATGGGCTCCTCGACCGGTTACCATGTAGTGCACATCATAGCCGGACTTTCAGTTTCTTTGTTCAAGGTTATGGGTTCTTCTAAGCAGAGGAATTTAAGGAACCAGCGCAGCATGACCCTGTGGAGGGTGTGGCCTCGTCCTCTCCTCTGGTCACTCACCCGCACCCGCACCCTCGGACGGGGGTGAATCTGCTTGCCCATTGACCTTAGGGACCAGCCTTCAGGGGCAGCCTTTGGCCTAGAAACTGCAGTCAGTCTCCAAAGGCATCTCCGTTGCCTGTGTCCAGCTCCCCTTTATTATCTGAGCCCCACATGGAGTCTACAAGCTTCTGTGCGGTGATTAGAAACGGTCAACCGTGCAAGAGATCCTCTCCTTCAGGCAGGAGCAGAAACCTGTGTGCGCTTCTGGAGACTCACCTGCAAAACTGCAAGTGAGAGCAAAAACAGGTGTGGCCGAGGAGTGAGGACTGAGATCCCGAGAGGAGAAAGTCCCACTGGGTGTCAGTTTGAGTTCATGTGTGTGTACACACACACACACACACACACACACACACAGAACCGTAGCTTAAATTAAGACCAGACAAAAAACGCTCTAAAACTCACATAGCAATAGATTACAGTTTAGTGGCTAGGTGTAGATATAGGAAAGGACTCCTTCGAAGGAGCCTGTGAGCTTCCAGCGTACTGTCTTCCTAAGGAGAAGGCCCCTAGATGTTCAACCAGTCGGGATTTTGATTTGATCAAGAGTCAGCATCCTATGAAAGTAAACCATTTTATTCTTAGCTGAGCATTTTCGCAGGAAAGGTATTTTGCCTGATATAATGAGGACTCTTAATCACCTCCTCACGGCAGCTGAACTGCACCTGTCTTGGCTCCTCTCGGCACACCCACCTGGGACGCTGGTTCCTGGAGGAATTCCAGTGCTCCTCGGGAACTGCAGCAGACTGGCGGCCAGGGCTCTGCGCTCTGTCTGAATGCTGTAAGTGGTAACCAAGGGAGCACAATATGATAGCTCTTCTTGAGAATAGAACACTGGATAAGAAGACATGTCCAAAATCTAGACATGGAGCCAAAGCCCACAAATCTTTACATAATAACTCAGCTGCATGTAATCATTATAAGAGCTAACATTTACTGAGCATCCATTATGCACTAGGCACCATTATGAGAGAGCTACAATCTGTTCACTTCAGTCTTCACAACGATAGGGGATAGGTATTCTGATGCCCCCACTGCAGTTGTGTAAAGTGAGGCACAGAGTGGTCAAGGCACCTGTCTGGGGCCACACAGGCAGGTGGTGAGACCAGAGCACCAGTCCAGCCTGGCTGCAGAGCCCACCTCTCGCCCAGCGCACAGGCTTATGGAGGTGCTGTGTGTCCATGGGGTCTGGAGAAGGGCATCCTTTCCCCAGCGTGGCGCTGAGCTCTTGCTCAGTGGGCTTACCAGAATATGCACATGCTCGGCCCTGACTGATGCAGCTGTGAGGACAGGTTGGGCAAAGCAAAAGTCATGGGGGCCCTCTAGCTCAGAAAGGCAGTAGCAGCCTTGCTGGTGGTGGCAAGGGGGCAAGGGCATGGGGGGCATTGCTGCCCCCACCCACCTGGTGCTGGGAGACAAACGTATTCCACCCCCGCTGGTTTCCTGTGTTTAAGGAACAAAAAGACTCACCACCCCCCACTCTCTCTGAGTCCTGTGGTCCAGTCTTAAATCGTTCTATATTATGATTTTACACTATAACTATTCACACCCCCAAACCCAACACCCCACAAAGCAGGGCCCTCCCCGTTCAGCATCTGAAGGGATTTCATATTTTTGCATTCTTGCCCGGGAAGCAACAGGTCCTGACAGGGCATGTGGTTGGAGCAGCCGCCTGCATGCCCGAGGCAGACTGAGGCAGGCCAGGAATGAAAGGGGCGGCGCAGGCCAGCCAGAATCCAGTCACCTGAGAAAGAAGGAATTCAACCTGGAATAATCCCTCACCCTCTCCACATGGGTGCATCTCTCCCCACCCGCCCAGATGCTGTCTGCCCTCCAGGAGCTCCAAAGGTCCGAATGGCAGAAGAGCGATCCAAGCAGACATGGGAGCCTCCCCAGCATGTGGCTTCCCAGGACATCTGGGCCTGGGGATAAGCTTGAGCAGCCGCATCCCCTCTCGCCTGGTGGCTTCCTCTGCCCAGCCTTCCCACTGTCCCTCCGCTCATCCTCATCCTCCTCCCCTCCGGCCTCTCTCCAGATGCAGCGCTCTGGGCTGTGCCTCCACCGAACTGTCTCTGAGTTCTGCTTGCAGGGGATCAGATTGTCCTTGCGGTCTTCTCTGAGTTTTGTTTTGGAGACTTCTTCATGCCCCAATACTTCCTTTTCTGGCTCACTACTTCTTTTCCTTGGTTCGTAGCCCAATCTCTCACCCTTATGGCCATTCCTCCTTGTTCTTTGATCACAGCCATTGCTCCAGCAATGACTATAACCTTGAGTTAAATTTACAAAATCTACCGGGCTGGTGTGGCTCAGTGGATTGAGCATCGTCCCATGGACTGAGAGGTCCCAGTTCGATTCCCAGTCAGGGCACATGCCCGGGTTGCAGGCTCGGTCCCCAGCAGGGGGCGTGCAGGAGGCAGCCAATTGATGTTTTTCTCTCTCACATGGGTGTTTCTATCTCTCTCTCTCTAAAAATATATATATATATTTAAAATTTTATAAAATCCAAAATATCATCATAGTTCCCACATCCTGATCCCTCCATTCTCTAATAGCCTTTTCTGAGTGGGGGTGAGGGGAGTTCCCCTTGACCAAATAGTGGGAGCTTGCAAAAGACACATGGATCCGTTTCTTTCTCCTGTTTCTAGCTGAACAGGATAGTTGCTTATTTGCAAAACTGTCTCTGATTACAGGTCAGAGAGGGACAAAGAGGTCCTTCAACAAAGAGCCACTGAGCACCGACAGTGTGTGTGAACCTGTGTGTTCCTGGGATGTGCCCAGAGAACTCAGTTAGCATTTGGAGGTTCGGGGCTTTCGAGCACTGAGAGGGAATGCTTCCGCAATCATTCTGCCCAAAGATGGCTGGGCAAAAGCAAACAGACGTCCAGGATGGAGGGCAGGAGGGCAGTGTGAGCTGGAACCAGCAGCTCCCCATGGTCACCACGGCCTCTGGGGAGAGGAGCGCCCTCCAGGCATGGCGGGGTCGCATGGGGCCGGTGGGGAGAGTCCCACCACCATCACCACTGCCCTGCACAGTCTCCCCTCCTCTGACTGCTCCTCACCTCTGGCAGCTCGCATGTGTCATCAAAGCCCAGAACTGGAGACTCCACCAAACCACTCCCTCTGTCTTCCCCTCCCGCTGAAAACCGTAATCTTGCAGGCAGACAATGAAGAGAGGACAACTATTCAGAAAAATGCGTGGCTTTGGAGACTCAGGACATGTCCCGACTGCACCTGCAGGTTTTCTCTTCCTGGGGCCGATGGGCCCTGGCTGCGCTGCACCTGCCGCAGGCCAGCTCCTTGCCTTTCAGTCACATACCTGGTGCGGGCGTGCAGGCCCCGGCCTGCTCCACATCCTGCTGCCTGCGATGATATCTCCGCACCCACCAGCTCCTCCACGGGCCTGCAGAGCCAGGCTGCTGCTCCTACATCGCCATTTGGTTTTCTGTAATTATATGTAAAGAGAGGGAAAAGCACCCCACTCTCCTGCTTAGCTGTTTTATTTTCTTTTTTTAAATATATTTTTATTGATTTTAGAGAGAGAAGAAGGGAGAAAGAGAGAGAGAGAAAGAGAGAAACACAGATCAGCTGCCTCCTGCACACCCCTTACTTGGCGTTGAGCCAGAAACCCAGGCATGTGCCCTGGCCAGGGATGGAACTGGTGACCTCTCGGGCATGGGGTGATGCTCAACCAACTGAGTCACACTAGCCAGGGCTTAGCTGTTTTCTTCTTAAAAATCATGCCAGGGAATCTTTGCCTGCTCAGGTCATCTTTTTTTCCCACATCGTCCTAACGTCCTTTCCTCTCCTGGTCTCCTTTCCTTCCTCCCCTGCCTCCTTCCCCTCTCCTCCTCCTGCTGCCCATCCAAGGCAACTCCCCCCTGACATCTTCGAGCGCATGCCCTTGCACGTGGGGATTACCTCCTGTTTGCAGATTGCTCTTGTCATCTAGTGTGCAGTCTGCAGGTGTTGGGTGTAGTGCGTGTACGTCATGTATAAATCCAGACATGATGACTTTCAGGGTCCTTGGAAATAAAAAGGGGCGCCACTTCCTAGTTAACGACTGGCTGTAACTCCTAGGGCTGCTGTGTTCTTTCCTGCATGTATATGAATCAAAAAAGAGGACCAAGTAATATTTAGAAACTCAAAGAGGCAAACAGCCTGTTTTGTACTTAGTCAAATTCACACTATCCAATTTAAGAACATAGCAAGTAGACCGAGGTGTGAATTTGGGTAGTTGGAGCTCACATGACTTGGATTCAAGTTACTGTTTACTTAGGATTTTAGACTTTTACACTTTCTTACAAACTATGGCTTTTATTAATTTCTCTTTTTATTTCAGCACCTTGGAGCCTGCGTAACAAACACATTAAGTCTTGAATGTGGTCAGTCAGGACCCTACTCACTCGTCCTCTGGTGCCAATTGCTTTGGAACAGTCTGTATCTTCACAGGATGAGAAATTCAAGGAGCTCGACTGTGTCTGTTAAGTGGGATGAAGCACCATGTGTATGCCTGTGAGTCTGAGACGACCAGGATGAGCATGTGTGCGCATGCGTGTATTAATAGGAGGTGTCATTTCATAACACTAACTCTAAGATTGTACTTTTCACGACGATGCTAGTTATGTTTACGTCGGAGTTTTATGAGATCCATTTCTGTATGTAAGTTAGATTATTAACGATATTTTTTGAGATATCCTTCAACTTCTTTTGACTGGCTGAGTAACTTGAGCAGTATCCTATGTTTGGTCACATGAAAGGGTCCAGAGCCAGCGTTTTTATTTCCAGGTTGTCGCATTCTTATTTAATCATTACTTATGAACTTCTATTGAGAACATAAGCGTACACCAAGACCGGGCACACAGTTCCCTGGCTAATGCATACCTGTATTAATCTATGTATTTATATCATAGTTTACAAAATAGTATCATAGACATTATCTCATTCAATTATTACAAAAACCCTGTGAGATGAAGGCAGGGAATAGGTATTATTCCCATTTTACATGAAGTGTAATTGTTGGAGTCTTTTATAGACTGTAAATAGGGTGACCATACATTCTGCTTTGTCTGGGGTAACCCCAAATTACGTTGTCCTGATGTCATCATTAGCATCAACTTTCTCTCAATATTATCCCAGTTTGGATGACAGATACTATGGTCCCTACCAATCCATACATCACTTTTCACTTATTTTAGGCTTTCAAAGTTCATGTAGTTTGTGCAAGGCAATGTGGTCGCTCATGACAATGACACCGTCAGAGCTAAAACCTGGTTAGGGGACTGAGCTGCAAATCCAAAGTACAGCCCTACTAGCTGTACACCCTCAGCCTAATTACTGTGACCTAACACAGTCCATATAATCATTTCCTGTGCTTGCTGCTTGATCACATGGCTTCTTGTCATTGGCATCGTCTTCTTGTCCAGAGAGAGTTTTCTCTGACGCTGCTCGAGATGCCCAAGGAAACACCCTTGCCCATCTTCATGTGAGGAGGCCAGCCGTTTTCCCTCCTTCCTGCAGGAGTTCCACCATCCTCCCAATAAACCAGCAGTGATCAGCTTCCCTGCTTGGTTGACACGCATCTCATTTTTGCCTGCATGCTGACCTTGGAGTCGCAGAGTCTGACAGTCCGGCTACTGTTCACAAACATCTTGGCAAGGTTCCAGCCCAAGGTTCAGATCGATATTGGTACCAAACATGGATGCTTTAACTTCCAAATTGGAAACTTCAACTAGAGGAAGAAAACTCCAAGTGGTTTCAGATGAGATGAGTGCCCTGGAGAGTTGTCAGTGGTCTCACTCACACATATATTCCATGGCCCCACCAGGTAGTCTTGAAGGGGCATTTGGAGATTCTTCTGGAGTCTGGAACTCTAACTTACTCCAAGTCTCAGGGGGTATGGATGGCAGGAAGAATGAATGTTGCTTTAGGAGAAGGTCTCTAACATTAGAACTGGGTGAGGTCTGAATCTGGCTTTGCTCTTTACCAGTATGGGACGTTGAGGAAGTTTCTTGATTTTCCTAAACTCCAGTTTTCTCAATCAGTAGGAGGACACTGTTCAGTGATGTATGTATTTACCTCTTAGGAGTTGTGAGAAATGAGTGAGACAGTGAATGTAGTGTTTAGCATAATACCTGGAACCAAAGTTTTCAGTGGATTTTTGTATTGTACAATGCAGTGCAGAAATTATGGGGATTATTTCATTCTGCTTTATGACTGTACTGTCTGTGGGAAGGATTATTGAGGAAGACTTGACCAAATGCTGGTGAGCCTCCTGGCCTGCCCTGAGCTGTGGGGCCAGTCCCTCCACCAGGAGGGGGTGACTGCAGGCCCAGAGTCAGCTGCGGAGAGAACGCGTGAATCGTCTGCAGACGCCGTGCCACCCCCGTCCTCAGGCTCCCGTTGCCTGGCTCTGCGTTGTGCTGTCCCCTTGGGCCACACAAAGACTTTAGAGATGGGGACAGGAGAGAGGAAGGTGCGACTCAGGTTACGGGAAGACGGCCTGCGTTCCACCCAGCTTATTCAATGCCCTCTAAGCTGACAAACTTCTCGCCCAGGGAACTCTCTGTGAGTCTGGTTGGGGCACACAATAGGGGCAGTGTGGGCTGACCAGGCAGGAGAAGGTGGACACAAACAAGAGGGTGTGTGTCTTCGGGGGAGAAATACATCCCTGACAGATTAGGCAGGAGCCATGAAGTACACAGAAAGCCACAAATTGCGGGTGAAGGAACTGTGAGCAGCTAACTGCTGCCTAAGGGAACGGCACTGTGACAAAGACATTTGAAAGGTAGAAGCATGCTGTTTCACACCGAGTATCCCCGGCAGACTTCCTTCCATCTTTGCTCCCCTGTGAAACGGAGCAAGCTTCCTCCAGATGCAGCTCCCGCGAAGGAGGCTGACTTGCGTGGCTATGCCTCCTGCAGTGGCCGCTGAGACTGGACGCACGTCCAGAGATCATTCGCTTTACTCTAGAGGACAGGGGGCTGCAGAGCCAGAAAAGACAGATATTTTACTTCTGCCGCTTTTTGCACTATTACCAACCAATCCTCACAGTTTGATAAACTGTAGTTAACATATATATGGGTTAAAGTTTAATTTTATTATGTATCTTTCAGTGTCTCCATGTCAAAAGCAATTCCCATCCTTTCTTTGCAAAACTTGTTGAGAATTAATCAGCAGTTCTGGATGACTCCGGGGGGATTAGGGAATGATTCTGTGAAGAAATGGACACAGTTAGACAAAATACACTAGGAGACGCCCCGCCGGTGTGGCTCAGTGTTTGAGCGTCGCCCATGCACCAAGAAGTCGCCTGTTCGATTTCCAATCAGGGCACATGCCCAGGTTGTGGGCTCAATCCCCAGTGGGGGGCATGCAGGAGGCGGCCAATTGATATTCTCTCTCATTGATGTTTCTATCTCTCTCTCCCTCTCCCTTCCTCTCTCTCTAAAATCAATAAAGAAAAAATATTTTTAAAAAATACACTAGGAAAAATGTCTTTCTAGTTTCACAGTATATCTAATTCCTTTTAATAATACCCTTTAATTAAACATTTTATAACTTTTTGGGGGGCAGGAGAGAAGAAGGCAGGAGGACTGTCACAGTGAACACAACAGTGACAAGTGATGACAGCTGTCACACAGCGTGGGGTCCTCAAACAAGGTGAGGGCAGGGCACTTGACCTCGATGATTTTAACCCTCATGGCTTAGCACAAAGTAGGAACTTAGTGAATGTTTCGGATGATTTTATAATGCGAGAAATTGCTGGCTTGGCTTCTTACAAGTGCAATCTTGTACCCAAAGATATTTACAGGTTAAGAATGCAGGACTGCCAGTTTGCAGCGGCAGTTTTTAAATCCTGTAGTTAAAAAAAAAAGTATGTGATTGTATCCCAAACAGAATCTGTCCCTGCTGCTTGCCAGGTGGTGCCCCCCTCTCCCGGCCGGGCCGGCCTGCTTTCTGCTGGTTCGCCGAGCACTGTGCGGAGAAGACGAAGCCACAGCATTGAGAAGTCATGGCAGGAAGGCTACCCTCAACCTTCCACATTACACTTTTCATCCGGAGTCCTAACCTGGCTGTCCCCAAAGGAGGCAAACACAGAGCTGAGAGCACCGGCTGTATGTCAGGGAGGAGGACTCAGGACACGGCTGGCGGCAGGAGGCAAGGGGCAGCAGCTCAGAGCAGGAGGGAAGAAATCTCTTCCTCAAAGGTACTCTATACTCAGATGACCCTGCTCGTAAGTTGAGTGAATTTTCAGTGTTAAAATCATGTATGAATTGCTACAGTGGTAAAATTAAGAGAATCCAGAACTCTAGATACACTAGCAGAAGAAAATGATCTGGGCAGATCACGATGGGGAACAGCCAAGGGGTGTGTTCTATAACACACAGGAAAGCTCGTGAACACAGCTCACGGGGTCTTAGGTCAAGTGCTGACATCCCCTTCAGTTTCACTGAAATGATTTAGAAATTTTTAAGAAGATTTTTTAGTTTTAAATAATATCATGCAATAAAACAGGGTTATTCATATGAAAGTTGATTTTTAATCAAACTACAATAAAAAGTTTAAGTACAGATGTATAAGATTCGTTCTTTAAATGGTAAATTAAAATCAGGGTCAATTATGGTCCATGACACTAGCAAAGAAGTTAAAAGAATAATCACCATATGGAACAAAATGGGCCTTGTCATGCACTGGCCACAGCAGGCCTTCCTGGAGGGTAAGCTGGTCACATGTGCTAGAAATCTCAAAATGAAACTGGCCTGTAACCCAACATTCTCACATTTATAAACGTACCCCAAGTAAGTACCTGACGAGGCACGTGAAAGATTTAGCTATAAAGATAGTTCATTTTGGAAATTACTTATAATTGCAAAAATGTGAGAACGACCCTAATGTCAGGGCAGGGAAGTGGTTTAATGGCGTCCGTAGCGATGGGGCCCCAGGCGGCCAGGACAAGTGAGGCCATAGTTGCAGACAAACATCTAGTGACCTGAGAAGATGCCCATGATTAGTGCCCCACAAAGCCAGCAGCTCACAGGAGAGCCTTGTCACTGTGATCACCTAAAATATACGCAGAATGCCTTCAGAGAACCCAAAAGAATCTATACCAGAATATTAGTGAATACTTTTATTTTATTTGTTTAATGTCCTAAGCTTCTGAAGTATTCTTCAGTGTATCTCTATGACTTTGTAATCAGAAAAATACAATTTAAAACACTGTATGTTGCATTATTTATACATAATCAAGACAGAGACATTGTGTCAAAGTCCATCTAAATAACAATCTAAAATTTTAAGAGAATACTTGGACAGTAAAATATCTTTATTTGTTGGAATGGCTTATTCCACTTATTTGTAACTTTCATTTTTTTAACACAATATACTCTTTTGCTTACTCTTAATAATGTATATGTAGTTAAAGGTATTTCATATCCAAGTAGCTTCTAAGTATTTATATGTTGACAGAAGAGACATCAGCTGCTTGGACATCTTACTAAAGAGATAGACAGTAACTCAGAGAACAGAACTAGGCCCCATCTTCTCATGTTTCCCTCCACAGGTACCTGCTGGATAGTGGGGGGCAGAGGGGCAGTCAGGTTCCCTAGAAGGGAGTACACAGGGGAGTCCCAGGCAGTGAGGCGATCCCACTGAGGTACACCCTTTCATGGGGACAAAGAGTGGAGTTGAGGTAGAGAAACAGAGGGGCCCAGACAGGCTTGCCCACTGAGTGCAATGCCAGGGGAAGGGGGCAGCCGGGATGACTCCAGAGACAGACTGACAGCTGTGCCCATGCATCATTTATGAAACTCAAGGAACAGCGCTTTCCTCTTCCTCTGCTTGCCAAGAGTTTGGATTTATCTTGTCATACTTGGTACTTTTCATCCACGGCATTTATTGAGAGCCCATTCTGTGCAGAGGATTATACTGACTGCTGGGACACATATAAAGATGAGAATAATGAGACCCCTGCCCTCAGACACTTACAGTCTAGTCAGGTTGAATGGCAAAGCCTCAAACAATAATACAGATCATATTAAAAGAGGTTACATGTTCCTTTCATCTCTCTAAATCTCCCTCAATACCTGGCAGAAAGGTACTGAAATGTGAAATGCCAGTATCATTTGATGCCATCTCAATTATTTACTGCTTCAAAAGATATCCAGTATTTTCCATTTTATTATACCTAGCATTTTCCTGACATGAAAAATATTTGCCTTAATAATTGCCTTATATAACTCAAAATTATATAATCTCACTATTCATTTAATTAATCAAACATTTTACCACAGTTATGTGCTTCAACAGGTGACTAGGTATAAAACACCTCTAGCAATGTTAAACCCAAACACAACAACATCTAATAAAAACTTCTTGTCTTCCATCCATTGTATTTGGTTCTTTCACCAAAGCTCAATGATATACATAAGTGAACACCCTTCCCCACCCCAAACACACAATTCAACATCATCTTTCTGAGCTAAGTAGAAAAAAGTGTACAATACATACATACCTCCTTTTTTACTCACTTGAGACAACACAGACATTTAGTTATTCACACATCATTGAATTCATTTGGATCTTTGAATATGTGGGCTTCAAATTCCATCTGGCTCTGTAAAATAAAACTGCTCAAATTAGGACAGTCTTCCAAAAAAGGTAGAACAAAACAGAACATTCTGTATGCCTCCTTTGAAGAGACACAAGGTAACACAGGAAGAATGGGAATCAAGACCTTGTGATGCTCGTGCAGTTTCTGTTCACTACAGATGGTTACAGTACAGACTATATTCCAAGCACAATACTTGGCATGGGGTCATCAAGACGAGCCAGACTGCATGACCCAGCTCTCCGGGAGCCTCCAGCCTGGTCCAGAAACTGATGAGCCTAACTCACTGAAGTGAGGACTGCAGCAAAGTGAAATCACAGCGGACTCCGGAGGCCAGGAGCACTGACAGTGTCAGCCAGGCTGCGGCACGTGGCAGCGATGCTTCCTAGAGCAGAAGAAGTGGCCTGACAGCTGGGGTGGGGAAGGAATGTGGTCCAGTAAGGTAGGAACCGAAAGCTGAATGCTTGGGATTTGTTAGCAGGGAGGGTGTGGGGACCTCAGTGGGAGCAGGTTGAGGTGTGGAGAGGAAAACGCAGTGGTAGTGTAGGTCACAAATAGGGACAATTCTTTCAAGACACTTGACTGTGCAAAAGAAAGAAAGCCGTTGGACAGGAACTAGAAGTAGTTGTGGAAGTACGGTAAGATATCTCCTTTCCTTTCTTTCCTTCCATCCTCCCTACCTCTTTTGTTTCCTCCCTCCTTTCAAACCCTTTCTACCACTCTTTTCTTTTTCAGATGGGACAGGTTTAGACCTGTTTAAATCCTGATAAGATTTTAATGGTGAGGGAAGAAGGTAAAGATAGAGGGTAAAAGCCATGGCCGGTTTGGCTCAGCGGTTAGAGCGTCAGCCCATGGACCAATGAGACCCCGGTTCGATTCTGGTCAAGGGCACGTACCTTGGTTGCAGTTTGTCACTGGCCCTGGTCGGGCTATGTGACACGAAGGCAATCAGTCGATGTGGCTCTATCACGTTGATGTTTCTCTCTGTCTCTCTCTCCCTCCCTCCCCCTCTATCCAATGATAAATAGAAAAATATCCTCAGGTAAGGAATAAAAAAATTTAAAAAAGATATAGAGTAAAAGCCATCAGGCACTTCTGAGATCTATCCATCCATCCATCCACCCATCCATCCATCCATCCACTGAACATTTGCAGTGCACTTACCAGAAGCCCAGTATATGGGGAAATATGGTGGAAACAAGACCAAGTTCCCATCCTCAGGGAGCTTATAGCTATATGGTGAGACAGACAACAAGTAAATGAGTCAATATAGTCTATGCAAGATGAGAACCATGAAGTAAAAAGGAGCAAGATTGCAGGATGAAGGGCGCGGAGTAGTTCTGATGGTCAATGGTATTTGCGCGCACTGGGGAAATAGCATTTGAATAGAGACTGAATGAGATGAGAGTCTGAGGCAGGTGAAGGTCTGTGGAAAGGATGTTCTAGACAGAGGCTACAGTAAATGGAAAAGGAACTCGGGAGGAATAGCTAGGTGATGAGTGGAAAAGAGGTTATATTCAAGGATATATTTTGAAGGAGCAGCGCTAATGGTACTTTAAGAGAAAAATAAAGGATGACCCCTAGGTTTTTGACTGAAGAACTAAATATATGGAGTATCATTTATTGAGATAGAGAAGATTCGGGGAGGGGTAAATTTAGGGAGGAAACCAATAATTTGATGAGATTACGTACTGGATATGTTGAAGATACAAGCAGCCGGAGATACAGACTAGAGACTGGGAGGAGGGGGGAGGTATACGGTAATATTTATATATCAAATCATTCCACCTGCTTAAAATCTCCCAGTGAATCCCCATGCATTCAAAACAAAATCAAAGCTCCAAGCTCCCTTGGGCTTGGCCCTTTTATGCATCTCAAGCCTCATCACTCATCGTCAGATTCATACCACACCAATACTCTTTTAACAGATTCATTTCTCTTTCTCTCTCATTATATCATCCCCTTTGCTTTGGGTGTCACTTATTGAGATAGATTATTCATTATTCTTCTCCATTTTGACCTAGCTGATGATTGTATCCTTAAAAACCTAGCCTTCCCTTTCCCACCAGCCATTTACCCGTCATTCAATACAGCTGGTTTTGATGCCCTCTTCATGACTACCATAATATGTTACACGTACATCTATGGACTCTAGAACCAGGGTACCCAGGGTACTCCACATTGTTGCATGAACTTGGACAAGTTGCCTAAACTCTTCAAGCTTCAGTTTCTCATCTGTAAAGTGAGAATAATAATACTACCTACATCATAGGGTTGTCAGGGGAATTAACTGAGATGATGTGGGCCATAGTGCTTATGATACTGTCTGGCATAGATGAAGCACTGTATAAGTCATTAATTATTATAATAATACTTATCACACTGTTGAGTAATTATTTTCATGTTGTTTTTTCCCAGAAAAATATTAACCCTTGAGCACTTCAATTAAGCCTTTCATCTGTGCTTCTGGCCCACATTACGCTTCAATAATTGTTTCTACATAAATGAATGAGTTAATGAGTAAAAAGAAAAAAACAATACCATGGGGCTACAATAGTACTATAAAATGAAATATCACGTTCTTCTTAAGTGGGCTTTCTCTATTTGGAAACTGTTCTCTGTGGGTGAAGGTGATTCATCTGATCCATCACTTACCAAACCAAGAAGACTTGGGTTGTTAATCCTACAGTATATTTTGGTCACTATTCAGTAAAAATAATCTTTCTTTTTTTTTATTCCTCAACTGAGGATATGTTTTTATTTATTTTTTAAAGAAAGAGAGAGAGAGAGAGAGAGAGAGAGAGAGAGAGAGAGAGAGAGAGAGAGAAACAGCAATGTGAGAGAGAAACATTGGTCAGTTGCCTCCCGCATGCACCCCTACCAGGGACGGAACCTGAAACTCAGGTTATGTGCCCTGACTGGGAATCAAACCTGCAAACTTTTGGTGCACTGGACAGTGCTCCAACTTCCTGAACCACGCGGCCAGGGCAATGACATCTTTCTTTACCTTTGGATCAGGTAGACATGGTCCAAAAGCTTCCAGCAGAAGAGTCTCCTCTCTCACAGCTTGTTCGTAGTCTGAGAAGGACAGTTTCCCATCGTGGTCATGATCCTAGGGGTGAACGGCCATCTGTCAGTCAACATGTAAAATACTTATTGCAAATACAACTGTCTTTTCATGGTCAAGCGTTCATGGGAAAAGGTATTAGGAAAATGAGACTAAATAGTGAAATTGAAAAGAACTATCAATAATATAATTAAAGAGCACAATCCCAGTGTTTGATTTCACCCAGCAGGAAACTACTGTTACTATAATTTGAATTATTATTTTTATCCCACAACTCGCCTGTAAATTTTAGTATAAAACTCAAAATTACAAAGATTACCATTTTCTTAAGTGTTATTTCAACCAAATCTTTAATTCCTTCATCAGGGTCTTCTTCAGATGGCTGTTTGAGAAGGCTGTTCTTCAACATATGGAACATTTCCTCCTTCGAAATGAATCCATCACCATTGAAATCAAACACTTCAAAGCAATCTTTAAAAAAATATATAATTATGAATTTTATACAATCCTTAAGGTAATATTTGCTCTGATAAAGTTTTCAAGGCCAAAGTCTATATTGATGTTCTTATCAATGCTGCAGGCCTCAACATAGTCTAAGTTCCGTAATAAATGCTTAATGTTCACTTGTTGAATATATGCAACAATTCTTAGAAAAAGTTTAATTACACTCAGGTATGGAAAAGCATGACAAGAAACAATAACGTGAAATTTTTCATCTTAAAACTCTTGGAAAACTGATCAAAATATAATTCTTTTAATTTCTAAATTTTAATTAAACATTTTAATGTTGACATAATTCTTAAACAGAGTTCATCAAAATTAAGAATTAACTAAAAATCAAAACACTAGAAACAATATTCTCTACTTTCATGGTTATAATTCAAAATATTAAATACATAAAATACTTAACACCTGTAAATGTAAATGCATATGTACACGATTAGCATGTGTAGCATATGCCTATGCAGTCTTGCTTGACATGAATTACTGTTCTAAACCTCTTGAGTTTCCTTTTAATTCATTTTTTTCAACCTTTATCGTTGACTTAAGTTTGCTCCATAAAAGAGTCAAATGGGAATTCAAACCAACCAACCAACCAACCACCTACGTCCCTGCCTGGGTTGGAGGAAATAGATTTAAATTTCTTAGATATGTTAATCAAAATGTGCAAACCAGTAGGATAAACTAAAATGTTACATTTCATTTTTTCTTCCAAAGTTCCTCGAAGAAACAGTGATAATCCACATATCCACTCTGATACGCTTATACAACCATCGTTGTCTCTATCAAAACTTCGGAATACTAAAAAGAAAGAGAAGTACAATGTAATACTTGTTTGCATTTTAAATCTCAGTAATGTATCTACACTGGTACTATTCACTTTTAAAATTTAAACAAAACTTCAGGATCATACAGTCCAACATTCTCATTTGACGAAGGAAAAAACTAAGACATCCTTTATTTAAATTTTACAGTTTCTCCTCATATTTTGTGAGAAAAAAGTAAATTCTGAATATATAAATATATTAATCATTAATTATTAACATAGAAATATGTTGGTATATTAAATATGTTGCTATATTAATGTAAAATATATAATTTTTTATTTTTGTTACTCAACAAAAGTAATGGTTTATTACATGATAGGACTATATCCTAATTCTTATTGAAATACTTTCAATGATGTAAAGAAACGTAAATGTCCTTTTAAAACTATTCTTATATTTACTAAGTAAAAATAGACATATTTTAGGTTTTCTGATTTAAAGCAAGGGAAATCTAACTATTCAAGCTGAATTTGTCCACTTCTTAAATACACAAAATAGAGTGGATACTATTTCCATCTCTATGTTTTTCTTAATTGAATTTACCGAGGTTACTTTAGTTAATAGAATTATATAGGTTTAAGGTACATAATTCTATAATACATCATCTATGTATTGTATTGTGGGTTCACCACCCCAGTCATGTCTTTTTCCATCACCATTTACCCTCTCCTGCCTCCCCCACTCCCATTTCCCTATCCAATGATCGTTTTCTTGAATATATTTATATTCAAATGAAATTGGTAATACAGAACATTAAGCTTTTTACCACCAGTATGCTCAAACTCCAGACTTTTTTTCAGTTATGGCTGGATTTGTATTTCTTCTTACCTCTGTCCATAATCATGTCATCTGTCATTCCAAATGTCACATGCAAGATGTTTCGAAATGCATTGCGATCCAGTCCAATGGTCACACCTGGCCGCTCTGTGACATCTCCCACCAAGTTATAAAAAAGATTTATAAGACATTGGACTTCAAATTTGTTAACTGCGAAAGAATAAAGTTAAGATATAACAAAACTGTATTTTAATCTTTAATTTCTAACTTAAATTTTGCATTAATGAATTTATAGACAAATACTATCAAAGCTGTCATATATGTAGTCGTCAAATGAAGACAATCCTGTTATTTTTTAAAGTCCTAACCTCAGAATATGTTTTTTTAATTTTAAGAGAAAGGGGGAGAGAGAGAGAGAGAGAGAGAGAGAGAGACGGATTGGTTGCCTCCCCTACACGGCCCCCCTGGGGATCCAAGCAGTGTAGGTACTGCTCTGACCTACAGTGTATCAGAGGACTTGCCTCCAACTGAGCCACGGGCCAGGCAGAGGACAGTTCGGTTTTGAGACGCATGACCCTTAAGTTAGTAGAGGATGGTTACTACAGAGGACTCTCCACTAACATAAGACAAAGCCTTCCCTCCAACATAAAACAGATGCAAGTTCAGTCGCACTTAGGAAGAAGAGGATAGCGTTAGCCAAGTTACCTGAATGATGATTGGGGGGTCACATCCTAAACTTTATGGCGGTAGAGACATGATTCAAAGTAAGCATGGTAATGTTTAAGAATGGTAACTTCCCCCCAGCATTTTGATTATAGGCATTCATGAGATCTATAACTTAACATTTCCCTGGAAATAGATACCAGGCTCCTGAAAGTCAGACAACACTTTTTATTTCATATTAGCCTTAGTAAATTCATAAGCCAGATTTTGGAAATAAAAATCACCCATTTTCCAATTTTAACAAAGCGTTTAAGCATATTTTAGCACTCCCGTGGTTCTTGTTACAGATGATAGGAAAATTAACATGCGACAATTCAGTATTACTTTGGATAAAGGCAAATTTTAGTGAAAGAATATACGCACACTTGTATAAAGGGTGGTGTTTATAAACTCTGGGCTAATTATGTGTGTTCTAATCCTAATTTGAGATAAATGGACGGTTATTGCCTAGCATTAAGAGCATAAAAGTGAGTTTAATATAAATTATAGTTAGAAGATGGGGATGAATTCATTTCTAAACAAGACAGAGTATTTTTTAAAAGAAGAACAAAACCTGTGTGCATGTAAAATAAGACAGAACATAGAAATGGAGAAGTCATATTCAATCCTACAGGTAGGGACAGGTTTGAGTGTGATTTTTGGTTTGGGCTACCACAATGTAAGAGGAATATTGAAAACCTTGAAAAACAAGTGATTTAGTAAATAAATTAAATAGCAGACAAGAGTACAATGATTATAATTTTTAAAAGAGCTATTAGTTGCTGTAGAAAATGGTATATCAGTTTGTTAAAAAAATAATTAAACACAGGAATACTATGTAATCCAGTGATTCTACTTCTAGGTATATACCCATAAGAACTGAAAGTGGGAACTCAGATACTTGTACATCAATACTCATAGCAATAATATTCGCAGTAACCAAAGGTGGAAGCAATCAAGTGTCCATTGATTGGCGAATGAATGGATAAACAAACTGTAGTATATGCACACTATGGAATATTATTCAACCTTAAAAAAGAAAGGAAAAGTTGACATGTGCTACAACATGGATGAAACTTGAAAACATTATGATGGGTGAAATAAGCCAAACAAAAAAGAACAAATACTGTGTGGTTTCACTTACATGATATACCTAGAGTGGTGAAATTCATATAGACAGAAAGTGGAATGGTAGTTGCCAGGGGTTTGGGGAAGGGCGCAATGGGGATCTATACTATAATGGATGTAGAGTTTTAGTTGGAAAACATGGAAAAATTCATGCAGATGAATGGAGATGAAAATCGTTGTGCAACGATTTGAATGAACTTAATCCACAGAGTTATACACTTAGAATGCTTAAAATAGTACATTTTAAACTCAGTGTAAAAAGCTCTAAAAGTAAGAAGGCTGTTGGTTGGTTGGGGAACGAAAGCCTACATAAAGAATAACTATACAACATCCCCTTTGCTAGCATTTTATGTTTCATCTTTTCCAACTTGGCTGAAATAAAAATTAAAGGGATCAGACTGATAAACCTCAGAGGAAGGAGAGTGGAGAGTGGAAAGAGATAAACCAAAGAACTTATATGCATGTATGCACAACCCATGGACATGGACAGGAGCAGGGAGGAGACTGTCAATGAGGGGGAAAGGAGAAACATCTGTAACAAAAATAAATTAATTAATCTTTTAAAAATTAAAATAAGACAAAAAAATTAAAGAATATTAGCTTAATTTATTACCCCAAAGATCCAAAATTAGCCATAAGAAAACTTTTCTTGCTGAAATGCTTCTTAAATTCTAGAATACAATTCTTAATAAAATTAAGAAAAACTCAAGGATGGGTTTTCATTTTTTTGGATTGTTTTGACTATTCTTCAGATCGTATCTGTAGAATGGTGGGTTAACTAAATGATCACTGAAGATACTTTCTTCTTCTTCTTTTCTGATTCCACAAAATTTATCCATTTAATCCCAGTGGGATTATCATCTGGCAACTAAAAGGAAATATGACTTTAGGGGAAAGGTCTTCTGTTTAAAGGAATTTAAAATTATTAGACTGTCAATGACTAAAACTAATTCTATAGAATTTAACTAGTAATCACCAAGGTTTTTCAGGCTCACTTTAAAATTTTTATGTAAGTACAAAAAGAAAACAGAGTTTCTCCTGCCATGTTTTCATTGATCTTTTAATAGACTCACTCCTTCATTGTTCATAGAATGTCTGCTTGCAATACATTACAAACTTCCCGAACAGGGAGTAAATTAAATTTAGCATTGTATAGTGAAGTTATTGCATTTTTATTCAAAATGTTTACTGGAAGTTTTTTTTAGAAGTTCTGGTCTTCTCCCAGAAATGGAAGCATTTTAAGAAAAACAACAGAACAAAACATTCATCACATTATAATAACCATAACAATGTCTTAAATTATAGAATGACTATTTTTCTAAGAAGTTTAAGATGCTTATACACACCCCAATCTTTGTTTACAGCACCACTCTACTAAGAGAGCCTTTCTTACTACTCATTGCGTTATACACAATTACAATGAAAAGGCACTAGATGCTGTAATCTCTGCAACTACATTAAAACATACTTGTTCCTCCTCCTCTGCACATCGGGGGTGGTCTTGGGATTATGGCTTCTTCTATTTGCTCAGGTGGCCAGTAGTTTTGCAATCTGCACACAATTTATAAACTTGCTCATCTGACAATATCTTCACCTAAACCATATCCTTAGCTTCCTGGCACAGGTACAGGTCTGTTTTTCAGTCTGAATATAATTCTAAAGTTACCTATGAAATTCTAGGACCACCTTTTAGAATGTGCAGTTGGAGCAGATATCTTTAATAAGTGCTCATCTTGTTACCTGCAAAGTCTCCTTTACCTTGCGACCCAGCCAGCAACTGGAAAGAGGAAGTCTAGAGTTGGGAACAGATTCTTTACCATTTGTTTAGCTTTGGTGAGCTTTTTGTTTCCCTTTGCTCCTTGCTCTGATACAGGTTTCTTTCCTAAGGGTGCCTAGTCTTCGATAACCATTTCCCCTTACGCGTCTCTTGGTAAGCATCCAGAATTGGACCCTGCCAGTTTCTTTGCTCTAGAAAGCCAGAATGCAGGTGTATGTTGGCTGTGCTCCTTTTCTTGAGCGCCTGGTTTTTAGTACTTATTTTACACCTCTGTCTGAGGCTAAAACCACATGTGTCCCCTAGGTATATAAATCATGTTTCTATAATATAAAGGTAAATTAAAAAGAGCACCTGAGAAGCAAGTAAGTGTACTTGTCGGAGTGCAGTACCGGATGGCTAGACACCTGGATACTGACCCTTAAGATCACTGGCAGGCGTGGGAGCCTTCTCCACAAAGCTAACACCCAGGTACTCTCCTGCAGACCTCTGTGGGGGTGCTGGAGGGGGCTCCATGGCCCTAAGGCATGGAGGGAGAAAGCTGGATGGGCAGAAAATTTTAGCACAGGGTAGGGCACCAGACCTGGATCAGAAGCCTCAGACAGTGCAGCACTTGGTTCTTACTTACAATGCTTGCAATTTTTAGTTAAGGTGTCCGTCAGCTTCTGCAGCTTCTTGCGGTTCATGCCGGGCGCTCAGGAAGGCGGGCAGCGGCGGCTGTCCAGGGCGCGTGGCTGCCGGGACCCTCTCAAGCCCTGGGCCTGGGGAAAGCGGCCAGGTCTCCATCGCCCGGTGCCTGTGGGGCTCTAACACACAAAGTGGCCATGGCAACGCCCTGGCCGGCCGCTGATTGGTTCCCTGGTGCGTGCACCGCCCTAACACACAGCGTGGCCATGGCAACGGCTGGGCCAGTCGCTGACTCGCTCCGGGGGCTGGGGCGCGCAGGCCCCTTGCAGGGTCCTGGCCAGGCGCATTGCCGACTGTGTTCTGACTGACGTCGGGATTCTAATTTTTCCGTCGTTGCTAGCTTTGGGGTTCAGAGCCCCTTTGATGGACTGCACTGTGACTCATCAAGGTCTAAAGTATGCTGTGCGCGCTGTGTGAAAGGTGTTTGGGGTGGTGAATGCTGCGCTAAGGAAGTTCAGATCTTCAGGGAGATTTGGGGAAGTTGGAGGAGCTTCGAGAATTAGCAGGTGTATTATCCAGACAATTGTTTTATGGGGTACAGAAGGGTGAGAACAACTTGGAATAGGATTTTGTCTTACCACCACCCCCACCCCCGCATTTATTCTTAGGGGTGGCGGTGGGGCTGTCAGTGGAACCTGGGAAAAACTACTGGCAATTTTTAAGCTAGTTAAAGAGGCAGGCTTTCCAATAACGAGGCTGACAACTGCCACTTGTGTTTGGGGTACAGCCCATCCTTGCTTTTCTGGAAGATATCCCTTTAAGTAAAATTGATACTTTACTTATTTGAAAGGTCTTGCGACAGCAGACAAAGAATAGTTCTTACATCTTTAATGTGGAAGGACATTCTACTCTTCTTAACCACAGATGGGACAGCCTCTTTGAATTAGAACAACAATAAACTGGGTTGGCTCAGCCAGGAGTACAAAACCCACAGTATTCTCTAATGTATCTACTTGTCTAACTTCAGAAGGGAAAATACCTTTGAATACAAATTATTTTATAGTATACATATGGTCATTGTAAGGCTGTAAACAGAAAAATTCTGCCAACCATGAGTAACAATCCAAAATAAAATAGTTTAAGTAGTCTCTGATTTTCTTTCCTTGTTTTATTTGTTTGTGGAATAAAGAATTGGGATGCTGTTGACACCAGAGCTGAGGATGTTTGGTGAAGGCAGGGACTGTATTATCCTAAGGAACATTTCCTGAGAACAGTTAACCAACACAAAATGATAGTGGTTGTGCCTTTCCAACAGTTTTCTGGTTAAATAGTATTCCTGTATGTCTTCTTGTCTAGTAGCTGTGACATTTCTAATGAGGTGGTAGAGAACAACTAGGAAGGACTGGACATATCTAATTACACTCACCTGCGAAACCATAGTGGCTTTTGTTAGATTACAGAATTGTAGCAAATATTTAAGACATAGAAGTTGTTGCAATGTTCATTTCAAAAGACACGTAGCCAAAAGAGTGGTGGTAGTAGTGAAGAGAAGCCGTGGGCCCCACCTGTTTCTGCTAGTGGGTCTATTACGAGCCTTCTACTAGGTTTTCTGAAGGGACACCCTGATGGCACAGGGTCCGCTGGTGGGGTCACATTGCGGGGCCTGTTCAGGCATCTCTGCACATGCACTGGGATCTTGTTCGGGGACACCTAGGAATGAACTAAACAGTTCTTAATTCACAAGCTTCAGGCCTAGGACCCATCAACCATGTTCCCTTGAAGTGGGAAAAAATTGAAGTAAGGACAGTACCAAAGAAGGTTGAAAGTAAGAATCAAATCTGCCCTGGCCGGTGTGGCTCAGTTGGTTGAGCGCCGTCCTGTGTATGGGAGGCAACTGATCTCTCTCTCTCTCTCTCTCTCTCCCCCTTCCGCTGTCTGTAAGTCAACAAAAGCATATTTTTAAAAAAAGAATCAAATCTGTTTTACCAAGCAAAATTACTTCACTAGCTAAGAAAACTTTGTGAGGTACCCTCTTTCCATTCCTCCTCCTTCCCATGTTCTTTCTTCCATGCTATTCTTTTAGCAGAAATTTTCCAAATGCATTGTTACATAAAACTCACTACAGAATGAACCTTTCTATAAGGAATTAATCCTTCTCAGGGAAAACAAGGTATTTATTAAGGGCATGTTTTGCTAACATATTAGCAAACTTTAGAGCTTTCCTTACATTTTTGTGAAGTCTTTGAACTAAGTATTTTCAGACTTTAGAAACAAGTGGTAGGCCTGATGGAGTCAGCTAATCACATTTTAAGGCAAATTGAAATTTCTATTTGTAGTTCCTAGTTGCTTGTGTTGAGTAGACATAGGATTGCTTTCCCCAGGGGCTTTTTCAGAGTAAGGCAATTAAGCCAGAACAGTTACCTCATATCAAATCAATCAACGATGGAATAATACAAAACTGTGTTTAATTTGTACTGTACACAAATTTCACTGTGCATGGAATGATCATAGAACTTTTCAAAATTCAAGCAACTTTGAGATGGATACATTTGTAAATAAAAAGTACACAAAAATGACTATTAATGCTATAAATGTTTCCTTTAATTTTGTGTGCAAAACAATCTTCCCGTTGACTCACAATTAATTGGAATTTTGCCATGAAAAATAGTTTGGACCTTGAATTGATGAAAGTGTTTTATTTAATGTGAACTCTATGATAAAGGCATTTGGAAGCTGTTTAGGAAATGACATCATAGAATTGTTTTCCAACTATATTACAAACCTATTATGAAATTACTTTAATAAAAGAAAAATATAAAGATTATGTACCTACGTAATTTAAATTCAATTTTACCAATTTTATTTTGTAGAAATAGTGACGAGAAATTATGAGGTGATTTTAGCCAGTTACTCGAGTGGTTGACTCCCCATTGCCTTCTCTACCACTCTCCCTCTGGCTGCTATGCTGAGATGGCAATCTGCTTTCAGTACCCCCAACACCTAGCTGTCTCACCCTGGGGCCTTCTGTGTATCCACCCATCCCCAAAGGAAACTCTTCAGAGTTTTTTGCTTCCCATATAAAGTGAATCCCTCCATACCTTGTGGTCTTTCTCTGCCTCCAGACCGTTTTCTTTCTAGTGCTCACCACAGGGAGGGATAGCTTTCTTTCTCTAATCTCTCCTCCCCACGAGATTGTCAATGACATGCTCTCTAGCTCTCGCTCACATTCTCTCTCTTCCTGTGTTTATGTCTATTTGTATCTCTGTATCTATTACCTGTCTTTCTATACCTCTTCAGTTTGACAACACAGTCCACTTTCTATTGTCTGTATTAAGGGAGAGTGGTGGGAGAAATCACCTGAGCAGGGATGGTCCCCCACAGCATCCCACTGTGGAAAGTCCTGTGAATACATAGCAGGGCCCTTAAAGGAGGATGGGCACTAAAGAAGAACTTTTCCCAAAATATACCCTCAATTTTCACTGGTGTTAACACATTGCTACACAATATATACTTTTAACCATAATCAAGAGACTGGTAAAGTAAATGCCTAAGGTTTACTAAGGATAGTAGTATAACTTACATGTAATTAATGCAGTAATAAATTAAGATGTGGCATGTGATAAGTAATTAATGTTGATGGCAATGATGTCAGCAGGTTGAGTAAGGAAGCTGCTCATCCAGGCCTCAAGGAGATGACCCAGAAGTCCCGTGGAACCCTCTGGGCTCCTTCCCACTGAGTGCTGGGTCATGGGAACCCAGAGGCAGGTCAGGGCAACTGCCCTAGCTGAGTAACTAGCACGAGGACAGGAGATACTACCCCTTTCCGAGGGAGCCCAGCGCTCCGAGTAGCATTCTGGCAGGAGCCTTGGCCAACTCCTACACAGAACTGGACCAGGCTCGGCCCCTCAGACCACGCCTGGCACTGCCCATGCTGGCCAGAAAAGGGCAGGAACCATCCACATACCTGGGACAAGGCCCTTGTAACCATGTTCCTCACTTCCATTACTTTTTATCACTCAGAGAAAGAAAGCTCCCAGAATTGCCTTTCTCCAATAATCTTACCCCAGTATGAGACTTTATTTCTTAGCCTAGATCTCTCTAACCCCTTGACTATACCCAGCAAATTCTTTTCAAATGATGCACATTACCTTACGTGATCCGTCATTGCACAGGGCCTCTCTATACTTTCTTCTCTGAAACCTACTTCTCCCCTAAAAACACTGCTTCTTCTGTGATATTCCACAAAAATGGCTACCTATTTTCTACACACTCACAGCCAGAAGGAAGTCAAAATCCTCTTGACCTTGTATTAATTTACAGTATCGTATTAGCTCTATCTTTTCTTCTCATCTACCTTCTCAGAAAGTGTAGGCGTGCTCACTAGCTGGGCTGCTGCACCTCCTGCTTCCTCCATCCTTTTTGCCCGTGCCTAGCCCCCGCATTAGCCTCCTGGCTTCCATCTGATCTTTCTTTAAGCCATTCAAAGGGGTGCCAAAGTGATTTAGCTAAAACACAAAGCCAACCATGTCTTTCTTCTGCTTACGATTGAAATGCCTTCTTGATGCCTGCAAGATATGTGCAAGCCTCGTGGTCTAGTTTCCGCAGTTCTCCAGGGCCTGGCCTCTGCCTGGCTTGTAAGCCTCTTCCCTAACCAGCTCCTGTGTATTTAATGGCTGGAGCTCCAGCAGCCATTTTAGACCGTGAAGTTCACCAAGGGCTTGGACCCATTCAGAGTGAAGGTACACTAAAAGGTGCTGTTTCTCTTACATAGTCAGGCACTCCTAGAAAGGATGTGAAATAAGCTACTATCCCATTTATCCTATTGATATTTGAGAATTTTCAATTACTTTCAGTTACACCTAATCTTACGAACACAATCTTTAAACTGAGAAAATTGAACTTATTTTCTTTCAGTCCTTCCGACTTTGTAGTTCTTGAAAACAAAACTAAAGTTGATATGACATCCATCTACTCTCATGGCCTCTTCACTAGGCTGAACCTGGTAGAATGTCAGCAGTGGCCCATTTTTGACCTACAAAGCCATGCAATTTCCTGTCAACCCAACGTGTCACGACACCTTTTCATGTTGCTCAATATTTCAAATTATCTAAGTAAAGCCAAGTTTCATCTGCAAATTCAAAGTGGCTACATTATCCTTCAGTCATTCAAATTCCATGTAATTCCCACTCTAGATTTTTGGTATGCTATGGAGAGGAATGTGGACTGTTTTTTCGTTCAAATGTCTCCTATATTGGTGGTGAATATTCCACATGGTCTCGCCCAACAGTCCAAACCCGGAGCAGGTGCTGCTCTGTTCTCGCTGCTTGGGGTGACTGACAGAGAAAACCTGGTGGTGTGTTCTGGTCTTACGTTAAAATTAATATTGCCAGCCAAACCACTCAGAGCACACTTAGTCTAACACTTGAGAAATGTAACCATGTTTAAAGAAAATCCTTCCCGCTCACGTGTAATCATTAACATGGGGTTACATGTAGGAGGTTTCAAAGAGGCATTTTCTTTGAAGTACTAGAAACACAGGCAAATCAAGAAAGGTGGTTTCACATAGAAAACTGTAGAAAGGATTTGGCCAACATTGTTATCTTTATGTTTGCAGATATGTTCTTATTCTGTGTCAGGGAGGAAAACTTTGAAGATTACAAATCCCAGGAAAGTCATAGGATCAGTTTCCACGTGGCACACTGGTTGCATTAGTTTATTTATTTAACCAATATTTCGGGTGTGTGCTATGTGCCAAGTGTCTCATTAGGTCCTCGTGGATTATGCTCCATTCCTGCTCGCTGGGCTCTGACCTCCCCTGGCATAAGGTCACCTGGTGAAGTGGTGTATGTGTTGGCGAGGGAAGATGTACTTTGAGCTCTGTTGTACCAAAAAGGAATTCAGTCCCTGGGGCATGCTAGTCCAGGCAAAGCTTCCTAAAGTCTAGAGTGGGATGGCTCAATTTGTTCACTTATTCAAATACGATGATGAAATAAAATATGACCTGAATCATTATAAAACTATGGGCTGTCTGTAGAAGTGAGAAGAACAGAGAGGTGGCAGGTTCCAGCAATCCTTCCCAGAGGTGCATTGATTGAATGTCACAGTTAACCTGTGGGGCAGCAGGCCTGGGACATACGTGCATTCTTTTAGCTTGCATCATGCTCTCTTTGTTATAGCTCATTGTCTTAAAGGCAGGGAGCAATGATCAGCCTTTGGAAAGGATAATAGAAGAGGGGTGTATACTTATGTGCTATTCACTTGCTCATTCATTCATTCATTCATTCATTCATTCATTCGTCAGTCAACAACCACATGTTTAGCCCTTACCATGAACCAAGTATTGTATTGGCATACAATACTGAGCAGATAGACATGATCCGCCTTAGAGCACTCATCACTTTGTGAAAATATAGATACTATTAAATAATTTTAAAAGCAGGTAACCACAAGCTGTGCAACCAATTGTGAGAGGAAAATTCAACCAATTCTGCCTGAGGGCCTGGTGAGAGGCCGTAGTTCGTTTTGATTAAAATCAGCTAACAGGAATAACACAGTGACCAAACTACAACCACCGTCAGTTCAGTGCTTTGCAACCAGGTGGACATGAATATAATGCCTGCCCTGGCATTAACTAGCCAAGAGATTCTGGCAAATTACAAACTTTTCCATGCCCATTTTGCCCACTGAACAATGGCCAAAGAAACAGTGCTCACGTCTTACAGCAGCTGGGAAGAGAAACTCCTGCAATGACTTTGAAGCATTTCGCTCACTATCTGGCACACAGTAGGCTGCACTCGATGCCTGTTAGCTGTTACCATTATTAGCAGTGGTGGACTGTCTATGGGGGCAACATGATGGTCCCCAAGAAGATTCAGGCCCCAATCCCCAGGACGGTGTATATGCTACCTTAGATGGCAAGAGCGGCATTGCAGATGTCATTAAGATTACTTTCAACAGTTTATCTTTAAAAAAAAAGAGATTATCTTGGATTATCCAGGTAGGTTCAATGTAATCACATGGGCCCTTAAAAGCAGAAGGGAAATGTGGAAGGGAAAGACAAGAAATTCAAAGCACAAGGACTGCACACGCCATTGCTGGCTTGAAGATGGAGTGGGCTACATGTCAGGGAAATGGAGCCTCAGTCCTGTGCCCATGAAGGAATCAATACTGCCAACAACCTGAATCAGTCTGGAGGCAGATCGTCCCCCAGAGCCTCCAGATGGCTGGCATTTTCATTTCTGCCTGTGAGACTCTGAACAGAGAACTCAGTAGAGCCTGACAGAACTTCGTGTTATTGTTTTAAGCTGCTAAATTTGTGATCATTTGTAACAGAGCAAGAGAAAATAAATATACCATCACTTTTCATTTTTTTTAAAACCTCAACAGGTATAATAATAAAATCCAAATCTCAAAAAAAAATGGAAAAGTTTTATTGAGATATAGTTTAGATAAAATAAAGATACCGATCTTAAGTATATAATTTGATGAGTTTTGAAATGAATACATTCTTGGGACCATCCACAATAACCATGCTACAAAATGTTCCATCACTGCATAGCATCTGCTTCTACCTCTTGGCATACAACCCCTCCCCGACCACCCTGGCAACACTGATCTACATGTTGTCTCTTTGGTTTTTCTGGAGTGTCATATAAATATCATCAGGTGGTTTTGTATCTGGCTTCTGTCACTTAGCATAAACTCTTTGGAGATGCATTCATGCTTTTGCATGTATCAGTCATTTATTTGACTGCTGAGCAGTGTTCCATTGTACAGAGCTATCACATTATTCACCACTGGTGCACAGGTGCACTGTTTCTGATTGTGGGCTAGTACTAATAAAGCTGCCGTCAGTCAGATCACATATAGCTATTTCTCTTGGGTGAATATTTAGGAACAGGATTTTTGGGTCATATGATAAATATAGATTTATGTATATGAGGCACTACTAAACTGTTTTCCATGGTGGCCATACCATTCTGCATTCAAAACAGCAATGTAGAAGAGTTCCATTTACTCCCAATCCAATTCTCACCAGCACTTAGTATTGCCAGTTGTCTTATTTTAGTCATTCTAGTAGGTGTATAGTGGTATCTCATTGTGGTTTCAATTTGCATTTCCCCATTGACTAGTGGGTTGTATGACTTTAATATTGAGTTGTGAGTATTTATAAATTATGGATGGAAAGCTTTTATCAGATGCCAGTCTATAACTTTTATTCTCTTACTTGTGGCTTTAGAGAAAAAAGAGTTTTGAATTTTGATGAAGTTCAATTTGTCAAATTTTAATTTTACAGTTTATGCTTTTTGCGTCCAATCTAAAAAAGATCTTTGCCTAACCACAAGAATTATTTTTTCACATGGTGTATGATTTTATCTCTTACTTTATATCTCTGATCCTTTCAGTTAATTTTTGTATACGTGTGAGGTAAGGCTTGATGTTCATTATTTTTTGTATGGTTATCCAATTTACATAAAGGACTGTCCATTTTCCATTGAATTACTTAGGCATTTCTGGTAAATGATTACATAAATGTTGGTTTAGTTTTGGACTCTTTATTCTGTTTCATTGATCACTATGTCTATCCTTACACCAATATCACACTGTTGTTTCTATAGCTTTGTAATGACTTTTCAAAGGGGTAATGTAAGTTCTTTAACAATGTTCTTTCTCAAAATGTTTTGATTAATTAACAACCTTTTCATTTCATATGAATTTTAAATCAGCTTGTCAACTTCCCCAAGAAAATTTGCTGAGATTTTGATTGGGATTATATCATACTTACATAGCAATTTGGGTACAATTTATATCTTAACAATATTGATTTATTTTATTCATCGACATAGTATATCTCTCCATTCATTTAATTATTTCATTAGTTTCTCTCAGCACCGACTTGAGGTTTTAAGTGTACACGTCAGAGCATCTTTCATTACAAGTATTCATAGGTATTTTCAATGCTAATATGAATGCAATATTTAATATTGCTACTGCTCTTTGAAAGTACAAAAAATATAATTGATATTTGTATATTGACCTTGAATCCTGAAAGTGTGCTAAACCCATATATTACTTTTATTAGTTTTTTGTTTTCTTTTGTTTTGGTAGATTACTTAAAGTTTTCTACATTGATGATTATATTGTCTACAAATAAAGAGAGTTTTACTTCTTTTCCAGTCTGTATACCATTTTTCTTTCTCTTTCTTTACTGGTGAAATATTGGGCACATTCTCTCCAACAGAGAAAACAAAACAAGGATTTCTACTTTTATTAGTTGTAGTGTAATGCTGAAGAGAAGTGGTAAAAGTAGAGATTCAATCTTCCTATTTTGGAGAGAATGTACCCAATATTTCACCATTAAATATGATGTTGGCTGTAAATATTTTTTATAGATGTCTTATGTCATCTATGCTGAACGTGAGCAGAAGTGGGAGGAGCTGTGTCTAGGCCTCGCCACCCAGCAGCTCTCTTGATCTTCTGCTCTGTTGCCCCTTTGAGCACCTGGAAGCCAAGGGCCTGTGGTGTTAGAAGTCTAAGACTCTGACTCCACTGTATGCTCTTACCACCTTTGTCAAATATTAATTGAGTATATTGTCTTGGATCAATTTCTGGGTTCTCTATTCTGTTCCATTGATCTATCTGCTGGTTCTTGTGCCAGTACCAGGCTGTTTTGATTACAGTGGCTTTTTAGTATAACCTGATATCTGGTAATGTGATCCCTCCTACTTTGTTCTTCTTTTTCAAGATTGTTGTAGCTATTCGGGGTCTTTTTTGGTTCCATATAAACTTTTGGAGTGTTTGTTCTAGTTCTGTGAAATATGTCATTGGTATTTTGATGGGGATTGCATTGAATCTGTAGATTGCTTTGGGTAGTAAGGACATTTTAATGATGTTAATTCTTCCAATCCATGAACAAGGTATATGTTTCCACTTTTTTATATCTTCCTCTATTTCTTTTTTCAATGACCTGTAGTTTTCTGTGAAGAGGTCCATCAATGGTGTTGGGAAAACTGGACAGCTACATGCAAAAAAATGAAGCTAGACCACCAACTTACACCATACACGAGAATAAACTCAAAATGGATAAAAGACTTAAATGTGACTTGTGAATCCATAAAAATTCTAGAAGAAAATGCAGGCAACAAAATTTCAGACGTCATACGCAGCAGACTCATCACTGATACAACACCTAAGGCAACAGAAACAAAGGAAAAAATGAACACATGGGACTATATCAAACTAAAAAGCTTCTGCACAGCAAAAGAAACAACCATCAAAACGGAAAGGCATCCCACTATATGGGAGACCATAATCACCAATGATGCATCAGATAAGGGGTTAATTTCCAAAGTATATAGAGTGCTCATACAAGTCAACAAAAGGAAGACAAAGAACCCAATTAAAAATGGGCAGAGGATCAAAATAGATACCTCTCCAAACAGGATATACAAATGGCCAAGAGACATATGACAAAATGCTCAATGTCACTAATCATCAGAGAGATGCAAATTAAAACAACTATGAGATATCACCTCACACCTGTCAGAATGGCTGCCATCAACAAATCATCAAACAACAAGTGCTGGCGAGGGTGTGGAGAAAAGGGACTCTAGTACACTGCTGGTGGGAATGCAGACTGGTGCAGCCACTATGGAGAACACTATGGTGTTACCTCAAAAAGTTAACAATTGAACTACCATTTGACCCAGTGATCCCACTTCTAGGAATATACCCTAAGAAACCTGAAACACCAACCAGAAAGAATATATGTACCCCTATGTTCTTAGCAGTACTATTTACAATTGCTAAGCAAAACAAGCCAAGCAGAGAAAGACAAATATCACATGATCTCACTTATTGGTAGAATATAATGAACATAACAGTCTGAGGAGCAGGGTAGACCCAGAGACGTGGAAGTAGGGTACAGACTGACAACCCTCAGAAGAGGGGGTGGGGGGGAGGGAAGAGATAAACCACAGAACTTATATGCATGTACGCATAACTGATGGACATGGACAACAATGCTGGGGATGGGGCGGGGGGGATGGGGAGGAGGGTGTCGATGGGGGAAAAGGAGAAACATCTGTAACAAAAACAAATTAACGAAATAAAGAAATAAATACATAAATACATAAATAAATAAATAAATAAAAGTCTAAGACTCTGCAGTTAACCCTTGAAGGATAGACAATCAATAGAATGTTCTGGTCAATGTCCTTTGGTGGACACTGGATGAGTAAGAAATAGGTCTTCCTTGCTTTACAACATTGGGAATTGGTGGTTGTGTGTTACGGGTGGTCCATCCTCACTACTGCGTGTCTGTATAGCGAAGTGGTGTCATAAATCTCCCAGCTAGGCAACAGGGTTCACTCTCTCTTTTAAGGCTTTAAATAAACATAGCTGTTGTTATTCATCATTCAGTAGTATTTGCTTTAGAAGGAATGATGTATATATTGACATATTTGTTTCCATGTATTACTTCGCCATTTTCTACAGTAAAAGGAAGCAAAAGTATTTAGCTGTTTTCTTTTACTATTAAGCAAGAGTCCCAAGTGAGACCTTCAAATATCTGTCAAATTAATTAAAAATTTGGAAGTACTATGTTGAGTGTTCACAGCTTTAAATATTTTTTGAAAATTATAAATATTTTGTCTTTGTACTCTACATATTTATTTTTGATTATATTCATGATCATGCTGTCATTAGTTTATATTTGAAATAACAGTACACAGTTCAAGTTTCCTCTTCAATGATTAATTTGTAATCACATAAATCAAATAATCTTTATAATTAATAAATGTATTGTATTTGGCCTGATTCTTTCAGGTCTGACTAAACTGTTGCTGGGAAGCTTGAGAGGGAGGGGGAAGGGCAGCTGTGCGCTTCTCTTGGTGGTGGCTGTGCCTTCTGTGTCAATATTACCTGAATTCAGGCTTTCTGTGACGGCATGATTTTAACCTACTCGTCCTTTCTTTTCAGGACCAGTTTAGTAAAACCAAACAATTTAATCCATGAATCCACTTAACCAGACACATATTAACTGCATTACCCATGACATTCCGAAAGCAAGTAAACAAATGGAGGGTCACCTTCACGTCCTCCACTGTCTCAGAATACTGGTCTCGGTACTTGCACGACTGCTCTATGAACAGGAAAACACAGGACGTCCTTTTGGGAGCCTGCCTTAGCACATGCTTCGTAACAAAAACAGAACCCAAACCCTCATTCTAATTTAATAACTCATGGTGGAGAAATTCTTAACTTGGTAAATTGTGAGATCTATTGCTGCATCTGTTTGTCCATCTCAATATTCTGTGGGCGTCACACCCCGGAGCACATAGCCTTGTCTTCTGCTTCAGACAGAACACACGGGTCATCCTAAATTTAGAAGCTTCTAAATTGTTACCTGGCTTCCTCATCCCCAGAGCAATTCCATCTACCCCCACTTTCTATTTTAGGGGAAGAGGTGTTTCCTCCCTGACAAAATGAATAATCTTAATAACGTTTCCGAAAAATACATAAAATTCCCTTCAGTTTTTAGCTTATATTCAAGTGTACTTTTCAATGATGTCCTTGAGACATTCTAAATCAATTCTCTATTTTTGTAAATTCTATTGTTTTTGAGAATCTGCCTGCTTTAAACTGTATTGTTCTCTGGTAGCTGATATCATGTCCTGTGCTAAAGAGATACAATGTTAAACAATAAAAAGTTCCGACCAGACCTTTAGTTATAATGACATCATTTGACAAGCCAAAGATTGGTTTAAATTTGCAGATAATTAATTTCCTACAATTTTCTAACTATTTTTCATCTATTCTTTACGCCTCGGTGGCAATTTAGCTTCTAGTTGAGCTAGGCCTTCACTTTCTCTTTGACATTGTACTCTGAGCTTTACAGTGACTAGAAGTAGCGTTACTGGTCTTCTGCTTCCATACTTGGTTTAGCTACACTGTAAGAGTTAGAGACAAGAGATTCTTTACTTTAATAAAATACCAATTTTCTGCATTTGACTTTATTTTATTTAGAGAGAGCTTAGGAGAATCAAATACATTTTTCTTCTTTATTCATCCTTGGTGAAATCAGTTACTGATTAGGGTCAAGTTTTCCCTCTGGCAAATCTAAGAGTCTCTTATTAAAGCTGTGATTTCAGACACATGACTGTTCAAGAATCACATTAGAAAATAGGTCAGGGTCCATAGGCTGATGTTGTTTCTGCTTTTCCCCAAAGTATCCAGCATGTTAGAAAGTGTATCAGTGGACTCTGTGTCAGTGAAACTTCTTAATTGATATCCCTTTTTTGGATTCCCCTGAAGCAGAATTATTCAGTTAGGACCTAGGGACGTATAAAATACAGTGTGACTAATATTGATTTTAGAGAACATGGTTAATAAGACAACTGCTGTCAGTGACTTAGGGGAAAAGGCTAAATTACCAACTAAGCAGCACTGTTTTCTAATCACAGTGGCATTAACGGATTGGTTTTCTGAAGATGGAAATAATGCATTTGAGAAGCTGGCTGTCGTGGCTGGGTTGGAAGTGTAATGGGACTAGCAGGCACTGGGGCAGTTAGAGGACACCAGGGAAGCTCAGCAGAGGGATTCAATTGGAGGTCTACTTGAGTTAGCCGATGGCTAATCAGTCAAGTGGTTCTCAGTGACAGGCTCATGCTGCAGTCGATTCAATGGGGAATCCTATCATTTCAAATTCAGTGCAGGAACTTAAACATTCTCCCTTTCAGTGGTCAGAGAAACTTGCATTTAAAGAAAATGTAGCCAAGTATGATAAAGCCTTTTATGTTGATTAATTCTAAAGTGTTTCTTTTTGTTCCGGATTTCAAGCTCTTTTGTTTATTTTTTGTTTTAACTTTATCTTTATTGTTGAAAGTATTACAGATATCCCTCTTTCTCCCCCCATTCACACCCTCCTCCCTGCTCCAGCCCCACCTTCCCCACACTGTTGTGTGTGTCCATTGGTTATGCATATATGCATATAAGTTCTTCTCTTTATCTCTTCCCGCCTCCCATACCCCTTCCCTACGAGGTTCTAAATGTCTGTTTCAAAGTCTTTTCTTTGAATTGTTGATATCTATCGTGCACATACTAAAACTTAGTTTATCATTGTTTGTTTATAGATCAACACAAACAGGTAATAGACAATCAAGCCATTTCTTGTTTAGATTAGAAAATGGTTCCTTTCAATGTTTCCATTTTACTAGCCAAACACTGGAGAATGGACAAGTACAACACAAAGCGTGACTTATAAAAGAGGATCTGCGATGCCAGGGTCAACAGTGCCAGTGAAAGCACTCCCCTTCCTACCGGGGGCTTTGCATAAGAACTTTTGTAAGGCTTCCCTTTAAAAATGATGCCAGCTTTAGTAGTACTATTGTGAGTTTCATATAAACAAATATGTTTTGAAGCACTTTGGGGATTATTCTCTTAACAGTTGCTGAACATTTGTGTTATTTGATGCGAATCTCTGAGGGCAATCTAAACTCCATGACGGGAGCTGTGCCCCAGCTGGCTCCCCTCACGCGTCACCTCGGATTTGTGGAGCCTTCTTCTGGACAGAACTGCTTGGCTATATTCCTTGCTCCTTTCTTTTCTGCGGCTCATAGACATCTCAGCATGCCTGGCCTTCATGAGTGCATCAAGTCAATGCAATGCCTGTGTTGTCATTTCCAGAAGCATGAGATAGAAATGAGCTGCAAAATAAGCACATTTTACCTCTCAGCTGGTCAAACATTCCCTACATGTATTTTCCTTCTTACCGCCAAGTAATAAAGAGTATGACTGTCATTATCAGAAGAGAATTTGCTAATTTAGAGAAATACAAATTTCCCAAATACCAAAATTGCCCCCAAGCTGGTTGCTTGGTGCTCTCTTCATCTGGTCCAGTTCATAGCCAACATATCTACAGCCTTCTGGTCTCGTCTGCTTTCAGAGTCATTATGTTACTTCCTACTCCAACATACCTTCTGAAAGTATTTCCTGATTTTCTAGGGCAAAGCTGATTATCAGAATGATGAATTGTTTAGTGTACAAACCAGCCAATCATAGGCAGAGTTGGACTTGAACCAGGAATAGTGGCTCTACATCCGTTGCACACTCCCCAGAGTCATAGCTCTCTGTCATCCCGATTTCCTGCTTAATGTGAGATCGAATGATTTTTATCTCTCTGCTGACTTTCTGCTAGCCCTTGGTGTGTGGCTGTGGATCGCACCAGCTAATCCATCATGTCTCTCAGCCAAGCACGAGGATCTCAGAAAAAGTGGTGCATGCATATAATTCATTTTTTCTTTTCTTGTTGTCAATTTTAACCTTAGTTCTTTTGGTACAAGTTCCTTAAGAACAATCCCTGGGATCTGCCCACTTCTGACGGAATGGTGGCCAAGTCTATTGCTGGTACTCAAAGTCTCTTATTTACCTCCACATGGTGACAGATTTGTACTTGGGTGCAAGGCTGCCCAGACAGGCCCTAGTCTGCACTTCCCACGTGGGTAGGAATGGCTGTGCAAACAAAGGAGATTGCTACCTCCTTGGGGTCCATGACTTAAGATATCCAAGCAAGTTTACTTTTCCCCCCCTTGAGTTGGGATAGAGAGGTTTCCTGCCACCCAGATTCAACTGGATGCCAGAGAATTCAGATGGACGGACTCAACTCAAGCCTCTGAAGGGTCTCATGGAACAGAGCCCCCTGCTGGCCTGGAAAGCTCACCTTGGATCTGAGAGAAACAACTTCCCTGTTTTAAGCCACTAGATTCTTATTGGATCTCTTTTATTATAGCAGCAAAACTTACCCAAGCTAATGTAGCTAACTGTGCTAGGTGGTGTTCTAGGACCAAACCAATAAGAACTGCCCTCATGGAGCTTGTATTCTACTGCAGGAGACAGATAGCAAACATACTCTATTAGCTAGTCATGAGTGCCATAGGGGTAGGGTGTTAGAACTGAAGAAAAAAAGCGTCAGGAGAAAGGGTTGCAATTTTAGATAGGGACAGAGAAGGGCTCAGGAAAAAGAGAGTTTTATATAGATATCTAAAGAATACAAGAGAGCTAGCCATGCAGAAGCCTTTTTGGAGGAAATACTGCAGGGAGAGGGAACAGCCAGTGCAAAGGCGCCGATTAGGACCAAGCCTGGCATGCTTTAGAAAGTGGGAGGAGGTAATCAGCTGTTAGATTCTATGGACTAAATCGTTCCAAATCTTAGTGGCTTAAAAGCACAATCAGTTATTAGCTCTTAATTCTGTGGGTTAGCAGTGTAGGCTCGGCTCAATCGAACAGCCCTTCCACCGGTCTGATGGGAACTGATGTCTCAAAAGGAATGAGATAATCTGAAATGGCTTCACTCTGGGATTGGTGCTGGCTGTTGGCTGGGTCTCTCTCACCAGGTGGTCTCCTAGCTTCAAGGAAGCTAGCTCAGATTTCTCTGCACAGACATTAAGAGCAGCAGAGAGAGCTAGTGTGATTGCTGCCAGCTACCTGAAGCCATGACTATGCAGTCCCTCACTCTCTCTTTTGCCACTTTCTACTTATCAGAGCAAGTCATAAGGCCAGTACAAACCCAAGGCGTAAGAAGTAAGTTGCACCTCTTCCTTGGAGAAATGGCCAAGCCACACTGAAAGGAGCATTTGCAGAGGCTGGAGGCATCACTGGAACCATTTTTACAGACTTTCCACTGCAAGGGTAAATGAGGAGTCAAGGTGAAAGGTAGCTGGGGCCTGATCACATGGGTCTTGTAGATTCTAGTGACTTTGTCAAGATATACTTCTTCAGATTATGGCCAGCTGCATTAGAAAATCCCTAAAATTCATTGGAAATGGATTACATACCAGAAACTATCTGGCTGCTAGCCAGGCAGAATACTACCATGACGACACTAAGTATGCAACCTGTATTCAGGGCTTTCTGGCACGGGGTGCAGCCCTTTTGTTCACTATGTCACTTAGCTCAGAACAGCAGCGTGTGGTGTGCACGCCAATGCCCAGAGAGGACACGATTCTTCCCTAATACGGCAGCGCTGGGATCTCCGCCTATGCCCATCGAGCTACAGCCTCTGCGCCTTCCACCCTGACCTTCTGTGGCCATGAGTTCCCGGCGTGGCTCAGCACGACCAGAAGTTGTGAAATCAGAGGAATCACCCTGGGAATACTCTCCACTTCCTCACTTTTCACAGTTTGCTAGGGGTTAGAAAGGAACTACAAAAATAACCAGGAGAGAGATTCTGGAGGAAGAGCCAGAGAGGCACTTCCCCGGTGCTTTTTACTAATATGGACTTTCTTGGTCTTGAGGAAGTACTTTGTTTCCAAAATAGCTGATGCTGTTCCAAGCGGAGACTTGGAGCTGTTGGCCATTCTCCTCATGCCGGAGACGCATCGCTGTGCAGGCGGGGAGAGGCCACCGTCCGAGCCTGCAGGGGGCAGACAGCCTGCTGCGCTCAGGAACTGCCAGGACAGGGTTTCCTCATTCCTGCTGCTGCCCAGATATGCATGCCTAGGGGCAGGGGGACACAGAGACATCGGGAAGGCAGGTTTCCCCTCTTTGTTTCCTTAAGTTGGAATCCCTAGTGTTGAGCAAGCAAGCATCTGAAAACACAACTGAGGCGACTGAACAAGTCAGTTAGGGATAAAGATTTGTCCTAAGAACAAATTTTGAGCTTTCCTGATTGGAATTTACCAGCATTTATAATCAGAGGTGCTTGTTGAAACAGGTAAATTTGGAGGTGGAGGGTAGACGGCAGAAAGGTGGCAATGGAAAATCTACCTCTTGTTTTTAAGAACAAGCTGAAGTCCCTGTAGGCTAGACACTGCTCTTAGGCCTTTATATGGATTCAAGCATCTAACCTGATGTGATCCCTACGCACGAGGCAATAGTATTTTCTCTCTTGTATTTGAGGAAACTGAGGCTCGAAGAGGTTAAATAAATTGCTCAGTGTTGTAAGCAAAAGGGCAGAGTTCAACTTGAGAGGGGCTGGTTTCCTTTCCAAATGGCCTGTTGATTGTTTCTGTGCCACATGCGTGTGAATGTGTACATGGATGCTTGTGTGTCCGCACTGGTGTGTGTGTGTGTGTGTGTGTGTGTGTGTGTGTGTGTGTCTGTTTGGCAGGTATGCATTTGCCTGCATAACTCTTGTCAAAATTTCCCTGGCTTTCCCAACCTCAGGGGGCCGTTTATCCTCTGACACTGGTGCTTCATTTATCACTCGCCATGTCTTATCAGCCTGCAGTCCCTGGAAAGCTATTTCTCTTGGAAGATGGATGTGGACAGTGCTTTTTGGGGAAAGAGAATGTTCTGTTTTCACAGGCCCCACTGCTGAGTGTTTTCAGCAGACATGGATATGCTGTGATTTAAGCACCAGGTCCTGCTTTGAGTCTGCTTTGTAGACTGCTTTGACTTCTTGTCTCAGGGGCAGATTTAGTTTATATTATTCTATGCATTAGAAAGCCGACTTCTTCCTGCAAAGAGGAGTTAAAGGTGAAGAGTAGAATCTGGGTCCCTGAGAAATAAACCTGTATTTATGCACATGAGTGTATGTGAGCTCACTTAAACACTTTACACACTTTGTCCTAGGGTATTATGTATTAGAATTGGTAGCAAGAAATCATCTTTTTTTTAAAAAAACAGATCAAAAAAATTATTTGTATTTATAGCAAAACCTCAAGTCAGACTCCACCATATCAGATATCTTAGCTTGGCTACAATTAAAATTTGTACTATACATGAAGAATTATTTGTATAAAACTAATAATATCGATAGGGCTTGGGACTTACATAGAGTATATTAAAAATGATATATTTTGTTCTTCCGTTTATATATGCAAATTGATGTTAATTATAATATAGAACTGGTTATTCATTAACATCTTCAGTGTTTTAACAGTTCAAATTACTGGATGTGAAATTACTCCAAAGAACTGATACTAAAGTTGTTTAAAATTTATTATAATCCAAAATGTTTCCTATTCCAGAATGTATCCCCACCTGCTGTGTCCCCATTAGTAGCATTTATATACTCACTTTGAAATGCTTATCAGATTCTATGTTACTTAGATTTCTCTGCGTCTGTTTTTCTCAATAGACACTGAGATTAGTTTCTGCTGCTCCAAAGGCCTAGCATTGTGCTTCCTGAAGCTGTGAGACTCAGAAGGAACTGTGTCTTCACCGCCCTTGGCATTTGCTCAAATTTTGCTGTTCCTTCTGCCTGGGGGCAACTTGGAGCTTCTATTTTCTAGAATAGATTTTATACAGTTAGTGTTAATTGTTCTTTAAAGGTTTGATAGCATTCTCCATGGAAACAATCTGTGCCTGGAGATTATTTTTTCAGATGTTTTAATTATAAATTGGATTTCCTTTAATAGTTAAAAAGCTATTCAAATTACATACTTTATAATGGGTAAGTTGTGGTAGTTTGTGTTTTCAAGGACTTGTTTGATTTCAACTAAGTTGTCAAGTTCATGTGTGTATGACTTGTCCAGTTTAGTCCCTTATCATTTTGATATCTGCAGGTCTATAGCAATATTTCATTTTATTCTTTTTTTTCTATTAAATCTTGCTAGAAAGCTTGTCAATTTTCTTGAAATTTTCAAAGAAAAAACTTGGTTTCATTCCTTTTTTCCTATTGTTTTTGTGCTTTTAATTTCAGTGATTTCCATTCTTTTCTATTACTTTCTTTCCTTGGGTTCTTCTGCCTTTACTTTCCGAGTCTCCCGGGTGAATGCTGAGGTCTTTGGCTGGAACACTGCCCTCTTTTCTGATATAGGCATTAAGTGCTGTAAGCTTCCCTCCGAGCACTTTAGCCAGGTCCCACAAATGTTTATATGTGTATTTTCATTTTTATTAGGTTCAATGTATATTATTTTATTATCCCGAGACTTCCTCTTTGGCCATTGGAATATTTAAAAGTGCATTGGTTAGTTTCCAACTGTTTGGAGATCTCTTTCTGTTTTTGATTTCTAGTTTGATTCCATTGAGGGCAGCAAACACATTCTGTATGATTTCAATTCTTTTAAATGTTGGTTTTGTTTTCTGATCCAGAATATGGTCTCTCATAATATGTCAACTAGATCCTGTTGGTTAATAGTGTGGCTGAGTTCTTCCATATTCTTTTGATGGCTTTCCGTCTAATTTCTGTCTATGCAGCGCAGAGAGAGGGGTGAAGTCTCCAAATGCAATGTGGGTTTGCTGTATCGCTTTTCTGAAGAGAAAGGCTGGTTGTACCAGGTTTTACTTTACGTATTATGCAGCCCTGTTGTTTGGTGCGTATACGTTTCGGATTGTATGTCTTCTTGGTGGCGTGATTGTTATGCACTATTACTGAAGTCTACTTTATCACATATTAATATAGTGTTTCCTCCTCTCTTTTGATTAATGTTTGAATGATATGCTTTTTCCTGTCTTTTTATTTCTCCTTATTTATGTCATCACATTTAAAATGACTTTGTTGTAGGCAATATATAGTTGTATCAGGATAGTCAATGCACTTTGCCAATCTTTGTCTTTTAAGTAATCTATTAGACCATTTAATGTAATGTAATTTTTGAATTCTTAAGGTTAAGTGTACCATGTTATTTTTCTTTTCTATTTAATCCTGTTTTTCTTTTCTGTACTTTTTCTTATTTTTTATTTTTTTTCTTTATTGATTTTAGAGAGGAAAAGGAAGGGAGAGGGAGAGAGAGAGAGAACCATCAATGAGAGAGAACATCGACTGGCCGCCTCCTGCATGCCCCCCACTGGGGATTGGGCCCACAACCTGGGAATGTGCCCTGACCGGGAATGGAACTGGTGACCTCTTGGTGCATGGATTGATGCTCAGCCACTGAGTCACACCGGCTGGGCTGTACTTTTTTTTAATCCTAATCCAAGGATATTTTTCCATTTATCTTCAGACAGAGTGGGAGGGGGAGAGAGAGAGAGAAACATTGATGTGAGAGAGACACATCAATTGGTTGCTTCCCACATGACCCTGACCAGGGCCAGGGACCGAATCACACCTGAGGTGCATGCCCTTGACCAGAAAGAAACCCATGAATCTTTGGTCTTCGGGCCGATGCTCAAACCCCTGAGCCATACTGGCCAGGGCCATTCCTGTCTTTTCTCATGGCTTTCTGTGGGTTACTTGAAATTGTTTTAGTTTCATTTTGATTTATCTCTGTGTTGTTTAATGTATCTCGTAACATCACAGTCTATTGGTATCAATATATTCTAGTTTGACTAAAGGTTATAAACTTTACCTAGCTTTATATCCTATTTTTGACCTTCTTTAAAATATAATTGTCTTCAATATTTTCTCTACATACTTTTGGAACTGCATCAGAAGGTGTTATCATTTTTATTTCAACCATCAAGTATAATTTGGAAAACTCAATAGTAGAAGGAGAATGTATTATCTATATATGTATTTTTTTTTCTTTATTGATTTTTAGAAAGAGAGGAAGGGAGAGGGAGAGAGAGATAGAAACATCGATGAGAGAGAATATCAACTGGCTGCCTCTTGCATGCCCCCCACTGGAGATCAGGCCCACAACCTGGGCATGTGCCCTGACCGGAAATCAAACTGGTGATCTCTGGGTTCATGGGTCGACGCTCAACCACTGAACTATACTAGCCTGGCTATATATTTATTTTTACTCCTTCCATTGTTCGTTCTTATTTCCTGATGTTCTAAGTTTCCTGCTTTCAGCATTTTCTTTCTGTTTAGAGAATTTAATGTAGTCATTCTTTTGGATTGCTCTTCTGGCAGCAAATTATTTTTCATTTGTTTTTTTACTTTTATCTGAGATGTATTGAGTTCTCTTCATCGAAGGGTATTTTATGAATTAGGATTCTGGGCTGATAGTTTCTTTCTTTCACAGCTTAAAAAATATTGTGGATACTCTCATATCTGAAGAGAATTTCACTTTCATTCAAATTGTCTTTCCCTTGAGAAAAGATATTTTTTCAATTGTTATTTTCATATTTTTTATTTGTCCTTATATTTTATTAGTGTGATGATAAGCCTCTTGGTATGGATTGCTTTGGGTTTATCCTGTTTGCAATCTGCCCAGCTCTTTGCATCTTTAGGACTATGTCGTCTGCTAAATCTGGAGATTTTTCAGCCATTATTTCGTGGGCTAGTTTTTCAAACTCAGTCTAATTCTCCTTTCAGGGACTTATGCTATGAATGTTAGATTTAAAAAAAAATTTTTTTTTTCTTTATTGATGTTAGAGAGAGAGAAAGGGAGAGGGAGAGATAAAAACATCGATGAGAGAGAACATCAATTGTCTGCCTCCTGCATGGCCCCCACTGGGGATTGGGCCCACAACCTGGGCATGTGCCCTGACCAGAAATCGAATCAGTGACCTCTTGGTGCTTGGGTTGATGCTCAACCACTGGGCCACACTGGTTTTTTGTTTTGTTTTGTTTTTTTAATGTTTTTATTGATTTCTTTAGAGAGAAAAAGGAAGGGAGAGAAAAAGAGAAACATAGATCGGCTGCCTCCTGCACACCCCCTACCGGGGATCAAGCCCACAACGCAGGCATGTGCCCTGACCAGGAATCGAACCTGGATCTCTCAGTCTATGAGACAACACTCAGTCCACTGAGCCACACCGGCAGGGCTAGATTTTTTTAAAATAGTCCCTGAGACATGACTCATTTTGTTTTCTTTTTTCTATCTTTTTCTTTGGACTATTCAGATTGGGTAATTTCTGTTTTTCTATCATCTAGTTCACCGATTTGTCCTCTGCCCTCTTCATGCGGTTGTTGAGTCCATCTATTGAAGGTTTTAAAAAAAATTCAGTTATTGTATTTTTCTGTTCTAAAATATCTGTTTGCTTTACTTTATATATTCTATTTGCTAAGATTTTATCTTCTCTTATTTGGTTTGTCAACCAACAATTAATTGTTGGTGATAATTCAACACCAGTAAGAATCTCTAATTTGGGGTGCAGCAAAGAAGGAAGGTATTTAGTGCAAAACAGTCAGCTGTGGTGTCGTACAGACAGCATGACTGTGGAAGAGCTCAGCTGTGGTACAGCACCGCCGTGAAAACAGCTCTGGAGCCAGAAGACCTGGAGCCAGGCCCCTCTCCAGCCAGACAGCTTTGCTCTTCCATGGTTTGCTGTGCTTTGCTCCATGCAGGTGTGCTTTGCACAGGGCTGGTCTGCTCCACTCCATGCTGCATGGTGGGCTAATTCACTCTGCTCCGCTCAGTGCTGATGGACTTCATTCCACACTGGCTAGATATCTCGTGTTCTAGCTCAGCCAGGGAGACTCAGTCTTCAATGAAAAGAGAAAGCACACTGCCAGACAGAGGGAAGTTGGCTTATATGGATAGCAGTGCCTGTCCCTGGTTCCTGACTGGTCTGTCCTCGTGCAAATGAGGGCATTCAATCCTTGCAGTTTGATTGGCACTCTCCTGATTGGTCAGAATAAAGCCACTGTATTGGTCAGAGCTTCTCAGCTCTGATTGGATGGGGGTAGCCTCAATCCTATTCGTTGAAATAGGATTCCAGAAAACCTTTATAAGGGCTGGCTCAGATGGCAGAGACGTAGTGCAGACCGTTCAGCTCTGGCGTCTCCACGAAGTGCGCCTTGTGTGAGAGGCCCTTTTGCAGAAATGGCTGCTAGGCTCTGTTTTGTAAAATTTGAGCCACCAGCTCAAAAGTTAGCCATCAGGAGCTTTTCTTAGTAGGTGTCATTTTCTCCCCCACCTCATAGATCACAGTTTCAGTCATTGCTCACTGAAGCATGTTTATGATGGCTACTTTAAAATCTTTTTCAGATAATTGCAACATTTTTGACATCTTGGAGTTACCTGTCTGTTGATTATCTTTTTATTTAATTCAGGTTAAACATTATCCTGATTCTTGGTATAACAAGTAATTTTCTAATGAAATTTGGACATTTTGGGTATTATGTTATGAGAATCTGCATTTTATTTAAATCTCCTAATTCAGCTGACTTCCTATGACCTTATTCCAGCAGGGAAAGGAGGCCTCTGCCTCATTGCTGCCAGACAAGGGTAGAAGTCTAGGTTCCCTATTTGCTCTTCATTGACATCCAGGGGAAGATGAGCTCCTTGCTACTGCTGGTTGAGGGCTGGAGTTCTGGCCTCCCGCTGAACCCCACTGATAACACCTTGTTCAGGATGGTGAGCAGTGCCTTGTTCCTGCTCACCATGTGGCCTCCGTTGACACTGACTCTCCATTAGGCCTCCAGCGGGGAGAAGAAGGGGCTACTCATTTCTGCGGGGTGAGGATGATGGTCTGCACTCTGACACTGTGGGGGAGAGTCTTATGTCCTCAACAGGGATGCAATTCTATGGCCATTACTCGGCCCTTAATGACACACCCTGGAAGGGCATTTAGGTATCTCATTACAGCTTAGAGAGAATTGGGAGTATGAACTTCACTTAGCCTTCAGGAGTGGGATGAGATTGGGGCCACAGTTTTACTCTTGTTTTTTGTCTAGAGTAGAGCAGTTATTTTCTAAAAGGTTGTGTGTGTGTGTGTGTGTGTGTGTTGCTAGGTTCCCTCTTTCCTGATCCGTTGGCTAGAGACAGTAGGCTTTTCTTGGGACCTTTATAATTTGTACCTGTTAATACTTCTGGGCTGCCAGTTCTTTAGCTGTGTGTCTGGGATATACAAGGCTAAAAGAAAACCCGAGGAATTCATCACCGTTTTTCCTTGGGTCCTGAATTCCTCTTTCTACCTTTAAGAGTCTTCTTATGTTTGTGTTATATATATAGTCTACTGTTTTTATATGTACTTATCAGGAGAAAAGGGGGTAAAACATGTCTATTGCATCTTATTGGAAGTAGAAGTTTAGTGGAAGGTTGCTAGATTTTTATTTTTTTATTTTAAATATTTTACAAGAATCTCACTTATGGTAAGTTTTTAGAACTCACTATATTTTTGTATTTTTCATAAAATAGCAACTCATTTTACACACATATTTCTTCTATGTATATAATATTTAATATATTAAATAAAAATTGTATTATATTATATAAAATATTGTATTATTCTATATGCATTTATATAATACAATGTGATATATACATTATAATCATATAATATATTGGTATATTATATAATTATAATCATATATGTTATATGCTAGTTATACTATATCATTTATTAATGCATTAATTTATATAATTCTATATTTATTATATGTAATATATATGTTATTATATATAGTCAAACGGATACACCAACAAGTAAGTTTTGTCGCTTGAACACCAGACATTTAGTTTCTCACTGTTCTGAGGCCAGAAGTCGGAAATAAAGGTGTTGGCAGGACTGGTTCCTTCTGAGGCCTCTCTCCTGGCTTATAGATGGCCATCTCCTCGTCTTCACATGGTCTTTCCTCTTGTATGTGTTTGTGTCCTAATCTCCTTTTCTCATAAGGACACATTTATATTGTGGTAAGGCCCACCCCAATGACCTCAAAATTAAGTCTTTAAAGACCCTATCTCCAAATATAGTCACCTTCTGAGGTACCAGGAACGTCAACCTATGAATTTTTAGGAAACTCGGTTGGGCCCGTAACAGAAGCCGAAGGCACGGGCCTGCTGTTGGAGAGCCGCAGCTCAGTGAGCCGGAGGGACAGGCCACATCACAGGGAGAAGAGTCACATTGGCCTGTTTGACTCTGGGTCCAGGAGAGGCAGCCAGGCCCGGGGCTGCGCACAGGCTGCCGCAGAGTAGGTGTTAGCTGGGTGTCCAAGCAAGGTTGGGTCGCCTTCCGGAAGGGACGACTTCTGAGCTGTAAAGGGCCTCACTCTTGCTTTGTGCCACCTCTTGCTATAAACAAATAAGGAATTCTTATTGACACAGAGGGAAACTGAGCACCAAGAGTGTATCTCCTTGTGCCCTCTGATAACTATGTTTCTTATAGTCCATAGTTGCCCAACAATACTCAAAAATATATTTCATAATTTTTTAAAAAGACTGATTTATTTACACATTTTAAGAAAATGGATCCTTATATTTTCCCAAAATAGAAATTATATTTTAACAGAACCTTTTGTTAAGAATTCACATATCCTGGAGATATAGCTTTTATTACTCTTTTACACTTAATATAACAAATACACTTAGATTTATCAATTGAATTTTCTTTTACCTCAAAAACCCACGTGAACTAAGGTTCAAGCATGAACTGGTTTGTTTGTTTGTTTGTCTAGTGCCTCCTACCCCAAACAAACACACATTTTGCATTGGATCAAATATCCTAGCCCAGTCTCTGAGCAGCAGTTGGTAGGGGAAATGGCAGCCTTCTTCCAGACATGTTTAGCAAATGCTTTCTGATTTTAATCTTTCATTATGATTTATTGAAATATTCAAAGTTTGTCCCAGGAAGCAGTCCCTGCAACCCTGGCCTAAATAAATTGCATTTGGCAATTTATTCATGGCTAATTTTTACTGCACCCCTAAGGAAATAAGAGCACTGTGTAGTCTAAGGAAAAAAAACATTCCTTTCAAATACTTCATTTTCCGTGGCTGTGTGTGTGTGTTGTACGAGCGTTATTTGGTGGCAGGGAACAGAGTGGCTTTCTGTGGAGCTGCTGCTCCTGTCTCGGGCAGCAGACTGTCTGTCTGTGTGGGGAATTCCTGCTCCTGGCCCAAGCCCACAGGCCCGAGCGCGGGACCAGCCAGGGCGGCAGTGACACACACCCTCTTTTTCTTGCTTGGATAAGGATCTGTGCTCTGGAGACTCTTCCACAGAGCCCAGAAAGAAAAAAAAAAAAAAAAGAAAGAAGCTTTCATTTTCATCCCTGACTGAGAAATTCAACTTGGTCTTTTTAAATCAAACTTTCTATTGGCTCTTTCTACTAGGCAGAAGACGCAGATCCAAAGGTGATCGAACAGCCCCTCCTGTCTCGAGAATGAGCTAGCTATGGAACCTGTAAATCACAATTCAGGTTGCCCGCTCTGGGAGGGCTGTTCTCACACCACGTTTCACACCTTCTCTTTGCCTCCGGTCTATCTGAGTGGCCGGACTGAGTGGCCCTGTTCTCTGTCGCTGACCAAGGCTCGATTGCTATGAGGAATCCATCATTTCAGATTTAAAACAATCCACCCACGAAACTCACTGTGGTTTCCAGAGCTGTGTACAAGAGTCACAAAAGTATGTTGCTCCACCAAGTTATGGGCTTTGAACCTAACTGCATGCTTACATCTCGCAGTCGCCTTGTGGCTTGTACATAAAAACCTCTCCCTCTGTAGGTGAGAAATCTCTGGGATGGGATCCTTATCCTCTTCTAGGCTGTGTGTCCTGAGCCACAGGGGCCAGGTGTACGTGGAGAAGAACACTGGCCTGGGGTCTGAGTTTCTGTTGTAGGTTTTGTCGGTCGCTTTGTATGAAAGACGAAGGAAAAAAGTCAGACATGAGGCTCCAAACCTCTCTGCTCATTAAAATCGTCTGGGGAAACTTTGGAAAAGTAAGGTCCCCCAGGCCCTGATGTAGGCGAGTCTGACTCACAGACTGTTTGGGAAACCTTCCTGCGAAGCGCATGTCTTAAAGGCTCTAGATGTGATTCTGAGTCTTACGAGATTAGGAGCCATTTATTCTGATGAATTCTGATGTGCTGTGTAGCTCTGAGGAACAGGTGACCGGGAAGGGAAGATCCAGAGACGGATCCCTCTGAGCCTAGCCTGAGCCCCCAGGCCTCTTCCTGTTTGTGATGAACCACTGCTGGCATCACGGAGTGTGCAAGCTAAGCAGCTGAGGGGTTGTCGTTTTCAAAGTGACCTTTTCTGGCTGCTGCCCTCCAGAGCACAGACCCTTACCCACAGGGGACAGGAGGGAGGGCTGGCAGAGGGTGTCTCTGAGAGTCACTAGCACAAGGGCACTGGGGATATTTACATGCACTGAGTTCTTAACCCTTGAATGTTTTATCCTGGTAACAAGAGGAATGCATAAATTCTTACCTAAATTTTCAGATTACATGATTTCCTACTTACAATTCTCAAGGAGTCCAAAAAAACAAAAAAAACAAAACCTCTTAGAAATAAGCAAATTCTACAAGTTCACAGGATATAAGATAAATATACAAAAATTAATTACATTTCTTTATACTAACAATGACCCCATAGTCAACAAAATTGTAAGTAAAAACTACTTACAACATATATATGGAACCTATAAACTCTTATGAAAGAAATCAAAGATCTAAATAAATGGAGAGACATACCTGACCCGGTTCATGAATGAGAAGATTCATCATAGTAAAGGGACCAGGTCTCCCTAAGTTGGTGTACAAGTTTAACACACTTCCTATCAAAATCCCAACAAGATGTTTTGTATCTATAGATGAGATTATTATTTGTTGTTGACACTATTACAAATGTCCCCTATTTTTCACTTTTTGTTCCCCTCCACCCAGCCCCGGGCCTACCCCTGCATTCACCATATTGCTGTCTGTGTCCATGGGCTATACATATATGCATATATGTTCTTTTGATTTTTTAATTGATTTTTAGGTAGACAGGAAGGGAGAGGGAATGAGAGAGAGAGAGAAACATCAATGTGAGAGTGAAACATCGATTGGCTTCCTCCTGCATGCCCCCCACCAGGGATCGAGTCTGCAACCAGGGCATGTGCCCTGAATAGGAATTGAACCGGCAACTCTTTGGTGCATGGCATGACACAAGCCAGGGCTATGCATATAGTTCTTTGACTAATCTTGGAACAGACGGACAGATCTCAGAGGGGAGGGAGATTGGGGAGATTAGACAAGATTGTTTTCAAAAGACATATACTAGCTAAAGCAATTTTATAACTCTCAAAATTCAACAGTGGAAAAACCAAAAATATTTCATTAGAAAATGGGTAAAGGTAATGAACATAAATTTCCTTGAAAATAAGCACATAAAAAGATGTTCTCAACATTACTAGCCATGAGGGTAAAGCAAATTGAAACCATAAGGAAATACATCACTATTTACCTTTAAGAATGGTTAAAATTTTAAAAAATAATGACAATACTAAATGTTGGCAAGGATGCAGAGAAACCAAGTCCCTAATATACTGCAAGTAGAAATTTCCAATGGCAAACAGTTGGGCAGTTTCTTAAAAGAACAAAACAACAAACAAACGAACAAACAACCTAAACATACAACTACCATTCAAATGAGCAATTGCTACCCTGAGCATTTATATGAGATAAACGAAACCTATGTTCACACAAAAATCTTTACACAAATATTCATAGCAGCTTTCATAGACCAAAAAACTAGAAACAACTCAGGCGTCCTTTAACACACGAATGCTTAGCAAACTGGTATATCCATACCATAGAATTGAACTCAGCAATCAAAAAGAATTAATCATTGATACTAGCAACAACCTGCATTACAGATACAGAGAAATATGCTGAGTAAGGAAAAAGCCAACCCCCAAAGGGTATGCAATGCATGATTCCATTTATATAACATTGTTGAAATGAAAAAAATTGCAGTGTTGGAGTATAGATTAGTGCTTGCCAGGAGTCAAGGATGGAATCAGGAGGGAGGGAAGTGGATCTCATTAAAGAAATGCAACAGGAGGGAAGATTACCTGGATGCAAATGTTCGTATGTTGACTATATCAGTGTCAGTGTCCCATTGTACTCTGTTATATTGCACTCTGTTATATTGTACTCTGGTTTTGCACATTGTTACCATTGGAGGAACTAAGTAAAGGTTCAAGAGATCTCTCAGTGTTGTTTCTCATAACTGCATATGAATCTACACTTATTTAAAATTAAATATTTCATTTAATTTAAAAAATGGTGTTCTGACCATGTGCAAATCTTTCAAACCCTGCTACACGGAGAATGCCTGGAACTCCTCTGCCCCGTGTGGCGGGAACCTTTGCTATGGACACCTGCCTTTCGTGGTTGAGGACAGAGTCAGGCTCCATACTGCTGTGACAGCTTGATAGTGGTAAGTGTCTCTAGCAACAAAGGTTCTCGGAGTTCTTTGTTTCACAGTTTTGGAACCTGGGGATTGGAGCGAGTGGGAAACAGTTCTATACAAACCTGACCTACCTGTGCTTCAGACACTCTGAGTCACTTCCATTCTCTTGAAAGAAGCTTTTATAATCTTAAAAATTTTTTTTTCTTTATTGATTTTTAGAGAGAGAGGAAGGGAGAGGGAGAGAGAGAGAGAAACATTGATGAAAGCCTTGGCCAGTTTGGCTCAGCGGTTGGAGCATCAGCCCTCGGACTAGAGAGTCCCAGGTTCGATTCTAGCCAAGGAAGGGCACGTACCTCGGTTGCGGTTCATCCCCGCCCTGGTTGGGATCGTGCGGGAGGCAACCAATCGATGTGTCCTTCTCACATCGATGTTTTCTCTCTCTCTCTCTCTCTCTCTCTCTCTCTCTCTTCCTCCCTCCCTCTTGCTCTATCTGAAGATAAATGGAAAAATATCTTTGGGTGAGGATTTAAAAAATAATAATGATAATAATAATAAATTTAAAAAAAGAAAAGAAACATTGATGAGAGAGAACATCGATTGGCCACCTCCTGCACACCCTTCACTGGGGATCGGGTCCACAACCTGGACATGTGCCCTGACTGGGAATCTAACTGGCGACCTCTTGGTGTATGGGTCGACACTCAACCACTGAGCCACACCGGCCGGGCTGAAGCTTTTACAATCTTTAAAACAGTGTAACCATATTCTCTCTACATCCCCACCCCCTACACACACAGTGACATTATATGTTTTCTGAGTCATTTTGGCTCCTTTTGCCCACAAGTTACTATATATATAAGATGCAGGTTCTTGCTCAGTATTCCGGTAACAACATCCACTCTCGTGGTCAGATCCAGGCACACCTCCCAGAGGGAGACAAAGGATGATGCATTTCCCCTTCGTCTTTATCTTAAGAGACAAACTCCTGTTTCCAAAAGCTATCCCCCACCCACCTCTACCAAATTCCCCACATCATCTGATTGCTTCACATCAGGTCATATGCCCATTACTTACTCATCAACTCTCCGGAGGCAGACGGGTGGGTGTGTGAAGGAAGATGGGTATCTGAAATATCACCTGTGCGGGAGGGCAAAGGAAGCGTTTGATGCTGAGAAGACACCAATCGCTACTAAGCACTAGGCACGTGGTAAGTACTTTGCGTTTGGTCCTACAACTTCATGAACGTAGTAGGTCAGATGCCCAGTGTAGAGAGGAAAGTGAGTTTCCCGGTGGTTAACTCACTGAACTAGTCAGCGGCCAGGTTGGGATCTGAGAGAGCCTAAAAACAGACCTGTCTTTGTTCTTAATAAAAGCCTCACTTTTGACAGAGGTTATTTTGTGGATTTTCACTGTCTAAAGAACTTTATACTATATTAATTAATTTGTCCATTGTTTTTGACAAAAGGTGAAACTGTCGGCTAGTGTGCCTGCTTGCTCTGGATGTTGGCAGATGGGATTCAGGTTCCTGGTGGAGCTCTGTGACTGTTCAGACACTCTCAAATCTGGGGTTCATCATTCTGACTTTGAATAGTGCAGGCAGGATTGACACAAATGTACAGGGAATCTAGAAATGAACATCATGTTCTGGCCAAAGTTAGCTATGTTTTATGCTGACTTTTCATTTCTCTGTGGGCCCCAGAGGGATATAGTTCTCAGCTCCATCTATGGAACATGCATTGTCTATCCACGGATGCCCACACAAAGTACCACCACGGGCAAGTAGCTAATTATTTAAAACTGTGGTCACAGATTTCTCAAAGAAGTAGTCAAACTTTGGGACCCCTTTCTGTAAGAGACAAAGAAAACTTGAAAGCATAGAAAACATGGAAAATTTCCATTTCCTGATACTGGCATTTTTCGACTTAAGCAGAATATTGCATCTTATTCCAGCCATCATCCCAAGCATTATCTGTTTTAGAGCTCCCCGGGGAGTTGCTTGTTGTTTTATTTGTATATGGTAGAGAGTAGGCATTCAGTGAGTGTGCTGACCGTCCTTTAGTGGGTCTGGCATTTCTCTTACAGCACCTAACTCTTATAATGATTCAGAAGTGCAGATATTTCAGATTAATGATCACTTAAAAGCAACAAAACTCAAAGTCAACCCAGTTTTTTTTTTCTCATTATGATCTTCAAAGCAGTTTTGGTTTGGCTTAAGCATCTGTTATGGGAAACGGTTTGTATCAAGTTGTATTTTATCTGTTATTCTTCTTCCTATTAGGTTTTCAGGGAGTGCCTCCATCCTTAGGGCTCCCCTGCCAGCCTAGACTAAATACTGCTGATTGTATATTTGAAACATGCATCAACATTCGATAAACAAGAGAAGCAGGAGAGATACTTTTAAATTCTCATCAATGTTCAAATATGTTTCAGTTTCTTTAAAATAAATATAATGTGTGTTGAGGATCCACCTTAGCTAAGTTACATAAGCGAGTGTGTGTGTGTGTGTGTGTGTGTGTGTGTGTGTGTGCACGCACTTGTGTGCCTGTACTTGAGGAAATGGTGGGAGGGACTAGCCCTGGAGACTCCGTGTAATTGGATTCAGTCACCATTCTGTATAACTGTTTGTTAAAATATTATAGCACTACCCATAGGGTGAATACTTACATTTCACAGTAGTTCCTTTCTGAAGGTTTCATACAAGAAAAGCCTTTTTAAGGCAGATCCTGCTTGCTCAGCAATATTATGTATTTATTTAATTTTATTCATTTATTGTTTATTTGATAGATCCTGGTACCTGAGGCATTAGGACTAATTAATAAAAAGGCTCACTGTGTTTATCTAAAGTTTATTTTACAGGGAAAGAATATTTTCAATAAATTATGGACTCTGTGAAATGTATATGTTGATTATGGACATTGAATAGTATTTTCACTATCTTTGAATGATTCTTATATCAAAATGTGTTTTGCAAATTTAAAACTACAGGTCAGGCACTATTATTAATACTATCATAATTTTTATCTTCTCCTCATCCTTAAATAACAAATAGTTCCCTTTTTCTTTTCATCTAGTAGTTCTTATCAATATACTAACTATTTAAATTAGAATTGGCAATGTTATCAGGAAGAGAATTGTTAGAGGATGATTCTTAAGACATACCAAAGGAAAAAAAAAATAAACAATTCACTATGGTGGCCTAAATCTAACTTTACACACACACAAAAATTGTTTTATTCAGATAACAGGAAAAGTATGTATATATTTTTTCAGACACTGAGTGTTTTTAAGATTTGGAAAATAAATTTTAATTAATCTAAAATATAATAGTAGTTCCATTTTACAGATGGAGAATATGATCAGTGTAATATTATGGAACCTGTATAAGATCAAACATGAAAGCAATGATTTAGTCATAAGGGGCCACCATCTACAAACATACCTCCCTTATTGAACTTCTTTATAGGTCCCATCTCCTAGGATCATGACTCCATTACGTTTGCTACCTAAGAATGATCATTTGACCACGGAGTAGTTAATGAAATGGTCCATACTGAAGCCGCAATGCCGACTTCAATGCCTATACAATCTGTGCTGCAGGTCCTGTCAAATCCAGGTGACAGGCCTCTATCACAGGCACCCTTGGGTGGGAGACCCACTCATTTCCTGCACCACCAAAGTGTCTGTCCTTGGACCCAGCCTGGTTGATGGCTCTCATCCTTCTCTCTGTTTGGTTCGTTTTTCTGTTGTGACACAACACACGTGTGATTTATTTCTGAATCGTCATGAAGACTAACCTGTGATATCCAGCCGGCTGTAACTCTACACCTTTCTTTTCCACTCAAGGAAACACTGTCACACACAAGAATGATTTTACTATGGGGAGTTGGATACTTTCCAATGTACAAACCTTGATAATTTATTACTAGTTAACAAATAACATTTGCCACCCCTCATAGATGCTGTGGCAGTCACTCTGCTCAGAGGTGGCTCCAGAGTCAGAGCCCTGAAGGAAGCACAGTTTGTGGGGCTGTAGGAGGACTTTCAGAGACAACACCGTGACCTCTCCAAGTCCTCCAAACTCATTCCTGGGGGAGCCACCTTGCGAACCTCAGCTTCCCCATCAGTAAAGTTGGGAAACCAACAATCCCTACTTCATCAGACTTTTCTGATTATTCAATGAAATAACCAGCACACAGCATTTAACACAGTGTCTGAAACAGAATAAATAATTGTACACTTGGTTCCATTATTACCTAGATGTTATTTGCTTACCTTCCCAAAGAAATGCCTTTAGTAATTTATAATTTATTCCGGAAAGATAATACAACTTCAAGCTCTAATTTTTTTTTTCAAACTTCTTAGCAGCAAATAAAACTTCTTTATTGCCAAACAAAATTATTACAAAATGAAAAGTATAAAATTTAAAGACCATTGTTAATACAAACACCAATGTATGTCATTATTCAATGGTGTTTGAAAGATGCTATCATTTTGACAGTTGGTGTTTTTAAATAACTTTTCATATACAGAGAAGTCAATTTTATCCACAAATTTTTATAGGACCCATAATTACTATGTGTCTTTCTGCTATAGCTTTCAATACTATAAGTGTATAACAGTTTTGTCAACTTATTGATGACGTTTTTAAAATTAGCATAAATTCTTAAAATTATTTCTTCTGTTGCACCCATGTCCAAAGTTTAGCAAAATATTATGTATTAATATTTGTCTATAAAAGGACATGAGGAAAAAGATGATGGCAGGCAGGACCAGAGCGAGGGTGAGTGTGTGAGAGTGTGAGAGAGTGTGAGAGAGAGTGTGAGTGGACGTGGCTGTGGACTAGCAACCTTGAGCAGTGCAGAAACATGGGACAGAAGGTTCCTGTGCTGTGGACGGGGAGCAGCTGGCTAACATGGTAAGTGGCTCATCAGGGTGCTTCTTCCTGTGTGGCCAGGAGGCCCCACTATTTTGGAAGATCCCTGGTCTTTTCTGGGAGGAGGCAGCGGGAGCAGCTAGGGCCCAGCAACCTGAGCCTACTGCTGCCCCTTGCACCATTGGACCAGTGGACCCCACTGTATCAACACAAACCACTATACCATAGCAGCTCTGTGAAGGTACTTGCTGCAGAAGCTGCAAGCAGCTGGGAGCCCAGCACCATCCCCAACAGCAGCAGCCTGACCAGAGCTGAGACACACCCCCAGCAACAGAGGCTTGGGAGCAGACATCCATCCCCAGGCAGCAGCAGCACAGATCGGCAACTGAGAACCATCCCCAACGGCATCAGCAGAGGCTGAGCAGGAGCTGAGTCCCACAAGGCAGCAGTGTTCCCCAGCTGCCAGTGGTGGACCCGTGGCTTGCAGCCCCAGTGGGCCCATGCAATCCAGCTGCCTGTGGCTCCAGCAGGGCCCACGGCCCCAGCAGCAGGGCTTACCAGGACAGACCAGTACCAGCCGCCAGTAGTCAATCCTTCAGGACCCACAGCAGGCAAGAGATGCCACACACCAGAACAGTCTGGGAGGCACAGCAGCCTTATTTCATACACACAGACCTGCCTACACATCCCAACATCTCTCACCAGATCTAGAACTACCAGATGGCTAAAATGGGGAGACAAAGAAACAACACCCAAATGAAAGAAAAGGAGGAATCACCAGAAAAAGAACTACATGAATTGGAAGAAATACATTTGTCAGATAAAGAATTCAAAGAAATGATTTTAAGGGTGCTCAAACAATTCAATGAGAACTACAGGCAACTTGATGAGAATTATAAAGAGCTCAGCAGGAACTACATCAGCTTAAAAAAAGAGGTAGAAGCTATGAATAAAAATCAAGAGGAAATAAAGAATGACATAGCTGATATAAAAAATGCCTTAGAAGGATTCAACAGTAGATTAGAAAAAACTGAAGACCAAATCAGGGAGTTAGAAGACAAGGTAGAAAAAAATACCCAAATAAAGTAGCAAATGGGGGAAAAATTAAAAAACAGGAGGAAAGTTTAAGGGACCTTGGAGATATTACAAAACGTAACAACATTTGCATCAAAAGGGTACCAGAAGGAGAAGAATCAGACAAAGGAATAGAGAACCCGTTTGAAGAAATAATGACAGAAAAAGTCCCTAAATTGGCGAAGGAAAAAGTCACACAAATCCAGGAAACACAGAGAGTCCCAAGCAAGATGAACCCAAAAAGACCCACAGCTAGACACATCATAATTAAAATGGCAAACATTAAAGACGAAGAAAGAATCTTAAGGGAAGCATGAGAGAGACAGAAAGTTACCTACAAGGGAGCTCATTAGGCTGTCAGCTGATTTCTCAATAGAAACACTGCAAGCCAGAGGGAGTGGCATGAAGTGTACAAAGTAATGCAAGGCAAGGGTCTGAATCCAAGCCTACACTATCCAGCAAGGCTCTCATTCAAAATTGAAGGTGAAACAAAGAGCTTCACAGAGAAAAAAAAAAAGCTAAAGGAATTTACCACTACCAAACCAGCACTGGAAGACATGCTAAAGGGACTGTTGTAAGGAGAAGAAGAAATAGAGACAGAGAGAGGAACACAGGCATAAAATAAAAATAGCAACTAATAAGTATCGATCAATAATAACCTTAAATGTAAATGGTTTAATTGACCCAATCAAAAGACATAGGGTAGCTGATTGGATAAGAAAACACCGCCCATGTATATGCTGTCTACAAGAGACCCACCTCACAACAAAAGACTCACACAGGATGAAAGTGAAGGGATGAAAAAAGTTGTTCCAGGCAAACGGAAATGAAAAACAAGTTGGTGTAGCAGTACTCAAATCTGATAAGATAGACTTCAAAATGAGGGCCATAATAAGAGACAAAGAAGGTCACTACATAATATTAAAAGGAACAATCCAACAAGAGGATATAACCCTGGTAAACATATATGCACCAAATACAGAAGTACCAAAATATATTTAAAAACTTCTGGAGGACTTCAAGGGAGTGATAAGTAGCAATACAATCATAGTGGGTGACTTTAACATGCCACTGACACCACTGGATAGATCATCTAGACAAAAAATTAACAAGGACACAGAGTCCTTAAATGATGAACTAGATCAGCTGGACTTAATTGATATTTACAGAACATTTTACTTCAAAGCTGTAGAATATACATTCTTCTCAAGTGCACAAGGGACATTCTCACAGATAGACAACATGTTAGGACACAAACTAAGTCTCTACAAATTCAAGAAGATTGAAATCATATCAAGCATCTTCTCAGATCACAATGGCATGAAACTAGAAATCAATTACAATAAAAACACTCAAAAACATTTAAACACATGGAGGCTAAATAGCATGTTATTAAACAACGAATGGGTTACCAAGGAGATCAAGGAAGAAATTTAAAACTTCCTGGAAACCAATGAAAACGAACACACAACAACACAAAATCAATGGGATGCAACAAAAGCAGTCCTGAGAGAGAAGTTCATAGCACTACTGGCCTACCTCAAGAAACAAGAAAATTTCCTAATTGACATTCTAACCCTACAATTCAAAGAACTAGAAAGTAAACAAAAAGAAAAACCCAGAACAAGTTGAAGGAAAGAAATAGTAAAGGTCAGAGGAGAAATAAATGACATAGAAATTTTTTAAAAAAAGAAAGAAATTCAAAAGATCAATGAAACAAAGAGCTGGTTCTTTGAAAAGATAAACAAGATCGATGGCCCCTTAGCCAAACTCACCAAGAAACAAAAAGAGAAGAACCAAATAAACATAATCAGAAATGAAAGAGGAGAGATAACAACTGACACCACAGAAATACAAAGGATCATTAAAACATACTACGAACAATTACATGCCAACAAATTGGACAATCTAGGCGAAATGGACAAATTTCTAGAAACACACAGTCTCCCAAAACTGGACAGGGAAGAGACAGAAAACTGGACAGGGAAGAGAACAGACCAATAACAACTAAGGAAATTGAAGATGTAATCAAGAAATTCTCAGCAAACAAAAGCCCAGGTCCGGATGGTTTCACAGAGTTTTACTGAACATTCAAAGAAGATCTAACACCCATTCTCCTCAAACTATTCCAAAAAATCCAAGAAGATGGAAGACTTCCAAACTCATTTTATGAGGCCAGCATAATTCTAATTCCAAAACCAGAAAAAGACACTATAAAGAAAGAAATCTACAGGCCAATATCCCTGATGAACAGAGATGCCAAAATCCTTAACAAAATATTAGCAAATCGGATCAAGCAATACATAAAAAAGTTATTCATCATGACCAAGTGGGATTCATCCCAGGGATGCAAGGATGGTACAATATTCACAAATCAATAAATGTGATACACCACATAAACAAAATGAAAGATAAAAATCTTATATCATATAAATAGATGCTGAAAAAGCATTCGACAAAATCCAGCACCCATTCGGATAAAAATGCTCAGCAATGTGGAAATAGAGGGTCATACTTAATGTAATAAAGGCAATATGTGAAAAACCTACAGCCAACATCATACTCGATGGGGAAAAACTACAAACATTTCCCTTAGCAGGAACAAGACAGGGATGCCCATTCTCACCACTCTTATTTAACATACTCCTGGAAGTCTCAGCCACAGCTATTAGATATGAGGAAAGAATAAAAGACATTCAAATTGGAAAGGAGGAAATGAAACTGTCATTATTTGCAGATTACATGATACTGTACATAGAAAACCCCTAAGATTCCATCAAAAATCTACTACAGCTAATAAATGAATTTGGCAATGTAGCAGGATACAAAATTAACATCAAGAAATCAATGGCATTCTTATACAACAATAATGAACTCACAGAAAGAGAAATTAAAAACAATTCCATTCACCACTGTGGGAAAAAAAAAAAAAAAAAGATACCTAGGAATAAATTTAACCAAAGAAGTAAAGGACCTAATCGCAGAAAACTACAGGTCACTGGAAAAAGAAATAGAGGAAGATATAAAAAAGTGGAAGCATATACCTTGTTCAAGGATTAGAAGAATTAACATCATTAAAATGTCCATACTACCCAAAACAATCTATAGATTCAATGCAATCCCCATCAAAATACCAATGACATATTTCACAGACTTAGAACAAATACTTCAAAAGTCTATATGGAACCAAAAAATCTTGAAAAAGAAGAACAAAGTAGGAAGGATCACAATATCGGATATCAGGTTGTACTACAAAGCCATAGTAATCCAAACAGCCTGGTACTGGCACAAGAACAAGCATATAGATTAATGGAACAGAACAGAACCCAGAAATTGACCCAAGACATTATGCTCAATTAATATTTGACAAAGGTGGTAAGAGCATACAGTGGAGCAAAGACAGCCTCTTCAATAAATGGTGTTGGGAGAAAATAATTGCCAACAATATATCAGATAAGGGACTAATTTCCAAAATATATAGAGTACTCATACAACTCAACAAAAGGAAGACAAAAACCCAATTAAAAAGTGGGGAGAGGACCTAAATAGACACCTCTTCAAACAGGACATACAAATAGCCAAGAGACATGAAAAAATGCTCAACATCACTAATCATCAGAGAGATGCAAGTTAAAAAAACTATGAGGTATCACCTCACACCTGCCAGAGTGGCTGCCATCAACAAATCATCAAACAACAGGTGCTGGCAAGGTGTGGAAAAAACAGGACTCTAGTACACTACTGGTGCAGCCACTATGGAAACACTATGGTGCTACCTCAAAAAGTTAAAAATTGAACTGCCATTTGACTCAGTGATCCCACTTCTAAGAATATTCCCTAAGAAGCCTGAAACACCAATTAGAAAGAATATATGTACCCCTATGTTCATAACAGCACTATTTACAATTGCTAAGATCTGGAAACAGCCCAAGTGTCCATCAGTAGATGAGTGGATAAAAAAGCTGTGGTACATATACACAATGGAATACTATGCAGCTGTAAGAGAGAAAGATCTTATCCTTTGAGAAGACATGGAGGGACCTGGAGAGTATTATCCTAAGAGAAACAAGCCAATCAGATAAAGACAAATATCACATGATCTCACTTATTTGTGGAATATAATGAACAAAACAAGCTGAGTAGCAAAATAGACCTGGAGACATGGAAGTGGGGTGCAGACTGACAAACCTCATAAGAGGAGGACGTGGGGGGGGGGAATGAGATAAACCACAGAACTTATATGCATGTATGCATAAACAAGGACATAGACAATAAGGCTGGGTGTGGGGGCCGGATTGAGAGGATGGTGTCAATTGGGGTGAAAAGGAGAAATGTCTGTAACAAAAATAAATAAATAAATAAACATTATAAAATAAATAAAAATATATATATTTGTTTCTGTGTGAATTTATACAAAAATCCCAAAAGGAGACATCTGTAGGTTTGTGCTTATTTGAACTGTAAAGATGACATATAAGCTTAAACTTAAAAAACAACTCAACAGGTATTATATATCTTTGAATTATTTAATCCTCTAACTGTATTTACATAATAGTGTGATATATTGCCGTACTCATTACAATATATGTAGTAGAATCTTTAATAATCTTTTTATATACTGGCATTCCTTTCTTAAGTACTATGCAGCAAATTACTTTGAACAATCCTACAAACTCATTTTAACATGATTTGAATATTTTCAATAATATTAAGCTATACATTTTTTTGTATTTAAAAACAGAAAAAAACATTTATGGATTCCAAGATGGTGACAGATTAAGTGGAAACTACAATGAACTTCTCTCAGAACCAAACTGGAATTACCCCTAAAATATAGAAAAATCATCCTGAATAACCAACTGAAGACTAAATGGAGAGGACCCTTATAACCAAGGACATAAAGAGGAGGCCACATTGAGACTGGTAGGAAGTGTAGAGGTGTGAGAGGGCTGGTTGGGCTCCCACGGATAGCAGCTGAAGGTCTAGAGGGATATCTCAGCTATGGAGGTTTCCCCCTGAGAAGTCTGGGTCTAAACCCCAAGCTGGGCTCCCCATCCCAGAGTAACGGAACCAGGAAAGGTGCCCACATAACATGTGGCTGTGAAAATCGCTGGAGGTTCTCTCTGGCAGAGAGAGATGGCTAGAAACACAGGAAACCTCTTAAAGGGCCAACACACTAAATTTTATTTGCAGCCACTCACCTTGAGCTCCAGAAGATGGGGTGAAAGGTAGAGGGATTAGAACTGTGTGAGGAAAGTCTGGGGTTAGTGGCTCTGAGAGAGAGCTGCAAAGACATCTGCCAGGATCCCTGTGCTGAGTCATCCCTCCATGCTGCAAAAGCCATCTTTCACAGGCAGACCTTTACCTTTCAGGCAGCTTTAGCCAGGGGGGAAGCAATAGACCCATCCATTGGAAACCCTCTGGCCCCACCCTGTGAAGTTTATGTCCTGCTGAAGACTATAGCCTGGTGCTCATTACATGACTGAGACTAAAAGTTAGCCTGTAGGCAGGGGCAGATCTCTGGGTGCTTTGTGTCTTTGCCTGACCTGCTCCTGGGCCTAGGGCTAAGAAAAGCAGCTTGGTCCTTTCCACACACACCCAGCCTCAGCAGAGGGAACCACAAACTACAGATTGCTGATAGCTCCAAACAGGGTACTCAGTGAAAGTCACAAACTGTATCTGCACCAGAGACCCTCCAAAGAGGCCCCAAACCAATAAACCCAATGGCTAGCTTCAGGCAACAACAGAGCAGGATCCAATAAGCTTCACAAGCAGTATATCCACAGGGAGATATTGGCAGATTCTAAACCCTGCTGAGTGAATTCTGCTTTGTGTGATAAGCACTTGCACAGCAGCCTGTACACTGTGTTGGGGTTGAGCCTCACTGTCAGCCAGCCTGAGGGGTGAGCCCATGCATGAATGAACCAATAGCAAACATGATTCCATTGCAACATGAGGGCTTCCTCAATGCACACAAGGTACACTATTAGGGAACCCAGGTCTTGTGATCAGGGATACTGTGCACTGCTTCCCACAGGTCATTTACTATATAATGCCACCATAACAAGACCTGGAGTCATAAAAGATCCATCTAATACATAGAAACGAACCCAAACAGGCAGCCAAAATGAGGAGACAAAGAAACAGACACCACCTGAAAGAAGAAGATAATTCTCCAGAAGAGCTAAATGAAATAGAGATAAGCAATTTGTCAGATATAGAGTTCAGGGTAATGATCATAAGGATGCTCAAGAGCATGAAAATAAAAACAAACAAACAAAAAAAACACACAACAACCCAGAAACTGTGAAAAACAGACAGTCAGAAATGAAGAATGAACATAGCAGAAATAAAGAATACACTGAAGGAATAAACAGCAGATTAAAAGAGAAAGCTGAAGATCAGATTAGCAAATTAGAATGTAGGATGGAAAAAAATCAGTCGATCAGACAACCAAAAAAAAAAAAAAAAACGATTAAAAAACAGGACAGTTTAAGGGAACTGTGGGACAATATGAAATGTAACAACATCCACATCATAGGAGTACCAGAAGGAGAAGAAAGCATGTAAGTGATAACCTGTTTAACGAAATAATGTCAGAAAACGTCCCTAAGCTGGTGAAGAAAAAAGTCACACAAATTCAGAAAGCACAGAGAGTTCCAAGCAAAAACAACCCAAAAGTCCCACAGCAAGACACATAATAATTAAAATACCAAACATTAAAGACAAAGAGAGAATCTTAAAGGCAGCAAGAGAAAAGCAATTTGTTACCTACAACGGAGCCTATAAGGCTGTGAGTTAATTTTTTTTTAAGGAAACACTACAGGCCAGAGGGAATGGCATGAAGTATTCAAGGTAATGAAAAACAAGGGTCTGAAACCTAGACTACTCTATCCAGCAAAGCTATCATTCAAAATAGATGGTGAAATAAAGATCTTCTCAGTCAACAAAAGGCTAAAGGAGTTTATTGCCACCAAACGAGCATTGCAGGAAATGTTAAAGGGACTACTGTAATAATAATAAGAAATATATATAGAGAAAAATATAGACATATAAAATTAAAATGGCAATAAATAACTACCTATCAATAATAACCTTAAATGTAAATGAACATAGTGCTCCAATCAAAAGACATAGAGTAGATGAATGAATAAGAAAACTTGACCCATATATATGCTGTCTACAAGAGACTCACCTCAGAACAAAAGACTCAGACAGGATGAAAGGGAAAGGATAGAAATAATTTCCATGCAAAAAAAAAGCAGGGATAGCAGTACTGATATCTGACAAAATAGACTTAAAAGCAAAGGCCAAAACAAGAAACAAAGGTCACAACATAATACTAAAAGGATTGATCCAACAAGAGGATATAACCCTGGTAAACATATATGTACCCAATATAGGAGCACCTAAATATATTAAAATTCTTTTGGAGGACTTCAAAGTAGAGATCAACAGCAATACAATCAAAATAGGGGACTTCAGCACCCCCTGACATTACTGGATAGATCCTCTGGACAAAAAATTAACAAGAAAACAGAGACCCTAAATGAAGCACTGGATCAGCTGGATTTAATTGATATTTACAGAGAATTACACCCCAAAACTGAAGAACATACATTCTTCTCAAGTGCACATGGAACATTCTCAAAGATATACTACATGTTAGGAAGCAAACTAAGTCTCTACAAGTTCAAGAAGTTTAAAATTATATCTAGCAACTTCTCAGATCACAATGGCATGAAACTCAAAATCAACTACAATAAAAACACTCAAAAATACTTTAACACATGGAGGCTAAATAGCATGTTACTAAACAATGAATGGGTTACCAATAAATCAAGAAAGACTAAAAACTACCTGCAAGTAAATGAAAATGAATACACAGCAATCCAAAACCTATGGGACACAGCAAAAGCAGTCCTGAGAAGGAAGTTCATAGCACTACAGGCCTGAGAGAGAAGTTCTTAGCACTACAGGCCTACCTCAAGAAACAAGAAAGATTTCTAATAAATTGTCTAATCCTACAAATAAAAAAATTAGAAAGACAACAAGAAAATCCCAGAGTAAGTAGAAGAAAGGAAATAATAAATATCAGAGCAAAAATAAATGACATAGATACAAAAACAAAACAGACAAACAAATAAACAAACAAACAAACCCAAACCATAATACAATAGAAAAATGAGACCAAGAGCTGATTTTCTGGAAAGATAAACAAGATCAATGAACCTCTAGCAAGACTCACCAAAAAACGAAGAGATGATCCAAATAAATAAAATCAGAAATAAAAGATGCAAAGTAACAACTGACACCACGGCAATACAAAAGATTGTAAGAAAATATTACAAACAACTATATGCCAACAAATAGAACAACCTGGATGAATTGGACAAATTCCTGGAAACATACTATCTTCTAAAACTAAATCAGGAAGAATCAGAAAACCTGAATAGACCAATAACAACTAATGAAATTGAAGCAGTAATAAAAAGCTAACAGCAAACAAAATCTTATATGGGACAGCTTCACAGGGTAGTTTTAGCAAATATTCAAAGAGGAAATAACCCCTATCCTCCTCAAACTGTTTCAAAAATTTCAAGAGGAAGGAAGACTTCCTAGCTTTTTTTACGAGGCCAGCATTATTCTAATTCCCAAACTAGATAAAGACACTACAAAGAAAGAATATTACAGGCCAATATCCCTGATGAACATAGATGGCAAAATTCTCACCAAAATATTAGCAAATCAGATCCAGCAATATATTAAAAAGATTATTCACCATGACTACATAGGGTTTATCCCAGGGATGTAAGGCTGGTACACTGTTCACAAATCAATAAATGTGACACATCACATAAACAAAATGAAAGATAAAAATCATATAATCTTGCCCGGCCGGTGTGGCTCACTGATTGAATGTCAACCCATGCACCAAGAGGTTGCCGGTTCGATTCCTGGTCAGGGCACATGCCCTGGTTGTGGGCCCAATCCCCATGGTGGGGGAGGGGCATGCAAGAGGCAGCCAATCAATGTTCTCTCTCATCCATGTTTTTCTCTCTCCTCTCTCTTCCCTTCTGTCTAAAATCAATAAAGAAAAAATATTTTTTTAAAAATATGATCTTATCAATAAAAGGCATTCTACAAAATCCAGCACCCATTTTTTATAAAAGCTCTCAGAAAAATGGGAATAGAGGGACCATACCTCAATATAAAAAGGCCATATATGACAAACTTACTGCCAACATCTTACTCAATGGGCAAAAACTAAAAGCATTTCTCTTAAGAGCAGGAACAAGTCAGGTGCGTTCACTTTCACCACTCTTATTCGACATAGTACGGGAAGACTTAACCACAGGGATAAGACAAGAAGAAAAAACTTAAAAGGCATTCACATTGGAAAAGAGAAAGTAAAACTGTCATATATACCAGATGACATGATATTGTACATAGAAAACCAAACACTACCAGATTTTATACATGAATTCAAGCAAAGTAACAGGGTACAAAATTAACTTCCAGAAATCAATAGCATTTTCATACACCAATAACAAATTCTCAGAAAGAGAAACTACAAAAACAATCCCATATACCACTGCAACAAATAATTTAAGATACCTAAGAATAAACTTAGCCAAGGAATAAAAGAACTGTACTCAGAAAATTACAGGACATTGAAAAGAGAAATAGAGGAAGATATAAATAAATGGAAGCATATACTGTGTTCATGGATTGCAAGAATCAATAGCATTAAAATGTCCATATTACCAAACGCAATTTATAGGTTCAATGAAATCCTTATTAAAATACCAAAATATTCAAGTTAGGGACCCTAGAATTACTTTGCAAAATTTCATTGTAGAAGTTGTTCTAAGAAATTTAGTATTTTTTCTCCCATTTTTTATATGTTTTGCTATTTGTTTCTTTGCCACTAACTTGGCTGAAAGGTGACGTTCCATTATGTCATTTCATAGATTTTTACTGTGGTCCACAGTAGTTAATGAATCAGTCCATGCAATACAGTTAACTTCATGTCAAGCCAATCAATAGCATCAGATTCATTTTTATAATTTCTATTAAGTATCCTTTTGTTAACCAGCAATTTTTACTAGCACTCCAAATTTGTAATAAATTTTACAAATGCACTATGCAAAATGTAAAACTCACATTAAGCATTAAATGTGCCTCTAATTTTTTCTTTTTTTAATTTCTATTTTTTATTACAGATGACCCCATTTGTCCCCATCCACCCAGCCTCCACCCCATCCCAGGCCTTCACCACACAATTGTCTATGTTCGTGTGCTATGCATATATGTTCTTTGGTTAATCTCTTCCTGTTCCCTTCACACACCTCCCCTCTGAGATCTGTCAGTCTGTTCCATGCATCCATGCCTCTGGACCTGTTTTGTTCATTAATTTATTTTGTTCAATAGATTCCACCTATAATTGAGATCATGTGATATTTGTCTTTCTCTGACTGGATTATTTCACTCTCCAGGTCCCTCCATGCTGTCGCAAAGGATAAGAGCTCCTTCTTTTTCACAGTTGCATAGTATTCCATTGTGTATATGTACCACAGTTTTTTTACCCACTCATTTACTGATAGGTACTTGGACTATTTCCAGATCTTAGCTATTATAAATAGCACTGCTATGAACATAATGGTGCATATATTAGTTCTGATTGGTGTTTCAGGCTTCTTAGTATATATTTCCAGAAGTGAGATCACTTGGTCAAATGGCAGTTTCATTTTTAATTTTTGAAAGAAACACCATCTGAGGATATTTTTCCATTGATTTTTAGGGATAGTGGAAGGGAGGGAAGGTGGGAGAGTGAGAGAGAGAGAGAGAGAAGCATGAAGGTGAGAAAGACACATCAATCAGTTGCCTCCTCCTGCACAACCCCAACCGGGGCCAGGGATCCAATCTGCAACCCTGATACTTGCCCTTGACCAAGAATTGTACCCAAGACCATTCGGTCCATAGGCTGACACTGTAACTGCTGAGCAAAGCTGGCCAGGGCTCCACACTGTTTTCCACAGTGGCTGCACCAGTCTATGTTCACCTAGCAGTGTACTAGGTAGGGTTCCCTTATCAGCACTTGTTGGTCGTTGATTTATTAATGGTAGTCATTAATTTACTTTAGAATTGTGTACCAACTGGACGTTACCTAGAGCAATTGTAAGGGAGATCATGCTCTGGAAGGAATTTTACACGAAAAAGCAGCAGTGTTGGGACGCAGATGCTTGATGCCTGATGTTTTCATGGGGGACAGGCGGTGTCAGGGAGCTGAGCTGCTCAGAATATTGAGGGTAGACCAGGGCACTCCACCAGAGAAAACATTCACAGTTTAAAAATGATAACTTCACTTTGAATAGATCAATTTGTTACAACATGTCAACTAAGAAAGACACCTGGTTGTATTGGAATAAACAAGGGAATAAGATGTAGGTTCAAATTCTGACTCTACCACTTCTAAATACTGTGTAATGTTTACATTATCATAATGCAATTGTAGTTGGTGGATTACATTTCCCAGCCCATCCCAAATTTATAGGGTTTAAAATATCAAATTAAGGCTGATTATTTTTTTTAAAAAAACCCAAAGAACAAACAAAAATAACAGATAAAATTAGAGTCATGTATCATTACTGAACAGAACTTTCTATTTTATTAACAATATAAAGTCCCTGAACATAACTGCTTCTGGTAGATATTTTGTCTCAAAACAACCAGTTAACGTGTTTGCGTCTCATGGATTCATTTCCTTCATTTTAAGAGTTTAGCCCTGGCCTGTTTGACTCAGCGGTAGAGCGTCGGCCCACGGACCAATGAATCCCAGGTTCGATTCCAGCCAAGGGCATGGAAGGGCACGGACCTTGGTTGTGGTTCGTCCCCGGCCCTGGTTAGGTGGTGCAGGAGGCAACCAGTCAATGTGTCTCTCCCACGTCGATGTTTCTCTCTCTCTCCCTTTCTCTCTCTCTTTCTCTACGTGAAGATAAATGGAAAAAAAAAATCCTCAGGTGAGGATAACAAAATAAATAAATAAAAAGAGTTGAGTTTATCATAAAAACAGAGAGTAAAAAAGTGGTTGCAGAAGTGGTGTAGTGGGTAATATAGTGAGGTTGCTGAAAGGGTACACATTTTCAGCTATAAGAAAAAGAGGGCCTGAGGCTCTGATGGAGAATGTGGTGACTGTAGCTGTAGCACTGTACTGTAGGACTGACGCTCGCCGAGGGAGCAGAACTTACACGCTTTCACGCACACGCAAGATAAAGACGGGAGGTGATGGGTGGGCAAGGCGGGAGAATCCTCTTACAATGTACACATACATCCAATTACCACCATGTACCCTGTAAATATTTTACTATTTCATTTGTCAATTATTACCCAATAAAGCTGAAATTTAAAAAAGACAAGTTTAATCATGAAAAGAGAGATAAGCTATATTGAGAATTTTTCAAAGAATCTATATTCTAGATGAAATCAGCACTTTACAGAATTGCCTCTCTTAATTATTCTAAAAATTGTCTTCTTTATTATGTTTTCTCTTTCTTTTGGAGTTTTGCTTTCTGAGGACAGAGCCAAAGTAACAAGCACTAGGGAAGAGACCAGCCCTGGAGACCCTGGCCAGAGAAGGCCTTTGTTAGACCGTGACTCAGTCCGAACATTAGCGGAAACCTTTGTTCCTCTGCCATTTCTTCACTGTGTTCAAGCTCGGTGTTAAATACTGTTAATCCTGTGTTCTTCCTTCTCCAGTTCAAGCTGTGTTCACCATTTGCACCTCCTGCACCTCGTTCTCTACTGACCTTGTCTCCTGGACTCAGTAATAAGAGTATAGAAAACAGCAGAAAGATCACAGATAGGTTATTCTGCCATCATTTATTTAAAAAACAAACCCCCCAACATAAACCACTCTGTTGTTACTTTAAAAGTTTGTTTATGTTGTAGTCAGTTAATATAATTTAATTTATATAGTTTTAATTAATTAATAGATTGTTTTGTTTTTTTTCAAAACTTAGTCCCTCTTGACGGCATATGTGGTTATGGGAGATTGCTCAAGAAAATAGTCAGAATTTATCCTTAAAATACTATGTAATGTCTTTTGGTAACAGCTAGTAATTGCCACCAGGCATGGAATCCTTTGGTGGTATTTAAATGCCTGTGCACTCAAATATACATTTTCTACTCTGCAGCAGAAGAAACACTGGAAAATTCACATTTAGTTTGGGGGCTTACTACAACTGCAAAATGGAAATTATGTATAACTATTACCCTTATTCAACCACAAAGGGTGTGGCTCACTATTTCATAAAGGTCCATTTGTTGGGTCCAAAATCCAGTCTCCGGTAAGGGAAACATAAAATAAAAACCATCACGCATAATCTTAGAGTTGATGTGTTTATTTTTGTGTAATGCAATCAGTTCAACAAGAATATTGAACCATGTTGTAAAATGTGGCCAATAGTTACTTCTCTCCCAGTCTCAACTTCAGGGGCTGTGCTTCTTATTCAGTTGGTAGTTTTATACACTGAAAGACTTTTCGTGAGTAGTCACACATGCTTCGGAATGTTCTCCAAAGTCACTCACTTTTACTGATTTATTCATGTGTTTGTGTACCCTTTGTGTACCCAATTAATGTCCAGAAGGCAGGGAGAGGCCATGCTCTTCTTAATCTCCCCCCACCCCCCAGAACAGTTTCTCCTGCACCAAGAAAGAGTTTTCTCATCATTTCTTCAATCCTGTAATGATTCCGGGAAGCTTTGTGAACATGCTGTCATCACAGCTGCTCGCTCACCCCAAATCAGAAAGACTCTCCACACCCCAAACCAGGTGCTGCCACCTCTGTGTTCCCATTTGGAAACTCTTAGGCCCTGCCCAGCCTCAAGCTCCGTGAGCTGGGGGTCTCCCCTGGGCATGCTCTGCCTGGCAGCCTGATGGGTGCTAGCCAAAGTCTTCCTAATAGAGTGTGGTGTTCACGTAAAGCTGCTCCCCAGAAAGATGCAGGGAACATCGCCCTGACGGTCTGAGTGCGCAGAGTTACTGGATATTTGGTCTATTCATCTCTTTTGTTAAAATGAAAAGACCCATTTGGAATATTCAGATAACATGCTCTCTCGCTGGAATGAGATCACTGAGGCAAATTGTGTTCAAAGGTCCTCACAACTTCACTAAACAAGAAAATCTCTTAAATAGCTACGGAGAGAATTGCACAAAAGGACTTTGATTTGGAATCAATAAAGGGTTGTGCACAAAAAGTACTGAGGAGGACTTAGGAACCATTATGGTAAATGGTTCTAGCAAGCTGGCTGCTTATGCCCAGTTACAGATCATTTCTCGGTCCCTGTAGGACTGGATTCTTAGCTGAAGCCACAATGACAGAAACATAATGAAGCCAGTGATGATGACTGGAAACCAAGACCTGCCCCCCGCATCCATCACCACCCACAGTAGGATGCGAACTCCGGGGTGAATTTTAGTCCTACCACTGTTTCCCATCCCACAACCAGTGAACACAGGCTGAGAGAACACTGATCAACTTTTATTTTGCTTTTTCACACAATGTTTTTTCTTCTTTTTTAGCATTGTGTATTTAATTCTGGAGAAGTATATGTAAAACTTTTATGAGGTAATATATTATATAATATGCCCATAAATCATATATCCTTTTTATGGTTCAAGTGCTTGCATATCTCATTTAGACTTTCATTGACAATCCTATGCAGTGGCCCAGCCGGTGTGGCTCAGTGGCTGAGCGTCAACTCATGGACCAAGAGGTCACCGGTGTGATTCCCGGTAAGGGCACTCCCTGGGCTGTGGGCTTGATTCCCAGTGAGGGGGCATGCAGGAGGCAGCCAATGGATGTGTCTCTCTCACATTGATGTTTCTATCTCTCTCTCCTTCTCCCTTCCTCTCTCTCTAAAAACCAATAAAAACATCTTTTAAAAATTTTAAAAAGAAAATCCTATGCAGTATAATAATCATTTTAAGAATTTACAACTAGTATGTCTATAACTATATAAATATATATATATATAGTTAACATATGTGTACATATAATTTCAAAGAAAAAATACTTTCTAATGACATTTGTAAATTGAAGGCAGTAAAGAAAGTAACCTAGCTAAGTTATCAAAGAGTATCTTGCCTACAATACAGAGACCCCTTAAGAAGTATTTATTGAACACATTTAATCATTGGTGGGATGTGACTAAATATAAGCATTTCTGCTCTCAACTGAAATTATTTTATGGTGTTTATTTGATAACATAGTAAAGCTTTTAGAATAAATATTTAAGGGGTATATTTGCAAAAAAAAAAAAAAATCTACTTAATAAAGTGATTTTCAAAGACCTGGAATTTCACCGTATCTCTCATAGGATAGAAAATACAGAGACTATCACTCAACAAAAATGACCAAACGCATCTGGGCACAAACACAGCTTCTTTTTGATGTTAACACGAAACAAAAAACACTTCTAACGAAAGAAAGCTGAAAAACAGAGAACAAAAAACTGGTCTATTGTTTAAGAAACGATTCCTGTGTATGCATTCTCATGTACTTCCACCGAGATTTAACTGCCTGTGACAATCAGACAGAGGCCATTTAACTGCCTTCCTGGTGTAACTTCTACAAATGTACTATTTTTATTAGAACCCAAGTATTTTGCTTAAAGAGGAATCTAAAATGTGAAAGCAAAGGTCTGACACTGGAGGCATGTCTGCGAAGTGCTCCGTGCCTTCGAGCATGAATGAATGGGATATCTCCCAGGTGAAGGAACGGCCAGGATGCTCTGCTTTGGCTTCATTCATAGTTGCCCCACCGGCTGTTGCCAGGCCATTGTATTCTAATGTGTAGTGTGCCATCCACCCACAGTCCACTTCTGAAAACTGGCAGTCATATTTTTTATCCTCACCTGAGGATATGTTTTTACTGATTTTAGAGATAGAGGAAGAGGGAGAGAGAGAAGGAGAAACATCATTGTGAGGGAAAAACATCGATCGGCTGCCTCCTGTATCCGGCCCAACTGGTGATTGAACCTGTGACCTAGGTATGTGCCCCGGCCGGGAACAAACCCACAACCTTTTTGGTGTATGGGATGACACTCCAGTCAACTGAGCCGCCTGGCTGGGGCACCCTCCATGTCTTACCAAGGGATAAAGTTAATAACCATCATGTTGGTTATTGGGACGACCCAGTCCTGTTGCACAGGTGAAGCAATGTCCCAAAATTATCGTGATTAGCCTTTTTTTCCTTCATTAATATTCTTGAAATTTTAGGCAGCTTCTTCCCCAAATTGTCCATGAACTTTGTGCCTTCCTTTTCCATTATATCTATATGACCACCTTTCATTATTTATTTCCGGGGTTAAATTAGGAAACCTAATTTTTCTATGAGAGAAAAATTACTTTCTGGGAATCCTAAATTTTATGCTTCATATGTCATGCTATTGAATATACATGGAATAGGTATAGACAGTATCAGATCATTACTATATAACTTGTTAAAAATATAGTTTGTTTTTAAAATTCAGGACCTCTTCTCAAGCCAGTGTAAATGTGCTGCCTGAGGCTGGCAGTCACTGTCCCATCATCTCGACCCATGAACCAGATCCATCAGGGCAGACCTGAGGAGAAAACCCAGAGACCTTGGAAAAGGGTATTTCTGAGGAGTTCTTTCCATCTTGGTCCACCTTCCCCACTCCACAGCGTAAGAGCTTTTGAGGGGAGAGGACAGCATGACACTGTTTTGGGTAAGACAGGACACACGGACTTGTCTACAAGGTTGGTTTATTCAATCTAGAGGACAAATAGGCATTTCTCAGTAGCTTTTGGAGTGACCTAAACTTACTTCACTTTTTTTAAATTTTATTTTTGAAAATAATGTTCTTTATTGATTTTAGAGAGAGAGGAAGGGAGAGGGAGAGAGACAGAGACATTGATGAGAGAGAATACTGATTAGCTGTCTCCTGCATGTCCCCCACTGGGGATTGGGCCCACAATCTGGGCATGTGTCCTGACGGGGAATCGAACTGGCGACATATTGGTGCATGGGTCGACACTCAACCACTGAGCCACACCAGCCGGGCAAACTTACTTCACTTTTAAAGACTATGTGAAAATAAATGCTTATAGCCAACCTCTTGGAAACTATTCTTATGACCCAGAATCACAGGGAAATTTCTTGATTTACTTCATAAAAGGTAATCTGATGCTCTTACTTTTTAAAAATCTAAGGATTTGAGAGTAGAATATTTATTTTTCAGGAGAGAAGATATTAATGATATTAACACATTGACTTTCTAAATCATTCAATTGCAGTGATTTATGCTAAAATTTTATAAGTGCTAATTTAAAAAAACCCACCACAAGTAGTCTACAATTGAGAGTTCTATTTCTGCTAATGGTAGAGAAGAGAAAATTACAGACCAATGTCTCTTTGGAACATAGATGCAATAATTCTAAACAAAAAATTAAAAAATGAATCCAACAATATACAAACAGGCTAATACATTATGACCAAGCAGGATTTACCCCCAAAATGCAGAGCTGGCTTAATATTTCAATATTAACCAGTGTAACATATCATATTGACAGACTAAATGAGGAAAATTATATATTCATGCCTGTACATATAGAAAAAGTATCCATTAAAATGTATAAGCATTCAAAAAATGTCCAAGCATTAATAATAAAAATATGAAGTAAACTAAGAATAGAAAGAAATTTCTTCCATCTGTAAATAATGTGGATTTAGCCCGGCTGGTGTGGCTCAGTGGACTGAGGTCGACCCATGGACTGTGAGATCCTGGTTCGATTCCCGGTCAGGGCGCATGCCCGGGTTTTGGGCCCCATCCCCAGCAGTGGGCGTGCAGGAGACGGCAATCGATGTTTCTTTCTCACATCGATGTTTCTATCTCTCTCTCTCCCTTCCTTTCTCTCTAAAAAATAAATTTTAAAAAGTATTTAAAAAAAAAAAGAACGTGGATTTAAAAAAAAACGACAGCCAATGCCACACTTAATGGTGAAATAATAAACACCTTCCCTCGAAGATCCAGACCAACATGACGATATTCACCCTCATTACTTCTGTTCAGTATATTACTGGAGGTCCTAGACTGTTAAAGAAGGTAAAAGATGTACATAAAAGGCATAGTGACTGGACATGAAGTGAAATTATTTTATTTGCAGATGATGTGAAGGTTTATATGCATACACTATGACATTTCCAACGCAGTTGTTAGAACCCACAGTGAACCAGCAAGGCCACAGGACACGTGGTTGTGTCTGTATGCTAGTAGCAAAGGATTGGAAAGCAGAAGAAAATACTTCATCACACACACAAAATAAAATACTTAAAGTTAAGAAAATACAAACGCAAGACTACTGCACTGAAAACTATAAAACACAGATGACAGAAATTTCAGAAGTTCTAAATAAATGAAGAAAAATAACGATGTTCAAGAATTGGAGGACACACTATTGCTAATATGTTGATTTTCCTAATTGATCCATTAATTCAACACACTATTTTTTTTTTTTTAATCCTCACCTGAGGACATTTTTCCATTTTTTGTTCAGATAGAGTGGGAGGGAGAGAGAGGAAGAGAGAGAGAAAGAAACATCGACGTGAAAGGGACACATCGAGTAGTTGCCTCCCGCACGACCAACCAGGGCCGGGGACAAACTGCAACCGAGGTACATGCCCTTAGCGGGAACCGAACCCGGGTCTCTCTGGACCGCAGGCCGACGCTCTAACCGCTGACCCAAACCAGCCAGGGCTCAACATACTATTAATAAAAATCCCAGTGCACACTTTTCAAAAGAAATAGACCAACTGATCCTAAATTATGTTTGGAAAAACAAAGCATTAAAGAAAGCCAATACAATGCTAAAAAAAAAAAAAAAAAAGTTGGAAGACTTTTGACAGTTTCAGGGAGTACGGGTCAAATATTTTTTATGATATCCCTCTATTGGGACATGCCTGATGTTTTTCTCATGTTTATATTGGGATTATAGATTTTGGGGAGGAAGACTTACAGAGGTAAAGTTTCATTTTTATCCCATTATATCAAGGTTACATACTATCAACATGACATACCACTGTTAATGTTAAACTTCATTCCTTAGCTAAGGTAGTGTTTGTCAGTTTTTTTCCACAACAAAGTTACTCTTTTTATCCCCTTTCCAAACTGTGCTCTTTGTACTCTCTGCACAGCCCACACTTAAGGAGTGGGGAGGTAAGCTCCCTTTTCTTAAGGGGGACTATCGACATAAATTATTAGAAAATCTTCTGCATTGGAGATTTGTCAGTTTCCCTCCTCCACCCTGCTCCTCATCATTTATTTTATTTATTTACTAAGTTCTCTATTTATATCAAATGCACTCATGGATATTTGTTTTATATTTTAAAACTGCTATTAGTTTTTCTATAGATCTACATTAGTCATAATAGTGTGCTACTGGTTTTAGAGCATACAAATGGATCAATAGAAAAGAATAGCAAGTTTACAAATAGACTTACCCATATATTTTCAATGTAGTTGTTCTATTTTGCAAATATATATTTTTTATTTTATAAATTATTTTTATACATGTAGTTTAAACAATTTAGTAAATGGAGATCATAGCAAGAATCCTCCCTCCCACCTTTTTTTCTTTATTATTTTTTAACTGAATTTATTAGGGTGACATTGCTTAATAAAATTATACAGGTTTCAGGTATACAATTCTATAATACATCATCTGTATATTGTATTTTGTGTTCATCACCCCAAGTCAAGTCTCCTTCCATCACCATTTATCCCTCTTTACCTTCTACCTCCTCCCACCTCCCTTTCCTCTGGAAATCACCATACTGTTGTCTGTGTCCATGAGTCTTTCTTTTTTTTCTTTGATTAATCCTTTCATCTTTCTCACCCAGCCCCCAATCCGCTCCCCTCTGACAGCTGTCAGTCTTTTCTCTGTATCCATGAGTCTGTCTCCATTTTGCTAGTTTATTTTGTTCATTAGAGTCCACATATAAGTGAAATCATATGATAATTGTCTTTCCCTCACTGGCTTATTTCATTTGGCATAATACTCTCCAGGTCCATCCATGCTGTCACAAAAGGTAAGATTTCCTTCTTTTTCGTGGCTTAGTAGTACTCCACTGTGTAAATGTACCAAATTGGGCAAGTGGAGATCACTGCATCCTCCCGCTACCTTTTATTCTTTCTTTTTTAAAATACTACCTTATTTCTTGTTTTCTGTAAATTCTTAGGTTTCATTGAGATATAATTGGCATATAACACTATATAGGTTTAAGGTGTACAGCACAATAATTTTTTTTTATTATTAATTAATTTTTGTTAAAGATGTTTCTCCTTTTTTCCCCATTGACACCCTCCTCCCCATCCCCCCCACTCTGTCCCCAGCTTTGTTGTCCATGTCCATCGGTTATGCATACATGCATATAAGTTCTGTGGTTATCTCTTCCCTCCCCCCACAAACCCCCTCTTCTGAGGGTTGTCAGTCAGTACCCTACTTCCACATCTCTGGATCTACCCTGTTCCTCAGACTGTTATGTTCATTATATTCCACAAATAAATGAGATCATGTGATATTTGTCTTTCTCTGTTTGGCTTGTTTCCCTTAGGATAATACTCCCCAGTTCCCTCCATGTCATTTCAAAGGATAAGAGATCTTTCTTTCTTACAGCTGCATAGTACTCCATTGTGTATATGTACCACTGCTATTTTATCCATTCGTCTACTGATAGACACTTGGGCTGTTTCCAGATCTTAGCTATTGTAAATAGTGCTGCTATGAACATGGGGATATATATTCTTTCTGATTGGTGTTTCAGGCTTCTTATGTTATATTCCTAAAAGTAGGATCACTGGGTCAAATGGCAATTCAATTTTTAATTTTTTGAGGTAACACCATAGTGTTTTCCATAGTGGCTGCACCAGTCTGCATTCCCACCAGCAGTGTACTAGAGTCCCTTTTCTCCACACCCTCGCCAACACTTGTTGTTTGATGATTTGTTGATGGAGGCCATTCTGACAGGTGTGAGGTGATACCTCATAGTTGTTTTAATTTAGATCTTTCTGATGATTAGTGATGTTGAGCATTTCTTCATATATGTCTTTTGGACATTTGTATGTCCTGTTTGGAGAGGTGTCTATTTAGTGCCTCTGCCTGTTTTTTAATTGGGTTCTTTGTCTTCCTTTTGTTGAGTTGTATGAGCACTCTATATATTTTGGAAATTAACCCCTTATCTGATGTATCATTGGCAGTTATGCTCTCCCATACAGTAGATTCCCTTTCCATTTTGATGGTTGTTTCTTTTGCTGTGCAGAAGCTTTTAAGTTTGATGTAGTCCCATGTGTTCATTTTTTCCTTTGTTTCTGTTGCCTTAGGTGATTATCAGTGAAAATTCTGCTGCGTATGATGTCCGAAATTTTGTTGCCTACATTTTCTTCTAGGATTTTTATGGATTCACGAGTCACATTTAAGTCTTTTATCCATTTTGAGTTTATTATTATGTATGGTGTAAGTTGATGGTCTAGATTCATTTTTTTGCATGTAGCTGTCCAATTTTCCCAACATCATTTATTGAAGAGGCTGTCTTTACTCCATTGTATGCTCTCACCACCTTTGTCAAATATTAATTGAATATAATGTCTTGGGTCAATTTCCAGGTTCTCTGTTTTGTTCCACTGGTCTATCTGCCTGTTCTTGTGCTAGTACTAGGCTGTTTTGATTACAGTAGCTTTGTAGTATAACCTGATATCTGGTATTGTGATCCCACCTATTTTGTCCTTCTTTTTCAAGATTGCTGTGGCTCTTTGAGGTCTTTTTTGGTTCTATATGAACTTTTGAAGTATTTGATCTAGTTATGTGAAATACGTCATTGGTATTTTGATGGGGATTGCACTGAATCTATAGATTGCTTTGGGAAATATGGACATTTTAATGATGTTAATTCTTCCAATCCATGAACAAGGTATGTGCTTCCACTTTTTTATATCTTCCTCTATTTCTTTTTTCAATGTCCTGTTGTTTTCTGCAAATAGGTCCTTTACTTCTTTGGTTAAGTTTATTCCTAGGTATCTTAATTTTTTTGCCTCAATGGTAAATGGGATTGTTTTTTTGGTTTCTCTTTCTGTGAGTTCATCATTGGTGTATAAGAATGCCATTGATTTCTTGATGTTAATTTTGTATCCTGCTACTTTGCCAAATTCATTTATTAAGTCTAGTAGATTTTTTTTTTTTTTTTATCCTCACCCGAGGACATTTTCTCATTTTTTGTTCAGATAGAGTGGGAAGGAGAGAGAGGAAGAGAGAGAGAAAGAAACATCAATGTGAAAGTGACACATCGAGTGGCTGCCACCCGCACGACCAACCAGGGCCGGGGACAAACTGCAACCGAAGTACATGCCCTTAGCGGGAACCGAACCCGGGTCTCTCTGGACCGCAGGCCGATGCTCTAACTGCTGAGCCAAACCAGCCAGGGCAAGTCTAGGAGATTTTTGATGGAGTCTTTAGGGTTTTCTATGTATAATATCATGTCATCTGTGAATAATGACAGTTTCACTTCCTCCTTTCCAATTTGGATCCCTTTTATTTTTTCTTCATGTCTGATTGCTGTGGCTAAGACTTCCAGTACTATGTTAAATAAGAGTGATGAAAGTGGGCATCCCTGTCTTGTTCCTGTTCTTAAGGGAAATGCTTTTAGTTTTTGCCCATTGAGTATGATGTTGGCTGTAGGTCATTCATATGTGGCCTTTATTATGTCGAGATATGATCCCTCTATTCCCACATTGTTGAGCGTTTTTATCAGAAATGGGTGCTGGATTTTGTCAAATGTTTTTTCAGCATCTATTGATATGAACATGTGGTTTTTATCTTTCATTTTGTTTATGTGGTGTATCACATTTATTGATTTGTGAATATTGAACCAGCCTTGCATCCCTGGGATGAATTCCACTTGGTCATGGTGAATAATTTTTTTGATGTATTGCTGGATCCGATTTGCTAGTATTTTGTTAAGGATTTTCGCATGTATGTTCATCAGGGATATTGGCCTGTAGTTTTCTTTCTTTGTAGTGTCTTTTTCTGGTTTTGGAATTAGAATTATGCTGGCCTCATAAAACGAGTTTGAAAGTCTTCTATCTTCTTCAATTTTTTGAAATAGTTTGAGGAGAATGGGTGTTAGTTCTTTGAATGTTTGGTAAAACTCCCCCGTGAAGCCATCCGGGCATGGGCTTTTGTTTGCTGGGAGAGTCTTGATTACATCTTCAATTTCCTTAGTTGTTATTTGTCTTTTCAAGTTTTCTATCTCTTCCTGTTCCAGTTTTGGGAGACTATGTGTTTCTAGAAATTTTTCCATTTTGCTTAGATTGTCCAATTTGTTGCCATATAATTGTTCATAGTATTTGTTAATGATCCTTTGTATTTCTGTGGTGTCAGTTGTTACTTCTCCTCTTCCATTTCTGATTTTGTGTATTTGGGTTCTCTCTCTTTGTTTCTTGGTGAGTCTAGCTAAGGGCCCATCAAACTTGTTTATCTTTTTGACAAACCAGCTCTTTGTTTCATTGACCCTTTGAAATGTTTTTTTTTTTTTTTTTTTTGGTCTCCATGCCATTTATTTCTGCTCTGATCTTTACTGTTTCCTTCCTTCTACTTGCTCTGGGGTTTTCTTTTTGTTTGCTTTCTAGTTCTTTAAATTGTGAGGTTAGATAGTCTATTAGACATTTTTCTTGTTTCTTGAGGTAGGCCTGTAGTGCTATGAACTTCCCTCTCAGACCTGTTTTCACTGCATTCCATAGATTTTGTGTTGTTGTATGTTCATTTTCATTGGTTTCCAGGAAGTTTTAATTTCTTCCTTGATCTCCTTGGTAACCCATTCATTGTTTAATAACATGCTATTTAGTCTCCGTGTGTTCAAATGTCTTTGTATGTTCTTGTTGCAATTGATTTCTAGTTTCATGCCATTGTGATCTGAGAAGATGCTTGATATAATTTCAATCTTCTTGAATTTGTAGAGACTTAGTTTGTGTCCTAACATGTGTTCTATCTTTGACAATGTCCCATGTGCACTTGAGAAGAATGTGAATTCTGCAGTTTTGGGGTATAATTCTCTGGAGATATCTATTAAATCCATTTGGTGTAGTGCTTCATTTAGAGTCTCTGTTTCCTTGTTAATTTTTTGTCTAAAGGATCTATCCAGTGATATCAACGGGGTGTTGAAGTCCCCTACTATGATTGTATTGCTGTTGATTTCTCCTTTGAAGTCCTCCAGAAGATTTTTAATATATTTTGGTGCTCCTATATTGGGTGCACATATGTTTACCAAGGTTATATCTTCCTGTTGCATAGATCCTTTCAATATTATGTAGTGACCTTCTTTGTCTCTAGTTATGGCCTTCATTTTGAAATCTATTTTATCAGATATGAGTATTGCTACCCCAGCTTTTGTTTCCTTTCTGCTTGCTTGGAAGATTTTTTTTTGATCCCTTCACTTTCAACCTATGTGAAATCTTTTGTTGTGAGGTGGGTCTCTTGTAAACAACATATATATGAGTCATGCTTTCTTATCCAATCAGCTACTCTGTCTTTTGATCGGAGCATTCAATCCATTTACATTTAAAGTGATTACTAATATGTACTTATTTATTGTCTTTTTTGTTTAGTGTGGTTATATTTTCCTTCCTATTTCTACTAATTACAGCAGTCCTTTTAACATTTCTTGCAGTGCTGGTTTGTTGCTAATGTATTCCCTCAGCCTTTTTTTTTTTTTGTCTGGGAAGCCCTTTATTTGACCTTCTATTTTGAATGATAGCCTTGCTGGGTAGAGTAGTCTTGGATTCAGATCCTTGTTTTTCATGACCTTGATTACTTCATGCCATTCCCTTCTGGCCTGTAGTGTTTCTGTTGAGAAGTCAGCTGATGGCCTTATGGGGGTTCTTTTGTAGGTAACCTGTTGCTTATCTCTTGCTGCCTCTGTCTTTAATTTTTGGCATTTTAATTACTATGTGTCTTGGTGTGGGCCTGTTAGGGTTCTTCTTACTTGGGGCTCTCTGTGCTTCTTGAATTTGAATGCCTTCTTCCTTCACCAAATTAGGGAAGTTTTCTGTCACTATTTCTTAAAATATATTCTCTAACCCTTGCTCACTTTCTTCTTCTTCAGGGACTCCTATGATGCGAATATTATTACGTTTCCAATTGTCCCACAGTTCTCTTAAACTGTCTTCCTGTTTTTTCATTGTTTTTTCCTTTTGGTTTTCTGATTGGTTGATTTTTTGTACCCTGTCTTCTAATTCACTGATCTGATCCTCAGCTTCCTCTACTCTGCTGTTTAGTCCTTCCAATGTGTTCTTTATTTCTGCTATGTCATTCTTCCTTTCCACTTGGTTGGTTTTCAATGCTTCTATATCTTTACTCATGGTGTTGAGGTATTTACTCATGCTGTTGAGCTTCCTCAAGATCATGGCTCTGAACTCTACCTCTGATAACTTGCTTAACTGCATTTCATTTATCTCATCTTTGGTAGTGGTCTCCTGTTTTTTCATTTGGGATTTGTTACTTTGTTTTACCATTTTGGCTATGTCAGTGGGTTTTGGAGCCTGCCAAATTTTCCCTGTGGATGTTGGTGTTCTGCTGTTTGTGGCTCCCTCTACTGGGTTTGGATGAGCGTGGGAGGATCCATGTGCAACACCACTGTGAAGTCTTACTTTCCTGGGTAGGTTTGCAAGCCCAGGAAAGGTTCGGTTATCCTTTAGCTTTTTGCCTGGAGGTTACTTGAAGAGCCTTGGGTTCTCAGTTGAATGAAAAACTCCCTCAGGTGTTCACCGTAAGAGGGTTTCCTGAGGGTGGGGCTGTTAATGAGCCTCAATTTGCATATCAATGGCCCACCTGGGTGGGGTTGAATCTCCGAGGGAGGGTCCGCTGCCTCTCCCCAGAGCCTTGGGAAGAAGTAAGATGGCCACCGTCCTGCATAGCCGCAACTCACCAAAAGCTCTGAGCACCCTCCAAATCCCAAGTGTTCCCACACAGTTCCAATCCAGTCCACCCTCCCTCTGCTGGAGCCCAAGGTGAGTGGCTGTGGCTATTTTAGCATCCCCGCTCTCTGCGCTGTGGAGCACCCTTGGGATTTTAACCCTGAGGGTGCTGCTCACAGCTAAGACTGCTGCTATCCATGGGTTCCCAGCCCCCCTCTCACGCCTCCACAATCCTACCAGGATCGATTCAGTGTCCCTGGTTATATGGTCCTCACAAGCTGCTTTTCTGTTGCTTTTTCCTGATGATTTGTCTTTATTTTAGTTGTAATTCCAGTTTGGTCCTGGGAGATGGTCTGAGTAGCTTCCATTCACTCCACTGCCATTTTGGAATCCTTCCTACAGCATAATGATTTGACTTACATATATTGTGAATGATTACCACAATATATTTAGTTAACATCCATCATCTCATATACAAACAAAGAAAAAGAAAAACAAATGTTCTTTTAGTTGTGATGAGAACTATTAGGACTTATTCTCCTAAAAACTTCCAAATACGTCATGCAATAGTGTTAACTATAGCCATCATGTTTAATGTTACATCTGTGGTACTTGTAACTGGAAGATTGCACTTTGTGACCACCTTCATCCAATTCCTCCTCCACCAACTTTCTTTCACCTCTGATAACCACAAATGTAATTGCTTTTTCTATGAGTTTAGTTGTTTTTTAATCTTTCTCTTCTAAGATTATACAGATAAGTGAAACCAATATATTAAATCTTCTTTCTCCATTCATCCATTGATGGACACTTAGGTTGTTTCCATATCTCGGCTATTATAAATAATGCTGCTATGAACATGGGCCACAGATATCTCCTTACCATAGTGTTTTCATTTCCTTTGGGTATATTCCCAGAAGTAGAATTGCTGGATCTTATGGTGGTTCTATTTTTAATTTGTTTTTATTTTTGACAGAGGTGTCAAGGCTATTCAACGGGGAAATGAAAGTCTTGTCATCAGAATATGCTAAACATCTGTTAAACTGTATAAATATGTGGAAAAAATGACTCTCAACCTTTATCATTCAGAAACACTCTAAAATTAATTTGAGATGTATCACATAAACCAACCATAAAAATTAAGAGTCTACAACATCTAGAAGACAACAATGGAAAATATCTTTTCAAATTTGGAGTACACAAATGTTTTTGAGAAAGGACAGAAAAAGTGCTAAACAAAATAAAAAAGATAAATTGAACTTCATCAAAATTAAAAGAGATCATTAAGACCATTAGGAACATGTAAACACAGACACCTGAACTTCCACCAGAATGGGCCTTCAGGTTCTGCTGACACCAGCCATGCATGGGTCACTCCCCCCAGAGGGGTGCACACCCAGAGACTCCCTTGCCCGCCAGATGAAGGGTAAGCAGCAGCGGCCCACCCTGGATGAGATTCACCAAGAGCTACTGCCCCAGGCTCCCTCATGGCCTGGCCAGACCCAGGCACCCAACCGACACTGACCCACCAGGGGGCAGCCTGCATGGCTGTCTGGGCTGTGCGGGGGACTTCATCGATTCCCCCAACCTGGAGACCCACTGCTGATGCGAAGACCACAGGAAAAGGTGAAAGCAGCTGAGTGTGGAGAACGACACTCAGGAAGAGGCTGAGAAGGCAGTGGGCATGAGCCCCCAGTGGCTGGCAGTGCCCACAGAAATCTCCCTGAGACAGGCACGTCTACCTGACATGGGTCTAGGATGCATGGCAGAGCAGCTGCCCGTGGACAGTGATGCAGGGCTAGGCTGGGAGAGCCTTGCCAACCTTTTCTGACCCTGGGTTCGTTGTGTGGGTGGCCTCATCTGGGTGCCCTACCCCTCAAATAGAGGAACTAGATAAAGACACACACACACAACAAAGAAAAAAAACTGGAAGAAAACTATTTACAATATATATTTCTGACAAAAGACTTTATCTAGCTATCTATCTAAAATGTCAAATAATTAATTGAAAATGGGCAAAAGACTTGAACAGATATTTCAATAAAAAACATAGGAATGGCCACGAAGCACATGAAAATACTTAGGATCATAGAGAAATGCAAATTAAAACTAAAATGAGATGCACTTTTATAGCCATTAGCATGCTTTAATTTGGAAAGACGGGTAGCACCAAATGTTGGATATTCAGTAACTGGAACTGGAACTCTCATACATTGTTGGTGGGAATGTCAAATGGTCCAACCATTTTGGAAAACAGTTTCTTATAAAGTTAAACATACACTTGCTTTAGGACCGAGCCATTGCATTCCCAGTATTTACCCAAGAGAAATGAAATCATAGGTCTTTAAAAGACTAGAATAAAAATATTCATAACAACTTTATCCATCAAAGCAAAAAAAAAGGGGGGGGGAGGGTGCGGGGCACAAACCACGTTTACCAGAAGAGAATGGATAACAACTTGTAAACATTTTAACAGGGTCGAAAGCAGAGGCCAGGACATGCTGCTATTTTTTTTTTCCATTAGATTGGACCACATAAAATGAGGATATTTTCCCATTTTTGACTTACCAAAATACGTAGTTTAGAGAGTAGCTGATCTGTTTTAAGGTTTAAGGAGTATGACTTTCTTCGCCTTAGAAAGGAAGAAAGCAACAACAGAAAGAAATTTTTATAAAATGAAGTAGGAGGTAAATTATGAAAACAAAGAGTGGGCTTTTTTTTGTTTGTTTTTTCGTGTGATTAGGAGTTATAAGCATGAAACACAAAACATTTATAATGGATCAATTAAAACGTAGACTCAAAGATTTCTGAGTGCATGTGCGTCTCCTCCCCCTTTTCTTGCTCCTTCATGGCACTCTAGCAGGTCCTATCTTTATATCTAAATCGCTTCTAATCTATTTCTAAATGATTTCCTTGAGTCTTACTGATCACCACGGCACGGAGGCTGGGAGTGGTCAGAAGTGAGAGGCTCAGCCAGGAAAGTCTCTTAGTCACTGCGCGTTGTAAGGAGCCTGAAGTGTTCCCTTGACTGATTTCCAAGGCAAAGGTGGGCAGCTGCATCGCAGACAGGCCTGGTCACAGCAGGTTACAGTGAGCTGCGTCATCCCAGAGCAACAGGCAATTTCCTTTTTGAGTCACTCTCTAGCTCAGAATGAAACTCCACCCTCCTTTTTTCTGTGGCCCAAGTGAAGAGGAAGAGGCTTTCTCTCGGGGCCTCCTAATTATGCAGCCTCAGCCTCAGAGGGTCCCTGGGTAATGTGACTCCATCCAGGAGCAGGCTGGTCAGCGGAGTCCCTTCCAGGTCCTGGGGCCTGGGCTGGTGCCTGGGACACGAGAGGCCCAGTGAACCCATTTGCGAACAGAGGACTGCACTTTCCTTTTCGATCTGGATTTCCTCTTGACAAAAACTCAGAAGCTCATCCTTTGAGCTCTCAGGAGCGGGGAGCTTTTAATGGCATTGTGCTCCCTGGGTCCTTGGCTCTGTGCTCTGTCATCAGAAAAAAAGATATACCTAAAATCACTGGTCATTGGATTTGACTACAAGAGTTTCCAAAGGCTTTTCCATTTTCTCCTGGTTTTAAAAAGCATATACTTAACAAGCATTTGGCTTCGAGTTTTGATATTTCCAGTGTCTTTCCTCTTTCTCTTTGGCTTTTTGACTATGGACACTGGTCGAAAATTAAATCACTATTTATACCATGCAATTGAAGATAAGAATGTGAGCACAGACTCATGAACGCGGAGAACCTTCTTTCCCTGAGAAGAAAGGAGGCCTGAGGGCGGTGTGCGGAGCTGGGGGCGGGGGTCCCTGCTCTGGAGCACCGAGCCCCCAGGTCAGAACCGGCTCTGCACCCTCGCTCCTGCGTCAGACCCCCCAGAGCTGAGCATTGCTGGGAGCAGAAGCTGCACCCTCAGCCCGAGGGAAAGATATGACTAATCACTGGATTTCAAAGCTGGTGCCTGTACCTTGCTTTCAAGCCCTTTCAGTACTTTCTGAGTCAGTCTGAAAAGGAAGCGCTTTCCTGCCCCGTCCTCCTCCCAGCCACGACGCCTGCAGCTGGCGGGTGGCAGCCGTCCCGTGCAGTGTCTGTGGCATTCCAGGGGGAGCAGGCAGGGGCCACAGAGAGCAGTGTCAATGCTCCGCCCATCTTTCCTCCTGCTGCAGTGGGTCTTTTGGAGTCTTGAGGATTTTTTAGCCTTTAAGGGTCTGCCATTTAAAGTGAGTTGTTACCCTACTTCAGAAAGGGCTGTGTGTGCCAGAATGGGGAGGCGTAGGAAGCAAGTGGGCTGACCGTGGAGGCGCCAACCCCAGTGGCAAAATGTTTCGGACCTCAGTAACACTGTTCTCCTACCCACACTGCCCAATCTCCTTTCCACACAGTGTCCAGAATGTTCTTGAGCATCTCACTCCCTTGCTCAGACTTCTTCAGTGACTTGCCGTTGCTGGAAGCACAAAGTCCATACTCATTAGCTTGGTGGCCAAGGTATCCACAATCTGCCTTCATTCTGCTTTTACAAACTGGCTCACTGTATTCCTTGCTCCCCAGTGTACCTGATCTCCAACCTACTCTTTGCTGTGTTCAGAACCCAGCCTACGCATCCCCATTTCTTGTCTTTTGCTGACTGTTCTTTTAGCCTCTGAACTTTCTGGTTATTTCCATTCTTCCTCTCCTTTTACCAATTGTTGAAATTCTAACCTTTTTTTTTTTTTTTTTTTTTGATTGGCTGGTGTGGCTCCGTGGTTAAGCCTGGACCTGGACCCATGCTCCAAGAGGTCGCCAGGTCAATTCCCATGACCAGGTTGTGGGCCAAATCCCCATTGGGGGGCATGCAGGAGGCGGCCAATCGATGTTCTCTCTCATCGATGTTTCTATCTCTCTCTCTCCCTCTCCCTTCCTCTCTCTCTAAAATCAATGAAGAAAAAAACTTATTTTTAATTAACCATTTTTTTCAAAGACCATTTACTTAAAACAACTGTCCCCCATCACTTAAAGTCAATATAAATCTCATATTTATTTATTTTCATTGTTTTGCCATAGTTACAACATCTTATACTTGCCCCACAGTCACAGTTATTTGAAGGGAGGCTCTGATGTAGTCACCTTTGCCTAGAACATTAGCAGACCTCAATAAATGAGCGTCGAGATATTGGTTCAGGTTGCAATATTCCCAAAGACTGATCTAAGAAATGACCAGATTGTAATTGTTGTACAGAAGTTCAGAGGCAAAATGAACCTCAGGGCACTAATAGAATGGTCCAGCGTGACGCGTGGCAGTATTACGACATCTTCTTCCTGGTCAAGGAGGGCTTGGATTCAGGGAAGAGAAAAGGACTCACAGGTGAGTCAATACATGACTATCCTGAGCTGCTTTGCAGAAAATGAAGAAATTGTAGCCATCATTGAGATGGTATTCAGTGCACCAGCGTTAGAGAAAGCCTACATGGTGATCTCACGCTTGGGTCCAGGGACACCACTTTGCTAATCCAACATTAACTTACTTTTAGAATAGCAGAATTTTAATAGTGGGAGAATACTGTGGATATTATCTTGTTCATATTCCAAACAAATTCAGGGATTTCATCATCCCATTCTTTCCTCCAGGGTCCATGCTCTGGTATTTGCAGTCAAGCCTCTTCTAGGGAGGGGCCCATATACATAGGAGGCAACAAGATTTCTGCCCCTGCCCCTCATCAGCCCTCACACACTAGGGTCTTGCAGAGAATGTGAAGGGAACATTCATGTGTGAAATCCTATAAAAAGAGTCATGCAACTTGATAAAGACACTCCAACATCATCCCTGCGCCAGCCAGCATACTTGTTTTTAAGAAATGTCTAAAATGCTGGGAACCATCCATCAAGACTCAAATATGACTGAAAAAGAAAAGCCACCTTAATTTCTGTCATCATTCTATAAAATGTTGGCATTTGCAATCTGCTCATAAAAAGCCTTGGGTTAATAATCTTCAGTCAGACTGGAGTTTCCCACATTTGTTTAAGCATCAGTAGTGGTTTATGCCAAATGCAAGGACATTTAGAATGTGAATAATTCATGAAGATTCCATGTCTGACTGAAGTGTTTTTTATGCAGAGGAGGGTTGATGAAGAAAGATCTTTACAACGAGAGGGTGAAGTCATCTCATCCTATATTATCCTTTGGAGGATATTATATTGAGTGTGTGCTGTAAATGGAGTTTGCAGAGAATCTGAGACATTTTTCACATATTCTTGTCTTAGGAGGCCTAAGCACTGTTTATAATTCCTTAGGGAGGAAGAAAGGACGTTATTGTCATTAACTTTTGGACTATGGAATCCTTATTGTATCTCTCCTATATCCTGGGACCAGATACCAGAGCAGACACCTTGCACCTGTGACTCTTTGCAGAGTCCTTCAAGTCCTTGAGTTTGCCTGTTAATTACCACTTCAACCAGGTTGCCAAGAATTCTCATGCTAACGCTCACAATAAAATAATATATCAAAGCTAAGCACATACCCACATGCTCCAAAGCACAGGACACACACACATACATACACACACACTGATGGAGGTGTGTGCACACAACTACTAAGCCTCCTTGATTGATTCTGAGATGAGGCAGGCAGAAATGTGTTTGTATGGGGAGGCACAAATGTTGAGCTGAACAGCAACTGCTGTATGTGATCTGTGATCTGCCACTTGTCTTGAAAGGGGCAATGAGAATGAGGCCTGAATCCCTGAACTTTAAGAAGACCCCAAACAGCAGGGGCACCGGGTGGAACAAAGCCTCCTGGCATATGTGAGGGCTGTGTGTTTCAATGAGGTATCATGTTCCAGCACAGCATGATAGACAAATGCCAGACCAGATGAGGAAATACAATCTACTCAACCTGATGAGTCTGTACCTGGATCATGTGATGGGAGCAGATGCTGAGTCAATATGGAAGCAGGTGCAGAAAAAAAGGCAGAAAAAGCCTGGACACTGAAGCAAAGTGCTACAAAAGTATAGAGCTTCCAGTGGAGGCTCACTTTTTACAGTAATGATTCAAAATTTTGTGTGGCATAAATTGTCATCTATGCGGTACTCTATTGAGGCTTTCTGGCAGAGGACACCTGAGAGCATCTTTGACATCTGGAAAATAAAGAGGAGGAACACTAGTCTTTCTACTCCTCTCCTCATGACGTGGAATAGCAGTTTCTCCCTTCATTTACAGGTGCCATGTTCACCTTGATGATGGAACTCTCTTGAAACTGCTATCTGTGTCTGGAAAGATCATAAGGGGCAGGGCTGCTGAGCTTATTACTCCTTGTCCGTCTCACAAGCACACAAAACTTTACATTGCACATTGGGGAAGCCCATGCCTGTGTCACACAAGAGGTTTAATGCTCTACCATTATGACTGAGAAAGCTTAATGCCAACAATACTGAATAATTACTGAATCAAACCCATCACCCTGCAGTGCATGAGCCAATGCTCAAACCACTGAGCAACACCAACCAGGGCAATTTTTCTTATTTTATTTTATTTTTTCTTCTTGTTTTACTTTTACTATTCTATATTTTAGTATATTCATTATTACTTTTTAAAATCAATATTATCATTTCATTTATTTTGTTTCCTGTTCTTTTTTATTCTTATTTTAGTTCTTTTTGCTTTCTTCTTTGCTTCCATGTTGTTTTTCATTTTTCTTCTTCTTCTTTTTTTTTTTTTTTCTTTTTATCTCCTCTAAGACTTTGGTCTCATGACTTTTAGTATTATATTTGCTTTTTCTTTTGTTTGCTTTCTTTTATTTTTCCTTTTTAGTCTTTCTTATTGTTGCTTTGCATGGTTTTGTTTTTCATTTTGCTTCTGGTTTAGTCCTTTTTTATCTTGTTTTGTTCTGTCAGTATCTGTATAACAGCTTATACGACAAGGTAGGAGTTGAGCCTCACAGCCAGCAAACTGGAGTGGAGATCCCAGCCACAAATAAGACATCAACAGTCAACTCCCAGTTACAACAAGAGAGCCTGAATAATGCACACAAGGAACATTCCTAGAGCATCCTGCTCACAAGACCAAAGAGCTTGCACAACTGTGCCCCCCAGGACTTTTTCTACATAAGGCCATCCTAGGAAGACTGGGATGCATAAAAATTCTATGTAATACATAAAAGAAGAAAAAGGACAAACAAACACAGAGAGACAGCTAAATTTGGAGAAAAAGAAAATGAAAGGAAAGGAAAAATATCCAGAAAAAGAATGAATGAAATGAGGCAAGCAACCTATTCAACATAGAGTTTGAAGTAATAGTTATAAAGATGCTCAAGGAACTTAGTGAGAATTGCCAGGAACTTAGTAGAAACTACAACAGTTAGAAAAATAAAATAGAAACCATTAACAAGAACCAGTTGGAAATGAAGAATAACATATCTGATATCAAGAATATCTTGGAAAAAATTAAAAATAGATTGGATGAAGCAGAGAATCAAATCAGTGACTTTGAAAACAAGTTAGAAATAAATACCCAATTAGAGCAGCAAATAGAAAAAAAGAATTAAAAAACAGGCAGATAGCTTAAGGGAGTTTTGGGAAAATATGAAATGTAACAACATTTGCATCATAGAGGTTCCAGAAGAAGAAGGTGAGCAAGGAACAGAAAATTGATTTGAAGAAATAATGACAGAGAGCTTCACTAATCTGGTAAAGGAAAAAGTCACACAAGTCCAGGAAACACAGAGTCCCAATCAAGATGAACCCAAAGAGGCCCACACCTAGACACATCATAATTAAAAAGGCAAACATTAAAGATAAAGAAAGAATCTTAAAGGCAGCAAGAGAGAGATAGAAGTTACCTACAAGGGAAATCCCATCAGGTGATCAGCTGATTTCTCAATAGAAACATTTCAGGCCAGAAGAGCATGGCATGAAGTATTCAAAATAATGAAACAAGGGCCCAATTCCAAGACTGCTCTATCCAGCAAGGTTATCATTTAAAACTGAATGCAAAATAGTTTCCCAGACAAGAAAAAAAGGCTAAAGGAGTACATTACCACCAAAACAGCATTGTAAGAAATGTTAAAGGGACTTCTTTAAGAAGAAGAAGAAAATGAGAGAGAGAGAACATAGGTATAAAGAAAATACAAATGACAATAAATAAGTTCCTATCAATAATAATCTTAAATGTAAATGGATAAAAATGTTCCAATCAAAACACATAGGGCCACTGAATGGATAAGAAAGCATGATTCATATATATGCTGTTTATTAGACCCACCTCAGAACAAAAGATTTACACTGGCTGAAAGTGAAAGGATGGAAAAAATATTCCATGCAAATGGAAATGAAAAAAAGTAGGGGTAGCAATACTCATATCTGACAAAATAGATTTCCAAACATAGACCATAATATGAGACAAAGAAAGCCACTACATAATACTAAAAAGATTGATCCAACAAGAAAATATAATCCTTGTAAACATATATACACCCAATACAGGAGCACCCAAATATATAAAAAATCTCTAATGGAGTTTAAGTGAGGGATTGACAGCAATGCAGTCATAGTAGGGGTCTTTAACACATCACTGATATCACTGGATAGATCTTCCAGACAAAAAAATCAACAAGGAAACAGTGGCCTTAAATAACACAATAGATCAGATGGATCTTATTGATATTTACAGTACATTTCATCCCAAATGGGCTGTTTGATCATTTTGAATAGATGCAGCAATCTTGGGGGGGAAAAAAAAAAGAACAAAGTTGGAGGGATTACAACATTGGATATCAAACTATAGCACAAAGCCATTATAATAAAAACAGCCTGGTACTGGTATGAGAACAGGCATATAGATCAATGGAACAGGACAGAGAGCCCAGAAATAAACCTACACCTTTATTTGACAAAGGAGGCAAAAACATACAATGGGCTAAGGATAGTCTATTCAATAAATGGTACTGGGAAAATTGGATAGATACGTACAAAAAAAATGAAATGATTACGTTCTTACACCAAATACAAGAATAAACTTAAAATGGATTAAAAACTTAAATGTTAGACTTGAAACGATAAAAATCCTAGATGAAAACATAGGCAGCAAAATCTCAGACATCTTATGTAGCAGGATTTTCACTGATATATCACCTAGGGCAAGAGAAACAAAGGGAAAAATAAACAAATGGGACTACATCAAAGTAAAAAGCTTCTGCACAGCAAAAGAAACCATCATCAATATGAAAAGAGAACCCACTGTATGGGAGAACATACTTGCCAATGATACATCTGATAAGGGGTTAATTTCCAAAATATATAAAGACCTCATACAAGTTAACAAAAGGAAGACAAACAATCCAATTAAAAAAGGGACAAAGGACCTCAATTGACACTTCTCCAAAGAGGATATACAGATAGCCAATAGACATATGAAAAAATGCTCAATGTCACTAATCATCAGAGAAATGCAAATTAAAACCACAAAGAGATATCACCTCACACCTGTCAGAATAGCTATTATCAATAAGTCAGCAAACAGGTTCTGGTGAGATAGTGGACAAAAGGGAACACTAGTTCACTACTGGTGGGAGTGAAGACTGGTGCAGCTATATGGAAAACAGTACAGAGTTTTTCCAAAAAATTAAAAATGAAACAGTTTTTTGACTCAGTGATCACACTTCTGGGAATATATCTTAAAAACCACAAAACACAAGTCAGAAGTAATGTATGCATGCCTATGTTTATAACATTGTTATTTATAATAGCTAAGATGTGGAAACAGCCCAAGTGCCCATCAATAGATGAATGGATAAAAAAAGATGTGGTATTTTTACACAATGGAATACTATGCTGCTGTGAAAAAGGATCTGTTACCTTTTGAGACAGCATGAAAGGACCTGGAGATCATTATGCTAAGTGAAGTAAGCCAGTCATAGAAATATCTCACAAATAAGAAATGATCTCGCCCTGGCCGGTTTGGCTCAGCGGTTAGAGCATCGGCCCGCAGTCCAGAGAGACTTGGGTTTAGTTCCCGCTAAAGGCACGTACCTTGGTTGCAGTTTGTCCCTAGCCCCAGTTGGGGTCGTGTGGGTGGCAACCACTTAATGTGTCTCTCTCACATTGATGTTTCTCTCTCTCTCTTCCTCCCTCTCTCCCTCCCGCTCTGTCTGAAGATAAATGCAAAAATGTCCTCGGGTGAGGATAAAAAAAAATCAATAAAAACATATTTAAAAACGAAAGAAAAATAAAGAAATGATCTCACTTATTTGTGGATTCTAATGAACAAATTAAATTGATCAACAAAATAAGTCCCGAGGCATGTAGGCATGGAACAGAGTGACATATCTCAGACTGTGGGGACAAGAAGAGGTAAACTAAACAACTTATATACTTACATGCATAGCCCATGGACACAGACAGTAGTGTGGTGAAGGCCTGGTGGGTATATGTGCTGGGAAGAGGAGGGTAAAAGGGAAGAAAATGGGGGACATCTGTAATACTGTCAATAATAAAAATACATATATATTTTTAAAAAATTGTAAGTCGTTCACTAGGAAGTGGGATTCAACTTAAAATGTTAATAAATGAATTTATTGATATTTCTAAGATTAATCTTTTTATTGCATAATTTTTTTTTCTCTTATGGTGGTCTAAGTAGAATCCTTAGGACACTAATAGTTGTGAGCCCCTAGCCTGAGTTCAGGTATGACCTGGAGTCATCTCACAGGTGACAAATAACCATAACTTGAGGAAGCAAGTGTTTGATACACTTAAGCTTAAGCCAGCAGAAGGAAATGAAACCTCCTAGACAACTGGCACTCTCTACCAACAAGCACTCAAAGCTTCAGTCAGTAAAACATGTTCATGCTAGCAGTTATTAAAATTACCTGTGTCTCTGCTAGAAAATGTTCGTCTGCTTCTCTCTGCTCTTTGGTTTACAAGGCTAGTCATAGCATGGATCTCCTAATTCATTTACTTCCTCTTGTAGCAGGGATTCAAGCCCACTGCCTCCTCTGAGAACATGGTTCCACACGGTGAGGGATCAGCCCGCCATTCATGCTGGCACTGACACGTGGTTTGGGCCCTCTGGCCGCGAGAGGAATTCCGACCTGCTGCACTTGTTTTATGTTACCTTACCCTCCTATTTTTATCACTTTTAGTGAGTGGCATTATGTTTACTCCAGGCTTTTTTCAAAGGTGAGTAAAAGAAATGTCATGTATCTTTGATTAAAAATGACAGAAATAAAACTAATTATAAATAAAAAGGAATCTAGAGACTTTCACTTCTGGGAAGATTAGATGTATTTCACCTATAACTTCTAATAAGTACAACTAAAACCTCTGGGCACCATATATAAAACATCCATTCAAAAACCCTGAAAGATGGATAGAAGAAGGATCGGCTAGACATATTCGGACCCAGGGAATAACAGGTTGTTGAGCTCCCTAGGTTTTCTTTTTGCCTCATATATCACAGACTTGGAGCTGAAGAGGCCAACAATCCAGAAACACCAAATGGCAAAAAGAAGTGCCCCTAAAAGGAGCACTCCAGAAAAGGAGCCATTTAGTAACATCTGAAAACTTACAAACAACAATCACTAAATTAAAGCCAAACACCACAGGCAAACAGTGGTCCCACCCCTGCCCACTCTAGCAAATGCTGAGTGGAGAGCCTAGACTTCCAACTCACTAGGCTGTAATGAGGTGCTCTTGCCCCATCCCCTGCTGAACACCTGGTCAAGATGGTGGCAGACAGGGCCAAATGGGAGCTGGCACTTTATGATCACCAGCTGGTAATAATCCCCATCCCAGTGTCATTGGTAACCATGGGGAAGCCTGAACTTCCAAAACCGCCCAGCAATAATGAGGAGCCCTCTTCCCCCACTCAGAGTGGTCTCAGAGGAGGTCTAGTGGAAACTCAAGACATTGACGACTACTCAGCAAATGGAGGCCACCAGCCACCCACTTCCTTATGGTGTCAGAGGAGGCCTTGGAGATGAGTAATGAGGCACACTGACGTCTCTCAGACAGGAAAATATCAGTGGAGACTTGTGGGGAGGCAGAAATTCCATCCACACCCAGCAGCAATGAACAATGTCAAGGTGGTCAAGTGAGAAACCTGGACTTCACACCTGTTGTCAGGAAAGGTGGTGTTCCTGCCTTCACCCGTCAGAGCAGTATCAGAGGGGGCAGCTAAAAGAGAAAATATAGCCCTGGCCGGTTTGGCTCAGCGGTTAGAGCGTCGGCCTGCGGTCCAGAGAGTCCTGGGTTCGGTTCCCGCTAAGGGCACGTATCTCGGTTGCGGTTTGTCTCCGGCCCTGGTTGGGTTGTGTGGGAGGCAGCCACTCGATGTGTACCTTTCATGTCGATGTTTCTCTCTCTCTCTCTCCCTCCCACTCTATCTGAACAAAAAATGGAAAAATGTCCTCGGGTGAGGATAAAAAAAATAAAATAAAAAACAAAAACAAAAACAAAAAAAACTACTTTAATAGGGTCAGGTCTGGGGGAGAGGGGCCAGCCCGCCCGTCCCTGCTGTCCTCAGGTGACCACCCACCCTCGCACACTGCTTCCTCCCCAGCGACTCTGGCCTGCACACGTCTGCACTGTAGATACTGTATCAAGTCAGAGCGTCGTCTGGATGGTTAATAGAGCTGCTTCTGTGTAAATGCTATTTTAAACACTAAAAAGCATTTAATTTTATGGGAAAAAAAAAGAGAAAATATAAATACTATCTAGAAACTTGTAACACAATATATAAGCTTTTTAGATTTCAATAGAAAATTGTTCATCATATCACAAACCAGGAAGATCTCAACTTAAAATGACAACAAATGAAATGACAAATATTAGAATTATCTGAAAAAGATTTTAAGTATCCGTGATAAAAATTCTTCAAGGAACAATTATAAAAATGTTTGAAATCAATAAAAATGTAAAAAATCTCAGAAAAAAGTAGAAAGTCTCAGCAAAGAATATATAAAGAAGAACCAAACAGAAATTTTATACATAAAAATTACAATGTCTGAAATGGATATGGTCAAGAACAGAAAGAAAAGAGACTGAGAAAAGCAACATGAAACTTGAAGATAAAATAAGAGAAATTACCTAATCTAAACAAAAGAGGGATAATAAACTGAATAAAATGAACATAACCTAAGAGACCTGTAGGACTATAATAAAATATGTTATATTTATCTTATCAGAGTCTCAGAAAGAGAATAGAAAGAGGAGAGGACTGGAAAAACATTAAAATAAATGATATATAAAAACTCATATTCAGGGAAACTATTAACCCACAGATTCAAGATGAGCATACCTTAAAGACAATAAACCCATATAACTTTATACCATGGCATCTAAAAGACCAACTTTTAAACAAATAGACAAAAAATAATTTCAAAATTATTGAGAAATGACACGTGATATATTGGGGGGAAACAACTCAAATGACAACAGATATCTCATTGGAACCATAGAGGGCGTAAGCAATTGGCACAGAATTTTTATTAATACATTTTATTTTTTTAGAGCAGTTTTAGTTTCATATCAAAATTGAGCAGAAAGAGAGTTCCCATATACCTCTTATCTCTGCATACACACAACCTGCCTCACTATCAGTATTCCCCATCAGAGTGGTATATTTGTTAAAATGAAGCTAGATTGGGACATCACTATCACACAGAGCCTATAGTTTACATTAGGGTTTGCTCTTGGTAGTGCATTTTCTGTGGGTTTGGACAAATGTATCATGATATATACCCAACATTGTAGTATATAGAATAGTTTCACTGGCCTAAAAATCCCCTGTGCTCCACGTATTCGTTCCTCCTTCCCTTTAACCCCTTACAACCATTTATATTGTTACTGTCTGTATAGTTTTGATTTTCCAGAATGTTATATAGTTAGAATCATACAATATTGTGGCTTTTCATGGCTTGATAGTTTCATTCTTCATAGGGCTAAATAATGCTCCATTTTCTAAATGTATACAGTTTACCCATTCACTTACTATAAAGAGCATCTTGGTTGCTATCAAGCTTTGGCAATCATAAATAAAGCTTCTATAAATACCTGTGTGCACACAATTTCAATGCATTCAGGTACATATCATGGAGCGCTGCTGCTGAATTGCATGGTAAGAGTATGTTTAGCTTTCTAAGAAATCTCCAAACTCTTTTCCAAAGTGGCTGCACATTTTGTGCTTTTATCAGCAATGAAAGTGTGTTTCTGTTGTTCCACACCCCTACCAGCATTTGTTCTTGGAAGATTTTTGAATTTGTAATTTCATGGTGACATATGAGGTTGAACATCTTTTCATATGCTCCTTTGCCATCTGTACATCTTCCTTCATGAGATGCCTATTCAGATATTTTGCCCATTATATTTCTGAAACCTCATTTTTAAAAACTGTGGTAACATACACATAATAAAAGTTACCATCTTAACCATTTAAGTGTACAGTTCAGTGTACACAACATTTACAATTTGCAATGTTGTGTAACCATCACCACCATCCATCCCTATAATTCTTTATATCTTGTAAACTAAACTCTATATTCATGAAATAATAACTACACATTCTCCCTCTCTTCAGCCTCTATAATCACCATTATACATCTATCTCCATGATCTGACCACTCCAAGTACCTCATCTAAGTACAATCATCAGTATTTGTGTATATTTTTGTGAATGGCTTATTTCAGTAGCATAAAATCCTCAAGGTTCAACATGTTGTAACATATTGAAGAACTTCTTTCCTTTTTAAGGAAAGAATAAAATTCCATTGTATGTATATTCCACATTTTCATATTCATTTTTTGATGGGAACCTGGATTGCTTCCATATTTTAGCTATTAAGAATAATACTGGTTGTACAAACATCTCTTCAAGACCATGCCTTCAATTCCTCTGAGCATATACCCAGAAATGAAATTGCACGATCATTAGTAATTCTATTTTAATTTTGAGGAACCACCATAGTGTTTTCCACAGCAATTGTACCATTTTACATTCCTACCAGCAGTGAAGAAGGGTTCCAATTTCTCTACATCCTCATCAACACTTGTATTTTTTCTTGTATTTTGATAATAGCCATCTAATGAGTGTGAGGTGGTATCTCATTCTAGTTTTGATTTGCATTTATCTAATGAAAGTGATGTTAAGCATCTTTTCATGTTTTTATTGGCCATTTATATATCTTCTTTGAAGAAATATCTTTTCAAGTCCTTTGTCCATTTTTGAATCAAGTTTTTTGTTCTTGTTGTTGTTGAGTTTTAGGAATTCTCTATATTTTCTGAATATTAATTTTTATCAGATACATGATCTAAAAATATTTCCTCCCATTCTGTGGATTGCCTTTTTACTTTGTTGATGGTGTCTATACATTTGCCAAATGTTAAAATTTTGAAGTCCAATTTGTCTATTTTTTTCTATTGTTACTTGTATCTCTGGGGTTATATACAAGAAAATATTCCCAAATCCAAAATCATGAAGCTTTCATCCTATTGTAGGAGCAGAAGGTACTTTAATACCTAGCTTTTAAAATCTATTAAAACTTAATTGTTGGCCTAGCATATGATCTATCTTAGAACATGTTTCATGTGCACTTGAGAAGAATGTTCATTCTCTTATTACTTGGTGTAATATTTTATATATATCTACTATATCTACACTATTTGAGTCCTCTATTTCATTAGCCATCTTCTGTCTGGTTGTTCTATCCATTACTATGAGTGGGTTATTGAAATCTTCAATTATTATTGTAGACCTGTTTCTCCCTTCAGGTCTGTTAGTTTTGATTTGTAACTTTTGATGGCCTGTCATTAGGTGCATATGTGTTTGTGATATTATATCTTCTTGTGTATTTAATCTTTTATTAATATGTAATGTCCTTCTGGTCTCTTGTCAACTTTTTTGACTTAAAGATAATTTGTCTGATACTAGTATAGCCACTCCTGTTTTCTTTCTCTCTCTCTCTCTCTCTTTTTTTTTTTTTTTACTATTCACATGGAATAACTCTTCTCATTCTTTCCCTTTCAACCAGTTTATGTCTTTGGATCTCAAGTGAGTCTTCTGTACACAGCATGTATTTGGATCATATGTTGTTATTCATTCTGTCCATCTCTGTCTTCTATTTGAAGAGTGTAATATGTTTACATTTAAAGTAGTTACTGATAAGAGGGACTTACTTATTGCATTGCTTTATTTGTTTTCCATATGATATATAGTTGTTTTTTGTTGTTGTTGCTCATTATATGCATTATTGTCTTCTTTTATGTTTAATTAACTGTTTGTAATAAAATGTTTAAATTATTTCTCATTGCCTTTTGTGTATATTTTAAAGTTAATGTTCTTGTGCTTACCATAGGATTACACTTAACATTTTAAAGTTATAACATTCTAATTTGAATTTATACCAACTTAACTTTCATAACATATAAAAACTCTGTTCCTTTACAGCCCCATCTCCACCTCTTGCTCATTTTCAATGGAATTGTCTGTTTCTTATTTTTTTAGTTTTAAGAGTTCTTTGTATATTTTGGATAACAAGTCTTTATCAGTCATGTGATTGGAAATATCCCAGTCTGTGAATTGTCTTTTCATTCTCTTGACATTGTCTTTCACAGAGCAAAATAATTTCATTTTAATTAATTCCAGCTTATCAATGATTTCTTTCATGGATCATACCTTTGTTGCTGTATTTAAAAAGTCATTACCTAACCCAATGTCATCTTGGTTTTCTCCTACATTGTCTTTTATGATTTTCTGTTTTACATTTAGATCTATGATCCATTTCAGTTCATTTTTGTGTGGGTATATGACTCTTGAACTAGAGTCATTTTTTTTTTTCACATGTGTGTGTCTAGTTGGCCCAGCACCATTTGTTGAAAATACTTTCTTTTTTAGTAAATTGTCTCTGTTCCTTTGTGAAAGACCAGTTGATTATTTTTACAGGGGGTTAATTTCTATTCTCTGTTCTGTTCTATGGATGCATTCTTTCACCAGTACCACACTGCCTTGACGGTTGTATTGTATTGTATTGTAACTTTCAGAGTCAGGTAGTGTCTGTTCCCAGACCTTATTCTCCTTCAATATTGAGTTGGCTATTCTGGATATTTTGCCTCTTTATATAAATTTAGAATCAGTTTGTCGACATCCACAAAATAGCTTTCTGGAATTTTGTTTGGAATTGTATTTTGCATAGCCTTCTTCAAGTGTTGAAGGAAAAGATCTGTCATAAACAAATTCTATATCCAACTATTCTCCAAGAATGAGAAGAAATCAAGACATATTCAGAAGAAGTAAAACTAGAAGATTATGTTTTCAAAATATAGTGGTACAGCCACTATGGAAAACAGTATGAGGGTTCCTCAAAAACTTTTTAAAAACTAGAACTATCATATGACCCAGCAATTTAACTTTTGGATATATAACCAAAAGAAATGAAAATTGTATATCACAGAGATATATGTATCCCTATGTTTATTGGAGCATTACTCACAATATCCAAGATATGGAAACAACTTAAGTGAATCACACACACACACACACACACACACACACACACACACAGGACTATTATATTCAGCCATAAGAAAAAAAAAATCCTGCCATTGTGACCACATGGATGAAATTTGAGGGCATTATGTTAAGTGAAATAAGTGAGACAGAGAAAGAAAATATTGTTTGATATCACTTATCTCTGGAATCTAAAAAACTAAACTCATAGAAACATACATTAGAATGGTGGTTACCAGGGTGTGGGGGATGGGGATATGAGAAGATCTTGGTAAATAAAACATTACTAACTTTCAGCTTTTATTTTTTAAAAATGTTTTTATTGATTTTTTAGAGAGAGAGGAATGGAGAGGGAGAGAGAAACATTGATGTAAGAGTAAAACATCGATTGACTGCCTCCTGCGCATCAATAACAGGGACTGAGCCCGCAACCAAGGCATGTGCCTGGGACTAACAACCTTTTAGTGCATAGAATGGTGCCCAACCAACTGAGGTACAATGGCCAGGGCACAAACTTCCAGTTTTTAGATTAATAAGTTTTGGGGATCTAATGTACACCATGGCAATTATATTAATGCTTTAGAATATACTTGAAAGTTGATAAAGAGTAAATCTTAAATGTTCTCACTACAGAAAAACAAGAAATGATAGTTATGTAATGTGATGAAGGTATTAGGTAACACTATGGTGACGATAATTTGCAGGGCATGTTTTATAATCATAATGAAATTTAAAAGTCAATAACAGAAAGATAATAGAAAAATTCAAACACTTGAAAACTAAACACAATTCTATATAACCCACATTGAATTTAGAAAAAAATAAAAGTACAGCATTGTCAACATTTGTGGGATACAGCTAAAGCAGTGGTGAGAGGGAAATTTATAGCACTAAATGCTTATATCAGAAAAGTCTCAAATCAATAATCTAATATGCCACATCAATAAACTAGAAAAAGAAGAGCAAAGTAAAGTCAAAGTAAGGAGAAGTAATGACATAATAGAGGTAAGAACAGAAATCAAGAAATTTGAAACAGAAAAAAACAATATAAAGTGAATTAAAAGATGGCTATTTAAAAGGAGGGTGTCTAGGGGGAAAAAGGAGAAACATCTGTAACAAAAATTAATTAATTAAAAAAAAAATTTTTTTTAAAAATCAATACATTTGAAAACTCTCCAGAAAGATTGACATATTAAAAAAGCTAGGAGACAGAAATTACCATTAGTGATATTCATTCTTGAGAATGAAACAGGGGATGTTGCTGCAGACCTTGCTGTCATGAACAAGCTAATAAGAGGATACTATAAATAATTCTATGCACACAAATTTGACAGTTTAGATAAAAGGGACCAATTCTCAACTGACAAAAATGCTTTGAGTATCAAATTCAATTTGTAATTAAAAATCTCCTCCTAAAATAAATCTCTAGGCCCAGATGTGTTACCAAAAATTCTACCACAAGTATAATTAACACCAATTCTATAATTATCTTCCTTGAAAATAGAAGAATAAACACTTTCCAATTTATTTTATGAAGGTTATGTTACTTTGATATTAAAACAGAGACAAAGACAGTACCAAACAGAAAACTACAGACCAATGCACTCTAGGTAATACTATTCTGTTTATTCTAATGATAAGGACTATCAAGGAGTGATAGTGGTCCTCAGAGGATTTGCTGTTTCTTGGCTGAACAAGGACTTGAATTCATGACCTCTGAATTGCGATGACTAACAGACACCTCCCCTCTACTGGCGATTGTGGGGCTTTCTTTTTAGCTCCTAATTGTTTTATTTTGTCTAAATCTTCTTCTATCTATACTAAACACGAATCACAGCATCATCACTTACTGGAGAAGCAATGGCAAGTCACTTGTTTTCTAGAACTTAAGTTTTCTCATCTGTCCAATGTGGGTACGATGGTACTAATCTCATGAGGCTGTTGTAAAAAATAAATACACAATTGTTGGTAAGGTGCTTCGTATACTGCCTAGGGAGAGTGATCCATCCACATCATCACCGCTTTCTATTAAATTCTCTAAGTTGACATTTACTGTTGTTCTACAGTAAATCCATCTATTCATATTCATTCCTCAATAGGATTGAAAGTTTATGACTTTGGTAGATTTTATTTGGTGGTAGAAAGAGAACGTTTCAGGTCATAAATGTAGCTATGGCCTAAAGAATCCATCCAGTACTTCAGAGTTTTGTGAATTAACAAGGCATGTGGGTGCATTTTTGTGTTAGTGCATATTCTTCTATAAGATATTCCCATGGAACCTGGCTTTTAAACATTTCTGGCCTAAATTTAATGTGGTATATAGAAAAGCAAGAAGAAGGAGGAAGAAGGAGGAGGAAGAGAAGGAGGTAAAATGGAGAGAAATGGGAGACAAATGTGTATGCAAAACCTTAGAGAATTCATACTATTTGGCATAAAATCCAGACATCAGATAAAGTTGGAGAAACCTAAACTCCAAATTTGAGTTTGAATTCAGGCCATAGAGGCAAATTTCATGCAAAAGTCATTTGTTGATTGCAATAAAATGAACATGAACTGTTTGATAGAATCACTTTGGTGGTCTCAAGCTTTTTGGTTGGTGAATGAATCTGTCTTTGATTTAAACATCCCAGCATTCCTTACTCTTGTTTGTTACAAAATATTTCAAATCATGAATTCTTTGCAGCAAATGTCTGGAGTTTAATCCAGCCCCATAATTTAAACTCTTTCATTGTCTTTAATAGTATCCAATGGAATACCATCTCATTTCTACTATATAGAAGCAGGAAAATCACTTTTGGGGCCTTTAGTTTCACGAAATAATATTTTTTTTATTTTAGCTGTGTGGTACAGGAGAGGCAGCTCTGGGTTATCGCAGCTCTGCAGGGCGTCAGGCAAGCCAGTTCACCTGAGCCTCAGGGTCTCAACTCCGAAAAGGACTCAGTGAGAACCTTCCCGCCTACATCACAAGTTTGGAGTTGTTCAGATGTTATTAAATGGGACAATAGATAAATAATGCTTTGTAAATTGTTCAGCAATTTGCACTGTTGCTCATATCATTTGATATAGACGCTAATAGCAGTAGTGAAATACATTTTGACATATGTTTTGAATTTCATCACATTATTGCTAATACTTACACGGTATATTTTCCTCTTGTTGAAGAGAATTGAAGCTATTTCTTTTCTTCTATGTATGTCTAGGGACAAGTGCATTTTTTTTAAAATAAAACAAGTAGGCAAAAACATTAGACTTAGATTTACATGTTTAGTGTGTTTAGATCATTTTGAGCTCCTGTTTTACATCTTCAGGAAATAATATTGATTTTTTAGACTAACATTTTTGTATAAAATACTTGTATTACTTCAACCCCATTGAAATTGCACATATGTATGTGGGCATGGCATATGTACACACACACTAACACACATATTGGAGAATTCTTTTAATTCTGTAGGTTACTAGCAAGATTCAAGGTCCACACCACAAAAGATCTATATTTTGTTGGTCAAATGCACTGCTAGCACTGACAATCTAAATATTAACTTTTAAAGAGCAAAATATTTTGCCCTGGCCAGGTGGTCCAGTTGGTTAGAGTGTCAGCCTGATGTGCCAAGGTTGCGGGTTTGATCCCTGGTCAGCATACATAGCAAAAAAAAAAAAAAAAATCAACTAGTGAATGCATGAATGATTGGAACAACAAATCAATGTTTCTCTCTCTCTCTCTTTAAAATAAAATAGAGAAAGACTTCAAAAGATATGTGGTTCCTTTATTCAAAACATGTTGTCTATTGTTATTGGGCAATGATAAATGGAAACATATTTAAAGACTGATTTATTTTCAGAGTCTACTTAGAAAAAGATATATTTAGGCCATATACTAATTGAAATTATTCCAGCTTCATTCCAAAAAGCTATTCATACACACACACACACACACACACACACACACACACACATTTTTATCATTGTAGCAAATTTTATATTCTATGGGCTTTTAATCAAACAATTTATCTTTTCAGACTTTATTTATTTGTGCAAGCTACAGTGAATTAGATTCCTGCAACAAATTGCTTATTTGTGAAGGTTGGATCAGGATAGCTTGATGAAGAATTGAAACTTGACTCTATTTTTTTTTTATCTCAATCAGTAAAAAAAACATCAAGGAGAATTTTGATACATGATGTCATTGCAATTTTAGCTAACTTCTAAAATGGCATTAATAACTTCATAAGTAGGCATGCTTATGATGACATTGACATTTGTAATTTCATTAAAAACTATCAAACTTTTTTGTTATAGAAGTGTCATAATATTGTTATTTATTATTATTACTAAAAATGAGGAGATGAATACACTTAAATAGAACATACAGATGGCCAATAGACATATGAAGATATGTTCAATGTCACTAATCATCAGAAAGAAGCAAATTAAAACCACAATGAGGTATGACCTCACACGTGTCAGATTGGCTATCATCAGTAAAACAAACAAGTGGTGACAACAATATGGAGAAAAGGGAACCGTCATGCACTGTTGGTAGGAATGAGGACTGGTGCAGCCACTATGGAAAACAGTATGGAGGTTCCTTGGAAAATTAAAAATGGGACTCCCTATTGACCTAGCGATTGCACTTCTGGGTATATAGTTGAAGAAATCCAAAACACTAATTCAAAAGAATAGATGCATCCCTATGTTCTTTGCAGTGTTACTTACAGCAGTCAAGCTACAGAAGCAACCCAAGTGCCCATCAACATGTAAGTGGATAAAAAGCCATGGCAGCTATATGAAAGTGGAATATTACTTGGCCATAAAAGAACACATCTTGTGACAGCATGAATAGACCTAGAGTGAAATAAGTCAGTCAGAAAAAGACAAATACCATCTGATTTCACTTGTACATGGAATCTAAAGAACAATACAAATGAACAAGAAAAACTGGAACAGACTCAGAAATACAGAGAACAGACTAATGATTGTCAGAGGGGAGGAGGGTTGGGGGATGGGGTGAAAAGGTGGAGGAGTTGAGAAGTACAGACTTAGTTACAAATAGTCATCGGGACGTAAAGTACAGCATAGGAAACACAGTCATTAATATTGTAACAACTATGTACTGTGCTAGTTGGCTACTGGAAATATCAGGGGAAATACTTTGTAACGCATATGATTGTCTAAGCACTATGCTGTCCACTTTAAACTAATGCAAAATAATATTGAATGTAAACTGTAATTTTAAAAAAATGTTTTAATTAAAAAAGAAGTAAAAAAAATGAGGAGAAACAGAAGTGGATAGAATATTTCTTCTTTTATATTTTGAGAAGGTGGTATTGAATTGTAGTATAATGCTAATGTCAACGTTGAATGAGACAGGTTCGTTCAAGAACTGCCTTCCCCATTTACTGACCCAGGGACCTTGTGCAAGTTACCAGACCCTTTAAGTTTCAAATAACGGTGACTAGAACGTGTGATAGGATTAAGACAGGGACTAAACAAGATATGTGGCAACCATTGTCACTTCTATTATCACTTTGAGATGTGCAAAAGCTGGTTCTTTTACCTTTGTACCACAGCAAAAAGTCTTATCATGTTTCTTTCAATGACATTATTAATCTTGATGCTTCAGTGTTTTTACCTAATTCATGGCCAGTTTAACCTGATTTTATTCCATCTCTCTGCAGATTTGTAATTTTCATTTTGAATATTGCTTGCATATTCTTGACCTTTTAAGCTTAGCCTTGCATTTAATTGCTATCTTATTGGAACTAGAAAAATTAGCTAGGGAATGGTAAAGTATATTGGGCAAACAGTTTAGAGACTGACTTTCTACTGCATTATCCTGGTATAATTTCCTATTTTCTCAAGACACATAATACTTCCATTTTATAGACTACTAAAAAGAAAAAAATGTGCTTTCCACTCAGCTAGTTTTGTGTATTCTCTTGTGCAAATGTATAGTTTATGAGCATATAGAGCTGTCTATCATTTCTTTGTAAAGTTTCACAGATGGAAATGGAGATTTGTTGTCGTTCAGGGAAAATTCATCAGACCCATCAAGGGGTGAGAAGTGGGTGGGGAAGATGAGCATCTGAAATCCTCTATTTTATAACAAAATATAATTTCCATGGTGCATTGCAATACATATCCACCCCGGAATGAAATTAAATTTTGCTCTTTGTGGAAAAGAGGAAAGATAATTGTGGCAAGTCCGTAGTGTTTCCTGTTCTTCCGACGAATCTGAGACTGCCTGCTTTGGCTGGAATGCGGTTTGCTTTTCCCTGGAACTGTGTTCTAATGGAATGATAAAGAGTGCAGGGAGTCCTTCATTCACACTCTATCGTTCAAAATTGTAATAGAAATTTCCTTCCCTCTTTATACATTCATATAGAGATGGCGCAAGGAGAAGTTCTGACGGTCAGCTGCCAGATGGAAAGGCCTGAGGGAGCAGAACTGTGCGGAGAGTGGTCTGCCTCTCTGAGACAGCTCTGCAGTGAACGGATGACAATGAAACTCCGAGACCCGGAACCATAGTCACGGACGTTGGTAGGTGACGTATATTTGTTCGGTGGATGAACATATATTTATTGAGCTTTAAATACTGGGTATGGCATTAGATGCTGAGCTTGGGAAGATGCAGGAGACTTGTTTTCTTCCTGTGTTTCCTCCAGAAATATAAATGAATTGGAGTGAAATTGTAATCTCGGGACCAATGCATGGGAACCCTTTCCAGGAAGCTTATACATTTATTGGAACTATAGTACTAATGTGATTTGTTTAAAGTGTATTTACTGAACAATGATTTAAGACCTTTTTAAAAAATTTATTTTTATTGTTCACAGATGTCCCCCTTTATCCCCCATTCACCCCCTCCCCCACTTCAGCACACTACTGTCTGTTTCCGTTGGTTATGCATATATGCATACAAGTTCTTTTGTTTATCTCTTCCCACCACCCCCTTTCCTCTGAGGTTCGACAGTCTGTTACCTGCTTCATGTCTCTGGATCTGTTTGGTTTGTCAGTTCATTTTGTTCATTAGTGTCCACTTATTAGTGAGATCACGTGATACTTGTCTTTCTTTGACTGGCTTATTTTGCTTAGCATAATGCTCTCCAGGTCCCTCCATGTCATCTCAAAGGATAAGATCTTTCTTTCTTACAGCTGCATAGTACTCCATTGTGTACATGTACCACAGCTTTTTTATCCATTCATCCACCGATGGACACTTGGGCTGTTTCCAGATCTTAGCAATTGTAAATAGTGCTGCTATGAACATAGGGGTACATATATTCTTTCTGATTGGTGTTTCAGGCTTCTTAGGATATATTCCTAAAAGTGGGATCGCTGGGTCAAATGGCAGTTCCATTTTTAATATTTGAGGAAACTCCATACTGTTTTACACAGTGGCTGTACCAGTCTGAATTCCCACCAGCAGTGTACTAGGGTCCCCTTTTCTCCACACCCTCGCCAGCTCTTGTCGTTTGTTGATTTATTAATGGCAGCCATTCTGGCAGGTGTGAGGTGATACCTCATTGTCATTTGAATTTGTAGCTCTCTGAGATCTTTAAACTTTAAAACCTTAATCCTTAGCACAGACAAATGAGTTGCACAGAGTTGAGTTGCTGATCGGCCAGCTCAGCTCCACACAAACACCCGTCTCCTTGGGTTCCTTCCCTGAGTAAAGTTTCTAGGAATACATGTGGCTTCCCGAGAAAAAAGCAGCAGGATGGGCTGGATGGCCCACAACTCTTCTCCATCTCTTTTATCCCCTCCTCTTGCCCGAAACAACGAATGATGCCTGGAGGTGCAGCCACCATGCGCCACAGAGGAAAGGCCAGTGTGCCGTTGACAGTGGAGGGAAGAAGCCCGAGTGACGGCACTGCTGAGCCAGCCCTGGAGAGCCCGCCCCCAGCCACTCCTGGTGGCAAACACGTTCTGTTTGTATAAGCCACCTTTCCTTGATATTCTCTTCCTTGCAGCTGAACATATTTCTAAGGGATGCAAAGGTCCTGCATAATCTGACCCTTGCTTTCTTGTTCTTTCTGTTCTTACTGAACTCTAATCTGCTGCCTGGGCTGAGCGGGGCACCATTCCCAGTGTAGACAATGTGGGTTGTGCAAGGGCCCTGACTCATGGTGCCTGGTGGCCCTGCCAGCCCCGCTGGCCTTTATTCTGTGCTTGTTTGCAAGCCCAGCTCTGCGTCTTCATAATGCCCCTTTGTCCTCTTGACAAGTTTTCTTCCTCCCCACCTCACCCCAGACCCCAGACAGCACTTCCTGGCCTGGCTGGCTTCTCATCCTGAGGCCAGTTTAAATGTCACTGTCCAGGGAAGCCTTCTCACAGACCTCCCAATGCCAAGTGTGGACCTTCTGGTTTATGCTTTCACAACAACCTTTATTATTTTTCTTCAAAATATTCATCAGTGTTGCAAGGAACTGATTATTTGGGTCATGAAGAGTGATTTTTTTCAGTCCTGCTTGATTGCAAGAGACCAGGTCCATGTGCTTGTTCTGTACCTGGAAAAGTGCATGGAGGAGATAGACACTCAGTAAATACTTCTCAAATAAATGCACTAAACAAAGTGGACCAACTCATCTTTAATGAACTGAGTTATGTATTCCTTACATGTAGAGGACTGTTAGGTAGACCTAAGAACAGAAAGTCACAATGATTTATTAAAGCTGTTGAATTCTTCGTCTGCCCACCAACAATGGGCAGCTGACCTCACCAAGAGGCCAGCAGCCTGGCTGTGTCCAGACAGTGGGACTTGGGTCAACAGGCAAGGACAGCATGAGCACTGAGCTCAGGAGACCCATCCCTTCAATCGAGGAAGTGAGAGGTTCCCTGAAGCCACACCACAGACCTTCTGCTTCTGAGATAGGCACGTCTCAGTTCTCACGTGGTCATTGCTTCCCCACCACGACCCTCTACCTCCTTCCCAGCTTCCTTTTGGAAGAGGAGAGAAGCCGTGTCCCAGCCAGGACGGCGAGTCTCCTTCCACAGCTTGGAGAGGAGCGCTCCAGGGCTGCTCAAAGCTGACAAGCGTGATTTACCACCGCAGTGCCATTTGGTTAAATCTTTGGGGGAAAATGGGATATGATGAGACATAAAGAAACATTATTTCTCAAAGGTAGATTCCATTTCTTTAACCATTTATAAGTCTCAAAAATAAATTATGACTATTTTGGGATTGATATTATATTTCAATGGCTTTTGCAGCTGTTGCTGTCGTGTACACGTTCTGGGGCATCTGTCCGGCGGAACGCGCTGCTCACACAGTCGTGGCGCAGAGCCGTGGCCGGTCGATTCTGCGTGCAGCTTGGACAGGGTCACGCGTGCAAATGCTGAGTGTCAGGACTCACCGCACCGGGGTGAGGAAAATCCATCACATTCCCTGTGTCCTTGTGACTGATTAAATCTGTTTGTGAGCCCTTGCAAAGCTAGGCAGCGTGGTGACTCCGGGCTCCGTGCCGATGTGAACAAGTGGTGGCAGGTGCTCTCGCCCCTGGGAAACACCACGCTCAGTTAGAGCGTAAGGAGCATCTCTGTGGTTTCCTCCGAGCTGTGCTTCTGGTTCGATGCTCCTGTCCTGGGTCCCCGTGAGGAAGAGGGAGCCACCGGGAGCTCCAAACATGCGCAGGGCGACCGAGGGAAGCCCTCTACTTGTCCGTCTGTGCACAGTTCGCACAAACCCATGTTTCCTCTTTAGTAAAAGTTACCAAAGGCTCTAGCTACGGACTGTATTTTTAACTAAAATATAGAAGTATCATTCAGCATTATTATATCAGCTTAATCAGTTTTCTCACATTTCCTGCTCTAAATTACCTTGGAAATGGTAAATCTTCTAAAATTTATTAGTTTTACTTTACAATAATCAAATCTCCCATATTCTATCCCTTTCACTTAGCTGTATGTCTTCCTTCCCACTATTCTCTTTACATCCCCGTATGTCACAGCTTCTTCCTAATAGCCCCCCTTGCCTTTCTCTGCAGAGCATAAACCAGGTTCTTCCTCCACCCGCCACACAGACCGGGACGTCTCGTGGGCATCATCTCAGTGAACACAGGACAGCCCCGACCCTGCTTTGCAAGCTCTGAGGATTGTGGTATGCAAAGGGAGATTATGTCATAAAACTCTAAAAGTTCTACATTTTATCTTATTTTCACAGAACATTAAATATCACATGGTTTTGAACTTGGGTGTGAGCCACAGCCTTGACGTAAGAGATTAAGCACTGTGACAATGGGGAGACATTTCACTGGGAACAGACTCAGGGTTTCTAAGAAGATGGAGCAAACGGCTGGTTCGGAAGGTCAAGCCTGAAACAGGTGGCAGGATCCCCAAACAGCACCACATCCGTGTGTCTGGGGACTCAGCGAGAGCAGCGGCTGGGCTGAGGGACTGGAGGGGGCCTGAGCCAGGACAGAGTCCAGGGATGGAAGGCACTTCCCCTGGAGCCCAGCCAGGGCAGATGGCTGCCAGAAAGTGAGGCAGATGAGTCAGCCCTGGAAACAATCCTGGTCACGACCTAGTGGGAGAGGAGAGAACAGAAGGAATAGCCAGGGACCAACAGGTGGGCCGGCCCCCAGGAGGGGGTCACAGATTCAAAGCAGGTGGCACAGCAGATGGAGGAGAAATATGGACATGGGCAGGTGGGCAGGGCACCGCGGAGGAGGAGCAAAGAGAACAAGACTGGGGGGAGGCGGGCAGGTGGGCGGGCACAGCAGGGCCTGGGCCTGTGGGACAGGCTGTCTGGAGCCCTTGCAGCCTCCCTGACTCCGGGGCTGTTCCTAGCGTGTGCAGGCCAGGGGTGCCAACCACAGCTTGTTAATTCAGCTTATTGATCTGTTTTTTAAAGGAAATGGCTCAGGATGACTGGAACAATATTCACTTTTCAATGAACAGCGTGGAATTTGCTCTTTGTGTGATTTTCCAAGTGCCAGAGAGAACTGAAGAGGACCAGGCGATTCTGAAGAATCACAGTAGAACAGTGTTGTAAGCGTAAAGCGAATGGAAAGAACACTTCACTGAGACTTAATGAGATGGTGGTGGTCCAGAGCTAAGCACCGTAAGGGCGGGTAGAAAGAGCTGGCCTGGAGCCAGAAGACCAGGAAGTGACCAGGCTGTGCAATGGGACACTACTGGAGTGGGGGAGTCACCTGCCCCCAAGTCCAGTTCCCAAGTCTGTACTGGGCAGTGCTGGTTCACACGGCTGGAGGGCCCAGTGGGGTCAGTCCAGGAGAGGGGTCCACCTCTTGAAACACGTGGGAGCTCTCCTCAGTAAGCACTGGTTAGGGAAGGGATGGGCACGTACTTTGGGGCCACACGGCCTTGAGTGCTCCCTGCTTCACCCGTAACTGTTATTTCCACAACCAAGTTCTTGTCTTATTATAGGAAGATGAATTGTTCTAAAAAGCAATCCCAGTGCACTTACCAGGCTTATATTTTGTAGTGTGTGTCCTCATTTGTGTTCGGACTCCATCTTTACACTAACCTGGGGACAGGGGAAGGGCTGTGTGATTAGAGGTACTTTACAGATAGGAACTTAGGCTCAGCAATGACAAGTGCCCAATGTTGATGTTGGGACCGGATCAGAGTCTCGGAGTCCAGGTGCCCTCCTCTGCTCCCGGTTTCCTGTCCACTTCAGTGCAGTGGCCCCACAGGTCTCCCCAGCCCCTTCCTGCTGCAGGATCACGGACTGGACTGGGAGGGAGAAGCCACGGGTGAGGACTGGGAGCAAACTGAAAGAGGGATGAGATGGGTGGGGTGTGGGGAAGGGGATACAGACATTCGCCAAAGTCTGGATTTCCTTCCTTTAGATACAACTTCTTTAACCCCACAAAGTTCTGTGAGGTTTCTGTCATTCTAGTTTTACAAACGTGGAGACCGAGAACTGTCACATGGAACGGGACAGAACTAGGATTCCAACTCCAGGCACCACTGTGGAGAGGATCCAAGGATGCTCCAGGCCCAGTGGAAGGAGGTCAGTTTTCAAAGGAAGACTTGGACCCATGTGAATAGCAGGGTCTGGAGTCAGGGGCCTCAGAAGTAGCAGCAACCAAGCAGATATACAGGGCAGCTCTGGCCCCGGGCCCAGGGCCCCGGCAGCGAGAAGCGCTGACCTCGTTACTACACTGTCTTCCTGAGGACTCCCGGCAGACTGTGTCTACCTTAGGCCATCCTTTTAAATTCATGTTTACATTTTAAATCTAGACAGCGGCAATCTCCCCCCAAATGTAATCTTAAAGGCAACTGCGTTCTTTAAGCGGTATCCTTCTAATCTTTTCTGTATTCTGAATCTGTTTTGTATTTACTTTGAATTTACTGTGGTGATGAAGTAGTTACATAAGGCAGCAGAATATCCATCTCTTTTCTTCTCTTTTTTGCACAAAGCAAGGGGTTATATTAAAGAAGTAGTACTTGAAGCCATGTAGTTTTGCATGACTTTCTCCAAGTAATTAAAATTGGTTTTGTGGAATAGAAGAAGAGAGAGGTCACTTTTTGAAAACCCATATACCCCCAATGCATGTGGAATCTCACGGTCCATTTTGCACGGTGATTTAGACCTCAAGGTGTTACCTCTGTCACCGAACCCCACTGAAAGTGTTATGAAAAACTGCTTTCTCTTCCCCTTATTGCTTATTCTGTGTTCTAGCATGATTGTTATTTTTTGAAAAAAACAAAAAACCAAACAAAAATTTTTTGACTTATGACTCTTTGTCAATAAACCTGTGAAAGGAGGTTTAATGGAATACATCTTAGTTTGTGTTTTGAAGTTTTTCACTCCTTTCTCTCGCATTTCATTTTCTAGATCTTCTTTTCATAAATTCTTTCTCTCCCTTGTCTACCTTCGAAGGGTTTTCTAAGCCCTGCATTTTTCAACAATTCACCTTTGTTTTCTAGGTCTTAGAAAGCATGATGATGAAATATTCAAAAGCGAACTCAGAGAGAACGATGCCAGTGAGAAGGAGGCATTGCTGGACCGGGCACTTGCAGTCTGGGCCGAGAGAGGCTGCAGCAGGGCAGCGGAGGAAGAGACCCCGCGGCGCCCCGGTGCACACGGGAACACCTGGGCTGAGCGTCTTGTATGATTCTTTTCACACCACCTCCTCAGCCTTGCACATGGGTGGAAGGAGGAGGTTAATATTCTCATTTGTTTCTATCATCAATTCCATATCCATCTTTAATTACCAGAAAAAAATTAAGCAAAAAGTGTATATCACGTCATGATTCTTGTGGGAGAAAATCCTACTTTTGAATTTTATAAATACATTTTCCAGAAGCTTGATTATAAGGAGTGTTAGCTGTACAAGAAAAAGCTTAGAAATGTTTTTAAATAAAATGGGTTTGCTCCTAAAGGCCCAGATAGAAAAGATGCCCAATGCCCACCTGTAGCACCCATGTCACTTCGTTCCCGATTATGTCACCAGCCTCAGGTGTTTGTACAGGAATGCTCAGTGGTCGGCTGAGCAGCCCAGTGAGTGGAGAAACATGGATAGACCAAGTGTAAAACTCTGGATCCACTTTATTGATCAATGAATTTAACATCAGTAGATCACTGTTTCCTGATCGCCTGCACCAAGGGTTTGAAACAGGAGGAGAATGTAGTCTGTGAGGATTTCAGTGGGCACATGAGCAGGGTGACCCTGGGATGGCAGCAGACTGTTATTTATTCTGCAGAGGTGCCGTGTGGGTCACTCTGAAGGAAGGTTGGTAGAACATCATTTTCAAAAATAAAGCAAAACACAAAGTGGAGTAAGACCAACACTCAGTGAGCATGGTATGACAGTACCTGGGAGTAAAACCCAAGGTGTACATCTTGTATGTGAACTTGACTGGAGCTGGAAGCTAAGCATGCTCAGATTGTCCCTAGAGATGGACAGACTTCATTCAGGCCAGTCCTGGCAACTGCACCTGGGGATGGTGGCAATGACCCGAGAAAAGACATGTATCCCGACAGAAGGCACTTTGTCATTACTGATCACACAGACGCTAGGTTGGCCAACTGGTCTCCTAGTTGACCCCAGCATTTATGGCACAGTGATTTCTTGGGTCAATATTGAGTTCAGAAATTATCAAAATAACTGGATCTGGAAGAGTCAGCATTTGATAATAAAACTTGAAAATAAGTCAGGAGCAGTGAGAATGGAGCTTAATGCTGTCTGGACAGTATTCATTGGCTGCACATATTTAGTGTTTTAAATAAATGAGCTTATATAGCCAGTGTTGTTCAATAATTTTACATTAAAGTGTTAAATATATGTTGTGTAGGAATGTACATGAAAGATACTGTGACAAAAGAAAGAGAACCTCGTGGAGAAGTCTTTGAAAACAAGAGAGGTGCTATTCAGACATCTCTGATAATAAAAAATGACAATAGCATCTTGCCTAAGGCATTTGTACCTGCAGAAATTGCAGCTGCTGCTGCCACCCTGAGAATGCAAATCTCGGGCAGCCGGGCTGCATGCCATCACCATCCATGAGGGACCAGGCTGGGAAGCCATCCTCCACTAGCCAAATGCACTCAGAATCTCCGCACAGGACAGAGAACAGGCCTGAGTGTGACTTACTGTTCCAGGAGCACTTACCTGCAGAATGATGGAGTCACCCTCAGTGGCATTCTAGCAGAGTAACACCTTTTCAGATGCAAGTCACCACATAATCTTTCTGAGCCTGCTGGCTGATAAAGGAGCTTATGCTTCAGGTGGGGAGTATAAGCAACAATGTTAATAACACCCTGTTTTATGTTTTAAAAGTAATCTCAAGCCCATCTGTCTCAAATTGCCACCCTAAGTCCCGAGAAGAACAACGCTGCATGCTTTACCATGGGTCAGGCAGGAACATGCATTTATTGAAACTCAGTGAGGAAATATGTGAGGGAAAATTAGAAGATACAAACTATGGGTCAAAAGGGACATTCAACAACAGGAAGGAGAATTTTGATTTGGCACCTTCCAGGGACTCAAAAGAAGCGTCATGAGCCCTAGCTGGTGTGGCTCAGTGGGTTGGAGCATTGTACCATGCACTGAAAGGTCATGGCTTGATTCCTGGTCAGGACACATACCCAGGTTGTGGGTTTGATCCCTGGTTGAGGTGCATGCAGGAGACAACTGATATAGTATATGTTTTGCTCTCACATCAATGTTTCTCTCTTTCTCCCTCTCCCTTCTTCTCTCTCTAAAATCAATAAAAACAGCTTGTCTTTGGGTGAGGATTGGAAAAAAAAGAAGTGGCATGGGCAGGCTGGGAAAGTGTCCCTAGGTAACATCATAGATGCACTAGCTGGGAATCAGAGTGGTACTGCGGCAGGTACCCAGGCAGGTATGACTAGACCAGCATTGTGGCCTGCAAACTGGTGAGCATTTTCACTGTGATTGCTGACATGTTTCATCCAAGATTGGGCTTTGAAATGTATTCTTATATAATATGATCCAATTAATATATTATTAAAGTTGTGCAGCATGGAAGAATATCATAGGCTACACAATCTATAGCATGGAATTGAAAAATGCAAATATACTTGTAACACTATTAATAGTTTGCTGTTTTTCTTTTTTTTATTATTAATTTATTTTTGTTACAGATGTTTCTCCTTTTTCCCCCCATTGACACCCTCCTCCCCATCCCCCCCACCCCATCCCCAGCTTTGTTGTCTATGTCCATTGGTTATGCATACATGCATGTAAGTTCTGGGGTTTATCCCTTCCCTCCCCCATCCCTTCTTCTGAGGATTGTCAGTCTGTACCCTACTTCTATGACTCTGGGTTTATTTTGTTCATCAATTTGTTTAGCTCACTATATTCCAGAGATAAGTGAGATCATGTGATACTTGTCTTTGTCTGCTTGGCTTGTTTCGCTTAGGATAATACTTTTTAGGTCCCTCCATGTCATCTCAAAGGATAAGAGATCTTCCTTTCTTACAGCTGTATAGTACTCCATAGTTAGCTGTTTTTCTTTACTTGTAGAAGAATGTGAGTTTCATGGGGTTTTGAGAGTAAATCTAGGAAGAATCTAAGCAAAAGACTGACCTCAAGGGAAACTGGATTTTTTTGATAACCATAAATATTGAAACTTGGATCTTGAATTAATTATCTGAATCTTAAGAAATTATTATTTTGATTCCCCAACTGAAAACAAATGCAAACTCCTGTTTCTACCCTCCTCTTGAGGGTCTGAGTCAAATAAACGAAATGAAGTGAGCAAAACTCTTTGAATTTTGAGGGAATAGAGTACTAAAGAGTGACTTCTTAACAAAGATCTGATTCTGAGGTGAGCCCTCAGCACCCACGAGTGATTTTTGTAGTACTTTGTTTGTTTGTTTGTTTTTTTGCTTTTCAGTCTTTTAAATTTTATTTTATTTTTGTTAAAAAATTGATGAAAATTATTTAGTAATCTTATTTTTTTTCTGTTTATATTTTGGATATGTCTCCATAGGAATACAGATCAATATCACTGTTTTTCGTTTGCTTTCTTATTAAAACTTTATTTTTTAGGAGCAATTGTAGATTAACAGCAAAATTGAGGGAAAGGTACAGAGATTTCTCATATCCTCCCTGCCCTCGCACATGCCCAGCCTCACCCATTGTCAACACCCCGCACCAGAAGTACATTTGTTACAGGTGATGAACCTACACTGGTATATTATAATCACCCAAAGTCTATAGCTTACATTAGAGTTCACTCTTGGAGTTGCACATTCTATGGGTTTTGATAACTATATAAGGACATGTGTCTAACATTATAGTACCATATAGAGTAATTTCATTGCCCTAAAATCTTCCAGGCTTTCCTTACTTATCACCCCTCCTCACCAATCCTTGGTAATCACTGATCTTTTTTACTATCTCTGTAGTTGTTCTTTTCAGAACATCATATAGTTGGACTCATATAGTATGTAGTCTTTCTGTACTGGCTTTTTTCCACTAAGGTTTCTTCATCTCTTATCATGTCTGGATAGCTCTTTTTTTTCCCCTTCTTTTTTAGCATTGGATAATATTTCATTGTTTAGATGTACCACACTTTATCCATTCACCCACTGAAGGACATCTTGGTTGGTTCTAAGTTTTAGCAGTTGTGAATAAAGCTGCTATAAATATCCCTGTAGAGATTTTTGTATGGACATACATTTTCACCTTCGGGTAACTACTAAGGAGCATGTTTGCTGTATCATGTAGTAAGAGTATGTTTTGTTTTGTAAGAAAGTACCAAACTGAATTCCAAAGTGCCTATACCATTTTGCATTTCTACAAGCAGTGAAAATTAGTTCCTGTTTTTTTTTACATCCTTGCCAGCATTTCGTGTTTTTTATTTTGGCCTTTCTAATAGAGGTATAGTGTGATACCTCACTGTTGGTTTTAATTTGTGATTTCCTAATGACATGATTTTGAACAATCTTATTTTTATTTTTTTCTTTATTGATTTTTAGAGAGAGAGGAAGGGAGAGGGAGAGAGAGATAGAAACATTGATGAGAGCAAACGTAGATTGGCTGCCTCCTGCATGCTCCCCACTGGGAACCAGGCCCCACGACCTGGGCATGTGCCCTGACCAGGAATTGAACTGGCAACGTCTTGGTGCATGGGTCGATGCTCAACCATGGAGCCACACCTGCCAGGTGATTTTGAACATCTTTTCATATGCTCATTTGCCATCTGTATATCTTCTTTGGTGAGATGTCTATTAAGGTCTTTGACTCATCTTTGAGTTATCTGTTTTGTTTGTATTGAGTTTTAAGAGTTATTTATATATTTTGTATAAAAATCTTTTACCAAATGTATCATTTGCAAATATTTTCTCCCCGTCTGTGGCTTATCATCTCATCATCTATACATTATGTTTTGCAGAGCAGAGTTTTTAATTTTACTAAAATTCAGTTTATCCATTATTTCTTCCATGGATCATGCCTTTGGTGTTGTATCAAAAGAGACATTGTCATACCCAAGGTCATCTAAGTTTTCTCCAATGTTATGTTGTAGGAGTTTTTTAGTTTTATGTTTTGCATTTAGTTCTGTGATTCATTTAAACTTAATTTTTGTGAATCATGTACAATCTATGTCTGGATTATTATTTTTTGCATGTGGATATCCAGAACCATTTGTTGTCCTGTTTTATATTTATTCTTTTGTCGAAGATCAGATGACTATATTTATATAGGTTTACTTCTGTGTTCTCCAGTCTGATCCATTGTTTTATTTGTCTGTTCTTTCACTAATACCACACTGTTCTGATTACTGTAACTTTATAGTAAGTTTTGAATCTGGGTAGTGTCAGCCCTCCAACTTTGTTCTTCTCCTTCAATATTACATTAGCTATTGTGAATCTTTTGCCTCTTTATATAAACCTCAGAATCAGTTGGTCAATATTCACAAAATAACTTGATGGGATTTTTGTTGGAATTACAATGAGTTGCTGTATCTAGTTGGGAAGTACTGGCATCTTGAGAATACTGAGTCTTCTTATCCATAATCATGGAATATCTCTCCATTTACTTAATTCTTTTAAAGTTTCTTTTTATCACAATTTTGTATTTGTTCTCATAGATTTTCTACAAATTTAGTTAGAATTATACCTAAATATTAAATTATTAGGACCTAATGTAAATGGTATTATGTTTTAATTCCACTTGCTCATTGTTGGTATATAGGAAAGTGATTGACCTTTGTATATTAACCTTGTATCCTGCAACCTCACTAAAATTACTTATTAGTTCCAGTGTGTGTGTGTGTGTGTGTGTGTGTGTGTGTGTGTGTGTATTCATTCAACATGGATGATTTTGTCATCTGTGAAGAAGGACAGTTTTATTTCTTTATTCCAAATCTGTATTTTATTTCCCCCAATCTCTTAGATGGGACAGGATGGCTAGAGTGAGCTGGAGTTGATATTTTCTTTTCCCAGGTTAGTTAGACTCTGATAACACTACAGCAGTTATCTGTGGGCTCTGGTTAACTAGTTTCTCCTGAGATCAGGCTTTGTTAAGAAGAACAGTGTTCTGGTATATTTAAAAATAGTTCCTTTTCCTCTCCCCTTACTGGAAGAACAAAGGATATTTACTGTGGATACCTGGTTGAACACTTGGAGGTAAATCTCACAATACTGTGAAAGCCCCCCGACTCTTGCCATGACTAGGTCCCTTAGAGTTTTGGATTCTCATATTTGCCTCAGCAATTTGTCAATTGTGGTTTAGGTTTTAATACCCCAGCCCTCATTCCCACAGTGGTTTCTGCACTCTGTAAGCTATGAGTCTCTATAAGCTATGACTCTCTGAATTCACCTCTGACTCTCCAGTTTTGTAAGATAGTGGTTTCTTCTGTTTCCTTCCCTTGCTTATGGATCTAAGAAGAGCTATTGGTTTTCAGTCTGTTTAGATTTTTACTTGTTAATAGGATGAAGTGGAGATTTCCAAGTTTTTTTTGTTTTGTTTTGTTTTTTACTGATGTTGGCGAGAGAGAGGAAGGAAGAGGGAGGGAGAGATAGAAACATCGATGACAGAGACCATCGATTGTCTGCCTCCTGCATGCTCCTCACTGGGGATTGGACCCACAACCTGGGCATGTGCCCTGACTGGGAATCGAACTTGGGACCTCTTGGTACATGGGTCGATGCTCAACCACTGAGCCACACTGGCCGGGCTCCAAGTTCTTTATATGGAAAGCCATATACCAGAAGTGTAACCAAGCAATTGAGTTTGGCTCCCTACCACAACAAAAGCCAAACCGCTGAGACACATGTTGGTGAAAAAGGAAAGAGGTTTTATTCAGGTGCCACAACCTGGGAGAATAGTGTACTTCCATCTCAAACACCACCTCCCCTTCCTGCTCAAGCCCATGGTTCTTATAACAATGGGGAGTAAAGGAATATTTTTCTATCTAATTATCTTACTTGCTTTCAGCATGCTCAGGCACTGCCTGTTCATCTTTCTAGCTTTTGGCACCACTCAGCACTGTCCATTTATCTTTCTAGGTTTTGGCATGCTTATAAATTCACAAGTGTAAATGATGGAGGTCTCATCTTCTGTAGTTTCCTCCTGCTGTCAAGAGGCATAGTCTTACCTACGCCCAGGTCTAGAGATTTTTGCTATCAACTAAAGGAAGAACGAGGTCAAGAATGGAGGGAAGCCATTATGCAAGAGAGGACTGCTGTCTTTAGAAGGCACATACACAGTGTCTAGGGGATGATACTGCTGAAGGAGGAATGCTGGAGGACTGTGTCTTATTTCAAGAGGTGGTGCTGCACGTGGGCTTCCAAAGGGAGACCTACTGAGTAGACAAGCAATCTAAGATTTAGTTGAGGGGAATAATTAGTAGTGCAGGGGGAATTATAATGAAATCAGAAATTGGAGAGACTAAAGGATCCCCATGATCTTATCCTGAGTGGGGCTTTGGGTGGTACACCCAACAGAAGGATAAGTTTGTCAAGGAAATCACTCTCTGACAAAGGCGTTATCAGTCCAACCTGGGCATAAAGTATAGCAATTGTCAAAAAATAGTAATAAAATAAAAAATAACGTTGTCACTTAGCTCTAGGAAGCACTGTCCTTTTCCAAAAGAACAATTTTAAATCTCTTTCTGGATGCAGGTCCATCTCGCCCTTGCAGTGTTAAAAGCAGCAGCAAGGTGCAAGTTCTCCTCAGGCAGCACCTGCTTTATCCATGTGTGGTTGACCCAAGGCTTGATTCCCGCGAGCTCTAGGGAAGAGTGTATTGTTAGCTGGATGTCATAGAGACGGGTCCATTGCTTGGCTAACAGCTGTTCAGGACCTTGAGTCTTCCAGATTTTTAGTAAGACTCGGTCTCCTGGCTGGAAGTGGTGTAAGAGCTCATCAGACGGGCAGGTGCACCTGCAGTGAGTGGACTTGTGCAGCGTTGTTAGTGTTTGTCCTAAATGTATATTGTCTGATTTTTGATTCATGTTCTAAATCTAAAGGGGGTGTTCCTAAAACAGGAACTTGGAAGGTCTCCCATAGACTAGTTCCAAAGGGCTTAATTTAACACACTTTGGGCCACTATCCTAATCCAGAGCAAGGCAGTAGGGAGTGCCTGGTCTCATTTCAAATGAGTTTCCTGCCATATTTTTACCTGGGTCTTCTTCATCGTGCTGTTTGTTTTCTCAGTCTTCCCCATAGATGGGGTTCCCCAAGATGTGTGTAGTTTCCATGGAATCTGTAGTGCCTGTCCTATCCTCTGGGAGATTTCTGAAGTGAACCACAGTCCGTTGTCACTTTGAATGTTGTAAGGAAGTCTTAACCTAGAGATTATTTCCTTGAGAAGTAGTTTTGCTCCCTCAGTTGCCTTCTCAGTTCCAGCAGGGTATGCCTCTACGCATCCAGAAAAGGTGTCTGTAAAAACTAATGAAAATGTAGTTTCCTATGGTTTTAGGCATCGTGTAAAGTCCACTTTCCAGCCCTCAAATAGGCATATCCCTTCATATTGTGCTCTCTGTCCTGTTGGGGCACACGCTTGTGTTAGGATTGTTTTGGAGAGAAAACTATGCGTATGTTTTGGATCCCCAGGCTGGCATTTTAGAGGTTGAAGAAATGCCTATATTTGTAATTGTCCAGTCACTCCAGTAACTGACACTGCAGCTGACTTTTTCCTGGTGTGTTTGGTATTTAGCACTGAGTATGTAGCTTCCGTATCTGTGAGGGAGTACAAGTGAGCTTGTTCCTCACTTTACCCGGGGCTCCTGTGGGGAAGTAGTAATAAGTCGGGAGGTGTCTAGAGGAGCACCTGGGCCTCCTCATTCATCAACAGAATCGTCATTTTTTTGAAATATTTCTTAGAGAGGGTTTCTATCTTTTTTTTTCTTTTTCTTTTTGAGTTCTGGGCAGTCCTTTCTTCAGTGGCCTTCCTCTTTGCACTAGGCACACTGACTGGTGCCTAGGGGGTCTTTCCCCTTTCCTTCTGGGTGCCACCTCCCCTTCTGGTTTCTAAGAAAATGGTGGCTGCTTTAATTTCCTTATTTCCTGGGCATGGTAAACTTTAAAGGTTATATCCATCAGCTGGGAGGATATATTCCAAATGTCCCATCTAAACATTGGAGCTTTCTTCTGAGATCCAGGGCACTTTGACCAATAAAAGTCATGTTTACCATCTAGACATTTTCTGGTGCCTGGGGGTCAGGATCAGTGTGCTTTCAATAGGGCTGATAGAGCCTTTCTCAAAATCCAGAAGGATCTTCATTTGGTTTCTGTGGAACAGTGCACACCATATTCAGGCTCTTTTGTTTAGGCACCCCTTTCTTAAGTACTTCCAAGATGCACTTTTCTAAGAAGGCTATGTCCTCGCCATTCAGATCCCACTTGGGTTCTGTCAGGGGAATTTCGCCAGCTGGATTAGGGGTCTCATTGGGCTTCTGCTGATGGAGGTGATGAGCCTCTACATTATCCTTACTTACAACTAGCCACCTTTCATCGGCCATTAGCAGGATGTTAAGGGGAGCCTGTACGTTTGCCCAGTTTAGATGGTGAGTGACAAAAATAAAGGTGATGAGATCTGCCATTTTCTAAGGATCCTCCCTGTATGAGGAGCTGGAATTCTTCCATTTCAGTACATCTGAAGTGAAAAATGGAGTATGGGCCCAACAGTAGCCACCAGGCTGGACTTCCCGATTTATTCCACCTATAGACTGTTGCCTCAAAGAGAATTGTTCTGCTCTGAATAGGGATGCTCCCTGGCCAAAGTGGGTGTTCTGCTGGGTCTTTGAGGGTGAGACCATTCCTTCATCACACTCTGGGCCCTCTTTCAGGGGTATCTAGCATTGGGGGTGGTGGCAAGGGGAAAACTTCTTGCTACTAATCCTGGGTCCCCAGATTCGGGGCATTAAAGAGGCTCATCTCCTCATTTTCCTTTTCTTCATGTGTCTTACTATCAGGGAGGGGTTTTGAAAATCAATTCCTTCCTCATATCATTAGTTTGTTCCTTTTCCTTACCAAATCCTTAATGTGTAAAGATATGAATGTTTGGGTGTAAGGGATGTCATCCCATTTCCCTGACCACTGGCAAAATGATTCCAATTATATGATGGTGCAGTAATTTAAGGAACCATTTAGGGGCCATTTTCCTCATAGTCTAAAGTATGCATAGGCCAAGCAGTGTTACAATAGAAAAACAATTCCTTCTTAGTCATTGAGTCATTAGCTGTACATGGACCAATCTGCTAAAAGTCGACCCAGTGGGTTCCAATCAGGAAAGAACAACCCCTGATGGCACGAAAGTACAAACCCAAAACCATAACCATAGAGACATACGAACAAAACTTGAATCCAAAATTCCATTAGTCCAAATGAGCACTCAAAACACATCCTAGCATTTTATCTCCTGCCAACCAATACCACAGGCAGTCCTGACCAGACCCAAATGGCATGAAGCCTAAGTGGCACAAAGCCCAAAAGGCACAAGTCCAAGTGGCACAAAGCCCAAGCATCAAGGATAACCTAGAATAGCCCACGAACTGGTACCGCAAATGGTCCTAACCAGACCCAAGTGGCACAAAGCCCAAGCAGCAGGGATAGAGGACCCCCAGTGTGCATGCCACTTTGACCTATCCAGTCTTGGAGTCTGTCTGCTCCCCAGAAACCTATTTCCTTTTACCATTTCAGGAGGCTGACCTCTTGAGAAGGAATGCAGGGATATTTCCCAAGAAAAGCTCTCAGCAGCTGCTGGGAAATCCCCACAGTCCTGCTCAGGGATCAGCATGCCACAGGCAGCTGGAACCCCAGCCCAGGCCTCCAACACTTACCAAGGTCCATGCTGTCTTGGCAGAGTTGCCAAAAACTATAACCAAAAAGCCCATGTTTGGCTGTCTGCCACATGAAAGCCAAACTTTTGAGACAGGTGCTGGTGCAGAAAGAAAGAGGTTTAATTCAGGTGCCATGAACTGGGAGAATGATGGATACCCATTTCAAAAACCATCTCCCCTTCCAAGCCCACAGTTCTTTTGTTGTTGTTGCTAATCTTCACCTGAGATTATTTTTCTGCTGATTTTTAGATAGAATGGAAAAGAAGAAGGATAGAGTGGAAGGGAGGGAGAGAGAGAGAAACATCAATGTGAGAGAAACACACAGATTAGTTGTCTCCTGCATGACCCTGACTGGGGCCAGGGATTAAATCTGAAACCCAGCTATGTACCCTTGACTAAAAATTGAACCTGGGACCCCGTAGGCTGACACTCTAACCCCTAGCAAAATTAGCCAGGGTGAGTCCACAGTTCTTATATGCATAGGGAGAGAAGAGCTTTTTTCTATCCAATTATCTTGCTTGCTTTTGGTTCTGTCAGACCCTGTCCATTCATATTTGTAGCTTTTGGCATGCTTGGTTTAAGAACCTCATCCTGTGTCATCTTGTCCAACAAGGGAGACACTCCAGCACTCCCTGACTACCTGTGGTAGTGGAGAAAGGAGAGGCTACAGGACCCACCATCAGGAAGCCTGGAGATGCTGCAGCCCTCAGACTGCCTCTCCATGCTGGACAGGGCACCTGCGCATCAGTGGGAGCCAGCGGTAGTACACAGGACACCCCTGGGACCCAGCACACCTGCATCTTTTGCACAGCCACTGTGGGCTCCCCCCTCTGAAGTGACCAGCCAGGCCCATGCTTGACTGATGACTGCCTGTGGTAGCAGAAGTTCCATGAGAGATTTTTATATTTATCCCTGCAGTTAATTTTCTGGACAATAGTAAGGTAATAAACCCCTTTCCCAGAATTTCTAGGTATGTGTTGAATGTAAGACTAGTACTTTTACTGCAGAATTGTGATAACAAATTTGGTTAACAAAATACTATGCACATATGTTAATTAATTTATCAAATATGGCTTCTAAGTGCCAGCCAATGTTCTAGATTCTGGCATAACCGTGAGCAAAACAAACAAAACTGTCTGCCTTCACAGAACTGCCATTCTGGTTGGTGAGACAACAATATTACAAGTAAGAAAATATATACAGTATATAAAATAATTATACATACTATGAAGAAAAATGAAATACAGAGGGAGAAAGAAGTGTGAGAGGTAGGGACTGCAATTTTATTTTATTCAAGTGTACTTTTTATTGTTAACAGTATTACAGATGTCCCCTATTTTCACCCCAGACCCAAGTGGCACCTCCACCAAGCCCCTGCCCCACCCCAGGCCTCCACCACACTATTGTCTATGTTCTGTACCCATTACCCCAGCCCCACCCCTTTGAGATCTGTCAGTGTGTTCCATACATCCATGCCCCTGGACCTATTTTGTTCATCAGTTTATTTTGTTCATTATATTCCACAAATAAGAGAGATCATGTGATATTTTTCTTTCTATGACTGGCTTATTTCACTTAGCATAATGGTCTCCAATTATATCCTAATAATCCCAAAACATCAATCAGAAAGAATATATGCGGGCTTATGTATCAATAGATGAGAGCATGCTTTTTTAGACAGGCTGCTAAGAAGACTCATTGAGAAGGTGACATCGAAGTAAAGACGTATGAAAAGTATAGATTAATTGTTACAATCCCTATGAGCATTTGGTAGTGGGGTGTCAAACACAAAGGTCCTGAGGCAGGGACATGGATGGGTGTTGCAGTACAATAGGTGGCCAGGGCTCCTGGAGCAGCATGAGTGAGGAGTGGCTAGTGGAAGACCGAGTCGAAAAAGGACACAAACTCCACACCATGTGGGGCCGGGAGTGTTTGTAAGGCATTGGACAGTACTCTGCATAAAGTGAGGTGGAACTGAAGACTCCTGTACAGAGAACTGTCATTATGTAACACTTTTTTTTTTTAAATCACTTTATCATCTTTGGAACGTTTAGTTTGGATTACTTTAAGATTTATAGAGGACGTACAAAGAAGTTTAGAGAGTTCCTATAAACCCTTCACTTAACTTCCCCTAGTGTTTAACATATTACATAAGCATTTTTCAAAACTAAGAATTAACATTGGTACAATACGATTTACTAGTTTGTAGACTTTATCTGGATTTTTCCAATAATGTTTCTTTTCCATTCTGGCATTAATCCAGAAAACCACACTGTGCTCAGTGACACGTTTTTAGCTTTGTTGAGAAGAGACTGAAGAGAGGCAAGTGTGAATGGAAAGAGACTTTTCACAGGGCTCAGGGCCGAGCCTCAGCCAAAGGGCATGTTGGCTTGACCCAAAGTGGAAGCAGCGAGGTGGTGGGAAGTGGACTGATCACACTGGATAAATGCTGAAGGGGAGTATGTTGGCATCAGAGGGAGAAGAGGTAGAAGGACATCGAGGACGGCCCCATAGGTTCTGGCCTGAGCATCTAGAAAGGGGAGCTGCTCTTTACTGAAATGAGGCCGACCCTGAGAGGGGCAGGTTTACGAGGCCTATCAGGCACGCAGGTAGAGATAGGTAGGAATGAGCTGGTTCGTCATTTACTCTGGTGTATGTTGTGTATACCAGTTTGGGTAAGTTTAGCCTTTCAATAGTCTCAGTTTATACAGACGCTTTAATATCATGTCCCTTCCTTGGATTTGTATTGTGTATTATTTAGGATAATTTTACCAGCAAGTCACAGGATATACTTACTCCAACTGGCTTAAACATAAGAAATGCCGTCACCACCCTGGCTGGTGTGGCTCAGCTGGTCGCGCATCATCCCATGCCCCCGAAGGTCGTCAGCGACACTCCCATCAAGGCATATGCCCACGTTGGAGGCTGGATCCCCAGTAGGGAGCATGCAGGTCACAGCCTGTTGATGTTTCTCTCTCACATCAATGTTTCTCTCTCCCTCTCCTTTCCTCTCTCTCTAAAGTCAATAAAAAACATATTTAAAAAAATAAAAAAGCCCTGGCCGGTTTGGCTTAGCGGTTGGAGTGTCGGCCTGCGGACCAGAGAGTCCCGGGTTCAGTTCCCACTAGGGGCACATAGCAAAAATAAAAAATAAATTAAAAAATATATAAAAAGAATGCTATCACATCCAACAGCTGAGTACTGTCATCCAGCACAGGGTCTTTTGGTTTTGCACACTCTGCTGTCCTCTGCTTTGGCCTCATGACCAGGCAGAGCTGGTTGTTCTGTTCGGAGTGACAGGATGACCACAGGTGGCAGCCGCCTTCGTCACTGCGAGGAGAGGATGCAGAGGCAGTGACCCGTCCCCACCGCACTGTGTCCCGGCCAGCTGGAGTCAGGCGCCCGTGCCTATGTTCATATGGTCCTTGATATGAATTAATATTTGCAGAATAATGTGAGGAACTGAAATAGCTGTTACGGTAACTCAGGCCAGATATGTGCTTTCGTCAAAGTTGGCATTTGGCCTTCAGTCAGCAGTTATTCACAAGTCCCTAGTGTGTGTCAAAGTCACGACAGTGACATCAGAGGACTGCCCTGTGCACGCTGGCTTGTAGCAGGGGTTTTCATCCAGGGACATTACCCCCCTGGGCACATTTGTGATTTGTCACACCGAGTGGGGCTTGGTGCCCCTGCAAACTGGTGTACAGGAGTCAGAGGTGCCGCAGGGCACAGGCACCCCAGCACAGACCATCACCACCCACCACGTCAGGAGTAGCACCAAATCTGAGACAATCAGGGTTGACCTGAGATGAAGTTACTTTTTTGTGATCCTCTTGGAGGAAAGGCAGGTACCTGAAGAAACTGAATGCTTCAGGAGGGAGCAGGGTAGAAATGTCTCCCACGGAGTTTCCCTTCATTTTGACAGGTGGGACTTCTATCCCTGGTCCCCCCTGAAGCACTGGTATCTCTTTGCTATTATCTTGTACTCGGCTGAAGTCATTTTCACTGGCGTCATTTTCCTGTTAACTTAGAAGGAGAAACCCAACACTCTCTGCCTCTCTGGGTTCGAAACACCTGGCTCCCTCTTTTCATGTCCAAAAATATAAAATAATTCCCTCGAAGATTAAGGTAAAGTGGAAACAAGTTAATTTTGGACACTCTGAGTTTGTATGAATAATACAAAGAAAAATATTAAACTTGAACATTTCTCCCCCCCCCCAGGATTTAATGATACTGTCCTCTTTTTTTCTTAAGAATTCTTACCACACTGCTTATTATCATATAATAATAATAACCTTCCTCATAGAAATGAGATTATATATTCAATTCAGTCAAAACCCTCAAATCAGGCGTAAATGCAGATATAGTTCCAATTATAATGCACACAACAAGGTAATCAGAATACAAAAGATAATATCTCAAAGACAGAAGACACAAAAGGACAGTGCGTGTGAAAAGATTTTTGGAGACTTTATGTAGAACTCTGTGTTTTATCAAATCATGAATTTCCAAGACATAGAAGATTTTCAGAGATTTATGGATCTCTCTCTTTTTTATTAAAAAAAGAATTTAAAGGTACTTGAAATGACATTTTCTTTAAATATTTGTGTCTGTTAGCTAGATTTGAAAAAGAAGTGCTGACCACCCCAAAAATGAACAGAATCTTGCAGCAGGTGGCCGAGCCCGTGACAGAGAGAGGGACTGTGCAAAGGCCATCTGATGGTGGGCAGCCGAGGGCCGCCCCTTCGGGAAAGAAACAGTGAGGACTTGTTTAAAATCCCAAGGAAGAAAATAAACCTGCATATCTCAGGGTACTTGAGGCAAGTATTTTCATTAGTCTTTTTATGCAACCATATTCTCCTCTCGGTTTTATTTCCATCACTTTATTTTTATTCCAAGTTGAAAAAAGCCAGTGATTCTAAGTGTGGGGAAATGGAGCAGAGTTGTACTGTCTGGATCCTGAGACACTGAAATTCATTTTTTGTCCTTGAACTGTTCAGAAGACCGCCAAACTATCATACCCACCTGATCACTAGATGGTGGAAGTTCTTTAAAAGTAGGTTTTATATGATAAATATAATTATAATTTAACTTAATATCCAATAACATTGAAATAATTTTCCAAGAGCATCAGTTAAATGTGTGCCAAATTAATTGCACGAATTTAAAATTCTGAGTGTGGAACTTTATGTAAAATCCAGTAGGAATTTTGGGGTGATAATGGATAGATATAAAGTATGACATAATTTTTTCATTAAAGGAAGTCGGGTTCCAACCAGAGGAGACAGGAGTGAGTGCAGGCAGTGACCGAACACGGGAGGAAGGAAGGTGCTGAGTGACAGGCAGGCCAAGTAGGCGGCCTCGGGCTGGAGACGGGACCACAGGTTCTCCAGACACGGTACCTGCTTTCCAGCTCAGTTACCCTAAGGGAGGCCGAGGCCTGAGGCGGCGTGTGTCGTGAATGAGGCTGCTTTAGAATTTAGCCCCGAAAGTGGAGTGGCATCATTCTAGATCTAGACGAAAGCAGCTCTTCATGGACACTTTTCAGTCCCCTTCTAGTGTGTTACCCTTTTGGGGCCAGAAAAATAAAGCAATCAAAATTGCTGTAAATATATGGCCAATAGACATGTGCAAAGATGCTTAACTACACTAATCATCAGAGAAATGCAAATTAAAACCACAATGAGATATCACCTCACACCTGTCAGAATGGCTGTCCTCAACAAACAACAAACGACAAGGATGGGAAGGATGTGGAGAAAAGGGAACCCTTGCGCACTGTTGGTGGGAATAAAGATTAGTACAGCCACTATGGAAAACAGTGTGGAGGGCCCTCACAAAATTAAAACTGGAACTGCTGTATGACCTGTCGATTCCATTTCTGCGTATATAGCTGAAGAAACCCAAAACATTAATTCAAAGTAATAAATGCACCCCTATGTTCATTGCAGCACTACTTGCAAGAGCCAAGATATGGAATCAATCCAGTGCACATCAATAGACAAGTGGATAAAAAACCCTGGTACATTACCCAGTCAGTGTGGCTCAGTGGTTGAGCGTTGACCCATGCACCAAGAGGTCACCAGTTCGATTCCCGGTCAGGGCACATGCCCAGGTTGTGGGTCCAAGCCTCAGAGGGGGGCATGCAGGAGGCAGCCAATCAATGTTCTCTCTCATTGATGTTTCTATCTCTCTCTCCCTCTCCCTTCATCTCTCTCTAAAATCAATAAAGAAAAAAAAATTAAAGCTGTGTTAACCTAGAAAAAACAAAAAATAAAACTCTGGTACGTTTATATAATGGAATATTACTCAGCCATAAAAAAGAACAAAATCTTACCATTTGTGACAGCATGGATGGAACTAGAGTATTCTAAGTCAAATAACTCAGTCAGAGAAAAGACAAACAACATTATTTTACTTACATGTGGAATCTAAAGAATCATATAATGAACACAAAATAGAAACAGACTAATAGATATAGAAAACAGACTGATGGTTGCTAGAGAGAAGAAGGGTTGGGGGACTGGTTGAAAAAGGTGAAGGGATTGAGAAGTACAGATTGGTAGTTACAAAATAGTCATGGGGATGTATAGTACCGCCTATGTGATGTAGTCAATAATACTGTAATAACTGTGTACGGTGCTGACTGGCTGCTCGAAATATTGGGTGGAACACTCTGTAAAGCATGTGATTGTCTAACCACTATGCTGTACACTTGAAACTGATACAGTGAAACCTCAGTTTTCAAACTTATCTTGTTCTGGAAGGCTGTTCAAGAAGCGATTTGTTCGAAAACCGAATCGTTGTTTCCCGTTAGAAACAATGTAAATTCAATCGATCAGTTTCAGATCCACAAATGATTCCATTGTAACCTTTCTTATATACAGCACATGTCTAATGTACTGTTTAATCAATAAATAAACACTTCTTTTCCTAAATTTATCAAACCACCCCCTACTGGCCTTAAAGGAATTGCGTTCACACCCCTAGGATTGTCTTTCAGGAGGCCTCCAAAATGCTGTCACTGGCTAACTACTTTTCCTTTACCCATTCAACAACAGTTTCCCTATCTCTTTAATTACCTGTGATCATTGTTTCTTTCACACCCTTAGCAACATTAGCACTATCGATGGCTTCTTTATGTTTCAAAATTTTGCTAATCATCCATTCATCCAGCAACAGAAGCTTTTTGTCAACTGAGACATTTTTCCATGAACAACTTTGTCTAGAACCGAATTGTTCAAAATGGGAGACCTTTGAGAACCGAGATTTGATGGTATGTATATTTGTTTGTTTTGTTTTGTAAATCCTCAACCAAGGATATTTTTCCATTGGTTTTCGATAGAGTGGAAGGGAGGGAGGGGGAGAGAGAGAGAGAGAGTGAGAGAAACATCTATGTGAGAGAGACACATCAATTGGTTGCTTTCCACACAACCCTGACCAGGGCTGGGGGTCAAACCTGCAACCCAGGTACATGCCCTTGACCAGGAATTGAACCCAAAACCCTCCAGTCCATAGCTTATGCTCTAACTGCTGAGCAAACTGGCCAGGGCTGACTGTATATTTTTTATTGTTGGGAGTATTACAGATGTCTCCTGATTACCCCCCTTTCCCTCCCTCACCCCAGGCCTTCACCACACTGTTATCTGTGTTCATGGGCTGTGCATAAATTTATATACATTTTTTGGTACTCTCTTCCTATTTCCTCACCACCATCCCCTCTGAGATCTGTCAGTCTGTTCCATGCATCCATGTCTCTGGACCTATTTTGTTACTCAGTTTATTATGTTCATTAGATTCCACATATAAGTAAGATCATGTAATATTTTTGTTCTCTGTCTGGCTTATTTCACTCAGCACAATATTCTCTGAGTATATCCATGCTGTCACAAAGGGTAAGAGGTCCTTCTTTTTTATAGCTGCATAGTATTCCATTGTGTAAATGTACCACAGCTTTTTTATTCACTCATCTACTGATGGGCACTTGGGCTGTTTCCAGATCTTAGATGTTGTAAATAGCATTGCTGTGAACATAGGAGAGCATATATTCTTTCTGACCAGTGTTTCATGATTCCTAAGGTATATTCTTAGAAGTAGGATCACTGGATCAAATGCTAGTTCCATTTTTATTTTACTTTTTTTTTAGTAAATTTTATATTGTTTTTCATAGTGGCTGCACCAAACTGCATTCCCACCAGCAATGAACTGGGGTTCCCTTTCCTCCACATCCTCACCAGGACTTTTTGTTTGTTGTTTTATAAATGGTAGCCATTCTAGCAGTTGTAAGGTGATATCTCCCTGTAGTTATAAAATTTCTTTTATATGTTTTTATTGAATTTTAGAGAGAGAGGAAGGGAGAGGGAGAGATAGATAGAAGCATCAATGAGAGAGAAACATTGATTGGCTGCCTCCTCCGCACCCCCTACTGGAGATCCAGCTTGTATCCCAGGTATGTGCCCTGACTGGGAATCGAACCTGTGACCTCTGGATGCGTTAGTCAACACTCAACCACTGAGACATACTGGCCAGGCATCACTGTAGTTTTAATTTGCATTGCTCTTATAACTAATGATGTTGAGCATTTTTCATATGGCTATTTGCCATCTGTACGTCCTCTTTGGGGAAGTGTCTATTCAGGTCCTGTGCCCATTTTTAAATTGGGTTATTTGTCTTGCTTTGGTTGTGTTGTATAAGAGAGAGAGATTGTATCATCCCCACTTTTAAATGTCATTGTCTTGAAGATGATGATACCATAAATTCTCTTGCAGTCATCAAATATGATTTATAAAACTCATGAGTAAAGGGATACTTTATTATGTGTAATCATATTTCTCAATTTTCTACTATTTTTTTTTCTCATGTTCCAATATTGCTTTTCTTTATGTTTAAAAAACTTCCTTTAACAATTCCTTAAGACAAGTCTAGTAGCAACAAAATGTTTTAGTTTTCTTTATCTGAAAATCTTTTTATTTTTCTTTCATTCTTGAAGAATACTTTTTGCCATATAGAGAATTGAAAGTGGACACTCTTTCCTTTGAGAAAGATTATAAAATACGGTGCCACTGTCTTCTGACCATATGGTTTCAGATGAGAAATTTTAAAACATTGCAATTGGTGGTCTTCTATAATTATGTTTTCTTTTTCTCTAGTTGCTTTCAAGATTTATTTTTTGTTTTCAGTTTTCTTTTCCTTTTTACATTTATCTTCGGATATAGCAGTAAGGAGAAGGGGGAACAGAGAGAGAGAAACATCGATGTGAGAGAGACACATCGACTGGCTGCCACCCACACTACCTCAACCAGGGCCGGGGACAAACTGCAACCGAGATATATGCCCTCAGTGGAAATGAACACGGGACTCTCTGGTCCCTGGGCCGACGCTCTAACCGCTGAGCCAAACCGGCCAGGGCTTGTTTTCAGTTTTCAAAAGTTAATTGTGAAATGTTTTGGAGTTTTTTTCCTTGGGTTTGTACTGTTTAGTAATTGTTCATCTTCTGGAATACATAGGTTTGTATCTTTCACCAATTTGGGAAGTTTTAGCTATTAATTCTTTTATATATATATAATGTAATCCTCACCCAAGGATACTTTTTTAGAGAGAGAGAAACATTCATGTGAGAGAGAGACATCGACTGGTTGTCTCCGATACATGCCCCAACAAGGCATAACCTAGGTATGTGCCCTGACCAGTAATGAAACCCACAACCTCTTGGTGTATGGGATGACGCTCCAACCAACTGTGCCACCTGACCAGGGCTATTTCTTTAAATACACTTTCAACTTCAGTCGCTCTTTTTCTTCTCCTTCTAGAAGTCTGATTCAGATGTCAGGTTTTTGTTATTGCCACTCAGGACCCCAAGGCATATCTATTAATATTTTTTAGTCTATTTTGTACAGATTGGTGGATTTTATTGTTATATCCTCAACTTTACGGGCTATGTATTGTGATTTCCATTCTGTTACTGAATTTATTTAACAAACTTCAAAATTTTTTTCTTGTATTTTTCACTTTATAATTTTCATTTGAACCTTTTTTAAGCTTGTGTTTCTTTGCTGAGATTTTCTCTTTATTTGTTTCAGGAGGGTGCACCGATGGTTATTGAAGTGTTTTTATGATGGCAGCTTTCGAATACTTGTCAGATAACTTCAGCATCATATTCATCTCACCATTGGCTGTAGCTTATTGTCCTTTTCTCATTCAAATTGTGATTTCCCTAGTTCCTGGTATGACAGATGAATTTCACTTGTATACTGGAAATTTTGTCTATTATGTTAGGAGTCTCTGGGCCCTATTTAGATCTTATATTTTAATCCTAGTTCTTAAAAATAATAATAATAATAATATGGCATTACTTGCCTCATATTTAAGAAAATTGCTTATAGTTTCTCTATTAAATTTTTTCATTAGATTTTTATTAGATGCAAATGATTAATAACAAGTAGAGCTACTGGGTTTTATATATTCTTTAAAGTGTAATGGAGAGCTTTTATTTTCAGTCCCTCAAGTATCAGGGTTATCATGAAGCATCTGACATTATCTTTCTATTAAACAAGAAATAAGCGATAGTATTCAAGCCTCTAGAGTTACAAAACTTGAAACAATTTAAGATTCAGAGTGGAGAGGGAATAGTTACAAAATAGCTAGTTTCTACAGAGGGTTCCGTGCTGATGAACTGACACTAAGGGGAGATCTGTGTATTGACTGCAGGCATGACAGGCGACCACAGTGGGTGAGTTCACACAGTGGGCAGTTCTCACAGTGGGTGGGTTCACACAGTGGGTGGGTTCTCACAGTGGGTGAGTTCTCATAGTGGGCGGGTTCACACAGTGGTTGAGTTCACACAGTGGGCGGGTTCTTACAGTGGGAGAGTTCTCACAGTGGGTGGGTTCACACAGTGGTTGAGTTCACACAGTGGGTGGGTTCTCACAGTGGGTGGGTTCACACAGTGGTTGAGTTCACACAGTGGGTGGGTTCTCACAGTGGGTGGGTTCACACAGTGGTTGGGTTCACACAGTGGGTGGGTTCTCACAGTGGGCGGGTTCTCACAGTGGGCGGGTTCACACAGTGGGCGGGTTCACACAGTGGGTAGGTTCTCACAGTGGGTGAGTTCTCACAGTGGGCGGGTTCTCACAGTGGGTGGGTTCACACAGTGGTTGAGTTCACACAGTGGGCGGGTTCACACAGTGGGCAGGTTCACACAGTGGGCGGGTTCTCACAGTGGGCGGGTTCACACAGTGGGCGGGTTCTCACAGTGGTTGAGTTCTCACAGTGGGTGGGTTCACACAGTGGTTGAGTTCACACAGTAGGCGGGTTCACACAGTGGGTAGGTTCTCACAGTGGGTGAGTTCTCACAGTGGGCGGGTTCACACAGTGGTTGAGTTCACACAGTGGGCGGGTTCACACAGTGGGTGGGTTCTCACAGTCGGACAGTTCTCACAGTGGGTGGGTTCACACAGTGGGTGGGTTCACACAGTGGTTGAGTTCACACAGTGGGCGGGTTCTCACAGTGGGAGAGTTCTCACAGTGCGTGGGTTCACACAGTGGGTGAGTTTACACAGTGGGCGGGTTCACACAGTGGGCGAGTTCTCACAGTGGGTGGGTTCACACAGTGGGTGGGTTTACACAGTGGGCGGGTTCACACAGTGGGAGAGTTCTCACAGTGGGAGAGTTCTCACAGTGGGTGGGTTCACACAGTGGGTGAGTTCACACATTGGGCGGGTTCACACAGTGGGTGGGTTCACACAGTGGGCGGGTTCACACAGTGGGTGAGTTCACACAGTGGGCCGGTTCTCACAGTGAGCGGGTTCTCACAGTGGGTGGGTTCTCACAGTGGGTGAGTTCACACAGTGGGTGGTTCTCAGCTCCCGTCAGTGAGTACCCACTGACTGCTGCTGCACATTCCGTGTGACAGTTGGCTCTAGTAGTGTCTGTTTTTCAGAAATCGTTCATTTCTCCTGAGGGGTATCGTGCCTCAGATGACAACAGAAGACTGCATAATCAGATACTGGGATGCAAACTCATCCAGTCACCAATGTTTATTAAGCACCTACTATGTACTAAGCCAATACAATCCCATATTGTTACACTGAATGCATTTTACTCTTCAGAGAGGTGTTCCTTAGCTGGAGACCTGAGAGTGTTCACTGAATCATATGAAAGGTAGCAACTGTCTGACCTTATCCGTTCTGCTGACAATGTGTTCTAGGGTCTACCTTCCAAAACCTTACTATCGTCCTTGGGAGCCCACAACGCTGTAGCTGACCAGGTTCACCCACCTGTGCCTCAGAGAAGTTCTGGCCTTTCCCTCTGCCAGCCCTGCCATCTGTGCCAGACGCCCATGCCATCTCTTCCATCTCTGAGGAGGAAGCACGATGGTGATAACCCCAAAAGCAGGGAAAATGGAGACCGCACTGAAAGGAAGAGATATTTAGAAGAAATGGGGTGACTCTGAGCAATGAATTCCTGTGTAACTGTCTGATGGTTGGGAAGAGGAAGATGCCAAGCACCGGGGTAGGAAACAGAACAGAGTAACAGTCAGTATGTGAGCGTGAGAACGGTTGAGTATTTGAAAGATGGGGAAGGGCTGTAGGTTTACACTGATCACTTACAAGGAACACAGACAGGTCCACAGCACAGCAAGCGAGCGAATAAGACAATATCTAATCTAATAGCACCTTCTGTCACACCATTTATAGTGCGCTGTGGTGAGTGCCAGTCAGGTGTTCTAATTCTGCTCTGATAGTGAAGCACATGAACTCTCAAGGGCATAAAACAATAGTTTATTTGTTACAAAGAGTGGGTGTCCAAGGCAGATCCACCAGGGGTCCGGCAAGTGCTGTCACAGGGCGAGTGGCTCGGGTGGAAAGGCACTCGCATGTTTAGAAACACTGATGTGATGTGAGGGGTGGAAGAAAGGCCTTCCAGCTCCTAGTTTTATTTGTATCATGAAATAGAAAATTGTAGATTGTGACTTTAACTCCAGTTATCCCAGAAATCTGTCTCAGTTTTTATAAATAAAATATTTCATCTTATAAATTTTACTCAACATTACGTTGAAGATAACATAGTGGAAAATAGACCATTGTCAACTTCAACTGAATTCTACAGAGGGGCAGAGTCTTGAAGTGGGGAAGCATTTACTTTGGTAACCTTGAAAATCCTTCCATTAGGACTGCCTGTTAAGCATGTATGCCCCTGATATGAGTTACTTTAACATTCTGTGTTAAATATATCCAGTAGGTATTCTGTAGATGCTTAGAATTTTGAGGGCTCATCTCTTTCTAGTATTAGAAAATTTAGTTTTAATTTTAATTTAAAACTGCAAGAAATAAGTGACCCCTTCCTAACATTCCCAAAACTGTAGGGTGTCCCCTCAAAATATATACACACTTTGAATAATTGTAAAGCCAGTGTTTATTAAAATAAATTTTATTTTCAAAACTTAATAGAATCTGCAGACATTGTTTAATTGTTTTGTCAATGCCTGTTTTCAAACCGATGACCGTTCAGGTCCAGGTCCTGCTAATGGAGAGCGATGGAACCGCAAACATCGAGAAGCACTGTCAACTTTATCTTTTATGTATCCCCTTTAAAAAGTCTAGTGGATACATTTTCTTTGGTCAAAGCTTAGTCTGGCTTCACCCAGTATTTCAAGTTAGTTACACCTGAAAAGGAGTGAGAAGTGAGTGAGTTACCAGCTGTTACAGTGTATGTGCATTTTGAGGGGATACCCTGTATGCTGCTCCAGGAAATGTAGGATTGCACTAATTACAGAGAAATTCTGATATCACTTGTGATATTTTTCATACTTTTGGACTTAGAGGGAATTCCTACAATTTGCTAACCTATTGATTACTTGCATACTGCTGATCAGGAAATAAATCCTACAGCACTGCTCCTGTCAATGGGTATAATGGAGACAAAGACGATGTTTATATATGACAGTGTGTCTTTATTGCTATTATTCAACATATCCAGTGAACCAGTTCTTAAATGTCCTCTCGCCCCAGTTTCTGCAGTCCCATCTGTCCCCTTTGGAAAGGTTCTGGGTGAGAAGCACTTCCCCGGCGTGGACGACACGGTCCACCTGGCATTTCCTCCTTGTGAAGCACTATTCAATACAAGGCTAATACCTTATAAGCTTCAACAAGAAAAAGCCTGAACCCAACTGTCAGGCATGTTTGCAGGTCATGGCACCAGTCCAAAGACAAGCTTCTAAACGATGCCCTGACAAAGGGTTCTCAGTATGAAATGCAGCCAAATAATTCTTAATTCATATAATTTAAACAGAGGCGTAAATGACAGCAAAGGGCAAAATTTAGCAGAGGTATTAAGAAAATAATTCAAACTGAGTTGCAAAATCAAATGAGATTTCACTTCCTGTGGGATTGAAATGATTGGCCTTTCGCTGCTTCTGCTCCTGCTTTAGTACGCATGTGGAGGGCTCCGGGCCCAGGCAAACCGTTCCCACAGCGACCTCGGCCTTGAGCAGCAGATAGAAACGAGCTTCTTCTCTAGGGAATTGCCAGCTTCCCAGCATGATCTGCTCAATGTGTTTTCCCATTCAATGGGACTAAAATATCTTAGAGTCATTTTATAAAGCATTATACTGAAAGTAAGTATAAGTCATTATTGTGTTTTTACAAGATAATAGACAACTGGAAGATTCAAAGAGGAACTCATTCATTCATTCATTCAGCTGATGTATGCTGGGGCAATTTCGTATTTAGTATTGGTCTGTTGATACACACAGAAGAAAGAGGTCCACAGGCTTACAATGTGGGCATATGTGCAGAGAAGCAACTGGGGGTTTGTATATACGTGTGTATTCTGTGCTTTGCAGGTTCATGCATTCTTCTGCTATTGCAGAACTTTACTTTCCTGAAATGGGCTCCCCACCTGCAGTCCCAAGGGGTTCTTGGAGAGCATTGCTGGGGCATGGTGTCTTTGTTCCTGCTCCCATCCTTTCTTGCCCACCATGCCCAGTCCAGCTGCCCTGCCAGGCCCTCCGGTGGTAGGAACTCCAGGCCTTCAACGTGGCAGGTGGGTGGTTTGGACTCCATCACACACCCAGGTTGGTTTTGTCTGTTTTTGTTTCTTTATCAAAATGTGGTAGGGTGAGTTTAACCTCTGCACCACAGGGCCATCCTATGCCTCCTTATTTATCACCTCACAGCGTCGACTGCTCTGAAACCAGCTCTGAGCCCTTGTGGGGCTTGATGGTCAGGACAAAAATGAAAGTAAAGATACTAGCGAGGAGGCTGAGAAGGGCGGTTGCTAGTTTCCTAAACTCTTTTGAGCTGAACACAGCTATTAACTCCTCTAGCGGCCCGGCCACCCCGCAGCAAACAGGCGGGGCAGGCGGCGGGGGACTTGGGAAGGTCAGCAAACAGGGTTGCCGCCTGGGCTCGTGCAGATCCTGGGACACCAGGGGCCACCCTGCCGGGTTTGGGGAGGCATGGCTACATGGGGGAATATGCCCCTAACCCTCTCACTTTGCACCCCTGCCCTCTCTGTCTTCCATCCTGCGGCGAACCTCATTGGCTGGCCCCCAAAGCCAGTAGCACAGCTCTGGCAGTGAGCAGGGTCGGGTTAGGGACTCAGAACAGAGTCTAAGAGCCAACCAGAGGACATCAGGCACAGATCCTGTAAGGGTAAGTGCTTTCCTAGCCCCATTCCCCTCATTCTGGAGGAAGCAGAAGAGAAGCTTCCAGGTGTTAGAGCCCGGAGTTGAGCCGCACAGCCTGCACGGAGCCCACGTCCCGGGGAGGCCGGGCCTGGCTACCGGCCAGGATCTGGAGCCTCGTTCTTTCTCCTCGGGTGGATTGTTCCTCTGAAGACTCGGGGTTTCTCACGGAAGGAGAAATAGTGTCCACAGTGCTCGCCGTGAGTGCTGGCATCTCGGGGCAGGCACACGGGGTTCCACTGCCCCCCCCCAGAGACACCCCAAGTCCGTGGAAGCAAGGGGCAGATACACGGAGAAATGGATCTAGAACGTAACTAACAAATACTAAAACAGCCAAAGCATTAAGAATGAGTAAAAGTCCCCTCTCCTTTGCCTGCCTTCCTCCTGCCCAGTGACATACTAGTCTCTCCAAAACAAATACCTGGCTCTGTCAGTCCCTTGCTAAAATTCCCCTATGCCTCAAACTCCCCAGCACCGCAGAGAGCAAGCACACAGGACCTGACTTGCCTGTCTCAGCTGTCGTCCCTGGCGGCACCCTGCACGGAGCCTGCGCTCCAGCCACGCTGCACCATTTTTATTTTCTAGAAAATGGCACATCCTTCTGCACGTCTGCGCCTGTGTGCTGTGCGCTTCCCTCTGCCTGTGACGCGGGTCCCCACAAAGACCACACCCATCCTCAAGACTCAGCTCGAACACCAGCTCTGCTGCAAGCCTTCCTTGCTCTTCTCCTTCTGTGCTGCCCACAGTGCCTGCACATAGCACCATGACAGCCACCGGGACAGGAGCTCCGCCATGTGCCCGTCACCTGCGCTCTGCCCCTCGCCCACAAAGAGCGCATTTTGTGTATTCGATAATCAGCACACGGCTCCAACACTGAAGAAAGGGGAGACCCACACTGAATCCATAAATATTGATACTTACTAGTTAATTTAACCTAGATTTTATAGTTTTAAAATTTCAAACCTGTGGAGGACCTGAATAAACATATTTTTCAAAGAGGACATACAAATGACCAGCAGGTACATAAAAAGTTGCCCAACATCGCTAACCATCAGGGAGATGTGAATCGAATCCACAGTGAGATAGCACCTCACACCTGTTGTAATAACTATGATTAAAAAGGCAAGAAGCAGTGTAACTGTCGGTGGAACTCTCACTCGGTTCGGCTCCTATGGAAAACAGCATGAGGGTCCTCTAAAAGTTAAAAATAGAACTACCTATGATCCCGCAACTCTACTCCTGGGTATAGCTCTAAAGGAAATGAAATCACTGTCTCAAAGAGATATCTGTATCCCAATGTTCACTGCAGCATTATTTACAATAGACCAAGGCATGGGAGCAACTGAAAGGAATATTTGATAGAGGTGAATAGTATTTAAAAACACAACTTTTATACAGAAGTTATTTTATGAGCTAGAAAATGATTTCGCCACAGAACACCTACCTATAAAATGGCACGTAGAATCTAAAGTCATCTGTTGTTTATGTAGAGTTTTCATAATAGGCTAAACACATTTTGAGAATTTAATTAAAATAGAATCAATGATTTGGTGATCTTTCAATTATTTTACTATTTCTAAAAGTCTGATCCTTTTTATTTATTAAAAAAAAGAGTTTAGAAAAAGGAGAAACATCTGTAACAAAAATGAATAAATGAATAAATAAAATAAAAAAAGAGTTAAGGCTAGCTCTAAGGTTTGTTTTGGAGGGGGAGAATAAGAATCACCTTAGTTGAAACGCAGAAGACTAAGAGGGGAGCAGAAATTGGAGGGCGGGAGGGAAAGAGCCAGGAGCTTGGCTTTGGACATGTTAAGTTTGAATTAACAATAGACACCTATTATGGGTTGAATTTTGTCCCCCAGAAAGTCATATGTTGAAGTCCCAATCCCCAGTACCTCAAAATGTGATCTCATTTGGAAATAGAGTCATTGCTGATATAATTAGTTAAGATGAGGGAGGTCTAGTCAAGATGGCAGAGTAGGTAATGCTGTGCTTGCCTTCTCGCATGACCACATCAAAATTAAAACTAAATTACAGAACAACCACGCTTTAGACCCACCTGACTAGCTGAATGGAACTCCTACAACTGAGGATATATTTTATTTTTTTATTAAAAATATATTTTATTTATTTTTTTTAATTTTTATTAATTTATTTTTGTTACTGATGTTTCTCCTTTTCCCCCCTAGACACCCTCCTCCCGATCCCACCCCCTCACCCCCCAGCATTGTTGTCTATGTCCACTGGTTATGCATACATGCATATAAGTTCTTTGGTTCATCTCATCCATCTCCCCTGGCCCCCTACTCTGAGGTTTGTCAGTCTGAACCATACTCCTTTCCATGTCTCTGGGTCTATTTCATTCATCAGCCCACCTTGTTCATTATATTCCACAAATAAGTGAGATTATGTGGTAGGAGGGGTGAATGTGCAAAAAGAGCTCGTCCCACACCCATGTGTGACAGTTAAGAATTGGGATGGATATCTCGGCCGTGGAGGTCCCCACTAAGGAGAGAGAGAGCCTAGCCCCATACCTGGCTCCCCATCCTGGAGCACCAGTTCCAAAAAGAGCAGTCCTCAAAACAACTGGCTGTGAAAATCAGCAGGTACTCAGTGCTGGTGAGATGGATGGCTGCTGGAAACTCAAATGTCCTCCTAGAAGGCTGGAACACAGATCCACTCACAAACATTTGCCCTAAGCTCCAGGGGAGGAACATCAGCTCAAAAGCACTGGGGGCATTTGGGGTGGAATGAATTGTCTGGCTTCAGGTCAAGGGCTGAAGGGACTGTTCTTTTGTGGGTTAAAGTGCCTACAGGTGCCATTGTTTCTTTGTTGAGCCTTACCCCTGCACAGCCTGCAGACAGAGGCAGGCACCAAATCTGAGTCTCCATCAACCTGGCTAATACCATATATCATAGCCCTCGTGATTCTCTGAGAACTTACCACACCCAACGTATGCACTGGCCTGGACCCCTTTCACCAGCTGTCGATCAAAAGCCACCAGCCTCCACCCATGCTGCAGACTTTCCTAAAATCTCTCAAAACTCCACACATTCCAAACAAACAGTGACTGGCCTCAGCACGCCCTGTATTGCTTGCTAAGTGACACCAAGCCAAGAACTAATGGCAGCCAACCTGGATTCACAGCATAGCCTGTACAAGGCGCCTTTAGCCAACTACAGGCAGCTACCAACCACAAATCACTTTATAGCTCCTACCAGGTAGTCCCAGGCTGCACACAGGCAGTGGTTAACAGTGGCCTGCACCTGAGTCCCTTCCAAGTAGCCCCAGAACCAACACACTGGTGGTTAGCTTCAGACCACAGCAGAATACTAGCCATTTAGCACCACTGATGACACACCCAAAGGGTGGACTTGACAAGCACCAGATCCTTGATACAGTAAACCCCACTCAGCCCCCATACAATAGCTTGTCTGCTGAAGTAAAGACCAGTCCTCACAGCCAGTCAGCCTGAGAGTAAACCCCACCCACTGATGTGCTAACTTCAATCAAAGTTTACTTACAGCAGAAGGGCACACAAGAAATATCCCTGAAGCACCCATCTCAGGTGACCAAGGAGACTGTGCCACTGGGCCCCACAGAGTACCTACTGCATAAGGCCACCCTGCCAAGAATGAGAGATGTAACAGATCTACCTAATACATAGAAACAAACACAGGGAGGCAGCCAAAATGAGGAGAAAAAAGGAACATGTCCTAAATTAAAGAACAGAAGACAACTCCAGAAAAAGAAGAAACAAAAGAAAGACAAGCAATCTACCAGATACGAAGTTAAAACACTGATTTTAAGGATGCTCAAGGAATTTAGGGAAAGAGTAGATGAACTCAGTGAAAATTTCAACAAAGACATAGTAAACATAAAAAAGGGCATAGAAACCATAAAAAGGAATCATTCAGAAATTAAAAATATAATAACTGATATAAAGAATACACTAGAAGGAATCATCAACAGATTAGATGAAGCACAGGACCACATTAGAGATTTGGATGACAAGGTAGCAGAAAATTCCCAAACAGCAAAAAGTAAAAAAAAAAAAAAATTTAAATGATAGTTTAAGGGATGTCTAGGACATCAAGCATACCAACATTTGCATCGTAGGGGTTCCAGAAGGAGAAAGGAGAGAGCAAGGAATTGAAAACCTGCTTGAAAAAACAATGACTGAAAACTTCCCTAACCTGGAGAAGGAAATGGACTTCCAAGTCGATTTCCAAGCAGAGTCTCAAAGATAATGAACCCAAAGAGGGCCACACCAAGGTAAATCATAATTAAAATGCCAAAGGTTAAAGCCAAAGATACAATCTTATAAGCAACAAAAGAAAAGCAGTTAGTTACCTACAAGGAAGCTCCCATAATTCTGTCAGCTGATTTCACAACAGAAACTTTTCAAGCCAGAAGGGATTGACATGAAATATTCAAAATGATGAAAAGCAAGGACCTATAACCAAGACTACTTTTCCCAGCAAGGCTATCATTTGAAATGGAAAAAGCTTCCCACACAATAAAAAGTCAAAGGAGTTCATCACTACCAAACCAATGTTACAAGAAATTTTAAACGGACTGCTTTAAGAAAAAGAAGGAAAAAAACATTTAAAAAATATGAAAAGCCAAATGGTAATAACTATACATCTATCAACCACTACTTTAAATGTAAATGGATTAAATGCTACAATCAAAAGACATAGGGTGGCTGAATTGATAAGAAATCAAGACCCTTATATAAGCTACAATATAAGCTACAAGAGGCTCCAAATTGAAACACACACAGACTGAAAGTAAAGAGATGGAAAAATACATTTTATAAAAACATAGACAATAAAACAAAAGCTGGGATAGCAATGGTTTAGTTTTTAAAACAAAGACTAAAGCAAGACAAAGAAGAACCCAACTCCACTTCTGGGTATTTATCTAAAGAAACTCAAAAGGCTATTTTGAAAACACATGTGCACATATGTTTACTGCAGCATTATTTAGACTAGCAAAGATATCTAAGAAACCTAAGTGTCCATCATTAGAATTAGATGAATGGATAAAAAAGTGATACACACACACACACACACACACACACACACACACACAATGGAATATGACTCAGACATAAAAAACAATGAAATTTTGCCATCTAGAATGCCATCCAGGATTTAGAGAATATTATGCTGCATGTAACAAGTCAGACAGAGAAAGACAAATGTTATATGATTTTACTTATATGTGGAATCTAAAAACCAAAATAAACAAACAAGCAAAACAGAAACAACATTTTGATGATTGCCAGATGGGAAGGGTGAAAAAGGTGAAGAGATTAATAAGTACAAATTGGTAGTTAACAAATAGTCATGGGGATGTAAAATTCAGCATAGGGAATGTAGTCAATGATATCATAATAACTATCTATGATGTGAGATGGGTTTTATCTAAATGATCACTTAGTAAGTTATGTAAATACCTAATCCCTATGTTGAGCACCTGAACCTAATATAATATTGTACATCAAGTGTAATTGAAAAATTAAAAAAATATATTTTAAAAAATCTCATCATGTTTTCTAATGGGAATATGTTAAATTTTAGATTTACTTAGAGTGCATAGCTTCATAGAAACTTAATCACTTTATACATATGCATAGTGCAAATATTTTCTATTGATTTGTTTTAGTCTTGAAGAAGCAATTATGATCTTTATGTTTTAGAATTCTCTGTAGTTTCCTGAGTATAAATATCATTTTTTTCCCTTTGTGCTTGCCATGGTTTCTTCTGTGTTTCTGTGTGTAAGATATGGGATATATTATGAAGTGTTTTTATAATTATTCTTGGTGTAAGAATCTTCATGATGTGATAAGGATTTCTATTTAGTATATCAGTAGAGAAGTGTATCAAATGATACTTTATATATACAAAGCTCATCCTTTTAGAAAACCCATTAAAATATCAATAAAAAAGGATCAAATTGTAGTGAATAAGTGTTTACATATCCTAGGGATTAATAAATTTCCCCAGATACCCCCAGACTCCCAGCTCCCACCTCAACAGCGTCAGTTTGCTCTCTAGCTCTATCTATGAGTCTGTCTATATTTTGCATGGCAGTTCATTTCGTTCATTAGATTCCACATAGAAATCATATGGTACTTGTTTTTCTCTGAATGACTTATTTCACTTAGCATAATGCTCTTCAGGTCCATCCATGCTGTGGAAAACGGTAAGATTTTCTTCTTTTTTACAGCCGAGTAGTATTCCATTGTGTAAATGTACCACAACATTTTTATCCACTCATCTACTGGTGGACACTTGGCTGCTTTCAAATTTGGGCTATTGTAAATTACACTACAATGAATCTAGAGGTGCATATATTCTTTCAAATTAGCATTTAGGATTTCTTCAAGTAAATTCCCAGAAGTGGAATTGCTGGCTCATACGGCAGTTCCATTTTTACTCTTTGAAGTAAATCCATACTGCTTTCCACAATGGATGCATCAATCTACATTCTCACCAACAGTACACGAGGTGTACCCTTTTCTCCACATCTTTGCTAACAGTTGTTTGTTGATTTATTGATGATAGCCATTCTGACAGGTGTGAAGTGATATCTCCTTGTGGTTTTAATTTGCATTTGTCTGATAATTAGTGAAGTTGATCATCTTTTCATGTATATTGACTATCTGTATGTCCTTTTTGGAGAAGTGTCTATTGTGGTCCTTTGCCCATTTTTTAATTGGATTGTTTTTTGTTGTTGTTGAGTTTTATAAGGTTTTCATAAATTTTGGATATCAGCAAATATGGTCAGATGTATCAGCAAATAAGGTCTCTAATTCAGTGGGTTGTCTTTTCATTTTGTTGATTTCCTTTTCTGTGCAAAACTTTTTAGTTTGATGTAGTCCTGTTTGTTTATTTATTTTTGTTTTCCCTGCCCAAGGTGATATATCAGAAAAAATATTTCTATGAAAAATGTCTGAGATTTTACTGCCTATGTTATTTTCTAGGATTTTTTCTGGTTTTGAGTCTAACATTTAAGTCTTGAATCCATTTTGAGTTTATTCTTGTGTATGGTGCAAGAAAGTGGTATATTTTCATTTTTTGCATGTATCTGTCTAATATTCCCAACACCATTTATTGAATAGATTATCTTTACCCTGATGTATATTTTTTCCTCTTTTGTCAATTATTAGTTAACTGTAAAGGTGTGGATTTATTTCTGGGCTCTCTGTTCTGTTCCACTGAGCTATATGTCTGTTTTTATACCAGTACCATGCTGTTTTGATTAGTATGGCTTTGTAGTATAGTTTGATATCAGGTAGCATGATTTCTAACTTTGTTTTTCACTCTCAAGTTCACTGTTGCTATTTGAGGTCTTTTATGGCTCCACATAAATTTTTGAAATATTTGTTATAGTTCTGTAAAATAAGTCACTGGTATCTTGATAGGAATTGTGTTGAATCTATAGATTGCTTTGGGTAGTATGGACATTTTAATAATGTTAATTCTTCCCATCCATGAATACAGTATATGTTTTCACTTATTTGTATCTTCTTCAATTTCTGCCTTTAGAGTCTTATAATTTTCAGAGTACATGTCTTTTATATCCTTGGTTAAATTTATTTCTAGGTATTTTTTTTTTGAAGCCATTGGGAATAAGATTGTTTTCCTAATTTCCCTTTCTGATAGTTCATTCTTGGTTTATAAAAACACAACTGATTTCTGAATATTTATTTTTTCCTGGTAATTTATTTTTCAGTTCTAGTAGTTTTTAGGTGGCATCTTTAGTGTTCTCTATCTACAGTATCATGTCACCTGAAAATAATGACAGTTTTACTTCTTCCTTTACAATTTGGATGCCTTTTATTTCTTCTTCTTGTCTAATTCCTATGGCTAGAACTTCTAGTGCTATGTTGAATAAGAGTGGTGAAAGTGGAAGTACATGCATTTATTAATAAAAGTCTTACAATAATGGGATTATGGGGACAAGAGCAGAACATCCATGGGAACACTCTAAATTATTTTATTCTGTGGTAACAATCATGTTTCAGGATATTTGATATTGGATAATCAAATACGTCTGTTTGAAGTACATTATGTCTGTGTAGTCTTTGGAAAAGATGTTGTAAATTTTCTTCTAATTAACCTAACAAAATATTTGATATCATTTTATCCATTTGAATGTGGCATTTTCAGGAGCCATTAGAAAACTGTGGCTAATTCAGCACATTCATTCCTTCCTACTCCTAAATCTAGGTGTCTCATATTTTAAACATCAACAAAACGTTTAATAATATAAAAAACACATGATCCATTTGGTTGTTGGGACAGGTATGGGTGGAGTCAGGCATGCCCCCTCACCAAAAAAAAAAAAAAAAAGAGAGAGAGAGAAGAGGTACCTGAGAGCTGTGTCAAAAATAAAGCAGACATAGCAGAGACTCAAATTAGTGATGAACACACAGAATTTGAGTAAACATTTGAGAAATTTGATTTGGACATGGAAAAATATATTTTACTTACCACAGGCTATGCTGTATGTAATGAAAGGAAACTAAAATATTTTCAAGAGTTTATTCAAGGTGTAAGTGAAGGTTGGTGTGCATTCATTGGGTGAGAATTTTAATCTCTGCAGGTTCAGGGTTGGCCCTTAATGAAGGCTATATTATAGGATGTGGAGAACGTTGACAGAAGGGAAATGGAGATGGTAATACTTTAAATGCATGAAAAAATTATGTGTAGGACCCTCACTGATAGGCTTTAATAATCTGCTTCCTCTGCTCAAGGAAGCAGTTTGTGAATCCCTCAGTAGTTCATAAGTGCAACAAGGAACCTACACTGAACATTGCAGAGAAAAGAAAGCAATTTTTAAAGGAAACATGGATATTGTGCTTCTTATAACACAATTTAATTGATACTATATTGTTTAAACTCTGCATTTGTCCATGGGAGAGATTGGTCTGTAAAAGTCCCTTGCAATGATACACTCATTGGATTTTGGCCTGCAACTTATGCTGGTCTAATAAAATAAGTTCAATGCTATACTCTTGTTTTCTATTCTTTGGAAATATTTGTGCAAAAATTAATGTTATTTCTCCCTTAAATATTTGGAAGAAATTACTAGTAAGTAGTACAGCCATGCAGTCTCAACAGGGGCACTATTTAGGTCTTTGAATTAAATTAATTTGCTTAATTTCTCTGAGCCTCTTATCTCAATATCTGTAAAGTTGATTTTATACCCACTCAATTTATCTTTCAAACTCATGGTGATAACAAGGTCCTCTTGCTCTATGTTACATGTGTATGCATGTAAAGTGTCATGGAAATATATCATAAACATCTTTATAAGTCCCCAAATTGTTCTAGGTTAAGACAGCAAGTTGGTGGAGCAGAGTAGACAGTAGCGGTCAGAAAGTCAAATCAAACTGTGAGAAGGTAAATGCATCCACTGAAGGAAATAAATAGGAGCCATAAAAGTGATCCTTTGCACCAAAGTAAAGAGGACTAACAACCTCCAGGATGGTGGAATGGTCCAGCTTCCCCCATCAACCTGCCGGTGTACAGCCAGGGCTCACCATCTTCCCTATCTTCCACACCCATCAGTAAGCACCTATGACATATGGGTAAATATCTGGGATGGAACATTAGCAGTTCAGCTTTCAAGATGTAGCCCTGTTGGTTGGACTGTTGTCAGGAATATCAAGAAAGGTTTTGGGTTTGATTTCTGGTCAGGGCACATACGTAGGTTGTGGGTTCAGTTCCGGTTGGGGAGCCTCTGGGAGGTAATTGGTTGATGTTTCTCACATCACAGTATCTCTCTCCCTCTAAAATCAATAAAAAAAAAAACATATTCTTGGGTGAGAAGTTTTAAAAAATTAAAGATATGTGTGAGAATACTTAGATCAAGATTAAACTTTTATTTTTGAGAGGAGATTTTTAAGTTACAAAAGTGAAGGAGTGGGTCAAGAAGGGGTTTACTCAGCCAACTACAATGGCTTTCTTTCTTTGCCTCATGAAATTGTACAAGGTTTTTATTCATGATGGACCCTCTAATCACTGCCTCAGTCTTAGCGGATCAGCATCTTTCCAGCGCACGGAGCAGAAGCTGCGGATGCTCGTGCTGTCTGCATCATCTCAGCCGACCCAGGCTCACTGAGGACCACTGGCAGCTGCCCAGGCCAGCCTTGAAGGGTAGTAACAACCAGGAGGATGCTCAACAAATTAGGAAAAAGGGAGTCTGAATAAATATTCCAGGTTTCTTGCCCTTCAAAGGGACAACTCTGAAGTGTGTCCCCCAGGGTCTGCACTAAGTTAAGTCCTAGTGGTCCTAGGAGTTGCCCTTCATTCATTCTTTTATTGACTGCTCTGTCTTTCCTTTCTTGACTTCCTACTCCTCCCAAGCATTTCATTTTGGATCACATCCTAAGTAAACTATATGCATTTCAGTCCTTGTCTCAAGGTCTGCTTCTGCGGGACCCCAAACTGAGACAGTGCATCTGACATTTTGTCAACTGTTAGCTACCTCCAGGGTGGTGCCATTTGTTACATGGAGGACAAGGGAGACCTCTGTTTTAACTTGTCAGCTCAGTATTTCGTATTTTCTCTCTGCTCCATGGCAACTTAAAAAAAAAAAGGTTGATTGACTTGGGTGAAGCAAGAATACTCTATTAAAGGATGTTTATATTGAGTTTAGATTTAATTTTAGTTTGAGTGCTCCAGCTTTAAACAAAATAGCAGCTGAAATTTTTCCAAATGGAATGTTTTCAATAATTTGTAAACTATATTTTACAAATGTAGTTTGCAAAGAACTTTGCTACATAGACAGAAGTCTCTGTGGTTGACTTGAATAAAGCATGGAGTTCACTAAGCCACTATACAATGTAAGATCCATAAGATCGAAGACCCCACAAGTTCCCATGCAAATAGCTGCTATTTTTATCCGCAGGCTGTCATTCAGTCGAAGAGCGATTATTCCAAAAAGTATGTGCTGGACTAAAGAGACTGAAGGAAATATGTCAAAACCTTTACTCATTCATCCAGTTATTAATGTATTAATAGGATATTTATTGAGCATCGAGTTTATTAAAGGCATTTGTTTTATTCAAATTGTGGGGAAGATTGTGTGACATAATTTTGAGGACTCAGCTGGTTTGATTTATATTCTGTGTTTTGTTTTGCTTTTCTTATTTTCTGATCCAACAGTAAGTCAAATTGGAGGAAAAATGACATTATAATTAGTTTCTGCACTAAAGAAAGAAAGAAGGACTGTTTAGCCCATAAGATAGTGAAAGTGTATGAAAAGTAAACTGTTTGGGGTCTGGGTACACCTCTGTATGAGGACAGTCTCTTTCCACTGCTGAGTTTTTGTTTTGTTTTTCTTTTTTCTGTGTGTGTGTGCGCGCATGCATGCATGATGTGTTTGTGTTTTAGGATGAGAAGATAGAAAAAACAATATTCAAGTTTTGGACTGGAGCTAAAGGGATGCAGTTCAGAGTCCCAAATGGAAAAGTGGAAGAGTGAGAGCTGGAGAGGGGGGCTGTGTTCTGGAGAGTGCAGAGCCGCTGGGCTAAGCTCTGCCGGGCTCCCCACGGGTCTGCAGGACTCAGTTCCCACTGCTGTTTCTTTCTCCAAGAGAGCTGTTTTCCCACATTATGCAGAATTACAGAATAGGCCAGGATGTTGTCTAAGTGCCATTCCACACTTTTTTCTCTTCCTTTAAGAAATGTCCGTGTGTGTTTGGGGAAGGGTGAAGGCGAGAAGGGGTAAGCAGGGGAATCTTCCTGTGCATGTGGGATGTGATCAGAACCAGGTGGCCCTAAGACTGGGCATTTCTCTGACCTGACTGTGTGTATCCATGTGATTTCATTGCATGAGAAAATTTACTCTGACCTCTAAGGTCTCTTGGCATGGAGTGAAGCACAAGGTTTTCCTTGTGATAGTAAATGCTGAAAATTGCAGAGACTGGTTTCTGCTCCACTTTGAACAAGTGGTCTCATTCAATTCATTTATCCTACTTTTCATTCTGCTATTTCTCCTCCATCATTTATTTTTTTTAATATTGTATTATATAATTTTGTGTATCACTTGGGAATAGAATTAATATATTCAGATAGCATTTAGGGTAGCTTTACATTCTTTAAAACCCAGTGTACTAGCAAATGGCTTTAAACTATAGCAGAGAAGAATTAAGTTAGATATTAAGAAGAATTTACTGGCTATCAAGGTTGTTAAATAGCTTGCCAAGGAGTGTTGTTTCTGTGGATATTTTAGTGATAATCTACTCTCTGAAGTAGTTTAGCTGGAGTCCTGTTTACAGAGAGGACGTGCTCTGTTTTTCCGAGATGAAAGAATTAGAAACTCCAATCCCTGAGTTCCTTTCTTTTGTGACTAAAAGGGTCAGCAGCTGCCAAACCTCTGAGGTTAAGGGGAGGAATTAAAAAATAGAAAGCAACAACAACAAAAACTTCTGCCCAAATCCTTGCAGATAAATTATCACAAAGAAGAAAACTCCTCTGCGTAACTTATGGCTAGACTTGTGGAACACAGTAATCTGTTATTTAGATAATTAAATCTAAACCCACCCTCCTTATAGTCACTCCAGGTCCTCTTAGCCAAGTGCATGGGTGACACACACACACACGCACAGAAGCAGCCCGACCATATCACAAGGCGACACTGTACTGGGTGTTGTGCTGCGGCCCAGTGGCTGGTCTGCATGGCATTGTGGGAAAGAGCAGTCTGTCCTCAGGTCGCTCTAGGCCCATTGCACTTCAGCGGGCTCTCTGTTTATTTTTGTTGCTCAAAAACCACGCTGATGGAGCTATCACCTCTTTGAAAGTTGCCAGCTGTGGGTCACAGGGAGAGAGAACTCTGGAAAGTCTTGCATTAGCAATTACATGTTTGGCTGGGAAGTGAGGCATATCAATTCCACTCATGACTCATAGATAGAACGATTATATGGTCTCATCCATCCAACAGAGTGTCAGAGTACAATGCTACAAGGGGAAAGAACTAAAAATAATTAAGGACAGAGCTAATGCTTCTCTCTCTCTCTCTCTCTCTCATTTTTTCTTTTTGTGAAATGCAGAATTAGTCAAAATTGTTGGGTACCTGTTACCATGAGAATATGTTTTCTTCTTTGACTTCAAGAAAGATAATAAATGTCTGTTGATAATGTAGAGTGCTGAGAGCTTCTAGATCATTTATTTGAGGAAAAATATGATTTACACTGTCAATTGGACATGAGCAATATATATAAGAATGTCAAAAAATTTTATTCCTGTGCATTTTTCCCTTTAAAGATCAATAAGAAAGTCTTTCAGTTCTTTGGAAAGTAACTAATTTGGCTTTCTCTGATTTAATAACTTGATTCCTTTTTTAGTGCTAAACTGGACAACATTCCAAGATGTTATAATTAACTGAACTATGAGAACAAAAGGGAAAGAATGGACAGTTGTTCTCCTCGAGTGTTGTGCAAATCTAGACTCCAGAATGATGCCCACCAGGCAGGCAGGATGCATCTTGTTTCATTTGGTACGAGGAACACATTGGAGGTTAACTGGAGAATGTCTCAGCATCCATATTCTGGAAAACTACAAGCATTTTAAAGATTTCATTCTTTGGGTTGTGTACGTTGAAACAGTTTGTTAAACTTGGAGAGGAAAATAAACCCGAATCACGTAAGTCTGAGTTACTAAGGCCCAAACATAAGTGATCAGTGTACACCTGAGTTCCTTCACTTGGGAATATGTGAGATGCTGAGGTCCAGCCTCAGCAGTCCAGGGTTTCCCAAAGGTGTGGACGGAGTCGGTGAGAGAGAGAGATGCATGAGTCAGAAGTCTTAACCACCTCTGCTGCTTAAGGCTAGCAGAATCTTTTTTTTTATATCTGCAGGTTACATAGCAATTTCCTTCTTATTGTTTCCCCTTAACATTTTAGGCAAATAAGTACAGACATTCTTTTGTGGGTTTACCCAACTATTAGGTATATCACATGTTCATTACCAACTATTTTTATCCTACCCAGACTCTTCTTAGGTATATTACATGTTAATTACCCACTATTTTTATCCTCTATTTCAGTCTCTGTCAATTCCTCTCAGACTCCTGACCTTTCCTCCTATCTAAGATCCTGCCAAGCTTCCACATTCCTATCCTAAATCTTTATTACTTCCTTGCTTTTTCTTCCTGCAATCTTTTCTACCATCTACATCATTAATCATCTACATGTTACTTCTATAATGATTCCTAACAGACAGCTAACAGATAGAGAAAGCAAAGATTACTCTCTTTCAGTTGCCATCCTGCATTTTTATTTTCCCATTACTTTGTATCTTCAGTCACTGTTCTTCGTGATTCCTGCCACGCAGTGAATTCACTTCTCCAGGGACTATGTCAAACCATGGAGGTCTTCGTATCTCCAGGGACTATGTCGAACTGTGGAGGCCTTCATAACTCCAGGGACCATGTCAAACCTCGGAGCTCACCCATGACTATGTCAAACCATGGTGGTCGCTGTTTCAGTGACATCACTCCCAACAGTGAGAGGTTTAATTTTCTTAACCGTCCTCAGGGAACCACTGCTACAAAGCATAAAGCGGGTGTGTCCAGTGTCAGTGTAGTTTTCCCTCTTTGGTTCAGATACATAGGAGGAGTATGGGTTCCTTGATTTAATTCAGTTAAATAAGCATTTTTTTTGGACATCAGCTATAGGACCTGCATTCACTTTTAAGGAGAGTAAAAATTACAGTTTTTGTTCATAAAGAGTTTAGTATATCTTGAAAGAGACAAGATTTATATGTAAGTGTTTAAGAAAATGTAGAGCATATTTAACTTAATAATAAAATATTTCAAAATGCTGACTTTTCAGAAATAAAGGGTAAGGTCTGAAAGAGGCTGGGTTGGTTGTTGCAATGCTACAGCAAGAAAAATATGCCTAGAGAGGTCTTTTGAGCATTTGTAACTCACTCCCAGTCGATGCACTGGACAGTTGGGTTGCACAGCACAATCGTAAAACCAGCCTTGAAATGTGTTGTTTTATCTGCTTTGGCCTTGGGATTCGAGTTTGCATGAGAACCTTAGGCTATTTAGATCATTTTCATTTTTTAGCTTTTATTTTTAGTATATTATGTAGCTGCTTATTCTTTATAGTTATGTACTTTCTTAAAGGAATGCATTCATAATTAATTGCACAAACACAAATTTTGCACTAATTAACCCAAGTTTTTGCAAATTTATTGGGCGGTCTTAAAATAGTGTCAGTAAACAAATTTTATTTTGTAAAAAGTAAGTCTAGGTTTTCCTTTTCAGAAATATTTTTTAACATGCAGATTAGGTATTCAAGTGTTTGCTACACAGGACTACTCTTCCTGAAGGCACACAAAAGGAAAACTCTGAAGAAGGGCAACTTGACTTTGGCATTAACCTGAATTTGCCTCTGGATGTGTCACTGTTTTCTTGACAGAAGTTTTTAGCAGATCCCCATGTTTTTTTGCTATAGATGATTTCAAAGTATTAGTTTCAGGAAATAGTGATTTGCTACTAACAATCCCTTTCCAAAACAACTTTTAGTGTTTGGCATGCAGTTATTGCTAACTCAGGGACCTACTGGAAAAGTTGAAACTGACCCAGCCTGAGTCTCAAATTAAGCAGATGCATATTTCAGCATCATCCAGCTTGCAAAAGAAGCCAAAGATGAAGCAACATGCATGTGGGTAGAAACTTAAAAGTCTAGGCCTGGTGATCTCCTTCCAAAAGGCTCTCAGCCACTAGGGAGAACAGCTGGAATTGCAAAACTGTAGCAAGAACAAATCCTAATCTCAATCTGTGCCTAGTCTATTAACACAGTTTTTCTCTGAAATGATTGCATTTCAAGTCTTCTCACGGTATTCAGCATTTCATAACAAGCGGACTTCCACCTTTTTTCCCTGTGAAATTGTAAACAAGTTCCTAGTCCCATCTATGTCTGTGTCTCTGTGTACAAAATGGGTAAAACAACAGCATTCACCTGAAGGATGGGAAGTAGAGTATAATAGTTAATAAGGACTAGTCATTAATATTATTTATATTATTATTCTAGGAAAAATATGTGATAACTGATACTAGATTTACTGCAAACACATTCAGTAAAGTCTTGTTAATACAATAAATTATGGCCTTTTCCAAAGTTCACTCTGGAATGTCGATCTTTAAATCCTATAATAGATAATATTGAAGTTCACACTTGCATTTATATATATATATATATATTTTTAAATTTTTTCTTTATTGATTTTAGAGAGAGTGGAAGGGAGAAGGAGAGAGAGATAGAAACATCGATGAGAGAGAACATCGATTGGCCACCTCCTGCATGCCCCTCACTGGGGATTGAGCCCACAACCTGGGCATGTGTCTTGACTGGGAATCGAACCAGCGACCTCTTGGTGCATGGGTCGATGCTCAACCACTGAGCCACACCAGCAGGGCACATTTATATTTCAAACATTACTTTATATTGTACAGCATACAATAACTTTTATATTATTAGATTATTTTGTTTAGTTTAATAAACAAATTCTAATCTCCCTCTCTCTATATATATCTACAATTTATTTATGTAAGTCTCACATTTTATCAGTCTGAGATGTTAATACCTAGTCAGAGGTAATTCAGAGATAGTTGTACGTGAATTAATATTAATATAAAATTTAATTGAGTAAAAAATAAGATATACTAGTTGAAATTAATACAACTGCACATGTATAGATTGTACTTCACTGATACTCAATGTAGTGATATGAAAGTTAATTGAAGAGTTTAAAGATAAGATAAAAATTAATATAAATACTTTTATACTGGAAATAATAAGTTTTTTTTCTTTTCATCTTCTGGGGTTATGAGAGATGTAGATGGATTTTTTAATATTTAAACAATCTTAACTCATTGAGGTAATGGAAATTGTAAAACAACAGTGAGAAGCAAAAATAAGGGAATATCTTTTAAGAAGGCAGGCTAAGCATGTGCTTTTACTTGCAGCTCCTCCTGAGACCCCACCATACTGACAGCAGGAGAGGGGAAAAAAGCAATAAAGTCATCATAGAAAAAATAATAAGGGAGGTCAGGACACGGGGCTTGGGGCAAATAAGCTCATCTATAAACAAGAGATCACAGTAAAGTCTCCAGGATGGAAAGTGGGAAGGCAGAAGAGCCTCACAGTATTATCTAAAGGAGCTGGAGAAAACTGGGACTTCAGGTCAGCAGGTGCAGGGAGGATGCAAACCCAGTGGGTGGGAAAGGAAACTGAGGGTCGACACATGAGATTCCTCACTGATTGACATTGCCTGGCTCTCATTATAGAATACACTGCTTCCAAGATCATCGTCATTGCCATTGGGGGCAGGGGGGAGAAAGAGAGAGATGGGGGGGGGGTGGGGACAGAGTTAGTTAGTTCTTGGCTGTGTTTTTTTTTTTTTTTTCCCTAATATTCTTCCATCACAGAGACAATAAATCTTTGCCTCAATGTCTAGTTTTCATATAAGAAAAGCTTCAGGGCAAGATGGAACTACTGAGAGAGAAAAATATAGAGAGTGGTGTTAAAAAAATTTTTTTTCATACAGTAGTAATCGAGATGTGAAATGTTCAAGAAAGTAACATCAACTGAGAAGAAAGGATCCATTTATCTTGAGGACAGTAAATACATAATTTGAGTGGACCAGATGTTGAGACTAGATTCAGTGAAAGAATTTCTGACCTACCAGTTTTCTCAGTGAACAGTATTTGTACAATTATAATAACATAAATTCTTCATTAGTTTTTAATCTTTTGAGCCAAACTATTGACAGATTGTGGTACAAACTGAATATAAAAGAAAGGGTGTAGTGGGCACAGGGAACATGGGAGAAAAGTAGGAAAATTCACACGTGTATTCATGCAAAATTTTGGAGGAGGATCAAGAAATATGACCAATAGTTGAAAATAAAGTAAATAGACATTTAAAGAGGTAATCAATGGGAGAACTGACATATACATTTTATTTATTTTTTTTCTCTCCAATTTTTATTAATTTATTTTTGTTACAGACGTTTCTCCTTTTTCCCCCCTAGACCCTCTCCTCCCAATCCCATTCCCCTCACCCCTCTAGCATTGTTGTCTATGTCCACTGGTTATGCACACATGCATATAAGTTCTTTGGTTCATCTCATCCATCCCCCCCACCCCCTCCTCTGAGGTTTGTCAGTCTGAACCACACTCTTTTCCATGTCTCTGGGTCTATTTCATTCATCAGCCCACCTTGTTCATTATATTCCACAAATAAGTGAGATCATGTGGTATTTGTCTTTCTCTGACTGGCTTATTTTGCTTAGCATGATACTCTCGAGATCCTTCCATGTTGTCTCAAAGGATAAGAGATCTTTTTTACAGCTACGTGGTACTCCATTGTGTATATGTACCACAGCTTTTTTATCCCTTCATCTATTGATGGACACTTGGGCTGTTTCCAGATCTTAGCAATTGTAAATAGTGCTGCTATGAACATAGGGGTACATATATTCTTTCTGATTGGTGTTTCAGGCTTCTTAGGTTATATTCCTAGAAGTGGGATCTCTGGGTCAAATGGCAGTTCCATTTTTAATTTTCTGAGGAAACACCATACTGTTTTCCACAGTGGCTGCACCAGTCTGCATTCCCACCAACAGTGTACTAGAGTCCCCTTATCTCCACACCCTGACATATACATTTTAAAATTGAGAAGGAGGTGGGAGTATAATTAAACCAAATTACCATTTCCCTTTACCATAAATATTATTTATAGCTATAAATAAAGAAATACAAGAACATATATATTATCTATATTTGTGGAGGTAACCATCAGGAGAAATAAGAAAAAATAACAACCATAAGAAACATTTAAAATAGCTTGCTTTGCAATGGTGAATGGGATTTTTTTTTTTTTTTTTTAGTTTCTCTTTCTGAGAGTTTGCTATAAGTGTAGAAAAATGCCATCAATTTCTGAATGTTAATTTTGTATTCTGCTACTTTGCCAAATTCATTTATTAAATCTACCAGTTTTTTGGTTGAGTCTTTAGGGTTTTCTATGTACAATATCATGTAATCTACAAAGGAGGTAAAAGACCTATATTCAGAAAAGTACAGGACATTGGGAAAAGAAATTGAGGAAGATACAAACAAGTGGAAATATGTACCATGTTCATGGATTGGAAGAATGAACATCATTAAAATGTCCATACTACCCAAAGCAATCTATAGATTCAATGCAATCCATATTAAAATACAGATGGCATGTTTCACAGATCTAGAACAAATACTCCAAAAGTTTATATGGAACCAAAAAAGATCCAGGATAACCACAGCAATCTTAAGAAGAACAAAGTTGGAGGGATCACAATACCAGATATCAAATTATATTACAAGGCCATTGTAAACAAAAGAGCCTTGTACTGGCACAAGAATAGGCATATAGATCAATGGAACAGAACAGAGAACCCAGAAACTGACCCAAGCAATTACGCTCAATTAATATTTGAAATGGAGGCAAGAATATGCAATGTAAAAACAGTCTTTTCAATAAATAGTGTTGGGAAAATTGGACAGGTACATGCAAAAAAAATGAAACTAGACCACCAACTTACACCATAAACAAGAATAAACTTAAAATGAATAAAAGACTTAAGTGTAAGTTGTGAAACCATAAAAATACTAGAAAAAGCCATAGGCAGCAAAATCTCAGACATCTTATCTAGCAGAATTTTCACTGATACATAGCCTAGGGCAAGAGAAACAAAGGAAAAAATAAACAAATGGAACTACATCAAACTGAAAAGCTTCTGCACAGTAAAATAAACCATCAACAAAATGAAAAGGGATCCCACCGTATGAGAGAACATATTTGCCAATGATATATCTGATAAGGGGTTAATTTCCAAAATATATAAAGAACTCATACAACTTAACAAAAGGAAGACAAACAATCCAATTGAAAAATGGGCAAAGGACCTAAATAGTCATTTCTCCAAAGAGGACATACAGATGGCCAAGAGACATAAAAAATGCTCAGTCACTAATCATCAGAGAGATGCAAACTAAAACAACAATAAGGTATCACCTCATACCTGCCAAAATGGCTACCCTCAATAAATCAACAAATGCCAAGTGCTGGTGAGGATGTGGAGAAAAGGAACACTAGATCACTGCTGATGGGAACTCAGACTGGTGCAGCCACTGTGGAAAACAGTATGGAGTTTACTCAAAAAAGTAAAAGTGGAACTGCCATCTGACCCAGTGATCCCACTTCTGGGAATATATCCTAAGAAGCCTGAAATACCAATCAGAATGAATATATACACCCCTATGTTCATAGCAACATGGTTTACAATAGCTAAGATCTGAAAACAGCCCAAGTGCCCATCAGTAGATAAGTGGATAAAAAGCTGTGGTAAGCCCTGGCTGGTTTGGTTCAGTGGTTAGAGTATCGTCTCTCAGACCAATGAGTTGCGGGTTCGATTCTGGTCAAGGGCACATACCTCGGTTTTGGTTTGCCCTCCGGCCCTGATTGAGGTCGTGTAGGAGGCAACGAGTCGATGTGTCTCTCTCACGTCAATGTTTCTCTCTCTATCTCCCTCCCTCCCACTGTGGTACATTTACACAATGGAATACTATGCAGCTGTAAAAAAAGAAGGATCTCTTACCCTTTGAGATGACATGGAGGGACCTGGAGAGTATTATGCTAAGCGAAATAAGCCAGTCAGAGAAAAACAAGTATCACATGATTTCACTTATATGTGGAATCTAATGAACAAAATGAAGTGACAAACAAAATAGATCCAGAGACATGGAAGCATGGAACAGACTGACAAATCTCAGATGGAAGTTGGGGGGTGGGGTGAAAAGAGAGTAGCCTAAGAACTTATATGCATATATGCATAACCCATGGACACAGACAATAGTGCAGTGAAGGCCTGGGGCAGGCAGAAATGGGAGGAGGGGTTCACGTTGGGGAACAAGGGGAGACATCTGTAATACTTTCAACAATAAAGATAAATTAACAAAAATAAATAAATAAATAATATAATTTGCTTTAACAATAGGATGAGGAGAGAAGGGTTTGACAGAACACTGTTATTTTTAAAGTCATTTTTGTACTTTTTGACTTGTTACATGTATGTATGTTACTTTCATAATAGTTAATAAATAGAATTAAGTTAAAAGAACTGCCTTCTCACTTAGTACTGTGTGGACCTAGGAAAAGTTACTTAACCTCCCTGTGCCCCAGCTTTTCTACCTGTAATCTGGATATAAGAATAGTACCTACCTCACAGGGTTGATATGAACAGAACAGTGCTTGGTACATAAACACTCAATCAATCTTAGCTTTTCAAAAAATATATATATATATGTTTTTTATTGATTTTTTTAGAGAGGAAGGGAGAAAGAGATAGAAACATCGATGTGAAAAAGATGCATTGACTGGCTGCCTCCTGCATGACCCCTACTGGGCACATGCCCTGACCCGGAATCAAACCGGGACCTCTCAGTCCATGGGCTGATCCATGCTCAATCCACTGAGCCACACCGGCTGGGCAGCCTTAGCTGTTATTGCTACTATCAGCTCCTTCTTGAGGCAGGCAAGTTGGCTAATGGAAAACTCTACAGCATTTGAGTAATTTGAACACTTTTAGAAATCCTGACATAAACTGAATTAGTCAGTAAAGGAATTGACTTGTTTGTGCCACGTTTTTGCATAAAAGCTCAAGAACCACCTCTTCCTGCATTTCTGGCTTTGCTCTGGCTTCTCCTCAGGCAGGCAGAGAGATGGCCACAGGGGTTCCACATTCACTTCTTGTCACAACCATGGTTAAGGAAGGAGAGGGATCATGGCTCTGCTTAGGTGAGTGGAAACTTTTCTCAGAAGGTCTCAACCAAATAGCACATTGGACAGTTTTCTACCCACTGACACTGGGAGTCGAGTCAGCTTCCTAGAAGCACTGGTCTTCACGGGGATGGCTGCACACGGACGAGAAGCATGTCCTAAAGGGAGATGCTGTATTTCCTGTATCTATTGATAGCATAAGAAAATGGAAGAAACGTGTTCAAGAAAACTATACTAAAAGGTCTGAGGCAGTAAAACATTGGAATAAACCAGGAACCCGTCTAGAAATAACCATATGAGGCCATGGCAGAGGAACTACCTTGCTGTCCGCCAGTGACATGCCTGAGGCCATGAACATCATCTTCCCACGTGTCTGCTGGTCTAGAGAAAGGGCGACATGCAGCAAGGCCTGCAAACTCTATTGTTTTTGTTATTGTTGTTTGCTGTGGCAGATGTGGGAAGGACACTGTGAGGCATGCTGCGGTAGTGCTCGGGACTAGCACCAGCTAACTCTGTGCTCATGCCAGGGCCTCGGGAGCAATGCTATGAAAACTTCTAAATCCCAACTGGCAAATTCTGATGGAGCGGTCAAACCATCCAGGTTCAAATCTCAGTTGGGCCATTTGTCTGCAGAGTGCCAGTGCCAATAGGTATGTAGATGTGCCTATTCTCATCAGGAACTGAGTGTAATTTCTTGGATTTTTCTACATGGTTCTCTGGGATCCAGTGATTACATCTTAATAGTTTATCTATCTCTGCCTCCCCATTTTCTTATGGAAGGATGTATTTTGCTCCAGTAAATAAGAGAATCTCCATTCAAATTTGAAGCTCCAAAAACCAACTATGTAACCATTTTAGTTATCGAGAGAGTTCAGAGAAGTTTTTAAATTAGGCATTGTGACATGTTTTCCGTTGGTTTACAGATCTCAACTTTCGTGAGCACATGCAGCGCATTTCGGAGGGTCACTGAGAAAGATGCTTACGAGGCTGTGAATGAAGGGAAATTAGGAGTTCTAGACTTATTTCTTGTGGGTTCTAGGCTGGGGTCTACGACTAAAGGGAATGCTTTAGTAAGGATTTTATTACTCCTACACATTGATTCTTACAAATGATACAAGTCTTCTATGGGGGCCAAATTAGTATGGATAGCATTACATATCAGAAAAGCCTAATTCTTTGATCTTTAAATATGTATTAAAATTTAGTATATGGCCCTGGCTTATTTTGCTCAGCGTTTAGAGCATCGGTCTGTGAACTGAAGGGTTGCAGACTTGATTCCCAGTCAAGAGCATGCACTTCAGTTGCAGATTCGATCCCCAGCCCTGGTTGGGGTTGTGTGTGGGAAGGAGGGGGCAACAAATCAATGTGTCTCTCTCACATGGATGTTCTCACCCCCCGCCACTCCATCTGCAAATCAATGGAAAAATATCCTTGGGCGAGGATTAACAAAAATAAACGAATGAATAAAATCTAATATGTGAACAGTGAGCTATGAAGAGGGAGCTGCTGTGATCGTCTTCCACTATGAGGCTGGGTCCTCTGCGGTGTGGAAAGTCATTCACTTACCAAGTCATACTGTTCTTGCTCTATTTTCTTTCTTCTTTTTTCTGTCACAGAGATTCTGACCAGGGTATAAGATATTTTATGATGGAAAACACACAAGAGCTGACCTTATCATCCCTGGCCTGAACCACGGCAGTGTGGAGACTTTTCAAAGCAGTGCTTTGAGGGGAAAAGTGGTGGGACCGCATGTATTTTGCAACTGAAAATGTAACTGCTGATGGGGATTTCCAGCCCAGATGGACCGGCGCTGACCTTCCACCACCTTCCTGCCGCTGGCCATGCAGAGCCCAGGAGCCGGCTCGGGTGGACTGCCCGCTGTCTGTGCGGGGTGCACGGCGCTCCGCCTGCTGACTCCCCCCTCTCACCCTCTCCACTGTCTGCTCGGAAAACTCTGAATGAGGAATGATTTGTAAAAATTAAAGGTCCCCGTTTCTATCCTCGAGCCGCTGCCTGGTACAAAGATGACAAGGGACGGCTGTGGAACTGCACACGCCTGTGCCTCCGCCCTGGGCCCGTCCTTCTTGGCACCTTCACTGCTCACCTAGGGCCAGGCTTTTTTTTTTTTTTTTTTAGTAGTTGGGTGTTATATAAATATTGATGAATATTTTGATAGCAACTTCAAAGGGAGGAGGTTGGTGTTAGCAGCAGAGAATACCCATATTTGGTAAAGCCACGGAAAGGAAAAAGTAACATAAAGGCGAATGATCTAAATTCTTTATGATGTAATAATAAAAGGTGTTCAAACAAGATTTTATAAAGAATGCTATTTATTTTTAAAAATCGTTCTGATAGTCGAATAGAAAACATATTATCTTAAAATAATTCATTACATTTTTCAGTTCACGAGCTGGTTCGGTGAAACGCGACGTGTGCAGACTGCTCAGCTCGGGAAATGCAGGACAGAGCACAGCGGGCAGAGCACAGCGGGCAGGGCACAGCGGGCAGGGCACAGCGGGCAGAGCACAGCGGGCAGAGCACAGCGGGCAGAGCACAGCGGGCAGAGCACAGCGGGCAGAGCGCGGGCAGCACAGGCGGCACACTGCACGGGTCTGAGTCGGTCCCGGATCAGCTGTGTAGATCTCGTGTGAACATCAGCAAGTCCACCTCTTTACGCTCCAGTTACTTCATTCCTAAAGGGGATGATAACAGATTCCATCTCGCTGGGGGTTAGGAAATTAAATGAGATAATATCTATAATTTGTTAAGCACAGATACTGCCACATCATAAGCCTCGGTAAATGTGAAGCAATGGTAATGAAATAGATTTTATTTTTCCTACCAGATCAATAGTAACCTGTATGTCCCGGCAAAGCTCGATAATGAGTCTTCCATTACTCTGTCTCTCCAGCAAGTCAGCATTGCGCTCCCGTCTTCCCCTTTCATCTTTGCCATGCCTACTCCAGCACGGGAAAGCCTGGATGTTTTTCATTTATTTCTGATAGTGCAGAGGAAGAATACAAAGTGAACTGTGCAGCTATGAGAAAGGGCAGGCACATCTGGATTTAGGGTCATGAACACAAACGACCCATCCCGTACAGAAGTGCTGTGTGATGCCATCAGCTTGAAACTTCTGTGAGCTTTAATTTCTTCATCTGCAAAAATAGAGGATAAGACCTGTATTTCCAGGTAAATGGAATGACATCCATGAAAGCAGTCAGAATTACAGTTAAAATATGTTTTTAATAAAAATTGTTTCATCCATCCATTTATCCATCATCCATGAATCTAGCCATCCATGAATCCATCCATACATTCATTAATTGATTTCTACAATATTTAAGACACATTAGAGAGTGAGTATCTTACTTTTAGCACTTTGTACCCTTCATACGATCCCAGGAGACTGAAGCAGCCTGGGAAGACCTGTCAAGGAACAAGGAAATAAAAGAGGGTGGTATTAGTACTTGTGGTCAGCACAATAATGGCCCCCAAAGATGTTCACATCCTGATTCCCAGAACCTGTGAATATGTTGCCTTACATGGCAAAAGATTAAGCATCTTGAGATGAAGAGATTTATCTGGATTATTCTGGTGAGCTCAATCTAATCACGCCTTTAAATGCAGAGTCTTTCCCAGATGCTGTGAGAGAGAAAGATGGGAAACAGAAAAAGAGGCAGGAGGAATTTGAAGCATGAAAGGGCCTCAACTCACCACTGCTGACTTTGAAGATGGAAAAAGGGGCCACGAGCCAAAGAATGTGGTGGTCTCTAGAAACTGGGAACGACAGGAAACAGATTCTCCCTTTGAGCCTCCAGAAGCACCGGCCCTGGATTTTAGCCCAGTGAGACTCATATTGGACTTCTGATCTCCAGAGCTGTAAGATAAAATGTCTGTGCTGGTTTGAACCCCTGGTCTGTGGCACTTTGTTCTAGCCGCAATAGAAAGTGAATACAGAAATGAAAGGGCAATGCACTCAGACGCAGACTGGAGTCTCGGAGTCCCCGCGGAGCAGAGCTGGCATTGGGACCAGATGGAGCTCCTTGGCATGCCAGGAAAATGCAGGCTGCATACAGCCGTCCTTGACCAACCACACCCAGCTCCTTTCAGATTTAGGGGCACAGTTTGAAAATAGTATGACTAAGGTGTGCACTGAATGAAAAACTGAGATCTGGCCAAACACATGTGGTGTGTGAGGACAGCAGAGAGGGTTGGTGGGAGGAGAAGCAGAGAAGAAGCAAGGACAGCTCGCGGAGCTGGCAGATCGTGGCATGCTTGCTGTCGAGTGGGGACTGCGGCTCCTCTGTGCACAGGAGCCACACAGAATACAAAGGCCTCTCGGCTGCCAAGTGAAAACCTGAGCATCTGGACTGACATGGGACATATTAGGGGGCATTACAGTCTGCTGTGTTGAAGAGGCCTTTAACTACACATAACCATCTTATAATTATGTTTTTAAAAAGTCCTCTTGATAATAACAACCAGTAAGTGATGTGGTCTAAAAAGGTTAATGACTTGGTAGCTCTTGAAATGGACATACTTAAACATATTTTTATTATTTATCCAGTGAGAATAGGAAGGAACTGAATTCTTATTCATAACTAAAATTGGTATTAACTGTGAAATTTTTACTGAGTATCAAGTTATATGTATTGTGAGCTATAAGCTAGAGACGCTGGGGGGGTGGGGGACAAACAGCGTCTGTAGAAACAGACCCACTGGCCAAAGCAGTGGCCATTATGAGCCTGTCATATTTATACTGTATGTTTGTGCACGTGTCTAGAGAGCACAGTCATATCGTCCCCACCATAATGCCCCCCTAATCTTTTAATTAGCTATCTCCTACAGTTTCTTAGGGGTGTCTGAGTACCCATGGTTCTTATCCCTGCCACGTGGGGACTCAGAGGGGAAGCTCACCACCTCCACCTGTTTTCCTCCTCCCTCACTGTTGCAATGGGATTTTGTTTTTCTGCGGACAGGGTGGTGGGGGGCCTGATAACCAACCTCCTTCCAGAGCCCCAACCATCAGGTGGAAAAGCACTTTTGCTCTCATAACTCTGCTCAGTGGTCTGTCGTCGCCCCACACTGACCCTTTGGCCAGGCAGAAGCCTAGATGAGGGAGAGGGACGCCCCTGGCCTCCCACCAGAGACCCAGCTTCTTCCTCCTGCTTTGGCCAGGAGGCCTGTGGCTGAGAATCATAACTAGGATGTTTATTGTTTTTACTCATTGAAATAAACACTATGATCTCAGTCTCCCTGATTCTGTTCACATTTTCTTTTTAAAGCAACGTGTGGATTAGCTCTTCCGCTGGAAGGTTTAGGTCAGGTGAGTTCCAGGAGGGCCCTCAGGTGGAATTCTTGAGATGCTCTGGGCATGTGGAACATGTTGACGGACTTCTGAGCCTATTGTCCTGCTGTGAAGTCCCGCGGTGCTTGCCAGGAGCTGCACGGAGCTGCAGTAAACTTTCTCTCTCTGCATTCCTGCTGAATCATCTTAAGCCTCCTCCCCGCACCCACCAGATATCTGGCATCTTGGGGGATGGCTGACTTGAACAGGCTGACGGAGAAAAGCTTATGAACATCAAAGTGCAAAAGAGAAAAGCACAGTCCTTCCGGGTCCCAGTTCCTCCTCTGTAAAACGCAGGGATACTGGGAGCATGAGAGAAGAATGGTGACATGGTCACCTCAGTGTGATGCACACGAGATTCTATAACAAACGCATCTACTGACCAGTAATATGTGTGAACGTCCCTGTGTGGGGAAGAGGTGTTGGGGGAGAAATTTCTACCGAAGGAGGCTGTATTTCATGACCAAGTCATACTGACAGTGCATCTCCAGGCCCCACATACAGTTCCTGGTATTTTTTTTTTCAGTCTAATTGGACTTTCTGATTTATCAAAAAGTATAGGATAGTCTCAACTTCAGGAGTATTTGACGAAACATTGCCGTCTTCATAAATCCCCGTCTACTAGGCTGCAAATGACATTGGGCTGAAGGACAGACTCTCTTTACAATTTGATAACACTCTTTTATGGAAACTCTAGTGCAATATGTCCCTGGGGGTTTAAATAATTTGAGAACTTGAGAGAGGGGTGCACCTCTGCTTAGGAGGTGCCCCTTAAATTCACATGACCTGGGTTTTTGGTAAAATGGAGGTATGATTCTCTAGTTCTCATTGGGACCTGTGATTCATCCTAATGAGAAGGCACCAGGTGATAGCAATGTCCCCTTGTGACTTGGCAGGGGGCAATGCAGTGGGGGCTATTTCAGGTGATGCCCATGGCTCTGCTGACCCCCTTGTGAGTGGTGGATTGCTGAGCACGCTGTTCGGGGACTCACGAGATGTTCTCGCTACTTGGGCTTATGGAGAGCAGTGTGGGATGCTGGAGGACTTGCCATCATGCTAGCCTAGAGCCACTGCTGAGCAGGGAAGGTAGAAAGCACAGCTCTGGATCCCAGGTGGTGCTGGGGTCTACCACTCCACTACGGATCACAACGTCATCAGTGTGGCAGTGTAGGGTTTCCCATACCACACTGAGCTTTGTGAGAGCATAATCCACTTCTATCCTGGGGACTCTGCGATGCCTAGACCATGTCTCCTTGGCCCACGCTGGGAAGAGTGGAGGTTCACAGCCAAGGGCTTGGTGTCCTTGGAACACCCGTGTCCTTACATAGCAACTGTGCTGTGAGGTGCAGGGCAGGGCAGAGTGCCGAGTACCCTGAGTGGGCTCATGTCACCCGATCTGCTGTGCGCAGCAGAGATCACAGATGACAGCCTTCCAGGGAACTTGGCTGCTTTCTCACAAAGCCTCTATGAGGATGGATCTCAGAGTGCTGTGATGGCTAATTTTATGTGTCACCTTGGTAAGCCTGTGGGTCAAACACCAGTGTAGATATTGCTCTGAAGATATTTTTAAAATGTGCTTAGCAATTATTAGTAGACTTTGAGTAGGGCAGCTTACCCTCTATAATGTGGGTGGGCCTCATCCAATCAGTTGAAGACCTTAAGAGAGAAAAGACTGTGGTCCTCCAAGGAAAAGAGAATTCGAGTCCAAACAGCCTTCAGACTCAACTGCATTAGCTCAGCCATGGGTCTCCAGGTTGCTCTGCTGAATTGGATTAGCTAGCCCCAACAAGGATGCGAGCCAATCCCTTAGAATAAATCTGCCCCTGTCTGCATGTAAACACCTTCTGGGTCTGTTTCTCTGGAGAACCTGAGAAGGAAGGTGGTGTTGGCTACCCTTGGTGATGCCCCTGCAGGTGCCCTGTGAGGAGTGGACCGCGGAGCACAGGGATGCGTGTCCTGATGAGCATCTCTCCTCTCCCTGGACCACAGAGTGACAGTAGAGGTTGAGGTGTAGCATCGGGAACCCAGGGGCTGCCAGTGCGCTGCTCCATGTGCCACACTGGAAATAAGGGACAGAACAGAATATGACATTCCAGAGCCCATATGACTTATGTCAGTGTGAGGCACACAGCGGGGTCCCCAGGACATGGGTGCTGCTGTACACGGGGCACATGTGAGTGCAGAAGTGTGGGGTACAGGGCGAGGTCCTATGGGCATCGATGCTGCTCACCCACACACAGCCCTGACAGGAACTGTGTAGAGGTCTCAGGGTTGGGTACCCCAGCCATGCGTGTGGTGCTATCCGTCACCCTGCAAGTCCTGGACATACAGTGCTGTGTTAGCATGAGGTGCCTGTCATGCTGTTCCATGCACTACTCTGTGTTCTTGGGTGTCAAATCACAGTGCTTGGCATTCAGGTGACATTGCTGTTCCTTATCCATGAATTATTCTATTTGGGGGTTCAGAACATCGTTGGGTGTCCCATGTACTGCTGTGCTGAGCAAGTGTGCAGTCCGTGGTGGAAGTTCCAGGTCTCACTGGTGCTTCTTTTCAAGGCACTCACCGTGCTTGGTGGCTGGGAAGTTCTCAGTGGGTCTCTTGGGTGGCACCCATGCTGCTGGTCTGCAGACGGCCAGGGGAGTGTCAGATTGCAGCCCAGTGTTGTGTATCCCAGGTGGCACCTTCTTGTTTTTCCACGAACCACCTTAGGATTAGTGGGGTGCAAGGCACAGGTTGGGTGTCCCAGAGGGCGCCCCTGCTCTGCGGCTCCAGGGGCCACATCTCAGTGCGGGTATCAGAAGTTGCTTGCATGGCCCGTCCTGCACCGCGCCATGGTCCTCGCAGTGTCCTGCGTGTCCTGGAAAGCATCTCTCTGTCATTGTTCCTACAGTCCTGTAGGAAACGCTCCCCTCAACCCCACTGTGACTGTGTCTCAGCACAACGAGGCTAAGTAGACGTCGTCTCTCTTTCCTGTGCATTCAAGACAAACATGTGGCAAAAAAAAAAAAAAAGAGTATGATCTTTGACCACTGCAACTGACCCTCTGGAAGAACTGTGCTCCGACGGCATGGTATCCAGCACCCCTCCCACTCACGGCACCGAGGCTGCAGAAACAGCAGGAGGGGAGAGGGGAGAAGCTGAAGGCTGAAATCCTAAAGGAGAAGGTGTTGAGAACCTTCACTGGGTACTCTGAAGCACCTCACAGAGACCGGCTCGTAGTGTCCTCCACACGCTCTCGGGGAACTAAGGAAGCCCTGTTCCTAGGAGAGGGTCGGTCCCAAGGCCTCTCCCTCTCTTGTCCAACGCGGGTCCCCAGTTTCTGTAGGAGAAAGAGAGGGACCCATGCTTGCCGAGCAGATGCCCCGAAAGAGAAACCGGTCGCCCAGCAAAGTGTCGCCAGGAGCACAACCTCTCCCGGTGCTTCCTGTTAGCCCTGCACTTGCATTTGTGAGCCTGTGAGCAGGGCGTGGGAGCACTCTGCAGGAGCTCCGTGGGCCTGTGCAGTCTGTCTCCGGAGCCGCCCACGCAGGTCACTGCAGCCAAGTCAGGTCTGAGGCCGGCCTCTTACTAACGTCTCGTCAAGTGGGTGTAGCGCGTGCTCTCTGCCTAACCTGGGACAGGGGCGTGGGGCTGGCAGGTCCTTCGGGGGCCTTCTTCGGCCTTGGGCCGGAGCGGAATCCACGCCAGGCCGCTGCGATCCGGCCCCAGAGAGCAGTTCCGAGGGGCAGGGACGTTTTCTTTCACGGGCACAGAGGGCATTGCCAACAGCAAAACAGCAACTCAGAAAGGTTTCGAGTATTTCAATGGCTGACTTTGTGCTTGAATTGTCAGAGGGGGGTGAGAGGTGCACTGCAGAGTCAGTTCCCACGGGAAGCCTTCCTGCAGAGGCCGGGAGCCGCGGGGGGGGAGGGCAGGAACACGCGCGGGCGAGGGCTGCGCGCGGGTACAGTGCCCGCTGTCTTCCGCACGCACGCAAGCCCAGAACACCCGTGACGCCCCCAGCTCCGAGTCAACGCCAGAGGCTTCCAGGGCCGCTCGGGGCGGGGCTGAGGCTCGCCTCCATCTACCGCCTTCAAACCTGCTTTCAATTTTGACTCCTAATGATACAAGGGTTTTCTAAGTACAAGGGGTCAGGGCAGAACCCTCGTGATCTGTGTGGGGCCAGTGCTTCCTTGGCGAGTCACGTTGCAATGAGGGAAAGGAGGTGTAACGAGGCAGCAGCCCTCTGAGTGACGGAAAACGTCCCCATCTGGCTCGCATGGAGGGGACACACAGACTCCTCACTTGGTGACGTTTCAGTTAATGTCCCAATAGTCCCCTGCAGTGTTTAAAGAGTGGCAGGAATGCTGTATCTTTCCCCTCAAGCTCTGTATGTGCCAAAAAACAAAACAAAGCAAAAAAACAGCATTCGACACTTTACCAGCATAATGATCTGTTCAAGAAATAGCTGAGAAAAAAGTGAAAAGCAAGGACAACATTGAAGTTCATGCAAAGGTTATATTGCTCGCAGGGCCAGGGAGACACAGGGTCTGCACACAGCCTGGGGGTCCAGAGAGCTCTGCTCCCCAGAAGGTGTGAGGGCATGAGGCGGACACGGCATCCCCAACATTATCATGACACCACCCCTCCCAGAGACAGCGACTGGAGCATATGCCCCGAGGACGGCTCAGCCAGGGTCTGGGTCCCCGTGGCGTGGGCTCTGCTTGCCCTTAGCGGGACTTCTCGATCCAGCCATCCAGCAGGGTTCCTGCTTTCCCTCCTCCACAGAAATCCGGGCTCTTCCAGGAGTTTCAAGTGGAGATGTACAGGGGCTATAATGTGTGTGTGTGTGTGTGTGTGTGTGTGCGTACTGTCAGCCCTTTGTATTGTGGGTTTCACATCCATGGATTCAACCAACCACAGATCAAAAATAATGGGAAAAATGTCCAGTGTTGCTGACTTGTAGTTGGGCCGAGATGGCTGCATCTGTACTGAACATATACAGACGTTTTTTCTTTCCCAAACCATATAGTGTAACAAGCATTTACGTAACATTGACATTGTTTTAGGTGTTATAAGTAATCTAGAGGTGATGTAAAGTGTACGGGAGGGTGTGCATAGGTTACATGCAAATACCATGCATTTTAGATGAGGGACTTGAGCACCCAGAGTTTGGTGTCTGCAGGGTTTCTGGAACCGTCACCCCGGATAGATGCATTTTGCCCCCGCACAGTTCGTGTGAGAGAGGAACTCTGCAGGCAGGCACCCGAGGGAAGAGGCACTGAGGGACGAGGACTGCACCCGTTCGTTTAGCTGCTTCCGTCATCGATTGCTGTCCTCAGGAGAACAGAGGGCGCTGGAAGGCTCACATTCCTTCAGTGTCACAGAGCAGGGCTTTCTAAACAGGCAAAATGGCATCCCCGTTCAAACAAACAACAGATCATCCTGGCGCAGGCACCAGCAGTGGCGTGCGGAGGGCGGGCGCAGAGGAGGAGAGCCCTTCATCAGCCCGTCTGGGCTGCATTCCTCCCGCAGGTGCTGCTTCCTCCCTCGGTTCCACAGGCCAAAGCCGGGCTTGCAGTCATGACCACACACACCCGTTCCACCTGGCAGCCCAGGCTGGACAGGTGACTGCTGCTCTGTGCCTGCTCTCACAGGTGTCTGCATTCCTGAGCGCCGTGTCACGCGGCGCACTTGCTGTGGGCTGCGCCTCTTCCTGGGCTCCGGGTGGGGCTGAGGGCCTGCCCTGCTCAGGCGTCTGCCGAGTTCGAACCGAGCTGGAACACCCTGCTGGCTGCCCTGCTCCAGCAAGGACTGGCTGCCCGGCTGTGGACTTACAGCACCTCTGTGCGAGGCAGAGTTAGGAGAGCGAGTGGGAGATTCAAGTGGTTTCTATGGAAAAGGACTGGTTTGTTCCACCATAGATCCCGATCACATTGTTTTAATTCCAGCTGATATTTAAAATAATTATCTTTTATGGAAATCTGTTTGGGGTTTAGTGAACTGTCTGTGCGTGCTCTCTGTGAGGCGTGCCCATCTCCTTTGAAAGGACAGGCCCCGAGGGCCCTTGCTGGCACTCATCTGCGGTATGTGAGTGTAAGTGTGCTAATACCACACTTGTAGCTTGTGTCGTGCTCATCCTAGAAGTGAGCAGTTGTAGAGGCTAAACCCTTTGCTGACGCTGACGTGGGACCTGCCCGATTGATTTAAGTTGTAGTTTCAGTTTTGCTACTAATGAGCTCTGTGTCCTTGGGCACGCTGTCATTGTTTGTGGCCGGGGAGGCTATTTTCCTGACAATCAATCCTCACATTGGTGGCTGTGTCCACCTGTAGCAATGTCACCTTCAGTATCCAGTACATAGCAGTGCTGTGTGAATGCGAACCCCCCTCTTTAGCCCCTCCAGACACTTTTATCTGTAAGATGTTGTCCACATTGTCCGACTAAAACAATGCACCTTAGTTACTACTGCATCCAAGACGGTCTTCCAACAGGACCTCCATTATATAGGTGGAGAACATAGTGTCAAAGGGAATGTGGAAGAAAGAGGAGTATAGGGAAAATGAGAGCGGTCTTAAGAGGATTACGCACACTCTACAAAAAAAGAGAGAATGATTTCTTTTATCAAAGCTGTTGTGCCATAAGTTAACTTCATAAATGAGAGACAGCAAACCAGTTCCTTAGAAAGCCAGGCTGTTTTTGTTGTTATGCAAAACATGTCACTTTCTATAAATCTGTCAGCAGCTCTGATGTTAGATATATATTTCTCAAAAGATTGACCTTGATGCCTTTTGAACGGCTACAAGAGAAATGTCCAACTGCCACAGCTTGACACTCCAGGCCCTGCACTACTCAGCCCCCCTTTCCTTCCTGCCTTCCAGCCCACCCCTCACCTCCCTAAGCCCTCTGACCCCTCCCGTCTACACTGTGCTCACTGGCTTTGTTCTACTCTCTGAAAACCCCTCCCACCATGGCTTGTGGGTCCACCACCTCCTTCTTAACTTTTCTAGGATCTTTAAAAAATAGACTTAATTTTTAGAGCAATTTTTGGTTCACATCCAAACTGAAATGATGGTGCCTAGATTTTTCATATGGTTCCCGCTCCCCAGAGACTTTCCCATTATCAACATCCCCCACAGAGCAGTACATTTGTAACAATCCATAAACCTACGCTGACACGTCATAATCACCCAGAGTCCATAGTTTACATTAGGGTTCACTCTTGGAATTGTTCATTATATTGGTTTGGAGAAGTATATAATGACATTTGCTAACCATATGGGACTTTTTTTTTTTTTAACCCCAAGTGATTCTGAACTCCTTCCCCGCCTACTTATTCTGCTTGGCAAATTGTAAGGCATCACCTTGTTAATGATTCCTTGTTATGGCTTTGGTTTATGAACTAAGTCATGCCTGGTTCAAACATCACCATTTGGGTTGTGCTTCAGGGCAGGGTCTGTCTACCTCAGGGCACCGTCAATTGTCATCCTGGGTAAGTGTCAAGAAGGGTTTGTTAATTTGTTTACTCTGTCCACGTGGCCACTTCCGCCTCACTCTTGTTTCTGTTTCTCCTATCTATAATGTTGTCGCACTTGGGCCATTCAGATTTTAAACCTTTTTGTTTCCACATTATACTATATAGATGGATTCTCCAATATGGCAACATGGTGGCCACTAGACAAGGTGGCTATTTAATTTTAAATACATTAAAATTGAATTAAATTAAAAATTTAGATTCTCAGTGGGATGAACTACATTTCATGTGCTCAGTAGCCATATGTGGCTTAACAGCTACCATACCGGTCAGCACTGATTATAGAACTACCCCCTCAGTGCAGAAAGTCCTACTGGACAACATTGCCTTATATTTAAAGGTCAACAGATATCATAATTTTTTTAAAGGTGGAAAACAAGTCAAAGTTTCCACATTCATTGCCCCATACAATGAATTTTAATGTACTCACTTCCCTTTTTAATGTTCCATAGTCAATATATTGCCTTACATTTTTTTTCCTGGTTAGAGAGTGAATATTCAATTTTTTTAAATCATTCTTATTTGTCAACTAAACAAAGAATGTTAAAACATGGACAGTGTTTATGCATTAAGTTCATACTTTGGAACAGATGAAAATTGTCTCCTAAAAAGGCAAGACCAAATAAGAGCAGAGATCATGGACAGTATCTCCTGTTTGTAGGTTGAAGAAGTTCTAGACATGTTTATTATCAATTTGTAATTATTTGACTTCTGCTTTAACACAGCAGTAGAAAGTTCTTTCTTAAAAAAATATATATATATATATAATTCACTTCAAGTTCAAAACTATACCAAACAGAAACAGCTGTGTCCATATGCTGCTTAAAAATTATTTTCTAAATAGTAACACTAACATTAAACTTCATGTTAAAAAGAACTCCACAACGGATTGCGGTCACCATGGGCTTCCTCCTTGCAGAAATGCCACAAGCACCCACTGCCGGGGGAATGGGGGCATACTGAAGTGTAAAGTGAGTGGTAGATTGCAGTTGCTGGAGCGGACCAGCGAGTGCGTTGGCATGAATGGGCACTGTTATTGACATGAGTGTCAGTCTGATAGTTTCCCTTTAAGACTGGGGGGAAATCAGTATATTTCTAAAAATTACCTTGCATTTTCTTCACATTTGACATCTTAAGAGTTAGGAGATTGGGGTCGTCTTTTGGATTTCTTTTCTTGACTAAATTAAAGTTCATTTCCTCAGGCTTCGTGATGGAAGTACAGCTTGTAAATATCCCCTGGCTTTAGGACACAGTGGTCAAGTGTGTTCAAATAGAATGGATTCTTATCTTGATCAGTTCCACTCAAGTCTCCAAAATGCTTCCCCCTCAAGTCTTATATGAATAAGCAGTTTTTAGTTTAGCAGAAAAATTCACAGGCACAGTGGTACTTTACTCACACTTTCACATTGGCGGCTCCTGCAGCCACTTTTATTCGTAGTCAGGCAGAAGCTTCATGAGGTCCATCAGACCTGCGCATTACATCACGTGTGGTTGCTGGATGGATGAGAATCTGTAGGATTTGCAGACCAAGATCTTCACATGAATGTTTTAATTTAGCTCTTTTTTTTTAACCTGGAGGGGGACTTTGTGTGTCCGGACATAGTTAAGCCCATCTGTGCAGTACAAATGTTGGCTTCTCAGCGTTTTCAAATTAGCGTCAAGCGATTGATTTTTCAGTAGAAAATCAAAGAGGGAAACAGATACATGGAGATCTAGTTTCACATGAAAACAGCTAAAATAAATAAAAATTAGCCAAGAAAATATACCCATAACACCTAGCTCTGTTAGGGAAGGGCCTTCTTTTCAACGAGTAATATTTAGTAAGGAGTCAACTTTGCTGAGACAAATAGTTATTTGTTCAGTTTTAATCACAGTGATTTTGTAGTTTATGAACACATAATCTCAAAGTTAATTAATGAGTTAGCTGTTTGAAAGTCAGAATTTATTTTCCCATGTTATTAACTGTGGATGTATTCCCAGATTAGCCAATAAAATCCTGTTTATTCCATAGTTTATTCCTAGGCCCTCTTCCCAGCTATCCCCAGTTATCCAGATTCCAAGGAGTACACAGCTGTCCGAGCTCCAAAGCCAGCCGTGGGCAGGTGAGTGGGAAAGGAGACGCGGCACCAGATGGAAATTCTGGAAGCCAGGCAGCTCTGCAAGCGTTCATGGACCCAGGCAGCCAACGATGGTATAAGGCCCCATGGTATGGCTCTGTTGGTGGCAGTGACTTTCAGAGTGGGAGGGCCAGCTGCGGGGCATCCATCTGTAGTGAATGGAGAGGGCCTTGATTGCAGGAGTGGCCTTGGATAGAAAGTACGTGGGAACTGTTGTTACAGGCTGGGGTGGGGGCGGGAGAAGGGATGGAGGCGGAACTGCAGTGATGTTCGAATGTTCCACGTAATTTCTACGTCAGATATCCTGCAGTAGAACCCTTTGCCATCAAGGCTGACTTCTCCACTGAACCATGCTGGGCTGGGCTGAACTATCTCTGTGTTGCAGTAGGATTCTGGGGTACCCTGATTATAAGGATGTTTCATCCGTACTTTTACTAGGCATGTGTGAAATATTTTTGGGCAAATAAGTGTAATCTCTTTGAGCATCAATTTCTTAAGGTAAAAATTGGAGATAATACTTATTTGATGTATACCTCACAGGAGTCTGTGAAGATCTAAAAAAACGAATTTCAAAATATTTTAAATAATGTATGTAGTTTATGTGAACACCACCTTGTTTAAGGAGATATTATATAACATTTAGGTAATGAATGTGGGAAGAGACCGGTTTACTAACCGCTCTGATGCTTTTATCTGCTAATTAGTTCTCATGATGTTCCAAACTTCCAAAAATGGGATGAAGATGATTCAGGAGGTCCATCTACTTCAACAGAGAATTTTGTTCTGACTGCCCATCCCAAAGTGCATACCTGATGAGCACGACGGCGTGTGCAGGATGACAGCAGCAAGGGCAAATTGCTGGAATGACTGAGTCAAGAACTCGGAGCCGAGTTCTGATCCGCACTTGCCTGTTCACTAGGAAGAATGGAAACACGTTAGGGACACTCTGCCTAGACTTCCACCTGACGGAAACCAATTCGGTGCGTCAAGGTGCGCGTCTGGAGGTAGAAACCCCTGGGCCTCCCGTGTTCTGGCCGCCCCACCACCCCGCGAGGGCAGGGGCCGGCGGCCGTCTGCAGTGCGAGCCAGGTGACTTGCAGCTCCTGGCCGCGGTTCACCTGCAGGTCTCACACAGCCCGGGCTTGTCAGCTGGGGAACGTCAGCCAGTGCAGGGACTTGTAATTAGAGGGCCGCGGGCTGCGGTCTCTCTGAGCAGGCTTTGTTTCCTCTGCCTGCCCAGTGGGCATCCTGCCTCCACCAGCGTCTCCAGAGCCTGGCGCAGGCGGGGCGGGGGGCGGAGGTATGTGCAGGAAGGAAAACAGGTATGAGTCTTCAAGTCCAGGCAAGACGCCCCATTACTCATGTTATCGTAAAGTGGGCAGCACCGCCTCTCAGTTAGTCAGAGCAACAGGTAAATAAAGAACTCAGTGTCTCGGGTTTTCACCCAGAGTGCTGAGCTGTGTCACTCTGTTTCCAAAACAAATGCTCCCGCAGGTCTTGCTTTAATGATTTCCTTGCGTGAAGTGAGCACTTGAGGCCGAGTGTTTAGACAGGTCTGCTACGGTATTTACTGCCCTCTGCGAAGCACCTGGGAAGAGGGGGCATAGGCTTGGAAGGCTTAGGGAGAGAAGAAAATGAGCTTGTTTCTTAAAAAGTAAAGCAAAATCTTTGTCAAATGTAAATGATCAAGCATATTTATTCCTGTTGCTAAAAGAGTTCTGTAATAATGACTTACTCCCTGTCATGAGCTAGTTTATTTGACATCTGTATGATAACCAGGGGACATTGGACACGTAGAAATCGCACCCCATGCTTCAATGCATTTACTTTTCTTTGCAGTGGATGCTTTTATTTTTTCTAGGTAATAGTGGGAAAGATGCCATGTCTGAACATTTCCATGAAGGTCTTTGGGACCATGGGGCACCGAGAGGGATCTCCATGAGAGTGCGTGTGGGTTGTTGTGAGCCTGATACTTTTGCCAAAGTTCCCACAACAGATATAGACTGGATAGGATCACACACTGCAGGCTTGCAGAGGAGGAGATCCTAAGGTTCAGACTGCTATAATGAAACAGGAATCTATGTTAGGAAACAGGCCATTTTATTACCTCATAAATGTTTAGCTTCTCATGGGGGCAAATGAAAACACAGTGTTTGGGAATATTAGCTGTGGTGGCCATATCTCTTAGTCTGCTGATGGACAGGAGGTGAGGGCTGGATGAATCTAGGAATGTGCTTGCTTTTTATTGCTGTCTTTATAACTGTTGCTTTCTGGGTAAAGTCTTTCTACACTGAAGAGAGATAGAGAAGGAGTTAATGAACTCATAAAGAGACACACAAGATTGACTTCGGTTGGAATTTGCTTCAGCTGGTAGACCTGATTTCCTTCTATTTTCTGGCATCTCAGGGTCCATGTCTAAGCAGAGATTTCATGGAGCTGGGGAAGAAACCGCTCTCTTGAAAAGGGTAATATACATAAGAAAATATGTTCACTTCCCTTATGCTCCACAAGCTCTTTATAAGATTTTCTTTTCTTTTTGATTATATAAACTATTACAGACTCATTAGTATATAGTACCATTCCTTTAAACCACATTTCTACCGCTAGCCTTTCACTGTTTTGACATATTTCTGGGACTCTGTGTACTGTTTTTTCCTTAGTGACTAAGAGAGCTTTGAAATGTGCATGACTTCAGTACCACCTAAATGCAGATAATTTTCAAAATTTCATTTCTGGTTTCACAGATTCTCCCTGCTATAGTCTCCTATCTTCTCAGAAACAATGTTGCTATCTCCTCTGCCATGGCCATGTTTAATTTTAATTTCTACATGTTAAAAACTGAATTCTGGGGATTCTGGTCCAGACAGAGAACATTGACTCATCTCTGCTGAATGTCCACAAGTTCAACTGCAACACTGGAAACAACACAAAGATAGTCTCAGGAGAACTCTAAGGCAGAGTGGTCTGGACCCAGGCCTCCAAGAGCCCCGCCCTGCAGATGAAGGTCAAGGTGTGCTCATTTCTCCCTGAAGATACAAGGCCAGCCTGGAGCCACTACAGGGTGCCAGTGCAGAGCCGTGCTAACACCAAGAGGCCAGAGGGTGGGATTTCCTTCACTCTGGGCCTGAGACCATCTCCCTGACCTGGAGGGAGGCACTGGCAAGAGGCTGTCCCCACAGAATGGAGATCCCCTTTGCCCTCCTAGAGCAATGTAGGGCCAGCCACAGGCGCCCAGTCCCAGAGCTATCTTCCAGTCCAAAGGCAAGAATCCTTACTTCCACCTGCACACACCAAGCAGCTGGGCACCAGGGAGCAACAGATTTGGCCACAACAAGCCGCCACTTACCCTAGGAAATGCTTTCAGTCAGATAGAACCTGAGACTTCCCTCCCCTCCTTAAGGACAAGGGACAGCCAGGCAGCAGAGGTGGGGCCATAATGTCACAGTAGGCCCTGGCCTGGGAAAGGGTTCTTTGTCCCAGAAGACATGAGACCCCTTCCCCACTCAGAGGCCCCATGCTACCTGGTCTCATGGGCTCCTCTGCACCGTCAGCAGGACCAGCAGGGATCAGTGGAGCACAGTGGTCCCAGACAAATAATCAGACCAAATAATACCTAAGGACTTTGAACTTAAGTTGCCATTGGAGCCACTGCCTACAGAATTACCCAGGACCTTTCAGTGAGCCTAGACAGGTGACTGCCTGTTCAAATGGACGATTTGAAAAAGATCAGAAACTCCTAATCCAGTAGAAAAAAATAGAGGATATAATAAAAATTTACCTGCCACACAAAGAACCCAGAAGAATCACAAATTAAATGAGAAGATTTAATTTGGGATTAGTTCTTAACCTAGAAGAACATAATTTTCTATTAGGGATTAGATCTTAACCTAGAAGAACATAATTTAACTTTTTAAAGATAAAGCTATTTTAACTACTTAGGCCACTCCATGAATTTTCATCATTGGGCCTTCTCCAAAATCACTATTTCATATTATTATATGAGTTACAATAAGTAAAGTAGCAGGTGCAGGTGTTTGGACATATTCTTTGTGTTTGTTATTCCATCTCAGTATCATAATGCTTGCTAAAGAGACTCCTAATGACAGAGACTAAGGTACTCTGTCAGTGGTCACTTGCTACTACTAGGATTTGAAAAGCAGCGATGTGTTTTGAAACTATAATCAATAATTAGAAGCAAACACAGGTCCCAAGACTATCTTTTGATATTTGTCATTGGGTATAAAAGTATTTTACACATCAAGCATTCACCTTGTGACCTGCCTTTGGGATCCATGAATACACATGACAGGGCTTGTCCCCAACACTGCACAATTGGAACATAGTTGACAAGATTGCCATCAAGGATGCATCTCCAAACAATTGGAGTTTGAAAAGGAGGGAAAATTTGTCAGAACTCCCACAAGTTGTAAAGAATGCTACTTCCCCCCATTTACAGATGAGGAAACTGAAGTTCAGAGATGACTAACTGGCCTAGCGCTACACAGTGAAGTAAACGACAAAGAGATTTCTACACAGCCCTGTCTCAAAATTCTGTGCTCTCAGCACTCAACCCTACTGGCTCCAATTAAGAAAACCATGCAATGCAGATGGCTTTGGAAACAGCCAGTGGAGGAGAAAAGCAAAGCACAAATAACCATCATGTACATATTGACCTTTGAGACATTCTCAGCAGGAGGAAGCTAGGCTTTGAACCCCAGTGCACCAGAACTGGGTGGCACCAACCTCCCATCTCCAGCTTGGCTGCCTGGACGTCAGACAAGTATTTATTCCTTAGGATCTTGCCCACAGGTGAAGTCTGCCTCTGATGTCTCCTCTTTAGTGCAGCCTCCCCTGGACTCTCTCCCACCTGGACCTGATCTCTTTAAAGTTCTGAGGACATAGCAGACTGCTCCTGGAGCACTTACCAACTTTTACTTTGCGTTATGCTTATTCTGTGCTACTCAAGGTTTATGTATTAGAGTCCAAGACACCCAGGGTTGAATCTGAGCTCTGCCATTTAGTTGCTGTGTGACTTTGAACAATTTAGTCAAATACTTAAAATCTTGATGTTCTCATATTAAGTGGGCATAATGATATTACCTATTTTCTTGGATTGTTTTATGGATTAAATTAGGTAATACACATAAATACTGGTACATAGCAAGCTCTCAACAGTTTTTGTAAACTTTAATAATAGTAAGTATCAATGTTGCTGATTGTATTCCACAACACTCTGATCAAAGCCAATCTAATTTAAGACCTATCTGCACCAATTCCATTTAGTAAGTAAAAGAAAATAAGCCTGAATCATATTAAATATCTCACTTAAGAATGGTAGCAGACATAAAAATTACTAATGAAATTAATTATTGTTTTCATTCATATATTCAACAAATATTAATTGGAGCACTTATATTTAAGCCATTATTCTATTCTCAGTAGATAAAGCAATATCTCCTGGAACTTACCATTTTTCATTTATGAAGGAGCCGCAAAAATGAAATTAAAGATTTAAATTTTAAATGCATACTTACTCTTTTTGCAGCTATTAGCTTCAGACAAAGTGCTTGCAAATGAGCATAGAATAGCCTGTTTTGCAGCTAGGGCAGTCAAATGCTATTTCAATCCACAGGAAATTTTATAATTCTTTATTTGGAATATCCTGTATTTCCAGATAAACATATTGGATCTGTATTTGGTGTGCTTCTATCAGACAAGGGGGCCTTGAACATGTAGGTTTAAAGGGGGAATTATGCCACTCACAAAGACAGTCAGTTGTGCGACCGAAGACGAGGATGTTGGGGGCAGCCCACATTCGCTGCCGCGGTGTTAGCAAGTAACCAAGGTAGACCTGGTGTAAAGTTGGTGAGTGCAGGAATAACGCTGTGTACTGAATGAATCAATGCTTGTAACATTGTTGACATGACAAAATTATAGAGGTAAAGGACTCTGTGAATTTTGCTTCATGAATTTGAGGCTCTGTTTTTTGGTGCATATACATTTTGGGTCATTATATGACCCAGGGGACTGATTCTTTTGCCAGTAGATTCATTTTCTAGGGCTGCATAACAAATGCCCACAAACTGGGTGGCTTCAAAGAACAGAAATTTATTCTTTCAAAGTCTGGAATCAAAGTATTGCTGGGGCCATGTTCCCTCTGGAGGCTTTCAGAAAGAATCCTTTCCCTCTTCCTTCCTAGCTTCCGGTGGTGGCTAGGAGTTGGAATTTCTTGACTTACACCTTCATCACTTCCTCCACTGCTCTGTTGTCAGCTAGCATTCTTCCTGTGTGTCTGTCTGTTGTCTAAACTCCCCTCTTCCTTCCTGCTTACGAGGACACCATTCATATTGGATTAGATCCTACCTAATCCAGAAAGACCACATCTTAACTTGATTACATCTGCAAAGACCCATATTCCCAAATCAGGTCACATCCACAGGTACCAGGCACTAGGACCTGAACACATCTTTTGGGGGGTCACAATTCAACCTACAATGAGACTCTAGTAATTTTCTTTTCCCTGAAGTATATTGTATTACATAATATAGCTGCTCTTTCTTTTTCTTATATTACTAATGTTGCATGGCATAAATTTTCCCATCCTTTAACTTTCAACTGTCTATGTCATTGTGTTTAAAATGAATTTCAAGCCTGGCTGGTGTGGCTCAGTACTTGAGCGTCAACCCATGCACCAAGAGGTTGCTGTTCGGTTCCCGGTCAGGGCACATGCCCAGGTTGTGGGCCTGATCCCCAGTGGGGGGCATGCAGGAGGCGGCCAGTCGATGATCTCTCTCATCGATGTTTCTGTCTCTCTCTCCCTCTCCCTTCCTCTCTCTCTAAAATCAATAAAGAAAAATAAATAAATAAAAACTTTACAATAAATGTCTATCTTCAGATATTTGCCTCTTTTAAAATATAATAAAATGAATTTCAAATACATTTTTAAGGAGTGGGCTTACAACAATAAACGTTTACTAATGCAAGGACCTGGAGAGGATTATGCTGAGTGAAATAAGCCAGTCAGAGAAAGACAAGTATCTCATGCTCTCACTTATATGTGGAATCTAATGAATAAAATGATGAAAAAAATAGATCCAGAGACATGGAATTAGGGAACAGACTGAGGAACTTCAGAGAGAAGTGGGGAGGGGGGTCAGGATGAGATAAACCAGACAACTTATATGCATATATGCACAACCAACGGACACAGAGAATAGTGAGGTGAAGGTGGGGGTGGGGGAAGCAGAGAGGAGGGTGGAAATGGTGGGAAAAAGAAGGGACATCTGTAATACTTTCAACAGTAAAGATAAATTTAAAAGAAGAAAATGAGAGTTTAACTGTATACTAACAATGTTGTTCAGAACTGAGTCATGTTATAATATACCATATATCATATATTGTCAGATACTGTTTGGTCTGCAGATATAATTAATATAAGCTAGCCATTAATAGTATGATATATGATCTAGGAACCTTTGCTATAACAAAAGCCAACTAATAGTTATCTCTGATGTGCCATAATTCTTACTCAAAGCGTTAACAAAAGGTATATTCTTTAATGCTACACTCCCAAGGGTTTATTTGAACTTTGTTTCTGGTTTAATTAGCCTCTTCATTTTAATTAAAGAACAGTACAAAGTTTTTTAAAATGTTACTTATCAATGTCACTCATAGGACGTTTCGGCTGGGGACGGTTGTAGTGCTGCTCCGTATGTCTTCTCCATCAGGGTCCAGACGACTAATGGGGACATGCTGTCATCTGAAGCAGAGAAAGACACAGAACTGGAAACAGCAGTGCCTCTCAAAGCTTCTGCTAGGAACAGCATACATGACCACTAGTTCCGTTCCAGTGGCCAATGCAAGTCACGTGTCCAAGCAGCAACAAGGGCTTGCTTCTCGTTCATGTCCATGTTGGCTCCCGACTAGCTGTGGTTCTCATCCCTTGTCCTCTTCGTCCTGGGATCCAGGCGGAAGGAGAGCACCTCGCTGACACCAGCAGCACACACCGGCTGGCCTTTGGTTTCTGCTTTCAAAGGGAAATCCGGTGGAAATCAGTTTCACATCTTTCTCCCCCAGACATCTGCATTCACATTCTTGGGATAATTCCAGACTTGTCAAGAAAATGAGGAAGACAGTTTCCTCACGCAGTGTTTGTCTGTACCACGTGAGTGAGAGTGTTGCAAGCTTTTTTGTCCTCTCTGGGTCTAGACAGTGATTTAACAAACCTTTTTGTTTACTGGGACGCCTTGGTGGGTTCTCTAGAGAACCCTTCTGTAGGTATCCCTCTCCTGCTGTTTCCTTGATGTAAACAGACACACCTCTGTTTTGGTGAGTGGCTCCATCTTTCTGCAGCACCAGAGGAGCCTGACGGTTCACGTGTAGGTTTTTGCTGCTGAGATCCCTCAGCCCTGCAGGCAGAAATGATGATGGCCCGCACCAGCTACTCCCTTGCAGAGCCTTCTGCTGCTCAGTGGAAACGCTCAGGTGGTCCTGCCCCAGCACATCCTGGGCGCAGGAGGTGCGTCTCTTGTAGATAGCATATGGTTGGATAATTTCAATGTATCCTTTCCTGCCCATTTCTGTCTTTTGGTTGGAATGTTTAACACCATTGAAGTTATTATTGATATCTTAAGGCTCAAATGTTACATGTAATTATTTTCTGATTTCCCCCCCCCCTTTTTCTCAATCCTTGGTTTCTATTTTTGCTTCACTTTTTTGTGGATTACATAAACTCTTTTAGGATTCCAAAATTTTGAGTGTATCACACATTATATTTAAATTAGTGGTTGTTACCTTACATATAATATATATCATGTCTACTGGTGTTGACCGTTTATGACTCCAAGTAAACTAAAAGACAATTGTCTTAAGTATTTCTTTTTCTTTCCTTTTGGTTTTATTTTATTTATTTATTTTCTATTTCTATTTTTTTTATTGTTGAAAGTATTACAGATGCCCCCACCCTTTTTTCCCCCATTGACCCTCACCTCCCTGTTCCCACCTCCCTCCTTCTTTCCCCTAATATCTATCCATTGGTTGTGCATACATACATGTAAGTTCTTTGGTTCATCTCCTCCCACCCCTCTCACCCCCCCCATCCCTCTGAGGTTTGTCGGTCTGTTCCCTACTTCCATGACTCTGGATCTATTTTGATCGACAACTTATTTTGTTCATGATGTTCCATAAATAAGATCATGTGGTACTTGTCTTTCTCTGACTGGTTTATTTCACTCAGAATAATACTCCCCAGGTCCCTCCATGTCATCTCAAAGGGTGTGAGATCTTTCTTTCTTACAGCTGCATAATATTCCATTGTGTATATGTACCACAGCTTTTTTATCCACTCATCTATTGACGGACACTTGTGCTGTTTCCAGATCTTAGCAATTGTAAATAGTGCTGCTATGAACATAGGGGTACATATATTCTTTCTGGTTGGTGTTTCGGGCTTCTTAGGGTATATTCTTAGAAGTGGGATCACTGAGTCGAATGGCAGATCAATATTTAATTTTTTGAGGAAACACCATATCGTTTTCCATTGTGGCTGCACCAGTCTGCGTTCCCACCAGCAGTGTACTAGAGTACCCTTTTCTCCACACCCTCGCCAGCACTTGTTTGAGGATTTGTTGATGGCAGCCATTCTGGCAGGTGTAAGGTGATAGTTGTTTTAATTTGCATCTCTTTGATGATTAGAGATGTTGAGCTGTTTTTCATATGTCTTCTGGCCATTTGTATGTCCCGTTTGGAAAAGCGTCTATTCAGGTCCTCTCTCCATTTTTTAATTGGGTTCTTTGTCTTCCTTTTGTTTTGTTTTATGAGTACTCTATATATTTTGAATATTAACCCCTCATCTGATAAGTATTTTTTATATATACACACTACCATATCAGATGGTGTTATATATTTTGTCTTAACCATCAAATATGATTTAGGAAATTCATCAGAAGGAAAGTCAATTACACTTATCCCTATTTTTACTCATTCTTATGGTTTTCTTTCCTTTCTGAAGTTATGAGTAGTCTGATATTTCATTACCGTTTAGAGAACTTATGTGTATTTTTCAAGGGCCATTTTGGTAGCATCAAGTGCTGTTAGTTTTTGTTGCTGTTGCTGTTTTTGGAGAATATTTTTACTTCCCCTTGATTCCTGAAAGGTATTTTCACTGGATATTGACTTAATGATTTACATTTCTTTTCTTTTTTCTAATATTTAAAAAAAAAAAAATAGTTGTGCCAATGACTTCTGGCTTTCATCATTTTGGATAAGAAATCTGATGTCTTTCTGGTATTCTATAAATATATCAGTTCTCTGGCTGCTATCAACATTTGTTTCTTTGCCTTCAGTTTTCAGACATTTGATTATGATGGATTATTGTCATGGATGTCTATGGGTTCATCTAATTTGAGTTTGGCTCAGCTTTTTGAAAATGTTGTTTTTTGTCTCTCATCCTTCACATTTGGGGAGTTTTCATTCATTATTTCTTTGAAACTCTGATAGCCCCCTCTCTCTTTCTCATCTCCTTCTGGGATTCTGATAATGTGATCACTGGGCCTTTGGATATATTCTCTCTGGTTCCTAAGACTCTCTTCATTTTTTTTCTATTAACTTTTCCTTCTTTGTTCAGATAGGCAAATACTTTTGCTTGGCCATTAAGTTCGGTGATTCTATCCATTGTTATCTTCATGCTGCTATTGAGCTCATCCAGTGTGTTTTTATTTTTATTTTTGTATTTTTCAGCTTTATCATTGCCATTTGGTTCTTTCTTATAACTTCTCCTTTACTTCTATAATTTCTATTCCTTTATTTCATTTATTTCAAAAGAATTAGAAATTACATGTTAAAGTATTTTTATGATGACTACTTTAAAACTCTTGTCAGGTAATCTCGATGTCTGATATAATTTTGTATTGGGACTCTGTTGGTTATCTTTTTTTTTATTCAGTTTGTGATTTTTCTTGGTTCTCTGTGTTACAGATGAATTTTTTTGTATCCTGAATTTTTTGTTCATTATATTAGGAATCTGAGACCTATTCAAATCCTCCATTTTAACAGGCAGTCACCCTGTCTAGGTGAAATGGCAGGTCCTAGGTAATTTTGTGGGTCGTGACTCCAATGACAATTTGCATTCAGAGTCCTTGTGATGTTATTTTGATCTGGTTGGTTTATCTGGTACCACTGATGCTCCACTGATCCCTGCTGATGCTGGCTGTAGGTATAAAAGGAAACCCCTACACCAGGAAGTATGGGATCCATGAATGGGGAAGGGGTCTGAGGTCCTCAGGGTGATCAAGGAAAGGTGGATTTAGAATGTCAGTCATCCACCTCACACCACTTCCTTAAATGTCCTTGGTGCCGAGTGGGGACAGAGACTTAGACGGGCTGGATCCTGTAGACGAGACCCTTGTAGGGAGTGAAAGATCAGCTTCCTGCTCAATCCTATTGACACTAACCCAGCAGGGGAGTTTGAGTACCATAGAACCAGACGGGGTATAAACGTAAAAATCCCCTTTTGGCCTACTGAAAACGTAGAGAGAGAGAGAAGGAGAAAAGGGTGTGGTTTTCTATCGGTGTTTACCTGCAGTAGAGGACGTAGTACCAAAAAGGTTTTCTGCTGCTAGACCACCCTTTTCCTGGTTCTTTGGCCAGAAGAAATGGGGTTTTCTTGGAATTCTTTTTGTGCTGATAGTAGTCCTGCATTGGAGGCTCCCACGGCACCCTAAGATGTATGGGAGGAAATAAGAAGAGCGAGGGACTCCCTGCCATGTTGTCCTTCAACTCCAGAGCTCCCTGCACTGTCTTCCTTCCTCTTCTCACCTTTCAGAATCTCCACATGCTTGTGTTTGGGTTGCAGCCAAGGCTTTTCAGCTGTAAGATGGAGGGCTTGGTAGTAGCAGGGCTATTCAGTCTTGGAATAACTGGAAGTCACACTGAGCTTATGTTGTGAGTCCTGATTTACCTTTGATGACTGCCTAGTCTGATATACTATTGAAATGTCATGCAATCAGGTAAACCATGCAATGACACTCAACTCTGGAAGGTTCTGTAATTGTGTCAGATCTACAATTGAATGGGGGAATGGTATGGGGAAACTATTTGTCCAACTGTCTTGATGTCAGTAAAATACATACTTCCTCTTTGCAAAGTGCCAGCTGAAGATGAGATTTTATAAGCCAAGGTAAACAAAATCCCAACCACAGAATGAAAAGTTCATCCAAACCAAGATTATAATAGCTTTATGGACAATTTGAAGCTGGCAAAATGTTAGAATGAAGATGAATAGGAAACAGGGACTTTAGTCTTGAGCATCTCGAATTATTGTTAATAATTGGAGGTGACCACATTTTGTTGAGTTGAGTGCATGGAAAAATTTATATTTTGTCCTTTGGTGTTAAGTTTGTCTAACTGAACACAGCAGCTCCAAGACATTTAGGACAGAGCAAGAACAAGAGAGACATTTACAAATAATCCATTTTATGACACTTTGCAGTGCTTAGACCACATGGAAAACAGTGAAATACCTGAGCACGTAGATCTAGTATCCTTAATCTAGCTACCACCTCCTTCTGGTAGTCGCTAATCAATAGTCCTTTCTAGTTTGAGTGCTGTTAATCTCCCAGGAATTCCCCTTGGTGTGAGAACCAGGCAGTTGCAGCCCGCATACTTCTCTCCATCAAGGGGAAAAGAAGACACTGATATGGAAGAAAATGATGCACATCAGGTTTTCTGAGAACTTTCTCACCGGCTTCCACTTTTCAGCAAGTTTTCCTACTAAATCATTTAGTGACATTCTCTTAGGTTAAATTTAGCACAATCTAGAAAGATAATGTTCTAACACAGGCTGCTATTTTAAAGAGAATGATTAAGCATGCATAACCTGGATATCATAGTGTAAACCAGACTCAAGCTTTCCTCTGGGAACCTTAGGTATACCATCACCTCTATTTAAAGTTTTATTTTCCAAATTATTTTTATATGTTTGAAAGGATGCTAACCTTATATTCACTTTCAGTAACATTTAAAATCTATTAAACTTTAAAACACAATAGAAGCAGGTAATTAAGAACATTTTTGTAACACTATCAATATAGCTTTTATCTTTTTAGCATCTAATCTAGATATTTAGCATGTTTACAATGGAATACTATGCAGCCATAAAAGAGAAGGAAATCTTACCCTTGCAACAGCATGATGGACCTGGAGATTATAGTGCTAAGTGAAATAAGCAAGTCAGAGAAAGAAAAATACCATATGACCTCACTTATATGTGGAATCCAATGAACAAAATAAACTGTCAAATGAAATAGGAACAGAGGCATGGACACAAGGAACAGGATGACAGCTGTCAAAAGGGAGGGTGTCAGTGGGGACTGAATGAAAGAAGGTGAAGGATTAGCCAGAGAACATATATGCATAACCCACAGACACAGACAACAGTGTGGTGATGGCCAGAGGGAAGGGGGCGGCTGGGTGGAGGCGAGTAAAAGGGGGGAGATGGGAACATCTATAATAATGTCCACAATAAAAACAAAGTAAATAAATATATAAATAAATACAAAAAAATATTTAGCATGTTAATATTTTAGAAGCTCAACATGAAAGTATCACCTTCTTGGAAAGTCCCTCCCTGCAGACCCCATGTAAGTTGCCTTCACACTCAGTCTCCATCACAATTCCTATTGATTTTCTTCTTAGCACTAATCATCACAATATAAATTTACTTATTTATTCATTTTTGTGTTTACATTTCTAATGTGTGGCTTCACACCTCGGATGTAAGCTCCATGAGTGTAGCATCATCATTTATCTTTACTGAGCTGTCACTGTAGCTCAGCAAGTGCCTAACATATTTGGGAACCTCAGTAATAATTGTTTAATGAATCAATCAATCATCAATCAATTCACCAATGAATCTTGTAAGGGTGAGAATTAGTACCCCATTCAATAGATTAGAATATTGAGATTTTCCAAAGTGCAAAGTGGACATTCTGATGGCTTTTGTCATTGTTGAAAGGGGTTATGTCAGAGCCAGAGAAAAGGGAGGCTGGAGGACATTAAAGATGAACGTGTTTTCCGTGGTTTAGGTTGCTTACATATAAATGCTGAGTAACAAGCTTTTTTGTATTTGAGTTAAATGTTTCTCCTTGTGCCATATCACCACTTTCATTGTCACCTTTAAATTATTATCCCTCTTACCACTGTCAAAGCTTTAATTTTGAACTTTGCCATCATATTATTCTATTTTCTTTCTAATCCTCATTTCATCAAGCTATGGACTTTCAGGTCATGTGCTTATAGTTCTTGAAGATGTTTAACCCCTAAGTCATTCTTTCTAACACCACAGTGGTTATCAAGACTGTTGGTTTCAGAAACCATATAGATAATGACTCAGATATTCTGACTTCTCAACTCCTTCAGTGATCCTGTTTCTACCCTTAATATGCTGTTGACACCCATATCTAGATAGAAGTCAATACCTCCCATTATCTCAAGTTCAATTATTCTAATTTTCATCCACCCGTTCAATCTTTCCAGCACATGCTGCCTACAAATCCTCATTCTGACAATTCTTTGATGTCACTAAGATCTAAAATTCATGACCTTCTCTTCGTCGACTTGAACCCACTTTCCTGAAGTCTTCTCCTCCTTTCGTAACCAGCTTAAATACTACAATCCATCATTATAATTCCCCCTTTTTATCACCTGTGAACCCCTTACTCTTCCTTTCTATCTTCATACATGTTTGATTATACTCTAAGCCTAGTCATATCTAACTCACTCCATGTCTGCACCAAGACACCTGAGTAGGCAGGAGAAAAACACACAATCACCAACTTTAGGTGAGTCCTTACTAACTGAAAATCATGTTACATTTATTCATCTGAATATTTTACACCTTTTCCTCTTTCTTCAAATTGTTAGAAACTGATTCTCAGCTAATGACTTTTTTTATTTTACTAAGAAAATGTCCTCTTGCTTCAAACACTGTATCTACCCATCTGCCTACACATTTGTCTATTGCCCTCTGGTTATTGTAAATGAATGACCTTATATAAAAATAAGTGTTCCACTTCTGCAGTACATCCTGTCCCTTCTTACATACTCAATAAAATAATTCCAATTTTCCTCACTAATATGTTAAGCTCATTTTAATAAACAAAGTCAACGTCAAACCCTCCCTTGACCTTACTTCACATTTCGAGGCTGTTTAGCTCCCTTTTTCTGTTTAAAGAAAAATTATTGAGAGTTGTCAAATTTCTCTCCTCCTATGACCTCTTTTGACTAGTGCAATCTAAGCAGCTCTTGGTCTGTGTTACCAACAAACCTCACTCATATTCCAGTAATTCAGTCTCAGTTCCCTCTGAGCAAGCCTAGCAGTGACGTTTGACATGGGATGATTGCCTCCTACTTAGACTCATTCTTTCCTTAGCTTTCTGAAAAACACTTGTGACAAGCTAGATTTTCCGAAGATGTCCACAACAATATTTTCCAACTTATAGGCTATTTTATAATGTGACTTTGACACTCTTTCTATTGAGAGGTGGGCGATCTATGTTTCCCTCCTTGTGACTCTGGGCAAGCTTGAAATTGTTCTGACCATGGCACAAGATTGAAGAGGCAGTTATGCTCTCCCATACAGTGGGTTCCCTTTCCACTTTGATGCTTGTATCATTTGCTGTGCAGAAGCTTTTTAATTTGATGTAGTCCCATGTATTCATTTTTTCCCTTTGTTTCTCTTGCCTTAGGCGTTGTATCAGTGAAAATTCTGCTGCATGTTATGTCTGAAATTTTGTTGCCTACATTTTCTTCTAGGAGTTTTATGGATTCATGAGTCATATTTAAGTCTTTTATCCATTTTGAGTTTATTCTTGTGTGTGGTGTAAGTTGGTGGTCTAGTTTCATTTTTTTGCATGTAGCTGCCAAATTTTCCCAACACCGTTTATTAAAGAGACTGTCTTTACTCCATTGTATGCTCTTGCCAACAATACATCAGATAAGGGGTCAATTTCCAAAATATATAGAGTGCTCATACAACTAAACAAAAGGAAAACGGAGAATCCAATTAAAAAATGGGCAGAGGACCTAAATAGACACCTCTCCAAACAGGACATACAAATGGCCAAGAGACATATGAAAAAATGTTCAACGTCACTAATCATCAGAGAGATGCAAATTAAAATGACTATGAGGTATCACCTCACACTTGCCAGAATGGCTGCCATCAAGAAATCCTTGAACAACAAGTGCTGGCGAGGGTGTGGAGAAAAGGGGACTCTAGTACACTGCTGGTGGGAATGCAGACTGGTGCATCCACTATGGAAAACAATGTGGTGTTTCCTCAAAAAATTAAAAATTGAACTGCCATTTGACCCAGTGATCCCACTTCTAGGAATATATCCTAAGAAGCCTGAAACATCAGTCAGAAAGACTGTATGTACCCCTATGTTCATAGCACCACTATTTACTATTGCTAAGATCAGGAAATAGCCCTAGTGTCCATCAATAGATGAGTGGATAAAAAAGCTTTGGTACATATACATAGTGGAATACTATGCAGCCGTAAGGAAGAAAGATCTCTTATCTTTTGATATGACATGAAGGGACCTGGAGAGTGTTTTGCTAAGTGAAATAAGCCAGGCAGAGAAAGATAAGTATCACATGATCTCACTTATTTCTGGAACATAATGAACAAAATAAGGTGATGAACAAAATAAACCCAGAGACTGACAAACTTCAGAGGAGGGGGCGGGGGCAGGGAGAGAAGAGATAAACCAACGAATTTATATGCATGTACGCGTAACCAATGAACATAGACAACAATGCTGGGGCAGGGTGGGAACGGGAGGAGGGTGTCAACGGGGGAAAAAGGAGAAACATCTGTAACAAAAATAAATTAATTAAATTTTTAAAAATATCTCAGAAAGAAAAAAAAGATTGAAGTGGCACTACATAAATTTTTAAGATAGATCATAAAAGGCCATCCAGCTGTCACCTAGCCATTGGAAAATGTAGGGAAAATGTAGGCATTGCCCACAATATTCTTCCTTGTAGATTGCTACAGCATGCTTACCCTTCCTGACACAAAACTATTATGTTTACTACTTTGGGATGTACCATTCTTTTTTCTGTTCAAATTAAATGTAGATTGGACTTTCAACATGCACCCAGAATCTAATGTTTTGTTGCTATATGTTTTTTATTGAGGCCATGAAAGTATACAATAGAAGAGAAACAAAGCAAAACTATTTGAAAAGAATATCTTCAAGATAAATTGTTACAAATAAAGCCCTTTACTCTTTTTTTTTTTTTGCACACATTTAGTTTTATTGTAACAAAGCAACTTGTACACTTTTAACGTTTAAAACTGAGCATCCTCTTTCCTTTCCAGTGAAACAAAAAGAAAATTTAAAAATAAACAGGAACAAAATTACAACAGAGAAATATCAATTCCGAATAAGATCCTACAGGTTCCGCTGATTCTCCCTTCGAGTGGCAGGGCTCAGTCATCATTAGAAGAGAATTTTCAAAGTGTCATCTTAAACTGCAAGGATGTCCATTAAACGTCACAACTAAACATGCCAAAGGAGAAGCCATGTTGTCACAATGCCCACTTAACCACCCAGACACCTCAAACCCACCCTTTGCTGACCTTCTATAACCCCCCTCTTTTTTTAAGTTTTTTTCTTTTCTCTTTTTAAACAAGAGAAAGTAGACAGATACATGTTGGTAAATGCTAACTGTCCATATTCACATAGAGACACAGTGTAATGTTGGAGCCCAATATACAGAGAAAGGAGGAAAAAGCTCGAATTCTATGCACTACTACACAGGGCCTAGCACCCTCCAGCTTCCAGCAAAGCTAAGGGAGCAGAAGGTTTTTCTTTTTTCCCACAGAGCACGGTGGTGTTGATTCCATAAAGTTTCTTGAGACAGGAAGGGATACAAATGAATTTGGAACAGAAAGGGGCAGAGATTCTTTTCCCACTGTATTCTGCTCAAGGTACATTCCCCCAAATAAGGTAAGAACCATGGTGTAAAGGAGAGAAAAGACACCTCAAAAACAAGGTGACTGAGCACAAGGGGGGAGGGGGGAAGAAGAGACTGCAACTTGCTCCCAGGGACTGGAGAAAGTTAAAAAGGGTTGGAATCCATCAGTGTGCCATTAGTCATCTTCTCCTTCATCTTCCTCTCCTTCCTCTCCCCATCACCATCTTCATCTTCTTCACCCTCATCCTCATCACCTTCTTCATCAATATCTTCCAACCCTTCCTCTTCTTCATCATCATCATCATCTTCTTCTCCTTCCCCTTCTTCATCATCCATGTCAGGAACCAAGTAGTACTGTAATGGATTTGGCCAAATGTCATCTTTGATCACTTCTCCTAACTCATCTGCACCTGCATCAGAATGGTCAGTAAACCAGGTAGAGAAGCTCTCTGGTTCTTCATGCTGTCTCTTCCTGCTGGCTTTATTCTGTGTTTGACTTGAACATTTCGTCAAATCCTTTCCAGATTTCCATTTGATTTCAGTGGACTTTGAAGATGGATCACCACTCTCATTCAGATGAAATTCTTTGGAGAGAACTTTATTTTCGAACTTAAAATTTTCATCAAAATAAAAATCTATTCTGTAACCTGATTTAATATCTTCAAATTCTGTCACTTCAACTCTTGTCAAATAATGCAGCATCTTCTTCCCCAAGCAGTGCAGACACTTGTGGATGGTTGATAAATGTTGTTATGCCAAAATTTGGGATTTCGGAGATCAATTCTGACCTCTTCTGAAAAAATGGTTGGCGGAGTTCGTTATATTTCTGTTCTACTTTCAAAATCTCCTCACTGGCTTGTTCATTAAGTCTGTCTATTTCATTTTGTACTTCATCAGTATGTTCAATTGCTTCTTGCTGTTCTTTTTCTTCCTTTGGCAATTCCTGAGGGGGTGACTTCTTCTCTGGCTTGGGGACAGGAGAGAGTCGGTTTCTTCGTTTGAGCTGGCAGTGAAGACTGGCCTAACCCTAACCCTAATCCTAACCCTAGGTTTGGGGCCATGCTGGGAGGAGAGTCGGAGAATGAGACTGAAGGGAAGTCCCACGGCTGGAAGAAGCTCTGAGAACTGACAAAGCCCTTTACTCTTATATCTCTGTTCCTCCCTCATTTTTCATTTCCTCTTCTCTCCTTTTCCCCAATTTTGCAAATTTTATAGTCAATTCTGTCTTTCTGCCCTTGATCTGAATACTGATGCACATGTATCCTCTTCCTTCTATTCTTTTCTCTTTACTCCTTCATCTTAAAAGCTCACTCGTTATCTGCCAGGAACTTAGACATCTATCAGGTACTTAGGAAAAGAAGTGGATGTGTTCCTCAAAGAGTTTGTAATCTAGCTTCAGAGAAAGATGGATGGAGATGAAGCAGTTGAAGGACACTGCATCTCTCCTCCATCATTATTCTGTGTAGTCTTTATTCCCAACTGTAGCAGAAGCTTCACCAATGGAAAGCAAGAGCCAGATAAAGTGTCCTGTTGGGGGAACAAAAGCATCACAGAGCACATTGGGCCGCCAAAGTTTTGTCAGAATATTCTTAGCGAGGAGCAGATTTTTAGTGAGAAGGAATTAAAGTACAGAGAAAAGAAACTTGCTCGTCAAGGGAAAGAGTACATTTATTTAAAATCTATGTTTCTGGAGGAATCTGAATATATATATATATATATATATATATATATATATATATATATATTATATATATATACACACACACACACACACACATATATACATACATACACACACACAGTTGATTCTCATCACTCATGGATTCTGTACTGAGAATTTGCCTATTCTGAAATGTATCTGTGAGCTCGAAATTCATACATGTTGCTTTCGTGGTCATTGAGGGATGTTGGGTTAAGTGGCAGCACTTTAGAGTGACAAGTGTCTGATTCCAGCTGGGACTGAATAAGGCAATGCTCTGACTTCTCACTGCTACTTTCATTATGCAAACAAGCATTGTTTCTGCGGTCTACTCGTGCCACATTTTTGTCTCTTTTTTGTTGTTGCAGATTTCAATTATCTTCAGATAGACGGGGAGGGAGAGAGGGGGGAAGAGAGAGAGAAACATCGACGTGAGAGAGACACATCGAGTAGTTGCCACCCACACTGCCTGGGCTGTGGACAAACTGCAACCGAGGTACGTGCCCTTAGCAGGAACTGAACCTGGGTCTCTCTGGACCGCAGGCCAATGCTCTAACTGCTGAGCCAAACTGGCCAGGGCAGCTTAGCAGTGTCTTTACCTTACCATGTAAGTGGTTGTGTGGAACTTCAAACTAAATTATAACTAGAAAGAATGAATACTTTCTTTTTTAAAAAAAAATTTTTTTTTCTTTATTGATTTTAGAGAGAGGAAGGGAGAGGGAGAGAGAGATAGAAACATCGATGAGAGAGAACGTCGATTGGCCGCCTCCTGCATGCCCCTCACTGGGGATCGGGCCCACAACCTGGGCATGTGCCCTGACCGGGAATTGAACCGGCGACCTCTGGGAGCATGGGCCGACGCTCAACCACTGAGCCACACCGCCAGGCAGTACTTTCTTTATCTATTTTAGACTTCTTCATTAACTAATACTTTAGATAACTGACGAGTGCAGTTTTTGATGTCTGTAAGCAAAGCACAGATTATATTTGAAATCTGTATGTCTATTTCTCAGTCTTTTAAATAGATCTAAACTTTACTACAAGAAGATGCATAAAAATTAGTCTTACACAGTGCCTACGTCTCAAATGTTTCTCTGGATGTGCTCCCACCTCTGCTGAGAGATTCATGCTCTCCATCTGCCTTCTGACTCTGATCACACAATTTTGACCTCTGTTTCCATTATCTGCTCAAATGTTACCCTTGAGTTTGCTCTGCCCTTGGGATTTTGCTCTGGATTGACAGTCCTCCTACCCACTTCTCACTGGGGATGTCTTTTAGCATTGCTGCTCCCAGAGCTTTGTGAGGGATCTGTGTGCTCCCAGACCTTGCCCTTCCGTTCCTTTCTGATCTCCTAAAATATCACCATATTGCATTAATTACCAATCCTTGAAAATCACTCTAGAAATTCATACAGTTATTTTAAAGATTAACCTCATAGCATTTTTGATGCACATTTGCTCATTGTCATTTGATTTCAAAATTGGGAAAGGAGTTGTCATAGGGAGGATTCAACATTACATCTGTTCTTCATGTAACCTTTATCACCTATGTGGGTGACAAAAAAATGTCAAGGCTTTTCCTGTAAGCACTTGTCTCTCACAGGTGGAAGTATGAACAATAAATCAAGCTATTGGAAAGAGTTGGACCTGTGTTTACACCAAATGTATAATTACTAGTATAGAAGCACTTCAAGTGCATTCCTTACTTAAGCGTATTTTACTCCCACTTGTTTGCTGCCAAATAGAAATTTCAGTTGCTAAAGGAATGATGTTAACAAGGCTCATGGATTCACATAACATGACAAGGTGAATCATAAGCAGTCACTTGTTTTATAGGTAGAGTTTTCCCAGAAAAATAGGTTTTACCTTCATTTTATTAGCAAGTGGGAAGAACACAGCAGTGTGCTAACACACGCTCAGCTCTGCACTGTGCAGATCCTTCCAGTGCTGTGGGCTTGCCCAGGGCCTCTGTGAAGAAAGACGAGTGACCAGCCCATGGCCACATGCAGCATCGTGTGCCAGGTTCTCTGAGTGCATGATCTGTTTATGCAGAGAGAATTTTGACCTTTTAATTATAAGAATTCTAGCAAAGAACTGTGACATTGTACAGTGAATAGTGTAGTCTTCTAATGTCTCGTGTAATATAGAGGGACTTCCACAAGTTCTCAATTTCCAACTCTTGGCAGCATCTTTCTGGGGAAGGCGTACGTACTTGAGTGACTTCATTTGCCATTCCTTTAGCAGGTTGTCACCCTAATTTTCCCTTCCCCGATGTGATGTACCTGAACATTGAAATCTTCTGTGACGGTACCAAAGCATTCAGTGTGTAAGTAATGTTTGCTGTGGGCATAGACGAGATCCCACTACTCTTCCCGAAGATGAGGACACTAGATTTTACATCATCCAGAGCACAGATCACCAAAGAGATAAAGGTAATGTTACTATGGAGCATAAATGTCATTTAAAATAGTAGTAATGGGCCCAGCTGGTGTGGCTCAGAGGTTGAGCATCGACCCATGGACCAAGAGTTCACTGGTTCAATTCCTGGTCAGGACACATGCCCATCTTGTGGGCCAAATCCCCAGTGGGGGCATGCAGGAAGCGGCCAATCGATGTTCTCTCTCATTGATATTTTGATCTCTCTTTCCCTCTCCCTTCCTCTCTCTCTAAAAAATCAATAAAAACATATTTAAAAAATTAAAAACAATAAAATAGTAGTAATGATAAACAACACTTTTTATTGTGTACAAGTCACTTTACATACATCTCTAATTCTTATAACTCTACAAAATGTTCACTTTTATGCTTATTATACAAATATGGGAATAAAATTTAAGGGAGATTTAATTGTTTGATAGCTAATGAGTGTAAGAAACTGGAATTCAAATGCATGCATTTCTGACTCTCAACTTCCCACTATTCAACACCCAAATTAGCTCCTTCATTTCCTTTTTCTTCTTACCTTCCCTCCTGTCCATCAAATCAATCAATAAATTTTTTATTGAATTACTATTGTGATCCTAACACCATGACAGACTCTTGAGATAAAAACAATAAGTACAACTTCACTTTATCTCTCAATAAATTTCTACTCTAATAGAGGACACAGACATGAAAAATAATAATTGCATTAAAATATACAAGTTCAAAAAAGATAAGAATAAAGTACAGTGGTGGCCTGAAGAGGATCAAAGTTGTATGGGAATGCCTGCCAGGAGAAGTACTAGGATTGCAGGGATTGAAGCCAGGGAACAGGGAAGAGGGCATCCAATGCAGAATGCTCGAAGGGGAGAGTGGTGGACAGGCAGACGTATGCAACTGAAAGCCTGGCCCCAGAATCAAATGGCTGGGTGCGCCCTCCTGCAGGTGTGACTTGAGGCAAGGCATTTCTTCCTTGTATCTCAATTTTCTTATCTGTAAAAAAAATGGGTATGCAAATAATGGTGCCTATCTCATAGGGTTGACACAAAGATTAAGTGAGTTAATATTTGTAACTCACTAAGAAGAGTGCCAGGCACATAGCATTTTATACAGCGAGATTAGGATAAAACAATCTTGGCTATGCATGTTGAAAACTAGTTGTAGAGGCTTTGTGGGCTGGGCAAATGTGCTCAGACTTGGACCTGGATAAAAGGGAAGCCATTGAAAGGTTTTATCCAGTGGAGTAATGGGATTAGCTTTGCTTTTTAGAAGATCACTGTGGTGCAGTGTGGAGGTGCTTGGAAGGAGGAGATGAGAGCTGCAGGGAGGTGTGGGCCAGCCATTGCCAGTGCTCCCGTGGGGGGAGTACATGCCCATTGTTTAACTGATGCTCTTCTTTTGTAAATGTATAAGTTTCCCCAAATGACCAGTTTAAAGGAACAGCAGCCATTTGGATATGTAAACTTAAGTATAGTCTCATTACCACAGTCATATCTCATACTAATGCGGTTTTAATTATTTCTCTGAAACTTTAGGAAAGAAAGCTTGCCATGAAACCTACTTTGCTCTATAAGAAACATCTCAAGGACTTTGGAGTTTAGCAGAGAATTCCATTGCGTCCACACTGCGCAACTAGAAAATTCTGTTTATAAAATCTTCTCTTATACAGTGATAAATTTCAATGAGAAAACATATTATGGAATAAAATTTTGCTTCTTAAATGAATTACTCAAATTAGTTTCTTCAGTAAATTATTCTCAAGTTAGGTTTCTGGCTCTTGTGTGTCTGCAAGCCATGAGGTGCTCCACGTTTTACCTTTCAACAGGGACCACTTGGGGTAAAGTTTGGCATGACTTATAAAAACTCAGAAATGTTTTTCTTTGGCGTACGTACCCCAGAAAAATGCATACATCTGACATTAAGAAATCTGTTCAAGAATATTCATGGCAACATTATTCATAATAACTCCCAATTAGAAATAACTCAAATGTCCATTACAGCAAAATGGACGTGTATTTCATGGCATATGCATGACAAAAGCACTGACTAGAAAGAACAAGAGATACATTCAGCAGTAGGATAAATCACAAACTTAATGTTGAAATAAAGAAGCCAAACAAAAGGTTTTATATACAGTATGATTCTATTTAAATACAGTTTAGAAAAGCATATAAACTGGTGTTATAAATCTGCATTGTGGTTACTTTCCTTGAGAAGAGAAGTCATAATGATTGGTCAAAACACAATGGGTGTTTCTGGGCTCTAGCATTCTACTGGTTCTTGATTTAGGTAGTTTACATTGATTTTCACTTTGCTTCTCTCTCTCTCTCTCTCTCTCTCTCTCTCTCTCTCTCTCTCTCTCTCTCTCTCCCTCTCTCTCTCTCTCTCTCTCACTGTCTCCTTCTGCCCAGCTCCACTTCTACTTCCACTTTTATATCTGAATCTGTATCTGTCTGTGTTTTCATTTATCTGTGCTTCATTTCAACATATTAAAGATAATATTCTAGTACTTTTATTCATATTCTTAAGATTATAAAGATAAAACCTGTATATAAAATGTTGGACTTATAAGATTAGAAAAATAGTCTTAATTATTGAGTTAAAAGGATATGTGAACATCATAATGCAATATAAATTGTCAGTTCTAGAACTGGTCATAATGCTCTGTAATTATACTAGAATGTTAGACATAATAATAGAGCATTAGACTCTCACCTCTCTTATTTCTTAGGCAACATTCCTTAAATAAAAAGTAAGTATAGTAAACTGCTAGTAACTCTATTACATTTTAAGTAAACAGACTTAAAATATATGAAAAATTTTATTGCTCAGAGCTGAGTCATACTAAACTCTTAAAATATATGACAGTCCTAAATGACACATTGATACAGATATCTATGATGTATGCAATGTGATAACAAGGTCGATGTTTTGTGCTGCTCAAGTTATAATTATATCAATGATGCATGCTTATCAGCAAGTTTTGGCCTAGCCTTCTGTAGTTTGTGGTTGAGGCCAAGTTACTCATATCTAGAAAAACTAGTAGGATACGCTTTTTGTGTCGCCAGTTTTAGACACACATACACACACACACACACACACACAAATATAATCTCTAGATAAATGCACACATAATTTAAACATGAATAATTGTCAAGGCATGCAAAAATTTGGGCTGTGGAATACATAATAAACCCAAAAGTTTCTATCCAATTCATGTTTGAAAAAATGTAGGCTTCACTATAAAGAGCGTTTGTCTCCTGAACTGATTTGGTTTGTTTGAGTTCTCAGAGCTCCATGTGCTAGATAGACTACAGTTGGGATAGTCAATCTTTTTTATAGCCATTCTGATGAGTGGTTAATAGTATCTTACTGAGTGGTCAGATTCCCAGGGGCAGGGGGAGGCAGGTATTTTTTAAATGTTTATTGTGGAATTTTTTTAAACATACACAAAAGTAGAGAGGATAGTGTAATGAACCTGATTTTCCCAACATGTAGCTTCAACAATGCTTACTGCATCGGGGATTTTACTTCCTGCATGTCCCCTACTGCCTCTCCCTCTTGCCCTGCCCAGGTTATTTTGAAGCATATCCCAGACATCAGAAATGGAATCCTTTCTGATGTACCATGTACTATAAATGTGCTAGAGTGTGTGTTTTGGTATATTTTCTAAATAATCCGATTTTCTTTGAAAATTTTCCAATGTAAACAATTTCATATCTATAGTCATTTATAGGAAAAAATAAATTACAGAACTTTAGAAACCTTCAAATATATTGGTTTCTTAATTTTTTCATATTAATAGAAAATATTTTTAAAATTTTGCTTGGTAACTTGAGTGCTAAACTCAGAATGTTACTTGTAATGTCATAATGTCATTTGCAATGTAATCTGTGTATGTCACATATAGCTGATATATTTTTAAACTTTACTTTTTTTCCTAGGATAAAGGTAAATTATGCACATTTTATGAATGTAAAATATGTATGAAAATAACAAATTACCCATGGCTCCCTTTGGAAATATCCAATGTTAAATATTTATTATGTTTATTTTCAGGTTTTTTTCTGTGAAAATATTTAATATAATTAAGTTCATACTTAGTGTTCTAATTTTTTTAAAAACTTAGGTACAATGTGAGCAACACTTGGTTTGGCGACCCCCTAAGCAATCAGGAACCTAATAACTTGAAGGGGGAAAAAACAAAACTAATTTGAGAGTAATTTGCTTAAGAAACTACATTTTTATTGTATAAATTTATTTTTCAAGTCAAAATTTAACTATGCCAGAGAGGTTTTTGTAACTGGTAAAATATATTTTTAGATTATAACCAAAAGTGAAATACATTAAAGTGTCCTAGAACTCACAGTTCCTGGGCATCAACAAAGCCCGTTTCATAAAAGAGTAGAATATCCAATTGATAAATCATAGTCACAAGTAATTAAAGTTTCTTTCAACCTTGACTTTTACCTTCTCAAGTAAACTCTTACCCAGGAGGCTAATACACAGCAGAGTGAAGCGGTAAAATGGCCTGCCCTGGCCTGGGCACAAGGGGGAGAGTCCAGAATGACTTCTGGGCGGGACCCTGCCCTGCGCTGCGGGGTGAACGCTGATTTGGGGAGAAGCGGACAGTACAGAGGAGAGACCCCTGCGCAGGGGAAGCAGATGGCGTGCGCGGCACTTGTGTCGCAGGGTAGGTGTCCTGCACTTTCCGCTAAGCAAATGAGAGCTGTTGAGAAGCTTTGAGAAGAATTTAGTGGCACAATTCAAGTCAGGATTGACCTCTGAGAAGCAGTCGTTAGGAAGCTTTTCCCAGAGCAGAAAGATCTTTCTCAGCAGCCTGTGATGATGTTCCTCCTCTTCCCGGCTGCTTCTTTCCTTCTTGTTTTCAGTCAGACAAGTCTTAGGGCTTCCTAAACCCTGTTCAGACGTAGCTCCCCGTGCACAGCGCACAGGAGGACAGGTCGCCGGGGTGGGTGGCACGGGGCAGCCGCTCCCCGGCCTGTGCCCAGCGCTCGCCCAGGGAGCCCTGCAGCGGCGTGTCCAGCCTCTCTGTGGCTGTGGCGAGGATCGAGCTTCTCACAGCCAGACGCTGCGGTGGCCTCTGACAGCCCACCCTCTTCTGCCTGTCGTGGGACCCCGAGCACTTTACTTTTGGTAGTTCATTTAAAGGAAACAAATATTGTTTATAATATATACCGACAGAATGATAATACTCCACACGTTTTTACCAACTAGACGTGCAAACGAGGAGAGAGCGGAGTTCCTGGATGCACCTGGTTTGGAGTGTAACCCCGAGGAAAGGTGCACGGGCAGAGGCTGGCACTGACCAGCCAGCGGTCTCCACGGGGCTCGGACAGCAGAGCGAAGGAAGCTCGGCCGGAATTCCCGCTGTGTCTCCAAGGCCATGCGGTCAGTGGGACTCTGGCTCTGCTACTTCTGCCTGTCCTAGCTCTGTGACATGCGACTGTTTTAATCTGTGCTCAGTTTTCCACTCCGTATAATGGAAATAATAATAGCTCCATATCCTAGGATTCTCACGAGGATAAAACAAATTGTTGTGTTAAAGTGTTTTGAACAGTGTTTGCCAAGCAATACATTTATCATTTCTTCATTATTATGTAGCTACTTGTCAGATATTTGTTGGATAAATATTTGATGAATAGATGAATAACTGAGTAAATGAATGGAAAACATGGTGTCAAAGATCTATTTTGCTTACGGCTGAGTTATGGTCTGAAACTGCACAGGCTGGCACACCTGATCAATATAGACACACACACACACACACACACTCTCACCCACATGTACACCACACGCACTTAAACCGCGCAGACTCACATTCAGCACACACACTCTCTCACACACACACATCCTGTTAGAAGCAATTCAATCACTTGCCTAGTAGCTAACTAAACATTGGGCCTCTTTCTGAAGACTGGCATTTGCTCTTTGTTCCGAGGTTGAGTTCACGATGGGGATGTACCAGACACTATTCCCTATGAGACATGCCTGGATGCACGACCACAGATAGTGTTCGCACACGGTCAATTTGGAGAGTCCCGGGGACTGTAGAGATTGGTTTCAGTCACATAGATCTGGAATGTGTGCATCTGGGGTGGGATGATGTAAGATTTGATTATTATACTTACAATTTGTGATTGAATAAATTGAGATCCATCTGTGTTGAATGTCCTGCTGGCGCTGGGTTACTGATGTGGCCTGCTTCCCAGCCACAGTCCCTTACGTCAAGATTCCTGTGAGTCGGTATACAGTTAAACATTCAAGAAAACAGGTGTCTGGCTTGTAAACTCAGAAAAAGAAAAGCTTCCAATGGTCCTAAGGACAGTGAGCAGGTGCAGGGGGCTGAGTGGGGGGAGCTGGGAGACGGTCAGGGCGGATCTTGTCCCTTTGAGGCAGGTCACTACACCGCTTCTAATGAAGCACGTGGCTGCATTTGATCACGCAAAATGTAGGGCTGAAGAATGAGCAGTTTACTTTATGCAGCCGGATTTCCATGTCATGTATGGGGTTCGGCGCGGGATCATTTCTGCGCTTTGGGATCCAGCGAATGAGTTCTGCTGTCGCTGGGGCTGGCGGCGTTTCCTTCATCTCTCATGGGAACGAAAGCCCTAGTTTGAACACGTAAGTTCCAATTCCGTCCAAGGCTGTTTGCCTTTGGAGACTGTGAAAAGGTCCTCTCTTCTATGGGCATCTCGGTAACTTGATGTAAAATGGTGTGACTAGAATCAGTAGCATGGCGTCATCGGCCCACCAGTAGGTCCTAAAGAGGGCGGAAGAAAAGCCTGGAAAAAAATGTGGTCATTGTAAGCAGGGCCTCCTTAGGACACTCTGGGACCTCACAGTGGGAGAGGACAACCACTGGTCACAGGCTGGGTCATTTCATTGGTTCCACGTGCTGGTCACTGTGGCACGTGCTGTTGATCGTGCTCCAGCCAGCAGACCTTGGGAGTTCTCACTCCCTTCCGCCACACCCATGCCAGCAGGCCTTATCTCGTCTTTTGGACAATGGTCATTCGAACAATGGGATTAGAAACCGGTACTGTGGAAAACAGTGGGAAGGATCCTCACGAAGTTAAAAATAGAGCCACCATTGATGCAGCACTTTCACTTCTGGGAACAGAGCCAAAGGGAACAAAAGCAGCAACTCAAAAAGATGTCTGAACGTTCGTAGTAGCATTATTTACAATAGCCAACACATGAAAACAAAGTAAGTGCTCATCAGTGGATGAATGGATAAGGAAAATGTGGTACATATGTGCAATGTTATTCAGCCATCAAAACACACAAGGAAATCATACCATTTGAGACAACACGGATGGACCTGGAAGGCATTATGCCAAGTGAAATAAGGCAGACAGAGAAAGAGAAATACTGTACTTACATGTGGAATCTAAAAGAAGAAGAAGAAGAAGAAAAAAACAAATAGGATAAAAGATAAGACTGAGGATACCAGAGATGGAGGGTGGGAGAGGGAACTGGGGGAAAGTTGTCCAAAGGTACGAACTTCCAGTTATGCAATAAACAAGCGCCAAGGCTGAAACGGGCTGACCCTAGCTAACACTAACACTGCCATGTGACATACAGAAAGGTTGTTAAGAGAGTAAACTCTCAGAATTCTCATAACGAGGGGAAAATCTTTTTTTTCTTTTCTTTTTATTGTATCTACATGGATGTCAGCTGAACCTATTACGGTAATGATTTCGCAATATATGTAAATTAAGCCATCATGTATACTTTAAACTTACACAGAGATGTATGTGAATTACTAATCAGTAAAACTGGGGAGAAAAAAGAACTCCTGTGTCCTAAAATCTCTGCGATGACGTGCGGTGAGTCAAGTCGCAGCAATCTGGGAGACGCTGAAGACGCCATGTCCCTGGGTTCCCCCAGCACCCACTGTCAGTGTGTATGAGGCGGTGGACAGAGCCTTCCCCAGCCTCACGCTTCCTTGGATTGGCTTAATACTTAAAAGACATGAGACAGATTAGCAAGAGAAAATAACCAAATATGGGAATCCCACAGACGTGAGAGAGTCAGAGACCCCACATAAATGAGAGGTTCGGAGACAGAAAGGGAAATTGAGGTATATCAGACATTCTGAGCTGGGGATGAGGTGAGCTGCCTTGGGGCTTCAGCAGGGCCTTGCAGGGAGGGAGCACCTGTTCAGTAACGATCAGCCTCCTGCCATGTGGAGCGGTAAGATGTCATTTCTGGCTTTAGTTCTTATTGTGGGCTAGGCTCCTAATATAAATTCTTCCAGGTAGTTAAGGAAGGGGGTAAGGAAGGGGGTGGGGCAGCAGACATGCCTCTGGAGCCCGCCACGGGGTCTCCGTCGCCTTTAGCTCAGCACGGTCGGCCCACCACGAAGCCCATGTTGGAGCGGCTCCTTCTGAACCCCTGCAACGGGAAAGAAAGGCTCTCCTGCAGGGTCCGCTCAGCGCTGTGGAGAGGGAACCGGGCCCGCGTAATCACGCACAGATCCAGTCCAGGCCACAGAATCTGCTCAGGAAAATCTCTGGAGTCCTGGATGTTACAATCAGAGAAAATCTTTTACAAAGAAGTATTACGTCAAGTCCTTGAATGTTTACAAATGTATTGACTTTATGTAATTCCATCACTTTTTTTTTTCTTTTTGTCAATAAAGAGGTTTTAAGAAGCTATTTGTTATTTGAGATGTATAATTCAGAATTAAATGAAAAAGATAAGTAAAGAAAGGGTTCTCTATCTTTTGGTATCTGTGTGCAAAGGAGCATCACTACTAAATACTAATCTTTTGAGTATTTATATTAAAAAAATACACATTATAAAGAATAAAATTAGCCACGACTTGAATAGTTTTTTCTAGTAGGCAAATGATATGTCAAAGTTAGAGTGAAACTATCAGGATGGACGTAGTGGTTTGTTTTTATAGAAACATGAATATTTGCAGAGACAGAAATCCAATTGTTCTATTATTATATTGAGTTTTGATGGTTATGAATTAACCCATGTTCCACGTGACTCCGTGTAGAAGACACGACCTATGCAAACAGGATCTTGGAGAGCCGAGGGGCAGCTGTGCGCCCCACACTGGCCGTGCTTCGGGGCAGCGCACTCTGAAGAGGATAAATTCGGTGGAGGACAGCCTCGAACCTTCCAGTGCCTGGTGAAAATATGCTAGTAAAAACTTCCAGGAAATTACTGAAAAGTTTTATCAGAATTAGAATGTAGATAGGAGAAAGGAATGTGGTGATAATGATGATAGATTGTTTCTAAAGTTCAGTTTTGCTGTTTTTAATATAAAATTGGTTATAGGCACATTCCCAAGCGAGCTCTCCAGGGTTTCCACATTAGCATGTTCACAGCAGGACTTCCTTTCAAAGTGAAGGGTCACAGAGACATTGTGGCCCCCCTTCTGCTCTGTAATGTAGATGCTGGGGAGATAGTCAAGGGAGTCTATTTCACGGCTAACAGTTTCCCAAAAGAAAGGAGCCACACCACTATTTAAGAACAATAATCTTGTTGAAAATAGTGATAGCAACTGGAATTTCCAGAAAGAAATTTTAATTCTTTAAAATAACTGGAAGTAGTTGTAAGTGCATCATTCATTTTTTAACACTTTTCTCAATATAAAACTTAGCTTTTAAAAAGGCATCTACTAGATGGGATGGATACTGATCAGGTTCTGAAAGTTTCCCATTACAGGTAAGTTGGAAACACTAGTGGCAAACCTCTCATGAAGGGTGTCTTATTTGTTTATCTCTGGCTCAGATCTGTTTTTTAGAGGGTAAAATAATATTTCTTAAGTGAATCCAAATACAGGGGTGGGCAAAAGTAAATTTACAGTTGTTCATGTGGTAAAAGATTTGCAGGTTATGATTATTACAATAGCTTTATTAACTCAAAAGGATGTTCCTCATAACTATATACCTACGTTTGCCCACCCTTGTAGTCACCAGTTTATTTCTAGTTCTCAAATTTTAGCACATTTCTTATAAATATATACTTATAAGTATAAACATATATACTTAAATTATTTCTTGATCATTTTATAATTTACTTTCTAAAAATAATACCTGATGGGCAAAAGAATGGTTAATTAAGCCATCTCCTTTCGCATCTGAGAAAAGGCTTTGATGCGTAATTCCTTTTCTGTTAACACTTACCCGGAGGCGAGGCGGTTCTCCCTTCCTCCAGCCCAGCCCTGCAGAAGGGCAGCCACGGCCTCAGGCTCCTGTCCTCCCTCCAGCTTTGTGCTTCATGGGACAGGAGCCAGGAGACCACAGGCAGGTGTCTGGGTTCAGTCCCTGGCTTTGGTGGTGTCCCAAACTCCACAGGGTACAAAGGTTCAGGATAAAAATGTGAAATAAGCCACCCAAGTCAAATGGAAAATTCCAGGATGTTAGAAAATATGGGGACAGCTGATGACTGAGGTCATGACTCAAAATGATGTTTTGGTTTACCTGTTTAGCCAAAGCATTTCACCCATTTCTTAAAAAAATAAAAAAGGAACTCACAAGAAGAAGGAAAAAAACAGTTGTTAATCTATTTTGACAGGCAGGATAAAAAGTATCATTTAAGTTGATATTCATAGATTTAGCATGATCTGTATGAGCTATATGACAAAATTTTTTTTTTACTTCTTGTTTTTTGTCATTTTTCAGAACTCACTTAAGTGTACATATTTCCAAGGAAATGGAAGCCATTGTAGGACTAGAAATGGACTAATGGGTGAATATTTAGAGTCACTTGAGACTGTTTTTGTGTTTGTTTATTTTCCTGAGAGAAAGACACTTCCATCATTTGGTGGTTTTGTATACCTTAGGGTTTCCAAAGAGGCTGCCGAGGAGTTCTGGAAGAAATGGAAGAATGTCAGGAGAGGGTTCTCCGCTGGATTCTTAGAAGGAGTGAGGGTAGACCGTTTACTCTGACTTACGCTGACTGACACTATTGTTGGAAACTTGACCCCATGTAAATGCTGGTCCCTGTGTTCTTTATAGTCTCCTGTGTTCTTTATAGTCTCCGTACCCATAGGTGGGCCCCCGAGTTACTCTCCTTTCTCATCAGCTTCCCAGCCCCCACTCAGCACCCCTTGCCCTGCAGAAGGTAGTCAAATAGGTGAGGGGAGTGTTCTCCCCCAGGGACTGTCCCTCGTGTGTTTGGGGGACACCGGGGTAAATGTAAGGGGCTGGTCAGCTACAGATATATGCAGTGTTTATGACCTACAGATTCCATGGGCTGTTGAATTCTTTTGTTTAAGAATTTCCAATATGCTAAAGTAAATGTTGAAATTGCACAATAAACCAGGGTGTGCGGCACGGGACAGACTTCTGCCCAGAGGAATCTTTGCAAAACATCGGACAAGACTCCCGGTTTCAAGATCAGTTGGGACCAGGCACTGGCCGAACCCTGCTCAGGGCGCTCCTTGCAGGGGCTTCGACCAGAGGCAAAGAGGCAGGATTCAGGCCTGTTTCAAGAGGAGTCTTTCTCACTCGTTTCTTTTACATATCTGGCTCTTCAATGACTAAGCTTTTCTTTGAAGAAAATTTTCCTTGACCAAAAAAAGGATTCTAGAAATATTTGTGGATGCTGAAGACTGGATCTCAATGTCAGCTATTTTTTTCCCCTGGCTTTGCTACTCCTCAGACTTTCTTATGATATTTTTGGAATGAAACCACATTCAAACCCGAGTATGAAATCCCAAAGCCAAAAATGTCTGATATTTTTTCCCACAAGTGCGTTAGAACCACGAGCAAATAAAATGACTCCCTCTTAGTGGGAGATCACTGAGGTAGCTGAACAGAAAGTACGAACGAAGAAGGCAATTTGACTGATTTATGTCTGAATTTCCCATGTTGTTTATTAGCTGGAAGCTGGAATGAGCCCCAGGTTGTCCTGGGCAAAGGCCATGAGTCCCAGAAGTCACTGAACGCCGGCAGGATAAGAGGGCCTCACACCAGAGGCCTGCTCCGGTTCGAGGGACTTCTACAAAATTGTATCGCTGTCTCTGGATAGGGGGACACATTACAAATGGTGATTTTCAATCACAGGCCTGAGGAAACAAAAATGTGTGAGCTAGAAAAGGTGATTCTAAACATCAACCTGAGACCTTTTGTTTGTACTGCATTTTCCTAAATGTTAAAATCCATGCATTATTAGGCATACGTCTAAATTATTATTTAAACTTAGTAGATGACAGTCAATGGAGGCTGATAAATGTGCCAGGTCAGGGTCCCACGGCTGCACTGGACCCTGATGTCTGCAGCTCAAGTTGTCCCAGGACCCAGCTCACGGGGATGCAGCGAGCATATTGGAGGGGGTAGTTGAGGAAACCCCTGGTAGATGCTACAAAATCAGTTGTCTAACCTACCGGGGTTTTTACTTTCTTTTTAATTTTAATTTTTCATTTTTAGTTACATACTCAATAACTTGTTCTGGACAAAATCCTCTCATAAGGCTGTGGGATAAGTTAAAAATGAGTAGCAGAAATGACAACTTATCTTTATTTCAACATGGAAATGTGGTTTCTCCAGATGTTTCTAATGTTCCAAATAGGGTTTTCAAAGATGGAACATTGAACTGAGGCTGCCAGCCTGAAGGATGCTACACAATGATGGTGTTTCTGTATCTCACACACACACACACACACACACACACACACACACACACACACACACACACACCAGAAATGGAGACAGTGTCTTAAATCGATGAACAAGTAAAAGTGATTTGAGGTGAAGCACAATTTTTCTTCCTTAACAGAATAACAGATGTCAGTTAGACACAGGTAGTAGGCAACTGCTATTTGTAGAACCATTGAGGGTATGAAAGACAGTTGTTTTTTTAAATACTGGATAGTAAACATTTTTTTTAAATTAATTTTTAGAGAGAGAGGAAGAGAGTGGGAGAGAGAGATAGAAACATCGATGAGAGGGAGCATAGACTGGCTGCCTCCTGCACGCCCCCAGTGGGGATTAGGCCCAAGTGCATGGGTCGACACTCAACCACTGAGCCATACTGGCCAGGCTGAAAGAGTCTTAAACAGTCCAGAGGATTAAGTGACGGGTGAATCATTCTGAAGGCTGGTTTTGAAGATCACAAGAAATCAGGAACACAACCTATAAGAAACATCATGAGCACTGACCACACCATTAGAAGGTCTCATATAGGTCCCCCTCCTTAACATGGAGGGAGAAAGCCAAAGAGATGGCGAGACTAGTCTGTTCATTAGATTCCACAATGAGTGAAATCATATGGTACTTGTCTTTCTATGGCTAACTTATTTCACTCAGCATAATGTTCTAACAAGCAAAATAGAGACAGACTCATAGATAGAGGGTAGGCTGAAAGCTAGGGGTGAGGGGGGCAGAGGACATGGAGGGATTGAGCAAGAAAGAAAAAAAAGAGAAATAAGTCATGGACATGGACAACCGAGTGGTGACTGGGGTAAGGGAAGGTGGAGATGGAGGAGGGTATGGGGGGATAAATGGTGATGGAAAAAATAAAATAAAATAAAATAAAGAGAGAAAAAAGAGAGAAAGACAGAAACAGAGAGACAAAGAATTCTCACAAAGTTGAAAATATGGCTTTTGATGGAGTTCTTTTGTTTTTTTTTTAATCCTCACCTGAGGATATTTTTTTCCACTTTTATCCTCAGTTAGAGTGGGAGAGAGAGAGAGACATCGATGTGAGAGAGACAAAATGACTGGCTGCCTCCTGTGCGACCCGACCAGGGCCGGGCCAACCGCAACCAGAGTACGTGCCCTTGACCGGAATAGAACCGGAGACTCTTTGGTCCACGGCCGACCCTCTACCATGGAGCCAAACTGGCCGGGGTGGAATTGTTGTTTTTTAATCATGCTTAAGATTTCTGTGAGGGAGATGTGGAAATAGTGGCTAGAAGATGAGGATTTGAAAAACGCATTAATGTTGTGAAAGTTTGCTTAACTGCTGCCCAGAGAAACAATTATTTGGTTATTCACAGAAGTACATCTGTGCTTTGCATTATTTCAGCTTTAAGATGTTTTATAATATCATTAAAGTTTTACATTGAGAAGTTCGGTTATTCCCACAATCAACTAGATTATGTCCACTTTATGACAAAATTGTTATTCATGCAATAAAAATTTTCTGTACATGTTTTAGGTCCCAGGAATATGCAAGGCATTGGGAGGTAAACATGTGATCAGTCTCTGCTCTTAAATAATTCATAGTCTAGTGAGGAGCTCGACACATAAGCAAATGATTGTGAGCAAATACTGTACACAGCGCATGGTAGCAACAGAGATAAGGTAGGTCTGGGAAAGCCAGGGGAGGGAGGTTTCTTAGAGGAAGCAACAGCTAAATGAAATTCCAAGAATATGTAGAAAATAGCCAGACACATAAAAGTAGGACGGGTGATAGAGATGGTAGGCACAGGACGTATAAGAGTTTAGTGTGTTTAAAAGCTATAAATTGTTCAATATTTCTGGAGTGTGCAAATATATAAAATAACACAAATCATTTATTTCTTGAGGGATCAACAAAAGCTTATAGCAGTGATTTTCCACCAGTGCGCGGCAAGAATTTTTAAAACATGCAATACTACACCCGGCTGGTGTAGCCCAGTGAATTGAGCGTCCATCCATGGACTGAAAGGTCTGGGTTCGATTTCTGCCTTGGTTGCAGGCTCGATCCCCAGAAGTGGGCATGCAGGAGGCAGCCGATCAATGTTTCTCTCACACAGATGTTTCTATCTCTCCCTTTCTTTCTCCTTAAAAAATCAATAAAAGCATATTTTTTTTTAAAAAATGCAATACTTGATTATTTAGTTTTGGCTTAAAAATTAAGCCAAATTTTGGCTTGAAAAGTCAAGGTACTTTTCTTTTCTCTTAGATTGTCAAATTAAAAAATGACAACAATAACTAGCACTGGCTAGTAAATGCATTGTCTTGAACTATAAATACATAGGTCATGTAATAGAGTGGCATTTTATTTGTCATATTGCATATTAAGATTGCATCTGATTGGTTAATTCTTGGTACCAGAAATCCTTATATACAAGTATAGGCACCTGATTTTTAAAAGTCACCTTGGGCCTGGCCGGTGTGGCTCAGTGGTTGAGCATTGACCCATGCACCAAAAGGTCGCCAGTTCAGTTCCCAGTCAGGGCACATGCCCAGGTTGTGGGCCCGATCTCCAGTGGGGGGCAAGCAGGAGGCGGCCAATCGATGTTCTCTCTCATCGGTGTTTCTCTCTCTCTCCCTCTCCCTTCCTCTCTTTTTAAAATCAATGAAGAAAAAAAAATTTTTTTAAGTCACTTTAGAGCAAAAAGGGTAGGTAATTACTATTATTATTTTTGTTTTGTAAATCATAAAAATTACACCTATGTTTTTGTCAGATCGGCAGAAAATATACTTTTTGGTGTAATGCAGACTTTCAGTCATTAGATTGTGTGCCGTGAGATTAAAAAGGTGGGAAATCACTGGCTTATAGATTTGGCTAATGCCTTAATATGTATAGACGTTGCCTTTGGAATCATGTTCTAAGAAACTATTTTTGGATAAATTGCTTTATTTAGGAAGCCAAAACTCTGCTTTGTGCTTATCTGCCCTCTCTTATCTTGGTTGCGAGTGGGGTGTGCCCAGGGAAGACTGCAAAGCCCTGTGCAGGTTGCCTGTCCCGGAACCTGGTATTTCCCTTGGAAGCTGAGCCAGTGCATCAGAAATTCTCTCCTATTAATTTTCCTCATTCATCTAGGACTAAGCCTCGGGCCACAGCCATATCAAATATTCTTACTTAGAGAGGTCCAGTTGGACAAAATTATTTTAACATCTTTGCATGATCCCCAAAATAAGCACTTTCTGAATTTACTAAGATCTACGGATCCAGTACAGCGTCTCCCATCCTTTTCCCTGTGCTGGGGCCTGAGTAGCCTATCAGGGAGCAAATTATTCAATATGACTAATAAATTGACCTTGGTGTTTTTGTGGTAGAAAAGTCAGTTTTCTGGGTTCCTACATATATTCAGGGAAAAGGTTTTTATAATAGGAGGTAAATTAAACATCAGATCTTAACATCTTTAGAGTCTTCTGAGTGTTTACTAGACAAAATATAATTTTGTGATTACTAGATATAAAAAGTTCTTTTGGCCAATAAAACATATTAAGGTTTTAATATTGTTTACCGAGTTTTCTTTTTTTATCTGCTGCTCTCCATCGATGAGCTGGCTGGATGCAGTGGGTTGAAGCCCGCTCTGCCTGGTGGGATCCATGGCTGAGCAGAGGTTACTCTAAATCTAAAGACCCAGTGAGTGCTTAATTTTTTCTTTTTACTTGTATGGGAAAGAGTAAAACAAGGTACCTTATTAAGTTCCAGCCACATTTGTCTCTTCCCTTTTTGTAAATGATAAGGATTGGTACTTTGTTTCTTCACTGAATTGACAGAGTTCACTTATAAGAAACAGCCACGGTGGACACTGAGGGTTGGTTAATGGATGCCAAACTTTAAGTGGGTTTTCTGCCAATATTCAGCTTGTTTAAAAAAGATTTTTATTTTAGTTTTAGAATTTTTAAATGTTTTGTTATTTTAAATCGAGTTGATTTAAAGCTATTTAAGAGTTGTTTTGGCTTACAAATTAATTTGATTACTGTTTTTACTATCTTTGGAGAGTTGACATCTGTGTGATCGAGTCACTCACACAGGCGATAAAGAACTTTCATAATAAAAACTATATGCTCAACACGAATAAAGCACCAGCTTCCCAACGCAACTCCACTCAGGTCGTGCAACCTAAAAACTACCTATAGTGTATTTAAATATTAAAGAGGATTTCAAGAAAACACTTTATTTTGCTTTCGAACTTATGTTTTTCAATTTCCTAGATTAAAAGTTACTAATTTAGAATTGTAAGTGCTGTAATTCACATAAGGGTAAGAATGTGCTTATGAAAAACAAAAAGTTATCGCTGCATTTAAAAGGTCTTAAATGTGACCTGTTCATTTGAAATGACCTTAAATGTGCTCGTCTTGAAGGATATGGGTGACTTGGGAGGAGGTTAGAGTAAATCATGTGACCTATAGGTGGCATGTAATTCTTCCTCAGGAAACCTAGTACCTCGCAGCGGCAGGCGGAGGCAGCCCACCGTGGGAGCCTTCTCCTTCCCTTGGCGTGGGTTCTCTGGCACCTAAAGTAATAATGACTTTCTGATTCTTGTGGAAAGCCTCTGGAGTTATTTATCAGTACATTTATTTCACTTTCAGCCAAAGGAATGATAAGTTCTAGTAACTTATTGCCTGTTTTAGTGTCCAGTCACAGGTGAGAATTTTGAAAGGCAGAATTCATGGATGCCAATGGCAATTATATTTATAAAAAGCATAAGTGAAAAACCTATTTCTAATCTTCCTTTTCAACTCTGCTTTAAAATAGTTTTCATCTGCATATCATTTTAATCTTCACAATTAAATGAAAATTGCTTTGTTTTTAAAATGTATTTTATCTTTGACATGGACTCAGATAATACAGAGGGAGAGAACACAACACTATGAGTCAAACTTTGGGCATAAAGTGGGAGATTTGCAAAGTGCTATGTTTTGTTATTTTTTTAAATATTTCTTTTCTTAGTTCAGAAGTAATTTATGCTTACATATAATCATGCAGGTTATATAAATGCATTATATAGAAGGTGAAATATGTCAAAGATCTGGCCAGATTCATTGGATGATGAAGAGCTTTTTGTATAGTTTAGTGGTTTGTAAATCTGAGAAACATCATTCTAACTTTTTCAGCTTTTTGCATTGTGCTGGAAGAGACAATGAAGCTTATGGGCACACTGTCCGTATAATTTAATCCATTAAGGTAACGTGGTTGATCTGTGATCATACACATCTCAACTGATTTTATGTTAGTGACAAGTAGGTGAGAAAGACTTATGAGAAAGGAGGAATGCATAGGATAAAATAGTGTTTTCATTAAGTGAAAAGTACCTTTTTGGTTTTCATCTGAGTATGAGTATGTGCAGATCAAAAACCAGTGTCAGCCGTGAGAAAAAAATATCGGTTGAGTTCCACTGTGTGTGACATTGTGGCATGTGCGTGTCATACATTCATGCAATATCTCTGTCTTCACCCTGGACTCAGGAATTGTCCCCACCATAGTTATAGATGACGCGATGGAGCACAGCTCACCCGCCTTGTGAGCACAGGTGGTAACCCTGAGCCCTGGTCAGTCTGATTGCAGAGCCCTGCTCTTCCTGTCACGCTCTGCGCTGGTGTCACAAGACTGAGAGGCCTGGATCAGAATGTGGCTACATTGATTCGTTTGTATTTTTTTTTAATAGTATCTTATGATTGTTTTTTGTGTTTTACTGCCCACCATTATGTCAAATGGCCCAGCTGCAGTTTCTTTGGACAAATGAAACTGAAACCCCATTTTTGTTTAAGATTTGAAATTGAAAAAAAAAAAAAAAAGTGGTTGCCTTTAAAATCAATTAGGACACCACCGTGGAAAACTACCTGGGCTGTTTAATGGTTGGCAAGCGCAGAGGAGGGAGCTGGCATCCTGAAGAGACACAGGCCTGGCCCCAGGTCTAGCCAGCACCCACTGGCAACTGCTCAGCCCTGGAGTTGTCAAGATTTTCCTAAATTGTAAAAATCTGAAAGTTATATTTTAGAATCGTCTTTTCTTCTAATTCTTTATTATTGCCTTTTTATTGCCTCAGGAAAGTAGTAACACAAAAGATCCTTTTACATCTTTTGATTTAAAACACAGAATCCAAGAGGGATTTGTCTGGCTAAGTTCATGAAGGAAAATCTGTAGCTGATCACTGTTCATCCCACCAGTAAAAGCCCAATTATAGAAAACCAGCTCATTCATTTTAGCTTCTAAACTCAAGAAAATGATTTCAAATTATGAAAACGATGCTTGGATTCTCACCCATTTTAATTTTGTAAAGAAATCATTATCATTATTAAAGCTATACTTTCTTTTTCTTTCATTATGTATGTAAAACAGAATTTTATTGTGGGAATTTCCCCACCATTTATCCCTCTGTATTTACAGTATATATTTTTCAGCTTAATTTCAAACTCTGTCAAAGTCTTTGTGCTGCCAACTATTTGTAAAAAAGGTTTGTAAAAAAATTGGAATCATGCAAAATAAATAATAAATAAATAAATAAATACAACAACAAAAAAAGAAAACAAAAAATGTTTGTGCGTTTTTTCTTTCTTTTTCTTTTTTTTACCAAGAGGTCTTTATTCACTCCTTCTCCCTACTGAGTGCTCACGCTGGGACTGACTATCAAACGGCAGGACACAGTGAATAATAAAGAGGAAGTCAAGGGATTCTAAAGTTGTGTATAACGTGATTTAGGCACGTGATTTACGCACCTGATTAACTAGGACAGCTGAGTCTGGGCCCCTACCCAACCTCCCATCGATATTACCCTGTCCCCAGACCAGCTGTGTCTGCCTCACCTGGCAGATGTCATAAATGCAACTTCTTGGGTCCACTACAACCTTCTAATTCAGAAACTCAGGGGTTGGACGCAGCAATTTGTGTTTTAACCAGCCCTCCATCAGCGGTTCTCAACCAGTGGGTCATGACCCCCTTGGGGGTCGAACAACCCTTTCACAGGGGTCCCCTAAGACATAACAGTAGCAAATTACAGTTATGAAGTAGCATCGAAAATAATTTTATGGTTGGGGGTCACCACAACATGAGGAGCTGTATTCAGCGGCGGTGGCATCAGGAAGGTTGAGAAGCACGGCCTAATTCCGATGCTCTCTGCAGTCTGAGCGCCACTGATGCAGTGCTGTCCGTGCAGTGTTGCTGTTTTGTGGTTTTTCCCTCACCGGTGGTCTCTGGAGTCTCCTTCTCCTGCTCTCCGCTGGCAATAGGCTGCTTTCATCCATCAATCCCTGAACCTGGAGAGAGATGGGCTAGGCTTCTCTATGTCTGCTTGTCCTCAGAACAGAACGAGGCTGGAAGAAGCTTTAGTTCCTACTGGGCTAGGGCAGATCCAGGGCAAGGAGTCTGGCTCCTGGGCAGGAGGCAGAAGGGGAACCATTCGTCACTGATGCATCAGTGAGGGACCAGTAGCTTGTTTTAGGCCTGTACTCAAAAGAATGCCTTTATCCACAAATACATTTAACTAATAATTGTGACCAGTGTTTAGGAGCAAACCCATTGGACGTGCTCAGTCAGGAGAAGGGCAGAAACGGCCGCTCCATCGGCAAGTGGGTACTCAAGGTGCTCTCGCTGCCTGGGCTGCCTTTAGATCAGCAACACTCCACCCTCAAGAGGGGAAGCTTCTCCTAACAAATATCCTGAACATTGGACACCGTGTTCAAACACAGCATCAGATTGAAGAAGACTGGGTTAATTGAAACTGATAGAAGGCAACATTGAAAAGGAAGTCCACATTAGTCCAATATTAACACACAGAAGCAGACGGTAAAGTGATGATTTAGGTCATTTTGTACTTTATTGCCCCCAAAGACCTTGCAGTGTTTCTTGCCTATTTATTTAGTCAATTCCTGGTGAATTCTCTTCCTTAGAACTCAAACCTTTACTTCATTTAGATTTTGTAGACATAGAATGTGATGATCTCCATTATATTTTCTTGTAAGAAACACGGTTTTATTTATTTTAATTTTCTGATTTATTTTTTAAATGTTGAATTATTTCAATTATAGTTTACATTAAATATTATTTGTATTAGTTTTAGGTGTATACTACAGTGGTTAGGCAATTATGTACTTTACAAAGTGTCCCCTCTGATGTTTCTAATAGCCAACTGGCCCCATACATAGTTATTACAATATTATTGACTATATTCCCTACGCTGTACTTTACATCCTCATGACTGTTTTGTAACTACCAACCTGGACTTCTTAATTCCTTTACCTTTTTCAGTCAGTCTCCCAACTCTTTTCCCTCTGGCAACCATTAGTCTCTTCTCCGTATCTATGATTCTATTTCTGTTTTATTTGTTTATTTATATTGTTCTTAAGATTCCACATATAAGTAAAATAATATGGCATTTGTCTTTCTCTGAGATTTATTTCACTTAGCATAATACCCTCTAGGTCCATCCATACTGTTATAAATTGTAAGATTTTGTTCTTTTTTATGGTCGAGTTAATATTATATTTTATACACTATGTACCATGGCTTTTTTATCCACTGGTCTATTGAGGGGCACTTGGGTTGCTTCCATAGCTTGGGTATTGTAAATAATGCTGCATTAAACATAAGGATGCATATATTCTTTCCGATTAGTGTTTCAGGTTTCTTTGGATACATACCCAGAAGTGGACTTGCTGGGTCATAAGGAAGACCCATTTTTAAATTTTTTGAGGAAACTCCATACTGTTTTCCTCAGTGGCTGCACCAGTCTGCATTCCCACCAGCAGTACACGAGGGTTCCCTTATCTCCACATCCTTGCCAACACTTGCTGATTGTTGATTTATTGATGACAGCCATTCTGACAGGTGTGAGGTGATATCTCATTGTGGTTTTAATTTGCATTTCTCTGATTAGTGATGTTCAGCATCTTTTCATATGTCTATTGGCCATCTGTATACCCTATTTGGAGAGGTATCTATTCAGGTCCTTTGCCCATTATTTTATTGAATTGTTTGTTTTTTTGGTTTTGAGTTGTATACATTCTCTTTAAATTTTGGATATTAACCACTTATCAGAGACGCATTATTGGTGAATGTTTTCTCCCATTCAGTGGTTTGACTTTTCATTTTGTTGATGGTTTCCTTTGCTGTGAAAAAAAAAAATTAGTTTGATGTAGTCCCATTTATTTTGTTTCTTTTGTTTTCCTTGCCTGAGGACATACACTGGAAAAAAATATTATTAAGCGAAGTATCCGAGATTTTACTGCCTATGTTTTCTTCCAGAATTTTTATGGTATCTAGTCTTACATTTAAGTCTTTAATCCACTTTTATTTTATTCTTATATATAGTGTACGAAGGTGGTCTAGTTTCTTTTTCTTTCTTTTTTTTTTGCATGTTTCTGTCGAATTTTCCCAGCATCATTTATTAAAGAGCCTGTCTTTAGCCCATTGTATGTTTTTGGCTCCTTTGTCAAATACTAATTGACCATAGCGTGGGTTTATTTGTGGGCTCTCTGTTCTTTTCCATTGATCTAGATGTCTGTTCTTTGCCAGTATGAGGCTGTTTTGATTACTGTGGCCTTATAATATAGTTTGATATTAGGTAACATCATTCCTCCAACTTTGTTCTTTTTTTCTCAAGATTGCTGTGGCTATTTGAAGTCTTTTGAGGTCCCATATAAATTTTTGGAGTATTTGTTCTAGTTCTGTAAAATATACCATTGGTATTTTGGTAGGAATTGCACTGAATCTATAAATTGCTTTGGGTACTAATGGACATTTTAACAATGTTAATTCTTTCTATCCATGAGCATGGTATATGCTTTCATTTATTTATATCTACTTCAGTTTCATTTTTCAGCATCTTATAATTTTCTGAGTACAGGTCTTTTACCTCCTTGGTTAAATTTATCCCTAGGTATTTTATTTATAACTTGATCAAATTTTAAATGCAATTGTTTTCTTAGTTTTCCTTTCTGATAGTTCATTATTGGTGTAATAAGATGCAAATGAATTCTGGAGACTTAGTTTGTGTTCTGATGCTTTACTGAATCCATTTATCAGTTCCAGTAGTTTTTTTGGTGGGATTTTAGTGTTCTCTATATATAGTATCATGTCACCTGCCAATAATAACCATTTTACTTCTTTCTTTCCAATTTTGATGCCTTTTATTTCTTCTTCTTGTCTGATTGCTGTGGGTATGACTTCTAGTACTATGTTGAATAAGAGTGGTGAAAGTAGACATCCCCGTCTTTTTCCTGATCTTAAGAGAAATGCTTTTAGTTTTTCCCTATTGAGTATGATGTTAGCTGTGGGTTTGTCATATATAACTTTTATTATATTGGGATGTGTTCCCTTTATTCCCACTTGGCTGACAGTTTTATCATAAATTAATAAAAATATGTAAAAAAATAATGTGAAACCTATTTACTAAATTGTACTGTAACATAAGAATAGGCAGTCCTTCATTATATATATCTATTTATTCAATAATATATTTAAGAAGTGAAATAATATTCTATTTGATTAGCCATTATCTTTTTATTGTATTTTGGATAAGTTTGGGTATTATGAAATAAAAAATATTAAAAGACAGGGGAGAGTTGATTGTCATCAATTCTGAGAAAATAACTTTTCCTGAAGAATACCTATTTTCAATTTTACATGAATATTAATAAATAAAATTTATTAAATTAAAATAACATGAGTAATAGTAACCAGAGAATGGGAGAGTACATATATCAAATTATTTGATACATAATCAAACAAAATATCAAATAGTTTTAAAACATAGTAGTGCAGGAATAGCCTAAGCAACTTGCTTATGCAAAGTGGCCATGCATATGATCGAAAGAAGCCTGTGAGCTATTCAGGTAGAAACTTACTCAACACTATCAGTGGAAACCACCAGATCCTGAGGGATGACAAGCTAGACGGAACCAGAGGCCTGCCAACAGAGACACCCCTCACAGTCAGTCTCATCAGTGTGGGTAGTCCCTTCATTTGGAGAGAAATCACATTTAGAAGGTTCTCTGTGAGTGGACTAAAAAGAGCCAGTATGTGTTTCTGGGCCCCATACAAGTAGATGAAGACTGGCAAGAATGGAGGCATACTCAGGAAATTCAAATGGAAATCTGAAAATGAAAGCAGAGGCCAAGTTATATTATTATGTAGATCGAGGATCATAGCATTGTGTGACTTGTGGGGGACCAGAGAATCTGGGGGAAAAGCTAACTGGCTCTGTTGGAAATCTCAGTGCCCCTGCCCTCAGCTAGGCAAACTTGAGGGCAGAATTATTTCAGATCCTACCTGCTGGTGAATCTGTCCGGTTGTTGCTATACTGGTCCTTATTCTGATAGTTTGGATTGCATTAGATGAGGAACCCAACTCAAGTGGTGAAAGAAGCATGAGACTAGGAGCTGAATGTAAGGTGAAAGCTCAGCTACTTGGAGTGAGGTATAAGGATGAGCAACATGGACATCGCCCGGGAGCTGGCTAGAAATGCAGACTCTCAGGTTCTGCCCCAGGCAAACCAAACCAAGATGTCAACAAAACCCACAGGTGACACTTGACACATTGAGATTTGACAAATCAATGTGTCTGTGACAGGACCTGAGCCTACAGCTTGGAGCGATTGCATATGGCTGAAGCATATGGTGATAGCCTTTTTTACTGTCCTTTCTGCCAAATCTAAATAAAAGCATTAACAGAGTACAGGAAAAATTTAAACCTCCATATGTCTGATAGATATATAGGCAGAAGTCGGAACTTCCAGGAAATACAATTACCATCCATTTTCTTTGTTAAGAGCCTGTATCACTATGTCATTCAATCTGAATCTTTCCTTCCCACTCCTCAGAATCAACTATCACTACCTCTTAACTATGTAGTAGAATAAATATAGCAACCAATGCTACTTTCTTGGGGAAAAGTAAATTCCAGCCCCAGGATAAACCTGTGGAGAAAGTTATCCATCCTTTTCTACCATCTTAGCCACTGAAATGTGTGAATGACAGGTTCCTCTCCCTGGCCATTGTCTACGAACATTACTTCGTGATCATCAAAGGGCCTCACAATGACCTCTACAAATTTCCAGAGAAACTGGCTGAATGTATTAAACTGACCGCTATAACCAGAGGAGCTTAATTAAATGAACTGGTGTGCAAAATATATAAACACACCCGTCTTTTATTCACAGCAGCTCTCCCACTCATAGCTATAAATACCTCAGCAGCCCCTTTGGAGTTTGTGGACATGGATATGCTGCCGTTTCCTCTGCTAATCTCCAATTGTTTGGGGGTCTGGCCAAGTGCCACAACGGAAAAGTTGCCATGCTTGTTGCCTTTTTATATGCATGCCTTCCACAAAGTAATTATTACTTCCTGGAGGGCTGAGGGGCTAAATTTAACTCCGGCCATAGATTTAGTCCTGTGGTCACATTTACACATATTTACCACTAAAAATTAAATGAGAGATTTTTTTTCCCCTCCGTATGTGGCTGTCTCAGGTCAAGGGAAAACTTTTGTTCCTCATCTGTCTCTCCTGAGAACACAAGAGGGACAGAAAAGCACCTTATTTGAGAACTGTTACTTCCCTGGATGACAGAACACTCATTCTCAAATTAATTTTGCTCAGAATGTTTCCCATATCGAAACAGGACAATTTCTTGTACGTGGACCTTAGCCAGAGAAGCCTGTGACTTTTCGAAATTATAATTGCCTCATTACAGCAGAGTGTCCACATTTTAGTGGTGAATGAAATGACTGTTTAACTTGGAAGACTTTTTAGTCTAGGAAGATAAAAGCCTGGGTGAAAAGTGTGGGTGTGTGCGGGAGTAGCAGTGGCCTTCAGAAGATGAAGTGTTAATGTACAGAGGATGGAGACCAGCTGCTTTTCATCTCCACTGAGAGCAGACCAGAGGAAATGGGCCCACATGCTCCAGGAGAAACTTAGGGAAGCTGCTAAGAAAGAGCATCCTTTCTTACAGGGCCAACACTGGAGGAAATGGAGCCAACAGGATTTCTAGAAAGAAATTGGGAAATGGCTCTGAAGGAGTTATATGTTACTGTAAAATTCCTGAATTAAGAGAGCTTCTAAATACACTCTTAAATTATTTAATTTCAGGGTACATTATCATCATCCTTTTCAGCAAATCACTATTACATTCATACAAAACGTAAGTCTCTGTGCTGAGAGTAGTTAGCAGTTTTCTTCATTTCCATGGTGGAGTGGAAAAAGCAGGGTCTTTGGAGCCAGAAGAATCTGGGTTTGGATTTCAATTTTGCAACTTACTGCCTTCATTACCTCGGTTCCATTCTCCAACCTCCCTGAGTTTAATATCAAAATACCAACTTCGTAAAAAAATTGTTACCACTGAAGATAATACATAAGTTTCCTGGTGCAAAAGCAGGTACATATTAAGCATTTAATAATAACATTGGGTACTTGATATTATAATCTACAAAGGCCTGTTAGTGCAAGGGACTGTTTAGTACTTAATTATAATACTAAAAAGTTATTCCTAGTTTACATTTTAGGAAACTGAGACACCAATAGGTTAAACTAAGTTGCATAAGGACATAAAGCCAATAAATTGTAAGGCAGCTGTTCAATGAACACATATTGAATCTAAAAGCTGGTGTCACAGGCTTTATATTGCAGGGAGAGCAAACATCTAGTTAGAGACTTTGGTAAAAGTGCTAAAAATTCAAAAAATTACTGAGCTGAATTTATAGACCATCTTAATATCTTATGTGTGGTAATTTAGACTCATGTTACCTTAATGACAGTAAAATATTTTAACCATAAATGAAGTTATGATGAAGACAAAGTTGAAATACAGTGCAAAAGTTTTATTTCTATTTCTTCACTAAGAAATTAAACCAATGAACAGACTTTTTCTTTTGAAATATTATTTAAGTTTGGACACCATGACATTATTTGCCTATAGATCTACAAATGAGGGACAGAAACACACGGAGATGTGGTTCCTGGTGCAGCTAATCAGCTAATTAGCTGGCCTAGAAACTTTTAAGTAATTATTTCTAAACCAAATACACTAACTAAAGTGGTATTTTTATATTTTTAGAATGTTCCAGTCAAGCTATCAGCCATTTATTTTACATTTATAAATTACAGTTCTAAATAATTTTGCCTTTGTGATATATGTTGAGTTATTTAAAAAAATTAAAAGTAGATATTAAATCGAAGGGCTTTAGTCAATGCACACTCTTATATATTGACTAAATATTTAAATGTAACATACAGTGGAATGTGAATGATCATTAAGGGAATAGTTTTGGCATTTTAGGTCTCTAGTTAATGGCCTGTAACTGATATCTTTGAGATACTAGTTGTAGCTTTTAATTGGACATAACTAGGAAAAATAATTCTGCAAGTTTTGAGCATACCAGAGAGAAGTAATCATAGCAGTAAGAACCACCTTTGCAATGGGTTCAAAGTTTGCATTCCCATACAAAGTTTGGGAATTGTTAAAGTGACTATGATGGTTAGCATCTTTACATGAGTTAGTACACGTGAATTTGGTAGGCATGTGCTTGTATATGGAGTGGCTGGTCAAGTTACATTTGATCAAGTACATTTTGTGTTTGGATGGGTGCTTGTTCAAAATACCACAAGGGGAACCTCAACTTTCTATTATTTAGGCCTACTCCCATCAAACCTATCACATAAATTGTTACTAAATATGGGCTTGTTTGTATGTTTGTTTTTGGCATGGTATACTTTTCCAACTGGTGTGATTTGTGATAAATCCATTTTTCCTGATTTTTTTCATGCAGATTTCCTATTTTTCCTCTGACATCTCAGAAAATAATATTTCTTTAAAAGATCTTAAACTGTTTCAGTGGTTAATATGATAATGATTACAATTTGATTTCATAAAGTGAACATAATAGAATCATCATAAATAAAAGCCTTAAAATATTCTTGATTATTAATAATATATTTTTAGCATTCAGAAAATGTGATTTTTGTTAAAAGGCTCTATTAACAAACTACCATTATGATGTTGTCTTTCTGAAGGTGACAGTGTTATCTTAAAAGTAAAGAAAAATTCCTGGCGGTTTATTATAAGGCAACACATAAAATATCACTTGATATTCACAAGAAACACTATTCATTTTTTTTATTAACAAAAGAAACAATTCTTTGCGTAGCAGTTTGGTACTAATCATGAAGTAAGTAAAGTCTCTGAAAATAGTATACAAACAATAGATTTTGAATCAAAAATGTTTATTGTAAAAAAGGACCTTGAAAATTGTTTTTTAAAAAAGAAACAGGATTTCACAATTGTTCAGGTTCTTTATATGCATTAACTATAAAAAAAATCTCATTTTCATACAAAATTCATTCAATCATATAAAAATAAACACAAATTTACATTGACTCAGCAATTATACGATTAAGGCACTTGGAAAGGATGCTTTTGTTGATTGCATTTGTTGTATGCATTTAAAATAGTTTCAGTACATTACTGAGTTTCTAAGAATCCTTTTTTGCACTTATTCCCATCTTTAATTAATTTTAGAAAATCATTAAAAATTATTTAAAAAAATAAGACATGGAGCGTGCACCAGGAATGTTCAAACCCAGCCTTTCCCTCCTCCACCAAGGCACATGCTGGTTATTGGCAAAACAACAACAAAAACAAAAACCACTTTTAATACAGTCTTCTGTGTTTTGTTCTTGCTCTTTTTTTCCTCTCTCTCCTTAAAATACAGTTTAAAGCATTACAGGTAATCAAAAAAAGCTTTAGTTCAACAATGGCAACCAGACATTAGACATGTAATGAAGTAAACTTGGATAGTTCATAAGGCACCTGAGATAGTGTCTGGCAGATTCTCTTCCTATAAGAAATTCTATTACGAACTCTATTAAAAAACAATACTGTTCCTTTTAGTTGAAATGATTTGGCAGCAATGTAAATCTTTGCATTTTTTCTTAGTAGAAAAAATATATAATGTGCTTTTTGCTTCACTTTTGAAGAGAAAGATCCTTGTCTTTTATCCCCTCTATCCAGCTATCAGTAAATATATAGCAATTTTAAACTTCACATGGAAAGGATTAACTTTAAACACATGGATTCCATGCTGTTGTAGCTTTTGGTGTGTGTGTGTGTCTATACATATTATTTGGTCGGTATGCACGAGAGAAAATGCCTTTGGACTTTATTTATCATTTGGAGTCAGAGTGAAGAAATGCATTCTGTTCGAGTAAACATTGATTGCGTCACTCAGTGTGCTACACAGCAGCCAGATTCCTCATGTTTGTGCAGGAGAGACATTCTGGAGAAGGTTTTGGAGCAGTTTTTGCACTGGTATTTCTTTACATCAGAGTGGGTCTGCAGATGAGCCCTCAGATTTGATCTGTCTGCAAATGCTCTGTTGCAGTGAGGGCAAGAGAAAGGCTTCTCCCCTGGGAGTGTTGGGGGGGGAGGGAAGAAAGACAGTCAGTGTTTTCAGAGGAAACGAAAAGACACATAACGTTCATAAATAATCACATTTTGCCAAAAGAATGAGAAGCAGCAAAACTTGATTAAAATTCCCCATAATAGACACTTATTTGCATATTAACCCTTTAAGGTCAATTTGAATGTTGCATTCAGAATCACACTAAGCATATTATTACTGCTGCCAGTTATGTAGAAATAATTCATGTATTTCTAGGACTTTCACTAATTAAAGCTTTCTGCTTCAACAGGTGAAGCTAATGTTTAGCTCCTCCCAACATTTCCCAATATTACTCTTTTTTCCTCTTTCTATATTATGACTCAGTCTGCATAGATGCCTTGAATCCCTGAAGAAAGGTGCTAGGAATAAAAAAAATAATTAGCATCAAAACTAACTAAATAAAATAACTGAAAGCAAATTCAATTCTAACTAATGCAAACTGCTATGGAGTAGTAAGATACTACAGAAAAAAATTTGCTGACAGCAAACTATCGGAAAACCATCTATCTCTCGATTACAGTGCTTGAGATAGCTACATTTATATTTACTGCTTATTGAAAACAGTTTCACAGAAGACACACATTCAAGTGCATCTGCCCTGATTTTCTAAGCGATCTGAGACCAACCCGTCTGAATCTACTTTCTGAAGTCTCAATCCCGTTCGCGGTCTCTGGAGCAGAGGTTGTTAACAAGGAATGAAGCAGTTTGTGCTCCAAGGACTTTTTGAGTCATCAGGAAGTAGCTATAAATGAACATCCATCATTAAAAGCACTGTGTCACTACTCAATACAAATCCCAAAGCCAGCCCAGAGCTCCAGTCTATTAGAGAGGAACATTCCTGTCTACGTTTTCTCTTACCAGTGTGAGTTCTAATGTGTCCTTGAAGTAACCAGGGTCTGGAAAACGCCTTGCCACAGATTTTGCAGACACAAGGTAAGGTGTGGGTCCGAATGTGCATCTTAAGGGCGCCCAGGCTCACATATTCCTTGTCACAGTATTTACAGCTGAAAGATTTCCTAGACTGGGCATCACAGTGCAACTGCTTATGTTTGGCCAGCCCAGAAAAAGTTGAATAGGTCTTATTGCATAGATTGCACTGGAACTTTTCGGCTTCAATGGCATGGGGGTCTGAAAGCTTGGACTGGAGTCTTTCCTCTTCATCACTAATGGGGCTTTCTGAGCCACTGTGGTCCTTGGATGAGGTGTCAGATGGAGAAGGGGGACTCACTCGCCCCAAGGATGAGGCGTATCCAGACAGAGAAGAGAGGCCACTGGGCAGTGGGGAGTGGAACGGAGCTGCTGTAGTCCACATGGTGAGGGGGCTGTATGCTCCTGAGCTGAGGATCTCTGGTTGTGGTATGACAGGTATGGGGTAACTCTCATAGAGATATGGGGAAATGATCACTGGGGGAAAGAAAGGAAAAGAAGAGATTAAGGTAAAACATTAAACACACTCTAACACGTACAGGACTACTTTATAACAAAGATTTCGTTTCATTTCCACCCTTGAGGCTGTGGAGTAGTTATTGTCCTGAATGTACATCTGTGCCTCCTGCACAGAAGTGTGACAGGAGCCGTACCAGTCTGCAGGCGGGGACACAGCCAAGCGAGTGCCTTCACAGTCCCCATTGAGAAGGAAAAACGTACATGTTATTTTTAAAGATACAGAAAAGTTGTTTCCCATTTTATGCAAGGGCTGTTTGCAGGTTTTATGACTGTACGTACAAAGATATGTGTAAGTCAAGCTGCTTTCTAAAGGAAAGAGCCCTATTACAAGAAAACAGCAGTAATTCAACAGTTACGTATTGTGTTACTCATCTTCCATATATTCATTATGCGTGTACATACAAGCTTCAGCAAATGAACTTGCAGCGTTGAATACAATTTTCCTTGTCAGTTAAAAGTTTGAAAAGTTTTCAATTAAAATGTATCCTAAATGATCCAAATAATCTGAACTCTCTTTTAGAACGCGATTTAAAAGGAAAAGAACCTAGTATTTAGTTCTTTTGTAATGTTATTTGAGTTGTAATATATATTTATATTTATATAGTTTAGATATATAGAGATATAACTGCCTTTTTTTAATTTCCCTCCCTCCCTCTCTCCCTCCCTTCCTCCTTCCTTCCCTCCCTTCTTCCCTTCCTTCCTTTTTTTTTTTTTTTACCTGTGTGTGTGTCCAGTTCGCTGTAGTTGGGCTTTTTGGAGGCGTTGAAGTGCTTCTTGACGAGGAAGGAGCGCGGCATGGTGGCGGCGGGCGGCGGCCGCGGATAACGGTCCGGAGACGCCGGTCCTACAGCATCGCGGCCGGTGGCGGCCGGCTCAGGTGCGGCGGGACGGCCGGCGCCTCTCCAGTCGCCTGGCTGCTGCAGGAACTGAGCCCGTTTTTTTTGTCTGGGTGGGTTTTTTCCTCCTTTTGCGGGGAGGAGCCAATCGCCGCGGAGCGGCTCGGGTTTCAGCCCCGCCCTCCGGGCCAGCTGTGGGCAGAGGCGGACTCGTGTCGGACGGAACCGCTCCGCGGCGGGCTGCGGGGGGTCGGTGGGGAGCGGGCGCGGGGTTCGGGGGAGGGGATCGCGGTTCTCGGGCCCTGCCAGCGCCTCGTGCCCCCCGAGCGCCGGCTGTCCCGGGAGCTGGTGTCTAAACACGGGCCTGGCTTCCAGATGGCAGGTAACCCACGCAGCGGGACCCAGTGCTCGCTCGTGGCAGGGAGGGCCGTCCTGGAAGGTCCCAGGCCAGCCTCTCTGTTCACGAGAGCCTGTATTTGGAAGTGACATTTGGAGAGGTTTGACTTGTCCAGAGATGAAACAATGAAGTCCTGGCTCTGGAGAAGGCAGGTAGAAGGCCGCAGACAAAGCCCTGGAGCCCAGGGCGCGGGGCCGGCCTCGCGCCTCCGGCCCAGAATGCTGGGAATGCACCTTGGTCCCCAAGGCTCGGGAGCCAGAGGCTGCACTTCCTCGTGAAAATTAAGTAATTATGTCACCATATTAGCTATACTGGCTGGGGAGAAATGCTTGTTAGCCCATGAAAAACCTGCTTATGGAAGAACTGGGAACTGCGGCTGGGGGCGGGGGCAGGGGGGGGGGAGGGACAATAGGAAAACTGTCATTAGGAACCATGAAAAATTCTCTCACAAATGCATTTGACAAGTTTTTATCTTTTCGTGTGTCACTATGTATTTTATGGGGGGGGGAAACAAAACAACAAACACTTGAATGGGCCTTTAGAGACAATTAATTATTTCATTCCAATATCTATTTGCTTTTAAATGGTGTTCTTCAGTAGAAAGTGATTACTATTCATCTTAGTAGTGCTAGTTTCCTGGATTGTGTTTTTAAACAAAGGATACCATTATGAGTACTACTTGTTTAAAGTTTTAAGAGGCTAGTCTAGCAAACAGCAAAAATACTTTAATTTTGTATATAGTATTAAATCTAACAATATTCAAAATGGCTCATTTGAAAAGTGATTAAAAGTAGAATTTCAACTGTGTTTTCAAGCATCTCTGCCCATTGCAGACTTTTCTCCCCACCCTTTACTTAAAAGATTAAGGCAGGAACAAATTTGCAATGAGACCACTCGACCTGTGTTTCCAACAGGTGCTGGAAGAGTGAAAAGGGAGAGAAAAGTGGTGAAGTCAAGACTTGTAAGAGGAAAGTGCATTGTCAGAATGCCTAACTTCTTAATCTTGGGATGAGAAAACAGGCCTGTGAGCTGGGGTGGGGGTGCTCACAGGTTGTCTGAGCTATTTCAATGATCCCTTTGTTCTTCTTCCAACAGTCACTCATTTAAATACTGGAGAAAGGGATTTCGATGAATCTTTATGTTAAAAAGAGTATTTGTAGGAGACAGGAAAATATGAATATACATTAGATTCCTCTACAAACTGTAAACTGGAGTATACTTTGCAGCAAGTTTTCTGAGCTTGCTGCCTTTTGCAAGGGTTTGTTCAGATCTGGGCACTTGGTTTATTGAAACAGGAGTCCTCCTTGCCCTTTCCTCCCCATTTCCTGCAAAAGCACATTTTGTTAGAGACAGAATATAGAAAACACACAAACTGCCCTGTGCCTTTATATCCTCTTTTCACTTTTACAGAGTCTATTTGCAATAGGGAAGAGTGTTATTTTGTTATTTACTTGCTGGGAGTTATAACACAAGACAACCAGCTAAAGTGTGTATTTTTAAAAATCTATTTAAAATGTTTAACAGTAATTCACTATGCTTTAAAAAATTAAACAACCTCGAATTTGGATTACAGATGCATAACTGAGCCAAGTCTCCCACTACCTGTCCAGGGAGGCTCATCACACATGACACAAGTCAGAGTCAGGACATGTTACCACACCTCCTGGGACGAGCGGATAACGTTCAGGATCGTGCATGAGGCATGTCATTACACAGGCCTGCGTGGTAACCAGTCACACGTGGACCTGTGTGAGGTCTGCTCTGCTGTCAGGAGACGGAGAGCCTGCGAGCTGATAGTGTGAGTCAGACGGTGCTCTGCTCAGACGCCGCACAGGGCGTTTGGCACCAGAACGGTCTGGTTAAAATGGCAGAAGGAAAGTAGAGTCTCCACCCAAAGGCCAACTTCTAGGACTCTTCTCAGACAAGATGGTAAGTTCTTGTCCTGCAAGCTGGAGGGGTCATCTGGAAGAGTTGGCATTCGTCACTGACTGTAACACTGTGTCTCTCAGGGCCAGAAATCGTTGCTGAGACATCAACAAGACACCAGGTTTAAATGTCTCATTTGGGCAAAACAAACCCAAGTTGGTTTTGCTAATGCAAGAAATTAGTTTTAGGTTGATCTAATTAGGGTCATTGGAATAGTGAGAACATGGGGCTTATCTTGAGATATTACTGTGTCCTCAGCCCAGCCAGGGTGACGCTGGTGGGCAGTAAGGGGCACAGCCTCAGCCCCCTGACAGTTAAAGGTGGGGTAGACAGAAAGGAGAAAAGGAGGGGAAAAGTACTGCCTATGGGTACTTTCCCAGATCTGAGGCCCTGGTTCCCAAAAGAACTTGCTTATCGTGGGGGAAGAAGGGAAATAAAAAATAACCCTCCCTATAGTTGAGCCTCACTAGAGGGTCCTTTCCTTCACCTCTCTTCTGTGGGGTGTCTGGGACATCAGAAGCCCATGCCATGGAATTCCTTAATTATCATGAATTTTTATTAGGATGCGACTTGATGTGACTCATCTGATAGTCTCTCATTTTCTGTTTTCTGAAGAAGCTGACAAAGATAATTTGTGGAAAACTTTGTAAATTAAAGGTCTGGGACCGTGTGGGGGAGCCATGCCTCCCCTACAGGCTCTCCTGTATGGGTGGGATTTCTCCTAGACCCAGTCCTTTTCATGAAACACATAGTCTTGCCTTGCCAAATAGAGAAGTAAATTAGATTCATGAGGTTTGAGATCGCACTTTCAGTGTACTTACTTGCACAGAGATGTGTGTGCACTCAGGTGTTTAGGTATGTTAAACGCCATGCCAAGACTGACTACTAAGTGTAAGAAATGGAGAAGATCTGGCACCAGAGAAGCCATGGTTTGGCAGAGGCAGAAAATTCCATCTTGTGCCATGCCTTGTCTCCTAAAATGCATGACATCTCTTTCCAGCTTTAGTTCAGGGCATGACCACCCTGGAGTGGGCGGGGGAAGAACGAACTCCCTGGAATGATATGTACTTATGGACTATTGTTAGTTTGACTGTGATATCTGGAGAATATTACAGCGCATTACTAATTTTTAAACTGGATAGTAACAAAATGTTTATTATATGTAAATTTGAAGTTTGAATGACAAAGATGTGATGTCATCTCATGGTTTTGTATATATTCATTTTTGTATACAGATGTATATGTTTGTATTTGTATTCCTAATTCATACTTAATTCAGCCTCAGATAAGATAAACCAACTCCTGAAAGAGAAATCAATGTTTCTTTTTAATCAATGAGTTTCTTTATCTGTAAATTATAAATCAATGAGTTTCTCTATCTGTAAATTATACTTCATACTCTTTCCCTATTTTTTTCTTTTTTGGATTATTTTGAGGTAAATATCTCTCAATATAAAAGGGAAAATAATCAGAGTTGAGCATAGGATTCTGCTTATATATTCTGAGCCTCATAACAAGAAGAACCCCATTTTTCTGGGGATGTAGATGGTACTATGCACACACACAGCATACATAAGTGTATCTACTTAGTGATGTTAACAGAGCTAAATGTGAACGTGTGTGTGTGAACTGTGGTGAAAAACAATAGCAAACAAATGATGTCAGGATGTCTCTCTGCTCTTTAGGAATGTCTATTATTTCCGGTGTGTTTCCAGAGCCATATTCACTGGTCTAATAGTCACTAGCCTGCGTGTCCCTCTGGAGTTCGCTCTAATACTGTTAGCTCAACAAATACTATCATATAGAATTAATAAAATATTTAAGATCACTTCAAACAGAAAACCTTATTGAACTTAGGAGCAACATTTTAATGAGATGTATTTTGTGACAAATTACTTGTGTTTATAAATCACTTGTATTCAGAATTGTATTCCTAATAATGGTTTTAGAATCTCCTTTCCTTTTGGTGGCTATAATATGGTTACTGTGTCATGCATGGTAGGAGATAGTCATCTCTTCAGTGTTCTATTTGCACCTTGCAGAAAGTGTTGATGATCTTATCTATCAGATGAGAAAGGAAGAGTGTTGAAAATAGGTAGTGTTGGATTTGTGGTTTATACAACAGCTCAGGTATATGTGGTTGTAAAGAGACACCTATTGGTCAATCGTGGAAGACTCGCCGCTTTCTTTTTCTTTTTTTCCCCCGTAACTTTTTAACGAGTTCTGCCACCTAGTGGAACATGGATGAGTTGACTAAACACTGAGAGCATCAACCTGACCTCATTTTGTAATTGCCCCAATCTCAGGACATTATTTTAATCTTCTGAATTTTTAACTTATTCTTAATTAAAAATGACATATTTATGTTTGTAGAAATGCAGGTGATATTCATACAACCAATTATGTTGGGTTTATAAGATAGATGAATAAGGGAAATGTATGATGTTCATCAATCTGTGGTCAATGACAACAAAAACAGAAGTAGGCAAAAATAGTAGCATTATGTTGAAAACTTACTAAGTACCTCAATGACTTATTCCCTGTGTCTCCACAATGACCTGTAAGGTAGAGATTTTTACAGACAGGGATCCAAGCCTGAGCCCAGTTTTCCAGGGACATTCAGAATGAAAGGTGATGGAACCAAGATGTGTCCTCATCTGTGCCTCCGGGCTGCACTGTGCTGTGGGCTCGCTGCAGCCCTGCGGTTCCCCAGGCGGACAGAACACTCGGTGTCGGGCCGTTCGTGTTGTGCCAGCAGTGATACAAGCTAACATTCTTTAATATTTAATATGAGCTGGCCACTGCATTAAACACTTTATACACATTATTTTAATTAATCTCCCCAATGTAGTTAATGCTTCAAGGTAGAGATTATCCATATTTACAAGTGAGGAAATTTGGACACAAAGAAATGAAATGATTTGGTCAGTCACACTGCCTGCATGGAACAGGTAGAGGTAGGATTCGAATCTGGAGCCTGTTTAATTGCAAATCCTTATTTCATCCCTCCGATATAACTAGAATTTTCCACCATACGAGTGAGTTAGACTCATGACCAACTGTAGAACATGACAACTTTGAAAATTTGCCTTCCTGCTTTTTTTCTCCCCTCAGAGAATACTTACACGTGGACTTTATAACATATAGTGTGTGGAGTTTCTGTTTACATCCTCACCCACTCAACATGATTTCCACAGTGGGTCTTCCTTTATCCTAAGTAACACTGGGACGTTTTTGCTAGATTTTTAGACTCGATACCATTTTCCTTCAAGGTTTGAGTGTGACTTCCGAGACGATACTTGGACCAGAATCCTAAGTGCTTACCCCAGTACCTGCTGTGGCCTTATGGCCTGACAGAAAAGGAGACAACCGTGGTCACTCATTCTTATTCTGTAAGATCATGTGGTTTCTCAAAACTGGAAGTGATGATCTTTGTCGAGGGGCGGGGGGATACACCCATCAATGAAGAATCAATGTTTTCAAGGGAGGGAGTTGGGGTTTCAAGGGTTGAGAGAGGTGAAGGGGTTTCAAGGGTTGAGAGAGGTGAAGGGGGAAAACTCAGAGTCACAGACCGTGATTATCAGAGGCGGGCAAAGGGCAGACATGGCGATAGAAGGAGACAGCTTTGAGTGGTGAGCTCACCCTACACTATTCTGAAGATGTATTACAGGACTGTGTACTTGAAACTTGCATACCTTTATTAACCAAAGCCACCCCCATAAATTCAATAAAAATTTTTAAAAGAATGTTTTCAAATATAAGGGAGGAGTTCTATGATCTGAAGCTGTCTCTCTTTCTGCGTACGTGCGTGCGTTTGGAGTGTGTGCATGGGTGTGCACGTGTACCCTGCCTGCGTTGCGCCTCGCACGAGCTTCCCTCGCTCCTGCGAGGGTGCACGTTCGGGGGACGTGTGGGAGGTGGGTCTGCGTGGATGCACGAGGACTGGAGGCACCTGACGCAGAGCAGACCCTCAGCAGCAGAGGGGCTCGGAGGTCAGCACAGTGCCTGTTGCTGCCCTCTGTCTTCTTCTGACTCCCCCACTTGTGTTGGGGAAACAGCGGTAGAGCCTAATGAATGAACCTGAAACATGAATTTATTATAACACTGCTAAGCTTTTGAGGGTAGACAACTGTTTTGGAACCCCTGAGGCAGGGTAATAAAAAGGGGGGTGGCTTGTGAGAGCACGTCCCATGTCACCAGGAGTCACTACGATGTGGCTACCTGAGGAGTCCAGGGCATCAGCTTCAGTGGCAGCCACGCCAGCAGGTACCGGTAGTGCCCGAGAGATGTGGGGCACCAGGCGGAGGGAGCTACTGCACGCTGAGAAATGCGGCCTGCCCGACTGTGGTTCTCGGCTCCTCTCAGGAGTGTCCTGCAGGGGAGCAGTCCTTCCCAGTAAAACACGGGGCGCCTAGGGGGCGTGGCAGCGTGTGTGAGAGACAAGGAGGAGGGGGAAAGGCGCCTGCTTTCTTTTAAGTGGCATTTGTGTTGTGCACAGGATTCTGCGTTCACATTGTCTTTTATCTCCCAGGAACGTGACTTGTCTTTCTTTACTAATCTGAGAGAAATAAACACTTGTCGTGTTTTACTTTATTTTTTAATCCTTACCTGAGGACATGCTTGGAGAGAGGAAGAGAGGGACAGAGAGAGAGGGGAGAGAGAGAGAGAAAGAGAGAGAGAGAGAGAGAGAGAATCGACGTGAAAGACATCAATCGGTTGCCGTCCCTACGTGTCAGCTGGAGATCGAACCCGTAACCCAGGTATGTGCCCTGACCAGAATCGGAATCGAACCAGCAGCCCTTTGGTGCACAGGATGCCGCTCAACCAACTGAACTTCTGGGGCCAGGCTACTGTGTTATTGTTTCTATTTTTATTGTATCAAGCTAAACCTAATCTTAACTAGTGCAGCCCATGTGTTATTGAAATAATGAACCACAACAATCCCATTAAATAAAGAGGAAAGTGAGGACATGCGAAGGTTGACAGAGGGAGAACTCAGAGGACTCAATAAGTTAACGTGTTTACGATGGAAGAACAGGTGCAGGGAACGGGTGCGTGAACACGCTGACGACAGAGGTTGGCGGTAAGAGGTGGATGTTTGATTCTGGAAGTGACGCCGTTCTGAGTACAGCAACCACTCCAGGGACAGGCATCGAGGGACTGAGACGCTGCAGTGTGGGGGGGGCTCTTACGCAACAATAGAATATAGAAAACAATGTAAAATAATTTGAAGATTTTGATTCCCTTACTGTTTATTATTTTGTACAAAGAATTATAGTAGAATCTATTAGGCAAACATGTGGATCAAATTTTTTTTTAATCCTCACTCAAGGATATTTTTCTATTTATCTTCAGATAGAGTGGGAGGGAGGGGGGAGAGAGATAGAGAGAAACATGGAAGTGAGAGAGGCACATTGATTAGTTGCCTCCCACACAACCCTGACCAGGGCCAGGGATGAATCACAACCGAGGTACATGCCCTTGGCGGGAAAGACCCCGAGACTCTGGTCCTCGAGCTGAGCTTTAACCACTGAGCCAAACCGGCCAGCACTGGATCAATTTTTTTTTATACCATTACATCTTTTTCTTTTTACGTCAGTTGCTTCACTAGTTGATTATTTTTAAAATGTACTCATACACAGTGTAAAGAACTCAAGGGAATAGCTATAAACTAATTACTGATGACACAGAGTTACATTTTCATGTTTTAGAAAAATATTTTTGGAAGGATATACGTGGAAGGGAGGCTGCAGGTATTCTTCTTCTTTTCCTAGATGTGTGTGGCTTTTGTTTTTATAACAGCTTTATTGAGTTATAGTTTACATTTCACAAGTTTCATTCAAAATGTACAATTCAATATTTTAGCAACTTTACTGTTGCAACTATCACCATAAATCAGTTTTAGAGTATTTTCATCTCTCCAATGAGATCTCTCATGATGATATACAGATACTCTGTGTGTCCCTAGCCCCAGGCTACCACTAGTATACATTCTGTGTCTAAATTTTCCTTGCATGGACATTTTATTTAAATGGCATCATGTATGATGTCTCTTCTGTCTGGCTTCTATTATTTCACATAAATGTTTTTGAGATTTGTTGATCTTGTAGCATGTATCAGTACTTCGTTCTTTTTTATTACTAATATTTATTATAAGGGCATAATACTGTAGTTATTCATCAATATACTAAAGAGGACATCTTAGGTTATTGATTTGAGATTGTTCTTTTCTACTACAGGCATTTAAAACTAGACGAGAAACGGTGAGCAGTGTCTCAGCTGCACACCCTGAATGTAGATATGTTGTACTTTGTCAACTGGCATTTGGAAAGCATAATGATGAATGAGTCGAAATTGTCATAAGTTTCAAAAACACAAAGTTTATGTACAAGAGCACACCCACGCCCCACAGCTGTAGCGTGGACCTCAGCTCACACAGGACAGGTCATGGTGTAGCCACAGGAGTGCCTGTGTTTTAGATCATTGCTCAAATACACTTTTTATACCTTATCCTCATGAACGTAAAATAACTAATAAGAGAAACAAAGAACACACAGAATGTCACTCACTCGGTCTCATTCACTCCTGTCTGAGAGAGGCAGTAATGACCTGTTCTCAGCTCAGTTCCTTCCCCAGCAGCAAAGCATTGGGTGAAACTCCAAATCTTACGTTACATCGTGATTGATACAGTTTATAACTGCTTAGGAGCAGTTTACAAATAAGAAGTTGTTTTGTTACTTGCCTGAACACCAATTCTTCAGAAATATATAACGTTCTACCATGACTAGGGTGATGACTGTTTTGTGGTAGTGGGTTCTCTGCATTAGTGTAAGTGATGATACAATTCATTTCAATAGTTTGACTTCTGGAAGCTCATTTTCACATGTGGTCAACAAATTCAGGCAACTTTTCAAAGTAAAAAGACTGAAATCACCTTGCTAGCTACTAAAATGGTGACTCTTTGGTGTAAAGCACCAATAACGCTCTTCCTCAGCCAGAGCTCCCAGGGCTAGTGTGGAGTTACTAAACACGTAAAAAACTCAAGGGAGGGATTTTGTGTTTAAGTGAATCGACTGAAAACACTTAGATTTTCTCTTATCTTTTTTTGGTATAGCTTTTTTAGCTTCTTAAAAAATAGTTTATTTCAAAAAGGTAATTTAGTATTCCCAAGAATCAGTAATTTGGTAATGTAATTAGATTATCTTTTGTTTTTATTTAGTTTAGACATCAACACAGCAATCAGTAATTAAACAATTATATTTCTGCATTTAATAATTTTTAGGAGTTATTGCACAAAGATAATGCTGCTATTCTACAGAAGTGCTGCATGAGCATAAAAATTCGAAATATTTAAAGATATGGTTCAACAGAATTTATTGCTTTTCTGAAGCACCCTACCTGATACTCTACTTCTTTGATCAGCGCACCCACAATGTCATTTTGACCAATCTGTCCCCACTCTCCAAACACTTTCTCCACTCTTCCCTTCGTCCTGGAAAGCTGGTCCATGTAGAATGCATTTCTGAGACTCCTGGCCAGCCAGGTAGGAGAGCAGAGGGGAAAGAAATACAGGTGTTTCTTCTGCTCTTTCCTTGTTTCATAATTATGCCTCCTGCTGTGAAAAAGGTCCTAGGGCAGATTTTCCTCCGGAGCTCCAGCTCTTACCTGCTTTAGTATCTCACTCCCTCACCTTGTCCCTTCAGCCCCGGGAGTGGGGCCACTTCCTGCTCTTGCTGGTCTTTATGTGCCCATCATCTCTTGTTAGATCCTTTACTCCGTACTAATCTCTATGAGTAGTAGCTCCTACTTCTAAGATCCTCATTTGAACATTTGGGGTAAAAATATATCCTGATTTATACAACATCTATTCAGGGCATGTCTATCTTGCTACTCAGCTATAATGTTCTTGGAAGCAGAGGGCTTATATATCATTCAGGATAGATTAGGTCAAACTGCTGTTAGAAAAAAAATTTTTAATATTAAATATCAGTAGCTTAGACACAGAGGTTTATTTCTTGCTCGTGTTAAATGCCTGTTTTGAGGAAATGTCTGGAGGCCGGTGGAGAAGGGGTAGCCTTTACTTCTCATAGATATTTCCGGGTCCCAGTTACATACCTATGAGAAATGGGAATGAGAGCCCCAGGGGACTTGCATGAGTCACTAACTTCTGGTTGATAGACACATATCAATGTCTGTCACAAGCAGCTGGCCACAGAGCTAGTCACATGCTCTCACCAAAACAAAAGGGGGCAGGAAATCCAATCTTACCATTTTCTCTGAGGGCTGAAAATCAGAAGTGTTTCGAAAATAGCATCAATTACTACTAAAGCCACCCTGTCTCCACATATTCACCTCACTGTCCCTCCCAAAGGCAAAATATTCCCACCTCTTTCTAAGGAGCAGCCCAACAAATCTATGCTGATAGCCATCACATCAAAGTCAAGGTCGTCTAGATAGTGGCTGAAAGGCTCTGGGTTGCTTCTGGATGTGACCTCTCTCTTGGTCTGTAGACCAATGAATTACTCCTTCAAATACCTGTATATGATGGTAGAGCTGGGACATAAAAATGACAGCAAACACTTTTCCCATATGAAAAAAAAGAAAGAATGAGGGACACACTGTCATCACTGATCAAATGTGATTCTAAATGTTCACAGGACAGATAACTTGAAGGCTTGAATTTTTCTTCCTGGAGTGTCTTGATCTCCATGATCCCGTGCATCACCATGGGAACATTTTCCTTTTCATGATTCTCCTTGGCTACATCTGAAATAGACATTGGGACATATTCTCTCCTTGGGGCTAGGCAGCCTTCTAGGCCCACTTCTTGGCCGTAGAAGGCTAGGAACCAATGTTTCTTTTAGTTCTTAGTCACATTCGCTTTTAGTTCTAGTTCATGGTTTCTTTAAGCAGTAAAACTCTCAAAGTCTTGGGTAGCTTAGATATATTTGATTCCAATTAACTACAAGTTAATAACCACACCCACAGTTATTTTTTAGGCATTTTCTTTATTTTTTTATTTTTTTAAAATAAGTTTTTATTGATTTCAAAGAGAGGAAAGGAGAGGGAGAAAGAGAGAGAAACCTCCATGGGCTGCCTCATGCACAAGGGGGTCGAGCCTGCGAACTGGACATGTGTCCTGACAGGGAAGTGAACCGATGACCTCCTGATACCTGTGATGATGCTCAACCAGCTGAGCCACACTGGACAGGCACCTAGGCGTTCTTTTAAATTTGCTGTTTCTCTGCTTTCTAGTCTCATGTCTTTCTCTCTCTCAATCTTCATTCTGCTTTTGGAAGCTGAGACACAGTATTATCTTATTTCCCTGAGATAGTGTGTTCACTTGAGAATATGTATTTGGTGCCAACATTTTTTTAAATTTAATTTAATTTAATTTTTTTATTAATTTATTTTTGTTACAGAGGTTTCTCCCCCCCCACTATCACCCTTCTCCCCACCCCCCACCCGTCCCCAGCTTTGTTGTCTATGTCCATCGATTATGCATACATGCATATAAGTTCTGTGGTTTATCCCTTCCCTCCCCACCCCCTTCTGAGGATTGTCAGTCTGTACCCTACTTCTATGACTCTGGGTCTATTTTGTTTATCAGTTTGTTTAGTTCATTATATTCCAGAAATAAGTGAGATCATGTGATATTTGTCTTTCTCTGCTTGGCTTGTTTCATTTAGGATAATACTTTCCAGGTCCCTCCATGTCGTCTCAAAGGATAAGAGATCTTTCTTTCTTACAGCTGCATAGTACTCCATTGTATAATAGCTAAGATCTGGAAACAGCCCAAGTGTCCATCAGTAGACGAGTGGTGTCAACATTTTAATTGATCATTGCTCTACAACACCATATTCAATCCTGATATTTTAACAGTGCTTGTGGCATCTATGCATTGATATATTTTTAATATTTGTGAATTGTTCCAAAATCTGGATTACCTAATAATGCAGATTAACAAGTTTGTTAAGAATACTATAAAGGTGATTTTTAGTCTCCAATTACATTTAGGGGAGCAGAGTTTGTCACCCCCAAACATGCCTCTTTAGGATATTGATTAAGCAGTTTATTTTTAAGAAACAAAAGACTCAAAAAAAAATTTGACCTTCCCATTAACTGTCTAAAACAATTTAGATAGAGGATCTACTCTAGCAAGGTATCATCATACGTAACTATCGTTTAATAGCAACTATTTTGTGGTAGAGAGAAACCTAGCAAGGCCCATTTGATCAATGTTCTCTCCGAGTACCATTGTTAAGGATGACCCAGGGACATTTGTGTGCCAAACATTTGCTTTTCATCTCCATGTGAACTGCCTTCCTGCCTTGTGAAGTCTCAAACTCCTAACCATCCTTTCTCCTTAGCTCAAGGTGGCATGTGAGCCTTAATAGTCCAATTCGCCCAGGGTCCAATATTTTTAGGGAACCCCTGTATGTACATACATAATAAATTAAGTTGTTTTCTCCTGTTAATCTGTCTCATGTCAATTTGATTATTAGATCAGCCAGAAGAACTTATTTTTAAATAAAAATTTAGTTTTCTTCCCTTACAGCATCAAATAAGAAGATACAACAGCCCCGGCCAGTGTGGCTCAGTTGGCTGAGCATCCTCCTGTGCACCAAAGCGTTGCCAGTTTGATCCTGGTCAAGGCACATGCCCAGGCTGTGGGCTTAATCCCCATTTGGGGTATGTGATGGAGACAATCAATTGATGTTTCTTCTCTCACATCGATGTTTCTCTCTCTCCCTTTCTCTCGCTCTAAAATCAATTTAAAAAATATTTATAAAAATAAGATACAACATATCAGTTTGACTCATTCATGATACCAAGCTTGATCACTGATAATCATTTCACTATTATTTTATTAAATTTATTGGGCAACACTGGTTAATGAGATCATAGGTTTCAAGTGTACATTTCTATGACACATGATCTGTATATTGCATTGTGTGCCCACCACACAGAGTCAAATAACTTTCTGTTACCATATATTTGTTCCCCTTCACCCTTTGCTACCCCTATCCCCCTCCCATTCTCTCTGGTAACCACCATACCGTGGTCTGTGTCTATGAGTTTCAGGTTTAAATCCCACATGAGTGAAATCACATGGTTCTTACCTTTTTCTGACTTATTTTGCTTAGCTTAATATTCTCAGGGTCCATCTATGTTGTAGCAAATGGCAGTACTTCATCTTTTCTTATGGCTGAGTAGTACTCCATAGTGTATCTGTACCACACCTTCCATGTCCAGTCCTCTATTGAAAGACACTTTGGTTGTCTCCATGTCTTAGCCACTGTGAATAATGCTGTGATGAACATATGGAGGTTCATGTATCTTGGCAAATAAATGTTTTTGAGTTTTTTGGGTAGATACCCAGAAGAGGGATTGCTGGGTCATATGGTAACTCTATTCTTAATATTTTGAGGAACTGCCATTCTGTTTTCCATAGTGGCTGAACCCATTTACATTCACACCAGCAGTGAATGAGGGTTTCTTTTTCTTCATATCCCCTCCAACACTTATTAGTACTTGTCTTATTGATAGTAGCCATACTTTCGATTTGCATTTCCCTAATAGTTACTGAAGTTGAGCATCTTTTCGTATATCCGTTGGCCATTTGTATGTCTTCTTAAGAGAGCTGTCTTCTCAGACCCTCTGCCCATTTTTTAATTGGAGTGTTTGTTTGATGTTAAGTTGTATGAGTTCTTTATATATTTTGGATATTAACTTCTTGTCAGAGCTTATGTTTGCAAATATCATCTCCTATTTGGTTGGTTGCTTTTTTGTTTTGTCATAGGTTTTTTTTTGTTTTTGTTTTTGTTTTTCTGCTGTGCAGAAGCTCTTTAGTTTGATATAGTCCCATTCATTAATTTTTTTTTAATCCTCACCCAAGGATATTTTTCCATTTATCTTCAGGTAGACAGAGAGGGAGAGAAAGGGAGAGAGAGAAACACCGACATGAGAGGAACACATCTACTGGTTGCCTCCCGCATAACCCCGACTAGGGCAGAGGACAAACCGCAACCTAGGTACATACCCTTGGCTGGAATCGAACCCGAGACTCATTGGTCCACGGGCCAATGCTCTACTGCTGAGCCCATCCATTAATTTTTGCCTTTACTTCCCTTGTGTCTGGGGTCAAATTCATAAAATGTTCTCTATGACCAAGGTCCATAAGTTTAGTAACTATGTTTTCTTCTATGTAATTTATTGTTTCAGATGTCATATTTAGTTATTTGATCCATTTTGAATCAATTTTTCTACATAGGATCAAACTATATTCTAGTTTTATTCTTTTGCATGTGGCTTTCCAATTTTCCCAGCACCATTTATTGAAGAAGCTTTCTTTAATCCATTGTATATTATTGGTTCCTTTGTCAAAAATTATTTTCCCATATATGTGTGGTTTTATTTCTGGGCTCTCCATTCTGTTCCATTGGTCTGTGTATCTCTTTTTCTGCCAACACCATGCTGTTTTGATTATCATAGCTCTGTAGTATAATTTGAAGGCAAGTGGTGTGATACCTCCAGCTTCCTTCTATTTTCTCAGGATTGCTTCAGCTATTTGGAGGTCTTTTGTGGTTTCATACAAATCTGATTATTTTTGTTTTATTTCCGTAAAAAATAACATTGGGATTTTGATGGGGATTGAATTAAATCTGTATATTGCTTTGGTTAATATGGCCATTTTAACTATGTTGATTCTTCCAATCCATGAACAAAGAATACTTTTCAATTTCATTATGTCTTGTTCTATCTCATTTAATAATGCTCTGTAGTTTCAGTATATAAGTCCTTCACATCATTTGTTAAATTTATTCCTAGGTGTTTTATTCTTTTGGTTGCAAGTGCAAAAGGGAAAAAAATTATTTATCTTTCTGAAATGTCATTATTAGTATATAGGAAAGTAGTGGATTTTTGTACATTAATTTTGTATCCTGTAACTTTGCTGTTTTTGTTTATTGTTTCCAATAGGTTTTTGGTGGAGTCTTTAGGGTTTTCTATATACAGAATCATGTCATCTGTCCAAATGACACTTTTCATTTTTCCTTTGTTATCTTGAAATTTATTTTGTCAGATATAAGTATGGCTACAGCAGTTTATTTATTTTTATTTTTTTATTTTTTTGTAGATGCTATTTGCTTGGAGAATCATTTTCTACCCTTTCACTTTAACTCTATCTTTGTCTTTGCAGCTTAGATGATGTCTCCGAGGCAGCATGTAGTGGGGTTTTGTTTTTTGATCCAATCTGATACTCTGTGCCTTTCTATTGATTAATTCAGTCCATTTACATTTTGAGTAATTATTGATGTAAGAGGATTTCCTACAGCCATTTTATCTTCTGTTTTCTGGTAGATTAGTGCCTCCATTGGTTCTTGTCCTTTGTGTTTCTGTCTGCTGTTTTTGTTTGGTGGTGTCCATACCTATTTCCTCTGTTTCCTCTTTGTTTACATTACATGTCTCAGTCTTGGTGTTTTTGTGCATGGTTACATTAGGTTTGCAAAAAAAGAAAGTTTCATATATACAGTGGTCCTTTTTATTTTGAATACATCTGATCTCTATCTTCCTTTGCAAATTCAGACATTTACTCCCTCCCCTTTTATGTTTTTGTTGTCACAAATTATTCTTGTTTGTGCTGTAAGATTGTTGATGATCTTACTCATAGATTTGCGACCGTTTGCTCTTTGTTTCAGGTAGAATAACCACCTTGAGTATTTCCTGCAGTGGAGGTCTTCTGGTGATAAATTCCCTCAGTTTCTGTATGTCTGGAAAAGTCCTTATTTATTCTTCATATCTAAAGGATGAATTTGCTGGATATATTATTCTTGGCTGGTAATTTCTGTCTTTTAGTAGTTTGAATATTTCTTCTTCTAGCTTATCAAGTTTCTGTTGAGAAGTCTAATGATAACCTAATGGGTTTTCCTTTATATGTTCCTTTCTTCTTTTCCCTGGCTGCCTTGAAAATTCTTTATTTGTCATTAATTTTGACAATTTTAATAGAATGTACGTTGGAAAAGGCCTCTTTGGATTGAGTTAAGTAGGTGTTCTGTTTACTTCTTGGATTTGAGGATCTAGCTCTTTCCATAAGCTTGGGAAGTTCTCATCAACTCTTTGTTTGAATAGGTTCTCCATTCTTTTCTCCCCTGGTATGCCTTTATTCTTATTTTGCTCTTTCTGATGGAGTCAGTCCTCATAGAGTTCTTTCTTTTTTTTTTTTATGCTCAAGTCCATCTCTTCTTCCCTCTGTGTCATTTCTAGATTTCTGTCTTCGATATCATTAATTCCTTCTCCATCTGGTACTATTTCCTATGCTTGCTAATTTATTCTTAATCTCTTTTTATCAAGTTCTTTATCACCAGAATTTCTATTTGGTTCTTTTTAAAAGTTTCAATCTCTTTGGTAAAGTACTCATTTTGTTTGCTGATTTGTTTTCTGAGCTCATTAAATTGCCTATCTGTTTATTTTTGCATCTTGTTGAGTTTTTCTCAGAACTGCAATCTTGAATTCTGTGTAATTTAAATCACACATCTCTATGTCTTAAGTTTGTTTTCTGGAGATTTTTTATTTTCTTTTTGAGCTGCCTCACTACCTTGGTTATCCATGGTGTTTGATGGATTCCTTCTCTGTATAGGTATTTATGGATGAGTGGCACGTCTCTAGTAGACTGATACAAATAAGTCTTTCTATTATTTTCCAGTAAGTGGCACTGAACCACAAGTTTTTTAGTTCTCTTACACTTCTGTGGCTTTTCAGATCTCCATGAGGTGGTGGGTAATGGAGGATATGTGCCTCTCCCCTGTGATCCAGTCACCCCAGCCCCAAGAGATCAACCACACAGGGGAACACAGTAGGCAATGGGCTCCTAATTTGTGAAATCCATGTGCTATTTCCTGCAGTTAAATGCTGCCATCAGTGTAGCCATGATATGTGGGGGTGGCGTGGGCAACAGAAATCCCGCCACCTTCTAAGTTGCTTTGCTTTCCCAGTAATGGCAACCTTGGACCTCTACTTAGTACCTCCTATGCCCTGATCTGGGGACCATTGACAGAGTGGGCCCTTTACTCAGGGAAAAAGTGATTCTACAGTACTAGTTCTTGGGTTTGCAGATAATGTGCTCTGAAACTCAACCCCAAGGGCAAAGGAAGGTGAGCTCTGGGAGGTTAAGGGGTGGCCAGGATCTGTGGCTCTTTCTCTCTGTCCAGAATTTCAGTTGCCAGACAACTGCAGCTGCATATTTGTGCTGTTTTCCTACCCAGGTCACTGGGCTCAGCCACAGCTTGTACTGCCCACTCCTGCAGAAATGCCCACCAAATCTCTTTGCTCCTCTGGCTGAAGGGAGTGCCAGCCACAACCTGCTTACTCCCCCCTCTGGACTGAGCCCCACAGTGAGCTCTCAGCTGCAGAGCTGGGTCCACGGCTCAGCTCAGCACGTCTTCCTTCACCCTCTCCGGTTTGCTCCCACCTGCCAACCTTTACGTTTTCGATGTGCAGGTTTCTCAGGTGTTTCTGTGTGTCGAGCAGAATTATAGCTATTCAAACTGTTGAAACTTCAAGGGGAGAGGCCAAGAAGCTCTCTCATGCTGCCATTCCGCTGACATCATTCCATTTCACCATTTTAAAAACACAATTTTCACTTTGTAGGTAGCTGTAGGGGGTATTTTTTGCAAAGTGTAAGGAAGGAAAAACATTTTTCCTCTCTCCTCCTAGGTTAAATGGCTGGGAGCTATAAATCAAACATTTAAAAGACAAATTACCAATAGAAGTAAAATATAGTTTTAATTATGTATGTGTGTACAAACAGGTTCACAAAGAAAAATGTGGCTCAATGAGGCAGGCAGAATTTCAGAGTTTATATATACTCTCAGGCTAGACAAAGGGAAAGGAGTTTTGGAATTCTGATGGGTGAGGAGGAGGTAAATTATGGGAAGGTGATCAGGAAATCTATGGTAAACAAATTTTTTTTAGTAAAGTTTGTTATACAGATTTAAGTCTGTGCTTTTTTTTTTTTTTTTTTTTTTTTGGTAAGAGTTGCTAAGTCATCACCCTCCTTGGTACAAAAGAGGGAGTCACTTTTATAAATGGAAATTTCATTTATAAATGCAAATTGCTCTTAAAAATGGAAACTTGCTCTGTTTTCAGAACTTCTCCCACATCTGCTTTTTCTGAGAATAGTCAGCTCAAAATAATGCCAAACAGGCATATTTGGAGGTGGCATATTCTGGTCTCCTTCAAGGGAGTCTGTTCTTGATTACAGGATACTAAAAATTCCTTATGGGTGAGCTCACATGTGCATCAACCATAACTGATTGATTGTGAGCTAATTGGTGCAGGATAATTTTGGATGCAGTGATAGCTCACCTGTTTGTATTTCCTATCCCTCCAGCAGGCTCACCCAGGTACATTTCGTGACAGAGCAGGGCCCTTAGGAGGAGATTTAAGCACATAAGTGATTTTCCAGGTGTTGCTTGGGTCTAGTTTGTTATGGTCTCATAAAACACAAAATAAAATGGTGAACATATCTAACTATATCAATACAAACATTAGATATCAATTAATTAAACAATCCAATTATTCTAAGTGAAATAAGCCAGAGAAAGACAAGTACCACGTGATCTCACTTATTTATGGAATATAATGAACAAAATAAGCTGACAATCAAAATGGATGCAGAGACATGGAAGTAGGGAACAGACTGGCAAACACCAGAGGGAAAGGGGTGTGAGAGATGGGAAGAGATAAACCCAAGAACTCACATCCATATATGCACAAGCAATGGACACAGACAACAGTGTGGGGAAGGCAGGAGGGGGGTGGGAGTGGGCAGGAGGAGGTCAGTGGGGGAAAAAAGAGGGGATGTCTGTAATACTTTCAACAATAAAAATAAAAAATTTAAAAACAGTAATTAAAAAAAAAAGAGAGGTTTCCAGAACGGATAAGAAAATGTTTAACTACATGTTCTCTACAAAAGACACTCTTTAGATTTAAACATGCATATGGGTTGACATTTAAAAGATGAAGGAAAAAAAACTATACATGTTGCAAACAGCAACCATAAGAAAACTGGAGTGGCTACACAAGTATCTTTAAAACAAACAAAAAAATAGTTACTAGAGATAAAGAAGGGAATTTTATTATGACAGAAGTGCTTATTTATGGGGAAGGGTAAGAATTATAAACATATATATGAACCTAGCAACAGAGCCTCTACAGATGCAGGAGAAGCACTTGGCAAAATCCAGTAACTTATTAAGATAAAAACATGTCACAAACTAGACCTGGAAGCGATCTTCCTCAACATGATAAAGGAAGTCTATGAAAAAGCCTACAGCTACCACCATACTTAATGATGGAAGACTGACTATTTCCCCATAAGGAGCAATGGAAGGAAGGCCACTCACAGTTCTACTCAACATCGTACTTGAGATTCTAGCAGGTGAATTAGGCAAAAAATAAAGGGCATCAAGATTGAAAAGGAAAAATTAAAAGTATCTCCATTAAAAAAAAAAATCTTGCTCATAAAAAACTCCCAAGGAGTACACTAAAAATTATTAGAACAAATAAATATGTTCAGCAAAGTTGCATGGTACAAGGCCAGTATAGAAATATCAATTGTATTTCTTATTCTATCAGTGAATCATCTGAAAATGAAATTAAGAAACCAGCTTCACTCACATTAGCATAAAAATGAATACAATATTTGGGAATAAATTCAAGAAAAAATGTACAAAATGCTGACTCTGAAAATTACAAAGCATTTTTGAAAAAAATTAAAGCCCTCAATAAATAAATAGGTATTTTATTGTACAATGATTAAAAGAACTATCTATTTGTATGGTATATTCAAGAAAATATTTAGAGGCAGAAAGTAAATTGGTGGTTGCCTAGGGATTGAGATAATATAGGGAGTAATTGCTAGTGAGAATAGAGTTTCTTTTTTGGATGATGAAATGTTCTCAAATTGACTGGTGATGGTTACACAGCTTTGAGAATACTAAAAATCATAAAATGGTACACTTTCAATGGATGAATTGTATGATATATAAATTATATCTATATAAGCTACTATATATTTTATTATATTATAAAAATTGATCACTCTAAACTAAAAAACTTATTAAGGAAATGTTATGTATGAATAAAAACACCATTGAATATTTATATAGGGTTAAAAATTCGTAGTGGCAAAATGTTTATTTAAAATTCAGTTGAAAATGTGGAAAATATAGGAAACTTAAAATAAGAATGATAAACATTACTTGTAATTTCTCTCTTCTCTCATTCTCTGATCTTCCCAGAATAAACTAGAAACCAAGATTAGGGATGTTATTCTGTCTCAGGGAGTTAATATTTGGATTCTTTTTTTCTTAATATACAAATAAATTTAGAAACAATAAAAAGAGATTATGAAAGTGAGATAATAAGTCAAATTACAGCTATATAAGCACTGTAGAATTTGACAAAAATCAGGGGCAAGTGACATTTTAAGAGAACTTGAGGGATACCTATATTTATGAGAATAATAAATATCTGGTAATATTTATTGATAATGTATTGTATAATAGGTACTCTGTTACAAGAACCACATATATTATCTAATATAATACCTGTTTTAACACTATGAGATAGTTTTTATTAGGATACCTTTTATGCATTCAAAGAAATTGGGGCTTATGGATGGTGCAACTGTTAACTATGGGATAGAATCCTATTACACCACAAATAAACAGAAGTGAATTAATAATTAAAGGTCACTTAGATAATATACGAATCATTTCATCACATTTTTTACTCCATTTTGGGATTATTTATAGATCTAGAAACCAAAGATTAGGAATTGTCTTTGTATCTATCTATCTGTATCTATCCATATATCCATCTATTTTTCTCCCTAAATTCATAGATATTTAGAACAAATTTCATTAAGTTATCTAGAATATATAGCATATACACTTTCGTTTTTGAACAAAACAAAACTTTACAGTATGAAACTAAAGACTCAGGTCAGTTTGGCATATGAGATTCAGAGAAAAATTCACAATATGAACCCAGGATCCTAGCCTATTGAAGAAGCAATGGGTAGATAATCAAACAACTACAATAAAACTTCAATTGTTCTAACATCTTGCTAGCCCAGATCCTGGAATGTAAATGTTTCATAGGATCCAGCCTTTCTCTTAATATTTGGGACAGCTGGGTGTTTCCCAGGCGCATTACAATACTTTAAATGAAGTTTTATTTCGCAAATGAGGACCACATTTTACAAATAAACACAGCTTTTTTGTTGTTGTTTAAGTCTCCTTAGAAAAGTGGATAAATAGAATACATTAAAGCTACCCTTAGATAAAAATGTTAGGTAACTGCTCATTTTAAAAAATCTCACCCATTTCTGAAAACTAGCCTCCAAGTCTTTGAAATTCAAATTTGAATTTCAGCAAAATTACAAATGATTGCTTCTCCAGTCTTTGTTTCTCAACAAATGTTTAATCTGTGAGAATGTGTTCTACTAAAAGAAATTAACACACACAAATTTGTCTTTGTCTTCAGTAAAATTCATAAAGTGAATTGCGATAAAATTTCCTGGGTTCTGTTTTTAGGTAACTCAGAGCTTTGGGATATATGCAATAAATAACTCAAGAAGAAAACCAGAAACAAACAAAATTTCACATAAAATAAAAAGAAAATAAGCCTCTAACTTCCAAAAGACAACATGTAAAGTTCCACAAACCATCTCCCTATTGAAATAACTGTAACTAGTGAAAACTATAGGAAAAAAAAAAAGACTTTAAACTCTCTGAACACTTTTTAAGCACATTCAGCAAATGGGAAAACATTTATTCAAGCAAAACCTACTAAATCTTAGTAAGAACAATGATGAAATGTGGCATTTGAGTCCTGACCTATCCCACCTCTGCCCATCAGCTCAGCATGACAGAATTTCTTCTGCTTGCCACTGCAGCTAAGAACACAGGACTCCCTCTTCCAAGAGTGACCCAGAGACCAAGGCCCCCCCAGTCTCCACCTGTACTGTTGTGGCAGAAATTCTGTCGCCGGGAAGAGACAGGCTGCACACACTCAGAGGATTAGAAAAGGACTGTTTAATGTGCACCAGTGCTGGCCCAGCGGAGTCACCTCCAAAGGCTGAGCCCCGAGCCCGTGTTCCAGCCGCCTTTTATGCATGATAAGTCTCTGGGCATTTGGGGGCCTTCTAGTTCCGCTGTGGTTTAGGTGGTTGGCTGATGTAGGGGAATTACAAAAGCCAGGGGCGGGGTCTCTGCACTACCTGAGGGGCTGCACCTGGCTGCCTTCTCAGCTGGAGCAGCAGCTTAACAATGCTGGGCCCCATTTCCCTGTCCACATTCTGCTTGTGGGTAGGGTTTCCACACCAGTCAGGCAGACCAAGAGCAGAGGCCAATGCCCTGCCCAGAGTTCCGTTCTTAAAGACAGGTGTCCCTCAGAGAGAAGCGGGCCATTATACCCTTGGCCCAGAGCTATCAGAGTTTTTGCCCAGGGGGAGAGGCAGGCTGTGAGAACACAGAACTCTGAAGCTCTCCCCTGTGAAACCAACTTAATTCGGAAAGGTACAGGAGGGCGATGTTGGAAACGGAGATTTTGGAGGTAAGCATTACGAGGAGGCTGTAGCTCCATAAGAGCAACAAGTTAAACCATAGTTAGCCAGTAGTTTACCAGAAAGAACCAGGGAAAGAGACAGATAAGAAAAGCTCTTTGGAGTTGGAGCAAGCCTCAAAACTGGCCTGAAAATACTACCACTGCAAAGAAGCTTGAATTGAATTGGATCAGACCCCGGAGAGAGTTATGCCCCCACGGCATTATTGAAAATAGAGCAACTAGCGAGCAGTTAGTGGAGACAAGCTGGTGTGATGGCATCAGAGACAGCCAATTCAACAGACAGTTGAGGGAAAGACTAGGCAAAGAGCGCCCTATTGCAAGGTGGCCACGGACTGTCCAAGCTGGGCCCTCTGAGGAGGGACTTCAGATGCTCTGCACAGTGGTAAAAACAGAAATCACTGAGCAGTCTTTATAATGCACCAATAAAATGATAAACCAAATAAGAAGCAGATAAACCAAATAAACAAGTGAATAAAACAAACAAAAAGCCCCAAACTAGACAAAGACAATCAAAGACAAGAAAAATTGCTGACCAGTATCTCTTATGAATGTAGACACACAGTCCTGAACAACATAATAGAAAACCACATCAAGCAACATATGGAAAGTATTATACATTCTGACAAAGTGAGATTTATTATAAGAATGCAAGTGGTTTAGCACCCAATAATCAATTAATGGAATTTATTACATCATATCAAAGACTACAGAACAAAAACCACATGACCATCTCAATGATGACCCCTCTAAAAAATATTTGACAAAATCCAACACATTAGTAGGATAGAAACACAAGACAAATAGATGGAAGAGAACCGCCTCAATCTGAAAAAGAGCTTTTGTGGAAACCCACAGCTAACATCATACTTAATGATGAAAGATAAAAGTTTCCCCCTAAAATCAGGAAAATGCAAGGCCTGGAAAATCTACATTTTTAGTAAGCATCCAAAGTGATTCTGATGTAGCTGTTCCACAGATCCACAGTAGGCAATCTCTGTAATATATATATATATATATATATATATATATATATATATATATATAAAGAATTTTTTATTTGCTGTAATTAAGACTAGGAATTAGTAATTTATTAAAGAGATTTGACTAAAGAGAGAAATCACTAAAAATGACATGCACATTTTAACCTTTTAGTAAACTTGCCTTGATTTAGGTAATGCCAAAAGTAACAAGGACTTTGGTGCAAGACTTATATTTAGAGTTTGGGAGGTGATTCTAGGAAGCAGAAATAGTGCAAACAGAGGACCAAAGCATCAACACAGAAAACAGCAAATGAAAGTGTCAGTACGCGCATCGAGGATTCGATAGCACCAGGGTTTGTGTGGGCCTGTCCATTGACAGAAATAAATCAGAAGTGGGCAGAGAAATGTGAATGAAAATAACAATGAAATCTACTACAAATATTGACCCTATTTAATAACATAATGTACTTTCTTGTCATACAAATGTTCATTTATTTTTCAATCTTGCAATATTGGATAAATACTACACGGCTTTGTTTAAATGCAATTTATTTTGTGGGTTCTCTGCAACCAACCTTAACTCTTTGTTTTAGTTTCATTAGAGTAACATTCGGATAATCCTAGTAACCCACTTGTAGTATAAGGAATAAATAATTATTAATATGACGCGATGACAAAATGTGTGATGCAAATTGAGTTCTCAGTAGATGTCATCCATTGTTATTATACAACTAACTGCATTTACCTGTGGTTATTGTATTAAATACAGCCATAATGATTTTCACTTTACTTATTTTAAAGTGGATCAAATTTTAAAAGATGCACATGAAGCAATGAAAATTGGAATAAATCTTATGTTTTCTTCAATCCTGTATATTTATTTGTTTATACCAAAATTTAATATAGTGATTTGTCTTCATTGAGTAGTATCAGAATATTCAATAGAATTTTTAAATTACTATATTTATAATTTTGATAAAAACAATATGCATGCCCAGCCAGTGTGGCTCAGTGGATTGAGCGTCGTCCCATGGACTGAAAGATCCTGGTTCGATTCCAGGTCAGGGCACATGCCTGGGTTGTGACCTCGATCCCCAGTAGGGGGCGTGCAGGAGGCAGCCGATTGATGTTTCTCTCTGACATTGATGTTTCTATCTCTCTCTCCCTTCCTCTCTCTCTGAAAAGTCAATAAAAACATACTTAAAAACAAAACAAAACAATATGCATAATGTACATTATTCAATAGGCATAGTGAATTTTCCTTCCCTGTCCCTGGGCCTTCCCAGGTAATTCCCAGAGTCAGCAGCTTTTATCATTTTCTCACATTTCCTAGTAGAAATGTCTATGCTTCAGAACAATTTTTTATTTTATTAATTAAAAAAAATTTTTTGCTCCACATAATTAAGTAAAACTTCATATTAGTTTCTTTTTATGCAAAAGATAGCATAGTATGTATAGATTTTGTAATTTCCTTTTTCTATCAGAACTTAAAATTTTATATTAATTTTTGGTTTAATATAATTATAATTGAGGTATAATTTACTAGTGAAAAGCACTGGTATTTTGTACACAGATTAATACATTTTGAATTTTCCCGTTCTTAAGCTTTCTACAAGTGCAACCAAATTGGACAATTTCTTTTGTACCTGACTACTTTTGTTCAGCCAATTGTTGGAGATTCATCTATGTTACATATATTAGCAGATCATTTCTCTTTTTTTGCTGTATAGCCTTGTGTTGTATAAATATACAATAACTTGTTTATCCATTCACCTACTGATGAATTTTAGGTTGTTCTAGTGTTTTTTTTTAAATCAAGTTTAATAAGATACAGTTTTAATACAATAAATTCCCTCTTTTAAGTGCATGATTCTATTCATTTTGACTCTGTGTGTGTGTGTGTGTGTGTGTGTGTGTGTATCAGATATGGAACAATCTCAGTGAAACCACGCAGCAGTGATCAGGGTCATTGTCTCACAAAATCAAAGAATGAGTTCATGGACCAAGAGTAAGCGATAGGAAAGTTTATTTGAAAAATGGACAGACTCCCCGCAGTGAGGAGGGGACCCAAGTGGGCTGCCCGCGGGACTGTTGTCTCGGGTACATAAATACTTGCTAGCCTTAGTAACACTCATACATTTTAAGGATTGTGTTTTCCAGACTGGATTTGGCCCTAGGTCATCTATAGGGCCTTAGTGGCTTCCCTTTCTATGATAATTTCAACTTTCCCCAGCTATTAGTGAGGAGGAGGGGAAACGCCCTTGGAACAACCCTGTGCTTGCTTTTGGTTTCTCCACAGAGTCCGATCATTCAGCAATCCTGTCTTCTCGCTCCCAGCAGAATCGCCAGCACTGTATTCTTTAAAAATAAAATTTCTTGGAATCATACAATCAATCGCTGTTCCCCACATTGCCTGAAACCACCTTTCTGTTGGTTTTTGTTGTTGTTGTCATGTAATTGACCTGTGCTCCTTCCAGGAGCTTCTAATGTGCATTTCTATAAATGAGGGCTGGGAGTTTCTGGCCTTGAAGGCACAAATTTGCCAGGTGGATTTCAGTTTTTATTTTGAGAATCCAAATAACCCTCTGAATGTGCTGTGTCCTGGGCTGTCTGCCTGTGTGCTGATCCCCACGTCATCTCAAACTTCCCACGTGTCTCAGCCTCCCCTTCCCTGGTCCCATCCCTGTCCCTCACTGCCTAACCTGCCTCTGTGTCCTCATCAGAACCACAGAAAGTTCCTTTATTTTGGTCCCCAGTATATCCCAGCCCCACAATGGGCAATCACTGTTTTGAGTTCTATAATTATAGATTTGTTTTTCTTTTTCTTAAATTTCATGTAACTGGAATCCTACAGTATCCACTTTTGCTCAGTATATTTTTTGAGATCTATCCATGTCGTTGCATATTTGTTCCTGTACACTGCTGAGTAGTATTTTATTGTTTGGATATACACACATTGTTCACCTATTAAAAGACATTTGGATTGTCTCCACATTGACGCTATTATAAATAAAGCTGCTATGAACATTTGTGAAAAAACCTTTTTGTGGACATATGAATATCTAGGCATGGAATCGCTGCATCATAGTGTAGACAACAATATATCTTTGTAGATACAGAAAGGCAGGTGTAGGAACTAGAATGAAGGATATACAATCAGATTAAATTAATTTTGACAAAGTGGAAAAATAGGCTGAAAATTATAAGATGGAATTTTCTAGGTAAAAATATAGAAGTTAAATATATTGGGGGAAGAAATTAACTGCACATACAGAAGATGGAGAAAGCCATTCATATATACATATGATTTTGTTGTCACAGAAGCTAATCTAAACCTAAGCTGCTGTATGTATTCAGAAGTATGATGTATAGGGCATGGGGAATTAACAATAATTTTAAGGTGTTCTCCTCTTTTTGAAACATTACCTACCTTTATGTTCATAGAAAGGAGTATGGTTCAGACTGACAAACCTCAGAGGAGGGGGGCAGGGGGGATGGACTTATATGCATGTATGCATAGCCAATGGACACAGACAACAATGCTGTGGGGATGAGGGAGGCAGAATGGGGAAGAGGGTGTCTAGGGGGGAAAAAGGGGAAACATCTGTAACAAAAATAAATTAATAAAAATTTGAGGGAAAAAAATTGTTAAGTAAAAAAAAAAACCAAAAAACCATTGCCTACCATCTTATATTCAATCCACAAGCAAAATTTTGGGAGGAAAATTAAGTTAGAATACCTCTAGAAATGGATGAACAGAATAAAGTAGAGTCTGGAAGTCTTGTTGAAAGAACTGTGAAATTTACATGAAAAATACAGGACGTAAATATTTTTTGTATACGTTTTGAAATAGTTTAGAAACTATGAGATGGAAGGGGAAAAGAATAAACTTAATCAGTATAGAGTTATAAACACTATTGGGAAGACTCTAGACTAATAAAGGTTTAAAGTCAATGTAAAGAGTATATTTTTAACAAAATTTTCAGACAGAGAGAGAGAGAGAGAATGTTTGGCACTGTTCATGTCAGATAAAGGTAGCTAATTTCACAATCTGTGTATCTGGGAAAGACTGCCATGGGAGAAATTTCTTGTTAGCCTTGATATTTTCCTAAATTAACTACAACTCATGTACTAGTAAGTCCTTGCCATATTTACTCTTTCTCCATATATTGTCACTTGGTACATATGAGTCTCTGAAAAGAAACATTTAATGTATTAATCACTTTGAACAGAGAATTAAAATTGGTAGAGGAGAGATTGTGAGCAAATCACTTTTCATATCATTTATTTTTAGAAAACTCTTCAAAGTGAGTGTTATTACTAATAATTCTCAGATGAGGGAATTTAGCTTATAAGATGTTAAGTAACTTCCTCAAGTTCGTAAAGCAAAATGTGGACACTTCCTGATCTGGTCTCACGCTTACCCTCTTCTGCCCTTTACTGGCAACTGTTAGTCAGTAGAAATGTCATTGGTAAGTCACAGATTGATTGTGATTATAATTTATTTCACTAAAGTCTGTCAGAATATAAATTATTTCCTAAGAGAAATTCAGAAATATACATTGGGACATTTGTTTCTGTAGTACCTTAAATGGTTCCCTTGTGACCGGAACTTGCAAGACTTCCTTCCTGTGTCCAACTGTCCTCAGCAGAAAGGCTGGCCCATAGGTATTTCAACTACTGAACTTGACCCAAAAAAACAATTCCAATCGTATTTTCTTCCATAGTTAAAGTAAGTTCTTCCTCGAGCTTATTTGGGACTTCAAAAAAAGATTTTTACGTGAATAAGAGCATATGCAAATCTTATAGCCAGGTAGGTGTTTTAGATCTGGTGTCCAGAGAATTAAAAATCCTTCAGATTTAGATCTGGTGAGTTTAACTCTTCCTCTTGTTAGGTCTAATTCTAATCATTGTTGGCTTTGAGGGTTTTTAAGGAGGACAGAAAGAGTAATTGATCCTTACTGAAAGCGGTATGGGTTTTGTGTGAAAAGAATGGGCTCCCCAAACTCTTTTCCAGTTGATTTAGCTCATCAGTTGTGGGCACAGCAGGGTTTAACAAAATTACCAGCACTTGCATTTCCCTCTTTGCCCTTTAAACAAATAAGTAAGCGAACAAGTGGGTTTCAACTGCAAGTCACTTCTCTAACTAAAGGCTTCCCAAGTGGTTCATATAAAGTCAATTTCCCATCAAAAAGAACTGGAGAGCAGTAAAATTATAAAAATAACAATTTTTGCTTTTACATTTTGGCTTATTTATTCTTTTATTTTGTTTTAATCTTGTGATGTAGTAGTAAATCCTACATTAATTGATTCCCATATTAAGCAACCTACTGATATGTTATCTGGGTTCATTGTTCTTTAATTATTGGATGCTTTGCTAAAGGCTACAAAATACTAGCTTTTGTATTTTTAATTTTTAAAATTCATTTCTAGTTACAGTCAATATACAACATTGTGTTAGTCTCAAGTGTGCATCATACTGATTTAACGTTTACATGCCTTACAGAGTGATGCCCACCATGTCTTGTAGCCATCCGTCAGCTCCCAGTTATTACACTGCTGTGTATTCCCTGTGCGGTGCATCATGTCCCTGTGATTTATTTTATAATTGTAAGTTTATACCTCTTAATCCCCTTCCCTTTTCAGCCCCCCTCCCTTCCAGCTCCACCCCGTCCCTGCAACCATCAGTTTGTTATCTGTATCTGAGTTTGTTTCTGTTTTGTCGAGTTTGTTCTTTTTTTGTTTGGTTTTTAAATTCTGCATATAAGTGAAAATATATGATATTTGTCCTTCTCAGTATGACTTATTTCACTTAACATAACACTCTCTAGGTTCATCTATGTTGTCACAAATGGCAAGATTTCATACTTTTTTTTATTGCTGAGTAAAATTTCATTGTATATGTGTAGCATATCTGTCCATTTAGCTGTCAGTGGACACTCAGGTTGCTTCCATAGGCTGCATATATCTTCTCAAATTATTGTCTTCTTTTATTTTGGATAAACACTCATAAGTGGGAGTACTGGGTCATATGGTAGTTCTCTTTTTAATGTTTTGAGGATTCTCCATACTGCTTTCCATACTGGCTGTCCAAACTTACAGTACCCTCCCCCAAATACTAGTTTTTAAATACACCAGTTATGTTTTCTTCTAAATATAATAATTTTACTATAGATTCTTAGAAATTAAAAAATGCTACTGTCTATTTTATTTATTATATTTGTAAAAAATATGGTGCTTTAAATTTTTTAAGAAGTAATTTTTAAAAAAAATCTGGGAAATGGAAAAAAAATAGAAAACAGTTATATAGCTGATAGCACCATAACAGAGCCTTTGCTAAAATTTTGTTGCATTAATTTTCAAGCTTCCTCCTATGCACATGTTATATATCGTTGGAATAATAATGTCCAGGCGAAACTGTGCTCTGTTCTTTATTTAGCATTACATGCTAAGGATTCTTCTATGTTATTAAGTAGCCCTAATGATCATAATTATAAATCATTTCATAATATCCCGTCATATGAAAGCATGGATCCCACTGTGTTTTAATATCTTGTATTCATGGAGATTTTGTTGTTTCCAAATGCTCAGTATTATAAGTGATGTTATAGTTACAGGGAATACATATTTGATGATATAGAAAATAGTGTTAAAAAAATTACTATGCCAAGAGATATAAACATTTTCATGGCTCATGAAACAAATTCACAAAGCCTAGATATCAAAATGGAAGCAGTTTGCGTTCAGAAAGCAGTGTATGAGCAAGTCGGGGTAGCCACACCAATGCCACTGTGAAACAGTATTCTTTTTACTGTTGCCTTGTCTTTAGTACTTGAAAAAATGTATATCCCAGTTTAAATTTTTATTTTTATTTTTGTATTTCCAGAAAGTTGAAACCTTTTTTCCCCATATGTTAAATTACTGGGAATTATTTCTGACTAATGAAGTGCCTATTATATCCTCTGCCCATCTATTAATCGGAATCATAAATTCTTATTAAATTATATGAACACCTTACTAAAAATACTTTAAATATAATATTTTATTTAAAGATTTTCCAGGTTACTTTTAAGATCTACCTATCATCTATCTATCTATCTATCTATCTATCATCTATCTATTATCTATCTATCTATCATCTATCTATCAATCATCTATCTATTATCTATCTATCTATCATCTATCAATCATCTATCTATTATCTATCTATCTATCTAGCTAGCTAGCTAGCTAGCTAGCTATAGTTTTGGGAACTTTTTGAGATACAGAAAATGTATAATGGGATGGGTTTAATGATTGGAACTTTTTATGCTTCGATCCAAATCTTAGTTTAATTTATGCTAACCTTTGTGACTTTAGGGAAATTAACCAATGATAAAAATAATATAACACAAATATAATGTGATGCTTATTATATGTGTGAATTATGAAAGATGAGAAACATGAAGAATTTAAGTTATCCAACCCATCAGCTAATAGTATAGTCAAGAACAGAACCCAGGTCTTTCTGATCTCAGGGCCTCTATTATTAAAAACCACACCATATTGCTTCTATGTGATCATGTGTATCCTCATGAATGAAATTTAAATAATAAATGTCATCAGATTATAATAAGATGCACGATGCAATATGTATGAGATTTACAGGGAGTGTCTAATATAAGGTAACTGCTCAAACAATAGCATCGATTATAATTTTTGTGTGCAGTCCACTCTTATGAATATATATTCTTTTAAATTCCTCTATTGGTTGCAAAGAATAGTAGAAAGACTTTTGCATAGATCTTTTTAAGAAAAATTCAGATGAGCTATGTAATCAAACAAAAGTTTATTAACCGTGTATTCTGCGATCCTTTCCTGGAGACCATCCCTGCTCTGTGGATGTCCAGCTTCTGAATCTCTCCATTGCTCGTGCTCATCTAATGTTCTCTCCTGCACATCCCTCCAAGCAACATCCCTGCCTCCCAGGCTTTCATGGACTACCCACCTGGTGTTGGCTCTGAGCCAACCTGTCCACTCTGGTTTTCTCTGTGGTGTTTTAGATCCACACATCCAACTTGCTGAATGCTCCTGAAACTCGCCGTATTCTAAACTACGTGTACATACCGTCTTCCTGCTCAAAGCTGCCTCCCCTCGGTGTTCGCAGCCCCCTGAGAACAACAGCCTGGACTTTCGAGTGAGAGCCTTCCTGTGACTCTTCTCCCTCTGTGTCACCAAACCTGTTCCTTTTACTCCCTACACCCAGATTTCCCTGTGACTCTGGCCCATGCTCGAGGTCAGGCTACTGTCAGCTATTACCAAGATGGTTTAAAAACATTTCAGTTTGACTCTCTACTTCCGGTCCCCCTCTATTCTAATCTATTCCTAATAATATAATGAAAAGTATCTTCCAAAAATTCACATGTGATTGCTTAAATGCTTCAAAGTTTTCCCGTGCTCTCAAGCTGGAACCATCCGCATGCTTGTAAGGGCCTTTGTGCTCCTGCCTCTGCTTCCTTCCCCGTCTTCATCCACGCTGCAGACACGAAGCGATTCTTTATCCTGCTCTCTCTTACCTGTGGCATGTTTCTCGTGATATTTTCTACCTCGAACATTCCTTCTGTCTGTCCATTCCCTCCTCCCTATTTTCACCTGGCTAATGCATATGTTCTACTAAGTTTCAACTCTGTTATCCCTTCTGTGAGCTGTCCTTTCTTAGCCTATAATGTACTTGTCTCTGCTTTACTTCTTTCCTCCCATAACCAGCTCGGAGACCCCTTAGTGTCAAAAACAGTGCTGCGTTCGTCCTTACATCCTCAGTGTCTGTTCAGGACCGGCACACAGTGTGGTCTGGATAACACTCCAGGCACACAGAACAATTTCATTGCTGAAGTGCCGTACACTTTTCTGATCAGGATAGCGGCCCAGGAACTAGTAAGAGGGCTCCTGATTTCCTTGTGAGTTTCTTACTCCTGCACTTCAAGTGCATCATTGTAAAGTGATCGTACCCAAGACAGTAAATGATAGCTGCTAATAGTAGCCTTTCAGGTGGCAAATGGAAACTCTAAAATGTCTTTTACGATGGGAATGAGAGAAGTGATTACCTGTGGTGCCCAATGAGAGCACTTTATTCACACGGAACATCTAAAGTCCCACCTGTGTACAAGGTCTTGTGTTAGACTCCACGAAGACACAGGTAACAAAGACAGGATCCCTGCCTGTCGAGGCCGTCACCATTTAGTAGAAAAATAGAAATGGGAGGAACTCTACAGGAAAAATCTGAAGGTAATTTGCTTATATCATCATGTTAGCAAATGTGGATATTAGATATACATAGATATAGATTAGATATAGATATAGATACAGCTACAGCTATAGACACAGACACAGACACAGACACAGACACAGATACAGATACAGATACAGATATAGATATAGATATAGATATAGATACAGATATATTTCCCATGCACCTTAGTCTTTGAATCATTCTCATATTTTTAAGTCAAGGACACGGAGGTAATAGAAATAACTGTCTGTGATAAATGCATAAAAATATCTCCTTCCAAACCAATTTCCACTGAAACCAAGAAAAGAATAAGAAAAGACAAATAATATAGTAAACTGCTTCCAGAGACAATGACATAAATTTATGGTTTTGCATTTTATTTAAATTAAAACTGCATTAATATGTTGAATTTGAAAAGCAATTGGGCCAGTTATGATCCTGAAATATGCTAACACATCTCCATGTGCAGCTCTCATTTCACAAAATTATTCATTCACTTACAGTATCATGGAGTGCCTACTGTGTGCCGATTCTTGAAGTTATACCCCATGAGAACTGTTGCTGAAAGAGAAGGAAAGCAAAGAAACCGACAAGCGGCGAGCAATGCCAGAAAAGGTCGGGTGCTGTGTGTGCGTTGTCTCATGCTGTGACATATATATAATTACATAGTTTGCGGTGATTCTCTTAATATATTGCATAATTTGAATATGAGGAAACTGAAACTAAGATATAGTAAATATTTGCCCAAGATCATGTTTTCAGAAAACAGGCTAACGTAAAATTTTCAAATCCAGGCATCTCATTTTTAAAAGTGCTTTCCTTTTCAATTGTTCTCTAATAACTTTATCAAATTTTAAATAGGTGGATTAAATCTCAGAAGGATTGGTAAAATATATCTTGATGATGTGCCTTATTTTATAATTATATAAAATATATAAAATGTTCACATATAAAATGATAATAAATGGAAAATAAAAGTACATAAAATAAAAAACAGTTTCAAAATTTATGTAATTTAAGAACAGTTCTTTTATTTCACATATTTTATTATTTTAACTTTACATCAGCAGTACTTTGATTAAAATATCCTAAGAAGCATACTAAATACTGCCCTTAAGTAAATAGCTCTGCTTAAACATTAAATAAGAAATGCACGTTAAAATTTGAACACTTGGTTTATTGCAAAACAAATTTCCTAAAAGACTGCAATTAACTTAGGAAAAAAAAGTTTATTTGCTAGAGAATGTTGAGGTTCTTGAAATATCCTGTGGTTTCATATCCAATTATGTGGCAGGCATACAATAACAGCCACCAGAGGGCAGTATGGACTTATAATTAGTCAAAATGTATAAAAAGATAAAAGAAAATGTTCCTAATTTCTCAATACAAAAATCTATGCTGTAGTAAATGAAATGATTAGAAGTATTTATATTTATAAATAATTTATCCTATTTAGTTGGTTGCCTTTTTGTTTTGTTGATTTTTTTGTATGTGCAGCAACTCTAGTTTGATATAGTCCCATTTATTTCTTTTTCTTTTCCTTCCCTTGTCTTTTGGGTTAAGTTCACAGAGACCCCTCTGTGACCAAGGTCCACAAGTTTAATGCTTATGTTTTCTTCTATGTATCTTATTGTTTCCAGTCTTATATTCAAGTTTTTCAACCATTTTAAGTTAATATTTGTGTATGGTGTCAGATCCAGTCTAGTTTCATTCTTTTGCATGTGGCTTTCCAATTTTCACAATGCCATTTATTAAAGGGACTTTCCTTTCTTCTGTATGTTTTTGGCTCCTTTGTTGAAAATTAGTTACCCACATATGTGTGAGTTTATCTCTGTTTCAATTTTGCTCCATTGGTTTATGTTTCTGTTTTTCTGCAAATACCATACTGTTTTTATAATGTAGCTTGGTAGTATAGTTAGAAGTCAGGGAGTGCAATATCTCCGGCTTTGACTTTTTCCCCCTGAGTAGTTCTTTGGCTTTATGGGCTCTGTTGTGGTTCCATACAAATTTGAGATTTTGTTCTATTTCTGTGAAAAATGCCATTGGTATATTGATGGGAATTGCATTAAATCTGTATATTGCTTTAAGTAAGATGGACATTTTAACAATGTTAATTCTTCCAATCAATGAACACAGAATATCTTTCCATTTATTTGTGTCTTCTTCAATTTCTTTCAACAATGTCTTGTAGTTTTTGGTGTCAAGGTCCTTTATCTCCTTGGTTAAGTTTATTCCTAGTTATATTAGCCTTTTTTTGGTAAATGGGATTGTTTGTTCCATGTTTCTTTCTGATTTTTTGTTGTTAGGATATAGGAACACAACAGATATTTGATATTGATTTTGTATCTTGCAAGTTTACTGTATTTGTTTATTGTTTTTAATAGTCTTTTGGTGTAAATGATACCTCCAATAAGGGGATATATACAAAGTATGCAAAGAATTTATACAACTCAACAACAAAAATACAAACAGTCTGGTTTAAAAATAGCAGAAGAGTTCTGGCCTGGTGACTCAGTTGGTTGGAGTGTCCTCCAGCACATCAAAAAGGTTGCAGATTTAACTCCCAGTCAGGGCACATACCTGGGTTGTGGGTTCGATCCCCGGTCAGGGTACGTTCAGAAAGCAACCTATGGATGTTTCTCACATAGATGTTTCTCTCTCTCTCTTCCTCTATCTCTAAAATTAATAAAAACATATCCTTGGGTGAGGATTAGAAATTTTATTTTAAAAAATGGGCTGAGTACCTGAATAAACACTTTTCCAAAGAAGAAATACAGATGGCCAACAAATATTTGATGAAATGCTCAACATCATTAGCTATGAGAGAAATGCAAATCAAAACCAAATGAGCTACCACCGCACACCTGTCAGAATGGCTATCATCAGTGAGATGAGAAATAGTAAGTGTGGGAGAGGGTGTAGAGAAATGGGGACCTATATTGCTGGTGGGAATGTAAATTGATGCTGTAAGTACGGAGGTCCCTCACAAAATTAAGAATAGAGCTACCATATGACCCAGCAAATCCTTCTTCTGGGTATCTAACTAAAAATATTGAAAACACTTATTGGCAAAGATATATGTACCCCCTATATTCATTGCACTGTTACTTACAGTAGCCAACCCACAGGCCCTTCAGCGGATGATTAGGTAAAGAAATGTGGTATTTATGTACAATGGAATACTACTTAGGTATAAAAAAGATGAAATATTGCTATTTGTGACAACATGGATGGAGCTTGAGAGTATTATGCTAAGTGAAATAAGTGAGCGGGAAAAGTGAAAGAAATGTATGATTTCACTTTTATGTGGTATAAAACAAAAAGCAACAACTGAACTAACAAGCAAACAAAAAACTCCAAAAAACCAACTCATAGATAGAGGAGAGAACAGTGTTTACCACAGAAGGTGGTGGGGTAAAATGAAGAGGGTGCAGGGAGTCAGACACAAGGTGACTGAAGGAGACCAGGCTTTGGGCAGTGAGTATGCAACAGATGTTATAAAGTTGTATGCCTGAAATTTATATAATGTTACTAACCAATGTTATCCCAATAAATTTATTAACAGCTGTATTATATGCATCAGGATACATGATATTTTATTACTTAACTATTATGACAGTGTATAGTGGTTAAATATTTTTTTATAAATATAGGTAATCTGTTCTAGGAAAATATTAGAAAATGAGTAATGTTGAAGCAAACCCTCTCCCTGATCTCTATGAGCCAAATTCATCTGAATCTGGCTTTCAGGGCTTTGAGTTGCTACCCTCAATTCATGACAGTCTTGCTAATAAAGTATACTCTGGGAACAAAACAGAGTGGTAGTAATTTGTGCATTTTGTGATTTTGAGATAAGTAAGTGTGTAGAAACTTTAGAAAAGAAAACTTGTGCGAAAGTGATTTATTTTTGAAGAATGGAGAAAAGAAGGAAGAGAGAAACAGAAATTTGCTTGGTGATTTTGCTGTGGCAAGTGGTCGAAGTGACTTGCTTTTCAAGGATCTTAATTATAAGCAAGTTTAAAGTTGGTAGGGGGTGGGGTAGACAATGTTGTATAGTATTTTATCTATAATAGTTTCTAGTCAAATAAAGTATGTCCAGGCAGCTTCACTACATTTAATTGTTGGTAAAACTTCTATCACTCAATTTTGAAACATGTCACATGAAACTAAGTGTCAACACTCCATGAAAATTACGAATAACAGGAGAACATTGCAGTTTATACTTTTACAAATATTCTTTCATTAAGTCTTCGCATACAACATTTTAGAGATGAGTAAACAAACGTAGATTAAACAATAACTTCAAGTAATATGGTTTGTGAGTGATATGAGTTCCTAAAGGAACAGCTATTGTTTAGGACTAAATCCTAAATCTCCGAATCCTTAATTGGTTAACTGTAGTGGTTGAATTTTGGACAAAAGAAATCTAGTCACAGGAGATAAGTTTCAACAAAATAAACCTTCAGGCTCAAACCACATACCTAACCTTTTTTCCTGGTGAACTACACAGAAGAACCCCAATCCTATCTAGCCACCATTGTACGCTGCTGAATTTATTCCTGAAAGAAAGTAACTAGGAGTAATGAAAATTATTTAAATCCCTAACCTCTAATGCTTTTTAGGAATAAAGCCAGGGATAAGGGTTTTGCTTCTGGAGAGGCTGCTTTTCTTTTTATCTTTTATTTATTTATTGAATATATTGGGGTGACATTGGTTAATAAAATTGTATAGGTGTCAGGTACACAATTCTATAATACATCATCTGTATGTTGTACTGTGTGTTCACCACCCCAAGTCAAGTCTCCTTCCACCACCATTTATCCCCCTGTACCTTCCTCTACCTCCCCGCACCCCTCTCTCACCGGTAATCACCATCACTGTTGTTTGTGTCTATGAGGTGTTTTTTTTTTACTAATCCCTTCATCTTTATCACCAAGCGCCCCCAAAATCCTCCCTTCTAACAGCTATAAGTCTGTTCTCTATATCTATGAGTCTGTTTCTATTTTGTTTGTTAGTTTATTTTGTTCATTAGATTCTATATAAGTGAAATCATATGGTACTTGTCTTTCTCTGACTGGCTTATTTATTATGAGTTATACTCTCCAGGTTTATCCATGCTGTCGTAAAAGATAAGATTTCCTTCTTATTTATTTATTTATTTATTTTTTATGGCCAAGTAATATTCCATTGTGTAAATGAACCACAGCTTTTGATCCACTCGTCTACTGATGGGCACTTGGGCTGTTTTCACATTTGGGCTATTGTAAATAGCGCTGCTGTGAACGTACGGTGCATATATTCTTTCAAATCAGTGTTTAGGATTTCTTCAGATATATTTCCAGAAGTGGAATCTCTAGGTCATAAGTCAGCTCCATTTTTAATTTTTTGAGGTGAGTCCATACTGCTTTCCACAGTGGCTGCACCAGTCTGCCTTCTCAGTGCATGAGGGTTCCCTGCTCTCCACCTCCTCACCAAACCTTGGTTATTTTTTAACTGATTATAGCCATTCTGACTGGTGAGAGGTGATGTCTTATTGTGGTTTTAATTTGCATTTCTCTGATGATTAGTGATGTTGAGAACCTTTTCATAATTCTATTGGCCATCTGTATGTCTTCTTTGGAAAAGTGTCTATTGAGGTCCTTTGCTCATTTCTTAATTGATTGTTTGTTTTTGGTGTTGAGTTGTGTAAGTTCTTCATAAATTTTGGATATTAACCACTTATTAGATGTATCATTGGTGAATGTTCTCTCGTTCAATGGGTCATCTTTTGATTTTGTTGATGGTATTCTTTGCTATGCAACAACTTTTTAGTTTAATGTAGTCCAATTTGTTTATTTTTTATTTTGTTTCCATTGCCCAAGGTTATATATCAGAAAAAAAATAATGCTATGAGAAATGTCTCAGATTTTACTGCCTATGTTTTCTTCTAAGATTTTTATGGTTTTGAGTCTAGTAATTAAGTATTTAATCCATTTTGAGTTTATTCTTGTATATGATGTAAGAAGGTAGTCTAGTTTCATTTTTTGCATGTATCTGTCCAATATGCCCAGCACCATTTATTGACTAGACTATCTTTACCCCATTGTGTGTTCTTGCCTCCTTTGTCAAATATTAATTGACCGTAAAGGCATGGATTTATTTCTGGGCTCTCTATTCTGTTCCATTGATCTATGTGTCTGTTTTTATGCCAGGACCATGCAGTTTTGGTTACTATAGCCTTGTACTATAGTTTGATATCAGGTGAAGCTGTTTTTCTAGTCACTGCCTTTATGTCTCAATTTGGGAACAATGAATTGAGTAGCTACCCTCACATACATCAATTCAGAAGTAGATAAGATAAATCATGCCATTAATTCAACTGAGTTTCTGCAAGAATTGATCTCTACCCCGGTAGTTCCCCTGTTAGGTTAGATCCCACAGGATTGTCCATCTGAGTTTCTTGTATAAGGTAATAAGAAGAGTTTTATGGCCAGAGCATATGCAACAATATAATCATATCTTTTATTGTCATAAGTATAGTCTTCAAAATTGTACATGACATGAAAAATTGGAGAGGACATGTCTTTTTGTCTTTTTTTAAAAATAGAGATTAAGTCACAAGAAAAAGGAAGTCTCCTGTAACTGTATCTCCATAGATGAGATAAGAACAGTTTGGTTCTAATATATGCTCAACAGTGTTTTGTGGTTTTTTTTTTTTAATTTTTTTTCTTTATTGATTTTAGAGAGAGAGGAAAGGAGAGGGAGAGGGAGAGAGAGATAGAAACATCAATGAGCGAGAACATAGATTGGCCGCCTCCTGCATGCCCCTCACTGGGAATTGGGCTCACAACCTGGGCATATGCCCTGACCAGGAATTGAACCAGCGACCTCTTGGTGCATGGGTCAATGCTCAACCACCGAGCCACACAGGCCAGGCTCAACAGTGTTTTAATTTTTGAAATTCCTTGTTTGGTTTGGTGACCTGAGGATCACTTGTTACCTAGGGGTCTAGCTAGGGCGGAGGCTCTACTTTAGCAATTCTAATCCTGCGCAGTTTTCATCAGCACACCAGAAATTCCTTTAGTTGATTAATTTAATCCAATCATTCAGTAAACATGTACGGAACTCTAATATAGATGACAGGCATTTGTATCAGGAGCTGGGTTCAACAATAAACAAAAATATACATGACAACACAGTATTACTCCACCTTCAAGTCTCTCCAAGTATCACTTTTCCAAAGAAGCCTGGCAAATAAGATAATAAGGAAATTACACTGCCAGCCCCACATTAGGCAAATAGAGATACAAAGCTAAATCCCCAACCAAACCTAACAATCATTCCAGCAGCTTACAATTTAAACATCCTTCCATAACAATAATTCCCGGGGAACCAACCAGTGTTCTCACGGGCTCATACAAAAATAAGAATCTGGGAAGTAGCACAATGCAACGATTAGCATATGAGCTCTGAAATATGGAGAGATGGGTCTGGTTCCTGGCTTGGTCTTGTTCTTGGCTTTGTCTCTAACCATTTGTGTGACATGAGCCAAGTTCTTTCACCAATATGTTCTGAGTTTCATCCTGGGATATAAGGGATATGAGGGGATAATAAGAGTACCTTCATTTTAGGATGGTTGTGATGATTAAATTTACCTAAAAGTATTACGTCTTTGGCTGGTACACAGCAAGTGCTCAATGGATGTAAACTGTTATAAAAAGTGTCATAACAGTTGTCAGCCATAGATCGCATACTCAAGGAAGAGTTTGAATAAACAAAAGAAATAATAAGATCATTTTCAAATTTGCCAATGAATCTACACTAGTGGTTCTATACAATTAAAAGTGATTTTGAAACTACAAATTCCTCAAATTTGCAAATCCTAACAAATCTTATACTAATGCACACTCTCCTACTTAGAGAGTGGAATCCAGAAAGCTCATTTGCTGGAGAAAATCACATACTTATAAGGTCAGGTCTTCCCTGAGGATCTCTTCTTTCTTACAGAGCATGTACCCAGTATGACATCTGTTCATTCGTCTTCCCATTTGCTTCTATCACAGGTGGTCCTAGTATCTGACTGCTGAACCAGTGGTTGGGACTCAGTTTGCCCTCTGTAAGAATAGGATAACCTGTGTTTATAAAACACAACTGTAGAAACAAAGTACATGGTCTGGCATTTCCTTCAGCCTTGCTCGATGTAGTCTCTGTTTCTTTAGAACTAACAGGTTCCCTCCAAAGGCTGGAGGGTGATAGCGCTACCATCGACATTTGATAGCCAACTGCTGCCAGCTCTGCCCTTTGACCTAGACTTTCCTAGCTCTACCACATCTCTTTTATTTTCAATTTACATGAATGGGAGAATTACCTCCAAACATTTCTTTAACAAACCTGCTGCTATGAATACTTCCTCAGCCTATGCCTTTAGGATCCAGCAAAGCTGGTTATGTCCTCTGCCCTGTGATTCTCTTCCATAAAATCTTGCCTTTTCTCAGCCAGTACATTTTCTGGCCACTATCACCTCTGCAGTCCAAACATCCTTTCTCTCTCTCCTCTCCCCACCTCACCCTCTGTTTAGCTTTACCTCTGTTTAGCCTGTCTCTCATTCTATGTTTTTCTGATATTTGTTCACTAAAACACATGCTTGGCATGCCCACTGTGCCTAGAAATGGGTAAGGTCAAAGGACACACTAGTGAGCAAGAAAGTCCCTGTTCCCAAGAGCCTAACATTTGCAGACAATGTAAATGGTTATTAAAATACAATAAGCCAGTAAAAGCCTGTTCAGCATTGGGGGCAGGCAGTCAGTGAAGGCTTCCTGGAGGAAGTGGAATCTTAAAGAGAGAACTGTGCTCAACCTGGCCAAGGGGAACCTCCTGAGATGAAACTCTGCAAATTATTGGGTATGATGAAGCATGGACCATGAAACAGCGTAGGATAGACAAGCCACCAATGTGGTATGACAGGCAGGTCACAAGACCAAATTTCAATTTGAGGTTCAGTCTTTGTTCTGACATAAGCAAGAGGATGGGCTGGGGCTGCGGAGATCACATTTGTATTTTGGAAACCACTCTACTTTCAGGCAGCGTTGGTTGTTTTCTGAACACCTAGGTTTGCTTGTAAAGTCCTTCTGGCTCATCTTCAAAGGCAGAAAACTGGCAGTCACAACTGGATCCGAATATTTTTCTTTTTGGTGGATTATGTATTGACTAGAAAAATGTAACTGATTTCTTTGCGTGTTAAGTAATTTAGTTCTTGTGAATGTTTGATATGCTTCTCGCAAAGAAGGTATATGCACGTGTGCACACACACTTAACACTCAAATGTTACAGTTCGTAAAAACAAGTTCTGAGCCCTTCCCACTCACTGGCTATGGCTTCCCCACTGTCTAGTGAAATATTTCTTTTAAAGAATCTCTTCTGTTCTGGTTTGGAACATGAGTATTCTGGCAATGCACACATGGGGGCTGGGGGAGATGCTGCATGGCCGGAGATTCTCAAGCTTGAACAGCAACAGTTGAAATTCTGAAGTTGAATAATTCATAACATGGTACTGCTTTCTGGAAAAAAGATTAACTTTATTGTATATTCTTATGTTTCTATATCTATATTTTCATGTTTATATAGAAATATAAATAATATTTATATTTATATATTATATATTTTCTAAACTTTTAAATATTCTCCTAAAGAATGAAACCGGCTCAGAAAATATCACTTATAAGATACATACAGTAAGTCCCTTATCTAGATTGTAAAAGATCAAAGTATTAAAATCTATCAATAGAAATCAGATTTCCCCACACACACTAAATAAAGACCATTTTAACAGGACACCCCGTGGTGGGTCCCTTGGCTGAGCCTAGGTTGTGCAGAATCGCCATTTGGCTGTGTGCGTAACCAGTGGACATAGACAGCAAAGCTGGGGGGAGGGTTGGATCGAGAGGAGGGTGTCAATGGGGGGAAAGGGAAGAACATCTGTAACAAAAATAAATTAATTAAAAAATTTTTAAAAATCCTGCCAAGGATAGGTCTGAGTGAGTATATCAATTCAGTTGAGACATGGTGCAAACAAAGAGAATGACGAAATTACTATTCGTATTTTTCTTTTATTATGAACATAGCATAAGCTACGTTAGTGTAGAATTCTCTACATTGGTTTTGTTGCTTTATGTCTTTACCAGGTTTATATTCCCAGGATGGGTTTTTATTTAATGCCAATGATTTCATTAGGCAAAACCCTTTGGAATGCATTTAACAGAATTAGAAATCTTCCATTCACTTACTTGAACTCCAAAAAAATAAAGAAAAAGAAAAGAAGAGTTCTCTAACTAAAGCTGGGTCCTTACTGGTAAGATTTACAGTTTCAGTAGAAGCTGATGGTGAGATATCTGTGGGGCAGGAGGGACTTCTCTAATGCCTTGAAGCCAGACCGTATTGGTGACCACTTACTTTGCTGACTTGTAGGAGGTCCAGAGCCAAAGGACAAAGGGCAGTCCTCCCCCTCTGTGAGACTCATGCTCCCAGGTTGGGCTGGAATCCAGTCTGGAAGTAAGCAACACATGCATCGTGACTGCAGAGTACAGCCTGCCCTGGTCATGGAACCCTGGCATTTCAAACGCCACCTGTTTGGATTCTTTGGAAAGAAGATGCAGCTTCGTTTCCAGATCCTGACCGAGGGTTACACCAAGGAGTGTGCTGCAAAGGCATGAAAAGAAATAGATATTTAACCTAACAACACACTTTTAACAAGTGAACGTGATATAAATGTATCAAATTATCTAAACCTTGAATAAAGAAAGAACGTACAGATATGTACAATTTGGTGTCATTTAAGTAAACAATAAAACATAGCAATGATAGACATTATTTGTGGATACAGGCATATTTGAGGCAAGTATAAAAACTTTTAACAGAAAATCACACACAAGCGCCAGACCAGAAGGTACTTGGGAGGAAGAGTGGCAGTGGTGTGAATCGGATCATTGTTTATGTCAAAGTGATAACTTGTGTTAAATCCTGGAGATGGGACATAAGTGTCTTTGCATTTTTTCTCTATGCTTAATATATTTCACAATTTAAAACAATAATAAAACACAAAAAAAGGAACACAGACACTTACTCTTTTTATTATTTATGCATTTCTTCATATTGAAAGTAGCACTTTAAAAATTCCATGGAAGAAATCACTAATTCCCTAAATGTTTTTCAAATGACATATATTTTGATTTAATTATTTCAAAAAAGGTTATTTGATTTTCAAGAAGAGTAAAAATGAGGTACAAGATAAATGGAGGTGCAAAGAGAAGAAGAGTAATAATATAGTGATAACAGCCACCATTTATTCTGTGCTTTCAATACATCTGGTTATGGGTATTCTGCTCAGTTCTTCATTGCATTTTCTCTGCAGAGACAGTATACTAGGACTACATTTATCTTTATACTCCATCAGTTGCTTCAAATCATGTCTTTTATTTGCTTGCTTTATATTTGAACTTTGAGTTCAAATCAGTTTCTTTACAACTTTGCAAACATTGCTTCATTGCCTTTCAGAATCCACCCTGACAAATGAAAAATCTCAGGGCAGTGTGATTTGAATTCTTCTGCAGGAGATCTGTTTTGTCTTCTTTATATCTCTGGACTTCAGGAACTCCTAAGGATCTTTGCTTTTCTAAAATTTAATAAAGATAGCTTTAGTTTTGTATCTTTTTTCATCTTTCTCCCTTATCATCCAGCCCCTTCCATCTCAATGTTTTTCTTTAATACTCAGAAATCTTTTATTTTTTTCTCTTCCATCAGCTCTGATAAAAAGTCCTATTAGAATTTGACCTGTCTGTATAACCTTTATATTTTTTCTGTTGTTTGTTTGCTTGTTTTTAGTGGTCACCCAACAAGGGGTCCTCATGACATTTCACAGTTACTGCAGGACTTTGGAAGAAAGTCATTTATGTACTTATTCATGTATTTCCTTTTGGCGTCTCAGCCGGCTTTATCTTCTCCCTTCTCCAAGCTGGCTTTTTTTTTTTTTTATTTTGCAGTCCAAACTGACTTTCACCTATTATTATTATTATTATTATTATTATTAATTATTGTCTTGATTGTTGAGAGTATTACAGATGTTCTTCCCCCCCTTTTCCCCTATTGCTCCCCTCCACCTTGCTCTCAAATCTATTCCATTAATGCATACATCTGTCTTTGTTCCCATACTTCATTGTTTACTACTGCTCTGCACTGTCTTTAACATTAGGAAGTGTGTGTTGTTCTACTTTCTTCTTCTTTTTCAGGATTGCTTTGGCTAATCTTGGTAACTTGCAATTCCATATGAACTTGGATTCAGGCTGAAAGTGTCTACAAAGAAGTCATCTGGGGTACTGACAGAGGTTATACTGAATTTGTAGGTCAGTTTGGGGAATAATGCTATCTTAATAATGTTAAGGCTTCTGATGAATGAATGTGGAATTTTTTTGTTCATTTATATCTTTATTTTCTTTTTCAGTCTTATTCAACAATATATTGTAGTTTCAGGCTGTGTTTTGAACTTTTTAGTTAAGTGTATCTTTAAGTATTTTATTGTTTCTGAACGTATTTTAAATAAAATTGTTTTCTTAATTTTATTTTCAGGTAATCCATTATTACTATAGAAAATTACAATTTATTTTTGCATATTGGTCTTCTATCCTGATACTTTGCTGAACTTAATTATTGGCTCTAAGAGGTTTTTAGTGCATTTCTTAGGAGATTTATGCACAAGATTGTCATTTGTGAATAGAGATAATTTTACTTTTTTTCTTTGCAACCTCGTGCCTTTTGTTTCTTTTTCCTGTCTATTTGCCCTGTCTGGAACCACCAGTACATATTCAACAGAACTGGTAAGAACTTGTTTCTCTCCTGATCTTAGGGGAAAAGTATCTAGTCTTTTGCCACGAAGGATAACGTTAGTTGTGTGTTTTTCACAGATGTCCTTGATCAAGTTGAGGAAGTTTCCTTCTATTCCTACTTTGTTAATTGTTTTTATCATGAAAGTGTGTTGTTAGCTTTTGTCAAATGCTTTTTGTGTGTGTCTATTGAGATGTCAAGTAAGTTTAGGTTATTATTTTTTTAATATGATAAATTACATTAACTGATATTCAGATGTTGAAAAAACCATGCATTCTTGGGATAAATCTCATTTGGCCATAGTGTTAATTCTTTTTATATGTTGCTAATATTTTTTTGAGGATTTTCACATCCATATTCATAAGAGATTGTCTGTCATTTCCTTGTGATGTCTTTGTTTAGTTTTGGTATCAGGGTAATACTGACTTCCTAAAATTAGTGGAGAAGTCCTTACTAATCTTCTATTTTTTGGAAGAATGTAAAGAATTATATTAATTCTTCATTAAATGTTTGATAGAACTCACCAGTGAATTTTCTTAAAGAGAAAATTTTAAATTACTAACTCAATCTCTTTACTTGTTATAGGTCTTTACTTATTATAGGTCTACTCAGATTGTTCATTCTTTAAAAAATCAATTTTTGTTGTATGCATCTTTTTCAGAATTTTATCTAATTATCTAATTTATTGGTGTGTAATAGTTCACAGTATATAATCCTTTATTTTTCTGTAGTGTCACTAATAATGTCTCTTCCTTCTTTCATTTCTGCTTCTAATAATTTAACTTTTCTCCTTTTTATTGGTAAATCTAGCTCAAGTTTTGTCAACTTGGTTGACAAAGAATCAGCGTTTGGTTTAATTGATTTTCTCTATAGTTTTACTGTTCTCTATTTCGTTAATTTCTGCTCTAATCTTAACTATTTCCTTCCTTTTGCTTGCTTTAGGTTTAGTTTGTTCTTCTTTTTCCAGTATCTTAAGGTAGAGGATTAGATTATTTTTTTGAAATTTCTGTTATTTTTTAATATATTATTTGCACCCATAAATTTGCTCTAAGCACTGCTTTAGCTGCATCCCATATGTTTTGGTATGTTGTATCTTCGTTTTTATTCATCCTAAAATATGTAGTGATATCCTTTCTTATTTTTATTTTTTGTGACTCATTGGTTATTTAAGTGTCTTTCCCTCAATGTCCACATATCTGTGAGTTTCCAAAACCTTTCCCTGCTATTAATGAGTCATTCCATTCCATTATCATCAGAAAATATATTTTGGCCTGGCCCATGTGGCTCAGTGGTTGAGCATCAACCACCCATGCACCAAGAGGTCACCGGTTCGATTCCTGGTCAGGGCACATGCCCAAGTTGTGGGCTGAATCCCCAGTGGGGGACATGCAGGAGGTGGCCAGTTGATGCTCTCTCCCATCGATGTTCCTATCTCTCTTTCCCTCTCCCTTCCTCTCTCTTTAAAATCAATAAAGAAAAAATAAATTTAAAAAATTAAAAAAAAGAAAATAGATGTTGTATTATTTCAAACTTTTGGAGGTTTGTTTTATGGTCTATCATGTTGTTTATCTTGGAAACATGTTCCATGTATACTTGAAAAGAAATACATTCTTTGTTGTTGAGTGAAGTGTTCTGTAGATGTCCATTAAGATTTGATTGTCAAGGCATCCATTTCAAAAAAGATCCATGTTGAATAAACTCATCACCAACTCTGTGATGGCATAAAAGTAATCAGATAAAAAATTAAGTTGCCCTACCCACAAAGTTTCCTCTTTCAGAAAGACCTGGTAATCTAGATGATTGATCCCATGAGTGACTCACCTCCCTTCCCACACTCTAATTCCTGTTGGTATGCTTTAAATTAGCCAGTAAATAGTGAATCCACAAAACTTTAGACACTCCATTCTGGGACCTTAATGAAGCCCTAGCTGTTCTCTCTCTCACTGTAAATTTTCTGTGTGTTCCTCTGCTGTGCTGTGTACCCTCCCAAACCTGTGAGTAATAAATATTGTTTCTCAGTATTTTCTGATGGTTTTTGCTGAAATAACCACAATAAGAATCACAAAGGTTGTTACATCTATAGTTTTGGCCTTAGTGGGGGAAGTGTCTGTGGGGTTTGCTACAAATAATAGAGGCCCAGTCACATGCCTCAGGCATCCCTAGCCAAGAACATCACTATCAATAGGCTGGGAGGTCTGTTCTGTTGAACTGGAGTCTAGTGCTATTCCAGACTCTCTTTCCTTGTTGATCTCTCTCTGGTGGCTCTATCTGTTATTTAAAATGAGGTATTGAAGTTTCCAGCTCTTATTATTGAATATCTGTTTCTCTTTATTTAAGCTAGTTTTGGTGACATGTATTTTGGTTCTCTTTTACTAGGTGCACATTTGCTTATAATTCATATATCTCCCTTATGCATGAACTCTTATCATTATAAAATGTCTCTATTTACCCTTAATAACATTTTTTCTTTTAAAGTCCATACTACCTGATATTAGTGTAGCCTCTCCAGCTCTCTTATAGTTGCTTATTATATATTTTTTTCCATAATTTTAATTTTAAGGTATTTTATATATCTATATCTTTGAATATAAAATGTGTCTTCTGTTGGCACTTTAGTGTTGAACAATGTCTTTTTTATAATCCAATTTGACAATCTCTGACTTTTGATTGGATGGTTTAATCCATTCATATTGAATGTTATTTGTGATATAATTGGATTTTCATGTAATAAAAGTAATTTGTAATCTACTATTTTAATTTTTAAAGATTTTTTTACTATATTTTTTTAACTATTTCTTTTTTTTCTTTATTTATTTTTGTTACAGATGTTTCTCCCTTTTCTCCCATTGACACCCTCCCCCATCCCGTCGCCCCGCCCCTAGCATTCTTGTCTATGTCCATTGGTTATGCATACATGCATATAAATTCTTTGGTTTACCTCTTCCCTCCCTCTTGCCCCCTCTTCTGAGGTTTGTCAGTTTGTACCCCACTTCTATATCTCTGGGTCTATTTTATTCCACAAATAAATGAGATCATGTGATATTTGTCTTTCTCCGATTGTCTTATTTCCCTTAGCATAATACTCTCCAGGAATCTCCATATCATCTCAAAAGATAGTGTTCCATATGTATATATACCACAGCTTTTTTATCCACTCATCTATTGATGAACACTTGGGCTGTTTCCAGATTTTAGCAATTGTAAATAGTGCTGCTATGAACATAGGAGTACATATATTCTTCCTGATTGGTGTTTCAGGCTTCTTAGGATATATTCCTAGAAGTGGGATCACTGGGTCAAATGGCAGATAAATTTTTAATTTTTTGAGGACACACCATAGTGTTTTCCATAGTGGCTGCACCAGTCTGCATTCCTATCAGCAGTGCACTAGAGTCCCCTTTTCTCCACATCCTCGCCAGCACCTGTTGTTTGATGATTTGTTGATGGCAGCCATTCTGATAGGTGTGAGGTGATACCTCATAGTCATTTTAATTTGCATCTCTCTGATGGTTAGTGACGTTGAACATTTTTTCATATGTCTCTTGGCCATTTGTATGTCCTGTTTGGAGAGGTGTCTATTTAGGGCCTCTGTCCATTTTTAATGGGATTAGTTGTCTCCCTTTTGTTGAGTTGTATGAGTACTCTATATATTTTGAAGATAACCCCTTATCTGATGTATCGTTGGCAATTATGCTCTCCCATATAGTGGATTCCCTTTCCATTTTGATGGTTGTTTCTTTTGATGTGTAGAAGCTTTTTTGTGTGATGTAGTCCCATATATTAATTTTTTCTTTGTTTCTCTTGCCTTAGGTATTGTATCAGTGAAAATTCTGCTGTATGTGATGTCTGAAATTTTGTTGCCTACATTTCTTCTAGGATTTTTATGGATTCATGAGTCACATTTAAGTCTTTTCTCCATTTTGAGTTTATTCTTGTATATGGTGTAAGTTGGTGATCTAGCTTCATTTTTTTTTGCATTTAGCTGTCAAATTTTCCCAACACCATTTATTAAAGAGACTGTCTTTACTCCATTATATGCTCTTGCCACCTTTGTCAAATATTAGTTGAGCATAATGTCTTGAATTAATTTCTGGGTTCTCTGTTCTATTCCATTGATCTATGTGCCTGTTCTTGTGCCAGTACCAGGCTATTTTTATTACAGTGGGTTTGTAGTATAACCTGATATCAAGCATTGTGACCCCTCCTACTTTGTTCTTCTTTTTCAAGATTGCTGTGGCTATTCGGGTCTTTTTTGGTCCCATAAAACTTTTGGAGTATTTGTTCTAGATCCATGAAATATGTCATTGGTATTTTAATGAGGATTGCATTGAAATTATAGATTGCATTGTGTAGTATGGACCTTTTAATGATGTTAATTCTTCTAATCCATGAACAAAATATATGCTTGCACTTTTTTATATCTTCCTCTATTTCTTTTTTCAATGTCCTGCAGTTTTCTGAGAACAAGTCTTTTACTTGTTTGGTTAAGTTTATTCCTAATTATCTTAATTTTTTTGCCACAATGGTAAATGGGATTTTTTTTAGTTTCTCTTTCTGTGAGTTTGTTATTGTTGCATAAAAATGCCATCAATTTCTTGATGTTAATTTTGTATCCTGATACTTTGCCAAATTCATTTATTAGCTCAAGGAGATTTTTGATGGCGTCTTAGGGGTTTTCTATGCACAATATCATTTCATCTGCAAATAATGACAGTTTCACTTCCTTCTTTCCAGTTTGGATCCCTTTTATTGTTCCTTCTTGTCTAATTGCTGTGGCTAAGACTTCTAGATCTATGTTAAATAAGAGTGATGAAAGTGGGAATCCCTGTCTTGTTCGTGTTCTTAAGGGAAACGTTTTCAGTTTTTGCCCATTGAATATAATGTTGGCTGTAGGTTTTTCATATATGGCCTTTATTATGTTAAGATATGATCCCTCTATTCCCACATTGCTGAGCATTTTTACCAGAAATGGGTGCTGGATTTTGTCTAATGCTTTTTCAGCATCTATTGATATGATCATATGGTTTTTATCTTTCATTTTTGTATCTAGTGTATCATGTTTATTGATTTGCAAATATTGTACCATCCTTGCATCCCTGGGATGAATCCCACTTGGTCATTGTGAATAATTTTTTTAATGTATGGCTGGATCCGATTTGCTAATATTTTGTTAAGGATTTTGGCATCTATGTTCATCAGGGATATTGGCCTGTAGTTTTCTTTCTTTGTAGTGTCTTTATCTGGTTTTGGAATTAGAATTATGCTGGCCTCATAAAATGAGTTTGGAAGACTTCCGTCTCCTTGAATTTTTTGGAATAATTTAAGGAGAATGGGTGTTAATTCTTCTTTGAATGTTCGGTAAAACTCCTTGTGAAGCTGTCTGGGCCTGGGCTTTTGCTTGCTGGGAGTTTCTTCCTTACATCTTCCATTTCCTTAGTTGTTATTGGTCTGTTCAAGTTTTTTATTTCTTCCTGGTTTAGTTTTCGGAGACTGTGTGTTTCTAAAAATTTGTCCATTTTGCCTAGATTGTCCAATTTGTTGGGATATAAGTATTCATAGTATTTTTTAATGATCCTTTGTATTTCTGTGGTGTCAGTTGTTACTTTTCCTCTTTCATATCTGATTTATTTATTTGGGTCTTCTCTTTTTGTTTCTTGGTGAGGCTGTTTATCTTTTCAAAAACCAGCTCTTTGTTTTATTGATCTTTTGAATGGTTTTTTTTAGTTTCTATGTTGTTTATTTGTGCTCTGACCTTTACTTTTACTTGCCTGCATTTTTCTTTTTGTTTACATTCTTTAAGTTTTGAGGTTAGAAAGTCAATTAGAAATTTTTCTTGTTTCTTGAGGTGGGCCTGTAGTGCTATGAACTTCCCTCTCAGGACTCCTTTTGCTGCATCCCATAATTTTGTGTTGTTGTGTGTTCATTTTCATTGATTTCCAAGAAGTTTTTAATTTCTTCCTTGATCTCCTTGGTAACTCATTCATTGTTTAATAACATGCTATTTAACCTCCATGTGTTTGTGTGTTTTTTTTTGTAATTGATTTCTGGTTTCATGCCATTGTGATCTGAGAAGATGCTTGATATGATTGCAGTCTTCTTGAACTTGTAGAACATTACTGTACCCTACTGTAGACTTTGTAAACATTGTACACTTAGGCTACACTAACGTTATAAAACACCACAAGATTAAATCAAACACAGAGCAAATTATGCAATCAAGAGATTTGGTAAACACAAGCTGTATGAGGTTGCTGCCAGCATATCCAGCATACTGCTTTACAGAAAAGTTCTTTTTAAAAAATAACTAGAGGGAGTACACTCTAAAATAATGATATAAAGTATAACCTAGTAAATACATAAACCAGTAACACAATTATTATCATTATCAAATATTATGTACTGTGCATAATTGTATGTGCTCTACTTTTGTATAACGGGCAGCTCAGTAGGTTTGTTTGAGGCAGCATGACCACAAACACATTAGTAATGCATTACACTATGCACTACTAATTATGATGTCACTAGGGGATTCGAATTTTTCAGCTCCATTATAATGGGACCAACATCATATATGTGGTAACTTGCTGACTGAAATGTCACTATGCAGCACATGACTGGATACTTAATTGTATTTTCCACATGTTACTTTACCTGAAATCAAAAGTCAAATCTATAAAGGCAACAAGAGTCATTTAACCACATTGGGACTTATTTTTAAAGAACCCAACCTTTATTATTATTATTACTTTTAATAATTCTGTCAGAACATTTATTTCATCAATTTAAACTGAAGTGTCTCATGGAGCTAAACACTGAAAGAATTTAAATAAAAAGGCAAAGACCTGTATGTATACAAAATAATCATTCCATAAATATTTACAAGAGAAGGGAAAAAATGGAGAACACTAAAACTGTAAACTGCTATAGGAGTAATATTGTTTCTTGAGACATTTTAAGTTAGCAATCATATAAGCTTTTAAAGTGAAAATATTTGCAGAAGTATTACTAAAATGTTCATTTTAGTTTTCAGTTTCTTACTATTTAAACAAGTCAGTAGGTCATAAAGAGTCAAACATTTCAGAGACCAACTTATTCAGTTTAGTTTTTAACCTCAAAGCATTTTCTTTAGCTCTCATGATGAAATAAACACAGAAAAAATAATGCAGAGTATGCAAAAATATACATAAAACTTTAGGTCATCCTCCAGCATAAATACGGGTCAGTGGTTCCAGCTCTTCACAGCTGCCCACGCTGAAGGCATCCCCTTCCGTCAGAGGCGATCACCACAGCACACTTCTGCTGCAGACCGATTACCTGTTTTTCCATTGTCTTTCTTTCCAGTAATTATTCAATATCAGTCACATAACCTTCTTCCACACTATTTTCCACACTGTTACCTTTTGTAATAACATTAATTTATATTCATTTTTAAAGTCCTTGTTGACAGACTAAACAACACCCACTTTTTTTGTCTGCCTTTTAAGAATGTGCCCTAATCCACATCTGGCATGTAAGGAACAAGGAGAATTCATATCGTCCATCGGTTTAGTAATGACTTGAGGATCAATGCAATCATGGGCGTCAGGGGAATGAACACAGAAAAACCTCCATCTCTTCTTTCTTCTTTTCTTTTGTGTCCACTCTGTCGATGCTAATGTTGATGGCTATAACCAGCTCATCCATTTGAAAAGGAATGTACATTACTTGATGGAAATCCACCACTAAAGAATATACTGAACACATCCTCTGGTGTTGTATCAGCTTCACAAGCTCTATAGAAATTCAATCTACCATTGCTTGGGTGATTACTTGTGTTAAAGGGGTCCGTTTGCCTGTGTGCATCAGAGCCTTATAAGACACCAAGAGGCGCTTGCAGCCAAGAAAGTAATGGTTATGTTTAGGGAGTGAGGTCAGCTAATGCTCAAAGTCTTGGCTCCCCGGTGACTTCCAAGGAATGGGTAATATAGAGGAAAAATCATTAATCATGGTGACTAAGGGAGTTAAGGTCATGATCAGAATCATGACCTCTACTGATTGGTCCCTCCTAGTGTAGGGGGTAGCTAATCAGTGCGTCTGATCCTGATGTCAGTCAGCCATGGGGTCACTTCATCTTGTTTTGCCACTTTTCTGGGCTCAGAGTCGAAATCCATCTGAAGTCTAGATGTTATCTGTCTCTGGGGTCAACAGACCTGAGGCTTTGTTCCTAAGATTATTTGATGCTGATCAGAACCTCATTGTCCTGAGGGCTAATGATTAACGGAGTGGAGTGGCTGAGGAAGAGAGAAGGAGGCAGGTGAGTCAGGGTGCTGGATGAGGCTAGTTTGAATTAAAAGGAAAGAAAAGAGAAAAGTCACATTAAAGAAATCAGGTTTCTATGCAGCTACACATGCTTGTTCTTCACGGCCTGTGAGGTCATACTGTTTTCGTTTTTCTGGATCGCTTAGAACAGCATACGCTTTCCCAGTCTGTTTACAGCAGCTGTTGCTCCAGGTGCGTGGCTTTTGTCTGGATGAAACTCCAAAGCAAGCTTTCTATAAGCTTTTTCCAGTCTTCATCATCAGCATCTTTGGTAGTTCCAAGTACTTCATGGTAACTTTCACATTTGTTTATGCTGAACTCTGTGTCCGTGGTCTTTGGGGGTAGCCTTTTCCATGTTCCCCACTGCCAGATGTGCTGTCCTGTGTGAAGTTAGGCCTGCTTTGATCGCTACTACCTGATATATTTCAGCAATTAGGGCTATTTCCAGATGCACTTCTATTTTTCATAATTATTTCCCATAGTGCTCTGGATCTCAATATCCAGTATTATCATCTTAAAAATGGAATAAGCAAGCTTTTCCATGTGATTGATCCCTGGAACCAAAGCCACAGGCCCAGGGTAGAGGGTATAGCTTTTGGACTTTCTGCAGGAAGCACTGAGCCTTCTCCAGATTGTGGCATTCTGGGCCTCCCACGTGGTCTCTGCAGATTTCGTGCCTCAGCCAGGTTGCCCTCCATGGCTTGTGCCTCCCTTTGTCATTGTTGTTCATTGTCAGAGACGTGCCTAAGGAATACACACTCTTCATAGATCCATGAAATAAAGTGATGTCAAAAAGAAAACCTAATGGAAGTCCTCCATGGATAATCATTTCAGAAATGAACCAGGAATGCAGCCACATGGGCACATCTTCCTCTCAGAGACCTGCGTTCCTGCCTCTCTGAATTCTGCTTTCCCACGGCACCGTTCTCTCTGACCATCGGCCAGTTCTCGTCCAACAGAGAGTGAGGATCCAATGACGTCTAAGGAGCCACTAGTGAGCGACAGAAAATAAAGGTTGTTCTAGCATGTGTTCAACAGAAAACTATTGAAAAATATTAATGCTATATTTTTGGATATAAAAATCTGTTGTATTTGAAGCATGTACTTTCTGAAAAAAATAGTGTATGTCTGTTTACCTCTTCATATTTTGTTTACACTTCATGAATTATTTTTAAATCAAAATTTGTATTTTGAGATAACTGTCTTTTGCCATGTAGTTGTAAGGAAGAGCGGATAAATAGCATTTATTCTGTGTTAGTTTCAGGTGTACAGCCTAGTGGTCAGACCATCATCTACTTTACAAAGTGTTCACCCTGATATTTCCTGAAAATAAAAAAGGTTTCCTGACTTGTTGAATAAGATACTATTTATTGTATTTATTTTTTTATTAAACATTGTTAATGTTGACATTATTGAAGGTGTCCCCTTTTTCTCCCCCTTTGCCCGCCTCCACCCATCCCCACCTCCCCTTCCCTTGGTCTTCACGAAACTACTGTCTGTGTCCATGGGGTATACATATGTGTTCTTTAGCTCATCCCTTCACCCTCTTTATCCAGTAAAATATTGTTGATTTTATTCATTTATTTTTAAATATATTTTTATTGACTTTTTAGAGAGAGAGGAAGGAAGAGAGAGAGGAACATGGATTGGCTGCCTCTTACACACCCCCTCCTGGGGATCGAGCCCACAACTGGGGCATGTGCCCTGACCAGGAATCAAACTAGGACCACAGTCCATGGGACGTTGCTCAATCATCTATTTGTAAATAAGTGTTCTCTTAACTCTTACCCAAAAGGTAACCCAAAGTAAAAAAAAAGAGAGAAAAAGAAGAAATAATATTTATCCTTTATCCAGTTTCTCCAAATGGCAACGTCTCCAAATGGCAAAACTGTAGTGCGATAGAACGACCAGGATGGTGACATTAATACAAGAAAGACACAGATCAGTTCTCTTAACCTGTCACCGCAAGAATCCCTCCTATCTTTAGAGCACATCACTGTTCCTTCAGCCACCACTCCTGCCCACCCCAACCCCTCACCCTGTAAGCCATTGATCTCCTTATTTCTATACTTTCGTTATTTTAAAATATTACGTAAATAGAAGTATGCACTATGTAACCTTTGACACTGGCTTTGTTCACGCAGCATAATTCTCTGGGGATTCACCCAAGTTATTGCTTATATCAATAATCTGTTCCCTTTTTTGCTGATTAGTTTCCCATAATATAAATGAACTAAAGTTTCTTTAATTATTCACATGTTGAAAGATATCTGGGTTGTTTCCAGTTTTTGTCTATTACAAATGAAGCTGCTATGAATATTCGTGTATAGGGTTTTCTGTGAATAAGGTTTTATGTCTCTGGGATAAATGGTCAATAGCACAACTGTTGGGCTCACTGTTTTCCAAGTGGCTTTACCATTTTATATTCCCTTCAACAATGTACGAGCTGTCCTGTTTCCTCAACTTATCACTGCCACTTGGTGTCGTCACTGATTTTAACCATTTGGATGTGTGTAATGATAGCTCATGATTTTAATTTGCATTTCCTAAAGGCTAATAAGGTTGGCTATGTTTCATGTTCTTATTTTCCATCTGTATATGTTCTTTAGTTAAATCTTCTGCCCTTCTTTTCTGATTGGATTGTTTCTTTTTCTACTATTGAATTTTGAAAGATATGTGGTTTGAAAATATTTTCTTCAAATCTGGAACGCATTGCTTTCTTTTCTTAACAGGGATTTTCATAGGGCAAAAGTTTTAAATTTTGTCGAATTCTAATTTATCAACATTTCCTTTGATGGATTGTGCTTATGGTGAAAAGTCTGAGAATTCTTTGTGTAGCCCCAAGTCCTGAAGATTTTTTCGTATTTTTCTACATTTTTTAGGTAACTTTCTATTTTTTTAAATTAGTAACATTTTATTTTTTTATTTTTTTATTTTTAGAGAGAGAGATGAAGGGAGAGGGAGAGAGAGATAGAAACACCGATGAGAGAGAACATTGACTAGCCGCCTCCTGCATGCCCCCCCACTGGGGATTATGCCCACAACCTGGGCAAGTGCCCTGACCGGGAATCGAACCAGCAACCTCTTGGGGTTGATGCTCAACCGCTGAGCCACACCAGCTGGGCATGTAACTCTATATTTTATATTTAAATCCCTGATTCATTTTTATTTAGGTTTTATATATGGTATTAAGTATAGATTGAGGTTGATTTTCTTGCCTGTGAATGCCATACGTTGAAGAAGCTATTCGTCCTCAATTGAATTGTCTTCCACCTTTGTGACAATAGAGCTGAGCATGCTTTTGTAAGTATCCTTCTGGGTTCTCTGTTCTATTCCATCCATCGATGTCTTTCACTCCACCAGGACACACAGTGTAAACTACTGTAGATGTCTGCAATTAGGGTGGGCTGCTACTTCCACATTTATTTTTATATTTTTCAGAAAGGTTTTAGCTATTATTTTTACTTTGTCTTTTTATATAAATTTTAGAATACTTTCATTTATTCCTACAACAAATCTTGTGGAAATTTTGATAGGAATTGTGCAAAATCTGTATATCAATTTAGGAAAAATTGACATTTTTATTATCTTTTGTCTTTTAATCTATGAAACAAAGAGTTTTGTAGTTTCACCCTACAAGTCCAGTACATGTAATGTTAAAATTACACTTATTTCACTTTTAATACCAATTGTAAACGGTATTGCATTTAAATTTTTCTATCCATGTGTTCATTGATAGTATATAGATGTATAGAGGTACGTTTGAATTTTGTATGTTTAAGGGTATCCTGAAATATTACCAAACATGCTTATTAGTTCTAGGAGGTTTTATTTTTTTGTAGATTCCTTTGGGTTTTCTACATAGAGTATCATGTCTTCTGAAAATGGTGGCACCATTATTTATTCTTTTCTAAATTATATGAGCATTTCTTTTTCTTTCCTTATTGCACTGACTAGAGCTTTTACTACTATGTTGAATAAGAGTGGTGAGGGTAGACGTCTTTGCCTTGTGTTTGATCCTGGAGGGATGCGTTTCATCTTTCATCGGCAAGTGTAAGATCAACTGTAGTTTTTAAAACATTCTCCTCATAAAATTTAGGATATGTCCCTATATTTCTATTTCATGACTTAAAAAAAAAAACGTGAATGGTATTGAATTTCATCAAATGCTTCTCATCACCTATTGAGAGATCTGACTCCAATTTGGAAAGAAGTTCTACTGTGGTTAAAATGCTACCAAACAGCATCACCTGCTGCAGAGAAACTGTTCAAAAAAGGAAGTCAGTCAACATGACAAACTGTCTTATTTTAAGAAATTACCATGAGCACCCCATCCTTCAACAGTCATCCACCAGAAAAAGATTACAAATAACTGAAGGCTCAGATGACGGTTGGTTTATGCTTGCTTGTTTGTTTGAGCAATAAAGTATTTTATAATTAAGGTATGTGCATTTTTTAGACATGATACTTTCAAACACTAATAGACTACAGTATAGTGTAAACATAACTTTTATATGCACTGAAAACCAAAAAGGTGTGTGACTCACTTGATTGAGATACTCACTTTTTTTGTGTGGTGATCTGGAATGGAAACCTCGCTATATATCAGAGATAAGCCTGTATTAGTTCTTGTGATGGTTCCTTTAAATCACATAAGGTTTTCTCATTCCTTTTTATTTTTTTCTGTTCTGCTCTAACTAAAATTTTAAATAATCTGCTTTATAGTGTATAGTATCTTTTCTTCTGTCGGTCAGGTTTGCTGTTGACACTGTCTGTTGCAATTTTACATCATTCATTGAATTCTTTAGCGTCATACTTTTTTATGATTTCTAACTCTGTGCGGAGCCTCTCGTTTTGTTTATATATTGGTTACCACATTTTATTTAGTTATCTATTTGTGTGTTTTTTGCCTTTTTTTTTTTTTTTACCTTGCTGAGCTTCCTTAAAACAGTTATTTTTTTTTTTTTTAATTCTTTGTCAGGCGGTTAATAGATCTCCATTTTTTGTTGTTAGTAGAAAATTATTGCGTTCCTTTGGGAGCATCATGATTAATTGATGTTTAGCATTCCTTGAAGTCTTGCATTGCTGTCTTCACAGTTAGAGAAGCAGCCATGTCCTCTGGGCGTCACTGGCTGGTGTTGAGAGAGAAACACCTTCACCAGTCGGACTGGCTCGATTCTGAGGCTCTCTCAGAACTTTCCTATGGAGGTGCCCTACCCACACTTCTTGTGTCTCCTTAAGGAGAAATTCGCAAAATTGTATAACTTCTCTTGATCCTACAAAACCAATCTGAATTCTGAAATCTTCTGGTTTGCTTTTCTTAGGGTTGTGTTCAAGCTTTGCCTCTCCTCCCAGCCCAAGAGTCGGACCAACGTTCTGTGCACACTCGGGAGCTGTCTGCATAACCTCTGCTCACTGCACAGGGGGGCGTGCACAGGCCTTTGGCCACGGGGTGGCCAGATAGTCAGAGTATTTAGGGTGCTTACGGGTAAGTTCCACAGCTGAAGCATGCCAAGCAGCTCACGGGTGGACTTCCCGTTGTAGTCCACAAAGCAGTTAGTAGAGTACCTACCCCTTTGATGAGTCCCCAGCCTTTACTGCTGTAAGACCCCCACCTCTAATCCTTATTCCGAGGCGCTCCACATCCCTCAGCAAGGCTGATGTGCTCAGTGTTCTAATCTGTGTTGCCCCGGGGTGGGGAGGAGTGATGAAAGCAAAATAAAAATGTTCTTCTTACCATGTTCAATTTATCTCCGATGTTTTTCCCAGTGATGTGCTGAGACATATCCACTGGACTCCCAGATGCCTACAGAAACACCGGAACCACGGCCGGTTCTTATCATCAACGTTAGGGGCATGAGGGTGTAAAATGCCTAGTCTGCCGTCTTGCTGATATCACCACAAAAAAAATTGGGAATCAATGTTAATTCACACCAGCTGTAAGAAATAGTAGAAGGATTCCTCAGCTCCTTCAAACTGTGTATTTCAGCAAATCTGGGATGCTTTCAGCCATTATTACTTCAAATCTGCTTTCAGCCCCACTTGGTCTTTTTCCTTGAGACTGTGATGATATGAGTGTTGAATCGTGTTATTATCCCACAGGGCCTTGAGACTCTGTGTATTTTTTCTCCTTCCTGTTGTGCATATTGGGTAATTTTCATTGTTTTATGTTCAAGTTCACTAATTCTTTTCTCTGTTGTCTCTATTTTCTTCTCAGCCCATTTGTTGGTTTTTTTGTTTTTGTTTTGATATATTTTATTATTATTCTGTTACTTTATTTTCTGGTTTTATAATTTTGATTTGGTTCTGTTATATTATTTCTTACTTAATTTAAATTTGTTATTGTTGACACTATTGTAGATGTTTCCATTCCATCCCCTCTTTGTCCCCCTCCACACAGCATCCACCCCTGCCCTGCTTCTCACCACACTATTGTCTGTGTCCATGGGCTATGCATGTGTTAGCCAATCCCTTCACCCAACACCTTCCCCTCTGACATTTGTCAGTATGTTCCATGTATCCATGCCTTGGTTCTATTATGTTAATTAGTTTATTTTGTTCATTCGATTTCACATATTAGTGAGATTATATGGTATTTGTCTTTCTCTGACTGGCTTATTTCACTTAGCATAATAATCTCTAGGTCCCTTCATGCTGTCGGAAAGGGTAAGAGTTCTTTTTTTTTTTTTTTTTTTTTTTTACAGCTGCATAGTATTCCATTGTGTAAATGTACCACAGCTTTTTTATCCACTCATCTACTGATGGGCACTTGGGCTTTTTCCAGATCTTGGCTATTGTAAATAACATTGCTAAGAACATAGGGGTGCATATATTCTTTCTGACTGGTGTTTCGGGATTCTTAGGATATATATCCAGAACTGGGATTGCTAGGTCAAAAGGCAGCTCCACTTTAATTTTTTGAAGAAATGGCATACTGTTTTGCACAATGGTTTCACCAGTCTGCATTCCCACCAGCAGTGCATAAGGTTCCCTTTTCTCCACATCCTCACCAGCATTTGTTTATGGATTTAGCCATTCTGACAGGTGTGAGGTGATACCTCATTGTACTTTTAATTTGTATCTCCTTGATGATTAGTGACCTTGAGTATTTTTTTATATGTCTGTTGACCGTCTGTATGTCCTCTTTGGAGAAGTGTCTATTCAGGTCCTTTGCCCATTTTTTAAATTGGACTTTGTCTTCCTGGTGTTAAGTTGTATAAGTTCTTTATGTAGTTTGAAGATTAACTCCTTATTGGGTGAATCATTGGCAAATATGTTCTCTCATATTGTAGGTTACCTTTTGTTTTGTTGATGGTTTCTTTTGCAATAGAGAAGCTTTTTAGTTTGATGTCATCCCATTTGTTTATTTTATCCTCTGTTTCCCTTGCCCTTGAAGACATATCAGCAAAAATATTGCTCCAAGAGATGACTGAGACTTTACTGCCTATGTTTTCTTCAAGGATTTTTATGCTTTCACAACTCACACTTAAGTCTTTTATCTATTTTGAATTTATTCTTGTGCATGGTGTCAGTAGGTGGTCCAGTTTTATTGTTTTGCCATGTATCTGTCCAATTTTCCCCACACCATTCTCTGAAGAGACTGTTCTTACTCTGTATGCTTTTGCTTCCTTTGTCAAATATTCACTGACCATAAAGGTGTGCATTGATTTCTAGGTTCTCTGTTCTGTTCCATTGATCTATATGTCTGTTCTTGTGCCAATACCAGGCTGTTTTGATTCTAATAGCTTTGTAGTATAGTTTGATATCTGATATTGCGATTCATCCAACTTTGTTATTCTTTCTCAAGATTGCTGTGGCTATTCAGTGTCTTTTTTGGTTCCATATAAATTTTTGGAATATTTGTTCTAGATCTGTGAAATATGCCACTTGTATTTTAATAAGAATTGCATTGAATCTATTGATTGCTTTGAATAGTATGAACATTTTAATGATCTTAATTCTTCCAATTCATGAACATGGTATATGCTTCCACTCATTTGCATCTTCCTCTATTTCTTTCTTCAATGTCCTATAATTTTCTGAGTACAGGTCTTTTAATTCTTTCGTTAAGTTTCTTCCTAGGTAACTTATTCTTTTGTTGTTGCAATAGTAAATGGGATTGTTTTCTTAGTTTTTCTTTTTGAGAATGTGTTATTGGGATATAAAAATGCAACTGATTTCTGGATATTAATTTTGCATCTTGCTACTTTGCCGAATTAATTTCTTAGATCTAGTAGTTTTTTGGTGGAGTCTTTAGGATTTTCTATGTACAATATAATGTCATCAGTGAATAATGAACTTTATTTCCTCCTTTCCAATTTGGATGGCTTTTATTTCTTCTTGTCTGGTCACTGTGATTAGGACTTCTAGCACTATGTTTAATAGTTTGGTGAAAACAGACATCCTTTTCTTATTCCTGATCTCAAGAGAAACTTTCTTAGTTTCTGCTCATTGAGTAGAATATTGGTTGTAGGTTTTTCATATATGGCCTTTATTATATTGAGTTATGAAACATTTATTCCCACTCCACTGAGAATTTTTTCATGAATGAGTATTGGATTTTATTGAATGCTTTTCTGCATTTATTAATACAATAATGTGATTTTTATCTTTCATTTTGTTTGTGTGATGTGTCACATTTATTGATCTGTGAATACTGTACCAACTTTGCATCCCCAGAATATATCCCACTTTGTCATGGTGTATGATCTTTTTAATGTATTGCTGTATCTGGTTTGCTAATATTTTTTTGAGGATTTTGGCATCTGTGTGCATCAGGGATATTGGCCTATTATCTTCTTTATTTGTAGTGTCTTTATCTGGTTTTGAAATCAGGATACTACTAGCCTCAGAAAAAAAGATTGGAAATCTTCCTTCCTCTTGAATTTTTTGGAATAGTTTGAAGGGGATAGGTGTAAGTTCTTCTTTGGATGTTTGGTAATAATTGCCTGTGAACCCATCCAGTCTAAGACATTTGTTTGCTGGTTTTTAAAATGTTTACTACTGCTTCTGTTTCATTAGTTGTTATAAATCTATTCATGTTTTCTGATTCTTCCTGATTCACTTTTGGAAGATATTATGTTTCTAGGAATTTGATCATTTTGTCCAGGTTGTCCAATTTGTTGGCATATTCATAGTATTTTCTTACAATCCTTTGTATTTCTGTAATGTCAGTTGTTACTTCATCTTTTTCATTTCCCATTTTATTTATTTGAGTCCTTCCTCTTTGTTTCTTAGTGAGTCTGGCTAAAGGTTCATAAATCTTGTTTATCTTTTCAAAGAACCAACTCTTGATTTCCTTAATCTTTTGTATTATTCTTTTAGACTGTATGTCATTTATTTCTGCTCTTATCTTTATTATTTCCTTTTCTCTGGTTACTCTTGGCTTTTCTTGTTGTTCTTTTTTCTAGTTCTTTCTGGTGTAGGGTTAAATTGAGATTTTTCTTGCTTCTTGAAGTAGTCCTGTAAAGTTTTGAACTTCCCTCTCAGGACAGCTTTCACTGTGTCCCATAGATTTGGGGTTGTTGTGTGTTCATTTTCATTTATTTCCAGGTAATTTTTAATTTTTTCTTTGATCTCCTTGGTAACCCATACATTGTTTAATAACATGCTATTTAGCCTCAATGCATTTCAGTGTTTTTGATATTTTCACTATAGTTGATTTCTACTTTCATGCCACTGTGATCCAATAAGATGCATGGTATGATTTTAATCTTCTTGAATTTGTTAAGACTTATTTTTTTTTATCCTAACTGTGGTCTATCTTTGAGAATGTTCTATGTGCTTTTGAGGATAATGTATATTCTGCTGCTTTGGGGTAAAATGTTTTGTAAATATCAATTAAATCCATCTGGTCTGGTGTGATGTTTAAGGGTGATGTTTCCTGGTTGATTGCTTGTCTAGAAGATCTATCCAGTGATGATAGTGAGATGCTAATGTCCCCTAATATGATTTAATTGTGGCCCTCCCTTGAAGTCCACCAAGAGTTATACACACACACACACATATATATATGTTCCTATATTGAGTGCATATATGTTTGCAAGTGTTATGTCCTCTTGTTGGATTGATTCCTTTACTACTATGTATTAACCTTCTTTGTCTTATGTTATGGCCTTTGTTTTAAAGTCTATTTTTTAGATATGGGCATGCTACCTCAGCTTTTTCTTCATTTCCATTTGCATGGAATATTTTTTTCCATCCCTTCATTTTTAGTCTGTTCGAATGTTATGTTCTGAGGTGGGTCCCCTGTAGACACTATATATATGGGTCATTTTTTTTTCTTTATCCATTCAGTTTCCTTATGTCTTTTGATTGGAGCATTTAATACATTTATATTTAGGATTATTATTGATAGTTACTTATTTATTGCTATTTTTTTCTTTATACCTATGCTTCTTTCTATATATATTTCTTCTTCTTCTTAAAGCAGTCTCTTTAACATTTTTTTGCAATTCTGGTTTGGTGGTAATGCACTCCTTTAGCCTTTTTTTGGGAAAGGGAACTCTTTATTTCACCATCAATATTAAATGATAGCCTTAATGGATAGAGTAGTCTTGGTTTCAGGTCCTTGCTTTTCATTACTTTGAATACTTCATGCCATTCTCTTGTGGCCTGAAGTGTTTCAGTTGAAAAATAAGCTGACAGCCTTATGGGAACTTTCTTTTAGCTAACTAACTGTTTCTTTCTCCCTGGCTTTAATATTTTATCTTTGTCTTTAAACTTTGCCATTTTAATTATGATGTGTCTCTGTGTGAGTCACTTTGGGTTTGTCTTGGTTGGGACTCTTTATCCTTCCTGAACTTGTGTGACATTTTTGTTCTCCCTGTTAGGGATATTTTCTGTCATTATTTCTTTAAACTGGCTTTCCATCCCTTTTTCACTTTCTTCTCCTTCTGGTAATTATGATGTGGATATTGTTACATTTCATATTGCTCCAAAGTTTTCTTAAACTATCTTTACTTTTTTTTAATTCTTTTTTCTTTTTGTTGCTCTGTTGTTTCTAAATTGCCAATTCAATCCTCTGCTTCATCCAGCCTACTTTAATTTTTTCCTGTGTAGTCTTAATGTCAGATATGGTATACTTCATTTCTGACTGGTTCTTATTCATGATTTCTAACTTTATTCATGCTGATGTAGTTTGCACTAAATTACTTGCAATTCCCATTCAGTTCCTTGTAGTTCTCACTAAGTTTGTTGAGTATTCTAATAACCATTACTTTGAACTCTGTGTCTAAAAAATTGCTTGTCTCCATTTCATATATATATTTTTCTGATTCCTCTTTTTCTTATATTTGCGGGGTGTTTCTTTGTGTCCCCATTTTAGCTGTCTCTATGTGTTTGTTTCTATGCAGTAGATAGAACTGCTATGACCGTCAGTCTTGATAGGGTGGCTTTATGTATGTAGTAAGTGTCCTGTGGGACCCAGTGGTGCAGCCTCCTTGATCTCCTTTGCTGAATGTTCTAGGAATGTCCCTTGTGTGTGTCATTTGGGGTCTCCTGTTGTAATTTGGTCTTGGTTGTTGTTGTCCTATGCATGGGTGGCATCTTCCTTCAGGCTGGCTCACACTGAGGCTCAACTCTGACCACATCATACATGATGTTGTACAGGTGCTGATGGAACAAAACAAAACAAGAAACAAAGCAAAAACATACAGAAGAACCCAACAAGCTCTGGCCATTGTGGCTCAGTGGTTAGATTGTTGGCCGACCAAAGGGTTGCAGGTTTGATTTCTAGTCAAGAGCATGTATCTGGGTTGCAGGTGCCATCCCTGACCCCAGTCAGGGTGCATGCAGGAGGCAACCAATTGATGTACCTCTCTCACATGGAAATTTCTCTCTCTCCCTCTCCTTCCCCACCTTCCACTCTTTCCAAAAATCAATGGAAAAAAATATCCTCAGGTGAGGATTAACCAAAAAAGAAGCCAACAACAACAACAAAATAACCACTAAAGAAAAGAGAACAAGAACTATGAAAAAAAGAATATGAGAAGAAGAAAGAATATGGAAGGAAAGAAGGGAGAGAAAAAATAAGAATAAAGACTAGGACAAGGAAATCAGTAAAAAGGAAAAGAAGAAAGAGAAAAATATGAAAAGGAAAAAACGAAAGAAGAAAATATTAGAAAAGGAAAAAAGTAGAGAAAGAAGTAGAGTAAGAAAAGTAAAGAGAACATAAGAGATATGAAAGAAAAAAGTGAGAAAAATAATAACAAAGCACTAAGAAAGAAAAATGAAGAAAATAATGAAATAAACAAACAAACCACAAAGTGGAGTAGTGGAGTTCGTCTCCACAGAGTTAGTGCCTGCTGGGATCTCCTATTGGATCCTGCTCTTATGTTATCTGAAGCTGACGGCTTTGTGTGGCCGTTCTGGGCCTCCCACGAGGTACTTTGGTGCTAAACGATGTCAGAAACTGTCCACGTTTGGCTCTCTGCAACCTGTTGGAGGCTTCAAGTTACCCACAGTTTGTGGCTGTGTCCACTGGGCTTGGCTGCACACAGGAGAGGCCAAGTTGCACTCTAAGGTAGGCTTTTTTTTAGCAGCATGGGGCCCAGGGGTATGTCAGCAAATGTCCCAAGGCACTCAAGATCCACCTCCCCCGCCTCCACCTGCTGGCCAGCTGTCAGACTTAGTCACTGAAAAGGGTGTTTCTGAAATGGCTTTTGGTGGGATCGGGAGAGTGGGACCTCTGCATTTTTCTTGCCATTCGACTTTAGGGAAGATGGTATGTGTATTCCCCCATCCCAGAGACACATGTCTGACTCTGTCCTGGAATATATCCCTCACACTTGCAGGGCAAAGCCCCTCATAAGCAGGCCAGAAGCCAGGAGTTTCTTCCAGTTCTCCTGTGCGGGGGAAGCACCAGTCATATTCCCAGAAATGTGGGGGAACGGCCCTGCCTGAAAGCTAGTCAGTGACCCCCACGAGAGGGCCCAGACTCAGAGTTTTGGCCACTGCCGCTGCCTCCTCAGCGGGGTGTGAGATGGAGGGTGGGGTGAGCTGTGTCCCAGGTGATGGGTCACTGCCACTGTGGGGAGGGCCTTGCGCTCTCAGGACAACAGCTGCTGCACAGGTATCCCAGCAGCTGCTCTCACACATCTCTCCCCGGTGCCTCCTCAGGCTCTCCAGGCCACACGGCCCGCCCTCTGCTGAAGCCAGGTGAGTGGCTGCCAAGGAAAATCCCATGAACTGTCCCTTTAAGAACACGTGCTTGTCTCTGGCAGACTCTGTCTCCCTGGGGAAGGAAGCCCTGGCCTTTCACTGCTCAATGCCTGGTGGGCAGCTGTTCCAGCTCAGGGGCTCTAGATGGGGGAGCCAGCCTGTGCCCAGGCCTCCCCACACCCAAGGTGTCCCTCCACAACCTCTGCCTGCCACCGTGGGATGGGCTCAGCCCCTCTCGCCACCCCACCCTTCCTAAGAGTCTCCAGGTGGTTTCTGCCCTTCCTGTGTAAAAGTCTCCTCTTCACCTAGTTTTCTGTTGGTAATTCAGGGTGAATGTTCTCCAATTTATTTTTTTATAGTTTTATTGATTTTTAGAGAGAGAGAGAGAGAGAAACATGATGTCAGAGTAAAACATCAGTTGGCTGTCACCTGTATGCCTCCATCAGTTGGTTGTCACCTGTTGCCGGGGATCAGCCGGCAGCCTTTCCGTGCACGAGAAGACGTCCCACCAGCTGAGCCACACCAGCCGTGACCTCACTTAGTTTTATTTCCAGTTTGGTTCTGGGAGGAGATGCAAGAAACATTCGCCTACTTCCCTGCCATCTTGAAACCTCCCTGTTATTTCTTTAGTAAGATTTTATGTCTTTTTATTACATTCAAGATACTTTGTAATGGTTGCTGAAGCTATTTATAATGGGTGCTTTTATTTATTTATTTCAAATATGTTTTTATTGATTTCAGAGAGAGGAAGAGAGAGAGAGAGTGAGAGAGAGAGAAACATCGATCAGCTGCCTCTTACATGACTCCTAGGGGGACTGAGCCCACAACGTAGGCATGTGCCCTGACCGGGAATCAAACCCTCAACCTTGTGGTGCATGAGATGACACTCAACCAACTGAGCCACCCTAGCCAGCTCTAACGGGTGCTTTTAAATCCTTCAGATAATCCGAGCATCTGATTCATTGATGTGTCAATTGAGCCTTTCTGAATTGAGCTGTGATTTTCTGGGTTTTTTGTATGATTGGTGATTTTCAGTTGTAACCCATACATTCTGCTTGTTATTTCACTAGTCTCTGAGTCCTACTTAAATATTTTATTTTAGCAGTCACCCTCTTTATCCTTTACCATGAGTTTTGTCCTATTTTTGTGAGCTATGATTACAATGATAGTTTAATTTTCAGGGTCTTTGGAAGGCAATTTTAGTTTGTCTCATTTGTATGGCAATGCTGGGCTGTCACTGGTCCCTACTGGTGTTGCCTGAGTGGACAGAAGAGGTTTTCCCAGGCTGGCTTCCAGGTGTCTATCTGTGAGAGAGGGGGAATCTTAGACCAGTTACCTTAAATGGGCTTTCTTGTCTGGGTGCTTGTAGTGGGATACCCTTTGCCACTGACACCACCTGGCCCTGTTTTCTCTGGGTGGATAATGGAATTCTCATGCCCACACAATCCAAAAGGCCTCTAGAGGTGGGAACATGTGTCTGAATTTCTCTTACTAGTCCTTCGCAGATGTCGCAATAAACCTGGGTGGGGAAGAGAAATCTCAGGCCAATTTCCAGAGCTCATAATAATATCTGGCCAGGAGGAGTGGGGAGAAATAAGTCTATGACATTTTGTCATGATCAGAAGTAAGGGACTACATTTTATTTTTTGTTAATCCTCACCCGAGGTTATTTTTCCCATTGATTTTTAGAGAGAGTGGGAGGGAGGGGGAGGAGGGATGAGAGAGAGGGAGAGAGAGAGATCAATGTGAGAGGGACACATAGATTGGTTGCCTCCTACATGTGCCCTGACCAGGACCGGGGATCGAACCTGTAACCCAGGTATGTGCCCTTGACCAGGAATCAAACCCGTGACCCTTTGGTCTGTGAGCTGATGCTCTAACCATGGGCCCACACCAGCCACAGCAAGGACTACATTTTAAACAAAGTATAATACAGACCATTCCTCAAATAATTGATTTATAGCACACATTCTCAAAGTGTTGTTAAAGAACCCATGAGGATCCCTTCGACTCTTTCAGGGGGTCTGATAAGGCTTTCCTTTTCCAAATATGCATATATTAGGCCAAATGTGTTTAACATTCTTTAACCAAAACTACATGACATATGGCATACTCAGTGTGGAAGCAGACAGGAGCGTCCAGCTGTCTTCCATTAAGTCTGCACTCAGGGGCTGTAACATGAGTACTTCCACTCATCTCACTATTTATGTTCTGTAAAACTAGGCTTTTTTTTTTCATACAAATATGCTACATTAACATGTAGTCAATTTATTATTGATATTTTAAATAAATGAATAAATACATATATATTTTAGTTTTGTGTTAAATATTTTATATGGTAAATACTGAAGATATAACTTACTAAACATACACTCAATGGGGAATTCAAATGTTTGAAGGGAATGCGGGTCCTGAGATCACAATGGCAAGACAGCCGATCTGAATCAGTGAACAGAGATCCGGTCAACTCAGTCCCATGCCTTAAAGATTGATTTACAACACAGAAATTATTACTTCTAAAATCACTATAATATTCCCATAAGGGTAAAGATTTGTCATGGAAAAACTATCTTATGAACGTGCTCATTTAAAGAATTTAATTTAGAATAGGTATTAGTAGAGGAGTGGAGTCTGAGAAAAGATCTTCCTGTCCTTCTCCCAACTCTAATTTCATTCAATTAACTGAATCTGAGCACCTACTATGAGCCGATTTTGAGTCCTTTGGACCCTAAGAATAATTAAAAAGTAGTCCATTTTTCTCAAGGAGTTCATAAACTACCCAATGAGATAAAACTGTGAATAAAAACACCGGAGAGAACGGGCATGGCTCGTGCAAAGGAGGAAGCGTCTGAGGCGGAAGGAGCACGGGTTCTTCTGAGGGACACATACCCGAGATGCCACTGGTACCTGCTATGCCAATGGGACCTGCTATGCCAATGGGACCTGCTCCTCGTTCTCCTACAGGCGTGTCCTACCACCAACCCACCCCTCCGTACCGCAGATACATTTCTTCCAAAGCTAGAGTAGGGTGAAGGAGAATATAGTCAATAATATTGTTGCCTTGGCCACTTTGGCTCAGTGGTTAGAGCGTTGGCCTGTGGACTGAAGGGTCTTGGGTTCGATTTCCCAGTCAAGGGCACATACCTGGGTTGCAGGTTCAATCCCCGGCCCTGGTTGGGGTCATGTAGGAGGCAACCAATTGATATGTCTCTCTCACATCGATGTTTCTTTCTCTCTCTCCCTCCCTCCCTTCTACTATCTAAAAATCAACAGAAAAATATACTTGGGTGAAGATTAACAAAAAATTTAAAAAATAATATTGTGATGTTTCTACAGTGACAGATGATTACTAGAATCAGTGCGGGTGATTACATTGTAGGGTATACAAATGTCATATCACTATTGTACACCTGAAACTAATATACTATAAGATTGTATACCAACTATTCTTAAATTTAAAAAACTGAAAAATAAAATAAAGCTAAAGTTATAAGACTGATTGCCTATTATCTTCAGATGGTTGGGAATGGTTGAACCATGTCTGTGAGGGAGAGAGGCAAGAAGAAACCTGATCATGCAGAACTTGCCAGTCTCAGGAAGGTAAGGTCGCGGTGCAACACTGTAAGCAGTACAGGAAAGGAATTACAATTGTGTTTTTATAAGAAACTCTGATGGTGTCTGTAGACATTTGACCCAATTAGGACTAAACGCAAAAGAGCTTTGGGTGACTGCATTAATCCAGGGGTGAAAATACGAGGACCTGAATTAGGATAATGGTAGAAAATACTTACTTTCAGACCTACAGGAATAAGGTAATTGTCTGAAATTTCCTCCGTCCCATTACACCTTGTTCCTACCATCATATTCATCTGCTTATAGAAATAGCATCTTAATTGGTTTCCCTTTTTCTGTGCTGATTTCAATTTTCTTTTCTTTTTTCTCCAAATATGCTACCAAAATTTTTCTTTTAAAACCATTCATGTTCCCTCAAAGAAAGATTTTCAGTCCCTTCAGTAGTAGTGGGAATACGGCAGGTCAGCCGCTCAGGATTTCACTCGAAGTCCTTCCTCAGGCTTATTTCTCACGATGATGGCAAATTAGCTTCTGCTGGGTTCCAAAGTCATTATGGTAAAAAAAAAAAAAAGTTCTCAAAATTGCACATGAAAACAAATTACATTGCCCAGAAAGTGAGGAATATATACTTTTCACAGAAATCCTTATGCACAATAAAATTTAGAACTACTGAACTAGAAAATAATATAAATAGCTCTTGGATAAATGCCATTCTGCTTTTAAAATAACTACATGTAAACACCTTAAAAGTAAACGAGAACTAGGTGGAGAATTCTAAGATGTTCCTGCTTATTTGCAGTTTTTTTCCATTTTTCTTAAATATTAAAGTTCTCTTACTTGAATTCATGGTAACAAATGTATTATTTGACGGCAGGATTGAACAAAACAGTGGAACACAGGAGCTCCAAACTTGGGAACTCCACTCTGTTCTTTGATAGTAGGAAAGAACTATGCTATGCGGGGGCCAGAGGGACGGACACACCTTTGTTACTTACACAGGGGGAGACCTCATGGTGGCCTTGGGTGAGTTACCGCACTCTGCCAGAGTCAGGCGGGGCTCATCCAGCAGGGGGAGGGGAGGGGAGGGCGGCGTGCTGGGAGCAGCTGGCGTGCAGGCTGAAGACAAGAGAACTTGCTCGCTGTCAAGGACGCGGGAAACCCGGATCTGTGCTGCTGCGCTCCCCGTGGCCTCTGGCCGGACACCGGTCAGCTGCCTGGGAGGGGGAATTGAGCCACAGCCCGTGTGACCCTACAGCAGTATTTATTAATGCCCCCAATTCAGGGCCTGACATAAATAGGAGGTACTTCCATTTGTGCTACTAGTAGATTCTTTGCGAGATCTAGATCCTGAATGCTGAACATTAAGGAAAGCGTGACTCTTGCTTCTCGTCTTTTCAAACCTGCCTCCCTGGGAGCCCCTCGGAGCTGAGCATCTCCCGTTGGTACCGGCCACGGCCTCGAGGATGGCGCAAGCTGACTGCAGAGTTACTGCTCACTCATCTCCCAGATCTTCCATTCCTTTTATGTATTGTTTATTTATTTAAGTTCATTTTTATTGTTGACACTATTACAGATGTCCCCATTTTCCCTCCTTTGCCCACCGCCACCCAGCCCCTCCCGCCCCTCTGCTGTCACCTGTCACCTCACTGTTCTGAGTCTATGAGTTATGCAATATGTTCGTTGGCTAATACCTTCACCTTCTGGCATCCAGTCCCCCCTCCTGCCCTCTGACAACTGTCCGTCTGTTCCATCCATCCACGCACGCCTCTGGTTCCATCGTGATCGTCAGTTTATTTTTCATTAGATTCCACATATAAGGGCGATCATATGGTATTTGTTTTTCTCTGACTGACTGACTTCACGTAGCATAATAATCCATGCTGTCGCACAGGGTAAGAGTCCCTTGTTTTTCTAAGGTCAAGTAGTATTTCAGTGTGTAATGTACCACAGCTTTTTTTATCCACTATTTACTAATGAGTACTTGGGTTGTTTCCAGGTCCTGGCTGTTGTAAATAGTGCTGCTGTGAACATAGGGGTGCATATATTCTTCCTGATTGGTGTTTCAGGATTCTCAGGATTACTCCCAGAGGTGGGATCGCTGACGAGTTGTCACCTTTCTGTTGCCTGCTATAGTCCCTGACATGCCTTTGAGTCCTGTTTATTACGGTCCTTTTCCCCACAAGTTCCTCATTTCTGTTAAAATCATCTCAGTGCACTCACCCCCTCTAAACTTATCTAGTAAATGTAAGCAGCATCTTTTTTTTTGACAATTGAAATGAGCATATTTTAATTCTTTTTTTATAATCTTTATATACTATTTTTCAAGTATTTTATATTTTTGAAGTTTGTATCCATTCCTCAAATATATTGCAGCTCTTTCAAAGCTTGCACAAAGCAGGTGATCACTTATTATTGATGGATTGAAGGAAAGTGATTGGTTAAGCGGTTCAACCTTGTAAATCTCAACTTGCCATACTTAATTAAAAATTTCAAAACATACTGCTAAATAATTTTTAGCACATCTAATAAATATGTATTGAAGTGAGATAGAATAATAGCATAGATAAAATTAAATACACACTCCATCTTCCAAATTGTCAGAAAAGTGTTTATTGCTTCATAAGTTACAGAATTTCCACATACAATTTTGCTTCAAAATGTTTTGAATTTATAAAAAGAATATTCCTCATTTTGCAGGAAAATTCTGGGACAAGAGGAATAGGGAAATGAGGCAGAAAAGTTAAACAAAGCCAGAAAGCTTTGCAGGCCACTTGTAGCAGGACCTTATGATGAGAACAAGGTTCAAACCTCTCCTTCTCACAGAAGAATGCAGGAGAGGACAGGGAAGGGAAGGGGAGAAGAGGAGGAGGAATCAAAGTCCACTTAGTGCAAATCACCCCGAAGTTGTTAGGACAGCAGGGAGGAGGAGAAAAGCAGTATAACCACAAATAGCCAGGAGTTAGATTTAATTGCCAGGTACCTCCCATAAATTGTGGGAAAGCCATAACATAGAAAAGGGGAGACTTTTAGAGTCAATCTGTACCAGGGTATGTAGCAAAGGAACTTTTTAAAAAACATATGGACAGGAGGGTATATAAGGCAGAAACGGCCCACCCCACTTGCTCTTCATATGATCTGAGAGCCCGTCTGTGCTTCGCAGGCCAGATGTATAGGTTTGCTTGCTTTGCTTCATTAATAAATGTGCATGCTTTAATAAATTCACTTGCATTCATGTTGTAATAAATTCACGGAATACAATGCAAATATTATCTAGAGTCTCTTATATAAATTATTTTATATGAGAAGACAAGGATGGAGGTTGGAGACAGCCCGCCCCCTCTGCTTCAGGGGGTTGTCTAGTAGCACTTCTGTGGTGTTTATGACGGGTGCCTGTCACATTTTCATCACACTCAGACCTCTGGTTATTATTTCTACATATAGTTGGATTACAGTTGCCTGTGAATATAACAAGGTTTAAAAATTTTAAACTCAAGATGTATAGTAATTTAAAAACTCATGTTTTTCTTAAACACTTGAACTGAAATGGTCTCTGATTCATTAACAATAAAATATGAAGGAAATATGTAGAACACCAAATGAGTGATGTGCCTAACAGAACACAGACATTTGGGGCTTACTTTATATTTTTAATACAGATAACAATGTAATGATACAGTATATACTTCTCTGGAGATTTTTTTTTTTTTTTTAGTTTTTGAGTAAATCCTGTAACATTCTACATACCTCTGAAGTGAGAAATGTGGCAATTTTGTGTTTATGTGTTTTCAACTGTAGCCCTTTAAAATAGGAGTCAAACAAGTGATCCTTTCAAGATTTGACTTTGATCTTTGTATTCAAATAGAGAACAAGTCAAGTCTGTGTGTAATTTGCTTATGAAAACAACTGTTGAAATTATCCATCAATGACTTTAGATCTTCCATGCTCTTTATCTGTGACTGTCACATCATTTAAAAATTGTAACAAAAGTGCCCAGCCAGTGTGGCTTAGTGGTTGAGCATTGTCCCATGGACCAAGAGGTCGCTGGTTCGATTCCCAGTCAGAGCATTGCCTGGGTTGTGGGCTCGATCCCTGGTAGTGGGGCATGCAGGAAGCAGTCCATCGATGTTTCTCTCATTGATGTTTCTATCTCTCTCCCTCTCCCTTCCTCTCTCTCTAAAAGTCAATTAAAAACCGGATTAAAAGTAGTAGTCATATTACTATGGGTAATGATCAAGTGAATTCATTATTAGTAGAAAAAACATTGCAAAGGTTAATTATTATGTAGAGGGTTTCTTTTCTGGTGAGGAACATGACATTCTGAAAAGTTTTGTTTTGGGAAAACTGGGAATAACCAAAAATTCTAACTTGTGAACTGCTCTTCCTATAAGTAACTTCTACAGTGAATGAAGCCCTGCTTATACCCAGAACAAATTCCCCATTTTCTCTTTTTCCACTATTGGGAATGAAAACTCTTTAAACACCAATCAATGATATTCTAAATATTTACTTAAAAATAAATTAAATTATATATGTAATAAATAAGACAAATGTATTATTCACATGTATGTGTATACACACATTATGCCTATCAGTACTTAGCTAATGTCATATTGACATATTAGTAATTAGATTTCACATTTATGTATCACTGAGAGACCTAAAATACACTCTATCATATTTAATTCTTACAGGAATACATCAGGGTGGATATTTTCACCTTTATTTGACAACTGTGAAACTGAGGATCAGTAATCTAAAATTACCAGAGATCACAGCTGAAGTGGGTTGAAGCTGGGGCTCACACTCTGATTTTGGAATCTAGGTTATCTCCATGAATCCACTGTAAAATAGCATTGGGATGCTAGGGTAACCTTCACTCTACCGTGGTCTCTCATTTAGGTAGGGTCTCACATCTAATGGTAGCAGATGTGTATATGTGTCTGTGTAGAAGAGAAAGAGGGAGAGAAAAAGGGAGGGGGAGAGGGAGAGAAAGAGAGAGAGACTCTTCAAAGTCCTCAGTATCTAATATTTGTTACATATTTTTTCACTTTGGTATTTAATGAAGTTCTCACATCTTATTTAGATATTTTCTAGCATCTGCTACAAATACAGGCATCAGCAATTTAACACATGTTAAAACAGACATCTCTAGGATATTTGATAATCCAAATGATGTCTAGTCTTATTTTTGCTAATTACTTCTTAACCATATTGCTATGCCATATTTAATTGGCTACTCTGCCATGCACATATGTGATTTAAAATATTTAAAAATGATGTACATGACCTAATTATGTTTCAATATGGCAGTAAACTCTATAAAGGAATTTGTAGGCACAGAGAAATTTGATATGTGAACTGGAGACCTTATGAATCAAAATAACATTAATCACCTACCAAGCTTTGACATACCAGGGCCAAGACCCTGACTAGCATCAGGTGGGAAGCATAAAGAGGCTGTCTAGGTGGTCACAGGATTGGATTGCATCTTTTTTATCTTTATATGAAAATATAAACATCTTTGAAGCTGTTATCCTAGTAGAAGAAGCAGCTGGCACAAGTGCATATCGAATTGCATCTATTGAAAATAAATTGGAGATTTAATAACTTGGGTCAGTTTCTGAGTTCTCTGTTCTGTTCCATTGAACTATATGCCTGTTCTTGTGCCAGTATCAGGCTATTTTGATTACAATGGCTTTATAGTATAACTTGATATCTGGTACTGTGATCCCTCTAACTTTATTCTTTCTCCAGATTGCTGTGGCTATTCGGGATCCTTTTTGGATCCATATATATTTTTGGAGTATTTTTTCTAGATCTGTGAAATATGCCATTGATATTTTAATAGAGATTGCATTGAATCTGTAGATTACTTTGGGTAGTATGGACATTTTAATGATGTTAATTCTTCCAATCCATGAACACTGTCTATGCTTCCCCTTGTTTGTATCTTCCTCTATCTCTTTTTCAATGTTCTATAATTTCTGAGTACAGGTCTTTTACCTCCTTGGTTAAGTTTTCATCTAGGAATCTTATTTGTTTTGTTGCATTGGTAATTGGGATTGTTTTTTTATTTCTCTTTCTGAGAGTTTATTATTGGTGTATAAAAATGCCATTGAATTTTGGATGTTATGGTCAGTTAATATTTGACAAAGGAGGCAAGAGCATAAAATGGAGTAAAGACAATCTCCTCAATAAATGGTGTTGGGAAATTTGGACAGCTACAAGTAAAAAAAAAGAAAAGAAAAGAAAAGAAAAAAAACTAGACCACCAACTTACACCATACACAAAAATAAACTCAAAATGGGGAAAAGACTTAAATGTAAGTCACAAAACCATAAAAACCCTAGAAAAAGAAATAGGCAACAAAATCTCAGACATTTCATGTAGCAGAATTTTTGCTGATACATACCCTAGGGCAAGAGAAACAAAGGAAAAAATAAACAAATGGAACTACATCAAACTAAAAAGCTTCTGCACAGCAAAAGAAACCAGCATCAAAATGAAAAGGAACCCACTGTATGGGAGAATATATTTGCCAATAATACACCTGATAAGTGGTTAATTTCAAAAATATATAAAGAACTCATACAACTCATCAAAAGGAAGACAAAGAATCCAATTAAAAAATGGGCAGAGGGATTCCAAAATGGCGGCAGAGTGAATGGAAGCTACACAGACCATCTCCCAGGACCAAACTTGAATCACAACCAAAATAAAGACAAATTTTCAGGAAAAAGCAACAGAAAAGCAGTTGGAGAGGACCATATATCCAGGTACAGGAAGAAAGGACACTGAATTGACCCTGGTAGATCTGCGGAGGCACGAGAGGGTGGGCTGGGAGCCCATGGACACCAGCTGTTTTAGCTGTGAGCAGCTCCCTTGGAGTTAAAATTCCAAGCCAGCTTCACAGTGCAGCAGGCCAGGACAGAGCACTAAATTAGCTATAGCAACTCACCTTGGGCTCTGGCAGAGGGAGGGCAGACTGGACTGGAACTCTGTGGGGACAACTGGGATTTAGAGGGCACTCAAGTTTTTGCTGAGTCACAGCCACACAGGATGGTAGCCATCTTGCCCCTTTCCAGAGCTCTGAGGAGAAGCAGTAGTCACTCCTTCGGAGATTTAACCCCACCCAGCTGTGCCAGAGAAATGCAAATTGAGTGTCATTAACAACCAGCATCTGTTCCACCCTCTGGAAATCCTTTTATGCTGAACACCTGAGGGAGGTTTTCATTCAACTGAGTGCTACAACCCAAGGCTCATCGAGTAACTGAGACTAATAGCCTCCAGGCAAAAAGCTAGAGGATAACTGAACCTTTCCTGGGCTTGCAAATCTACCCAGGAAAGTAAGACTTGACAGTGGTGCTGAAAGTGGGTCCTCTCACACTCATCCAAACCCAGCAGAGGGAACCACAAACAGCAGAACACCAACACGCACAGGAAAAAATTGGCAGGCTCCAAAACCCACTGAGATAGCCAAAATGGTGAAACAAATCCCAAATGAAAGAACAAGAGAACTCTACTGAAGATGAGATAAATGAAATACAGTTAAGCAAGTTATCAGAGGTAGAGTTCAGAGCTATGATCTTGAGGAAGCTCAACAGCATGAGTAAGGACATCAACACAATGAGTAAAGATATAGAAACACTGAAAACCAACCAAGTGGAAATGGAGAATAACATAGAAGAAATAAAGAACACATTGGAAGGAATAACCAGCAGAGTAGACAAAGCGGAGGACCGGATCAGTGAATTAGAAGACAGGGTAGAAAAAATCAACCAATCAGAAAACCAAAATGAAAAACAATGAAAAAGCAGGAAGACGGCTTAAGAGAACTGTGGGACAACTGGAAATGTAACAAGATTCACATCATAGGAGTTCCAGAAGAAGAAGAAAATGAGCAAGGGTTAGAGAATATATTTGAAGAAATAGTGACAGAAAACTTCCCTAACTTGGTGAAGAAAGAAGGCATTCAAGTTCAAGAAGCAGAGAGAGCTCCAAGTAAGAAGAACCCAAACAGGCCCACACCAAGACACATAGTAATTGAAATGCAAAAATTAAAATCAAAGAGAGAATCCTAAAGGCAGCAAGAGATAAGCAACAGGTTACCTACAAAAGAACTCCCATGAGGCTATCAGCTAACTTCTCAACAGAAACACTACAGGCCAGAAGGGAATGGCATGAAGTAATCAAGATCATGAAAAACAAAAATCTGAATCCAAGACTACTCTATCCAGCAAGGCTATCATTCAAAATAGAAGGTCAAATAAAGAGCTTCCAAGACAAAAAAAAAAAAAAAAAAAGGCTAAGGGAATATATTAGCACCAAACTAGCACTCCAAGAAATGTTAAAAGGACTGCTGTAATTACCAGGAGAAATAGGAAGAAAAATATAACCACAATAAACAAAAATGTCAATAAATAGCACATGTCAATAATAACCTTAAAGGTAATTAGATTAAATTCTCAGACCAAAAGATAGAGTAGCTGATTGAATCCGAAACCATGTCTCATTTATATGTTGTTTACAAGAGACCCACCTCACAACAAAAGACCCACATAGGTTGAAAGTGAAAGAATGAAAAAAAATCTTCCAAGCAAACGGAATGGAAAACAAAGCTGGGGTAGCAATACTCATATCTGATAAAATACATTTCAAAATGAAGGCCATAACTAGAGACAAAGAGGGCCACTACATAATATTGAAAGGATCTATTCAACAGGAAGATATAACCTTGGCAAACATATATGCACCCAATATAGGAGCACCAAAATATATTAAAAATCTCCTGGAGGACTTCAAAGGAGAAATTGACAGCAATCCAATTATAGCAAGGGACTTCAACACCCCATTGACATCACTGGATAGATCTTCTAGACAAAAAATTAACAAGGAAACAGAGACTCTAAATGAAGCACTAGATCAAATGGATTTAATAGATATCTACGGAGAATTACACCACAAAACTGCAGAATTCACATTCTTCTCAAGTGCACATGGGACATTCTCAAAGACAGACCACATGTTAGGACACAAACTAAGTCTCTACAACTTCAAGAAGATTGAAATCATATCAAGCATCTTCTCAGATCACAATGGCATGAAACTAGAAATCAATTGCAACAAGAACATGCAAAGACATTTGAACATATGGAAGCTAAATAGCATGTTATTAAACAATGAATGGCTTACCAAGGAGATTGAGGAAGAAATTAGAAACTTCCTAGAAACCAATGAAAATGAATACACAAGAACACAAAATGTATGGGATGCAGCGAAAGCAGTTCTGAGAGGGAAGTTCATAGCACTACAGGCCTACCTCAAGAAACAAGAAAAATTTCTAATTGACTATCTAACCTCACAACTTAAAGAACTAGAAAATAAAAAAAGAAAATCCCAGCGCAAGTAGAAGGAAGGAAATAATAAAGATCAGAGCAGAAATAAACGACATTGAGACCAAAAAAAAAAAACAATTCAAAGGATCAATGGAACAAGGAGCTGTTTTTTCGAAAAGATAAACAAGATTAATGGACCTGTAGCTAGACTCACCAAGAAACAAAGAGAGAGAACCCAAATACACAAAATCAGAAATGAAAGAGGAGAAGTAACAACTGACACCACAGAAAAACAAAGGATCATTAATAAATACTATGAACAATTATAGGCCAACAAATTGGACAATCTAAGGGAAATGGACAAATTTCTAGAAACACATAGTCTCCCAAAACTGAACTGGGAAGAGATAGAAAATTTGAACAGACCAACTAAGGGAATTGAAGATGTAATCAAGACTCTCCCAGCAAACAAAAGCCCAGGCCCGGGCGGCTTCATGGGGGAGTTTTACCGAACATTCAAAGAAGAACTAACACCCATTATCCTCAAACTATTGCAAAAAATTCAAGAAAAAAGAAGACTCCCAAACTCGTTTTATGAGTCCAGCATAATTTTAATTCCAAAACCAAAAAAGACACTACAAAGAAAGAAAACTACAGGCCAATATCCCTGATGAACATAGATGCCAAAATCCTTAACAAAATACTAGCAAATCGAATCCAACAATACATTAAAAAAACTATTCACCATGATCAAGTGGGATTCATCCCAGGGATGCAAGTCTGGTTCAATATTCGCAAATCAATAAATGTGATACACCACATAAACAAAATGAAAGATAAAAACCACATGATCATATCAATAGATGCTGAAAAAGCATTAGACAAAATCCAGCACCCATTTCTAATAAAAACGATCAGCAATGTGGGAATAGAGGAATCATGTCTCGACATAATAAAGGCCATATATGAAAGACCTACAGCCAATATCATACTCAATGGGAAAAATTAAAAGCATTTCCCTTAAGAACAGGAACAAGACAGGGATGCCCACTTTTGCCACTCTTATTTAACATAGTACTGGAAGTCTTAGCCACAGCAATCAGACATGAAGCAAAAATAAAAGGGATCCAAATTGGAAAGGAGGAAGTGAAACTTTCATTACTCGCAGATGACATGATATTATACGTAGAAAACCCTAAAGACTCCATCAAAAATCTGCTAGATTTAATAAACAAATTCGGCAAGGTAGCAGGATACAAAATTAACATCAAGAAATCAATGGCATTCTTATACACCAATAATGAACTCACAGAAAGAAAAACTAAAAGAAAAATCCCATTTACCATTGCAGCAAAAAATTTAAGATACTTGGGAATAAACTTAACCAAAGAAGTAAAGGACCTGTTCTCAGAAAACTACAGGACATTGAAAAAAGAAATATAAGAAGATACAAAAAAGTGGAAGCACGTACCTTGTTCAGGAATTGGAAGAATTAACATCATTAAAATGTCCATACTACCCAAAGCAATCTGTAGATTCAATGCAATCTCCATCACAAATACCAACGACATATTTCATAGAACTAGAACAAATACTTCAAAAGTTCATATGGAACCAAAAAAGACCCTGAATAGCCACAGCAATCTTGAAAAAGAAGGACAGCCCTGGCCGGTTTGGCTCAGCAGTAAGAGCGTCGGACTGCGGTCCAGAGAGACCCGGGTTCAGTTCCCGCTAAGGGCATGTACTTCGGTTGCAGTTTGTCCCCGGCCCTGGTTGGTCGTGCGTGTGGCAGCCACTCGATGTGTCCCTTTCACGTCGATGTTTCTCTCTCTCTCTCTCTTCCTCTTTCTCCCTCCCACTCTATCTGAACAAAAAATGAAAAAAAAAAATGTCCTCCCGTGAGGATAAAAAAAAAAAAAGAAAAAGAAGGACAAAGTAGGTGGGATCAAAATACCGGATATCATGTTATACTACAAAGCTACTGTAATCAAAACAGCCTGGTACTGGCACAAGAACAGGCATATGGACCAGTGGAACAGAACAGAGAACCTGGAAATTGACCAAAGACATTATGCTCAATTAATATTTGACAAAGGTGGCAAGAGCATACAATGGAGTAAAAACAGCCTCTTTAATAAATGGTGTTGGGAAAATTGGACAGCTACATGCAAAAAAATGAAAATAGACCATCAACTTACACCACACAAAAGAATAAAATCAAAATGGATAAAAGACTTACATGTGACTGGTGAATCCATAAAAATCCTAGAAGAAAATATAGGCAACAAAATTTCAGACAGCAGAATTTTCACTGATACATCACCTAAGGCAACAGAAACAAAGGAAAAAATGAAAACATGGGACTACATCAAACTAAAAAGCTTCTGTACAGCAAAAGAAACAACCATGAAAATGGAAAGGGAACCCACTGTATGGGAGAGCATAATTGCCCATGATACATCAGATAAGGGATTAATTTCCAATATATATAGAGTGCTCATACAATTCAACAAAAGGAAGACAAAGAACCCAACTAAAAAATGGGCAGAGGACCTAAATAGACACCTCTCCAAACAGGACATACAAAAGGCCAAGGGACATATGAAGAAATGCTCAACATCGCTCATCATCAGAGAGATGCAAATTAAAACAACTATGAGATCTCACCTCACACCAGCCAGAATGGCTGCCATCAACAAATCATCAAACAAGTGCTGGCGAGGGTGTGGAGAAAAGGGGACTCTAGTACAGTGCTGGTGGGAATGCAGACTGGTGCAGCCACTGTGGAAAACAGTATGGTGCTTCCTCAGAAAATTAAAAATGGAACTGCCATTTGACCCAGAGATCCCACTTCTAGGAATGTAACCTAAGAAGCCTGAAACACCAATCAGAAAGAATATATGTACCCTTATGTTCATAGCAGCACTATTTGCAATCGCTAAGATCTGGAAGCAGCCCAGGTGTCCATCAATAGATGAGTGGATAAAGTGCTGTGGTACATACATACAATAGAATACTATGCAGCTGTAAGAAAGATCTCTTATCCTTTGAGACAATGGAGGAACCTTGAGAGTATTATGCTAAGCGAAATAAGCCAATCAGAGAAAGACAAATACCACATGATCTCACTTATTTGTGGAATATAATGAACAAGGTGGGCTGATGAATGAAATAGACCCAGAGACATGGAAAGGAGTATGGTTCAGACTGACAAACCTTAGAGTAGGGGTGTGGGGAGGATGAATGAGATGAACCAAAGAACTTATATGCATGTATGCATAACCAATGGACATAGACAATAATGCTAGGGGGGTGGGGGGCAGGATGGGGAGGAGGGGGTCAAGGGAGGAAAAAGGAGAAACATCTGTAACAAAAATAAATTAATAAAAATTGGAAAAAAAAAAAAATGGGCAGAGGACCTGAATAGACACCTCTCCAAATAGGGCATACAAATGGCCAAGAGACATATGAAAAAATGCTCAACATCACTAATCATCAGAGAGATACAAATTAAAACAACAATGAGGTATTACCTCACAGCTGCCAGAGTGGCTGCCATCAATAATTCAACAAACAACAAGTGCTGGTGAGGGTGTGAGGAAAAGGGGACGCTAGCACACTGTTGGTGGGAATGCAGTCTGGTGCAGCCACTATGGAAAACAGTGTGGAGTTTCCTCCAAAAATTAAAAATAGTACTTCCATTTTGCCCAGTGACCTCACTTCTAGGAATATATCCTAAGAAGCCTGAAACACCAATCACAAAGAATATATGCACCCCGATGTTCATAGCAGAACTATTTACAATAGCTAAGATGTGGAAACAGCCCAAGTGTCCATCAGTAGATGAATGGATAAAAAGGCTGGGGTACATTTACACAATGGAGTACTGTGCAGCTGTAAAAAGAAAGATCGCTTTCCCTCTGAGACAACATGGAGGGACCTGGAGATTGTTATGCTAAGCGAAATAAGCTAGTGAAAGAAAGACATATATCACATGATCTCACATGTGGAATCTAATGAACAAAATAAACTGATGAATAAAACAGAACCAGAGGCATGGAAACATGGAACAGACTGAGAGATCTCAGAGGGAAGGGGGGAGTGGGGTGGGAAGATATTAACCAAAGAACGTATATGCACATATGCACTGCCCAGGGACAGGGACAACAGGGCGGTGGAGGCCTGGGTGGGGCAGGAACTGGGTGGAGAGGGCTAATCGGAGAAAAAAGGGGGGACATCTGTAATACTCCCAACAATAAAGATAAATTAAAGAAAAAGAAAGTAAGTTGGAGATTCAGAAATGGCTTCTGTGTGGGGTTTATGACTTCTGATGAAGGCGGGAGAGTACAGGATCGTTTTGAGGAACAGCAGGTAGGTCTGAGAGGCAGCTTCCCTGTGTGAAGAGTGGGCCTGGCAGCTAGAGGCTAAACATCAGGCTGGGAGACGAGGTATCTTCTCACGCACTCTTGGCAGTTTTGACTTAGGTGGTGGCTTTTCTTTTTAAAATTGTGATAACTGTTTTTTAGTTTTCTGAATATGTTTTCTATGAAGAGTTCATCTTAATAGAAATGGTGGAGTGAGTGGAGCACGGGAGTCTTTCCTTTTTTCCTTTTTTGGAACAACTGTCCCCACTTCGAGCGCAGTCTCCCCACCTCTCTGGGCTCCCTGCCCTCCCCCAGCCTCAGATGCCCTGGGGCCTGCTCTCTGAGGACGAGGACAAGGACGCAGGGGATGGCTGTCTTATTCGATGAATACATCAGATGCTGAAAGCCTCTGAAAAGATGATTGTGGTTTAATGTGCTTAACTTTCAGAAGACAGATGGCTATTTTAAATTCTTTATTAATAATTAATTAATCCACACATGTTGGGGGGGTTCAGATCTCATTCATATATGTAGAGCATTCATTAGAAATCTACGTCTAGAAGGAATTTTAGATATCTAGTTTTTTCAGGTTTTTTTTTTTTTTTTTTTTTTTTTTTTTTGGTGTGGTAACACTATTCTTACATGGAGTTCTTTTTTTTTTTTAAATGAGAGAAGCATCAACATGGAGTGACTGCCTCCTGCACGCCCCCTACTGAGGGTTGAGGGTTGAGGGTTGAGCCTGCAACCCAAGCATGTGCCCAGAATGGGAATCAAACCAGACCTCTTGGTACCTAGGTTGATGCTCAACCATCGAGCCACTGCAGCCAGTCCTTACATGGAGTTGTTTTTTTTATCCTCACCTGAGGACATTTTTGCATTTATCTTCAGATAGAGCAAGAGGGCAAGTGGGAGGAAGAGAGAGAGAGAAACATCGATGTGAGAGAGACACATCGAGTGGTTGCCACCCACACGACCCCAACTGGGGCTGGGGACAAACTGCAACCGAGGTACGTGCCCTTAGCGGGAACCGAACCTGGGACTCTCCGGTCCACAGGCCAACATTCTAACTGCTGAGCCAAACTGGCCAGGGCTACATGGAGTTCTTAAATAGAAAAGTAAAAATAGAGTTGCTTTGATTTAAAAAGAAGGTGAGAGAAGCAAGAAACCAGGTGTTGTCAACCTCAAGGTAGCCTCTGAGTCATTTTAAGACTCTGGGGCTTCATGGAAAACGATTTAGAACTTTCCAGATTATAAAACCATATTATTTCATAAGAGGAGAGCCTGATCTTAGGAGATAAAAATGACTCATGCAAAAAAACAGTGAGCAGAGGCAGAACTAAAATTAGATGGTCAGGAATGCTGTCTCTTATTTCATTGCTTTGCTCACATTGAATTTCCATTCGTATTTCTATACAATGTTGCATACATTTAAGGTGTATAACATTAATTTGATACATTTATATTATAATATGATTCTCAATGTAGCAATAATTAGCACCTTTATCATTTCTTTATAGTGGTTGGAATAATTAAGTTCAGTCTCTTAGCAAGTTTGATGATGATAACACGCAACAGTATGGAGGTTCCTCAAAACATTAAAAATAGATCTACCACACAATCCAGCCGTTCCGCTTCTGAGCATATCCTCAAAGAAAATGAAAACAGCTCATCAAATTTATATCTGCAGCATTATGCACAGTATTCAAGATATAAAAACAACCTAAGAGTCCATCAGCAGATAACTGCCTAAAGAAGGTACGATATATATGTATTATTCAGCCATAAGGAAGAAGGACATCCTGCCAATTAAGACAAACACGAGCATATTATGCTGAGATAAGTCAGACAGAGAAAGGCAAGTATTATGTGATATCACTTATGTGTGGAATCTGAAAAAGCCAAACTTGTGAAAAACACAGATAAAATGGTGGTTACCAGGGGATGGAGGTCAGAGGGCTCGGACAGATGTAAGAACACAAACCAACTCCAAATAGTAAATAAGCCCTCGAGGTCTAATGCACAGAATGATGACTACAGAACACAATACAGTAGTTTATTTACATTCTTAAAGAATAAAATTCTTTCCTTTCTTTTTATATTGAATTTATCAGGGTGATATTGGTTAATAAAATGATATAGGTTTCGGGTGTACAGTTCTATCATAATCACCTGTATATTGTATTGTGTGTTCACCACCCCAAGTCAGGTTTCCTTCCCTCACCACTTATCCCCTCTTTGACCTCCCACACCCCCTACCCCGTGGTTTCCCTCTGGTAATCACCATACTGTTGTCTGTGGCTATGAGGTATTTTTTTTAAAAAGCTGTGGTACATTTACACAGTGAAATACTACTCAGCCATAAAAAATAAGGAAATCTAACTCTAGAGAGCATTATACCAAGTGAAATAAGCCAGTCAGAGAAAGACAAGTACCATATGATTTCACTCATATGTAGAATGTAATGAACAAAATAAATTAACAAACAAAATAGGAACAGACTCATAGATAGAGAGCAGACTGACAGCTGTCAGAAGGGAGGGCGTTGCAGGGCTGGGTGAAAAATGTGAAGGGATAAGCAAAAAACAAGTTTAAATTCTTTATTTAAACATTTTAATAGTATCTTACCAATTTGATGGCAGCAAAAGAAGTACTATCAGAGACATATTTTGAAAAGAATTTACAAAAATACATTGCATGAAATTGCACCTTGCATCTTTTAAAATAAATTAATATTCAAAATAGTCCCATCATAACACCAAAATTTAGTTTTATGTAGGAAGTTTTTATTTATATATTTATCTTGTAACGTATGAAACATCTGTATACACTTTATCCAACTTAACTGCAAAGGAATTAGTTCCAATTACAAGAAGAGTAAGGAAATGCTGCTTTATGTAGGCTTTGTATATTTTAGGACTGTTGTGCCATACAAATAAAACTCTTCAGGAAAAACAGTCAACAGCATCATTTTTTCTTTTTCTGAAAATGCAACATTTACAGTACACCAAAAAATTGACTTAACCTAATGAAACAATTTTTAAGGTAAAACATCTGTAATATATTTTTAAATGTTTTTATTGCTATTTTAGAGAGAGAAGAAGGGAGAGAGAGATAGAAACATCACTGTGAGAGAGAACATTGATCGACTGTGTCCTGCACGCCCCTTCCTGGGGGTCATTCTGCACCCCGGCCTGTGCCCGGCCTGGGAACGGAACCCAGGCCTCTCAGTCCACGGGAGGGTGCTCAGTCCACGGGAGGGCGCTCAGTCCACGGGCCGGCGCTCAGTCCACGGAGCCACACTGGCGGGCAGCGTCTGCAGTGTTGTAAGTGCCTGTGGGTATCCCATTTGTAACACTTGCTCAGTAAAACAGTACAAATACTAACTGAAAGCAATCTTGTAAGAGGCAAGAGTTCTGCAAGTAGCCCTCATTTACAGGGGTTTCATTCCCAAAGCATCGTGAAGCATGATTTAGTAAAGCAGACTGTTAAATTCTTAGGGGGCAAAAACTAGACATTGTTTCTAAACAAATGTATTTTATAGTCTAGTGAGGAAAATACGATTTTTTTTTTAAAGAAATGGGATGGAAATGCACACCGTGGCTTGGCTGTCCTGGGGTATGGGGTGAGTGGAGAGAGGGCCCACATTTGTAGAATGTGGCAAATTCAGACAGTTTTATTACGGAAGACAGATTTTGATTTTGAAACTTTAGAAAATAGAGAAGAAATGAGGACAAAGAGATCTAGTCCAAAAGGATGGCGTGGCACTCCTAACCCCTCTACCTCATCTGTGTGCTCCTGTTCCATTCTGACACCTTACGTCCTGTCACTGTTCACTGGCTGTCTCTTCCCCAGCCATGGGAGCTGTGCTTTTTCTAGCACTGTGTCCTGCGTGTCTGCAGCAGTGCCGACTGAAGAAAAGCAGTGTTTCTGTGCGGGTACGTGAACCAACGGGCAGCTGGCACATCCGCGGCAGGGTGGTGGGTGCTGAGCTGGCAGCTCCCTTGGAAGCAGGTAATGAAGTTTCCCTGGATGTCTGTGGACGGCTTGCTGCTGGCCAGGCACGTGGGCACAGACACGCTGAGCTCCACCTTTGCCCCAGTGATATGCCCACCCTCCTCCACTGTGGACCAACCATTTCTATTCTTAGAACAGCACTCCACTTGGGCCCCGGATGCCAAGCCTTCCTGCCTGTTTGCCAAGGTAACTTCAGTAATTCCCACTTGTCCTCCTGCATGGTCCGGCTGTCCTTCCCTTTATCGGATAATTCTCATCACCATAAAAACACGCTGTGATTTCTCTCATCCTGAAAGACCATCTGTTTCCTCCAGGTGCCACCCCATTTTTCTTTTTTCACTTTATGGAAAAACTTCTGAGATGAGTTGTATATACTTAGGGTTTCCATGATGATGATTATTACTTTTTGTAAGACTCACTCGTTAGAACTCTGGAAATTGCCCTTATGAAGTTTAAATAGTAACTTCCACATAACTAAATCCAATCTTTAGTCCTCAGTCCCCATCCCCATGACCCACAAGCGACATTTCGCACGATTACCCTCCTTCTTGAAACACTTTTATTCACTTGCCCTTCTTTTTTTAGTGGTTTTTTTTTTTTTTTTTTTGGAATTTTAAAAATTTCATTTTGTTTTGCTTTTTGTTTTCCTTTCCCTTCCCTTCCCTCCCCTGCACTCCTTCCCCTCCATGTCCCACCCCTACACTCTCCTCCCTTTTCCTTGCTCCTCCTCCACTTCCTTCTCTGTCCTCACCTCCCCTTCCATTTTTCTTCCTTTCCTTCCCTTTCTGCTCCTTCCCTCTCCTCCCCTGCACTCCTTTCCCAGCTTCCTGACCCCGCACTCTCCTGCCCTTGCCTTGCTTCCCCTCCTCCCCTCCCCTCTCCTCTCCTCCTTTCCTCTTCCCTTGACTTCACTCCCCTTCCCTCCCCTCTGCTGCATTCCCTCCGCTCCCTCACTGCACCCCCCCTCCCCTCCCCTTCCTCTAACATCTGGCCCCTCTCGGAATCTTCTTTGCTGGCTCCTACCTACCCTCCTGCCCTCCAAGCCTGCAGGGCCTTGATCTTGTCCTTGACTCTCTCCTCTGTCGCATACTCACTTCCAAGGAGACTCACCCAGTCTCACAGCTCGAAAGGCCTCCTGCACACTGATGATTCCCACGTTTGTGTCTGGACCTCTCCCGTGACTGCCAGGCTGCTTTATCCAACTGCCCTGTTTGCATTCACACTCGCATCTCCCGTGGGCATGCGTGCTTAGCTTGCTGGTCTCCCACACCTGGGACTCCGATGCCTCTCCCGTCTCCCCTTCCACATTCCTGTCCCTCTCAGTGTGGTGGACAGTTCAGCCTGCTACCCTGACAACTCACTACACCTCCCTGAACCTCCTCACTGTGTCCGATTCATGGCAAACCTTTGAAAACAGTAGCTATGAGCTCTCCGTTGGTGTCTGTACGTTTATGGGATTCTATGTCTGTGCTGTAAATGTGTGGGATTTTCTACCTTCAGATGGAATTACTAAAATTAATTTGTAAAAGAGATCTATTTAATTGGCGTGCAGAACATTAAGCGCATATGAATTGAGCATTCATAAAATTTCCAGAGCTACAATAGATAATTAACCCAAATGTTTTTCATGTTTATATGATTGTCGATGTAAGAACATCCAAACCCGTAGAAGATTTTTAGAAAAAAATTTATGTGAGCTTAATAGAGGGTACACCTGGAAGCAAGATCTCAACAGACTGAGGTAAATGCTCCAGAGAGTAACTGTCTGCAGTTTCTTTCATGCTTTTGAGACGAAGGAGGGAATGGAAAGAAGACTGCATAAAGGTGGAAGAAAGAAAGGCAGGGATTGAATTATAGGATAGCTAAGATTTTGTGCTCCCTTGAGGGCGGTCATGCTTTAGAAAGAGGACTAAAAGGGTGGTCCTGTGTTGAAAGGAGGGGTCTGAAAAGAGACATTTCAAACCCGTGCTCACCCAGACGCACAGGAACAGTGGACAGGGCTTGTCCGACACAAACACCAGCCTTTGTTGGAGAAGTGATGTGCGGTGGCGTCGCTCCCCACCGCGACCGCCCTGCTAGGAATGTGTGGTCAGATCGCCTGTGAAGTCACCTGCAGAGAACCCCCTCTTTTTATCCGCATGATCTACGATTAATCTTTAGTAAATAAAATTTAGCTTATGCCTGTTGGTTTATTAACATAGGCATGTCGTTAAGGTTTTCAGAGTTACATATAATGCTTTTATTCTATGTAGGTCAACTAAAGATCAAGTAAGTTCATGTTATGTTTTTGTTGTTTTTTTATCCTCACCTGAGGACATTTTTGCATTTGTCTTGAGATAGAGCGGGAGGGAGAGAGGGAGAAAGAGAGAGAGAGAAACATCGATGTGAGACAGACACATGGACTGGTTGCCACCCACACGACCCCAACCGGGGCCGGGGACAAACCACAACCGAGTTATGTGCCCTTGGCTGGAACTAAACCCAGGATTCTCTGGTCCGCGGGCCAACGCTCTAACCACTGAACAAACCAGCCAGGGCTCATGTTACCTTTTAACAAATTTGTCCGTACAAAGAAAAGCAGCTGGAGATGCTGGTTTTCCTTGCAGCAGGACACAGTTGGAAACCTGGCTGTCTGACCAAGGTTTTGACAGGCCTGAGAGACATGCGCGGACTCAGCCTCAAGGTACTGCTGGAAGCTGCCCTGGTGCCCTGACCTCAGAGCAGCTGAGAGCTCCGTCTGAGAGTCCTCACGATCGTTCCAGCAAGCACTCTGAAAAAGAGTTTACGTGGCCAAACACTATCCTTGCTACGCTTATTTAAGTAATCAGGCCAAGTTTAATGCAAACAAATTAGTTTTACTGTGATTATCTTTGGTAAAATGTGGGACAAAAATTATGTGTGCACCTTTGGACATATTAAATTCTAATGATGTTACTTCTCTTTGAGGTTTTGTTATATACCTGTAAACTGAACTAGATCTTTGATTCTAGTTTCTTCAAATATCTGACTTCAATTCTGCTAATGAACATGTCCAGAAGAACGAAGAATGTCCTTGAATCTCTGTAGAAGGGGCTACACCACGTCCTGCTCAACGCCCAGCTGGCAGCCAAACCTCAGTAACTTGAACCTTGGATATACATCTCAAAACTTGAAAAGGCTCAGTCTGCCATCTGTTCTGTTCCAGTTAAACTGGTTAGGAAGAAGGTTACCAGCATCAGCACAGAGTGCTTCTTCCCAAGACACCACATCAAGACTCCATACTTTACCTAAACATGATACCTTTTTTTCTTTCTCCCTCCCTCCTTTCCTCCCTCCCTCCCTCCCTTCCTAATTCCCTCCCTCCCTTCCTTCCCTCCCTCCCTCTCTCTTTTCCTTCTTCCCTTCCTCCCTCCCTTCTTTCTTTTCTTTTCTTCCTTCCTTCCTTCCTTTCCTTCCTTCCTAACTTCCTTCCTTCCTTCCTTCCTTCCTTCCTTCCTTCCTTCCTTCCTTCCTTCCTTTCCTTCCCTCCCTCCCTCCCTCCCTCCCTCCCTCCCTCCCTCCCTCCCTCCCTCCCTCCTTCCTTCCTTCCTTCCTTCCTTCCTTCCTTCCTTCCTTCCTTCCTTTTTCTTTCGTTACTCTGAGATTGGCCTGGCATGATAATGCCACCAACCATATCTCCTCGGCCAGTGCCAAGGGGGGTAAACTGAAATTTAAAACAACTTATTATTTCAGGATGGGGGGAAGTCTAACTGAACCCGTGCTTGAGTGGGCACATGTTTATGTCTGATAGGATTCTCCTTTGTGTGTGGTGGTGATCATTTCCCTTGAATGTATGAATGCCTAGAGGGTGGGCAACGCCTCCTCGTTTATCTAACAGGGCCGCTAACTGTTCACAGATGAACTGGAGCATCTACTCAATCTCAGGAGAGAGCCAACCGCAGTTTTCCTGCACACGGAAAGGATTCCCATTCAGTTTACTGTGCTGCCAAAGCGCTATCTGAACTCACTGGCTTATTGTCATAATTTTGTCGGGAAGAATTTGGACTCGATGTAAGTTTCAAGTGTAATAATACATGATATTGATGACATTATGATAACACTGGAAACCGAAAAGTAGGTTGGCACTGATCTGAGGGCAGTGGTTATGCACACGGCCACCCAGGGCTGGGTAGTCAATCCAGCAGAGACCCAAGGGTCTGCAGAGAGGGCAGTTCTTAGGATGATGTCAGCAGAAGCCACTTAGGACATTTCACAGTGACTAGAAATGAACTGCTGTCATTACAAACTCCAGGACCAAGTGAGAAGCCCAGGGTTTGGCTGGTTACGTATTTGGATTTTGGAGAACATGTATTCCACTGGGAACATTGCTAACGCCTATCTATAGGGCTGAAAAAAGCCGTAATTTAGTGGGGACCTGAACAAAAGCAGACCATGTCTGCACTACCCAATTGGTGGCACTCTCAGCAACTTTGGGCGCTGATGACCCCCACGCAGGTGTGACTTTGGAAGCGTCTGCCACCTGACTCATGCGGACCGGTGCTATGGCAAAAGCCCACGAGTGCCTCCCAGCAGCAGCCACTGGAGTTTGGGTGAGAACATTTCCAGGTGATGCTGCCCCTGTACACATCATTTGAGAAAAAATTAGTCTCAGTTAATTCCCAAGTAACATTGCAAATTAATTGAGACTGTCTTAATGACTGAAGGACATAAAATAATCATGAAATCTGCCATACTCATGGCGCCTTGAATGACTTCGGAGAAACACTCTCAGAAGGATGGCAGTGCCCCAAGAGGTCCGTAATAAAATGAAAACGGTTCACACGGAGCATGAAGGAGGTGCCCATCACATCCGCGAGCAGACAGCCTCTTCTCCCGTAGGTCAGACTCGACAGCCACCCGAGGAGCGGCCAGAACTGATTGCCACGTGGACAGTCACCTGCGAACAACTCTCAGTTAAACAGCAAAGAGCTGCTTGGTTACTGATGGCAGTTCCAGGGTAAACCACCAGTATCCTGTTTGGAAACTGCCGCTTTCAGACCAGTGGGAGGACAAGTCGTTTGTCTGTTACCCATTGTTGACTGGCAATTTTACGCAGAAGTTATCTCATGTCCCCGGCTATTTTTTCGTAACTGAGAATGAAAGTGAAACAATCTAAATAAACTTCAGTATACTTTATTTATACATAATTAATTTAAATGAAACTTTGTACATATCTGCTACATATTATATATTTTAGTAATTTTTTCGGTGTGGTGTGCTGTGTAGCAATCACCTGTGTGTAACGGTACGCAACACGTTTTGCAAATATGTCTGGTTTCGCTGCGCTTTCATCTAGGGACGACTCCTGCTTAGGTCCATACAGAGACTGAAATTTGGGAAGAAGTAATCCAAAGAGGCCTAATTTTATACAATCTGTCTTCATTAGATGTATTTTGTGAATTATCACTAAGATGGAAAAACGTAAGAATTTGCTCGAACCTCATTCTGCTCATAGTTTTAGGAAATACTGGAGCTTTAACCAAAGGGTCCATTGACCAGTAATCCCTCCAATGTGATTTTTTTCATTTGTCCCATCATTATCAACAAATTGAGAAACTTCTTTACGAGTTAACTCGTGAGCGGTCAACAATGTGTTTAAACATCATAACCTAGCCATCTGAGCGATGGCTCTCTGAAGGCTGAGCTGGGAGAACACTGGCTGCCTTGCCAGTCCAGGCCAGAGACCAGCACTGTTCCTTCCACTGACAGACCTTTGAATGTCGCGATGCCTGGGTGCCGGAAGTCCCCGAATGGGGACTGACTGACTTGCCGCTTTCAAGCTGTCAACTCACAGAAACTTTGTGGCGGGGTGGGGTTCCCTCCAAGATGGGGCTGAGCAGAGAGTTGGAAGCTGTTTCTAGGAGCTCTCTGGGGCAGGAGAACCTGTGTCCTCGGGCGTCACAAGGACACCCGCTGCAGAGGCACAGATCTCACAGGGACAGGGTGCTGGGGACCAGGGAACAGGCTGCTGTCCAGAGAGGCCAAGTCTTAGCAGCTCCTTTTTTAGGGACAAGGCATATGCCCAATTAAAGCCCTAACCTACCCACATGGCAGTTCCGAGCTGAAGACTCAGGTGGGAGAATATGGACTTACTTCCCAGGGCAAACCTCCAGTAGCAGAGGTTCTCAACCTCCTAATGCCACGACCCTTCAGTGCAGTTCCTCATGTGTGGTGACCCCCAACCATAAAATCATTTTCGTTGCTACTTCTTAACTGTAATTTTGCTACTGTTACGTCTTAGGCAACCCCAGTGAAAGGGTCATTGGACCCCCAAAGGGGTCGCGACCCACAGGTTGAGAACCGCTGCAGGAACTTCCTCGGTTTCCTTCAGTGAGAGACGGCTGGACCTCCTGAAGGCAGGACACCACGTAAGGACTGGGTGACCATCTCTGCTTAGTAGCTACTGCCTCACAGAGATTTCCGTGGGGGTGGGGGCACCCTACAGTCTGAGGAGCCGCCAGGCCTGGGGGTCCCTGGGTTCCCAGGCACAAGGGCAGGCCGGATATGTTTGGGGGTGCCAAGGGACAGGCAAGGCAAGTGTCAGAGAGGCGGGTTTTAGGGTTTGTTTCCTGGGGTAACGAGGCATATGCCTTGTTTAAAGCCCTAATGTACTCATATGCAGATGCCCCCCCAGAGGGCTGGGCTGGGCAAACCTGGCCTGGCTTTTGAGGCCACTACAGAGGAAATGGCCCTGGTTTCCTACGAGACACGCCCGGGCCGTTGGTGTCTGGAGAAGCCTGGGACTCCATGAAGAAAGAAGTCCAAAGGAGGACAAGTGACCATTTCTGCTGTATAGCTGCTGCCTTGCAAAGCCTGTCGGGAGACGTGGAGGGTCCTATGTGCGGGAGCGAGGCGGAAGTCAGGCGGGAGTCGGGAAGGAGCCTCCCAGACCCGGGGCGCCCCCGCTTTCCTGCGGGTCCACAGGCACCACTGCGCAGGTGCAGGCCGCGTGGGCTTAGGGCACCGGGCGCGGGTCGGGAAAGGCCTGGTTCTGGGGTGCACAAGCAGTGCACCTGGTTGAAGCCCTAACTTGTCCATACTGCTACTTCCCTCTGAAGGCGGGGCTGAGAATGGCAGGACTGCCTTGGCCATGGCAGCCTGGGCAGGGCCGGCCACGACCCCTCCAATGAGCAACACCTGGACGTCGTGACGGCTGGAAAGCCAGAGACCCCGTTAGACATCAAGTCCAAATGGGGACTGCCGGACTGTCGCTACGTTCAAGCTGCTACCTCACAACTCTTTTCTAAAGGGGTGAGGGCTCCTCCATGCTGGGCACTAACTGGAAGGTAGGAACCTCTTCCCGGAGCTCTCTAGGCCAGGAGAACCCCTGATGTCCCCATCGTTCACGCCACCTGTTGCAAATGCCTGGGCCTTATAGTACAGAAACACCTGAAACTCAGCAACAGGCTGGTGTCTGGAGAGGTCAGTACCAGTGGCTCCTTTTTGAGGGACAAAGCGTACGCCCAATTAAAAGCCCTCCCCACCCCTACGCACCGTCGCCCCTGCAGGCTGAGCTGGGGCAATCTGCCTGCCTCGTCAACAAGATGCCTGGTGGTGGCGCCCACGGTTCCCTCCAAGGGAAGACAGCTGGACCTCGATGGCTGGAGAAGACCAAAACCCTATCAGTTAGCAACTTTAAATAAGCTGACCGTGGCAGCTTTATAGCTCACAGAGGTTTATGGGAGGGGTGCAGCATTCTTCATGCTGGGGGTTTTGCAGGAATTAGGAGTTGCCCTGAGAAGCCCCCATGCCTGGAGGGCTCTGAGTCCCGTAGGCCAGCAGATGGTGGGAGCACAGTGAGCTACAGGCCTCCCACATGCAGTGCACCAGGAACCAGCGAACAGGCCGGCGTCCGGCGGCTGAGCACCAGCAAATCTGTTTTGAGGGACAAAGCATATGTCTAATTGAAAGGACTCACCTACCTTCATGCGATTTTCCTCCATGAAAGCTAAGTTGGGAAAATATGGACCGCCTTATCGGGTTGAGGACAGGCAGAGCCAGCCAATGTCCCCTGAGAGACCCCAGCACCTCTTGCTGGATGTAGACGCCCTGGACCCCACCAAGCGTGTCAAATAGCGACCATGGCATCTTCAAAGCACTGCCTCACGAAGATTTTAAGGAGGGGTGGGAGCATCCTAAATACCAGGGGTTACACAGTTTGGGAATCACTCCGAGGAGCATCCTAGACCCCGAGGGCCTGGCCTCCCCAGGCCGGCAAGTAGGGTGCCTACTGCACATGCGTGGGCTGCCCAGGTCCGGGAACTAAGAACCGGGCAGTGGGCAGATGTCAGAGAGGCCAGGTTTTAGAATTTGGTTCCGGGGTAACGAGGCATATGCGTTATTAAAAGCACTTACCTCCATATGAAAATTTCCTGCTGGGAGTCTGAACTAGGACTACCTGGCTGGCTTCCCAGTTCAAGCCTGGCAGGGCTGGCCGACGTTCTCTCCCGTGAGAGACACCTGGCCCCTTGATATCTGGAGACGCCCAGGATCCCATGAGTCAGGAAGTCCCGTAAGGACTGAGAGGGCATCTTCTTTTTTTAAAAAAAATTATTGATTGATTATTAGAGAGAGAGAGGAAGGAGAGAGAAAGAGAGAGAGAGATTTGTTGTTCCAGTTATTGATGCATTCATTGGTTGACTTTTGTATGAGCTCTGACCAGGGATCAAACCCGCAACCTTGAGGCATCAGAATGATGCCCCTACAAACCGAGCTACCTGGCTAGGGTGAGACCATCTTCCTTATAACGACTGCGTCACAGATATTTTCAGGAGCGGTAGGACATTTTATGTGCTGGGAGTTGTGTAGAGGGTTGGGAACTGCCCCTGGAGGGCGCTGGTTTCCCTAGGCCAGTAGACAGGGTGCCTGAGGTGCATGCTCGGGCTGGGCGGGGCCAGAGAACCAGGGACAGGACACAAGGCGAGTGTCTGGAAGGCCAGGTTTCGGGATCTAGTTGCTAGAGGGACAAAGCATATGCCTAATTAAAAGCATTAATCTGCCCATGTGTGCTATTTCCCTTGAAGGCTGAGCCAGGAAAATCTGGACTACCCTACCAGGGCCTGCCCTGGCCGAGCATCCAATGTTCCCACCAATGGGAGACACCTGGACATCTCGATGCCTGTGGAAGTCATCAGGCCACAAGTTTAAATGAGGACTGACTGACCACAACAGCTTTAAAGCTTTTGACTCACGGTGATTTCAGGAGGGGTAGGTGCATCCTACCTCCCGAGGGCTGTGCAGAGGGTTGGGAATCACCCCAAGCAGCCTAGGCCTGCGGACACTGGATTCCCCAGGCTGGAAGGTTGGGGGCCTACTCAGGCTAGGCAGGCCTAGGACACCAAGGACCAGCAGGCAGGTGTTGCACAGGTTGGGTTTTAGGATTTGCTAAGAAAACACATGTCTTATTAAAAGCCCCAAACTAACCATATGTGCAGTTCTGCTCTGAGGGCTGAGCTGGGGAATTCTGGACTGCTTTATCAGAGACAGCTTGAGCAAACTGGCCAGTTTTTCCTGGTTGTTTTGATGGCTGGAAAGCCAAAAGCCCCGTTAGACAGCGAACCCAAATGGAGTCTGACTGACTGTCTGTTACTTCTGTAAGCTGACACCTCACAGCCCTTTCCTGGAGGGGTGGGGCTCCCTCCACCACTCTGGGGTTTGGGAATTGGCTGGAGGACCACAGCGGCCCTAGGTTGTCAGGGAAGGCACCTATACTCATGGGAAGTTTGTGCAGGTCCAGGACACAGGCTATCAGACGACAGGCAGACTTTAGGGGAGGCCATGTTCCAGGAGCTGGCTCATGGAAGGGCTTCTCCAGCCATTTAAATATGCAGGTGTCTGTCACCGTGGAAGACCATGGCCAGCCTCCTGATGTGCGGCGAGGCCGGGTTCCTGGTGCTTTGAACCTGAGCGGCTCGCGCATGCTCAGGAGTCATCTTGTTCCCAGGCCTTCCAGCTGGGGCCCTCCAGGCCCGGGGTGTTCAAACCCTCTGCCTAGCTCCAGGGCAGAAGGAGCTCCCGCCCCTTCTGCAAGTCTTTGTGGAGAAGTTTCAGGAGGCCCTATCAGTCCATTGGAACTGGCTGCCTCATGAGGTCCTGGGCTTTGCCACCAAGCTGTCCCGGTGTGAGTAGAGGTTACCATGGTGAATGCAATTCACATCTCAAATTTATAGCAGCCGAGTTTGAGTTAATAGCAACATGACTTCAACAGCATACTGAAACGCTGCTCCTGGACACCTCTCCCCCTACCCTTTAATGTTTTTGTCACAAATTACATCTTTGTTCATTATGTACCTAAAACATGTATTTATAATATTTTATGCATCTGTCTTTAAATCATATAGGAAATTTAAAAAATGGAGTTACATTACCAAAATACAATAGTATTACCTTAGACTTGGTTCACTTTATCTTTCTTATTATGCTCTGCAGACTGGATAATTTCAATGGTCTTATATAAATATTTGCTGATTCTTCTGTCTACTCAGAAGATGTGGAAGTCCTCTCTCTAATGAATATTTCATTTAAGTTATTATACTCTTCACCTCCAGAATTTCTATTTAGTTCCTTTTAATAATTTCTAACTCTTTATTGATATACCGCTTTGTCTCATTTTGTTCAGATTGTTTTCCTGGTTTTCTTTTAAGAAAGTTGATTTAAAGTCTAGTTACTCCAATGTCCGCACTTCCTTAAGGATGGTTTCTGTCAATTCACTACCTCGTCTACTTTTTGTGATGGTTTGCATTTCCTGAGTTTTTTTCTTTTGTATGCCTTGTGATTATTGTGTTGAAATCTGCCATTTGAATATTATATGTGGTAACTCTGATGATTAGATTCTCCCTCTTCCCCATGGTTTGACGTTTTTTGTTTATTTGTTGGTTTTTATTGTTGGCTGCAGTATTTTCTATTTGTTTGCTTACTTTTCCAAACTATTTTTTCAAAGATTATATTCTTTTTCCTGTGTGGTCACTGAAACTTTTCTTTTCTAGTTTGTGTTTAGTTAGTGTTTAGGTAGTGTTTTAACAGAAATGCCATTTTAAGAGGCTTTTTCCTGTTTTCAACTTTTGATTGGTTGCTGTAAATCTTTGACTCTTTCAGCAACAAGTCTCTGTTTGTTGTTCCAAGGTTTGGTTGGAGGTCCATGGTTTGGTGGAGGTACGTGGTTTGGTGGAGGTACGTGCTTTGGTGGAGGCACGTGGTTTGGTGGAGATACATGGTTTGGTGGAGGCACGTGGTTTGGTGGAGGTACATGGTTTGGTGGAGGCACGTGGTTTGGTGGAGGTACGTGGTTTGGTGGAGGCACGTGGTTTGGTGGAGGTACATGAGTTTGGTGGAGGTACATGGTTTGGTGGAGGTACATGAGTTTGGTGGAGGTACATGGTTTGGTGGAGGTACATGAGTTTGGTGGAGGTACATGGTTTGGTGGAGGTACATGAGTTTGGTGGAGGTACATGGTTTGGTGGAGGTACATGGTTTGGTGGAAGCACGTGGTTTGGTGGGGGTACATGAGTTTGGTGGAGGTACATGGTTTGGTGGAGGTACATGAGTTTGGAGCTATATTTTCGAGTGGAAATATCTTAATCATATAAGCACTCACCCTGTGTCAGAGGCAGCATCTGGGAAGGATGTGGCTCTAAATTCCAATAAGCTGGACCTGGTGTGGACCCATAAGTATTTTCTTAAATGAGTCTGTTCCTACAACCTACCAGTCAAAATGACTGCAGGAACACTGAAAGGATCTTAGACACAGGGTAGCGCAATGAGGAGAGTAACGTGTGAAGAATAAGGAACCCCTGCTTTTGTACTGTGCGACCACAGGCAGGTTACTTCCCTGGGACTCAGTATTATAATCTGCTAATAAGAAATTAAGACAAGATGGTAACTAAGATTTCTTCCATATCTTTTGGTCTATGATTACATTTCTGGGATCTGGAATTTTACAGTTTAACATTTAACTTTTCAGCCTGTCTTTTCATCGACAGATCAATACATAACCTTGTTTTATGTGTTTTTGTTTAAACAGAACACCCACCAAAAAAAATCACACAAATGAAAAAATACAAAACAAAATCCCAATCATGGCATTAAACAGACTATAGACCATGAAGAACAAACTTTTTATGGTATAGCTGAAACAGGAAGGCAGAAAGTCACCTTGTTTGACCTCAGTTGGGAAGGTGCACAGCAGGTGACTAAATGTTTGTTTCTCTACACGCCTCCACAAAGGACCATACAAATGTCTTAACTCTTGATTTTGGGATTGCAAAAGAGAGCATTCACAAACATGGAATCCAAAGATAATGACATCTGATGGGATATCTTTGAAAACATTGACTTTCTAAAAAAAAAAAAAAGCAAAGAAAGCAACGCTTCTCATCGAATGATGCAGCTCATTGTTGATAACATGGTGTTTTTATAGTATTAAAAGTTAAATAACATTAAATATAATAGATTAATTTTCATCTGCTTTGGTTTCCTACTATTTATAAATAAGGCATTTGATTCCTTCAGGCCATTAGAAACCATTCTGTACGTGTGCATACATTCTTGTTGAATACCTGTCGAGTGTCATTTTCTTTGCTACAAGTAAAGAACACAAGCTAGTGAAAACTACAGGGATATTTCCTGAGGTTATTTCCTCTGCTTATAGCCACTTCAAATTATTTCCTACTGGAGGCTACATAAGCCAGGGTATTTAAAGTTTTTGGGTGCAAATAACAAAAACCAACTAAAATCAGTTGTACAAATTAGCTGTTGCTGTGTAAGAAACCACCTAAAATAAGAACCAGTTATTTAGGTCAGGATTTAGGGGCAGGGCCAGAATCCATGACACTGACTAAGCAAAAGAAAGGTAGATCATGACAACATTGCTAGGTAGTTTAGAGAGTAAGGTACAGATAATAAGGTATAATTGGACAGGATAAAAGATGGGTTGATTAGCCAAAACGACAATTAAAGTCACACCACAAAATCAGTCCAATGACTGCAGCACCGTTGCCGGCCACTAGGTGCTGAAGCCAGGATTACTGCGGCTGCCGGCACCTACTATTGCCAGTTTGATGGCAAGTACCTTCCCTCTAAAGCTGAAAGTCACTGTCATCCTTGGTTCTGCAGCTACCAGAACGAAAGCTTTATTGGCCTCACTCTGATGACACATCACATCTGCTGAACTGAGACCAACTGCTCATCCCCTGGGTGCAAGGGAAGTTGGAAAAGTGATCATCTAGCCTTTCTAGTTCTATGATGGGGAATGGATGCTATACCCCAACAAGACTACAGCTGGGAAGTTACCAAATGTATGAAAAGGGTTCAATTTAGGCTCCGAAAGGGCATAACAGAAAATGTGAATATCCAACACATATAATCTTAGGGAGCAGAAAGGGACTAATCGAAAGTGTTTTGTCCCAAAATTGTGTTGGTTTATTTTGTTTGTTTTTATTTTGAAAATCATCACCATCACTCTGCTCAAAAGATGGATATTTGACAGTCATCTTCACACTGACCACTACATTTCTTAGATTCAAAAAGAAATAAACCAATGTCCACGCTTTCCCCATGGGAAGGAAAGGATTCTAAAGCAGCTGTGTACATGAGAGGTGTGCCCTACTGTCTGGCACCCCCAGATGGGATGGAAAGCAAAGCAGTGAGGTGGTGGGGAGATGGAACAGCTTCCTCCAGGAGCAATCTTTTTTGCCCGCACTCATGTGCAAGGGTTATACCTGTCGTCGTCCATCAGGAGTAGTTTAGGATTGAATTAATTTGCAATGTTTAGTTTCTGTGCTTCCATATCTATGTTTTAGTAAGCATTCATAACACAATCTTTTCTATATCTTCTTTTAAAAAGATCCCCTTTATTTTCAAGTACATTTTCTTTTAATATTTAACATATTTCCGTTATTAGGTAGAATTTTTTTTTTGTTCTAGGAAATCCACATATTGTTAAAGTGAAAGTTTCGTGATTTTTTCAGTCTTTTCTCTAGTTGGAATCCTTTTTTGTTTGCCAACATTTGTAAATTTGGAACTATACTGTGAATTTCCACATACATCTCTATCTCCATACCGTTTACATAAGTATGAATAAGCGGGCCGCTTGGGAAGAGAACTGGACACTTGGGAATAAAATAACACCTTTCTTCTATGTTTTTAAATTTTATCATGATGAATAAGCCATTTATCTGTCCTAGTATCTGGCTAAATTTGGACCATGCTCAGGTGTTGGGAGCGGTGTCAGTGGAACAGCGACCACCACGGTTTAACATAGTCCCGGGTGAGCTCCACGGTTTGACATAGTCCCTGGAGAAGTGAATTCACTGCGTGGCAGGAATCACGAAGAACAGTGACTGAAGATATGAAGTAATGGGAAAATAAAAATGCAGGATGGCAACTGAAGGAGACTAATCTTCGCTTTCTCTATCTGTTAGCTGTCTGTTAGGAATCATTCTAGAAGTAACATGTAGATGATTAATTACGTAGATGTTAGAAAAGATTGCAGAAAGAAAAGTTAAGAAAGTAATAAAGATTTAGGATAGAAATGTGGAAGCTTGGAAGGATCTTAGATAGGAGGAAAGGTCAGGAGTTTAAGAGGATGTCTGGGTGAAGGATAAAAATAGTTGGTAATTAACATGTAATATACCTAAGAGTTGGGTAAACAACCAAAAGAATATCTGTACTTATTTGCCTAAAAGGTTTAGGGGAAACAATGTAACCTGCAGATACATATAAATAAAAACTCTTCTGCTTAAACTAGCATTAAGCAGCAGAAGAAAAAAGGTCAAGCACTTTCTGTCTCACACCTACCTCTCTCTCTCTCTCTCTCTCTCTCCCGGACTCCGTCCACACCTTTGGGAACCCTGGACCTGCCGAGGCTGGATCCTGGCACTCAGGAAAGCATAATGATCGTAGCTATTATCCTCCCAGTGGCTGATAAAGCCACCTGGAAATGGATGCAGGTGTATGCACAGAGCTCCCTGGGTTCTCTCTCATCATCCATGCATGTGAGTCTGTATGTCTGTGTATGTGTGCATACACATACATGTCTCAGTTTAAGTAGCAAGGATAATAGGAATTTTTTTGTATAATATATAGAATGTAAGATATATAACTGTCTAGTTGAGGCATTCAGTGACTTCCCCATCAAACAATCTCATCTGAACATTTACAATGATAGCACACAGGCAAATAAAGAAAGAGAGAATACAATTATTTGAAAATCTATATCCAGCTGTAACTTATAATTCTCATCATCATGTCTTCTAGCCATAGATATGAGGTTAAACCTCATGGATCAGTTGAATAAGCATCGTTTTATGGATTGGGATCTTAGTAATGGTTTGTTTTAGCAGATTGTAGTCCAACCAACAGTGGTTGTAAAATGCATACCAAAGTTGTCCCGAGCTATTCTCACTGGGAGAATTATAGTTACCCAATATGATAAGCACCAAGGCAAACATTTTCCAGTTGGATCCCAGGCAAGAAGTGACGAAGTCTGAGAAAGACAGGGACACTGCTCCACAGGTCGCCACCCCTCGTTGGTTAGAAGTGCCCTCTAGGCAGCCCCTTGCTTGAACAGTCTGGGATGGGACAGGGTGGGCTCCCCACTCTCTCACGTGGTGGTTTCAGAGCATGCAGGGTCTCAGGTGGGTTGCTGTTATTCCTGGGGTTCTACCCTAGGGTGGTCTGCCCCCTGCCCGGCCCCTTCCCCCAGGGAACATTGGCAGTATCTGGAGACAAGGTTAGTTGTTGTGACTGGAGTGGGTTTCTAGAGGCTTCTGGTGAGTGGAGGAATGCTGGCAAACATCCTGCGATGGGCAGAGCCCCCACTCCACAAAGTCACCAGGCCTCCAATGTCCACAGTGTCGAGCTTGATGAAACCCGGGAAGGTCTGTGAAAGGTGCTATCACAAACTCCTGGTGAAAGGAGAGTGGGTGCAGTCAAGGGGAGGAGTGAGGGTGCACGTTGGAAATGGGCTCTCTGCCACAGTGCCCACACACAGCCAGATGCCTGGGCCCGAACGTGGATCCTGGCAGATTCTATAGCAATGATCCCTCCCGCAGCTCAACAGGTAAAGCAGGCAAGCACCCCCTCTTCAGGGAACATTTGAAGGAGGCAGAACCTCTCAATTGGTAAAGCTTGTACTGCAATAAAGTTTAACACTAAGACACGAGCGCCTGGGAGGTGCAGAGTAACAGTGGGCTAGAAGAAAGAGAGTGAGGTCCCAAGGAAGAAGGTGGGGGCCCTCGCGAGTTCTGCTATACGCTCTGGTTTGGGTTTATTTACTGAGGAGGAACTGGAATCTTATGAGAAATCACTGCGTGGAATTCATGGTCATTATAATGATTTATGCTAGCCCAAATAGGTGAGGGTAGCCTGTATCATGTTTGTACATGGAGTTCTGAGGTGGGGACTCCCACAGGTGCGGTAATTTAGAGCCTAAAGTAGGGGAGTCCCACGGGTGAAGTGATCAAGTCAGTAGCTAGGTCACCAGGTTTTCATCTGCTCGGGTGAGTCACACATTTCGTGACTGTGCCAGACCATAATCCTATCTCACAATTTTCAGAACTAATACTTGAAAATGTGAGGCACAGCTACTTCAAATTACATGGTATTTAGAGAAGCATGATGTTACCAGCCATTTTCTCTTTAAATTAAAACAACAAACTCATGTTGAAGTGATGCGACAGTGGTACATGCTCTGGGGTTTCTAACCTTCACTGAAACAAAAATTAAAGAAGAAAATTCCATCCTGTGGATTTTTAAAACTGCAGCTCTCATCCCTTTAGAAACCAGTTCTATGTCCAGAAGATCACACCCACAGGCTGCAAAATCGGAGAGATTCAAACATCGGTGTTCGCCGCTGGGGGTTGGGGGGTGTTGGTGCATAAAGCCAGGGAGGGGACTGGGACAGCTGAGTTGGGGGGAGAGGGAGCACCCCATTCCTGCAGAAGAGTGTGGGGTGTGCTGTGATTCTCCTAGTCTCAGGTGGTGTGTTGACCATAATCTCAGCCTGAGTATCTGGTATTCTGACGGCATTGCTCCCCCAGGGGCCCCTCCACGTGTGCTCACAGAGATATCTTGGACGGACGGTTGCTAAGGAAAGGAAAAGGGACCTGCCAGTGGGATTAGGACAGTGGTCAGGGTGGAGGCAAGTGCTGGTTCCGAGTGCAGCGTGTGCACCCGGCATCTTCCCAGGCTGAGCACCGTGGAGCCAGGCCACGCCTCGGGACGGGAGAGCGATTTAAAAGTGTGTGAAAGCTGGGTGCAGATTGCCTGCAGTTCCCCAGGTGTGCTGAAAGGTCCAGGTGCCAGTGGTTCTGCAGCAGTGGGCAAAGGCAGGGTCCTTGGTGTCGCTTGCTGGGAGCCGAGAACGGGGTGCCTAGAGTCCCCTGGTCTGGTAAGGAGGGAGAGGAGGCCTGGACAGGACAGCTTTCCTCTTTGGTCAGGAGCAGCGGGAGCAGCCCCCCAGTCCCCGAGATTAAGTGAAACAGAAATTTGACAGACATTTTGTGCTAATCAAGAGAAAAATCATGGGGTTCCCTTAGGGCAGGGGTGGGGGACCTCTTTTCTGCCAAGGGCCATTCGGATATTTATAACAACATGTGCGGGCCATACAAAATTGTCAACTTAAAAATTAGCCTGGTATATTTGGTCAAACATTTAATGAACTCAGCCCTAACGTGATGGCTGGAACTGCTTCTCTCTGGTGAGGCAGGTGGTGTCAGCTGGTATCGATGCTGCTGCTCGCAACTGCTCTTCCAGGTTTGCGTAGTCAGCCTGGAGCACAGTCGACTCTTGGCGATGGTCAGTTTTGAAAAGAACTGCTTGGCCCTGGCCAGTCTGGACTGGGGCTGGGGACCGAACCTGCAGCCCAGGAACATGCCCTGCAATCCACTGGCTGAGCCAAACATCCAGGGCCACAGAGACTGTCTTGGTGTAGGATGCAGTGGTATATATTTAAATCACTTGGATCAAGACTGAAACAATTCATTTATTTCTTAACAAATTTACAATTAACCTTTTTTTGCGGACTAACCGTGGCTGGAGCTCCATCTGTAGGAAGGCCACTTCACTTTTCAAGTGTTAGCTCCAGATTTTTCATGGATGAAACAAGTCTCTCTAACAAGTCCTCACCTCTTGTAGTGCCATGCATGGCTTCCAGGGACAGCGGTTCCTCTCGCGTGTCAAACTCTGCAGTTATCCCAAGAACAAAAACGGCCAGTTGGGCAGTATTTATGTTCGTTGTCTCATCACAAGCTGGAGAGAAAAATTGGAAATCTGCAGAATCCTTCACTGTTTTTCAGTATCTTGTGCTCAGTCAGGAATTCGATCTGAGACGGTTCTCCGAGACAGACTAACACTCTGAAACAGTTTTCCTTTGTCTGGTGCTAACAACTCCGCAGCAGCCACCATGCTCTCTCACAGACTCTCCCTCTGCATGAGGCTCAGCTTCTTTGCTCTTAGCTCGCTCACTACATAAGTCGTCTCACTAATGTTGTCTCTGTCACAACCAGGCCTAGTGAAGGTGGCTTGTTGTGACTCCAAACTCCGCTGCAGAGCATTGACTTTACCCAGACGCGTTTGGCCTCCCAAAGCATCGAGTTCAGCATGTGTTGAGCTGTAATGATGCTCCAGACTGGCTTTTTCCATTACTGCTAATTCACCGCCACAAACCAGGCCCACAGGTTTGCCTTTGACGTCAACAAAAAAATAATCATTTCTCCATTTCTCTAGGAAAAAAGATTGACACTCTGCATCAACTTTTCTTTTCTTTGTAGTCGCCATTTGTAGGATGTCACACCACTTAAGTTTTTTTTTTTTTTTTTTATTGATTTTTTTTTTTTAGAGAGAGAAAGGAAAGAAGAGAGAGAGAAACATCAATGGGTGAGAGAGATACATTGATGGGATGCCTCCTGCACACCCCCTACTGGGGATCGAGCATGCAACCTTGGCATGTACCCTGACAGGGAACTGAACCAGGACCTCTCAGTCCATGGGACGACGCTCAATCCACTGAGCACACCGGCCAGGCCCACTTAAGTGTTAACAACTACCCAGTGTGTGTGTCACCAGCAACGTGATTACTTTGCTTTGATCGCTGTTCTAATCCTGCGTCTTGGATCTGGAACATATCCAACGTTCGTATCACTGACTCTTGAGGTCTTTTCTGTGGACTGTAATTTCCTTAATCTTCATCTGAGATGCAGTTTTGGGGAGGATTGTTGATCATGGACGTGTGGATAAAGGTTGGATTGAAGTTATCATCTGTGTGGACAAAGAAGCTAACAGCATCGTCGTCAATCATTGGGGGCAAGGTCATCAACGTCTTGAGGAATCACCTCATCTCATCTTGTCTCATCATCACCAGATCACCATAGTTTCGCCACAGTGTTTTAACACTTTCACAACGTAGACACTCCCGGCCTGCCTGGCACTGACTGTCCTCTGAGTCACTGCAACACAGGCAGATGGGCCTCGGGCAGCTGAAGAGGAACAGACATGTCTGTCCCGTCATGTACTCGCATGTGTCCTGTCTGTCCCGTAATGGATGTTCCTTGCTTGTCCCTCAAAACTTACATTATTATTATGATTCACTTAATATAAATTTATGTTGCTATGAAAAAAAGCTCCCAGATGTATTGGACTTTGAGTCCTGCCTGCGGTTGCGTTGGCAGGGACAGAACAAATGATGTCCTGGGCCTTACCTGGACCGAGGGCCAGACGTTCCCCACCCCTGCCTCAGGGCACAGGCCAGTGCTCCCGATCCTCGCAGCTTCCCATCTGTGCCCAGTATGGGCAGGGCACCCACATCAGGTCAGAATAAGCAGGAGGATTGATTTCTGGACTTGTATGTGCCTGTGATTGACGTGTATGTGTATATATATTGGCTCCAAGTTAGTTAAAAATACATAAAATTAGGTAGACACTTGGGAAGACCCATTGTTTAAATAGTGTATATGCAGACTGATATCAAACTGGCAGTTACTTGCTCAATAAACAAATTTGTTTAGAAATGACAATTATAAAACTGGCACATTTTATAATCTACAAAATGAAAATAGTCAGACAACTTAAAGTGGTCATTTTCTTACTTTAGTTTACAGAAATAGTATTTTCCATTATGGAGTGATAAAAGTGACTTCCTCTTACTTTTCAACTCTAGAAATAATTACCTTCTGAAAAGTTAATACAGAAATACTTTGAGATCCTGGTTATGTTTCCACCATAGTTTAAAATAACAATAAATGGTTTGAAAATTGCTTTATATATTTCAGCTCACGAAAATAAGTTTTCTCTGAAGACTGAAGTTGAGTCTGTATTTCTTCAGACACTACAAACATATTCTAAAAGAACACATAAATATACATTACTAATCATCAACTATACAGATTCATGTAGCTCTTCTGAAAGTCTTGAGGCCCTTTGTTCATATTGTTTTATAATTTTTGATGTTACTTTAAGTTTTTGATGAGTACTATTTTTCTTAAATTTTAGAGAGAGAAAGTGAAACATTTTCTAATTAATTACATCTCAGCTTAGAATCAACTGGTCAATCTCATAGAGTTAGACATGTGACTGCTCTTGATAATGGTGTATGATCCTTTCACTGTATTTGTAAATTTGGTTTGCTAATATTTTCTGAGGTATTTGCATCTATGTTTATCAGGGATATTGGCCTATCGTGTCCTCTGTTTGTAATGTTTTGGTAACAGAGTAACACCGGCCTTGTCAAATGAGGTTGGGGGCTGTCCCTCCTCTTCAGATTTTTTGAATAGTTTGAGAAGATAGGTGTTCATTCTTCTTTGAATGGTTGGTAAAACTCACCTATGAGGCTATCTGACATAGGACTTTAGTTTGTTGGGAGTTTTTGTTTGTTTGTTTGAATCACTGACTCAATTTTGTTAGTAGTTATTGATTGGTTCAGATTTTCTGTTTCTTCTTGATTCAATCTTAGGAGGTTTTATGTTTCTAGGAATGTAGTCACTTCATCCAGGTTATTCAGTTGGTTGGCATATAATTGTAGGATTTTCTTATAGTTCTTTGTATTACTGTGGTGTTGGTTTACTTCTCCTCTTTCGTGATTTTATTTATTTGGATCCTCTCTCTTTTTTCATGATGGTCTGGCTAAAGATTTATCAAATCAAATAACCAGTTCTTGGCTTCATTGATCTTTTCTATAGTTTTTTTTTAGACTCTATTTCATTTATTTCTGCTCCAATCTTTATTATATTCTTCCTTCTACTCACTTTGGGCTTTGATTTTTTTTTCTTTTTCAACTTTTGTTAGATATAAGGTTGTTTATTTGAGATTTTTCTTATTTCTTGAGGTAGGCCTCTATTGCTATAAATTTCCCTCTTAAAACTGGATTTGGGTCCCATAGATTTTGGGTCATTGTGTTTTTATTTTCATTTGTCTCAAGGTATCTTTTAAGTTTTTTTCTTGATCTTGTTGTTAACCCATTTATTGTTAAGTAGCATGTTATTTAGCCTCCATGTGTTTGTATGTTTTTTAGTTTTCTTCTTGTAATTGATTTATAGTCTTATACCATTATGATTAAAGAAGATTCTTGATATGATTCCAATCTTCTTAAGTTTATTGAGACTTGTTTTCTGGCCTAACATGGGGTCTATCCTGAGAAATGTTCCATGTGAACTTGAAAAGACTATATTGTCTGCTGCTTTGGGGTGAAATGCTCTCAAAATATCTATTAAATCCATCTGGTCTAATGTGTCATTTAAGGCAACTGTTACCATGTGACTCAGCAATCCCACTATTGGATATTTATCTGAAGAAAATTAAATCATTAATTTGAAAAGATATATGCATCCCTATTTTCATTGCAGCATTATTTACAACAGCCAAGATATGGAAGCAACATAAGTGTCCATTGAGTAATATTTGGATAAAGAAGATGTGGTACTGCCCGGCCGGTGTGGCTCAGTGGTTGAGCATTGACCTATGCCTCAAGAGGTCACTGGTTCAATTCCCGGTCAGGGCATATGCCTGGGTTGTGGGCCCAATCCCCAGTGGGGGGCATGCAGGAGGTGGGCAATCGATGTTTTCTCTCATCGATGTTTCTATCTCCCTCTCCCTCTCACTTCTTCTCTCTCTAAAATCAATAAAGAAAAAAAAAAGTTAAAACCTCTTTAAAAAAAAAGATATGGTACATATATACAATGATATAATACTTTTACATAAGAAAGAATGAAATCTTACCATTTGAAACAACATGGATGGGCCTACATGGCTTTATTTTAAGTGAAATAAGTCAGACAGAGAAAGTCAAATACCACCTGATTTTACTTATATGGGGAATCTTAAAAACATCAACAACAAAAAAACAGAAACAAACTCAGACACAGAGAACAAACTGATGGTTGCCAGAGGGGAGGGGGTTGGGGATTTGGGTAAAAAAAGTGAAGGTCACTGGGCCAGTGTGGCTCAGTGGATTGAGCATCATCCCATGGACTGAGAGGTCCTGGTTTGATTCCTGGTCTGGCACATGCCCGGGTTGCAGGGTTGATCCGCAGTAAGGGGCGTGCAGGAGGCAGCCGATCGATGTATCTCTCTCACATTGATGTTTCTATCTCTCCCTTCCTCTCTCTCTAAAAAAATCAGTAAAGCCCTGGCTGGTTTGGCTCAGTGGTTGGAGCCTCGGTCTGCGGACCAGAGAGTCCCAGGTTCGGTTCCCGCTAAGGGCACGTACCTCGGTGGCAGTTTGTCCCCGGCCATGGTTGGGGTCGTGTGGGTGGCGACCACTCGATGTGTCTCTCTCACATTGATGTTTCTCCTTCTCTCTTCCCCCCTCTCTAACTCTGGCTCTATCTGAAGATAAATGCAAAAATGTCCTCAGGTGAGGATAAAAAAAAAATAAATAAAAAAAAATAAAAAATAAAAAAATCAATAAAAACATTTTTAAAAGGTGAAGGGATTGAGAAGTACAGATTGGCAGTAAGAACATAGTCGTGGAGATGTAAAGTACGGCACAGGGAATACAGTGAATACGACGTGATAACTATGTACGGCTGCAGGCGGGTCCTGGGCTTACGGGAGGTTCATCAGTGATGTAGATGTCTAACCCTATGTTGTCCTCCTAGATCTAATATTGAATCTCAACTCTAACTGGAAAACAAAAATAAATAAACGTGTCTGTTTCAAAGGGAGATAATGTTTCAGACCCCAAAACTGTGCACTTAGTTATAAACATTTTATCATAATTTAAGTTAAAACACTGAAGAAAATCCAGTACATATAAAAGTACATTGTTTGAAGTTAATGTTTATTATAAAAATATTTTTTGATGTGTCATACATCTAAACATACAGGCTAAAAGTATAAGATAGCTGCAAATGAAAAAGTCTTTGCAACATTGGGATAGGCAAACAGTTCTTGGCGCGAACACCAAAAGCACTGACAGTAAATTTTAAAAAATATTAATTGGCTTTCAACACAATGAAAAGGAAAACACTTCTTCTCACTGTAAGGGAAATGAAAAGACAACACACAATATAGAAGATAATACCCACAAAGGAGAGAAGACAAGCGTTCAGAATAAAGAGCTCCCACAAATCAGTAATCAAGGACAAACAGCCCGGTTAAAAATGGGCAAGAATCCTGAACAGACACTTCACAAAAGAAAATATGAGAATGGCCGATAGGAACATCGGAAGGTGCTCTATACGATCATCAGCAGGGAAATGTAAGTTAAAGCAGAGTTTGATCCCCTTTCGCACTCACCAGAACAGGTAATATTGAAACCCCGCAGTAACACGCGTCAGGGAGGACAGGAGTCACTGCATTCGCCACACCCTGTTGGGGAGGGTGTAAAACTTTACAGCCACTTTTAGAAAACTGTTTGGCGGCTTTTTATACAGTTACCCATATACGTATACTATGACCTAGCAGTTCCACCCCTGAGTGTTAATTTACCCAAGGTAAATGAAAACACTTGTCTACAAAAAGATTTGTAAACAAATGTTCATATCAGCTTTGCTCACCATACCCCACAACTAGAACCCGCAGGCCTGCCAACAAAGAATGAGTAAATAGACAGTGATAAAGTCATAATCAGATACTACTCAGCAATAAGGAAAACAAGAAATTACTTACACATGCAACAACATGGGTAAGTGAAAAATACTGAATGGAAAAAAAACAGACACAGCTCTGGTCGGGTAGCTAAGTTGGTTGGAGTGTTGTCCCGTGCACCGAAACGTTGTGGGTTCGATTCTGGTCAGGGCACATGCCTAGGTTGTGGGTCCAGTCCCTGTCAGGGCAAGTAAGGCAGGCAACGGATTGATGTTTCTCTCTCACATCAATGTTTCTCCTTCTCTCTCTGTCTCTCTGTGTGTGTCTCTCTACCCCCTCGTCTCTCTCTAAATTCAATAAAAACATATCTTTGGGTGAGGATTTTAAAAAATGTTTAAAAAGCCATACACAAAAGAATATTCTGTGTGCATTTCCATGTGTATGAAATTAAAAACAGGTATGACTGATCTTTAGTGACATGAAGTAGAAACAATGGCTGATGGGGATGACTCAGGGGGTACGAGGTAACTTCCTGGGGGATGAAAACGTTGTATATCTTCACTGGGGTGGTGCTTACACAGGTATACGCATTTTTCAAAACTCGTCTAATTATGCACTTAAGATATGTGCACTTCACTGTATGTCAATGTTACCTCAGTAAAAATAATGAAATTATAAATAGCAAAAGTAAATGACATGTGTTATTTCAACTTTCCCCAACTATAGCTATTGAAATTTTTAAATAGGTTTGAAAACTTAATTATGTCCTTGAGCTGATATTTAATCAGAGTAGACGATCTTCAAATGTTTAAGAAATATTAATTTTCTTTGAGGGGCAGAAAGAAAATTAATATTTCTTACACATTTATGCACCAAGTACTGTATATACACCATCTTAAGTAATATTTATATACACCATCTTAAGTAAGTTTTATATACACCATCTTAAGTAATATTTACAACAGTTTAGTGAAGGCTTTTCATGATCTTCATTCCACAGATGACGAGATTGAGCCTTGAAGATGAAGTGAGTTGCCCAAGTCATCAACAGATTAACAAGAGGGAGAGTCAGAATCCAACTAGAGTTGCTTTGTACTCCAAATAAGCAATATTTGTTGAAACTGCATGTTCCAAAATAAACTAGTTCATGATAATACATATATATATGTATATATATATATACACACACACATATATATATAATTATATATATATATACACACACGCACACACATATATATATAATTATATATATACACACACACACACACACACACACACACACATACCTTTCTAGAACTTATTTCTTTCCTCTCTTTTCCTCTCTCTTTTTCCACAATAGAAGGAACTATATACATCAGTCTGTCTGTTCTCCATGCAAAGATTTGGGGCCAGATTGAAGAAGTTTGGAAAAGACTAAGACAGTGCGTCATCATTCAGAAAGCACATGCCACATATTAATCAATTAATTCTCTTAGTTTTCCTCTCTCTATTTTTCTAGGGCAGGGCCATTTTACCCAATGCATTCTGTAAATGCTGGTGTTGGTGTTCCTTAAAGCTGTGTGTGTGTGTCTTTAAATTCTGGCTGGAGTCCTGTTAACCAAATTTTTGTACAGCTCCATGTATGCTTCAGACACCTCAATATAAATTTGTTTAAAGCTGAACTCAATGAATTTTCCTAAAATGAGATTACTTCTTTGTGCTTTCTATTTAGAGACCAGCACTGCTGTCTCATTCTGTGAGTCATTCTTGGCTCTAGCTTCAATTGTTTTTTGCATTCTATGGACTTTACTTTGCTAAATAACATTCGTATCATTTCCCTCCTGTTTATACCCATTGCTCTTCTCTTATTTCCGTCATTGAAAGCCAGCTCCATGCCGCCCCTAGATCTCCTGTCAAAGTCACCAGGGCTTCCATATTACAAATTAATGGTTTGTGTTTTGAAGCAATTAATAGATCCTCCTTCTTGCCACCATAATCATACTTTGTTCCTCATGCAACACATTTGTAAATTCTTCTTGTACTGTACTTTTGCTCAAACCCCGCTTCTTATGCTGGCTCTTGTTCTTCTGTGTGATTTCCTAACACTCCTTAGGATCGGCCCTCCGTGTTCTTTGCATATCTCTGCACACCATGTCACTAGGTAATCTCGTGCAGGCGTGGGGTTTAAGTCCCATATTACATTAGTAATACCTAGAACTGGCATCTTCCACTGCAGCTCTGGACTCTCTCCTGAGATCCTGGTAACTGTGTTTATCTCCACTTAAGTGTCTAATAAGCTTTTCAAATTTTTCCAAACTAGAACCTTTGATCTCTACCCCCGACACACAAGACACCAAACTCGTTTTGTTGTCAGTCTGGTCTGTTTCAGTCAACAGCATCAGCAGTTGCTCAGATGGAAAACTTTGCAGTCATTCTTGTGTTTTACAATTTCTCCCTGTGCTAATAAGCATATTTTATCAATTCTACCTTTAAAATATGAAATTTGATCTCTATCACTATCATTCTTTTCCAAGCTCCTATGATCTCTCTCTAAGAGCTTTGCAATTACCTCTTAACTTATCTCCTTGTTTCTACTTTGCCAACTTTAGTCATTATTCTAAAGAACAGCTAGAGACATTTTTAAACGTGAAAATCAGGTATGTCAGGCTTCTATGGAAAGTATAAATAGCTATTCCATAAATAAAATATTGATAAATAGGTCCTCATCATGTTCAAAATAAAACACAATCAATGTTCTTACCAGTCCTACTAGTGCACATACAGGCTGGTCTCCCCTCGGCTCTCTGACTGCCTTTGCGATCACTCCCTTCCCTCTCGCCATCTCATTCACCCAGCTGAATCCACACACGGCCTCGTCTTCTCTATCCCAGCTACGCCCTATCTCAGAGCATTCATACCTGCTGTTCTTGTCTGGAATTATTCTCACACTGATATAATGTATAAGTTTGCTCTTTCCATCCGGACTCTGCCCACATGGGCTCTTCTCAGAGAAGCTGTTTTTATGACCTAATTTAGCTTCCTCGCCCCAACACTCTTTCTGCTTACTTATCTTTATTTTATCTGTAGCATGTTTCCCTACTGGAAATTATATTAATTTGTTTTCTCACTGGAGTCCACTAGATCAAGGACTTTGACTTGTTAACCTTATGTATCAGCATGAAAATATGCGCTATTATATAGTATACATTATATAGTATACATTATATAGTATACATTAAAAAACCCTCTTTGAATGAATGAATTAACTGAGGATCACTACTATCTGTGTGTAAGCAACCCAACTATTCAATAGTCCTGAGAATTTACAGATAGAATATTGGCTTTCACCATACTTATTGAACAACATCCATAAAAAGACTAATAGTCATGAATGATAAACAACATTTGAAAAGGCACTTATAATTTTAACCCTTAGCTTTCCAGTCTATTGTAGATAGGGATGTGACAGTGAAACTTCAGTATTCTTCATTGGAGTTCACATGATTCTTAGAAATAAAAATAGCAGCAAAGTGCCTGGAACCTAGCAACCACTCTATAAATAACTATTACATTGAATACATGTTGGAAAATTTGTTCTCATCTGACTTAGTCCGTCAGCTGATGATGCTGGATTCTTGATTTTTAGATCAAACAATTAGTTCCCCAATATTGTTTCAGGATATGGCAATTATTACCTGTAAACTTGTTCTTGGAAATTTGTGTTTCTCCCTGAACTTTTTTGAAGGATGTTGGCATCTGCGACAGTTACTGAGAAGTTAACACTGCTCCCTCCTGTGATGAGTGATATTTAAGGCACTGTTGATCCCAGGTAAGCATTTGTAATATACGTTCTGAAGGAAAAAATTACGAATGCTTACCAACATCTATGCATGGTGTTAGTTCATGGACATTTTTATGTGGCTCTAGAAAGAATTATAGAGTGTTTCATTTTACGATATCAGTTGTTGATGAAAAATTTATATTTCATGAATCGAATGAAGGCTTTTGATTTCGGACAATAAGCTTTCATAAATATTCACTGAAATATAATAAACACTTAATGTCTTGTATGGAAAATTTAATTAATTAAAAGTTAAAGCAAACTCTTTCAGAGCTTTCCATTAGACGTGAAAGAGTGGATTGTATTCTATTTACTTTAAACCCATTGCAAATTATATTTTATGAAATAATAGTGAATTTGCAGTCACTGTATGTGCTGATAGAATAAGCCCTGTTAATTCTGTTAGTAATTCTAAATAAAATCTGAAATCAAATACATTGTCATGTAGGACACTTCATTAAAGGTCTACATTCACCAGGAAAACCTGCTAGAAAGGCGAACTGTGTTTAATGATCAAGGATAGTTCGTTTCAGTGAAGTTCACTGAAGAAAGCCCTTCACATCCTCTAATACAATTATATACTCCAGAAACCCAGCTCCAACAGACATATCACCCAGGGATCTGCTAAAAGAGGCTGCAAATTGTTCATGATCTTACACAGATGTCTAACATACACTATGAGATTAATTTAAAAGTAAAAAAGAGGACATTAATTGGATTGAGTTGGTAACATCTGGTATATCTGTCATGTTTTTCGAATGCGCACAAGAATTTAAAGATTCCTATATATAACATTTTAGAGAATGTTAAAATTTTAATGGCCTTATTTTCACAATATAAAATAAAGACATTGGGAAGATACATGCTGTCTTTCTTGCCCTAGCACATTTAGACAAAATCCAGACCTAAATGAACTGGCTCCTGAATTTCATTAGCACAGATATAAATGAAAATGATGCAGTGTGGAAAATAAATACAAAGAAATGTGTCTTGGTTTGTGTGATGAACTCAAACTAATGTATAACCTGGAACCTCTGATATCTACTGTTCAATTCAGAAATCTAGACTACATTTCTTTCCAATTCTGTGAAATATTAAACATATTAAAAAGATTGACAGTTTATAATTAAATGGTATATTATGCATAATATATTAAAATTTGTGACTCTATGATGTAGTATTCAAATTATATGTTTGGACATTCTGTTGTTGCTTGACGTCCTCATTTGGACCATGTGAATGATGAAGACAGAGCAAGAATCCCAGTAAGATACTGAATCAAGGCATATGCCATCTGGGAAACCACAAAGTAAAAGATCAGCTTATGAAGGTATTTCATCAATCTCACTGAGCATATTAAATGTGCATTTAAAGAAAACTGTGTTTTAATTACAGCTAAATGCATTCAGAATACTAATATGACAAAGATTAAAGAGTTTCATTTTTCTTAGCTTGATATTTCACACTTAGCACATTGCTTACAGTAGGATCTCTAAAAAATTACCTCACTTAGAAAGGTTTTGTCATCTCATCATGACAGAAGGCGCCAGAAAAGAAAGACAATGAGTTTATTTCATAATAAAGAGACTTAAAAAAAGTCTTAACCCAGAAATCGTCTTACTCCAGAAAATTTGCCTGGTCAGCTGCATGCTGAAACCCTTCCTGTGCACCTGCTCAGCTCCCTGAGCGCTGCTCCCACCCACTTAGGATTTCTTTTCAAAGGGTTTTTGTGGGGGTGTCTGGGTGTAGTTATCTCCACCAATTTAACTATATGTAACCTCACGTCAGGATGTTGATGTTGCCTTCTCTCTCTGTTTGAAATACCGTACTGCACAGTCAGAATAAGGATGTTGACTGAACAACTATTGCGGCTCCATTGAAAATGGACATGTTCCACAAGAACGGTGTCGGTCTCACTGGACTGAGAACGGTGCACACATGACAAGCTCTATTTCCTGTCTCACTCTGACTCTCACGGTTGCCTTCCATTGTTATCATCTTGTTTCCAGGTCCCAGGTCCAGGAATTCCATGCTGTTGGGGGTTGAGAGAGGAGAGTAGGGTAAAAAGGAAAAACAAAACACAACCATTTTGGGTCCTAAATAAAGCGGGGATAAGATAGCATGGTCATGGTAGCAGTAAGGATGAGTTAGTGAGGGAAATAAGGCTTAGTCAAGACATAGTAAAACCTCAAAATATTTGTATACATTCATTGATAATTTGAAATGAGTTTGGATTCATGAAAGAATATCAAATGTTATTTTTGTGTTCAATGTTATAGATGCATAAATAGAATATTGTGCCATGCATTGAGACAATTCTGTTCTCAGCAAATGTTTTACCAATATTTTCCCTAGATTGCAAGTAAAACTGTTGATTTACAAACATTTATTGTATAGGTACCTAAAATTCTATATCTCCTTGCATGTTATTGTGTGTAAATGCATGCGTTTGAACACATGTAGACATAATACTTTAGAAGAGTGCTCTGTGATCCACATGACATTACTTGCTTGTGACTTTCTAGAGCTAATTATTTTTTAACATGTTTTATTGACTTTTTAGAAAGAAAGAAAGGAAGGAAGAGGAAGATAGAGAGAGAAACATTGATGTGAGAGCAAAATATCGATTGGCTGCCTCCTGCACACCCCCTACTGGGGATTTAGCCTGCAACCCGGGCATGTGCCCTGACTGGGAATTGAACCAGGACCTCAGACCATGGGATAATGCTCAATCCACTGAGCCACACTGGCCAGGTCTAGAGTTAACTATTTTTAAATTACCTTGAGCTACTGATCTTTTTATAAAATATGTTTTTATTGATTTTAGAGAGGGAGAGGAAGTGGGGGAGAGAGAGAGAGAGAGAGAGAGAGAGAGAGAGAGAGAGAGAGAGAGAGAGAGAAAGAGAGAGAAACAACTTTGGCTGCCTCCTACACAGCCCCTACTGGGGGTTGAGCCAGCAACCCAGCCATGTGCCCTGACCAGAATTGAACCAGCAACCTCTTGGTGCATGGGACAAACCTCAGCCAACTGAGCCACACTGGCCAGGGCCTGATCTTGATTATATAAAACTGTTTTATGCTGCTATAAATGGATTTCCAATACAAGTTCATTTTCTATGATTTCTGGCAAAAGCTGGAGAAGATTTTGCCCAAAGTAATATTTCCCCTTCCTTTCTTGTGATGAAATGCATCAAGATATATTGCCTTCCCTGGGCTGAAGTTCAAAATATGTATATTTTGAGCTTTGAATACATTCTGAGCTTTGAATAATCTGGTAAAAGTTAATAACTGATCTGAAAGTTCAGTAGTATTTATTTCTACAAGAGAAAAAAACAGATAAGAAATGAAATTGAAAATTATATCCTCAATTAGGCATAAAGAGTGAAAAGTATAATAAAATAAACACTATCACTAAAACTATTCTTTATTTTTATGCGTCTCCTATTTTTAAACTTTAAGTAAATAATGTACAATTTAATGCTTTTAACTTGTTGGGTTGATCTGGGCTATTTGATAATTATCACTAAGCTATTAAAAATGCATCTTGTGTCTCTTTCTCTCTAAAACTCATTGTGTGGAGGAGAAAGATGGCAGCGGGCAGGGCTGGAGGGAGGGTGAGTGCATGAGAGAGTGAACTAGTGTGTGAGAGAGTGAGTGGACGTGAAGGTGGACGACCAAACTCGTTCAGTGCAGAGATGCGGAGCAGCAGGTTCCTGTGCTGTGGACAGAGCAGCCAGCTACCACGGTAAGAGGCCCTTCAGGGCACTTCTCCCTGCACCGCGGGGAGGTCCTGCCATTTTGGAAGATTCCGGGTCTTTGCTGGGAGGAGGCAGTGAGAGTGGCTAGGGCCCAGCAACCTGAGCCCACCAGTACACCTGGCACCCTCGGACCAGTGGACACCTTGTGTCAACACAGACCAGTGCACAGTAGTGGAGCTACCAAGGTGCAGGTTGCAGCAGCCCACAAAATAGGCATGGAGTCGGGTCTCCAAAGGACCTGTGCAATCCAACCACCCACGGGACCTGCGGGGTGCTGGGCACCAGAGAAGCCTGCGTGACCCAGCTGCCCACAAGATAGGCATGGAGTCAGGTCTCCAAAGGACCTGTGCAATCCAACCACCCACGGGACCTGCGGGGTGCTGGGCACCAGAGAAGCCTGCGTGACCCAGCTGCCCACAAGATAGGCATGGAGCCGGGTCTCCAAAGGAAATGTGTGATCCAACCGCCCACGGGACCAGTGGGGTGCTGGGGCACCAGAGAGGCCTGTGCAACCCAGCGGCCTGCAAGATAGGAGTGGGGCCGAGTCTCCAAAGGGACGGTGCGATCTAGCTGCCCACAAGATCGGCAGGGAGCCAGGGCTCCAGTGAGACCTGTGCAACACAGCTGCCCACGGTATGGGCAGGGAGCGCAGCTCCAACAGTGCCTGAGCTATACAGCTACAGGTGGCACCAGTGACCAGCTGGGAACACAACTCCAGAGGGGCCCACGTGATCCAGCAGCAGCACCTACCAGAACACACCAATACCAGCCCCCAGTAGTCAGTCCTCCAGGATCCATAGCAGGCAAGAGACTACACGCAACAAAACACTCTGGGAGGCACAGTAACCTTATTTGATATACAGTGAGCTGCCTACACATCCAAACATCCCTCACCGGGTCTAGATCTACCAGACAGCTAAAATGGGGAGACAAAGAAACAACACCCAAAGGAAAGAAAAAGAGGAATCACCAGAAAAGGAACTACAGGAAATGGAAGACAGCAACTTGTCAGATAAAGAATTCAAGGCAATTATTTTAAGGGTGCTCAAACAATTTGGTGAGAACTACAAGCAACTTAATAAGAATTATGAAGAACTCACTGGGAACTACTTCAGCTTAAAAAAAGAGGTAGAAGCTACGCATAAAGAGGTAGAAGCTATGCATAAAAATCAAGAGGAAGTAAAGAATGACATAGCTGTTATGAAAAATGCCTTAGAAGGGTTCAATAGTAGATTAGAAGAAGCTGAAGACCGAATCAGTGACTTAGAAGACAAGGTAGAGAAAAACACCCAAATAGAGCAGCAAATGGAAAAAAAATTTAAAAAGCAGGAGGAAAGTTTAAGGGAGCTGTGGGACAATATGAAATGTAACAACATTCGCATTATAGGGATACCGGAAGGAGAAGAATCAGAGAAAGGAATAGAGAAACTGTTTGAAGAAATAATGACAGAAAACTTCCCTAAACTGGTGAAGGAAAAAGTCACACAAGTTCAGGAAACACAGAGAGTCCCAAGCAAGATGAACCCCAGAAGACCCACAGCTAGATACATCATAATAAAAATGGCAGACATTAAAGACAAAGAAAGAATCTTAAAGGAAGCAAGAGAGAGACAGAAAGTTACCTACAAGGGAGCTCCCATTAGACTGTTAGCTGATTTCTCAATAGAAACGATGCAGGCCGGAAGGGAGTGGCATGAGGTGTACAAAGTAATGCAAGGCAAGGATATGAATCCAAGACTACTCTATCCAGCAAGGCTATCATTCAAAATTGAAGGAGAAATAAAGAGCTTCACGGATAAAAAAAAAAAAAAAAAAGCTAAAGGAATTTACCACCACCAAACCAGCACTGCAAGAAATGCTGAAGGGACTGTAGTAAGAAGAAGAAAAAACAGAGATAGAGAGAGAGGAACACAGGCATAAAATTAAAATGGCAACTAATAAATATCTATCAATAATTACCTTAAATGTAAATGGCTTAAATACTCCAATCAAAAGACATAGGGTAGCTGATTGGATAAGAAAACACGACCCATATATATGCTGTCTACAAGAGACCCACTTCACAACAAAAGACTCACACAGGATGAAAGTGAAGGGATGGAAAAAAATTTTCCAAGCAAACGGAAATGAAAAAAAAAACCTGGTGAAGCAATACTCATATCTGACAAGATAGACTTCAAAACAAGGGCCATAATAAGAGACAGAGAAGGTCACTACATAATATTAAAAGGATCAATCCAACAAGAAGATATAACCCTGGTAATCATATATGCACCAAACATGGGAGCACCAAAATATATTAAAAAACTTCTGGAGACTTCAAGGGAGAGTTCAATAGCAACACGATCATGGTGGGTGACTTTAACATGCCACTGACACCACTGGTTAGATCTTCTAGACAAAAAATTAACAAGGACATATAGTCCTTACAAGACAAACTAGATCAGTTGGACTTCATTGATATTTACAGAACATTTCACCCTAAAGTTGCAGAATATACATTCTTCTCAAGTGCATATGAGTCATTCTCAAAGATAGACCACATGTTAGGACACAAAACAAGTCTCTACAAATTCAAGAAAATTGAAATCATATCAAGCATCTTCTCAGATCACAGTGGCATGAAACTAGAACTCAATTACAGTAAAAACATGCAAAAACATTCAAACACTTGGAGGCTAAATAGCATGCTATTAAACAACGAATGGGTTACTAATGAGATCAAGGAAGAAATTAAAAATGTCCTGGAAACCAATGAAAATGAACACACAACAATACAAAATCTATGGGACACAGTGAAAGCAGTCCTGAGAGGGAAGTTCATAGCACTACAGGTCTACCTTAAGAAACAAGAAAAATTCCTAATTGACTTTCTAACCCTACAACTTAAAGAACTAGAAAGTAAACAAAAAGAAAAACTCAGAGCTAGTATGAGGAAGGAAATAGTGAAGGTAAGAGCAGAAATAAATGACATAGAGACTAAAAAAACAATTCAAAAGATCAATGAAACAAAAAGCTGGTTCTTTGAAAAGATAAACAAGATCAATGGACCTTTAGCCAGACTCACCAAGAAACAAAAAGAGAGGAACCAAATGATCAAAATCAGAAATGAAAGAGGAGAAGAAACAACTGACACCACAGAAATTCAAAGGATCATCGAAACATACTATGAACAATTATACGCCAACAAATTGGACAACCTAGGAGAAATGGACAAATTTCTAGAAACCCACAGCCTCCCAAAACTGAACCAGGAAGAGATAGAAAACTTGAACAGACCAATAACAACAAGGAAATTGAAGATGTAATTAAGAAACTCCCAGCAAACCAAAGCCCAGGCCCCGATGGCTTCACGGGGGAGTTTGACCAAATATTCAAAGAAGATCTAATACCCATTCTCCTCAAACTATTCCAAAAAATCCAAGAAGACGGAACACTTCCAAACTCATTTTATGAGTCCAGCATAATCTTAATTCCAAAACCAAATAAAGACAGTAAAAAGAAAGAAAACTACAGGCCAATATTCCTGATGAACACAGATGCCAAAATCCTTAACAAAATATTAGCAAATCAGATCCAGCAATACTTCAAAAAAAATTATTCATCATGACCAAGTGGGTTTCATCCCAGGGATGCAAGGATGGTACAATATTCGGAAATCAATAAATGTGATACACCACATAAACAAAATGAAAGATAAAAAAACATATGATCATATCAATAGATGCTGAAAAAGCATTCGACAAAATCCAGCACCCATTTCTGATAAAAACACTCAGCAATGTGGGAATAGAGGGACCACATCTCAACATAATAAAGGCCATATATGAAAAACCTACAGCCAACATCATTCTCAATGGGCAAAAACTAAAAGCACTACCCTTACGAACAGGAACAAGACAGGGATGCCCACTTTTGCCACTCTTATTTAACATAGTACTGGAAGTCTTAGCCACAGCAATCAGACATGAATTAAAAATAAAGGGGATCCAAATTGGAAAGGAGGAAGTGAAACTGTCATTATTTTCAGATGACATGATATTGTACATAGAAAACCCTAAAGACTCCATCAAAAATCTACTAGACTTAATAAATGAATTTGGCAAAGTAGCAGGATACAAAATTAATGTCAAGAAATCGACGGCATTCTTATACACCAATGATGAAATAACAGAAGGAGAAACTAAAAAAAAAAATCTCATTTACCATCGCAGCAAAAAAATTAAGATACCTAGGAATAAACTTAACCAAAGAAGTAAAGGACCTCTTCACAGAAAACTACAGGTCATTGAAAAAAGAAATAGAGGAAGATATAAAAAAAGTGGAAAGATATACCTTGTTCATGGATTGGAAGAATTAACATCATTAAAATGTCCTTACTACCCAAAGCAATCTATAGATTCAATGCAATCCCCATCAAAATACCAACGATATATTTCACAGAACTAGAACAAACACTCGAAAAGTTTATATGGAATCAAAAAAGACCCTGAATAGCTACAGCAATCTTGAAAAAGAAGAACAAAGTAGGAGGGATCACATTACCAGATTTCAGGTTATACCACAAAGCCACTGTAATCAAAACATCCTGGTACTGGCACAAGAACAGGCACATAGATCAATGGAACAGAATAGAGAACCCAGAAATTGACCCAAGACATATGCTCAATTAATATTTGAAAAGGTAGCAAGAGCATACAGTGGAGTCAAACAGTCTCTTCAATAAATGGTGTTGGGAAAATTGGACAGCTACTTGCAAAAAAATGAAGCTAGACCACCAACTTACACCATACACGAGAATAAACTCAAAATGTATAAAAGACTTAAATGTGACTCGTGAATCCATAAAAATTCTAGAAGAAAATGCAGGCAACAAAATTTCAGACATCATACACAGCAGAATCTTCACTGATATAACACCTAAGGCAAGAGAAACAAAGGAAAAAATGAACACATGGGACTACATCAAACAAAAGATTCTGCACAGCAAAAGAAACAACCATCAAAGTGGAAAGGCAACCCACTGTATGGGAGAGCATAACTGCCAATGATATATCAGATAAGGGGTTAATTTCCAAAATATATAGAGTGCTCATACAAGTCAACAAAAGGAAGACAAAGAACCCAAATAAAAAATGGGCAGAGGACCTAAATAGACACCTCTCCAAACAGGATACACAAACGGCCAAGAGACATATGACAAAATACTCAATGTCAATAATCATCAGACAGATGCAAATTAAAACAACTATGAGGTATCACCTCACACCTGTCAGAATGGCCGCCATCAACAAATCATCAAACAACAAGTGTTGGCAAGGGTGTGGAGAAAAGGGAACTCTAGTACACTGCTGGTGGGAATGCAGACTGGTGCAGCCACTGTGGAAAACACTATGGTGTTATCTCAAAAAGTTAAAAATTTAACTACCATTTGACCCAGTGATCCCACTTCTAGGAATATACCCTAAGAAACCTGAAATACCAACCAGAAAGAATATATGTACCACCATGTTCATAGCAGCACTATTTAGAATAGCTAAGATCTGGAAACAGCCCAAGTGTCCATCAGTAGACAAATGGATAAAAAATCTGTGGTACATATACACAATGGAGTAGTATGCAGCTGTAAGAAAGAAAGATCTCTTATCCTTTGAGACGACATGGAGGGACCTGGAGAGTATTATCCTAAGCGAAACAAGCCAAGCAGAAAAAGACAAATATCACATGATCTCACTAATTTGTGGAATATAATGAACATAACAGTCTGAGGAACAGGGTAGACCCAGAGATGTGGAAGTAGGGTACAGACTGACAACCCTCAGAAGAGGGGGTTGGGAGAGGGAAGAGATAAACCACAGAACTTATATGCATGTACGCATAACTGATGGACATGGACAACAATGCTGGGGATGGGGCGGGGGGGGGATGGGGAGGAGGGTGTCAATGGGGGAAAAAGGAGAAACATCTGTAACAAAAACAAATTAATAAAAAATAAAAAAAATAAATAAATAAAACTCATTGTGTGTCTGGTTTAATTCTGACTAAAAATTGTTTTGTGTAAGTTATTTGAAAGATCAGCAAAAAAATGATTGCAGTGTCTGAAATTTTATGTCAGAAAATATGTATATTACATTCTAGCAATAGCAATGCTAACATTTATAAATATACATAAAAATTGATATAATTCTGGATATTCAATGAAATAAATAATTTATGTCTAAAATTAAAATTTTTGTCCTTAGCACACAATTTGTGTCTAAAATCTCCCTTTTTTTGGTAAATTGTCTGAGTGATGTCATAATGAATTTGATGAAGGGTTAGGTAGTTTAAACAAGTGATGCTCAAGGACTCCTTCCGACGCGCCCCAGAAGCCCCATCAAGTGCATCTCAGACTTGGTTTCCCAGAGAACTCAGCCAAAGACAGTATGACGGTGGGACTAGGATCCTGGAGCTGGATTACCCTTCATCGGGCTGGCAGTGTGGACTCTGTCACTGGTGGTAGGTAAAGCGTCAACAGTATCTGGCATGCCCTAACAGGTAGTTATGGGCTGAACTCTGTTCCCTCCCAATTCACCTGTGGAAGTCCTAACCCCAGGATGTGACCATATTGCAGATAGGGTCTTTAAAGAGGTAACTGAGTTTAAATGTAGTCATTAGACTGGGACCCTACTCCAGTAGAAACTAGAGATTCTTATAAGAGAGATTAGAATACAGACACAAAGAGGAAGGCCATGTGAAGACAGAAGGTTAAGATGATTTATAAATCATAAAGAGAGGCCTTGGAAGAAACAAACTGTGTCCACTTCTTTTTTTAAAAATTTATTTTTTCTTTATTGATTTTAGAGAGAGAGGAAGGGAGAGGGAGAGAGAGAGAGAAACATCGATGAGAGTGAACATCAATTGGCCGCCTCCTGCATTCCCCTCACTGGGCATGTGCCCTGACTGGGAATCAAACCGGCAACCTCTTGGTGCATGGATCAATGCTCAACCACTGACCCACACCAGCCAAGATATGTCCACTTCTTGATCTTGGACTTCTAGCCTCCAGAATTGTGAGGAAATTAACATCTGTTGTTTAAGCCAGCCAGGCTGTGGTACTTTGTTATGCAGCTTAACAAACTGGTATACAGGGAAACTGTTAAAACATTTACAGTATTAATGGGGATAGGATAATGGTAGAAGGGGGGATGCACCAGCATTTACAACATCACAAGTATTTGGAAGGGTCAGAGGAAGTACAATTAATAGGACTATTATCTTCTGCTGCTAAAAGGATCAGAGCTCAGAGAAGACTGAATTCTCAACCCTGGCAAGTCTGCTTCTCCAAGGCCATGGCGGCAGTTGGGAAAAACCTAGACACTGAGATTTTTAATAGGGACATTTGAGGCAAGGCTCACACACACACACACACACACACACACACACACACACACACAGCCAAATCTTCTGTATCTACAGAAATGACCAATATATCTTTGTAAAAATCAGAGCTCTTCCCTTACTTAAAGGTGATGCAAAGGCCTCTGGTTTACAAGACACCAAATGGCCCCCCAGGGTCTCCCCTGACCTCCTATGCTGGCCATTGGACAAAGCACTCAGAGCAGTTACTTTGGTGAGCTGAAACGTGCTGGCCTGCTGAGGTGCAAAGGGACTGCACTCTAAAGGAGCTGCAGGGCTGACATGGCTAATCCCAGTGGAACTGCATCTTTACGGTGCTGGGTCAAAGAGTGCCAGTTGTAAAGTGGGCTGAAAGTTTATTGATAAGGGTTGTTTTCCTATAATGCAGGATCTAACATCCTAGCATTCTACAATGCTAACATTTTCAGGATGTATTTTGGAAGAAACAATGGCCTATACAAAGTGAAATATAAATTCTAGAACTGTTGTGGAAGGTGATTTAAGCAGGAGTTAAAAAAAAACTCAGAAATGGGCATGCTAGGGTAGATGTCTTACATAAGCCCTATGTTCCCCAAGGGCTACTTTGTTTTCCCAAATGACAAGGAACACATTGCCGAAAGGAGCACCAACTTCACTGAGGTGTTTAGTGAGGAATTCTCTATAGTTCAGGAGAGCAGGAAGTCCTGTTATAGAAGATTGCCCAGTGCTGTGGGAATAACAAGAGTCCCCAAAGGAGTCCAGGCAGAGGCACTTAACCATCAGAAGCGTGGTGAGTGCAGTTATCATGATGGCTTTTAAGATCAGAGTAGCAGCAAAGGGAGCCTTACAGAACACGGTGTTCCTAGGGCCATGGTAGCTGAGACAATTTTCCCACCTGAAACTCATCGGTTGAAGGCACACTGGGTTCCCATGAGTTAGGATCCTGTAACACTGTGGAAAGTATATCAGATGACTCCCTTCATTCTTCCCCAACAGGACCTAAGGGGCATTGATACACTGTGGAATGGAAATACATTTTGAGGACTTTTAAACAAACAAGCAAAAACTATGGTGAAATTGAGTCCTAAGAATTAGAAACTCATCACGACATCCTTGCTGTAGTGGGATCTATTGGACCCAGGTCGTTGACAGAGCACTGACCCGAGTCTGGCTCACACTGTTCTCTCCACGGGCCTCGTGCTCATCTCCCTAGATGGCACAGCACCGCCCTGCTCACTGCCCTGTGGCGCAGTGGCGAGGGGTGGGACAGTCAGGTAAAGGCCTCCAGACTGCCCTCCTGCACTCACGGCCTGAAGAGCACATTTTTACAAATTACATTTTGGGAGGAATGGTTAATATTAGTGCTACTTCTAAAGATACAAAGAATGTATGAGTGATATTATCCATTATACCCCTATTGGATTTAACGTCCCGGCCCCTATAAACACCAGCTGGATTCTAAAGATGATGGTAACCTACCAAAAACCCCCATGGTTGGGCATAAGTCTGGAGAAAGTTAGATGCGACGTCCAGGTGTCCCTTCTCAGTAGTGTCACTTGGGACACACTTCATTTCCCCAGTAAGGAGGTGACACGTGTGAAGTGTTCGATCAGGGAGTACACCCCAGCGCTGCAATCCAGGGCCCTCACGTGGGTATATGGCACCAGCATGACTTACCTCGGTTAGCTCCAGGCCTCCATCAGTCACACTGTCAGGACAGACCAACTAGACAACTGGTGCAGCGTGGCTCAAGGACTCTGGAAAATGTGAAACACTCTTGTGAGACAGAACATTCCAGGAGCTCAGTTCCCAGGGACCAGCCAAGGTGCAGTCGTAAAAATAGGCCTTTCTGGGAATGCACCTTCCTCACGCTGACGCCCTCGGGCTTGAGAAGGGCATTATGATCACGGGCTCAAAAAGTCAAGATGAGGATTTAGGTCGGTCCTCCTGGAAAAGCAGCTGGAGCAGCAGTGGGGTGACCAGGGCTGGGGAATGTAAGAGGCACAGGGACGGATGGAGAAGATGGCTCTCTGGTGTGACAAAGGCCCGCTGCAGTGGCACGAATCGCACTTCATCCCACTCACCTTCTTGTCAGTTTTCCCAGGAAAGGAAATTTGCCTGAGTCTCCACAGAGGTTTCCCCCAACAGGATGCACTTACTATTCAAAGCATTTGGTTTTACTAATTGCAAGGCGTGGACTGTGGGGACCTGACTGTGCTGCCAAGATTCCCTTTGGGACCGGACGCTCAGCCCCCAAGCACGACCACTGCTCAAGCTCGGCAGGTGGCAGCTGGTGTCGAAGAAGTCTGTCAGGAGGGAAAGTGGAGCTCACCTGCCCACTGCTGTGTCCCCGCAGGTGCAGCCCACATTCAATGACCACTGATTTAAGTGGCAAAGGCCTGATCCCTTGTCTCCTTTCGGACAACTCAAAGGGCCACTTTCTTTTCAGGGCTCTTTATGTAATCGACTGAGGCAAGTTCTTTCCAGTTCAACGCCTCTCAGCTTCTGCTTCCCTCACTCCCTGTCTGTGTTTGTCCCTCCACTCCCTCCCCCTCCCCCACTTGGCCACCCCCACCCAACCCTGAGGAAACTTAACAACTGTATGCAGATGTATCTTTTCCAGAGAACAGGGAGCCTGAGGCCCCTGCAATCAGATGATCAGATACACCATGAATTTCAGATTAGGATCTTGAAGCACATCAAAGTAAGCAACCACTTCATATTTAGACTGGGGATTGATGGGGAAATGGACGTGATTCGATTAAGGGAATGAAAGATGTTTAGGAGTTCCACCTGACATTTCAGAGCAATCTGAAATTTGAAAAATGAAAATAATTCTTTCTCAGTGGAGAGCAAACCAGACTGCATGTTAGAAGGCAGACTGCAGCCATGGCCGGTGTGGCTCAGTGGACTGAATGTCGCCCCAGGCACCCAGAGGTATCTGGTTCAATTCCTAGTCAAGGCACCTGCCCAGGTTGCAAGCTCAACTTCCAGTGGGGGGCGGGCAGGAGGCAGCCCATCGAACTCTCTCTCTCTCCCTTCCACTCTCTCTAAATCAATAAAAACATATTTTAAAAAAATAAAAAGAAGGCAGGTATTTGGGGCGCCCACTTTTTAGAAGAGTCGCCTAGGAAAGCCAGCAGCCCAGCTCTTGGAACGTGAGTCTGTGACAGTCCGGCTCCTTTGCCTGCGCTCCTCCCGCCACACTCCAGGGGTTCGCTGCCCACACAGCTCGCGGTGGGCTCCGGGGTCACACTGGAAGACTTGGCTGCTCAGATCAAGCTCTCTCTGTTTCCTATGGACTTTATTTGTCTGTCCACTCCTCTCAGGACATTGTTTCTCTGCTTCTAGATGCCATTGGTTTCTGTTTTGTTCAACCACGATAACTGACAAACAGACTATATGTAACCCAGAGAAATACAAAACTTAAACAAACAATTGAATTCTATATTTTGGGACTGGATTGTATCTCAAATAAAGTAAGATATTACTATTCCCATCTTATATGTTAGATATAGAGTTCCAGAGATATTCAGTGACTAATTATTGGTAATTTTCCCTGAAACAATCATTACATGAAAGTGTTTTAATGCAGATTGTCATATCTTTTAAAAGCACCTAGTACACATGTACATTTGCAGCCTTAGTTATTACAGGTGACTAATGTATGTTTAACGTGGCATGTTTACTGGCCTGGATATTACTACATATTTAAAATCCCTGACATCTTGTATTTATAACTGCAGGTTGAAATAAGATCTAGACAGTTTAAGCCTTCCAGAACAGTAAGATATTGATCTTCCCTTCTAGGACAGTAAGATATTGATCTTCTTATACTGCTCAATCAGCCAATTGTCTATGACAGCACAGGGTCATGATAAATTATCTACAAGCTTAACCATCATTCTCGTCATGAATTTCCATGCTCTGCAAAACAGCAACCTGATATCTATTTACTACTCTCTTCAATGTCAATACAATTAAAAAGAGTAACAGCATCTTACATGTGATAAAGAGATCACCTGCCAGAGAGGTTGCAGTTGACTTTAATACTCACTCCTTCTTACATCTAATTCTGTCTGAATAGACATATCTTCCATGTTGGGTTGAAGTGTGTCATACAGCTGGGCAAACACTCTCTTCCTGTCGTTACCAAAGAGAAATGCTAGCATAACTTATTCCAGGATCAAAGACAACGAAAATGTGGTTGTAACTCATTTTAACAGTTAGATACTGAAAAAAAAATGAATTAGGAAACAATCAGGTAAAAATCACCCTCTTCAGCTAATCTGCTTACTGGTGTATGTACACCTGTGTGTTTGCGATGGGAAGATCTAATCAGTAGAGTATAAAAGCAACATTTGAAAGAAAATAACAGAGAATTCTCCAAAGCGAAAAAGAAGATGAGCCCTTAGGTGAAATGTACATTCTGAATACAGTGGAGAATTAATAAAGCAAATTCTGAATTTAGACAAGTCCAGAGCAACTGCAGAATAGACTTACTAAGAAAACTTAGAGTTGAGTATCTACGGTAATAAAAACTGGAATACTCATTCAAAGATTAAAAGTAAATAAACAAAATAAGAAAAATATAATATATTGTTTCTATTATAGAAGGGAGGAGAGAGAAAGGTCTACACAAGAAGAAATGTGGTTATATCAAAACCACAGAATGAGATGATAGAAAAAAGTTCAAACATATGGTTAATTCCAGCAAATATTAATGAATTAAATCCATATTTTTAACTGTGTGTTTGAATGTAAAATTAGGAAAAATAATACAGATAAGGGTGCCTATAAGTAATTTCTAAAATGAAATAGTACAGTGAATTAAAAGTAAAGAGATGCAAATTGATATACCTTGTGGTTACTTAAAAATAACTGGGGCAGCAATATTAATATTAGATCTATTAGAATCTAGGACAAAATAAAGTGTTAGTGCTGATACAGGAAATTAAAAACAAAGAGAGAAGATATCACAATCTTTATTTGTATGCACATAGCTTCAAATATAAGAAAAAATGAATAGAAGTAGATGATGCCATCACACTAGAAACTGATGGAGCAAACAGTAACATTGGTAAGTATATAGATTATTTTTTAACAAAATTAAGTAACACAATCTAATGGACCCATATAATGATTGTATGCAATAAATAAAGAATATTTATTATTCTCAAATATTCAGAAATCCATTGAGGAGGACATGACCATTGTCTGTGCCAGGAGCTGGACCCAGGACAGAAGGGAGGCTGCTTTCTGCAGACCCCCTGTAGAGACTGTCTGATCATAATCTGTGATCATTCTGATAATCAACAACATGCTCTTGCCTCCTGCTACGTGCTGGTTCCTGGAATAAGTTATTGTCCTGACCTGGCCAAGCATGTAAAGTAACTTTTGTACCTGATAGTATTCACGCACTCACACCCATGACTGCCCGTCCCCAATGACCTCTCACACTGTATATCTCTCTCGCACCTGCCAAGCGGCGTGTGGGTCCATTTCATCTTGTAGTCACCCGAGACATGCCTCGTATGTCAGTTTTCCTTAATAAACTCTATTAATAATCAGACTAGAGTGGCCAGTCTCTTTCTTAAAAGGTAGATTTTTAGCCTTGTGGTGTTTACCTGGTCTGGGTGTACTAACATCCATTTTAAAAATCTATTTCAAAGAAAGAATCAAAATTAAATATTCTCTCTTACAAACACTGAACAGTCAACTTATTAATCATTAATGAAAAGATAGTCTGAAAAATTATACATTTGTACCACAGCTTTTTCATCCACTCATCTACTGATGGGCACTTGGGCTGTTTCCAGATCTTAGCAATTGTAAATAGTGCTGCTATGAACATAGGGGTACATATATTCTTTCTGATTGGTGTTTCAGCCTTCTTAGGATATATTCCTAGAAGTGGGATCACTGGATCAAAAGGCAGTTCAATTTTTGGTTTTACGAGGAAACACCATGTTGTTTTCCATAGTGGCTGCACAAAGCTGTGGTACATGTACACAGTGGAACACTGTGCAGCTGCGAGGAAGGAAGGTCTCTTACCCTTTGAGAGGACATGGAGGGACCTGGGGAGCACTATGCTAAGTGAAATAAGCCAGTCAGAGAAAGACAAGTATCACATGATCTCTCTTATTTGTAGAATATAATGAACAAAATAAGCTGATGAGCAAAATAGATCCAGAGACATGGAAGTAGGGAACAGACTGACAAACCTCAGAGAAAGGTGGTTGGGAGGGAAGAAAGAGATAAACCAAGGAACTCATATGCATATATGCATAACCAATGGACACAGACAACAATACTGTGAAGGGGGGGGGAGTGGTGAGGAGTTGTCATTGGGGGAAAAAGGAGAAACATCTCTAACAAAAATAAATACGTATATATTTTCATAAAATAAATATATATATTTTGAAATATATATTTCAAAAAATAAATAAATAAATAAATAAAAATATATAATATCATACATTTTGGGGAAAAATAGCATACCTAAATAATTCAAATGTTCAAGAAATGTCATAATGACAGTTACGAAATATTTTGAAATAAATAGCACTAAGAATAATCCTAAAGTAAGTAGTAGGAAGAAGAATAAAATCAAGACAGAGAATAATGAAATGTACAACCAAGAAATGAAAGAAAGGATCAAATAGTTCTTGAAAATAACTAATTTAGTGGAAAAACCTTATGCAAAACTAATCAAGAAAAAAAGAAAAGGCAGAAATAAATAATACTGGCAACATAAAGGAGTCCTACCAGATAGGGTAGACATTTAACAGCACACTAAAGGAAATGTTTTGCATACATTTGAACCTAGCCGACATGAGTAATTTTATAGTAGTGCCACATTACCAAAATTAATGTAAGCTAGTTAAACCAATAGCCACCCAATAAATTGAAAGAGCAGTTGAGAATCCCCTCAATGTAAAGAGGAGCCACATTTGGCCTACAAGAAAACTAAGTCTATAAAATTGCAGAATGGTTTATATAAGAAATATTACTAAAATTGGAATAGAAAATTAGCTCTTGTATCAATAAATAACAGTGATATAATGTGATTAAAGTCCCGTACTTTCTCCTATACGTGTTATTTCCATGTCTTGTACAATTCTCACTGGAATTTCTAACTCATCAACAAGTTCTCCAGTACTTGTCCCTTCCCATGAAGACTTCAATGTTTCACGTTCTTCCTTGTTCTCTGGGACCTTGTGACCCTGTCTCGCATCATGTGTTTGTGGGTATGTCAAACCCCGCAGCTGGCCCGCAGCCTAGCTGTTGTGCCCCAGAATGTGTGATTGGATCCAACGCTGAGAGTATACGTGGCTGTTACCTCCTTTCCTATAGGAAGCAGCAGTCACAGCTGTGACCTTGCAGAGGGCAAGTGCAAAACAACATCTGGGCCAAGTCTGTCCATGCTGCGGGCAGTACACTTGGCACACTGACTGATCCAGAGCAGACGGGCAGAGAGCTCCTCACGCTGCCGCTGGCTGGCTGGCTGTGCCCACCTTCTCTCTGTCCGGCACAGCTCAGGTTTCATCCTGCTAAATATAAGGGGTGCTCAGGGGTCCCAGGCACTGCACGATGTCTCTCAGCCTTTTGGGGTAACACAGTCTGTCCTGGATCACTACAAATTGATTGTTTCAAATTGAGCATTTTCTGATGAAACTTTAGAATCACATTTATTTTAAAACAACAAATTGGAGAAAAGAACTAGGTGAGTGACTATATCATAGCTGTGTTCATATTTTTTTTCTGACATTTATGTTTATTTCAGATTAAATAAGTTGTTGGTATTGTTTGTATTTGGATACATATTTTTTTTCTTGCTTTTCAAAAAAATACCCTCATTGATTGCATTTTTTTGTTTATTACAGTATATTTTATTATAATTCTGTATAAACTTTTCAGTTCTTTTTATCAGATATTTATTACATGGTATTAAATTATGTTGCTTTGCAAAAAATGTCCACGTGGAAAAAAGAAAAGAGAAATCCATGTTGTTAATGCTAACCTGTCCCTGTCCCTGCTCCTCAGCCTGCCGTGCAGTCCTCCTGCTTGCTCACCGGACAAGAATGGCATCTGTACCATCCATCGGCTGCCTCCTGGCCAAAAATCAGTATTACCGAAGTAAGTCATCTCATCACTAGGGGTTACACCTGAGAGTGTAATTTGAAGGGTTGTCTGTAAGATATTCGTAGGCTATGTATTGTGTCCTGGTCAGAATTTCAGAAGGTGAGAGTGACAGGGAAGGAAATAGGAACAGAGCCCATCAGACCCTTCTCCAAATCAGCATCATCAAGGACAGCTCGTTCTCTGTTTCAACTGTGTTGTATTGTATTGATGAAGCCATTAACACTTATAAATAAGTGAAGATCAGTTTACAGTTCATAATTATATTTCATTGTAATACCTTGAATTTCATTGGATACATGAAAACTGATGTTATTTTAATAAAATATCATTAATTTCTTAGAAAAGAAGGAATAGCATGACTATGCTTCAGGGAGTTTCTAATTTCTACTTTGCTGCTGTGGGTAATAGGTTGGCATCTACCATGCCAGTTGATGTTTACCTACCCTTCTGTGAGTATTTATAGCTCAATAGAAAATTGTAGCTTCTTAGAAAAGTCAGAAATTTCACTAAATAAAATGATCATTTATTGAAAATATTCCAGCAACGTGTAGAAAATCTCTTATTTCAAGATGCTTCCACTTCTGTGTTGGAAACATCTATTGATTTATTATTTTTACAACAAGTTTAAACTATGCCCATTTCTTATTGTTACTATAGCCACGGAGGTTATTTTTATATTCTGATATTTTAAAATACTTATAGGTTTTAAATACAAGTATGATGATACAAATAAACTGTTTATGATTTTTTAAAAAGTAATTCCTTGATTTCTAAATCTGATAGCTTTTGTATGCTATTTAAATATATAGATGTGTAATCTTTCTAATGCAGTAAAATAATATTCAGTCTTGATTTTGTATTTCTTAAAATTTTTAATTTGAGAACATTTATAACATATTTTAAGTTTTATATGTATATCTATGGAGAGAGAGATAGAGATGGGGGGTGTTCTCTATTGAAAGGAATATATCATATTAGTAAAAAATGTCATATGCCTTATTATTCTGGAAGACTTTTTAATTGGCGATTTATTTGAGTTTTAAATTTATAAATGTGTGAGCTAGAATTAATAATTTCAAACCATACTACTTAAGAGTTTAGAGATAAATATGTATGTGTTTGCTAGTTACATATTTGTTCATTTATTATTATTTCTTTTGTAGAGGCCAGTATTTCTTCAGTTAGCTCTGACTCTATTAATTTCATAGATGAAGACAAATCCCATCAAGGTATTTAGTGTATTTCTTATCTGCATCACCCTCATTATTTTTCTTTGTTTTTAATCTCTCAAATTTGTTTGATAAGGAAGTAATATAAATTTTATTTGATAGGGTTACCTGAAATGGCAGAACCCACCTGGTGGTTTAAATCCTTTTTTCACTCTGAACCTGTACTTTCAAGTGAAATAAGAAAAGAGCTGTCTGCTAGTGGGTAAGTTTCAGCCTTTTCTGATCAGGGTATTTCTTACTTAGTGAATGAAACAATGCATGTAGTAATTATTAACCAATAAAGATAAAATTGTTTATTTATTTATTTATTTTCCCTTTATTGATTTTAGAGAGAGAGGAAGTGAAAGGGAGAGAGAGAGAGAGAAACATCAATGAGAGAGAACATCAATTGGCCGCCTCCTGCATGCTCCCCACTGGGGATCGGGCCCACAACCTGGGCATGTGTCCTGACCGGGAATCGAACTGGTGACCTCTTAGTGCATGGGTCCACGCTCAACCACTGAGCCACACTGGCCGGACAAAAATTGTTGTTTTTGAGGATGGTGTAGGCTTTGATATAAAATATAATTGTGGGATAGAGAGGGACAAAATAGTTGCTCCCCATTCTAGTTAACCAACCATGAGTCAAATCATGAGCATTTTGTCTCATTATATCACTAAAGAGTGATTTTCCTTAGTGATAGAATGAGACAAAATAGATCCAGAGACATGGAAGCAGGTAACAGACGGTGGAACCTCAGAGGAAAGGGGAGGGAGGGGAGGGAGAGATAAACCAGAGAACTTACATGCATATATGCATAAGCAGTGGACACAGTGTACTGAAGGCAAGGCGGGGCACGAGTGGGGAGGAGGGAGTCAAGGGGGAAAAAATAGGAGACATATGTAATTCTTTCAACAATAAAGATACATTTAAAAAAGGAAAATCATATCCTAATTTTTATTATTATTTATTATTGTATATATTGGGAATCAGAGTCAAGATTCTAAATGTGGTTTTGTTAATATCTTCAGGAAACAAATAACAGTTATCTAGTTGTTACCTTTAACAACCTAGGTTAGTTTTAGTCTAGCCAGGGTGGCTCAGTGGTTGAGCGTCAACCCATGCACCAGGAGGTCGCTGGTTCGATTCCCAGTCAGGGCACAGGCCCAGGTTGTGGGATTGATCCCCAGTGGGGAGCATGCAGGAGGCAGCCAATTGATGTTCTCTCTCATTGATGTTTCTATCTCTCTCTCTCCCTCTCACTTCCTCTCTCTCTAAAATCAATAAAGAAAAAAAATGTTTTAAATAAAAAATAAAATAAAAGTAGTTATTTTGTTTTTTAGACAAAATGACCAGTCAATAAATGGAATTAAAAGAATAAATAATGATGGAGCTAATAGACTAATGTTAGAACATAAAAGTTTTTATTAATTTTCTAATATAACAAATTTAAAATAGAATAAATTAAATATTGATTTTTAAAAAATTAAAGTAAGACAAAATTTTGAAATATATTCTTTACTCTTTTTATCAAGTACATTGATTTGAATTATGTAGGTAAGTGTTTTACTTATTTTCTACTTTACTTGGACTATAAAGACAACCTAACTTGCAGATAAGCATTTCTCAGATAATCATCTTTGTATCGCAATGTAATGAATGTAGTTGTAACAACTGTCTATTTTATACAGCACTAATTTTTGATTCTGACAATCAAAATGACTCTACCTCCTGAGATGCTACACATGTGAGCAACACCCTTCAGCACTCAAGCTATTCCAGATAACTTTCCTCTATTGTAAAAGACAAAAACCTGCTCGATATCTCATTCATTAGGCAAGATCACAGCAGCCACCTATAAAAGTTCAGACATTTTCTTCAGTACCAAGACTACCGCTGTGGAGAATATGAGAGAAGCGTTGTTTCAGAAATATGTGCCCTTTTAAAGTAGGTAGTCTTCAAATGTAGTAGTCTTTTCATTATCCATATTATGTTTCCAAAATAATTTCAAAAAATTTAATTTTTTTTCATTTTCCAAAACATTTTTAGACTCTCTTTATATTTGTTGAATGATTTATTATAACTTGAAACTGAAGTATTGACATCCAACATAATGGTTTAAAGATCATTGGATTCAAATATATAGAAGAGTTGCAAAAATTTTATTTTTAATCATGAACATTGGAAATAGCAAACATACCTATAAATACATTACCTGTTCAATACATTACTGTACATCTAACCGATTGATTATTATATAGACTTTAAAATTTATCATTTTAGCAATATTTAACAACAGAAAATTATGATGATATAATGTTAAGTGAAAATGCAGGAAGTCTATATATATGCATAAGATTGAAAGGCATTATAACAAAATTGTAACAGTTGCTATTTTTGGAGATGAGATTATTGGTGGTTTTCATTTCCTTTATATTTTTCTGTATCTCAAAATTTTCTAATGCAACCGATTTTTTTGTATAATTGGAAAATAATGAAATGTATTTAAAAGGAACACTGGAATAAATTTTCTGAAAAATGAATATATCCTACATTAGTTTGAGTATTTTCTACTTTCCTTAATATTGGGTAGATAATACTTAATAAAATTCAATTTAAACATTTCCTATATACTGCCTGCAAACATTTTCCAATGTAAGATGATAAATGCATAGAAATGAGGGATGATGAACTCACTCAGATGTAGATAATCACTGTGGTATTTCAGGGCTGACATTGCATCTCATCCCGGAGAGCACACATGATTGTCTAGTATTCAACTGTCTTCTCATCCCACCACATAAATATGATAAACTATCAAGACTACTTTCAGCAACGGACATTACTGCCCCCTTACTGCTCTTTCTAAATGGGAATTGCATTCCTTCCATTTTGTGAACATCTATCACTTTGCTACCATTGAAGGAAAGACTCAAATATCACTTTGGCCCAATAGCATCTCATTGTTTACATAGTATTGCTTTTTCTGGTTGTTTGCATTTACACATTTTATAAATTTGTAAAGGCCAGTTAAAGTTTGAACTATCTATTTCTCTTGACTTTAGTGTAAAATTATATGATGTTAATTGAAGATTGCTTTTCTCTAAACTAAAGAAAAATATGGTAATGCAAAATGGTCAATTTTGGGATGGTTTGGTTTTACTTTAAGCTTATAGGTAAATTCCTTTGTATTTAACAACTTGGTGTGTGTGCAAACGGATTGTCTGTATTTAGGTTATTTTATAAATTTCTCAAAAGTGTTGAAATTGTTGCTTTTACATTAGCTTAGAATAGTGTTACTGTTGCTAAAAGTTACTGGGTAAAGTAGTCAAATTTTACATAGGCTTTTCAACCAAACATATTATGACCATATATGGTTAGTAAGTATTTTAGAGTGGTTAATACACACACATAGACATGTGAGGATAGATAGATTGATCAACAGATGATAGTATAAGGAATCATCCTGAAAAGTAATGTTAATGTGAACTCATAATGTGCTATCCCAGAGTTTCTACAGAATTAAGATGATATAAAGAAATAAAGAGAACAAAACCTCTTCTAGGTAATTGCTTCTAATGTAATTTTCTTATAGTTTAGACATGTTAGAGTATGTTTTTTTTAAAAAAAAATACCTCACACGTGGGTCTCAGCATAACTTTATTTTAGTTAAAACATCTCCTGCCTAGCTCTGTTGCCTACTGGGTAGATGATAAATAGTGAGAGCTAAGTATGTTAGAGGATGCCATAACTCCAAATGACTTGCGATGATCATTCTATGATAATTCTAATCTGACATTATACAATGTTATTTGACTTGGCTAGAATGTCTGTATTAAATGTAAAAGGTTTTGACAATTTCTGTTCAGGTTCTGTGAAATTATATGTTGAGATATCACCAATTTTTTTTTTTTTTGAGATATGGCTTTGATAGCAGGTTTCGAGTTATTGACCCCATATCCTTTATCTATAAAACCAGCAACAGCCAATTCATCAATTTTCACTGGAGTAAAATTCCTCTAGCTAGAATTTAGGGCTACTTGGTGCTTCATACAATATGTAGAAGGTGGGGTTGTAGGAAACAGAATTCTTTTTGGCGATTAAAGAGAAATGATGGAAAATAATTGTTCAGATTGAATGGAGTAGAGATAAACTTCTAACTCATAGAAACTCAAGAAATATAAAGGAGTCATGGTTGATCCAACCTCCCAATGACATCTTTCAACTGAACATAGCAAAGCCCTGCTCAGCATCTACTACCTCACAATATTTCTTTATAGTTCCTCCTCTCTCAGAGAATGGCTGCACCATTCATCAGTTCACAAAGTAGCCATTCCAACACCAAGTCCTTCCAATTTTGTTTTATATTTCTTAGATCTACCTATATATTTTCTTTCCCACCAGCCACCAGCATTACCTGAACCAAAACTTTCATCATTTCTCCAGAGGGACACTGCTATGATGTCCATATAGCCTTTTTAGGTCTCCTCATCTGAGTCCTCTTCAGATTAGTCACAATCATCTATGCGAAACATACATCTGATAATATTCTACTGTGAATACATTCAGACACTCAGACACACACAGTATTCAATAATTTGATTTTACTCAGCATAAAGTCACAACTTTAAATCCCCCGTACTCTAGCCCATGCAGATCTCCATAATCTGTTCTTGTACCTTGCTTCCCCCTGCTCCTGTGGTTTAGCTACATAACCCTCTTTCAATCCCTCCTATCCATCATCTTCCTTCTTGCCACAGGGTCTTTCTATAAGCTGTTCTCTCAGCTTAGACTCTTCAGTTAATATCTACTCATGTTTAAATCTTTGCTCAAAAGTCGCTTCCTCAGAAAACCTCCAATCTAAATTAGATTTTTCTAATTAGATTAGAACTAAATTAGATTTTTCATTATAAGCTCTCATAGCCCATGTTTCTCTCCTTCCTAAGACTTATCACAGTTATAGTTTTACATTTGTTTTCCTAGCTACTTGTTTCCCCCACTGCACGATAAAATACATGATGGCAAAGGTCTTACCTGCTCTACTCAACAGTTTATACCCATGTTCAGACACATCAACACGTATTTGTCAAATGAAGGACATGGTTCTTTAGGGAGAACTGGCCCCTCCCTTAAGAAGTGTTACATTTCAGTAAAAAATAGTAAACACTAAATTAATAAAGAAAATGTTTTTCGAATAGTGATAATGCTGTAAAGCAAAGAAAAGGTATTTCGTGGAAGAGTGAGTGAGATAGGACAGAGGTTGAGGGAAGGTCGCCTTAATGGGTGCAGTTAGGAGAGGTCGTTGAAAAGATGACATGGGGACTGAAAGGGGAAAGCAGCCAACTCTGTGAAAGTCCTCTGGGCAGAAAAAGTAGCCAGTGCATGGACCGTGCTTTGCGTAAGTCTCTCCAGTCTCCTGTTACACTGCGGTCAAGTGACAGCTGCTTGGGAAGAATTTGGCATTTCCACCGGGAGATCAAATGTCTGTAGTGTTCAGTTTGTTTCTAACTAAATCCAGGGGAAGAAATGGTGAGGTTTGGGTTTATACACTTTCTCCTTAAAGTTCTTCAGGGTGATCTATGAATTGTCTCAAATCACACTGCCCAGCAGCATGCTTGTGAAATCACCCGTCATCTCCCACAGTGCTTACGACCGCCTTGAGTGCCATGGGGCACAGCCCATGAGCGTCTTCAATCCATACAATCATTTTTAAACTAACAAGGTAAGTTTTACCCTATTATTTTCTTCTTACCTCTCATACCAAACGGATAAATGCATTACTGTCATTTTAAAGATTATTGTCTAGTTTCTTTTCAAAAAATTGTCTCCTTAGAACTATTTCATATCAAAAAGCTAAAAAAGAATAGTGCTACAGAGCCACTCTCCTTTCTCAATAGTTTATAGAAAGAATGTTTCTCGGTATTGGTGTATGAAAACTGTCTCCTATTAAAGTATAATTATTTGGTTTTCCAAAGGTTGAAAAAGGTATGATGTGTTTCTAAAACAGTTTTTATTTAAAGTTTAAATACATTTTAATTAAATTGATTATAACCAAATACATATTTCATTTATTCAGAAAAATGACTTGTATTTTTGTTATAGCTTTATTTAAATAGGTGGGATACAAAAGTTTTGCTTTATTTTTAATTAGACATATTGAAATTTACTTGCCTCCTGGTTGGAAACCCAAAATATATTAAATCTTGCACTACAGTAATTGTTTGATGGACGGAAATATAATCAATCAGCTGCTGGAAAGTGAGCTTCAAAGATGTTTCATCCTTTTTATATCCCTAGCAGAGGTTTTCAAATTAGTGAATGAACGGTTACTGGACCTATGATTTGTATGTCAATTCACTACAAAAATTAGATTTTGAAATTCCTTTACAAGGATGAGTGACATACATATTACTTTCAAACAAACTACCTTTAAAAATATTTATGCAATCTTAAAAAGCACTTTTAAGGAGCTATCCATATTTAAATTTCAAGTTAAATTTCACCATGAAAAATAAAGACATAAATCCCACGAAGCAAATTGATCATGTTACTTTGTTCTTTTTCATCCTACATGGATTTCACATACCCATTTATTAATGTTTTCTGTTATGGCCGACACTGCTTAATATTTTGGAAAGCGACCATATTTCATTCTCTATTGTGCAGAAAACATCCTTTTAGTTTTATTGTGTTTGGTTACCATTCACTGCAACTCTTGAGTACAAGCACTTTTGAATCTGATGGTAAATGTTAGAGCTAAGTTGGTCTTGAACCCTGGACTCCACAGAAGTAGCATCCTAAATCGAAAGCAAAGTAGACTTCATTCAACGTAGCAATGTAGACCTGGAATAGGAATTTGGGAATCTGTAGAGGTGAATTAATTTTTCTTAAACATATTTTTAAAATTTAACAAATTTGTAACTGGCCTATTAATTTCAATTCAACCAACAAGTATTTTCCTTTTGAAAACCACCTTCTAACATTATTCTGTACTCCTCCTTTCAAAATTCAGGAAAATAATAAATTTCAATGTGTGAAAACATTTCCAGCTAAGTATTCCAGTTAGTTACTTATAGTGTTTAGGAGAAGCACTTTGTGTTTCTTCAAATAATTAAACAATTAAAATAACAAGTGACAGAGGAAAAAGCCAGAAGTGTATTACACAGTATAACAACTCTGAAGGAGCTTTGGTTGTTACCTAAAGACAGCAATTTACTTTAGCAAAGCTGCAGCCCTGCAGTTCTCAAAATTTGGTGTACCTAAACATACACACAAAGTGCAGATACCAGGCCTCCATCTCAATGGTGTGAGCTAAGGCCTAGGAATCTCATTCTCTATTAAGGGTTCCTGGTAAATTGTATCTGTTATGTAGATTAATACTTTATAAAATAGGCAAAACTGCTACACTCCCTCTATGCAATCTCTGGAAACAAGATACTATATACGTCCGTGGTTGCAAGTTTAGATGTGGAAAGCTCGATTGGCCTGAGAAAGCACATGAGTGATTTTGGAGACAAAATCATGTAATATAGAGAAGTTGCTTCAAATGAGAAAAGGTTAGGAGTTGAGCACGCTTAATCAATGCACTTCAAAGATTGGAGGGAGAGCTGTAGTCTGGAAGGGTTTTCCTCTTTTATAGATAGTTTTCTTCTATTTCTTCAACCGTTAATGATTACAGAAACCTGCTAAATTAAAATTAAAATGCACTTCCTGTTTTTCAGTTCTTAATTCATTCATGACATATGTTAGAGATACATGCAATCTAAGAGAATAATTTTTCTCAATTTTTCTCCACTGCCAACCTGTCATATAAAACATATACTATGTTTACCACTATATATGTATATACATATATGTTTGTATATAGTGATTCTCTGACAGCACTGTGGCTATCAAAATACATGTAGAAAACTAGCCTATAAAATTAAAATAATGTTTTTAATTTTCAAAAACAGTAGTATATACATTAAACCACTGGGGATTAAGAAAATTTCTAAGAGTGAAGATGTGTTCTGACTTTGCTAAGCGTGTCCCGGTGACAATATTTGTTTAGTTTTGTTCGTTCATTCGGTGATCACATATTGACTATCTGCCATGTGTCAGGTACTCAGCTGGATCCCAGCCTCACATATTTTTTTATCCTCACCCAAGGATATATTTAAAATTGTATTATTATTTTTTAAATCCTTACCTAAGGATGGATTTTACTGATGAGAGAGAGAGAGAGAGAGAGAGAAAGCCAGCTGGCTGGCAGAGGTGTCCTGAATGTGATAAGATTCGGTAAAGAGTCAACACAATGAGAGACACAAATGGTTGAGGGGAGCACAGCACTATCTTCTCTGTTTGTTTGCACAACATGGCTCAGCAGAGGTGGTCCTCACACACTCACACAAGGGCTCAGTACTTTTGCTACTGAGTCTAACTGATGGGATAATAGTCTATGAGTCTATGATGATTTCCAGGTTTCAGAGTTCAATCTCCTAAAGCATTTTCTCTATTTTCATGTATAAAGAGGAAAAATATTCTTTCTGTAGAGCTTCTAAAACTTATTTTCTTTTAGGGGTCTATTGGATTTTATCAGACCGATCTGATTTTCTTTGTCTTTTTAATCCTCACCGGAGAATATTTTTCCATCTATCTTCAGATAGAGTGGGAGGAAGGGAGGAAGAGAGGAAGAGAGAGAGAGAGAAACAACAATTTGAGAGAGACACATCCTTTGGCTGCCTCCAACCTGACCTGATCAGGGCTGGGATGAACGGCAACCTAGGTGCATACCCTTGACTGGACTCAAACCCGCGACTCATTGGTCCGTGGGCTGATGCTCTAACAGCTGAGCCAAACTGGCCAGAGCTGATCTGATTTTAACTAAGGCTTAAGATGTTGATCTATTAATAAAAATTTTGGAACACAGTTACAAAAGCATCTGTTCAGTTCTAGAAATACCCTAAGCTGTTTCTTACTTTTTTGGAAGAGAAAAGGCTAAATTTCCCCTGAGTTCTTCAGGGTTCATTAGTAGTCCATATTTAGATATAAGATAGCCTAGATATTTTACTTGAGGTAAATAGAATTGAAGCTTGTTTGTTGAGACTTTATGTCCTTTATGGCTAGTTGTTGTAATTAATACATTATGTCTGTTTGAGAGTCAAAAATCTCCTAGAGCATAAAAGCAAATTATCCACATATTGGATTAGAGTGGAATTTCTGCGAAATTTGACATCATTTAAATCAATTTTAGTATCTGAGAAAAATAGATGAGACTTTCTGAATATCCCTGAGTCATTGTGGTACAAGTGAATTAGTTACTTTTCCAGGTAAAAGCAAAAAGATATTGACTGTCCTTTTCTATAGAAATGTTAAAAAAAAAAGGCACTATATAAATATATGACTGAAAATATTGGCCATCCACAGGAATGACAGATAATAGAGTATATGGATTTCAGGCCACAGCATGTCTCAGAAAAACTCTGTTCTTTAGAGACTATAAGCACAGATCAGATACCTTGTCTTTCCAGCTTCTAGAGGCACCCACATTCCTCACTCATTGTTGCATTCCCGTTTGCAAACTCAGCAACAAAGGGTTGAGTTCTCACAATGTGTCACTCTGACTTTCCTTTTCTGCATTCCTCTTACAATTTTAAGAACCATTGTGGTTACATTGGAACCGCTTGAATAATCCAGGATAATTTCCCCATCTCTAATAACATCTGCAAAGTCATTTTCTGCAATGTAAATATAGATTACATTAGAATACAGCTTGGGTACAAAGCTAGGGCACTTTCCTTCCCAACAAGCATGGCAAGCTTCCCTCCCTGTGCTCGGGCAGATCTTCAATTATTCATTTTCTGCCAAATCAAAGCAGTATTGATCAAGCTCTGAATCGCCTAATTCATTTAGGAATATATGTTGGTGGCACTCCTTACCGTTCACTGTGTTACTCCAGATCAACAAAGGGTGGGTGCTTATAGTAAGTGTAAAGACGGTTGGAGGCACTGGTCACCTTGTTGCCCTTTTCAACAATATAATACATTTCTAAAAATGTGGTCAGATGTGCTTGGAAACAGATCTGTGTTTTAGGGCAGATTCTTCTGATAGCACAGTCTACCCTAATTGTGAATAATTGTCTCCCGCTTATTTCTTGGTGGCTTGTCAATTTCGCTGCAAATTCAACATCACGCAGATTGCCCACTACCCCTTGAAAACTGCCTGTTGAAATGAAGTCTGTGCTTCTGTGTGCCTCCTTTCCAAGTCTTCACTTCCCTGGGATTACATAGGGTAAGGGAGTAAAGGGTTTATTATTCCTGACTATTTAAACAAATAGGTAGGAAGCAAGTAATTTCAGGACCACTTGGAAGAATCTAAGACTCAGCAACAGTTTTTCTACATAAAAGGCTATCTAAAAGTACATTTAAAGTAAGCCAAAGTTTATTTCTTCCCTCTGAATCTGCTTTAGACCTTTGCAACCTAATTTCTACTTTATTTCATTTTGGGGTGTGTGTGTGTGTGTGTGTGTGTGTGTGTGTGTGTGTGTATTTCACCGCCTGATGAATCTGAGTCTGCTCAGACCCACTCACACTCACACACATAAACACTTTTTCTTTCTCATTTTTAAAAACCAGTGTTTTTTGTTCTTTTTGCTTTGTGTTATAAAAAAACAAGGTCAGGTTTAAGTTACAAGTGTGTTAGCAATTTTTTTCCCTATTCTCTTAGGATCAGCTCCAAGAATTCAAGTATATTAGATTTTCAGTCAGTTAGGTTTGAATGCGAATATTAAATTCTATATTAGGGTAATGCTGTTTGTTTGTTTAAGGTGAGAGAATAAAGAGGCTAAAAGTACAGCCAACTACTTTCTAGGAAGCAAGTTAACCAAAACAGTTCCATCAAAGCTTATTTAGTCTGTTAAGAGAGACAAACTGGCTCACTGTGGTACATTGCTCCTTTTGGCTAAAATGAATTAAGAATTCAACTATGAGTCCTCTTAGTCAGTTTAAATGTGCTTTGCAAATGAAGTCAACATACTTTAATGGTGGTCGAGCCTGGTGTAGTCATTACGTCCAGACAGCTTTGTACTGTATGAAGGTTAAATCTGTTACCATCTGTTTTGATCTGAACCAGCTTTAAAATGTTCAAGAGGAAATTTTAAGGAATCAAAAAAAAAAGTCAAACACGTAAAAACAGAGAGTAAAATGGTGGTTACCAGCAGCTTGAGGATGGCTGAAGAAGAGAGATGCTTTTAGGGTACAAACCTGTAATTAGTAGTGAATAAGTTGAAGAGATCTAATGCATAGTGTACAATAACAAACTTAAAGTATAGTCATCAAACTTGCTAAGGGGCTAGGCCCTAATTATTCCTATCATACAAACAAATGATAATGATGTGACTTGATAGAGTTGCTAACTAACACTACAGTGCCAAGCATATTATAACATATAAATGTATAAATCAACATGCTGTACACCCAAAACGTATACAATGTTACAGGTCATGTATATTTCAATAAAATAAAATTTAAAAGGTTATTGTAAAGTCATTTTTGCAATTTTTTCCCTCAAAATTACTTCCCTCATATTTATCTTTTGTTTGCTTGTTTGTTTTTTCTCTGTTTGGTGAGCTGGCTCAAATTCGTCCTTCCCCATCCACACAACTCCACTCAGATTTTAGTTGAAGTATTCTGTTTAAATATTACTGTTTTAGCTTCTGTGTCCTTCTTTCAGAAGAAAAGTGTTATTTACATGCATACAAATTACATGTCAGCAGGACTCCTGAGATAATGCTTGTTTGTCAACTGCTTTAGAGTCAAGTACATTAGAGGAACTTAAAGTATGCCCATTGGACCTAAAAATTATAATGAATTTGTGTTTGTATTTGAAGAGGTATTTTATTATTAAAATGACAGGGTAAAAAGTTAGATTATAATCAGAATGCAAAGTTAAATTGGATAAAATATAATGGCCTACGTTAGTAACAATTTTGAAGAGAACTAAAATTTTATCAAAAGCACCCTTCCTTCCTACTTACCTTTCTTAAAAACAAAACAAAAAAAAACCCCAACAATAATATGCCAACAAATTCGACAACCTAGGTGAAATGGACAAATTCTTAGAATCATACATTCTTCCAAAACTCAACTGGGAAGAGTCAGAAAACCTGAACAGACGAATTACAATTAAGGCAATAGAAGAAGTAATTAATAAACTCCCAGCAAACAAAAGCCCTGGTCTGGAAAGATTCACAGGAGAGTTTTACCAAACATTCAAAGTAGAACTAATACCTATTCCCCTCAAATTATTCCCAAAAAATTCAAGAAGAAAGATTTCCAAGCATAATCTTAATCCCAAAACCAGATAAAGACACTATGAAGGAAGAAAATTGCAAGCCAGTATCCCTGATGAACATACATGCCAAATCCTTAACAAAATCTTAGCAAATCAGATCCAGCAATATATTTAAAAAATTATACACCACGACCAAGTGGGATTTATCCCAGGGATGCAAGGCTGGTACAATATTCATAAATCAATAAATGTGATACACCACATAAACAAAATGAAAGATAAAAACCATATGATCATATCAATAGATTCTGAAAAAGCATTTGACAAAATCCAGCACCCGTTTTTGATAAAAACTCTCAGCAAAGTGGGAATAGAAGGATCATATCTTAATATAATAAAGGCCATATATTGCAAACCTACAACCAACATCATACTCAATGGGTAAAAACTAAAAGTATTTCCTTTAAGAACAGGAACAAGACAGGGATGTCCATTTAGTACTGGAAGTCTTAGCCACAGCAATTAGACATGAAGAAAAAAATAAAAGGGATCCAAATTGGAAAGAAAAAGTGTAACTGTCATTATTTGCAGATACATGATATTGTACACAGAAAACCCTAAAGACTCCATCAAAAAGCTACTAGATTTAATAAATGAATTCATCAAAGTAGCAGGATACAAAATCAACATCCAGAAATCACTGACATTTTTATATACCAACAATGAACACACAGAGAGATAAACTAAAAAACAAAACAAAAACTAACAAACAAACATTTACTATTGCAACAAAAAAATTAAGATACCTAGGAATAAACTTAACCAAAGAAGTAAAGTATCTGTTCAAAGAAAACTACAGGACATTAAAAAAGAAATAGAGGAAGATATAAAAAAGTGGAAGCATATACTTTGTTCATGGATTGGAAGAATTAACATCATTAAAATGTCCATTCTACTCAAAGCCATCTATAGATTCAATGCAATCCTCATTAAAATACCAACGAATATTTCACAGATCTAGAACAAATACTCCAAAAGTTTATATGGAATCAAAAAAGACCCCGAATAGACACAGCAATCTTAAAAAGGAGAACAAAGTAGGAGGGATCACAATTCTGAATATCAGGGTATACCACAAAACCATTGTAATTGAAATATCCTGGTACTGGCACAAGAACAGGCATATAGATCACTGGGACAGAACAGAGAACACAGAAATTGACCCAAGACATTATGCTCAACTAATATTTGACAAAGGTGGCAATAGTGTACAATGGATTAAAGATAGTCTCTTTAATAAATGGTGTTGGGAAAATTGGACAACTACATGCAAAAATAAAAAAGAAACTAGACTACCAACTTACACCATACACAAGAATAAACTCAAAATAGATAAAAGACTTAAATGTCACTTGTGAATCCATAAAAATCCTAGAAGAAAATATAGGCAGGAAAATCTCAGACTTCAAACACAGCAGAATTTTCCCTGATACATCATCTAGGGCAAGAGAAACAAAGGAAAAAATAAACAAATGGGACTACATCAAACTAGAAAGCTTCTGCACAGCAAAAGAAACAAGCATCAAAATGGAAAGGGAACCCACTGTATGGGAGAACATAATTGCCAATGACACATCAGATAAGGGGTTAATTTCCAAAATATATAGAGTACTCACACAACTCAACAAAAGGAAGACAAAGAATCCAATTAAAAAATGGGCAGAGGACCTAAATAGACACCTCTCCATACAGGACATACAAATGGCCAAGAGACATATGAAAAAATGATCAACATCACTAATCATCAGAGAGATGCAAATTAAAAACAACTATGAGGTATCACTTCACACCTGCCAGAATTTCTGCCATCAACAAATCCTCAAACAACAAGTGCTGGCAAAGATGTAGAGAAAAGGGGACTCTAGTACACTGCTGGTGGGAATGCACACTGGTGTAGTCACTAGGGAAAACAATATGGAGTTTCCTCAAAAATTGTACAAATGAAACTACCATTTGACCCAGTGATCCCACTTCTAGGAATATATCCTAAGAAACCTGAAATACCAACCAGAAAGAATATATGCACCCCTATGTTCATAGGAGTGTTATTTACAATAGCTAAGATCTGGAAACAGCCCAGTGTCCATCAATAGATGAGTGGATAAAAAAAGCTATAGTACATATATTCAATAGAATAGTAATTGGAGAAAATGAAGAATAAAATCATACCATTGTGACAGCCTGATTGGACCTAAGAGGGTACTATGTTAAGTGAAATAACTCAACCAGTGAAAGCCAAATACCATATGATTTTACTTATATGTGAAATCTAAAGAATGAAATAAACAATGAAAATTGAAACAGACTCATAGACACATAGTGAACTGGTGATTGCCAAAGGGGTTGAGGGGTGGGGAACTGGGGGAAAAGGTGAAGGGATTAAGAAGTATATATTGATGGTTACAAATTCGTCATATGCATGTAAGTTACAACAGAGGGAATATAGTCAGTAATATTGTAATAAATGTGTGGTGCCAGGTTAGTACTGAAAATATTGGTGGAACACTTTGTAATGTATATAATTGTTTAACCAACATGCTGTACACTTGAAACTGATACAAAATAATAGTGAATGTAAATTGTAATTGAAAAAAAAAATTTTTTTAAAAAGGGTATCTGAATGTTACTAAATTTGATAAGTTAGTCAATAGTCAATGGTCAATTTTAGAAATCAATTAGTTGTCTTGGTACTTGTTAGTTTAGATCAGGTAAATGATTATTAATTCCAGAATTGCTGAATATTGCAGGACCTGTCTTATTTCATTTCAATTTTCTTTCCCAAATTTCTGACAGCTATTTGATCTATTAGGGCTTCCCCCATTCCTGATCTAATGTGATGGCAATATTCGCTTCCCACCCTCTTCTCCTTCCATCATCCCATGTATAACTCTGCCTGGTAAGGTCTTCCAATATTTTTCCATGATTTGATCCTAAATTATTTTCAGAAAAGATGAGACCTTGATGACCTTTAGCTTTCAATCCCCAAACCAACTGAGAATATTTTCACTGGATTTGTTTTTGTTCACAGACTTTCTTAACCTAAAAATAATAGTCCTTTCATTTTCTTTTTCTTTTTAATCCTCACCCAAGGATATTTTTCCATTTATCTTCAGATAGAGTGGGAGAGAGAGAGAGAGAGAGAGAGAGAGAGAGAGAGAGAGAGAGAAACATTGACGTGAAAGGGACACATCGACTGGTTGCCTCTGCATGATCCCGACCAGGGCTGGGGACAGAACTGCAACCAAGGTACGTGCCCTTGACCGGAATCAAATCCATGACTCTGGCCTGAGGGCCTATGCTCTAACAGCTGAGCCAAACTGGCCAGGGTGAAAACAATAATCCTTTTAAAGTGAGAGGCAACAGGAATTTTTTGAGATTAAAAAAAAAGCTATTCTGGAAGCACTGATTTGGGCAGAAATACAAAACTGTTCTGATAAAGAGATGAGACAAAGGCAAAGAATACTTATAAAAAATGAAAGGAGAACAATTATATCAATAGAAGAAAACATTTTTATTGGTGTGAAATAACTTCATTCTGACCCTCAGTCACTGCATGTACACACCCTAAAGGTTTTTTGTAAACATGAGGGCCTTGAAAAACCCAGAGAAAACTCTGAAGATAAAGGGGTTAAGGATGGCCTTGGGAAACTCAGAGGAACCATGGAGAGAAAGAGATTAATGGTTGCCCTGACCTCTAACAGCTCCTCTCATCCCCCTTCTCTCTATCAGTCCCCCCCCCCTTAATGGTGCCAAAAGCAGCACCAAGAATGTAGGGTTTTTTCCCCTGTAGTTTGTATCTATATAAGCAAGGAACAAAGAAGGCTCGGGGCTGGGATTTGGGGAGAGTGCCCCCCCCAGCCTGCCGGTGAATAAAGTGCTCCTTTACAATTCGGCTGTGCATCTCTGGTTATCTCGCTGACACGTTACAACATTTGGAGGCCCCAGTGAGATCCCTGGTGCTTTATGACACCAGAGGATAGACGCCTAGGGCAAGCGGCCTCTCCTGGTCTGGCCACTGGATACCTAGAAGTCTTGGGGGAGGGTACCACCTGAGACATTCCAGGGCCCCAAAGATCCTACTTGGATTTCTGACGAGCAGCCAGGAGATGCCAAGACATCCCCCAAAGATTTAAGGAGACCTGGTAAAAAGCCTCTGGAGGTAGGTTCTGGGTGACCGGTCTTTCTGGGTGAGAGTGAGAGGGCTGGATGCAGTGCAGCATCTCCTCTCCGGAATCCCCCTAAGGCGTTAGGTGGGGTTCATTCTGTTCCCACTGGATAAGGAATTTTCTTTGGCCCTCTGCTGGGGCAGAAGGGGAGTCTGATCACCTCCTGGGAACTTCTGGTGTGTGCTTGTGACTGTGTGAATGTAATTGTGTGTGAGTGACCGTGCTCCACGGCGCTTGTTACAGAGCCTGTGTGAGTCCTACCCTGTGGTTCTGTGACGACCTCATACGGCTAAAAGGCAGTATCAGGTTCTTGGGGCACTCTGGTGTCCCACCAGTGAACCTGATCCGAGTTGGGGGCTTATTCCAACCTGCCACATGCCAAGAAGCGTCTGAAATCTCCCCGAGGGGAGCGGCCTGGTGGAAAAAGTGAAAATTTCTGTCTTGTGTGTCTTCTCTTGTTTTTGTCCTCATCTACCTCCCTACTATGTCTCCCTCAACTTTGTTACGGTTAGTCTAATCATGGATAGCAGCCCTAGTGCCCAGAAGACCTCATTGGGTTGCATAGTAAACATTCTTAGAGAAGGATTTGAGGAAGGTTCTGATTAGGGCACAAAAATATCTAAAGGAAAGTTAAGGACCTTCTGTGAATTAAATCGACCCATGGTCGGGGCGGGCTGGCCTGACATGGGATCCTTTAACCCTGAGTTAGTTCAGGCAGTTTGGAATCAGGTCACAGGGGATCCAGGACAACCAGATTTATTCCCCTATATTGATCAATGGCTTAATTTAGTGAGACACCCACCCCCATAGTTAAAGAGCCATGCCCTCCAGACCAGGGCACAAATACTGGTAGTGGGCCCCAAACTGGGCCCCAAAAGAAACCTGGGCAAAGGTAGGGAAGTGCCTGCAAGGCAGAGATACAGCGAAAGGCCTGAACAAGATTCCGGCACAAACATTTACTCTTTGGTCCCTAATTAGAGATTGCCTTGATCCTGAGCAGGAGGCTAATAAGGTGGGGAAGCAAGGTGTAGTGAAAGACTCGAGGAAAGCTGAGAAAGCCTATGAGTCTTTAAAGACTCCCCCACCGCCTTCCGCTACAGCTGTGATTAATATTTGTGCTTTGAAGGCCTGGAAAGAGCTCCCAACAAAAGGGGAAAATTCGCTAGATCTTACATCCATCAGACAAGGACCTGAAGAGCCATATCAAGATTTTGTAGTTCGGTTTCTACAGGCTGTTAACAGACTAATAAGTGATTAAGGGGCCGGCACATCAATAGTTAAACAGCTTGCCTATGAGAATAAGCCCTGCAGAGAGGCTCTGAGCCCTTACCATAAGGAAGCTAATATATCTGAATTCATCCATATTTGTTCAGATATTGGGTCTTCCCATATACTGGGGGCGCGATAGCTGAGGCTTTGAAAGAAGTCCTCTCTGCTGGTAAGGCAGGAGGAAGCAGTAAAGGATGTCATACTTGTGGAAAGCCAGGTCATTTTGCTAGGGAGTGTAAGCAACGCGCTGGCTGGCGCTGACAACCAGTCAGGGAACTCTGCCAAGCAGCCAGGACTATGTCCTCGTTGCTGCAGGAGACGTCAATAGGCCAAATATTGCCATTCTCAAACTAATATCAATGGACAACTGCTTGAACCCCAGCAAGGAAAAGGCAAGCAGGGCCAGCGCCAGTAACCAGTAGGGGAAATGTCTGTCACCCCTGCTCAAGTGTTCCAACCAGGGTGGAGTCCAAGACTACAATCCGGGATCTCTACCGCACCACCTCAAGGAGTGCAGGACTGGACCTCTGCCCCACCGCCCGATACATATTAACACCAGAGATGGGGCCGCAAGCTATTCCAACAGGGGTCTATGGGCCATTACCTAATGGAACAGTGGGTTTAATCTTGGGGAGCAGTCTCACTATAAAAGGGTTCCAAGTGTTGCCTGGAGTTATTGATTCTGATTATTTGGGAGAAATAAAAGTTATGGCCCAAACCACTAATACCATTGTACAAGTTTTACCTGAAACTAGGATAGCACAAATTGTAATTTTGCCTCATCAGGCAGCTAGGAAAGTGTTAAAGTGCTATCAAAGGAACCTCAGGGAGAGGGAGGATTCAGCTCCACAGATGGAGCCTATTGAGCACTGCTAATCATCCAAGGTCTCCCCAGAATAGAGCTCAATTTGAATAGAGAAAAATTTAAAGGCATTTTAGATACAGGAGCAGATTCAAGGATTGCCTCAAGACATTAGCCTACTACATGGCCCCTGGATGTCTCTATGGATGATTTACAAGGAATAGGATGGGTTTCTAGGCTCCAACAAAGTGCACAGTTTATCAAATGGAAAGATTCTGAGGGCAACACTGGTTTTTTTTTTTTTTTAAATCCTATATTTTAGATCATTTGCTTGTTAATCTATAGGGACAGGACCCTGTCCTTCCACTCCCTCAGAGGAGGTGAAACTCTCCCTCACATCCAGGCCCCAATACACAAGCAGCAGATGCACCAAGAAGGGGGAGCAGTCAGAAAGGGGCTGTCCCTGCCGGTGGGCCGCCATGTGTGTCCCGCATGGGACCGTGCGTCGGGACCGCGCATCAGGACCGGGGTCTGGTGCGGAGAGCCCCTCGTCCTAGGAAACGGGGGTGGCGGGCAGGCATGCAGGCACTCACCTGGGGGCCGCAGGGACCACAGGATCCCCCGGGGAGAGCAGTCTGGCCAGAGAAGAGGCATGTTCCTTCGGTTCCAGCCCAGGCAGCCCTGCGGGTTTGGCAGCAGTGAGTGCAGCAGCACAGGTTTCCTGCAGAGCTGTTAACTTTGGGGAGTTGGGCGGGGGCATGAAGTGCTCTTGGACAGTTGAGAAACACTCTGCCCCACATAAACACGCATGCTAGGATGATGCTTCCCTTTCCTGCGTCCTATTGAAAACCTGGGGTCAGAGGAAATTTTCCCATCCCTCTGCCCACAATAGGACCCAAATACTGCTGGGGGGGAGCTTCCTTGGACACTTTTCACCATGTTCTCCTGTTAAGCCTAAAGGCCCAATTGGTTGAAATAGCTCAAAAGGTATATAATAATAGGGACACCCCTGGGGGAAAACAAGATAATAGAATAGCAAAGGTAATAAAGCAGCCTTAAGGGAAACAGGGCCCATGGGGAAAGATCACCTAGGAAGGGAAACATGAGGAATGGTCAGGATGGCAGGACTAGGTCCTGATTAAGGATAGAAAAGACAAGGGCAAAGTCAGGTGTAGAGGAACAAAGTAAAAAGCCGTCTTTAACTTAGAAAAATGACAGGGCCAGGGCTCCTTCCAACTGAGCCCTCAAGAGCAGAATAACAAGACAATAAGGGACAGATTAGTTAGTTTCCTGGTAGATATTGATGCAGCAGACTCAGTCCTGACTAAGCCAATGGGGCCCTAACCTACCCCTAGACTTCAAAGAGGACTATAAACTTTGGGAAGAATACTGTGACTCATTTGTTTCTGGTCATGCCAGAGTGCCCATGCCCCCTACTTGGACATGATCTTCTCCAGATACACTAGGTCAGAAAATGACTTAGCCAAAGAGAAACAAGCCATAAAAGAAATCAATGGATGGTGGACACTGCCTGATGGGAAGTGGTTGGTCCCAGAGGCTCTAGGTCAGACTTTAGTCAACCAGCTGCACCAGACTACCCACTTAGGTTACACCAAGCTTACTGAACTCTTGAGAGGCAGGCAATGTCCAGTAAGGTCATAGGGAAAGGGGGAAGGCGGAGGGAAGCAGGAATGTGTGGGTCTAAGTAGGGAGGAGGAGAAGAAAAACTGGGGAATGTGCAGACAGCAGATAGATTGGTCAAGCTCTCAGGTTACTATCAGGGGAGAGACTAGGAAAGTTGCAGAGGGTCTATGCAAGTTAAAGAAGGACTGTGTAGAGCAGAGGTTCTCACAAAGGGTCACGACCCCTTTGGGGGTCGAACGACCTTTTCACAGGGGTCACCTAAGGCATAACAGTAGCAAAATTACAGTTATGAAGCAGCAACAAAAATAATTTTATGAGTGGGGGTCACCACAACATGAGAAACTGTATTAAAGGGTTGTGGCATTAGGAAGGTGGAGAACCACTGGAGGGGGAAGAAATAAAAACGGAAGGATTATGCAGAGGAAATAAAAAGATAAGAAAGGATAAAAGAAAGGGACATACATATCACAGGAAGACAGGACATTGGAGGAATACTCAAGAAGGGAAGAAAATAGGACACTGAGAGAGGGAGAGTTTGCCCCTAATAATGGAATAACAGTCTGGGATGTAGTAAAGGGAGTAACAGGTTTAGGCTACTCCTGACCCTTGGATCACACAATGGCCCCGCCTTTATAGCAAAGATGTCACAGGATATCTCTAAGGGGTTAAATATAAATTAGAATCTCAATTGTGCTTACCACCTGTGGGGTTGGGTGGTTAGAAAATGGATGTTTTGTGACCTTGTGTTAATGCACTCTCAACCTTGTGTGAATGCATTCTCAGAAACCTGGCCTGCCCATGTGCTTTGAGGGCTTCATTTGCATGTAAATAGGGGTGTGTTATCTTTTGGCTTCAAAGTCTCTTCCTGTAAAAAGCAAGAGACAAAGCTAGGGTATATGGTTCACAGAAACACCATCTCAAGGGAATAATTTACATAAATCTGTTTGTAACCTGGGGGTACCAATCTGCAAATCAATGGGACTGCGTGCAAATCTCTTGAGCATTTGCTCCCTTGCAAAGCTCCCCCTCTCTCCAAGCAGTATGTGCTTGTAGTTTCATTGCATTGCACCAATCCCAGCAGGCCGAGAGACGGCAAGTGGTGACCCCGACGTGACTCGGGTACACAGTGGCAAGATTTGACGTGACCAGCAACATAACGGTATGCGAAAGGGAAGTAGCGATCCGGATCCACAGTAAACTTCACTCGAGAAAGAATTTTCTCGAGCCAGCGGTGTCCGACTTGGGATAGCTGCCAGCATATCTAGTATTGTGAGGGGTTTCCAGTAAGACAGCATGGGGTCGGGATTTTCTAAGGATCAGCGACTTTGTGCATGAGTCTTACTACAGCTGCTGAGGGCAGCTCAGTGCTCCATATCGGAGTGGAAGCTCTTGCAGCTTCTGAGGGATGTACAGGAGTTCTGCCCGTGGTTCCCTAAGGAGGGCACATTGGAATCCGACATGTGGTTCAAAGTAGGGGAAACTTTTAGGGTGCCCAAAGATTTAGGGTGCAAAATTTCCACCCTGACCCTTCTTTTATGGCAACTGGTATTTATAGCATTGCAGCCGCTAACTAAGGAGGTCAGTCCCAGCAGCGTGGCAGCTCCAACCTCTCCTTCGGAGGAAACTCTGGAACCGACCACTCCTGCATGGGTGACAAAGGAGGAAAGTTCCCCTCCCCCTCCTCCACCTTTTGTGGAGGATTTCTTAGCCTCACCATGCCCAGCAATGGGGGGCTGTCTTATAGAGGCCAGGAACGTGGGCGACCTTGGCACTTTCCCAGCTATAATATGGCCAGGTCAACAACCTGTGCACGAATGTTTGCCCTATCAGGCTTTTAAAGAATTCAGGCAAAGCATAAAGGAGAATAGTTTGCAAAGTTCCTTTACTATAGGAATATTGGAGGGAATAGATGGTAGTTATCTGATGACTCCTTGGGATTGGATGGTGCTAGTAAAAACAGTGTTGACACTGGCCCAATTCTCCACGTGGAAGTTCAAATGGAGGGTTGGAGACCTCTGAGCCTCCACAGCAGGAAGTGCCAGCCTGGATCTTATCACCACCACAGAATTAACCCTTAAGGAGTCTGATGATGTTTGTTTAGTTCCTACAGGAGTGTATGGCCCTTTGCCAGAGGGAAAAGTAGGTTTAGTGATTGGAAGGTCTAGTTTAACAATGAAAGGAATACAGGTGATGCCAGGGGTAATTGACTCAGATTTTGAAGGAGAGATCAAAGTAATGCTTAAGGCTGTGGGCTTTCATGTATTAACACTGGGAACCTGAATAGCTCAACTCTTTTTGTTACCCTACTGGGTTCCTGGAGCCAACTCCACAATAAGAGGGAAAGCAGGGTTTGGGAGTACTGGTCAGTGTGATGTTTTCTGGACTGCGGCTATTAACACCAAAAAGCCCTTGCTCTCCATTAATATAAAAGGGCAACTATTTTCAGAATTAGTGGATACAGGGGCAGACATTTCTATTATAACAACACGGGAATGGACTAAGGAATGGCCTAAAGCCCCGGTACCCCTACTAGTTACAGGAGTGGAACTCAAGCTCCTCAACAAAGTACTCACTCCCTTTCCTGTCCCAGGTCCAGATGGACAAAAAGGATAGATTCAACCTTATGTCATGGAGTTTCCCCTAAATTTGTGGGGAAGGTGTGCTAACATGTTTATAACCCCATAATTGATGATTGGTAAATTATTGTGTGCCCTCTAGCTGAACCTGTTTTGTGAAGAATTTAATGAACAGGATAGAGATCAAAGTAACCTCAGTAACTTGGAATACTCCCTGAACCAAGAAATTGTTGGGAGCCGGCTACATGTCTGACAGAGTCCACGGAGCTTGGAGGTCTTGAGTCAGAGACTCAACCTCTCCCACAATCTCAAGGAATTAGGCTTGCATTGTGTTTGTGCAGCTCGGGGCTAAGTGTGACCCAATGTACCTTGAAATACCTGAGATAACAGACTGGGTGTTCCTGGGTGGGCCTGGGTGTTCCTGGGTGGGCCTGGGTATTCCTGTTATCTGAAAGGCAAACTAATTCTATACAGCATTGTTGTAGCCCTGGCCATTATATCAAGAAGATCCTATTTTCTTATATCATTAAACTTTTGCTGTAAGGTATAAAAGGCATGTAATAAATCATATTGAGGCTGATCTCCAAGAACTCAGCATCAGTTGCTGGCTGGCTTTGCTCTCTATTTGGCTTTAATTTGGCTCTGGTGGTCTAAATAACTACTCAAATACAAACCATACAAACTCATCATCGGTCATTAAAAGAGCCTATTAGACTATTTGTTTATCCAACTGTGCCATACCCTACAGAATTAATAAGACAATTAATACCTGAAATAAAATATCTTGAATGGATCTTTCTCCCAGCTATCCCGTCTAAAACAATAACTCCATTTGTGGAACAGTTAGCAAATCTAATAGCCAAAGGTAGAAAAGGAACACAAGAACTAACAGGGTATGACCCTCAGATTCTACATTTGCCTCTTACTCAGGAACAATTTACCACTTTGATTTCCCAGGCAATAGACTTTCAAATAGCTCTAGCAGATTTCATTGGAGATTTCCCAGGCAATAGACTTTCAAATAGCTCTAGCAGATTTCATTGGAGAAATTAATTACTCTCTTCCAGCAAATAAATTCTTGCAAAATATTCCTCAGTTACACCTTAACATGATGCAAAAAATCAGTAATACCCCATTACCTGGGGCTAGAACTGTATTCATTGATGGATCAGATAAATCTCACAAAGCAGGAGTAGACTGGAAGGAAAATGAGGAATGGAAAGATATCAGCAGCCTTAAGCCTGGGTCAACTCAGCGTGCTAAATTATGGGCTGCAATATTAGTTCTTCAACATTTTACAGAAGAGCCCTTAAATATAGTTAGTGATTCACAGTATGTAGTTAAAGTGTTACAAAGAATAGAACAAGCCTTATTAAGCCTTTAACTGATCAACATCTATTAACCTTATTTTTGTCTCTCCAAGCTTTAATAGACCAATGGAATCATTCTACTTTTATAACCCACATTCGATCTCATCCCACACTCCCCGGACCTTTAACACAAGGAAATCAACAGGAGGATGCCATCGTAGCAACAATTCTTGCATTTCAGCAAGTGCAGTGTTCTCATGCCTTTTTTCACCAAAATGCTCGAGCACTAATGAAAACCTTTCATTTGACCCTCTTGCAAGCTCAAGATATTATTAAGTCTTTCCCAGATTGCCAACTTTCCAGAGGGACTCCAACATCAGCAGGAGTCAATCCTCGGGGTTTAACCCCTAATGCCTTATGGCAAACAGATGTAACATATATTCCATCATCTGATCAATTTCAGTGGGTACATGTTACTATAGATACCCATTCCAATTTCCTACATGCAACCACCGCTACTGGGGAAAAAGCCAAAGACGTTAAGCGTCACTGGCTGTCCTGTTTTGCACATATGGGGGTGCCACTGGAAATTAAAACAGATAATGGGCCAGCCTACACATCTCAAAGCATTAAATTATTTCTCCAACAATGGAGCATTAGCTATAAAACTGGCATCCCCTATAACCCTACAGGACAAGCTATTGAATGTGCTCATGCTACTTTAAAAATATTAATTACAAAACAAAAAGGGGGGAGTATGGGTGAACCCCCTGTAAATCAGCTTTCTCTGGCAATCTATACCTTAAATTTTTTAAATCAAGATCGCTTTGGCACTACAGCTGCGGAGTGACATTTTCAACAAAAGGTTTCTGCCAAAGGGCTCAAGCCTTTAGTCTGGTACAGAGATCCACAGAAAGGACCTGAGTGGCAAGGTCCTACAGAGTTACTGGCTGGGGGGCGGGGGTATGCTTGTGTTTTATCTCCTACAGGTCCCAAGTGGCTGGCGGCTCAGTGGATAAAACCTTACCATGAACAGGAAGGACCTGCCCTTCAATCTGACTCTCCAAATGATACAGCTGACCTTGGACACTGATCATAAAACTTGCACTCGGTCCCAGGGCCCCTCTCAAACCCTTCCTGGGGTTACCTGGGGAAGCCTTAAGCAGTTGCAACAACGTTCTGAGGAAATGCTAACTAGAATAGGGGCTTCTCTTACCTTAAAGAATACTTTCTGGCTTACTTATCTAAAATCTCCACCCAATTGAGGGTAGGTATTTTATGCTGCTGCCCATATTATTGAGCTCTGCAGCAGCAGATACATTTGGAGGCTCCAGAGAGATTCCCTGGTGTTTTGCTACACCAAGGGCTAGACGCCTAGGATGGGCTGCCTCTCCCTATCTGGCCGCCAGACCCCTATAGGTCTGAGGGGAGGCGCCCCCTGAGTTTCAGGGCTCCTAAGATCCTACTTGGGTTTCTGATGAGTGGCCGGGAGACACCAAGACGTCCCCAAAAAGATTAAAGGAGACCTGGTAGAAACCTCCGGAGGTGAGTTCTGGGTGACCGGTCTATCTGGGTGAGAGTGAGAGGGCTGACGCGGCACAGCCTCTCTTCTCCTGGGAATCCCCCTAGGACGTTAGGTGGGGTTCAAACCTGGCAAATTCTGGTTCAAATCTGGCAAATTCTGTTCACTCAGACCCACCACTGGGGCGGAAGGGGAGACTGATCACCTCCCAAGCCGAATAGGTGCCGCTCAGGATAGGGAATTTCTGGAAGAAAATTCAAACGGTGTGTGAGTGTGACTGTGTGAATCTAATTGTGAGTGAGTGACTGTGCTGAGCCTGTGCCAGTCCTAACCTATGTGAGGAGCGGCCAGGCGGACGAAGCAAAAGTTTCTGTCTTGTGTGTCTTCCCTTGTTTTTGTCCTCATCTACCTCCCTGCTGTGTCTCCCTCAACTTTGTTACGGTTAGTCTAATCATGGATAGCAGCCCTAGTGCCCGGAAGACCTCACTGGGTTGCATTTTGAAACATTCTTAGAGAAGGATTTGAGGAAGGTTCTGATTAGGGCACATATTCTGGTAGTGGGCCCCAAAATGAACCCGAAGAGAAACCTGGGAAAAGGTAGGGCAGTGCCTGGGAGGCAGAGATACAGCAAAAGGCCCGAACAAGTTTCTGGGTCAAACATATACTCTTTGGGCCCTAATTAGAGATTGCCTTGGTCCTGTGCAGAAAACAAAAAGGCGGGGAAGCAAGGTGAAGTGAAAGACTTGAGGAAAGCCGAGAAAGGTTATGAGTCCTTAAAGACTCCCCCACCGTCTTCCACTACTGCTGTGATTAATATTTGTGCTTTGAAGGCCTGGAAAGAGCTCCCAAAAAAAGGGAAAAATTCGCTAGATCTTACTTCCTTCAGACAAGGACCTGAAGAGCCATATCAAGATTTTGTAGCTTGGTTACTACAGGCAGTTAACATAGTAATTTGTGTTTCAGGGGCCGTCCCTGCTGGTAGACCATTCTGTGAGTCGGGCATGGCGCTATGCTTCGGGACTGGGGTCCAGTGTGGAGAGCCCCTCGTCCTGGGAAACGAGGGCGGCAGGTGGGCATGCACACAGTCACTCACCGAGAGGCCACAGGGTTTCCCGGGGAGGGCAATCAGACCACGGAAGGGGCGTGTTCCTTCGGGGCCAGTCCGGGCGGCTTGTCTGTCCACCACCCCAGGTTTGGCAGCAGCAAGTTTCCAACAGACTTCTCTGAACTTTGGAGAGTTGAAAAACACTCTGCCCCACATATACATGCATGTTAAGTTGACGCTTCCTTTTCCAGCATCCTTTTGTAAACCTGGGGTCAGAAAATATTTTCCCATCCCTCTGCCCAGGGTGGGACCCAAATACTGCCGGCGGGGGGGGCTTCCTTGGACACTTTTCACCATGTTCTCCTGTTAGACCTATTGGTCCAATTGGCTGAATTAGCAAAGGTGGTAGTAGCAGCCTTAAGGGAAACAGGGCCCACGGAAAAGGACCACCCTAGGAAGGGTCAGGATGGCAGGCTTAGGTCCCGATCAGGGATAGAAAAAACTAGGGCAAAGTCAGGTGCAGAGGATCAAAGGAAAGTTTTTAACTTAAAAAAATGACAGGGCCAGGGCTCCTTCCAACTGAGCCATCGGGAGCCTAGAATAACAAGACAATAGGGGACAGACTAGTTAGTTTCCTGACAGATGCTGGTGCAGCAGACTCAGTCCTGACCAGGCCAATGGGCCCCTACTCTCCCCCTAGACTTCAAAGAGGACTATGGACCTTGGGAGAAATACTGTCGTTTCTGGTCATGCCGGAGGGCCCATACCCCCTACTCGGACGTGATCTTCTCCAGTGACTGCTCAATTACTGGCCACTGCCACTCCAGGCCAGCTCCCCATCAAGTTCTACAAGACATTGACCATCAGGCCTGCCAGGCTGCCTCCTGCATGATGACCTGGAGAAACCTCTACAGGACTACCTGGAGGTAATCAACATAGTACAGGCAGCCCGCCCAGACCTCAAGGATGTCCCACTGCCATCATTAGAAGAGGTATTGTTCATGGATAGGAGCAGCTATGTCCAGGAAGAAATCAGGTATGCTGGGGCAGCAGTATTAACTCAGGACTGTGTGATTTAGTCTCAGTCATTAAGTACGAGAACTTCAGCTCAACGGCCTGGACTCGTAGCCCTGATCCAGGCTCTCTGATGGGGCAAGGAAGATCTGCTACAGACCAGAAAGCTTGGGAGGCAGATAGCCACGCAAGAATCAAGGGATGATGGACACTGCCTGATGGGAGGTTGTTAATCCCAGAGGCTTTAGGTCAGACTTCAGTCAACCAGCTGTAGCAGACTACCCACTTAGGTTACACCAAGCTTACTAAACTCCCGAGAGACAGGTAATGTCCCGTAAAGTCACAGGGAAAGGGAGAAAGCAGAGAGAAGCAGGAATGTTTGAGGCTGAGTAGGAGGAAGAGAAGGAAAACTGGGCCATGTACAGACAGCAGATAGATCAAGCTAGCTCTGACGTTTATGTCAGGGAAAGGACTAGGAAAGTCGCAGAGGGCCTATGCAAGTTAAAGAAAGATTATGCAGAGGAAATAAAAAAAAATAAGCAAGGATAAAAGAAAGGGACATACTTATTGCAGGAAGACAAGACCTTAAAGGAAACCTTAACCAAATTTACTTTAGAAACCAGTGAAAACTGGACCATTCTGCTTGCCCTCACCCTCTTACAGTTCTTGCAGGCCCTGCAGTCTGCCCAGAAAGCTGTCCATAAACACATCTGCAACGCCCTGCCTGTGCCCACCTTGGACCCTGTGCACCCTTTCCAGCCAGGGGACTTGATGTGGGTAAAGAAGTTCACCACCCGGGGACTGACTCTGGCCTGGAAGGGACTATACACTGTCATCCTACCTACACCAATGGCTGTCAAGGTCAACGGCATCTGATCTGGCTGCACCATTCCCAGCTGAGGGCAGAAAAAGCAAAATGGACGGTTCAGGCCTCTCCAGATGAGACTCTTGCGTTTGTCGGGACCTTAATTTTTCTAGTTATGACTGTTCAGGGGAATCCTTATAGCCCTGAGCCCCAGTGCAACTGGGAACTTAGAAATAAGATATCAGGGAGATCTTAAGAAGTGTCACCACAAAGGGGATAGAAAAATCTGTTTTCAGTCTCGACCAATGTGACCCCATGAGAGGCGCCGTAGGCACAGGTGGTATTACCAAAAATAATACAGAAGATATAGAAGGGCCCCTTCCCTGGGGTTGTGGGACACCTATGGGGGAATGGCGACTACAAGGGGTAGAAATCTATATATGCCCAGGGAGCGGTACAGTCACCACAAGTTGCTTGAATGCAAATGTATACTTTTGTCCATCTTGGGGTTGTGAAACCATATATTGCTAAGGGCTATATAAGAAGCAGGGACCCTCACATAGGTTTTAGAAGGTTCACCAAGCCCAAGGGTTTCCCCAGAGGGAACTCTAACCCCATCCAGATTAATGTCATTAGTCAGCCAAACCTTTACTGGGCCACAGGAAAGACATAGGGGTTGACTGCTAGTTATGCCTAAATTCGAGGCCACCTTATTATATAGGGCTAGGCCTCTCCGAGCCAATTTCCCAGACCCCAAATGCTGACAACTGAACATGGGACCAGCCCAAGTTAACTTTGGGGAATATCCAGGGGCAAAACAGACGAGGTTTAGATCACCTTTTCCTCAAGCAGGGAGGACTCTGTGTGGCACTGGGCGAAACCTGCTGTTTCTATGCCAATAATTCGGGAATAATACAGGGACAGAGTTAGTATCCTTAGTGAGCAAGAACATTGAAGATAACAGAAGACAATCTGATAATTAGTTCCAAAGAATGTTTAATTGGTCCCCTTGGCTGACAACCCTCCTGTCTGCAGTGCCAGGGCCCCTCGCCCTCTTGCTCTTAGCCCTGACTATTGGACCCTGCCTTGTCAATTGCCTTATCAAAAACTACACAGAGGAGAATAAATTCTGTAAAACTCCTTATAGTTAAGGAACGATATAGCTCTGTCCCAGAGAAAGAAAAAAAGGTCAATGATTTGACTTATACACAAAACCAATGGGAATGAAATAACTCCATTCTGACCCTCAGGCACTGCACTTACACACCCTGGCGTTTTTCTGTAAACACAAGGGCTTTGAAAAACCCAGAGAAAACTATGAAGATAAGGGAGTTAAGGATGGCCTTGGGAAACTCAGAGGAACCACAGAGAGAAAGAGATTAATGGTTGCCCTGACCTCTAACAGCTCCTCTCTCTCTCAGTTCCCCTCTTTAATGGTGCCAAAAGCGGCACCAAGAATGTAGTTTTTTTGTTTGTTTGTTTTGTTTTCTTGTAATTTGTATCTATATAAGCAAGGAACAAAGAAGGCTCGGGGCTGGGATTTGGGGATCTTTCCCCCCAGCCTGCCGGTGAATAAAGTGCTCCTTTACAATTCATCTGTGTGTCTCTGGTTATCTCGCTCACACGTTACAACAGGTGCAGATATACTAACACAATGACACTAATTGTAAACAATGTTTTAATTTTTTAGGCTAGTAGTCATTAGTCCTGTAGTCACAATAAGTGCTTTTCTGTTCTTTTCGCAAAGAGTTCATTGATACATAATGTTGCCTTAGGCTCAGGCAAAAGCGAATCTTTCCCTGTTTTAACATTCCAAGAATTGAGGCATAAAATGCTCACGGCAGCTCCAACTTCATTTTAAAGTGGCTCCAATTACATTATTTATGTTACAACATTGTTTACTCATGGAATAGCAGTTGTTCAATATCCAGAGTGTGCCTTCATTGTGCTGCAGTGCGTGTCCTCGAGGAGTTTATGTTGAGTGTGTTGGGAACAGTGTGTGTACAAGTGTGGTGTGTGCAGGGGTGTGTTGGTGCTCATGGGTTCATATGCTTGTGAGCACGGTGCTCACAAGTAAACAGCACATTGCAATCGAGTGTGATCCAGTATAGAGTTTGGGGCAATGGTGCTAGGAGCACTTATGTCTCAGGAGAAACCTGGCAAGTGCACAGGGAGGGCTTACACAAGCTGGAGAAGAACCAGGAGTTGGAGTGGCCGCACAGACCAGGCACAAAGCAAAGCAGATGCAGAGGCCCAGCTCTGTGAGGTGCCTTCACAGAGATGCACCTGCTTCGGTGCAGTTTGTAATCATGAGTCGGTCCTGACTGGAGAGGTAATTGATGAAAGGATGAAACTGGTTAGATGGATCTACCCAAACTTTTCTCTTTTTTATAAGCAAATGCTGAATGCATATCCACTGTGTGCTGAACACTGTGCTGGGCCCTGGGGATACAGCTGTAGAAGTGACACAGGTCCTACCCTCTGGTGGCTTAGTGTCAACTCACCCTGGGTGGACTGAAAATCAGCTTAGAATTTATAGTATAGATCATGAGGAACTCTTGAACATTTTAAATAGTTACATCATTTAATCAGGAATGTATTTTGGAGGACTTGCACTAGGGCATGGGAAAGAAAACGGAAGAAACATCTCCAGGGCCATGCCTGGTCATGAACCTGGGACCGAAACGGGAACACCATTTCAGCTTGTTCTTCCAGGCTTCTTGTTGAGAAATGGAGGCGATGGAGGTGAGGCGCACAGGAAGACTGTGGGTGTGAAGATATCTAAAAGTTGAATTTACAGGATTTGGTTGAATTGGAATCTTGAATCATTAATATACATTTATATGTAACATATATACACACACACCTATCTATTATCTTGGGAATAAGTGGTAGTGCGGTGCTTCTGAATAACAACCCTTATATAAATAAATTACTTTATTGGACAAGTATTTGTGGAGCATTACATTTATGAGGTACATCTCTAGGAAAGGAGAAGTAAAAGTAAGATTTTCCTATTTATCTTATAGAAGGAGAAAATAGATAAATGAAGATAATGCCAGTTGTTAAGCACTGTGATGAAAAATCAGGAGAGGCAACTGCTTTGGGAAGTGCTGAGGACTGGGGAAACTTATTTTATATGAGATGGTCAGCAAAGACCTCTTTAATAAGACTGCATCTGAGCACATATTTTAAAAATTGGGGCCTTGGCCGCTGTGGCTCAGTGGTTGAGCGTCGTCCCGTGCACCAACAGGTCGCAGGTTTGATTCCGGGTCAGGGCACATGCCCGGGCGGGGGGCTTCATCCCCAATGGGGGGATGCGGGAGCAGTTGATCGATGTTTCTCTTTCTCATAGATGCTTCTCGCCCCCCCCCTTCCTCTTTTTCTAAAATCAATAAAAACATATTTTAAAAATAAAGATAAATAAAAAATGGGGGGAAGCACTCTGGATACCTGAGGAAGCTGGACAAGCAAGCGGTAACCCTGAGAGAAGAACATGCTTGGGCCCTGGCCGATTTGGCTCAGCTGTTGAAGTGTCGGCCTGTGGACCAAAGAGTCTCGGGTTCGGCTCCCGCTAGGGGCACGTACAAAAAAAAAGAACATGCTTGGCGATGACGCATGATCTCAGTGTGAGTGGGTGTGTGGGTGAGTGGGAGAAGGCACCAGTGGAAGGAAATGAATTCAGAGGGGGACTGGGCCCGAACCAGGGGAGGCCTTGTCAGTTGTGGGGAGCACTTGGTCCTCAGTGAACTTGCTAGCCTTCAGGAATTTAAGGAGCAGCGGCATGTTCTGTGGGTGGGCAAAGGAGAAGGCCACAGTGAGAGGCGGCTGGTCCTCCAGGCCGAGGTCTTGCTGGTTTCACCCAGTCGCAGAGTTGGCGGAAGGATCGGATGATGACTGATCTAAGGCAGAGTTAGCTAGCAGGATTTCCCGTGGGTTGGATGAGGAGGGAAGCTAGAACTGCCATTGACTGAAGTTGGGAAGACATGTGATTCTTCACGTTAATGCTAGAGGAATTCTGTTTGTGATACTTATGTGTTCAAGCCCACGTGGGTGTGTTTGCATAGCAGGTGGTAAGTAGAAGTTTTATAGTTGATGAAGCAAAGACTTTGAAAATATGGGAAGGAATAAACTAAAATAAAAATAGCTTCTTGCTCTAAGGATAGCGATGCTTTTTTCAGTGACCATCAGGGCCGTGTATAAAAATGTTAATGTTTTACAAAGAGAATGTATAACTGTTACTTTATTTTTTACCTGAAAATAGCCACTGAGTGTTTTAACTTGTGCTTATTATCCGCCACTTCTAATTTTTCTACTGGATGCTGTGCCCATCACTCCAGACCACGGCCTTTATCTGTTCAGTTAATACTGGAAACGGGCTTGTCCTGGCTTATCCACTGTTTAAAATAGTTTATTGTCAAATTGGCACTGTCTTTGTGAAATATGGTGGTTAGTTTTTATTCACCAGTAATTTCTGGTTTGCAGAGCAATCAGAGAGACTGAAAACAGAAACAAAACAAAGCAAGAAACCTAAAGTACCTACCTGGTCGAATATGCTTTCCTGGAAGTCACAGTTCACAGAAAGCACGGGGGGCCTGGTGACCAAGAGATTCCCAGGTCCTCCCGTCTTCTTGGAGCAGCTGGCTCAGTGACAGGCAGCGCGAGGATTCTGGTGGCCTCCTCGGTGGAGACAGAGTTGATCAGGTGGGTGTAAAGAAGTAAGAGAGATGGATGAGGAGCCTATGTGTGCAGGGGGAAGGAGGGTGCAGGAGGAGATGGGGTTTCCAGTGAGTCTGCGGAGCAGATGCAGATATAAACAAATTGGAGAGGAAAGAGACTGGTGAGAAATGTAGGGAGTGAGTACTTAATAATTCATGTAAAGTTCCTAATTACAGAGAAAGATAAGAATGATTTTTAAGTTATTTTGAAATGCTGAACTTCTAAGAATGCAAAATTTATGGAGAGATTAAACCCTGTGAAGTTTGGAGATTAATCTGGGTGACATGCATAATAAAATATTTAGTTTCTGGTTTACAGGTTTTGTAACTCTGTGCTTACCAGCATTTTTACTTTATCCATTCCTACTCTCATCCATTTTTACTGTTTCAAACAACTCGATTATGCTGATAGTTTTCCATCTCTCTCTATTCCCAATTTCTCCACTGAATTTAAAATGATACATTTAAATCCTGCTGGACATGCTTTGCTTCCAGACACTCCAGACGTACATGTTATCCAAAGCTGACTGGTAATCATCGTTTCTCATCTGGGGCTGTCCTGAGGCGCCCACCCAGGTAAGCGGCATCAGAGTCCACGCACCTGCCGAAGCCCGAATTCTCCGCATCACCTGGACTCCTCCTTCACCTCCATTATTTGACCAGTCACCAAATGATGCCAGTTGTACTCCCCAAGCATTTTATCTCCTGTTCTCAACGCTTATTACCCAGGTCCTACTCCTCTAGCTTTCCTTGAAAATCAGGTTGTACCTACTCTGTCAGCATACTTGTTAAGAGCGCCCCCCTCTTCTCAGACGGATGCTACTTTCTGCTGTCACTCTGAACAGAACAACAATAACTGCCTCTTGGGGTTAATGTGCCAATTTGGTAAATTACAGAATTTAGGACTGCTCCAGGCAAATAGTAAACACCCCACAAATGTTATCTGTTATAATCCTGAGTAATTTTTACAGTTTTAGTCTTTCCTGCCAGAGCGTATTTTCATCTCATGTTCTACCTGTGGTCATTCCCCCGAACACAGCGTGTTGCTGTCTCCGTCTGAGACTTGCCTTTGTCTCCCGTTCTCCCCTCTTCTCCCTCCATGTCCTCGTCGTCCCTGCCCGCACGCCCGCTCTGTGGCTGACGCTCGTCATCCTTACACCAGCAGCTGTCTCCCTAGCAAAACAAGTATCATTTTATGCACTTCCATTGCAGGCACATCATTTTGTTGAAATTATGTGTTCTTTACATCTATTTCAGTTAATGTTGGCTCCTTAAAAAAAGTGACTGCATTTTGTTTGTCAGATCCTGATTGCCTCGCAAACATGCTGAGGACATGGTAGCTGGTCCATGCATAATTTTAACTGAACTCTGCAGTTTGTCTTCATTGCTGAGAACACAATTAGAGCCTCTGCCTGCGATAGGGCCGAGTGTGGGATTCCCCCATAGTCTTCCTCTGACCAGTAGTTTCCATGGCAACCTGTCATTATGCTTTCTTCTAACTTCCCTTTTCTATTCAAACATGTCTAATTCGTTGGCAAATACTTAGCTTCTTTGCTAAGCACTGCAGGATTCTGCCACTTTCAGACTCATATTTGTGAAAGCCACCTAAAAGGGGCTGGCTTGTTACTTTTTATCATTTTAAAATACATTAAAACCCAATTTGCAAAAGAAACATAGAATAGTCTCTTCAAAGTGTTGAGTACCACTTAATAGGAAGAAAGTTTGTTCTTTTAATTGAGATGACAAGAGTTAACAGAGTGCCTGAACGGCGGGGAGGAAGCAAGTGACAAGAGCGATTCTCAGACGCATAAGCTACGCTCTCCATGCAGAGCTAACAAAGTCACTCTTCTTTGTCATCTTTAGTTCAGTATGAAGTCTCCCATCCTGCTGATCTGATGGAAAATTCAGACTCAAATTAATTTGCAATGCAGTCCTCTTCTTGCTCAATTCCCCACAGTTTTCTGAAAATCCAGGGGAACTGACTTTTCTAAAATATTCAGAAACTTTGATCCAACGATGGGTCTCCACTGATGGACTCTTGAGGGTGGTGGACCCACTGTTTCTGAGCCAGCTTTGGCCAAAAGGGCCTTTTCTCGGCCTCAGCCCAGGTTACTGGGCTGGAGGTCTCTAAACTGATTTTACAGCAATTCCCTCTGTGTGGTCGGTCAACTCGATGACGACAATTTTTTACTTCGGTCACCTTCCCAATATTGGGAGAAACTTCCTCAATTAAGTACATTTTTCTTCTCCTTCTTCTCCTTCGAACTCTACATTTCTTACCTTTAGGTTAATTCATCTCTTTCTGAAAACATGAGTTATTACCCCTGGTGGGGTTGTGGAAAGGAAGTTCACGAGATCCACATCGCAAAGGACTGTCAGGATGGAGTTCCTCCTCACACTGTGTGAGGGTGGGAGAGCACAGGACGGGGAAGAGAGGTGGCAGGGCAACATATTTTGTAAAAGGCGAAAGATTTATGCAATCTGAAGAGAAACCAGAGTATATATTTTGTATTTTTTCTGATTTTTCTACATCAGTAGAAATTAATATTTTACTGAGATACTACTAATCATCCTGTGACATGATTATTTATTGAATACTTATGTGCCAGACATTTCCCGAAGTATTTCCCATGAACCTGGTGTGAAATCTCATAACAAACTAATGAGGAGGCTCCCTTTACGGGGGCACAGGCTGACCTGTAGGTAAAACTGGGCGAGACACCACAGCTTGTTGCTACTGGTCAATCCAGGATTTGAATCGTGGCTTTCAAATTTGAAATCTTGAAGTTTAAATAGTAGGCACTTCAGAGCCTGCTGAGCTGGGAAATGACATTTTTTTTTTTTTGCATGGAAATTAGCTCTCCAGTGATGGGATAACACTGTTGTTGTCCATATATTTCTAGGCAAAGACTTTCCCTTTTTCAGTGTGGAAGAAAGCAAAATCAAAGAAGGGAAATGTTGACTTAAGATTTACTATTCATAAGTTTCTCAGCATCTTTTCCAGAATATTGGGCATTATAAGTGTTGAATTGATATTTATATAAATTCATAAACAATTATTTTTATTAAGGACGATTATCTTTAGAAATAAAAATTAAATGTACTGGTGATAATTACAGAATTTTAGTTATTTGGCTCTCAACAGGGACAAGGGTTAAACAGAAAAAGCATGTTTCAAATCACGTTTTATCTTGAATTCTGGCTGAGCCACTGGTTAACCACCCCCGAGGTACCTTGGAGCTCTGAATTAAATTTTCAGCTCTGTAAAATGTAATGAATACTTTTTGTTATTAAGAGTGTTATGAGGATTAAATGGTTAGTCTATGTAAGTTCTTGATATACAACAAGTGTCTGCGTAGTTTTCTTTTTATTATTATTATTTATTTCCTTTTCTTCTTTCTCTCTACTCCTTGGCATAGACAATCAGAACTGGCCACTTGTAATCTAGCAGATTTACAAAATAATCTGGGATTTCGTGTAGTTTTCAGGGTGACTGCATTTTCTACTAACACATTCTCAGTATGCGAATTCTACCAGCCCATATCCAACTCCCAATGATTTATGATTGAAAGCACTTTGGTAAGATTCTGGAAGAAATTCCAACAAAATTGCACTCAGGCATCTGCTTTCTAAAGGCATATAGCCTGGTAGACAAAGAAAGGCAATTTATTTCAGTATCTAAACTGCATAAGAGAAATGGATGAAGTTAGAACTGGTTGCACATAAAATGCCAAAATAATTTACAACAGGGACAGAAAAATGTCCCATTTGAAGGAGAAGAGTCCCCACTCACTAATAGTTTTGTGGAAAAGATGTTTTTTAGGCTGGGTCTTGAATGGCATGGATGGTTAAGTAGAGGACAGAAAAAGAAAACGATTGTTTTAAAAAATTAAAAGGTATAAACGATAAATATATCTGTTATTGCTGAACCAAAATTATCTCTATAAAAACTTTAAAAGACCAAATAATTACCAGCTATAAAATTCTGTAATCAAATATTTCAAGTGGTCTTATTGATTGGTCAGTGCGAGGGTAGGAGCAGCTGGTCGGTGCCCCTGGTTCTGATGCCAGCCATGGCGTTGCTTCACCTGGTTCAGCTATTTTTCTGGGCCTGGAGTTGAAAGACACCTGAGGCCTAGATGCTCTCTCTAATTTGACCAAAACTCTGTCTCTGTGGTCAACAGACTCAGGGCTTTGTTCCTAAGATTATTTGATGCTGACCAGGACTCACTGTCCTGAGGGCTTGATGATTAAGGGAGTGGACATGCAAGGGAGAAGGAGGCAGGTGAGTCAGGGTGCTGGATGAGGCCAGTTTGAATCAAAAAGAAAGAAAGGAGAAAAGCTCATATTAATTAAATGAAGTTCCTATGCTATTATAGTTCCCTCTTTCTTTTGCTCATTGTTCAATCTTAAGAAATATAGGGCAGCTGGGTCCAGGTTCAATCAAGAGGAAGTATTATCTCATGAGATTGAGTCAGATTGCATTGCCCATTGTGCCTCCTTATCTGACTCTTACAGTCTCACACACCCACCTCGTCCAAGATGGCCCCTGAGCGCAGAGGGGCACTCTAGCTGCTCAACCTATAAGCAGAAACCGCAGAAATGCTGGAAGAAGCAGAATTTGAAGATACTTGGATCCTAAGTAATAATCAGAGCAAACTGCAAGTTGTTCTCTGAGTTTTTAAAACTGCAAGTCAAGAAGACCTCTAGATAAAAACCTCAGAGCTTTATTTTTGCTGAAATGAAGGCAAGCAGTGACAATCGAGGAGAATTCCTTGCTCCGAAGTCCAAACGTCCCTGATTCATGTTCTAACATTGGCTCATGCAAGCTCTCTGTGGGCTTACACAGTGGCAATCAAAACCCTCCAAGCATGGGCTGTAGTGATGCTTTCTTAGGAGTTCACGCTATATCATCTGGGTGGGGTCTATAGGTGCAAAGCTCAGAAAAAACAGTTTTAGTTCTCAATAATTCCAAGGCAAAAGCTTGCAGAAAAATAAAACACTAGTTCAGAGGGATGCAGCCAAATACTTTATTTAGAAAAATTCAGAATCCAGTGAAGTCCACAGGTGAAAAATAAGATTTTAAAGACAATGAACCAAACTAGAATCTAATATGCAAAATTGAACATTATGTTTTCTATTGAAACAATTTTTTGCTCTAAAATCACCCTCACTTTATCAAAGATAGCCACATTAAGACTAATTTATTGTATAAGTCTAGTTTCAACAAATTTGGCCTGTTATTTGCTTAAGTACAAGAATAGTAATTCATCACATAGGGTCTTTTAAATGTGCTTTGCTCAGATTTCATAAGAAATCTCCAGATTGATCTTTAATTAGCCTCTCAGGGCTAAGAAGCCCAGACACAGAGTTGCCATCAGCATTTGCCTTCAATACCTATTGATTTGGGTGAATTTGTCAGGTTCTCAGGGTTCCCCAAAATGTCTTGAGGTTCTTTTTGTGCTATCTTCCCAGAAAAGCAATATTTGTTTCTTACCTGAAAAGTCTTCTGTGAACCACACAAGTGAGGTACTAGGTCATTTATCCAAGGGACTTTTATCAGCTTCCGAAGTCAATTTTAATTCCTTAAAGGGTTCTGGTTGTAGTAACTCCATTCTGACCCTCAGTTACTCCTCGTACACACCCTGACAGTTTCTTTTCTGTAAACATAAGGGCCTTGAGACACCCAAAGAAAACTGTAAAGATAAGGGGTTGAGGATGGCCTTGGGAAACTCAGAGAAACCATGAGAAAAAAGAGATTAATAGTTGCCCTGCTACTCTCCCCCCTTCTCTGTATCAGCCCCCTTCACGGTGCCAAAAGCGGTGCCAAGAGAATATAGTTTTTTTCCCTTGTAGTTTGTGCCTTTAAAAGTGGGCAACAAAGAAGGCTCGGGGCTGAGGATTTGGGGAAGCTGTACCCCCCCAGCCTGCCGGTGTAACAGCCCACCGGTGTAATAAAGTGCTCCTTTACAATTCGGCCGTGCGTCTCTGGTTATCTCGCTGACACCTTACAACACTGGTGACATTTAGAGTCTATGCATGGCTCTTTCTCACATGAAATTTCAGTCAAAGTCTTGGTAAGAAACTGATTTCCAATTGTGTCCTGTTCTAAAAAGAACATATTTCTATCAAATTTATGAAACAACTATATTGCCATTAAATATTAATACTCATTTTGAGTTTCCAAACTTCTGGAGGAATCAGGTAGGGAGAAAAATATAAATCTTTCAATATTGCTTACAAAGGTATTATTTACCAAATTACTGTAAGTCATAGGTAGTTTAACAGAAAACATGTTTCCTTATATCTGGAAAACAAAAAGATTAAAAATTAGCATTATTTCCAACAAAAAGTTCTAGAACTTATCATTCTCAGTTTATTCGGATTCATATAATTAATTCTTGTCTAGCTCAATCTTTTGCCAGCAGTTCATAAATCCAGTTATTTAGAGCTTTATAAATCTCCATTCAGTTTAAAGTTATGATCTGAAAGTTTATTCTCATAAAACTGTTTTAGAGTAAGACAGAGTTTTTTTCATGGATCTTTATGAAGATGAAACATACTTGCAAAAGCATCAGAGTAAAACAATGACTTTGTAAAAGGCAAAACTTAAAATGATATGGTTATAGATCTGATATAATGCGATTTACAAGGAACTTTGCTTTTCTCTGACATATAACATTTTAATATAAGAATTACAAATGAGTGCTGTTTCAGAACATTGTCGACTCCTGGAGATTTTTATACAATTTCCAAATATAATATCCATTTAATAAGAATATGCACACAGAAATGCAACACAACTATTTTCTTAGTTGACAAAGTTCCCGTGAAATTAAAGCATATCAAATATGCCTAATTAGTTCAAAATCTCTCCCTTGTAATGAGAAATAGAGTATTTTGTTACTGGATGGCTGCTACGCTGGGAGCTGGCCCTGCCCCGCACGGTCTGAGAACTTTTGTGTGTCAGGCAACCTCCAGGTCCTGACTTGCCAAGGAAAGATTTTGAGGACAAATCAGAGTGAAAACAAAGCAAATTTTATTCAGAGAGAGAAAAGGAACGAGACCAGGGCACAGGCACTGCTGTGAAAGAAGAGAAAGTCTGCGTCCGAGAGGGTGTGGGCCAACTGGAATGAGGACCGTGTGCGGTCAGTGGGATCTTGGGATTTCATGTGTTTCCAAAGCGGGGGCTTGTCCTCAAGCTTTCTGGTGCCAAATTCTGACTCTACCTTCTCATCAGGTGGAGCCCTTTTTCCTAAGATGGTCTGTTCCAGAAATGTCAGGGCATTTGTCCCCCTGGGCCCCCTTCTATAGGTGATGTCAGTTTTCATTATAATGATGGTATAATGAGATTTGCGGTTGCTCTCTGGTCAGTTTTTTCCTCCATCATGAAATGATCTGGTTTTAGACCGCCCTTGCTGTTGTTGACCTCAACAACCACTCAAGGGTTTTCCTGCCATGACTGTTTTCTCTTTGATCATGCCCAGACATGGGGCTCTCTGGCTGGAGGAGATCAGCTCTTACTTCTTTATTCTGAGGCAGGATAGTCAGAACCTAGGACAATTCCTCGGCAAATGGATGGGGAAACTGAGACAGGTGGCTGATTCAGACCGGCCCCTTCCAACTCCCTGACTCACCTGCTTCTTTCTCCTTTGCACAACCATTCCTTTGAGCATTAAGCCCTCAAAATAATGAGGTAAGCATTAAATAATGTTTGAAACAAAGCCTCAGGTCTGTTGACCACAGAAACAGAGTTTGAGTCAAACTAGAGATAACATCTCAGCCTCAGTTGTTTCAGCTCCAGGCCCAGAAAGGCAGCAAAAGCAGATGAAGTGAGGCCATGGCTGGCATCAGGACCAGGTGTAATGACTAAAGACACCCTACCTTAGTGCCAGTCAATCAGTGGAGACCAAGGCCCGAGATGAAACACTTGGGAAGCTGATGAATATTATATTGAGATCCTCCCCTGAAATCTCCCCTAAAATTCTTGCCTTTAAAAACCAGATAAAAATCCTTAAAACAGAGGATCCAGGGTGCGCTCTCTCTCTCTCTCTCTCTCTCTCTCTCTCTCTCTCATGCCTCCACCTTTCCTCACTTTTCTTTTTTCAGGTGACTATCTTTGCTTTTCTTTCTCCTACATTCTAAAGGTTCCCAGGAGACTTACAACCAGGGGAACAGCTCATTCTGGGCTAACCCCCTGTCTCCAAGGGTCAGACTTTTGCTTCCTGACTCCACACAGCCGTGCTGGCTCACTTCTGCATGTGACTGTCTTTCTAAAGGGCTGAGGCAGCTCCACCTGGACTCACTCTTGTTGCTATGACCTTGCCTCCTCTATTTTAAGCCCTTCCTATGTTTCACTGTCCCCTGCTTTAATAAACATGCTCTCAAAATCACCTGGCCTTGTACTGTGAAATCTTTCCTGCATGAAGTCAAGAACAGAGAACCCACATTGCAGCCAACAATTACACTTGTTGGAATTTTTTGCCTAACTTCTTTCTCTCCTCCCTCTCTCTGCAGTGTTCCAGGGGCCGACTAGAACAACCTAAAGCCATTTCTAGGTTAAGAAAAAAGTCTTCTGTTAAATTTGAACCCTGGGAAGTTTATGAAACACACCTGACCAAAGGATTATATGTCATTATGAAATAATATTAAATCATTTTTCCACAGTGACAACAAATGGGTATCAAATAAAAATGTAGGACAGTAAATTTTAGTTTCTAAGATTCAGATTATTTTCTTAAGACAATAGATCAAGACAACAGAATATTATTTTAATAAAACATAGAGTCTCTGCTCTCTAGGTAGAAAACATTCTATTATATATTATCTGGAGCAGAATAAATACAAAAGTGTTTCCTCTTTAACACAGTTAAAAAGAACTGAACTCTTATTCTGCATTAGCTTACTTTTGATATTTAAATTCATTTATTTAATTAGATTTTATCCTAATTCAGCAAAACCACATATATAATAACATTTTCTTCACAGGCCCACAGCTTTCTTGTCCCTCTTAGTCTACCTCTTCTTACTTATTCAGAAATAACCAATCTTATTTTAGGACAAACCTCATTTTTTTTCATTCCTTCCAAAAATGTACTTCCACACTTTATATCTTCTTTTACTAAAAATGTACAATTTTCCTTTTTTTTAATTAAACATCTTAACTCTTAAGAACCTCAATTTTTAGTGACAAATAAAAACTAAGCAAGTAGTGTTATTTAAATTGATATATTTATGAACATGTTTGCAACAAAACAGCACCAGAATGTTACCAAACCTTTGTTCAGCAACCTTGGTAACTGAGTTTATCAAAGAAAGAATTCAGAGCCAAGGAACTCAAATTATAGAAGAAAGTTTATTTAGAAAGTCACAGAGGTAGAAAAGGTGAGCCAGCTATGCTGCATGGGCTTAGGAAATGAGTTGCAAAGAGAAAGGAAGGGCCTTTGAAGCTTAGAAAAAAGAAAGGCAGAGAGAATGTACCTGGGGAAAGAAGGGGGTGGGGAAAGGTGCAGGCAGGAGAGAGAGACAGAGAGAGACAGAGATGGCTGGGTTCTTGTCTTGAAGGCTTTTATCTAGAGGTCTCAGCAGAGGATCTCAATAGAATATTCATCAGGTTTCCATGTGTGTCCTTTCAGGGTCATCATCTCCACTGATTAATTGGCACCAGGGCAAAGGGTCATTTGTCAACTGCAGCTGGTCCTGATGGCAGTCATGTATATCATCACCTGACCTGACCTTGCTGCTTTTCTGGGTCTGGATCTGAAACACAACTGAGGTCTAGATGTTATCTCTAGGGCTTAATGCTTAAGGGAATCATGCAAGGGCTTGAATGGGAGTTGTATGAGGTTATTCTCTTACTCCCATTGTTCCTTTTGCAAGGTGATCTATCACATGCCAGGGGAGGAAAGAACAAGGGAGGGTCCTAACCTGCATGACCAGCAATCTGAAAGGTCGAAGGATCTAAACCAGATGACCAGCAATATGCTGAGGCGGAAAGGTCCCTTTGCGGGCAAGGTCCCGCCCTAGTATTGCTTGTTGCTATACACCTGGGGTTTTCTGCCCTGGTGACCTTTTGTACCTGGCCTATTGTCCTTGCTCTGCTCATGCCTGTCTAACTCCCTGCTACAAACACATTTGATAATTTAAAAAATATATATTTTGTCAACATAAGAAACATTCAAACCTATTTTTGTGAGTTTATTTGAGTCAAATAATTGCCAGGAAGTAAAATCTCAATCGATTAAGAAAATGTGCCAGAGAATGGTAGTTTTGCATCTTAATTTATACATTACAGTCAAAAGAGAAGATGTAAGTGGGTTACAGAAAATTCACTGGTGATAGATTAGGGAGGTGGGAGAAAGAAAAATGGGGAGGGACCCACTGGGATTGCATAAAAAGTAAAATGATAGACACATACATCTTTCACACAGGTGTGTACAGGATATTTAAGGGTCAACAGTTAACATGATAACAATTACAATGAAAGGATTTGTGATCTATGCCTTGGTGAACTGATTGTGCCCTGAGAGGTCTGGAAAAAGGGAGTTACCTGGATGGAAAAAAAACCTTCTAAAGGTATGTTATGGTAGATACAAAAAGACAATAGACAGTCTTAATTAAGGTAAAGATTAACTTTTGTCAGGAAAGACTTTAGCCTAGGACATGACTGCCTGCCATAACTGCTTTTAGAAAAAGAAAGTTTTAATTTCAGACCATCCTCTGTGGTTACTCTGAGTGTGTAAGCCCACCATGCAGGCCTTCCCTGAGTTTGTCAGGTGTAGTATGTGGCCCTTTTCCATCCACATTTTTAAATCACAGGTTTGTTTTTTTAATGTGGTACAAGACATGCTTACTAATGGACCCAAATATCTTTAGTTTCTCTATGATAAACAGAAAGGAGAAAAACCTATGGTCAGTAATTAAAAAAAAATCTTATGTGGAAATTGTCTAAATATTCAATAAAGCCATTATTTAATTTAGCTAGTAAAATTTTAAGTTTCAAGTTATCAAAGAGATTTATAAAACTATTTAAGTATAATTGTTGCTAAAAATAAACCTAAATAAAACCTCTTATCCAATTTACATTTATTTAATTTACTTACTCTAACAATTAAATTTATATGACTTATAAAAATTTCATCATACCAATGTTCTCGCTGACAAATTTTGCAACAAAAATAATATGAACTTATTTAACTAATAAACCCAGGTAGTATAAAAGTATTATTTCATGCTAATGACCCTAAAGGTATACCAAAGCAAACCAAATCAAACCTAAACTAGTTTTAATATCAAATATTTTTACAGATTGCCTGATTTTGAAAAGCATTTGGGTTAGTTTCTGCTATTTTTTTGTTATTGTTATCCCCACCCAAGGAAACTTTTCCATTGATTTTTAGGTAGAGTGGGAGGAAAGGAAGGAAGGAGGGAGAGAGAGAGAGAAAAAAACATCAATGTGAGAGACACTTTGATTGATTGTCTCCTACTTAACCTGACCAGGCCTGGGGATCAAACCTGCAACCCAGGTATGTGCCCTTGACTGAGAATCGAAACTGTGACCCTTCAATCCACAGGCTGATGCTCTAACCATTGAGCAAAACCAGCCAGGACATAATTTCTGTTTATATTTTTTATAATTCTCATATAAGCACCATGGAGGGAAGATACTCCGTCTCCATCAACTAGTTCAGCCCATGGGTGCTTGTATTTTACCTCAGCTGAGGCCTAATTAAGAGGCACTGAGCAAAGACCATGCCTTTTCCAATGAGTGATGTTATTAGAGGCTGACATTTTCTCAGTTTCCCCAATGTAGCACATCAAAAGGGCAGGTGAAACCAAGCCACACAGTTGCCGTCATGCTTTCCCTGCAACACCTATAAGTTTGGGTAAATTCCTCAAGTTCTTGAGGTACTCAAATGTCTGAGGTTCTTTCATTGTCATGTCCCAGGAAAGCAACCTTCATCACTTACCCAGACAGACTGCCGTAAACCGTGTAAATAAGCAAGGTACCAGACCATTTTTTCAAGGGGCTTTTATCAGCTTCAAAGTCAATCGTAATTCCTTAAAGCATTTTGCCACCATCCAGACTCCAGGTTCATCTTTCTCAAACATGATATTCCAGTCAAATTCTCAGTTAATAAAATTACGATTGGAAACTGGTTTTATGTGCCCTGTTATGAATAAATTAGACTCCTATTGGATTCATGCAAACAAACATATTGCCATGAAAATAATAATATTTACTCATTCACAGTTTTCAAGTCTTGGAAGGATTGAGTAGGGAGAAAAATATAAATGATTCAATATTGGTATAATTTACCAAATTGTTGTCATAAAACAAACAAGTTTTTAAAAATCAGCAATATTTTGAACAAAGTCATAAGAATAAAAATTATAAATCTTCATTTATTTTAAAATTTATTCTTAGAAATTTATATTTTATAATGTCAGAAGATGTAATATTTTTAAATGCATCAAAGTAAAACAACAACTTACTCTAAATGACAAAAAATATTTAAAAGGAAATGGTTACAAATTCGATTATAATGCAATGGACAAAGGAATTTGCTTATTTTGTAACAACATTTTAAACTGTCAGAATTACAAATGAAAGTGTATCAGGTAAGAAATCAACTAATTTGTTCCCCACTGTCAATTATACCTGGGGTCCCTTGAATATAATATGCAAGCAGGAGTTCTAGACCTTGAAAATATAGGTATTGATGAGTAAAGTCTTTCTGTCAGAAAAGACAGAAAAGAACAAGCAATCATATGTAGTATAATTTCATGTAGAAAGGAGGCTTTCAGAAATGAAATTTGCGAAAGGCTGGGGAATGACGGCGATGGTGGTGGTGGGTGCTGTGTTACAAGTATGTTCAGGGAAGGCCTCTGTGAAGAGGTGTTGGGTCAGGAAACACCTGACTGTGGGAGGGTGTGCGTGTGGATATCTAGAGGAAAAGACTTCCTAGGAACTGGTCATGTGAAGGGCATCAAGCACGTGTGAGTTGGTGTGTCTGACATGCAGAGAAAGGCCTGCATGACTGCAGTGAATGCGGAGGGGAGACAGACACGGCAGGATCCCACAGGGCCTTACTGGCCTGAGCAAGATCTTCGTATTTCCTGTTATTGTGGTGCGACACTGTTGAATGATTGTGAAAGGAAACAATTATTGTTTATTTTTTTAAAGATAAACTTAGCATTTATAGCCCCTTAGCTGTATGAAATATTTCCGTATTTTAGAGAGTGACCCTCTGCTGTGTAGAGAAAGGGTGAAGAGCAGACAAGAATGGAGGCAGAGGCTGGACAGCAGGCAGCGTGAGGAGCACGAGGTGAATGACTGGAGCACAGAAATGAACAGGAGGCATAAAAGTAGTGACAGGTGGTCAAATTTGGTATATATTCTGAAGATAAAACTTACTTATCTTAAAGAACTTAGGTAATACGAAATTAAATCAAAATACTGTTTATATATTTTTGAGAAGCTTGGTCAACATTAGAGTCATTTAGAACATGATAATGATGAGTGGCTTGGGAGGAGGTGGGGACAAAGGAAAAGAAGGGAGCAGTGTGAGGACAACGCTCTGACTCAATCACATCAGCTTTGGGCTGTTAATTAGGTTTCCAAGGGGATATGGTGACTAGTTTAGTAGACACACTGTTCTGAAGCCCTGGTGGGACGTTTGGCCACAGATACAAACTTGGGTGTCATTGCATGATACCTATATTAGTATATACATAACCTTTGAGGCTGGATGAGATTATGTAGAGAATGAATATAGATTGAGAAAAAGAGTTATGAAAATCCAGCTATGGAAGACTGTGTACTTTATCATTTAGAGACTAGAAATAGGAAGATCCAGCAATAAAACAGAAAAAAAAACAAAACAAAACAAAAACACACATAAAAGTTCAATGTATTGAAGGGCAAATTAAAAAAGTGTTCCAAGAAGGGAGTGTGTTTAAGTAGTCACTGCTTCTGAGAGGTCCTTGATTTGGCATTTAAAATTGGCACTGTTTTTGGCTATGTGACATCACTGAAAAGTTTGGAAGGCACCCTTTCAATGAAGAAGTGGTGACACTAGACTGATTGAAATGAGCTCAAGAAAGATAGGGATTTTCTGCAGTGGTTAGAATGAAAAAGACACAGAAGAGTTTTTGTCCTGGAATAACAATAAAAAATCCAGATAAAATCAAAAGAATACTTTTGTGTGTATGTCTGTGATTATCATATTTTCAAGGGGCAATACTTTTTTCAAGTGGGTTGCTAACCTTTAGGGAAATGATGTTCTGTCCTGGGTGATGGTGAGATTTGAGAAGCAATAATATAAGAATGAAAAAATAACTATTTCCCTCACCTGTACCATGTTCAAGCACTAGAAATAATGTAGAGGTACCTCGTAAGAGGTAAAATTATGAAAGAGACTAGAAAGGCTTTTATGTGGATGAAGCAAGTAGAAGTATTCAATTCACTGACTTTCCTGACTTGTTCTCCCTATCTAAGCCCCCCAAATCCATTTATTCACTGCTTCCTGTTTTATCTCCTCAATATTCAGACCAGTTCACAGTATGTCACTTAAACATTTAGTACTGAAGTGCTGATGGCCACTCTCCTCTCAGCAGGTATCATAAGTACTAACAGAAGCTAATTTCACTCCAGTAATTGAAACTCATGATTACAGTAGAATTCAGCATGAAAACTAATGGTTGTTGACTTCAAAAGCTCTTACTTTTACTTTATTCTGATGTTTATCATGTGATTTTTTGGATGTAATTGTGAGCATTTGGGATTTTGTCTACAAATGCATTCCTTGCTCTAAATATTGAGAAACGGTACAGTGGAAAGATGAGAGTAATGAAAACCTCATCTAATGGATAAGGTATAAGATGCATGAGATTAGTAGTTGAGACAGTCCACTCAGAGTTAGACGTTTATTGAGAACTCATTGCATACCAGGCACCATGCATTCATAACTGCATTAGAAGAATTCACAGTGTAGTCTGGGAGAAAAATATTTAAATAAATATTTCAACATCACCCACAAATATTTGTATCAGAACATAAGGGGAAAACCCAATTCAGGTTCTGGTGTTCTAAGGAGTCATTCAAGAGGCAGAGTTATCCAAACCAAATTCTTTTTTTTTTTAATAATGTTTATTTATTTATTTTTGTTATAGATGTTTCTCCTTTTTTCCTCATTTATATCCTCTTCCGAATCCAGCTCCCCAACCCCCAACATTATTGTCTATGTCTTTGCTCATGCATACATGCATATAAGTTCTGTGGTTTATTTCCTCCCTCTCCCAACGTCCACCTCTTCTGAGGTTTGTCAGTCTGCATCCCACTTCCATGTCTGTGGGTCTATTTTGTTCCTCGGCTTGTTTTGTTCATTATATTCCATAAAGAAGTGAGATCATGTGATATTTGTCTTTCTCTGATTGGCTTATTTCGCTTAGGATAATACTCTCCAGGTCCTTCCAGGTCGTCTCAAAGGATAAGAGATCTTTCTTTCTTATACCTGCATAGAATTCCACTGTGCAAATGTACCACAGCTTTTTAATCTACTCATCTATTGATGGACACTTGGGCTGTTTCCAGATCTTAGCTATTGTAAATAGTGCTGCTATGAACATGGGGGTGCATATATTCTTTCTGATTGGTGTTTCAGGCTTCTTAGGATATATTCCTAGAAGTGGGATCACTGGATCAAATGGCAGTTCAATTTTTAAATTTTTGAGGAAACATCATGTTGTTTTCCATAGTGGCTGCACCAGTCTGCATTCCCACCAGCAGTGTACTAGAGTCCCCTTTCTCCACATCCTCGCCAGCACTTGTTGTTTGATGCTTTACTGATAGCAGCCATTCTGGCAGGTGTGAGGTGATACCACATAGTTGTTTTAATTTGCATCTCTCTGATGATTAGTGATGTTAAGCATTTCTTCATATGTCTCTTAGCCATTTGTATGACCTGTTTGGAGAGGTGCCTATTTGGGTCCTCTCCCCATTTTTTTTTTATTGGGTTCGTTGTCTTCCTATTGTTGAACTGTATGAGTACTCTATATATTTTGGAAATTAGCCCCTTATCTGGTGTATCTTTGGCAATTATGCTCTTGCATATAGTGGATTCCCTTCCATTTTAATGGTTGTTTCTTTTGCTGTGCAGAAGCTTTTTAGTTTGATGTCGTCCCATGTATTCATTTTTTCCTTTGTTTCTTTTGCCTCAGGCATTGTATCAGTGAAAATTCTGCTGCATGTGATGTCTGAAATTTTGTTGCCTGTATTTTCTTCTAGGATTTTTATGGATTCATGAGTCACATTTAAGTCTTTTATCCATTTTGAGTTTATTCTTGTGTATGGTGTAAGTTGGTGGTCTAGCTTCATTTTTTTGCATGTAGCTGTCCAATTTTCCCAACACCATTTCTTAAAGAGGCTGTCAAATATTAATTGAGCATAATGACTTAGGTCAATTTCTGGGTTCTCTGTTCTGTTCCATTGCTCTATATGCCTGTTTTTGTACCAGTACTGGGCTATTTTGATTTCTATGACTTTGTAGTATAACCTGATATCTGGTATTGTGTTTCCTCCTATTTTGTTCCTCTTTTTCAAGATTGCTGTGGCTATTCTGGGTCTTTGTTGGTTCCATATAAATTTTGGAGTATTTGTTCTAGTTCTGTGAAATATGTCATTGGTATTTTGATGGGGATTGCATTGAATCTATAGATTGCTTTGGGTAGTATAGACATTTTAATGATATTAATTCTTCCGATTCATGAACAAGGTATGTGCTTCCACTTTTTTATATCTCCTTCTATTTATTTTTTCAGTGACCTGTAGTTTTCTGCAAATAGGTCCTTTACTTCTTTGGTTAAGTTTATTCCTAGGTATCTTAATTTTTTTTTTTTTTGCTGCAATGGTAAGTGGGGTAACTGGGAAACCCTGCCTCTAAGGTCAATGAACACCAAGAATCCCAGCCCCCATGTTAGTACTCTCACAGGTTATGTTTATAATTTGTATGGAAGCACATCTTTCAAGTGTTTACAAAAATGAGAACATTTAATTAAAAATGATGTTAGCTTGAAATGACCAAAGTGGGGATCTTTTGACACCTCCAAATTGATTTTTCTGAGTTCCCAACTAGAAAAAGCCATCTCTAAAATCAATGTGAATAAATGTTGCCTGGCCAGTGTGGCTCAGTGGTTGAGTGTCCACCCATGCACCAAGAGGTTGATGGTTTGACTCCTGGGCAGGGCACTTCCTGGATTGTGGGTTCAATTCCAAGTGGGGGGTGTGCAGGAGGCAGCTAGTCAATGTTTCTCTCTCATCAATGTTTCTATCTCTCTCTCCCTCTCCATTCCTCTCTCTCTAAAAATTAATAAAGACATATTTTAAAAATGTTAAATCTCATTTTTTTTAAAAAAAATGAATGAATGAAAAGCTTATCTTGATTGGAAATTAGGAACTTTTAGGAGAGGATCAGAGAAATTATCTTCCCTACAGTAAGTTAGTAAGAAAATTTCAGAGGCTGTCTTTGAACTGAAGAAGACTTTGAAACCAATAAATGCCAACACTCCATCCCTCCCCCTTTTGTAGCTCCTTCACCATAATCTTGACTCTCTGAGCTTTCTTGTACAGATTTGCCCTCTTCTGAGTTTCTTCTCCTTCTACATTTTTTCCAATGCCACTCCCTATTGACCTAGGGGAAAATGAGAATAGAAATTCAGACAAGGATAATCCTGAAATTCTAGAAGCTTCCTTCAGGGAATACCCTGTATAAGGTATAGGGGAATCCATGATTGTATATGTTCCTTGGACTACAACAGAATTAAGAAATCAAACTAAAGATTTTCCTGAACCTCCAGGATGCCAATGGGTTTGCAAAGGAATTTGATTTAACTGTTAAAACATATGATCCTGGCTATTCTGGCCTATTCCAATTAATACATCTCCTGGTTTCTGAGAGCAAGGCAACAGGATAGCTGAATAAGGTTTGCTGGCATACTCCTGTAGATTATTTTTTACAATGGAGACAGACAGACCTGGACAAATGCAGGGAATTATATCATTAGCTTTACTAAGTCATACCTGAGATTTCCCCCTGGAAAATGGACTGGATGAAGACCCAGCAATGTAAAATAAAAATTGATAAACCAGTGCTTGATTTCTTTGAATGTTTTGGAAAAAAGTTTCAAACAATACTCAGGTCTGTCTCCAGACAGTTTTAAGGATCATCAAAATGATCCCGTATTAAATTTGACATTAATAAGGACTAGATAAAAAGCTTGTAACTTTGCTCAAACAACATAAATTAAACTGGCAGACCACACATACTGATGAACTGGCTATTATGGTTAATCAAGTATCTAAAACTACCCAAAGGAGAGAAAAAGATAAAGTTACCAAATTTCTGAGCTTACAGGTACAACAATTAAGCAATAAAGTCAAATCTACCCGAAGATCTCTTAGACAAGGGGAGAGAGGAGTCTGGTTTACTATAAAAAGCCAGGTCACCATAAGAAGGATTGTAGAAAACTAAAATAGGATTTACAAAGAGAAATCAAACAGAAGCAAGCATAGGGCTGCTCCAAGGACTATGAGAGAGCATTTCCCCTTCTTCTTACAATACTTCAGGAGAAATTCAAATTATCATGAAAGGGAAAATTACTAAGACCCTTGTAGATACTGGGGCTACTTTATCCATTCTTAACCCTACCCAACCAAGTTAACCTCTACCTCAGAGTAAAGCTTCTGTACAATTAGTAGGAATAGCTAAAGAACTAATGACTGTTTTTAAATCAGAACCTGTCCCTTTACAAATAGGAAATGTCACAAGGCAACATATATTTTTGCTGGTCCAATTGGCCCCATTTCACCTGATAGGAAGAAACGTTCTCGAAATCCATGACGCTTTTCCCAGAAAGGTGAAATGTATGCAGAACTAAATGAATCAGATGCTGAACCAATTGGGAAAATAATATTAAAAGAACTTCCACAAGAGGAAAATAATACTGACACTGAATGTATATTGCAGTGCCTTCCAATCTTTGGACTCTTTCCAGTACAGATGTTGGCAAGATCAAGTCAGACACTCCAATTGAACTATTAATAACACTTTGCCTCTACCTGATATTTACCTTTAAGACCTGATGCACTGGCTGGAATTAAGCCCATTATACGAGATTACTTAAAGGGGGACTTTAATTCCATGTACAAGCCCCTATAATTTTCCTGTCCTTCCAGTAAAGAAACCAAATGGAAAAGGATGGAGATTTATGCAGGATCTCAGAGCTACAAATAGAATAGTTATTCCAAATTAACATACCTTATTATCAGCCATTCCATGTGAACCATATTTTTCAGTAATAGACTTATGTAGTGCCTTTGTCAGCATTCCAGTAGAAAAAGACAGTCAATATCACTCTGCCTTCATCAGGGAAGATCACCAATTTACTTGGACTATAGTGCCCCAGGGATATACAGAAAATTCCACCTCTTTCTTCCAGATATGAAAAGCTGATTTAAACACTGTTAAATTTCATAGAGATTCCAGTCTTATTCAATATGTGGATGATTTACTTTTATGCTCTAGCACATTACTAGACTCCCAACAGTACAAATTTACCTTTACAACAGCTAGCTATAAGAGGACACGCGGTCTCAAATGATATGCTTCAACTTTGCTTACCTCAAGTAAAGTGCCTTGGCTATCTCATAGCTAAAGATAGCTACTGATTAGCCCTGAAATCCTAAGAGAAATCCTGTCTTTTCCTCTTCCAAAAACAAAAAAGCAACTTAGGGGATTCCTGGGTTTGACTGGATATTGTCAAAATTGGGTTCCAATATTTTTATTAATAGCTCAGCCTCTATATAGCCTATTAAAGTCAGATCAACCATATCCAAGTCAGTGGCACCCTGAAGGGAAACAAGCTGTAGAAGCTTTAAAGAAAGCATTATCTAAAGCTCCTATTTGGGCCCTGGCCGGTTTGGCTCAGCGGTTAGAGCGTCGGCCCGTGGACCAGAGAGGCCCAGGTTCGGTTCCCGCAGTTTGTCACCGGACCCCAAGTGTGGGTGGCAGCCAGTCGATGTGTCTCTCTCACATCGATGTTTCTTTCTCTCTCTTCCTCCCTCTCTCCCTCTCGCTCTATCTGAAGATAAATGCAAAAATGTCCTCGGGTGAGGATAAAAAATAAAATAAAGCTCCTATTTTGGGACATCCTAATAAACTTTCCTTCTTTTTACACATGAAAATAAAAAAATAAAATGTCTTAGTAGTTCTACCTCAGAAACATGGAGGTCATCATAGACCTAGAGGGTATTACAGTAAGCAACTAGACTCAGTAGCAAAAGAGCTTCCTCCCTGTATGAGGGCCATCTCTGCTGCAGCCATGTTATATAAACAAAAAGAAGAGATAGTTATGGGCTCTCCTTTAATGATTTATGTTCCTAATTCTGTTAAATCTTTACTGAACTCTCATTTACACTCAACACTTCTCTTCCAATTGATTACATTTTTATGAAGTACTCTTGATCTCTGCACCTAATATTACTTTAACTTGGTGTAATCGTCTTAACGCTCAACTTTGTATCCTCTTTACAGGATGAAGTCACCCACAGTTGTGTTTTGCTTACTGACCGCCTTCTTGATCCCAGGAGTGATTTCCGGGAAACTACCATTGACAATGCTGACTGAATTTGGTTTACAGATGGTCTCTTCTGAAAGCTGACCAGAGACATTACCAAGCTGGATATGCAATAACTTCCATGGTGGACATGATTGAAAGTTATCTACCTGAAATAAATCTGCCCAGCAAGCTGAACTAATTGTTCTAACTCAGGCTTGTCAATTGGCCGAAGATCAAGTAGCCAATATTTACATTGATAGTCGCTGTGCATTCAGTGTAGCGTACGACTTTGGAAAGTTATGGAAGCAGCGAGGCTTCCTAACTTCCTCAGAACAACCTTTAAAAAATAAAAAAGTAATAACTGGTTGAAGAATTATTAGATGACATTCAGCAATCAAAAACAACTGGCAATTACCAAAATTCCAGAAAACATTAAAGCTACCATCCTAAAAGCAAAAAGAAATCATTTCGCAAATGCTGCAGCTAGAATGGTGTCATTGAACAGTCATGTTATCCAGACCAGAGAATGTACTTTACTTTCCATTAAATCAATAAAAGACAATCTTTTACGTTTTCAACAGACAGCTATGAAGGAAGAAAAGAGGTTAAGGCGAAAAAAAGGGGGAAACTGACCCAGACAAACTGGTATGGCTTGGACTCAATCAGAAACCTATTTTATCGATAGGAGCTCAACATCCTGTACTCCAATACGTACATGAGCTAAAACACTGAGGTCCTGAAAAAATGATTTCATAGAGTAAACAATATTACTGGAAACTTCCTATTGTAGCTCATAAAGTGTACAGCAGATAGATGTTTTATCTGTCTAAAATATAACCCATGAAAATGACTCCATAGATGCCAAGGACATTTCCCACTCCCTTTAGGTTCATTTGAGGTATGGCAATTGGACTTTATCTAAATGCCACCATTTCAGTGATACAAATATGTATCAGTTATGATTCGTATGTTTTCTCGATAGGTTGAAGCATTCCCTTGCAGGAGAGCAACGGCCTTAACAGTTGGTAAATTGTTATTAGAAAAAAGAATTCCCAGGTGGGGAATTACCTCTGAGTTACTTAGTGACTAAGGGACTTAATTTCACTGGGAAAATAGTAAAGTTCATCTGTAGCATTTGTCCTATTCTACAGCATTTTCATGTGCCTACCACTCCCAACCCTCTGGATTGGTGGAACATACCAATGGTACAATGAAAATTCAACTAGTCAAAATTTCAAAAGCCTTTACTCTCCCCTGAACAAAAGCTCTCCCTATAGCACTTCTCAGCCCAAGAGCTACTCCTGATGAACAAACTTTCTCCTTATGAAATAGTCACTGATCGTTCTATGCACCTGGATGAAGGGAAATATGAACCAACTTTGCTAAAAGGAGACATTCTACATTATGGTTGATGGCTTATTAACTAGCTTAAAGAAATTGATAAATTAGTAACTGATTTATTTCTTGGTGCACTCTTGGAAGATGAAAAGTTCAAAGATCATGGCTCATAACCAGGAGATTTGGTCCATTGGAAAGATATCCAGTAAGAGACTTTCTCCAACCTCATTGGAGGGCACCTTCCCAGGTATTACTAAATAACTCATATGCAGCCAAACTCAAAGGAATTAACTCATGGATTCGCATTTCTTAATTTAAAAAGGTGCCTAACTACAAATGGACATCTACTCTGACACTCACTTCTGTCTACAGTGAAGATCAAATTATTTTCAAGGACAAGAAGCCACCAAAAACAAAGTCAGAATACTATCCCAAGACATCAATAAAGCCTGTAAGCTCACAAATAGATGATGCTTAAACCTTATATCACCTATTCGTTATTGATTGGATATACATAAAATTCTTTTTATATTGTTATTATCCTCCTTATGTTTTCCTAATGGAAACAATATCAGTTTTACCAGATTCTCTCCCTTCTTAGATACAAGAAATTTTGCTTGGGTACCTGCTAATCTTTCCCACCTACTGGATAATGATATTCTGATTATCAGTTATGATAATAAAATTAATGACTTTTTGGCCACACATTGGTCTTCTCTTATTGTTAATACAAGCTTTGGTACATTTTTTTCTGGCTATATCTGTAATAAAAGACACATTTTTGGCAAATACCTCTAAGAACACTTCTCTGAAAATTCCCCTGGTAAAATTATGTATGGATTTAATTTTTTAAAGTGTTAGATAGCTACAGGAATGGATGATAATGGAAATGGCTTACAGAGACCTGCCTTATCTGTTATAGTATACCTTGTCCTTGAATTCACCAGCCATGCTCTTGTGGTTGGATGTCTGTGAAACAAGGAAAATATCAATGGGTTCCAATTTCAAATATAATTGGGATTAATTGGTGGGTAGATATGTCTGTAACTACCCCACCCTACTTGCATCCTGGGTACTTGTAGGAAGCCCTATGGAACACTCAGATTCTAGCTCCTTTTGAGGTTACGTCTACCCGTTTGATTATGGCATGGGAAACAATATTTTTGGATCCATTCAGTATACCCCAATTGCTTCCAAGTCATAGTTACCCAAAGGCAATGGCTTTCCTGATGAATCCAACAACATTGGTGCTCTAAAAGAAATAAAGGGGGCATTCTTGGAAGATTAGGGGCTGACCTTGGTATTCTGGGACAAGCTAAACTTGTGGTTAATGAAGAATGTCATTCATTAGGAAAAGACTCTATCAAAAATAGGTCATATAGAGGAAATGCTGTTTCAAGAAGAAGAAAAAGTGTGGAAAGTGCATGGAAAGAAAATGAGGCTTTAGCTCAAGGAATAGAACAGACTTGACAGACTATAAAAACTCATGCACAAGCCCAACAATGAGAACATGCATGTACCCTAACTCAACAAGGCCTATTGTCTATGCTAAAGCAAATGGAACCTGAAATAGCTATGAAACAGTGGCCAACTATAATGTGTGGAGAAGCCCAGGCCAGATATTTATGGGACTCATATAGTTACTCTGGATTTTATAACATTTTGGATGAAAAATGTGATCTACAACATTGTATCTTAAAAGCTTAGGCACCTCAGTTAAACTCTAAGCTTAATTCTCAGTAGTTCAACTGGCTGTTATAGGGACCATCCTCAATAACACTAGAATACTTCCAATGGGAAGTATATGGACCATATTTTAAAATAATAAACAACAGGAACATATCTCACTATTTGATTATAAAAATAAAAAAGGTGAATGGTTATGCTCCCAATCTTTATGGAATATTGAATTCACCCAATCCTGGCCTATCATATCTACCCCAACTAATAATAATATGAGAAAGGGGTGTTTTTGTTTGGAAAGGTTAGACAATTCTTCTGTTATACTAAGTGATGTTTATTGCAATAACACCAAGTTCACATTAAATACTAATATGGCAATATGGTGTAATACTAAAATTGTAGGCAAAATAACTTTGCCTAGGTTAATAAAACCTATAATAACATTGATACTAAAAATCCAATGTTTTGGGAAATTGAACTTAATCCTCTGGATGAAGTCATTTTTATGGGAACTAATTGGCCAAGAGAAAAATTAGAGCTTCTGGATAATAAAATAGTAAACAGTCTTAATTCATCTGGCCAAACATATCATAAGGTACAAGTGTCAGTGGACAATGGTGAAAACATATTATTAGCTTAATAAAAATTATAATAATATATGTAAAGTGTTCTTCAATTGGCTGGGATGCTTGTTCCCCTCAGGCTATACCTTGCTTAATATCAGACATTTTCTGTTCCTAATCTGTGTTACTGGTTTAATACTGTTGCTCATATTCCTGGCATGTAAATGTTATACTAGGTGTAAAAAACAAAAACAAACTTAAGACAAGCAACAAAAACACTCAGATCATGGTAGCTCAAAGATTAGAAATTACCTAGGATAGATTTTAAAGAATACATAGGATCTGACTGCCTCCCATTCACCTGCATTTTTTTTTTTAATAATGATAATGGTATTGCAACCTTGAGTGCCATCTACTATTATGGCTTTCCCCCATTCCCAGTGGTCCTTCAACATCACAAATGCTGACTCCGAGACTTCTGAGGAATGAGCCTTTCTAGCACCATGGGACCTCATTTTCCAACCAAAAGGCTGGTCATCAATGCATTCTTTGGGTTGATTTATGACCAAAAGGGAGGCGTGTGGACAAAAAAGGGGGTGACATACAAAACCTGACAAACTGAGGGGAGGCCTATGTGGTGGCCTTCCAAATTTAGAGACCTAAAGCAACCACATAGGATGGTCTGAAATTAAAATATTTTAATTAAAGGCTGTTCATGGCAGATAATCATATCCTAAGGCAGTATTTTTCTGTAACAAGGGTCAATCTTCACTAAGACTGCCTGTTTTGTTTTATTTTTTGCATCTAGAATAACATACCTGATAAACATTCCTTTGCAATAACAAAGTACTTTTTCAAGATCCCTCAAAGCACAGGCATGAACCAGAGCAGAGACCACAAATCCCCTCATGAACTTGTATCATGTTAACTGTTGATGTTTACTATCCTGTACCACCTATGTGAAGTATGTATCTACTCTTTTACTTTTTATCCAATCCCAGAGGTTCTCCTGCTTTGCTTTTTCCCTCCTCCCTAATCTATCACTAATGGATTTCATGTAACCCAGTTATGTCTTCTTTTTTTATTGTAATGTATAAAATAAGGTGCAAAACTGCCATTTTTCTGGAGCATTTTCTCAATTCATTGAGGTTTTGCTTCCTGGCTCAAATAAACTCATGAAAATTCTCTGCAGGTTTGAATGTTTCTTATGTTGACACTGTGCTCCTATAACTGTCTGGCTACCAGAAGAGCAATCCCATGGTTTTTGCTAAATTACATATATGTTCATAATTGTGGCTGAGAAACGTGAAGACAGGTGAATGATAAAAAATAAAGCAGCCTAGACTATAGAACAAAATGATAGAAATTATAATATGATATAAACTGGCTAGAGAACTGGACCTATTTGAAGGTTACATCTTCTAGTTTGAATTCAAAATTTGCTTTTTAAATAACTATTTTTACTTATATAAATACTTAAAACTCATTGTCTATGAACTCTCAGAAGTAGGCAATCAATCTGTAGTTACAAGTTTAAAGTTAAATATACAAACTCAAAATCTAAATATAGAAAAATATTGGAGCAGGAGATTGAAATGGTGGATGTTTTTTGCATAAGATCCTTCTTATAATCTTCAAAATGGATGTTTTATACAGGGTGTTCATTTAAATGGATGATGTTTCCTTGTTCAAGTGTCAATAAAATTAATTCTACTCTTAGGAGTGAAGGAAAGGTTAACAGAAATAGGGAAAGTTGTTGAATAGTACATTAACCCTAATTATAATGAAATCAACTGGCTTGTTTAAATGTTAACTTCACAGTCAACATTATTATTTTTCTGTCACCCTAACATTTATTTTTCGTCTATGCTTTTGCCTACTTGAAATTCAAATTAATTTCCAGGTGGCTATTTCCACAGGTTATCCTACCCAGGCATCATCCAACTGCAGGAGACTCAGCTTTTGTTAAAAAGTGGGCTTTCCAGACTGCTGTCCACAGCCACTCCCCAAGAGTGGACCTTTCTTTACGTGGACTCTGCACCTACCCTAGAGCTGACTCCACTTCACCTTCTCCCACGCTTGCCTACAGCCATTGCAAATTCTTTCAGATTACTTCTTTCTTTCCCCTTCCCTCTACTTGATGTATAAAAATGTTTGCAAAACTCTGGGACAATGGACATGTTGTCTCTCCTACCCAGCCATGATGCTGCTGATTTAGAGCCCAAGCCTCAAAACTGGTCTTCATTTTGGCTAGTATTTTGGCTCAGTAAAACCTTACTTAAAAAGAGACTTCAGTCATAGAAGTTAATATGATTTTGTTCATTTGATTGTTTTCTTAATAGTAACAATCAATTCAAATTTAATACAACTACCTCTTCATTAATTATTTTGGGGGGTATTTTTAAAATTTTACTGTATTGTTGACAGTATTACAGATATCTCAAATTTTCTCCCTTTTTGCCTCCTTCCACCCAATCCCTGCCCCACCCCAGGCCTTCCCATGCTATTATCTGTGTCCATGAGTTATGCATATATGCATATATATTCTTTGGTTAATCTCTTTCTGTTCCTTCCCATGCACCACCCCCGTCCCCAGATCTGTTATTCTGTTACATGCATCCACACCTCTGCACCTATTTTGTTCATCAGTTTACTTTGTTCTTTAGATTCCACTTATAAGTGAGATCATGTGACATTTACGTTTCTCTAATGGGTTTACTTTGCTTAGCATAATAGCCTCCAGGTCCCTCATGATGTCTCAAAGGGTAAGAGATCCTTCTTTTTATGGTTGCATGGCATTCCATTGTGTAAATGTACCACCGCTTTTTTATCCATTGGGCTGTTTCCAGATCTTAGCTATTGTAAATAGCACTGCTATGAACATAGGGGTGCATATATTCTCTGTAACTGGTGTTTCAGGATTCTTAGAATATATTCCCAGAAGTAGGATCTCTGGGTCAAACAGCAGACCCATTTTTAATTTTTTGAGGGAAGTGTTTTCCACAGTCACAATACCAGTCTGCAATCCAACCAGCAGTGTATTAGGGTTCCCTTTTCTCCACATCACCAACAGCACTTGTTTGTTGATTTATTGATGGTAGCCATTCTGACAGGTGTGAGGTGATACTTCATTATAGTTTTAATTTGCATCTCTCTGATGATTCATGATGGTGAGCATTTTTTCATGTGTCTCTTGTCCATCTGTATGTCCTCTTCGGAGAAGTGCCTATTCAGGTCGTTTGCTTATTTTTTAATTGGATTGTTTGTCTTCTTGGTGTTGAGGTGTGTGAATTCTTTGTATATTTCATAAATTAAACCCTTATCAGATGTATCATTGGCAAATTTTTTCTCCCATACAGTAGGTTGCCTATTCAATTGTTGATTTTTTCTTTGTTGTGCAGAAGCTTTTTAGTTTGATGCAGTCACATTTGTTTATTTTTTCTTTTGTTTCCCTTGCCCTAGGTGATGTATCAATGAAAATACTGCTACATGAGATGTCTGAGATTTTACTGCCTGTTTTCTTCTAGGAGTTTTATGGTTTTGCCAGTTACATTTAAGTATTTTATCTGTTTTGATTTTATTCTTGTCTGTGGTGTAAGTTGATGGTCTAGTTTCATTTCTTTGCATGTACCTGTCTAATTTTTCCAACACCATTTATTATTTATTGAATAGATTATTTTTACTTCTTTGTATGTTCTTACCTACTTTGCCAAATATTAATTGGCCATATTACCATAGGTCAATTTGTGGGGTCTCTTTGGTTAAGTTTATTCACAGGTATCTTATTTTTTGTTGTTGCAATGATAAATGGATTTTTTTTTAAAGTTTCTCTCTCTGAGAGTTCAATATTGGTGTATAAAAATGCCATCAATTTCCAGGTGTTAATTTTGTATTCTGCTACATTGCCAAATTTATTTATTAAATATAGCAGATTTTTGGTAGAGTCTTTAGTGTTTTCTATGTTCATTATCATGTCATCTGTAAACAATAACAGTTTTATTTCCTTCTTTTCAACTTGGATACCTTTTTGTCTGATTGCTGTGGCTAGGACTTCCAGTACTACGTTGAATAAGAATAGTGAAAGCAGACATCCCTGTCTTGTTCTTCATCTTAAGGGAAATGCTTTTAGTTTTTGCCAGTTGAGTATGATGTTGGTTGTAGGTTTGCCATATATGGTTTTTATTATGTTCAGTTATGATCACTCTATTCTCACTTTTCTGAGAGTTGTTATCATAAATGGATGCTGGATTTTGTCAAATGCTTTTTCTGTCTATTGATATGATCATATGATTTTTATTTTGTTTATGTAGTCTATCACATTTATTGATTTGTGAATATTGAGCCATCCTTGCATCCTTGGAATAAATCCCATTTGGTCATGGTCTATGATCTTTTAAATGTATTGCTGGATCCTGTTTGCTAGTAATTTGTTGAGGACTTTAGCATTCATCTCCACCAGGGACATTGGCCTATAATCTTCTTTCTTTGTAGTGTCTTTATTTGGTTTTACAATTAGGATCATGCTGGCCTTGCAAAAGGAGCTTGGAAGTCTTTCTTCCTCTTAAATTTTTTTGGAATAGTTTGTGGAAAACTGGTGTTAATTCTTCTTTGAATGTTTGGTAAAACTCCTCTGTGAGGCCATCCATACCAGGGCTTTTGTATGCTGGGAATTTTTTTTTTTTATTACTGCTTCAATTTCATCAGTTGTTATTGGCCTATTCAGGTTTTCTGATTATTCCTTGATTGAGTTTTGGAAGATTGTATGTTTTTAGGAATTTGTCCATTTCGCCCAGGTGGTCCAGTTCAAGGCATTTTCTTACAATCCTTTGCATTTCTGTGATGTCAGTTGTTACTTCACCTCATTCATTTCTGATTTTATTAATTTGGGTTTTCTCTCTTTGTTTCTTGATAATTCTAGCTAAAATTTCATTAATTGTTTTTATCTTTCAAAGAACCAGCTCTTTGTTTCATTGATCTTTTGTATTTTTTTTTTTTAGCCTCTATGTCATTTATTTGCACTATGATCTTTATTATTTCCTTTCTTTTACTTTGAGTTTTTCTCTTTTTAATTCTTAAAGTTATAGGGTTAGATAGTTTTTTAGAGATTTTTCTTATTTTTTTATTAAAGACCTCTAAAGCTATGAACTTCCCTCTCAGAGGTGGTTTCCCTGTGTCTCATAGTTTTTAGGTTGTTGTGTGTTCATTATTGTTTTATCCTTGGAAGTTTTTGATTTCTGCCTTGATCTCATTTGGTAGTCCATTTATTGTTCAATAACAAGATATTTAGTCTCCATATGTTTGAATATCTTTGAGTTTTATTAGTGTGATTGATTTCTAGTTTCATGCCATTATGATCTGAGAAGATGCTTGATACGATTTCAATTTTCTTAAATTTATTAAGGCTTATTTTGTGCTCTAACATGTGTTCTATCTTTGAGAATGATCCAGGTCCACTTGAAAAGAATGTATACTTGCTCAGTTGGTATGGCTTAGTGGATTGAGTGTTGTCCATGGACTGAGAGGTCCCAGTTCAATTCCTGGTCAGAACACAGGCCCAGGTTGCAGGCTCAATCTCCAGTGGTGGGCATGCAGGAGGCAGGAAATCGATGTTTCTTTCTCACATTGATGTTTCTCTCTCTCTCTCTAAAAAATCAATAAAAACATATTTTAAAAAAATAAGAAAAGAAGGTATACTCTGTTGCTTGTGGATGGAAAGTTGTGTAAATATAAATTAGATCTGGCTGGTCTAGTGTGTCATATAAAGCTACTACTTTCTTGTTGATTTTTTGTCTGGAAGATCTACCCAGTGATGTCAGTGGGGTATTAAAGTCCCCGACTATGATTGTATTGCTATCGATCTGTTCCTTAAAGTTCAAGAGTTTACACATACACACACACACACACACACACACACACACACACTTAGATGCTCCTTTAGTGGGTTCATATATGTTAACAAGGTTTATGTCCTCTTGTTGGATTGATCCTCTTAGTATTATGTAATGTCCCTCATTGCCTTTTGTTATGGCCTTTATTTTGAAGTCTATTTTGTCAGACACATGTATTGCTGTCCCAGCTTTTATTTCAGTTAGATTTTCATGGAATATTTTTTTTCCCATCCCTTCACTTTTGGTCTGTGTAAGTCTTTTGTTCTGAGGTGGGTCTCTTGCAGACAATATACATATGGGTTATCTTTTCTTATTCATTCAGCTAACCTATATCTTTTGATTAAAGCATTTAGTCCTTTTACATTTAAGGCTTTTACTAATAGGTATTTATTTAGTGCCATTTTTTTTCTTTATAACTTTGTTCCTCTCTCTCTCTCTCTCTCTCTCTCTCTCTCTCTCTTTCTCTCTCTCGATTTCTTCTTCTTCTTAAAGCACTTGCTTTAGCATTTCTTGCAATGCTGGTTTGGTGGTAATGTATTCCTTTAGCCTTTTTTTTTTCTGTCTGGGAAGCTCTTTATTTTACCTTCAATTTTAAATGATAGCCTTGGTGGATAGAGTAGTCTTGAGTTCAGGTCCTTGTTTTTCATTGCTTTGATTATTTCATGTCACTTTGTTCTGGCCTGGAGTGTTTCTGTTGAGAAATCAGCTGACATCTTAATGGGTACTTCCTTCTAGGTAGGTAACTTTCTGTCTCTCTCTTGCTGCCTTTAAGATTCTTCCTTTGTCTTAATGTTTGTCATTTCAATTATGATGTACCTTGAAATGAGTCTCTTGAGGTTCATCTTGATTGCAACTCTCTGTGATTCCTGAATTTATGTGACTTTTTCCTTCACCAGATTAGGAAAGTTTTTGGTCATTTTTTCTTTAAATAGTTTCTCTTTTCCTTGCTCAATTTCTTCTCCTTCTGGTACCCTTATGATGTGAATGTTATTACATTTCATATTGTACCAAAGTCTCCTTAAAGTATCCTCCTTTTGTGTGCATGTGTGTTAATCCTCACCCAAGGACATTTTTCCATTGATTTTTTTTAGATAGAGTGGAATGGAGGGATGGAGAGAGAGAGAAACATTGATGTGAGAGAGACACATTGATTGGTTGCCTCCCACACAACCCCAACCAGGGCTGGAGATGAACCTGCAACCCAGGTATGAAACCCTTCGGTATGCAGGCCGACACTAACTGCTGACCAAACCAGCCAGGCTCCTTCTGCTTTTTAATTCCTTTTGCTCCTCTAATTTTGTGTTTTTTTCTACCTTGTATTCTAAATCACTGATTCAGCCTTCTGCCTCATTCAGTCTACTTTTGATTCCTTCAGTGTATTCTTGATGTCAGATATGTTATTCTTCATTTCTGATTGATTCTTATTTATGTTTTCTATTTCTTGTTTCATGTTGTTGTAGTTTTGTCTACGTTTCTTGAAATTCTAAGTAAGTTCCTTTAGCATCCTTATAACCATTTGAACTCTATATCAGATAAATTGCTTGCTTCTATTTCATTTAGCTCTTCTCCTGGAGTTTTCTTCTTTTCTTTCATTTGGGAGTTATTTCTTTGTTTCACCATTTTTGCTGACTTTTTGTATTTATTTCTATGTATTATTAGATCAAACTGCTATGCCTCCCATTTTTTGTGGGGTGGCTTTATGTAGAAAGTGTTTTGTGAGACCCAGTAGTGAAATCTTTTAGATCTCCTGAGCTGGGTGCTCTAGGGATGACCCTTGTGTGATTTATTTGAGCTGTCCTGTTATAAATGGGTCTTGAGTGTTGTTTTCTGTTTGTGGATGGGATCTCCTCTCAGGCTGGCTGATTGTGAGGCTCAGCCCTGAGCACGTCATGTGAGCTGTTGTGCAGGTGCTGCCAGAACAAAATAAGCACAACACAACACAACAAAACAAAAACATGCAGAAGACAGCTACAGCCAAAACAAAAAGAACCAGAAAAGAAGTGAGAATTAGGAAAGAGTGAAGAGAACAAGAATAATAGGAGGAAAAAAGAACACAAAACACTAGGAGAGATAAAAAAGGGGAAGAAAAGGTATTATGCATGGGCAGAAAAAAAAGAAATAAAATAAGAACAGAGAATAGGAAAATGAAAATGGTATAAAAGAGGAAGAAAAATATATGAAAAGGAAAAGAGAAGAGAAAGCAGAAAGGCAAAAATGTAGAAAAGGAAAAAAGATATTTAAGCAAGAGAAAGAAGAAAAAATAAAAGGGAAAGAAAACAGAGAGACTAAAATAATATCAAATCAATAAAAAAGAAAGATAAAGATGATTGCCCCCCCACCCCTCCAAAGAGTGAAGCAGTGTTTGTCTCAAAAAAACACTGAAGTGGCCTTGGTCTCAGCAGAGTTTCAGGGCCTCCTGGGAGCGCCCTTTGGATCCCGCTCTACTGAGGTGCCAGCCAGTCAGGACTGTCGTCCCCACAGTCTGTGTCTGCGCAGAGCTGGCTGAGGGAGAGGCCAAGCGGCACTCTAAAGCCAGGGGTCAGCCAACTTCCCCGGGTTCCCGAGCTCGGCTCCTACCACCTGTGTCTGTCGGGTTCCTGGGACAGTGGGGCAGAGGCCCTACCCCAAGCCAGTCACTGATGCTCCCCGAGTCTGCTCAGACGTGGCCCCTACTCCAGGGTGGACAGGGTGTGGCAGGCAGGGTTCCTGAGGGTAGATGAGCTGTATCTCCTAGGGTGGGGATTTTTTTTTTTTTAAATCTTCACTCGCATTTATTTTATTTTCAGATAGAGCGGAAGGGAGAGAGGGAGGAAGACAGAGAGAGACATGGATGTGAGAGATGGGGCTGGGGACAAACTGCAACTGAGGTAGGTGCCCTTAGCTGGAGCTGAACCCGGGACTCTGCTCTAACCGCTGAGCACACCGGCCAGGGCTCCTAGGGTGGGTTTCCTTTACGTGAGCCTTGGCGTCTGGCAGAGGCCAGGCCTCAGGAGAAACGGCCACTTCTTTTGGGGGAGCACGGCCGAGTTCAGGTCGCCTGGTGGCCGCCTGTCCAGGTCCTTTCGCCGTGCCCCCAGCCGCACCGCCCTCCCTCCTCGGAGCCTGTGAGAGGGTACACGAAGCCTGTGCTCTGCCTTTCTTTTTCAACAAACAAACAAAAAACAGAGCCTCCCCCCCACACACACACACCCCGGCTCGGGTCTCCCGGTGGCCTGAAGCCTTCACCTCTAGGGTGGATGTCACCTTGGCCGCTGGCCGGCTGCGGGGCTCCGACGGGGAGCTCAGCCTGGGGTCCCCGCCTCCACTCTCCGAGAAAGTCCCCCTGGCCACAGCCCAGAGAGCCCCTCTGCCTGCCACCCCGCCAGACCCTCACCGTGTCACCCTCCTACCAGACTCCATGGTTTCCGTCCTTCCTCGTCACGTCTCCTCTTCAGCGGGACCTCGGTGGCTAATTCGGGGTGAATGCGCCCCACTCCAGTTTTATTTCCAGTCTCGCCCTGGGAGGAGGTGCCAGACGGTCTGCCTACCCGCGCTTCTTCCCTCCTCCATACATTTGTTTTTAATGGTGCTATCACTCTTCACTCTACTTTCAGGCTTTATTTAGTATTACTTTTAGGATAAATCTATTTCTTACAACTTATATTAATAAGTCAGCTAGCTCAGAAAACTTTGCTACTTCCAAGTACGTGTTTGATAGTTACACATTTTTAACATCATGTTTTGAAAGAACACAAAACAAGAAACAACAACAAAGAAAACTCATGCAATTCTGAATATGTGTTTTGCAATTAAATTTAAATTTACATTTTCAAAAGACAGTGGTAGCAATATTTATTTTATCTATTTATTTACATATACATGAATTCCCATACATAGAATTTAAAATATTCATTAAAAACAAAACAATGAATGTTTTAGAAATGTAGCCCTGGCATTAACAGCTATAGAAAAATGTATATACTTTTAAAACAAAATTGCTAATCCAAAATACAGGTTAAAAAAGTCAGTCACTTAAGATAGCAATTATCTTTGATATTTACCATCCTATTTAAATATTTACAGAAGCTACAGTAATTACTATATATAATTTGATTTTTCTTTTCTACATGAGCATATAAGAAAGTACCTATAAAGAAAAGAAATAGTATATCCTTTTTACAGAAAGGGTATTTTATTTTCCCTGTTTTTGCATACAGTGATATTTTTATTAAATTCTTGACAATGTATATATTTTTGGGATTATAACAGAAATTGGACCCTGAGTGGTAAGGAATGGTCCTATTGAATACCCTTACACAGATAAAGGACGAATTACAAAGTTTTATCCCATATAGGTTATATTGTCTTGAGAAGTGTCCACAAGGTTTATAATCAAAAGGAAAAGGAATTCAATAGGTTATAAAAACAAAAAGATATTTAGTGAACTCAAGAATATATATTATTTGATAAAAGCTGAATAGGGACCTCTTAACAGCTGTTTGGAACAGAATAAAATGTGCAATAATCATGCTATTTTGTTGGCTGTGCTTCAAAAGAAATTATGCAACCAGGGAAAAATACAGAATTAGCATTTAAATTATTCTGTGCAGAGCCTTCTTCTTCATATGTGGCTAAAGCTCAAACTGACAAGGGTGTAATAATATCAAGGACCATTACAGTAAATTGAATAGAAAAAAACTAGACAATACTACTTTTAAAAAACACCATAAAGATTAATTCAACATTCTAAAGATATAATAATTATTAGTAGAATGCCTATTTAGGCATAATAGTCGTTCTGCAAGAATATTAAGCTTAAACATAACTGAAAAGTTTAGTGACTTTTATTTCCACTTTACAAAAAAGAAAATAAGATCATAATGGCCAAGATATCAGTTCAATGTCTTACAACAAGTAAGAGAGCCATTTTGCAAAGTGTTCCCTCCTGTTTTCAAATCTCATGTTTTGTTTTGTTTTAATTTTTAGCTTCATAAAGACTAAAAGCAAATAAGATATTTACCATCTGGGAAAGGCTAGGTCATACTGACCTTAGAAAATACTTCATAGGGTACAGACTGCCAATTGCCAGAAGAGGGGGTGGGGGAGGGGAGCAATGAACCACAGAACTTGTAGGCATGTACTCATAACCAATGGACATGGACAACGAAATGGGACGGGGCAGGGAGGGAGGGGGAGGAGGGTGACAATGGGGGAAAAAGGAGAAACATCTGTAACAAAAATAAATTAATAAAATTTAAAAAAATTAAAAAAAAAAAAAAAAAAAAGAAAATACTTCAAACTCCGTAGCTGGCAAGAGCAAGGGTTAACTGCTCACGTGTCTGTCAGCTCCGGCTCTGCTCAGCACTGACTCTGCTACTCAGCCAGGCTCATAGAACAGCCTCCATTTAGGAAACTGTCAGTTGTCTGAACACAGTGTCAGAATTTAAATGCTGGTATAATAAATGACCACAACCTAAGTGACTTAAAACAACATGCATTTATTGTCTTACGGCTCTGTAGGTCAGGAGTCAGGTATGGGTCTCCCAGGCTAAGCTCAAGGTGTTGCGTGCCTTCTGTGGTCTCGAGGGGAGAATCCACTTTCTTGCCTTTCAAACTCCGTGAGGTTGCCCATGTTAGTGGGCTGGATGGTGGCCTCCGATAATACATGCCTATGTCCTAATTCTCAGATCCTGTGAATACTACTTTATATGATAGAAGAATGAATATTATATTATATGGCCAAAAAAGTATGATTAAGTTCAAGATTTTGAGTTGAAGAACTTATCCTGGATTACCTGAGTGGGCCCTAAACCCAATGACAGATGCCCTGTAAGAATAAAGCAGAAGGAAGTTTGACAGGCACACAGAAGAGAAGGTGATGTAACGATGGAGGCAGACATGGACGTGTGGCATCGACAAGCCAAGGAATCCGCCAATTATCAGAAGCTAGAAGAGGGAAAACATGGAATCTTCCCAAGTCTTCAGGAAGTGTGTTCCTACTAACACCTTGGGCTTGGACCTATGGCCTTCAGAACTGAGAAAAAATACATTTCTCTTATAGTAAGCCACTAACTGTGATTTGTTATGGCAGCCTTAGGAAATTAATGCGTTTACATTCCTTGGCTCCTGGCCCATCTTCAAAGCCAGCAGTGGTGGGTTGAGTCCTCACACTGTCCTCTTCTTCTTTTCTACGGTCACATTTCTTTCTGGCACAGTAAGTAATGTCCCCTACCTGTAAGCACTCATATGATTATATTCTCTAGGATAATCTCACCACCTCAGGGTCCTTATTTTTAATCACACCTGCAAAGTTTCTTTTGACAAGTAACATCACATACTCACAAGCTCTGAGAAATAGGTATGGCAATCTTGGGGAGAATTATTCTGCTATCCACGCAGAGTGAAATGCAACATGATAAACCACATTTGGATTCTTAATGCTTCTTCCTGGAGTAGCAAACATTATTTTTATTTACATTTTTTGGTCAAAGCAAGTTATTTGAGTACATCTGAATTCCTCAGGGAAAAGTTATGTAATCTTCCTGCAAGAAGCACTATTAAATGTGAGAGAATGATAATGCATTCTACACAAGATTGCTTTACTGTGACGAAAGGACACATGGAACTGTTCAGGATGTATCATGAAAAGAACTCAGAGTGCTGCAGAGAATAAGATGAATAGTTGTTGTGAAGGGAAATTTATATATATCACAATAAATATAAGTGACAAATGCCAAAAAAGGAGCAGACAAATACCATAAAGGAATCTCAATGTAAACAACCTGAAAAAGATTCATTAATTCATTTGAGAAAGACCACAAATGTGTCCATGAGAGGTGACCATGGAAGATGAAGACTCTATAGCTTGATCCTCTTTTGTTCATATTCTAAATCTCAGTCGGCTACATATGGACAAAGTTGCTGACCCCCTACTCATTCCAGTATGGGTAAGTATCTCACCTCATTTTCCATGATAAATTCCATATGTGCTCTTCCATATTTTAAAATAGATTTTTATGCTACTATGTACTTTTAGATAGAACAATGTCTTATTTATACGAGTAACATATTAAACATGGTTCATCAAATTTACTCAGTAAGTGTCAAACTAATTAAAGGATAGAGAACTGGGTGAAGGATGGATGAGGGTATTCTTTAAAAAAATTAAGAGAATAAAATGTTGATGAAAGTAATAAGTTTTAAAGAAGTTAATGCTAAACGATGTTATAAATCTGAGTGTTTGACGCACCACAAATCCATTTATTCAGCTGAACACATGTCTGTTATTACTAAGCTCAGGTACTGAAAATGGCATAAGAAAGACTATCCCATGAAATAAGTTATAATATAGAGCCCGATCAGAACATTAACCAAGTTTACACGCTCTCTCTAACAAAAACACAGATGTAAAATAAATGTTAGGGTGACAGAAAAATAATAACATTGATTGTGAAGTTCACATTCAGACAAGCCAGTTGATCTGATTATAATAACTTTTCCTATTTCTGTTAACCTTTGCTTTGTTCCTACGAGTAGAACTAATTTTATTGACACTTGAACAAGGAAACATCATCTATTTAAATGAACACTCTATATACAACATCCATTTTGAAGATTATAAGAAGGATTTTTTTACAAAAAGACATTATCCATCATTTGAATCTCCTGCTCCAATATTTTTCTATATTTAGATTTTGGGTTTGCATATTTTATGTTAAAATTTTAACTACAGATTAATTGCCTATTTACGAGAATTCATAGACATTGAGTTTTAAGTATTTTATAAGTAAAATTAATTATTTAGAAAGGAAATTTTGAATTCAAATAGGTCCTGTTCTCTAGCCAGTTCATATTATACTATAATTTCTATAATTATACTATAATTATACTATTATAGTATAATTATATTATACTATAATTTCTATCATTTCTGCAAATATGTTATCTGATTCAGTTGACTGTCTGCATTTCATTGATGGTTTCCTTTGCTGTGCAAAACTTTTTAGTTTGATGCAGTCCCATTTGTCTATATTTTATTTTGTTTTCCTTGCCCAAGGAGATATATCAGAAAAAAATATATATCTGTGAGAAATATCAGAAATTTTACTGCCTGTATTTTCTTCTAGGATTTTTATGGTTTCAAGTCTAACATTTAAGTTATTCCATTTTTAGTTTATTTTTGTGTATGGAGTAAGAAGGTGATCTAGTTTCACTTTTTTTTTTTTTTTTTTTGCAGATATCTGTCCAATTTTACCATACAATTTATTGAATAGACTATCTTTACCCCACTGTAGGTTTTTGCCTCCCTTGTCAAATATTAATTGACTATAAAGGCATAGGTTTATTTCTGGGCTCTGTATTCTGTTCCATAAATTTATATTTCTATTTTTATGCCAATACCATGCTGTTTTGATTACTATGGCCTCACAGTATAGTTTGATGTCAGGTGGTGTGATCCTGCCAACTCTTTTCTTCTTTCTCAGGATTGCTGTGCTATTCCAGGTCTTTTGTGGTCCATATACATTTTTGGAATAGTTGTTCTAGTTTTGTGAAATATACCATTGGTATTTTGATAGGAATTGCATTGAATCTATACATCACTTTGAGTAGTATGGACATTTTAATGATGTTAATTCTTCCTATCTATGAACATGGTATATGTTTCCATTTATTTGTGTCTTTGTCAATTTCTTCAGTGCCCTATAATTTTCCAAGCATTGGTCTGTTACTTCCTTGGTTAAATTGATTTCTAGATAATTTTTTTATCAAATTATAAATAAGATTGGTTACTAAGTATCTCTTTTTGATAGTTTATTATTGCTATATAAAAATGCAACTGATTTATGGATATATATTTTGTGTCCTCCTACTTTACTGAATTCATTTATCAGTTCTAGCAGCTTTTTGGTGGAATCCTTAGGGTTCTCTACATAGAGTATCATGTCATCTACAAATAATTACAGTTTTACTTTTTTCTTTCCAATTTGGATGCCTTTTATTTCTTCTTCTTACCTGATTGCTATGGCTAGGACTTTCAATACTATGTTGAATAAGAGAGGTGAAAGTGGACAGCCTATATTGTTCTTGATCTTAAGGAAAAAAACTTGTAGATTTTGCCCATTGATTATGATGTTGGCTGTGGGTTTATCATATACGACCTTTATTATTTTGAGGTATGTTCCCTCTACTACCACTTTGCTGAGAGTTTTTATTATAAATGGGTGCTGGATTTTATTAAATGTTTTTTTCTTCTTCTGAATCTATTGATATGATCATGTAGTTTTTATCCTTCATTTTGTTTATGTGGTGTATTATGTTTATTAATTTGTAGATATTATACCAACCTTGTGTCCCCAGAATAAATGCTGCTTCATTATGGTGTAAACATTTTATTTTATTTTTTAAGTAAATAAATATCCTTACTCAAAGATATTTTTACATTTATCTTCAGACAGAGTGGGGGGCAGAGAGAGATAGAGAGATGGAGAGAAACATCGATGTGAGAGAGACACATCAATTGATTGCCACCCACACGACCCTAACCAGGGCCAGGGACGAACCACAATCGAGGTACATGCCCTTACCAGAATTGAACCCTCAACTCTTTGGTCTGTGGGCCAATGCTCTAACTGCTGAGCCAAACCGGCCAGGGCTGGTGTAAACATTTTTTAATGCATTGCTAGATCTGGTTTGTCCATATTTTGTTGAAGTTTTTGCATCTATGTTCATCAGGGATATTGACCTAAAATTTTTTTTTCACTCTAGAAATACTTTAGATTTCCTACAGATAGCAATTACTTTCTTTTGCTCTTAAGTATCTGTGAGCAATTTAATTTGGTCTTTTTCTATAAACCAAGAGTAGAGAAAGATTTCTGTTGTAAATTTAGAGGAGTGCTCTTGAGCTGTCTTAGATTTGTGGAACAAGCGACTCAGAAATGGACTATATATATAGTTCTACCCATGCATGAGAACATTTCCCACTCAAATAATGACTTAATTAGTGCATGGGTCAATGCTCAACCACTGAGCCACACCGGCCAGGCCTCTGTGCAGTTTTTTAATAGGTTCCCCTATACCTTGTTTGCAAGCTGGTAGCTAGATCTAGGGAATTGGCAAGAATCTTTCTAGGGTTGTACTGTGTTCCTTCCATGGCATCACACCAGGAATCCTATAATTTCTAATAATGTTTATATTAATCACATGATCCAATTCAGGGTATAACAGGATAGCTTACAACACAGAGCTCTTGGAAAATCTAAATGAATTTTAAAAATGTGTCTTCCTGGCCAGGTAGCTCAGTTGGTTGAAGTGTAGTCCTATAAACCAAACAGGTTGTGAATTTCATTCCCATTCAGAGCACATACCTAGGCTGCATGTTCGATCCCTGGTCAGGGTGCGTAGGGAAGGCAGCTGATGAATGTCTCTCTGTCACTCTCTCTCTCTTTCTCTCTTCCTTCTTATGTCAATAATAACCAATAAAAACATATCCTCAGGTGAATATTATTTTTTAAAATGTGTCTAAATCTATCTAAGATCTGGTATCTCCTGAAATAACGGGAAGCAGGAAGGTAAGGCTGTGAAATGGAGTCACCAAGGCAAGGAGAGTTACAACCTGCATCTGCTTTTGCCTTGAAGCCATTTTCCAATCTAGGGCCAAGGAAAGGAGGGACAGGGGTTTTCTTAAATAAATTTGCTTTTGGAGGTGACGGATACGTTTATCACTTTGTCTGTGGTGATGGTGTCACGGTTGTGTGCATATGTCCAAGCTCATCAAAATGGATACACCAAATGTATACAATGTTTTGTATATTAGTTATAACTCAATAAAGTTGAAAAAAAATTCGATTCTACTTTAAAAAAAGAGACAGAGAGAAAGAAAGAGAAGTAAATAAATAAATAAATCTGACGAATTAAGTGGTACAGCCAGCAGGCTAGGAAACAAAGCATTAACCCTTTAAAATCAGAGCACTCTTTCAGCAGTGCTGTCATGATAAGTGTGAACGAAAGGGTGACACAGTGAACTTGACAAGCCCGTGGGCTACTGTGAAGGCTTGGCAAGCTTGGTGGCTGAAAGCAACCACACAGGATGGGTGTGATTATAAATTCTTTTTTTTTTTTTCTTTATTGATTTTAGAGAGAGAGGCAGGTAGGGGGAGAGAAACATCGAGAGAGAACATTGATTAGGGCTGCCTCCTGCATGTCCCCCACTGGGGATTTGGCCCACAACCTGGGCATGTGCCCTGACCGGGAATCGAACTGGAGACCTCTGGATGCATGGGTCGATGCTCAACCACTGAGCCACACTAGTCGGGCTATACATTCTTAACTAGGCAGATTATGGTGGGTAGTCACCCTCCAGGACTATAACATCCTTAGCAAAAAGAGTCAGTCTTTTCCTTAAGTGAGCCCTGTCCATTGTTCCTATGCCTCTAGGATAACACACACTTGACATGTCGGAATCATATTGTATTCCTACCCCTCAAAGCCACAAGAGCACAAGATCACAAGAACAAGAGACCACAGAAGCTCTCGTTGTTATCTTGTTCCTGCATACCATCTCTGTGTGCTGTAATGTTAATGATTAACTATCCTGTGACTTTTCCCGCCAAAGTCAAAGTTGTATGTGCTGCTCCATTTTGCTTTCTATCCAACCCTAGGCATTTCCTTGCTTCACTTTCTCCTGCGTCCTTCATCTACCACCAATAGATTCATGCACCTTCCGTATGTTCTGTCCTTTAATTTAAAATGTATAGAATAAGCTACAAAACTGTCACCCTCTGGAGAATTTTCTCAATTGTTATGATTTTGCTTCCAAGAATGTCCTCAAAATTTTGGCTCAAATAAACTCTTAATAAAACTTTTCTATAGGCTGGATGTTCTGTCACTGATATAAGAAACAAAAATCATACTTATGACCTACCTAGGGGAAGGACAGTTCTGCATACATCATTATGCCATTTGGTAATTTGGGTGAGTTTTGCACTAATTGCAGGGAAGCACTAGAAGGGACATAAACTTACCACATTTGTCACATAGCCCTTATTCTTCTCAGTGCATGATTACATCACCCTGTCTGAGTAGTCAAGTGAAGAGTGAAATTCCATGGAAGAAGATTACATCCTCTGGAATTGTGCTTATACAAACAGCTGTCATCCAGTCAGTTACTAAACACATGAATAAAATAATATGAGCTGTCTTAAAAAACAAAACAAACAAACGAAACACAGAAATAGACCTGCCGCGACCTGCGGGGCTAGTCGAACCAGACCTGAGGAGGGGCGACGGGAGACTAAGAGAGACACAGAGACATTCTAGAGAAAAAAGCTGGGTCAGGTGGGACACTGCTCTCTGATGGAGAAACAGTGACCCCGAGCTAGCTCAGTCAGCTGAAGCAGGGAGGGGAGTTCAAAGCTGCATTGTTCTCAAACACCAGATGTGTCCCTCGGCCTCTGAGCTCAAGCTCCAGACTGTCGATACATTCTTGCCCGCGGCTCAGGACGCTCCTGTGTGGGCCTTGCCAGCACACAGGAACAAGTGGCCTTGGGACTAAAGGCTCCTGGGCGAGTCCGTGCAAACACCACAGGAACAAGAGACCTTGGCTCAGCTGCCCTCCCAGGACCAGAGCTATTTTCCGATATGGTGTTACTAACAAGGACTTGAATGATTATTAACATGTACAAAAATTAGAAAAATGGAGAAAATATATGGAAAGATGGCTGAATTCACCAAAGACTTAGAATTTTAAAATTTTAAGTAAAGCCTGGTCAGTGTGGCTCAGTAGATTGAGCATCGTCCCATGGACTGAGAGGTCTTGGTTTGATTCCCGGCCAGGGCACATGCCTGGGTTGCGGGCTTGATCCCCAGTAGGGGGTGTGCGAGAGGCAGCCAATCGATGTTTCTCTCTCACACTGATGTTTCTCTCTCTCTCTCTCTCTCTCCCTTCCTCTCTTTCTAAAAAAATCAATAAAAATATTTAAAATTTTTTCAAGTAAAAATTCTAGAATTTAACAATACATCAACTGAATTTATGAACTCAAATAAATTTTAGAAGTAGATTAGACATAAGAGAATGGGGCATTTGTCAAGTGTTCGCATTTAAATCATGGAGAAATAATAGGCAGTAGAGATGTTCCCAGAAAAATGCATCTGAAAGGATGCAGTGCTAGCTGACATACTCCAAGACACACATAGAAAGCAGCGCCTCGTGTGCAAGAAAAGTGATTGCAGATTTGAGCACAGCAGTGCACCAAGAAATAAAGAGCACCAGAAAGCCTACCTGCACAGAGTTTATGTTTAGTCAAAGCAGTTATATTTGAACGTTGAGTTTATTCATAAAGGCACTAGACCCCAGGCAGAACAAGGTTGTCTGGAAAGCGCTTGTCATATCTCAATTCTCCTTGGAAAATACCAAGTCAAGTACGTGCGGAATGTTGTATATCCAGGCATATACATACTAGGAGACCCTGACAATTAGTTGTGAGTTGTGATGTTAGCACTGGGGCTCATGGAGGAATGACATAAAACTTCTGTTCCTTTTGCAATGCTCCTGGATGCTTCACATTCTGGGGGAATTAGATCTGGAGGAATTGGTTTAGTTAATTGCTCTGTTCTGAATGGATAATAAAATATCTCTAATCTCCTTGACAGGGGCTAGTGGTTGTAACCCAGAATCAGTCCCTAGGTTAAGCTCCAAAATTTCAGACGCGGGGGAGCCTTATCTTTTCAGATACTTACATTTCAAGGAGAAGTAAGGCTTCAGGACTTGCAAACATCTCTAGGCTGTAAAGAAGGATATATGGCTCCCACAAATAGATTATTTATGTTCCAAAGGGCTGGAGTTCTGACTCAAGGCCCATTCTGTTTTAAAGAGAAACTTTCAGGAGGGGAGAAATATATCTGCCTACTCCTTGAGCAAAGAAGTTATTTTTTTCTCAATCTTCAACTAATTGCACGAAACAATTTGCCTGGCTCTCATTATGTTGCCCCAGGGGTAAGGACTAGAGTATGGGGGCCAATGCATTTTTTTCTTTTTTTACTGAGGTTATAATAAGAAATCTGCCTCTGGTACATATTTAGGATAATTCTAATACAAATGAATATTAAAAACCTATCTATTACATCACTGTGGGAGTCTACACACTATAGAGATAATAGATAGTGTGTTGATATAAGAAAACTTGCTGAGAGATCAATCAAAAAATGTTTTGGGAAATCATTCAGAGAAACCTTTAGCAAACTCATGCAGAACATTTTCTAAAGATAAATTATCTTCTATTCTCAAGGAGCTGAAGATCTGAGAAAACTTCAAAGGCCATTAACCCTGACCAGATGCTAATTTGCTCAACTTCACTGTGTTTTAAAAATTCATGCTTGCGCCCCGGCCAGTTTGGCTCAGCGGTTGGAGCGTTGGCCCGCAGACCAGAGAGGCCCGGGTTCGGTTCCCACTAAGGGCATGTACCTCCGTTGCAGTTTGTCCCTGGCCCCGGTTGGGTCGTGTGGGTGGCAACAACTCGATGTGTCTCTCTTACATCAATGTTTCTCTCTCTCTCTCTCTTCCTCCCTCTCTCCCTCCCGCTCTATCTGAAGATAAATGCAAAAATGTCTTTGGGTGAGGATAAAAAAAAAAATTCATGCTTGCATATGTATATTTGCTAATAAATCAGCAAGTCTTTTTTCTCTATGTTCTTTAAACAATAATTTTAATTGTCTTATATTCAAGTTCATAGATTCTTTTTTCCACCTGTTCAAATCCATTTTTGAATCCCTCTGGTGAATTTTTTACCTCAGTTCTGTTACATTTTAGATGTAAACTTTCTTTTAGGTTCATTTTTAGGTTCCCTATTCCTTCACTGATATTTGTGTTTTGTTCATATATGACTTTGTTGGTTTTCTTTATGTCATTTTGAGTTCTTTGAGCATCTTTAAAACAATTGTTTTGTTTTAAATTCTTTAGTAGGACCGCCATCTGACCGTTTGGATTTCCTCAGTGTTGGTTTCTTTATTTTCCTTTGAATGGGCTATGCTTCCTGTCTGTACACCTGGTGATTTTGGTTGAAAATTGGACATTTGAATCTGAGAATGTGATAAATCTGAAAATCAGATTCCTCCTATTCCCGAGGAATTGCTTTTATAAATGTTTTGTTTTGTGTTGTTTTTTATTATTACAGCTGTCTCCATGCCAAGGATCAGCCTGAGGTACGAGCCAAACCTTTCATTAGGTATGTGCAGAGGCTTTGTAATTTCACTAAAAGAACTTGCTTTGGAATGTCATATATATATATATTTTTTTTTTATACTCACCCAAGGACATTTTTCCATTTTTTGTTCAGATAGAGTGGAGGGAGAGAGAGGAAGAGAGACAGAGAGAGAGAAACATTGACGTGAAAGGGACACATCAAGTGGCTGCCTCCCACACGACCCAACCGGGGCCGGGGACAAACTGCAACCGAGGTATGTGCCCTTAGTGGGAACCGAACCCGGGTCTCTCGCAGGCCGGGGTGGACCGCAGACCGATGCTCTAACCGCTGAGCCAAACCAGTCAGGGCTGGAATGTCATATTTTTTAATGTCTGGCCCTCAAAATGGGAAAATGAGAAAAATAGGTGCCAGCCCTTTAACCTACGTAGGTAATTTCAATCAGTTGGGTCTTTCAACAGTAGGCGTAGGGATACAACAATGACTGATACCTCTGTGTCTATATCTCTGTGTTTAGAAACATCAGTCAGGGATCAGAGAACATATCCTTGATATTTGGAGGACAAGATCTTTTGTTTTTTTCTTTATTGATTTTTTAGAGAGAGAGAAAGGGAGAGGGAGAGAGAGATAGAAACATCGATGATAGAAAACATTGATTGGCCGTCTCCTGCATGCCCCCCACTGGGGATCAGGCCCACAACCTGCACATGTGCCCTGACCGGAATCGAACTGGCGACCTCTTGGTGCAGGGGTCGATGCTCAACCACAGAGCCACACCGGCAGGCAAGGATCTTTTATGTCCCCCCAAGCTCCAGAAAGATATGTGCAAAGCTTCTCCAAGAACAGTGCACAGCTGCTCGCCATGGGCTGGGGGTGGAGAATGGTAGCTGCTGAACTGGACCAAATTAACCACCGTGTACCTTTCTCTAGGAGTTGCAATCCATAAATAGACCACAGTTGTAAAACAATTACTTTTGACTATTGTTTTTTTTCAGTGCGATTGTGTCTAAGTGGGAAGACAGTGTCCTTGTGCTTCCTACTTTAACACCTTTCCAGATTTCATCTAATATATGTAATAACTAGGAAAGTTAATATTATCAACACTAAAAAAAAGGTGGTGGATGGATGAGAAGTTAAGTTGATATGGCCATAGTGTGTATGTAAATTTAGATACACACTACGTGTATTAAATCAGTAAATTGCAATCATGAGCTAGTGTTGAAACACTGACTTCATTTTCTTTTATATTTTTCATCATTTTTACTTTACTAAAAGAAATATAACTAAATTTATAATCAATCCATGCAAATGTAGATTCTAGTTGCTTTTAAGTCATGTTAGAGGGAAAATGTTTATGTTTTGATGGAAGCTCATTGATTGCTATGCAGAATAAGGTTATTAACAAAAAGAGCACATAAATATAAGAATAAAAAAGAGTAATACTATGTAATTTATTGGAAAGACTAGTTTTAAGGTGAGGGAGCTCAGAACAGTATCCTATTCCAGAAGATTAATTTTTAAAATTAATTTATTGATTTATTTATCACCTGAGTCCCAAAAGGACTTAAAGAGATTCCCAGAAAACATAGTTAAAATGCAGATGCTTTTAACAGTTGATGCCTACCTGGAATTGCTTTTTATCATACTGGTGATCAATATCTTGCAAAAGGCTATGTAAAAATGTATCAGAAATGTATAACATCCTAATCTTAAACCTGCTGTGTTCACTTATGGTTTCACAAAATCTAAATTTTGCAGAATTTCTATTTAGCAAGAAAAAAAGAGTAAATATTTTTCTACGCGTGTTTAATCATTTCAAAACTTGTAAAATACAAAACAGCTTATGTCTCTCCCTAACCTCTAACAGTTCAGGTTACCTCCTCTTTATCTTCCTGCAGGACGCAGAGCTCAGAACAGAGCGAGATGGACAGGAGAAGGGGAGGCAGTGGCTGCAGGTGGCCTGTCTCGGCTTCATCACGGTATCTGCCTTCCATCAGTTCATGTATCTGTCCATTCGTGTCTTTAACTTCTGATAATTAGAAAGAATTGCCTATCTCATTTAATCTTCAAAACAACCCTTTATGGTGAGTGGGAAACATAATTATCATCAACACTAAAAAAATTAATAAAAAATTGAGTGGATGAGAAGTGAGGTTTGTCTGGCCGAGGGCATGCGCTGGCGCTCCCTGGAGCCCCCTGGTGCCCCCTGGTGCCCCCAGGGCTCTCACTGTGCCTTAAGGATGCTCTCACTTCCCCTTTCCTCTTTCTCTCGCTCACAGGTACACATGCAAAAACCCTCTGCACTGGAGCAACCAGCTCTTTTTATCCTCCATGATTTTCGTCAGTACAGGTGTGGGAGAAAACCAGGATCGCTTTACACACATTAAATTCTATGTTTTTCTCCGCAGATTCCCCCTTTCTGACCATGTCTGTCTCTTACTTGTTTTTTTCACTGTGGCCTTTCAAAGCGCCGTTTGGCTGTCTCACCGCTGATTGAATACTCTAGGCTGACGACCTGGACTCGGCCTGTGGACGGGACGACGGGCGTGGAGAGGAGACCCGCTCCTGGCGAGGTCCAGAGCTCCCCGGAGCCGGCACCAGCTTCCAGGCGCTCATCAGCCACGACCCCGAAGGACGTCCACTGGTGGCTGGCTTTTGTGAAAGATTCCGTCCTCTCAAATTTAGATCACGCATCCTCACATGCGGTTTTGGTGTGTCAGGCAGGGCACGTCACCCTCCCTAAGCAGGTCAGGATCCCCAACACTGTCTTTGCCTCTGTATCCAGGGGTGCGGAACGTCCTGCCGGGGGCGGTATAAGGCCCGCAGAATCAGTACCAGCTAGCATCACACGCCTCACCAGACGACCCTGACCAAACACAGCAGGCTAATTTTTAAGTTGATGTATTACATACATCCTCCCTTTTTTTACTGCCTGCCCCCCAACACCTGGTTCCCACCTCGCCCTAGGCCTTCACCACGCTGTTGTCTGAGTCCACGGTCAATGCATATATGCACATAAATTCTTTGGTTAATCTCTTCCCTCCTCTGCCTCGCTCTTTCCCTCTGAGATTTGTCAGTTTGTTCCATGTTTCCATGACTCTAGTTCTATTGTATTTATCAGTTTATTGTGCTTATTAGATTTCACATATAAGTCAGATCATGTGATATTTGTCTTTCTCTGACTGGCTTATTTCACTTAGCATAATAATCTCCAGGTCTCTGTATGCTGTCTCAAAGGCTAATAGATCATTCTTTTTATAGCTGCATAGTATTCCATTGTATAAATGTACCATGACTTTTTTATCCATTTATCAGCTGATGAGCATTTAGGCTATTACCAAATCTTAACAATTGTAAATAGTGTTGCTATGAACATAGGCTGCATATATTATTTCTGATTGGTGTTTTGGGATTCAAAGAATATATCCTTAAAGGTGGGATCACTGGGTCAAATGGCAGTTCCATTTTTTAATTTTTGAGGAAACTCCACACTGTATTCCACAATGGCTGCACTAGTCTGCATTCTAACCAAAAGTGTACTAAGATTCTTTTTTCTGCACATCCAGCCCTTCTTGTTGTTGATTTATTGATGGTAGCCATTCTGGCAGGTGTGAAGTGGTAACTCATTTTTTTTTTTTTTGTTTTTTTTGTACGTGCCCCTAGCAGAAACCGAACCCGGGACTCTCTGGTCCGCAGGCCGACGCTCCAACCGCTGAGCCAAACCGGCCAGGGCATTCATTGTTGTTTTAAAATCTCTGAGGATTACTGACATTCAGCATTTTTTCATGTCTCTTGGTCATTTGTATGTCCTCTTTGGAGAATTGTCTATTCAGGTCCACTGCTCCCCCCCTTTAAATAATAGGTTTTTATTGGTTTTTTTTAGAGAAAAAGGAAGGGAGAGAGAGATAGAAACATCAATGTGAAAGAGAAACATCGATTAGCTGCCTCCTGCATGCTCCCTACTGAGGATGGAGCCCACAACCTGGGCATGTGTCCTGACCAGGAATCTCTCAGTCCATGGGTAGATGCTCAATCCACTGAGCCACACTGGCTGGACCACTGCCTTTTCTTTTTCTCTTCTTTTCTTTTAAAATTAATTTTTAGAGAGAGAGGAAGGGAGAGAGAGATAGAAACATGGATGAGAGAGAATATCGATTGGTGACCTCCTACATGCCCTCCACTGGGGATTTGGTCCACAATGTGGGCATGTACCCTGACTAGGAATCGAACCTGTGACCTCTTGGTGCATGGGTTGACGCTCAACGAGTGAGCCACACCGATCGGGCACTGCCCATTTTTTTAATTGGAATATTTGTCTTCCTTTTGTTGAGTTGTGTATGTACTTTATATATTTTGGAAATTAATTTCTTATCTGATGTATCATAAGCAAATATGTTCTCTCATACAGTGGGTCCCCTTTTCATTTTGATGCTGGTTTCCTTTGCTCTGCAGAAGCTTTGTAGTTTGATATAGTCCCATTTGTTTATTTTTTCCTTTGTTTCTCTTACCCTAGGTTTTGTATCAGTGAAGATTCTGCTATGTGAGATGTCTGATATTTTGCTGCCTATGTTTTCTTCTAGGACTTTTATAGTTTCACGATTTACATTTGTCTTTTAACCATTTTGAATTTATTCTTATGTATGGTATAAGTTGATGTTCTAGTTTCATTTTTATTTCATGTACCTGACCATTTTCCCAACACCATTTATTTTTGTTTGTTTGTTTGTTTTATTTTATTTATTTTTATTTTTTATCCTCACCCGAGGATATTTTTCCATTTATCTTCAGAGTGAGAGGGAGAGAGGGAGGAAGAGAGAGAGAGAGAGAGAAACATCGATGTGAGAGAGAGACATCAATTGGGTGCCACCTGCACAACCCCAACCGGGGCCGGGGACGAACCACAACCGAGGTACGTGTCCTTGGCTGGAATCGAACCCACAATTCTTTGGTCCACAGGCCTATGCTCCAACTGTTGAGCCAAACCAGCCAGGGCCCAACACCATTTATTGAAGAGCCTGTATTTACTCCATTGTGTGCTATTGGGTCCTTTGTCAAATATTAATTGAACATGATGGCTTGGGTCAATTTCTGGGTTCTCTGTTCTGTTCCATTGATTTATATGCCTGTTCTTGTGCCAGTGCCAGAATGTTTTGATTACAGTGGCTTTGTAGTATAAGTTTATATCCTCTATTGTGATCTCTCCAACTTTGTTCTTTCTCAAGATTGCTGTGGCTATTTGGGGTCATTTTTGGTTCCACATAAATTTTTGGAGTATTAGTTCTAGATCTGTGAAATATGCCATTGTTATTTTAACAAGGATTTTATTGACTCTATGTATTGTTTTACATAGTATGGATATTTTAATGATGTTAATTCTACCAATCCATGAACATGGTATATTCTTTCACTTGTTTATATCTTCCTCTATCTCTTTTTTCAACATCTTGTAGTTTTCAAGTACAGGACTTTTACCTCCTTGGTTAAGTTTATTCTTAAGTATCTTAATTTATTTGTTGCTGTGGTAAAAGGGATTATTATTATTATTTTTTTTTTAGTTTCTCTTTCTGAGAATTCAGTATTGGTATGTAAAAATGCCATCGATTTCTGGTTGTTAATTTTGTATCCTGCTACATTGCTGAATTCATTTATGAAATACAATAGTTTTTTGGTGGAGTCCTTAGGGTTTTCTATGTACAATATTTTGTCATCTGTGAATAATGGCAGTTTTACTGCCTCCTTTCTCATTTGAATGCCTTTGGTTTTGAATTCTTGTCTGATTGCTGTGGCCAGGATTTCTAGTACTATGTTGAATAAGAGTGGTGAAAGCAGACATCCTTGTTTTGATCCTGTTCTTAGGGGGAATGTTTTTAGTTTTTGCCCACTGAGTATGATGTTGGTTGCATATTTGTCATATATGGCTTCTATTATTTTGAGGTACCATCCTTCTATTCCCACTCTGCTGAGTTTTTATCTTAAAATGGGTGTTGGATTTTTTCAAATGCTTTTTCTGTGTCTATTGATATGATCACGTGGTTTTTATCTTTCAATTTGTTTATGAGATGTGTCACATTTATTGATTTGCAAATATTGTCCCAGCCTTGTATCCCTGGAATAAATCCCATTTGGTTCTGCTGTATGATTTTTTTTAACATATTGCTAGATCTGATTTGCTGATATTTTGTTGAGGATTTTAGGATCTATGTTATTCAGTGATATTGGCCTGTAATTCTCTTTGTAGAGCCTTTGTCTGGTTTTGGAATTAGAATAATGCTGGCCTCATAAAAAGAGATTGGAAGTATACCTTCCTCTTGGTTTTTTTGGAATAATTTAAGGAAGATAGGTGTTAGTTCTTCTTTGAATGTTTGGTAAAACTCCCCTGTGTAGCCATCCGGACCAGGGCTTTTGAGGTCGTTTTTTTTTTTTTAATTACTGCTTCAATTTCATCAGTTGTTATTGGCCTATTCAAGTTTTCTGATTCTTCCTGATTCAGTTTTGACAGATTGTATTTTTCTAGGAATTTGTCCATTTTATCCATGTTGTACAGCTTGTTGTCATATAATTGTTCATAGTATTTTCTTACAATTCTTTGTATTTTTGTGGTGTCAGTTGTTATTGCACCTCTTTTTTTTTCTGATTTTATTAATTTGGGCTCTTCCTCTTTGTTTCATAAGTGTGGCTAAAGGTTCATCAATCTTGTCTATTTTTTCAAAGAACCAGCTCTTGGTTTCATTGATCTTTTGTATTGTTCTTTAGACTCTATGTCATTTATTTCCACTCTGATCTTTTTTATTTCCTTCCTTTTACATACTCTGGGCTTTTCTTATTGTTCTCTTTCTAATAGTTTAAGTTGTAGGGTTGGGTAGTTTATTAGAAATTTTTCTTGTTTTTTGACATAGGCCTGTAATGTTATGAACTTTCCTTTCAATACTGCTTTTGTTTGTCCCATAGATTTTGGGATGTTGTGTGTTCATTTTCATTTGTTTCCAGGAATTTCTTTCATTTCTTCCTTGATCTCATTGGTAACCCATTCATTGTTTAATAACATGCTATTTAACCTCCATGTGTTAGAATGTTTTTGAGTGTTTTTATTGTAGTTGATTTCTAATTTAATGCCACTGTGGTACAAAAAGATTCTTTATATGACTTTAATCTTCTTGAACTTGGATACTTAGTTTGTGTCCTAACATGTGTTCTATCTTTGAGAATGACTCATGTGCACTTGAGAAGAATGTATATTCTGTAGCTTTGGTTTAAAATGTTCTGTAAATGTCAATTAATTCCATTTGACCTAGTGTGTCATATAGGATTGCTATTTCCTTGTTGATTTTTTTTTTGTCTAGAAGATCTATCCAGTGATGTCAATGGGTTCTTAAAGTCCTCAACTATGATTATATTGCTGTCAACTTCTCCATGAAAGTCCTCCAGAAGTTTTTTTAAAAAATATATTAGGGTGTTCCTATATTTGGTGCATATGTTTACCAGGGTTATATTCTCTTGTTCTGTCGATCCTTTTAGTATTATGTAGTGACCTTAACTGTTTTTTGTAATGGCTTTCATTTTGAAGTCTATTTTGTCAAATATGAGTATTGCTATCCCAGCTTTTTTTTTTTTTCCATTTCTATTTGCATGGAAATTTTTTTTCCATTCCTTCACTTTCATCCTGTGTGTGTATTTTTTTTTCCTGAGGAGAGTCTCTTGTAGACAGCGTATATATATGGGTCATGTTTTCTTATCCACTCAACTACCTTATGTCTTTTGATTGGAGCATTTATGTCATTTACATTTAAGGTTATTATTGATAGGTACTTATTTATTGCCATTTTTATTCTTTATGCCTGTGTTCCTCTCTTTCTCTACTTTTTCCTTCTTCTTACACCCATTCCTTTAGCATCTCTTCCAGTGCTGGTTTGGTGGTAATGAATTCCTTTAGTCTTTTTGTGTGTGTATCTGTGAAAGTCTTTATTTCACCTTCAGTTTTGAATGACAGCTTTGCTAGATAGAATAGTCTTGGAATTGCCCCCTTGCATTTCATTACTTTGTATACTTCCTGCCCTCCCTTCTGGCCTGATGTGTTTCTTTTGAGAAATCAGCTGACAGTCTAATGGGAACTCCCTTGTCGGTAACTTTCTGTCTCTCTCTTGCTGCCTTTAAGATTCTTTCTTTGTCTTTAATGTTTGCCATTTTAATTATGATGTGTCTAGGTGTTGTGTCTTTTTGGGTTTGTCTTCATTTGGACTCTCTGAACTTTAGTGACTTTTTCCTTCACCAGGTTTGGGAAGTTTTCTGTCATTATTTTCAAACTGGTTCTCTATTCCTTGCTCAGATTGTTCTCCTTCTGGTACCCTTATGATGCAGATATTGTTACCTTTTATATTTTCACAAAGTTTTCTTAAACTATCCTCCTGCTTTTTAATTGTCTTTTCTATTTGCTGCTCTGATTTTTGTTTTTTCTACCTTGTCTCCTAATTTGCTGATTTGGTCCTCAGCTTCTTCTAATCTATGGTTGATTCCTCCCAGGGTATTATTTATTTCAGCTATGCCATTCTTCATTTCCAATTGATTCTTATTGATGGTTTCTACCTTTTTTTTATGCTTATGCAGTTTTCATTAAATTTCTTATAATTCCCATCAAGTTGCTTGTAGTTCTCACTAAGTTGTTTGAGCATCCTTATAACCATTACTTTGAAGTTTATATCTGATAAATTGCTTACCCCCAATTCATTTAGTTCCTTTTCTGATGATTCCTCCTTTTTTTTCATTTGAGGTTGTTTCTCTGTCTCCCCATTTCAGTGGGTCCAGTCTTCCAGTGCACCAGGTCAGCACACTTGGTGCAGCAGCAGCACTTCTGCACACCTGGGGGCATCAGGTCCCAGTGACATTTGGTCTCCCAGGGGTGCTGGGTCAGGCACACTGGGCTGCAGTGGCAGGTCTGTGTGTTTGGGCACTCCACATCAAGATGGTGGGTGCTGGGCACTCTACTTCAAGGTGATGGGTGCAGGCTGCTCTGTGTCAATTATGCAAGATACCTGCTTAAATTATTAGAATTGCTCTCTAATGCCAAATGACTAACTTCCTCACAATACTATAGGAAATCATTCATGATCTCTCCTTGCCAGTATTTTAGCATCACTTCCTGGGTTATTACTTGGCATACACTCTTGAGTCACAAACAATTACTTACTACTTTACAATACAATATATAATTTTTTGGTATCATTTTAAAAGTGTTTTTGTTCCCATTGCTCAACTATTTATTCTCACATCATTTTTCAGAACTAATTCATTCCCTCCCTTCTTGTTTCTTTCCTTCATTTCTTCCTTTCTTTCTTTTTTCTTTCCTTCCTTCCTTCCACTTTCGCTTCCTTCCTTCTTTCCTTCCTTCATTCTTCCCTTCTATTCACCCATCTATAAAATCTCCTTAAATATCAAGTCTCCTACAAATACAAATTCTGGGAATAAACATATAGGTCTTATATTCTTTCATACTCCAGATACAGTTGAGCATATATTCCCCATTGCTCCCTGATGTGTCTTGCCATGCTACAATTATTTATTAGGGGGACCGGAAAGTAATGTCTTTTTTTACATTAAATTCAAACAGATAAATTTTTAACAAGTTTCTATTTTTAAATCACCCTCGTTATCAACAACCTTTTGCCATCTAGTGCGCAAATTTTCAATGCTGGATCGATAAAAATCAATTTGTTTTTGAGCAAAATATCTGGAGATAGCATTTTGGACATCATCCAAATTTTCAAATTTTTTGCCACTTAGAAAATGTTGTAGCGATCGGAATAAATGGAAATCCGATGGCGCAATATCAGGCGAGTATGGTGGGTGAGGCAATACCTCCCACCCCAATTCATTAATTTTTTCCAGGGTTGGTCTTGCGCAGGGTGGTCTTGCATTATCGTGTTGCAGAATAATGCCTTTTCTGTTGACAATCGCTGGGCACTTTTCAATTAAAGATTGATTTACTGGATCCAATTGTTCACAGTAAAGGTCTGCATTCAGTTTGTCCAGGTTTCAGCACTTCAAAATGAATGACCCCGCGAATACTCCACCAAACACACAAAAGTGCCTTTTTGGGGTGTAAACCTGGCTTAGCTGTACTTCGTGGCGATTCATTCAGAGAGAGCCACTGCCTTTTGCATTTTGGATTATTACAGAGGACCCATTTTTCATCTCCAGTGATCAAGCAATCAAAGAACACTTCTGTATTGTGCTGCTGAAGCAATAAATTGCATGTGGTGGACCGGTTAGCTTTGTTTTCTTCAGACAGATTATGCGGGACCCAAACACCTGCTCTGCTTACTGTACCAATCTGCTGCAAATGTTCTTGGATGGTCGACCAAGGTTGGTTAAGAGTGTTTGACAGTTCCTTGATTGTCTGACATGGATTTGCTTCCACTTCCGCTCTTAACATGTCATTGTCTAAAGTTGTTGGTCTTCATGATGGATTCAAGTCGTAAAGATCAAAATTACCGGATTTGAACTTAGAAAACCACCTTTGGCATTTACGAACGTCTAATGCACTTGGATAAACATTGCAAATGTTTTTGGTAGCAGCTGTTACATTATTACCCTTGTGAAATTCAAAAAGCATACAATGCCGGATATGTACCTCTTCTGGTATTTGGCTGGCCATTTCACTATAAATTGCACACAAAAAAAGTAAGATTTAATTATTTACGAGTAAACAAGTCACTCTAACCTTAAAATGTCTTTGGCACGATTTTGAAGTACACAATGAGCTGATGACAACCAAATATCGAAATGCGCAGAAACGACATTACTTTCCGGTCCCTCTTTTTTTACTACATTGATTAATTGTTATGTGGCTTAGTTTTTTTAACGTGTAAGGGAGCTGTGTTTATAATCATTCAATTAACACAACTTGCACACTAGAAATGCAGTATATAATTTTTATGTTTACCTTTCCAAAGGTTTTGCTCTGTTTATCTAGCATAATGTCTTCAACAGGGAACTTATTTAATAAATCTCAGTTGGATAATACATGTTTGTATGAGAGAGGTCATATTTTGGAAAAGCATGGTTCAGAAGAGGAAATTGTGTCTGACAGCTGTGGTAAAAAAAATATATATTTATTTATTTTCTTTGGGTTTCATTTTTCTCAAACAGAAAATGAGGGGATTGCATTGGTTTTCTTTTTGAATTTTGTCCTTTTATGATTCTATCAAGTGAACACAGGATTAACTTTGGTTAGTTCTTTTCATTTTGAAATAAAACATAATTTTGGAAATATTTTCCCAGCATTAAAAAGCATATCTAATTATTTTATAACTTAGTATCTCTATTCACTTTAAAGGTAAATAGTCTGAAATGTATTTCTAGTGCTGTGAGATTAATTTAATTCTTATTTTATTCACTAATCAATATTTTTGCTAAAGAAAAAAATCAGTGCAAAGAATTTATGACTTAATTTTGTTATTTGTTTTTCAGTTTAAAATTAAAGTGTAAAAATACAGGTGAGGAAATTGAATTTTTTTTTAAATCTGGTAAAACTTATAAATGTTTGATACTGATATTTTCTTCAATCAATTATTTTAGTGTCCATGACTGAAAAAAATTGATGTAAAAGTATTAATATACACTTAGTATGGTTTCCAGAATCCTAAGCTTGTACTTTTTATAGTTCCTCTGTCTTATGGCCCTGGTCTTCAAAAGCAGACAAACAAATAAGAATAAACATAAAAGCCCTTTTGATTTTTGTTTTGTGTGCTCTTGAGGAGACAGAGGCTGGAAAGTTTGAATGACGATACCGCCTACACCTCTAACCCTCAGTAAGTAGCAAATTTCCATCATCATGGTTTCAAAATTTCTGAAATTAGTGTTGCATATTATCATTGTCATTTTTCTTATGAGTTGTTTGTATTATTGGTGCAATTATTGATGCAGCATACATTTTTTATGCTCTATCCTTTCTTAATTGGAAAATGTATGTTTTTAGGTCAAACTTTATTCCCATTTTGAATTTATTTTGAGCACAAACTAATAGACTACTGTCAAATATAGAGAATAAATGTAACAATTATGACGTTGTTAACATTTGAGTGAAGCACGGGGAGCCAGATGTTGAGACCACAAGATAAAGTGAAACACAGAAGTTTATTACTCCCAGGCCCAGGGAGAAGTTATGGCACAGCATGAACAGCACCTAATGCAGAGCTGTAAATGTGTTTTGATTACCATGTTGTCAAATAAAGCCCAGGGAATTTCAATAAATTGGCTTAAATGGCAGTGTTTGAATGGTGGATTCTTGGTTTGGGGAATGTAAGTCACTGGCTATAATTTCTCTTCTTTTGCCCACAATAAATCTCTGGTTAAAAGAAAAGTGAGAGAAAAGAAGGCTAAGCAAAGACATCAGTGAGAGGAAAAAGACAAACAAACAAACAAACAAACAAAAGAAAGACCGTAAACTTGTATTATTTACAAAACTTGGAAACTACTACCTGGATAACTGAGAATAAAACAGAGTATAGGTAATGAAACTTCACAGCAAATGGTAAGGCCTGGCTATGAAATATGAACAGTACTCATGAAAATGTATAAAATTTATTTAAATTAATATACAGGTTTCAAATCATGTTCAAGTACTGACTACTGAGGCTATAGCAGACTTGATTGTTTTAGGAAACCTTGTCATCAGAATCACATGAAAGCGCTTATCCGCGGAATTACCTGGTTGAGGTGTCAGCCCACTGGGCCTTGCAGCCTCACAGCACCTGTAGGACCCCAAACTGCTCTCCAAGAACCTGCCCACCAAATCCAGACTTAATCAGATTCATTCCAGAGATGCTGAAACCTACCCAGCCTTGAGACCATGGCTAATCCGGACTTTTTAGGATTCCTGAGACGTCTGTTTGTGTGTCTGCCAAGGTTTCTAGGTTTGCAGAATATATGGACACCTTGTATGTTGCCAGATTCATTAGAAAAGTACACAACATATGACTTGAAATTTTTCTACTCTATGTAGAATTTAGGAGATTAAGAATGAGTTTTTTTCTTTAATAATGTATACGAAATACAGATTGCAGTGTGTAAAATGTCCCGAAGGAACTTATGTAAAGTTGGATCACAAGTTGCCACATGGCAAGAGCCAAATTTCATAAGTTTATAATGAATATAAAGAATGAGAAAAAACCTGGAAACAAAAAAGAAAACCTGTAATGGATGTTTTTGGTGTATAATTTAATAAATCTCTAAACCAAAGCATGCATTAGCATTTTTACATTTATTTTCAAAAATTTTAACTTTTAAAACTTCTCAATTTTTTAAGATGAAATTTATTGTAGCAATATAAAGGCATCATAGCCAGGAAGTTTCCATTTACTTGGACAATGTATGAAAATATTTTTATTGAAAACATATTTTCTTTGATAATAAGCATGTTCTCCCCTATTTTATGGCTAATCAAGTCTTGGATTAATTATAAGATCTATAAAATAAATTTATCAAACACTAAGTATTGAAATGTATGTCAATTAACTCATTGAACTTATATAATGACTTTTCTTACAATCTGCCAAGGATTGCTTGAGGCACTTCAGAATTGTCATCCACTGCTCCACAAACAGTGTTTAATTAGAAATCAGTAAGTAACAGATTAACTAAATACCTTTTGCAACTTTTCGACTGGATGTCATGTTGAGTGATAAAGAGAATGGCATGTGTGATCCTAGACTAATACTTTTTTATTTTATGAGGAACCACAGTCATAATGTTCCCCATTCAAACACCCAAACCACCAATTCACAACAACTACAAAAATCAACTAAGAAAATGGTCAGTGAAGGGTAAAAAAATAAAATTTGTATAAGGGAGACTGAAAGGTTTATTTTAAAATATGTTTTAAGAATAAAATGTTTTCTTTCAAAAGTTAGCAACTTGCTTCTAAGGAAACAAGCCATCCTGACAAATGGCCACCGTTCTCTAAAACTCTGGATCTAATTTTTTTTGGAAAATGATGACAACATTTTCATAGGAGCTAAGACTTCAAATGGGAAATGGCATCAAGACCCTTATTCTACTGCAAAGTTCAACCTTGTAGGAAGGACTTACATGTATTTAGCCCTGGCTGAAGCCATGAAGTCATCTGTCAATGTAAAACATCTCGTAAGAGGAATCACTTCAAAACCTTTTTTATAATCCCTCTCTCCCCTTTCCCCCTCTCAAGCACGTGTCCTGGACTCAGCATTTGAGCCTTATTTTATGAAAGGGTTGGTTAGGCGTTTTTCAGGGGTATGGTGTGTGCCTGCCCAGGAACTCCTTACTGGCCATGATGGGTCTGTGGGGTCTCAGAGAGGGAATGACTGTTTGCGGGGGGGCTTGTTAAAGAGAGAAAGCTGTATCTTAAAGAACAGTACTTTTATAAATCCATACAGCAGTATACACTCTAGAAATGGAAGTTCTTCACGATCACGAGGAATCACGCGATGTTTTGGCTCTGCATGGAGAGAGCAGCAAGTGCAAAAGAAAGCAGCTTTTCAGAATTTCCAGGTTTTAGTTTCTCACAGACATACAATCTTGCTGGTGAAAATCTTTCGGTGGAATAACCTGGAATCTAAGTACCAGTAGCAGTTGTGGCAACTTTTAGCCTTGGGGGGATGGGACTGAGTTCTGGCTCCAAGGACAAGATACAGGCACCTGGACTAACCCTGGCATTAAGTGGGTCTTTAGGGTTTTTTTCATAATGTCACAGGAGGCCTTTAGGAAAGGAGAGATGAAGCAATAATATGAACCTTAGTTTTTATCTCAAGCTGGTGAAAGGCCACATTTGTTATACCAATGAACCCAATGTATACAAAATCTAGGTATTAAATTAAGTTGCTTAGAGTAATTGACCTAAGATAGAATTAAACTGAAAATCAATCAAATCCAAGAACCTTTCTGAGCATGTATTTGTATTCCATAGTGACAGAAGAGAGTGAGCACAGGCATGGAGGCAGGAGGGCTTCAGACACATGCAAGTGTCTATCAATAAGCTCAAGACTTATTTAAGGAAAATGAGTTATTGTGTGACCGAGTCAAAATTCAAACTCATGACTTGGGCCCCAGATGCCACACTTCGAACTATAGTCCTTTACTTCAATTTTATATACCCATTTGAATGAAGGAACTAAGTATTTATCTAAATTCACACAAAACATGACAGCAGTCTTCTTTGGAATTTTAAATTTCCTTCTCTGTTTTTGCCTCAATTATCATGTTACATCTAACTACAGGCATGCCTAAGAGATTTTGTGGGTACAGTTCCAGACCACTGCAGTAAGGCAAATAACATAATACAGCAAGTCACACAAGGATAGCAGAGCAGGTAGCTGCTGCACTCACCTCCTCCCTTGACCACATCAAAATTACAACTAAATTATAAAATAACCATCATGGAGAACCACCTCAAGACTACCTGAATAGAATTCCTATAACTAAGGATATATAGAAGAAACCACACCAAGACTGGTAGGAGGAGTGGAGCTGAATAAAGGGCTGGTCCCACACATATTATGTGGCAGTTGAGAATCAAGAAAAATATCTTGGCTATGAAGGTGCCCCCTGATGAGCAAAATGTCCCTGCCCGATACCAGAATTCCAAGACCAGGACACTGCTGCTGTGAAGAAATGTTCCCATAACATATGGCAGTCAAAACCATCAGGGTGTGTGTCTGAGAAAGACAATAGGCTGCTAGAGACCTAAGTACTGTGGGTTTTAAAGGACACACACACACACAGATTTACTCACAAACTCACTTGCTCAGAGCTCCAGCACAGAGGGAGCAGCTTGAAAAGCACCAGGGATATATGCAGAGAAACTGAATTGATTGGCTTAAGGGCAAGGGCTAAAGGAAAAGAAGTTGGGCAGCTCTCTCCTAGACAGAAATACTGGCAAAGGCCATAGTTCCTTTGTTGAACCATTCCCTCAACCAGCCTGGAGGCATAGGCCAGCACCAAATCTGAATACTCCATTAATCTCAATAACACCACTCCCATGCCCTGGTGATTCCCTGAGATTATGCCCCACCCAACTCCTATGCCCTGTTCAAACTTCCTTCAATGGCTTTTCCACATAAATGGTCTGCCTTGGCTCAAGCTGCAGACTTTTCTAAATTATCTCAAATTTCCACAAACCTTAAAACAGCAGCAGCTGGCTTTGGTGTGCCCTGTACCTCTTGCTAAGTGGCTCTAAGCCTGACACTAGTTGCAGCTGGCCTTGATTCACAGCATAGCCTCTCCCAGGTGCTTTAAACCTAGCACAGGCAGGCAGCTACCAACCTCAAATCATTATGTAATTTCCATCAGATGATCATATGCCAGGAATAGTCAGCAGCTGAACTTGACCTGCATCAGATTCCCTTCCAAAAGGCCCAAGAATCAACACATTTGGTGACTGGCTTCACACGACACCTGGGTACTTCCCAATTAGCTCCACAAATGACACACCCAAAGGGCAGACTCAGTAGGCACTAGAGCCCAACTAAAGCAAATCTTGATCCTTAAGGTCAACCCCAGCACAACAAATTATCTGCTATAATCATGGCCAGTCTAAACAGCCAGTAAGCCTGGGGGACAGTCACATCCACTGAAGTGCTGCAGCAATGAAGCCTCAACTACAACGGAAGGTCACACATCACACATACAGTGTCATCCCTGGAGAACTCAGCTCAGAACAGGAACACCACATCACTAGACCCCACAATACACACATTTTATGATGCCACTCTGCCAAAACTGAATGACATAGCAGAGCTATGTAATACATAGCAACAAACACAGGGAGACAGCCAAAATAAGCAGACAAAAAACATGTCCCAAATAAAAAGAAAAAGACAAAACTTAAACCAAGTAAATGAACAAAAACTAAATAAAATGAGATAAGCAATCTACCAGATTCGGAGTTCAAAACTCAGAGTTCAGAATTCTGTAACAAAACATTTGTTACAGAAATGCAAAATGAATCTAGGGGAAGAAAAGATGAACTCAGTGAGAACTTACACAAAGAGAGAGAAATCAGGAAAAGAACCAGTCAGAAATGAAGAATGTAATAACTAAAATGAAAACTACATCAGATGCAATCAACAACAGATTAGGCAAAGCAGAGGATTAAATCAGCAATCTGGAAAACAATGTTATAGAAAATAATAAGAACATAAAAAAGAAACAAGAATTTTAAAATGAGGATGGATTAAACAACTTCTGGGACATCATCAAACATACCAGCATTCACATCATAGAAGTACCAGAAGAACAGAAAAGATAACAAGGGATTTAAAAACTATTGGAAGAAAAAATGACTAAAAACTTTTCCAACATAGTGACAGAAATAGATAATCAAATTAAGGAAGCACATCGAGTTCCAAACAAGATGAACCCAAAGAGGCCACACCAAGACACATCATAAATAAATTGCCAAAGGTTAAAGACAAAGAGAGAATCTCAAAAGTAGTAAGACAAACGCAGCTAGTCATGTACAAGGAACTTTATGACTATCTGCTGACTTCTGAACAGAAACTTAGTAGGCCAGAAGGAATTGGCACAAAATATTCAAAGCATGAAAAGTGAGAACCTACAACCAAGATTACTGTACTCAGCAAGGTTATACTTTAGAATCAAAGGTCAAATAAAGAGTGTTCCAGACAAGAAAATGCTAAAGAAGTTCATTACTACTAAACCAGTATTAAATTAAATTAAGAAATATTAAATGGCTTAAAAGAGGGAAAAAAAGATCGATAACAGGAATAAGAAAATATAGCCATAAAAAAACTTCTCACTAACAAAGAGAAATGCATAATGAAAGTAATGGATCAATCAACTCTAAAGCTGGTACAAAGGTTAAAAGGCAAAAATAGGAAGATCATGTGTAATTACAACAATAAATTAAAAGATACACACACACAAAAGAAATTTTAAACATGACAAAATCATAAATGTGGGGGAGTGAATAAAAATGGTAATGATTTTAGAATGTGTTTGTATTTAAGTAACCATCAACTTAAAATCAACTGCTATAAACATAGCCTGGTATATATGAAGGACATGGTAGCCATGAACCAAAAATCTACACGATATACAAGTAAAGATAAAATAATCCAAACAAAATACTACAAAATGTTAACAACATACAAGGGAACAGAGTAAGTGACTAAGAAAGGAACAGAGAAAAATCAGAAGAACAATTAGAAAACAAGTAATAAAATGGCAGTAACTGCGTACCTTTCATATACTTTCAATGTAAATGGACTAAATGGTCCAGTGAAAAGACATAGAGTGGCTAACTGGATAAGAAAAAAAGATGCATACATTAGCTGGCTACAAGAGACCCATTACAGATAGAAAGCAAAACACAGACTGAAAATAAGGGATGGAAAAAGATATTTCATAAAGTTGGCAATAAAAAAATTGGGGTAGCTATAATTATTTCTCTCTCACACACACAAGCACACATAGTCTTTAAAACAAAGGCTATAATAAGAGACAAAGAAGAACATTACGTAATGATAGAGGGATCAATCCAGCAACAGTACATACTTCTTGTAAACATTTATGCACTCAATGTAGGAGCACCTAAATAAATAAAGCAAATATTGATGAACATAAAGAGAGCGCAACAATAATACAATCACATTAATGGACTTTAACACCCCATTGACATCAATGGATACATTTTCCATACAGAAAATCAAGCCCTGGCTGGTTTGGCTCAGCGGTTAGAGCGTCGGCCTGTGGTCCGGAGAGACCCGGGTTCGGTTCCCGCTAAGGGCACGTACCTCGGTTGCAGTTTGTCCCCAGCCCTGGTTGGTCGTGCGGGTGGCAGCCACTCGATGTGGCCCTTTCACGTCGATGTTTCTCTCTCTCTCTCTCTTCCTCTCTCTCCCTCCTACTCTGTCTGAACAAAAAAAAAAAAAAAAAAAGAAGAAAATCAACAAGGAGATAGTGGACTGAAATGACACATTACCCCAGAAGAATTTCAAAAATGTTTCTAGAATACTTCACCCCAAAGTAGAAAAGTATACATTCTTTTCTAGTGGACATGGAACATTGTTTCAGGATAGATTACATGTTAAACTACAAAAAAAGTTTAAAAAAATATCGAAATTATATCAAGTACTTTTTTTTTTATCACAATGGCATGAAACTGCAAGTTAATAACAAAAAGAAAACTGAAAAACGTACAATCACATGAAGTCTAAATAACATGATACTAAGCAATGAATGAATTAGCAGTAAGATTTTGGAAGAAATCAAAAGACCTTTGAGACAAAAATAAAAACACAATGACTGATCATTTATGAGACACAACTGAAACAGTTCAAAGAGGAAAATTCATAGCAATGCAGACCAAGCTCAAGAAACAAGAAAAATACCAAATAAAAAATCTAACCTTACATCTAAAGGGAATAGAAAAAGAACAAACAAAGCCTGAAATGAGTAGAAGAAAATAATAAAGATCAGAGCAGGTAAATAATAGTCTAAAAAAATACAAAAGATCAACAAAACCATTATCTAGTTCTTTGAAAAGATAAACAAAATTGATAAACTTTTAAAGACTCATCAGGAAAAAGAGAGTATATAATATCAGAAATAGAAGAGAAGTTACAACTGATACTACAGAAACACAAAGGATTACTTAAAAAAAACTATGAATGATTATGTACAAATATTGGGAATATCTTGAAGAAATTGATAAATTTGTAGAAACATACAATAATTCAGGACTGAATCAAGAAGAAACAGAAAAACTAAACAGATTGATAACTACTAATAAAATTGAAGCAATAATTAAAAAATTCCAACAAACAAAACTCCTAGACAAGATAGCTTCAAAGGTTAATTTTACCTAACATTAAAAAAATAATAATAATACCTATTTTTCTCAAACTATTCCAAAAAATTGAAGAAGTGAAAAGTCTCCCAAATTTATTTTATGAGGCCAGCCTTATCCTGATATCAAAACCAGACAAAGACCCAAACAGAAAAAGAAAAAAGAAAACCTTGTAGGTTAATATGCTTGATAAGCATAGATTCAAAATTCTCAAAAAATATTAGCAAATCAAATTTATCAATGTATTAAAAGGATCATACACCATGAACAAAGGAAATATTTTTTCTGGGATGCAAGGTTGGTAGTTCAATATCCATAAATCAATTAACATGATACATAACATAAACAAAATGAAGAATAAAACATGATTTGGCCATATCAATAGATGCAAGAAAAGCACTTGATGAAATCTAGCATTTATTTATAATAAATTCTCATCACAGTGAAGATAGAAAGGATATAACATAATGAAGTTCATATATGACACACCCACAGCTAATATACACAACAGTGAAAAGCTGAAAGCTTATTCTTTAAAATCAGAAACAGACAAGGATATCCACTATCTTCACTGTTATTCAGAATAGTATTCAAGTCTTAGCCACAGCAATCAGTCCATAAAAAAATAAGGCATCCAAAATTAAAAGAAAGAAATAAAACTCATTAATTGCAAATGACATGAAAACATATTTATATAACCCTAAATATTCCTCCAAAAATCTATTAGAACTAATAAATGAATTCAGTAAGGTGGCAGAATACAAAATGAATTTTTGGAAATTGGTTGTATTTTTATACACTCCTTAAAAAGTATTAAAAAGAGGAAAAACACAACCCCATTTAATATTGCATAAAAATAAAAATAGCTAAGATCTGGAAACAACCCAAGTGTCCATCAGTAGATGAGTGGATAAAAAGCTGTAGTACATGTACACAATGGAATACTATGTAGCTGTAAGAAAGAAAGATCTCTTATCCTTTGAGATGACATGGAAGGACCTGGAGAGTATTATGCTAAGTGAAACAAGCCAAGCAGAGAAAGACAAATATCACATGATCTCACTTATTTGTGCAATATAATGAACTAAACAAACTGATGAACAAAATTGACCCAGAGACATAGAGATGGGGTACAGACTGACAAGCCTCAGAGGAGGGGGGTTTGGGGGAGGAAAGAGATAAACCACAGAACTTGTATGCATGTATGCATGACCAATGGACACAGACAACAAAGCTGGGGATGGGGTGGGGGGGATGGGGAGGAGGGTGTCAATGAGGGAAAAGGAGAAACATCTGTAACAAAAACAAATTAATAAAAAATAAAAAATAAATAAAAATAAATTTAGACAAGGTAATAAAATGTCTGTACTCAGAAAATTATAAGATATTGAAAAAATAAGTTGAAAAAGATATAAATAAATGAAAGCATATAGTGTACTTATGGTTAGGAAGAATTAACAACATAAAAATGTCCATAATACACAAAACATTCTACAGATTTAATACAACCCCTATCAAAACACCAATGATATATATTTTTTGCCAAAAAAAAAAAAAAAAGACAATCCTAAAGTTTATATGGAACCACAAAAGACCCCCAATAGCCAACGCAATCTTGAGGAAGAATAAAGTTGGTGGTAGCGTGTTATTTGATATCAAATTTAACTACAAGGCTATAGTAATCAAAACAGTATGGTATGGTACTAACGTAAAAACAGGCACAAAGATCACCAGAACAGAATAGACAACAGAAATAAACCCACACATATACTGTCAATTAATATAAGACAAATGAAGCAAGAAGTACAGTGGGGTGAAGACAGTCTACTTAATAAATTGTGTTGGGAAGACTGAATAGATACATGAAAAAATAAATAAAACTGGACCATTTTATAATATCATATACAAGAATAAACTCAAAATAGATTAAAGACTTAAACGTAAGATCTGAAACCATAAAACTCCTAGAAGAAAACATAGGCAATAAACTCTTACACACACACACACACACACACACATGGCTCCTCAGGCAAGGGAAACAAAAAAAATAATAAACAAATGGGATTGCATTAAACAAAAAAGTGTTGCACAGTGAAGAAAACCATTAACAAAAAGAAAACCTAATGAATAAAGACGATATTGATCAATGATGTATCTAACAGGGGGCAAATATAGACCTCACACAACTTAACAGCAAAAAGAACAAACAACAACAACAAACAATACTGTTTAAAAATAGTCAGAGAACCTGAATTGACACTTCTCCAAATAAGATATACATATGGGCAACACACATATGAAAAGATGCTCAACATCCCTAATCATCAGAGCAATGCAAATTAAAAACCTAATAAGATATTACCTCACACCTGTCAGAATGGCTATCATCAAAATATCAACAAACATTAATTCAGACAGAGGAAGTAAAATACCATATGATTTCCCTTATGTGTAGAATCTAAAAAACAAATAAATGAACAAACAAAACAGAAAGAAATTCAGAGATGCCAAGAACAAATTGTTCATTGCCAGATGGGAGGGGTATTGGAGAGCTGGGAAAAAAATATGAAGAGAGTCCGGCCCATGTGGCTCAGTGCTTGAGCATGGACCCATGCACTAAGAGGTCACCAGTTCAATTCCCAGTTAGGACACATGCCCATGTTATGGGCCTGATTCCCGGTAAGGGGCATGCCGCAGGTGGCCAATTGATGCTCTGTCTCATCGATGTTTCTACTATCTCTCTCTCTTTCTCACTCCCTCTCTCTGTAAAATCAATAAAGAAAAAAAAAATTTTTAAATGTGAAGAGATAAAAAATTGCAAATTGACAGTTATAAAATATGTGCAGGTATGTAAAGTATAGCAAAAGGAATATAGTCAACAATATTGTAATATGTATGTAGCAGACTTATGGGGTGATCACTTTGTATGTTATATAAATGTCTAGTTACTGTATTATACACCTGAAACTAATATAATATTATATGTCAATTGTAATTTCAAAATAAAATTTCAAAAAAGCAAGCCACATGATTTTTTTCTTGATTTTCCAGTGTATCTAAAAGTTACAATTACATTACATTGTAGTCTATCAAAGTGAACAATAATATTATGTCTTTAAAAACAATGTACATACCTTATTTAAAATATACTTCATTGCTAAAAATGCTAACCATCAGCCCGGCCAGTATGGCTCAGTGGTTGAGCATCATCCCATGCACCAAGGTCACTGGTCCCATTTCTGGTCAGGGCACATGGTCAGGTTTCGGGCTCCACCCTCAGTAGGGGGTGTACTGTAGGCAGCTGATTGATATTTCTGTCATCAATGTTTTTTATCTCTCTCCCTCTCCCTTCCCCTCTCTCTCTCTAAAAAAGTCAATAAAAACATATTTTAAAATACACACACACAAAAAAGGTAACCATTGTATGAGAATTTAGCAAGTCATAATATTTTTCCTGATGGAGGGTCTTGCCTTCATGTTGATGACTGCTGACAGTTCAGACTAGTGCTGCCAAAGGGTGTGGTGACTGTGGCGATTTCTTATAAAGTCTGCAACATTGATTGACTCTTCCTTTCACAACTAATGTTTCTGTACCATGCGTGAAATGCTATTTGATAGCATTTTACTCACAGTAGAACCTCTTTCCAACTTAGAGTCAATCTTCTCAGAACTCACTGCTGCTTTACCAATAAGCATGTTATATAAGTTTGTATAATATTCAAAGTCCATTGTTGTCATCTCAGCAATCTTCACAGCATTTCAGCAGGAATAGATTCCCTTTCAAGAGACCACTTACTTTCTTTGCTCATCTGTAAAACACAACTCATCTGGTAAAGATTTTTTTTTCATTTATTTTATTTTTTATTAAATTTATTGGGTGGACATTGGTTAATAAGATTGTATAGGTTTCAAGTGTATATTTCTAAGATATATGATATGTATAATGTATTGTGTGCTTACCACCCAAAGTCAGAAAAGCAGGTATAGTCATATTTAATCTGACAAAATAGATTTGAAGATAACAAAGTTAACAAGAGACGAAGATGGGTATTTTATAATGATAAAGGGGACACTACATCAAGAAGACAAAATACTTCTCAATATATATGCACCCAATCAGAGAATATATAAAGAATATATAGAGCAACTACTAATAGAACTAAAGGGAGAAACTGATAAAAACACAATTATTCTAGGGGAACTAAATACTCCATTGACAGCTTTAGATAGATCAACCAAACTGAAAATCAACAGTGCGCATGGAACATTCTCAAGGATGGACCAATGTTGAGTCACAGAACAATCCTCAACACATTGTTTTATCTTAATATTTTTTCTTTATTGATTTTTAGAGAGGAAAGGAGAGAGATAGAAACATTGATGAGAGAGAACATCGATTGGCCGCCTCCTGCATGCCCCCCACTGGGGATTGGGCCCACAACCTGGGCATGTGCTCTGACCGGGAATCCAACTGGTGACCTCCTGGTGCATGGGTCGATGCTCAACCACTGAGCCACACTGGCCGGGCAACAAATTTAAGAAGATTGAAATCATAACAAGCATGTTCTCTGACTGTAAAGTTCTATCATGAGATTGCATCAAATCCGTCCCATCTTTAGGCTCCAATTCTAATTCTAGTTCTCTTGCTATTTCCACCACGTCTGCAGTTACTTTCCCAGCTGAAGCCTTGGACCCCTTCAAATCATCTGGGGGCTGAAATCAACTTCTTTCAACTCCTGGTAATGTTGCTATATTGACTTGTTTCGATAAATCACAAATGTTCTTCACGGTTTCTAGAATGGTAAATCCTTTCCAGGTTTTTAAGTTACTTTATCCTGATCCACCATAGAAATCACTATCAAGACAGCTACAGACTTAAGAATGTATTTTTTAAAATAATTGGTACATGTTGTCAAATTACTCCTTGATTCATGGGCTATAGAATGGACATTGTGCTTGCAGGCATGAAAACGACGTTAATGTCATTGTACGTCTTTATCAGAGCCCGTGGGTCACCAGTGGCACTGTCATGGAGCAGTCATATTTTAAAAGGAATCTTTTTTTTTTTTTTCCCTGAGCAGTCGGTCTCAGCAGTGGGCTTAAAATATTCAGTAACCATGTTATAAGCATATATGCTGTTATATTTATAGAGCTCAGGCAGAGCAGATTTAGCATCATTCTTAAGGGCCCTAGGACTTTCAGAATGATAAATAAGCATTGGCTTCAACCCACAGTCACCAGCTACATTAATCCTCAACAAAAGAGTCAGCCTGTTCTTTCAAGCTTTGAAGCTAGGCATTAACTTTTTCTCTGTAGTTATATAAGTCCTAGATGGAATATTCGTCCAATATGAGGCTATTTCATCTATATAAAAACTCTGTTTAGTGTATTTGCCTTCATTTATTATCTTAGCTTGATGTTTTGGGTAAGGTGTTGCAGCTTCTACGACAGCTGCTTTTATGCTGTGGAGATGGTTTCTTTCCCTAAATCTCATGACGCCGCCTCTGATAGTTCCAAACACTTCTTCTGCAGCCTCTTCACTTCCCTCAGCTCTCACAGAGAGGAAGGGGGATGTGCTCCGGATCAGGCTGTGGTTGGAGAGAAGGTTGTGGCTGTTTTGATCTTCTATCCAGACCACCAAAATGTTCTCCATGTCAGCAATAAGAGTCTTTTTCTCTCTTGTAATTTGTGTGTTCACGAGAGTAGCACTTCCATTTTCTTTAAAAACTGTTCCTTTTCATACACAAGTTAGCTGTTAGGCATAAAAGGCCTAGTTTTCAGATTATTTCAGCCTTCAACACGCCTTCCTCACTAAGCTTAAGTATATGTAGCTTTTGATTTTAAATGAACACTTCCTTTTACCTGAACACTTAGAGGCCATTATAGGGCTACTAATCGGCTTAACTTCAGTATTTTTGTGTCTCAGGGAACAGAGAGCCCGAAGGAGAGGGAGACAGATGAGGGACTGACCAGTCAGTGGAGTGCTGAGAACATACACAACATGAACCAAGCTTGTTCTTGCAGGGGTGCAGTTTGTGGCACCCCAAAACAATTAAAATGGCAACATCAAAAGTCACAGATCACCATAACAAGTGTAATTAGAACGGAGAAGTTTGAAATACTGCAAGAATTACTAAAATGTGACACAGAGAGGGGACGTGACCAAATGCTATTGGAAAAATGGCACCAATAAAATTGGTCAATGCAGCATCATCACAAACCTTCAATTTGTAAAAACTACAGTATCTGTGGAGTGCAATGAAGTAAAATGCAATAAAATGAGATATGCCTGTATAGTAATTTTAATAACAAGCACCTGAGGTTTGAAGGAGCAGGAAAAGGAAAGGTTTGTGTGCGAGAACACAGCTACCTGACTCAGTCACGTGGTGTGTCATGTATTCTAGACCTGAATCAGATCCGACTGTTGTCGAAATGCTGAAAATGGTAAACATGTTCATTCATTTTGCATTTTATGGCATATAACTTAGTAATTTATAGCTAGCGAGGTCATTTTGTGATAATTTGATATTCTGTGGTTACACAGTACTGATTCAACAAGTGTGTGTAAGAACATCACTAATATATGGAAATCACAGACAGATGACTGGATAGTGCAAACAGTCTGTTTTGGTTTTAGACAAAAATGTATTATAAAAAATTCTACCTAGAAACATTGTCCACAATATATTGTGCATGTTTTCTTCTCCCTTTACAGAACATGCAGTCTCTTATTCTTTTTTTTTTTTTTTTATGGCAGAAACATTTATATTCTTATTAAAGAATCATGAGACAGTTGATACCTGGACAATTCAAGATGAGGAGAGGAAGCATTCTAAGAAAGATCCCATGACAAGGAATTGTCCTCTATGGAGCCTCAGGGCTCGGGGTCAACAGCTTTGGCTCAGTTCCTTTATCTGCCAAGAGTGATTGTCCAGGGGACAGACCTGCAGAGGTGGGAACACCTGCCCAGGGAGGCAGGCCCCAGTCCCAAGCAACTCAGCAGCAAGAAGCAGAGGTGCTGGCACAGGAGAAGTGGGAACTGTGTCATTTGTCAGAGTCTTGTCCTCAGTTCAACTCAAGGAGGTCAAGGACTGCCTGGAAAAAGGGGGCACTGGAAGTAGAGGTTTGATCATGCTGGATGGGAAAGAAATACACCTCAATAATATCTTGGGTCTGCTGCAGCAATGAGTGCAAATTTCTAATCTCTGCAAGAAATTTTACAAAATACTGAAAGGAAACAATGCAAGATGAGCTTTCCCACTGCTTGATGGGGGAGTTCTCCCCATTAAACCTAAGTCCAGTAGAGACTAACCAATATATGGCAAGACTAAAACAACGTCTAAATGTCCGTTCTTCCATCAGACACCTCATCTTTGCCGTAGTCTCAGGCCGGTGCCAACAGCGAGGTTCCACATTGTATTAATTTCCAGGTTCTTGAATTGGTTGTACTTCTAAGGTGCTGAAGAAAGTGTGGTTGGCAGACACAGCCTGGGTTACAGTTGCTACCAAGGATCACAGCACAGACTTTCTGGCTCTCTCTGGGCTCCTGTTTTCTCCGCCACGACGTGTCTCCGGAGGGTCTGGGCCACTTCTCCCCCCGTTGGCCGTGGAGACGCCAGGGGCTCCCAGCGGCTCTCGAAGACGCAAAACCAGCGTGGTGTCCGCGCCGTGTTCCAGGACGGCAGAGACTGTCCCAAGAGGAGAGAGGTGGCACTCAGGGTGCCAGGGACGCCGCCTGGTCTTGGAGAAGAACCTGACCCAGGCCCTTGTGGACCGGCGTGCCCTGGGTTCTGCCTGCACAGACCCTCGGCCTGTGACTTGCAGTCTCTTATTCTTGAATTACTTCTACTATCAGTAACACATGACAGACTGAAGCAAAAATCAAATTTACAGTTACCTTCGGGAGCACACGGTGTTTAAAGAGGAGAGCGTTAAATGTCATGTCTGATAGAAGGGCACTGGGCTGATTTGTGGCTGAGTTACCATTTTAAGAGCATAGGGATTTTTCCAAATGTGCTGTAAGTTTTTTAGTGTTTAGATTTCAATATGTTCCCAAGAGAGAAAGCTAGAGATTGTCCTCAGATGCAGAGTGAACTGAGACTTTGCATGGCATTTTAGCATAGGGCTTTCTCTTGCTTTAGTGGACATCAGTTAAAAGACACCTTTACTCAACCTTGTGTCCAACCCTGGGTAAATTATCTTTACAGCTGAAAATCACTGTCTTTGCTAAGTACATTTGAGTCATCAGTGTGGACTCTTCTCTATTTGTATTTTTTCTCTTTTAAGACCTTACATCACCTTTATGAGTTGTAAGTATTAGCTAATGTTTAATTATTGCCATTTTATGTGAGAATGGCATCATGCAAGGACATCTCATTCTCTATTTTCTATACTTTGAATAACATTTTTATTTCCAGGCACACTTCTGTAACTTTCAAAACTGTTTCATAATTCTTAATAAGTAATACAAATTTTAAGTGTTCTGAAGTAGAATATAGATGTGTTTATTCCTTTGTGTGGTAGATTGTAATTTCTAAATATTGCAACAAAAATCGAATCTCCCCACACCACATGCTCTTCTAGAATTTGGCCTTGCCACTTTCCCGGGTCCTAGAATTGGGTAGGCTTGTCTGTTCCAGCCAACCACGTGTGACAGAGGGAGATGTGTGCCTTTGGGGCATCAGCAAAGGCCGTGGAGCTCGCACTCGGTTTCCTTCAGGTGTGTCTCTGAGGACAAGCACTGCAGTGTGATGTTCCACCGCAGTGCTGGGGTCCATGCGGGTGCAGGTCGACAATCAGTTTGTCTTTACTGTCATCAGACATGTGAGTCATGTCATGTGACCAGACCTGCCTTTTGAGTTCCAATACGTGCTATGAATACACACAGAGAGGACAAGGAGAGCCGCTGGGCCGGCCGAAACTCCTGAGTCCGCGAGCAACCAGTGTGACTGTCAACAGCAGTAAGTGGGAGGCAGCTTGTTACACAACAATAGGAAACTACAATGGAATCCTTATCAAATGAGCAAAGGATTTTTACAGTGATGATACTGAACTATTATTGAAATGTACATTGCTTTGGCTTTGGAAAGTAACTTCATAATGTATCGAGGCTCTTCTTAAAATAGCCAGACTTTTGACTCTGCGAAACTATCTTAAGGATATAATAAGGTATATAGATAAAAAAATGGACATTCAAATATTAATGGCAGCATTATTTATGGTAATTTTAGTTGCACATAAACTAACCAACAATAAATAATTTAAGCAATTTTATTTTGTGAAATTATAAACATTATATTCTATGTGAGAGTTTTTAATTATATGTATACAAATGAGAATCCAACCGTGACACGTACGTTACTCTAAGTATTTAAACACAGTTAAGACAGAGAATTCGCTTCACGTGTAATGTAAGAAATGAGAAGGAAAACTGGGTTGTGGAGAATTGCACAGATCGGGCTGAGGGACAGAGACAGGAGGCCAGCACCCTGGGATGGGATCACCAGGCAGAAACTGGGAGCACAGCAGGCCTGGCAGGAGTGTTTGGAGGCATGGGAAACATTCTGACCCAGGAGGCTTTGCCATCTATGGCAGAGTGAAAGGAGAATGCCCGAGATTCTCCTTTCCGTTGTGCTCCAGTAAAACTCAACCAGAAACCTGCTTATCCAGGAGCCAAGAAAACACAGCACAGAAAGTAAGCCCCTTAATTACAAAGCAGTGCAGCAGACACAGAGACAATGGGTTGAAGGAAATAGTTCTAAGGCCCACACAGCACGGGAAAGGTGTAACATATTACTGAAGTGAAAGGCCGGAATGGCCACAGCTGGCACAGGCTCACACGCCGGTATAATGATTTGTGCCCATGATTTTAAATGTATTAAATGGTAGATTACTTGAAAGTGACTTCACTCTAAATTTTAACTCTACAACTTTTTTATATTTTTCATTTATACCTGACATACAATATTATATTCATTGCAGGTGTGCAGCATAGTGCTTAAACATTTACATAACTTACAAAATGATCTCTCTGATAAGTCTAGTAAATCCTGACAACATACAAAGTTATTACAACATTATTGATTACATTCCCTATGTTGTAATTTACGTCTCCATGACTATTTTGTAACTGCTAAATTGTACTTCTTAATTGCTTAAACTTTTCACCCGGGCCCACAACCCTGCTCCCATCAGGCAACCATTAATTTGTTTTCTTTATTTATGTGTTTGAATTGTTTGTTCATTACCTTAGATGTTAATACATCTTATCCCAAATGACAAGATTTCATTCTTTTATATATGGCTGAGTAATATTCCATTGTATATATGTAACACCTCTTCTATATCCAATAGTCCATTGATAAACACTTAGGTTACTTTCATATCTTGGATATTGTAAATAATGCTGCAATGAACATAGGGTTGCATATATCTCTTTAAATTAGTATTTTGTATTTCTTTGAATAAATACTCAGAATTGAAATTGTTGGTTCATATGATGGTTCAGTTTTTAATTTTTTAAGGAACTTACCATTTTTCATAGTGTCTGCACCAATTTACAATCCCACCAAAAGTGCCCCAGGGTCTTTTCTACACATCCTGGCCAACATTTGTTGTTTGTTGATTGATGATAGATATTCTGACAGGTGTGAAGTGATATCTCTTGTGGTTTTAGATGGCATTGTTCTGATGATTAGGGATGTTGAGCATCTTTTCATGTGTCTATTGGTCATCTGTGTGTCCTCTTTGGAGAAATGTCTATTCAGGTTCTCTGCCCACATTTTTAAAAATTTTTTTTTTCTTTTCCTTTATTGATTTTTAGAGGGAGTGGAAGGGAGAGAGAGAGATGATGAGAGAGAACATTGATTGGCCGCCTCCTGCACGCCTCCCAGCTGGGGATCAGGCCACAACCTGGGGCATATGCCTGACCGGGAATCGAACTGGCAACCTCTTGGTGCATGGGTCGATGCTCAACCATTAAGCCACACTAGCCAGTCTGCCCACTTTTTAATAGGCTTGTTTGTGTACTTTTGACGTTAAGTTTTATGAATTTCCTATATGTTTTGGATATTAAACCTTTATTGATGTACCACAGGTGAATATCTTTTCTCTTAGTAGGTTGTCTTTGCATTTTGTTAATGATTTTTTTTCTGTGCAAAACATTTTACTTTGATATTTTATTTTTTTACTTTTTACATTTTGTTTCTCTTGCCTGATGAGCCATAGGAAAAAAAAAGAAAATTATTGCTAAGAGCAATGACAGAAAGTTTACTGCCTATGTTTTCTTATTAGAGTTTTATGGCTTTGGGTATCACATTTAAGTATTTAATCCATTTTGAGTTTATTCTTGGATAAGGTATCGGAAGCAATCCAGCTTCATCTTTTTGTATATCTGTCCAGTTTTCTCAACACAATTTACTGAAGAGAGTGTCCTTTGCCGTTGTATATGTTTGCTTCCTTTGTCATAATTTAATTGACCATATAAGCATGGGTTTATTTTTTTCGTTCTCTATTCTGTTCCATTGATCCAAGTGTCTGTTTCTATGCCAGTACTATGCTGATTTGATTACTATAGACCTTTAGTATTGTTTGATATCAAGTAGCGTGATTTCTCGAACTTTGTTTTTCTTTCTCAAGATTGCTTTGGATATTCAGGGTCTTTTGTGTTTCTATGTAAGTTTTAGAATTATTTGCTCTGGTTCTGTGAAAAATGCCATGAATATTTTGATAGGGATTATATTGTCTCTATAGATTTCTTAAGGTACTATGAACATTTTAACAATGTTAAGTCTTTCTATCCATGAGTTCGGTATATACTTCCATTTATTTGTATTGTTTTCAATTTCTTTCTTCAATGTCTTACAATTTTTATAGTACAGGTTTTTATTCCTCCTTGGTTAAATTTATTCTTAGGTATTTTTTGATGCAATTGAAAATGGCAATATTTTCTTTATTTCTGTTATGATAGTTTGTTATTGGTTTAGAAAAATATAACCACTTTTTAAATATTAATTATATCCTTCTACTTTACTGAATTCATTTATAAGTTCCAATAAGTTTAGGTGAACTCTTTGGGTTCTCTATATATGTAGCATGCCATCTGTGAATAACGGAACTTTTACTTCTTTTTTTCCAATTTTGGGTGTTTTTATTTATTTTTTCTTGTCTGATTAGTGTGGCTATGACTTTCAATACTATGTTGAGTAAGAATGGTAAAAGTGGACATTCTTCTCTTGTTCCTGACATTAAGGAAAACACTCAGCTTTTTCCTGTTGAATATGATGTTAGCTATAGGTTTCTTATATATGACCTTAATTATGTTGAAGTATGTTCTTTCTATCTACACTTTGCTGATAGTTTTTATTATAAATGGATGCTAGATTTTGTTTAATGCTTTTTCTGCATCTATTGATATAATCATATACCTTTTCACCTTTTTTTTGTTTTTGTAGTGTATCACGTTAATTGATTGGAGGATATAGAAACAACCTTTTATCCAGGAATAAATCTCACATGATCATGGTATATGGTCTTTTTCATGTATTTCTGAATTCAGTTTGCTCATATTTTGTTGAGGATTTTTGCATCTACGTTCGTTAGGGATATTGGATTATAGTTTTCTGTAATGTCTTTTTTTTTTGGAATTCAGGTAATGCTGGTCTCATAAAATGATCCCAGGAGTCTTTCCTCCTCACTTTTTGGAATATTTTGAAGATAGGTTTAATTCTTCTTTGAATATTTGGTAAAATTTACCTCTGAAGCCATGTGCTTAATGGCTTTTGTTTTTTGGGAATTTTTAAATTACTGATTTGATTTTGTTAGTAATTGTCAGTCTGTTCAGAGTTTCTGTTTCTTCTTGATTTAGTTCTGGGAGATTGTGTGTTTCTAGGAATTTACCCATTTCTTCCATGTTGTCCAATTTGTTGAAATATAATTGTTCATTGTATTTTCTTATAATCTTTCTTATTTCTGTGGTGTCAATGGTCACTTTTCCCTCACTTCTGATTTTATTTATTTGGGGCCTTTTTTTTTTCCTTGATAAATCTGCTTAAATGTTCATCAGTTTTGTTTATCTTTAGACTTTTTGCCTGGCCAGTGTGGCTCAGTGGTTGAGCATTGACCCATGCACCAAGAGGTCACTGGTTCAATTCCTGGTCAGAGGACATGCCCAGGTTGTGGGCCCAATCCCCAGTGGGGGGCATGCAAGACGCGGCCAATCGATGTTCTCTCTCATCGATGTTTCTATCTCTCTCTCCCCCTCCCTTCCTCTCTCTCTTAAATCAATAAAGGAAAAAAATAACTTTATTTTTCTTCCTGTGATCTTTATTATTTCCATTCTTTCACTCACTTTGGGCTTTTCTGGTTTTTCTTTATCTATTTCCTTTACGTGTAAGGTTATATTGTTTATTTGAGATTTCTTTCTGTTTCTTGAGGTAGGTCTGTATTACTTTGAATTTCCAACTCAGAACCACTTTGGCTGTGTCCTCTAGATTTTGTGCTGTTGTGCTTTAATTATCATTTGTGTCAATGTATCTTCTGATTTCTTCCTTGATCTTGTTTTGAGCTCACTCATTGTTTTGTAGCATGTTATTTAGCCTCCATATGATTTTTACTTTTCTTCCTGTAATGATTTCTAGTTTTACACCACTGTAAATCAGAGAAGACACTTGGTATGATTTCAATCTTCTTAAATTTATTGAGACTTGTTTTGTTGCCTGACCTGTGATCTGCCCTGGGAAATCTTTCAGGTCTGCTTGAAAAGAATATATATTTGTCTATTTGGGGTGAAATGCCCTAAAAATATCAATTTAATTTATTTAGTCTAATGTGCCATTTAAGGCCATGGTTTCTTTGTTGATTTTCTGCCTGGATGATCTCTCCATTAATGCCAGTGGGGTGTTAAGTTTCCCTATTATGATTGTATGACTGCCAGTTTCTTCCTTTATATCTGTTAATATTTGCTTTATATATTTAGGTGCTCCCATGTTGGGTGCATAAATGTTTAAAAGTTATATCTTCTTGTTGAATTGATCCCTTTATCATTGTGTAATGTCCTTCCTTGTGTTTTATTATAGACTTTGTTTTAAAGTCCATTTTGTCTGATATACGTATTGCTGGGCTCACAGACACCTGGGAGAGTACTTGCTATTAATCAAGAGTTCTAGCACTAGTGCTGAGCTGGCGGCCACTTAATAAGAGGTACAGGGCATGCAGAAGACAGCTGCTTCTTTTGGGTTTGTGGACTCTTCAGAGATGTTAGGGAAGTCCACAGCATGAGTTGACACCAGCGGCTTGTGAGCTGCTAAAGAGGTTCTAGTCTGTGTTCTAGTTAGGTGAGGTGGATCTCAGGGAATCACAAGGGATGGGTGAGTTTTTTAGAGACTCATATTTGGTGCCTGCCTGCACCTGCAGTCTGGGTTGGAGGAGGGCTCAATAAAGGAACAAAATTGCAGAGAGAGTTGACCCTTCAGCCGTACCCTGAAGCTAGACAGTTAGTTAATTTTCCTTCTGCATTTCCCTGGTGCTTTTCAAACTGCTGCCCAGCATGGGAGCTCAGAGTCAGTGGGTCCATCAGCAAGCAGGTCCATGTGCAGGCACTTAAAGAGCAGTGCCTAGGACTCTAGAAGCCCTCCATCTCATCTGGATGGAATCCCTGCTGCTTTGCACAGTGAGATGTTGTGGGGTCTCCTCTTTCTGGCACTGGTGCTTTGGGCTCGGTTGTCCCCTGTGGGACTAGAACTGTTAGATCCTCAGGGAGGACCTCTGCACCCAAGATATTTCTCCCAATTTTTAACCACTGCCTATGGGTGTGGAACCAGCTAATTCTGAATCTCTGCCCCTCCTATTGTAGTAGGCAGTTAGATAGACATGAGCATAGCAGGAAAGATGGGTCAGGTGTAGAGGGTCACCAGGGTTGAGAGCCCTGGGTGCCTAGCAATGGGCAAAACTATAAGCTCTTGCATGACTCCCTTAAGTATTTACCCCTGATGATATCTAGGCCTCAACTGTTTCAGCTCCAGGCCCAGAAAAGCAGCAAAACCAGGTGGAGTGACACCATGGCTGCCATCAGGACCAGATGTAATTACTAACGACTCCCTTCCCTGGTATCAACAATCAGTGGAGACCATTACCCTGAGGGGACACACCAGGAAAGCTGATGAATATTCTATTGAGATCCTCCTCTGAGATCTCAGATAAAAGCTGTCAGAATGGAGTTCCAGAGTGACTCTGTAGAGCATGCTCTCGCCTTTCCCTGCTCACTACCTTCCCCAGGGCGCTCTCTTCTTCTTCTTCTTCTTCTTCTTCTTCTTCTTCTTCTTCTTCTTCTTCTTCTTCTTCTTCTTCTTCTTCTCCTTCTCCTTCTCCTTCTCCTTCTCCTTCTCCTTCTCCTTCTCCTTCTCCTTCTCCTTCTCCTTCTCCTTCTCCTTCTCCTTCTCCTTCTTCTTCTTCCTTTCTCCTCTCTTTCTCTCTCCCACTGGAGCATGCTCAAACCTGTCCTCCTTCATTTGCCCTCAAGGGATATATCTCCTCTCTCTCTCTGAAGCTCCAAGGGCCCTTCTTTGGCTGTAGCTTGTTTTCTGAGCCCATTTCTTCTCGGCTCACTTTGACCTCTGTGGCTTTCTAAATAAACTTTCTCTTATTTGAGTCTTGGCTCTGAATTCTTCTCTTAGCCAGAACTCAAGAACTGAGTTTGCTGAACCGAGGTGAACACCTGGTGCTGTTTTTCTGCCGCTGATATTACCAGCTTGGTTGTGGCTTCTTCTTTGTGTCCTTAGTTATAAGAGTTTTGTTCAGCTAGTCTTCAGGTGGCTCTCAAGTGTGGCTGTTCCATAATTTAGTTATAATTTTGATGTGGTTGTTGGATGAAGTTAGCACAGCGTTTACCTGAAGCCTTAACTCTACAAATTTTAATGCAAAAATCTTTGATAATGCAAGATTTCAAAAGAAACTTCACTGACCAGTTAATTTTTAAATATATTATCTTCACAGAAAAAAAAAAACCAACAACACATTTAATAGTAGTTACTTTAATCAGCATCCTTTCTTTACTCAATTTTTAAGAAAAATGTTATACATAGTATACATATATCCATTACTTCAGCATTTATGTTTATATTAAAATAGAGTGATCATAGTTTCTGACATTTTAAGTTTTCTTTCATTGCCATGTCATGTACATGAAAAGCAGTGAGATGACAACCTAAAAATATCAGTACCAAGACAGTTGAGTCAAACATCCAACATGATATCACTAGGCTGGAACCTCCTCCTAGTAAGAGAGAGAGTAAACTATGTTAACAGTTTATAATTCTACAAGCTATGTTTATAAAAGATTTCAATTTGAACTAAAACATTCTTAATCTTACTCTTCCTGGACCTGTGAAGTCACAAGGCTGTTTGTGGAAACACCATGTGGTTCTGTGACCCTTAATGTCACAGTTCAGGCTATACGTCTTCTTCCACTTGTGGTGTCTGCTTGTAGATTCTAGTGACGAAGGATTCAGAGTCCACACTGGGAAAGAAACGAATATGTGTCTGGGCTCTTGGAGGAATAAGATGAGCATTATGCAGAAGCACAGAAATAAAATTTTGGCCCGGCCGGTGTGGCTCAGTGGTTGAACATTGACCCATGCATCAAGAGGTCACTGGTTTGATTCCCGGTCAGGACACATGCCCAGGTTGTGGGCCCGATCTCCAGTAGAGGGCATGCTGGAGGCAGCCAATCAATGTTCTCTCTCATCGATGTTTGTATCTCTCTCTCCCTCTCCCTGGCACTCCTCTCTCTCTAAAATCAATAAAGAAAAAAAAAAGAAATACAATTTTGGATTAGACAATACAGTGCATGATTACAGACTACACCCCTGAGACTTTGAATCACCACACCCATTACTGGAGACTCCTGATACGGGCTACACCTTCCATGGCAGATCTCTGGAGTCAGTAAACCCATCTCCCTGTTCCTGTGATGTGGAGGGCTAACAACTGACGATTCATCTTCTTCTTTTTTTTTTTAATCCTCACCAGAGGACACTTTTTCATTCATCTTCAGATAGAGCGAGAGGGAGAGAGGGAGGAAGAGAAACATCGATATGAGACACATCCAGTGGCTGCCACCCACACAACCCCAACTGGGGCCAGGCAAACTGCAGCGGAGGTACGTGCCCTTAGCGGGAACTGAACCCAGGTCTCTCTGGTCCACAGGCCGATGCTCTAACCACTGAGCCAAACCGGCCAGGGCAACAATTCACCTTCTTTATGTCCTATAACCCAGGATGACTGTCGCAGGGCCATGAGAGCGGCCCCTGCCTCAAGGAGAAAGAAGTCAATGGTAGAAATTGATCTCCAGAATCTTTCTTCCTCGTGGATCAGACCAGGGCAGATTTTACTTGAGATCAGACTTTTGCTCATCTTTTCTCTTTTTTTCTCTACCCTCATACATTTTTCTGTAAGAGCACTCAGTGAATCAAGTGTATCTGAATCTGTTTCCAAGCTCTGCTTTCTAGGAAACCGACATAAGGCACCATTTGAAGAAGCATTCTGTTTTAGGTAAGGCTCTGAAATAACACTGCAGTGCCCCGTTCTTCTTTCAAGCAACAGGCGAATCACAAAGACCATTTTTGACCCTCTACCTTAAGAGCTGGGCAATCTGCAGACAGTCAGAGACTCCACACGCGTTTCACAGGAAAGAGTCCAACATGAGCTGGGAAGCTGGGTGACGCTCCAGCTGCCGGCTGAAGAGCCAGGAGTCTTTCCCACATGCCGACACCTGAGTGCAGGTGGCGAAGGGTCCCGCCTCCTGACGGCCTGGCAGGATATCCCAAGCTCCTTTTCTCTTGCTATCTCAATAGACGCACATGGAAGTAGGTATATGAATGAAATTTAAAAGGTGTTTTAGTAAGTTAGTCTTCCCCTCTGCCTTCTCAAAAGCGTATTGACCTGGTGTCTGTGGGCACTGGCCAGGCCTAGATTTTCCCTCATAGCTGCCGCTGTTCTGAGCACCTGGAAACATCAGGGAGGGTCAGCAAAGCAGATGTGGGCAGGAAAAGCACTGCTTAGCTAGGCCCACCAGGGAAGGGCTTCCCCAAATGAGTAATTCTTGATAGAAATGTGCACACTGAATTCATTTTTTAAAGGGTGGAGGTGGGTAAAGGGGGGAACATGGGGGACATCTGTCATAGTGTCCATAATAAAAAATAAAAATAAAAATATAAAAGAGATCAGAAGAAAAATAAAAAAACAAAACACAAGAAAACCTGCAGAAAACCACTTACACATATGTAAGTCTCAGAGTGAGTGAAGCGGCTGCATGTTGTGTGTTTGTGCCGTAGAAGAGATCAGATGGCACTGTATTCTCACCAAACACAGGGCTTTGCAGTGGGACCACAAGTTACTTATCTGGTCCCCCCACACTCACCACACACACCATCTCTACAGGATCCTGCTGGGTTACAAATTCCAGATGTGTTGGCAGGCTTTCTGTTTGTCAGATGACCGGGTGTTCTTCCTGGGACCCCACCCCAGGGGGAGCGGGCTGGTCCAGCACCCAGGGGTCAAGGCTAAGGGTAAAGTTTCACCTCCACTGTAATGAAAGGAGGAGTAGGCAGCTTCCTCCTCCCTCCCGAAGGGGAACTGATTCTCATTCTCCTGTGACATTCAGGCTACGGGGCTGGGGCTCTGGAGACCTGGGATCTCCTGGCTCCCCAGTCCTAGGCAAACGTGAATGGAGACAGGTGTAAAAGTCTGTCCTCAACATTGATGCCCTGCAGTCCCCACCCCAACCTCCCCCAGCCTCACGATGGTGCTACCCAAGCAAGTCTTCCCCTGCCCAGTGCTCCACTCTTGCTTGGTCAGTGGGCAACGAATTGAAGGAGGATCCGACAGAGTGTCAATGTGACATAAAATATCCTAGTTGTATGTTTGTGGTTTAGATTTGTGGTTAAAAGAAAAAAAAAGGAAATACACTTGAAAATTATTTGTTAAACAAATAAAACAAAAATTAAAATATTTATTGCCAGACAAAAAAACTAAAAAAAAAAAAAAAGAATTGAAGAATTGGGCTATGCCTGGATCCTTGTCCCACCAGACAGCCCTTCCTTCTCTCCTAATGCTTGATATCCAGGCCAGAAATGTCATAAGTTCTGCATTTCATGCTTCCTTTCTTTAAACTACTACTGGGCTGCAGTGTTATCTATTGCTACGTAAGAAATTTCCACATACTTGATAAATAATACATTTATTATCTCACAATATCTGTGAATCAGGAAACTGGGCATATCTTTTTTTTTTTTTTTTTGCAATCTTTATGAATTTATTTTTGTTACAGATGTTTCCCCTCACCCCAGACATCCTCCTCCTGATCCCCGCCCCCACCATGCAGCATTGTTGTTTATGTCCATTGGTTACACATACATGCATATAAGTTCTTTGGTTTATCTCATACATCCCCTCCGCCCCTCTCCTCTGAGGTCTGTCAGTCTGAACCGTACTCCTTTCTATGTTTCTGGGTCTATTTTGTTCATCAGTTTATTTTGTTTATTATATTCCACAAATAAGTGAGATCTGAAGGGGGCAGAAAAGAGCAAGTCAAGTCTCTGCTCCTGCTTAAGGAATCTGCAGGAAAGATCAGGTCTCTGCTTCTGCTTTATGCAAACATGGGCAGAAAAGGGCATCTTGGAAACAACTGACCTTGCAGAACTGATCTTACTGATCCCCTAAATGCCTGAGGCATTGCACGCAAGCACAGGCGCTCCTTCTCTGCACGCAGGAAGAGCTGGAAGGAACGAGCACATACGCTGGCCTTCAATGGGAACAGTACAAGCAGATTCCTTGCAAGGACAAGGACATTAGACAATGGGGACTCAGTAGTGATGCGGAGCTAGAGTTGGGAGAATGCCATGATTTGCCCTATAAAAATAAAATGCTGACAGTCCTCGGGGCTGCAGCCTTGTCTCCTGTTTTGTGTGTGTCTTTTGTGCTCATTCTCTTGCGCCCAAAATCCAGGACCACAACAAGTCGTGCCCGCGACAAGATCATATGGTATCTGTCTTTCTCTGATTGACTTATTTCACTTAGCATAATGCTCTCCACGTCCTCCCATGTTGTCTCAAAGGATAAGAGATCTCTCTTTCTTACAGCTGCATAGTATTCCATTTTGTATATGTACCACAGCTTTTTTATCCACTCATCTATTGATGGATACTTGGGCTGTTTCCAGATCTTAGCTATTGTAAATAGTGCTGCTATGAACATAGGGGTACATATATTATTTCTCATTGGTGTTTCAGGCTTCTTAGGATATATACCTAGAAGTGGAATCACTGGGTCAAATGGCAGATCAATTTTTAATATTTTTGAAGAAATACCATATTGTTTTCCATAGTGGCTGCTCCAGTCTGCATTCCCACCAGCAGTGTGCTAGAGTCCCCTTTTGTCCACACCCTCGCCAGCACTTGTTGCTTGAGATTTGTTGACGGCAGCCATTCTGGCAGGTGTGAGGTGATACCGCACAGTTGTTTTAATTTTCATCTATCTGATGATTAGTGACTTTGAGCATTTTTTCATATGTCTCTTGGTCATTTGTATGTCTTTTTTGGAGAGGTGTCTCTTTAGGTCCTCTGCCCATTTTTTAATTGGGTTCTTTGTCTTCCTTTTGTTGAGTTGTATGAGTACTTTATATATTTTGGAAATTAACCCCTTATCTGATGTATCATTGGTGATTATGCTCTCCCATATAGTGGGTTCTCTTTCCATTTTGATGCTTGTTTCTTTTTCTGTGCAGAAGCTTTTTAGTTTGATGTAGTCCCATGTATTAATTTTTTCCTTTGTTTCTCTTGCCTTAGGCATTGTATCAGTGAAAATTCTGCTGCGTGTGATGTCTGAAATTTTGTTGCCTACATTTTCTTCTAGGATTTTTATGGATTCACGAGTCACATTTAAGTCTTTTATCCATTTTGAGTTTATTCATGTGTATGGTGTAAGTTGGTGGTCTAGCTTCATTTTTATGCATGTAGCTGTCCAATTTTCCCAACACCATTTATTAAAGAGACTGTCTTTACTCCTCTGTATGCTCTTGCCACCTTTGTCAAATATTAATTGAGCCAGTTCCAGTTTCTCTGTCTGTTCCATTGATCTATATGCCTGTTCTTGTGCCAGTACCAGGCTGTTTTGATTACAGTGGCTTTGTAGTATAATCTGATATCCGGTACTGTGATCCCTCCTACTTTGTCCTTCTTTTTCAAGATTGCTGTGGCTTTTTTGGTTCCATGTAAAGTTTTGAAGTATTTGTTCTAGTTCTGTGAAATATGTCATTGGTATTTTGATGGGGATTGCATTGAATCTATAGATTGCTTTGGGTAGTATGGACATTTTAATGATGCTAATTCTTCCAATCCATGAACAAGGTATATGCTTCCACTTTTTTATATCTTCTTCTATTTCTTTTTTCAACGACCTGTAGTTTTCTGCAAATAGATCCTTTACATCTTTGGTTAAGTTTATTTCTAGGTATCAATTTTTTTGCCACAATGATAAACGATATTGTTTTTTAAGTTTCTCTTTCTGTGAGTTCATTATTGGTATATAAGAATGCTGTCGACTTCTTGATGTTAACTTTGTATCCTGCTACTTTGATGAATTCATTTATTAAATCTAGTAGCTTTTTTATGGAGTCTTTAGGGTTTTCTATGTACAATATCATGTTATCTGCAAATAATGACAGTTTCACTTCCTCCTTTCTTATTTGGATCCCTCTTATTTTTCTTTCTTGTCTAATTGCTGTGGCGAAGACTTCCAGTACTGTGTTAAATAAGTGGTGAAAGTGGGCATCCCTGTCTTGAGGAACCTGGGCATATCTTAACTGGGTCTTTTGCTCAGGGTTTCATATGGTTGCAAAATGTTTCAGCTAGATCTTGGGGTTCATCAGGAGACAATTAAGGAAGAATATTCTCCCAGCCTCACTTAGGTTGTTGGAAGAATTTCTTTTCTTTGTGGTTTTAGGACTTTCTTTCTGGAGGTTGGAGACTGCCTTCATCCTCTGGAGGCCATGCTATATTACTGGAGGTCATCTTCCACTCCCAGAGAATGGTCCTCCATTCCCAGAGCCTGTCTTCCACTCCAGAGGATGGTCTTCCACTCCCAGAGGCTGTCTTCCTATCCAGTGTGTGGTCTTCCACTCCAAGAGGCTGTCTTCCTATCCAGAAGGTGGTCCTCCACTCCCAGAGGCCATCCTCCACTTGTAGTGGTGGTTCCTTACTCCCAGATGCCATCTTTCACTCTTAGAGCTTATCTTCCACTCTTAGAGTCTATCCTCTACTCCCAGAAACAGACTAAAAAGAAGGGGCATATTTTAACCTAGCTAAAAAAGTTGAACAAATGCAACTGAGTTTCCTTTTTTTTTTTTTTTTTTTTTTTTTTAATTAAGAAGAGAAAGTTTAGGTAATTTCCTTGCTAGCATCACTCACTGTTTAGGACATCAGCAAAATTGGAACCTATCCAAAACATGAATGACCTTTTGTATCCATAAGGATTTCTAACATCACAACTCAAAGAAAATAATGTGTAAAGTGAAAAGAGTAGAAAAACATAGTCTTTGGAAGAAACAATTAGAAATAAAAATTGTTTATAAGAGGTAGGCCAGAATGGCAACCACAACTCATTTTGATTGGAAAATACTACTCCTCAACTCACCAATAACTAACAGTAACAATTATCCTCATTGTGGCCAAATCTGAATATATTATGAGTTGAATAACTGATGTGGTTTAACAATAAAAAATATACATTTTTTTAAAAAGCCATTGAGATCACATTATACACAAGAAGAATTTAGCATTAATAAATTAGTAGAACTATATGCTAAATTTTAAAAAATCAGTTTAAAACAAAGTAGAAAAAATGTTTTTAACTATAGACATAACCAGACTATCTAGACTATTGGCTAATAAATATTGTTTTCAAATTATCTGTCTGGGAATATATACAGAGAAACCTGAAGCCCTAATTTGAAAGAATACAGGGTGGAGCAAAAGTAAGTTTATAGTATGGAAAGTAATACAACAATTAATAAATAATAATACAAGAATAAACTCTGTTTTACATACTCACAACTAAACCCTGAATATGCACAACTATGTTCACTGCAGCATTCCTTACAATAGCCAAGATTTGGAAGCAGCCCAAGTGCCTGCCAGGAGATGAGCGGATAAAAAGCTGTGGTACACCTTTCCCAGTGTTACTCAGATGGTGGGGCGTCATCCCATGTACTAAAAGGTGGATGGTTTGATTCCTGGTCAGGGCGTATGCCCAGGTTACAAAGACACAAAAGCAAGCTAAATGTTGTGTTGCATATAAAGCCTTCAAATTAGCATAATAATTTAAATAACTTTATTTAATTTCATGTAAACATTGTAAGAAAATTCCTCTGGGAATGGTTCTAGTATAAGAATTATATTATTATTTTATTTAAATGAGCTTTTAATTTTATTTTTCTTATTTTTTAAGGTACGTATAGCTTATTTTTTCCCTAAACAAAAATTTTAGTGTTTCTTATAAACAAGGATTTTTTCCTATATAACCACAATAGAATCATTCAAATCAAGAAGTGAACATTAGAAATTAATATACCCTATTCCTTAGACTTTATCATATTTCTCCAATTGTTTTAATAACTTCCTTTAGTTTTTTTAAACTTCATTTAACATCTTCTACTACCACCCACCCCCCCTTTCCTTCTGGTAATCACTATACTGTTGTCTGAGTCTGTGTGGTTCTGTGGGTTTTTTTTTGCTTAATCCCTTCACTTAGCCCCCAACCCCCTCCCCTCTGACAGTTGTCAGTCTGTTTTCTGTATTTACGCCTCTGTTTCTATTTTGTTTCTTAGTTTATTTTGTTCATTAGATACCACATATAAGTGAAATCATATGATATTTGTCTTTCTATGACTGGCTTATTTCACTTAACATACCCTCCAGATCTATCCATACTGTCGCAAAGCATAAGATTTCATTGTTTTTATGGTTGAGCAGTATTTCACAGTGTAAAGATACCACAGCGTTTTTATCTAGTCATGTACTGATGGACACTTGGGCTACTTCCAAATCTTGGCTATTGTAAATAATGTGTCAGTGAACACAGGGATGCATATATTCTTTTGAATTAGTTTTTCGGGTTTCTTCAGATATGTTCCCAAAAGTGGAATTGCTGGGACAACCAGCAGTTTCTTTTTTAATTAACTTGAAGTAGCTCCATACTTCTTTCCACAGTGGATGCACCAATCTGCTTTCCCACCAACAGTGCATGAGAATTCCCTTTTCTCATCTTCCTCACCAACTTTTGTTGTTTGTTGATTTATTGGTGATAGCCATTCTGACAGGTATGATGTGATATCTTGTTGTGGTTTTAATTTGCATTTCTTTGATTAAGAACGTTGAGCATCTTTGCAAATGTCTATTGACCATCTGTAGGTCTTGTTTGGAGAAGTATCTATTCAGATCCTTTGCATATTTTTAATTGGATTGTTTGTTTATTTGCATTGTATAAGTTCTTTATACATTTTGGATATTAACCCCTAATCAGATTATCATTGGTGAATATGTCCTCCCATTCAATGGATTGTCTTTTTGTTTCATTGTTGGTTTCCTTGGCTGTGCAAAAACTCTTTAGTTTGATGTAATCTCATTTGATTATTTTTTCTTTGTTTCCAATGCCCAAGGAGATATATCAGAAAAAAAATATTGCTATGGTAAATTTCAAAAATTTTACTGCCTATGTTTTCTTCTAAAATTTTTTTTGGTTTTGAGTCTTACATTTATGCTTCTAATCCATTTTAGTTTATTCTTTCACATTTTTTAAGAAGGTGGTCTGGTTTCATTTTTTTGCACATATCTGTCCAATTTTCTCAACACTATTTTTAGAAGACTGTCTTTACTACATTGTATGTTCTTGCCTCCTTTGTCAAATATTAATTGACCATAAAGTGGGTTTATCACTGGGCTCTCGTTTTGGTTCCATTGCTCTATATGTCTGTTTTTATGTCAGTATTAAGCTACTTTGGTTACTATGGCCTTGAAGTATAATTTGATATCAGGTAGCGTGACTTCTCCAACTTTGCTCTTTTTTTCTCACGATTGCTGTGGATATTCAGGGTCTTTTGTGGTTCTATATAAATGTTTTAGAATATTTGTTTTAGTTCTGTGAAATACACTTTTGTTTTCTTGATAGGAATTGCATTAAATTCTCAGATTGCTTTGGCTAGTATGCACATTTTGGTGATGTTAATTATTCCTAACCAAGAGCACATTATATGCTTCTACTTATTTGTATCTTCTTCAATTTCTTTCTGCAGTGTCTTATAATTGTACAGATTTGGTTAAATTTATTTTCTAGGAATTTTTTATGCAGTTGTAAATGAGATTGTTTTCTTAGTTAACCTTTCTAATAGTTCATTATTGGTGTATAAAAATGCAACTGATTTCTGGATATTTATTTTTTATCCTGCTACTTTACTGAATTCATTGATCAGTTGTAGTAGTTGTTTTTTTTTATGACATCTTTAGGATTTTCTATATTATGTCATCTGAAAAGAATTTTTAATTTTTAATGCCTGTCATGGTACTAAGTAAATCTGCCATACTCTATCTGTTGGAATTTAAGATGGTTTAAACAAACAGTAATTTGGTGAGCTGAATTATAATTTTCAAAAATGCTTGCCTATTATCAATTAGGAAAAGGGAGTTAATAGAAAGTTGCTAGAATCATTTTTTTAGTGTTTAAATACAAATTTCCAGGAATAAAATTTATTCAGTTTTGTAAAATTATATTATCTGTGGGATATCTTGTAATTCAAAAGCTTTGCAGTAGCCCTGGCCAGTGTGGCTCAGTTGGTGGACATTGTCCTGAGCACCAAAATGTCACTGGTTTGATTCCCAGTCAGGGTACATGCCGGGGTTGCGGGCTTGATCCCCAGTAGGGGCATGCAGGAGAAAGCTGATGGATGTTTCTCTCTCACATTAATGTTTCTATCTCTCTCTAAAAATCAATTTTAGAGAGATAATTTAGAGATAATGAGAAAACAAGATGATGCCACTTCATTCATTCAATTTGTCATCAAACTACAAAACATGAATAAGATTAAAAGAGTCCTGGTTGGTTTGCCTCAGCGGGTAGAGTGTTGGCCCAGGGACCAAAGAGTCGAGGGTTTAATTCCAGTCAAGGGCATGTACCTTGGTTGCGGTTCAATCCCCAGCCTTGGTTTGGGTTGTGCAAGTGGCAGCCAATCGATGTGTCCCTCTCACATCAATGTTTCTCTCTCTCTCCCTCTGTCTCTCACTCCCTTCCTCCCACTTTATCTGAAAATCAGTGGGAAAATATCCCCAGATGAGGATTAAAAATAATAATAATAAAATAAAATTAAAAAATTTTAAAAATAAGATTAAAAGAGAAATAGAAGTAAAAATCAAGTCATTTTACTATGACTGTATCTCTGAAAAATTAGAGCAACACTTCAAAAATATTAGCATAAACTTTAAATGAAATACAGATTTTTAAATTTTGTACTTTTTCAAATCATATACATTTTAATACTATCACTTCATGTGGCAGAAATTGGTCCAGCGTTCACATAACACATTTACTTTTCTAAGTGCACATCAAACTGCATTACCTAATTGCACAGCTGTAAATTGTACATCATTTTCATGCCTGCTATGTATATATTTTGCTTTTCTGTTGACTTCATGACACACATATATTATCTTGGAAACCATCTGAAGTCTGTCAAGCCTTAATGTGAAATGGATCTAGTCCCTGAATTAAATTTCGAAAAAAAATTTTGACAATCAATTTTTGGAGTGAGTGAGAAATGAATTTGTCTTGTAATCAACATACACTGGTATTATCAACAGCTATTCATAAATTTGAAGTTTGTGAGTTTTGAATTATTCTGAACTAAATGCAGCTTAGATGTTAGAAACTGAATGTTAAATAAAATAGTGAATTCAGAATTGAGTGTTAGCAGCAATTATTTAAAGTATTTTTAAACATTGTAATTACTTACTTTATTTACATAATCCACTGATGATTTTGTAAAATATTAGATAATGTGGTAATGCAGAACAAGAGAAAGACTAGAAGAATTAGTCAAAACCTACACATTTTAGTCCCCATCTTTCTCAATTACAATGTGATCTTTGTAAATTATTTAACATTTCTAACTTCCAGTTTCCTTTTTTGTTAAATGAGAATAATAATACTTTTAAATATGGTTATCATAATAATGGAATAAAATAACATATATCTAGTCTATTGCACATAATAATTACCATGTAAATATTTGGTCCCCCTTACTTTAAATAATTAAGAAAAATGAAAGTAAACAAAGGAAAGAGTATTAAAGGTATTTTAAAGAACTGCACTTTTATGCAATGACACAATTATTTTTTGAGGATAGCTCAGAATTCTATGTAAGGCTGCACATCACTGAGTTCAACTACAACTGTTAGCACAGAAATTCAGTTTCACCTTTATTTTAGAACCAATTACACAAATCAGATTGTACACTCCTATTTTCGAATTTTAACTATACTCTTTTAAAAAATGTTTTTATTGATTTTTAGAGAAAGAGGAAGAGAGAAGGAGAGAGAGAGAAATATCAATGTGAGAACTGAACATTTATGGGCTGCCTCCTGCATGTCCCCTACGGGGGATCAAACCCACATCCTGGGCATGTGTCCTGACCACCTTTCAGTGCACAGACAACACTAACCAACTGAGCCACACTGGCCAGGGCTTAACTATACTCTTAATAATAGATATTTTTATGATGATGAATTCTCTTGACATAGTTTCTTAAGATGATAATTTCAATTTTACATTTTTTATTATAACTATTTTATTTTTAAACTAGTGATAAAAATAAGAGCTAACTTTATTTACTAGGCACAATGTCAGGCTTTCATCTAAGAAGTATACATTTATTATGCCAGTTACTCACAAAGAATATCAATCTAGTAAGTATAATTAGTACTATAATTTTATATATCTATAAACTGAGGTTTAGGGAGACGAAGTAATTTATTCCCTATCACCCAATTATAAAATGACAGAGCTGCCTGAAACCTTGCTTTCAATCATACTTTTTAGTCAGGTCATCAACTTAAGTTAAAAAAAAAAAATCAATGAAGTACTATATAAATATTTATTTGTGTGTATTTATTTTTAAACAAATGAAAGAACTGTTTAAGAAAATGCATATTGTGGAATCAATAATAGATAAAATTATATGGCACAGTTATTTGAGAGTCCTGAGGCCTACAGTTTAAGCACAGCAAACAGAGGGAACAACACACAAAGGACCTGCACCAGAAAAAGGGTTCAGTGTATTTGAGAAACTAGAGGAAGTCAACATGTTCAGAGAATAATGACAGATTTGCTTGAGAGGAAGTTTTGAGAAAATAAAAGAAGATATCCCATCCATTGTATTAAAATATCCATAACGAAGCAGAGTGTGGTTAATAGGAGGGTGTGGAAGTATAAGGAGAGAGGGAAATTTATGAAAGACTTGTTTAAGATTGAGAAAGAGAGCCATATAGGAAAAAAAAAAAATTCCAGAAATGCAGAGTAAAGACCTTCAAAAACTGAAAAAAAACCCATCATTGAGAATTGTCAAATTCAACTCTTTCAAAAATCTTGAGATTATCCAAAGGTATGAAACAATGCAAGTAGTATTTTGTTAAGAAAAAGTGCTAAATCTTGGTAAGAACAGCAAGCTATGTGGCCTCTTTACATGATTTACTCCCATGCAATCACACCTTAGTTTCACAGCAGACTTGAAAACCAGCAGATATGCAGCCACAAAAGCTATGAAAATCAACAGCTAAGCCACCACTGGAGAATACAAAATGTAGCTCCTCAAAAGTGACATCCCAGAAAAATCTCAGGACTTACTCTCATTTGACCTATGTCAGAGCTCCCTTTGTGTGACTAGCCCTGTCCTCAAGGCATTTGTCAGAAATACCAGTGCCGAGCCCTGCCAGTGTGGCTCAGTGGTTGAGCATCGTCCCATGCACCAAAAGGTCACGGGTTTGATTCCCCATCAGGGCACATGCACGGGTTGTGGGCTCGATCCCCACTAGGGGGTGTGCAGGAGGCAGCCAATCAATGTTTCTCTCTCATTGATGTTTATATCTCTCCCTCTCTCTAAAATCAATAAAAAAACAACAAAACAAACAAACAAAAAACAGTGCAGAGCTCCAGTCAAGATCATGGAGTAAGTAAATGCTGTGCTCAGCTCCTCCCATGACCACATCAAATTTACAAATCAGTTATAGAACAGTCATCCTGGAGAAACATCAGATGACTAGCTGAACAGAGGTCCTGTAACCAAGAATACAAAGAAGAAGCCACGTGGAGAATGGTAGGAGGGGTGCAGAAGCCAAATAGTCTGGCCCACACCCACATGTGATGGTTGAGAATCAGGAGGGATATCTCAGCTGCAGAGGTATCCTCTGAGGAGAGAGGGTTTCCAGCCACATACCAGGTACCTCAACTCAGAGCACCAGTGCCAAGAACAGGAGCCCCACAACATCTGGCTGTGAAAATTAGCAGACATTTCACCCATCCAGGTAAGACAGAGGCTGCTGGAAAACCAAACATTCTCTTAAAGGGCCCATGCATAGATGCATTCGTTGGCAAGTACTTACCCTGATGGATTTAATTGGTATTTTTAGAGCATTTTACCCCAAGGCAACAGAATATACATTCTTTATAAATACACATGGAACATTTTTCAGGATAAGCCATATTAGACCAAACAACAAATCTCAATAAACTTAATACTGAAATCGTATTGTGCATTTATGCTCACTACAATGGTTTAAAATTACAAATCAATTATAAAAAGAAAAAAAAAAAACAGAAAGACTCAAAAACACATGAAAGATAAATAACATGCTATTATACAATGAATGGGTTAACAACAAGCTCAAAGAAAAAATTAAGATACCTTGAGACCAATGAAAATAAAAACACAGCAACCCCAAATCTAAGGGACACTGTGAAAGCAGTCCTAGTGGGAAAGTTATAGCAATACAAGAGTATCCCAAGAAACAAAATAAATCTCAAGTAATCAATCAAACCTTACACCTAGAGAAACTAGAAAAAGAACAACAAATAAAGCCCTAGAAGGAAGGAAATAATGAAGGTCAGAATGGAATGAAAAGAAATAGATTTTACAAAACAATACGAAAATCAGTAAAACCAAGAGATGATTATTTGAAAAGGTAAACAAAATTCAGAAACCTTTAACCTGACTCACCAAGAAAACAATAAAGGACCTAAATAAATCAAATAAAAAATACAAAGAAGAAATGAACACTGAAAGCACAGAAATACAAAGGGATATCAAAAAATACTATGAATAACTATATGTCAACAAATGGAACAATTTGAAAGGAATGGGTAAATTTTTAGAAACATGCAATCTCCAAAACTGATTCAAGAAGAAACAGACCGATTACTACTAAAAAAATTGAATTCGTAATCAAAGAACCCCCCAAAACAAAAATCCTGCACTGTATAGCTTCATAGGTAAAATTTACCAATGTCATGAAGAAGTATCACCTATCTGCTCAAACTCTGCCAAAAAATTCAAGAGGTGGAAAAGCTCCCAAGGTCATTCTATGAGGCCAGCATTACTCTGATTCCAAAATAGAAAAAGATGTTAGAAAAAAATTATAGGCCAATATCCATAATGAATATAGATGTAAAATCTGCAACAAAATATTATCAGACTGAATTAAGTGAAACATTCAAAATATCACACACCCTGATCAAGTGGGAATGAAAAATAAATGAAAGCACATACTGCGCTTATTGGTAGACTTAACATTGTTAAAATGTTAAAATAGCCATACTACCAATAGCAATATATCAATTTAATGCAATTCTTATCAAAATATCAATGGCATTTGTTACAGAACTAGAACAAGTAATCTAAAATTTATATGGAACCACAAAAGACCCCAAGTAGACACAGCTACCTTGAAAAATAAGAAAAAAGTTGGAGGTATTGTGCTACCTGATATCAAACTACACTACAAGTCTACAGTAATCAAAACAGCATGATGCTGGCATAAAAACAAACACATAGGTCAATGGAACAGAATAGAGAGCCCAGAAATATACCCATACCTATCTAATCAATTAATTTATGACAAATGAAGCAAGAAAATGCAATGGGGTAAAGAGAGTCCAATAAATGGTATTGGAAAAACTGTACAGATACTTGCAAAAAATGAAACTAGACTACTTTTTTACACCCTATACAAGAATAAACTGAAAATGGATTAAAAACTTGAACATAAGACTCAAAACCATAAAACTGCTAGAAGAAAACATAGCAGTAAACTCTCTGACATTGCTCTTTATAATATTGCGTTTTTTGTTTTATTTTCCAGATATATCTTCTTTGGCAAAGAAAAACAAAAGAAAAAATAAACAACAGTCACTACATTAACCTAAAATGCTTTTGCACAGCAAAGGAAACCATCAACAAAATGAAAAGATAACCTGTGGAATAAGAGAAGATATATGTCAATGATACTTCAAATAAGGGATTAATGTCCCAAATTTATAAAGAAGTCATACAACTTAACGTAAAATAAAACAAACAATCCAATTAACTTTTGGTAGAAAATCTGATAAGATATTTATCCAAAGAGGACATAGATACGGCCAAAAGACATATGCAAAGATACTCAATGTCACTAATCATCAGAGAAACGCAAATTAATACTTCAAGGGGAAATCTCCTCACACCTGTCAGAATGGCTATCCTCAATAAATCAGCAAACACAAAGTGTTGGCGAGGATGTGGAAAAACAGGATTGCAAATTGGTGCAGCCACTATGGAAAAATCTATGGAAGTTCCTCCGAAAATTACAAATTGAAAGAACTGCCTTATGATCCAGCAATTCTACTTCTGGGTAATTATCAGAAGAAAACCAAAACACTAATTCAAAAAAATATATGCACCCTTATGTTCACTGCAGTATTATTTACAATAGTCAAGATATGGAAGCAACATAAATGCCCACCAATAGACGACTGGATAAAGAGGAAGTGGTACATATATACAATAGAATATTACTCAACCATAAAAAAAATGAAATTTTAAACATTTATGACAACATGGATAGACCTAGGGGATATTATGCTAAATGAAATCACTCAGACAGAGAAAAACAAATACCATATGATATCACTTATATGTGGGATCTAAAGAACAAAATAAATAAACAAAACTGAAACAGACTCATAAATACAGAGAATAATCTGATGGTTGCCAGATGGGTGGGGCTTGAGGAGTTGGGTGAAAAAGGATTAAGAAATACAAATGGGTAATTTCAAACTAGTCATGAGGATATAAAGTACAGCATAGGGATTATAGCTAGTAATATTGCAGCAACTATATATGGTGTGAGAAAGGATTTAAACTTATCATAAGGATCCCTTCACAAATTATGTAAATGTGCAATCATTATGCTATACACTTGAAAATTATGTAAAATTATATTGAACATCAACTGTAATTTTAAAAAAATTTTTAATTTATAAAAAGTTAGTAAAGCAAATAATGTATACAGAGAGTCACAAATATTTAAATAGAAAATGGAAACATTTAGAATAAAATTTGGATTTATGTCTTTCTCATAACAGGATAACATTTCTGTTTTTCATGCAAAAATAAAGCCAGTGTGAAAGATCAACATCACCACTGCCTGAGGTGGCCATACCAGTTGTAGCTACCAAAGGGCTGACCAAAATTCTTACAAGAAAAACTGGGAATAAAGATGTTCCCAGAGGGCCTTGAATAAGACTGACACATTCATGGGCATATAGAGTGTCAGGTGCAGGTGCAGAGCTGTGAACATGCCCAGAAAATCCCTAAGAATGCCCTGAACTCTCACTCTGATGTTGAAGTCCTGTGCAAGTAGAAGGCAAAGGCTAAGGCATAACTGTAAACTCACTGCCAGAGTATTGAAAAATGTGCCCAACAGAACCACTTGGCAAAAGCTGGGAGACATGTTTATTCAAAGCGTTTATAGAAATTCTTGTGTAATCGTTATGTAAATACTAAGCTAACTGGGCAGACAATTCAATAACCACACATATTAGAAAGAATGCAGACTTAAAAAGAAATAGTCCAGTAATGTCACAACAATAACAACAATCCCAAGAATAATGACAATAGCAAAAAAACAGCAGGGATAGCAACAATCCCTGGGGTTGGGGTGGGGGTCTGATTTTCATTAACACATTCTATTATTTAATGTGCTCAGTTTCAACAACAATAAAAATAAATTAAATACCTGAAGAAATAGAAAAGTATGACCTACGAACAGGAAAACAAAAAGTGGTCAACAGGAAATATTTCTGAGGAAACCTAGACATTCAATGCTTTGAATCAGTTATTACAGTTGTGTTCAAAGAGGAAAGGAAGACCACATATAAAGAATTAGAGGAATGTATGAGAATAATGTTTCATCAAATAAAGTATCAATAAAGAGATATAAATATATTTTTTTAAATTTAATAGTCTGATGTTGAACAATAACTGATATTAAAAAATCACTAGAAAAGATTAAGAGCAGATTAAAGAAAGAAGAAGAAAGAATCAGCTAATTTGAACATAGATTGATTGAGATTATCTAGTCTAGAGAACAGACAGAAAATAAAGAAAAATGAACAGAGCCTCAGAGACCTGCAGGACACCATGAAGTATACTAACCGGTACATAATGTAAAATTCCAGAAAAAGAGGAAAGGCTCTAAAGGAATATTTGAAGATATAATAATCACAAACTTCCCAAATTTGAAGAAAAACATTAATCTACACACCAGAAGCTTAGCTAACTCTAGTGCACATTTAAACAGACCCACACAAACACATATCAGAATCAAACTGGTAAAAGCCAAAGAAAAGAGAGTAATTTACCATGCAAAGGAAATCCTCGCCCTGGCTGGTGAGGCTCAGTTGGTTGAGTATCCTCCCATGCACTGACAGGTTGTGGTTCGATTCCCAGGAAGGGTACATGCCCAGGTTATGGGCTTGATCCCCATAGGGGGCACGCAGGAGGCAGCCCATAGATGTTTCTTTCTCATGGATATTTCTCTCTCTCTCCCTCTCCCTTCCTTTTTCTCTCTAAAAACAACAAAAGCATATTTAAAAAATAAAAAAATAGATAAAACAGATACTCAATAATATTAACAGCTAACTCATTAGAAACCATGAAGGCTATAAGGCAGAAAGATGACATGTTCCAACTCTTGAAAGAAAACAATGTCAACCAATAACAAATAATGTTGACTAATAACTCCATATCCAGCAAACAAATGCTTCAAAAATGAGCAGTACATTAAGAATTCCAAGATGAACAAAACCAGAGAATTCCCAATGAGCAGACCTATAATTTTCTAGAAAAAAAAAAGGAAAGTGAGTACTTCAGACTGAAATAAAAAGATACTAGACAATAAGGCAAATTCACATGAAAAAATAAAGACCACTAATAAAGATAATTATATTGATAAGTATATTTAAAAGCATATGTACATTTGTTTGTAATTATTTTCTTCCTCTATATAATTAAAAAAATAGAATGCACAAAGCAATCATTAGAAAACTGTGTTGATAAACTTGTAATGAATGAAAGTATAATTTATGGGGACATAACACAAAAGCAAAAGTAGCAAAAGAGATATTCTGGGGCAATGTCAGTTTTTAAGTAAAATTAAAAATGACTTGAATTAGTCTTAATTGTTTTATGTTATAATATTAATTGTAATCACTAAGAAAAAAACTAAAAATATTTTTAAAAACACTATTGAAACTGTAAATCTTTTCAAGATCTCTTTAACAAAAAATGAAGAGAATAATAGACAACTAGGAAAACAAGAAGACTTAAAACACATAGAAAGTTATCAAAATGGAGATGTAAATCCTACCATATTAGAAATTAAAATCAATGTAAATGGACTAAGCACCTCAGTCAAAAGACAGGCAAGCAAATAAAAAAAAAATGATTAAACTTTATGCAGTCTACAGAAGATGTTGGTTGAATATACAAACTTAAATAAGTTGAAAGTAAGTAGAAGAAAAATATATTTTTGCAAACAGTAAGCAAAAAGCTGTAATCACTATGCTAATATGTTGTACCTTTAGTATGTGGTGGAGTTAAGTCTTAACTATAGTTATTAACGTGTATAAAAATAAACTAGAAAAACTAGTTTTTAGAGAGCAAATACCTTTTTTTTTTTTTTTAATTTTATTGTTGAATGTATTACAGATGTTCCTCATTTTTCCCCCATTGCCCCCCTCCTCCCCATTCCTGCCCCCCTCCTGCTTTTCCCCACACTGTTGTCTGTGTCCATTAGTTATGCATATATACATATAAGTTCTTTGGTTTATTTCTTCCCACCCCCCAACCCCCCTTCCCTTTGAGGTTTGTCAGTCTAACAACGAATTTATACTTCTTAATCCCTTCACCTTTTTCACCCCTCCCCCCAGCCCCTACCCATCTGGTAACCAACAAAAGTTCTCTGTATCTATGAGAATGTTTCTGTTCTTCTTGTTCATTTTGTTTGTAGATTCAATTGTTGATAGATATGTATTTATTGCCATTTTGTTTGTTCATATTTTTTTATCTTTTTCTTCAAGAAGACCCTTCAACATTTCATATAATAATGGTTTGGTGGTGATGAACTCCTTTAGCTTTTCCTTGTCTGAGAAACTCTTTATATGGCCATCGATTCTAAATGACAGCTTTGCAGGATAGAGTAATCTTGGTTGTAGGTTCTTGCTTTTCATCACTCTAAATATTTCTTGCCACTCCCTTCTGGCCTGCAAAGTTTCTTTTGAGAAATCTGCTGACAGTCTTATGGGAACTCCCTTGTAGGTAACAAATTGCTTTTCTCTTGCTGCTTTTAAGATTCTCTCTTTGTCTTGAACCTTTTGCATTTTGATGATGATGTGTCTTGGTGTGGGCCTCTTGGGGTTCATCTTGTTTGGCACTCTCTGTGCTTCCTGGACTTGTATGTCTGTTTCCTTCACCAAGTTTGGGAAGTTTTCTGCCATTATTGTTTCAAATAGGTTTTCGATTTCTTGTTCTCTCTCTTCTCCTTCTGGCACCCCCAAGATGCGAATGTTGGCATGCTTGAAGTTGTCCCAGAGGCTCCTTACACTATCCTCATTTCTTTGGATTCTTTTTTCTTTTTGCTGTTCTGATTGGGTGTTTTTTGCTTCCTTATATTCCAAATCCATGGTTTGCTTCTTGGCTTTACCTACTCTACTATTGATTCCCTGTAAATTATTCTTTATTTCAGTTAATGCCTCCTTCATTTCTGACTGGTCCTTTTTTATGCTCTTGAGGCCCTCTCTAAGTTCACTGAGGTTCTCACTAAGTCCATTGAGCATCCTTATAAGCAGTATTTTGAACTCAGCATCTGTTAGGTTGCTTAACTCCATTTCACTTAGTTCTTTTCCTGGAGTTTTGTTCTGTTCTTTCATTTGGGACCTGTTTCCTTGTCTCCTCATTTTGGCTGCCTCCCTCTGTTTGTTCCAATGTATTACTTAGCGAGAGGTGTGGGGCTAGCTGAGACCAGATGCTGCTTGTTTGAATGATTTCATGAAAAGCTGAAGCAGGCTCCAAGACAGGCCAATCCTATGGTGAAGCAACTGGCAACAGCTTGGGTGGGCCTGGAAGTTGGGTGGGGCAGGGCCTCAGGGAATCACCAGGGCGGGGCCAACAGTGTGAGCCAAGTTGCTGGAGTCCCAGATATGGCGGCATCTGCCGGCTCAGGAAGGGCTCACCAAAGGAACAAAAGCCTCTGATAGCACGTCTGTCCAGGAGAAAGCTGCCTCTCCAGCCTCGCTCCAATGCCAAACAGCCCAGTTCTTCCCCATATGACTCTGGTGCCTTTCAGGCTCCCTCCCGCACGCTGGAGCCTGGAGGGTGCAAGTCCGAGTAAGTCTGTGCGCGGGCCCTTTAAGAGGAGCTGCGGGGGCTCCAGCCGCCTCAGCCTCAGTTCCTGCTGGTTTTTCCAGCCAGAAGTGATGGGGACTTCTCTTCCTGGCACTGGGACCCTGAGCTGGTCGCCTGGTGTGGGACGGGGACCCCTCAGTCCTCAGGGAGGACCTTCCCAGCTGAGGTATCCCAATTTTTATCTGTCACACGTGGGTGTGGGACCAGCCCGTCGCGCCTCCGCCCCTCCTACCAGTCTGGATGCGGCTTCTTCTTTAATTTCGTAGTTGTAGGACTTCCATTCAGCTTGATTTCAGGCGGTTTTGAATGATGGTTGTTCTGTAGTTTAGTTGTAACTGTGATGTGGTTGTGGGAGGACGCGATACCGCGTCTACCTACGCCGCCATCTTGACCGGAAGTCCGAGAGTAAATACCTTTTTTAAATGCAGATTACAATATACCAGTTTCTCAAGTATATGCAGCTTAACATTTTTAAAATATCTCTCTTTGCTGTATATTAGTTATTTAAGAATATTTATAATAATATGTTTCATTTACTGGGCTATTCTTATATGAGCTTTATGTACATAGTAATTTAAGCACTAATGTTCCAAGATTCACAGAAATCTAGTAACTTAACTAATTATGATGGAGCTGGGATTTAGATGCGATTCTGACTCTCGCTCAATATTAGCCTCACTTTGATGGTATAGTTAAATAATTATATGTCATCAATGAAATAATTTACTTTAGATGTTTAAAAAGTGCTTTCATGTTACATAATGCTCTTTCAAAAAATTCAGCTGATATTGTAAGCCTGTTGTGTAGAGAAATTGTACATTCCTCAAGAGGCACTGTGTGTTGAATATCAATAAGAAGAAGGAGAAGAATGAGAAGGAAACTTCATACAGCTCCATCTGACAAAATGATTGTGATACAAATAATTCACTTGAAAGAGATTCTATTTTTCTTACATAATAATATAATAATAATAAAGAATGCTATTATCTTCTTCTTCCTTCTGTTTTCTTGATGTTTTGCATGACTCTATGGCTTCAGGGATGTCTGCAGTTCTTAGAACAGGTATTCATTTTCTGTTCCCTCTTTAGCTCTATGTCCCTTTTATAGCTTGATGTTGCTTGCCCTGCTGGTACCTTTGATATAAGTTAAAAACTGGCACAAATTATAGTCTGGTCTTACTTCCTGTAGGGTTGGGGGGTTGGAAGATGAATGTTTTTGTAACTTTGTGTTAATTCACTCTCAACCTTATAAACCTGGGCTGCCCAGGTGTCTTGAGTGCTTGTTAGCAATCTGCGAATAAATAGGACCGCGTCCTAAGCTCTGGAGTGTTGCCCCCTTGCGAAGCTCCCTCTCACTCCAACCAGCGTGTGGTTGTAGGTTCATTGTGTTGCACCGATCCCTGCAGGCCCTGAGATGGCAAGTGGTGACCCCGACGTGTTTGGGTACGCAGTGGCGAGATTCGATGCCACCAGCAACGCAGCAGTATGTGAAAGGGAAGTAGCGATCGGATCCCCAGTAAACTTCCCTCGAGAAAGAGAGAGTTTTCTCTAGCCAGCGGCACCCAGCTTGGGACAGCTGCCCGCATAGCTAGTGTCGTGAGGGGTTTCCAGGAAGACAGCATAGCATGGGGTCGGTACTTACAGTGTTACAGCAGCTAACTCAGGAGGTCGTCCTGGCAGCGAGGCGGCTCCAACCTCCCCTTCGGAGGAAACTCGGGAGCCGATCGCTGCCCCAGGGTCGCCTGGGGAGGAGGGCTTTCCTCCCCCTCCACCTTCTGTGGAGGACCCCTCAGCCTCACCACGCCCAGCAATGGGGGGCTGTCTTATAGAGGCCAGGAAAGTGGGCAACCTTGGCGCTTTCCCAGCTATAATACAACCAGGTCAACAACCTGTGCACGAATGTTTGCCCTATCAGGTCTTTAAAGAATTCAGGCAAAGCATAAAGGAGAATAGTTTGCAAAGTTCCTTTACTACAGGAATGTTGGAGGGAATAGCTGGTAGTTATCTGATGACTCACTGGGATTGGAGTAAAAACAGTGTTGACGCCGGCCCAATTCGCCACTGGAAGTTCAAACGGAGGGTTGGAGACCTCCCAGCCTCCACAGCAGGAAGTGCAGGCCTGGATCTTCTCACTGCCACAGAATTAACCCTTAAGGGGTCTGATGATATTTGTTTAGTTCCTACAGGTGTGTATGGCCCCTTGCCAGAGGGGAAAGTAGGTTTAGTGATTGGAAGGTCTAGTTTAACAATGAAAGGAATACAGGTGATGCCAGGGGTAACTGACTCAGATTTTGAAGGCGTGATTAAAGTAATGCTTAAGGCTGTGGGCTTTCTCATGTATTAACACTGGGAACCAAAATAGCTCAACTCCTTTTGTTACCCTACTGGGTTCCTGGAGCCAACTCCACAAGGAGAAGGTCCTGCAGAGTTACTGGCTTGGGGGCGGGGGTATGCTTGTGTTTTGTCTCCTACAGGTCCCAAGTGGCTGGCGGCTCAGTGGATAAAACCTTACCATGAACAGGAAGGACCTGCCCTTCAACCTGACCCCCAAATGACACAGCTGACCTTGGACACTGATCGTAAAACTTGCACTCGGTCCCGGACTCGGTCCCAGGGCCCTTCTCAAACCCTTTCTAGGGTTACCTGGGGAAGCCTTAAGCAGTTGCAACAACATTTCGAGGAAATGCTAACTAGAACGGGGGCTTCTCTTACCCCAGAGAATATTTTTTGGCTTACTTATCTGAAATCTCCACCCAATCGAGGGTAGGTATTTTATGCTGCTGCCCATATTATTGAGCTCTGCAGCAGCAGATACATTTGGAGGCTCCAGCGAGATCCCTGGTGTTTTGCTACACCAAGGGCTAGACGCCTAGGACGGGCAGCCTCTCCCGATCCGGCCACTGGACCCCTATAGATCTGAGGGGGGGCGCCCCCTGAGTTTCAGGGTCCCAAAGATCCTACTTGGGTTTCCAACAAGCGGCCGGGAGACACCAAGACGTCCCCAAAAAGATTAAAGGAGACCTGGTAGAAACCTCCAGAGGTGAGTTCTGGGTGACCTGTCCATCTGGGTGAGAGTGAGGGCCGTACACGGTGCAGCCTCTCCTCTCCTGGGATCCCCCTAAGACGTTAGGTGGGGCTCAAATCTGGCAAATTCTGTTCATTCAGACCCGCCACTGAGGCGGAAGGGGAGACTGATCACCTCCCAAGCGGTATAGGTGCCGCTCAGGATGGGAAATTTCTGGAAGAATTTTCAAACGATGTGTGAGTGTGACTGTGTGAATGTAATTGTGTGTGAGTGACTGTGCTGAGCCTGTGCCAGTCCTCACCCGTGGGCAGCGGCCAGGCGGACAAAGAGAAAGTTGCTGTCTTGTGTGTCTTCTTGTTTTTGTCCTTGTCTGCCTCCCTACCGTGTCTCCCTCAACTTTGTTACGATTGGTCTAATCATAGATAGCAGCCCTAGTGCCCAGAGGACCTCGTTGGGTTGCTTCCATTTCTTGGCTATTGTGAACAGCACTGCAGTTAACATAGGGGTGCATATATTCTTTTAAATTAGTGTTTTCAGTTTCTCCAAAACTTATTGTTTGTTGATTTATTGATGATATCTTATGTGTTTTTAATTTGCAATTCTCTGATGACTAGTGTTATTGAGCATCTTTTCACATGTCTTTTGGCCATCTGTGTTCCCTCTGGAGAAGTGTTTATTCAGGTCCTCTATTCATTTTAATTGGATTGTTTGGGGTTTTTTGGTGTTTAGTATGAATTTTTTATATTTTGGATATTAACCCTTATCAGATATACCAATTGGCAGATGTGTTCTCCCTTTCAGTGGGTTGTCTTTCTGTTTTATTGATGATTTTCTTTGCTATGCAAAACTTTTTAGTTTAATGTAGTCCCATTTATTTTTTTCCCATCCCTCTGCCCACAGTGGGGCCCAAATACTGCTGGGGGGAGGGCTTACTTGGACACTTTTCACCGTGTTCTCCTGTTAGGCCTATTGGCCCAATTGGCTAAAATAGCAAAGGTGGTAGTGACAACCTTAAGGTAGACAGGGCCCATGGAAAAGGATCACCCTAGGAAGGGTCAAGATGGCAGGCCTAGGTCCCGATTAGGGATGGAAAAGACTAGGGCAAAGTCAGGTGCAGAGGATCATAGGAAAGTTTTTAAAATTTGACAGGGCTAGGGCTCCTTCCAACTGAGCCCTAGGGAGCCTAAAATAGCAGGATAGTAGGGGACAAACTAATTAGTTTCCTGATAGATACTGGTGCAGCAGACTCAGTCCTGACCGGGCCAATGGGCCCCTAACCTACCCCTGGACTTCAAAGAGGACTATGGACCTTGGGAGAAATACTGTGACTCATTCGTTTCTGGTCATGCCGGAGGGCCCATAACCCCTACTGATCTTCTCCAGTGACTGCTCAATTACTGGCCACTGCCACTCCAGGCCAGCTCCACATCAAGTTCTACAAGACGTTGGCCATCAGGCCTGCCAGGCTGCCTCCTGCATGATGACCCCGAGAAACCTCTACAGGACTACCTGGAGGTAATCGACATAGTGCAGACGGCCCGCCCAGACCTCAAGGATGTCCCACTGCCATCATCAGAAGAGGTATTGTTCATGGACAGGAGCAGCTATGTCCAGGAAGAAATCAGGTATGCTGGGGCAGCAGTATTAACTCAGGACCGTGTAATTTGGTCTCAGTCCTTAAGTAGGGGAACTTCAGCCCAACGGCCTGGACTTGTAGCCCTAATCCAGGCTCTCCGATGGGGCAAGGAAAATCTGCTACAGACCAGAAAGCTTGGGAGGCAGCAAGTCACCCAAGAATCAATGATGGGCACTGCCTGATGGGAGGTTGTTAGTCCCAGAGGCTTTAGGTCGGACTTTAGTCAACCAGCTGCACCAGACTATCCACTTAGGTTACACCAAGCTTACTAATCTCCTGAGAGACAGATAATGTCCAGTAAAGTCACAGGGAAAGGGAGAAAGCAGAGAGAAGCAGGAATGTGTGGGTCTGAGTAGGGAGGAAGAGAAGGAAAACTGGGCCATGTACAGACAGCGGATAGATTGAGCAAGCTCTCAGATTTATGTCAGGGAAAGGACTAGGAAAGTCGCAGAGGGCCTATGCAAGTTAAAGAAAGATTATGCAGAGGAAATAAAAAAAAAAATAAGCAAGGATAAAAGAAAGGGACATACTTATTGCAGGAAGACAGGACCTTAAAGGAAACCTTAACCAAATTTACTTTAGAAACCGGTGAAAACTGGACCACTCTGCTCCCCCTCGCCCTCTTACAGTTCTTGCAGGCCCTGTAGTCTGCCCAGAAAGCTGTCCATTAACTCGTCTGCGATGCCCTGTCTGTGCCCACCTCGGACCCTGTGCACCCTTTCCAGCCCAGGGACTCAATATGGTTCTCTGAGGACTCTGGTGAATGGTGTCCTCTATGCAGAAGACCGAAAAACGAGTGATGACGCTCCTGACCACCCCAGCAATGGCAATCCCACAATTTCAAGAAAACAAAAAGGGGGGAGATGTAGGATTGGGGGGTTGGAAGATGAATGTTTTTGTAACCTTGTGTTAATTCACTCTCAACCTTGTAAACCTGGCTGCCCAGGTGTTTTGAGTGCTTGTTACCAATCTACGAATAAATAGGACCGTGTCCTAAGCTCTGGAGCTTTTGCCCCCTTGCGAAGCTCCCTCTCACTCCAACCAGCGTGTGGTTGTAGGTTCATTGCGTTGCACCATTCCCGGCAGGCCCCGAGATGGCAACTTCCGACATTGCTATTGGCTGGTTGCACCCTTGCTGACCAGCTCTCCTCGGTTTCTGCAGGCTGCCGACTCCTGGATGGCGGTGCAGTCTCTGATCCAACCTGTTCTCTGGGGTACCGCATGGCTGATCCAGAGTTGCACGCAGGTCTTTATGTAATTTAGATTGGATTCCCTTTTTGCTTGACTGATTTGAGCTACCAAATTTATGTCCCCATTCCCCAGAATGTAGATAGAAGTGGGGGTGCCGAGTAAGTGGTCACATACCACAGAGATGATGGCTTTACAGAGTTCTTACTGGTGAGCTGGGCTCTGCTGTGAGGGTGACACTCACAGATCTGATTCATTGTCCTTCTCTCAGCCCTGTGTCACCAGACCAGTTCTGTGCCTGGGGCTGGACCTCCAGGCTCTTGACTTGTGCAGAAAAGATGTCCAGGAGTTCCGAGTGGGAGTGAAAGCAAGTTTTATCCCGGTGGAGACAAAGGTGGGACGCGCAGCCTGTGGAAGAGTGAACGCACGTCCTCGAGTGGCGTGGGCGAGTTGTGCATGTGGTCAGTCGGTTCTTGGGATTTCGTACGTTTCTAGGTTTTGAATTTTGTGGCTCCAAGTTCTGTCTGCACCTCCTCTTGGAAGGGGGTGTTCTGTTCTTAAGGGGATGTGTTCCAGAATTGTCATGTGTCCCCTCAGCCCCACTGCTGTCCTGGTGTCAGTTTTCATTGTAATGACGGTAAAGTGAGCTTTGGAGTCAGTCTCGGGTCAATTCTTCCTCATCTTGGATTGGTCTCATTTTGGTTACTTCTTGCTGTTGTTGACTTCTTTGACCACTGGCCACCACAGGGTTTCCTGCCATAAACTGTTTCCTTTGATCTGGTGGAGGTGGGGTCTCTGGTGGGACCTAGGGGCTTAACAGCCAGTGATGTCTGCTTCTACTTCCTCGTCCCCCTGGCCAGGACTTTTCCCTGACTCGTGTCTGTCCTGCCTCACTGGCATATCATCTTTTGTCATGACTGGACTGTTACATTCTAGAGGGAAAACTGCTTTCCGTTGCTACGTGAAAATCATCAAAGTGTTTCCCACATCGGCTACAGAATTTCAGATGCTAATGTTATTTACATTTTTTAAGTTATTACATAAGCACAGGGGATATGGCTTAGATATTTCTCTCTTTTGTTATTATTGTTAGCAAAAAAAAAAAAAAAAGAGGTAGAATTGCTAAGCAATAGTAGTGCATTTTTTAATGGAATATCTGTGTTTTTCCACTCCTGGCATCTTGACACTCTGGGCTGTTAAGATGTATTTTATATAACAGGGCGGCAGAGCTGAATTTCCATCATTTAAATGATGACAACACATATAAGGTAAAAGTCATAGAAACCCTGTTATGGGTCCTAGCTTATCCTGCAAAGCCACAGCCAGCCTTTCAGGGGAGGTACAAGCCGGGAAGAAAAGCGAGTTGATTCTTCTGAAGAATGTGGGCATAAGCTGCACTGCCAGGGGCAATGGTACTGAAACCGCGGTAAACCTGAACCGCGTGAACCGTGTGAACCGCGTGAACCGCTTGCTTTCAGGACTGAGGCGAGAAACTTGGAACTCATAAGTGTGTGTCACTAACAGAATATTTAAATGAAGAAAAATAACTAAATTGGAGAATAACAAGAAGCAAAGATTGAGACGCAGAAGCAAAAACCAATGAACAGATTACATTTTTAACACAAAGCACCAGACTTCACTATTTTTTTATACCTGAAAAGAAAAATATTCACCAAGCGATGGAACAATAATGCCAACTGGAGTACAGTGCTGACAAATGTTTATTTTAATGGACGTAAAACTCCTTTCCTGCTTTTATTCATTCAATTCAATTCAACTCTTCATAATTTTAAGTCGAGCTACTGATAATCTGCCACCTATAATTCTAGGTGGGGGTTTAAAATGTTGAAAAGACAGGACTTCCGGTCAAGGTGGCGGGTAGGTAACGCGGTATCCGTCCTCCCACACCCACATCACAGTTACAGCTAAACTACAGCACAACCAGCATTCAGAACCGCCTGAAATCAAACCTAACGGAAGTCCTACCACTACGACATTAAAGAAGAAGCCACATCGAGACTGGTAGGAGGGGCGAAGGGGACGGGCTGCTCCCACACCCATATGTGGCGGATAAAAATTAGGAGGACACCTCGGCTGGGAAGGTCCTCCCTGAGGACTGAGGGGTCCCCGTCCCACACCAGGTGCCCAGCTCAGGGTTCCAGTGCCAGGAAGAGAATCCCCATCACTTCTAGCCATAAAACCAGCAGGAACTGAGGCTGAGGGAGGCTGAGGCGGCTGGAGCCCCAGGCAGCTCCTCTTAAAGGGCCCGTGCACGGACTTACTCAGACTCGCACCCTCCAGGCTCCAGCGTGGGGGAGGCAGCTTGAAAGGCACCAGAGTCATATGGGGAAGAACTGAGTTGTTTGGCATTGGGGCAAGGGCTGGAGAGGCAGCTTTCTCCTAGACAGACATGCTATCAGAGGCTTTTGTTCCTTTGGTGAGCTCTTCCCTGGGCCGGCAGACGCCGCCATATCTGGGACTTCAACAACTGGCTCACACTGTTTGCCCTGCCCCATCCAGCTTTCTGGCCCACCCAAGCTGTTGCCAGTTGCTTTACCATAGGATTGGCCTGTCTTGGATCCTGCTTCAGCTTTTCCTAAATTCTTTCAAACAAGCAGCATCTGGTCTCAGCTAGACCCATACCTCTCGCTAAATAATACATAGAAACAAACACAGGGAGGCAGCCAAAATGAGGAGACAAAGAAACAGGTCCCAAATGAAAGAACAGAACAAAACTCCAGGAAAAGAACTAAGTGAAATGGAGTTAAGCAACCTAGCAGATGCAGAGTTCAAAACACTGCTTATAAGGATGCTCAATGGACTTAGTGAGAACCTCAGTGAACTTAGTGAGGGCCTCAAGAGCATAAAAAAGGACCAGTCAGAAATGAAGGACACACAGTTAGAAATGAAGGAGGCATTAACTGAAATAAAGAATAGTTTACACAGATTCAATAGTAGAGTAGGTAAAGCCAAGAAGCAAACCATCGATTTGGAATATAAGGAAGCAAAAAACACCCAATCAGAACAGCAAAAAGAAAAAAGAATCCAAGAAAATGAGGATAGTGTAAGGAGCCTCTGGGAAAACTTCAAGCATGCCAACATTTGCATCTTGGGGGTGCCAGAAGGAGAAGAGAGAGAGCAAGAAATCAAAAACCTATTTGAAACAATAATGGCAGAAAACTTCCCTAACTTGGTGAAGGAAACAGACATACAAGTCCCGGAAGCACAGAGAGTCCCAAACAAGATGAACCCCAAGAGGCCCACACCAAGACACATCATCAAAATGCAAAAGGTTCAAGACAAAGAGAGAATCTTAAAAGCAGCAAGAGTAAAGCAGTTAGTTACCTATAAGGGAGCTCCCATAAGATTGTCAGCTGATTTCTCAAAAGAAACTTTGCAGGCCAGAAGGGAGTGGCAAGAAATACTCAGAGTGATGAAACGCAAGAACCTACAACCAAGATTACTCTATCCTACAAAGCTGTCATTTAGAATCGATGGCCATATAAAGAGTTTCCCAGACAAGGAAAAGCTATAGGAGTTCATCACCACCAAACCATTATTATATGAAATGTTGAAGGGTCTTCTTGAAGAAAAAGATAAAAAAATATGAACAAACAAAATGGCAATAAATATATATTTATCAACAATGGAATCTACAAACAAAATGAACAAGCAGAACAGAAACATCCTCATAGATACAGAGAACTTTTGTTGGTTACCAGATGGGTGGGGGCTGGGGGAATGGGTGAAAAAGGTGAAGGGATTAAGAAGTACAAATTGGTTGTTAGACTGACAAACCTCAAAAGGAAGGGGGGTTAGGGGGTGGGAAGAAATAAACCAAAGAACTTGTATGTATATATGCATAACCAATGGACGCAGACAACAGTGTGGGGAAAGGCAGGAGGGGGGTGGGAATGGGGAGGAGGGGGGCAATGGAGGAAAAATGAGGAACATCTGTAATACATTCAACAATAAAGATAAGTTTTTTAAAAAGTAAAAATAAAAAAAAAATGTTGAAAAGACAAATTTTGTCCTTGGCCTTTGTGTAGTGAAGAATTAACCTTACCCAAAGAGAGATATGACCTTTGCCCTAGTTTCTGGGGGGTAACCTCTAACTCTTCCAATTTCCTAGGTGTTCTTGTTTTTCATAGGTGCCTCTGAGGCCATATTTGATCATTTATGCTGAGAGATGACTCATAATGGAGCCAGCTAGAAAGACCAATCATATAATTAAAAGATTAGAGCTTTGGGAAAAGTAAAATCAGCCCAACCTCAAACAGTGTGGGATTTCAGAGGGTGGAGGACTGGCGATTAAGTTCAACCAGGTAAAGAATGAGTCAATCATGCCTACATAATGAAGCCTCAGTAGGCTCTCTGGACACCAGAGAAGCTCAGGTGGGCTTCCTGAGTTGTAAATACTCTGTTCCTCTTGGTTTGGCCCTTTTCTCCTCTTATACTTATGAAAATGAATGGAATGGGGTCAATCTAATAGGCTAAGAATTAACTTCTTAAAATAAGTTATGAGACATTTATAAAAAACAAAATTCACTTACATTCGGCATTGTTATCCTATAAACCTCTTTGTCTATTAAACAAACATTATGACTGATTCTCTCTACCAAATGGCCAATACGTAGGCTCAGATTTGTCTGTAATGTTCTTGTTGCAACAGCTCTGAAAAGCTGGCCTTGTTCTTCTCAAATATGTTAGATTGATACAGATTTCAATATATTCATCAAATTTAGTATTTTTATCATTAGCAACTTCCCAATTTCCTCTTATTTTAAGTGAAAAATAGTTTGCATTATTTTACGTTTCCTATGGATTGTAATCTGAACTGTTAAAATGATTTTCCTAAATCATTTTTATCTTAAACCTTGATTTGTGCCATTTACTCTTCATTTCTCATGGTGTGAACGCACCTCACCACGCACAAACTATCTGTGTGACATCACTGAAGTGAGTCAGCACTGAAGACGCGGGGGAGGGATGCTAACAATTGGTTTCTCAAGGCACTTTGAGGGGGTTCTGTGTGGATGGAAGTGCGGTACCCGTGGTGTTGCAAGGAGAACATTCCAGAACATGGCAGTTTGCTTCCTTTTGGTAAGGTGTCTGAGAGAGTGAGAGGAGTGTGGGAAGGATTCCCCGGCAAAGCCACCCCTTTTGATGACCTAATCCGGTGGGTGGCTTTCTAACACTGCTGCCCAATTGTGTTTGTTAGAAATGAGTCGCTAGGTCTAGCTTACACTCAGAGGAAGGAACTACAGAAGGACATGGGTGCTAGGAGACAGGACGGCCGTGCGCCGCCTGGAGGCTCATCGCCGCAGGTGCAGGTTGGAATGATGAAACATTAACAACGACGGCACACAATGCGGTTAGTGGCCACACGTTCTAGGTGTCTTTCTTATATTATGCTAGTTGTATCTTCACACAGCTTTTGGAAATTGAACTTCAGAGACATTGTGGAACTTGGCTGAGGTTACCTTGGTGGTCAGCGGAGGGGGAACAGTGCTGGTGGGCTCCAAGCCTTTGCTCAGCAGGGCTTCCCTTTGGGGAGCATCTGGAAACGCTCCAGCTCCACTTCCCGTTGTAGCTCCGCCGTGCGCCCCTGACCAGGGCTATTTAAAGGGGTGCTAGAGTAGTTCGATAACATACTGAGCCTTGACCCCTGAGGGTAAGCGACATCTTTACAATTCTAAATATTGACCAGAGACCCTTACAAAAGACCACACACAACACCTGGTTGTAAATTCAGTTTTTTTCTGTCATTCTCTGGCTTGGCATGGGTGGCACTCTCTGTAGCCCGTTTCTGACCAAAATAGGTAAATATTCTGGGCCTTTCTCTCTTTCTTTCTCTCTTCCTCCCCTTGTTTTTCCCTCTCTCCATCCCATTATGCGGTCCTCTCTCTCTTATCTATGACATATACACATCCTGCCGCCTCAGAACTGAAGGCGTGTGTTCTGTCCTGTATACGTTCTCTACATAAATCTCCCTTTGCTTCCTGTTTTCCGAAAGCTGATAGAAATCACTGATCCCTTTGGACTTTCCACACCTCCCAATCTACCTGATTATGAGCTTACAATCACATTTTTATTGTGATGATTATTTTTATTTTTAATGGCATGTTGAATCTCCCTTGGTTGTCCCTAGTACAACCTGTGAATATTCCATAAATTTTCAGCAGTCACATTTAATTATTCAGAGTTTAATCTAATTCAAAAATTCAGCCACAAAAATGATTTAAATCTTTCCCTTTCTCCCAAAACATCCTAGAGCCTGTCGAGGGACCTGCGGTAAGGAGGGGGGGTGGAGTAGTAGTCCCTTTTACTCCTCACCTGCCCCCTCTTAATCTTGGCTCTAGTCCACCCGTCCACTCCCTGCCCTATTAAACAAGTCAATTGTGGGCTATAAGCAGTCATGCTAAAAGGTTTAGGCTTCCAATTGTAATTAAACTTAAATTCCCCAAATCACAGCCTTCAAGAAAAGCATTCCCTTTCCTCATGTGCTGCACACCAGCGTTGAGTCGACTCCTATTTCCTTCCTGAGTGAAAAAGACGGAATGCCTACCGTCTGCCACCTTCCTTAAGCCAAATGTACTGCTCTCTCACCCAAAAGTGGATTGCAAACGTTCTGCTTCTATTATTTTCCTACGAGCCCATGATGAATTGTCTTCCAAGAAAGAAAAAGAAAATCTATAATGAGCTAAGGACTTCCAATACTTGACATACTTTTCAGAGGCACATTTACCTTTCTTCACACAGATGTTCATGCTGGAGAGAGGATGTTGTATATTTGTAGAAAATAGACCGTAGGACCTCAAAGATGTCTATGCACCAACCCCTGAAACCCAGGAACGTAACGAGAACAGCCTGGATGGGCACAGTGTAGTCACGGAAAAGGAGGGAGAGAGCCACGCAGGAGGAGGGCTCCGCCTGGTTGAAGATGGAGGGCCACGTGGAGAAGGTGGGCAGAAACTGAATTCTGCCCACACCAGGGAGCTTGGAAGAGGACCCTGAGCCTCCGATGAGAACGGCAGTGCACACCCACAACTTGGTTTCAGCCCTGTGAGGCCCTGCACAGAGAATCCAGTCACTCTGGGCTAGACTTTGACCAAGAATAATGTGAGCGAATAAATGGGTTATAAGATACTAAGTATGTGGGATTTGTTAAGGCAACAATAGAAAAATGAGTAGAATTTTTAAATGAATGCCTAAATATGTATTATAATAGAGAGTCTGCACAGAGCGTGGGATTAGACACTGGCTCGTTGTATCTGTACAGCGTGAAATCACCTGGGTGTTCCCAAGGCCCTGCGCCTGTGAGTGAACAGAAGTCAGTCACGTTTTATCAGTTCTACAGTTTTTGCTCCATGGGGCAAATAATCCAATAAACAGTTTTACTTGATGTAATTGGTTTTTATAGTAAAGCATTAACCTGGGGGTTATTTCTCTATTAACCCTCCCCCTACTGTGCCCAACTAATATGGTCAAAGCCCCATATGTGTACATGTTAAAATATTTAATACAGTGTTCTTTGAAAGTCAAGAGATGTGTTTTATATTTATATTTTATACCCAGCACTTTGCATAGGTGATATGTGTACAATGAACGTTTATTTAAACAATGGTTGATTTAATGAATACTTGTCTTATATTTTATCAGCTACTAAAGTGTGTCTTCCTTTCCTATAATCCCTTACTTTTTATTTTATTGTTTTACTTTCTGACAACTTTTTTTTTAGTTTAAATTTATTTATTTATTTTTGTTACAGATGTTTCTCTTTTTCCTCCCGTTGACACCCTCCTCCCCATCCTGTCCTCCCCAGCATTGCTGTCTATGTCCATGGTTACACACACATGCATATAAGTTCTGTGGTTTATCTCTTCCCTCCCCCCATTCTCCTCTTCTGACTTTTGTCAGTATAATCCCTTTCTTAATAAATGTATTTTTGTGTGTGTATTTTTCAGTCCTCAATTTTTGGAAACGATGTTTTTCCTAGACTGTTTAAGTTATCTTTAAAAAATAATTTTTGAACATTTCAATATCAGAAATAATAAATATTTGTTATAATAATGAATCATATTAGTATTTACTTTTTTTTTAAATCCTCATCTGAGGATATTTTTCCATTTATCTTCAGAAAGATTTGGGGGTGGGGGAACTTCGACATGAGAGAGACACATCGACCGGTTGCCTCCTGCATGACCACGACCAGGGCCAGGGACCAAATCACACCTGAGGCACATGCCCTTGACCAGAATTGAACCTGCGACTCTTTGGTTCACAGGCCGATGCTCTAACCACTGAGCCAAGATGGCCAGGACAAAGTATTTACTTTTTAACAGCATGTGATTTTATAGTTTTCTCTCATCAGATTTGCACATTTAATATGCAACAGACTTTTCAAGAATACAAAAAGAAATGTTTTAGTTTTCGCCTCAAATAAATTAATTCCATAATTATAAAAATGGTAATTAAAATTATTAATTATTTCAAATTTATACTATTTATCATATATAGCTCTAATAAAGATTATATACATGCATTTAGCACTAAAATATCTAAATTGCTTACAGAATATTCAAAGAATTGTCAATTATTTATAGATATCTAGTAATCACAACCTTTCTCTAACACTAAAATTGTAATATATATGCTGTTATAATATGCATTATGCAGCAACACTAAAACCAGATGTAGCTGACCTGGGGGGTTAGCTGAACAGCTGTTGGAGCAAAGTGAATGTCTTCAATTTCTCGAGAATGATTCTTCTTTGATAATCATAAAATCTTATAGAATTTAAGATTTCAGTTCTGTTACCTGACTTGGACAGATGTCAGAAAAAGTGTCTAAGAGATAATGTCATAGATAATGTCATAGAGCAGAGCAATTACTACATCTAGTCTCCTTGTGAAAGCCACGGCGACCCACCTGCAATAAGTTGACTGATAACTGTACGAGAAAACTTACCATATATGAGTTATGTAGGCAGCTGTTTATTTAATGATACTAATATTTTGATGCATTACAGTTGCAGGGAAAGATGCCAGAATATCTTTCTTATGAATATATATGTACATTATTGCAATGATGTGTGATATAAAATTAGGTATTATATACTGTCATATACAACATGCTTGTTACAATGCCTTCATTTTAACCTCATTTACCCATGTGCTTTTCCATGTGAATGTGTAGTTTCTCCTTCAAGAAATGGAGTCTGTTTTTTCCCATCCCTATTGATGTTTGAGTCGGTGTTTTTCCAGTGGAATGTTAGCAGATATAATAAAAGGAAAGGCTCAGTTTACAATTGTCATCAGTTTGAGAAGGACATGCGTCAGGTAGCCCACTGACTAAGGTATGTGACAGACATGTGGAGGCACCTGTGCCCAACCTGAAGTTGGATACAAGCCCAGCCTAATCATAGATCAGCCAGCACAGTTGTGTGAACAAGAATAAATAATAGCTGTTTGGAACAACTGAGCTTTGGAATGGGATGTTACACAGAATTATTATAACAATAAATGATAAAATGCTTTTGAAACAATTAAATAAACATGTTTATAATCGTGGAACGATTTATTTACAGATAATTCTAATATCCTTTTTTAATGTTGACAAAAATGCTTTACTTTATTCTCGTTGCAGCAGTATTAAATCAAGAGAACGTCTTCCTGGCAGTAACTGAAGGCTCCTATGTACATTTTCCTTTATGTATGTCATTCTTTTTTTCCGTAGGTGAAAAAACAAAAACAATTCTGGGGACATCATGAAAAGAAAAATACAAGCAGACGCACAATTGAGAGTTTCTGATAAGTTCTTTATTATATTAAAAGCAAAATGCTGCATTTTACAGTCTTTTTACACGGTATGGTTAGAAACAGGCACAGATTTTGCTACTAAAACACACAGATTTTTCCACAAAGAAAAGTAACTAGGAAATGACACATTTGAGCTACATAAAGGCACCAGAAGGAGACATCCCTTAGCTATCAATATTGAATAAAGAGAACCTTTTGTAAGGACTGAAAAGAGATTTCATTTTGACTTGTGCTGTTTATAAATTTTATTCTTGCAGGTGTTGTGAAAATATCTGTAAGTTTTACTCTTTCTTTGTGTTATGACTTCATAGAAAAACATTTCTCTTCCAAACTGTTCATTACTTGTATTTTATTTTCTCCTTATGGATCAATTACATCACTCAGAAAAACAAAAATAACAAATCTAGTCAGATCAAACAAATATAGTTGGCTAAATAAAAAATATATGAAATCTTTGATCAAAAACCATTTAATATTTTGTGATTTTATTGGTTCATGCCTCAGAAAAGTTGAGAAATAAGAACTATTAAGACCAGAGTTTTAGGTACAGGTTTACATTTATGGTTGTAACACAGTGAAAAAAAAAAAAAGGGAAACTCTAAAATGAAAATAAGAGGTTGCTATGAATAAATAATAATTTACTAATTAAATATTAGTAACCACTGGTGTAACCACATAAAACAATATTCTATGGAATTTCATGTTTTTACTCTTATGTACTGTCATAGTTGCACGAAATATTTAAATTGCCTTTTTCTTTGTATGACAACTTTGCCCACACTTGTACAATGCTAATTTAGGTATATATTCATTTAAAAATGAAACAGTTAAAGATGTGACTGAAAATATCAATAATGTTTTGTGTGCATACACACACATAAGTATATATATATATGTATATTTATATATACATGTTAGAGAGAGACTTGGGATTCAAACAAAGCTGTTTTTGTTGTTGCTTATTTATTTTTCCTCCATTCACATTGCCTCTTACCATATCTTTTATCAAAATTATTAATATGTTTCAGTACTTTTCTATTTTAAATGTTTATAACTACATTTTATCATTTTTTTAATGATAGACATAACTTTGTTGTTTTCAAATTATAAAATTAATATATGGTTATTTAAAACATTTTGGACAATATCGACAGCCAAAATGTAGAAATAGACATATTACACAATATTTTGATATATAAACTTGGACAGACATTGATTTGATGCTTAGCTCTAAGGTGGCGTTGTGCCAGCCCAGTGTTGCTAAGTTGATTGAGCCTCATTCCAGGCACCAAGGGGGTTACAGTCTGATTCTCAGTCAGGGCACCTGCCTGGGTTGCAGGCTCAGTCTCCAGTAGGGGCCAGCAGGAGGCAGCCAATTGATGTTTCTCTTTCATCATTGTTTCAATCTCTCTCTCTACCTTACCGTCTCTCTCTAAAATCAATTAAAAAAAATTAAACATAGTTTTAAAGTGACTTTGTAACTTTTTAATATACCACCATATCTAGAAAAAATTGTACAGTGAACCAAGTTTATTTTAACTCATCTGTATTTCTTTTTTCCTTTTTGGCGTATGTGTATTATCTTTCACTCTTTGGGGGCATATAATGTTTCCTTTTTCTCTATAGATGTTACAGTTCTTTTATTTAGGTATTTTTGCAAGTTAAAGTTTTCATGGTCTCCATCCTTCTTTATTTATATCCTGAATTCTAATCAATAGTTTGTTTTACTTTATGTGACTTACAAATATGAAAAGTTAAGATAATTGTCATAAAATGTCAATATGTCCAAGATTATGTTTGCTATTTTACATATTAAATTTCTTATTTCAATAGAAATCTTTAATGACATAGGAACTGAGAAGTTATCTGTACAAAATGTAATAAACAGACTCACTGTCTTTATATAACTAAAGACTTAGTTTGCTTTGGTTAACTAAAATCATTTAAACTATGAAGCCAGCATATCCTAAATACAAAACCAGATAAAGACACTACAAAGAAAGAGAATTATAAGCTTATATCCCTGATGAACATAGATGCTAAAATGGTCAACAAAATATTAGCAAATTGAATGTAGCATAACATTAAAAATATTATACACCATGATCAAGTGGAATTTATTGCTGGCATACAAGGTTGGTACAATATTCACAAATCAATTAATGTGATACATCACATAAACAAAATTAAGGATAAAAATGATATGATGATATCAATAGATGGAGAAAAAGCTTTCGAAAAATCCAGCACTCATTTGTGATAAAATTCTCAGCAAAGTGGGAATAAAGGGAACATATCTCAACATAATGAAAGCCATATATCACAATCCCACAGCTACACCATAGTCAATGGAGAAAAACTATAAGCATTTTCCTAAGATCAAAAACGAGACAGAGATTTCCACTTTTACCATTCTTATTCAACATAGTACTGGAAGTCCTAGCCACAGCAGTCAGACAAGAAGAAAAAATAAAGTGCATCCAAATTTGAAAGGAAGAAGCAAAATTGTCATTATTTGCAGATGACATGACACTGTATATAAAGAACCCTAAAGAGACAACCAAAAAACTACTCAAACTGAGAAATAAATTCAGTAAAATAAAAGGATACAAAATAAATCTTTAGGAATTGGTTACATTTTTATTCACCAGTAATGAATTATCGGGAGGTGAAACTAAGAAAACAATCTCATTTACAACTGCATCAAAAAAAAAAAAATACCTAAGGGTAAATTCTATTCTGTTTTTACAAGACCTGCACAGAGAATATTATAAGACACTAAAGAAAGAAATTGAAGAAGATACAAATAAATGGAAGCTTACATCATGTTCATGAATAGGAAGAATTAACATTGTAAAATGTCCATATTAACCAAAGCAATCTGTAGATTCAACGTAATTTCTATCAAAATACCAGTGGTGTATCTGACAGAAATAGAACAAATATTCCAAAAATTTATATGGAACCAAAAAAGACCCTGAATAGCAACAGCCACCTTGAGAAAGAAGAACAAAGTTGGAGGAATCACCCTACCTAATATCAAATTATACTCCAAGGCCATAATAATCAAAACAACATGATGCAGGCATAAAAATAGAGATATAGTTTTATGGAACAGAATAGAGAGGCCAGAAATGAACCCATACCTATATGGTCAGTTAATATGTGACAAAGTAGGCAAGAACATACAATGGGGTATGACAGCCTATTCAAAAATGGTGTTTGGAACTTCCGGTCAAGATGGCGGGTAGGTAGACGCGGTATCACATCCTCCCACACTCACACCAGAATTACAACTAAACTACAGAAAACCATCATTCAGAACCGCCTGACACCGAGCTGAATGGAAGTCCTACAACTACGAGATTAAAGCAGCAGCCACATGGAGACTGGTAGGAGGGCGGAGGGGAGGGCTGGTCCCACACCAGGTGCCCAGCTCAGGGTTCCAGTGCCCGGAAGAGAATCCCCATCACTTCTGGCTGGAAAACCAGTGGGAACTGAGGCTGAGGCGGCTGGAGCCCCAGGCAGTCCCTCTTAAAGGGCCCACACACGGACTTACTCAGACTTGCACCCTCTAGGCTCCAGCGTGGGGGAGGCAGCTTGAGGGGCACCAGAGACATACAGGGAAGACCTGAGCGGTTTGGCCTTGGGACAAGGGCTGGAGGGGCAGCTTTCTCCTAGACAGAGCTCCTTTGGTGAGCCCTTCCCTAGGGTGGCAGATGGCCGCCATACAGTCGTCCCTCGCCACCTCACACTTCCACATTCGAGGCTTCACTCTATCGTGGTTTTTTCATGTATAGTATAGTATAGTATAGTATAGTATAGTATAGTATAGTATAGTATAGTATAGTATTTGAAAAAACCGCTATAGAGTGAAGCCACGAATGTTGAAGGGCGAAGTGGCGAGGGACGACTGCATATAAATAAAGAATCCTACTTCGCAGAAATTCATTTATCGCGGTAGAGTCTGGAACTGATTAACCACGATAAACGAGAGCCCACTGTATCTGGGTCTACAGCAACTGGCTCACACTGTTGGCCTTGCCCTGGTGATTCCCTGAGGCCCCGCCCTACCCAACTTTCGGGCGCACTCAAGCTGTTTCCAAAAACTTTACCACAAGACTGGCCTGTCTTGGATCCTGCTTCAGAGTTTCCTAAAATCTCTCAAACAAGCAGCTTCTGGTCTCAGTGAGCCCCATACCTCTCGTTAAGTGGCCCGAGGCCTGGCACTAGAAGCAACCAGCCTTGGTTCACAACTTGGCTTTTCCTGGACACCTCCAAGCCCAGTACAAGAAGCAGCCATCTGCAGATCACTTTGTAGCTTATGCCAGGTGGCCCTGGATAGAACACAGGCTGACCTTGTCCCAGAGCCAGCACACCCAGTGGAGAGCTTCAGACCACATCGAAACACCACCACCCAATCACCTTCACAAGTGACACACTCAAGGAGTGAACTCAGTGGGTACCAGAATCCTGATTAAGTAAGTCTTGCTCTGTGTGGTGGGCTCCTACACAGCTGATCCTCCAAGGTAGTCAGAGGCCAGTGGCTAGTGGGCACAGCAGTCCTTGCAACTGATCAGCCTGAGTAAATCCCTCCCATTGACTTGCCAACAGCAATCAAGACTCAATTATAGCAGAAGGGTGTACAGTCCACATTAGGGGTGCACCTCAAGGGCCCATCTGGGATGATCAAGGAGACTGTGCCACTGAATCCTACAGGACACCTACAACAATAGGCCACCCTATGAAGCCTAGGAGACATAGCAACTCTGACTAATACATAGAAACAATCACAGGGAAGCAACCAAAATGAGGAGACAAAGAAACATGTCCCAAATGAAAGAAAAGAACAAAATTCCAGGAAAACAACTAAACAAAATGGAGATAAGCAATCAATCAGATGCAGAGTTGAAAACACAGGTTATAAGGTTGCTCAAGGAACTTGGTGAGACATTCAAGGGACTTAGTGAGACCTTCAAGGAACTTAAGGAGACCTCCAAGGAACTTAGTGAGAACAACACAAAATAAAAAAGGACCAGTCAGAAATGAAGGATACACTAACTGAAATAAAGAATAATGTACAGGGAATCAATAGTAGAGTAAGTGAAGCCAAGAAGCAAACCATGTATTTGGAATATAAGGAAGCAAAAAACACCCAATCAGAACAAAGAATCCAAAAAAATTAGGATAGTGTAAGGAGCCTCTGGGACAACTTCAAACGTGCCAACATTCGCATCATAGGGGTGCCAGAAGGAGAAGAAAGAGAGCAAAACATTGAAAACCTATGTGAAACAATAATGACAGAAAACTTCCCTAACTTGGTGAAGGAAACAGACATACAAGTCCAGGAAGCACAAAGAGTCCCAAACAAGTTGAACCCAAAGAGGTCCACACTGAGACGCACCATAATCAAAATTCCAAAGGTTAAATACAAAGAGAGAATCCTAAAAGCAGCAAGAGAAAAGAAGTCCGTTACCTACAAAGGAGCTCCCATAAGACTGTCAGCTGATTTCTCAAAAGAAACTTTGCAGACCAGAAAGGAGTGGCAAGAGATATTCAAGGTGATGAGAAGCAATGACCTACAACCAAGATTACTCTGTCCTGCAAAGCTATCATTTAGAATCGATGGACATATCAAGAGTTTCCCAGACAAGGAAAAGCTAAATGAGTTCCTCACCACCAAACCAGTATTATATGAAATGTTGAAGGGTCTTCTTGAAGAAGAAGAACAAAAATAGGAAGAATAAAATGGCAATTAATACATATCTATCAACAATTGAATCTACAAACAAAATGAGCAAGCAGAACAGAAACAGACTCATAGATACAGAGAACTTTTTGTTGCTTGACTGATGGGTGGGAGCTGGGGGGATGGGTAAAAAAGATGAAGGAATTAAGAAGTACAAATTGGTTGTTAGAATGATGAATCTCAAAGGAAAGGGGGGAGGAAGTGTTGGATGAGAAAAACCAAAGAACTTCTATGCATATATGCGTAACCAGTGGACACCAACAATAGTGTGGGGAAGGCAGCAGGAGGGGGGCGGGTTTGGGGAGGAGGGAGTCAATGGGGAAAAAAGGGAGGAACATCTGTAATACATTCAACAATAAAGATGAGTTTTAAAAAATGAAAATAAATAAATAAATGGTGTTTGGAAATTTGGACAGATACATGCAAAAACATGAAACTAGACCACCTTCTTACACCATGAACAAGAATAAACTTAAAATTAATTAAAGATTTAAATGAAAGATTCAGTACCGTAAAAACCCTACAAGAAAACATAGGCAGTAAAATCTCTGAAAGTTCTTGTAGCAATGTTTTTTCTGATATATCTCCTTGGGAAAGGGAAACAAAAGAAAAAATAAACAAGTGGAACTACATCAAACTAAAAAGTTTTCCACAGCAAAGAAAACCATCAAGATGAAAAAACAATCCACTGAATGGGAGAACATATTCATTAATTATATATCCGATAAAGTGTTAATATCTAAAATTTATAAAGAACTTACACAACTCAACACCAGAAAAACAATCCAACTAAAAAATGGCAAAAGACCTGAATAGACACTTCTCTGAAGAGAACATTCAGATAGCCAATAGATATATGGAAAGATGGTCAATGTGACTAATCCTCAGAGAAATGCAAATTAAAACCACAATGAGATATCACCTCACACCTGTCAGAATCACTATCATCAGCAAATCAACACACAAGTGTCGGTGAAAATGTGGAGAAAAGGAAACCCTTGTGCACTGTAGGTGGGAATGCAGATTGGTGCAGCTACTATAAAAAGTATAGCGTTTCCTCAAAAAAATTAAAAAATGGAACTGCCTTATGACCCAGCAATTGCTGTTCAGGGAATATATCCATAGAAATCCTAAACACTGATTTGAAAGAATATACATCTTTAAGTTCATTGCAGCACTATTTACAATAGCCAAGATTTGGAAGCAGCCCAGGTACCCATCAGTAAATTAGTGGGTAAAAAAGCTTTGGTACATTTATATAATGGAATCCTACTCAGCCATGAAAAAGAGGGAAATCTTACCTTTTGTGACAGCATGGATGGACATGGAGAGTATTATGCCAAGTAAAATAAGCCAGTTAGAGAAAGACAATTATCATGTGATTTCACTTACATATGGAATCTAATGAACGCAATAAGCAAAGTAAATAGAAACAGATTCAGATACAGAGAATAGACTGACAGCTGTCAGAGGGGAGTGGGGTGGGGGACTGGGTGAAATAGGTAAAGGGACTAAGCAAAAAAAAAAAAAAAAAAGAAAATCATAGACACTGGCAATAGTTTGGTGATTACCAGAGGAAAAGAGGGGTGGGGGCAGGTGGAAGAGGGTAAAGGCGGGATAAATGTTAATGGAAGGAGACTGACTTTGGGTGATGAACACACAAGATAATATACAGACAATGTATTATAGAATTGTGCACTTGAAACCTATATAATTTTATTACCCAATGTCACCCCAATAAAATTTACATAAATTAAAAGAAAGTCTTGCTCAAATACTATTTTTTATATTTTTACTGCATTTTTTTTTCTTTTCGTGAAATAACCACAGAAAACTTACTACTCTAAAAATCATGCTAGTCGATAAACTTTTGGTTAGTGCTATTGAGCACTATAATAGATATGAAAAATTGAGCTTTGAGCTTAGGAAAATAATAAAATTTACTTCTATATTTTTAAAAAGCATCTCAGGATATAAAATATACAAACTCAGTGTTAGACGCTAATAGTTGCTTTTCCAATATCCATTCCCTTCTTTATCAGAATGCCATTTTTCTTTTAGAGAACACCATGACTTAGTATAAAATGGCATTTATCAGCCATCTTTACAAATAGGAGTCTCCTGTGAAATAACTCAGGACAATCAGAAAGAAGTTATTGGCAGAGGAGACTTAAAGGGAGTGAGTATGCCATTGGCCCTTTGCACTTTTCCTTCCCAGAATTTAAATGTGATGGTTTTGGGAGACAATTATGAGTGGATTTCACATTCTGCATGGCTGGCAAATAAAGCATTGGCTGAGATTTATTCGAAACAATTTAGGTATTTGTATATCAAATGGCCTTGAAGGTAGAAAGAGTGTCTCTCTCCAGAGGAAAGGATGGGCATAATTACTATAGCTTATACAAAGACTTGGATTCCTTCCATTCATAATTCCCCTGTGCTGCTGCAGTACTTTGCACGTACAGGCCCCACCTGGGCCCCCTGCATGACTGTTGAGGGCAAGCGTGATGCTGTTCAGCTGTGGGCTGAATAACAAGGCACTTTCCTCATTCATACAAACTGAATTCGGTGGCAAACTAAATTGTTTTTTGCATGTGAGGTAATAATCTCAGACTGTCAAGTTTTTTGACAGATGACTGAAGCAGATGAGAGTTTTATGGAGTTAACACTTAAATTTTGGTCTAAGATCCATTTTGAGGGTTTTTGTTTGTTTGTTTTTTTAATTGGGATGTGAGCTAGAGATCAAACCTCATTGTTTTTCATGTGGTTATTTAGTTGTCCCAACATCATTTTTGAAAAGACTATTATATCCCCATTTATTAGTTTTGGCACTCTTATCAAAAACCAATTGAAATTAAATGAAAGATTATTTCTGGACTCTCAATTCTATTTTATTGATCTATATGGTTATCCTTATATTTGTACCCCACTGTCTTGATTACTTTAGTTTTTAAAGTTTGAGTTCTTGCCCTGGCCGGTTTGGCTCAGCGGTTAGAGCGTCAGCCAGAGAGACCCGGGTTCGGTTTGTCCCCGGCCCTGGTTGGGGTCGTGTGGGTGGCAGCCACTCGATGTGTCCCTTTCACGTCGATGTTTCTCTCTCTCTCTTCCTCTCTCTCCCTCCCACTCTATCTGAACAAAAATGGAAAAAAAAAAAAAAAAACATTATAAAGTTTGAGTTCTCCAACTTTGTTATATTTTTCAAAAACACTTTGTTTATTTTGGACTCCTTGTATTTCCTTATGAATTTTAAGAAAAGTTTGTCAATTTTTACAAAAAGAGGCAATTAGGATTTTGGTATGAATTATGTTGAATCTGTAGGTAAGTTCAAGAAGAAGAAATTATATATTAACAATATTAAGTCTTCCAATCCACATTCATGTGATGTATTTCTGTTTATTTGTCTTTAATTTCTTTCAGCAATGGTTTATAGTTTTCAGTGAGTAAGTCTTGCAATTCTTTTTTTTTTTTTAAATGTTTTCATTGATTTTTTTAGAGAGAGGGGAAGAGAGATAGTGATAGAAACATCAATGTGAGAGAGATACATCGATCGGCTGCCTCCTGCACGCCCCCTATTGGGGATTGAGCCCAAAACTCAGGCATGTGCCCTGACCGGGAATCAAACCAGGACCTCTCAGTCCATGGGACGAAGCTTAATCCACTGAGTCACACCGGCCAGGCGAGTCTTACAACTCTTTATAAAAATGTATCACTAACTATTTTATTTCCTTGATGTTATTTTAGTGGAATTATTTTTATTTTTCGGATTTATTAATTTTTAATTTTCAGATTTTTTATCACTAGCACATGGAAGTTCAGTTTGTCTATCAATTTTATATCTTGAAAATTGGTAAAAGTCATTTATTTGTTCTTATTAGTGTTTTTTGCTTATGGATTCCTTAGGATTTTCTATTCATAAGACTATATCATCTGCAAATAGAGATAGTGTGACTTCTCCCTTTTCAATCAAGATGCCTTTTCCTTTGTCTTTTTGCCTAGTTGTCCTGCCTAGAACCATCAGTACATTAGGAAGAAAGCATTCTTTACCACTAAGAATTTGGGTAGGTGTAGGTTTTTCACAGATACCATTTATCGGGCTCATGAAGTCTTTTATTCCTAGTTTTCATCATAAACGTTACATTTTGTAAATGCTCTTTCTATGTCCATTGAGATTCTCATGTGTTTTTGTTCTTTATTCTGCTAATACATCATACTATATTTATTGATTTTCATATGATAAATCACTCTATATTCTTGGGATAAATCCACTTGGTTACAGTATATAATTCTCTTACATGTTGCTTGATTTGTTTTTCTAGTTTTTAATGAGGATATTTTTGTCTATATTTACAACAGATACTGGTCAATATACCCTTTCATATGATACCTTTATCCAAATGTTAAAAAATAATAATAATTAACGCAGCCTGACTGGTGTGGCTCAGTGGATTGAGCATCATCCCATGGACTCAGAGGTCCTGGTTCAATTCCTGGTCAGGGCACGTGCCTGGGTTGCGGGCTCCGTGCCCAGTCGGGGGCATGCTGGAAGCAACTGGGACCTCTCAGTCTGTGGGACAACAACCAATCCACTGAACCACACTGGTCAGGCAGAGTGATAATTTTAGTTGATATATGTTAATAATTATTATCTCTTTCTGGTGGATTGACCCTTGCATCATTATAAAATGCACTTCTTTATCTCTAGAAAAGAATTTATCTTAAAGTCTGACATTCTATTGAGAATCTGGAAGGTTTAACCACTACAGATCTCTTTGGTATGGTTTTCTTATATAGATTTTTTTTCATAATTTTACTTTCCACATATTTGTGTCTTTGAATCTAAAATGTCTCTTGCAAACAAAACAGAGTTAAATTCTATTTTTTAACCTATTCTGCCAATATATGCCTTCTGATGGAAGTGTTGAGTCTATCAATATTTATTTCAATTATTGATAATTTAGGAATTGTATTTGCCATTTTTTTCTTTTTTATTGAAGTATAATGGGATACAATATTATATTATTTCAGGTATACAACAGTGTGATTTCACATTTGAATACACTGCAATGTCAATTTAAGAAACGTAAAAACCTGTGAAAAATTTTGTGAATTTTTTTGAGCCAAACTACCGACAGATGCCAATGGATGGAGACAATGCTCTGGAGAAGGGCAGTTTTGCATCGTACTTTATACATTACAATCAAAAGAGCAGACGTAAGTGGGTTACATGAAATTCGTCGGTGATAGATTAGGGAGGCAGAAGAGAGCAAATCGGGAAATCTCTGGGATTGGATAAAAAGTAAAATGATAGACACATCCTTCTTTTACATACGTGGGGACAGGACAGTTAATAGTCAACTATTAACATGATAATAATAACAATGAGGAGATTTGTGGTTTTCACCCTGGTGCATAGGTTGTGCCCTGAGGGGTCTGGAGAAAAGGAAGTTACCCCACTTTCCAAAAGGTATGTTATCATAGATTCAAAAAGGCAACAGGTATCTGTTGACCATTAAGGTGAAAATTGACCTTTGTCAGGGAAGATGCCAGCCTAGGACATGACTACCCGCCATAAACTGCTTTTAGCAAAAAGTTTTCATTTCAGCCCATCCTCTGGTTACTTTAGGTCTCTGAGTTTGCAAGGCTGCCACGCAGGCCTCCCTGAGCTCGTCAGGTTAGCGCGTGGCGCCTTTTCGTCCACAGCAAAGTGATCAACACAGTGGTCTGGTTACTCTCTGAAACCACACCAAGTTAATAGACTATTATCGACTGTAGTCCCCATGTTGCATATTACATACCCTTTGTCTGTTTTTATGCCCTCACTGAAATCAAACATGAGAACACTTGTTTATTGAGCGTTGGGCTAGAGTATGACACGTACAGTTCCTAATCTTCACAATTAACGAAGGTGACCATATGACGGTTCAAGATCACAGGCCAGGGGCTGGGAGGGCAGGGCTTGGGACCAGGTTGTCTATTTCCAAAACACATTTTGATACTTGTTATCTCTATATCTTATGTATTTTTGACCCCTCTGTTTCCTCAATATCTTCCTTATTTGAATTAAATATAGACTTTGTAGAATATCTTTGTTTGTTTTTTTCTTTTACTATCTTTTGAATGATTTTCTAGTGGTTTCCCTGGGTATTACAATTCATATATACATTTAAAACTTGCATGCCTATGGTCAGTTAACATCAGACAAAGGAGGCAAGAATAGACAAGGGATTAAAGAGGGTCTACTCAATAAATGGCATTAGGAAAACAGATGTTTTCTGGACAGATATATGCAAAAATAAATAAACTAGACCGCTTCTTACATCATCCATGGAGAGGAAACTGCTGACTGGAAAGGACAAGGATAGCCACGAGTGGAAATGTGATGTATAATCAGCATTTCTCATACAGAGCGGTTCTGTGAACCGGCAGCAGGCCAACTTCATTGGAAAGAATTCAAATGACTACATCATTTATATGAGAAAGGTAGGGTTTGTGAGGCCAGTATGGCTTTAAATATTCATTGCAAAGTATCTGATAAAGTTAGTTCTGAGGGGCAGAGCTTCAAGTAAATGTATCCAGGTACTTTAAAATGAAAATATCTAGTTCCAAACTCTGAGTTTTTAAACAGCTGTAGTATTTTTTGTGCTCCCTATCACAATATTTGAAATGAAAGTTTTGACTTTTTGATTTATAATTTATATTTTATCCTAATTACAAGTCAATTTATTAAAAATATTTAAACGCTCCTTTAAAAATTCTTTTCTTTGTAATAATAGTAGTAGTTGATATTCAGTGAATGTTTGCTGTGTCTTATTAGCTTTATTTGAATAAAAGGCCATGAGGGCAATTCTCTAAGGTTCCTGACTGACTGATGAGGAAACAGAGGCTGGAAACACGGAGGTCGACTGGGCCGGGAATTGAACCTGCAACCCAGGTACATGTCCTTGACAGGGAATTGAACCTGCGACCCTTTGGTCCTTGGGCCAACACTCTAACCACTGAGCAAAACCGGCCAGGGCTAATTTTATCATTTTAATTAAGGTTTATATATGGTTTAAGAGCAATGAAGGGATATAATACCATAAAATCTCATTCAGTATTATATTATATGACACAATTCTGAAGTTGCTATATCATCTAATATTTATCACTGTCATGTGACTGCAACTGCCTTTGCAAAAGTAGACCTTGGGATTACAATCATCGATTTAATTTCAGGTTTTATACTATTATCAAAATTTTAAATGAAAATACAAAAATAGTTTCTGATGTAATCTGCTTACATGAAAATACTCTTGAATAAATGATTTAAAAATATCGATAGATCTGAAGGTAAAATATTCAGACAATGTTTTTAAAACAAAAGTCAACAGCCTGGCCAGTTGTGGCTCAGTGGTTGAGCACCAACCCATGCACCAAGAGGTCACTGGTTTGATTCCCGGTCAGGGCACATGCCCAGGTTGTGGGACCGATCCCCAGTGGGGGTCATGCAGGAAGCGGCCAATCGATGTTCTCTCTCATCGATGTTCTCTCTCATCGATGTTTCTGTCTCTCTCGCCCTCTCCCTTCCTCTCTCTCTAAAATCAATAAAGGAAAAATAATAAAAAATAAAAACAAAAGTCAACTAAAATATTATGTCAACTTATATCATTCATGATGGTTATTAAACACGCAGAAATAATCCCTGTCTTAGTTATTAAACACCTCAAATAATACCATTTATGCCGCTACAACAAGATACCACCGACTGGGTAGTTTAAAAAGAGCACAGCTATATTTCTCACAGTTCTGAAGGCTGAAGGTCCTAGATCAGTGTGCCAGCCTTGTTGGGTGAGGGCTCTCTTCTAGGACACAGACCTCTGGTGTGTTTCACATGGTAGAAGGGGCTAGTAATCACCCTGGAGCTTCTTTGATAAGGCATAAATCTCATTAATGAGGGTTCTACCTTCATGAATTAAGCACTTCCCAAGGGCTTCACTTTTTAATGCTATTATCTTTGGAAGATAAGATTTCAACATATGAATTTTGGGTGGAAACAAAACTCAGACTATAGCAATCCACATTTGGAGATGGGAGAGAGAATATCCTTTTGACATGTATAGTGGTTTAAATACCTATGCAAACTATTCAGCAAAGTATACATTTTTTTTTTTTTTTTTTTTTTTTAGATGTTATACTCTTTCAGATGTCTTATTGTTTCCCTGTGTGTCTGGGTATTCAATTCATGCATAAGATACAAAAGAAATGTTTTCATGCCTAGAGCTTCTTATTTCCATGAAGACTCTCCTTATTTCTTCTCCCTCTCTTTTTTAATATATATTTTTTTCTTTATTGATTTTAGAGAGAGAGAGGAAAGGAGAGGGAGAGAGAGATAGAAACATTGATAAGAGAGAATATTGATTGGCCGCCTCCTGCATGCCCTCCACTGGGGATTTGGCCCACAACCTGGGCATGTGCCCTGACCGGGAATTGAACTGGTTAACTCTTGGTGCATGGGTCGATGCTCAACCACTGAGCCACACTGGCTGGGCATCCTTATTTTTTTTCTTTATCTATGATAGGCAGAATTCTAGAATTGTCCTCAAGATTCCCTGTATACACTCTCCATATCATAACTTCTTGAGTGTGAGCGTAACTGTGAACATGAGAGGATATTGTTGTGGGCTCCAAGGCTAAGGCAACTAGATTCCATTTTATGTAGGCCCCTTGGTTAAGGCGACTAAAAGACTCCATTTTGTCACCAATAGACATTCCTCGATATTCTTCCAACAATAGGTTAATTACCCCTAGACAGAAAGGAATTTTGCCTAAGATTATAGTGGCCCCAGGAGTTGGGAGGCATTTGCAGTTTCCTGAGTATTAGGTATTTGCAGGTACTTGTAAGTGCTTAGGCCAGTCGGTAAATAATGCTAATTTTGACTTCTGTGGTCTCTGTCACTCCCACTATGGTGTTGGTTCCCTGGGGGGAGGGGGCAAAAGGAGGAGGGAGTTTCTGTCTTTAAAATGGGACGAGTAAGAAGAATCGGGGCTGTTGATCTGAGGGGAAACTATGCCCTCCGCAGCCCGCCGGCGAAATAAAGTGCTCCTTTACAATTCGGCCATGCGTCTCTGGTTATCTCGCCGTCAGGTTATAACAATATCACTTCCATGATTAGGTCACTAGTCAGTTGACTTTCTGTTAGCCAAAAGGAAGATAATCCAAGTGGGGCTGGCCTAATTAGGGGAACACTTAGATGGTATTGATTGGGCTCTTTCTGAAGTCAGACCCATGAAGAAGGACAGGGTATATGGAGTGGCCTTTAGCAGCTGAGGACAATCCTTGGCCAATAGCTAAAAAGAACATTGGACCTTGGTCCTACAAGCACAAAGGAATCAATTCTGCAATAATCTGAGGGGTCTTGGAAATAAATGATATCCCATTGAACCTCTAGGTGAAGACACTGTCACCTGACACCTTGGCTTCCACCTTGTGGAGTCTTGTGCAGAGGACTCACCTGTAATGTGCCAGAGTCCTAATCACAGGACCTGGGAGGTAACCATGGCCCTCAGACCTGCTTCATTTGCAGCAGTTTGTTACACAGCATTGGAAACGCACTTCCCTCCGGAAGTGCTGCCCTGTTTCTATAGCACTCATGATCGTCTCCTCTGTCAGAAGTTTCTTTTGCTCTGAGAAAATTAATAAGCATACACAAGTAATTACTCTATAAGCAATTTTACTTCTGCTTTCACTTCTCAGATAACCAGTGGTTATTTTGTCTTTCTGTTATCTTTTGGTGGACTACTAAGAACTTTGGCCTGTCTGAAAAGTTCTCTCTGGCTGGATCTTTCTTTCTTGCAGGTTTCTGGTAGAATTAACCGCACTGATTTTAACCACGCAACACAGACTTGAGTGCACATGTGCGTGTGTGTAGACATAGGTAACACAGCTATAGACAGATACAGATTTCACACACACGAGGTCTTCACCATGTTTGTAAATATTTCTCTACTCGACGACACTCCTACAGAAGCGTGGGCAGACGTGCTCTGTGTTTAATTGCCAGATGTAGCTGCCAGGTTTTGGAGCTCCTCCCCCGTTCAGACGCACTTTTTACTCTTCGCAGAAACCCTGTGGGGTCGTTAGGGTGTGAGTGCGCTCCACTTGAGATGAAACCGTGGGAGAGAGTGAAAGAACCTCGTGCTCAACACTCGGCTAGAAAAAGCCTGAGTGTGTGTCGGGTCCCACATTGGTGGGTTCCACACCTTTTGTCTATTTAATTCTCGAAACTGGCAGCACAAGATAAGGGTGAGAATAACGAAGCGAGAGTTATATAATTTACCACCTAAGAGGGGGAGAGCCCTTTCTGTTCACCATTTATTTTTAAATTGCAAACTACAAATCAGTAATTTTAAAAATATTTAGACTTCTGACAGTGAATGTTTTTAACATTATTTTATGTGAAACCTGAAACGTGTTTTATAGGTACACACGTTTTTGCCCTCAAGCTCCTGAAACATATCTGGACAAAAGATTAGCCCTTTGAAATCACACCTTTCCCATTCCCTCCACTAACAGACCATGCCCTGTCGCCAAGTTGGAAATAAACTGTTGCAAAAAGAGAGCTCACGGGCTGCAAATTCCTTGATTTTATTCAAGAAATCCATCACCAGAAGTTTCCTCTTCCTGCTCCTGTTGTCAGTATCCTCCGCCTCCTGGAGGCCCCACTTTACATTCTTTCTCAAACGGCCCTTGATTGGCTCACTGATGGTGACCACTGGTGGCTCAGGCCTCGCTCCCTGCAGGTGGGCCCTCTCCTGAAGGTCTGTGCTGCTTCTCGCCCTCCCTCTGTTGAGCTGTGCAGAGGGCTTCCTGGGTGGTAACTGATTGCCTTAAAAGCATTTTAATTGCGTTGGCATGGCAGCTGGGGCATCTAGAGTATGTGCCTCTGGGAGCTTCTGGTCCTACCCAGCGCTGAAACTCAGGAAAAAGCACTTTGCTCTGTCAAACTGTGCTCATTGCTACTACTTAAAAAACAAGACCCTTAGGAATCCATGTAAGTTATGAACATTTTAAAAGTATACAGTACAGAATTACTGTAAAGTTAACCAGGATATTAATCATTTTGTTCTGACACCTATAAGGTAACATCTACTAACTATTTTAAGTACTGAGCAATTCAAAGCAAAGTATGAAAGCTCTTTTCATTTTCTATGGAAGTATACATTGCTACATTTACTATAAACAGTTTACAAGTATACAGCAGGTCCCTTACATCTCTTTATTGGCTTAGAAAAAAACAAGACAGTATAGTTAAATATAACATTATATGCATATATGATTTATTAGTAATAAAACGTTACTCAAAATGCATTTTTTGACATTATCACTGCAGTGCCAAATATATGACATGAACAAAAATAAACTCTCTGGTGCATTACTACAAAGTGTCAGTAGCAATGGAGAGACTTTACTTCAAAGGCTGGCCCGTGTTTTAGAGATGCAGCCTGAGCGGAGCGTGCTGAGGTCAGACAGTGAGACGAGCTGGCATCCAAGGCCTGCCAAGGTCTCAGGAATGGAAGGTCTAAATCCTACTGACCTACTTGGGATGGATGACAGACTGACAATATGATAGAAATACCATTCTTGCCTGATGGGTTATTCCTGCCCTTTTTTTTCTTCCCCTTTCCATGCACAAAAGGGCAATTTTCTGTTACAGTTTAGCTTTGTGACTTTTTCTAGTTCCTTAATTTTATTTTCTCCTCTTTAAGTTTCTAATGGGGAAGCACAGTTTTCTTTCTCACGTTGCTAAAGGGTTACTGCTTTTGTGAATGATTTAGGCTTTGGTTAGATGTCTTGAATTCCCCCCAAAAAAACATTCCGGCAGAATTATCTGTTTGCCCCTCATCTGACACACAGATTCTAATAGTGCTTCAGTCAGACCATGAGCTGTACATGTGAATGTTTTATTCAATAAGGGAAGATGCAGTTTTTCACCATGTATTACATATTATTCAATTTATTTCTAAATTGAAATATAGATAGAAAATGGCATAAACATCATCTGTATAATTTCAAAATGAATCGGTACGGGAATCATTAAGATATACGTTTCCGTCCTGTAAAGACCAACAGACGATGTTACATGAGGCTGAGTCAATGCCACCCACCGAGCTGTGGGACATGAAAGAGACCCTCAGGACTCTGGGCCCCGAAATGGAGCTATTCAATAAAGTATGAATAGCTGTCTTCCTGTTGATCAAATGCTACTAATGGAGGCAATTAATCTAACGTGTGGAACCAGAATGTTAATGTGTTATTTAACATTAGCAAGGAGAACTTTCCCTGATACAGGAGATGGAGCACCTGGTAAATGGAGCAAATGGGTTTTTCCTACAGTCAAGCAATGTGAGAAGACAACCAATGTGCATTGTTTCTCTGGCGGAAATAAAAAATATCAAAATTAAACTTTTTATGCCCTCAAAGTACTTTTCAATAAAGCAATGACAACTTACGTTTTTGCTTTGGTTTGTAAAAATTAATATTCAGTTTATTATTAAAGTCACAACTTTAAAAACTCAGTTCTTCAAACATTTAGGTTCAGTTTATAAATATTATTCTAAGTATAAATCTAATAATTTTTACATTTGCATTAATTGAGGCCTTTATTCTATTTATAAACTTACCATTTTCATTGTATTTATAAATACATTTAAATTCTCTTTAAGTACACTAATTTTCTGAGAAAAATTTCTTAGTATTTGAACAAGATAGAAATTAATAAAACTTTATATTTGGTAAAAAGTTATCTTAAATGTCAAAATTAAGTTATTCAATGGTTAATTGTATATAATCTTTGTAAGATTTGAACTTAAAATCACAAAGCTTAGTCAAGTTTTGAAGTATATATTCTAAATTTGATTTAAAATATGATATATTTTTCTAGTAGGCTAATTTCCATTAAAAATTTTAAGTACACAAAATAACAAATTTTCCCAGATTTCTAAATACAAAGATAGTAATACTGTGACTTTTATTTTCTTAAGCACTATTCAATATTTTAAAATTCTTGAGACAGAGTTGACAGCTAACTTCTTGGTTAATCAAGCTTACAGATTGAAGATTCTGGCTGCGTTGGGTTCTGGAGCTGTAGATATCTAGGTCAAAGCTCCTTCTCCTCACATGAACTGTCACACTAAGTTCTGTGTAATAGTCACCATCCATGAGCTTACACCCTTAGCATGGGATTGGGGCCAATACCCCATGGGCCCTAAACCTTCTGTCAATGAATGGCCATCTGAAAACATACAGCTTACTATACTGCTACATAATTTGATCAGATATTATAATTATTTTTTCTTAAGATAGATAAATATATTTTCTTAAGATATTTATATATATTAACTATATTTCTTAAGTCTAAAATTTAAAACTGACAGACTCCAAAACACAGAATTATTTTGTAGAATCATGTGACATTTATGAATGATGAAACATGTTTTTGAATTCTGTATTTTGTGGTTTTATTTGACCCTTTATGACCATCTCTAATACCTAATTACAAAAGAAATGTCCAGAATTTCAAATATTAAATCTTAAGTGATTTATTATATTGAAAAAGCATCACACAGAATTGCTTTATCTTAGGATGTAGGAACGTGACCCCATATGATTGTGATCTCATTCTTACCTAGGCTGGCTGAGCTTCAAGGACCCATTTTGTTAAAGACTTGCTACACCAATGCCTCCTTTCTCATGACCTTGAATCTGGTTTCTACATGCATTTCCAAGTGGAAGCTGAAGGAAGGTGTCTCCCACGCAGGAGCAAGCCACATACACATTCAGAAAACATAATTGTGTTCTCTGAACAAAGAAAGTCCCAAAAGACCTACAAACAGTGTATTAATTCTTTATAAACTGCTTTATAGAGTCAACGTGATCCCAGTGAAGTCCTCGGCAAGTTTTCTCTTTTCAGTTGACAATTTGCAATCCAATTCTAATATTTATGGGAAAATTCAGATTCCAATAATAACCATGTCAATCTTGTATGAGAATAGTACTGGGAACTTACAGGAGCAGATTCAGGATATAATATTATAGTCGCTGCCAGCCGCACACAGTGAGTTAGCAAACCGAAGCAAGAGCAGAAAGATCCCCCAGGGTTTCAGGTCAATGACCAGGAATCCTGCCCACAGTGTCACTCTAGGAGCAGCATGGACCCCACTTAAAATATGGTTGTACATTAATAGTGATGACACCCATACACACCAAGAGGTTATGAGATTTATTATTTCTCTGAGAGAAGACAGCAGGAGAAAGCCTCTCAACATGTACTAAATGGATGAGAAAGCAGAGAAAGGGGATTGGCTGGGGGTCCTGTTATGATTAGGCGTGTAGCCGGGGTGAGGGTTCTTGCCTGCATGGTTGGAACCCTCCTTTGACACCAAAGAAAAGAACACCCAGGCTTTCTTATCAGCTTTCCCAGATATGGGGCATAAAGGGAAAAGAAAGGGGTGAGCTTAAAAGCTATCAGCGGTGTAACATCAAAAAATGGGATCACACTCGTTATTACAGCTTTAAAGATAGCAGTTATTGAAACGATGCAAAGGAAATGGTGAAGACAGCACGTTTTACTGTGTACTGGCAGAGACAAAATATGGGGCTTATAAGCGCAAATTTAAATTCTGAGATTAGAAGTGGTTTTCCCTAGAATAAATAACTTTTAGAAGTATATACATAGATTTTTTTTTTATTAAATGCAACTTCCAAGTAGCATGTTACTATTGAAAGAAATAATAATACAAACACTAAAATTTACCCAAAGAATTACCTGTACTTCATGACATTGCTACATTGTCCTGGATTTCTTTCTGTCTCTCTGGCCACTCATTCTTTCTTCATTTCCTAAACTGTCTCCTCTGTCTCTAAAACATTACTCATTTAGAATATGCTAGCTTGGCTCTGAACCACATCCTTCTCTCTCAATTCTTTCTTCCTAGATCGAGGATTGGCAAAATAGAGCCCTTCATCCAAATTCAGCCTGCCACCTATTTTTGTATGTCCCACAAGTTGAAAATAGTTTTGCATTTTAAAAGGTTGAAAAAAATCAACAGGGAACCATATTGTGTTGCAACTGAAAATAAAATTTTAGTGATCACAAATGAAATTTAGTTGAAACACAGCTGTACTCATTCACTGAGGTATTATCTGCGGCTGCTTTTTTTTTTATTAATTTATTTTTGTTACAGATGTTTCTCCTTTTTTCCCCATTGATACTGCGGCTGCTTTAACACCAGGGCCACAGAGCTGACTTTAACAGAGATGATAAAAGGCACCCCCAGAACTCCACCCTGCTTCTTGGCACACCACAAACACACCTTTCTAACAACACCAGTTTAAAATGCAAATATAAAAGCACTTCATTCATATGCAGAATTATCAACATTATGTAATTCGTATGTTGTAGCTCATACATGCATATATGTTTTATTCCTGCCAGAACCGTGGAAACACTGCACAGAATTAACTCGACTGTATTCTTTTACTACTTAAAATGCTCACATTCTACCAACACTCTTTACCTTCAATTTACTGGTAAATAAAAACGCACAAAAGGAGAAAAATCTATGGTTTGCTGTATCTGTTCCTTTCCTTCAATGCTATAATTTTCAGCATTAGTGGCCGACAAATACAGGGAAGTGGCATGAGGAAGAAGGATTAATTGGGTTCCTTGATCATTCACGGATCTCACAATGCCATGGCCTCCAAGCAAGCTCTGATTGAAACAGCAAGTGTGGCCTTACGGGCTGTCAGTGTTTCCACTTATTCAGTCACAGATGTAACATGCTTATCGTGTGCTTGCTTTGAGTCTCACTCGACTCTTATGTGTCATGAGTCCACTGTTCTCTTAGGGCATCACAAACATTATATGCAAACAGGATGGCAAGAAGTGCAGACCACTCAGAATGTGTGTATCTCAAGTTCAAAAAACATATTAAATTTCAAGGCTATGACAGCAGTGCAGTAAATCAAGTGGTCAGCACCAAGTGAGGGATCCTACGCAAATGCCTGCAAAAGCAGCTTTGCCTTCACGTCCAATGCTGTTTAGATTATAAGTAAGGTCAACATGCTTTCTACATATAATGGGTTGCTAATATTAAAACAGGAAGAGTGATCTCAACTCCAATACCAAGTTGTACATGGATAGATCTCCCAAGTTCAAACTACAGATCTAACATTCATACATGAATTCAAGTGCTAAAGGCATATTCAGATTTATTTATTTTTTAATGTATCTTTATTATTGAATGTATTACAGATGTTCCCCTTTTTTCCCCATTGACCCCTCCTCCCCACTCTTGCCTACCTCTTACCTTCCCCACACTATTATCTGTATCCCTTAGTTATGCATATATGCTTATAAGTTCTTTAGTTTATCTCTTCCCACCCCTCCCCCCCTTCTCTCTGAGGTTCCTCAGTCTAACAACCAATTTGTACTTCTTAATTCCTTCAACTTTTTCACCCACACCCCCAACCCTGTCCTATCTGGGAACAAACAAAAAGTTCTCTGTATCTATAAGTCTGTTTCTGTTTTGCTTATTCATTTTGTTTGTAGATTCAGTCGTTGATAGATATGTATTTATTGCTATTTTATTGTTCATACTTTTTATCTTCTTCTTCAAGAAGACCCTTCAACATTTCATATAATACTGGTTTGGTGGTGATGAACTCCTTTAGCTTTTTCTTGTCTGGGAAACTCTTTATATGTCCATCAATTCTAAAGGATAGCTTTGCAGGACATAGTAATCTTGGTTGTAGGTCCTTGCTTTTCATCACTTGGAATATTTCTTACCACTCCCTTCTGGTCTACAAAGTTTCTCTTGAGCAATCAGGTGACAGTCTTATGGGAACTCCCTTGTGGGTAACTAATTGCTTTTCTCTTGCAGCTTTTAAGATTTTCTCTTTGTCTGTAACCTTTTGCATTTTATTATTTATTTATTTATTTTATCCTCACCCAAGGATTTTTTTTTTTTTTTTTTTTTTTGCATTTATCTTCAGATAGAGTGGGAGGGAAAGAAGGAGGACGAGAGAGAGAGAAACTTCGAAGTGAGAAAGACACATCAACTGCTTGCCACCCACATAACCCCAACCGGGGCTGGGGACAAACTGCAACCGAGGTACGTGCCCTTAGCGGGAACCGAACCTGGGACTCTCTGGTCTGTGGACTGACGCTCTAACTGCTGAGCCAAACTGGCCAGGGCTAACCTTTTGCATTTTAATATGATGTGTTTTGGTTGTGGGCTCTTTGAGTTCATCTTGTTTGGGAATCTGTGCTTCCTGGACTTGTATGTCTGTTTCCTTCACCAAGTTAGGGAAGTTTTCTATCATCATTTTTTCAAATAGATTTTAAATTTCTTGCTCTCTGTCTTCTCCTTCTAGCACCCCCATGATGTGAATACTGGTATATTTGAAGTTGTCCCAGAGTCTCCTTACACTATCCTCATTTTTTTTTGTATTCTTCTTTTTTTGTTGTTGTTCTAATTGTTTTTTGCTTCTTTATATTCCAAATCAATTGTTTGCTTCTCAGCTTCACCTATTCTACTATTGATTCCCTGTAAATTATTCTTTATTTCAGTTAGTGCATCCTTCATTTCTGATTGGTCATTTTTTTACACTCTTGAAGTCCTCATTAAGTTTCCTGAGCATCCTAATAACCAGTGTTTTGAACTCTGCATCTGTTAGATTGCTTATCTCCATTTTGTTTTGTTCTTTTTCTGGAGTTTTGTTCTGTTCTTTCATTTGGGACATGTTTCTTTGTCTCCTCATTTTGGCTGCCTCCCTGTGTTTGTTTCTATGTATTAGGTAGAGCTGCTATGTCTCCTAGGCTTTGTAGGGTGGCCTATTATAGTAGGTGTCCTGTAGGGTCCAGTGGCACAGTCTCCTTGATCACTTCAGCTGGGCACGTGAGGTGCACCACCCATGTGGACTATACACCCTTCTGTTGTAACTGAATCTTGATTGCTGTTGACACATCAATGGAAGGGATGTACTCAGGCTGATCGGCTACAAGGACTGACTGTGACCACTGTCCACTGACCTCTGACCACTTTAGAGGATCAGCTATGCAGAGACCCACCACACAGAGCAAGACTTACTTCATCAGAGCTTTGGTACCCATTGAGTTCATGCCTTGAGTGGACGTGGTTGGGTGGTAGTGCTTTGACATGGTCTGAAGCTGTCCACTGGGTGTGTAGGCTCTGGGGCCTCCTGGGAAGCACAGACCAAGGTCAGCCACTGCTTTTGTTCTACCATGGGCTACAAGACATAAGCTACAAAGCTTTCTGTAGATGGCTGCTTCTTGTGCTGAGCTTGAAGGTGCCCAGGCAAGGCCATGCTGTGAACCAAGGCTGGCCACTGCTAGTGCCAGGACTGGAGCCACTTAATGAGAGGTATGGAGCTTGCTGAGGCCAGATGCTGCTTGTTTGAGAGATTTTAGGAATATTTGAAGCATAAGCCCAGAAAGACCATTCCTATGGTAAACTCACTGGGAACAGCTTGGGTGGGCCCGAAATTTGGGTGGGGCAGAGCTTCAGGGAATCACCAGGGCAGGGCAAACAGTGTGAGCCAGGTTGCTGGAGTCCCAGATATGGTGGCTGTCTGCTGGCCCCATGGGAGAAGGGCTCACCAAAGGAACAAGGATCTCTGCACCAGCATGCCTCTCCAGGAGAAAGCTGCCTCTCTAGCTCTGGTTCCAATGCCAAGCAACTCTTCCCCATATGTCCCTGGTGCCTTTCAAGCTGCTGCCCCCACACTGCAGCAATTCAGAGCAAGTCCATGTGTGGGACCTTCAAGAGGAGCTGCCTGGGCCTCCTGCAGCCTCAGCCTCCCTCAGTCTCAGTTCCCTCTGGTTTTACAGCCAGAAGTGATGGGGATTCTCTTCCTGGCACTGGAACCCTGAGCTGGGTGCCTGGTGTAGGACGGGGACCCCTCACTCTTCAGGGAGAAACTTCCCAGCCAAGGTGTCCCTCCTGATTTTTATCCGCCACACGTGGGTGTGGGATCAGCCCGTCCACTTCTGCCCCTCCTACCAGTCTCCATGTGGCTGCTTCCATTCAGCTCAATGTCAGGCGGTTCTGAATGACGGTTGTTCTATAGTTTAGTTGTAATTTTGATGTGGTTGTGGTAGGAGGTGATACCACCTTTACCTAAGCTTCCATCTTGACCAGAAGTTATAAAAACTTTTTCTTTATGTAAAATGTGTTACCATTTTGTGATTAAATGTATTGGATTTTGTCAAATGCTTCTTTGCATTGAAGTTTCAACTATTATTGGTGAGTGCTCTGTTTCACCCTTAAATTTGCCAGTATTTGCGTTATGTATTTTTAGTCTCTCTTGTTGGGTGCCTTTATGCTTATCATTACATCTTCTTGCTGCAGTCATCTTTTAGCACTGGGAACCCTGCGATGAGAAGATGCCTGATAAGAAGGGCTCCTGTGCTCCAAGAAGAAGCAGAAGCCTCGCAGCCGTCTCTGCACAGTGTCCTCTCACAGGAACCGCCCTTCGCAGAGCAGCCTCTGCAAGAGACCGCCCGCCTCTGCACTAGCTGCCTGCCTGCACTGTCTGCCCTCTGAGCCAGCCCCGCAGCGCGTCCCTGGAGGCCTGGATCGTCCAAGAGGACTGAGCTTTCCCTCCCACTGGAGCTGTGCAGCTCTGACCCAGTGGGGACCAGGGCCGGGGTTTTGTCTATGTAAATCAGCTTCCCTCTGGCTCTGGGAGCGCACTCCCCCCAGTCTGAGGACGGAGCTTCTCTGCCCGGAGTGGGTGGGCCATGGCAGAGTGGAGCTGCCTAGGGGCAGAGTCCTGGCCCCAGGGCAGCCTCATGGCGGCGCTGTTTGCAGAGCCACACGGTAGCACTGCGGAGTGGTCCCCAGCCGGCTGTTTTCAGCCATGTTCTGTTACCATTAACCTATTGGCACCAAGTAACGTTTCCTTCTTCGGCCCACTCCAAGTTGGGGGTTCCTGTTGGTGTTGAATTGGTGCCAATGACCATCGGCTGACAGCATCATAAAATGCACGTTTGTTGTTAGTAACACATTTTGTGAATGTTTATTTCCTCTGATGTTAGTGTCTACACTCCAGTTCTCTCTGGCATGGCATGTTTCATTCATCCTTTCTGCAACCTTGCAGCATCTTTATGTATAAATATGTATTATACACAATGTATAGTTGGAGTATGTCATTTTGTTGTTCTTGTTGTTTTTAATAGATTCTGACAATCTGTACCTTTTAGTGGAGTGCTTAGTCACTTTGTGTTTGGTGTGGTTCCATTAAGTTGGGGTTTACCTGTATTATATTGCTATATGTATTATGTGTGTCATGCCTCTGTTCTTCAATTCTTTCTTTTTTTTTTTTTTATCCTCCCCGAGGACATTCTTTCATTTTTTTGTTCCGATAGAGTGGGAGGGAGAGAGAGGAAGAGAGAGAGAGAGAGAGAGAGAGAAACATCGATGCGAAAGTGACACATTGAGTGGCTGCCACCCGCACGACCAACCAGGGCCGGGGACAAACTGCAACCGAAGTACATGCCCTTAGCAGGAACCGAACCCGGGTCTCTCTGGACCGAAGGCCGACGCTCTAACCGCTGAGCCAAACCGGCCAGGGCTTCAATTCTTTCATTACTAGCGTTGTGTGTGTGTGTGAAACATTGATTCCAGTGTACCATTCTAATTCCCTAGTTACCTTTCACTATATTTTTTTGTTATCACAGGAGTTGACTTGGGGTTTACAATGGACATCTTAGCTCAAATCAATGTAGGTCAGATTAATACCAACTTAATTTCAAGAACATAAAAAAAAATGTATTCTACAGTTTTATTTCTTAGCCCCTCATTATTACTATTATTGTCATTCAAATAATATAATTAACAATATAAAACAATCAACACATATTTAAAATTACTGCTTTATATGGATGTCTTTTAAATTAGTTAAAACTATTACAGACCAATATGCATTTATACTGTTTTATATTTATGCATAGTTATTTTTACCATTGCTTTTTATTTCTTCATGTGAAATTGAGTTACTATCTAATGTATTTTTATTTCAGCCTGAAGAACTCCTTTAGTATTTCTTGCAAGGCAGGTGTGCTATAATTTTATCTGGGATTGTCTTAATTTATTCTTCATTTTTGGACAGCTTTGTTGACTATAGAATTCAAAATGTCCCACCTCTTGACCAATTGTCTTTAAACACAGCATCTTGTCTTTTTCTTTACAACAGTCATCACTCTCTGACATTGCTTTACACATCAATTTATGTACTTATCTCACCCTCTCAGCTACAGTTATCTCAAGAAAGAAATGATTTAAGTTACTATTTTCTCAAAGATGGTACACAACTAATACCATGTAGATGTACAGGGAAAAAGTCAATAAACTACATACAATTCATGTCATGGGATTTCCAGACATTTTTGTGAGAACCCATTGAGAGATGGTGGTTAACTGGGTATCGGAAGTAAGAACATATTCTTAGAGAAAGGAGTGCCATGTCCGACTTGGTTATCAATGTACCTTTATGGCATTAAATAGAATCTGGGCCTACCAGATACTAAAGAAATACTTTTGACATTCAGGAAAGCTTATTTATGTTTAGCCTGTCTTAATTTCAAGTGGAAAAAAATAGTCATTTATTTGCAGTTTGATGTCTATAGCATATCAAAAAAAAAGAAAGAAAAAAATTAAATCTCTCAAATAGGGATTAAAAAACTGACCTTAAATAGTTATGTATCACAGGCACTGCTAGTTGACTAATCAATACCCATTCTTCTTTCTCTATGCCTAAGTGAATATAGATCATGGTTGGGTCAATGCCTCGCACTGTGGGCAGTCCATGCCACAGTCCATGCTGTGCTCTGTTAGCAGAAGGCTATACAACTTCCAGGAAAGCAATTGTTTGATTAATAAAAAGAAATAGGCTCAACTGGCAAACATTTTTTAAAAACCTTATTCTTGTCCTTCATCTTTCTTACATTCTTCTTGTTTCTAATGCAGATGTAATCAAAACAATAAGAAACAAAAATTAAAAAGCTGCTGATTAGGGGTAGTGACGTGATAGGGGAAATTCCTGCAGGGCTGAGTCCTAATGGCATTTATGTATGGTGTTATCAAACTATCACATCAAACCCTAAATTACTTACATTCAGAATTTTTATTATGTGAGGGAAGAAAGTCCTGTTTGTGCCACTGCACTCGGGCTTCATAGCTCTCCGTAGAACCTGGAGTAATTGAAATGGTACTTATTTCAGGCATTGTTGACCTCAGCTAACCCTGTTGAGGGTTCATAATTGGGTTTTATGAGGTCGGCAGACTTTGAAATAGCATTTTCCCAATGAAACTGAAACACAGAATGGATGAAAATAATTTGCCTAATTTTACACAGATGGTGGCAAAGACAAGAGATGAATGGAATGAGGTTTCCTGATTCCCTTCCACACTGTTTATTTTATATTACATCTTCTAGGGAAAATTATTACTTTCTCATTTGTAAATTTATGAATAAAACCATTGGGCATTTATTCACTATTTTCCACTTTTAATTTAATATAAACCTGCATGAGTACATTTGCTACTTGTTTTAAAGCACATTATTTTGAAAAAAATACTCATAAAATTACAAAAATTCTAATTATAATTGATTGAAGCACTCTTGTAGCTTTGCATATTTCCCTTGGTTTTCATATGTATATGCTTATTTGTATATGTAAGCCATTTCTTTCTTCTCTTTTCTTCCCACTCTAATTTAATTTCCAGAGCTGCCCTGCTCTATATCATTTTTCAAAGCTTGTTTCTTTATCTCACATTAACCTGTGAGTAATTGGTATCTGTCCAAAAGTTTCTGACCCATAGTCATTATCCAGAAGAGCTTCTGTTGTTTGAAACTGTAGAAATTCCGCAGTACAGGAGAAGATGTGGACTTGGTAGAATGCTCTGTTTTATTCTCAGGAGTATTTCCAGGTCCTTGGAATCCTTTACCTTAAATCCATGTCATAGCTCTTATTTTATCAGCAACTGTTTTTGATTCATGAAGTTGACAATCAAATCATCTCTTGTCATAACCTAGTATTCATGAAACTTAGGCCGCATATTGAAATTTCCTCTGTTTCTCAATTTCCAGTATTGCTGTCCACTTACCTTATGTATTCAAATCCTTTTATTGAAGCATTGCTTAAAGAACAGCCTTTTAAGACATGAATTTACACTTAATTTTAAAAATATGCATCTTTTAGCTTGTTATTTTAGTAATATTGAAAATGAATTAAATGCTTTTTTTAGAAACACAGTCTAGGAATAGATCTTTAAGTGAAGAAAATAACTTCTACATTTACTTAAGATTCAAATATGTTGCAGATTTGGAAAAATACCTAAGATAATGTTAAACAAAGACAAAGTTCTTCATTGAGACTTTTGATTACTCATAATGTATGTCTTCAGTTCATTATTTCTTACCATTCAACTCTATCGATAAACAGTTTTCGTAATCCTTGATCATATTTTTGTGCACTGAGTGAGAATAAAAAGACAAACTAACTCATGTCACAAAAGAGTTGCTTCAGAATATAAAACTGAAACATTATTCATTATGACAATTTTTAAATACTGTCATTTCCTGAATATTAAATATGAATATTTTACATGCAAAATTAAGAATGCATATTTTTTCATGGCTCTTTGCCTTTTATGGATTTAGTTTTATGCTTTTTAAATATATAGGTCTGACACTAGACACAGTGACTGAATCCTCAGAATGAAGCTGTTCCCTGGTTACAGCCCAAACTGAGCTCTGTAGCATAATGATCATCATATTAGCATAAAAAATGCCATCAACTAATGAATCCAGATGTCAGTCTTTCCCATTTAATAAACATTTTCATCTCAAATGAATGATTTCAAATTACTTCGTTTTTAATTTACTGAAAAAGTTTGACCGTCCACAGGGTCCCAAAATCATTAAGTGGGAATAAAGTTAATGACTCAAGAGTGAAGAGGAAGGGATGGGGGCAGGAAGAGAGGGAGGGTAAGAGAGGGAGGAGACAATATCACACAGATGCCTAGATAAATTCATACTTTTATATTTTAGATATTCTATCTGTTTTGAAAACTCTTTTCTGATGTCTCACGAAGTTAATGTTATTTGGAGTGTTTTATAGAATAATATCTCTGAAGAGAGAATGATAGATAAAAAAAAAAAAAAAAGACTAGATCTGTTTGCAGAGGCAGAAAATATCTCAGTTGTGGGTGGAATTCATTTTTTCTGGCAAACTTTTGGCTTAGGGGGTCATGTAAAGAAACCCCACAAGGATGCCCTGCTGGTGTGGCTCAGTGGTTGAGCGTCACCCATGCACCAAGAGGTCGCCAGTTCGATTCCAGTTCAGGGCATATGCCCAGGTTGTGGGCCCGATCCCCAGTGGGGGGCATGCAGGAGGCGGCCAATCAATGTTCTCTGTCATCGATGTTTCTATCTTTCTCTCTCTTTCTCTCTCTCTCTCTCTCTCTCTCTCTCTCTCTCTCTCTCTCCCTTCCTCTCTCTCTAAAATCAATAAAGAAAAAAAGAACCCTCACAAGGAAAATATAATAATCTTGTCATCATTTATTTAGATCCTGTGGCTCCGCTTTGCATCATTTAATAGGTTATTTTTAGTTATTCACCAAGCAATAGCTAGCCTATTTTCAGTTCTCAATGTATAGTTACTTGGAAGTGTACACGAAATAGTGGGATTACAATTTGCGTTACTCAAGACTAAATAAGACTCAAATTTTCTCTACGGGTCTCCAACATGTCCCATAACTGTAAAACTAAATCTGGACTAGAATATCTGCCTCTCAGTCATTTGTAAATTAAAATTATCCCATCTTTCAAGCCCAGAATAAGGCTGGTATTTAATGAAATTTTATAATTATGATTCTTACCCAGAAAAAAACAAAACAAATAATATGTGATAGAAAAAAAAATCTCACAATAGAGAATGTCTATTAATTTTTTAAAAATATTAAGATATCTGTCTTGAAGGTTTGGTTATGGGCATTTATATTTATTATTCTTCTTTGTAATTTTTTTTAATTCTGTGCAATATAACACACAGAAGAGTAGAATATTTTTATTTCCCCCTAAATACACTTTGACAAGTCTTAGTCAATGTCTCCTACAAATATTTTGAACTATTTTCTGGAAAGATTTAGAAAGAGATTGTAGCAATCAGAGGATTTCTGACAAATGTGCTCTTCAAACCCATACACATAGAAATAAATAGGCTCAAATTGGGCTTTTTCTTGTTGTTTTTTGGATGGTCAGTGTGTTTTAGTTAAACAGTACAGTACAGTATAAAAATAAATGAAAATACAGGTAGGGGAATTAAATTTCAGCCAAACTGAACTTCATGACCTTGTCAGATTATAAACCACCCAGACTTACGAACACATACACTTACAACAAAATGAGACAAGTATGACTTAATATTAACAATACCCCCAGTTTGGTCGAAGAATATCTACAGAAGAAATTCCATTAAAAACCAATGTACATTGCATGTTGTGTAATTAAGAGTTTTAAATATATAGCTATGAAAAATTCCGAGTGAAAAAAATGACACATTTTCTTTGCAAGTTTAAAAATCTTTGGAACAATACTAAGTTCTAATAACTGCGTGGAAAAACCATATCAACCCTTCAGCTTTACAGGGGAAAAAAAAAAACAACAACACACAAATCCTGAGCTATTATTCCTGTGACTTGTTCTGTGCACAGAAACAGGAAAGTATGAACAATGTATGCTGGTGAGTCCTTGCAGACACTGGTCAGAGATCTGGATTCTCACTGAGTTTCTGCCTTCACTGTCTTATGGCCCTTTCTTCATCTATCAAGGGAGGGTAATAATAATAAAAGCTACCTCATATGGCTGTTGTTTATAAATAAAAATAATGCTGACAAAGTTTTCTACCTAGCATTCAGAGTAAACTTTTTTTTTTTAATTGATTTTAGAGAGAGGAAGGAAGAGAAGGAGATAGAAACATGGAATTGTTCTCCCACTTATTCATGCATTTATTCTTTGATTCTTGTATGTGCCCTGCCCTGGGATTAAACCCTCAACTTTGGCATATGGGGACTCTGTTGTATACCACTAAGCTAGCAGGCTGGTGCCTCTATAGTAACTCTTAATAGATGTTAACTATTTTAATTGTTAATGTTTTTAATGTCAAACCTTGTTTCAAATATTGATTCTACTGATTATTAAGGGTGTGAAATTACAGTGGTTAAACACTCTGAGGATGTTCCCTCATATGTAAATTTGATAGAATATCTATATCACAGTATAGAAATAAATTTATCATGCTTTTACTATAGAGTTTGTGTGTGTATGTGTGGTGTGTGCATCCGTGCACACCTGTGTGCATATAGGTATAATGAATGAATAAGGCTTGGCATGCAGCAATCATTGCATAATAAATGTTAGCCTCTTATCCATTACACTTACATTGTTACCAAAAAAATGTTCATTGCAAATTTGGATAATTTTTGTATTGCTTCTCTGAAAAGTAGCAAAACATCTAAGAGTTTTAAAAGGAATGGACAGAAATTTTAAAATTTCCACCCAAGCAGACATATGTAGGGTTTTAATGGAATGGTAAATAGAAATTGTCATGATATGGAATTTAAAGGTATTAAGCTAGAATTAGTGCTCTTCCTATATCAGAATTCCCAATTCAAAACAGAGGTATGAGTAGTAGTATGTTAGTCTTTTCCCAAACATGATTGTATCAGAGTAACCTGAAATATTTCCATCCCCAGGAATAATTGGGATTATTTCTTTTCCAAAAAAAAAATGAAAGAAAAAAAGAAATCTAGAATATTGGCAATTTTATTTGGCTATCTGTATATTTATATTGATGTATTAATTTTATCTAGCACAGGAAAAACACTACTTAATTTTAGGATGACTAACATGTCCCAACCTTCTCAATGAGCTGAATGGAAGTCCTACAACTACGAATTTACAAAAGAAGCCACATGGAGACTGGTAGGAGAGGCAGAGGCATGGATGGGCTGGTCCCACACACATGTGTGGTGGATAAAAATCAGGAGGGACATCTCTGCTGTGATGGTCCTCCCCAAGGATCAAGGGGTCCCTGTCCCATACCAGCCCCCTAGCTCAGGGTTCCCATGCCAGGAAGAGAAGTCCCCACAAATTCAGGTTTAAAAAACCAGTGGGAATTGAGGCTGAGGGAGGTTGAGGCTGCTGGAGCCCCAGAAAGTTCCTCTTAAAGGGCCCGCGCCCGGACTTACTTGGATTCACACCTTCTGGGCTCCAGAACAGGGTGGAGGGGGACGGCTTGAAAGGCATCAGAGACACATGGGGAAGAACTGAGTTGTTTGGCATTGGGGCGAGAGCTGGAGAGGCAGCTTTCTTCCGGACACATGTGCTGGCAGAGGCCATTGATCCTTGGGTGAGCCTTTCCCCCATGGGGCTGGCAGATGGGCACCATATCTGGGACTCCAGCAACCTGGTTCACATTGTTTGCTCTGCCCTGGTGATTCCTTGAGGCCTAGCTCCACCCAACTTTTGGGCCCACCCAAGCTATTTCCAGTACCTTTACCATAGGATTGGCCTGTCTTGACTCTTGCTTCAGATTTTCCTAAATTATCTGAAACAAGCAGCATCTGGCCACAGTGACCCCCATACCTCTCACTAAGTGGCCCCAGGCCTGGCACTCACAGTACCCAGCCTTGGTTCACAACTTGGCTTTTCCTGGGCACCTCCAAGCGCAGCACAAGAAGCAGCCATCTGCAGATCATTTTGTAGCTTATGCCTGGTGGCCCCAGGTAGAACACAGGCAGTGGCTGACCTTGCCCCAGAGCCAGCACACCCAGTGGACAGCTTTAGATCATGTCAAAGAACGACTATCCAACCACCTCCATAAGCAACACACTCAAGGAGTGGACTCAGTGGGTACCAGAGACCTGCTGAAGTACATTTTGTTCTGTGTGGTAGACTCCTGTACAGCTGATCCTCCAAAGTAGTCAGAGATCAGTGGTCAGTGGGCACAGCCAGGCCCGGCAGCTGATCAACCTGAGTAAATCCCTCCCATTGAAGTGCCAACAGCAATCAAGATTCACTTACAACAGAAGGGTGTACAGTCCACACAAGAGGTGCACCTCGAGGGCACAGCTGGGGTGGTCAGGGAGGCTACAATAGGCCACCCTACAAAGCCTAGGAAACATAGAAACTCTACTTAATACATGGAAACAAACACAGGGAGGCAGCCAAAATGAGGAGACAAAGAAGTATGTCCCAAATGAAAGAACAGAACAAAACTCCAGGAAAAGAATGAAATGAAACAGAGATAAGCAATCTAACAGATGCAGAATTCAAAACACTATTTATAAGGATGCTCAATGAACTTAGTGAGGACCTCAAAACACAAAAAAGGGCCAGTTAGAAATGAAGGATGCACAGTCAGAAATGAAGGAGGCACTAACTGAAATAAAGAATAATTTACATTGATTCAATAGTAGAGTAGGTAAAGCCAAGAAGCAAACCATCAATTTGGAATATAAGGAAGCAAAAAACACTCAATCAGAACAGCAAAAAGAAAAAAGAATCCAAAAAAATGAGGATAGTGTAAGGAGCCTCTGGGACAACTTTATGCATACCAACATTTGCATCATAGGGGTGCCAGAAGGAGAAAAGAGAGAACAAGAAATCGAAAACCTATTTGAAAAAATATTGGCAGAAAACTTCCCTAACTTGGTGAAGGAAACAGGCATATAAGTCCAGGAAGCACAGAGAGTCCCAAACAAGATGAATCCAAAGAGGCCCACACCAAGACTCATCATCATCAAAATGCCAAAGGTTAAAGACAAAAAGAGAATCTTAAAAGTAGCAAGAGAAAAGCAGTTAGTGACCTACAAGGGAGCTCCCATAGACTGTCAGATGATTTCTCAAAAGAAACTTTGCATGCCAAAAGGGAGTGGCAAGAAATATTCAAAGTGATGAAAAGCAAGGACCTACAACCAAGATTACTGGCGTCCCAGACAATAAAAAGCTAAAGGAGTTCATCACCACCAAAACAGTATTACATGAAATGTTGAAGGGTCTTCTTGAAGAAAAAGAAGATGAAAAATATGAACAATAAAATGTCAATGAATACATATCTATCAACAATTAAATCTACAAACAAAATGAACAAGCAGAAAGGAAACAGACTCATAGATACAGAGAACTTATTGATGGTTGCCACGTGGGAGGGAGGTTGGGGGGATGGGAGAAAAAGGTGAATGGATTAAGAAGTACAAATTGGTTGTTAAACTGAGTAACCTCAAAGGGGAGGGGGGAGGAGGAAGGTGGGAAGAGATAAACCAAAGAACTTACATACATATATGCGTAACCAATGGACACAGAAGAAAGTGTGGGGAAGGCAGGAGGGGAACGGGAGTGGGGAGAATGCGTCAATAGGGGTAAAATGGGGGAGATCTGTGATACATTCAACAATAAAGATAAGTTAAAAATTTTTTTAATTAAAAAAATCAATCCAGAATCTAAATCTAGAAGTACAATATAATTCTAGAATCTAAAACTTTAGAGTAGATATGCCCATAATTTCAGTTCCAAAATCCATGAGACCACAGTTTTACCAACTGCTTCTCCATCACCTAAAAATTATGGCCCACTCATAGCCAGGGTGAGGGAATCCTCATTGTCATCTTGACATTTCAGCCCAGTGGATTCTCAACATTAGTCATTCTGTCAGACAATTTTACTTCAGATGCAAATGAAAGAAATTCATCTTCAAACTAGCTCACAAAAGGGAATTTATTGAATTATTAAATCAGAAAGTTCAAGTTATGAATTCTTAAGAACAGGTGGATTTAGAGTTTCAAATTATATAACCAGGAATCGAGTCTCTTTACCTCTTTCCTCTGAATTATTCATTCTCAAAAAGCTGGATTTATTCTCAAAAAGCTGGATTCATTCTCAAAAAGCTGGATTCATTCTCAAAAAGCTCCATTCCATGAGATAAAAACAGGTCAATTGATCATTTAGGCTATATTGCCTTCCCAATAACATCTATTTTATTATCCCACAGAAGCCCTAGTAATATATTTCCTTCAGTTTTCCTTCCTAGGTTATCTGATAAATGTCAAACCAGTTACTGAGTCCAGAATTACAGAGTTATCTGGTTGGCCATGTTTAGATCATATGTCTATCCCTGAAATAATGTGAAAACAGGGTAATTTTCATGTAAATACAATGGAAATAGTTTTCAATGATAAATATATATTCTCCTACCAATAAAATGTAGAAGAAAAAATGTGTTAATTGATGAACAAGATAGCTACACTATTCATCTCACTTCAAAAGGTGTTATGCTAGAGTGAGATATATTTAGATTTCCAAAATAGTAATATATAAAAATGCTATAAAAATGTATTATTAGGTCTTCCTTTGATTATGTGTAATTTAATTATTTCAAGACACAATGGCAAAGACATGAAGCAATAAAGAGTGCTCCTGAAAAATAGTTTCTGTCAATCAGTGAAAGTTGTTTAAATTAATAGACTTACAAGATACTTTACAGAGATAAGCCAGTTTGTGCCATGAAGTGTTTTATCCTGATTTAGGGATATTGAATCCTATAGGCAATAAAAGTGGCCCTGGCCAGTTTGGCTCAGTGGTAGAATGTCAGCCGCAGACCAAAGAGTCACGGGTTCGATTCCAGCCAAGGTCACGTACCTTGGTTGCGGTTCATCCACAGCCCTGGTTGGGGTCATGGGGGAGGCAGCCAGTTGATGTGTCCCTCTCACGTTGATGTGTCCTTCTCTCTCTCCTTTTCTCTCCCTCTCTCCCCCTCCCACAATATCTGAAGATAAATGGAAAAATATCCTCAGGTGAGGATTTATAAATAAATAAATAAATAAATAAATAAATAAATAAATAAATAAAATAAAAGTGAAGATCATCCATGAACCTATACATAAATAATAGGGCTTTCTGAAGGGTGTTCATATGTGTGTGTGAGGTGCTCACGCGTTAGAGACCTCAGCAATGTGCCACTGAAGAATGCTTTGTTATCTGTTCATTTCTAAACCATAACAAGTAAATGTTATATATAAAAATCCATCCATTAATTTAAGTATCTATTAAATTATGAGAACTAAATTTGTGCACATTATCTAATGATTTTCAAAAATACAATCTAAAACAGGTTAATTCTTTCATAGTTTTGAAATAACACTTTTACCTAGTGTATCTGAAATCTTTTCAGGTGTATGCAAGATAATTTAGAGGTATTTAAAATAAAGCTGTCTTTTATTCTTATCAAATATATTATCTTCCCACTCAAGATGGTTTATGATATACACATTTTAGCACCTTTCTCTCTGAAAGTTTTATTGGAATAAATTACACATAAAAGTGGAGGAGGGTATGGGGAAATGGTGATGGACAGGGACTTCAGTGGGGTGGTGCACACACAGTGCAGTGTACATACAGATGATGTGCTGTGGACTGTGCACCTGAAGCCTGTAAAATTTTGTTAACCGGTGTCACCCCAAAAATTCAATAAAAAGGAAAAAAATTGATGAAATTGAATTTATTTCACCATTTTAAAACTAGGGGGAAAGTAAGCCTGAGTAATAAAGAATTAACCTAAAAAGCAAATAAGAAAGAAAAGATATAAAACAAAATTTACATCTAAGTAGTCTGGAAATAGTACCAAGATGTGAAGCAGCAAAGAGTGTGAGAGCAGAAGAAATCGGCGGGGCACTGCTGGCCAGCCAAGAAATGGACCATGGACATGCATGTCATCTTATGGCAGGCATCAGGATGGGGAGATAACTTTAGGATATCCACATGGGCCCAATATAATTCTGTGTCCTTATGGTGAAGGACGAAGGCAGAAGCGTCACCAGAGATGTGATGACAAAAGCATGAGTTAGAGTGACGTGACCACAGTCTCCAGAACCTGGAGAGGGCAAAGACATATTTTTCCCTCATCCTGAAGAAGAAACTTAGCTCTGCCAATACTTTGATTTTAGTTCCGTGAAACCCATTTCAGACTTCTGACCTCCAGAACTATAAAACAATAGAAGATCATAAATTTGTGTTCTTGTAAGACACAAAATTTGTGGTAATTCTTTATAGCATCAAAAGAAACACGTCTCAGAAAGGGGTTGGGGCAGGGGAGGAATTTTTAATATTTGAACTTGAACACACAAAAAATGTATTTGAAATTGGAATTCTGATCCTGGAGATTCCCATATGTCTTAGTTTTGTTTTTTAAGTCAGAGAAGCCGGGTAGTGCTCTGCTTATTTTGGGGCATGTTTGAGATGCCCATACCAAAGATAACATTCTATTGTTTGACCTCCCGAGCTGGCTGCAAATCCACTCTGCCCACTCCATCCCCAGAGTTTAACAAGGACACTAAGGCCCTGCCTGAATGACAAGGAAGCTTTCTCCTTCCAACACAGTGAGGACGCCCAGACAGCAACGTTGTTCTTTATAAAGTCTGGATTGAAAATAAAGTCTAGATTTTAGACCTGACCAATGTCTTCAGAAAACAAACAACATATAAAAGAGGCATGAAATCCAAAGGAGATTTCATTTCAAAGAAAACAGAATCAAAGCCCAATTTAGTTTATGACATTTGAAGACTTTTGTACTTCGACTTGTTTCTTCCTGAAGTTGCCTTTTTGCATGTCTTGACGTAGCACTCTCAATCATTTAATCTGAGTTTGAATTTTACTTCTTAGAGATTTCCTGAACACCCCCCAACACACACACGCACTTTTTGTTAGATTTTTTCCCTCGTACTCTGCTTTATCATATTTTATTTACTTTTTATTTTTTTATTCCTCAACAAGCTAGAGAGGGGAACTAGGACATCTATAAAAATCTTACAGCATACTTAATGGTGAAAAAAATCACATCACACTTAATGGTGTAAAACAAGTTAATTTCTCCCTAAAATCAGGAGTAAAATAAGGATGTCTTCTTTCACCACTCCTATTCAATATTGGATTATAATCCCTAGGTGATTCAATGAAATAATAAAAGGCAAGAACAATTACACTGGTTGTAAAGGAAGATTGAAAAAAGCCCTCTGTTCACGTAAATCATTGTGTAGTACAAAATCCCAAAGATTAAAAAAAACACACAACACTCACTCAGAATTAATAAGCACTTGTAGCAAGGCTTCAGGACACCAAGTTATTATACAAAAATCAATAGATTTAATGTATATCAGTAATGAACAATTGCAATTTATTTGGAAGTTAAAAATACACACAATCGCCTGGCCGGTGTGGCTCAGTGGTTGAGCATCGACCCGTGCACTAAGAGGTCACCAGTTTGATTCCTGGTCAGGGCACATGCCCAGGTTGTGGGCCCAATCCCCAGTGGGGGCATGCAGGAGGCGGCTGATCAATGTTCTCTCTCATCAGTGTTTCTCTCTCTCTCTCTCTTCTCCCTTCCTCTCTTTCTAAAACTTAATAAAGTAAATAAATAAAAAAATACATAAAATAAAAATACACACAATTTTCATTAGCACTCAAAAATGCTAAATATAAATCTAACAAAATAAAGCCAAGATCTATATTAGGAAAGCTAAAAGCTTAAATGAAATAAATCAAGAATGATTTAAATAAGTGGAGAGAAATTTCAAGTTTATAAATAGGAAGTGTCCATATTTTTAAGATATCAGTTATTCCCAACTTGATCTAGAGATTCATTGCACTCCCAATTAAAATCCTAGCAAGTTATTTTATGCATCTTGTCAAACCAATTCTAATGTTTATATGGAAAGGCAAAATACCCAGAATAAACAATAATTTAAACAGAATTGCAGCTGTCACTTTGCAGATATCCAATATTTGTTAAATAGCTCATCATACCCTTAGTGAAGAAAAATGACTATAGTCAGATTATTTTATTTTGCTTATATATCTTGGGGCTAAGTTGAAAACAAAACCCATTATTCAGGATCTAGGTTGAGTGATATCACTCCTCTCATGCCCTCATCCCCTTCCACACTGTGTTTTCTTTTATTTTGATCCAATCTCTTTATTGTCAAGGTCCCCATCCTGTGCTACCCCCACCCCTCTCCAAACCTATAGAAAAACCGCAAGCCTCGGAGTGCCCTGGGCAGAGTGTGGGGAAAACTCTGTGCTCTGCCCTCTGGCCTGGGCAGTGCCAACAGGGAGGGTACATGGAGAGGAGAGGCCAACAACTGCACCCGCAGAGGATGTGGACTGGCTAGGGTGCGTGGAGGATGAGGTGCCTGCTTCGAACACTCCTCTGGGACACGCTGGGTGGCATCCAAGGGTGCGTGCCCAGCTTGAGGCCTGGTACATACAGTACGTGCCCTTCTCCTGCTGGTGGCCATCGGCCCGTCCTCTGCACCTGTGTCCTGGCTGTGCCCAGCTGTTCCTCATTGTGTCTGCAGCCCCTCCTTGTTGCCTTCATCTTGTGCTTCTCCCTGGGGTGTGCCTGCCTCAGATGCTGTGTCCTCTTGGGGGCCAGTGGTGGCCTGCTGCCACCACTGTTGCGGCCTCTGCTGTCACTGTTGCCCTTCTTCTTGCCATCTGGGTTGGCCTTCTGCCTGATGGTTATGGCTAGGACTTCTAATACTATGTTAAATAAAGGTGGTGAAAGTATACAACCCTCTCTTGTTTTTAATCTTAAGAAAATATTTTCATCATTGAGTGTGATCTTAGCTGTGGGTTTGTCATATACAGCCTTTATTATGTTATATGACCTCTATTTCTACATTGCTGAGAATTTTTATCATAAATGGATGCTAGATTTTCTCAAATGCTTTTTCTGAATCTTTTAATATGATAGTATGATTTTTTTATTCTTCTTTTTACTTATGTGGTGTATCATGTATATTGATCTGCAGATATTGACCCAAACTTGCATCCCAGAAATAAGTCCCACTTGATCATGGCATATGCTATTCTTAATGTATTGCCAAATTTGGTTTACTAATATATTATGGAGGACTGTTGCATCGGTGGTAATCAGGGACATTGACCTATAATTATTTTTGTAGTGTCTTTATTTGTTTTTGGAATTAGTATAATGGTGGCTTTGTAAAATCAGCATGGGGGAGTTCCTTTCTTTTGAATTTTTTGGAATAGTTTGAGAAGGCTAGATGTTACTTCTTCTTTAAATGTTTGGTAAAGCTCACCTGTGAAGTCATCTGGGCCAGGAATTTTGTATGTTGGATTTTTTTTTTTTTATTACGAATTCTATTTTGTTGGAAGTAATTTTTTTGTTATATTCTCTGTTTCTCCTTGATTCAGTTTTGGAAGACTATATGTTTCTAGGAATTTATCATTTCTTCTAGTTTGTCCAATTTGGTGGCATATAACTGTTCATAGTATATTTTGTATATATATATCCTCTGTATTTCTACAATGTCCGTTGTCACTTCTTTATATATATTTTTATTTTGGGGAGTCTTTGTTTTTTTTGATGAATCTAGTTAAAGGTTTATCAATCTTGTGTGTCTTTTTAAAGAGATAGATCTTGATTTTATTTATCTTTTGTATTGTTATCTAGAATCTATTTTGTTTATTTCCATTCTGATCTCTCTCTTTTTTCTTTTACTTACTTTGGTCTTTGTTATTTTTCTACTTCTTTTTGGTATAAAGTTAGATCATTTATTTGAGATTTTTGTTGTTTTTTGAGGTAGGCCTGAATTGTTATGAATTTTGGTCTTGAGACTGCTTTTACTGTGTCTCATAGATTTTTTTAAATTAAATTTATTGGGGTGACATTGGTTAATATGATCATATTGGATTCAGGTGTGGGTTTCTATTACAAGATCTGTATATTGCACTGTGTGCCCACCACCCAAAGTCAAATCATCTTCTGTCACCATATATTAGGCCCCCTTTGTAATAACTCCATTCTGACCCTCAGTTACTGCACGTACACACCCTGGCAGTTTCTTTTCTGTAAACATAAGGGCCTTGAGACACCCAAAGAAAACTGTAAAGATAAGGGGTTGAGGATGGCCTTGGGAAACTCAGAGAAACCATGAGAAAAAAGAGATTAATAGTTGCCCTGCTCCTCTCCCCCCCTTCTCTGTATCAGCCCCCCTTCACGGTGCCAAAAGCGGCGCCAAGAGAATGTAGTTTTTTTCTGTAGTCTGTGCCTTTAAAAGCGGGCAACAAAGAAGGCTCGGGGCTGAGGATTTGGGGAAGCTGTACCCCCCCAGCCCGCCGATGTAACAGCCCACCGGTGTAATAAAGTGCTCCTTTACAATGTGGCCATGCGTCTCTAGTTATCTCGCTGTCAGGTTACAACATTTGGAGGCCCCAGCGAGATTTGAAAGAGGACTCCCCACTTGGGGTGCACCTCCTCAGGCTCCGGCGGATGGGAATCCGTGGTCCTCGTGAGAGCAGGGGGAAGGCCTCGGAGAGATGTTCCTCCACCCCAGCCTCTCGGAGACCTTCTGTCTGTCCCCTCTGCCACCCTAAAAGCACCTATAGTGGAGCCTGAGTGTTTGCTTCTCGCGGGTTATAACACCCTTCACCCCCACACCCCCATCTCCTTCCCTCTGGCAACCACCACACTGCTGTTTGTGTTCATGAGTTTCAGTTTTATATCCCACATATAAGTGAAATCATATGGTTCTTAGCTTTTTCTGCCTGACTTATTTCATTTAGCATTATATTCTCAAGGTCCATCCATGTTGTTGCAAATGGCAGTATTTCATATTTTCTTATGATCGAGTAGTATTCCATTGTGTATGTGTACCACATCCAATCTTCTATCATAAGATACTTTGGTTGTTTCCATGTTTGGCCACCATAAATAATGCTGCAATCAATATAGGGGTGTATATATCTTTGTGAATGCATGTTTTTGAGTTTTTTGAGTATATACCCAGGAGAAGGATTGCTGGGTCATATGGGAGCTCTATTCTTACTTTTTTGAGGAGTCGCCAGACTGTTTTCACAGTGGCTGTACCAGTCTACATTCCCACCAGCAGTGAATGAGGGTTCTCTTTTCTCTACAACCTCTCCATCACTTGTTATTACTTGTCTTGTTTATAATAGCCATTCTAACAGGTGTGAGGTGGTATATTATTATAGTTTCGATTTGTATTTCCCTAATTGCTAGTGAGGTTGAACATCTTTTCATATATCTATTGAGAGTGTATGTCTTCTTGGAAGAGGTGTATGTTCAGGTCCTCTGCCCATTTTTTGATTGGTTGATGTTTATTTGGTGTTGAGTTTTATGAGTTTTTTTTTAAAATATATTTTATATAGTAAACCTTTGTTGGACTATTGTTTGCAAATATCATCTCCCATTTGATTGGCTGCCTCTTTGTTTTGTTGCCATTTTTTTTTTTTTTTTTGCTGTGCAGAAGCTATTTAGTTTGATATAGTCCCATTCCTTAATATTTGCCTTTACTTCTCTTGCTTTTGGGTTGTGTATTCATTTTCATTTGTCTCAAGGTATCTTCTAATTTCTTCCTTGATCCCATTGTTAACCTAGTTATTTTTAGTAAAATATTATTTAGCCTTCATATGTTTGTGTTCCTCAGTTTTTTTCTTGTAATTAATTTCTAGTTGTACAACATTGTGGTTAGAGAAGATGCTTAATATGATTTAAATTGTCTTAAATTTATTTAAACTTGTTATATGGCCAAACATGTTATCTATATTAAAAAGAGTTTCCTGTACACTTGAAAAACATGTATATTCTGCTGCTTTGAGTTGAAATGCTCTGAAAATGTCAATAAAATCTATCTTGTCTAATGTGTCATTTAAGAAAATCTTATTGATTTTCTAGCTGGATGATCTATCCACTGACATCAGTGAAATGTTAAATTCTCCCCCTATGACTGTAATACTGTTGATGTCTCTCATTATGTCCATCAATATTAGTTTTTTACATCTAGGTCTCCCTATATTGAATTTATAATTGTTTACAAGGGTTATAGTTTCTGGTTAGAGTAATTCCTTTATCAATATGTAACTTTTTTGTCCCTTATTATAGCCTTTTTGTTAAAGTTTATTTTTTTCTGTTGTAAGTATTGCTACCCCAGTTTTCTTATGCTACCCCATTGCATAAAAGATTGTTTTCTTCCCTTTCCTTTCAGTTTTCGTGTGTCCTTTGATCTGAAGCAATCTCTTATAGACAGCATATATATGGGTATGATTTTCTTCAGCTCCTCTATGTCTTTTGATTAGAGTATTTAATATATTTACATTCAAAGTGATTGTTGATAAGTACATAGTTTTTGTCATTTTATTATTCATATATGTTTTTCCCCCCATTCTTCTTCTTTTTGTTGTTGTTGGTTTTTATTTTTTCTTACAAAGACCTGAGATTGAATTACATGGCTTCCCTGTGGTCAGATTTCATTAGTCCCTTAATTCCTAAGCTTTGGCATCAGCCTCCCATTGACAATTCCATTGATTATCCAGGAAGAATCTGTTCCCAGAAAATAAAGTATCTGCCTGTGGACAGCTATTTTTAGTCAGAGGTTCTTAGAAAGTCTTCAGATCCTCAGGGGGTGGTCACAGATTAGGTGCAGAAAGTGATCACATAGTGATGGGAACACAAATGGAGGAGGAAAGGCTCTATCTTCATTCTTCACAGATATAAAACATATTGTTGAGATCACCCCACATCTGGTCTTAATGTTTAGCCTCTTCTTGTGACAGGATCTAAGAGATTCTGGGGAAGCACTCTTTTTTGGGGGGAGGGGTCAGAGGTGAAGCCAGAGGGTCCATGTTGGATAGCTGAGAGACAGAACATTCAGGTCAAAGTTTCTGTGGCTGCTGCCTGGGTGCATTTGTTGTCAGGCCACACTGCTCATCTTTGTGGTGATGTTTCTTCTCTTGTACATGATCTTGTTCCTGAGACCTGAAACCACACTGTCACTGAATGTGTCAGCACAGCCTGGAGCAAGAACATTTCCCGAGGCCTGGTGCACCTTTGGTTTTTCTGGTCAGTGATGTTTATTTTCACCCATAAGTTGTAATCTGAAACTTCTGCTGTAGGTGACAAGGAGACCAAAAACAGGACCTATGTTCCAAAAGGATGTTTCTTTCAGTGGGTCTAGAGTTTTGATAAGATACCACCAGTGATGATGTGTCAAAATTACACCTTTCTCTCCAGTGTTGCTGCCTCTTCCAGGGCAGTGGGTCTTGGTGTTCCTTCTTAGATTCCAAGTCCATGATAGAGGCTCAATGAGCAGGGATCCATGTGCAAAGAGTAGGGTCCACACTGCAGAAAATGGGTAGAGCTGGGGCAGGATGCTGGCATGAACATGAGCATTAGGGAGAATTTACCTGTGTCATTTTTAAGGTCAGTAAGGACAAGGGGAATCCAGGACATAATGGAGACAACCTGAAATACTCCTCCTTAAGTCCATTCCATAGCGAGGACAGGGAAGGACGGGTGATAGTTACTGCTATGTGGGAGCTTAGGTAAGCCATGATCTCAGATATTTATTAAAACTCTATTCTAGTAGATTCTGTGAGGATATATTTTAAAATACTTAATAATTAAATCATTAGATTGATAAAAAGAGATTACTATCCTTAAAGTCTGTGGGCATTATCAAATCAGTGGAGTGGCTAGATAAAGCAAAAACTGACCTCTCTGGGGTAGGAGAATTTCAGTCAACAGATTGTCTTCAAAATTAAACTACAACATTTTTTTCATCCTTCTTCTTGTCTGTAACCTGTCAGACTCTACTGCACATTTGAATTTGTCAGAATTTATTTATTCTTTATTGGTGAGAGTATTACAGATATCCCCCCTTATTTTTCCCTAATTACCCGCTCAGCCTGGCTCCTACCCCACCTCAGTCCTTGACCACATTATTGTCTGTGTCCATGGGCAATGCACATATACAGTTAAGTTCTTTGGTTAATCTCTTCCTGCACGAATCTCTGAGATTCATCAGTTTTGTTCTGTGCTTCCATGCCTCTGGATGTATTTTGTTTGTTAGTTTATGTTGTTCATTAGATTCCACATGTAAATGAGATCATGTGATATTTGTCTTTCTCTGTCTGGATTATTTAACTTATCATAATAATCTCCAGGTCCCTTCATGCTGTCACAAGGGTAAGAGATCCTTCTTTTTTACAGCTGCATAGTATCCCATTGTGTAAATGTACCACAGCTTTTTTATCCACTCATCTACTGATGGACACTTGGGCTGTTTCAGGTGTTCAGCGTTCTTAGGATATATTACTAGAAGTGGGATCACTGGGTCAAATGGCAGTTCCATTTTTAATTTTTTGAATAAACTCCATACTGTATTCTATAGTGTCTATACCAGTCTGTATTCCCACAAGCAGTGTACTAAGGTTCCTTTTTCTTTACATCCTCGCCTGCACTTTTGTTTGTTGATTTACTGATGTTAGCCATCCTGGCAGGTGTGAGGGGATACCTCATGTAGTTTTAATTTGCATCTCTCTGATGATTAGTAACATTGAGCGTTTTTTCATGTCTCTTGGCCACCTCTATGTCTTCTTTGAAGAAGTGTCTATTTAGGCCCTTTTCCCATTTTAATTGGATTGTTGAATTGTATGAGTTCTTTTTATATTTTGGAGATTGACCCCTTATCAGATGTATCATTGGCAAATATGTTCTCTCATACAGTGGGTTCCTTTTCCATTTTGAGGATGATTTCTTTTGCTGTGCCAAAGCTTTTTTGTTGTTGTTGCTGTTAATCTTCACTTGATGATATTTTTCCATTTATCTTCAGATAGAGTGGACAGGAGGGTGGGGGAAAGAGAGAGAGAGAGAGATTGATGTGAGAGAGACACATCAATTGGTTGCCTCCCACACAAACCTGACTAGGACCACAGATCGAATCTGCAACCCACGTACATACCATTGACCAGTAATCAAACCTGTGACCCTTCGTTCCACAGGCTGACACTCTAACTGCTGAGCCAAACCAGCCAGGGCAAGCATTTTATTTTGATGTAGACAATTTTTTTTTTCCTTTTTTTCTCTTGTCCTAGGCAATGTATCAATAATAATAGTAAAAATTCTATTGCATGAAATGTCTGAGATTTTGCTGACTATGTTTTCTTCTAGGATTTTTATGGTTTCACAACTTCTAATTAAGTCTTTTATCCATTTTGAGTTTATTCTTGTGTATGGTGTAAGTTGGTGGTAAGAACTCCCATTAACATTTTTTGTAATACTTGTTTAATGATGGTAAATTTCTTTAACTTTCTCTTGTGTTAGAAGTTCTTTATCTCTCCTTCAAATTTAAAGGATATCTTTGCTGGGTAGAGTAGTATTGTTTGTAGATCCCTGCTTTCCATCACTTAGAATATTTTGTGCCAATCTCTTCTGGCCTGAGAAGTTTCCATTGAGAAATCAGTTCACAGTCTTATGGCAGCTCCCTTGCAGGTAACTGTCTTTAACTCGCTGTTTTTAAGATTTTTATTTTATTTTATTTTTTATTTATTTATTTTTTTTGTCTTTGACCTTTGGCATTTTCATTACAATGTGTCTTGGTGTGGGCCTCTGGGTTCATTTTGTTCTGTGCTCTCTGAGCTTGTGTGCCTTTTTCCTTTGCCAGGTTAGGAAGTTTTCAGTCATTATTTCTTCAGATAGGTGGTGGTTGTTGTTGTTTTAATCCTCACCCGAGGACATTTTTACATTTATCTTCAGATAGAATGGGAGGGACAGAAAGACATAGAGAGAGAGAAAGAAACATCGATGTGAGAGAGACACATCGACTGGTTGCCTCCCACACAACCCCATCCAGGGCTGGGGACTGAACTGCAACCGAGGTACGTGCCCTTGGCCGGAATCAAACCCATGACTTTTTGGTCCATAGGCCGATGCTTTAACCACTGAGCAAAACCAACCAGGGCTTCAGATAGGTTTTTAATTCCTTGTTATCTGTTTTTTCCTTCCAATATCCCTATGATTTGAATGTTGTTATGCTTGATGTTGTCTCAAAAGTCCCTTAAACTATCTTTTTAAAATTTATTCATTTGTCTTTTTGCTGTTATGATTGGGTGTTTTTCACTACCTTGTCTTTTATATTGCTAATTTATTTATCTGCCTCATCTAATCTGCTGTTAATGCCTTGTAATGTATTTTTTATTTCTTACTGTTTTTTTGTTTTTTTATGGTCTCTATGTCCTTTTTATGTTTCCTAGGTCTTTGTTGAAGTTCTCAGTTAATTTCCTTGAGCATCCTTATAATCATTGCTTTGAATTCTGTATCTGGTAGATTGCTGGCCTCCATTTCATTTAGTGCTTTTTCTGGGGATTTCTCCTGCGTTTTTTTTGTTGTTGTTTGTTTTTTTCTTATTTGGGGCATGTTGCTTGGTCTTCCTATTTGACTGCCTCTTTGTATTTGTTTCTCTAAATGAGGCCAAACTGCTATGCTTCCCAGTCTTGGTATGGTGGATTTAAACAGTAGGAGTTCTGTAGGGCTCAGTGATGCAGTCTCCCTGATCACCTGAGCTAGGTGCTTCATGAATGACCCCTGTATAGGTCATGTTGTTGTGGCACTAGAGAACTGAGAGACCACCAGAGCCAAATTAAAGCCAAATAGAGAGCAAAGCCGGCCAGTGACTGACCCTGAGTTCTTGGAGACCAGCCCCAATATGCTTTATTACACGTCTTTTATACCTTACAGAAAATAGGATCTTCTTGATATAATGCCCAGGGCTACAACAATGCTATATAGAATTAGTTTGCCTTGCAGATAATAGGAACACCCAGGCCCACCCAGGAACACCCAGGTATTTCAAGGTACATTGGGTCACACTTAGCCCCGAGCTGCACAAACACAATGCAAGCATAATTCCTTGAGATTGTGGGGGAGGTCGAATCTCTGACTCAAGACCTCCAGGCTCTGTGGACTCTGTCAGACACGTAGATGGCTCCCAACAATTTCTTGGTTTAGGGAGTATTCCAATTTACTGAGGTGATTTTGATATCCATCCTGTCTATAAACAAGTCAGCACAATAATTTACCAATCATCAATTATGGGGTTATAAACATGTCAGCACAATGTGAGCCCTCTTGTTATAGATGAGTCTTGATTGCTATCGGTCCATCTGTGGGTGTGCTTGACCCTCAGGCTGGCATACTGTGAGGATTAACCCCAACCACAGGGTAGGAGTTGCTGTGTGGGGGCAAACCACTCAAAGCAGGATTTTCCCCAGCAGGGTGTGCTGCCTGCTGAGATCCCACTTTGTGTGAGCTGCTTACAGAGCTATTTTGGTCATGCTCTGATGTGGTCTGAATCCCATCACTGGGAGTGTTCTTTCTGGAGCCACTTGGAAGGGACTCCAGTGCAGGTCAATGTCAGGCATTGTCTGTGACTGGCCCTGGGCTACATGTTTAGATCTACAAAGCAATCCACAGTTTGTGGCTTCCTCTGCTGGACCTCTGTGTGTGTGGGAGGTGATGAGCTGCATACCAAGGCCATTTTCCACCAGCTTCAAGCTTGAGAGTAAGTCATCAAAAAGCCCAAGGAACCCCGCGATCCACCTACGCTTGCTGGCTGCCTGTTAGGCTCAGTCACTGAAAGAGCCTCTGGCAGTACACGAGTCGCATGAGGAGTGTTCTCCATGAATCACCAGGTAGCAGAGGCAGTGTTCAACCTAGACACCAGTGCTGGTTCTGAGGTCCCTCAGCAAGAGACCCAAGGTATGCCAAGACCAGCCACCACCCACTGGTTGTCCGCACACATTTCTGGTGGGGCAGGGTCCCAGGGAGATGTCAGGATGACGCCAGCAGAGTTCATCAGGCCCAAACAGACCAAGCTGTGGCCATGTGAGAAGAGGCCTCTGCATAGGAACGAGTGTGTAAGCGCAGAATGGCTCCCACCCCAGAGCCACGTAACTCGGTGCCTTCCCACTCTTCCTGGACCGTCTCAGGAGACTTCCGAGAAAGTCTGCACCGAGGGCCTAGGTCCCTTTCAGCTCTGTCCCTGGAGCCACTCAACCTAGTCTATCCTCCCAGGACTCTAGTCTGCTCTAACCCACCTTATCTCCACCCCAGCCCAGGTGAGCGACCATGAATAGGATTTTGTGTGTTCTCCCTTTAAAAGGACACCTGAGTTTCTAAGAGACACCTTCTCTCCCTGGAGGACAGAATCTACACTGATTTCACAGCTGGATGTCATGTGAGATCCTCTTTCCGGCACTGGTGCTCCAGGCTGGGGGCCAGCATGGCGCTGAGACCCCAGGCTCCTCACAGGGCACCTTTGTAACTGAGGTATCCCTCCGGAATCTCAGCCACCACCTGTGGGCTGGAGTCAGTCCTTTTAGCGTCTCTGCCCTTTTCTCCAGTCTCAATGAGGCTTCTTTTATAAATCCTTGGAAATAAGATTTCTGTTTAGCTAATCTTCAATTGTTTATTTAGGTTGATTGTTCTATAACTGAGTTGTAATTCCTGGTTGGTTCTGGGAGGAGGTGAGTGTAATTTCTACTTACTCAGCTGCCAGCTTTGTTCTCTGTCTAAAGTTATGCTTGAGGTATTTAAACTTAAGAGAAATAATACAGAATCAATTATGATATATAGTTACACAAAATATAAACTTTAAAAACAGAAATATTAATAAACAATACAAAATCAAAACAACCTTAACATTTAAACATTGCAAATATCTTTACCATAAACATTTTAATATTCTAATTATCCTCAGAAAATGTGACTGTTAAATTTTTATTTTATACTCAATAAAATGTTTTGTTTTTCTTTAAGAATAGATGCATTTTTAAATGTAGAGAATACTTAATTTACTTAGAAGTCAGTGAGAATGGTTGTAGGAATACTGCTGGCATTAATGACAGATATGGTATCAGCAGCCCTCATTTAAGAGATCTGGCTACTTTTTGTGCTATTAACTATGCACAAGTAAGTATAGTGGGGTCTTAATTTAATGCACAGGTTCCTGAACTTCAGAGCAAGCATATTAACATCTGTGGGAACTGTCTCTTACTATTGCCTCTAATTCTACAGTTGAAAACATACTTAATTCTGAACATCCCAATGGGCGGGGGGAGAGAAACTAAAACAACACAAATAGAAACCTAGTTTACCTTCAGTTGACCCAGGTACAAACCCAGGTACATGTCTAAATTGTTAGTGTTTGGGTAACATATTTCTTTTGATACAATAATTTCAGATAGAGTGTCAAGATTGATAATGTTTCTCAAATATTATTAGAACTTATAATTTTTATTAAAAAGTTATTCTCTCTCTTGCCTGGCCGGTGTGGCTCAGTGGATTGAGCATCGTCCCATGGGCTGAGAGGTCCCCCCAGCTCGATTCACAGTCAGGGCACATGCCTGGGTTGCGGCCTTGATCCCCAGTAGGGGGCGTGCAAAAGGCAGCCGATTGGTATATCTCTCTCACATTGAGGTTTCTCTCTCTCCAAAAAAAAAAAATCAATAAAAATATATATATTTTAAAAGTTATTCTCTCATATAAATCTACTTATCAAGAGTGTGTAATATTCATATATGCAAAAAGAGTAATAAGTTACATGTATAAAAGAAAGAGTTACGAATATAAAATGTGAGAATTTATGCAAAAATATCATTGGTAAGGAGTGAGTGCTTTTGTTATTAGAATAAAATATTGACTAAATACAATAATAATACTAACTGAATAAGAAAAATGTGCTTGCATTTTTATAGATTGTTGCAAAAATCAGAGAAAATTAAAAATTTATTAGTTAGGAATTGAGTTGATTGGAAGTGAAAACTTTTTACTGAAAAAAAGTATTTTTCAGAATTGGATTGGAGAACATGTATTTTGAGGCATCTAGAAGTAATAAAATAAAACAATTTGGAGTTTGAAAATTACATTAAGTATAACCAGAGAAGAACTCGTAAAAAGCCACATTATTTTAGTCGTAACAGTGACTACACCTCTCTAGCCCCTGGAGTTTTGTTAACTCACTTCTGCTGATCAAGTGAATTGAGCAAACACCATCATAAACAAAAGATGAAAGGGAAGGAAGAGAAGGAGGAAGAATAGAATGAGGGGGAGGGAGAGGACTCTCACATCTGCTGACCTATTTCTGGTTGATTCATTTCCATCAAGACAGTTCCATTGGAAGAGTGTAGATAAATGCAAATAGCTCAGTGACCCCCAAGAGACAGGCAGAGGAGCAAGGCTATATTTACTGCTAGCTCAACTAATTTTACTAAAGAAAACAGGGTTATTAAATTGTATCATTCCTTGAGTCATATGTTTGTATGCTTCCAAAATAACTTTTCATTAATAGCATATTTAAACAAATTAATTTTAATCAAATCATAAGTATGTTTTTCTCCCTTTATTTAAAAAAGAAAACATACTTCATAAGTATAATGCTTCATGTTTCCATACAGAGACTGACCAGCAGAACGAGCCTAATAAAACTACCAGGCTGAGATTGTCATCATGAGAATTTTAAGGAGTCTCTAGCATGTGAACTCTCCTCCCGCTGACCATCAAGCCTATTCGGAGCTGGGCTTCATAAATGTAATATTAGAAACAGTATATTCTGTACTGTATTTTTAGGACAGCCTCATTTACTGTATGTTGATGGACTGAAATAATTTGCCCATAGCCGAACCATCTGGGCCTTTGATATGTGGGTTAGCCCTCTTGGACTTTCTCATCATACCAGGATCACTGCATTTATGCTACTGTAATGTTGCCATCACTTGTAAATTTCCAAATAATTAAAAGTTATTTTTATTAAAATAAGGACGGATCAAAAAAGCAAAAATAAATTTGCATTATTTTAAAGACATAATGGAGGGGTGCCTCACAGGCGCTTGTACTTGTGGCCAGCTGCGTCTGACTATGGTCCCGGAGACCCGGAGGTTCTTCTGAATGTCAGGGTGCGTTTAGAAGTCCAGGGGAAGAGTCTGGACGGCTCTCCATCTGATTCCGACTCTTTCCCCTCTGACTTCTCTCTCCTTCATGGTTATTCTCTTGTCATACACACACCACTTCTAACACATAACCCTGTGTCTCACAACAAAAAGAGACATAATAAAACAGTCATATTCAAGTTGCAGTGGTAATTTTATTATACGAAGATATACTATAAAAAAATAAATAATGAAATGCCACACATTTCCAGTCTGTTTTCTTTACTGTAAGAGAATGTCCAGGTGTAATTTTGGCAGCTTGTAACATTCCATGGCTTGTTTAAATCATATCATAAATGAAACTGACCTTGATTATTTCAAGTATATAAAATATGCATGCTGCCTGGCCGGGGTGGCTCAGGGGTTGAGCATCAACCCATGCTGGTTCGATTCCCAGTTGTGGCCAAATCCCCAGTGGGGCGCATGCAGGAGGTGGCCAGTTGATGTTCTCTCTTATCGATGTTTCTATCTCTCTCTCCGTCTCCCTTTCTCTCTCTCAAATCAATAAAGAAAAAAAATATATATATCTATATATACTGTATTGTCAATGTAAGAAACATTCAAACCTTTGAATAATTTTTGTGAGTTTATTTGAGCCAAAACTGTCAACAAATGCTGGGAAGCAAAACCTCAGTGGATTGAGATAATGCTCCGGAGAATGGCAGTTTCCACTTTACTTTCTACGTTGCAATCCAAAGAGAAGGCTTAAGTGGGTTACACGAAATCTATTGGTAATAAATTAGGGAGGTAGGAGAAAGCAAAGAGGTGAAACCTCTGGGACTGGATGAAAAGTACAATAGACACGTACATCTTCTACATAAGTGGGTACAGGATCGTTAATAATAAACAATTGACTTAAGAACAATGAGGGGATTTGTGGTCTCTGCAAAGCGCTGCCTGTGCTTTGAGGGGTCTGAAAACAGGAAAGTTACTTTGACATTCCAAAGATGTGTTATCGTAGATGCAAAGAGACAACAGACAGCCTCAGTTAAGGTAAAGATTGACCTTTGTTCTGGAAAGATGCCAGCCTAGGACATGACTACCTGCCATAAACTGCTTTTAGTTAAAAAGTTTTCATCTCAGACCGTCCTCTGTGGTTACTTTAGGTCTCTGAGTTTGCAAGGCTGCCACGCAGGCCTCCCTGAGCTCATCAGGTTAGCACGTGGCCCCTTTTCATCCACAGTATTATACATGTCTATGATAATTTCATGATAATTTAAAAATGTGTGCACTTTCATTGAATAATAATATCCATGGAAATTTTGGAGGTATCAGTTGCATTATTCATTGTGTTCTTCTTGCTGTTAAATCTAAAGTATAAGGAAATTAAAGCACAAAGAAGTTAAGTGGATTCTCAGATCTCATCAGTCCCAGTTCGTATGTTGCAGAGCAAATATTTGAGTCTAGTTGTGTCTGATTCTGGAGACTTGCTTTAATCACCATGTAATCATCACTGCAGTAATTAATAGATGAGGATTTAGGGAGAGCCATGGTAGTGTTGAAGTGAAATAAATTAAAAATTTGTTCTTCATTAAAGTATGAGTTAACCTTTTTTAATTTAACAGAATTTGCACATGTAGAAGATTAGATTAACCAGTCAATCCTCGGAGGTTTAAATCCTGTCAAGGGCAATCAATTCCTTGTCCTGTTGAGAGAGATAAACACAGAACTGCTCAATGTGCATTTTGGAAGAATTTAAAATCCATAATTCTGTTTGCTTTACATGCATTTAAAATCTTACAAATTCAATGTTCGCCAAGGAGTTTGCTGCCCTACTACCCTTGCTCAAATTTGGAGATCAGTTGAATATCTTGGCAGCTGAAAGCTTATTTTATCCCTAAGACTATTAGGCACTTCATAAAAGCCAAACTTATTTGTTTTATTTTTGCACATTCACTGTAGAGTAAATTTTATTCCTTTTAAAGACAACCTGTTTGAGAAGAAATGTAGCACTAGTTAAAATGAGGGAAATTGCCCTAACAGCTCTATTTTCTATTAGTTTCCCATCTACTGCGTCTGGTTATTTTTACTCTCAATAAAGTAATTTATTTGAAAGGTGAAATAGCCATCTTTAAAGAAGTAAAGATAGAACAATACAATTTTTTATCAGCATAATTCATGATTAATCAGAGATTTCACCTAGGAACAAAATAATGTAGGAGATTTGGTAAATACTCCTTTGATTAACAAGTATCAGCAGTGATCTCTTTTAGTCCTTTTGCCTTGTCTGTTTCTGTGTAAATCTCACACAGTCATTGGCAGCTCTTCTTATACCCATTTACATAGCATCTTCTTACCTACAGATGCCCAGCGTATGTGACCGAGACACTGGCCGAGAGGCTAGTGCTGCTGCTGTTGGCCTTAACCAGCAACTCAACCGCAGGAAAAGAAAAGCAGCTGGAGACCTGACGCCACAAAATTATGGCCTATGTACACATACTACTAGAATTTTATGCATCTCTCTGTTTTAGCCCGATTAATGAAAACCTGCCGTAACTGTCAATATTGTTTTAAATTGTGCATATTTTGAAAGAGATTAGATGATCTATTATTGTCATTAGCATTTAAACTAACAATTGTCAGAATGTTATAAGGAAAGAATTAGGTCTTTCAAACACAACTTATCAAATACAGTTACCAATAATCAAGAAAAAAGCTAAACCTTCTATTTCTTATATAATCAGATTATAATGTACCAACATTATATATTGAATATTGAAAGTTCATTTAATATTTTTTTACCTTTATTTTTTCCTTCTCAAAATTAATTGTAGAGACTTTAAGCAAGACAGAAGTTGAGAGGCCTGTAGGAGCGTTCACGCCGGGTATTGGTGGCAAAGGCCCTGCAGGAAGGATTTTATGTTGATAGCAGCTCAGCCCTCCCAGCTTCTCCTTGCCCTCTATTAAAAAACTTTCTATCTGTTTTGTCCAGACTTACACATGGCTTGCCGTGACTGCATATGCCAGATTGCAAAACTTTCTTTTTTATCTGAATAAATAATTTTTCCCAAAGAAATACATAGCCAACTTTTTGCTTGTGGTCATCGTATTCAGGAAAAAGAAAGCTACACTATTGTTTTTATTTTAATCCTCACCTGAGGATATGGATGCTCCCTGCCCAGGGAGCAAACCCTCAACATAGGTATGTGACCTGACCAGGAGTCAAACCCGCAACTTTTTGGTGTATGGGATGATGCTCCAACCAACTGAGTTGATGCCCGAGGGATGAGGGGCAGATCCCTCCAAGACTCCTGAGCAGGAGGTTCTTGGGGTGCAGTCAGAATAAGCATTTCAGAAGCCCCCACGGGAGAATGGTTTTCACTAGCATGGAGCTGTATTCCCGGGGTTGGAAAGTCCCATGTCCCTCAGTCCAGTCCTGGAGGAGGGAAGGTGTGGATTCAGCAAGGCCAGCACTAAGGCCGGAGTCCAGAGTGTCTGCTCGCATCTGGGTCTAGATGGGCATCGGGCTAGATTCAGTCCATCAAGTCATTGCATGGGTCTCACCCGGCTGTGGCCACATGGGGAATGCAGGGCGTGGCAACCCCTCAAGCAGTCCAGGGCAAGGAGGAAGGGAAACAGAGAGACAGAGAGAGAGAGAAGGCTCGCCCGAACTTTCCTTTGTCTAGAAGATTAAATATTCGGGTTTCCCTGTGCTTGCAGTGGCCACCCCTGTTCTCCTGTTCTGACCACTGACTTGCTCCCAGGGTGCTGGGCAGGTAGGCACCTCCCACATCAATCAGATCTTACCAGGCATGCATCTAAACTGCCTTTGTCCAGCTCTTTTTTTTTTTTTTTTTAATCCTCACCCGAGGACATTTTGCATTTATCTTCAGATAGAGCCGGAAGGAGAGAGGGAGAAAGAGAGAGAAATGTCGATGTGAGAGAGACACATCGACTGGTTGCCACCCACACGACCCCAACTGGGGCCGGGGACAAACCACAACCGAGGTACGTGCCCTTAGCGGGAACCGAACCCGGATCTCTGGTCCATGGGCCGATGCTCCAACCACTGAGCCAAACCGGCCAGGGCTTGTCCAGTTTTTTCCCCCCAGCAATTGGCAGGAAATAAACCTGAAGTATTAAATTAGTTAATCTTCCCTTTATTTCCTTCCTGTTAAATATTAGCCAGGTTATTGCAACAGTATCAGAAGTTCTACCATGTTCCCGTATGTGGATGGCTTGCTTCTTTGCCCTTGCTCCCAGGTGTTCTCTCAAAAACAGAGCATCCACCTGTTAAAACTTCTGCCCATAAAGGGACATAATTGTATTTTCCTAAACCCAAATTTGATATTTAGGGCATGTAATATCAGAATAAGAACTACCCATGGATCCAGACAGGCTTTATGGTGTTCTAAGTTTCCCAAGGCCCAAAACTAGGCATTAACTGTGATGCTTTCTTGGGCTAGTTGGCTTGCTGAAATTGCTGAAAAGAGAAATAAATCTCTCTTTTATGGCCAAATCTGTGCATGTTTTACTAAAGGATAGCAGTCCAAACCTAATTTTATGAGAAGGATGGGACAACATAGCCTGTAGAGACTTAAAGGAATATTTAATAAACCCTCTGGCATCCCAGTGATCAGATTCCCTTTGTCAGTGGGGAGGCGTGTGGCTCCCCTCCCTCGGCTGCTAGTGAGAGTGGGTTCTTGGAATAAGCATTTCTGGAGGCCTCCTCGGGAGAATGCGACATGGTGGGAAGCTTTATTTCTGTGAAATTACACCCCTGGATTTCCAAAGTCCATTTCCCTTAGTCCAGGCATAGAAGAAGTGTAGCTGAGGTTTCAGTAGGGCTAAAAATCAAAGCCAGTGTCCAGAGCTTCCGTGGAGTCGGGGCCAGTTCAGCCTTAGGCTAGTTGCAGTCCATCAGTCCATTGCTGTGGGCCCTGCAGGGCCATGGGCCATATGGGGAAATGCAAGAGAAGCAAGAGAGTGCGCCCAGAGCAACAAGGGTCCCAAGAATCCTGAAACACAAGAGCAAGAAGAGAGCGAGCTCCTTCATTCGGGGGACTATGTGTTAAAAATCTTCATGCCGCTGCAGTGCATGCCCATTCTGGCCAAACATTTTCTACCCCAGGTATGACAGACAGGCAAACACCCTTCCTCTGTCACCCAGACTCCACTGGGCATGCATTTATCTTTCTTCTGTCTTCCTTCCCTCGGTGTTTTGCAGGGAACAGCCTGTAAGGTCTGGCCTTCCCTTTGTTTCTTTCCTATTATTGATAACTAGCTCATTACAACGGTATCACCTTCTGCTTCCTTGTATATAAAAAGGAAAAACATGCTCTTGGGGTACTCACCCAAAAATATGGGGAGTACCATTGAACCACAGGTATTGCAGTCAGGAACTGTGCCCTGTGGCTCCAGAACAGCCCTTTGTCTTAGGGCCCTGACTGCCGTGTTGCTGAAGCCGCCGAAGAAATTGCCGTGGGATGCCCTGGACCCTCTTTGTGCCCCAGCAACAGCAGCCCTCCAGACCTTTTGTCACACTCAACTTCGGGCAGTCTTTCGCCTTACTCCTATGAAGTCCTTTTGCTAACCACTCCTCACATAGCTCTTCGCATTGTAACAACCGTAGCCCTGCTATTCTTCCCCTTCTGATGCTGGGAAGGCCCCTCGCCACTGCTTAACACCGACAAGTACCTCCTGACCCCTTGTGAGAACTGCAGGGCTCTCCTCTGGGCGATGCTGACCTACCGCCTGCACAGGTGGTTCACACTAGAGTGAAGTGAGAAGCGTGCGCTGGTGTGCTCCTGCAACCCCTTGAAGTCACTGACGCAGCACATTTTCCACTTCAGCCCAAAAGGCTGAATGCTATGCTCTCACTAGGCTAGGCTCTCATTTCAGCCGAGGGCAATACTGCCGACATTTATACTGACAGTAGACATGCCGTGGACATAGCTGGTGATTTTGGAATGTTATGAAGCAATTTGACTTCCAGAGGAAATGAAATTGTAATAGCCCCTATGTCCAGGAACTACTGGATGCTGTACTGTTACTTGCTGCTCTCCCTGTGAGTAAGATCCCAGGGCATTCTAAATGTGACTCTCCAGAAGTTAAAGGAAGTCACCTTGTTGACACTTCTGCAAGGACTGCTGCCCTTACGGGAACCCGCAGCAAGCTTCTGTCATGGTCCAAGTGAGACAGGACAGGTGGAACAGGGAAACTGAGGCAGAGCTGAACAAACTGACAGAGCAATTCACAGCAGACACAGAAGGTCCCCTCCCTAGAAACGACACCTAGGCCTCAGCTGTATTTCAGCTCCAGGCCCAGAAAAACAGCAAAACCAGGTGAGCAACACCAGAGCCAGCTGCAATGACTAGTGACCAGTCAGTGAGGACCAGGACTCTGAAGAGCACACCTAGAAAACTGATGACTATTCCACTGAAATTGTTCCCTGCGACATCCCCTAAGATCCACTCCCCCCACCCGTGCGGCAAGAGAGAGAGAAAAGCCTCAAGACAAATGACCCAGCATGCAGTGTCCCTCCCAGGGGCACACCCTTGCCTCCCCCAGCCCCTTTCCTCACAGGCATGCATCTCCCAGACTCTAAGGGACCCCCTGAGGCTTGCGAAGAGGGCAGCGATGGGCAGTGGCAGTTCATACAGGCAAACCCGTGAGCCTGTTCCCAAGGCCCCGCCTAGGCTCATTTCCCCAGCCCTTCCTTGTCTCACTGTCCCCAGCTTTAATAGACGTCCTCTAAAATTCACCCGGGCTTGTGTTGTGAAACTTTTCCTGCACTAAGTCAAGAACCCACACACTACCGGCCGGCCCTAGGCAGACCCGCTCAGGGCCAGGTCCCCTTCCCGTAACACAAGGGGATATTTTCCCAGTTGATAACTTGAAACAACTGATCTGAAAAGGCCAACAATTAGCTTCAAAAAATGAAAAGCAAGATTGGAAATCCAATAATTCTTCATTCACTAGAAAGAGAAAGCTCTGGTTTGGACCAAATAATAACTCAACTTTACAGCAGACTCTGGAACTTCTACTCCTAACTATTATGCATGCATCACACCACTGGTCCACTGACAAAATGATAGCATTTGTGAATCAATATTTGTGGGAAAATATTTGTAAGGCTGCAAAAAGTGGTCCTTTTAAATCTCGGTTCCAACACATCTGAAGCTCATAAACCCTGATCTTTTGAGACAACAAGATGTTTCATGCATTGGATCTTGCTTCTCACTGTTGCTAGAGGAAGACATATCCCAATATTGTAAAGGCCGAATTGCTGCTGTTGAAAACAGTCACGATGTCTTTGGTAGACGACCTTTTCCCAGCATGCTTCACCACGCCACCACACTGCAATCTGGAGGCTTCGTTCACTGGAAAAGACACCTTTAAAGTACTCCCTCCAGCTGGGAGGGTACCGGTCAGTACCGCTGACCACGTACTCTGTTGCTAAACTCCAGGGACTAGCCCCTTGGATTTATGTGTCCAGCTGAAGAAGGCAAAAAGTCCTGACAAACTATACAGTCTGTTGACCAAAAATATCAAACAATGGCAGAGACTTGAACCAAGACAGCCATTGGGTGGGTCTATTATAGGAGCAATCGTAAACCCCACGTTGGTCGCAGAAGGCCTACAGGTTATACAGCACCCCTGGCCGACCTTCTCTTCCCCTCTGGAAGGGAACGTTCTCTCCGTCATTTTGCCAAAATTCTCACCACGGCTGCACGCAGGACATTGCAGTTCTTTCTTTTTCCCCTAATAAACCCTTTGCTCTGAAGTAATACCTGACTGACTATTGGCTTGTGGTCATACCGTTTTCAATAAGTGAAAACTTTCTGAAATGCAACCAAATAGAAAATTCTCTAAATATTTCTTCTCTAAACAATCACTCTTATTGTCAAAGTTTACATTTATCCTAAGTTGATCAATTCAAAACACTATTTTTTTAAATAAATTAATCAAACAATGCTTTTCAATGCTTACTATTTACAATATATTGTGGTAAGTATAATAAAGGATACAATGTTTAATAAATGTCTATTTTTCAGGTAACATTGTAATATTAGTTAGGAAAATAAAGTAAATGCACATAAAAAAATAATATCCAACCCATAAATTATAGGTGATAAATTAATTATGTGAAAAGTTACAATGTCTGCCTTGAAAACATCCTCTATTTTTATGATGTACCAGTTTTACTGCTAACCAATTTTTACTCTCTGATTAGTATACATTTACAGTTGTCATTTATATTTCCGTTCTTTCCATATCTAATCTATCCAACGTTAGCATGCAGAATAATTTTCCAATAAGAGTGATTTCATTGTAGACTTCTGGAGCTGAAAGCGGTCTTAATCTCATTTAGAAACTGCTTCTTGTTTATTTGGGTATTCTCCACAGCACTTAAGAGAAATTATCACACGGCAGAAACAATCATTTTAATTTGCTGAATTTGGTGGCAGAGGTTCTTTTCCACAATACTTTTCTGTGATTTTCCACTGTTTTCAAGATTTTCTCAAAATTATAAGACTAAAGTTTAAGACTGTTATCTCAGCTTACATATCAATTTTATCTGATAATTCCACAAAACCACACCACCATTTCAACCAAACACTTGTCTTCATTATCTCTGCAAGACACTACTTTCCTTCCAAAATATTTTACCTTCTCCGCACTATGCTTAATCTATTCAAATGTCACCAGGAAAAAAATGGGAATACATACACACTAAATTATTATTTAGCCATAAGAAACAAGAAAGAAAATCCTGCCATTAGCAGCACATCGATGGACCTTGATGGCATTATGTTAACTGATATAAGTCAGACAAAGACAAATATTAATGATATCATTTATGTGTGAAATCTAAAATAGCCAGACTCACAACAAAAAGAGAGTAGAATAGTGGGTACTAGGAACTGGATGGTGGGAAGATGTTAATCAGAGTCCAGACTTTCACTCAGAAGATGCATTACCTCTGGGATCTACTGCACAGCATTGTGATTATAGTTAACAGTACAGTCACCTCTTGGGATCTACAGGGGATTGGTTCCAGACCCCCATTCACATACCAAAATTTATGGGTGCTCATCTCATATAAAATGTATGTAGCACTGGCCAGTTTGGCTCAGCGGTTAGAGCATCAACCTGCAGACCAGAGAGACCCGGGTTCAGTTCCCGCTAAGGGCATGTACCTCAGTTTCGGTTTGTCCCCGGCCCCGGTTGGGGTCGTGTGGGTGGCAACCATTCGATGCGTCTCTCTCACATCGATGTTTCTCTCTCTCTCTTCCCCCCTCTCTCCCTCCTGTTCTATCTGAAGATGAATGCAAAAGTGTCCTCAGGTAAGAAAAAAAAAAAATGTATGTAGTATTTGTATATAACCCATGCATTTCCTCTTGTATACCTTAAATAATCTCTAGATTACTTATAACATTTAGTGCAATGTAAATGCTATATTTAAAAAATGTTAAATTACATTGTACAGGGAATAATGACAAGGAAAAAAGTCTGTACATATTCAGTACAGATGCAACTATGTAGTATACATCATGCACAATGTTATATGTCAGTTATATCTCAATATAAAAAGGAAGTGTGCTTGTAAAGGGTTTTGAGTGAATGAAAACTTTATACAATTTCTGTGAAGCCTAGAGGACACTGACTAGTATATATTACTTTACTAAAGACATTATATCCTTTTTATTTATTTAGTTAATTTGTTCTAATAATTATTAAGTAAAGCTTCACTATTTGCAAAACTTCCAGGATATAACAATGAATAAAATAGATATGACCCCTGTCTTAACAGACATTATAGTCTATGGGAAAGATATTCAATGAATAAGCACATGGAAAGTCTATAACATTTTTTCCTTTTCCTCTGTAGCACTTATAATAATTGCAGTCCTTTAAAAATAGCTCATTGTTCTAATTTGCTTTTCTCTAATTCCAGTAAAATGAACATTTAAAAAATTAATAATTAACTCATGATTTTATTTTTACAAATAAATAAGGATTGATCTTTTCCTTTCTAATTAATTATTTCCAAGCTTCTGTGAGCTATATGTGGCATATAATATTGTGCAGGTTTGAGGTTTACAACATGTTGATTTGACACATATAGTGAAAAGTTGTTACCATTGAAGTGGTAGCTAGCACTTCCATCATGTCACATGACTGTGATTTCTTTTTTTGTGTGGTGACAACATTTAAAGTTTTCTTTCTTAGCAAGTTTTAAGTGTATAATAGAGTGTTATTAACTATAGTCACTGTTCTGTTCATAAGAACCCCAGAAGTGCACAGCCGGTGTGGCTCAGTGGCTGAGTGTCGACCCATGCACCAAGAGGTTGCTGGTTCGATTCCGGTCAGGGCACATGCCCAGGTTGTGGGCCCGATTCCCGGTGGGGGGCATGCAGGAGGCAACCAGTAGATGTTCTCTCTCATCAATATTTCTATCTCTCTCTCACTCTCCTTTACTCTCTCTCTGAAATCAATAAAGAAAAAATATTAATAAAAATAAATAAATAGCCCTGGCCAGTTTGGCTCAGCAGTTAGAGCATTGGCCCATGGACCAGAGAGGTCCAGGTTCAGTTCCCACTAAAGGCACATACCTTGGTTGCAGTTTGTCCCCGCCCCGTTGGGGTCATGTGGGTGGCAACCACTTGATGTGTCTCTCTCACATCGATGTTTCTCTCTGTCTCTCTTCCTCCCTCTCTCCCTCCTGCTCTATCTGAAGATAAATGCAAAAATGTCCTCTGGTGAGGATAAAAAATAAATAAATAAATAAATAAATAAATAAATAAATAAATAAATATCTTTTAAAAAAAAAGAACCCCAGAAATTATTCATCTTATAACAGAAAGCTTATTCTCTTTGACCACCACCTCCCAATTTCCTCCAACTCCCTACAATTGGTAACCTCCATTCTAGTCTTTTTACCCATGACTTAGATTTTCATAGACTCCACATATCATACATATTTGTTTTTCCCTGTCTGAATTATCTTGCTTAGCATAATTCCTTAAAGCTACATCCATATGTTATAAATGTAAGGGTTTCCTTCTTTCTCCTGGCTGAATAGGATATAGATATGGAGATAGAGATGGAGGTGGAGATTAGAAATAGATAGATATAGATATATAGATATATTGATAGATTAGATAAAGATAGAGATAGAGATAGAGATAGAGATAGAGAGAGAGATTTGAAATAGATATGAGACAGGCCAGTGAGCCAAGGCAAGTGGAATGGGGAAACTGAGATGAGAAAATGAAACAAGGTCAAACAGTTTGTGCAGCTTGCAGCCAGCTTGTGAATTGCAAGACCTTATCTTCTCTAACCAAGGACACTTGAGAGCAAATGGTTAATACCTCTCCTCCCTAACCAAATAATACATAGCTTAAATAACCCTAGAACTGCTAAGATAGGAGGAGGAAAGGGGGAAGGAAAGAAGGGAGAGATTTATCTCATCCACTGAACAAAAAGTCAGCTGTCTTAGGACTTGCCAAAGAAGATGACCAGGTCAAGATAAGCCACAAGAATGTAAATGGGGGACTTTGAAACCTAATCTGCTACCCAAGAAATCTGGCAGAGAAACCTTGAAACCTATAGGAGGAAGGATATAAAACTCCTAGAACTCCTACTGAGCATGTGCTCAGATTAGCTGGGTGCCCGCTTGTGCTTTATGCCAAGTGTATTTTTAATAAATTTTCTTGCTTTGCTTCCTTAATAAATTCACTTGCTTTGCTTCAACACTGCTTTCACTCATCTGAAAACTTTTTAAAGATACTAACAAGAACTGAGGAGAGGACAGCCCTCCCCTCTGACTCAGGAGGCTGTCCAATAACAGATAGATATAGCTAGATTAGATATACATATAGATAAACATATAGATATAGATGATGTAGATGTAGATGTAGATATATAGACATAAACATGGAGAGAAAGAGAGAATATAGATATATAAATCTTGTCTATTCATCTGTTGATAGATACTTAGGTTGTTTCTATGTATTGGCTATTGTAAACAATGTTGCAATGAACATGGGATAAACATATCTCTTTGAGATCCTGTTTGATTTCTTCTGGGTATATACCCCGAAGTGGAATTGCTATTTTATATGGCAGTCCTATTTTAATTTGAGAGGGAATGATCATAATGTTTTCCACAGTGGCTCTACCAATTTATATTTCTACCGATAGTGCACAAGGATTATCTTTTCTCCACATTCTTGCCAACACATATCTCTTGTCACTTGATGATAGCCATTCTAACTGATGAGGGATGATACCTCATTATAGTTTTGATTTGCATTCTATAATGATTAGTGATATTAAGCATTTTTTCATGTACCTGTTGGCCCTCTGTGTGTCTTCTTGGGGGGAAAAAAAAGCCTATTTAGTTTCTATGTCCATTCTTTGATATTGTTTGATTTTTGTTATCAAATGTATGTTTTTAAAATATATTTTAAATATTAACTCCTTATTATATATGTGATTTGTAAATATTTTCTCTCATAGGTTGCCTTTTCATTTTGTTGATGGTTTTCTTTGCTATAAGGAAGATTTTTATTTTGTAGTAGTCCCACTTATTTTTTTTTATGGTGTTAACTTTGTTTTTGGTGTATGCATAACCTATGGACATGGACAATAGTGTGATGAAGGACTGAGGGGAGGGCGAGAGAAGAATGGAGGGGGTAAATAGGGGGGAAATGGGGGGACATCTGTAATACTTTCAACAATAAATGAAAAAAATTTTAAATGTAAATGTTATGAGTAATAAATGTTACTTTTGATTCCTAAAAAGAAATTATTGCAATGGCCAATGTCCAGGAACTTTACGCTATTTTTTTTTTCTTTTAGGTGTTGCACTCAAGTGTTTAATCTATTTTGAGTTGATTTTTGTGTAAGGTATAAAATAGAGATCCAATATTATTCATTTGCGTGTGGCTATCCAGTTTTCCCAGCATAAGTTTTTTGAAAAGACTATCATTTCCTCATTATATATTCTTGGATCCTTCGTCATAAATTAATTGGCCATATGTTCGGGGGTTTATGTCTGTGCTCTCTATTCTGTTCCATTAATCTCTGTGTCTGTTTTTATGCCAATGCCATAGTGTTTCAATTACTATAGCTTTGTAATAAAGTTTGAAATTAGTTAACATGATGCCTCCAACTTTGTTCTTTCTCAATATTGCTTTATATATTTGGGGTGTTTTGTGAATCTATGTAAATTTTAGAATAATTTTCTCTATTTTATAAAAATTTCATTGTAATTTTGATGTAGATTACATTGAATCTGTAGATCACTTTGGGTAATAAGTACATTTTAACAATTTTGATTCTTCCCATCCAAAAATATGGAATATTTTTCCATTTATTTTTGTCTTCCTTAAATTTTCTTCATCAATATTTTATAGTTCTTAGTGTACAGATTTTTACCCCCTTGGCTAAATTTATTCCCGTTTACTTAAGGATTTATATTTGGCCTCAGAAATATTTTTTAAAGTTTCTGTACCTCATATTTTTTTAGAGTTTGAGAAGAACTGGTATTAATTATTCTTTAAACTCATCAATGTTAGAAATCTTGATTATATAGTTAATATTATAAGAATTGATGCTGACCTGAGGATTGTATTTTATGTTTATCTAAATGTTATCTCTTTTCATCAATCTCTGCTTGTCTATAATTTTTATGAGATAAAAGTGAACATAAAATCTCTAAGTTTACATTCAAATTATAACAAACATATATTGTTGTCCTCTTTTTCCATTTGACAAAAAATATAAAAATCTGAGATGCCCTAAATTAAATTAACAGAGGGCTGGGGACAGTGTGAGGGGGTGTGGGGTGTGGAAGGAAGAGACAAGGGAGGTTAAGAAGGTAACAACTGCAGGGGAAAACTGACAAAAGACTGCTTACATTCCTGGATGTAGGGTGAAACTTTCAATGAACTTCCAGGTGTCTATTTCTGCAGTTATCTAAGTGTGACAGGCACCTCTCACAGACACCGCAGAGGTGTCATGGGACAGCCCTTGAGTCAGAGCCAGAGGGCTGTCTTGACTCTTGTCTTCTCGTATGAATGAATTCAAATGAGTGACTCCAGAGGACTGCACGGTGACAAAGCCAATTAATTAGGAAAGTACAGCACTCCCACCTACTGAAGGAGCGAGGCCAGCACATCCGTCCCTCACCAGGAAGGCGAAGGAGCTCTCAGCTAATACCAGGAGCGCGTAGGGTGGGAGGTTTCCGCCTTCTATACTTTTCTGTCTATAGATTGTTAAATTCCTTTGCCAAATATCTTGGTACAGATTAATTTTCAAGGTCCCCCTTCTACTTTGTTGTGGCTTTCCCAGAATTTGTGAGGAGCACCTGGCAATTGTATCTTGCCGAGCCCCAGACTGCTGGTTTTTGTGTTTAGGGAGTGGGATGAGATAAGACTACACCTTGCTCCCCCCCTGCCCCCTCCTCCCTCCTCTCTGCTGTCTTTGGAGAGACGTTAACCATTTACTCTCAAGCATCACTGGCTGGGGGAAGACAAGGGTTTGCTATTTACAAACTGGCTGCAAGCTGCCAAACTGTTTGGCCTTGTCTAATTTTCTTGTCTCGGTTTCCCTATTCCTCCTGCCTTGGAATTTTTATATCTTCTTGCTGTCCTAGAACATAAGGTAATAGCTGAATAGTCAGTCACCAGACACCTCTGCATCTTGCTTGGACATGAATTCTCCAGACTGTCTCCCACCACCATCCAAAAGGGCAAACACGTACTCTTCGTGGACTATGCACCTGTCCCAGGACTCGCTCCACTTCGCCGTGTCCCGCCCCTTTATCTAGAGCCAATGTGAATTCTTTCAAAGCCACTTACGTCTTTCTTCTCCAGATTGTTTCCATAAAATGCCCTGTCAACCAGGACCGTGCACATGTTTGTTTTCTACCTAGCCCTGCCACTGATGGTTTAGACTTGCTTCCCCCAGACCTGGTCACGTTCTGGCTAGCACATAGTCCAAGAAACACTCTCTTTTAGAAAGTCTTGGTTGTGAAAGTTTATAACCCTTCTTACTCAGACATACTGTGTAAGGTCTACTACCTGGCTCCTTCCAGACATAACCATAGTTCTTTACAGCCAATATGGCATTTATTTTCCGGGAAGAATAAACTCTCAAAATGGTAACAAATGAAATTACAAAGTTTGGTTATTATTATGTCTAAGTCTCAAGAAAAGATGATGTTTTCATATTTTCCAACTTGTACATAATACCTGTCACTGTGAGAACCTCAAGAAAAAATATTGTTCATTTCCTACATGTAAATGTTCAGTGTACATTTTTTTTTTTATTACCACATGGCTCGACACTTCTGAAGTATGATCAGTTAATTAGGAGGTAATGAGATTTGAAATAAAAATGAAACTATTAATCAAAGTGTGGCTCCTAATATAGAAATGTTATAAGGGCCGAGTCTGAAAATAGAAACCTTCACATTCAGTGACTGTGTAAATGCCGCCTCCTCCTCGTTACTAGTGCAACCTGTTATTTTCTCTTCTGAAGAGTCTTTACCACACTTCAGGTTCCTGCGGCCGTTTGCTAATTCTCAATCTTATCACCTAATGCTCTACCTTCAAAGTGTTATAGCATATATTTTCCTCTATTACAATTTCTCCTTTTAATATTCCCTTCTGTTTCACTTAATGGAAACATCTAATCTTTAAACACTTCTACTTACCTTCTGTTTGCTAGACCTCTTGGCTTTATTTTCTTTTGAAGTCTTCCTGGACCTTATGGCAGGAGACTATCTATGCTATTTTTTTTTTCTTTATTGGTTTTAGAGAGCGAAGAAGGGAGAGGGAGAGAGAGATAGAAACATCGATGAGAGAGAACATCGATTGGCCGCCTCCTGCATGCCCCCACTGGGAATCGGGCCCACAACCTGGGCATGGGGTCTGACCAGGAATCGAACTGGCAACCTCTTGGTGCATGGGTCAATGCTCAACCACTGAGCCACACCAGCTGGGCTATCTACGCTATTTTTTACACATTGCATTGTCCTAGTTTCATCCACTGCATTTGTCATATACCCACTAACTGCAAATTCCTTTTTGCTTTACATTATTTAGTCCTTTAGCCATACTACTGAATACCAACAGGAGCAAAGGGACAACCATGAGATTTGTTACCTTAAAAAAATTGGATCTGGCCCGTTTGGTGTGGCTCAGTGGTTGAGCATTGACCCACGCACTAAGACGTCGCCGGTTCGATTCCCAGTCAGGGCACATGCCTGGGTTGTGGACCAAATCCCTAGTCAGGGGGCATGCTGGAAGCAACCAATTCATGTTCTCTCTCATCGATGTTTCTATCTCTCACTCCCTCTCCCTTCCTCTCTCCCTAAAAGTCAATAGAGAAAAAAAAGATATTAAAAAAAATTGGATCTGCTGGAACCTGGATGTTGGGAAGAGAGCCCAGCAATTGTTTTATTCTTGTGAGGATATCTCCTTTCACATTTCCCTCAGAGTGACGAAAACATTAAGCCACACTACTCATATTCTATAACCCACAAGTCTTTAGAAACTTCAGAAGAAAAATACCACAGTGCACTCTCAGAGAGGCAGAGCAGGCTGGGTGTGGTAGCAGCTTCCCCGGGGTCCTTGCTAAACCTTCATATATTTTCTTGGGTTCGGAAAAGAGTAAGCTTTCTTTCAAACTATCAATCTTTTTCCTGGCTCTTTCTGGGGCTATGCTTGTGCCCTCCCCATCCAATCCATTTCCTGGATCTTCCAGGGTTTTGTGCCCTTATCCCACCGATCTTTACCCCGATTTCCCCAGGGTGGTGTCCTCCCTCTCTGTTCACTGTACTGGCTTCCCTGCCAGTGCCTCGTAGTTCTGTTTCGTCATTTGACTTCTCCTGTGTGTGCACTGACCCCCCCCCCCCCCCCGTTCCTTCCCCTGTTAGCCCGGGGAACTCTGCTGGCTGTTCCCTGGGTGACTGGAAAGCTAGTCTGTCCTGCCCACTCCAGTGCCAGTCCGTCCAGGGGAGCAATGCCAGCTGGTCCCTGGAGTGACATACACCGCCCTGTCCTAGCTAATCTGGCCCAATCGGATGTCTGGCTCCCTTCATTTTGTTAATATCCAGTTAACTGCCTACTGCAATACCACAACATGTCTGCCTTTCTCCTTCCATTTTGATTGGATTCTTGCTGATAAACTCTTTCAAATAGATTTCCATTTGGGAGACTGTGTCCTTTCTGGCTGTGGTTGTGATTGTTCATGATCGACTATGCAATCTGGTAAAAAGCACTTGCACAATTAAAGAAAATAACTGTCTAACTTGCAGAGCTTCACAAATCTCATTAGGGCTCATTTATGAACAACTAACCTAAATTTCATATTTCGGAAATAAAACAACCTGGGAATATCACAGGCAGGACGGTGGGGTAGGAGGCCCAGGCCCTCACTCCCCCAGGCAGAAAATGACTTACTAACAATGCGGGTCCGAATCTTCTCTGTGGACAACAACCACAGTCTTGAGGCTGCAGCACCCCAGGAAAGCACAAAACCCAGAAGGGCCACATCAAAGTATGTAAGAATGTTGCATTTGTCAGACACAGTCGTCCCTGTCCCTGGAGTAGAACGGAATGACTTGGGGAAGCCCACTGCCAGCTTGTTGCGTTGGAGGCACAGAGATGAGTGAAACATCCACGCCATCTCCTGGCTTTGAGCAGGTCAGCCTGAGGGACTGGTTCCCGTCCTGCCAGACCCAGAGCCCCGAAGGCAGTAGTGGTATATGTTGTTGCCATGGCACTGGACACTGAGAACAAAGGTGAATGCTGTAAGGCACCAGAAAGACTGCAGCACCTCAGACACCAGAAGGAACAAGAGAATAGCAGCACTTGAGAACAGGGGGAAACTATTTAATTGGAAAAGTACATGCACAAGTTCCAAGGAGAAGCAGCTACAGGAAAGGTTTGAGAGGCCCTCAGAATCTCCAGCCAGGGTCATTTACGAAGATATTCCCTTATATAAAACCAGTCTATAGAGATTGGGAAAGGTGCCTGGCCTGTGTGGCTCAGTGGTTGAGCATCGACCCATGCACCAAGAGGTCACCAGTTTGATTCCCGGTCAGGGCACATGCCCAGGGTGTCGGTCCGATCCCCAGTGGGGGGCATGCAGGAGGCGGCCAATCGATGTTCTATCTCATTGATGTTCCTATCTCTCTCTCCCTTTCACTTCCTCTCTCTCTAAAATCAATAAAGAAAAAAAAAAAACATAAAAACAGAGGAATCTTACAGACTCTTAATAAAAATTAAAAAAAAAAGATTGGGAAAGGTGATGCCTTTCTCAAATGCCAAAATATCAAAAAAATCAGAAAGCATACAGAGAAACCAAGAAAAATGGCTCAATTTTAATAATAAATTAGCCCAGCCAGTGTGGCTCCGTGGACTGAGCATCGTCCCATGGACTGAGAGGTCCCTGTTGGATTCCTGGTCAGGGCACATGCCTGGGTTGTGGGCTCCATCCCCAGTAGGGGGTGTGCAGGAGGCAGCCGATCGATGTATTAGTATCTCTCTCACACTGATGTTTCTTTCTCTCTCTCCCTTCCTCTCTCTCTAAAAATATCAATGAAAACATATTAAAAGTTGGCTAGTAAAAGTGAAAATCCAATAAAATTGGAAAATGTTATGTACAGTGTATAAATACCTAAACTGTGTTTACAAAATTTGATAATTTAAATTGAACTGTATAAATCATAGTTCTGTTGTTAACGCTCAAATAAATTCCATCTAGGTACCTCATTTGTCATTATAGATTCTTCAGTTTTTAATTTTCTTTAAATACTTTTTTTAAAGAAAGAAAATATGTGTTAGTTGGCTAGGGTTGCCATATCAAAGTACCACAGACCAGATGGCTTAAAAACAAATTTGTTTTCTCACAATACTGGAGGTTAGAACTTAAAGACAAAGGTGTCAGCAAAATTAATCTTGTCTGTGACCTTCTTCCTCGGCTTTTAGTTGACCATCTTTCCCATGTTTTCACTTGTTTTCCTTCTGAGTGTTTCTGTATTCTACTCTCCTTATGAGCACACCAGCTGTATTGGATCAGGGCTCACCCTAACGACCTCCTTTTAACTTAAGCAACACTTTGAAGATTCTATCTTTAAATAGTCATATTCACAGGTACTTGGGGTGAGAATTTCAATATATAAATTTTGGGTGCACATGATTCAACTCCTAACATGATATATGAATATTTTAAACAAAAATGTACAAATTATACATGTTCACGTGAAGTATAATATTGTGTGTGAATATATGTAAATTATATACACATACACAGAAGCTGAAGTGAAATTAATTAGGTAGAGAGCAATCCTGGACTGAGAATGTCACAAAACAATTTAGACATAGCTGGAGACACGATGTAAAATTTTCAACCTAATATAAAAATGTTGGTATAGATGGCTGGATGCTTATATTATTATTATTTGTTTATAGACAATTTAATATATAATTATAGATATACTACATTATAAGTAGTATTGAATTCCTCATCAGTATTTGGATCAATATATATCTCAAGGCAAATAAAACACACTTCATGACTGAGGCTAAAGTGTGCAATAATGATAACATCTTTTCCAAAATGAAACATGTGTTGTAATAGTAGAGAAAAAAGAACTCTTGACAATTGCTCTAGAGCTTTCTTCTTTTAAACAGCTGTGTGCCTATATAATTTGTCAAATTTCCACATGAGATTATCTCCACAAATAGAGTTTGTAATATATATACATTATCTTGGTGTTAATATCAAAATGGCCTGAATATATATGCTACAGTTATTATATATATATATAATACACATAATATATATAATATTAATTACTTTTTTCCTGTTAAAGATAAATTTCATACACTGTAAAAAAAAAGGTGTTCGCCTGGCAGGTGTGGCTCAGTGGATTGAGCATCGTCCCATGGACTAAGAGGTCCCCATTTGATACCTGGTCAGGGCACATGCCTCGGTTGTGGGCTCAATTCCCAGTAGGGGGCATGAAGGAAGCAGCTGATAGATGTATCTCTCTCACATGGATGTTTCTATCTCTCTTCCTTCCTCTCTCTCTAAAAAAAATTTTTTTAAAAAGTGTTCTCTCTGAAGGAGTGAGGAAATTAGTATTTTATTCACTGAGAAAGAAATTATACATTATCAAAATCTATTTGGGCAATTTGGTAATATTTATAAAAAGTTTTAAAAAACATAAACGTTGATCAACCGATTTCAATTTAAGAATCATTCTCCAGCCTGGCCAGTGTGGCTCAGTTGGTGAGGCTTCATCCCGTACACTGAAAGATTGCAAGTTCAATTCCTGGTCAGGGCACATGCCTCGGTTGTGGGCTGGATCCTGGATAGGGGCGTGCTGGAGGCAGCCAATCGATGTTTCTCTCTCATCAGTGCTTTTATCTCTCTCTCCCTCTCCTTTCCTCTCTCTCTAAAAATCAATACAAATATATATATTTTTAATCATCCTCAAAAAAGAGAATTATCCTCCAGTGATTTCTAAAATTTATCTTTATTACTGAAAGTATTACAGATATTCCCCCATTTTTCCCCCATCGACTGCCTCCTCCCCACTCCCACCCACCTCCTGCCTTCCCCACACTATTATCTGTGTCCATTAGTTATGCATATTTGCATATAAGTTCTTTGGTTTATCTTTTCCTGCCCTCCCTCCTCCCTTTCTTCTGAGGTTTGTCTAACAACCAATTTGTACTTCTTAATCTTTTCACATCTGGTAACCATCAAAAAGTTCTCTGTATCTTTGAGTCTGTTTCTATTCTGCTTGTTCATTTGGTTTGTCGATTCAATTGTTGATAGACATGTATTTACTGACATTTTATTGTTCATATTTTTTATCTTCTTTTTCTTCAAGAAGACCCTTCAACATTTCATATAATACTGATGTGGTTTTGATGAACTCCTTTAGTTTTTTTTTTTCTTGTCTGGGTAGCTCTTTATACGTTCATCAATTCTAAATGATAGCTTTGCAGGACAGAGTAATCTCAGTTGTAGGTCCTTGCTTTGTATTACTTTGACTATTTCTTTCCACTCCCTTCTGGCCTGCAAAGTTTCTTTTGAGAAATCAGTTGACAGTCTAATGGGAGCTCCCTTGTGGGTAACTGACTGCTTTTCTCTTGCTGCTGTCTTTAACATTTTACATTTTGATGATGATGTGTCTTGGTGTGGACCTCTTTGGGTTCACCTTGTTTGGGACTCTGTGCTTCCTGAACTTTTATTTTTGTTTCCTTCATCAAGTTAGGGAAGTTTTCTGGGTTTTTTTTTTTTTTTTTTTTCCAGATAGGTTTTCAATTTCTTGCTCTCTCTCTTCTCCTTCCTGCACTCCCATGATGCAAATGTTGGTACACTTGAAGTTGTCCCAGAGGCCCCTTACACTATTCTCATATTTTTTTATTCATTTTTCTTTTTGCTGTTCTGATTGGGTGATTTTTGCTTCCTTATATTCCAAGTCATTGGTTTGATTCTCAGCTTCGTCTATTTTACTGTTGATACCCTGAAAATTATTCTTTATTTCAGTTAGTGTATCCTTCATTTCTGACTGATCCTTTGTTATGCTCTTGAGATCCTCACTAAGTTCCTTGAGCATCCTTATTACCAGTGTTTTGAATTCTGCATCTATTAGATTGCTTATCTCCATTGTGTTTAGTTCTTTTCCTGGAGTTTTGTTCTGTTCTTTCATTTGGGACATGTTTTTTTGTTTCCTCATTTGGCTGCCTCCTTGTGTTTGTTTCTATGTGTTAGGTAGAGTTACTATTTCCTCTAGGCTTGGTAAGGTGGCCTATTTTAGTAGGTGTCCTGTAGGCACAGCCTCCCTGATCACCTCAGCTGGGCCCTCGAGGTGTACCCCTCATGTGGACTGTGCACCCTTCTGTTGTAACTGAGTCTTTTTTTTTAATTTAATTTAATTTTTTAACTTTTTATTGTTAAATGTATTACAGATGTTCCTCATTTTTCCCCCATTGCCCCCCTCCTCCCCATTCCTGCCCCCCTCCTGCTTTTCCCCACACTGTTGTCTGTGTCCATTAGTTATGCATATATACATATAAGTTCTTTGGTTTATTTCTTCCCACCCCCCAACCCCCCTTTCCTTTGAGGTTTGTCAGTCTAACAACCAATTTGTACTTCTTAATCCCTTCACCTTTTTCACCCCTCCCCCTAACACCCACCCATCTGGTACCCAACAAAAGTTCTCTGTATCTATGAGAATGTTTCTTTTCTGCTTGTTCATTTTGTTTGTAGATTCAATTGTTGATAGATATGTATTTATTGCCATTTTGTTTGTTCATATTTTTTTATCTTTTTCTTCAAGAAGACCCTTCAACATTTCATATAATAATGGTTTCGTGGTGCTGAACTCCTTTAGCTTTTCCTTGTCTGGGAAACTCTTGATATGACCATCGATTCTAAATGACAGCTTTGCAGGATAGAGTAATCTTGGTTGTAGGTTCTTGCTTTTCATCACATTGAATATCTCTTGCCACTCCCTTCTGGCCTGCAAAGTTTCTTTTGAGAAATCAGCTGACAGTCTGATGGGAACTCCCTTGTAGATAACTAACTTCTTTTCTCTTGCTGCTTTTAAGATTCTCTCTTTGTCTTGAACCTTTTGCATTTTGATGATGATGTGTCTTGGTGTGGGCCTCTTGGGGTTCATTTTGTTTGGGACTCTCTGTGCTTCCTGGACTTGTATGTCTGTTTCCTTCACCAAGTTAGGGAAGTTTTCTGCCATTATTGCTTCAAATAGGTTTTCAATTTCTTGTTCCCTCTCTTCTCCTTCTGGCACCCCCAAGATGCAAATGTTGGCACGCTTGAAGTTGTCCCAGAGGCTCCTTACACTATTCTCATTTCTTTGGATTCTTTTTTCTTTTTGCTGTTCTGATTGGGTGTTTTTTGCTTCCTTATATTCCAAATCGATGGTTTGCTTCTTGGCTTTACCTACTCTACTATTGAATCTGTGTAAACCATTCTTTATTTCAGTTAGTGCCTCCTTCATTCCTGACTGGTCTTTTTTATGCTCTTGAGGCCCTCACTAAGTTCACTGAGGTTCTCACTAAGTCCATTGAGCATCCTTATAAGACGTATTTTGAACTCAGCATCTGTTAGGCTGCTTAACTCTATTTCACTTAGTTCTTTTCCTGGAGTTTTGTTCTGTTCTTTCATTTGGGACCTGTTTCTTTGTCTCCTCATTTTGTCTGCCTCCCTGTGTTTGTTTCTATGTATTACTTAATGAGAGGTATGGGGCTAGCTGAGACCAGATGCTGCTTGTTTGAAAGAATTTAGGAAAAGCTGAAGCAGGCTCCAAGACAGGCCAATCCTATGGCAAAGCAACTGGCAACAGTTTTGGGCCTGGTGGGCCTGGAAGTTGGGTGGGGCGGGGCCTCAGGGAATCACCAGGGCGGGGCAGTGTGAGCCAGGTAGCTGGAGTCCCAGATATGGCAGCTGTCTGCCGGCCCAGGGAAGGGCTCACCAAAGGAACAAAGGCCTCTGCCAGCATGTCTGTTGGAGAGAAAGCTGCCTCTCCCACTCTCACCCTGATGCCAAACAATGTAGTTCTTCCCCATATGTCTCTGGTGCCTTTCAAGCTGCCTCCCCTGTGCTGGAGCCTGGAGGGAGCGAGTCTGAGTAAGTCCACACACGGGCCCTTTAAGAGGAGCTGCCTGGGGCTCCAGAAGCCTCCGCCTCCCTCAGCCTCCCTCAGCCTCAGTTCCCGCTGGTTTTACAGCCAGAAGTGATGGGGATTCTCTTCCTGGCACTGGAACCCTGAGCTGGGTGCCTGGTGTGGGGCTGGGACCTCTCACTCCTCAGGGAGGACCGTCACAGCTGAGGTGTCTCCTGATTTTTATCTGCCACATGTCGGTGTGGGACCAGCCTGTCCGCCCCTCCTACCAGTCTCCATGTGGCTTCTTTAATGTCATAGTTGTAGGACTTCCCTTCAGCTCAATGTCAGGTGGTTCTGAATGATGGTTGTTCTGTAGTTTAGTTGTGATTTTGATGTGTCTCCTCCAGTAATCTTATGCAAGTGTAGATGGATAGATAGACACAAGATATATGGATAAAATAGACAGACAGGAAGAGAGAGACACGTTTATCACATGTAATAACAAAAGTATTGAAAATTTTCATAGAACTATGTTACTTATGTTATTTAGGAATAAAGGACAATTGAGCAATTTTTTTTTTTTAACTTTTGGCAAGTAATCTTGTCCCATAATTGCAAATACAAATGTCATCTATAAATTTCTTAAATTGTATAATAAAAATTTAGCCAACTCTTCACCTTGACTTTAAGGCCTCCTACACATGTCCCCACTGGGGGTCTGACCCGAAACCCAGGTACGTGCCCTGACTGGAATCGAACCTGCAACCTTCCAGTGCATGGGACGATGCTCCAACCAACTGAGCCACCATGGCCAGGGCAAAGTCAAAATTCTTAACCTGAACGTAAGCTTGCTAAAAGAACAATGTCTCATTCTTCGTCTTGAGTTATATCATGTCAGCCAATCACTAAGTGGAAAAGAGCTAGACTGTACTTCCTTTCTCTTTAGATATCTAAGAATTATAATGTTTACAGTCCAGTTACCAGTGAGAATTAAAAAAATAAGTTTCATTGAGAGAAGTTACTATTGTGACAGAAAGGTGAGCTCTATTTAGAGAAATACGCCTTAGAATTCACTACATAATATTCCAAGAGCAGATGCTAATAATAATGAAGCTTAGAATCACCGATTTATAAACAGTAATAGCATAAATTTTGTGTTCACACCCTAAAATCAGTATGATAATTTTAACAAGCGGTCAACTCCAATAAAGGAGATTCCATTAAAATCCCTATAGTAAACATTTTCTAAACATACTCTATATGATTAAAATGGAAAAGGATAATATTTATAAATTTTAAGTAAAAACATTCAATAAAAACTTTTTAAAAAGATATTTAGATGTGAGACTTTCTTTATAGTTATGCAATGTAATAATTGATTATCACAACTTGAAACATATTTAAGGAAACGTGTGACAAATCGCATTTTAATTCTCACGACCTGCTCTTTTGAGTGACTTGGGTTGTATTTCTCAGGTAGATTTGAATGTAAATGGTGATGGGAAAATTACATAGCCACCAGCAAAATGAAATTATTAACCTAAATCTCACAAATTATAGATTTAAATGTAAAGTGTAAGAATCTAACACTTTTAGAAGAAAACATAGAAAATGTCTCTAGAACGAGTGTTTGGTGAAAAGTTCTTATACAGGATGTCAGAAGCACAATGCATGAATGAAAAGAAATGGATACATTAGGCTGCATAGAAACATCTGTTCTGAAAATAGCCTGTTAAGAGAATAAAAATGTCAGGATACATATTGGGGGAAAATTATTGCACACCATGTATCAAGAAAAGTATTCATGTGTAGGATATATAAAGAAATCTCAGAACTCAACAAAAAATCTAATTACTGAAAGGCAAAAGTTAGGAATAGACATTTACCAAAAAAGATAGACCGAGGCAGCTAAGTACATGAAAAAAGATTCAAAACCAGTAGCCATTGGGGAAATCCAAATTAACAACACACAATAATCATCACTTATTGGAAACAGCAAAAGAAAAAAAGCTAACACCACGTGACGGTGATATAAAGGGTGAAGCCAATCGGGAAGATGGTTAGCCCATGTGTACAGTGAGCACGGTTGTTAAAGCTGGCGCAGTGACACCAGACAGGACGGGGGGCAGGAGCAGCAGGAGAGGGACCAGCGGCGCTTTGGCTCTAGGCGCGCACGGGGAAGAAGAGGGCCGAGGAGGAGCTGCCGTCCGTTCATTCCTTTTGCCCCTCGCTCCTTGCACCCATTGCACGTGACCTCTAGGTAAACCGGATAAACTTGCCCGATGGTTTTTTATTTATGGGCTCCTATGGTTGGTGAGCAAAGGAAGGGCAGGTAATAAAAAAATAGAAACTGATAAATAAAGCCTAATATCCTCAACATTCTTACTACCCCGAGGTTATCAGTGTATAATAAGATTGGTGATTTTTAACATCAGAAATACAATTTTAATGAAAACCATAAAAAATGATTTAATGAATCATGGCTCTTATTTCAGAGTCTCTTGAAATAGTTTGATTTGTACATGCAGTACATGCTCTATTTTTTAAAGGTATTTAGGCTTAACAAGAAATAAAGAGTTTATTTGAGAAAAGGAGGGAAAGTGGTCTGGAGCAAAAATTCTGGTAGCAACGGACCCGCGCCCCAGAGAGAACACAGACGGGGGGGTTGAAAGGACAAAGCGGGGGCAGCTGTTCTTACTCTGGTCCAACATGTAAATGGAAGGTGTTGGCGAGGTCAGTGGGAACTGGCTAGGCCCATCAGGTAATGGAAGATGATTTTGTCTAAATGGATTGGGTCCTTTCAAGGTGAAAAATGTGATGGTCTGGTTAACGTGATGAGGAGGAAGTCAAGTCCCTGTATGTTCACGCAGCGATCATTGGTTTCGGTGTTCGTTGTTTGGCCTTGAGCTGAGTTCAGCAGCGGGTCAGCGATTTAACAATAGTTCAAAGGGCTGAAACATGACGTGCTTAAGCCAGACTAAGTCAGTGGCTTCTGATTCCATTTTAAGGCTCTCTTAACAATGATTATTGCATTTTATTTTCTCCATTATCAAAACTAACATTTCTATATTCTTTAAAGTTTTTAACGAAAACAATTGAATCATCTTAAATAATTTCAGGATGCAGCATCTCACATGAACTTCTGTAGTATCATTCTACAGCAACAAAAGGAGCAGAGTAATTATTTAAAAAATACATTAGAAAACACGTAAAGTGCCCAATGGCTTATCTTCCATGAAACTAAGAAAGAGATCAACACAATATTTAAAGGATAGTCATGTTCAATCTAGAGTAAATTGTTGGACATATTTTAATTTTTTAAACACCATTTTAGATTTCTATCACAGAAAATATAGTTACTGCATATGTTGATATTAGAAATATACAAAGAACTGGCTGTACTTTTCTGTACATCTAAAACTACCCTAAATAAAGTTTATTTAAAATAGAATCTATAGGCTGCACCCTTAGAGATTGTGTCTGAGGTTTGGTCCCTGAATTTTCCTATGCAAGTAGGCCTTTATCACAGGCTGATTCTTATTGTTTGATGCCAACTATAAAGGTCACAGAATCCTGCCCCGTGGAATGCCCATTCAATGCATTGTGATATGTGAACATATAAAATATAGCAGCAAAAATAGGTTTGGGAAGGTTGGGGGATATGTTAAATAATTTTAATTTTGGAGATTTTCTGTCTTTGTAGACTATGCAAGAAATTATATTAAATAAGAATGTGACCATTCTGGTATGAAAATTAGAGAGAGGTTCACACCAGAGGCAGAGGATTTGGGATCCTTAGATATACATATATTTTCTAAAAATAAAAAGGCTTTTCCAAGTGAGAGGCAAATAAGCATTTATTTGAGATCAGTAAGAATAGTTAATAGCTACTTGGGAATCATTAATTCACACAGAAGTCTGAATACTGTTCTGATTGGGAAACAAAGGCAATGAATATATATGAGAAAGGGAAGGGGAGCAACTGTATCAACAGAAGGAAGGCATTTCTATTGGTACAGAAAATATAACACAGTGAAGTTAATTCAAAAAACTTTTTAATATTCAGTCCAGTAGTCATAATAACGGCTTCCTTGTTCATTCGCAAACACCTTTTGGGGACACAAGGTTGTTTAGTCCCAGTCCAAAGATGATGTTGCCTTGTTTGAAAATGCCAAAGATGTGGGGCACCAGACACGCAAGCTGTTCCTCTGGCACGGCAGCTCCAGATCCACTTAAAATGGCTTCATGCGCGTTATTGCTACACACGCACACACACCACCTTTAGGAAAGGCATTTTTTTGTTTTTGTTTCTGTTTTTCTTTTTTTTTTTGTATCCAAATCAGTGAGAGCAGAGGAAGGAGTCAGGTATGCAGGAGAGAAAAGAGATGCGTGACACGGTGGTGCCCCTCCAAGCAGTGACCTGCCCATGGGCCGTGTAGACACGCTTGGCCCTGGCACAGGGCATCGGGCCTCTTAACGGATCGACCATGTCTGTTCCTGAGTTAACTTAGGCTAAGGATACACAACCCTGTTTTTATTATGAGTTTCTACTCTATTTTTAAAATTTATTCTAGCAAATAGAGTCTTGCTTTTCCTAAATTGTCTTTTTTCCTAAAACTCAACATTTTCACCACGGTTGCAGAAAATTAAAAGGTAGAAATAATGACTTTCTGAGTTTCTTATATTAGATAGGAGAGCAGATCTCTAAAATTCTTCACAGAGCTTGTTGGTGGAGAAATCTACCTCCAACATGAAATAATTAAGAGTCAGTGTTTCTCACAAACTTGCCCTGTGTATTAATATTTGCTACAGAACCTGGCAGAAACATGCTTCTCAGTTTAAAGTACTATTGTCCTCAGTCAGATAATTGACAATTGTTTAAATCCGAACCAGACATTTTGCTTCTATAGATAAAATCATAGTCACGTACATTTTCAAAAGTCTGAAAGAAAATAAAATTATTTACTTATTTTTGTGTTTGTTGGGAGGAAAATTTTTCCCTCTGCCCTTCTGACTTCTTGGCTGAAAATGTTCTGTGATAAAAGGTTAACAGAAGAAAACATTTAATTACTTACCTAAGTTTGTAAAAGAGCCCACAAATATTTGGACTCAAAAGCAGCCATATCGTCGAGACTTACATTCTGTCTTGAGCTGAGGGAAGGGATAAGATCCTAGTCTTCCAAGAAGGAAAGGCAATTCGTGGCAAGGTGAGAAGAGGAAATAGTTAGGAAACAAAAGTTCCCAAATAAACCTGTTTTGCTGGAGAAATATCTGACTACTTATTTGTTTAAGGTCAACATTATACAGAAGAATAATCTCTTATCTACATATTTTGAATTATGTTATGTGTGATATAACAGGGTTAGCATTCTAGCTGAGAATTAAATATTATTTGCATAATTATACTTGAACTTATTCTCTTTATTTTCTTACATATTTAAAAGATTGTAGAGATCACATGACTATTTTTTGTGTAAGAAACATGAAATTGATAATACATTTATAAAGCTATAGTTTGTTTATTTTTAATTATCATAGAAAGTCAGTTATTTAGCTTCTAATAGGAGACTGAGTTAGCAAAAATGATCATATTTCACTCTAGATAATTAATAAAAATATAGCACAAGCTGATAGGAAGGAGGGCAACCGGGTGAATTCTGCTCCGGTGACCTAGTAAATACAGTCTTTATGTGTATTAGTGGCTTAAATATTTTTATATTTGGAGGTCAAAATTGCTATAAAAATTATTTTTCATAGAAAAGTCCCATTATTTTTGCAATTTTTAAGACTTAATTTAAATTAAAAAATCTGAAGTTCTTTATTTCTAGCGCCTATTGGCCAAATGCAGTGTTTAATGGGGCATGGAGAGTCCGGTCTGGTCCAGTAGCATGGCGATGTACACACACATGTTGTCCAGCTTGAGCAGAGTTTGAAATAGCATGGCTGAGGGCTGCCATTCGTAGTGTAATCCTCAGATATCAACCAGTGACAAGGGACAGAGAATTCAGACTATATTATACCTAGAAAAGAACTGACTGAATCTCCAAATTTAACTGGTTTAGGTTTAAAAAAAAAAAAAAGGAGTCAATCCCTGTTGGGATTAGGATGGTAAAAATAAATGAGAAGAATTTTAGAGGTCCGTGCTGTAAAATTACAGTTGAGTTCAGTGGAGGTAAATCTGCTTCTACAAGCACAGCGATTCTGGATTCCTATCCCATCAGGTTTATCTCAGAAGGTAGCTTCCCTTCTCCTTCTCCTTCCTTCTCCTTCTCCTCCTCCTCCTCCTCCTCCTCCTCCTCTTCCTCTTCCTCCCACTCCCACTCCCACTCCTCTTCCCCCTTCCCCTCCTCCTCCTCCTTCTTCTCTCTCTCTCTCTCTCTCTCAGCATTCATCTCCAAATGTGATTTGCATATGGTACTGAGCTATTTCTACTTGAATCTTTTTGACCCTTAAATGACATAATGAGGGAAAAATAAGCTTAATGTCCCTGAGCCTCAAGCGGACAGAGCCACTTAGTCTGTCGGGCTTAAGAATATTTGTTAATATCTTTGGCACTCACTCAAAAGTTATCTGTTTCTTATCCACCATGGTTTACAAATAAAATGCATAACAGAAATTAGATATTAAGTATTCTGAGGAACATGGCAAATAACATTTCAATAGTGTCTTTAACACTAGCTAACGTACCTTATTAGAAAATTATTTGTTCAAACACAACAAGATTTTTTTAAAAATATTTTTTCTTTATTGATTTTAGAGAGAGGAAAGGAGAGGAAGAAACATTGATGAGGGAGAAAGTCAATTGGCCGCCTCCTGCATGCCCTCCACTGGGGATTTGGCCCACAACCTGGGCATGTGCCCTGACCAGGAATCGAACTGGTGACCTCTTGGTGCATGGGTCGATGCTCAACTGAGCCACACCGGCCGGGCCAAAAAAGATTTTAAAAATATCATTAACAAAATTAAATTTCTCTAGTATTTGGTTTTAATATCTTTAATTTTTAAAAATTTCTTTATTTTAGACAGAGGGAGGGGAAGAGAGAGATGATTTGTTGTATTGCATGTGATCTGACCAGGTATTGAACCCACAACCTTGGCTTATTGGAACTACACTCTAACCAACTGAGCTTTCTAACCAGGGCTTTGAATGTTTTATTAACTCATAGTAAAGAAGATGTAAAAGCCATTTCTTCTCATGTTAAAATGTATTACCTTAAAGTGGAAAGACTGAATAAATATATGAGATTATTTTAAAACCAGTAGGGTGCCATAGCTGCGTAGCTCAGTTGGTTAAAGCATCATCCAGGTTGCCCAGGTTGCAGGGTCAATCCTTGGGCAAACACAAGAATTAACCAATGACTGCATAAATAAGTGGAACAACAAGTTGATCTCTCCCTCTCTCAAATCAATCAATAATTTTTTAAGTAATAAAATTAGGTTAATTGTGGTTACCTGTGGCTTTATTAACCATAATCTAATCTTATTAACATATAAATTAGAGTAACTCTAAACTGATTTAGCACCAAAACAACTGTTAGGAAAGAGGAAAGAAAGTAATCTCTGAAATAAGAAGTTCTCAACTATTTCCTTTGAACATTGATTGACTCTGGTGTGGAACATGGTGCAACCATTATTTGCTTAGTTTGCAGTAAAAGAGAAAGGCAAATTAATACATAAAACTAAAGTAGTTTTAGTCAGCATTTTTCAAACCAACTCTGTGGAAACCCTGCATGGCTCACGTGGGGAAGAAAGTAGAAAAGAGATCACTTTTACCTCTGTTGACTAACTTTGTTGTGCAATATTTTGTGTGAAAAAAATCTGTATTATTAAAAATTTTTCAAATTGGTGGTGTAAAGCATTGTATTGTGTAAATAATATGTCACTAGACAAAATGATATTCAGTTTTATTTATTGCCCAAGGAAGTATAATTAGATATGTCCTGTTTTCTTCCAAAAGTGAGCAGATTTTTTTAATGTCTTCAAAATAAATAAATATGATTCACTTTCGATTTTAGTCTTCCAAGCAAAATTGTTGGAATGAGCCACATAACCTTTTGCAAATTAATTGAGAACTAGCTGTACCTTCTCATAGTTCTTCTGTAGAGAGCTTAATGGAAGAGTATTACAATGATAAGGGAAAAAGACATTTTACAAATTGCATTTTGTACTATAAGTGTAGCTGATTATAAAAATGTTGTTATTATTAATGGCATAAAAATGGCTCCAGGTGTTAACCTCGCTTTAGCAATCTCAGTTCTCGAGTTCTGGCTAAGAGAAGAATTCAGAGCCAAGACTCACATTATAAAAGAACGTTTATTTAGAGAGTCACAGAGGTAGAAGAGGTGAGCCATAGAATATGTGGGCTCAGAAAACAAGTTCCAACAAAGAGCCCTTGCAGCTTAGGGGAGAGAGAGAGAGAGAGAGAGAGAGAGAGAGAGAGAGAGAGAGAGAAAGAGAGAGAGAACCCTGGGAAAAGAAAAAGGTGAAGAAAGGCTTGGGCATGCTCCATAGAGAGAGCCGAGCTGGGTCTTCGGTCCTGAGGGCTTTATCTGCCCAATAGAACATCAGCTTTCCAGATGTGCCCCCTCCTAGTCTACATTGATTGGGCAGCTCCAGGGAGTCAATGCCGCTGGCTTATAGCTTTGCCCATTGATAGGCACCCAGGGCTTCTGCCCTGGTAATCCTCTGTACCTGACCTATAATTCCTAATATAGTATCAGTGTTGATTTCAAATGAAAATATATTCTACATCTGGGATTTTGCTTCTGGGTAAGATATAGTTGAATGGTTAAAGTCCACGGTGTGAAGGCATGCTAAATAGCAATCTCAGACAGTGAATAAATAAAAATTGGGTTTATTTTTTTAAAAATGGGGATGGGGATATCCAAAGGGAAGGGCTACACATCCCCAAGCCATGCAGTATTGGATGGATGAGGGCAGCCCTACCAGCTGGAGTTTCCTCCTTATATGCGTCCTCTGGAGGGAAGCTTTTGTTGTCAGTGGGCTTTGGGGTCTTGGTTGGTGGGCTTAGGCAGGGGGGTTGGGTCTACAGGAATGTGGGTGTGTGATAGGGTGCTTCTTTGGCAGTTTTAGTTCCTTACATGGTTTAATTCCTGGTGTCCAGAATTTCCTGTTCTCCCAGTTCTCTTGTGGCGGGAACTTTGAAAAATGGCCGTTAGGAATTATATTGCCATGTAAATCCTAGCAATAGTACGGTTAATTCTCCCACAAAGCACAAATAGAAAAGACAGATAAATACAAACATTATATATAAAAGCTTGAAAATGCTTTAGAATTTATAAAGATTATACATAATTAACTTATAGAAAAAAGAGAATTCTTCCAAGGTGAGCTGAGGATACTGCACTTGACCAAAGCCACAGCCTGGATTAAGTTGCAAAGTTCAAGAGAGGCCCCAGGAAGAGGATTATTACTAAAAACAAACAAACAAACAACAACAGAAACCCACCAACCTTTTTGAGGTTATGTGGTTGAGCATGGAGATTTGAGGAAACTTTATAAAAAGAATGGTTGTCGACACAAACACCCCTGCACTTAGACACTGCACAGAAATCTTCAGTGTTAGCCTGGACATTTCCAAGAATCAGCGAGGAGCCTTCCGTGTTCCTTTGATTGTCAGGAAACAAAGACAACACAAGCATTGTCCTGAAACAAAACAGTGGAATCACAGAAGAAGTGGAAAATGGCAGGGAAGACCTAGACTCACTTTTACTGGGAGAAACTTAACGATTCTGGGTGCAGCCAGAACATGTAAAATTAGGCACCCAGCTACTGAAAAAGATATAGCTTTGGGAGAGAAGAAAGCAGGGGGCACTGATATTCATCTGGGACAGAGTGAAAAAATTAGAGCCTTACAGAAATAAAGAAGTAGCTAGTCTTCCATTCAAAGAAATGGGAAAATTATAAGCTTTGCGTAATGGGAGAATAAATAGTTAATTTAAACTTCTTTGAAAGAAAGAACTATTTCTACCATGTTTTTTTTTTTTTGAAGGCTCTAGGGATAAAAATGTGCCAAACTCTAAATTGAAAGACCTGAAAGGCGACCCCCTAGAATCAAGACATAAGTAAAGGCAGACTGAGTTTCAGTAAAACTACCACGGCGTCCTGACCTGCCAAAATCTCTAATTGGGTTGAGGTGTGAATGAAAAGGGGTGCTGTAATAAATCTAACAAAAGTAACTTCACAGGGTGAGCTAATCATAAATTCCTAACTAGGTAGGTCATGGTGGGTCCTCACACCCCAGGCCTGTAACTTCTTTAATAAAAAGTGTACCTTCGTTTTAAGCGGCCCTGTCCTTTGTTCCTGTGCCTATAGGTTGACACAACATTGAAAGGCCAGAAGTGATCCTCTCTCCGACTCAGCAGAGTTTAACCACCCTCAGGGGAGTACATAACCTTGTGAACTCTCCTTTAAATCCAATCATGGAGATTTCCCCACTGTGCTTTCTCCCACTTTTTTTTCTCCCACCTTCATTCCCTCCTAATTCCAAATGTATACAAAGAACTGCAAAGGCGCAACTCCCCAGAACTTTGAGCTCTTCCTCTTGGCCCGTTGTCAGTTTGGCTCAAATAAACTTATAAGACTTTTCTACAGGTTTGAACTCTTACGTTGACTGTTATTCGCTATTTTTTACTTGGAAAAAAAACAACAACAAAACAAAAAGTCGTTTATGAGGCAACAAAAAGGCCCTAGATAGAAACATGGAAAGGCAGACAGAAAAGTACACAAGAGAGTGTAAGAGTTTGATTAAAATACAGGAATACCGAATAATACAAAACAAAAATAGTAATGTTTTTTGTAGTTTAAAATTCATGTAGAACTAAAATACATGGCTACAATAACACAAGGAATGAGAGGGTATAAAAAATTAAAACCAAATTTGCCTGGCCGGTGTGGCTCAGTGGTTGAGTGTCAACCCATGCACCAAGAGATCACCAGTTTGATTCCTGGTCAGGGCACAAGCCCAGGTTGTGGGCCAAATCCCCAGCGAGGGGCATGCAGGAGGCGGCCAGTTAATGTTCTCTCATTGATGTTTCTATCTCTCTCTCCCTCTCCCTTTCTCTCTCTGTAAAATCAATTAAGAAAAAAAAATAAATAAACCAAATTCAAATAGAAGAAAATATATGATAATTAGTATTTTGTATCTTTATCCACTAAAATAAAAATAATGTATAGCTAAAAAGATAACAGAGAAAAAGAATGGGTACTAAAAATAATATTTTATTAGTACAAAGCAAGTCAAAATATTAGCAAAGGGAAACATAAATTTGTTAATATAAGGTAAATAATAAACTACAATTAATAAAGACATTTAATAATAAAAAGAATAATTCAGTAGAAATTTTTACAACCTTTATTAATATTCACTCATTGAATTGACTTCAAAATCATGTTTAAAAAAAAATCACAAACCAATAAGAACAAATCTGCAGTCACAGTGGGAGATTTTACATATATAAGAATTAAAAGAAAAATAGGTTAACATAAGAAACATCCCAAACTGTGGATAATGTTTATAAGAGTTTATTTGAACAAACTGATCACACATGCTGGGGAGCAAGACCCCAAATGGTCCCAAGAATAACAGCTTTGCAGCTTCCTTTATTTATTTGAAACCAAGAAAAGATCATAAAAAAGATTATGTGAAGGGATTCTATTACAAGACAGTTAACAAGATCATGTGCTTTCTTGAGGATGGTCACATGGCTTATTTCAAAAGTATATTACCCTAGATGCACAGAAACAATGAACAGGGTTTGCTTAAGTCAAAGATAACTCTTTTATTAAAAAACCTAAGTGTAGAGCATGAATACCTGCCCTTGCCAGCCCAGTAGGAATTTATGATAAGATCATGCTGTGGGATTATTTTCTAAAGAAACCCTTTTTTATCCATAGAAGAAAAAGAAGATGAATAACAGAATAATTTAATTGATATATATTGAATACCTGATGAAACTGAATTCACATTTTTTAAATTTTTATTTATTTTTTGTTAATCCTCACCCGAGGATATTTTTCCATTGATTTTTAGATAGAGTAGAAGGGAAGGAGGGAGGGAGGGAGGGAGAGAGAGAGACAGAAAGAGAGAGAAACATCAATATGAGAGAGAAACATCGATTGGTTGCCTCCTGACCAGGTTGGGGATCAAACCTGCAACCCAGGTACGTGCCCTTCATGGAGAATCAAACCCGAGATCCTTTGGTCTCAGGATCGACGCTCTGACCACTAAGCAAAAACAGCCAGTGCTGAATTCACATTTTTAAAGTAAAAATGAGACATTTACCACATAAGGAAAATATCTAATAAGATTAGAGCTGAGAGAGGACCCGTCTACACAGTTAAAGGCTCTGGGCAGCCTGGTACCTAAACCAGGACACTAGAAGCCTAGTGAACTTTCTCTACAACAATAAGTGGAAATAGAATATTATGGATCAAAAAAGGGCCACATACTAAACCTGACAAGCTCAGGGAAGGCCTGCATGGTGGGCCTTACAAATTTAGAGACCAAAGTAACCACATAGGATGGTCTGAACATAAAAATTAATAACTAAAAGCAAGTCATAGTGTGTAGTCAAATCTTAATCTTGTAGCTCTTTTGACAAAGGCCAATCTTTATCTTAAGTAAGCCTGTCTATTATATTTTTGCATATATGATAATATACCCTTGGAATGTCAGAGAAATCCCCCTTTTTAGACCCCTCAGGATACAGCCTTGCACCAGAGCACAAGACCACAAAACCCCTCACTGTTATCTTGTTCCATGAATACCATCTCTGTGTGTTTTAATGTCAGTTGTTACTATCCTATATCTACCAATGTAAAAGTAGTATTTGTCTCTGTTTTACTCTTTATCAAGTGTCAGAGATTTCCCTGTTTGCTTTATCTGACCTCCTTAGTCAACTACAATAAATTTCATGTAACCTCCTTACATCTCCTTGTTTGATTGTAATGTATGAAATAAGCTACAAAACTATCATTCTCTAGACAATTTTCTCAATCCATTGATATTTTGATTCTGATCAATTGTTGTCAGTTTGGCTCAAATAAACTCATATACATTCTCAAAAAAAAAAGAATTAAAAATAATTTTATTTGTATATTTCCAAGTAAAGAAATACTTGCTTAGAATAGGAAACTAGAAATAAACTTTTAACTAAAGCATAGTGTTACCATAAACAGTCAGTCAGTGCACAAGCAGCCAGAGGCAAGGTGAGTGCAAACCTGGATGACCACTTTGGAAAAATGGGCCATGCTGGGGCTGCACAGAGGACGCAAGTTTGCCAAGATCCAGGGGAGCCCATGGACTACAGTTGGCTCCTCAAAATGTGCAGGTGCCATGTTCAGCCTCAGGAAGTATGCTGAGGACTGTGGGATCTCCAGGCTTCCTGACAATTGGTCCTACAATCCCTCCCTCTTCCCTTCTTAGCTGTTGGGAGCAGTGTCACTGGAACAGCAACCACCACGGTTTGACACAGTCCCGGGTGAGCTCCATGGTTTGACATTGTCCCTGGAGAAGTGGATTCTCTGCGTGGCAGGAATCACGAAGAACAGTGACTGAAGATATAAAGTAAATGGGAAAATAAAAATGCAGGATGGCAAATGAAGGAGACTAATCTTTGCTTTCTCTATCTGTTAGCTGTCTGTTAGAAATTATTATAGAAGTAACATATAGATGACTAATGATGTAAATGGTAGAAAAGATTACAGGAAGAAAAGCAAGAAAATAAGATTTAGGATAGAAATGTGGAAGCTTAAAAGGATCTTAGATAGGAGGAAAGGTCAGGAGTTTTAAGAGGATGTCTGGATGAAGGGTGAAAATAGTTAGTAATTAACATGTAATATACATAAGAGTTGGGTAAACAACCAAAAGAATGTCTGTACTTTTTTGCCTAAAAGATTTGGGGGAAACAATGTAACCTGTGGATCGATATACATAATAAAAAACTCTCTGCTAGTCTGGGGAAGGAGCAGAAGCAGAAGCATTAAGACTAAGCAGAAGTAAGATCAAGGATTTTCTGTCTCCCACATTGCGTGCGCTCTCTCTCTCTCTCTCTCTCTCTCTCGCCGACTCCGTCCACACCTTTGGGAACCCCTGGACCTGCCGAGGCTGGACCCCGGCACTTAGCCTGATACTATAGACAGTCAGGGAGTGCTAGTGAGTTTTCCCCATTGGCCAAGGTAGTGCAGGCTGAGTTTCTCAAACTAAGCATGCCAAAGGCTAGAAGATTCATGAAAAGGGCCTGAGAACACCAAAAGCTAGCAAGATAATTGGTTAGAAAAAAAGCCCTCCCCTCCCTATCCCTATAAGAACTGTGGGCTTGAGCAGGAAGGGGAGATGGTCTTTGAGACAAGAGTCTACCATTCTCCTAGGTTGCAGTGCCTGAATAAACCTCTTTCCTTTTGCACCAGCACCTGTCTCACGAGTTCGGCTTTTGTTGTGGCAGGCAGCTGAACCTGTGTTTTCAGTTACAATGGTGGACATTACACTGTCATTTTTTTAGAACTGTACTTGTTTTCATAATTTTAAATTGAAAGCTAATTTTGTTTCTAATATATTTTTTTAAAGAAATCACCACTTTATATAAGTGGACTTCTTCAATTTTCAATATCACTCTTTAGGTCAATTACATGGACAACAGATTCATTAGATAAAAATCTGAAATAAATTAAGAAAAATTCAAATGTAAAAATAAATTGACTTAGGAACCATAACACAACCTTAAGTATTTATTGCCTTGTTGTAACAAGAAATAATAATTTTATGCTACTCTCACTAACCATGAAATAGAATTAGAAAAAATGTACCAACAAACAAAAAACCCCCACCTCATATACTAATAGTTTCCTTAGAAGCAAACTGCAGGCACCAGCCATTCCAATTTGTACAAGAAATGGTCTTGATCACAAGACTGGCTGATCCAGATTACCCAACTTCAGAAATTTGGCTGACATTGATCAATTCCAGTATGCTGACATTAAAAATCCACATTGGGACCAGCAAGGACACTGCATGCACATCCACTACCCCTCCCCCATTTTTTTTTTTTTTGGTTCTGTTTTCCCTCTCCCTCCTGATAAAAACCCCTGCCTGCACTGAGATGTTAACATCATCTTTGGGATGACAGTCCTCTAAGTTCTGAGGCTGCTAGTATTTGATTAAACCATTTTCCCTTACACCAGCACCTGCTTTTCAAGTATTGGCTTTAGGAGCAGAAGGCAGTTGAAATTGGGTTTGGTATTAGAATTTGACAAGCCAGCCAGGAGCAGTTGTACCCCAACAGGTCTAAATGGCAAATCTTGGATCCCAATTTCTTGTGGCTGGCTGTCCCTGTGGAAGGGACTGCAGGATTCCCAGTAGCTGTCAAGATTTCTTAATCTAGGACACTCTCCCTGCTCTCCCTCTCATGGTGTTAGCCTCCTATAAATGATTTGGTGGTGAAAGGAAATGGTCATTTGGGGAGTCAATGGATTCCAAGATTAGGTAAGTCAAACTGCTGTGCGCAACGAGAATCCTCTGTCTCTGTCATTTGAACTCCATGCCATTTGAACTTTGTAAAGGTCATTCATGGTACCAGTTGGTGTGAGATAAGATTCTAAGACTAGTGTCTCAGTCCCTCCTTCCAGAGGATTTGGTTTGTGAGTACTCATTTGTTTGAATTTTGTCTTTATTTTGGAATTTGTTTCTGTTTTAAAATGAGCGGTTCAGTCTCACTTCCACCAAAGAGTCCATTAGGCTGTCTTCTAGCTGATTGGTTGACTTAAGCCAATGACTAATCAGAATTGTTTGCCAAAGTTCTGGTAAATAGGATAAGATCTTTTATGTGAAAGTCTTCATGTTGTTACATCATAAAGGATTTTTTACTCAAAAAGAATCAAAATTGACTGGTAAAGGAGGTCTACTCCAGGCGCTCAGCCTCTCCACACAGAGTCAATTGGCTCTTCCAGCCAAGCCCCTCCTTCCCTGCACCTTTAATAGCTGGGAAAGGGGAGAGTCAGCCAGGATTTTCTTCTTAAGAAATCGCACCAATTTTTCAAGAGCCACAGCAGCAGGAGTGAGCACTGTCACCGTGGCTGGGCGAGCTATCATCCTCTGCTCCATACCACTCCACAGAAAAGATCTGCTGTGAAACTGGTAGTGGCAGATGCTATGAGGACCAGGGAGGATTTGCTGTGCACCATCTACAAACAGTTTGCAGATTCTGCCCAAATGCTTCCTCTACCACCCCTCCCAGCCTCCATTGTCAGCGTCCAATGCATCCTTCCAGTTTCTCTATGCACAGACAAGCAAATGTAAAGACAAATTCATATTTGTGCCCTTTATAAATAGAGTCAAGCAGTATCCAGATATTAGGAGCACTCTGCCTGTCTCCTGCTTGAACCTGTGATTCTTCCATTGGAAAATTAAAATAAGAGACTTCCAATCAAGATGGTAGCATAGGTAATAGTGGTATCAGCTCCTCCCACAACCACATCAAAATTACAACTAAACTACAGAACGACCATCATTCAGAACTGCCTGAAATCAAGCTGAATGGAAAGTCCTACAACCACAAAATTAAATAAGAGGCCACATCAGGACTGGCATGTTTTTATGTGTCCAAAATACAACCAAGGTCCTGGATTTTCCTACTAGAATCATCTATATTAAGTGGGTGACTAGAATCTTGAGGATGAAAATGGCGGTGGAGTGAATGGAAGCTACACAGACCGTCTCCCAGGACCAAAATGGAATTACAACTAAAATAAAGACAAATTATGAAGAAAAAACAACTGAAAAGCAGTTGGAGATAACCCCTATAACCAGGGACAGAAAGAGGACACCAAATCGAGCCTGGTAGGAATTGCAGAGGCATGAGAGGGTGGACTGGGAGCACATGGACAGAAGCTGAAGGCTGTTTTAGCTGTGAGTGGTTCCTTCTGAGAAAGTGGGGGTTTTAAAAGCACCAAATCAGCTATAGCCACTCACCTTGGGCTCTGGCAGAGGGAGGGCAGACTGGACTGGAACTGTGTGGAGAGAGTCTGGGGCTCCTAGCTCAAAAGAGAACTGGAGGGAAGGACAATGGGAGTTTTGTGCTGAATCACTCCCTCATAGGACAATAGCCATCTTACTCAAAGAGTCCCTTCCCAGAGCTCTGGGGAGAAGAAATGGCACCTCTCTCAGGAATTTAACACCACCAGGCCAGGCCAGAGAAATGCAAATTGAGACTCATTAACAGCTAAGGACTACCAGCAAGCAAGAAGGGTAACAAAAAAAAGAAAGAAAGCCATTGCCCACCAGTTGTAAATCCTCTTACCCTATACACCTGAGGGATTTTTTCATTCAGGTGAGGCCTACAACCTGAGGCTTATAAAGTAACTGAGACTAATAGCATGTGGTCATAAGCTAGAGGATAACTGAACCTTGGCTTTGCCTGCAAATCTACCCAGGAAAGTAAGAATTGACAGCGTGTTTAATATGGGTCCTCCTAAATTCATTCAAATCTAGCAGAGGGAGCCACAATCAAAAGAACACCAACACCCACAGGAAAAATTTGGCAGGCTCCAAAATCCACAGAGACAGCCAAAATGGTGAAACAAAGAAACAAATCCCAAATGAAAGAACAAGAGGATTCTATAGAAGAAGAAATAAATGAAATGGGATTAAGCAAGTTATCAGAGGTAGAGTTCAGTGTAATGAATATGAGGAAGCTCAACAGCATGAGTAAAGATATAGAAACATTGGAAATCAACCAATTGGAAATGAAAAACTACCAAGTGGAAATGAAGAATGACATAGCAGAAATAAATAACACATTGGAAGGAATAACCAACAGAGTAGAGGAAACCAAAGATCAGATCAGTGAAGTAGAAGACAGGGTAGAAAAAATTCACCCAATCAGAGAACCAAAAAGAAAAAAACAGGAAGACAGCTTAAGAGAACTGTGGGACAACTGTAAACATAACAACATCTGCATCATAAGAGTTCCAGAAGAGGAAGAAAATGAGCAAGGGTTAGAGAATATATTTGAAGAAATAGTGACAGAAAACTTTCCTAACTTGGAAGGAAAAAGTCATGCAAGTTCAAGAAGCACCAAGTTCCGAGAGCCCCAAGTAAGAAGACCCAAACAGGCCCACACCAAGACACATAATAATTAAAATGCCAAAACTTAAAGACAAAGAGAGAATCCTAAAGGCAGCAAGCGATAGATAAGCAACAGGTTACCTACAAAGGAACCCCCATAAGGCTATCAGCTGACTTCTCAACAGAAACACTACAGGCCAGAAGGGAATGGCATTAAGTAAACAAGGATCTGAATCCAAGACGACTCTATCCAGAAGAGCTATCATTCAAAATAAAAGGTGAAATAAAGAGCTTCCTAGACAAAAAGAAGGCTAAGGGAATATATTAGCAACAAACCAGCACTGCAAGAAATGTTAAAAGGACTGCTGTAATAAGCATAAGAAATAGGAAGAGAAACATGACAATAATAAACAAAAATGGCAATAAATAAGTACATATCAATAATAACCATAAATGCAAATGGATTAAATGCTTCAATCAAAACACACAGAGTAGCTGAATGGATAAGAAAGCATGACTCACATATATGTTGTTTAAAAGAGATCCACCTCACAACAAAAGACTCACATAGGTTGAAAGTGAAGGGATGGAAAAAAATTTTCCAAGCAAACAAAAAGGAAAAACAAAAAGCTGTGGTAGCAACACTCATATCCGATAAAATAGACTTCAAAATGAAGGCCATAATTAGAGACAAAGGAGGCCACTACATAATATTGAAAGGATTTACCAAAGAAGCTAAAACCTTGGTAAACATATATGCACTCAATATAGGAGCACCAAAATACATTACAAAACTTCTGGAGGACTTCAAAGAAGAAATTGGCAGCAATACTATCATAGCAGGTTACTTCAATACCTCGCAGACATCACTGGATAGATCCTATAGACAAAAAGTTAACAAGGAAACAGACTCTAAATGATGCACTGGATCAAATGGATTTAATAGATATCTACAGAGAATTACACCCCAAAACTGTAGAATTCACATTCTTCTCAATTACACATGGGACATTTTCAAAGATAGACCACAATAAGACACAAACTAAGTCTCTACAAGTTCAAGAAGATTGAAATCATATCAAGCAACTTCTCAGATCACAATGGCATGAAACTAGAAATCAATTACAATTAAAATGCTAAAAAACATTCAAATACATGGAGGCTAAATAGCAACAATGAATGGGTTACCAAGGTGATCAAGGAAGAAATTATATTTTCTTGGAAACCAATGAAAATGAAAACGAAAACACAACAATAAAAATCTATGGAATGCAGCCAAAGCAGTCCTGAGAGGGAAGTTCATTGCACTACAGGCCCACCTCAAGAAACATGAAAAATTTATAATTGACCAATTAACCCTACAACTCAAAGAACTAGAATGTAAATTAAAAGAAAAACCCACAGCAAGTAGAAGGAAAGAAATAGTAAAGATCAGAGAAGAAATAAATGACATAGAGACCAAAAAAAAAAAAAAAAAAAATTCATAAGATCAATGAAACAAAGAGATAGTTCTTTGAAAAGATAAACAAGATTGATGGACCCTTAGCCAGACTCATTGAGAAACAAAGAGTGAGGACCATATAAACAAAATCAGAAATTAAAGAGAAGAAGTAACACCTGACACCACAGAAATACCAAGGATTGGTAAAAAATGCTATGAATAATGATATGCCAACAAATTGGACAATCTAGGAGAAATGGACAAATTTCTAGAATCACATAGTCTCCCAAAACTGAACCGGGAAGAGACAGGAAACTTGAACAAACCAATAGAAACTAAGGATATTGAAGATATAATCAAGAAACTTCCAGCAAACAAAAGCCTGGGCCCGGATGGCTTCACAGGGGAGTTTTACGAAACATTCAAAGAAGAACTAACACCCATTCTCCTCAAACTATTCCAAAAAATTTAAGGAGAAGGAAGACTTCCAAACTCGTTTTATAAGGCCAGCATAATTCTAATTCCAAAACCAGATAAAGACACTACAAAGAAAGAAAATTATAGGCCAACATCCCTGATGAACATAGATGCCAAAATACTTAACAAAATATTAGCAAATCAGATCCAGCAATTCATTAAAAACATTATTCACAATGACTAAGTGGGATTCATCCCAGGGATGCAAGGCTGGTACAATATTTACAAATCAATAAATGTGATACACCACATAAACAAAATGAAAGATAAAAACCATATGATCATATCAATGGATGCTGAAAAAGCATTTGACAAAATACAACACCCATTTCTGATAAAAACACTCAACAATGTGGAAATAGAGGAATGACATCTCAACAAAATAAAGACCATATATGAAAAACCTACAGCCAACATCATACTCAATGGGTAAAAACTAAAAGCGATTCCCCTAAGAAAAAGAACAAGACAGGGATGCCCTCTTTCACCACTCTTACTTAACGTAGTACTGAAAGTCTTAGCCACAGCAATTAGACATGAAGAAAAAAATAAAAGGGATCCAAATTGGAAAGGAGGAAGTGAAACTGTCATTATTCACAGATGACATGGTATTGTACACAGAAAACCCTAAAGACTCCATCAAAAGTCTACTAGATTTAATAAATGAATTTGGTAAAGTAGCAGGATAAAAAATTAACATCCAGAAATCAATAGCATTCTTATACACCATTAATGAACTCCTAGAAAGAGAAACGGAAAAAAACAGTCCCATTCACCACTGCAGCAAAAAAAATTAAGATATCTAGGAATAAACTTAACCAAAAAGAAAAGGACCTCTTCACAGAAAACTACAGGATATTAAAACAAAGAAATAGAGGAAGATATAAAAATGTGGACGTCTATATACCTTGTTCATGGATTGGAAGAATTAACATCATTAAAATGTCCATACTACCCAAAGTAATCTATAGATTCAATGCAATCCCCATTAACATACCAACAAGATATTTCACAAAACTAGAATAAATACTCCAAAAGTTTATATGGAACCAAAAAAGACCTTGAATAGCCACAGCAATCTTGAAAAAGAAGAACAAAGTAGGAGGGATCACAGTACGGATATCAGATTATACTACAAAGCCACTGTAATCAAAACAGCCTGGTACTGGCACAAGAACAGGCATATAAATCAATGAAACAGGATAGAGAACCCAGAAATTGACCCAAGACATAATGCCCAATTACTATTTGACAAAGGTGGCAAGAACATACAATGAAGTAAAGACAGCCTCTTTAATAAATGGTGTTGGGAAAATTGGACAGCTACATGCAAATGAAACTAGACCACCAACTTACACCATACACAAGAATAAACTCAAAATGGGTAAAAGACTTAAATGTGACTCATGAATCCATAAAAATCCTAGAAGAAAATGTAGGAAGCAAAATTTCAGACATCACACACAGCAGAATTTTCACTGATACAATGTCTTAGGCAAGAAAAACAAAGGAAAAAATTAATAAGTGGGACTACATCAAATGAAAAAGCTTCTGCATAGCAAAAGAAACAGCCATCAAAATGGAAAGGGAATCCACTATATGGGAGAGCATAATTGTCAATGGTACATCAGATAAGGGGTTAATTTCCAAAAGATATAGAGTACTCACTCAACTCAACAAAAGGAAAACAAAGAATCCAATAAAAAATGGGCAGAGGACCTAAATAGACACCTCTCCAAACAGGACTTACAAATGGCCAAGAGACATATGAAAAAATGCTCAACGTCACTAATCATCAAAGAGATACAAATTGAAATGACTATAAGATACCACCTCACACCTGCCAGAATGGTTGCCATCAACAAATCATCAGACAACTAGTACTGGCGAGGGTATAGGGAAATGGATACTCTAGTACACTGCTAGTGGGAATACAGACTGGTGCAGCCACTATGGAATACAATGTGGTGTTTCCTCAAAAAATTAAAAATTGAACTGTCCTTTGACCCAATGATCCCATGTCTAGGAATATACCCTAAGAAGCCTGAAACAACAATCAGAAATAGTATATGTACCCCTATGTTCATAGCAGCACTATTTACAATCACTAAGATCTGGAAACAGCCCAAGTGTCCATCAATAGATGAGTGGATAAAAAAGCTGTGTTACATATACACAATGGAATACTATGCAGCTGTAAGAAAGAAAGCTCTCTTAGCCTTTGAGATGACATGGAAGGACCTGATGAGTATTATGCTAAGCAAAATAAGCCAATCAGAGAAAGTACAATACCACATGATCTCACTTATTTGTGGAATATAATGAATAAATTAAGCTGATGGACAAAATAGATCCAAAGACATAGAAGTGGGGTTCAGATGGACGAATCTCAGAGAAGGTTGTGTGAGGAGGGAAGAGATAACCCAAAGAACGTATATGCATAACCAATGGACTTAGACAACAATGCTTTGTGGCGGGGCAAGGAGATCAAGAGGAGGCTGTAAATGGGGGAGAAAAGAAGAAACATCTGTAACAAAAATAAATTAATTTAAAAAAAAAGAAGGATCAAAATTGATAGTTCAAAAAGGGAGAAATGATTTCACTTTCCTCCTAGACAGTAAAACTCAGAAAAAAGAAAAAATGAGGAAATAAATTTTTAAATACTAAGTTATCGTGGAGCCCTGGGAGCTCCTGCAGCCCTGGGAACAATGGAGGAATTAATGCTACCTCTATATGGTCTGCAGGCTGCACGAGCAGCTGGGGAGACTACCCATCTCAATGTGAAGGAAAAAGTGGCACTTTGAACAACTCGAAGGGCTCAAACTACCTATGCCTGACATCTCTCCTTCCTCCAGTCTAGCCTCCTTAAAAGTTGTCAAGGACAAATAAAAAATCTTATCCTCTCTATAAATATTAGCAATATTGTTTATGTGGATGGTAAAAAAGAAACAAATAAAAAGACTATCCCACTTTTTGGGGGGATCATGTGGTCTGGCAAAATGTTTGATGTTAAAGCTGTTTTAAGTTTGTTTGATGTCTTTTAGAATTATTAATATAAAATATGTGTTTGTTTTGCTTGCATTTACAAAAAAGTTCATGTTTTGTCTCTTAAAAATGTGTGTATTTGTTCCTAGAAGTTATGAAATATATTTGCCAATCTAAAGAATGCTAATTACTTACTTTTAGTTGTCACTAAACATTAAGGTTTCTGAAAGTTAAGAATTGTGGTTTTGTTGACAGAAGGTATAAAATATGAAGGTACTTTTAAAAGTAAAAGCAAAAAATTAAGTTGTTCTAAAGCTAGCTATTTCAAATATATTTTGGTAAGAATGTTTGTGAAGATTGTAAAAACGGTTTGTGAAAGTTGTAGAAAGGTTTGTAAAAATTATAAAACATTTGTGGAAAAAATCTTAAAGGAAAAATATATAGGCAAGCTAATAATGAATTTAATTGAATAAATAAATTTGAAAATCAAAAGCAAGCTAATACAGAATTAGAGTTTGGTTCTTTCTACTTTGTTAAAAAACAAAGAAACAGAAAACACAAGGATTTTCCTCTTGATTTCCAAACATAAGGAGACATTTTTAAAAACCATTTGGTAAATTATATACTTTTCTCCCTACCTAATTTCTCCAGAATTTGAAAACTCTAAGTGAGTATTATTATTTTCATGTCAATATATTTGTTGTCATGAATCCAATAAGAATCAAGTTGCACACATCAAACATGTTTCCAATTGTGGTTTTATTAACCAGGACTTTGACTGGATTGCCATGTTTGAGAGGACATGCCTAGACCCTGAATGTCATCAAAGAACATTGACGATGAAGACTGACTTTGAAAACCAATAAAAGTTCTTTGGAGAAATGTCCTGTTACCTTGCTTATTTATATGGTTTGTGGCTCTTTCCTGTAAGGAGTAAATTTTGCTTTCCTGGAAGATCAAAATGAGAGAGCCTCAAGACATTTTGGGGACCTCAAGAACTTGAGGAATTTATTTCAGGCAAAGCCTGATGGCAACTGTGTGGCTGGGCTTCTTCATCCTGCAGAACTAATTAAAGCTCAATCTGAGATTCCAGCAAAGCAGATTTCAAAGAACCTATATGATCAATTGGTATTCTTGTTGTGTTCATGCAAATGATTGGACCAAACTGAAACTGAACTTAATGTAGTAAATAATCTTGATTTGCCTATCTTTAAAAAAATGTGTGTAATTTTAGGGGGAAATTCTGTTTTTTTTTTTTAATTTCTTTTTTTTATCCTCACCCGAGGACATTTTTCCATTTTTTGTTCAGATAGAGTGGGAGGGAGGGAGAGGAAGAGAGAGAGAGAAACTTCGATGTGAAAGGGACACATCGAGTGGCTGCCTCCCGCATGACCCAACCAGGGCCGGGGACAAACTGCAACCGAAGTACGTGCCCTTAGCGGGAACCGAACCCGGGACTCTCTGGACCACAGGCCGACGCTCTAACCGCTGAGCCAAACCGGCCAGGGCAGGGGGAAATTCTGTTTTAATAGCATCTATAATACACAGTTATGGATACTAGACTCTAGTTCAGTTGATGGTCTTAAATTTTTATTTTTCACTAATGGACTGAACTGGGTCCTGAATTTTTCTATTTTATTTATTTTTAATATTTGGCTATAACTCTCCAAACTAATGTTTTATTTTTCCTCCCATCCTTTAACTTAGAACTAGAACTTTTCTTCTATTGGGTTATTTATCATAAGTCTTGTTGTTCTAGCTTTTGCCCCAATAATATTAAGATGTGCAACATAATTTGTCTCCACCAGGTTACAAGCTCTACTTGGACTCAGGGAATTCCAACTCTAGACATCATCACCATCTCCTCCCATGTTCAGGCTTCCTCGTCCCTCTGACAGAGAACAAGGATCTCTTGGCCCTGAAGGAAAATATTGCCTCTCTTCAGCAGAAAGCAGTTATAGAAACACTGTGCCCTTTTTCTCTGAAAGAATTCAGAGCCATGATCCTTGATTGGGATGTGGTAAGCAATTAGATGGACATGAGCAGAGCAAGGACAATAGGCCAGCTACGGAAGGTCATCACAGTGGAAACACTCAAATGCCTAGCGATGGGAAAAACTGGGAAAATAAATACCTCAAGCTCAGGGTTACTTTTCTTCCCCTAGCATATTGCTGGTCATGCAGTTTAGACTCTCTAACCTTTCTTTCCTCTCTAGAGATACCATTTAGTCCTCAGTTGTATTTCAGCTCCAGGCTCAGAAAAGCATCAAAACCAGGTGGGTGATGCTAGGACCAGCTGCAATGATTAATGACCTCCTGCCCTGGTGCCAATCAATCAGTGGAGACCATGACCCTGAAAGGACACGCCTGGAAAGCTGAAGAATATGCTATTGAAACCCTCCCCTAGGACTTCCCCTAAAATCTCCACCCTTAAAAGTCCTTAGGACAGAGGATCCAACATGCTCTCTCAGGAGCTCCTCTTGATTTTTCAAGAGCAATTGTTATTTCCTCACAGGAGCCCTTGGTACAGTTGACAGTGGGGAACAAATCAATTGATTTCTTAGTTGGCACTAGAGCCACTTATTTAGTTTAAAATAAAAGAATGACTAAAAAAAAGTCTGGAAACTGTCTAAGTAGTGGGAGTTACCAGACAAATGCACCAAGAGGCCTTTCTCCAACCCCTGGAGTGACAACTAGGAAATTCTGATTTGTCACACAGTTTCCTCTATATGCCAGAATGCCCAAAACCCTTCCTGGGATGAGATTTGTTATGCAAGCTGAATGCCCAGGTAACTTTCTTGCCAGAAAAAAACAGCTGCACCTTCAGGTGCTGCCAGAGAATGTATTATAGTTCCAGATGCTCTTAGCATGTCTGGAAGGAACAGAAGGAGAATTACTCCCACCACAGAGCTACGAAAGAGCCCAGTTATCCATCTAAGGAACCTCTCCACTGTTCCAACCTGGGGACAAAGTACTTTTGCAGACCTGGAAAATCAGGGACCTGAACACTAGTTGTCTAAAAAGTAGACCAGTCTGTATTATGTACTGCTGACAACTCACAATCTTTAAAGTTTCCAGGGCTAAAGCCATGGATACACCACACTCTAGTGAAAAGGGCCTGCCTGAATAGAGTCAAGTCCTCCAACAACATACACCCTCTGGCTATTAAAGACTGCCATAGCCCTAACAAGCACTAGCCATGTTATTCAGTGTGCCCCAGAAGGTTATGTGTTTATATGTGGTTCATAGGGTTGCTCTGGGACTTTAACTGTTTATGGAATAAGACTGAAGCTAGACAATGTTTTCTAAGATCATTAGTTACTGATAAAGGATCAGCCCACTCAGAGACCTGTACTGGATTAGCCCACTCAAGCTATTCACTCGAGTAGCTCGAGATCTTCCAGGATACATCACTGATTGGGACAAATACTTCTTTGGTTATATTCTCCTGCTGTGGTGGAGAGTGGTGTCCCACCAGCATGTTTTACGTAACCTATCTAAAACATTAATAATTTCAGCCAATGAAACTGCTACTTTGCTTTCCAATTTGCAAAAATCTTTAGATTTTCTAGCTGAAGTTGTCCTATATAGTCAAATTGCTTTAAACTACACGTTGGCAGAACAAGAAAATTTATGCATGAATATCAACTCTTCCTGCTGTATGTACATCAAACTATGGGTTCAGGTAGAGACAAGCATCACTAAGATCAGACAATAAGACACCTGGCTTCAGGAAATATTAGACCATCACACCCACTCTTTGAAGGAAACTGAGATTGGTTTGAAAATCTGTTCTCATGGATACCTCAAGAACTCAGGTCCATACTAGGAAGAATTCTTAAATTAGATTTAATCATTCTTTTGTTTGTAGTATTTGTCATTTATTATCCTAAAAATATTCATAACTTGCCTTTCTCACATCAGAAAATTACACATGCTCAACATATTCCTCTAAGAGATATACCTGCTTATAACTCATGAGAATTTTATTTTATAACAGGCTCAAGTTTTTCATTCCCCCAAAAGATTCAGAAGACATCAATAGCTCCATAGATATGGAGAAATAATTGACCGTGGGAAATATTAACAAAGAATAAACACTTTATACTATTCTGACTAACAATGAAATAGAATTAGAATAAAATGTACTAATAAACTTATACAAATAACTCACATACTAACAGTTTATACATGAACATACTGTAGGAATCAGCAGTTTCAGTTTGTACAAAAAATGGCCTTGGGTCCTGGCCAGTTTGGCTCACTGGTTAGAGCATCGGCCCCCAGACCAAAGAGTCATGGGTGTGATTCTGGTCAAGGGCAGGTACCTCAGTTGCTGTTTGGTCCCTGGCCCTGGTTGGGGTCGTGTGGAAGGCCACCAATCGATGTGTCTTTCTCATATCAATGTTTCTCTCTCTCTCTCTCCCACTCTATCTAAAAATAAATGACAAAATATCCTCAGGTGAGGATTAAAAAAATAATGGCCTTGGTCACAAGACTTTGGCTGATGCAGATCACCCAATTTCAGTAATTTGGCTGATACTGACCATTTCCCATATGCTGACATTAAAAATCCATATCAGGAACAGCAAGGACAATGCCTGCACGTCCACAGCCTCTCCCGGATTACTTTGTTCTGCTTTCCCTTCCTACTGATAAAAATGCCTGCCTGCACCAAGATGTTAAGATGGTCTTTGGGAAGAGGGTCCACCATCTTCTCAGGCTGCTGGCAATTGAATAAACCATTTTTCTTTATACAAGCACCTGCCTCTCAAGTATTGCTTTTCAAAGCAACAGGCAGTAGAACCTGGGTTTGGTAACATTGTGGCCATTGTCAGCATAAAAGTAAAATTTCCACAGGACTCCCTGTTGCACTGGGGAAATATGATACAACAGGAATTTGGAGCTCCAACAGAATAAAGCCCTTGATTGGACTCTGCATCCAACCCACAGCATCTACAGGACTTGCCAAGAGAAATCATCTTTTTCTCTGAGGATGTCATAGAGCTATTTGAAAAAATGCAAATAAAAAGAATTTCATTCACCCTGGCCAGATGGTTCAGTTGATTGGAGCATTGTCCCATACACCAAAACGTTGTGGGTTTAATTCCCAGTAGGATTACAAACCTAGGTTTCAGGTTTAATTCCAGTTAGGGGTGTGTATGGGAGGCAACCGATCAATGTTTCTCTCTCACACAATGTTTCTCTCTACCTCTCTCTCTTTAAAATCAACAAAAAAACATATCCTTGGGTGAGGATAAAAAACATAACAACAACAAAAAAACAACTTTCATTTCTTTAAAAAAGAAAATATCTAAAAACATCAAAAATTGGAAATATTCAAAGTATCACTGTTAGCACAATCAATAAGAAAAAAGTTAATAATAAGAATAAAAAGACTAGAATTTAAACAATACATTCATAAATAAATCATATTTCAAATGAAATATGTAAAATGAAAAGAAAAATTATAAAATTTATTGAATTTTAAAAACAATAAAATATTTGGAATATTTTCTAGTCTAGTAAATTTTAAACTTTTAACTTTAGAAAAGAAAAAACTGAATAGAATTAAAATTCCCACCTTAAGAAAATAGAAACTAAAAACTAAGATAATTAGAATCAAGAAAATATTAAATTGACCAAAGAATGAAATTAACTACACTAACATATATATGTATTATATTGTGCAAGATAACATAACAATTAGATAAAAATAGATATATATATCATAAATTAAAAGAACAAATTTAAAATAGTTTTCTAGAGAGAAGTACTAATATTGATATTATTCAGAATTGACTTTATATTTGACCACAGAACAAGTCCAAATAAATTTAAAAATTTAATAATGTCATGGAAAACATCTTATTTGGCCAATTTACAATAAAACTGCAGATCAATAATGCCAAAATTAATAAACATTTATAATTATATAAAAATTAAACAACATGCTTTTAAACAATCAATGACTCACAAAAGAAACCACAAGGGACACTGGAAAATAGAGGTAAATGAAAATGAAAGTACAACTATTGGAATTTGTGAAATGCAGAAAAAGCAGTAGTGCTCAGAGAACATTTATATCAGTAAATAGCTACATTTACAAACAGAAAGAAAGAAAGAAAAGAAAATATCTCGAATCAATAACCTAACTATGCAACTTAACGAACTAGAAAAATAAAAGTGAACTAAATGTAAAGCTGGCATAAGGGAGAAAATAATGAAGATTAAAAAAGAGATAAACAAAATTTAGTATAGAAAAGTAGTAGAGAGAATAGATGAATCCAAAAGTTGCTTCCTTGCAAAGGTCAACAAAATTATTAACCTTTAGCTAGACTGATAGAGAGATGAGGGGGAGAGAGAGAGAGAGAAGATGCAAATAACTAAAATCAGAAGTAGAAGTGAGGCATCACAACTAACCTTAGAAAAATAAAGGATTATAAGAGAATACTGCAGACAATTGTACACATCAAATGAGATAACAAAGATGAGGTGGACAAATTCCTAGAAATACACAAGTTACCAGAAGTGACTGAAGAAAAAATAGAATTTTTTATAGAACTATAACAAGTAAATAGATTGAATCAGTAATGCAACACTCAACAAAGTACCACAAAATACCCCAAATAGCCAAAGAAATCCTGAAGGAAAAACAAAAAACAAAAAAACAAAGCAGAAGGTATCATACTCCCTGACTTCAAATTATACTACAAAGCATCAATCATGAAAGTGCATGTTAGTAGAAAAACAGGTATACACACCAATAAAACTGAACTGAGAGCCCAGAAATAAACCCACATATATATGGGCAACTATTTTGTGGTTCCTTACAAATATGGTAATTGTTTTGTTCTTTTTTTTTTAATGCCATTGGGATTTTGATGAGGATTGCATGAAATCTGTATATTGCTTTAGGTAATATGGTCATTTTAACTATGTTGATTCTTCAAATCCATGAACACAAAATATCTTTCCATATCTTTGTGTCTTCTTCAATTTATTTGAATAATGTCATGAAATTACCAGTGTACAGGTCCTTCACATCCTTTGTTAAGTTCATTCCTAGGCATGTTATTCTTCTGTTGCAAATGCAAAGGTAATTAATTTTTTATTTTTTCTGAAATTTCATTTCAGTATATAAGAATGTGATGGATATTTGTACATTGATTTTGTATCCTGTAACTTTACTATATTCGTATATTGTTTTTTTTAAAATATGTTTTTATTGATTTTAGAGAGAGGGGAAGGGAAAGGGAAAGAGAGAGAGATGGAAACATCAATGAGAGAGAAACATCAATTGGCTGCCTCCTGCACACTCCTTACAGTGGATTGAGCTCACAACCTGGTAATGTGCCCTGACTAGGAATCAAACCAGCGACCTATTGGTGCATGGGACGACACTCAACCAAATGAACCACATTGGCTGAGCTACATATTGTTTTTAATAGTTCTTTGACGGAGTCTTTAGAGTTTTCTATATAAAACACCATGTGTTCTGCAAAAAATGATAGTTTTACTTCCTCAATTCCAATTTGATAATCCCACAAATAAAAATCTAGAACTGAGACACATAACATAAAAAAACACACAAACAAACAAAGGAAAAGAAATCACAGAATACCACCAAACTAAAATAGCAGAAAGAAACACAAAGGACAAGAAACATAGCCTTGGCAGGTTTGGCTCAGTGGTAGAGTGTCGGCCTGCGGATCAAAGAGTCGAGGGTTTGATACCAGTCAAGGGCACGTACCTCGGTTGCGGTTCATCCCCGGCCCTGGTCGGGGTTGTGCTGGAGGCAACCAGTCAATGTGTCCCTCTCACATTGATTTTTTCTTTCTCTCCCTCTCTTTCTACCTGAAGATAAATGGAAAAATATCCTCAGGTGAGGATTAAAAAAAAAAAAAAAAAGAAACATAGCTACCAGAAAACAAAAGATAAAATGGCTATAGGAAATCCTCATACATCAATAGTAACCCTAAATGTAAATGGACTGCACTCACCAATAAAATGTTGCAAAGTAGCAGATTGAATAAAAAACAAAACCCAACTATATGCTGCCTTCAGGAGATACATCTCACCTGCAAGGACAAATAAAGACTCAAATTGAAAGGGTGGAAAATGATGATCCAAGCAAATGGCATCTAGATAAAAACAGGTGTAGCCATATTTACATCTGACAGAAAAGATTGCAAAGATGTACATTTTATAATGATAAAAATATCAACATATCAAAAAGATATAACACCAAATTATATGAAGCAACCACTAACATAATGAGAGGGAGAAACTGACAAAAACAGTTATAGTAGGGGATCTAAATGCTCTACTGAGAGCTATGGAAAGAACATCTGAACAGAAAATCAATAAGGATATATTGGCCTTAAATGACACATTAGACCAAGTGGACATAATAGACATTTACAGAGCCTTTCAACTTAAAACATCAGACTATACATTCTTCTTTAGTGCATATGGAACATTCTCGAGAATAGACCATATATGTTAGGATACAAAACTAGCCTCAACAAATTTAAGAAGATTGAAAGAGTACCAAATATATTCTTTGACCACAATGCTTTGAAATTGGGTATCAACTGAAAAAAAGGGGGTGGGGACAGAAATATGTGAAGATTAAAAGATACATAGATGTCACTTATATGTGGAACTAAAGAACAAAATAAACAAACAGAGCACACAGACAGAGTTGAAACAGACTTATAGATACAGAGAGAGAACTGGTGGTTGCCAGAGGGAGGGGGTCGCTGGGGCACTGTGAAAGAGGTGAAGGGATTAAGAAGCACGAATTGGTAGTTACAGAATAGTCACGGGGAGGTAAGGAAAGCATGGGAAATATAGTCAATAATGTTGTGATAAATATGTATTCTGCCAATTGGGGTACCAGAAGTATTGAGGGAACATTATGTAAAGTATATGATTGTCTAAACACTAAGCTGTAGACCTGAAAACAATACATAATAAAATTTTTTACAAATGCGATAGACACTGGCCAGCAAGGGTGAGGACTACAAAAATGCATAATAGATGGTTACTGCCCAGAGGCGTTTATAAGAGTGAAACAATAAGTAGACAAATAACTATGGTAAGTCCTTGGTGAGAAGTACACAGTCAAATATTATGGAGATTAAAAAGGAGAAAGGGATAATATTTATGGAGGACTAAGGAAAGGCTTAATGGTAAGGGTTAAAAAAAGACACTTCGGACAAGCAAAATGGATACTTTTCAATGGATTTACACTAAAAAAATGCTAAAAGATATTTTTAGAGTTGTAGGAAATTGATTTATGCAAAGACAAAAGATCACTGAAAGTAGCAAAAATTTAGTATATGTCAAAGACGGCTGGTTGTGCTGTGTCAGACTGATTTTTCTAAGAATGAGATGATCTATAAGCGTGCCCTTCTGGAGTCCACAGAGGGTGTAAAACAACTAATTTTGATGTCACATACATCTAAATAAAGAGGAGGATAATTCCTAAGTATTGCTTTAAATATTGTCTGAAAAGTTATAGGAGTGATCTGTTGCTTGCAATACATCATATTATTTAGAATAGAAAAGCAGGAGTAATTTGTAATTTTATGTGAACTGTTTTATAAGGGTCAAAGTTCTGAGTTCTGTAATGGTAAAGACTACATGTTGCCTACAGAATTTTAATTTGTGTAGTTCTATCAATATTGATTAAATTTTTCAATATAACTGCTTCAAATTAATTTACCAGTTCTTGAATCCATTTTCACATTTTAAAATGATGAAGTGTTGTTTGTGAAAATAAAAGAACCTGAACTCTGAAGTTTAAAGTATTGAGTCCGGCCGCTGTGGCTCAGTGGTTGAGCGTCGACCCATGCACCAAGATGTCGCCAGTTCGATTCCTGGTCTGGGCACATGTCCAGTTTGTGGGCCCGATCCCCAGTGGGGGGCATGCAGGAGGCGGCCAGTCGATGTTCTCTCTCATCAGTGTTTCTATCGCTCTCTCCCTCTCACTTCCTCTCTCTTTAAAATCAGTAAAGGAAAAAAAGATATTGAAAAGTGGCTTGCTTTTAAGAGTTAACTACATCTGGTTTCTAGGAAAAATAAAGATGTTGGAAGTTACAAAGAAACAGTAAAAGGTAAAATAGATATATATTCAAACATTATTAAAAATTTAAATATCAGAAAGTGCTGGAAAAAATTAAAATATAAGTAGAGTTATAACAGACTTAAGGAATATTATTAATCATCTTGACCTAATTTGTATTTGTAAAACACTTTACCTAACAACTTTAGCCATACATTAGTTTGAAGTGTTCATGGAACATTCATCAAGAGAAGTAAAATGGCCCGGCTGGTGTGGCTCAGTGGATTGAGCATTGTCCCATGGACTGAGAGGTTGCAGGTTTGATTCCCGGTCGGGACACATGCCTGGGTTGCCGGCAGATCCCCAGTGTGGGGGGTGCAGGAGGCAGCCGATTGATGTTCTCTCTCAATGATGTTATATATCTCCCTCTCCCTTCCCCTCTCTCTAAAATCAATTTTAAAAAAAAGAGAGACATAAAATATTTTACTATAAATCTCTGTAACTTTTAACTTTTTGAAACACTGTTCCTGGTAGTTTTTTTAAATGATATTATTGAGATATAATTGACACATATGAAACTGCCCATATTTAAAGTATGCAGTTTAATATTTTAACATATATATCCATAAAATTATCCCGATAATTACAATAATAAACATAATTACGTCTCTCAAAAGTTTCTCTGTACCCTTTTGCAATTCTTCTCTCCCAACTCTCCTGTTCCCCTCTAACCCAATTTCAGGTCATAAAACTACAGATTAGTTTACATATTCAGAATTTTTAATATACGATTCTACATCCATGATGTTGCATGTATCAATACTTTATTCTTTTTTATTGGAGAACCCTATTCTTTGTGCGATATACCATAATTTGTTTTTGTATATGAATTTATCTATTGATGGATATTTGGGTTGCTTTTAGATTAACTGTTAACATAGCAGAGAGAGCCCTGGCCAGTTTGGCTCAGCAGTTAGAGCGTTGGCCTGTGGACCAAAGAACCCTGGGTTCGATTCTGGCCAAGGGCACATACCTCAGTTGCAGTTTGTCCCCAGCCCTTGGGGTCGTGCGGGAGGCAACCAATTGATGTGTCTCTCTCACGTTGATGTTTCTCTCTTTTTCTTTCTCCCTCTCTCCCTCCTGCTCTATCTGAAGATAAATGGAAAAATATCCTCAGTTGAGGATTAAAAAAAACAACAACATAACAAAGACATGTAGGAACATATGCTTTTATTCTTCTTGGGTAAACAACCAAGAGTGGGATGATGTATTACAGGGAAAGTATACAATATCATTTTAAGAAACTGTCAAACTGTTTTACAAAGTGGTTGTGGGACTGAATTTCCAGTTGCTTCATGTTTCATATTTTTTCTAGCACTTGGTATAATTAGTCTTTTAAAGTTAGACTTTTTATTAGGTCAGTAGTGGTATGCCATTATAATTTTAATTTGCATTTCTCTAAAACCTAATTATGTTGAGCATCTTTTATGTATTTATTTACCATCCAAATAGTTTATTTTGTGAAGTGTCTTTCAAAATATTTTGCCCAATATTTTAATGGGTTGCTTGTTAAGTTTTGAGTGGGTTTTTTTTTTAACACCCACTATATAATACTATATATAATACTATATAATACTATATTAGTATTCTATCATATATGTGATTGCAAGTATATTTTTCCTGTGTATGCCTTATTTTTCATTCTTTTAACAGTATCTTTCCAACTAGAAGATGTTTGAAATTCTAATAAAGTCCAGTTTATACATAGCTTTTAAAAATTGCTTGTGCTTCCAATGGACATAGACAACAATGCTGGGGGTAGGGGGATCAGGAGGAGGGTGTCTGGGGTTGGGGGGGCAAAGGAGAAACATCTGTAACAAAAAGATAAAAAAAATTGCTTGTGCTTTTGGTACAGTATAAAGCAAATATTTGGTTAACTCAAGGTCATAAGAATTTTCTCTTATATTTTTTTAAGTAGGTTTTGCCTTTAGCTTTATGAGCCATTTTGAGTTGATTTTTGTAATTGGTGTGAAGGCTGAATTTTTTTTCCCCATATGAATATCCAATTATTCTAATACCATTTGGTGAAAAGGCTATAATTTCTCCAACTAATTACCTTTACACCTTTGTTGAAAATAAATAGAATATATATATTATTCTATATATATTCTATATATATAGAATATATATATTATTTACTATATATAGTCTGTATACTTATGGTATATATAGTAATTATGTATATATATAGACTATATAGACTCTGTTTTATATTGATATTCTATATTCTGTTTCACTTATATTCATGATAATATCACTGTAAAATTACAAAAGTTGGAGCACAAATCAAAATAAACAGGCAAATAATTGAGAATATTTAAAAAGCAAAAAGTTGGCTAGTTGAAAATATCAAATTAATAAACACTTAGCAAGAATAATTAAAACATAAAGAGATAAAACAAAAATATCTAAAGTGAAGAGTGAAATAATGGGTAGCACAAAAGTTCCTACAGACACTGAAAAATGATAAAAAAATTAGAATAGTTACATATTAAATAAATAAATATTCTAATGAAATATTAGAATAATTACATATATGTGTAGTCATAGAGGGGGTGGAGATTAGTGTCACAAAGACCAAGAGAATGCAGAGTTTATGTCCCTTCTCATATCTCTGTTCATTTCACAATTATTTCCCGTACAAACCAGAACAAACCTGGAGAATTATTGTAGACCAAGGGTTGCCAAACTTTTCCTGTAAAGGACCAGGTAATAAACACTTTGGGCTTTTTGGGCCACATATGCTATTTGTCATATTTGACAAAACTAAACAATTCTTCTTAGGCATCAGAGAAGTGAGGTCACGAGACAAACCACTGTACAAAAAATGGAGGAACAGAGGCAAACACTGTACTTGCCTGTCCCCACAACCACAGCAACATTACACCTACACTACAGGGCAACCGTCATTCAGAACCACCTGAGATCTGGCTGGATGCAAGTGCTACCATGAGGAATTTAAGAAGAAGCCACATTGAGGACTGGTAGGAGGGGTGGAGATGTAGAAAGAGCTGGTCTCACACCCACATGGGCGGATATAAGTTGGGAGGTATAACTTGGCTGCAGAGGTCCCAGCTCCACACCAGGTCCCCAACCCAGGGTTCCAGTGACAGCAGGAGAAATTCCCATGACTTCTGGCTGTAAAAACTAGTGGAGATTGAGACTGAGGAAGACAGAGGGCAGCTGGGGTGTCAGGCAGTCTGTCTCAAAGGGCCCGTGCATGGCCTCACTCAGGCTCACTCCCTCTGAGCTCCAGCACTGGCGCAGAAGCTTGAAAGGCACCAGGGACATATGGGAAGGAACTAAATTGTCAGACATCAGGCCAAGAGCTGGGGGGCCAACTTTCTCCCTGACAGAAGTGCTGGCAGAGACCACTGTTCCTTTGACGAGCCCAACCCCCTCCTACAGAACCAGAAGGCAGGCACCATATCTGAGACCCAGCAACCTGGTTCACACTGTTTGCTTTGCCCTGGTGATTTCCTGAGACCCTGCCCCATCCAACTTTTGGGTTCACCCAAGCTATTTCCAGTTGCTTTTCCACACAAATGGCCTGTCTTGGATCATGCTTCAGATTTTTCTAAAATCTCTCAAAGAAGTAGCATCTGGCCTTGGTGTACACCGTCCCTCTCACTAAGTTGGCCCCAGGCCTGGCATTAGCAGCTGCCAGCGTTTGTTTACAGCTTGGCCTCACCTGGGCACCTCCAAGCCCAGCACAAGAAGCAACAATCTGCAGATTACTCTTTTGCTCTTGCTGAGTGGCCCCAGGCAGAACACAGGCGATGGCTGACCTTGGACTGCACCTCCCTGGAGGCTACAGAGCCAGCGCACCCAGTGGACAGCTTCAGAAAATGTCAAAGTATCATTACCCAGCCACCTCCACAAGTGACACACTCAAGGGGCAGACGCAGCAGGCACCAGAGCCCCACTCACACAAGTTCTGCTCTTTGGCATGAGGCCCTGAACAGGTGATCTTCCACAGAGGTTGGAGGTCGGTGGTCAGTGGTTGCAGCCAGTCCTTGCATCTAACAGGCCTGGTGGTAAATCCCTTCCATTGACATGCCAACAGCAATCAAGGCTCGACTACAAGAGGAGGGTGTACACAGCCCACACGGAGGGCACACTTGAAGTGCCCAGCTTGGGTAATCAGGGAGGCTGTGCCACTGGACCCTACAGAGCACCTGTTACATTAGGCCAGTCCATCAAACCCAGAAGACATAGCATCTCTATCTACTACAAACAAACACGGAGGCTTCCAAAAAGAGGAGAAAGAGAAATGTGTCCCAAATGACATAACAGAAGAAAACCCCAGAAAAAGAACTACATAAAATGGAGACGAGCAATCTACTAGATGCAGATTTCAAAACACTGGTTATAATAACGATGCTCAATAAACTTAGTGAGAATCTCAACAGCATAAAAAGGGCCAGTCAGAAATGAAGGATACATTAAATGAAATGAAGAATAATTTACAGGAAATCAATAGTAGAGTAAATGAAGCTGAGAATCAAATCAGTATTTGGAACATAAGGAAGCATATAACACCAAATCAGAACAGCAAAAAAATTTTAAAAATGAGGACAGTATAAGGAGCCTCTGGGACAACTTCAAGCCTACCAAAATTCACATCATGGGGGTGCTGAAGGGAAAAAAGAGAGCAAGAAATTAAAATTTTATTTGAAAAAATAATAATGGAAAACTTCCTTAACTTGATAAAAGAAATAGACATACAAGTCCAGGAAGCATAGAGGGTCCCAAACAAGATGAACCCAAAGAAGTCCATACTAAGACAAATCATAATTAAAATACAGAAGATTAAAGGCAAAGAGAGAACCTTAAAAGCAGCGTGATCAAAGCAGTTAATTACCTATAAGTGAGCTCCCGTAAGACTGTCAGCTGAATACTCAAAAGAAAATTTGCAGGCCAGAAGGAATAATCAAAGTGATAAAAAGGCAAGAAATAATCAAAGTGATAAAAAGGCAAGGACCTAACACCAAGATTACTCTACTCAGCAAAGCTATCACTTAGAATCAAAGGACAGATAAAGAGCTTCACAGACGAGAAAAAGATAAAGGAGTTCATCACCACCAAACCAGTATTATATAAAATGTTAAAGGATCATCTTCAAAAAGAAGGAAAAGAAAAAAAAAGGTAAAAATTATAAATAATAAAATGGTAATAACAACATATCTATTAATAATTTAATCTAAAAAACAAACAAGCAGAACATAAACAGACTCATAGATGCAGAGAACACTTTTATGGTTGCCAGATGGGAAGGGATTGGGGGATGGGTAAAAAAGGTAAAGGAATTGATTAAGAAGTATAACCTTTCTGTAAGGTTGTTACAGAATAGTCGTGGGGTGTAAAGTACAGCACAGGGAATGTAGTCAATTATATTTTAATAACGATGTATGGTATCAGATGGATGTGAGATCTAGTGGGATGGTCACTTGGAGAGTTACGTAATATATAATCAATGCAGTGTACACCTAAAATAACATAAAGTATGTCAACTGTAATTGAAAAATAGAAATGATTAAAAATTGGGAAAAATGTAGAAACAATCTAAACTACAGAAAATTACAGCTTACTAATATAGAAGAGGGGCATGAGAACTATATAAATTAACTAAAATCAAACCAAGTGAAGTCAGGGGCCTGCTGCATAACGTTTGACATAGAACTTGGCGACCAGAGATGCAAGCAAAACATGAAGATTCTCCAGAACAAGACAATTCCTACAGTTTGCTTAATGGCTGCTCACCCATACCTTATCATTTACCATTCTATAAAAGGAAAACCTAAGGTCATAAAATATACCTCGTAAAGGTTAAAGTTTATTGCAAGGTGTTTTTTTCTCCCCAGGCTCTATTTCACTATAGCAGCAAATTTCTATAGAAACGACACACAGATAGGAGCTCAGTCTCTAGAGATGGTTGGAGGGTCTTCGTTCCCTTGTGAGGAGAGGCCACTGCTCTGTCTGTGGAGAGACTCTTTTTGTTTATTCTCTCTGCTCTGTAAACTTGCTTCCACTTTAATCTTGTATGGCTCAAATATTGATTTTCTTTTTCTTGTGCAAAACCAAGAACTCTCTTGGCTCAGGGCTCACGTCTCCCTAAGGAACTTGTGCCTCCGGATTCATTACTGTGGCGGAAAACCACAGGCAGAACTGGCCATGAAATAGAAAAACCTAAACTGAAATTAACGAATTGGAGCACACTTTGTGAGCGTTACCTCTAGGAGTTTGACCAAGTTTTCACAGTAAAAATGAGAGAGAACTCACCTCTTACTTCTGAAGAGGGTACAGGAAAAATAGCCGTTTTGAAACACCTAGAGCATTCTACACGTTTTAACAAGGCATGTGCAAAAGAAACTGGTTCCCCTGTCTGGTGTGTCTCTGTTGGCTGAGTGTCTTCCCATGCACCAAAAGGTCACCGGTTCAATTTCTGGTCAGGGCACATGTCCAGTTTGTGGGATTGATCCCCAGTGGGGGGCATGCAGGAGGCAGTATATTGATGTTCTCTCACATCAATGTTTTTCTCTCTCTCCCTTCCTCTCCCTTCTTCTTTTTCTAAAAGCAATTAAAATAAAGAAACTGGCTCACCAGAGCCCACAAACTTGGGTTTTATCAGAGTCTATGCAACCCGGAGGGAGGGAAACACGCAACACAAGCCACCCTTCAGCTTTCCACATGACAGAACAGGAAATACACAACCCAGGCCCCTCTAGATTTCTTGTCTCACCTAAAGGAGCGGGACTGAAATGCACCTATGATGATCACACTCAGGCTTTGAGTGAGGACTTTTATATCCCCACATCTGGAGACTGCACTTCACAAAAATGTAGAACTGAGGAGGAGGTGGGGTGGGCTAGGTGTTCACAGTCGGGAGAGGGGACGTGGTTTAACTTGACACTGTAACTAGAGTAACTAATGTGCACAGTCTTATTCTGCAAGCCTCTAAGTATTTCTCTTGTGTTTTACTAGCCTTTGTTAGGAGAGGTTTCTACTGTTGTCATTATCAAGATCTCTCTTGAGTTAAGAAATTTGCAATCTGTTTTCCCCTTCACCAGGAATGTGCTGCTGTGCGTACTTCAACAAAATAAGGTGACCCAGAAAACCTGGATGTTTAAGAAATGTCCCTATCACTCTACTGTATATTGACCAAGGGCAATAAACACCTGAAAAAAAAGACCGAGCCTTAATTATAGGACTGTAGAATGTATCTCCCACTCCACTACTTACCATCATATCAATTAGATTCCTTCTTAATAGCAGAGGCTTGTAACTGAAAAAATGCACATCTTAGAGCTTATTTAAGAAGTATCTAGCAAACACAACAGAGAATAATAAAGACAAATTAACCCACAGCAGAGAAAATTTTAGCCTCTGACAACTACAACTACAGAAAACAATAAACACAGCCTAAATTTAGGCAAAATAAATACAACATCTCACAGAAGACTTATTTACCTCAGTTCTTTGTACCGAGTAAATCATTTTCAGTTTTCAATAAAAATATCACAAGACATGCTGAAAGACCAACAACACAGTTTGAAAAGACAGACCAAGGATCAGAACCAGACTCAAATGAAGCAGAGATGTTATTATTTTCAGACAGGGTATCAAAAATAACTATGATTCATATGTCAAGGGCTCCAACAGAAAAGAGGACAATATGCAAAAACAAATGGACAATGTAACCAGACACATTGGATTACACATAAAAGGATGGAGAAAGATATACCATTCTAACAAAATCAAAAATGTTTGAGTGGGGGGATTCCAAGATGGTGGCAGATAAAGTAGAAGCTACACTGACCTTCTCCCAGGACAAAACTGGAATTACAACTAAAACACACAAAAAACTCATCTTGAATGCCCAACTGGAGACTAGCTGGAGAGATCCCTTATAACTAAGGATGGAAAGAGGAGGCTACATTGAGACTGGTAGGGACTATGGAGGCATGAGAGGTCTGGCTGGGCTCCCACAGGCAGCAGCTGAAGTGCTGGAGGGATATCTCCTCTGTGGGCAGTTCCCCCTTAGTAGTCTGGAGTCTAAACTCCAAGCTGTGTTTTCCAGCCCATAGTAGCAAAATCAGGAAAGGTGCCCACATAACACCTGGCTGTGAAAAGAACTGGGAGTTCTATCTGCAAGGTAGAGATGGGTAGAAGCACAGCATCTTCTTAAAGGGCCAATGTATAACATTTCATTTGTAGCCACTTACCTTGGGCTCAGACATAGGGAGGGCAGAGTGGACTAGAGCTGCATGAGGAGAGTCTGGGGTTGGTGGCTCTGGGGAGAGAACTGAGAGGACAGCAGCAAGGATCCCTGCGCTGAGTCATTATCCCATGTTACAGCTGCCATCTTTCTCAGGCAGAACCTGCCCATCAATGCAGCTTTATCCTGAGGGGAAGCAATAGCCCCAGTCATTGGAATCCCTCTCACCCCACACTGTGGAGCTTACACCCTGCTGAGGAGTACAGCCTGAGTCTCATTAAGTGACTTAGACTTACAGACAGCCTCAGGCAGAGGTGGATCTCTGGGTGCTTTGAGTCTTTGGCTGACTTACTCCTGGGCCAGGGCTAGTAAAAGTAGACCTTAGGTGGATTTCAGAAATGCAGTGGAGTGAATGGAAGCTACACAGACGATCTCCCAGGACCAAACGGGAATTACAACTAAAATAAAGACAAATTGTCAGGAAAAAGCAACAGAAAAGCAGCAAGAGAGGATCATACAACCAGGGACACTGAATGAGCCTGGTAGGATCTGCAGAGGCGCGTGAGGGTGGCGGGCTGGGAGTCCACGGACAGCAGCGGCCTTAGCTGTGAGCAGCAGTGGCGCCCGCCCTCGGGGTTGAGAGCCCAAGCTGCTCCACAGCGCAGAGGGCCGGGACAGAGCGCTAAATAGCTACAGCCACTCACCTGGGGCTCTGGCAGAGGGAGGGCGGACTGGACTGGAACTCTGTGGAGACACCTGGGATTTGGAGGGCACTCAGAGTTTGTGTTGAGCTGCGGCCACAAAGGACGGTGGTGGCCAGCCCCTCCTTCCCGGTTACACAGAACTGCAGCCAAGTTTACTCCTTCCCAGAGCTGTGGCAGCCCCTCCCTTGGAGATTCCCAGGTTAGGCAAAGAGGTAAAGAAATGCAAATTGAGGCTCATTAACAACCAGCATCGGCCCCACCCTCGGGAAATCCTCTAATACTATAAACACCTGAGGGAGTTTCTCATTCAACTGAGATCCTAAGGCTTTTCAAGTAACTGAGGCTAATAGCCTCCAGGCAAAAAGCTAGAGCATAACTGAACCTTTCCTGAGCTTGCAAATCTACCCAGGAAAGTGAGACTTGACAGTGGTGTTTAAGGAGAGCCCTCCACGCTCATCCAAACACAGTAGAGGGAGCCACAAATAGCAGAACACCAACACCCACAGGGAAAATTTGGCAGGCTCCAAAACCCACTGACATAGCAAAAATGGTGAAACAAAGAAACAGATCCCAAATGAAAGAACAAGAGAACTCTACCGAAGATAAGATAAATGAAATGCAGTTAAGCAAATTATCAGAGGTAGAGTTCAGAGCCATGATCTTGAGGAAACTAAACAGCATGAGTAAGGTTATCGACACCATGAAAACAAACCAAATGGAAACAAAGAATGACATAGCAGAAATAAAGAATACATTGGAAGGATTGAACAGCAGAGTAGAGGAAGTGGAGGACCGGATCAGTGAATTAGAAGACAGAGTAGAAAAAAATCAATCAATCAGAAAACCAAAAGGAAAAAACAATTAAAAAACAGGAAGACAGATTAAGAGAACTGTGGGACAACTGGAAATGTAATAACATTCGCATCATAGGAGTCCCCAAAGAAGAAGAAAATGAGCAAGGGTTAGAGAATATATTTGAAGAAATACTGACAGAAAACTTTCCTAACTTGGTGAAGGAAGAAGACATTCAAGTTCAAGAAGCACAGAGAGCCCCAAGTAAGAAGAACCCAAACAGGCCCACATCAAGACACATAGTAAATAAAATGCCAAAAATTAAAGACAAAGAGAGAATCCTAAAGGCAGCAAGAAATAAGCAACAGGTTACCTACAAAGGAACCCCCATAAGGCTATCATCTGACTTCTCAACAGAAACACTAGAGGCCAGAAGGGAATGACATGAAGTAATCAAGGTAATGAAAAACAAGGATCTGAATCCAAGACTACTCTATCCAGCAAGGCTATCATTCAAAATAGAAGGTCAAATAAAGAGCTTCCCAGACAAAATAGACTAAGGGAATATATTAGCACCAAACCAGCACTGCAAGAAATGTTAAAAGGACTGCTGTAATTAGTAGAAGAAATAGGACGAAAAATATAACCACACTGAACAAAAATGGCAACAAATAAGTACATAATCACCTTAAATTTAAATGGTTTGAATGCTCCGATAAAAAGACACAGAGTAGCTGACTGCATAAGAAAGCATGATTCACATATATGTTGTTTACAAGAGACCCACCTCACAACAAAAGACTCACATAGGTTGAAAGTAAAGGGATGGAAAAAATCTTCCAAGCAAACGGAAAGGAAAAAAAAAACTGGGATAGCAATACTCATATCTGATAAATTAGATTTCAAATTGAAGACCATAACTAGAGACAAAGAAGGTCACTACATAATATTGAAAGGGTCAATCCAACAGGAAGATATAACCTTGGTAAACATATATGCACCCAATATAGGAGCACCAAAATATATTAAAAATATTCTGGAGGACTTCAAAGGAGAAATCGAACGCAATACAATCATAGCAGGAGACTTCAACACCCCACTGACATCACTGGATAGATCATCTAGACAAAAAATTAACAAGGAAACAGAAATTCTAAATGAAGCACTAGATCAAATGGATTTAATAGATGTATACAGAGAATTACACCCCAAAACTTCATAATTCACATTCTTCTCAAGTGCACATGGGACATTCTCAAAGATAGACCACATGATAGGACACAAACTAAGTCTCTACAAGTGCAAGAAGATTGAAATCATATCAAGCATCTTCTCAGATCACAATGGCATGAAACTAGAAATCAATTGCAACAAGAACATGCAAAGACATTTGAAAACATGGAGGCTAAATAGCATGTTATTGAACAACGAATGGCTTACCATGGAAATCAAGGAAGAAATTAAAAACTTCCTGGAAACTAATGAAAATGAACACACAACAACACAAAATCTATGGGATACAGTGAAAGCAGTTCTGAGAGGGAAGTTCATAGCACTACAGGCCCACCTCAAGAAAGAAGAAAAATTTCTAATTGACTACTTAACCTCACAACTTAAAGAACTAGAAAGCAAACAAAAAGAAAACCCCAGAGCAAGTAGAAGGAAGGAAATAGTAAAGATCAGAGCAGAAATAAATGACATGGAGACCAAAAAAACAATTCAAAGGATCAATGAAACAAAGAGCTGGTTTTTTGAAAAGATAAACAAGATTGATGGACCCTTAGCTAGACTCACCAAGAAACAAAGAGAGAGAACCCAAATACACAAAGTCAGAAATGAAAGAGGAGAAGTAATAACTGACACCACAGAAATACAAAGGATCATTAACAAATACTATGAACATTTATATGGCAACAAATTCGACAATCTAAGTGAAATGGACACATTTCTAGAAACACATAGTCTCCCAAAACTGTACCAGGAAGAGATAGAAAATTTGAACAGGCCAATAACAACGAAGGAAATTGAAGATGTAATCAAGACCCTCCCAGCAAACAAAAGCCCAGGCCCTGCTAGCTTCACGGGGGAGTTTTACCAAACATTCAAAGAAGAACTAACACCTACTCTCCTCAAACTATTCCAAAAAATTCAAGAAGAAGGAAGACTTCCAAACTCGTTTTATGAGGCCAGCATAATTCTAATTCCAAAACCAGAAAAAGACACTACAAAGAAAGAAAACTACAGGCCAATATCCCTGATGAACATAGATGCCAAAATCCTGAACAAAATACTAGCAAATCGGATCCAGCAATACATCAAAAAAATTATTCACCATGACCAAGTGGGATTCATCCCAGGGATGCAAGACTGGTACAATATTCACAAATCAATAAATGTGATACACCACATAAACAAAATGAAAAATAAAAACCACATGATCATATCAATAGATGCTGAAAATCATTTGACAAAATCCAACACCCATTTCTGATAAAAACACTCAGCAATTTGGGAATAGAGGGATCATATCTCAACATTATAAAAGCCATATATAAAAGACCTACCGCCAACATCATACTCAATGGAGAAAAACTAAAAGCATTTCCCTTAAGAATAGGAACAAGACAAAGATGCCCACTTTCACCACTCTTATTTAACATAGTACTGGAAGTCTTAGCCACAGCAATCAGACATGAAGAAAAAATAAAAGGGATCCAATTTGGAAAGGAGGAAGTGAAACCGTCATTATTCGCAGATGACATGATATTATACGTAGAAAACCCTAAAGACTCCATCAAAAATCTATTAGACTTAATAAATGAATTTGGCAAAGTAGCAGGATACAAAATAAACATCAAGAAAGCGACAGCATTCTTATACACCAATGATGAACTCACAGAAAGAGAAACTAAAAGAACAATCCCATTTACCATTTCGGCAAAAAAATTAGGATACCTAGGAATAAACTTAACCAAAGAAGTAAAGGACCTATTTGCAGAAAACTACAGGACATTGAAAAAAGAAATAGAGGAAGATATAAAAAAGTGGAAGTACATCCCTTGTTCATGGATTGGAAGAATTAACATCATTAAAATGTCCATACTACCCAAAGCAATCTATAGATTTACCGCAATCCCCATCAAATAACCAAAGACATATTTCATAGAACTAGTACAAATGCTTCAGAAGTTCATATGGAACCAAAAAAGACCCCGAATAGCTACAGCAATCTTGAAAAAGAAGGACAAAGTAGGAGGGATCACAATACCGGACATCAGGTTATACTACAAAGCTAGTGTAATCAAAACAGCCTGGTACTGGCACAAGAACAGGCACATAGATCAATGGAATAGAACAGAGAACCCAGAAATTGACCCAAAACATTATGCTCAATTAATATTTGACAAACGTGGCAAGAGCATACAATGGAGTAAAGAAAGCCTCTTTAATAAATGGTGTTGGGAAAATTGGACAGCTACATGCAAAAAAATGAAACTAGACCATCATCTTACACCATACACAAGAATAAACTCAAAATGGATAAAAGACTTAAATGTGACTCATGAATTCATAAAAATCCTAGAAGAAAATGTAGGGAACAAAGTTTCGGACATCATATGCAGCAGAATCTTCACTGATATATCACCTAAGGCAACAGAAACAAAGGAAAAAATGAACACATGTGACTACATCAAACTCAAAAGCTTCTGCACAGCAAAAGAAACAACCATCAAAGTGGAAAGGCAACCCACTGTATGGGAGAGCATAATTGCCAATGATATATCAGATAAGGGATTAATTTCCAAAATATATAGAGTGCTCATACAACTCAACAAAAGGAAGACAAAGAACCCAATTAAAAAATGGGCAGAGGAACTAAATAGACACCTCTCCAAACAGGACATACAAATGGCCAAGAGACATGTGAAGAAATGCTCAACATCACTAATCATCAGAGAGATGCAAATTAAAACAACAATGAGGTATCACCTCACACATGTCAGAATAGCCACCATCAACAAAGCATCAAACAACAAGTGTTGGCGAGGGTGTGGAGAAAAGGGGACTCTAGTACACTGTTGATGGGAATGCAGACTGGTGCAGCCACTATGGAAAACACTATGGTGTTACCTCAAAAATTAAAAATTGAATTGCCATTTGACCCAATGATCCCACTCCTAGGAATATACCCTAAGAAGCCTGAAACACCAATCAGAAAGAATATATGTACCCCCACGTTCATAGCAGCGCTATTTACAATAGCTAAGATCTGGAAACAGCCCAAGTGTCCATCAGTGGATGAATGGATAAAAAATCAGTGGTACATATACACAATGGAGTACTATGCAACTGTAAGAAAGATCTCTTATCCTTTGAGACGACATGGAGGGACCTCGAGAGTATTATCTTAAGCGAAACAAGCCAAGCAGAGAAAGACAAATATCATATGATCTCACTTATTTCTGGAATATAATAAACATAAGAGTCTGAGGAACAAGGTAGTCCCAGAGACGTGGAAGTAGGGTACAGACTGACAATTGCCAGAAGAGGGGGTGGGGGAGGGGAGCGATGAACCACAGAACTTGTACGCATGTACTCATAACCAATGGACACGGACAACAAAACTGGGGACGGGGCAGAGAGGGAGGGGGAGGAGGGTGACAATGGGGGGAAAAGGAGAAACATCTGTAACAAAAATAAATTAATAAAATAAATAATCTTAAACAAAACAAAAAAAAAAAAGCAGACCTTAGTGTGCACCTTGGTTTTCCACACGGACTCAGCTCCAGCAGAGGAAGCCACAAGCTGTGGATTGTTGATAGCTCCAAAGAAGTTACTCAGTGCCAGGCACAAACAGCATCTGACATTGGCTACACCAGAGACCCACTGAAGAGACCCCAAACCAATAAACCCAGTGGCCAGGTTCAGGCAACAACAGAGCAGGATTCAGTAAGCTTCACAAGCAGTATGTCCACCGGGAGATGTTGACAAGCTCCAAATCCTGCTGAGGTGAATTCATTTCACGTGGTCAGCACCTGCACGTTGTGTTAGGGATTGAGACTAAATGCCAGCCTGGGTGTTGAGCCCACGCACAGACAGGCAAGTATTATATTTGTGTCTAAGAACAAATTATCAAAATATATGAGAGTAAAACTGATAGAATTGTAAAGAGAATTTGATAATCCACTGTGTAGTGGAAGATTTAACATCCTTCTGTAAGTAACTGACAGATGCAGCAGGTGAAGAGTAAGGACAGGCTAAATAACCATCAGGGTCATCAGTTGGATCTAACTGGCTTATGGGCCATTTCATATGACTATGGCAAAATATATCTTTATCTCAAGCTATAAAACACAAATTACAAAATTATAAGATAGAAATCCTTCAAAATATGCTGTCAGATCACAATGGTATTAAACTAGAAATCAATAACAAAGATAGCTGGAAAATCCAAAAATACTTGGAGATTAATCAACAAACTTCCAAAATTACATATTTTTCAAAGACAAAGCCTGAAGATAATTTAAAAAAAATAATTCCAGATAAATAAAAACAAATATATAATATTAATATTTCTTGGATGTAGCAAAACTTGTGCTTAGAGAAGAATTTATAGAATTGAATGCATATATTAAAAAATAAGTAACGTCTAAATTGTCTAAATTCAATCATTTAAGTTCCCACCTGGGGCACCTAGAAAAACAGGTAAATTAAACACAAAGTAAGGAGAAAAGAAGAAATAATTTAAAAATAGAGCAAATGTTAATAAAATTAAAAACAAATTCAATAAACAATAAAACCCTAAACTGGTTCTTTAAAAACATTGATTACAGTGATAAAACTCTGGCCAGTTTAACTAACAAAAAGATGACACAAATTACTAATATTAGAAATGAAAGATCACTACTGATCCCATAAACAATAAAATTATAATAAAGGGACATTATAAAAAATGCCATAAATAAGTGAGATCATAAAGAGATAAACCAAAGAATTTATATGCATATATGTACAACCAATGGACACAGACAAGAGTTTGGGGAAAGCAGGAGGGGGGTGGGTATAGGGAGGGGGAGGTCAATAGGGGAAAAGAGGGGGGAAATCTGTGATACTTTCAACAATAAAGATAAACAAATAAAGTAGGTAAAATATAATAAATTCTAATTAAAAAAAAAACATGCCCACAAATTTGATAACTCAGGTAAAATGGATAATTTCTTGAAAGATACAATCCACAAAAACATACACAAGGATAAACAGATAACCTGAATACATTGATATATATTAAATAAATTCTATCAATAATTGATAGTCTTGCAAAACTGAAAGTACCAGGTCCAGTGGGTTTACTGGTGAATTGTACCAAAACAATAAAGGAAGTATTTATACCAATTATTATCTAATCTCTTACAGAATATAGAAGTAGAGGGAATACTTTGTAACTAATTCTATAAAGCCGTCATTATCCTAATACCAAAACCTTATATGACAAAATAAGAAAACTACATAGCAATATATTTCATTATGCAAATATAAAAATCTTCAACAAAATACTAACAAATCAAATCCAATGAAATATAAAAAGAATTATGATACATAACCAAGTGGGATTTAGCTCCATTATGCAAGGCTAGTTCAGCATTTGAAAATCAATTAATGTAACCTATCATATCAACAAACTAAAGAAAAAATTATATGATCATATCAATAGATGCAGAAAAATTATTTGACAAAATTTAAAATCTATTCATAATAAAATCTCTAGTATATTAAGAATATAAGGGAACTTCAACATTAAAAAGAATATCTACAAAAAACCTAACATCATAATTAATGGTGAAAAACTATATGGTTTTCAACTAAAATCAGAAACAAAGCATGACCCATAAAGAAATAATTGATAAGCTAGATTTCATTAAAACTAAAAACTTCTCTGTGACTGATAATATCAAGAGGATATAAAGACAAGGCACAGATTGAGAGAAAGTACTTTGCAAAAGACACATATGATGAAAGAATGTGATCCAACCCTGGTGGCCAGGGTGTCCCGGGTGAGGTGCTCTGCCTGCTTTTCTCACCCTACCCCCATGCCCATTTCTGGGTGCTCCCTGCTCAATCCCACTCTCCTGTGGGAGCTGGACCAGCACCCTAAGAAAGAGCTGCTTGTTAAAAAAAAAAGTTATCCAAAATATAAAACAAATTCTTACAACTCATCAATAATAAAAATAAAAGAACCCAATCTAAAATATTAACGAAAGCCCTGAACAAACTCCTAACCAAAGAAGATATAGACAGTAAACAAGCATATGAAACATGAACATCTGTTCAATATCACATGCTGTCTTAGTTGCTATAACAAACGGCTGTAGACTGGGTGCCTGACGCAGCAAGCATCTATTCTCACGACTGGAGGTGGGAAGTATAAGATCAAGGTGCTGTGCATCTGGTGGCTGGGGAGAGCCTGCTTTTTAGGGTGCAGATGGCAGTCTTCTCCTGTGTCTCTTCTTATAAGGGCACTAACCCCATTCATGAATGATTAGCTCCACCCTCATGACCTAGTGTACTTCTGAAAGGGGAGAGCCTTTCATCATATGAATTTTAGGGTAACATGGATGACAACACGGAAGGCCAGCAGGGATGTGGAGCAGCAGGAACCCTCAAGCATTGCGATGTGGGATGCAAAGCGGTACAGCCACTTTGGAATACGGTTCAGCAGTTTCTAACAGAACTAAACATAATCTTACCATAAAATCCAGCCATTGCTGTTCTTGTTAGTCACCCAAATGAGGTGAAAAGTTATGTCCATACAAAAACCTGCACACAGATGTTTGTAGCAGCTTTATTCACAATCGTCATAACTTGGAAGCAACCAAGACATTCTTCAGTAGGTGAATGAATAAGCTGTGGTGTGTCCAGACAATGGAATATTATTCAGAACTAAAAATAAATGAGTTATCAAGCCATAAAAAGATATGAAGTCTTAAATTCATATTGTTAAGTGAAAGAAGTCAATCCAAAAAGATTATATATCGCATTAGACCAACTATGTGATATTCTGGACAAAGTAAAACTATGGGGACCATGAAGAAACCTGGGTGCCAGGGGACAGGGCAGAATGGGCAGGTGGAGCACAGACCATTTAGAGCAGTGAAATTATTCTGTGTGATACCGTAATGACTGATACATGTCATTACATATTGGCAAAAGCCATAGAATGCATAAAGCTAAGAGTGAAATCTAAAAGTAAACTATGGACTTCAGTTAATAATCTATCGATACTGTCTCATCAATTATAGCTAATGTGCCACACTATCACAAAAATTAATAAAAGGGGAAACTGGGCGGGGGTACAAGGGTATATTGGAATTTTTTGTACATTCTTTTCACTTTTCTGTAAACCTAAAACTTCTATTACAATAATAGTATTTTAATTTTAAAAAATGTAAACACCATTTTTTAGCTCACAGGTCACACAGAAGCTCACAGGTCACACAGATGGTGGGCCAGATTTGGCCGAGCTGTAGATTCTGGCAGACTTCACCGAAGTGACCTTTGTGCCAGATGGTTTCTTCTTACTCAAGTATTTTAATAGGTCAGGTACTTGGTCTGCAGCCATCGATTTGGTAAACGTATGCCTTTCCATTCCATTTGGAGAAGAGGGTTACACAACGTTGTTTATTTAAGTTCATTTTAGGGCTATGTTTACTGTTCTGCCCTCATCATAATGTAGTCTGAAGGGTGTGAACCATCTGGTCATCCCAAAGGACACCTCTCAAATCCATTATTCTGACACCATCACACCAATTATATAGGATGAGAAACAGCTGAATAGTGCTCTAACGGCCCTGGTAGAACAGATGTGCCCCAAAGGGTGGGAGACAGACCCTGCAAGGATTTGAGGACTGACCTTTGCAATGAGGTTTCTAAGAATCAGTGGCCAGGGGTATTCCAGGATCTATCTTCCAAAATAGAAGACAAAGTGTTGTGTCCTCTCCTTCACTGAAGAAAGCACAGTGCTTAGCAGGTTTTTGTGGGTACGGGGGCAACACATTCTACTCTAGGAACATTACTCTGGTCATAAAAACTGACAGCTGCAAGTGGGGCCTGTATCAAGTGGGGCCTGTATCAGGGGAGGGCACTCTTTATGCAGCCTTCTCCTTGGGTCATATGATCTGACTGACCCCATGGCACTGGGGGTGTCAGTGTGTGGGGAGAAGAGCATGGAACACATGCAAGTCCTTGTAGGACAGTCACAGCACAGATCCTGTTATTTCGGCAAGGGTCTGTGGCAGAGACCTCTACACATTTTTTAAATCCACCCGAGGATATTTTTTCCATGTATTTGCAGAAAGAGTGTGAGGGGGAGAGAGAGAAACGTTAATGTGAGAGAGAGAGACATCGATTGGTTGCCTCCCGCACAACCCTGACCAGGGCCCGGGATTGAACCCACGACTCTTTGGTCCACAGGCTGATGCTCTAGCTGCTGAGCCAAACCGGGCAGGGCAAGAACTCTACACATTTTGAAGAGCATCTTTTAGGGAGATGCTTGAGACCTTGTAAAAAGAGGTCACCTTATCATATATTACATACAATGTACTATTTATCTATAATTGCCAATTTTGAGCTGGATCCTGTCAGACCTGGTATGTTTTTTCTCAGGCCCAGAAGCACTCCATCAGAAGTAGAAAATAACACATCCCAGATGGAATCAAGGCAGATAGCAAAATACACTGCATGTATAGGTACTCCAGACCTCTTATTTTAGTGTCCCTAACCCAACTGACACCTGTGGCCATACAGGGTGTGTTTCTCATACAATTAGTTCAAAATAAAGGGGAAAAGCCTGTGTTTCATTTACAGGTGGGTTAACTTGTTGTGGCTGTATGCTGGAAACAGACACTGTCTGCACGGAAGCCATATGCAAAGGTGACCCTGAAAGACATTGAGGAGGAAATCTTCCCCCGGGCAGAACTTGAGTTGTGCACTTGGAGAAGGAAGCCAAAGGTAAGACTCCATTGTGATTTTGTGGGCAGTAACCAATGAATGTCTGGCTATCTGATCTGGGGCCTCAGAGGAAAATTACTAGAGATCAGGTGTCTGGTGTAGAGGCATGTGGAGAGATGGAAAGTAGGAGGCAGGGCATGTAGTGTAAAAATGTGTCATGCATGATGTCTGTCTGAAATATCCACCATTTTAGAGGCTATGAGAAATTAAGTGAATAGAATGACCTGGGCAGTTGAGGCTAGCCAGCCTTTGTCATTTCCCTCCCCAAGAGCTTGAACAAAGGACATAAGAAATGAGCAGAGGGATATAGCAACGTATGTGGTCTAACCAGTGCTGCCTTTGGAAGTTACCTTGTCCATACCAGAGACCAATATCGAGCCTCCAGTTTGACACGGTTCCTTGAAGACCCTAACGGCCCCTTGATGGCCAGTTGACTACATTGTGATGGGGTCAGATTTTTCTTCAAGGAGGTAGATGCCTATGCAAGCTATGGGTTTGCTTTATTGTCCACAGGACCTTAGCTAGTGCCATTCTCCTGGGGATTACAAGGTGCCTAGTTCACAGGCCAAGAATCCCAAACCTCACGGCCTCTAGCCAGGGGAGAGCAGTGACCACAAAATCCCTGATCTTATCACATGAACCATGCAAAGGATGTTTACCTCACTAAAAAAATATAGGATTACTTTCTAAAGGCATAGCCAACTGTCTGGCTTAACAACAACTCTCTGAAAGGGCAGGGCGTTATCCTTCAGGACACGTGTCAAGTTGGACCTTCCATGTGTACTGTGTCTCAATAGGAAGATTAGAGGAGTCTGAAAGCCAAGAAATAGAAGTGCCAGTGTATCTGCTCACCATCACTTCCGGTAATTGACAGTGACAGTTCATGCTTCCTATGTGTGAACATCTTAGCTCCGCAGGGTCGGAGGAGCTGGTACAAAGAGGGATGTGCTGTTAGTACACACAGTCAGGTTTCCATTGAACGAAAGGGTATAGCTGCTGCCAGGGCAGTCTGGAATACTTGTACCTGAGACCCAGCAGGCAAAAATGGAGTCACTGCTCTGGCCACGGAGGAGGACATGATGACAGCCACAGCAACCTCAGCATCGGTTGCAATGACAGGGCATAATGTGTCCCACAAACTCCTTCTGCTGTTTTCCTCAGGAGGTGGTTAAGTATTGAAAGTAAAACAGGGGTCCTCCTGGTGTGGCTCAGAGGACTGAGCGTCCTCCAGTGGACTGAGAGGTGCCCACTCGATGCCAGTAGGGGGCGTGCAGGAGGCAGCCGATTGATGTTTCTCTCGTCGATGTCAATGTCTCTATCTCTCTCTTAAAATATCAATAAAAAACATATTTAAAAAATTTTTAAATATTTTTTTTAAAAAGCAAAACAGGGGGCAGTGGCAGGAGTGGTGGTGAGCATACGCACTTTTACGTCTTGCTGGAAGGAGGCACTGACTGGGGGCCAGGTGTCTGTGCCGTCGTCTCCCAGCCGGGGGCAGGATGAGCAGGTGGCTGAGGCGGCTCCGGCGGGTGCACGGAGCCTCTGACATGTGACTGGGAGCGGCCCCACGATGCTGCTGGACGGCCTTCGAACTGCCCTGAGGACGAAGATGCTTCCACTCGACCTTCCGCTTCTTCCTCCTCTCCTTTCCTTGGGGCCAGACTTGCACTGAAGTCTGAAAGCTCCCTCAGCTCCAACCGGTCCTCCAGCATTTTCTTTTACGTACAAAGAAAAAGTCGATAAAGCTGGAAGGAGAAATAGATCCATAATTATAGTTAGGGACTCAACGGTCTATCTCCGCACTTGAAAGGAGTGCTGTACAGAATTCAGCAAGAGTGCATGAGAACAGAGCACCAGGATCAGAGATCCGTCCTCGCGACTCTCCCACCCACTCCACCAACACAATACTTTATATTTTTATAAGCATTCATGGATCATTCACGAGAGACTCTATCCTTGGCCATTAAAACAAACCTTAAAATGTCTAAAAGAATTGAAACCGTACAAAGTACACTCTGTGACCATAATGGAATCAAACTAAAAGTCAATAAAATGATGTCAACAGGAAAATATCCAAGCAGTTGGAAATTAAGCAACAGCCTTCTAAATACTCATTGGTCAAAAATGATGTCTCTAAGGAAAATTTAAAATGCAAAGAACAGATTGAAAGTGAAAATATCAGATATCAAAATATGTGCGATGTATAATCTATGCTAGTATCTCAAGGAACTAGAAAAGGAAGCACAAAATAAATTCCAAGATTTCTGTGCACTCACAATGAACATGTGAACATAAAAATTATATATGTATTTATAATTCCGTCAAGGAAACTTAAGCACTTAGGTATGGACTTATTATAACATGTACAGGACCCATATGTAGACAATGACAAAATGCTGATAAGAGAAATGTTTTAAAAGGCCTAAAATAAATAAAAAGATGTACTGTGTTAATGATTGGAAGTCTCATCCTAGAAAAGATGTCCATTCTCCCCAAATTGGTATACAGGTTTTAATACAATTTCTGTTAAGATCACAACACATTTTTTAAAAACATAGACATGCTTATTCAAGAATTTATATGGACGTAGTCAGGAATAACTCTGGACTAGCTGAAACAATATTGAACAAGAAAAATACAGTGGGATTAGTCACTATACCCAATATTGAACATTACTGTATAGCCACAGTAATAGAAATAGTGTGATATTGCAGAAGGAGACATATAGATCAATGAGATAAAATACAGAGCCTAGACATACTACATTCAGCAAGGCAATAGGAATTTTTTCATCAGCCAGTGCTAAAGCATATGGACATCCTTAGGCAAAAAAGAATCTCAACCTCAAACTCATACTTGATACAAAATAAGCTCAAAATGAATCCGGAATTTAATGTAAAAATGCATAACATTTAGAAAAAACCCAAGAGAAAATTTTCTGGTTTGGACTATTTAAAAGGTTTTTAGATTTGACATCAAAAGCATGATCCATGGGAAAATTCTAGTTTCAGAGAGTAGGGAAACCAGCATTGGAGTTCAACAAAATGAACAACTCTTTTCTTCAAAAGCCCCTGTGAAGAGGCTAAAATTTAAGCAAGAGACTGGGAAAAAGTTTAGAAACCACATGTTCAACAAAGGGCTATCTTCAGACTTCCGGTCAAGATGGTGGTGTAGGTAAACGCGGTATCCCGTCCTCCCACAACCACATCAAAGTTACAACTAAACTACAGAACAACCATCATTCAAAACCGCCTGAAATCAAGCTGAATGGAAGTCCGACAACTACAAAATTAAAGAAGCCGCATCGAGACTGGTAGGAGGGGCGGAGGCGCGAGGGGCTGGTCGCACACCCACGTGTGGCGGATAAAAATTAGGAGGGACACCTCGGCTGGGAAGGTCCTCCCTGAGGACTAAGGGGTCCCCGTCCCACACCAGGCGCCCAGCTCAGGGTTTCAGTGCCAGGAAGAGAAGTCCCCATAACTTTTGGCTGGAAAAAACCAGCGGGAACTGAGGCTGAGGCGGCTGGAGCCCCCTCCCCCCTCCCGGCAGCTCCTCTTAAAGGGCCCGCGCATGGACTTACTCGGACTCGCTCCCTCCAGGCTCCAGCGTGCGGGAGGGAGCCTGAAAGGCACCAGAGTCATACGGGGAAGAACTGAGCTGTTTGGCATTGGAGCGAGGGCTGGAGAGGCAGCTTTCTCCTGGACAGACGTGCTATCAGAGGCTTTTGTTTCTTTGGTGAGCCCTTCCCTGGGCCGGCAGACGCCACCATATCTGGGACCCCAGCTACCTGGCTCACACTGTTTGCCCCGCCCTGGTGATTCCCTGAGGCCCCGCCCCACCCAGCTTTCAGACCCACCCAAGCTGTTGCCAGTTGCTTTACCATAGGATTGGCCTGTCTTGGATCCTGCTTCAACTTTTCCTAAATTCTTTCAAACAAGCAGCATCTGGTCTCAGCTAGCCCCATACCTCTCGCTAAGTAATACATAGAAACAAACACAGGGAGGCAGCCAAAATGAGGAGACAAAGAAACAGGTCCCAAATGAAAGAACAGAACAAAACTCCAGGAAAAGAACTAAGTGAAATGGAGTTAAGCAACCTAACAGATGCTGAGTTCAAAATACTGCTTATAAGGATGCTCAATGGACTTAGTAAGAACCTCAGTGGACTTAGTGAGGACCTCAAGAGCATAAAAAAGGACCAGTCTGAAATGAAGGATGCACTAACTGAAATAAAGAATAGTTTACACAGATGCAATAGTAGAGTAGGTAAAGCCAAGAAGCAAACCATCAATTTGGAATATAAGGAAGCAAAAAACACCCAATCAGAACAGCAAAAAGAAAAAAGAATACAAAGAAATGAGGATAGTGTAAGGAGCCTCTGGGACAACTTCAAGCGTGCCAACATTCGCATCTTGGGGGTGCCAGAAGGAGAAGAGAGAGAGCAAGAAATCGAAAACCTATTTGAAACAATAATGGCAGAAAACTTTCCTAACTTGGCGAAGGAAACAGACATGCAAGTCCAGGAAGCACAGAGAGTCCCAAACAAGATGAACCCCAAGATGCCCACACCAAGACACATCATCATCAAAATGCAAAAGGTTCAAGACAAAGAAAGAATCTTAAAAGCAGCAAGAGAAAAGAAGTTAGTTACCTACAAGGGAGTTCCCATCAGACTGTCAGCTGATTTCTCAAAAGAAACTTTGCAGGCCAGAAGGGAGTGGCAAGAAATATTCAGAGTGATGAAAAGCAAGAACCTACAACCAAGATTACTCTATCCTGCAAAGCTGTCACTTAGAATCGATGGCCATATAAAGAGTTTCCCAGATAAAGAAAAGCTAAAGGAGTTCATCACCACCAAACCATTCTTATATGAAATGTTGAAGGATCTTCTTAAAGAAAAAGATAAAAAAATATGAACAAACAAAATGGCAATAAATACATAGCTATCAACAATTGAATCTACAAACAAAACGAACAAGCAGAACAAAGACATTCTCATAGATACAGAGAACTTTTTTGGGAACCAGATGGGTGGGGGCTGGGGGGATGGGTGAAAAAGGTGAAGGGATTAAGAAGTACAAATTGCTTGTTAGACTGACAAACCTCAAAGGGAAGGGGGGTTGGGGGTGGGAAGAAATAAACCAAAGAACTTATTTGTATATATGCATAACCAATGGACACAGACAACAGTGTGGGGAAAGGCAGGAGGGGGGCAGGAATGGGGAGGAGGGGGGCAAGGGGGGGGGGAAATGAGGAACATTTGTAATACATTCAACAATAAAGATAAGTTATATAAAAAAAAAATAAAAAAAATAAATAAATAAATAAAATAAAATTTAAATAAAAAAAAAAAAAAACAAAAAAAAAAAAACAAAGGGCTATCTTCAGAATATATCAAAGACTCTTGAAATTCAACATTAAAAACAGCAACATTAAAAAGAATCCAATTAGAACATGACCAGATTAAAACAGTGTAGTGTAGTGTCACTTAATTAAAAATGGAAAAAAATAGTGAGAACACCAAGCCCTGGCGACAATGCTGAGGGCCTTGATCACTCTTACGTTGCTGATGGCAGTGAAAGGGCACAGCGCTCTGGAAGGGCCTGGCGCTTTCTTACAAAACCACCCAGCAGCCCCGGCCTTGGCTCAGCGGTTAGAGCCTCGGCCCGTGGACCAGAGAGTCCCGGGTTCGGTTCCCGCTAAGGGCACGGACCTCGGTTGCAGTTTGTCCTCGGCCAGGTTGGGGTCGTGGGGGTGGGACCACTCGATGTGTCTCTCTCACATCGATGTTTCTCTCTCTCTCTCTTCCTCCCTCTCTCCCTCCCGCTCTGTCTGAAGATAAATGCAAAATAAAATAAGACCAACCTGCAGTTACCTCACGTTGCAGAAGCTGGAGTCTGGGCATCTCTCAGAGACCCTGTATTTCCGCTCACACAGGACTTTTACACGTGTGTTCATAGCAGCTACACTTGTAAAAGACAAAAACTTCTTCTACGACTGGACTGAGGGAAACGGGACTTTGGAAACCCAAGGAGGTAATTCCACGAAAATAAAACTTTCCACTCTGTCTGCTTCTCCGTGGGGTCTCAGAACATCCCTTTTCCTGGGCTCGCAGGAGCCTCCCACGCAGCCAGGGACAGGCCCTCCGCAGCACCCGGGGTGGGGGGGCGGCCGTGCCCCTGGGCGCCCTCATCATTCCTTTCAACTGCACTGGAACCCCTAAGTATCTTTAAAAAAATTTTTTTTTCTTTATTGATTTTAGAGAGAGAGGAAGGGAGAGGGAGAGAGAAAGATAGAAACATCGATGAGAGAGACCATCGACTGGCCGCCTCCTGCATGCCCCCCACTGTGGATTGGCCCCACAACCTGGGCATGTGCCCTGACCGGGAATCGAACTGGTGACCTCTTGGTGCATGGGTCGACGCTCAACCACTGAGCCGCACCAGCCAGGTTGAACCTATAATTATCTTAAAATAAAAATTTTAATGATAAAAACAGCTCATTCTCTTTTATTGCTTCCTCAGTACAGATGCTAAATCCAGAAATCCTGCTTTTCTCTCTCTTTTTTTCTTACCAATTGTATTGTGGGATTTGTGTGAATACAGTGCCACCTGGTTTTGCTGAGCGGGTTTGTGGTTTCTAAAAATGTGTCATCCTCCTTGTTCTGTCTGCATCTATAAGAGGATTTATGGGGACTCGAACATTATGCAGTCACCATGACATGGTTTTGCCTGAAATTCCTGATTGATGTTATAAGTTGCTCTGCTCGGTGGCTCGGGCAGGCCCCTCCCCCTGGTCTCCACCTCACATTCTGTTTGCCTTCACCCCCATGTCTGTTAGAACTTCAGTTATTCTTTCTACTAGTGAATCATTAACATTCTTTATTAACTTTGTTCTGTGTTTGTGTATTTATACAACAGTACATTTTTCTAAGACTTTTTTGTATTTGCTCTTTCCCCATACTTTGTAGCATCCACCTTGATGGATTGCTTCCTAAAAGAGATTCTTCAAACGGTAAAATTTTTATATCTTATATGCCAGAGAATATATTAATTTTGTTTTTATATTTAAATTTTATGTTAGCTCAACCTAAAAATATATTTGAAGTTGTTTTCCTTCAATTGAAAATATCACTCAATTCTCAGTTATTTTTTCAAATGTTCCTTCTATGTATTTTTGTATCGTCACAGGACTTGTATTGAAATGATGTTGGCATTTGGCTTCTATTCATACTTGTTACTATTTCTTATTCTATTATTTCCTGATTTTAGTTAATATTTCAGGCATTTCAACTTTTCTTTGCTCTGTCCTGCCTCGTGTGAAACGAGACCTAAGTGTGTGTCCCGGCAGTGCGAAGACGCTGCGTTCCTTTTCTCCGAGGGGACGTGCTTTGGGGGCATGCATTAGTCACCCGAGCCGGAATGTGAGCTGCTGTTCACCTACGGCTCAATTTGATGCATTTTGGGAGAAGATAGTTGAGAGAAACACATCCAAGGACGATATCTCATGTTAAAATCTGCACCTTCTATTGTCATCTTTGTATGGAAGACAATAAGATTATCCAGAAAGAGCAAGATGTATTATACAATAAAATGTCCATGCTCTTTACAAGGAATCAAAAGCTTTGTACTGTTGAAATGTAAGAGAATTGTAAATATCAGCACTTCCTGGGTCTCGTTCAAGTCTGTAAACGTATTGGAATAACGGAATTGGTATTCTGTGCGCACACACACCATATACCCTTTCACAGGAGTTCTCCACCACACAAAATAAATCAGGTAAAATGGGAACTTCCAAGTCTGATTATGAGTAAATAGGATGTGGGAATTAAATAATAAGATAGACAAATGTATGCTCATGGCATCTCCGAGTTCATTTTCTTTCTCGTGTTTCTAGCTAGTTTGTCGCCTTGAATGAATCAAATCTTCCACCCACAGCAGCGGCAACACTTGCTCATTCCAAAGGCAGGATCACGGTCCAAAGTTTTGTGAGCATTTTTTTCCAATTCAAATTTTTAAGCAGAAATGAGAAAGTTTTAAATAGAAAATAAAATTGTTCTTGTAATTTTTGTGACAATATTTTTTTATCAAGTTACTTTTAACTTTATCAAAATACAGTGTTAAGAGAAAGAAAAAACTAGCTACAGACTAATAAAATATTTTCAGGTTATTTCCCTATTAAAGAAATTGTATCTAGAATATATAAGATCTTTAAAAACTCAATAATAAGAAAACAAACAACCTTATTTTTAAATATGGGAAGAAGATTTGAAATGGTACTTGATAAAAAGGAGATATACAAATGGTAAATAAGCACACGCAAAGATGCTCTAAATTATTAGTCATTATGGAAATGTGATTAAAATGACATTGGAAAATTATTGTACACTAATTAGAATGTATTAAAATTAAAATCACTGACCATACCAAGCCAAACACAGATGTGGGGCCACTGAAATTCTCATACACTGTTCTTTGGAAATTAAAATAATATAATTATTTTGGAAAGCAGTTTGGAAATTTTTAAAAACATTACACCTACACCTATTATGTGGGTTGGATGATAGCTTCCCAAAAGGTATGTCCACCTCCTAATCTCAGAAATTTGTAAGTATTTCCTTACAGGAAAAGATGTGTGATCAAGGATCTTGAAAGTGGGGTGTATTCTAGATAACTCAGATGAGTCTTAAATGCTGACATTTATCCCTTTAAAAAAGACACAGAGAGCCACCCAGAAGAGCAGGCAGGACGACCCCAGGGCAGAGATTGGAGTGACAGGATGCTGATCAAGGACTGCGGCTGGCCACCAGCAGCTGGAAGAACCCAGGAGGGATTCTCACCCAGGAGCTCCAAGGTGAGGGCTGTCCTGCTCACACCTCCACTCAGACTGTTGGCTGGAGAGCTGTGAGATAATAGATCTCTATTGTTTTAAGGCACCAACTCTGTGGTAACCTGTGACAGCCGCCCTAGAAAAAGTAATTCATCTACCATAGATGCAGCCATTCTACTCCTGGGTATTTTCCTGAGAGAAAGGAAAGTGTATGTCTATAAAATACCTTGTACGTGAGTGTTCACAGCAGCTTGAGTTAAAGGATCCATGACGAGAACTTTGGGAAGCGATGAGTACATCCATCATCTTGATCGTGAAAGTGGATTCATGGTGTTAAATAATTTTAAAATTTACAGAATTGTCCAGTTTATCACACATGTTAAAATAGCTGAGTAAGCTTGGCTGATGCGGCTCAGTGGATTGAGTGTCGTCCCATGGACTGAGAGGTCCCGGTTAGATTCCCGGTCAGGGCACATGCCCAGGTTTCAGGCTCCATCCCCAGTAGGGGGCATGCAGGAGCAGCCTATCAATGTTTCTCTCTCACATCAATGTTTCTATCTCTCTCCCTTCCTCTCTCTCTAAAATATAAATAAAAACATATTTTAAAAAAATCTGAATAAAGTTGTTTGCGCACAATTTTTAAACCCCAAAATATATTTTAGTTTTGTGAATAAATTGCAGAGAGAAAAAAATTAAAAAGGTAATAGGGTATGTGTGCAAAATTTCATAATAATATATGTAGTATACAATTTTTTGTTTTGTTAACAAATTAGTACATTAAGTCCTTTAGACATACATGTCCCAGTTTGAGGTACAGGAATTTTTTTATCTCCTCCCACTAAGTGACTGAGTAATTACACTTTTAATCCTGTCTAACTTTATCTCTACTTTAATTTCTATTATGCTAAATAAAGAAGTAACACACACTTGCATTTTAACTAGGATGAAGTCAGAGCTACTGATAAATAAATGCATAATAAAAATGGTTCATGGAAGTTTGTATTTTTGCAAGTATACTGCTCACCCACTGAGTAATGGTTGCAGAGTGTTTACGCTGGAAAAGAGAAGATACCTTGGTTTGTATTACATTTCTTTAAAAAAACTAAACATCTTGATATTATCAGTGTAAAACTGAATAAAATATTCATAAAAGTATAACACTAGTCTAAGCCATAGTGAATGAAACAAACAAAAAAATTAAACAGGAAAACAATTTTTTTAAATAAATAGCCTTCAAGACTTATCCATTTTTAAATAAAATTGTGTATATATGTGATGAAAAACTCTTGTTTACTTTCCTATTTTTATTAACACATCGTACTATATATTCTCTGTGATAGAAATTAGATGCTTTGAAAATATTAAGAGGTTGATATTACCAATCCCCTTAATGGCACAAAATGTCATAAATGCTCATTTTTCTTGGGTATTCATTAAATTTAAAGCAAATCTTAGTAACTCTGCATTTTAAAAATCTTCTTAATAGAAATTCAGTGCACATTTTCAACACTAATTAAATCTGACAATGTGCCTAAGGGTAGAAAATACATGTATTAAAGCAGTTCTTCCATTGCCTAAAGCTCTCACTGTTAATTAACAAGGCTGCTTTGGAATTCTTAACAAGCTATAAGTGTATCCTTTATTATTTTGGAAAGGGAGTTTACTTATTTGTGCTCTGGAAAGTCAAAACAATTAATGCACCATCTAAGACTGCAGAACTAAACATTTCAGGATTTTGATTTATTATTTTATCCTGTGATATTATTTATTTTCATGGTTTGGTAAGAATTTAGACTTTATTAATTACAACCCATTTTATTGGTGTTATGTTATTTTTATGGAATTACTTGTTTTGGGTAATATTAAATTGATTAATTAATTAATTATCAAAGTAAATGAATATGAGTGTGTAAATGTATTATATTGTGTGTGTTATATAGACCCACATAAATGGTCATTTGCTGAAAAATGTGTCCTCCACTTTGATCGTATCCCTTTCAATGTATCTTGAATATCTTTCCTAATTAGTGTATATAGAACTGCCTCAGTCCTTTTAAGTGGCAATATATGGATCGTGACATAATGTATTTAATGAGTCGCTGACGGGCATTTATGTTTTTTCAAATTATTTGCGGGTACAAACAATGCTGCCCATTTTCCTGTGTATGTGTGCTTTTCCAGCATGCCTCGGAATTTCTGTGCTGTGCTTTCCTAGGAGATGTTCTGCTAGCTTGTCTGTTTTGCTTATGATGCCTATGATCAACCCCTAAGAAAGCAGAGAAGAAAAGAAAAGAAAGTGAAAAACAGATAAAAGACTAGAGATGTTTTCAGCCGGTGGACGTGTCTTGGACGGAAAGACAGCAGCCGGTGCAGTGGCAGAGGGTCGAACAGAAGAAAGCCTGCTGGAGGGAGCCGGCTTCCCGTTGCCTCCTTTCCCTCTGCCCGCTGGAAACCGGGGTCAGAGTCTGTGCACCCCAAGAGGAACAGGTCACCTCTGGGCTTCAGAGAAAATATTTTAGGGAAAAATCGAATAGGACTCACTGACAAATGCCCAGGGCCACACTGACTCATAGATACCCAAGTAAGACACATCGGCAAATATCCAGGATGGAGCAACTGCAGCTTCTCAGAGGAAGACTGACAGATGGCCCAGGCACGACAATGATAACCTGAGAAGTACCCCCTCCTAATGCTGTCTCACTGGGACACTGGATGCAGAGGATGGGGAGATGGAGACAATTCGAGGAGTGAATTTGTCAGGTGTGGAGAGTGAAGTTATCTGGAGTCCCTGATGAGCTGGCTCAAATGAAGGTAATCTGATTTTGCCTGACAAATTAGCTGAAATTCCCAGTGGCTAAAATCTCAGGAGCAAAAACAGGAAGATGTTGAAGGACACACATACTGAAAGGAAACAGCCATGCTGTGTTGGAGGCTGTGTGCACCCCACTGTCTCCCCGGCGGGACTGAGGCGCTCACCTCTCCAGTGGCTGGCGGGGCTGGAGGCTGGCTGCGTTTCACGCTTTCCTCCAAGGAACTTGCTCTGTCATAGGAAGTCATCTTGACTGACGTTGCAGTCCCTCCAAATGGGCAGCCCAAACCCAGTGCCTGTTACCTGAGGCGGTCCTGATGCTTTAACCCTCTTGCCTCAAATCAGCACACGTCAGAAGGGCCACCCAGCAATGGCATCACAAGTCAACATTTCCTATTTAGTTATGTCTTCTACACTCAGCTGCTGTTCTCCAGAGCTCTTCCCAGTAAACCTTCCACATTCAAGTCTCAGTATAGTTCCCCAGGAACTAAACACAACACTGTACAGAATGGCACATTCTGCAAGAAATGATACAACAGGTGACCCAAGAAAAATTATATGGCATAAAAGGTAAAGGAAGATATTAGCAGCAAAAAAATGAAAACATATTAAAGAACCAAGCTGATACATGAGGTATAAAAACATAATGGGGAATTTAAAAAGTTCATTGAATAGATACCCAGGAAGAATCAATTAGATAGTTAGAAGACCAGCTTAAGATAAACTCCAAGAAAAAGGAAAGAAGCATAGATAGAGAAAGTAAAAGAGATGAGAGAGGAGGGGGAAGAGAGAGAGAGAGAGAATTAGGGGTATAGAATATAGAAGTAGAAATCTTAACAATTAGTAATAGAAATCTAGAAAAACAGAGCACTGGATTTGGGCCCATGAAGCCATGTGCAGATGCTGTTTTACACTTGAAATGTGTATGGTTTTACAAACAAATGTCACCACAATAAATTCAATTTAAAAAATTAGGTGGAGACATATCTGAAGAAGTCATACATTCTCTGGAAATGGAAAAAACTGAAAGCCTTTATCTCAAACTGCTAATTTTCTCTGTTCCATCTTCCCATCCCCACTATCCATCTCTCTGCTGTATGATCTTGATCAATATATATTTTAAAACATATAAAAGAAACAAACAAAGCCATCACACAGGAGCTCTCTCATCTTTGCATCACTGAATGCATCCATAGCATGTATCTGTACCTATGACTCTACCTTCTTCCTCCTGTAACCTGCTCTCATCCAAGGTGGCCAACCTTTCCACTTTGCCTCTGGATCCCACTCTTTCCTTTTTTGTTTGTTTTTTTATCCTCACCCAAGGACATTTTTGCATTTCTCTTCAGATAGAGCAGGAGAGAGGGAAGAAGAGAGAGAGAGAAACATCGATGTGAAAGAGACACATCGAGTGGCTGCCACCCACACGACCCCAACCGGGACCAGGGACAAACTGCAACTGAGGTACGTGCCCTTAGCAGGAACTGAACTTGGGACTCTCTGGTCCACGGCCGACACTCTAACCACTGAGCCAAACCGGCCAGGGCTGGATCCCACTCTTTCTCAGTTTCTTAAAGACTTAACTTCTGTGCTTATACTCTCTCCCTTCCATTCATTTTCTTCTATTAAGGGCATTTACTTTTGCCTGGCCAGCGTGGCTCAGTGGTTGAGCATCGACCCCTGCACCAAGAGGTCGCTGGTTCGATTCCCAGTCAGGGCACATGCCCAGGTTGTGGGCCAAATCCCTAGTGGGGGGCATGCAGGAGGCAGCCAATCGATGTTCTCTCTCATCGATGTTTCTATCTCTCTCTCCTTCTCCCTTTCTCTCTCTCTATATATAAAAAAAAAACCAATAAAGAAAAAAATTTAAGAGCATTTACTTTTGCATACACAATAAAAATAACCAACAAAAATTTTCCTTTGAATTAATATTCCCTTTTAATCAAAGGGCAGTCCCAGTTTTCTACTTTTTTGTTTGTTTGTTCTTTATTCAAACTTTTAGAAGAGAGATTATTTTCTGTATTTAATCATTCAGTGTTCTGAGCAGGTTTTATTATAAGCCCTGGGGTACAGGGTGACACAAACAAGAAAACATAACAAAACAAAACAACTCTCGCTTATATTTGCTTCATGCTGCGGGCCACGTGTCTTCCCAGCGCATTCTTTCCTCTGCCAGGCTTCGGCCTCCAGTGTTCCTGCTGAAGTAGCCCTTGTCGTGGTTACCGCTGACCTCAGTGGAACAAAATCTAGAGGTCACTACTCTAACCCTTTCCTGTCCTCGGTGATCATCATAGTTAACCGTTCTGTCTGAAAGGGTCCATGATTACGAAAGGCAAACTCTACCACTAACACAGCATGGTAAACTATAAAAACTCCAAAGGTAAAAAATAAATTCTAAACCTTTTATGAAGAACTATTTACATTCAAAGAATAACAATTAGACTTGCATATTTTTTATTATTTCACTGGCTTCAAGGTACTTCAAGGTAAACTATGAGATCAGAAAAGAATAGTAAACTTGTAATTTTTTAATTGTTTTATTTTTATCTTTTTATCTAATAATAGTGAATAATACCTCCTAAAATATTAAATGTAACACCAATGATAAACATCCTTAATTTTAATAATAGAAATGGAAGTTAGAAAAAAATTAAGAAATCTATAGAATGCCATAAAGACAATGAAAAAAGGTTTGACTAGAACCAAATTCTCTAGACTCTCAGGATAGTTTGGTTTAGTTTTGGTTTCTTTGTTTATTTTTATACCCTACTATATTGCTCCACACTGTCATTACTCGCCTAACTATTCAGACTCCTGCTGTTACGACAGTCTGCCCTTTGGTCAGAGTCAGCCATGGGAATGGAGAGGACATAAGGAGACAACACAGGGACGTATCTTCGTCTCAGTGATGGGCCATCCAACAGATACAAAGTCAAGTCACCCAACATCATTTGTTTGGAGAGAATAACTCTTCACAGCCTGGGGTCTTAATTCAGGTCTGTTAATAAGAGTTACACATTAACTGCCTGTTTTTTGCCAGGTTAGAGCTTTCCGTGCGTTAGTTTATTCAATACAACACATTCCTCGAATAAGTTAACTAAAATAAGAGAAGTTACAAAACGTGTCCAAAGTAACACAACTAGTAAGGACTCCGAGGCAGTTTGACTAAAAAAAAAAGCTCATTCTGAAGCCCTCCACTGATGCCCTCTACTTCGCGAGGATGCTGGGCCTGTCTAGCTTCAAAGGGGGATTTATGTAGTTATGATGAAGCTTCATAAAATATTAAAATGTTAGGTAATATGAGAGTTTTCTAAGAAATCATAAAAAATGAATACATGTTTTCAATTAAAGTTTTACTACAAATTGCATACATTCTATCTAAAATTGTAAGCAGGATTACCAAATTGTGCTTTACTCTCTTGATAAATACTTTTATGGCATATGATTTTATTTTTAAAAATTTTTTTTCTTTATTAATTTTAGAGAGAGAGAGAAACATCGATGAGAGAGACCATTGATTGGCTGCCTCCCGCATGCCTCCCACTGGGGATCGAGCCCACAACCTGGGCATGTGCCCTGACCGGGAATCAAACTGGACCTCAACCACTGAACCACACAGGCCGGGCTATGGCATATGATTTCAGAAGAACAGTCTTAGGGTAGTTGATGTTTACTCATAATGTTATGATTGGAATGGAAAATGTTAATCACGTAATTCCTAGACACATTAATAAAATAAGTGCTTTAGACAATTACAATTTTTTAGATTTTATTTATTATTATTATTATTTTTTGCATTTATCTTCAGACGGAACAGGAGGGAGAGAGGAAGGAAGAGAGAGAGAGAGAGAAACATCGATGTGAGAGAGACACATCGAGTGGCTGCCACCCACACAACCCCAACGGGGGCCAGGGACAAACTGCAACCGAGCTATGTGCCCTTAGTGGGAACCGAACCTGGGACTCTCCGGTCTGCGGGCTGACGCTCTAACCGCTGAGCCAAACCGGCCAGGGCAATTACAATTTTTTAAAAAATAATTTTTCCAAAAAGTTATTCTTTTTCAAATTTATTTTTTCAGGGGTCCGCATTTCTAAAATATGGCACAAAGTCCAGCATCTTCACCTTGAGATGGTTTATAAACTGAGATTACAAAGAGCAGCTGGCAAGAGTTCTGGAAAGTCTGATTAGCTACCAGCTTGCCTTGCGTTTGAGTTGTCACGTGTAGATGTTGAAAATGAACCCCATTCAATATGGTATTGATACCTTTATACTAACATGGCTAGTGTGTAACAGGAAAGGAACCAGGGAAGTCTAGACAATACAGGCATGCCATTTACACAGCTTTGCCAGGAAGCTGCGGTTTAGCACTCTCCAGGCCTATTCCCTGCACATTGATGGGGGAAGGGACTGGACATGGGCAGTTTGCACGCATGCCCAGTAAGGTGTGGGTGACATGGGAAGGTGCTTACCTGTCTGTCACACCTAGGAACAAGTCAGTGACCAGAATAGGTGTGGCCACTGCAAGGGTGCCAAACCCGAATATTTAATCTCCTGACCAAAGAAAGTTCCTGCTCTGGGCGCTCTGTCTTGTTGCCTGCACGGACTCCTGGCTTTCGGGTCTCCATGCCCCGCTCATGTGGCTCACACAATGGACCGACTGACTAAATCTTGCCTACTATTCCGCTGGACCAGTTTCATCATGGAAAGGAAACTCTGGACACTGGCCCTGCTTCTAGCTGTGCTAAAGCCCCAGCTACCCTCTTTCAGGACTGGCTTAAGGGAAATGGGACATTGGAGACCAAGAAATGTAGCTCCATGCAAATACAATCTTTACCACATCTCGTTCTCCCATGGGGGCCTCCAAATATGCTTATTCCAGCTACACCCCAAGAATCCTACTTCCACTAATGATGGAGGAGTTTCATTATCCAGTGTCAGCATGTCCTAAATGTCCCCCGTTGGGGCAGCATTCCTGCTCGCTTGTCTGTTCATAGGCGGCAGTAGAGCCTCATGCTTCTTTCTGTTTACATCAAGTGCTCAACCATTCTCATAATGTTTTCCAAGCATAAATGCTGTGAAGGATAAATGATCTGTTGTTGCTGAATACAGAGAGATTCTATCATGGATATAAAGTTTCTCTATACACATTTCAGTGCTAAGCCTGACACCTGTTCTTATCGTAATAAATTACACCTTGAGGCCCTTCCTGCCTGCAACACTCAGCTATGATCTGATAATAATGAACCTCAGAATGAAAAGGGTAAGAGTCTTAATCCATTTCCTCCCAACATTCTCTTTCCAACATTCTCACTCTGCCTACTAAGAGCTCTTACAGACTGGGAAATCTCAGAGGGAAGGGGGAGGGAGGCAGAAAGAGATTCACCAAAGAACTTATATGCATATATACATAACCAGTGGACACAGACAATAGTGCAGTGAACTCCTGGGTAGGGAGTGGGAGCAGGATGGATGGGGGTCAATGGGGAAAAAGGGGGACATCTGTGATACTTTCAACAATAAAGATAAATTAAAAAATTAAAATAAAGAAAGAGAGATGGGAAAGAAAGAAAGAAAGAGAGAGAGAGAAAGGAAGGAAGGAAGGAAGGAAGGAAGGAAGGAAGGAAGGAAGGAAGGAAGGAAGGAAGGAAGGAAGGAAGGAAGGAAGGAAGGAAAAGAAAGAAAGAAAGAAAGGGGAGGAAGGGAAGGGAAGGGAAGGGAAGGGAAGGGAAGGGAAGGGAAGGGAAGGGAAGGGAAGGGAAGGGAAGGGAAGGGAAGGGAAGGGAAGGGAAGGGAAGGGAAGGGAAGGGAAGGGAAGGGAAGGGAAAGGAAAGGAAAGGAAGGGAAGATAGATTCTATCATGGATATAAAGTTTCTCTGTACACATTTCAGTGCTAAGCCTGACACCTGTTCTTATCGTAATAAATTACACCTTGAGACCCTTCCTGAAAAGAAAAGAGAAAAGAAAAGAAAAGGACCTAAGATCAGATGTGAAGACCCAAGGCATTTTCGTATCAATAAATGTCTACTAAACTTAAATTTGTAAAACTAAAAGCACATAAGTGTGACTATTCTTCGAAAGAAAGAAAAAGACAGAGAGATAGACAGAGTGGAAAAGGAGGAGAGGGAGGGAGGGAGAAAAGGAGGAAAGGAGATTTCCACTGTGATTTTTTCCCCCAACTTATTCAGAGAAATATTGGACACTTTTCATAAAATCTCTACCAACCTTTTCTAGCATAGTAGTAACTTTGTAACTTTTACACTAATACTTACAATGCAATTTTTCTTTTTCCCTTTGGTTTATTTTATACCCTACAATTGGGTATTCACTTAATTACATATGAATAAGACATTCTAAGTCAATTCAAAGTCCTCCATACAAAGAATATAATGCAAACTGAGAAGGTCATGGGGGGCCCCTATCTTGGTACAATCAAACAAAATGACTCACCTGAAACTAATATAATATTGCATGTCAACCATACTTTAATACTTTTTAAAAAAATGATCGGCCTTGCCTTTGACAGAGAGAGACATCACCCATAAAGGTCTCTGCTTCAAAGATCATGGGAAAAAATGTCAGCTGTTGGAGTGGGACAATTCTCACTTCAAAGGAAAACACTGTGAAGAGAGGAGAAGTGGTGTTGATGACAACATTGCTGGAAAGGTTTTGCAACTCCACAAGTGAGGGCGGGAGCAGGGAAGGGAAAGGGAGGAAGGGCAATAGTTGAGTCTTGGAACCAAATAAACATACAGTTGTTTAGATCGTTTTCACAGGTTTTTCACTTATTATATATCAATGGTGGGGTGGACTCATATTTTTGGTGTCACAATCCAGCACTATTCTTCAGTGTTGTGTATGGCTGTTCCCAACCAATCGGTTTTATCTGATCCCTCCACTTTTGTATTTTGTACGTAAAAGTTCTTATACCCTTATGATGTTGCTTAAATACCTATACATATTGTATGGTTCTTACACAAATGCTCAGGTTCTTTCTGCAATTGAGGTAAAATAAATGATCCTTGGATAATTGTTTCTTTTGGTTGAAAGGATAATTAAGGTATAGATTATTTTTAATAAAAAAGAAGTACATTGTGACTTAAGTGTCTATGACTACACCAAAAGAGAAATCAAACCTAGTACTTAAATATTATTACTCCTATCATCTCAGGAAATCATGAATTAAGCTCAAATCTTCAATTGAGATAAAAATAAAAAATCTGAATTAGAAGGATTAGCAATTAATGTAAACTCATTAAGAAAACTGATGGTACAGCTGAAATTCAAATCAGACTGAATAAAACCATTTGGATTTCCTAATAAACTAAGGTTATTATACACAAGCTACACAAATAACAAATATATAACTTACTCCTTATGTCATCTGCTAGGTGTTTTATGGTTTCAGGTCTTATGTTGAAGTTTTTAATCCATTTTAAGTTGATTTTTGTGTACAATATAAGATAGTGATTTAGTCTCATTCTTTAGCATATAACTGTCCATTTATTGAAGAGATGATCTTTTCTTCATTTTATATTTTTAGACCCTTGCAGTAAATTACTCGATCATATGTGCATGAGTTTTTTTTTCTTTTTTTTTTCTGGGCTCTTTGTTTCATTGATCAATGTGTCTGTTTTTATGCCAATACCATGTTGATTTTATTACTATAGCTTTGTAATATAGTTTGAAATTAAGAAATGTTTTATCAACATAAGAAACCTTTAAAACCTGTGATGCATTTTTGTGAGTTTATTTGAGCCAAAACTGTTGACAAATGCCAGGAAGCAAAGCTTTAATGGATTGAGATAATGCTGCGGAGAGTGGCAGTTTTGCACTTTTTAAAATATATTGCAATCAAGAGAAGATGTGTATTACATGAAATCCATTGGTGATAGGTTAGGGAGGGGGGAGAGCAAAGCGGGAAACCTCGGGGACGGGATGAGAAGTACAATGAGAGACGCACGCATCTTTTACCCAGGTGGGCACAGGATGTTAACAGTCAGCAGCTAACTCAGTAGCCGTGAGGGGATCTGTGGTCTCTGCAGAGCGCTGCCTGTGCTTTGAGGGGAAGGAAAAAGGAAAGTTACTTTGACATTCCAAAGAGATGTTGTCGTAGATGCAAAGAGACAATAGACAGACTCGGTTAAGGTAAAGGTTGACCTTTGTCAGGGAAGATGCCGGCCTAGGACATGACTACCTGCCATAAACTGCTTTTAGTTAAAATCTTTAATTTCAGACCATCCTTTGTGGTTACTTTAGGTCTTTGAATTTGTAAGGTCGCCACACGTCTTCCCTGAGCTTGTCAGGTTAGCATGTGGCCCCTTTTCGTCTGCAGTTATGACTCCAGTGTTATTCCTCTGCTCGTGATTGCTCCGGCTATCTGAGTCTTGTGGTCCTGTACACGTTTCAGGATTATTTGTTATATTTTTGTGATAAAGGGCATTGAAAATTTGATAAAGATTGCATTGAATCTACAGATTGCTTTGGGTAGTATGGACATTTTAACAATTATTTCAATCTATGAGAACAGAATATCTCTCCACTTATTTGTACCTTATTGCTTTTGGTTGGAGAATATATATTGTAGACATTGAGAATCACAACCCTGTTCAATTCTAGGTAAGCTCAACTGTATTCTATGTGAATAACACCCACTTAAGTGCGTGCAGCGTTATGGCCCTAAATGTTGATTTTTAAAAAATTTGTTGACAGTATGCATGTTCTGTACCAGACATGGAGATATTTTTGTAAATACGTCATTTCTATTAAAAAAGAAGGTGTTCTCCAAAATCTAATAACTTAAATATAATATTTGTGTTATTTATATCTCTAATTATTATTTGCCCAATTAATATTTTTCTTGTAGGGTTGTGTTAACATCACCATGAGGTTTTTTTAAATTTTTTTTTCCTTTATTAATTTTAGAGAGAGAGGAAGGGAAAGGGAGAGAGAGATAGAAACATCGATGAGAGAGAACATCGACTGGCTGCCTCCTGCATGCCCCCCACTGGGGATCAGGCCCACAACCTGGGCATGTGTCCTGACCGGGAATCAAACCAGCGACCTCTTGGTGCATGTGTTGACACTCAACCACTGAGCCACACTGGCCAGACACCATGAGTTTTTATTTGTCTATTTCTTCCTATTTTTTTTTATTTGGTGCTTGATATATTTTGAGGCTATATTTTTACATGGATCTATTTTAAGACAGGCCACCTGTGATTTAATATACGTGCACACACTCATACACACACCCCTGTCTTGTTTCTAATTGCAAGAATTATCATGAAGATCATTTCATTGTTTGAAAGATTTAGATTGCATAGAGCACTAGGAAGAACCTGGTACCATACATTCAAAAACTGTTTTCTTATGTGTTGAAGAACTCAGATTCTCTTGATGACAAAATTTTAAAATCCACACTTCATTTCTGCAACTGTAACCATAAGTAGGGTTTCATATTTTCTGTTATTCTTGACTGCTAAAATTTTCACTTCCAGATACTTAAAGACGTGAGATGCCTGATGTTTGTTATAACAAGTTTTTGATGTAATAAGAGTTTTACCAAATTTTTTCTACCGACATAAATAAACTATAAAACTCTTATGTTTGTAAAAATGTCTTATTTCTGGCCAGCCTGTGTGGCTCAGTGGTTGAGTGTCGTCCCATGCACCAAGAGGTCACCAGTTCCATTCCCAGTCAGGACACATGCTCAGGTTGTGGGCCTGATCCCCAGTGGGGGGCATGCAGGAGGTGGCCAATTGATGTTCTCTCTCATGGATGTTTCTGTCTCCGTCTCCCTTTCTCTCTCTCTCTAACATCAATAAAAAAAAAAATTTACAAAAATAATTTTAAAATTAAAAAGTAAAAATGTCTTATTTCTAGCAAGAGGAAACAAAATGAGTGATGTGAAATTAGATTTCATAAAATGTGTTCTATGATAAAATATTATTACTGAAGAGTTTGTCAGCCTTCTAGGCATTTGTCATACCTGGCTCACTACCTAAGCCCAAGCTGAGTTCATTACTTACTACGTAAGAGAAGACCCCACCCACGAAGTGTTGCCAGAGTCCCAGAGGGCAAAGGAAAGGTCAGGATTTGTTGAAAATTGAAAGTGTAATTTAAAATATGCCTTTCAGTGTGGTGGTTTGATTAGGATTGGGTAGGGATCTTGATACACCAGTCCAGGATTGGAGGAAACAGCAGGGCAAAGACTGAGATGAGGATTCAAGAGACTTTTGGAACAAATTGTCTATCCACGATTCCCATTTTAAAGAACTTATGGGTCTTCCCTGAAGTTTTTGGAATGAACAAGGAAGCCACTTGCTGGAGTTGCAGTGTCTGAGAAGTGCTGCGGACGAGTCTGACAGCAAACTCATGTCACTGTGGACAGCAAGGCTCGGCTTTGATACCCGGTGTCCAGGCTGCATGTGGAAGTAAATGCTTTAGGTGTCCAAATGTCTATGTCAATATCTGCTGTGTTAATAGTCCTTTAATATGCTTCAGAATATATTAAACCCTCTCTTCCTTAAATTCAGTTAGTTCATTATACAGAGATCCTAATTCATTCAGTAGCTTTCCCTTTTAGCATGTACCTACAGACCTACTAATTTTCTTTAACATGTCATTAGTGACACCCGAGGAAGACGCTCTTCCTAGACATATGTCAGACCATGTCATTCACACAGATCCCCTAATACACGCCGAGAGGCACTCCGTATGCACATTGCTTTACTTGTTCCTGATACCCTGAGCACGCACAGGTTTCCCGTGGCGACTTCTCGAACTCCTACCTGTGTCCCACGAATCACCACGGCTCCTTAGCTCTCATTTTATTTTATTTTTTTACATTTTTTTCCTTTTTTTAAAATTTATTTTAGAGAGATAGGAAGTGAGAGGGAGGGAGAGATAGAAACATCGATGAGAGAGAACATTGATTGGCCGCCTCCTGCATGCCCCTCACTGGGGATCGGGCCCACAACCTGGGCATGTGCCCTGACCGGGAATCGACCTGGAGACCTTTTGGTGCAGGGTTGATGCTCGACCACTGAGCCACACTGGCTAGACAATCTCTCATTTTAATTTGCCACACTTATTCCTTCCTCTGCTCTCTCGGTCTGTAGTGTTTCATTCACCAACAATTTGTTGTTGTTTTTCCATTGTAATCCATCTATAATCACTTTATCCATTTAAAGTCAATTATAATTGTAAACGTTTTGTCTTTTGCGCTAATTTTTGAGATCCCGAGGCTTATCTTACACTTTGAATAGCGCCCAAGTCCTTATTCAGGAAAGACATTATCACCATCTGGAAATTTGGGTCAGGGGAAGGGGCTCTTTGATATTTGTAGAGTTTTATGTGTTTTTAAAGTGCTATTTAAATGAAATATTTGGTTTGATAATTTTCAGCGATTTAACTGCTCACACTATTTCGTCAATGAAGTGTTTATAAAATGCTCAGAGCTTATCGGAGCTGCACACAGCTCATTTGCTCTCCAGGCCGAGAGGGTCTGCTGACCCTCCTCCTATGACAATTCTACTACCTACAAGGAAACCTCAGCACCTGAGAGACTAAGTGATTGGCCAAAATTTCCCCAACAAATACTTCCCAAAGCTAGGACTGCCTATTAACTAATTGTTTAGAACAATTAAACACTGTACAGGATTGGGATCATATAATCTTTCCTTTGAAAAACTGTCCTCCATATTTCAAGAATTTCTTCCATAGGTAAAAACAATAAAAGCGAGCAAGAAAACCTATTTTTCAGGATTTAGGTTATTCTGATTTGAGAGGCATAGACAATGCTTAATGAACATTTCCCCCTCAATTTTGTTTCTAGAAATACATTGAAATAGCTGCACGTAATTTCCCTTTGTTGGATTAATGACTCCATTAAAGTCCTAAATTTTAAGCAAATGACTTTAATTTTACAAAATTGTAATGAATTAAATAATTAAACTCTTCAATCCACTGCCAAGCCAGAACGTAACATATTTTTTATCTATAATTGTTTACTTTTGCTCATAGATTTCAGTGCCCTCACTTCTACTGGCGATTGCTTGGTTCAGAACTCGTCACTCACTTATGTCCTAAATAATCACATGGCATTTTTCCTGGGATGTACTGGGCAACATTAAAAACAATGATAACAATGATAGATATTTAAACAATGATATTAAAAACAATGATAGGTGTTTGATATTCCAGCATCATGTAGTCACAGCATCTATCTAAAAAGCTGTTATAATGACAAATGTATGCCTCCAGAAAGGTACCATTAACACTGTAAAAGGAGCACCCATTTAACCTATTGTTAACTTATTATTCATAATAGTTGCATGCATACCACTCTGATAATTATGACTAGAAGGTAAGTGCAACCATAAATGACTCTAGATGTTTAAAAAATATTTCTGTGGAAGTTAAAACCACTTAAGGTGTTTTTTTCCTTGTCAACTTGTAAATCTATCTTTAGAATAGGATTGATTACCTGTAGTTGAGAAGTGGGGATCATTATAGAGAAATGGCATCCACTATTAAAGTTAACATTTAGAGATGACATTAAGACTGCCACCTGTGGAAGTGAAGACCACGTCTCCCTAAAGGCATGTGACCGGTATCACTACGATGTCTTCAAAGGGAAGGTCTGATTACGGCTGTCCACAGCACGTTTAGGACAAGGCAGTAATCCCCACGCAGGACCTTGCCCACCACTGCTGTGCTGCTCCCCTTCAGGTGCGCCCTGTCGGTCCTCAGACACAGAGCGCCATCTGTGCAGAAATGAAGAAGGTGCCCAGGACACACCTAGCATGGTTGTGACACTTTAGGGCCTGTTGGAAAGCAGAACTTGTGGTTCAAAGGAGAAAAAAAAATAACCACATGTGTTTCCAGTTCACCCGATATGATTTTGCCTTTCTTCCCACTGATCTAGCCCAGTAGTTTTGCTGTGAGGAGGTAGAGAGGAGGGAGAAGGAAACAGGCTGAAGATGAGAAGCAGAGAGTGTGTGGGGTCCCTGGGGTGCTCTAGGAGAGCTTGCATCTATTTGGAAGCAAAGAATGGAATTAAAGCATTATTTCTCCTTGTTTCCCCACCTAAGCATCTACTCAATTTCAAAGTTGTGACTCAGCCAACAAGAGAAATTGACCCAAAGAAGCTTTAAATCAAGTTTATTGACTCATCCCTTAATTTTACACTCTAATAGCATTATCTGTTACTTGCAGAGGTAAATCTCTTACTGATTCTTTTTATACCTATGGTGTACTTAACCTCTGCAGAAGAGATCTGAATGTAAAGTGATTATAAATAAAGCACCTGTGCCTGGATGAAATAATCTGATATTTGATTGTGTTCTATAAGAAATCAATTAGATAAATCTATTCTTCCATGAGTTCCTGTAAAATGTTCATTAACAAAATATCAGGTACAGGTATGTCATTGTCAATAAAAATATAAATTTAGTGTAAATTCTGTTCTAACTGGTTATTTAGAATGTGGTGTGAGCTAAGGAAATGATTTTCCTCCCACTTTTTAAGTTCTTCTAGCTGGGCTAATAATAAAATTAATAGAGATAAATTAACAGGAGAAAATATCCAAAGTTTATTATAAGTACACATTTGGGGAACCGTAAGAATGGCCCACGGGCAGCTGAGCCTTATAGGGCATTACGGCCAAAGGAGAAAAGGAGGCATGGGTTTGGGGTTTTGAAAGGGAAAGAAAGGCAATGTACAGGTAGCTGAAAAGAGCAGACCACGTGTGTTCTGGCAGCAACCTGGAAACGAGGGGACACGGGCAATGTAGCTAGCAGACTCCGGCTTCGATCCCTCCTCTTTAATGCCCAGGTGAATATGCTAAGCTTCCCTTCCTGGAGCAGTTCTTTCCATCTTAATCTCTTAGAAGGAAAGTCAGAGGGTCAAAAATTCTTTCTTAGTCATTTGCTTCTTAATAGCAGCTTAAAGTCAATATTCCAAAAGGTATGTTTTTGGGGTCACAAAACTTTGGATCCTTTTAATGTCTTTGGGGTGTGGTGTCTATGTCTCGTTTGCTGATAGGACACACTACTATGTGTGTATCTAAAAAAATGTCATCCGGCCCAGCAGGAGTGGCTCAGTGGACTGAGCACCGGCTCATGGACTAAAAGGTCCCGGTTCGATTCCCGGTCAGGGCACAGGCCCGGGTTGTGGGCTCCATCCCCAGTAGGGGGCGTGCAGGAGGCAGCCGATCCATGTTTCTGTCTCACACTGATGTTTCTATCTCTCTCTCCCTTCCTCTCTCTCTAAAAAATCAATAAAAACATATTTTAAAAAACTGTCATCCAGCAGTGAGAATCTGTGCAAAGGTGACTCCAGGTCTAATCTGACACTGCTGTCCCCTTGGCTCACTTCTCTCAGGCCTAAATGGCTGCTTTTTCCTTGAAAAGTAAGACACATTTCTACCTTTGCACCCACTGCTTTCTTCCCGGGAAACATTTCCTTTGCTTGTCATATGTATATCCTCATTTTCAATTCAGGTATCCTTTTAACCGTTGTCTCAGCGGTATGTAGATGAGCTATTTAAAGATGCTGCATCCCATTTAAAACGACTTACATAATATTTAGTATTAACTTCCTTGTTTATTTGTCTTCCTTTCCCTTGAAAACATAAGCACCATCACATTGGAAAGACTGTATTTAACTGAGATGCTGGAGCTTTGTCACTCAGGAAACTTTCTGGACTGTTTCTCACAGTTTGGAATCTAGACCAGTACGTGTTTCTGTTCTTCACACTCTGTTGATTCTTACCCATCTCTTGGGAAAGCTGCCCAGCCTTGCTTGAGTTTCTCTCTTTCTCACAGTGTGTTTTTAAAAATGGCCAATGGTCGCCGCACACACGAATACTCACTCTTTCTCAACACATTTCTAGGCTGTCGCAGAACTATAACCTCAGTAGGTGCGTGGTCCTCTGGTTATTTCAGGTCTTATTTCTAGAAATATTATTCAATGTTCCCATAATGCTTAACATGGATCTGATGCTTTCCAGCCGGTAATATCGATTCCCCTTCTATCAACTGAACAATCCCTCAGCCACAGATGCATATTTTAGGATTTTATTATAGCAACATGCCTTTCCTGATATAAATTCTTGTAGACCAACTGTTATATCAAGCAAACATCAGCATTTCAGCAGTTTAAGGGATTGAAGTTTTATTCCTTGCTCACATGACAGCAATACGAATCTACTGGCCTGGAGGATAGACTGGATGACTAGCCTCGTGGAAGGTGTCCCTGTTTCCCCAGACGCAGTCAGGGTTTTCCTAGACATTGACATCTCGAAGTCCAATGAGGAAACAGTACAGATACCACATGTGCCCACTTGTGGGAACGCCTGAAGATGTCACCGTCTCGGTCAGTCCCAGAGCCAAGGCTGAGTGCTGAGGGGGAAAGAGCTTGAAGTTTTTCTGCTCCCAAAATCCAGAAGATTTCTGACTTTTTCCTGATAGAAAATATAAATGTGCATTGTCAATTTATTTTTGTGGGTTTTACTTACTAAATGTTACATAATGTTTTAGTTCTTTGATGACATTTGATTTACCACAGAATATAACTTATGAATTATAATCATGGTATTTTTTAATCTATGTAAAATTTTACATATTTTCTCAACAGACTTCTGAGAATATATCTGTTTATATTCTTCCTTTCATCGTCTGCTATCTCAGTTATTTTTGAAAGGCTCTTGGCATGCACCAGTGATATCTTGGAATGGATTCACCTATAGCAATGCTGTAGGACTCGTAAAGTAATACACTACGGGGCTGTACCTGGAGCTTTGCTTGTACTTCGGTGAGTTGGCTCTTGAGGGGCACAGATTTTATTTCAGAAGCAACAAAGTTTGGGGAGTAAACTTTGTGAATTTTCATATAAAATTTTTCTTACCTACATGATTGTTTTGATACTTTTTAGCATTAATTTAAGTAACTTTTCAATATTTTTAATTTCAAGAGTGTTGTACCACTGACAGTTGTAGAGTGTTTAGGACTTCTTTATAACTGAAGCGGAATCAATTTTTTTTTCCCAGAAAAATGCCAATATTCTAAAAATATGCATTTGTTATTTAGGCTGTTTAATTATACAAAACAAACCAACAAACATAAGGGAGAGTATTGCTTCATTCATTAGTTTCTCAGAATGAATAGACTCACACTTGCAACAAAGTAATAAGATTTTGTTTGATACATTCATATGATGAAAATACAGCTGTAAAATTAAATAAAGTTAGTAAATGGAAGTACCAAATGATCTTGAATGAAAAGAAGAAAATAATAAACAATAAAGCTATTTATATTTTTTAAATGAATAATGATATGGGAAAATGAAAATATACAAATAAGGGAGATCAACTCCAGAAAATAATTTTAAATAAAATTAAATATGAGTGTCTATGTCCACCTTTTCAACATTACCTTTCATGAAGTGTCTACATTACCTTTCATGAAGTGTCTACAAATTTCACTTATGTCACACATGCTACAATTTACAGTTTGGGGGCTTATTTCCTCTTTTTTGCTTAATTACTGAGACAGTAAAATGGGCTTGCATATATTGGAGGTAGTTCCAAGAGACTTTGGCTAAAGATTATATAGAAAAAAGACAAAATGAAGACTTCATAGGCAGCATTATAATTCAAAAAATTAAAAATTGAACTACCATTTGACCCAGTGATTTCATATCTAGGAATATATCCTAAGAAGCCTGAAACAGCAATCAAAAAAAAATATATGCTTTCCTATATTCATAGCAGCACTATTTACAATTGCTAAGCTCTGTGTACAGCCCAAGTGTCCATCAGTAGACAAGTGGATGAAAAAGCTGTGGTACATATACACAATGGAATACTATGCAGCTATAAGAAAGAAAGATCTCTTATCCTTTGAGACGACATGGAGGGACTTGGAGAGTATTATGCTAAGAGAAATAAGCCAGTCAGAGAAAGACAAATATCACATGATCTCATTTGTGGAATATGATGAACAAAATAAGCTGATGAAAAAAATAGACTCAGAGACATGGGAGTAGAGAAAGACTGACAAATCTCAGAGGAAGGGGGGGGTGGGCGGGAAGAGATAAACCAAATGGACGTAAACAACAGTGCTGTGAAGGGGCTGGATGGGAACCGGGAGGAGAGTGTCTTTGGGGGAAAAAGAGAAACACCTGTTACAAAAACACATAAATACATTGTACGAAGTAAAAAACAAAACTAAAATATGATATGTCATGGCAATATGTATTGCAATAAATAGAAGTTACTAGAAAAATTAAAAAAAGAAAAACAAAATGGATTAAAGGGAAGAAATGGAATACAAAGATCTAACATGAAGACGTGTTTAATCAGTTGTAGAGTTGATTTCCAGACATCAGGCAAATGGTTGTCAACAAAGTTCTTTTTCCAGTTACTAAAGGATATGAGTGACGTTTCTTCTCCCGCCACTTTTCTTACCATCAGCTCTCAGGTGGTTCAATCCAATATACTCCCTCAGAGTCAAAATTTGACATCTAATATTCTCTCCTGAAAAGATCCAGGGATTCTTGGCAGAGAAGGCAGCCAGAAAGACAGGCAGCTTGTGGCCAGAAGTGATAGCATAATTTTCAAAAAAAGGAAACAATGATTTCAGATGAGTCAAACAAGTTTAACAGTGGGAAGATGTGTGAGCAATGCCGATACAGAGTAGGATGGATTGGTTGTCATACACGTCGAAGTTTCTAATAACTGGGTATATTATGCAACTTACTTATTGTACTGCTGGGTAATTGCTAGGATATAAAATGTCAAACAGGCTGTTCTTATGAATAAGAATTTACAATATTCATGTAATTACCACGTCAATATACCAGAGGTTATTGGGTTATACACATTAATGTTACATTTTCATTCAGTAACTGTACACCCAAAATATTACATGTAAAACTTACCTTTATCCTGGTGGGTAGAAACTCAATTAAAAGTGAAGTGATAGAATCCATTAATTTTTAATCAATTTTTATTATTAAAAATTACTATTTCATTATTTAATATCTCTCACTATTCTAAAAATTTAACTTCAAATTTGTTTTAACCTTATTTCTTTTTCTTCACAAATCTTCTAGGCATTAAATTAAAAGATATAATTTGAACTTGTAAGAGAACGTGTCTGTTTCAGAAAGAACACTGACAAAATTCAGCATCTGTCCATGATAAAAACTCTCAGAAAGTGGGAACAGGGAGAACACCCTTCAACATAATAAAGGCCATATATAACAAACCCACAGCTAAAATCATACTCAACTGTGAAAAACAAAAAGTGTTTCCATTAAGATCAGGAACCAGACAGGGATATACACTTTCACATCTCTAATTCAGCATAGTACTTGAAGTCCTAGCCACACAATTATACAAGGAGAATACATAAAAGACATCCAAATGGGAAGGAAGAAGTAAAACTATTATTATTTGATGATGATATAATAATTTATATAGAGAACCCTAAAAATGTCACTAAAAATCCTATTAGAGTCAGTAAAGTAGCAGGATACAAAATTAACATTCAGAAATCAGTTGCATTTTTATACGCCAATGAACTATCAGAAAGGGAAACTAAGCAAACAATTCCATTTACAATTGCATCAAAAAATACCCCAAAATAAATTTCACCAAGAAGGTAAAGTGCTTGTATTCAGAATATTATAAGACATTTAAGAAAGAAATTGAAGACAGTAAAAATAAATGGATGTATATACTGCACTCATGGATAGAAAGAACTATCATCATTAAAATGCCCATACTACCCAAAACAATCTATGGATTCAACCCAATTTCTATCAAAATATCAATGGTGTATTGCACAGAACTGGAACAAATAATCCAAAATTTTTTATGGAAACACAAACAACTCTAAATAGCTACAGCAAGCTTGAGAAAGGAGAACAAAGTTGGAGGTATCAGGCTACCTGATATCAAACTATACTACAAGGCTGTAGTAATCAAAACTGCATGGTACTGGCATAAAAACAGACACATAGATCAATAGAACAGAATAGAGAGCCCAGAAATAGACTGCCTATATGACCAATTAATCTATGACAAATGAGACAAGAATATACAATGGGGTAAAGACAGTTTATTCAAAAATGGCATTGAGAAAATTGGACAGATACACGCAAAAAAAAAAAAAAAAAAAAAAAAGTTGACCACCTTCTTACACCATATACAAGAATAAACTCAAATGGATTAAACACTTAAATGTAAGACTCAAAACCATAAAAATCCTAGAAGACAACATATGTTGTAAAATCTCTGACATTTCTCATAGCAATATTTTTCTAACATATCTCCACAGGCAAGAGAATAAAAGAAAAAATTAACAAATGGGACTACATCAAACTAAAAAGTTTTGCACAGCAAAGGAAACCATCAACAAAATGAAAAGACAACTTATTGAATGAGAGAATATATTTGCCAATGATATATACAATAAGTGGTTAATATAAAAAATTTATAAAGAACTCACACAACTCAACATGAAAAATATAAACAATACAATTAAAATTTGGGCAGAGGACCAAAATAGACATTATTTTGAAGAGGATATATAGATGGCCAATAGATATATAAAAAGATGCTCAAGGAGGAGAAAAAATGGCGGCAGAGTGAATGGAAGCTACACAGATGATCTCCCAGGACCAAATGGGAATTACAACTAAAATAAAAACAAATCATCGGAAGAAAGCAACAGAAAAGCAGTGGGAAAGGACCATATAACCAGAGACACTGAATCGATCCTGGTAGGATTGCAGAGGCGTGAGAGGGTGGTGGGCTGGGAGCCCATGGACAGCAGCGGTCTTAGCTGTGAGCAATGCCCTCGGGGTTAAAATCCCAAGCCCATTCTACAGTGCAGAGGGCCAGGACAGAACACTGAACTGGTTACAGCTACTCACCTTGGGCTCCGGCAGAGGGAGAGCAGACTGCACTGGAACTCTGTGGGGACACCAGGGATTTGGAGGGCACTCAGAGTTTTTGCTGAGTCGTGGCCACAAGGGTCAGTGGCCAGCTTGCTCCTTCCTGGTCACACAGGATGGGGGCCAGCTTGCTCCTTCCCAGAGCTGTGGGGAAAACCAGCAGCCCCTCTCTCAGAGATTCCAGGTGAGCCAAATAAATGCAAATTGAGGCTCATTAACAACCAGCATGTGTCCCACCCTCTGGAAATCTTCTTATGCAGAACATCACAGGGCTACATTCCAAGGCACTGAGTGAGACTAATAGCCTCCAGGCAAAAACCTAGAGGATAACTGAACCTTTCCTGGGCTTGCAAATCTACCCAGGAAAGTAACACTTGACAGTGGTGTTTAACGTGGGCCCTCCAACACTCATCCAAACCCAGTAGAGGGAGTAACAAACAGCAAAACACAAACACCCACAGGGAAAATTTGGCAGGCTCCAATCCACTGAGACAGCCAAAATGGTGAAACAAAGAAACAAATCCCAAATGAAAGAACAAGAGAAAGCTACCGAAGATGAGATAAATGAAATGCAGTTAAGCAAGTTATCAGAGGTAGAGTTCAGAGCCATGATCTTCAGGAAGATCAACAGCATGCTTAAAGATATAGAAACATTGAAAATCAACCAATTGGAAAAGAAACACCACCAAGAAGAAATAAAGAATGACATAGCAGAAATAAAGAAAGCACTGGAAAGACTAACCAGCAGAGTAGAGGAAGCTGAGGACCAGATCAGTGAATTAGAAGACAGGGTAGAAAAAAATCAACCTGTCAGAAAACCAAAAGGAAAAAACAATTAAAAAACAGGAAGACAGATTAAGAGAACTGTGGGACAACTGGAAATGTAATAACATTCACATCATGGGAGTCCCCGAAGAAGAAGAAAATGAGCAAGGGTTAGAGAATATATTTGAAGAAATAGTGACAGAAAACTTTCCTAACTTGGTGAAGGAAGAAGGCATTCAAGTTCAAGAAGCATAGAGAGCCCCAAGTAAGAAGAACCCAAACAGGCCCACACCAAGACACATAATAATTAAAATGCCAAAAAATTAAAGAAAAGAAAGAATCCTAAAGGCAGCAAGAGATAAGCAACAGGTTACCTACAAAGGGACCCCCATAAAGTTATCAGCTGACTTCTCAACAGAAACACTACAGGCCAGAAGGGAATGGCATGAAATAATCAAGGTCATGAAAAACAAGGATCTGAATCCAAGATTACTCTACCCAGCAAGGCTATCATTCAAAATAAAAGGTCAAATATAAAGCTTCCTAGACAAAAAAAAGGCTAAGGTAATATATTAGCACCAAACCAGCACTGCAGGAAATGTTAAAAGGACTGCTGTAATTAGTAGAAGAAATAAGAAGAAAAATATAACCACACTAAACAAAAATGGCAATAAATAAGTACATATCAATAATCACCTTAAATGTAAATGGTTTGAATGCTCCGATAAAAAGACACAGAGTACCTGACTGGATAAGAAAGCATGACTCACACATATGTTGTTTACAAGAGACCCACCTCACAACAAAAGACTCACATAGGTTGAAGGTCAAGGGATGGAAAAAAATCTTCCAAGCAAACGGAAAGGAAAAAAAAGCTGGGGTAGCAATACTCATATCTGATAAAATATATTTCAAATTGAAGACCATAACTAGAGACAAGGAAGGCCACTACATAATATTGAAAGGGTCTATCCAACAGGAAGATATAACCTTGGTAAACATATATGCACCCAATATAGGAGCACCAAAATATATTGAAAACCTTCTGGAGGACTTCAAAGGAGAAATCAATAGCAATACAATGATAGCAGGGGACTTCAACACCCCGCTGACATCACTGGATAGATCCTCTAGACAAAAAATTAACAAGGAAACAGAGACTCTAAATGAAGCGCTAGATCAACTAGATTTAATAGCTATCTACAGAGAATTACACCCCAAAACTGTAGAATTCACATTCTTCTTAAGTGCACATGGGAAATTCTCAAAGATAGACCACATGTTAAGGCACAAACTAAGTCTCTACAAGCTCAAGAAGATTGAAATCATATCAAGCATCTTCTCCGATCACAATGACATAAAACTAGAAATCAATTGCAACAAGAACATGCAAAAACATTTGAAAACATGGAGGCTAAACAGCATGTTATTGAACAATGAATGGGTCACTGTGGAGATCAAGGAAGAATGTAAAAACTTTCTGGAAACCAATGAAAATGAACACACAACACAAAATCTATGGGATGCAGCGAAAGCAGTTCTAAGAGGGAAGTTCACAGAACTACAGGCCTATCTCAAGAAACAAGAAAAATTTCTAATTTCTAATTGACTACCTACCTCACAACTTAAAGAACTAGAAATCAAACAAAAAGAAAACCCCAGAGCAAGTAGAAAGAAGGAAATAGTAAAGATCAGAGCAGAAATAAACGACATGGAGACCAAAAAACACAATTCAAAGGATCAATGAAACAAAGAGCTGGTTTTTTGAAAAGATAAACAAGGTTGATGGACCCTTAGCTAGACTCACCAGGAAACAAAGAGAGAGAATCCAAATACACAAAATCAGAAATGAAAGCGGAGAAGTAATAACTGACACCACAGAAATACAAAGGATTGTTAACAAATAATATGAACAATTATATGGCAACAAATTGGACAATCTAAGCGAAATGGACAAATTTGTAGAAACACATAGTCTCCCAAAACTGAACTGGGAACAGATAGAACACTTGAACAGGCCAATAATAACGAAGGAAATTGAGGATGTAATCAAGACTCTCCCAGCAAACAAAAGCCCAGGCCCAGACAGCTTAATGGGGGAGTTTTACCGAGCATTCAAAGAAGAACTGACACCCATTCTCCTCAAACTATTCCAAAAAATTCAAGAAGAAGGAAAACTTCCAAACTTGTTTAATGAGGCCAGCATAATTCTAATTCCAAAACCAGAAAAAGACACTACAAAGAAAGAAAACTACAGGTCAATATCCCTGATGAACATAGATGCCAAAATCCTTAACAAAATACTAGCAAATCGGATCCAGCAATACATCAAAAAAATTATTCACCATGACCAAGTGGGATTCATCCCAGGGATGCAAGGCTGGTACAATATTTGCAAATCAATAAATGTGATACATCACATAAACAAAATGAAAGATAAAAACCACATGATCATATCAATAGATGCTGAAAAAGCATTTGGCAAAATCCAACACCCATTTCTGATAAAAACGCTCAGCAATTTGGGAATAGAGGGATCATATCTCAACATAATAAAGGCCATATATGAAAAATCTACAGCCAACATCATACTCAATGGACAAAAACTAAAAGCATTTCCCTTAAGAACAGGAACAAGACAAGGATGCCCACTTTCACCACTCTAATTTAACATAGTATTGGAAGTCTTAGCCACAGCAATCAGACGTGAAGAAAAAATAAAAGGGATCCAAATTGGAAAGGAGGAAGTGAAACTGTCATTATTTACAGATGACATGATATTAATCATAGAAAACCCTAAAGACTCCATCAAAAATCTACTAGACTTAAGAAATGAATTTGGCAAAGTAGCAGGATACAAAATTAACATCAAGAAATCGACAGCATTCTCATACACTAATGATGAACTCACAGAAAGAGAAACTAAAAAAACAATCCCATTTACCATTGCAGCCAAAAAATTAAGATACCTAGGAATAAACTTAACCAAAGAAGTAAAGGACTTATTTGCAGAAAACTACAGGACATTGAAAAAAGTAATAGAGGAAGATACAAGAAAGTGGAAGCACATACCTTGTTCATGGATTGGAAGAATTAACATCATAAAAATGTCCATACTACCCAAAGCAATCTATAGATTCAATGCAATCCCCATCAAAATACCAACGACATACTTCACAGAACTAGAACAAATACTTCAGAAGTTCATATGGAACCAAAAAAGACCCCGAATAGTCATAGCAATCTTGAAAAAGAAGGACAAAGTAGGCGGGATCACAATACTGGATATCAGGTTATATTACAACGATACTATAATCAAAACAGCCTAGTACTGGCACAAGAACAGGCACATAGATCAATGGAATAGAACAGAGAACCCAGAAATTGACCCAAAACATTATGCTCAATTAATATTTGACAAACGTGGCAAGAGCATACTATGGTGTAAGACAGCCTCTTTAATAAATGGTGTTGGGAAAATTGGACAGCTACATGCAAAAAAAAATGAAACTAGACCATCAACTTACACCACACACAAGAATAAACTCAAAATGGGTATAAGACTTAAATGTGACTCGTGAATCCATAAAAATCCTAGAAGAAAATGTAGGCAACAAAATTTCAGACATCATACACAGCAGAATTTTCACTGATACATCACCTAAGCCAACAGAAACAAAGGAAAAAATGAACACATGGGACTGCATCAAACTCAAAAGCTTCTGCACAACAAAAGAAACAATCATCAAAATGGAAAGGCAACCCACTGTACGGGAGAGCGTAATTGCCAATGATATATCAGATAAGGGGTTAATCTCCAAAATATATAGAGTGCTCATTATACTCAACAATAGGAAGACAAAGAACCCAATTAAAAAATGGGCAGAGGACCTAAATAGACACCTCTCTAAACAGAACATACAAATGGCTAAGAGACATATGAAGAAATGCTCAACATCACTAATCATCAGAGAGATGCAAATTAAAACAACCATGAGGTATTACCTCACACCTGTTAGAATGGCTGCCATCAACAAGTCATCAAACAACAAGTGTTGGCGAGGGTGTGGAGAAAAGGGGACTCTAGTACACTGCTGGTGGGAATGCAGACTGGTGCAGCCACTGTGGAAAACACTATGGTGTTACTTCAAAAATTAAAAATTGAACTGCCATTTGACTCAGTGATCCCACTTCTAGGAATAAATGCTAAGAAGCCTGAAACACCAATCAGAAAGAATATATGTACCCCTATGTTCATAGCAGCACTATTTACAATAGCTAAGATCTGGAAACAACCCAAGTGTCCATCAGTAGACGAGTGGATGAAAAAGCTGTGGTACATATACACAATGGAGTACTATGCAGCTGTAAGAAAAAAAGATCTCTGATCATTTGTGATGACATGGAGGGATCTGGAAAGTATTCTAAATGAAACAAGCCAAACAGAGAAAGACAGATATCATATGATTTTACTTATTTGTGGAATATAATGAACATAACAGTCTGAAAAACAGGGTAGTCCCAGAGACGTGGAAGTAGGGTACAGACTGACAATCCCCAGAAGAGGAGGTTGGGGGGGGGAGATAAACCACAGAACTTACATGCATGTACACATAACCAATGGACATGGACAACAAAGCTGGTGACAGGGCGGGGGAGGGGCAGAAGGGTGTCAATGGGGAAAAAAGGGGAAACATCTGTAACAAAAATAAATAAATGAATAAATAAATAATAATAATAATAATAAAAAGATGCTCAACATTACTAATCATTATAGGAATGCAAACTAAAACCACAATGAGATATCACCTTACAACTGTCAGAATGGCTGTCATCAATAAGTCAATAAAAAATAGGTGTTGGCAAGGATATGTTGAAAAGGGAAGTCTTGGACACTGTTGGAATGCAGATTGGTACAGCCACTATGAAAAACAGTATGTTGGTCCTCAAAAAATTAAAAATGGAACTAACTTTATTACTCAGTGATTCCAGTTCTGGGTATACAGAGTAGGGCAAAAGTAGGGGTACATTTGTTCATATGGAAAATAATATAATAATTAATAAATAATAATACAAGAATAAGCTTTGTTTTTCATGTACTCACAATTGTAAACCTACTTTTGCCATACCCTGTGTATCTGATGAAATCCAAAACACTAATGTGAAAGAAATATATGCACCCCTATGTTCATTGCAGAGTTATTTACAATAGCCAAGCAATGGAAGCAACTCAGATGCCCATCAATATATGAATGTATAAAAAAAGTGTGGTACATGTACACAGTGGAATATTACTTGGCCATAAAAAGAATGAAATCTTACCATTTGAAACAGCATGTATGAATCTAGAGGCTATTATGATATTGAAATAAGTCAGACAGAGAAAATATATACCATGTGATTTCACATATCTGGAACTGAAGAACAAAATAACAAACAGATAAAATGATATCAGACTCATCGACACAGAAAAGAAACTGATGGAAGCCAGAGGGGATGGGGTTTGGGAGACTTGGTTAAAAGATGAAGAGATTAAGAAGTACAAATTGGTAGTTGCAAATTAGTCACAGGGACGTATAAAGTACAGCATCGGGAACATGGTCAATAATGTTGTAATAACTATGCATGGTGCCAGGTGGGAACTGAAAGTATTGAAGGGAACACTTTTTGAGCTATATGATTTTCTAACCACTATGCTGCACATCTGAAACTAATACAAAACAATTGAATGTAAACTGCAATGAAAAATAATTTTTTTTTTACCCTCAACTGAGGACATTTTTTTTTCCATTTATCTTCAGATAGAGCGGGAGGGAGAGAGGGAGGAAGAGAGAGAGAAACAGAGACGTGAGAGAGATGCATCAAGTGGCTGCCACCCACACGACCCCAACGGGCCGGGGACAAACTGCAACCGAGGTACATGCCCTTAGCGGGAACTGAACCCGGGACTCTCTGGTCCGCGGGCTGACGCTCTAACCGCTGAGCCAAACCGGCCAGGGCTGAAAAATAATTTTTAAAAAATAATGTATCTGTTATCTTTACATGTGATATGGAAAGGGCTGAGTTTAAAGACACATCTAAAGAAGGATCTTTTATTCTTTAGAGAATTATAATTACCTTACATAAAAGCACCTTTATTTTATTTTAATTTTTTTCTTTATTGATTTTGGAGAGAGAGGAAGGGAGAGGGAGAGAGAGATGAAAACATCGATGAGAGAGAACATCATGCACGCCCCCCACTGGGGATCGGGCCCACAGCGTGGCATGTGCCCTGGCCGGGAATCAAACCTGCAGCCTCTTGGTGCATGGGTCAACGCTCAACCACTGAGCCACGCTGGCCGGACAAAAGCACCTTTATTTTTTATTTATTTTATTTATTTTTTTATTATTTTTTATCCTCACCTGAGGACATTTTTTCATTTTTTGTTCAGATAGAGTGGGAGGGAGAGAGAGGAAGAGAGAGAGAGAGAAACATCGACGTGAAAGGGACACATCGAGTGGCTGCCACCCACACGACCAACCAGGGCCGGGGACAAACTGCAACCGAAGTACATGCCCTTAGCGGGAACCGAACCCGGGTCTCTCTGGACCGCAGGTCGACGATCTAACCGCTGAGCCAAACCGGCCAGGGCAAAAGCACCTTTATTTTAAGCCTAGATGATGAAATTAGTGTAAAGACAATATATTTACTTATATTTAAACACTAAAGCCAAATATTTAAATAGCATCATATTTCTAAATATATACAGTAAAGTGCCTTTATGCTTAATTGAAGAATGCAAAACTGAAGTCCAACAAACTAAAAAATACTAATCAACTATGCCTATATAACCTCATGTATTTTTATTCTATTGTTTTTAATTAAAAACCCCATAAAACTGCATATAATCTTGTTTTCCTTCAGTATACATTTAATGCTTCATCATAAAATGTACTACATTTTACTTACCCAGTCTCCTACTAGTCAACTGCCTTCTAGTCAATTTCTTTTTTTTGGTCTTTATCTTATTACTCCAATAAATATCCTTATACATGCTCCTCACACTTATGTGCCTCTAATATTATCTAAGGTAAATATTAGATTTAAAAATGCTGAGTTATAGCTTATGCCCAATGTCAGTTTTACTACATTCTTCTAAATTATCCATTGTCCGCAAAATGCACCCATTTTCTCCATCTACTCCATCACCCACATCTAATATTTTTACAGAGTTCATTTATGTCGACAATAAAAAAATAGTTCATTACAATTTTAATGTCTGATATTCTTGTGTATAATAAAGTTGAGCAACGTTTTACTATTATATCAGCCGTTTGATAGCCATGCTTTGTGAATTGACTCTTCAGAACACTGGCCCACATTTCAGCTTATTTTTTATTGCTTTAAACTACCTTGAAATGCTATAATATGAATCTATGATTATTTTAAACATTTATGTTATGTTTTATTCATTTGTCTTTAATGCATGTTTTTGTGTGTATAGCGTATATTTAGTGTATATATGTATAATATATTTAATCCTTTTCAACATAGCTTTATAAATAGGGAATTAAATTGTTCCTAAAAGATTTATTGGAGAACCTAATTCTGTTTCCTTAAATGTACTCTAATTCTTGTTGCAGTAGATAGAGTTGTTAAATCACTCGCTGTACCTGTCTGTATTTCACTTTGAGTTCAGTTTACCCACAATAGGATGGAGTTTTTTTTTTTTTTCATAATCCTAGTGGAATCAATGTGAAAAACAAATAGAAATGCAAAATAATAAGGAGAATTATTATTGTTAACATTAATCTTGTTTTTAGTGGTAGCATTGGTATTTTTATTCTCATTCTTTATAAGGTTGAGGACAAATCAAATTTAGTAATTATGTCATTGTCATTAGGAGCCATAGTTTTCTACAAGGGAGGAAAGAGAGAGTCAATGTAAGGTTGATGAGGTTATGCAAAAACACTCTTCTTGAACTACAAATATTATTATAGCCCTGGCTGGTTTGGCTCAGCGGTTAGAACATCGGCCTGCGGACCGAGAGTCCAGGGTTCGGTTCCCCCTAAGGGCATGTACCTCGGTTGCAGTTTGTCCCCCGGTTGGAGTCGTGTGGGTGGCAACTAGTTGATGTGTCTCTCTCACATCGATGTTTCTCTCTTTCTCTTCCCCCCTCTCTTTCTCCCACTCTATCTGAAGATTAATGCAAAAATGTCCTCGGGTGAGGATAAAAAAAAACACACAAATATTATTATAAACTTGAGATGCAGTCTGTCTAAAATCCATATATGCAGAATTTCATTGCAGTAGGAGGGAGAAATGTGTTGCACACCAACCCTCTTGCCAAACGTAACTTATAAAGTAGAATAAAAACACACACAAATATTTTTGTCAATATCCGAAATCCACTGAGGCAACGAGAATGCTGAAGGACCAAGATCCTGGAGAGGGACCAAGGTTGCTGAGGTGAGGTCAGTCTCGTCCTGCTTGTCCCAGAGGACCTGTGTTGACACTGATCACAGCTACTCAGCTGCGTAAACGGGGTTGCAGACATTTGCACTAATTTGTACCAGGACAAAACTGATGCTGGGGACAAGAAAGCAACACAGCTTTTGAGTATCTCTCAAAGCTGAAGAGACAAAGATGAAAACCTGAGACATTGGCCACATTTTGTATCTGTACAGGAGAGACCATGAGAGCGAGGCCAGAACCTGTGGTAAGCAGATAGCACTTTAGGGGTCTCGTGTGAAGGTTCAAGTCCCCCAAGAGGCAGGGCTGCGGTGGGCGGCAAGAAGGATAGAACAGCCCACGTTGTAGTCAGTCAGCTGTGGCAGCATTTGGAAGGGCTGACTTGCTTGGACTGAAACGGGGAATTGTGTGTCTGCCGATCAGTCTTAGCCCAGGCCTAGACCGCTGGATCTAAGGATGCTCAAGCTTGTGGGCAGCACAATATAAATCAGGCAGTGTTTCCACAACCTTCTGACGGGTATTTTAGGAGTTCTCCCAATTACTGCACACAGGCTTTCAGTGTCCCCAAAGGCCAACTTTAGAGTGTTTTAGTCACTGGGCCAATGTTATAGCCAAATTAATGGCAGAGCCACTAAAGTTTTTCATAAAGTTCCACCTTTTTCCAGCCTTGTTATAAGCCATGAACAGAAAAATATAAAGTCTGTTCTGACTAATATCCATGCACTTTTTCCCGAGGAGAGGGTTTCTTCCCTCAGAAAAACTCTTGCAGCTAGGAATTCACCAGTCTAATCGGAGCACAGGCTCCGTGTCATCCTTCATATCAAAGAGACACAGTCTGGCTCCAGCAGCTGGGTATCGTGGCACTGGACCTCACAGGTACTAGGCAATAAGTGGCCAGATCTCTTCCAGAACCGAGCACAAGTTGTTGTTGTTCTTGTTAACAATGTTACCATCTATCTTTGTCAAGTGGAGCTGCTACAGCAGAGTAATATAGACTGGGAGACTGCAAGATGCACACTGTTTGCAAACAACAGACATTTGTTTCACAGTGGTGAAGACTAGGCTGTGCAAACGCAAGGTGCTGGCAGATTTGCAGATTCGGCGCTTGGCGATAAGCCTCTTTCTGGTTCATAGTCAGCTGTCTTCCAGCTGTGTCCTGACAAGGTAGAAAAAGGGAAGAAGGTGAGCTCTGTAGGGTTTCTTTTGCAAAGGCACTAATCCCATTATCAAGGGCTTTACCCTCATCGCTTAATCCCCTCCCAGAGTCCCCACCTCCACATCCCGTTACATTGGGGGTTACGGGTAAGTATGACTTTGTGGGAGGACACACACATTCAGTCATAGCACCACTGGCAACAAAGGGCACTGACCATGTAATCTGCTGCCACTTTCTATCCTTTTCTCCTTCCATCACCTGTTTCTTCCCAGATGTTTGTGAAACATTTGGTACAGTTTATTCCGGTGCAGGCTCCTTACAGTTCAGGGGTAACTACGAGAATACCGACTTATCACTGCTGCTGATTCTCTAAATAGATTACAACCACTGTCTCAGAATTATATATTTTTTTATAAGAATAGTGTGTGGTTTTTAAAAGGAAACACTATTTCTGTTCAATAGAAAAGGAAAGAAGCTTTTTTAAAAACTATCTGGACTTATGGAATTATTTTCTGAACTGTGCTAAGTGTACAGCTAAAATTACAGTCTATAAACCTGCAGCACCCACCAGTACAAATGTGTGTGTGTGTGTGTGTGTGTGTGTGTGTGGACGTAATCGTGCTCGATCAGCAGCTCAGCTGGAGAAACAAAGATAAGGCCAAAAAAGGCTGACTCAGGAAGAGAGTTTTGGCAGGTGTGAGATACAGAAGACTAGGGGGCCCAACTGTTGGCTGTTAGTGAGATATTAAATGTAATCAGGAGGGAAGATGAGACCGGAAAAGCTCAAAAAAGTAGAAATAAAACGGTCCTTCGTATATCACAAGGATATAGCCATAATGTATTTTTCTTGTCATTATTATAGTAAACTCATAGATTTTTCCTGAGACACAACTTCAATCTTACATCATACTGGGCCAGTTCACTTGGGAAATTTTGGGCTAGAAAACCCTGCCTGTAATCCACTGATAAATCCAACATGATCATGATCATATATTGGTTTAAGACTTACGGAAGCTAGAGAATGTATGGTCAGTACATTAAATGATGAAGAAACTCAAAATCACACATCAACTTGAAATATCTACCTACAGAGATTTATTTCGAGGAGAAAACAGTGTTATTATACAGAAAAACTATGGGTTGCCTTCTTACCCAGTTCAGATAGGATTTATCCCATGATAGCATGACTAGAATCTGCAGCTGTTGATCTGGAATTATTCTGGTATGGAAGTATTTCAAAGTAATGAAAATATTAAAAAGTAACTAAGGTACCTGATTTTGGAATAATTTAAATTTTAGAAGTGAGGTAATATTAAAATCTCAGCTGACACCTGCGCAGTAGCTAACTCCAAGCGAGGGGCATCCTGAGGGTGCTGCTGGTGAGGATGACGCAGCAAAGTGCTCCCACCAGAATAACTAGAACAGTCAATAAAATTCAAATGAAACAGCAGTTGGAACCCAGGTATCACAGATACTGAGAACAAACTTAGAAAGAGTTGTGATTCTGGCCGGTTTGGCTCAGAGGTTGGAGCGTGGGCCCGCGGACCAGAAAGAGTCGTAACATATTCTGAAGGTAGATCGCGACGTGAAGAATGTGATACTTGAGACTCAAAGGATGGACTTCACAGCATAATGTGCACAGCAGGAAAAAAAATAACGAGGAATTGGAAAACAGGTAGTGAACATGTTCCCAGCAAAATCTATTTGTTTTCTTCAGTTGTTACCAATACTGCAATGCAGTTTAAAAAATTAACTGACATTGTGCAGAGAACAGACTGACAGCTGTCAGGGGGCAAGGGGGTTGGGGCCTGGGTGAAAAAGGTGAAGGGATTAAGCAAATTAAAAAAAAACAACAACACATACACACAGACTACAGTATGGTGATTACAGGAGGGAAGGGGTGGGCAGAGGTAGAAGAGGGTGGAAGAGGGAGAACTTGTGGTGGAGGGAGGCTTGGCTTGGGGTGGTGAACACACAGCATAACATACAGATGATGTATGTAGAATTATATACCTGACACCTATACAGTTTTATTAACCAATGTCACCCCCAAAATTCAATTAAAAATGAAAATAAAAATAAAAGAGATTGTGCATTTGTTTGTACATTTTCCTTCCCTCTGAGGGATTCCTAGTTCTCCTCGGGTCTTGTTTTAGCCTGAGAGATGTTGACACCGCATCTTCAGGAAGAAACTAAGTAACAGGCTCCACTTTGCTCACAGAAGTCTCCACATCTCTGGATTGTTGATAATGGCATTTTCGTTATTATCAATGTGATGACTTGAGTTTCCTATCTACATTAAACATCAGGAAATTTAAGTTCAGTGTTTTCTAAAATAAGTGTGTGCTTTCCTGTATAGCGGGCCAGGTCACGACCGGCCAGCTCCTGATAGTGCTCTTTGTCTGGGCTACCCGTCAGTGGGCTCGCTGGTCCACACCACATTCCACACTTTGCCAGTCTATCCTGAGTCACCAAACAAACATCCATGCATGCCCTTGATGTTACAGTTAATGCATATCTAAGAGCGGGTACATATTTTTATAGCTTTACTAAGGTATTGGAGTGAGGGAGTGGCAGAGCTAATACAATTATTTGTCTAGAACAGGGAAGACAAATTTAGTGGTTCTTCATTCATTCATCTGTTCATTCATTCACTCATTTATTGTGCCTACTATGGTGCAGCACTGGGGTAACAATCTTTTAATGATAATCATTTTCAGCATCTGTAAGGAAGACGTCCCATAACGACCATAGGGTTAGTGTCATAAGACTAAGGTGAAGAGCTGGGTCTCTAACTTATAAATGATGTGACCTTCAGCTGGTTATTTAAAGTTCATAAGCATCAGTAATAGCTCCCCTATTGGTCAGTGATAACAATAGCAACCTTATAAGAGTGTTGGGGTAATGCTCGAGGTACTATTATCACAGTGTCTTAAACATTCCATAAATGTTAGTTGTTATTACTATCTTTATTATTATTATAATACGAATGCCATAATCATTTTATAGTAGATACTAGAGAATTTCTTTGGTCACTTATTTTTCCCATTATCTGTTAGTTGCAGGCATGAGTAATTTGAACAATATCACTGAATATTATCAGCACAGAGATCTAGGACTGGAGTGTCCTAGACAGCTAAAAGGACTTCGAATCAGTGCTAAGAATCCTGAGTTAACCAGAGGCATTTGGTCCAACTACCCCCCTCATTCCCACAATCACCACATTGTTGTCCGTGTCCATGAGTTCTTTTCCTTTTTTGCCTTTTTTTCTCATTCCCTCTTCCCCTTCCAATACCCTCCCATCGGAGCTGTCTGCCTGCTCTCTATGCATCTATCTCTGTTTTGCTTGTTGGTTCAGTTTGTTCATTAAGTTCATTGAACCTTAATTTTTAAGAGGCTGATAATCACTGAAGGTTCAGGGTCCTTTAGCACACGTGTTATTATCCCAAGATGTGATTATGTCTGACGGTGCAAGCAAAAGAGATAAAATGTACTCCCTTAATTGAAATTAAAATCCATCAAATAAACAACATTTAACTACCTGAAACAATTATGAGTCATATAGTAAATATTTTTGGTATGGCAATTTTTATGCTATAAATTGTTGCAATTCACATTTTCAATGAATGAGACAAGAATGCTTTATACATCTACAGATTGAATATAGTATCAGATTTTAGTGGATAGGATTTACACACACACGTGCTCACACACACATAAGAATCGAACCACAAGGAACTTAAAATCCTTTGAAAAAACAAAATATCCATATATTTCAAGAAGCCATATCTTCATATTGATATTGGTGTTTTTATATGATTTCATATAGGTTTGATTTTCAAGAAAAATAGCAAAAGTATCTAACGCCAATGTTTTATATGAAGAAGATACAATTAGCCCTGGCCAGTTTGGCTCAGCAGTTGGAGCATCGGCATCGGCCTGTGCACCAAAGAGTCTCAGGTTCTGTTCTGGTCAAAGGCATGTACCTTGGTTGCGGTTCGATCCCTGGCCCTAGTTGGGGTCGTGCAGGAGGCAGCCAATTGATATGGCTCTCTCACATCGATGTTTCTCTCTCTCTCTCTCTCTCTCTCTCTCTCTCTCTCTCTCTCTCCCCACTCCCTTCCTCCCTCCCACTCTATCTGAAAATCAATGAAAAAATATCCTTGGGTGAGAATTAAAAAAACAAAAAACAATTAAATGGCAGATTCATAAAATAAATGCATCCCTCTTTATTCAGTTATCTTTTTATTTTAATCTCTGTAGTGTAAGCACTTACTTTGTGGTTGTGAAGAACATCAAGAAACTCAATATTAGTTATAATTTATTTTGATTCTTTGAAGAAATGTGTCTCAGCACTGGCCATTACATGAAATTCTATATTTCACCTTCTAATGTACCATTTCTGGAATTCTATCACGTCAGGATCACAAAACTACAGTCTACTACTTGTGTCCCAGATTGCTATGTGTGCAACAATCCAGGCACTGGGGAGGGGGGGCACAGCCTGCAGGTCTGGGAACCACCCCTGAGCAGGAATTACATGACTTCCTCGCCTGACAGACAGCAACAAAGAGCACTGGGCTGTGCATTCCTAGATTTCTATTTGGTGCTTGATTCTAACACTTGCTACATTATATCTTTGAGTAAGTTCTTGAGCATCTGTAACCCTTGGTTATTGTCATCCGTAAATCTAAAATGACCCCACCTGTTCAACTCTCAGGGTGCCGGGAGTGTGACTGTCAATCTATGTTGTGATTAGTATGCCCTTCTCAGTAGACTACAAGCCTCATATGTGCACATAAATGTTGAATTATCAAATTTAACAAAACTTAAATCACATGAGAGAGTGATCTAAACTTTTTTGGGTGACATAAGGTCATCTGTTTAGTTTAGAACAGGAATACCTCCGAGATGTCTAAGTGGAATAATAGCATTTTCTAGGTAGGCAAATAGATGTGTGTGTGTGTGTGTGTGTGTGTGTGTGTGTGTGTGTGTGTGTGTGACAGAGGTGGAGTATTTGCTTGTAAATAATTGAAACCATTGAATGATATGAGAGAAAGATTTTCTACACAACCTTAACAAGCATTAACATTCATGAGACAGATGAAGAGAAAAGTATATGAGGAAATGATTAAAATATATAATAAGAAGCAATAAAAAAAAGTATGGAGTTTTAACCCTGGCTGGTTTGGCTCAGTGGTTAGAGTGTCAGTCCATGGACCAAAGTGTCTCGGGTTCAATTCCTGGTCAAGGGCACATATCTGGGTGGCAGGTTCAATCCCCAGCCCCAGTCAGTGTCATGTGAGCGGCAATTAATCGATGTGTCTCTCTCACATCGATGTTTCTCTCTCTCCCTTTCACTCTGTCTGGAAAACCAGTGGAAAGATATCCTCAGGTAAGGATTAGCAACAACAACAACAATTCATTTTACATAAAAAGGACTGGTCTCCAATGCTGAATTTTGCTGGAGTTGTCTCAGTGAGGAGAGGCCAGGTTGTGCTATGGAACGGTACCCAGATGTCTGTGACATCGACAACAGAGGTGCCATACCTTTCTCACACTCTCATCATCCGAGCTCGGCTCCCAGGACTGGGAAGCACTCCCTTCTTGATTGTAACTGTTGCTGTATCAGGGAGACACCAACACCTTCAGATCTGTGCACTTGCAAATGTCTGTTTGGACCTTTTCAGAGAGAGAGAGAGAGGAAGGGAGAAGAAGAAAGAGAGAGAGGGAGAGAGAGAAAGAGGAACATGGATTTGTTTTTCTGCCCTGACCAGGGATAGAACCCACAACCTTGGCCTATTGGGACGACGCTCTAACTAACCGAGCTACCCAGCCAGGCCTGCACTGTCTCTTTAGTGTGCATCTCACTGATCATAACAAGTCACAAAACCCACCCAACAAAGGGGTCCCCTAGTCAGTCCTGACCATGTGTCTGGAAGGTGATGGTGCTGAAAGAGAAACTTTCAGCAAAAATACAAGAACTGTCACAGATATGCAGTGAGATGTGTTCTTAAATTTTGCATTAGATTCAGCGACATACATCACTGAGACAATGGGGACATCCGTGTCTGTGGAGAACTGTCCCTGAAAAGGCTGACGAAGCTGGGATCATAGTGCGGGTCACCTACGAGGCTGAGATGAAAACAGCCTTATCCACCAAACCAGGAGGAAAGGGTTTGCTAGGGATTCCATTTCTCTGGAAGGCAGAAGAACATTTTCTTGAGAATGAGACAAGGTTGCGAATCTGAGCATTATATGGAATTTTGAAAGAGCCACTGTGGAAGATAAAAGAGAAGAGGATGACTTGTAATTTGTAAAGATTTATATCCATGATATGAACTGATTGAAATATTGAACAATTTTTATAATACTCAGACGAGCCTTTTCAGAGGCAAAGTACTCTGTTCAGTTACTAGCAGTTCTTTCTAAAGTTTTCTTTATATCCATTTCCACAATATCAGAAAAGTTATTGCAAATGTACTTATCAGCTGTTTTCTATTTTCAATAATATAATTTGATCATTACATTTTCTTTCTTGCAAATTCGGTATATAAAAAACTGTTATTTTAACATATATATATGTAAGATATATATGTGTGTGCATATATATGTAAGATACATATGTAAGATAAAATAATTTTAATTCCAACATTTTTAAACATTTATTTAAGCTTTCTGAGGCAACAGGTATCCTTTCTGATAGAAGCATCTTTCATTTCTATGTCATATTTTATTATATTGCTTGAAATTATAGGCCAGTATTAGTAATCATTTTGATATGCTTATTTCTGATCATTATTAGCATGTCTCCATTAGTTTAGTCAATTTTTAAGTATCAAGTTAAGGAAGTATCATTCTGTTCTTAGTAATAATTTTTTTATGAACATTATTTTCAACCTTCATTAATTTACTCAGAAGCTATGGAGATATTTATAGGTTTTTAATCTGTTATTAATATCATGTCACATTTCTTTCCTATTAATTTTCAACTTGAGAAAAGTGTTGCCTGGTAAATAAATATTTAAATTTTTTTCAATTTACTTTGCCAGTGGAAAGTTTAGATCATTAACATTTTTAAATTAGAGGACATGCAGGATTTATGGTATTTTATTCTGTCATCTTGATTGTTTCTCAGTGTTATTGTTATGCACAGTGCAGACTAGATCGCATTGCTTTGCACTCCTCTCTAATGGTTTGTGTGAGTGCTAGATGCTTGTAATTCCAAATTCTAACGCTGCTCAAATATTTATTAGACAGACTTATACATATACACATGCATTTTTAATGTCTTAGAATTATTGAAATATGAACCAAAAAATCTCTTTCTTTTTGAGATAAAAGAAATGATTTTGAGCTTCTCTTAATTCCCTAAATTTTAGATTTCTCTCCTTCTCTCTCTCTCTCTCTCTCTCTCTCTCTCTCTCTCTCTCTCTCCCTCTGTCTCTCTGTCTCTCTCTCCCCCTCTACCATTCAAAATATACACTTTTCAGGTCTAACATTGACTTTCACATCCAAGTTTTTTTTAATACCTAAAATTATGTATTCAGTGTTTTCCACATATATTAACAGAAGCAGTTTTTGTCAATAAATCACTGCAATTTTTAGAATATAAAATGATCCAAAATAAATGTCTCATATCCCAATAGTATAAAAATACTTATATAATAAATAATATTCATGATTACTATGATATTTTGTGTTGCTAGGTTTACCACAGGGTGGAAGCATTTTTTTAAAAAAAAAATTACACTGGAATTTTATGGGAATTGCATTCAGTCTATAAATTGCTTTGGCTAATACGACAATTTTAACCATGTTGATTCTTCCAATTTATGAACATGGAAAATATTTTTATTTCATTGTGTCTTTTCCTATCTCTTTTAATAATGGTAAATTGTTTATATGAGTCTTTTTTATTTTTCTCCCTGGTGAGGCTAGCCAGGGTTTTGTCAAACTGATTACTCTCTGAACCAGCTTTTTGCTGTACTAATTTTTTGTATAGTCATTTTGTTCTCTATTTCATTCAATTCTGCTCAAATTTTTATTTTTTCCTTTCTTCTGCTAACTTTGGGTTGCTTTTGTTCCTCTTTTTCTAGTTTTCTAAGATGTAATGTTAAGTTGTTTACTTGGAATTTCTTTTGTCTCTTGAGGTAGGCCTGTAATGATGTAAACCTTTCTCTTATGACTGCTTTTGATAAATCTCAGAAGTCTTGGTATGTCATATTGTCATTCTCATTTGTCTCTCTATATATTTTGATCTCACCTTTAACTTCTTCTATGGCCCAGTCATTTTTCAGTAGTATGTTGTTTAATCTCCACATATTTGTGGGTTTGTTTACTTTTTTTTGCAGTTGATTTCTAATTTCAAAGCATTGTGGTCAGAGAATAGGCTTGGCATAATTTTAATCTTCTTGAATTTTCTGAGGCTAGTTTTATGACCCAACATATGGTCTGTCCTTGAGAATGGCCCACGTGCACTGGAGAAGAGTGTATAATCTGATGTTGCAGGGTGAAAGGCTCTGTAAATGTCAATTAATGTCCCTTTGGTCTAATGTGTCATTTAAGGCTGATAGTTCTTTATTGATTTGCTATGTGAGTGATCTATCTAAAGCTATGAATGAAGTATTAAGGACCCCAACTGTGATTGTGTTTTTGTCAGTTTTCCCCTTTAGTTCTCCTAGTCATTTACTTCGGTGCCTCCTGATTGGGTGCATATATATTAAGAAGTGTTATGTTTTCTTGATGTAGTGTCTCCTTTATCATTATAAAATGTCCATCATTGTCTCGTGTTACCTTTGTTATCTTAAAATCTGTTTCATCAGATATAAGTATGGCTACACCTGTTTTCCTGTGGATTTTATCTTTTTGGAGAATCATTTTTATCCGTTCACTTGGAGTCTAACTTTGTCTTTGAGGCTTAAATACATCTCCTGAAGGCAACATTTGTCTGGGTTTTGTTTTTTGATCCAGTCTTTCAGTCTGTGTCTTTTTAATGGTAAATTCAGTCAATTTACATTTTCCTATAAACATTTTATCTTTTGTTTTCTGGTAGCTCTGTGCCTCCATTGGCTCTCTTTCTCTCTGTTCCATACTTTTTCTTACGTTTCCTCTTTTTTAAAGCTATGTGTCTCAGTTTTGGATTTTTTGTGTGTAGTTAGCATTAGGTTTATGGAAAACAAAGTTTCATGTATACAGTGGTCCTTTTTTATTTATTTTTCTCGAGGTATCTGATCTCCATTCTCCTTTGCAAATTCAGACTTGTACCTTTACCCTTTTATGCTTTTGTTGTAAAAAAGTATCCCTCTTTAGGCTGTGAGTTTATTCTTGTCTGGCAATTTTTCTCTTTCAGTAATTTGAATATTTGGTTCCACTCATTCTGGCTTGTAGAGTTTCTCCTGAGAAGTCTGATGATAACCTAATGTGCTTTCTTTTATACATTACTTTCTTCTTTTCCCTGGCTGCCATGAGAATTCTTCCTTTGTCATTAATTTTTGCCAGCTTTAAAACAATGTGTTTTGGAGAAGGCCTTTTTGAATTGAGTTAATTAGGTGTCTGTTTGCTTCCTGGATCCAAGTATCTAGCTATTTCCACAGATTTGGGATGTTCCATAAACTATTTGAATAGGCTCCATTTCCTTCTCCCTCTCTTCTTCTTCTGGTATGCTGCTGCTGCTTCTTCTTTTATTTATTTATTTTCTGATGGAGCCAGAAAGTTCTCTTAGAGGTGTATCTTTTTCTTGTTAATGGTCAAGTCTCTCTCTTCTTTTTTCTATGTCATTTCTAGATTTCTTTTTCACCATCACTAATTCTTACTTCCATCTGGTCAGTTCTATTTCCTATTCTTACTAGTTCTGTCTTGATCTCTTTTATCAAGTTCTTTATCTCCAGAATTTCCATTTTGTTCTCTTTTGAAGTTTCAATCTCTTTGGTAAAGTACTTGTTTTATTTGTTGTTTTCTGAGTGTATTAAATTGCCTGTTTTATTTTCTCACATCTCATTGAGTATTTTCAGAACTGCAATCTTGAATTCTTCTCATTTATTCTGCTTATTTCCATGTGTTTAAGTTTGTTTTCTGGAGATTTTTCATTTTCTTTCTGAGCTGCCTCAGTACCTTGGTTATTCATAGCATTTGTGGATTCCTTTTGCCTAGGCATCTGTGTATGAGTGGCGTTTTTCTAGCAGATCCATACGAAGAGTTCTTTCTATTATTTTCCAGTAGGTGATGCTGAATCACGAACTTTTATCTGTGAGAAATCTCTGTGCTGACCCCCACCATTTCTGGTTGCCATTAGTGAAGCCACGATGAATGGGAGTTAGGATGGCTGGGGGATCCTGGTAGTCTTCTTTGTTTTGCCCGCCCAGTAATGGTGACCTTGGGCCTCTGTGGGGTCCTCCTTGTACCCTGACCCAAAACTAGCTCAGGGGAAATATTGATTCTTTAGAACCAGTTCTCAGGTTTGCAAATAATGTGCTCCACAACCTGACACCAAGGGCAAAGGGATGTGAAATCTGGAAGTTTACAGGGGCGGCAGGGCTTTGTGGCTTTTTCTGGAATGTCAATTGCCCAAACACCACCGTAACACCGCAGGGCTGTGTGCTCGCCCACACTTCTGTGCTCAGCAACTGCCTGTACTGCTCATTCTTGCAGAAATGCTCACGGAATCTCTTTGCTCTTTCTGACAAAGGGAGCACCCACCACAACTGGCCTCTCCCCCTCTGTGGGCTGAGCCCCAGCACTGTGAGGTCCTGGAGGCAAGGCAAGGCTGCGTCTGCGGCTAGTCTCTGCCCTTCTTCTTACTCGCTTCCCCCATTTGCTCGCAGCTGCCCACCTTTCATGCTGCAGTGTGCAGCTGTCCCATGCACTGAGCAGGCAATCCTTTGGGGAGTTAGTTATGGCTGTTCAAATTATTGAAACTTCAAGGGGAAATACCACCAGGCTCTATCACACTGCTGTTTCTCTGACATCACTCTACGGTGTTTCCTCTCAGCCCAAATCATTCTCTCTATCCCACAACTTCTTAAACCCTTTGTATGCTAGGTGACTCCTGAAGAACAGAAAAATATCCACAGTGCTTCCCAAACCTATTTAGATGAGCTCTTTTATTTATTATCTCTAAGTGCCAGTTTTCTGTGGAATTCACTTAAAATAATTAAAACAGAAACATTTGATACTGATATTTAGCTTTTTTTGTTATTAACTAATTTTTAACCAAGAATCCCCATTATTGAATTCATAATTTTTATTGACTTTTAATTATAATTATTTTAATTATTTAAAAAGTTTTGTTTTTATTTCCAGATATTGCATTTGAAAATTATTTCCAGCAAGATGGCATATATATGACAATTTATTTCTATAACTGTAACTTTTTATTACAACCATTCTGGCACAAAATTTCTGGGTTTTTTTTGTTTGTTTGTTTGTTTTGTTTTGTTATAGGTTTGTTGGGAGAAAATAATTTGTCCTTTTCCTACCTGAGTCTAGTATTTGGTGGCCTGCAAGTTAAATGAAAGGAGATAGATTTATAGGAGTGTGAACACATTTTATTTACACAGGCATGTGGGAATTGCTCAGTGATGAGTAATTCCCTTGCCAGAGTTGAAGGTTTATGTATCAACTTTTCCAAGGAGGTTAAAGCTTCAGTGGGATAGTGTAGAAGGCCCTGGTGAGCTTTTGGACACTAATGGGCAGCTTTCCTCACACTTCTGGATGTAAGGGTCATTTTTCTCACAAATCAGGAAACTCTCAAAAGAGGATCAATAGCAGCTATACTTTTGGGAGGCTTTGTTTAAACTTAGATAATGTTTCTTTCTGTGGCTGCTGATTGATTGTTCAAATATTTTCAGTTTATAGTAATTTTCATGTGACTTTGATTGACAAGCAATCGCTTCAGATTTCAGAATCTTGTTCCTTGGAACCAATAATCAAACAAAATAAACACATTTTTAAATAAGAACAAATGTGGGGTGAAATAAGTCACTAGAAATTCGCAATTGCTCTTGGTAGCTTTGCCTTCCTTCTCAGACTGATACCTGAGTGGAGGTCAGCTGCCATTGGGTGCAGCAAAGACGTTCCTATGCAGCACACTCATGAATTTAGACAGATTGTACGTCCTCAGTGCCAGGTTCTTTGACACAAGGAAGATGATATCTGTCCTGAGAAATCTAGGCAGTTGTTTTTTTTTTACCAACATGCTCCCAAAATTATGGTACTAATGCCTTAGCGTACCGGAATATCCCATTCTCAGAGTTTTCAGAATTTTTCGTTCCTATGTCCCTGCTATGATGGGCAGAATCCTCAGATATCCCCCAGGATAGCTGTGGCCTCGTGTACACACCCTGTTAATTTCCTACCATTTTGTGTGAGGCTGATAAATAACATAAAATACCACTCCTATGGTTGTTACATTATTTGGGAGAAAGAAGTTTGCAGAGGTGACTAAGGTCCCTAATCAGTTTACTTTGAGTTACTCAAAAAGGAGATTGTCCAGGACGGGCCTAGCATAATTAAATAAGCTCTTTAAAAAGCTGCAAGATTTGAAGAACTATAGACTCTCCTGATGGCTTAGAAGAAATAAACAGCTGTGTTGTAAAGGGAAGTGTCCATGTGCCGAGAGTCTGAGGGATAACCTCTAGGCTGAGCAGGATTCTTGGACTGCAGTAACACGAAAACAAGTATGCCACCCACATAACTACAGGGAGAGCAGCTCTGCCTGCAGCCAGTGAGCTCGAAGTCGTCAAGCCTCAAAGGAGATCTCAGCTGCAGCCAAAAACTTGATTTCAGGTAAGACTCTGAAAAGAGGCCTTAGCTAAACTGAGGCCTTAGCTAAACTTTGAAACAATAGATTTGTGCTGTTTTAAGATACTCAATAATTTTTCATGATTTTTTAGCCAGCAATAGAAAATTAATACTTTGTCTCTAACATTACATCGGAAGGTTCCTTTTATATTTTTCAGTCCCAGACTGCATTCATTTATGCTTGAATACTCCAGAATGTAATTCTCAATGGAACTAGAAATGCACTAAGAATGGAATGCACTAGAAATGGAACTAGTAGTAATGCACTGAGATAGTTTTCGCATGGATTGGCTATGGTTGCAAGTAAGGGAGGCCAGCTGCCAAAATGTTCACTATTGTGGAGTTTAAATCATTAACTAATGACACCAATGGGGTTGAGCATTGTCTTTTCTCTATTACCTAACCTCTGTCTTTCTGCTTAAGATGGTAATTATCTCCTGTTACAAATTATTTTTCTGAACTCGTGCCTGTGAAACAATGAAATTAGACAACAATTTTTCAGTGTTATGGTATATAGTCTGCCTGTCTGTCTGTTTTCAATAATGGTGCGTGTGCATATCTGCATATGTGTCTTTGTCTAGGTGTGTATTTCTCTCTATTTTTTATAGATAGATGGATAAGTCTAATAGAATATATATATATATTCCTTTCAAGAGATAACTTAGATAACTGAAGCAGCATAAATTCTCACATCCATAATTATTGAAATTATTACATTTAATCTCTGGGTAGGTAGAAGCCCTTTTTCAACAATCTTGGATGCAAAAATTTCTTCTGGATATTTTTGTTTCTGCATTTATAAATACAGGAACTTTGAATAAAGCAGATTACACTCCATCATGTGAGTGGGCCTCATCCTTTAGCGAAAGGCCTTAAAAGATAAAAGACTGGCCCGGTTGGTGTGGCTCAGTGGACTGTGCGTCGTCCCATGGACTGAGAGGTGCCAGTTGGATTCCCAGTCAGGGCACATGTCCAGGTTGCGGGCTCGATCCCCAATAAAGACTGACACCCCAGAAGCCAGAAGGAAGTCCACCGGCAGACTGTCTTTGGGACTCAAACTGAAACTCTTCCCTGGTTCTCTATCCTGCCTGTCTACTCTGTGAACTTTGGACTTGCTAGCCTCCACAATGCCATGAAACAATTTCTTAAACTATCTCTCTCCTTCTCTGTCTCTCTCTCTGTCATTCTCTCGCTCTGCAATTATCAGTATTTATATTATATTGTATTATATTATATTATATTATATTATATTATATTATATTAGTAATATTATATACAGATGTGGATATAGATATAGATGATATCGATATCTATAGCTATATATCTATATCTATCTATTCATTTACTTATTAAAGGGAACCAAAATTTGGCCACCCTGAAGCTGCTTTTTTTGAATATTGATTTTCAGCTGTTTATTAAGAAACAGAAGAATAGAAAGATCCTTTGACTGCCCTCCCCACCCCTTCCACCACCTTCCTCCCTAAGAGATTGAGAAGAAAATCCTAAGATGTTCACCACACCTACCTGAATTAAGCGTGGTCAATAGGGGGGTTTGGCAGGGTCTGTTAGCTAGGCATTCTGTGTCCTACTGTTTTTCATTCTTTTATTTTTTAACTTTTATACGTCTTTATATATAAAATAAAGTTGTTTGTATCACACTTTTATTCATTGTGGTGGTATTGCATTTTCTCTCTGTGTTGAAACTGTCTGCATTTAAATCAATGTTTGCTATCATTGGATTTATATCAACCGTTTTGACACTTGTGTTTTATTTGTTCCATGTGTAGTTTGCTCCTTTTTATTACTTTTGGAATAAAAAGTTTTATTTTCACTATCAGAATTTTGGCTCTATCTTTTAGTTGTATATTCTCTGTGGTAAATCTAGTTATTACAACCGGCATTTTAACTTATAATGGTTTAGTTTTGATATCACTAATAACTTGGTTATTATTAACAGGAAAGGAGTAGGGAGGAGACTAGATAAAATGGGAATGCCATTTGTACAGCTTTGCCTGGAAATTGCAGCTAACACTCTCCAAGTCTGTTTCCCACAGATCGACAGGGGAAGGAAGGACTGAACAAAGGCAGTTTAGGCACACGTCCAGTAACGCCCGAATGATGTGGGAAGATGCTTACCTGTCAGTCACACCTGCAAACAGGCGGTTGGCTGGGGTAGGCGGGGCCACTGCAAGGTGTGAAATCTGAATGTCTAAGCTCCTAAACAAAGTGCTTTCTCTCTGATGACTCCTGGTTTGTGGGGCTCTCACACTCTGCATTTGTCCATGTGGCTCATGGCCGTGTGGGACCCGCACAACGAACTGATGGACTGTGATGCCTGATGCTACACCAAACTCAGCTTCACCATGAACAGAAACCTCGGACACTGGCCCTGCTTCTAGCTCTGTTAAAACCCAGCTACCCTCTTCCAGGGCTGGACTAAGGGAACTGGGACATTAGAACCCAAGGAAGGTAACTCCACATACAAAACTTTTTTTTACCACATTTCATTCTCCCTTGGGGGCCTCCAGAAATGCTTATTCCAGTGGTGCCCCCAAATCCCCTCTCCCCTAGTGATGGAGAGACTGGACCCACCCATTTCTCCGGGAACAGTTTCATTTACTATTTTATGATATTATGATTGAATGTGTAATGTAAGAACTTTTGAACAATATACTTCAATTCCCCACCCTGTTTTTTGTGCTACTGCTCTCATACCTTTTACTTTACAGATAATATAAACAGTAAATTTCATATATTTTGCTTTAAACATTTGATCATCACCATATAATTCCAAAAATGAAAACAAATTATCTTTATATTTACTTATATATTCAACATTTCCAACTCTTAGTTGTTTTTTTTACATATATTAAAGGTTTCATATAATAGCAATTTTGTCATCAGAAAAGGTCTGGGGCTGAGGTGAGTCTGTCCCAGGATGGTCTGGAATGTGTGGGTTCTTGACTTTGTACAGGAAAGATTTCACAAAACAAGTCCCAGTGATTTTGAGAGTACCTTTCTTAAAGCTGGGGACAGTGAAACAAAGGAAGGGCTTGAGATAGGAGAGGCAAGATCATCACAACAGCAGTGAGTCTGGACGGAGCTGCCCTGGCCCTTTGGAAACAAAGGCAACAAGTTACAGGAAACAAGTTACAGAGGCAAAAAGAGGGCCCTTGGAGACAGGCTCATGGGGTTAGCCTGGGACGAGTTTCTATCGCCCACTGTTCCCCTGGTTCCAAGTCTTGTGAGGACCTTTAGAGCTTAGGAGAAAGACTACAAAGATAACATGCCTGAGGAAAGAAGGTGGGGAGAGTCACGGGAGTGCTCAAGGGAGAGCGGGCACTGGGTCCTTTGTCTTAAGGGTTTTTATTTGTTTTTTAAAGGCAGGACATTTAGGAAAGTTCTCAGTCAGAATATTTATCAGCTTCCCAGGCATGTCCTCTGATATGCTAGTGCATCGAAGTGAGCTTATAGCAGGATCAGGGTCATTCTCTTGTCAGTTTTACCTTCAAAGAATGTCACGGGAAAGGTACCAGGATCAAGGCAGGTCAGCCCCAACACAGTCTGGAATGTGTAAAACATTTGATCCTAAGTGTCTTGGTTAGAAAGATAAGATCTTGAAATATATTAGCTGGCTGTAAATCGCCCTGTATTGTTCAGTATCTGTCTAGGTTTCCCCATTCCACTTGCCAAGGACTTCTTCCAGCTTCTTACTAACCTGCCTCCCTGTGTTCTGCTTGAAGACCATTCTGTAGTGCCCATTTTCTGATGACAAACTCTCTCAAATTTTGTTTTTTCTGAAAAATGGTCTTGGTTTTTCTTTTTTCAAAGATATTTTCACACTGTGCAAAGCTAAATTATTATTATTTTTTTAGCACTCTAAAGGTGGCATTTCACTGTCACCTGGCTTTTGATATCTTTGATGAGAACTCCGTAAAATGTTTTACATTTGTCCTTCTATATATAACAGATAGTTTTCTCCTAGCTGTCTTTGTTTTTTTAAATTATTATTACTGTTTTTAGAAAATTAATTATGGGGTGTCGCAATATGGTTTGATTTGTGTTATTTCTTAATCTTGGTTTGTTTGTTTTTTTTTAATTTTGCTGAGCTGTGATTTCATGTTTTTTTCACATTTGAAAATATTTCTACCATTTTATCTCCACATTTCTTTCAGCACTTTCTACCCTTTCCTGGGACTCCAATTATGTGTAAATATTAAACATTGCATATTGTCCCACATTTCACTGAGTCCTGTTCATTTCAAGTTCACTAATTTTCTTTTTTTATTTTGCAGTATCAAATATGTTGTTAATTCTTTAAAATAAAAATTTTACACCTGGCCGGTGTGGCTTAGTGGTTGAGTGTTGACCCATGCACCAAGAGGTCACCGGTTCGATTCCAGGTCAGGACACATGCTCAGGTTGTGGACCGAGTCCCCAGTGGGGGGCATGCAGGAGGCAGCCAATCGATGTTTTCTCTCATCAATGTTTCTAGCTCTCTCTCCCTCTCCATTCCTCTCTCTCTAAAATCAGTAAAGAAAAAAAGTTTTTTTAAAAATTTTACTTCAAATATTGTATTTTTATCTCCACAACTTGCATTCACTTCTTTGATACATCTTCAATTTATGTCATGTTTTACTTTAAAGATTTGAGCTTTTAAACAATATTTATAACAGCAATTTTAAAATCTTATCTTCTAATTCCATTGTACTTATCCCTTAGATATTTATTTTGTTGTTGTTGTTGTTTTTGTTTCTGTTGACTGATGTGTCTCCTGCATCTGGGTCATATTCCCTGCTTTTTGGCATGTCTAGTAATTTTTTCTTAGATGTGAGACTTTTTTTTTTATTAAAGTGTGAATTCTTTTGTTGTTGTTGCTGTTATATTCTTTTATAGAGTTTTAACTAATTCTAGCCTGAAATTAAGTTACTTGTATACTAGCTACACGTTTTTAAATAATCTTTAGGCCTGGTTAAGAATTATTACAAAGTGTAAGCTTTTTTTTGTTCTTTTCTTTTTGCACTTAACCCAATTTTTGTCATATTTGCCTTAAGATGGGGAATAAAACATTCAGTAAAAATTAAATCTGTCTTATCATGTACAACTTTTAAACTATAAAAATTATATATCTTAATTACTTCCATGCACACAAGTTTAAAGTTACAGTTTAAAAAATTAAGACTTCTAGGAGCATTTTATAATAAAGCAATTCTTATTTTTTTGTACATAGATCAAGCACCTCCAAAATACAAATTGCTGTACACAATGATCAGTGTACTTAAAATGAACATGTAAGTAAATTAAATTCATGGACAGCCTTCGGCTAAGCTGACATTATATATATTCAGCTTAGTGGGCAACAAACCATAGTGCCAAGAAGAAATAGTGTATTTGAAAATAAATTTCAAAACCTAAGTTAAATTTTTATACTTAAATACAGAAAATATATTAATTTGAAGGCAAGATTTTTATTTCCTGTGAAATAGATCATAGTTTCATGATTTTTTTTTAAATTTGTCCTTCTGTTTTTTCCTCCTGTATTGCATTCTTTTGCTCTATTATTTATTTTTGTGAGCAAACACTATGCCAATTGAAGTAAACCAACTTGCCTGGCTGGTGTGGCTCAGTGGATTGAGCATCGTCCCATGGACTGAGAGGTTTCAGTTCGATTCCTGGTCAGGATATATCCCAGGTTGTGGGCTCCATCCCCAGTGGGGGGGTGTGCAGAAGGCAGCCAATCAATGTTTCTCCCTCACATTGATGTTTCTATCTCTCTCTCATCTTCCTCTGTCTCTAAAAAATGTATTTTAAAAAATTTAACACATATTTTAAAAAATGAAATGAAAACCATCTCATATGTAGAAAAAAGGTCTGGGTTCCAAAAAACAAAAATATAATCCTTTTTAAATGACAACATCTGATTCAAGTAAGAAAATGACTTATACACTAGTAAAAAAAAAAAAGACAAACACATTTCATGAAGAATACAGTGTCTGCTGAGTGTTTTAGTTTTGATGTTTCAGAATGTTGCTGTATTTTTATGAAGAATCTGAGGGAAAGATTTCATAGCAGAAGGTGTTAATGTGACCGGTATTGACTTAAGTGGGGATCCAACTGAACTGTGAAACTGCAGGATGCCTATGGATTCAAGCTGCTTGTTAAAGAGAAACTCATCGCTATCATTCAGAGATTCTTTCTCATTTCCTCTGTCCCCAAGCATCCCATCTTCTGCGGGCTCAGTTCCTAGCATTTCACCATCTTCCTTCCTACTAAGGAACTTGTCCAAGTAACTGGTGTGTTTTCCTTCTCAATTTGTTCACCCTTCCTTACCTCACAACAAAACTGATAGATGAGAAAACAGTTCTCTCCACTACTCACAAACTGACTACCCCAAGAAGACTGGTACAAGGCTTATAATTGAGCCAAATTTTGCCATTCCCTTTTCTTGTTTTTCTCAGCTTACTGACTTTGATATCAAACATTTCAATTTCTTTTGGGACACTGAGCTATGCAAGTCATTTTTATTTATCAAAAATATCAGTAGACTCATGTTGTAAACTAACTTAGTAGTTCCTGCAATAAAAGAATCAAAGTTAAATTATTGGTTCTTTTCCCTTTCTTTTTCAGCCAGTTGCTGTGATGCTTCCTCTAGACTCTGGAGTCTAGAGCTATTTGGGATTTAACCAATCCATTCTTTTCACATTTTGACTTGCCTTTTTTATTAATTTTTCTTGGCTCTGTGCTTTCCAATTGGAAAGATCTATAAAAGTTTGAGCTCATAGTAATAGATAACTTCACTCTCTCTCCAAACTGAGTTATCTAAATATGATGATAACTGACCTCATTTTGTAGCTACAAGTATGGCTACCCTCCAGATCATAATATTTGTTTTCATGATGATCTGGATATTGCCAACAGTGCTCAGTAGAGTAATTAGTATCAAAAGCAGAATCGTCCAAATACTTTCCATGGTCTCCATCCAAATATTTTCAAGGATCAACTTGTATTTCTTCATCAGTGACATCAGACAAATCTCTTGATTAATGTTGAAGTTCTTATATATAGGCCAACCACGCTCTGGAAATTGACAATCATGATACATTTCCCAGATAGAAATGTGACTATGAGTTTCATCCATTAGCAAAATATCATCAAATTTATCTTCAAAATGAAAAGGATGACTGAAAATTGGCTCATCCATTGGAAAAGAATATATGCTCGTGTTAGGATGGGAAAGCACTTCTACCTGTCAACCGAGACATGTGGCTGAATGCCAAAATTTGTTCCAGTGCTTCTTGACTAATTCCTGAAAGCAGATGAAGGTTTGTGTGGCTCAGTCATGTCATTTCTAATGTAAACAAATTACTCTGAGAAGATCCTAACCGTCTTCCTCGTCTACAATAAGAATAGATTCTAAAATCAGCTCTATCTGTTCAAGTTCATTTGCACCTGCAAAGAGGGTTACCAGTCAGCATTTCAGCAAAGATTCAGCCTGCAGACCACATATCAATGGCTTTAGTGTAATTATTAGAAGAAAATAAAAGATGTGGGGATTTGTACCATTTAGTAACCAATCTTTATGAAAGATGATCCTTATGGGAATAATAGGGATCCATGGTACACACAAGACAAAAGTCACCTGTCTTTAGCATGAAGTCATCAGTATTAATGAAAAGATTAGCTGGTTTGAGATCTCAGTGCAATACTTTTGCAAAGTCAATATATTTGGGTAGCTGATACATGAGAAGCCAGGTATGCTCTTCCAGTAAATGTCCCTGCTTCAGGATATTAGCCAGGTCTCTCTCCATGACTTCTGAACAATGTAAACAACTCTTCAGTTTGGTAAGAGAACCCACATCATCTGCTAATTGGCTTCCACTAGAACCAAGAATTCCAAACACTATGGCAATGTTTTCATGGTCAAGTCTTCTAATAATTTTGATTTCATATAGAGTATGTTTGACACTCTGGGGAATCAGTAAGGACAATTTTCTTGATGGCTACCCTTTTATCACAGTCATTATTTACAACAGAAAAAATTAAGCCATTGTCTTCACAACCCAATAGTTTTAAGTCCATATACCTAGAACGCAGATCAAAACCACGAATGTTCATGAGAATTTCAAATTGCTCTGTCATTTTGAGACTCTTAGTGTTGCCTTTTTCTTTCAAATTGTTGAACTTGTGTAAACAAGGAAGAAAACTGGCATCAAAAGGAAAGATCCTTCAAAAAGGAAGGATAAAAATAATTTTGCTTCCCTAGCAAGATGGTTTCTTGATGTTCATTGCATATGTCAACCAGGCCCACTGAGTTCTTCTTAGATTTAAACCTTAAAAAGCTCTCCCCATATTGAGAGTTATGATTGCAGTACCCATAGTTAAAGAAAGGAGAGGCAACTCTGCAGACAAAGAAAACATTCAAGAAACTCAAATGAAATGAAATGATATGCTATGCACTTAGATTTACTGTGCTAAAAAATTTACCACTTAACAAAAATATGAAGCACACAACAGGCTTCTCTGAACATTCTTCTCACAGTGAAGATACATTCAGCATTGGACTGGTCCTGAGCGGCATGATTCTAAGGTGCCGGTAAGAACTATTTCTGTTCTGCTTCTTTGCTTCCTTTGTTGCTGTATATTTCAACAGGAAGCCTTGGCAGCTGTTGGTTAACAGATGTCTTTTGTTAATGATCAGGTGACTCCATCTCATCACAATCACAATCAAAGCTACCATCTGATACAACAGGACTTCTCTGACTCGTTGAGGGAGTTTGGGGTCTGCAGACAGCCCGCAGTGTCAGGTGTCAGGCTGTGCTGGAGGCATAGGGATCTCTGAGGCTCTCACTGTATTGTGGTAACCACCATGTGATCCCAACAACTTGTGAGAGGAGACTTCTTTGTCTGTTTTTTAAAATTATTTTTTATATTTTTGTAGTTAAATTTGACATACAATATTGTATTATATTCAGGTGTACACCCCAGTGATTAGACATTACATAACTTAGTAAGTAATCATCTTGATCATATCCATCTGATGCCATACATAGTTATTAGAATATTATTGACTATATTCCCTAAGTTGTACTTTACATCCCCATGACTATTCTGTAACAACCAATTTGTTTTTCTTAATCCCTTAAACTTTTTCACCCATCCCCCACCCCAACCGCCCTCCCATCCAGCAACTGTCAAAATATTCTCTGTATCAATAAGTCTGTTTATGTTCCCCTTGTTTATTTATTTGTGGGTTTTCTTTTTAGATTCAATTGTTGATAGATATGCATTTATTGCCATTTTATTGTTGATTTGTTTTTTCCTTCTTCTTCTTAAACAAGATTCTTTAACATTTCATGTAATACTGGTTTGGTGGTGATACACTCCATTAGCTGTTTCTTGTTGGAGAAGCTCTTTATGTGTTCTTCAATTCTAAATCATAGCTTTGCAGGATAGAGTAATCTTGGTTGCAGGTCCTTGCTTTTCATCATTTTGAATATTTCTTGTCATTCCCTTCTGGCCTGCAAAGTTTCTGTTGAGAAATCAGCTCACAGTCTTATGGGAGCTCCTTTGTAGGTAACTAACTGATTTTCTCTTGCTGCTTTTAAGAGCTTGTTTGGAGGTTCTAGCAGTGGAGCGCAGCTACTCGTATACCCTTGACCGAAGACCAGTCCTCTCCTCTGGGGGGAAGGTCGTCCTCTTCGACCAAGCACACAGCTTCTGGAGGGACACACATGGCTCGGTGAGGGAGGAGGGGGACACATGCCTAGCCAGCCAGATCAGCCGAATCAACCTTGGCGATCAATGGGGTGACAGATGTTGCAGCCAGATCGCCCTCACATCCTCTCTTGCAGTTTTAAAGATTCTCTCTTTGTTTTTAAACTTTGGCATTTTAATTATGACATATCTTGGTGTGGGCCTCTTTGGATTTATCTTGTTTGGGACTCCCTGTGCTTCCTGGACTTGTATGTCTGTTTCCTTCACCAGGAAAGGGACATTTTCTGTCATTATTTTTCAAATAGGTTTCCAATTTCTTGCTCTTTCTCTTCTCCTTCTTACATCCCAGTGATTTGAGTGTTAGTAAGCTTGAAGTTGTTCCAGAAGCTCCTTACCCTTTATTCATTTTTTGGGGATTCTTTATTCTTTTTGCTCTTCTGATTGGGTTTTATTTTTGCTTCCTTATATCCCAAATTGCTAATTTGATTCTTAGCTTCATCTACTCTACTGTTAATTCTCTGTAAATTATTCTTCATTTCTGACAGGTTTTTTTTTTTTTTTTTTTGCGTGTTTTTTATGTATTTTTATATGCTGTTGAAGTTCTCACCAAGTTCCTCAAATAGCTTTATAACCATCATTTAGAACTCTATATCTGGTAGTTTGCTTTCTTCCATTTCGTTTAGTTCTTTCATTTGGGACCTGTTTCTTTGTCTCCACATTTTGGCTATTTCCCTGTGTTTGTTTCTATGTATTAGGTAGAACTGCTATGTCTCCCAGACTTGGTAGAGTGGTCTTGTGGAGTAGGTGTCCTGTAGGGCCCAGTGGCACAGCCTCCCCAGTCACTCAAGCAGGATACACCCTTTTCTGGGCTGTGTTTACTGTCCTATTGTAGTTGAGACTTTATTGCTGTTGGTGTCACTGGGAGGAACTGACTCCCACTTCAATAGGCTGTGCAGACCAGCTGCAGCCACAGTGGAGATGCTGCTGTGCAGGAGTCAACCCTATGGAGCAGGACTTGCTTCAGTGGGGCTTTGGTGTTCACTGAGTCAACCCCTTGAGTGTGTCACTCATGGAGGTGTTAGGGTTGTAATCTGGCATGGTCTGAAGCTGTCTACCTGGTGCACTGGCTCTGGGGCCTCCCAAGAGGTACAAAGATAGCCACTGCTTGTACCTTGCCTGGGGCCACCTGGTACAAGCTAGGGAGTGATATGAAGATGACTGCTAATTATGCTGGGCTTGGAAGTGCCCAGGAGAGGCCAAGCTGCAAACCAAGGCTGGCTGCTGCTAGTGCTAGACCTGGAGCAAATTACCAAGAGGTACGAGGTACATAGAGGCCAGGTGCTGCTTGTCTGAAGTATTTTAAGAAAATCTGGAGCATGAGGCAAAAGAGGCCACTTGTATGGGAAAGCCACAGGAAATAGCTTGGGTGGACCCACAAGTTGGGTGGGGTGGGGTCTCAGAGAATCATCAGGGTGGGGCAAACAGTGTCAGCCAGGCTGATGGAGACTCAGATATGATGCCCGCCTGCTGGCTCTGTGAAGGACAATCTCAGAAAAGTAACAATGGCCTCTGTCAGCACTTTGGTCTGACAGAAAACTGCCCTTCCAGCTTTCATTCTGATGACCAGCAATTCAGTTCCTCCCCTTATGTCCAGGTTCCTTTCAGGCTGCTGCCCTAGCAGTGCAGCACAGAGGGAGTGAATCTGAATAAGCCTGTGCGTGGGCCCTTGAAGAGGAACTGCTTGAACTCCAGCAGCCCTCACTCTCATTCAGCCACAGTTGCTGCTGGTTTTACACCTAAGTTATGGGAAATTCTCTTCCTGGCTCTGGAACCCTGAGCTGTGGGGTTGGCAACCCTCACTCCTTAAGGGGGACCTCTGCAGCCGAGACATTCCTTCTGATTTTTATACACCACATATGGGTATGGGACTGGCCTGTTCTGTGTCTCTACCCCTCCTACCAGTCTCGATGTGTCTTCTTTTATATTTTTATTGATTTTTAGAGAAAGAGTAGGGAAGTGGGGGAGAGAGAGAGAGAGAGAGAGAGAGAGAGAGAGAGAGAGAGAGAGAGACCATCAGTGCAAGAGCAGAACATCAATTGGCTGCCTCCTGCATGCCCCCCACCGGAGATTGACTCTGAAACCCAGGCATGTGCCCTACTGGGAATCAAACCAGCAACCTTTTGGTGCACAGGACGATGCCCAGCCAAGTGAGCCACACTCACCAAGGCACAATGTGGCTGCTTCTTTAAATTCCTAGTTGTAGGACTTCCATTCAGCTATAGATTTCAGGTATTTCTGAATGATGACTGTTCTGTAGTTTTGCTGTAATTTTGATGTGGTTGTAAAAGTATTCAAATACTGTATTTACCTACACCTACATCTGAACAGAAGTTTCGGCTGTGAGCCTTCTGATATTTCTACTGAATGTCTGTGAGGTCTCTCCACTCTGGCTGGTGGAAATTCAAAACTTTTATCTTTTTGTAAGTTATAAAAAATATTCATCTTACATGTTCTTGGCAATTTATCTTTACTTGATAGATTTTCTTTGCCAAGATTTGGAGTTTTCCTCTGCACATTCGCAGGCTGTGTTCAGAAGAAGACTTAGGGGAACACCTTGAAGATTTTTGGAGATTTCTCTGCAGAGCTTCCTTTTATCTATTTTTTGTTTCATTTTATTTTATATTGTTTTAGGTATTCAGGTTGGTGGTTAGACGATCATATTCTTTACATAGTGTTCCCTTTGGTATTTCTAGTACACAGTTATCACACCGCTACTGGCCATGTTCTCTGTGCTTCACTTACATCACTGTAACTATTTTGTAACCACCAATTTGTACATCTACATCCTTTCATCTCTCTTACCCAGTCCCCCAGCCCTCTTCCTCTCTGGCAACCACGAGTTTGCCCTCGGTGATTATGAGTCAGTATCACTTTTGTTTATTTTGTTCTCTAGATTCTACATATAAGAAAAATCATACAGTATTTGTCTTGCACTGACTGACTTATTTCACTGAGCATAATACCCTCTAGGTCCATCCACGCTGATGCCAATGTTAAGATTTCATTCTTTTTTATGGCCGAGTAACAATCCCTTATATATATGTACACCACTTTTTTATCTGTGCTTCTTTAGATTGGCACTTGGGCTGGTTACACAGCTTGGCTGCTGTAAATAGCGCTGTAATGAACATAGGGGTGCATATATTCTTTCAAATTAATGTTTTGGGTTTCTTCTAATAAAACCCAAGAACTATAATCTGTGGATCACGAAAAAGATCTATTTCCAATGTTTTTTACGAAGCTCACATTGTTGTCCATAGTGGCTGCCCAATCTGCATTTCCACAGATAGCACAAAAGTTCTCTTTTCTCCACATACTACCCAACACTTGTCATTTGTGGAATGATTGATGACAACCATTCTGACAGCTGTGAGATATCTCATTGTGGTTTTTTTTCTTCTTTATTGCTTTTAGAGAGAGAGGAAGAGAGAGAAGGATAGAAACTTTGATGAGAGAGAACATCGATTGGTTGCCTCCTGCACACCCCCACTGGGGATGGGGCCCACAACCTGGGCATGTGTCCTGACCGGGAATTGAACCAGCAACCCCTTGGTACATGGGTCGATGCTCAACCACTGAGCCACACCGGCCGGACTCATTGTGGTTTTAATGAGCATTTCTCTGGTGATTAGTGATGTGGAGCATATTTTCATATATCTATTGGCCATTTGTATATCCTGTTTGGAAAGTGTCTATTCAGGTCCTTTGCCCATTTAAAAAAATTTTTTTTTCTTTATTGTTTAGAGAGAGAGGAAGAGAGAAGAAGAGAAAGATGGAAACATCAGTGATAGAGAACATCAACTGGCCGCCTCCTGCTTGCCCCCATTGGGGATTGGGCCCACAACCTGGGCATGTGATCTGACCCAGAATCGAACCGGTGACCTCTTGGTGCATAGGCTGACTTGACTCTCAACCACTGAGCCACACTGACCATTTTGACTGTTTTTTAACAGGATTTTTTTGAGTGTGATAAGTAGTATGCTAACTAACAAAAGGAAGTGATGGACGTGGAAACTAAGTGTGAAAACATACTGCCGACTGGTGGAGTGGAAAGGCACAGGGAGTTCTCAGTCCTAGCATTATCTCTAGAGAAGGCGGAGGAACATTAACGAAGGCCACAGTCAGTGTTTGCTAAGACAGGCTGAATCCGAGCATTGGAAATAACCCCTTCCCCACTCTCACCACTGCAGTAATAAATGTGGAATGAAAACAGCCCGAGAGACCTATAGTGTCTGCTAAAAGCAGGTTCTCCCTGGGGAGAAGTGCGAAAGGAAGACCCACAACCAAGTGCAGAGTCTCAAAACCAGCAAGGAAGAAACATTTAGTAAAACCCTCCGGCAAATCAGCTCATTCCATAAACAAGATATATTAATTGAGGAATTTGAAGTCTTTGGTGCACCGAGTGCAATTATAGCAATAACAAACCTCAGACTCAGGCCAATTATTGATTACATTAACACAAATTTAAACACTAAAGTCCTAAAGAAAGAAAAGGATACTCATTATCAAATAAACAAAAAATGTATGCATCAGGATCTATAGTCCCCTATAACACATAGGGTTTTCGACCAAAAATAGGAAGGCATATCAAAACACACACACACACACACACACACACACACACACACACTATAAAGACAAGTCAATTTTCAGAATCAGAATCAAATAACATGCAATTGATAAGACAAACGATAGGAATTTTAAATAACATACCAAAGATTCTAATTAAAAAGTAAAATGTATGTCAGGTCAAATATAAGTAACATCATCAGAGATATAAAAACTGTAAGAATGATTGAAATGAAAATGTTAGACATTAAAAAAACACAAAAACAGAAATAAGGAATGCCTTTGATAAGCTTATCAGGAGACTTTACACAGTTAAGAAAATTATCAGTAAGGGATTATTAGTATCCAAACTTTAGAACAAACTCATACAACTCAACACCAAAAAAAAAAAAAAAAAAAATCTGATTAAAAAATGGGCAGAGGACCTGAATAGACACTTCTCCAAAGAGGACATACAGATGGCCAATAGATAATGAGAGGATGCTCAATGTCGCTAATCATCAGAGAAATGCAAATTAAAACCACAATGTGATATCAGTGCACATGTTTAAAAATGGGTATTATCAAAAATCAACAAACAATAAGTGGTGGTGAAGATGTGGAGAAAAGGGAACCTTCTAACACTGTTGGTGGGAATGCAAATTGGTGCAGCTACTATGAAAATCCATATGGCATTACTTCAAAAGATTAAAAATGGAACTGCCTTATAATTCAGCAATTTCTTTTCTGAGCATATATCAAAGAAATTCAAAATACTAATTTAAAAGAATATATGCACCCCTGTGTTGACTTCAGCATTATTTAAAATAGCCAAGATATGAAAGCAACCCAAGTGCCCATCAAGAGACAAGTGGATAAGCCCGGCCAGTATGGCTCAGTGGTTGAGCATTGATCCATGCACCAAGAGGTTGCTGGTTCGATTCCCAGTCAGGGCACATGCCCAGGTTGTGGGCCAAACTCCCAGTGGGGAGCATGAAGGAGGCAGCCAATTGATGTTCTCTCTCATCGATGTTTCTATCTCTCTCCTTCTCCCTTCCTCTCTCTCTAAACATAAAGAAAGAAAACATTTCAAAAAAAAAAAAAGAGACAAGTGGATACAAAAGTAGAGGTACATATATGCAACGGAATATTACTCCGCCATAAAAAATTTAAATGTTATCACTTGTGACAACATGGATGGACCTGGAGAGTATTATGCTTAGTGAAATAAATCTGAGAAAGACAAATACCATATGATTTTACTTATGTCTGTAATCTGAAGTACAAAATAAATGAACAAACATAACAGAAACAGATTCATAGATGTAGAGAAAATTGAATGCTTAACTGAGAATGAGGAAGGGAATAAAGTATAATAAATAAATAAGAAAAATATGGCTTAAAAATTGTAAATTAGTGGCAGACACCAAACTACAGAAGCTTGAACAAAATACCAAGGAGAAAATCTACAAAACAAACTCCCTTCCCCAAGACATAGTATATTTAAACTTATACAAATTTAAGACAAAGTCCTGAAGGGGAGCAAGGGCTGGGTATCACCACTGTTGTTGTTACAGAGGAAGAAAGATAAAAATTGCAGGATGCATCTCTTTAGAAAACCATGTGAAGAGATAAAGTTTCTCTCAGATAGACAAAATCTGAAAGATCCGTTGCCAACAGACATATTCTATAAAAAGAGTTAAGGAATTTCTTCAGGAATAAGAAATATGAAGTAGAAATGTAAGGTGTCGCATAGGGAACTTTTAAAGTGATTTAATTGAGGGGTACTAAGGTGATGCCTGTATAATTATTCACATGTCCAGTCTCATATACTATATATCATAAACAGAGAACATTGCTGTAGACTAATTTTTACAAATCCACCAGAATTTTGGGATTTGTCTGAACATGTAAGACTAAAGACAAAGAAAATTATACGTATATAAACAGTGCACTCAACTTATTTCGCAGATTTTGGAACTACCCTAAAGTGTCGAACAAATAAGTAAACACAGCATGAAGCATGGAAGCTCAGTTTTTTCTGTCAGAGGAAAAAATTACCAAGCAATGAGGGGGAGAGAAGATGCGAGAAGGAACTGTGAAACCAGATTAGAGTCAGATATATCAATATAAACTTATGCATATGTAGAAAAGAGTGATACAAAAACAAGTACGGACATAAGTAGGTTAGGATTCATACTTATATTTCTGTTTGTCACTGAATAGGCCTAGAAGAAGTGACACCCAGTAACCATGGAAACTCTCAGAGCCCAGATATCCACGTCTGCTGTGGTTCTTAAGGCAAAGAGGTATCCTTGGGTCACTGCCGAGTCCAAGGTAGGGCAGGTACTGCAAAAAAGTAAGGGGATACCAAAATAAATCAATAAATCCCTAAGGCAGATAATAAGGCCATGTCAAAGGACACAGGACCCAATGTGAAAGAGCTTCCAGCGGCTAAAGCTGTATTTGAGCTACAAAATGCACGATTATAGCATTTGATTATAAACTAAACAACAAAATAAATATTCACGAGCTCATACTATTATAAATAAATGATTAAATAAATCCATGAGGGAGAAGGGAGAAGTCTTTCTTCTAGGAGAGTTATAAATACTAACTTTGGAAAGGAGAAAAGTAGAAAATAGCTACAGCCAAGATCTGCTAATAAATGTTAAATTCGTGGGCAAACCTTAAAGGAGAAAAATGATAGCTAAGTAGCATTAAAGTATCTCCCTCACATATGTGTTGCGTATTGTGGTGGCTTTAACCTAGACCCACACTCCCTTTGATATCCCCTCTTCAGGAGGTGGGTGTTAATCCACCTGCCTTGAGTGTGGCTGGAGAGAGTGACCCGTTTCTAAGCAATAGTGTTTGAAAAGGAGAAACATATACTAACTTTTACAACAGACAAACTAGGAAGACACCACATTAATGAGGTTATAATGTCCAACAAACCAAAATAAGTGTTTGCATCATGCACCTGAAAGGATACAAGAGAAAAGGGTTTCATCGTTGCAGTATGCTTCCTGAAATTGTATGACTCCAGTCTAATTGCGTAAAAACATCAGACATACTCAAAGAGACATATTCTTCAAATACTAAGAGATAGTCTTCAAATTATTTTACCAATGCTCTTAAAAGTATCTTCATGGACCACATGATTTTTCAAAAGAAAAAGTGCTTTGTTGAGGCTGCTAAAATGTCATTATATACTTCCTATTGACAGCAGGCTCTGGTAACAAAATTTACTTCTCTGATGTCTTGAGATAAAAAATGTAAGGGCTGACACAGCCCCAACATTCATAAGGAACACAATATAAAGTCTAGTTAATGAATTCCTGGGTGCCTAGAGTCTAAATGTGTGGAAACAGAGGCATTGGACAAATAGTTTTTCCCTACATAGGTATTACTTTTATAATAATTAAAAATTAAATTATCTAGCTAATTTTTTTCATTCTTTACCAATGTATTACATTTTTATTTAGTGTTATATAATACAAAAATGCTTGGGATTGATTTTCGTTAAATCATAACACGGTTCCCTACTTTCAGATTAATGCGAAGATCTACAATGGACACCTGCCAGATTCAACAGTAAGGGATCAGCGACTTTCATCCAGGCCTGGTCCAGTCTCCCGCTGCCCCTGCTGTCCTTGCCTACAGCTGTCACCGCAGGAGGCTTTTTGTCCAGAAGAAATATATTCAGGATTTCAATGTTTTGAGCTTCGATTGAAATAAAGTTGGAGTTAAATGGCTCTGGAGATAGGGAGATTAAAAGTAGTTCTCTCTCCCTAAGTAGCTCAAGACCTTACAAGGCCAGAGAACCATAATGTATCACATGTTTATAAGTAATAAAATTGAATTTGAGGGAGCAAATTTGAACATAATATTTGAAATAGACTTAAGAAACTGATCCTATAATTATGAAACTTGCAGTTAATGGATTAAAATTTTAATGCCTAAACTAGTAATATTGCACACAAATTAAGTCTATAGATTAATGCCTATTATGGGCCTGTCTATAACACCTTGGTTGAAGTCAAAACAAAAAAAAAATGTTTTCATAGCATAAATGATGGTTTTGAGAACCATGGTGTTTGTAAACAAAATTTATGACCAAATTTTAAAAGCTACATAATCAGTCATCATTAAAACATATATTAGAAAAATTAAAACAGTTCTGAAATAACAGTACTAATAAAATCATTCAAATTAACAACTCATTAAATATCTTGCTTTTCAAAACTATTCCACAAACTAAACTTCTGGAAAGATAATGTAAAAATAGTTTTCTTATCCCTGCTGCTGAGTACAACTAAGAGACCTGGACTTTCTATGTAAAATATAAACACCCTCCAAAACGTAAAGAAAATAACAGGCTTGAAGAATGACACGACAGAACTTTTCTTGTATTTTATGTCTGCTTCGTATTTCCCAGTCTGAGTTCAAGGAAGCTAGCAATGTGGAAACACCCACAGCACACGCAGAGAGGTCCATGGAAGCTTAATCTTCCTCGCCAAAGGACCAGGAACAGGCAGCTGAAAAGGCAGAACGCTTTCAGGCAATGAGCGCTCTGCAGTCACACTGAAGGACAGCTCCTCGCATTCACACCAGCCAAGGCGGAGTGGGGAGCCCAGAATGCACCTAGCTCAGCTGCAATGAAGTGCCCCAAATTCCACTTGGGAGTTTCAGAGAGGCTGAGTGAGAGGTCAGGAGGATCACCCCTGCCAGTCCTAAGGAATCTCCTCCCCTCATGATGAGTGAAGACCACCTGAGGAGCTTAGACTTCCACCCAACTCAGTGTAAATGACACCCCTCCTGCTTCTCACCGGGAGGTGTCAGAGGAAGTTCAGTGGGAACGAGTACTTCCAAACTCACCCAGAAAAGAGAAGTTTCCTCTGCTTTTCCTCACCTCAGGTGTTAACAGAGGCAAAACAGAACATTTGAACTTCCATCCATACTGTGTGGTAACAAGGGGGAGTCCCTAACCCTTCTCTGGAATGTGTCAGAGGCTCTGATAAAATACAAAATTTACATAATACTACATTCTCATAAAATAATAATAATAATAATAATAATAATAATAATAATAATAATATTTAAGCTTCATTTGAAAATAACTCTTTATACTAGAAGCTAGGAAACTCAGAAAGATTGAATATAAAATAATATATGCTAAGAGCAGGATTACACCAATGTTAGAAATACCTGCCGAGAATTTTAAAGCAGCCTTCCTAAAAATGCTTCAATGATAAATATGCTGAAATAAATGAAAATAATAAAAGTTTCAGAAAAAATAGTCTTACCTAGAAACATAAAAGATATGTAAAAAAAAGGAAGAAAGAAAGAAAACATTTTAGACCTAAAAAATAGAAGGAAAAAAAAGACACCTCAGCAGATAGGTCCATCAGCTAAATAAAACGACGAAGAAAGCAATCGGTGAACTTGAAGACAGAACACTATGAATACTATAAATGACCCAAACAGAACAACACAGAGAAAATAGATGAAAAAAAAAAAGAGGACAAGAACAAAAACAAGAGCAGAGCCTGGGGGAATTGTGAGAGTAAAATAAAATACCAGCACTTACGCCTTCAAAACCCCACAAGAGGAGACGGGATGGGGTTGAAAACTATTGCAAGAAACAATGCTTAGAAATTTCTAAAAATTGTCAAAAAGCTTAAACTTATGCATCCAAGATGAACAAACAAAAAGCACTGCAAACACAAAAAGAGCCCCACCAAGACACATCATAGTCAAGTAACTAAAGACTAAAAGAAAAGGCGAAATCGTAAAAACAGTCCGGGAAGAGGGAGGCAGGGCTGCAGCCTGGGGAAGGTCCTGCACTCGCTGCGGGCACAGGCGGGACTCCGGATTAACCGCAGAGCCTGCAGCTTGAGACCGCCTGAAGGTCCGGCCTGGAAATCCTGCTGGTGGGGGCACGGGAGGGCACCGGGGAGGGCACCAGGGAGGGCACCGGGGAGGGCACGGGGAGGGGACGGGGGAGGGGATGGGGAGGGCAGGGGGAGGGCACGGGGGAGGGGACGGGGGAGGGGATGGGGAGGGCAGGGGGAGGGCACGGGGGAGGGGACGGGGGAGGGGACAGGAGAAGACGCCCAGTGGATGAGCGGACTGAGCTGCGCAGTGTGACTGGAAGACGGAGGGAAGGTGGGCAGTCCGGCTCCTGCCCTGGGAGATGGGGACTGGGCCCCACACAGACACCCTCAAAGGAGAGCAACAGAGCAGGGAAGGGGAGCCCACGTAGCATCGGACAGGGGGGATCAGAGGTGGCTCGGCCGCTGGGGGACTCAGCACTGTCCCAGGCTGAAAGCCAGTGCGTGGTCACACCACCTGGAAGGCTCCCTGGCTGTGGGGGCGGGGAGGCCACACAGCAGAGTGGCACACCTGAGCAGGGGTCTGAGCGAAGGACATAGCAGTGGATCTGAGGGTCCAGTAGTCGCTGAAGTAACTTTGACAGAGGCTGGCCAGAGTGCCTGGGAAAAGAGGCATATTCCTATTCCTCCCACACCAGTGAAGAGGAGGTATTCCCCGCCCCCCCCCCCCCAATGGCTCTGGGCTGGAAACCCGAACCCCGCAGCAGGGCCTGGGGGCTCCGGGGATTTGGATGTCTGCCCGGTGGTAGCCTGGGGGAAGCCCCGCCCAGCGAGAGCCAGCACTACGGAAAGATTAAGGAGCTAAGCAGGGCGTTGTTTTCGTTCTTTTTTCTCCTTTTTTCCCCTATTCTTCCCTGCTTGGGGTGGCAACAAGGGGATGCCAGCAACCCAGGCAGAACTGAGCCACCACCCCCACCACAAATCTGTTTAAACCACACTGACTGGACCTCATACTCCACAGACCCCAGTGCCATGGGGAAGGGACAGCAGCCCAGAACAAACACATACAAGTGGCCAGCTCCAAAGGCAACCCAGCCTCTGGGCCAGGGAAGCCCCCCCATAGGACTATCAGGGATCCAGCCCTGCAGGGCACAGCCAGGAGGCCCAGGGCCAGGCTGGACAGCAATTCACATTGGCCTGCACCAGAGAATGCCCGAGAGGACAAGGACCCACACCCAAGGGGCTCAATCCAACAGCATCAGAGCAAAAGGCAGTGAGCTCCACAAATAGCAGATCCAAGGATTCTGTTGTTGTTGTTGAGGTTGTTTTGGTGTATGTGTTTTCGTTGTTGTTTTTTTATCCTCACCCGAGGACATTTTTGCATTTATCTTCAGGTAGAGCGGGAGGGAGGGGAGAAGAGAAAGAGAGAAACATCAATGTGAGAGAGACACATGGAGTGGTTGCCACCCACACGACCCCATGGAACCGAACCCAGGACTCTCTGGTCCACAGGCCAACGCTCTAACCGCTGAGCCAAATGGGCCAGGGCTGTGTTTTTAAATTTTTATTTCTAATTCAATTTTTTTCTTCTTTTGTTTGTTTTCCCATTTTTCATTTCACTGTTCTATATTTTTATTCAATTTAGCATTATTACTTTCTAAAATTATTATCATTTCAGTCATTATTTTCTACCTTTTTAAAATATTTACCCTATTTCTGATCTCTGCCTTCTTTGCTTTCACATTTTTTTTTCTCCCTCTCCTAAATCTTTTGGTGTCAGGCCTTCTAGTATTTTGTGTGCATGTGTGTATGTTCTGTTTCTTTTTTTGTCTTTTCAATCTTTTTGTTGAGTCTGCTGCTTTTATCATTGTTGATGCTGATATTGATTTTTCAAGTTCTTTTTGGTTTGGTCTGGTGTTGCTTGCCTTCTTTACTTCCATTTTTTCTCTCCCTCTTCTAATTTGTTTGTTCTCACACATCCCAGTATTCTGTGTGTGTGTGTGTGTGTGTGTGTGTGTGTGTATTGTTTGTTTATGTGTCTTTTTATCTTTTGTTGAGGTGGTTGCTTTTATTATTGTTGATGCTGATTTTTGGGGGGTGGTTCTTTTGGGTTTGGTCTGCTTTTGTTTGTTTTGTTCAGTGAACATCTATATAACAGTTAGCATGACAGGGTAGACAGAGTAGGTGTTGAGATTCACATTTAATGTTCCTGAGGGCTGAGCAAACAGAAAACAACAATCAAGACCCAAATTCAACAGGAGAACCCACATAACCTACACAAGGGTCATTCCTAGAGCATCCAGCTCGGAAGATCAAGGAGACTACTGGGTCCAACAAGAAGGTCACCACACCAAGACTGGGAGCCATAGTGGTCTTATCTGATACACTCTGACTTGTCTATGCGTCCCAATATGCCTCACCTGGCCCAAACTACCAGACTGCTAAAATGGTGAGACAAAGTAACAACCTCCAAAAGAAAGAAAAGAAGGAATCACCGGAAAAGGAATTAGATGAAATGGAGGTAAGAAGTCTACCAAATAAAGAATTCAAAGCAATAGTTTTAAGGGTGCTCACACAACTTAGTGAGAACAATAAACAACTTAATGAGAACTACACTAGCATAAAAATAAAAAAAAGGTAGAAGCTATGAATAACAATCAAGTGGAGACTGCCCGTGTGACTCAGTGGACTGAGCATCACCCCATAGACTGAGAGGTCCCACTTCAATTCCCGGTCAGGGCACTTGCCTGGGTTGTAGGCGCAATTCCAAGTGGGGGGCATGCAGGAGGCAGCTGATTATGTTTCTCTCTTACACTGCTGTTTCTAGCTCTCTCTCCCTTCCTCTATCTCTAAAAATCAATAAAAACATATTTAAAAAATAAATAAATGAATAAATGAAGTGAACATGAAGAATGACATTGCTGATATAAAAAATAACTTGGAAGGATTCAATAGTAGATTAGAAGAAGCTGAAGACCAAATCAGTAAGTTAGAATACAAGGTAGAAAAAAACACCCACTAGAGCAACAAATGGGGGGAAAAAATTAAGAACAGGAGGAGAGTTAAGGGAGCTTTGGGAAAACACAAAATGTAACAACATTTGCATTATAGGGGTTCCAGAAAGGGAAGAATCAGAAAAAGGAATAGAGAACCTGTTTGAAGAAATAATTACAGAAAACTTCTCTACCCTGGTGGAGGAAAAAGTCACACAAGTCCAGGAAACACAGTGAGTCCCAAGCAAGATGAACCCAAAAGACCTACAACTAGAAAGACCGTAATTAAAATGGCAAACATTAAAGACTAAGAAAGACTCTTAAAGGCAGCAAGAGTCAGAAAGTTACCTACAAGGGAGCTCCCACTAGGCTGCCAGCTGGTTTCTCAATAGAAACACTGAAGGCCAGAAGGGAGTAGTATGAAGTATAAAAAGTAATGAAAAGCAAGGGTCTGAATCCAAAACTACTCTATCCAGCAAGGCTATCATTCAAAATTGAAGGTAAAATAAAGAGCTTCACAGACAAAAAAAGGCTAAAGGAATTTACTACCACCAAACCAGCACTGCAAGAAATGCTAAAGGAAATAATAAAAGAGCCCTTATTTGCACACGACATGATTGTCAAAGTAAATAATTCCAAGGAATATACAAAAGCCATCTATAGATTCTATACAATCCTCGTCAACATTTCAATGGATAAATTATTTCAGCAAGATCATAGAATGCACAATCAATGTACCAAATTCAGTTGAATTTCTACGTACTAATAATATAATGGAACTAAAATAAAAAATAAAAACTATTAAAAGTTGCTTAAAAAATAAAATACTTAGATTAATCTAACCAACATATATAGGATTTATATGCTGAAAACTACAAAATGCTAATGAAAGTAAATAAGTAAATAAATAGAAATACCATTTTAATGGATAAGAAGACTCAGCTTACTAAAGATATCAATTCTCCCCAAATAGATATACAGGTTTAAGAGAATTTTTATCGAAACACCAGCTATATTTTCTTCATAAACAATAAACAAAATTACTCTAAAATGTATATATGCAAAGAACAATAACTAGATTAGTTAAAACATTTTTGAAAAAATAAGTAGGAAGTTTAGTCAGTCCCAATTCAAGAGATATTATATATGTAATCAAGATTGCATATTATAAATAGATGAACACACACATACACCAATGGAACAGAATACAGCACCCCAAAATAGCTCTTACAATATAAACAAATAATTTTTTAAAAAACCCAATGGCAGAAGGTTAATGTTTTTAACAAATGGTGCCAGAGTAATTGGCCATCCATAGGTAATAAAGGGAGCTTGATGTAAACCCCACCCCTTTAATAAAAATTAAATCAAATTTAATCACAGACTTTAATGTAAAACTATAACACTTTTAGAAGATAATATAGGAATGAAATCTGTAGTATCTATAGTTTAGTGAAGAGTTCCTAGACATGACACAAAAAGCCTACAATACATAAAGCAAAATTTTTGATAAATCAAATGCCAAGAAATTAAAAACTTTTGATATGCAAAATTCCCTGTTTCAAAGGAAGAAAAGAGAAGTTAGACTGAGGGAAAATATTTTGAAACCACAAGTTTGACAAAGGACTTGTATTTAAAATACATTAAGAATTCTCAAAAGCCAATGGTAAAATAACAAACAATTCAAATGGAAAATGGGCAAAAGATACAGGCATTTCACTGAAGAAAATGGCAAACACATGAAAAGATGGTCGTCATCACTAGCCCTTAGGAAGTAAATTAAAACAATAGTGATCTATTTAATCTATACCAGTTAGAAAAACGTAAGTTCTAAAAAATAATAATCATAATATCAAATGGTGGCAAAAATGTAAAAAAACGGGATCTTTCAAATTTTGCTGTGGTAAAGTAAAATGGTACAGCTACTCTGGAAAATAATTTGGGCTTTCTTAAAATACTAAATATGCACTTTGCTGTATAACCCAGCTTGTATACCCCTGGGCATTTATAGCTACACAAAACTCTGGTACATAATTTTTCATAGCAACTTTATGAGTAATAGGCAAATCAATGTTTTTTTTAAAAAAATTATAGAGATGAGAAACAAATTAGTGGTTGCCAGTGGCTGGGAATGCTGAAAGGAAAAGGTGCTTCTTACTGTAAAGGGGTAGCAAGAGGGAAATATCAGTGGCGATGGAACAGTTTGTATGTTGACTCTAGTGGTGGTTACACGAACCAATACATGCTATAGAGTGACACAGAACTTTGATGCATATTATACTGGATAAAGTATATACAAGACCTCTCTGTATTATGATTTTTGTGAATCTATAAATGTTTCAAAATAAAAACAGTTAAAAATAAGCTAATCCACAAGTTGCAAACGTTTTCTGAAATATTATCACAGATGCTAGTTTTGCATTCTGAATACAGAACATTAAGCGTTCTTTTAATCTGCTGGTTTCTGTATAATGTTGATATCTATCATCATCTTTCTTCTCTGCTTCAATTCTTACATTTTACAGATAAAGGGAGTATTCAAGGCATAACATTCAAAATCGTGATTGGTGAAAACATAGTGGTTTAGAAAAAATCTTACATTGAGTAACTATTTAGAGCCGTGATGAACAACAGATATGTAACGAGAGCCACATACAACTTTGAGACTCAATATGTGTATCTTGTATTTACAGCACATTTCAATTCAGCTGAGCCGCATTTCAAGGGTTCAAGAGCAACGTGTGACTAGTTGCTACCGCACTGGACAGACAGGGTTTAGATCCTTGGCAAACATTTTATTTACGATTAAGAAGAGCTATGTCTTCTCTTTTTTCGGGAAGAATGAAAAGTACATAACTTTTGAATCACATTCTCCAGCCCCGTGTCCAGCACTAATTGGTCATAATCCTCTTCCTGCTGTGCCAGAATATGGTTTTGGAACCTTCTAATTCCCCTGCAGACAGCTAATTACCAATCAGCATGTCACAGGGAGGAGAGCTCTTGCTGTGAAGCAATGAAGAGCAGCCACAAATCTTGTGTCCTGCATGGACCCGTTCCAAGGCCTTCTGTGTCTAGCAATGTGCACACAGTCACATATGACCATTGTGCAGCAGTGAGGTATTGCAGCTGCGACTGTTTGAGACAGACGTCTTTGTCCATTCTCTTCTCTCTCAGGTCCTCTCATCTGTGGAATGATGCTGGAAAAGCTAAGAGTTTTTTTAATCCTTACTTGAGGTTTTGTTTATTGATTATTATTTATTTATTTATTTTCTAGAGAAAAAGGAAGGGAGAGAAAGAGAGAGAGAGAAACATCGATTGGTTGCCTCTTATCTGGGGATCGAACCCACAACATAGGTATGTGCACTGACCACCAGGAATTGAACCTGTAACCTTTTTGGTATAGGGGATAATGCTTCAACCTCGTGAGCCATCCTCCCAGGGCATGGGCCAAGAGCTTTTTGGGGATCTGGGGAAGCAGGCTAGGGCTTAATTGGATACATTTATTTGATTCACAATCACTTCCTGTATATCCTTTGGGTGGACTCTGCACTTGGAAATTATGAGGTGCGTTTTACATTTTATACATCCCAAGTATAAATAATAAAAGAGAAATTGAAATCAACCATGCTGGAAGAAAAATAGAATTATCTTTCCGTTACCTCTATATAAAAGAGTAGTGCAAATTCTTTATCATAAAAACAAAACAAAAAACAATGCAAGTGTATGCTGTGAAAAACTGTAGAATGATATTGCGGTGTTTCAGGCTATTAATGAATAAATACTTAGTCTATTTTTCTTGACTTCTTGATATGAATATTTGCTAGCTTTTTAAAATGTGTAATTTGTTGTGATTTCTTTTTTTTTTCCAAAGTAAATATTCACTTTTGAATTTCCTTTTATAATCTTGTGTTTTATTGTTCTTAGTGAAGGCCCTCCAAGTTGCAGAAGCCACGAAATCTAGATCTTTCCCACTGTAAACATTCAATAGAAAATATTTGTTTAAGTTTTGAAGCCAAGTTTCCTATAGAGAATAAAAAGAGAGTCCTGCTATTAGATGTGAATAACAATTGGTTTTCCTATTTTTTCTCTCTATTAAAATTATCTGGAGGACTAATAGAAAATAACCAAATAAATTAAAGGATAGTTACTGTTGCAGTATGACTTAGTTATTATATTTATGCTATAGCAGATGATGAATTCAGACTGTGGTGAGCTGGTGAACTGGTTCTCCAGTAAAAAGCCTTCCTCTGTAATGTTTGCATATTTCCATTGTAAAGTTACTCCCACAATTACCCTTTTCTAACCATTTAGTAAGCAATCCAATGTCCTCAGCTGTTCTTTTTGAAACTTCTGTTTAGATTGATGCGGAGAACGGGGTAATCAGGTCACCTGTGTCTTCCACCCCTCCAGGTGTCCACACGTTCATTTGTCAGGCCCATACTCACCGGCTCACTTCAGTTCCTGTCTCCGGTCCATGTAAAACACAAAAAAGTCAAAAAGAGTACATTACTTTGAAGAGCTGAATTGCAAAACGAGTCTAAAGTCCTCTGTGATTACAGAATGTGTGATTACAAGTGGATAATGAGAAGCAGGTACGTTCCCACAGTGCTCCGGCATGGTGAAACAAGGCTCTCCCAGCTGATGGAGCTGAAACCAGCCTCGTCAGGAGTGCTGGAATTCTAGGGGACCAAACATTCATTACATATGTAAGGTCAGAAAACAGGAATCAGCAGTTCTGAGTAATTTTTACATAGTGTTTTAGAGCGAAATTTATGTCTTATCACTTGAAACCAGAGTTGTTGCACAGAAAGTACATAAGCATATACAAATAAATATTTGCAAACAAAATTCAAGCCCATATATGTAGATGTTTCACATTTTCCATGGTTCATTTTATGTTCAATACAAATGGCGCTTAACCTTCTCTCCTCCTCACCCTCACACAGTTTGGAGCACCCCATGAAATCATGGCCAGCACCCTAAATCATTTTCCTCTTTCTTGTCCTGCCTCCTCGCCCCACTTCCAGCCTTGCTTACACACTGCTACCAGAGGTTTGTGAGGTAATTTCAAGTCACCACCGAACTTAAAATTCTTAAGGAACTCTCTATTGTCTAAGACGTATCGATTAAACAGTGAGTCATTGTAGAAAAGGCATTGATAGTCTGGCCTTAAATTTCCTCTTCAGTATTTCTTCTGAAGTCCTTAATTATATAACTCTGTTTCACTTACACATCGTTCTTACTCACTTTCGTTTTTCTAAAAAGGCTCTTTTTGATATCTCTTTACCTTTACCTGGAGAACCTGGAGTCCCCTTAATCTTCCTGGTCTTGTAAACGGGTATCCTTTTGTGACCAAGTATCCTTTTTTGTAAGGTATTTCCAAAAGAAAGTGGTTAAAATCCCTTTGCTTATAATTTACACTAGAGCAAAGAACCATCTCTTTCTGTGCCTGCCAATCCTTTATAGTTAATGTCGAGAAGCAATTTCATGTTTAATACACTGAATATGTGAATACCTCCGCACAAAACATTATTTAAGGGTAGGTCATATCTATTCATAATTTATTCCCATCATCCAGGGACAGTGCTTAATAAATATTTGCTAAATGAGTGAATGAATGTTGAATATGCCAGGCTGTTGACATGACATAAATTTTGCTCTAAAAAATATATGTAAAAAATGACCTGAGCAATAAACCCAAATGGTGATTTACTGCTAGGACACGTTATTTATATCTTCCATGACAGATGTCTTTGCTCCTTTCATCTATATTGCAATTCATTTATATGCAATCATTTGCTCTATAAATCTTGTTAGTTCTCTGAAGTTCAGGTAATGTATCATATCAGGTCTTAAACTTTAAATAGTCTTGGATTTATCCTTTCAAAACCTTAAGAATTCAAATGATCTCTTAAGAAACATGACAACTTTGAGAATAACATGTGTTATTGGAAGATCTTTATTAGAAATATAGTTGTTATAATCAGTCTCAGCTCTTTTATGAATGAACAACTATCCTTATCCACCAATTTTTATAATCTTATTATTTCTTAACATTTAAAATTTAAACAGGACCACTGATACACAGAAATAGATTTTTTGGACATTAATTTAAGGTCACTTCCAACACTAATTCAAATTATATTAAATTATTTTAGAACAGAGAAGTTTTTATTTGTGTCGATTATTTTGAGAGGAATATGCTTTTAGCTACATAGGTAGTATGATATCTAATTATCAGGGAAGGAGAGATGAGCAATGCGTCAGAGTCAAGGAGAGCAAATCTATTGTCCTTCAATGATCTCAGAAGTAAATACGGAAATCTAAATTAAAGGTAACAGAAAGTTGGTATGCAAGAATGCACTGCATCTGGTTAAAGATACAAAACCCACAACGTAATTCAAAGAATAATAGATGCTGCAAGAGAAATACCAATATAAAAAGATGTGTTTCTTAAATCAATTGATATTATTTCTGCAATAACTTTCAATAGTATGGCATATGTTTATAATTGAAATACAATGCATTAATGACCTCTGACAAATATTTTGGATGCATTCTCAGTTTCAAATACATTTAAAATGATCACATAATTAAATCCTTTGCTTTTCCCCCCTTATCTGACTGGAATGATTTTTCCATCCCTTCCTCATTCTAGTATTGTTGCCGGAGGGAAGAGGAGCCAGATGCTTCCGACACTCATGGGCAGGATGTTCTTAGGACATCTTTAGAAAATGAATTTTCCAAAACTCACAGGGGAGAATGGATGGATTTTATTGGCAGGGAATTATACCTCTGGGGTTGTAAAGTCCCCTGTCCCTCGGTCCAGTCTTGGAAGAGAGGCAGTTGTGGGTTTAGCAAAGCCAAAGATAAGGCCAGAGTCCAGAGTGTCCATTCCATGGTGCAGCTGTGCCCAGATTAAGATTAGCCCAGATTCCATCCATTAATCTATTGCATGGGTCTCACATGGCTGCAGACCACATGGTGGGTGCAGGGCATGGGAGCCCCGAAAGCCAGGAGTCTGGCTGCAGTGGCAAGAGAGAGAGCAAGAGTTCCTTTGTCTGAGACATTAAATATTCAAGTTCTGAGAGCTTGCCGTAGCCATGCTTATTTTGGCCACTGACTCACTTCCAGGTGAGACAGACAGGTCGGCATCTCCCAAGACTAGTAGGCACTTCCCATGTTACTCAGACCTCACTGGGCATGCACTCAAACTGCCTTTGTCCAGACCCTTCACCCACAAGGGGAATAGACCTGGAGAATTGAATTAGCTAATCTTTCCTTTACTCCTTTCCTGTTAAATAATAAGCAGGTTATTGCACTAGTAACATTCCCCCCTGAGAAAAAAATAGACCCTCTTTATAACTGTATAAAGGATAAGTGGGCGAAGGTGTTTGTCTTCTGTTGCTTCTTCAGGCTGTTATTGGGCATAGACTTGCCTGTCCCAAGGCTGAGGGGTTCTCCCTGTCTGACAGAAGAAGAGGAACCAAAAAAAGGAAAGTAGTCTTCATGCAGGGAAGAAGGATTCTGAAAAGGCAGATCAGTCTGGTGTCCCTGGGAGGTGACATGCACCATGCCCAGGAGGATGACACATTGGACAAGCTGCATCATTGTTGTAGTCTGGAAATGACAACCTTGACAAGAAGTTTAAAAGGCAAAATTCAAAAGTGAGGAGACTTAATAACTAACGGCTTAGTGAGAGGCAAAACCCATGTGATAGAGGGGAAAGATTAACTTAGTGTCCTCAATTAGGCTGGAGAGGTGGCTTCCTGGAGGCAGGTGTATCACACCTGTCTGAAGCCTTCTGTCCATCATATCTAACCTAAATTAAGCTAAGGGAGAAACTTTGGGCCTTTTCTGTCTGATCTGTTTGGGCAGAAAAGGAAAAGCAGTTTTCAGTGAAGCCAATAGACTGTTCATGTTTCATTGACTAAACCATAAGTCCAAGCCATTGAGTCTCATTTCAGAAGATGGTGATATAGATGGCTTCTCAAGTGTGGTCTATATCATGTGCACAAGCAGATAGGCACACAAGGACATAGGCATACATTCTGTGAAAATAGAAGCAAACAAAACACAGAGGTTAATGTACACAAAAAATCATAAACCAGTTGTGAAGACTTTAGGTGCAAGGTCTCTGCTGGAATGAAAGTAAGCAGTGACATTTTTCCAGATTGTCTGTGGTCAGAACCTCTCTGGTGATGTCATCAGGTGCTGAGGTATACACAGACACAGCCTTAAAAACAAAACTTTGAAAACAGTTAATTACACTGGACTTCAATATCCACAATTGGGCATTGTGGTGTCTACTGAAACATAATTAGTTTTTGCTCCCTAAGAGTATCCTTCTGTAAAAGAGACTGTATTAAGTCTAGTTTAGTCTAGCTTGGTTATTTGTATAAATTCAATAAGAGTTAGCAATGGATTAAACTGACCTCATAGGCTTTCTCCAATCTGCTTGGCTGGAATGTCATTCATTCATGAGGAATCTTTAGATTGAGCTCTATGGAGCAGTCAGCAGTCAGCCCCACAGGGTGGAGAAGCCAAAGCCACAATTGCCATCAGGCTTTGCCTGGAATACCTGCAGATTTGCGCTGTGCCCTCAAGTCCTTGAGGTCCCCAGTGGTGCTGAGGTTCCTTTCTGTCATCTTTCAGGAAAGCAACCTTTGTTCCTTCCCTGGAAAGATTGCCATGAACCATGAGACCAAACAAGGCATCAGCCCTTTTTGCAGGCTTTGATTGGCTTTGATTAGTCTTGAGAGTCAATCTCAATTCCTCAAGCTTCCTGGTGGCAACCAGAGCCCAAGCATGTGTCTCTCTTAGATATGGCATACCAGTCAATTTCAGTCAATAAGACTACATAGTTAGAACTGGTCTTAATTGATTTATGGAAAGAAATGAATTGCCATGACTCACTTATCAAGAATTGCCAAATTCTTGGAGGTATCAGGTAGGGAGAAAAAACTAAAGTGAAAAATTAGCATCCCCTAGATGGAGAAATACATTTCATAACTTTTAAAAACACAGGCTTTTTTATTGGCAAATGTATTGACACTTTAAGAGGCATGCTTCCATGGAGACAGGCATATAGCAAAACTCACTGTTTTAGTAAATCATAGGTGAACTGAATTAAAGTGATTCGCTTAGCTCACTTAGGCTCAGATAACATTATAAAGGCAGACAGCATTTTTGACAACCCAGAATAAAATTTTATGCCAGAGTGGACGTTCTTGAATGGAAATGAAAAATTGTATTGTTGTTCATTCTGGGTAGAGAACAAAATCTTTCTTCCCATGGGGATGGGAAAGAGATTGGAAAGCTGAGATACTAGCTGAGCAGCCTCAGTCCTCCTCACTTTCCTGTCGTGTGCCAGGGCCTAGGGTGTGCACAGGCGACCACCACTGACTGCCAGTCTTTGCGTCCAGAGACTCCTGCCTTGCCCCTCCTCTCTTGTGCCACACTGGGTCAGTGGGGCAGAGGCCTTCCCAAAATGACAATATAATTTTTCCCAGGTGTGGAAGGTCACTGACTTTGGTGTTGATCAGAAACCTCGATGTCCCCCTATCAGGCTTATTTAATTCCACATGGGTGATTTTGATGGCCGCTGATCTTATTGGAGGCTTTCGTAGAAAAAAATTTGGCTCTTTTAACTGGCTTTTAGTAGTTGACTCAGTAATTTGTCACTATGTCATGTTTCTAATGGCCTCAGTCTTTTAAGAGGCTTGGTCTTCTACTGGAACCTCTGAGGCTGGACCTGTAAGCATATAGGACATGATGGAGGCAACTTCACCCATTGTCTTTGAGGAGAGAGAACTTCCTTCCCTGCAAGGAGAAGGGAGTGTGGGTAGCTCAGAGAATTCATGGGTGTCCCCAATTTTCCCTAGCTTCCCAGTCATGCAATCAGAGCCTAGGATATACTCACAATACTCCCTCGCCAGTCTCAGTGTCCCAAGACTCCTGTCTCGCCCTCCCCATGCAAAGGGTACATGACTTCTCAAAGAGTGTGGTCATTTTTGTGCCCCATAATAATGCCAGAAGCACCTGAGTGCTGACCTAGGGAGGGGGTGTATTTAAGATTCCAAGATAGTGTGAGACTGAAAGGATAGAACTCAAAATCCTGGGCCCTGGGTTTTAAACTCTATCTTCAGTCAGTTTTCAAGATTAAGCAATAAAAACCCTTTATTTCTCTGAGCACCTATGTATTTAAAGCCTTTCTGTTAACCATACCTGTGGAAGCATAGCATTAGTTAACAAACAGCAATGTAACAGTTTAAAATCGGCATAATTGTGTTTGCAAAAGAAAACAGCATTAGGTTAAAACATTCGCAGCAGTTCGGTCTCTTTGCCTAATTATGACCTTTTGCCTCAATAAACAATATGGCCACAGGGGTTGAACTCCCACCCTTAATCAGAAGTGACCTCATGACCATTTCTGCCCTTAGCCAAATGGCAAAACCTAGCAACACACTCTGGCTGGCCAGGCTGCATGGTTGCCAGGGGTCAGCAGCATAGCAGAGAATTAGCTTGCAGTGGAGAAGCGCCATCTCAGGGAGCAAGATTACCGTGCCAGGAAAAATCTGTTCTAATGGAGTTTCTAATTAGCACCCTTTACCCCTCCTTCCCAGCACACAGACACATGGTCGGAATTGTCGGGGAGGAGGAAGGGGAAAATTTGGCCACATTTGGCAGACTTCAGCTATTTGCAAGCGTATTGTTGTAGGACGCTGGCACCAGGGCTTAGAGAAGCTGGAGGGGAAGGTCTTTGGCTGGAAAGGAGCCCTTAAATGTCCCTTCCCCTGGGCCCTGAGTTTAGCATCTTTCATAGATGGGCCATGGCTCTAGAGTTGCTGCAAACAAGCCCTCAGATGTTGCAAAAGCAGCATGAATCTGTGCTTGTGAAACTTTTCAAATCTTCCATACCAGACACAAAACCCATGAGATTGGTACTTAATGTGTGCACACCCCCTTACACCCCACAGGGGTTCCCAGACATGACCACTGCGGTGGCAGCACTGAGAAAGGGACGGTGCTGGACCCCCATTCGCAGGGGCGTGGGTGGATGCAACTACAGCAGCTTTAGCAGCTTCGGCACCAGCCACAGCCCCGCTGGAGATGCAGCTGCACGCCCCACCCCCACACGTCCGTCCCTGGGTTAGAAACAGAAGCTACTGAGGCAGCAAAAAACAAAGACAACAAATTGTCCAGACAGGAACAAAGATAGACCAGAGAGGGAGAGAGAGAGAGAGATGAATTGTAAAATTCCCAGACTAGGGGGGCTAAATTCCATCTCTCACTGAGCTCCAGAGAATCCAGGCCAGGTTTTTCTTCAGTGTGGGCTGCTTCAGGATAGATCCTAGCCACCTAAGCGGGAGTGGTTCCTGGTCAGATTTCAGCTCTGAAGGGCTGCCTTCCACACAGTCCACTGGTCCATTCTCTTGGTTACACTCCTGGCTGGCTCACCAATATACTGCCAGAGGGAAGAGGGGGCCAGATGCCTCTGACATTTGTGGGCAAGAGGCTCTTATGACATCTTTAGAAAATTCATTTTCTAAGACTTGCATGGGAGAAAGGATGGCTTTTATTGGTGTAGAATTACACTTCTGGGGTTGTAAAGTCTCATGTCCCTCATTCCAGTCCTGGTGGGGGGGTGCCGGTTGTGGGTTTAGCAAGGCCAGAAATAAAGCCCAAATCCAGAGTGTCCATTCCATGGCATAGCTGTGTCCAGATTAGGATTAGTCCAGATTCAGTCTATTAATCTATTGCATGGGTCCCACATAGCTATGGGCCACATGGTGCATACAGGGAATGGGAGCCCTGCAAGCCAGGAGTCTGGCTCAAGTGGCAAGAGAGAGAGTGAGAGTCCCTTTGTTTAGGAGATTAATTATTCAGGTTTTGCACGATTGCAGTGGCCATGCCTATTTTGGCCACTGACTTCCTTCCAAGTGAAACAAATAGGTAGGCAATTCCCAAGACAGGTAGGCATTTCCCGTGTCACTCAGACATCACTAGGCATGCATCTAAACTGCCTTTATCCAGACCCTTCCCCCACTCAGGGAATATACCTGGAGTACTAAATTTGTTAATCTTTCCTTACCCCTTTTCTGTTAAATCCTAACCATGTTATTACACCAGTAACAGTATTACACTGCTTTCTCTGTGCCCAGTGCTTTGGGTTTCTCCTTTTTTTTTTTTTTTGCTTCCATAGTATTCTGTTCATATATCTGTTACAACACCTACCACATGTTACTGCAACTTATCTGTTTATATTTCTTACTAAATTACAAGAATGCAAATTTCTTCAACTTTAGGGATTGGATTTTAACTTTAAAAACATAAAGAAACCCACATTAAGTGACTGAAACTAACAGTCAGCTGCAGGCAGAGGAGGATCTCTGGGATATTTGAGTCTTTGCCTGACCTTAGACTCTACCTGGGAAAGTAAGACCAGACATTGGTGTTCAGCTTGGTCCTTTCCATACACATCCAAACCTAGCAGAGGGAGCCACAATCTTAAGAACATTGATACCCACAGGGAGATTTTGGCAGAATCCAAACCCTGCTGAGATAGCCAGAATGGTAAAACAAAGAAACAAGTCCCAAATGAAAGAACAAGAGAATTCACCAGAAGAAGGGCCAAATGAAATGCAGATAAGCAACTTATCACATATAGAGATCAGAATAATAATTAAAAGGGTGCTCAACAGCATGAGAAAATATATAGAAACAATGAAAGATGATCAAGCAGAAATGAAGAATGACATAGCAGAAATAAGGAACACCAGCAGATTAGAGGAAGCTGAGGATCAGATCAGTGAATTAGAAGACAGGGTAGAGAAAAATCACTCAGTCAGAGAACCAAAAAGAAAAAAACAATTTAAAAATCAGGAGGACAGTTTAAGAGAGCTGTGGGACAACTCAGAACATAACAACATCTGCATCATAGGAGTACCAGAAGAAAAAGAATGTGAGCAAGAGTTAAATAATCTGAAGAAACAGTGGCAGAAAAATTCCCTAACCTGGCGAAGGAAAAAGTCACACAAAAATTCAGGAAGCTCAAAGAGTTTGAAGCAAGAAGAACCCAAAGAGGTCCATGCCAAGACACGTCATAATTAAATGCCAAAAATTAAAGACAAAGAGAGAATCTTAGAGGCAGCAAGAGAAAAGCAACAGGTTACCTACAAAGGAGCTCCCATAAGGCTGTAAGCTGATTTCTCAACAAAAATACTACAGGCCAGAAGAGAATGACATGAAGTATTCAAGATAATGAAAAACAAGGATCTCCATCCAAGACTACTCTATCCAGCAAGGCTATCATTCAAAATTGAAGGTGAAGAAGGTGAAATAAAAGGAGCTACACACACACACACACAAATGCATAAAGGAATATATTACTACCAAACAAGTATTGCAAGAAATGTTAAAGGGACTGCAATAATAAGCAGAGGAAATATATATAGAGAAACATAGGCATAATTAATAAGAATGGCAATAAATAAGTGTATATCAGTATTAACTTTAAATATAAATGGATTAAATGCTCCAATCAAAAGACACAGAGTAGCCCTAGCCGGTTTGGCTTGGTGGTTAGAGCATTGGCTTGCAGTCCAGAGAGACTGGGGTATGGTTCCCGCTAAGGGCATGTACCTTTGTTGCGGTTTGTCCCCGGCCCTGGTTGGGTCGTGTGGGAGGCAGCCACTCAATGTGTCCCTTTCATGTCAATGTTTCACTCTCTCTCTCTCTTCCTCTCTCTCCCTCCCACTCTAGTTGAACAAAAATGGAAAAATGTCCTCGGGTAAGGATAAAAAAAAAAAAAAAGACACAGAGTAGTTGAATAAATAAGAAAGCATGACCCATATATATGTGGTCTACAGGAGACCCACTTCAGAACAAAAGACTCACACAGGATGAAGGTGAAGGGATGGAAAAGAATTTCTGCAAGCAAAGAGAAATGGAAAAAAAAAGCTGGGAAAGCAATACTCATATCTGATAAAATAGACTTCAAAATGAAGGGCCTAACAAGAGACAAAGACAGCTACTACATCATATTAAAAGGAATGATCAACAAGAAGATATAACCTTGGTAAACATATATGTACTAAATATAAGAGCACTAAAATATATCAAAAAACATCTGGAGGACTCCAAGGGAGAGGTCAACAGCAATAAAATCAAACTAGGGGACTTCAGCATCCCACTGACATTACTGGATAGATCCTCTATAAAATAAAATAAAAATTAACAAGGAAACAGAGACCCTAAACAATGCACTAGATCAGCTGGATTAATTGATATTTACAGAAAAGTACACCCCAAAACTGCAGAATATACATTCTTCTCAAGTGCACATGGAATATTCTTAAAGATACACCACATGTTAGGACACAAAATAAGTCTCTACAAGTTCAAGAAGTTTAAAATTATATCTAGCATTTTCTCAAATCACAATGGCATGAAACTAGAGATTAATTACAATAAAAACATTCAAACACATGGAGGCTAAATAGCGTGTCATTAAAGAATGACTGAGTTACCAAGGAGATCAAGGGAGAAATTTAAAAATTTCATGAAAATGAACACACAACAACACAAAATCCATGGGACATAGCGAAAAGCAGTCCTGAGAGGGGAGTTCATAACATTATAAGCCTACATCAAGAAACAAGAAAAATTTCTAATATAGTATCTAACCCTGCAACTTAAAGAACTAAAAAGTGAACAAAAACAAAAACCAGAATGAGTAGAAGGAAGTACATAATAAAGGTCAAAGCAGAAATAAATGACATAGAGACTAAAAAAACACACACAAAAATAAATAATAAAAAATATCTATGAAACCAAGAACTGGTTCTTTGAAAAGATAAACAAGATTGATGGACCTTTAGCTAGACTCACAAGAAACAACCCAAATAAACAAAAGAGGTGAAGTAACAACTGACACCACAAAAATACAAAAGATTGTTATAAAATACTATGAACAATTATATGCTAACAAAGGGGACAACCTTGGTGATATGGAAAAATTCCTAGAATCATACAGTTTTCCAAAACTCAACCAGGAAGAGTCAGAAAACCTGAACTACCAATAACAACTAAGGCAATAAAAGCAGTACTCGATAAACTCCAAGCAAACAAAAGCCCTGGTCCAGACAGCTTCACAGGGGAGTTTTACCAAACACTCAAAGAAGAACTAACACTTGTTCTCCTCAAAATATTCCAAAAAATTCAAGAGGAAGGAAGACCTCCAATCTTTTTATGAGGCCAGCATAATTATAATCCCAAAACCAGATATAGATACTACAAAGAAAGAAAAGTACATGGCACTGTCTGATGAACATAGACACCAAAATCTTCAACAAAATATTAGCAAATCAGATCCAGCAACATATTACAAAAATTATTCACCAAAATCAAGTGGAATTTATTCCAAGGATGCAAGGTTGGTACAATATTCGCAGATCAATACATGTGATATACCACATAAACAAAATGAAAGATAAAAACCATATGATCATATCAATAGATACTGAAAAAACATTTAAAAAATCCCAGCACCCATTTCTGATGAAATGCTCAACAAAGTGGGAATAGAGGGATCATATCTCAATATAATAAAGGCCATAGATGACAAACCTACAACCAACATCATACACAATGGGTATAAGCAGAAAGCATTGCCCTAAGAACAGGAAAAGGACAGGGATGCCCACTTTCACCACTCTTATTCGACATAGTCTGGAAGTCTTAGCCACAGCAATCAGACAAGAAGAAGAAATAAAAGGCATCCAAATTGGAAAGTAAGAAGTGAAACTGTCATTACTGGCAGATGACATGATATTTTACATAGAAACCCTAAAGACTCCATCAAAAAGCTACTAGATTCAATAAATGAATTCGTCAGAGTAGCAGGATACAAAATTAATATCCAGAAATCAATGGCATTATTACATACTAATAATGAAAAATCAGAAAGGGAATCTGAAAAAATCCCATTTAACAAGAAATTGCAACAAAAAAATTAAGATACCTAGAAATAGACTTAACTAAGGAAGGAAAAGACCTGTTCTCAGAAAACTACAAGACATTGAAAAAAGAAATAGAGGAAGATACAAAAAAGTGGAAGCATATACCTTGTTCATGGATTGGAAGAATTAACATCATTAAAATGTCCATAGTACCCAAAGCAATTTATAGATTCAATGCAATCCCTGTTAAAATACCATGACATATTTCACAGAACTGGAACAAATACTCCAAAAGTTTATATGGAACCAAAAAAAGACCCCAAATAGCCACAGCAATCCTGAAAAAAAAACAAAGTGGGAGGGATCACAATACCTAATATCAAGTTATACTACAAAGCCATCGCAATCAAAACAGCCTGGTATTGGCACAAGAACAAGCAGATAGATCAATGGGACAGAACGGAGAACCCAGAAATTGACCCTAGACAGAATGTGCAATTAGTATTCGACAAAGGAGGCAAGAGCATACAATGGAGAAAAGATAGTCTCTTCAATAAACGTTTTTGGGAAAATTGGACAGGTACATGCAAAAAAGTGAAACTAAACCATCAACTTATTCTATATACAAGAAAACTCAAAATGGATAAAAGACTTAAATGTAAGCCATGAAACCATAGAAATCCTAGAAGAAAATGTAGGCAGCAAAATCTTAGACATCATATGCAACACATTTCACCAATACATTGCTTAAGGCAAGAGAAACAAAGGTAAAAATTAATAAGTGGGACTACATCAAACTAAAAACCTCTGCACTGCAAAACAAACCAGCATCAAAATGAACCCACTCTTTGGGAGAACATGTTTTCCCATGATACATTGGATAAGGGGTTAATATCCAAAATATACAAAGTACTCATATAGCTCAACAAAAGGAACACAAACAATCCAATTAAAAAAAAAAAAAAATGGACAGAGGACCTAAATAGACACTTCTCCAAATAGGACATACAAATGGCCAAGAGACATGAAAAAATGCTCAACTTCTCTAATCATCAGAGAGACGCAATTTAAAATGAATATGAGGTAACACCTCACACCTGCCAGAATGGCTACCATCAACAAATCATCAAACAACAAGTGCTGGTGAGGGTGCGGAGAAAAGGGGACTCTAGTACACTGCTGATGGGAATGCAGACTGGTGCAACCACTATGGAAAACAATATGGTGTTTCCTCAAAATATTAAAAATGGTACTGCCATTTGACCCAGTGATCCCACTTCACAGAATATACCCTAAGAAGCCTGAAACACCAATCTGTATGAATACATGTTCATAGTAGCACTATTTACAACAGCCCAAGTTCCCAACAGTAGATGAGTGGATAAAAAAGGTGTGGTACATTTACACAATGGAATACTATGCAGCTGTACAAAAAGAAAGATCTCATACACTTTGAGATGACATGGAAGGACCTGGAGAGTATTATACCAAGTGAAATAATTCAATCAGAGAAAAACAAGTGCCATGTGATCTTACTTATTTATGGAATATAATGAACAAAGTAAGCTGGCGATCAAAATAGATCCAGAGACATGGAAGTAGGGAACAGACTTACAAACTTCAGAGGGAAGGGGGGTGGGGGCGTAAGAGATAAGCCAAAGAACTTATGTGCATATATGCACAACCAATAGATACAGACAATAGTGTGGGGAAAGTGAGAGGAGGTCAATAGGGGGAAAATGGGAGACATCTGTAATACTTTCAACAATAGAGATAATAAATAAATAAATAAATAAATAAAAGGCCTACTTATTATTTGTAAGGTAAAAAAAAATTTTGCTGGCACTTTGTTCTCAATAATTGTGTTATGAAAGAACTCTTTAAGAACCACTTTATATCTCTTAACTGGAAGCAAAGACCAACTGTAGCACTGCAAAGCTCACAGATGTATTTAACTCTCAGCTTCTACTGGAAGTGAAAAATGACACGAGTTAGCTGCAAGAGAATTGTCTGAATAGAAAATGTTTGTAACAAAGCCAATACTAGATCCATATGTACACCTCAATGCTCTTTTTCTGCTGTGCTGCATAGACTGAAAAAACACAGGGCTAGAAATGGTTTGAAGATGGAAAAAACTGCTAGAAAAATGAGTAAGATCTGATGAAAGATCAGCAAAATCTGTTCCCTCGGGATCACTGCACTAAGGAAGCCTAAAAAGGCTGAACCAGGAAGCTGTCTGAGACCTGAAATTGTTCAAGCGTGAGTCTGGCAATCTGACACACACCTGAACGTTTCTTGATTCTAGGAAAAGTTGTGAAGAAAGGGTTCCTTTCTTTTTTGTTATAAAATAACAAGTATCACTTTTGAAATTAAATGTAAGAACATATTAAAATAAGCACAGCTGCTTTTTTTTACAGTAATTTCTCAATATGAATGCATTATAAGAGGATATTAATGAAAGTTGAGACATAGGTACAAAAATTCAAAAGAATATGAAAGTTCAAATAGAGGTTTAAGCCAAGGCTAGAAAGAAATATTATATACCAAAGACTGGAGAGTAATGCAACTTGGATAATAACACTATAATTAACAATGTTAATCATATAAACATTATCATCTCCAAATTTCAAAGTAATTGGACAAGAACTATTTCAAGGGCTGCAAAATCAAAAAGGAATATATTAAGTTGTAGAGAGTACAAACCGGTCTGTTTTTTTTTTTTTTTTTTTTTTTAATTTATTTTTGTTACAGAGGTTTCTCCTTTTTTTCCCCATTGACACCCTCCTCCCCATCCCCCCACCCTGTCCCCAGCCTTGTTGTCCATGTCCATCACTTATGCATACATGTGCATAAGTTCTGAAGGTCTGTTTTCTGAGAGCAGATCCTTGGAGAAGGAGAGATTCCATATGTAAATCTCTGCTCCGGCCCAGCAGAGGGAACAATAGGGGCTTCTACTTTTTTCACTTTAAATCTAGAAAGAGGAGCTTCAGTTAGATCACTGGAAGATTAGCCCTGCAGTTTAGGGGTGTAGTGGACTAGAGTCTGACTCATATATGACAAGTTAAAGAGATCAGTGCTGGACTTTTCCCCTAACATCAGGGTACGAGAGTTAAATTGGGTCTTCTTGCACTCCAAAAGTTGGCAGGGCCACGCGTACATAGGTACAAGTGGTTGAGTGGGAAACGGAGCCCAGGGGCAGCCATGTTCAAGTCTGTACAGGGGACTTCGGGAGGGTGATGGGCTCCGACTGGAGGAAATGTGTCACAGAGGAATCTAATGCATAAGAAGGGCTGTAGGAGGGATCCAGCAAGAGCCTTCAGGAAGCAAAGAAGAGCCATTCTTGTACCCGTAACAAAAAGAATAACTTTAACCTCTGCAGGCTGGAGTTTAGGAAGCATCATACAACAAGACTAGTCAGGAAAGAATATTCTGACCCCTTTATCCAAGTTCACTCACTCACTTGGGACGGAGGTGCGCAAGGGTAAGAAAGTAAGTGATAACTTGTGTCTGGATTCCTGTGTTCCCGCTCACAGGTCTAACACGGAGAAACAGAATCCATAGAGACAGCGTCTGTACCTTAAGGTTACAATAGGGATTTTATTAATTAAAAGAAAGTAGAAAAGTAATTTATGCCATTGCCTAGAGCAGGTCAAAAAAATTAATTTATAATTACATTTCTCAAGTTGTGCTTATTGGAATAGCAGGTACCGTATGCTTTAATGATTAGCTAACTGAGTGATTGTTGTGACAGTATTCAATAATTTAATATGAGATGTTTTGTGTTACATAAAAAATTGTAATTAACTTTGATATCTTGTAATACAAATCCAGATGAACATAGACACTTAAAATTTACTTTTCTTTATTGATTTTTGGAGAGAGAGGAAGATAGAGGGAGAGAGAGATAGAAACATCGATGAGAGAGAACATCGATTGGCCACCTCCTGCATGCCCCCCACTGGGGATCGGGCCCCCAACCTGGGCATGTGCCCTGACTAGGCATCGAACCAGCGACCTCTCAGTGCATGGGTCGACGCTCAACCACTGAGCCACACCGGCCGGGCTAACATAGGCACTTTAAAAAACAAGAGTGTGTACCATGGGTTTCCGTCCTGGTGTTGTCAGCTCTGAGCTCAGGAGTTAGAATGAGGATGTTGTCAGGTTTTGCTAAGTTGCCTTCTTGAGGGAGCAACTGCTACATGCCGGTTCCTCTGGACTTCGTAAATAAGAGAGAGAGAAAGATCTAATTTCTCTTAAGTAATTTTAATTTTATATATAGTTTATGTTCAGTGACATTCGGAGACCCTAGGTGAACAGTTCAAGCAGCAGCTGTTTGAATAAGCCCAAATATAGAAGAAATTAATCTGATTTTGTGTCGCCTAGGCTCCTTTTGTCCCGCGGCATTCAGCTTTGGGATTTGTTGCTTTCCTCATTAATTTCTTCCAGAAAGTTGATTGTATTTATATCTGCAACTGCTCAAAGTAACTTGACTGGCAAATAAGTTTTATCATAATACATCATGACTATTTACTTGTCAACATGGGTGTAGGTATTGAACAGGGCCGGCTTATGGATTTCTTTGTCTCTATTTCTGTCTAGAGTGTTACTGTTCTGTGTCATGTTGAACTCTAACTCCTTTATTACAGGAAATGTTTCTTGATTAGAATCAGGAGTACAAACAATATTTTCCTCCATTAGGCAAAACATCAGTGCTACAACAAATTCTGTGTGGTGGAAACTGAAGTAGAAGCCTGATGTGTTTTGTTTTATTTTATTTTATATTTTGATTGACTATATTTGTCATGTAATATAAGTTTAAGCTGTATGGCATGTTACTTTGGCACATTTATGTATTGTGATATGATTGCTGTTGCAGCAACATTAATCACTTTACGTAATTGCAGTGCGATATTATTGTCTGTATTCATATACTGTGCCTTAATGTCTGTGACTTACTTACTACCCATTACAAGTCTGTACCATTAAACACCATCTGTCTTTTCCCACTCTTGTCCCCTGGTAACCACCACTTTGCTCTCCGTTTTTTACAGTTTTGACTTTTTTCAGATTCCATATATAAGTGATATCATACAGTACCTGTGTTCTGCACAGCCAAAGAACCAATGAACAACACAAACAGACAACCTACAGAACAGTGGAAAATATTCACCAACCATACATTGGGTAAAGAGTTAACACCCAAAATATATAAAGGACTCATACAACTTAATAACAAGAACAACAACAAAAATGATTTAAAAATGGGCAGAAGAGCCCAGCCAGTGTGGCTCAGTGGACTGACCGTGGTCCCGTGGACTGAGAGGTCCCAGTTTGATTCCCAGACAGGGCACATGCCCAGGTTGCGGGCTCGATCCCCAGTAGGGGGCGTGCAGGAGGCGGCTGATCGATGTTTCTCTCTCACGTCAATGTTTCTATCTCTCTCTCCCTTCCTCTCTCTCTGTCTAAAAAAAAATCAATAAAAACATATTTTTTAAAAAATGGGCAGAACTAAATAGATATTTTTACAAAATGACATGAAAAGCATCAACAAATACATGAAAAGATGCTCAAAACCACTAATTTTCTGAGAAGTGCAAATTAAAAGCACAGTGAGACATTACTCCACACCGTTAGAATGGTCACCATCAAGAAGACAGCAGACAACCACGGCTGGTGAGGCTGTGGCGGAAAGGAATCCCCATACATTGCCGGTAGGAATGTAAATTGGTTCCACCAATATAGGAGACAATGTGGAGGTTCCTCAAAATATTAAAGATAGATCTACCACATCATCTAGCAACTTACTTTGGGTATTTACCCAAAAGAGAGATAAAGCTGGGTTTTACCTAGACATATGCACACGGATGGATAAAACAGATGTGGTACATACAGGGTGTGGAAAAAGTAGGTTTACAGTTGTGAGTACGAAAACACAGAGTTTATTTTAGTTTTATTATTTATTAATTACTGTATTGTTTTCCATATGAACAATTATAAACCTGCTGTTGCCCCTTCCTGTATATACAATGGAATATTATTCAGCCATGATAAAGGAGGATGTCCTGCCATTTGAGATAATATGCATGGACTTTTAGCATATTATGCTAAGCATGTCAAACAGAGAAAGAAAATACCGATTAGTACTGATTAGTTTTAAGTTGGCTCTAATTTCACTTTTCACTCTTTAGTAACGAGCATTTAATTATTGACAGACTACTAGTAATTCTTTAAAAACACCTAATGTGGACATTATATGCTTTATATAGACAAAAAACAAAAACAAAAACATGTACATATCCTAGTCATTTAATTTGGGAATGTTTGTCTTTTACATTTTATTTTTCTACCTCTCTTCCAGGGACACATTTAGGAACCAAGGAGGGAACAGACGTGTTATGGAGTGGAAGCTAACTATAGTTTGGAGTGAATGGTCACAGGTGTATGAAGCAACAATCCCCACGGGAAAGAACGGAACTGAAAGTGATGGAATATAGGTCAGCGATAGAGAAAACTCTAAATCAATCAACATCCCAGTGTAGAGCAATAGTTGTGTTTTATGAGGTTCCAACTGCTAATCTTTGGGGTATAAAAAAAAACAATTTGGTATACCAAGTATGTATAAACATTAACATACATTTCTATTTTTGTTTTCATCACTCTAATATTTCTTCACATTTTTCTGCCCAAATATTGGGCATATTACATACCTTTTTTTTTTTTTTTTTTAAGGAGTCAGTGAGGATTTCATAAGGCATACTTTCCTGATGATGGTAAATTGAAATATTATAAGAGATGATATAGGTTGCTGAAAAATTCAACATAGGATTCCAATACGTGTCCTTCCTTTGTAATAAAGGAAACTAAAGATTTGAGAATATGCTCAGTAAGCTCCTTGAAAGGAACTAAAGTTGTTGTAAGTCAGAGGTGCCTGTGGCATCCACCAGAAGCACAAACTCTTCTCTGGAGAATTAGCAAAAAATAATATATACTCTATTATTCCACTAATAAAAAATTAAGAACATACATATGCAATTGTTTGAATATAATAGATTAATTCATGCAGGACGGATGTTTATTGACAAAGAATGAACATGAGAAAACCTGTGATGCTAGAATGTTTCCTATCTTAGAATGTTACAACTGTGTAACTTAGTAATGATTATACGAGTATGTCCATATATAAAATATTCATCAAGCAGTACTTAGTACACATTGCTGCAAGTATGTTAGGCTACAATAAACATTTTTGAAAGGGTACAGAAGTAATAAATGCTATACATTCCACATGAAAACAAGGGAAATCTATTACCTCACATTTTATACCAAACCAGAGATCTAAAAATGAAAGTCAAAGCTTTAAACATTGGAAAAATATATATAAAAGTCTCTTTATAATGTCAGAGAAAGAAAGCTACATTATGCTTCAAAATTAGCAAAAGTTATTCACAATACATATTATAAACAATTAATATCCAGAATATATGAAAAGTCCTAAAAAGTATAAATAAAATAACCACTATAAAGGTGAGTAAATACATTAGTTGACATTTTGCAGCAAAATAAATAATAACATCATATAAACATATAAAGGTAAGCACCAACCTTAACTGTATTCAAGGAAATGAACTTACGAACAAAGATATTTTATGACCAATATATTGGCAAAATTAGAAAGTATAGTAGGAATGTAAATATAAAAAGTCTAGAAATTAATTTGGCCCACTTTGTAAAGCATGTACAGAAATGTTCTTAACAGTATTATTCACAGACACCAAGAATGCAGAACAGCTCAAATATCAATTGCTAGTCCAATGTATGATATTGATTTATGATACTGTTTCAAAATAGAATGTTTTAGAGAAGTAAACTTACAAGTATAATATAAGCATGTAGATAAATCTTAAACATCATATTCAAACAAAAATGAAAGATACAAAAAGCTACATAAAATACGACACTATTTTATAATGCTAAAAATTATCTAAACTGAATAACAAAAGCTTTAGAATATATACATTCATGATTGAAATAGTTTTTAACAAGGCAAGAGAATGATAAAAAAAAATCAAGGTGAAGGAACTCTGAGGAAATGATTGAGACATAAAATATAGAAAGCATAGGTAGATGGAAAAAATTAGATTTATTTAATTGGTAATATGTAAATAAATACAGGCTCCTTTCATTGGATGATCATGATGATATGATGACAGATGATAGATATTACCATTGTGGTTATGTTTACATCTGAAGAAAAACATAATGTATATAATTTGTTTCTATGTATCAGTTTAGTAAAATGGCTTTAAAGAAAAGATTTTTTAAGTAGATTGCCTTTTACAAAGAGCAGGAGAAGGAGACGAGATATCTGGAAGCACTGTTCAACAGCAGGTAACCAGAGCTTTAAAATAGACGATCATTCTAGTAGGAAGGAAGAGATTTATCTGCCATCAGGACGGACCAGGGTCAGCTTCACACCCGGTCTGCATCTTATTGTCCTTTTCTGGTCTGAGAGAAGGAAACCTGAGAAACAGACCCTGCCAGGCACCTCCTCCGGGCCCTTAGCGGCATGCGGGTCGGATGGGTGCCCAGATGAGGTCAGTGACCCAAATGCAGGGAATATGGGACCCAGTGGGAAGGGGAAGTGTGGAGATCTGTGGCAGAGGGAGGTGAGCCCAGAGAGAGCAATGGTTCCAAACTCAGAAACAGCAGCTGGAGGGCAAGCACCGGGAGCTCCTGGCGCAGTGGCTCCGAGGCAGAGTGCCCGAGGGCACGGGGTGCAGTTACAGCCACAAGGCGCACTGCAGCCTGTTTGCTAACAGCATCAGGGACTTCCTCAGCGGGGCGCGCAGGTGGATGCGGACTCCTCCTCCCACACCCACATCACAGCTACAACTACACTACGGAACAACCATCCTTCAGAACCGCCTGACACCGAGCTGAAGGGAAGTCCTGCAACTACAACATTAAAGCAGTAGCCACACAGACTGGGAAGAGGGAGGGAGGCGGAGGGGAGGGCTGGTCCCACACCCACGTGTGGCGGATAAAAATCAGGAGGACACCTCGGCTGGGAAGGTCCTCCCTGAGGAGTGAGGGGTCCCCGTCCCACACCAGGCGCCCAGCTCAGGGTTCCAGTGCCAGGAAGAGAATCCCCATCACTTCTGGCTGAAAAACCAGCGGGAACTGAGGCTAAGGCGGCTGGAGCCCCAGCAGCTCCTCTTAAAGGGCCCGCGCAGGGACTAACTCCGACTCGCTCCCTCCAGGCTCCAGCGTGGGGGAGGCAGCTTGAAAGGCGCCAGAGTCATATGGGGAAGAACTGAGTTGTTTGGCATTGGAGCAAGGGCTGGAGAGGCAGCTTTCTCCTGGACAGACATGCTATCAGAGGCCTTTGTTCCTTTGGTGAGCCCTTCCCTGGGAGGGCAGACACCACCATATCTGGGACTCCAGCTACCTGGCTCACACTGTTGGCCCTGCCCTGGTGATTCCCTGAGGCCCCGCCCCACCCAACTTCCAAGCCCACCCAAGCTGTTGCCAGTGGCTTTACCATAGGATTGGCCTGTCTTGGATCCTGCTTCAGCTTTTCCTAAATTCTTTCAAACAAGCAGTATCTGGTCTCAGCTAGCCCCATACCTCTGGCTAAGTAATACATAGAAACAAACACAGGGAGGCAGCCAAAATGAGGAGACAAAGAAATAGGTCCCAAATGAAAGAACAGAACAAAACTCCAGAAAAGGAACTAAGCGAAATGGAGATAAGCAACTTTATAGATGCTGAGTTCAAAACACTGCTTATAAGGATGCTCAAAGGACTTAGTGAGAACCTCAGTGAACTTAGTGAGGGCCTCAAGAGCATAAAAAGACCAGTTAGAAATGAAGGAGGCACTAACTGAAATAAAGAATAATTTACACAGATTCAATAGTAGAGTAGGTAAAGCCAAGAAGCAAACCATCGATTTAGAATATAAGGAAGCAAAAAACACCCAATCAGAACAGCAAAAAGAAAAAAGAATCCAAAAAAATGAGGATAGTATAAGGAGCCTCTGGGACCACTTCAAGCGTACCAACATTCACATCTTGGGGGTGCCAGAAAGAGAAGAGAGAGAACAAGAAATCAAAAACCTATTTGAAACAATAATGGCAGAAAACTGCCCTAACTTGGTGAAGGAAACAGACATACAAGTCCAGGAAGCACAGAGAGTCCCAAACAATATGAACCCCGAGAGGTCCACACCAAGACACATCATCATCAAAATGCAAAAGGTTCAAGACAAAGAGAGAATCTTGAAAGCAGCAAGAGAAAAGCTGTTAGTTACCTACAAGGGAGTTCCCATAAGACTGTCAGCTGATTTCTCAAAAGAAACTTTGCAGGCCAGAAGGGAGTGGCAAGAAATATTCAGAGTGATGAAAAGCAAGAACCTACAACCAAGATTACTCTATCCTGCAAAGCTGTCATTTAGAATAGATGGCCATATGAAGAGTTTCCCAGACAAAGAAAAGCTAAAGGAGTTCATCACCACCAAACCATTATTATATGAAATGTTGAAGGGTCTTCTTGAAGAAAAAGAAGATAAAAAATATGAACAAACAAAATGGCAATGAATACATATCCATTAACAATTGAATCTACAAACAAAATGAACAAGCAGAACAGAAACATTCTCATAGATACAGAGAACTTTTGTTGGTTGCCAGATGGGAGGGAGGTTGGGAGGATGGGTGAAAAAGGTGAAGGGATTAAGAAGTACAAATTGCTTGTTAGACTAACAAACCTCAAAGGGAAGGGGGGTTGGGGGGTGGGAAGAAATAAACCAAAGAACTTTTATGTATATATGCATAGCCAATGGACACAGACAACAGTGTGGGGAAAGGCAGGAGGGGGGCGGGAATGGGGAGGAGGGGGTCAATGGGGGAAAAATGAGGAACATCTGTAATATATTCAATAATAACAATAAATTTAAAGAAATAAAAATAAACAAATAAACACAGAATTGATATAAAGGTGCACCTGCTCATGTTTATATCTTTTTTAAACATTGCCATTTCTGATCAAATAGGATTTTTTTCTGAAGTTTTAAAGAAATTTCAATTATGTAACTGTATTGTGAAGAAATAGTCAACCATAAAACTCATTTAAGACTGACTATATATTCTGTGATCGGTTATAGAATTTCTAGCACAATATACTAGAATGACTAGTACTATATACAAACAGATGCCATTTTGTGGCGGAAATCAAATACTGCCTCACTGGAAACCCTCAGATTCTGGGAGGTAGTACCAGGAGATTAACCAGCTTAAAGAGAGTATGACCATTACTGCACTCTTACCATTTACCTCCCACTTAGATCGACTTTTTTTTTTTTTTTCTATCTTCAAACTAATGCACGGAGGACTCAGGCAGCACAGTTGCAAGGAATGTGACAATCCCAGATTCATCAGAGAAATAACACAGCATTTGCTCATTCGTTCATTCATTCATCCACTCGTTCATTCAATATATCTTTGCATGTTTATGGACTGAATAGCATATACTAGGCAAGCAAGTGGGGACCAGAGATAAATTAACGAGATGCACTGCATATTTACGTGTCACATTTTCACTTGACAGAGATTCGTATTATCACTGGGTCCCTAGGAAGGACATATACTATAACTGAGCTTACTGTTCATTATGGTTTTTAAAAATGGCTATGATGAAACACTACCTACTTTGTGAACGTGTGATAAAGATAAACATGTCACACTTTAAAATGTCACCAGTCTTAGGAAACTGCAATGATGAATGAGTTTCTAAGGTGTGAAGTAATTGGGGACGATATTATGGAGGGGACAGGTTTAATGGAAACTTTAAAACAAAAGTGTCATTTTTCAATCACTTAAAAGCAAATATATGGAGATAATTCAATGGTTTAAATTAAATAAGACTTGACTATTCAGAAAGGGATTGGAGACAAAGGTGGAGATGCAATGCATGTGCAAATGTAATGAATTCATGGACAAGAATTTGCAATACTGTTTATCTAGTTTAAAAACAACAGCCCTGCCGTACACTGACAGCGATTGCTTTACAATTCATGCCCTGGAACTGCTGGAAACCAGAAAGTCTGGCAGCTTGTTCAAGGCCAGCAGAATAGAATATACTAATACAGCCTTGAAACCGATAAGAGCATGACTTCGGAAAAAGCATTAATTCTTTCATCTGCCACATGACGCAAGCTGCATGTATCTCAAGGTTTCACATAAATCTGATTGAATGGAGTAACACTGATAGAAAACTGTCATCTCTCTGTAAAACAAATACTGATTTCCAATATTTCAGAAGAATAAGAATAGCAAGCAATCAGTTATATTCAAATAGACATATATTATAACAATTTTAGTGATCCTTCACTTTAGAAAATCTCAGTGAGAGTAAGTAAATAATATAAATGGATACAGAAAATCTTTATACCATTTGGCGTGTGTGCAAGGAAAATATGTACAAATGGCTCACCTAAGCTTCTAAAGCTGACGTACAGTCCTACCTGTCTTAGCACGGGTCCGTGTACCATTTCAGGGAGATGGTGCCTTCTTGTTGCATCACCGTTTTTACCCTGTCCCCCACAACCGGTGAATGATATGTTATATAATTAGAAACACTTTAGAATGAGGGGATTTAACAAAATCAAGAGAAGAAAATATATCTGTTTCTAATAATGTCAGACAAGTGCCAGACAAAAAGATGTGAAGTGTTAGGAAACAGCGTGCCCCATGGAAAAGCCTTGTGAGCGATGTGCTGTGAAGACTAGAGCCAGGTTTTGGACATCCTAACGATGCAGCTGCTGCTAGATTGTTTTCCAACAAACGTCACCAGGACATTTTAGATGAACTAAAATTCCCTGTCATCATTTGTAATTCCCATGTAAGTGACATATTTTATTATTGTTTTTTAATTTAATTTTTTTATTACAGTTTACATTCAACACTTTTTTTATATTAGTTTCTGGTGTACAGCACAGCAGACATTCATGGAGGTTACAGAGCGTTCCCTCTGCTGATTCAGGTGCCCAGCTGGCACCATGCATAGTTATTACAATATTGTTAACTATATGCCCTATGCTGTGCCTTACGTACTCATGACTATTTTGTAACTACCAATTAGTACTTCTTATTGCCGTTACCGCTTTTTACCCTGTCCCCCAACACCCCACTCCTCTAGCTTCCATCAGTTTGTTCTCTTTGTCTATATCTGTTTCTATTTTGCTTGTTTGTTTATTTTGTTATTTAGATTCCGCATATAAGTGATATCATATGGTATTTGTCTTTCTCTGTCTGTCTTATTTCACTTAACATGATACCCTCTAGGTCCATCCATGCTGTCACAAATGGTACGAAATCATTCTTTTTAATGGCCAAGTAATATTCCATTGTGTATATTTTAAATTAATGGTCATCGTGTGTTCATCAGGTCTTCTGAGAATTAGGGAAGAAGAAGATATCACATTGCAAGGAATTTGTTGCAGAATGCCTGGGAAAGATAAAGGGAGTGGGAGGGAGTAGACAAGGGACCTTGGAAACTCAGCGCATGTGTAACACATGAGAAAGACAGAGTGAAGGAAGGCAGGTTGGAGAGGAAGAGATGTTTCTGACCGCAATGTGGTGTGAGACAGTCCCCAGGCCAGTAAGGAGTAGCCCTCAGAGGAAGCTCTGAAGTCCCCATTCTGGGCAGAATGGCCTGGCTTTACCATCATGCCTGCTTTGTCACTGCTTGGGAGCAGCCAGAGCAGTGGCCTGAGTCTGAGTTAGCAAAGTGGGGGAGGGTGCAGCACAGGGGGTACCAGTGGGGGGCACTCCCTCCCACAGCAGGTTCTCCTGAGTGGCACAAGTGCCCAGCACACTCCCCCGGTACATTTACAGATGGGCATGTGGCCTTACAGATAGCCTAGGCATCCCAGTGCTCATCCACAGAAAACAAGGAAGACGTTAACACAAATAAAATGAGGTGGACAGCTTCATGAGAAATGATATGGAGCGTGAACTGCGGAGTAAAGAATAAGACATAGAATGGGATCTACTGGTGTTGGTCCGGTTACAGGTGACAAAACACACACACACACACACACACACACACACACAATGTTTATTGATGTGTATTAGTTTAAGGCCTTGGCCGGTTTGGCTCAGCGGTTAGAGCGTCGGCCTGTGGACCAATGAGTCACGGGTTCGATTCCGGTCAAGGGCACCTACCGCGGTTGCGGTACCTCCCGGCCCTGGTCGGGTCGTGTGGGAGGCAACCAGTCGATGTGCTCTATCACATCAATGTTTCGCTCTGTCTCTCTCTCTCCCTCCCTCCCACTCTATCTGATGATAAATAGAAAAAAAAAAAAGTAAGAAAAATGTTTATTAGTTTAAGGAAAAGGGAGACCAGTTGGATCCTGTCTAGTCTGGGTCAAATGCTGGAATTACATGAAAGTACAGAGGCTTTTCTCCATGTTGCCTTTGTCTCGGGTGGGGTCTCTCCCCAGCTGTCCCGTGTCTCCCAGGTCTCAAAGCAAAGGCCATGTACCCCAGCTTGAATCCCAGGCTCATTCCTGTGGGAACTGGATCACTCTGATGAGCACATCTTAAATCACGGGGAAATATGCATTTCCATCAAATTAGAGCTCTGAAATGATGACTAAAGCATACGGTATTCCCTCAAGAGGCTTCCTGGCAGGAACCAAAATATTACGTACTGAGGGAGAAAGAACAAGCATGATGAATAGTGAATAGAAATGAAGGAAGACCTGGAATACATTTGGTGTGTGTGTGTGTGTGTGTGTGTGTGTGTGTGTGTGTGTACAGACATCACTAGATACCTGCAGGGGCCAAAGTAAAGGAGATGTCTGACAAATGACACAGCATTGCAGAGTCTGGATTCTTTTCTGAAGGTAGCTCAAGGCTGAAATAAATCTTGGACATTGGCTGATTCTGAATCACCAGTGCTGAGAACAGTGTTCAGTACAAAACGTGGACTCAGTAACTATTCCATAGGTACTTTCCCTGAGTTAATAAACTCCGCTAACATTGCCAGAAAGTGAATCTTTACATCAAATCAATAATCTACATGCATTTGATCTTATCACTAGGACAGTTCTCAAAAGAAAACACCACAGCAGACCTCCCCCCTCCAAAAAAGACAGAAAAAAATCATTCGAAAATAAATTCAAATAAATAATGAGATTGTCAAAAAGAAATAGCAAATCGAAATCTAAGCAGGAGACAGCAGTAATGCACATGGTTGTGGTCTTTGATATTGTAAGTACACATACACAGGAAAAACTAGAAATTTCGTTTTCTGCTTATTTTAGCATTTTTATGCACTTGACATTATGTAAAATTGTTACCCCATATTTAGTTATTATGAAGAAAGTGGTAGGTCTTACTTGAATGACTAAACAAAGTAGATTCTTATACAGAGACTAGATGAATTAGAATTGCTTAAATTTAAGTAGGGAAATTTTGTTCTCAATTTAAGAGCAATGTAATTTGAAAATAATTAATTATGATAAAACTACTTTTTCCAACTTTCAAAAGAGCAAACCTATATAACAAGAAGGAGGGTAATCTCGGCTCTATTGTTGTAGATAGTTTCATTGGATTAGACCAGGCTATGTTGTAAAAATGAATAAAAGTCAGAATCACAATGGTTTAATATGGCAAAGGTTTATTTCTGATTCGAATCACAATCTGATGTGGGTCAGAGACAGCTGCCCTCCACTTGTGACGACTGCTTTCTACAAACCACTAATCTCAGCTTCTGCCTCTAGCTGTGCAGGTCCCGAACAGAGCGCACGGACTTCACACCCAGCTCCGACGCTCTCCTTCTGAAAGCAGAACCCTTCCTCCCGCTCATGTCCCACTAGCCGGCCTGAGCCAAACTGAAACAATCTGGGAAATGTAAGAAAACACCGAAATACTGAAGCATCTTCCTTGCTGAAGTATCCCAGCTAGAAAACATTAAACATCATTTTTTTTATTTGGCTGAATACACAATTAGCAATAAGATATTTTCATGGCATAATTATATTTTTTGCTGATATTTTCTTTTTTTTAAAGAATATTTTTATTGATTTTTTTTTAGAGAGAGAGGAAGGGAGAGAAAGATAGAAACATCAGTGTGTTCTTGCTTCCTGCACAACCCCTACTGGGGATCGAGCCTGCAACCCGGGCATGTGCCCTGACCGGGAATCGAACCCGACTGCTCAATCCGCTGAGTCACACCAGCAAGGCGATATTTTCTTTAAAATTTTTTCTATCACTGTTTTTGTATAAGGTGACAATAGAAAGAGTAATCTATTTTGTAGTCATATGTGTCTGTATGTGTTGATTATATATGCTATGTATTATGCACACACATGTGCTCCAAATATATGTATGGAATGTATACAAAGGTAAATATAAGATAAAAAGTTGAAAAAAAAAACTGTAATGTTTTTTGTCTTTATGTAATTGATTCCAAACAGGAAGACATTTATAGAATTAAATAGTTTTAAAATCACAACTCTAGAATTTATTGAGGAGTTGGTCCTAGGGCAAAGGAATACTATGAAGAGGTCAAGTTTGGGGCTTCGTGTTCTTTTTGTTTTTATTTTAATATTATATGCACAATTTAACCAAATTATTATGTATTTTCCTAAAATTGTTATAATCTGACATTTTACATTTAGATGCCTCAGTGAAATATACTGCCCAGAATTTTAATTTTGATGAAGTATTTGTTTAAATGAATATTTACAAATTTATAAATTTTAAACCAATTCAAATTTAGTCACAGTAGGTAATGCAATTGAAATTACCTTTCACCCTCTATTTACAATTCATGAATCTTTATAATGTTCATTAAAATATACAAAGTAGTATGTTAAATTTCTTAATAGCCATAATAGTTCAAATTTTAAAATATATTTTAAAATGTGTGGATATTTTAATGTTTGCAGCCTGTATATTAGTCATTAATTCAGGATTTTAAAAGGTCTAGTTTCTAATTGTATAATTTGTTCCTATCCAATATAGAATTATTTTTGGTGTGACATTTTCTTCTTTACATGTGCTATTGGTCAAAATATTTTAGCTCCATGAATGTAAGAACTCATACTTTTAATTCATAAATCTCTATTGAGTCTACCATATGAGCTTTTTTGCTGTAAAACAAATATTTATTACCTCTCCTGAGTGTACATTCCTTCCAGTAGCTGCAATTCAGGACGAACAGAAACAATGACGTGAGACCCTTCCAGGTGTTCCTTCTTTCCTCTGCCAGTTGCAGAAAGGAACATGCTGAGTGTTTGGTAATGTCAGACCCTACTTAGATGTTCTGGACTTGTTAGGCTAATTACACGCAGCAAGAGACAACATACTACATTTAACCGACATTAACTATGTCTTTTCATGTTATTAACACGAGTACTGCCTTTTATTTTCAAAAGGGATAATCCTGTACTTCCAGCAGACCAATCATATCCTGTTTATCCATTTGAATTTGTCTCTTTCTTACCCACCAGGGAGTCTTTGAAGCTGAACCTCTGTAAACAATTACCACGCCAAGGGGGAGCACTGAGACTAAAATTTCCAAGGGGAGACAGAGTGTGTGCCCTGGCAGGGTCTATCTGTGCAGCGCCTGATTGCTGCCAAGCATATGTATGTTAGACTATGAGACGCCAAACACCTGGAAACACTAGTGAAGATAAATCTTTTCAATGTGCCAGGAAACAGAAAGCTGCATGAAAGAGAAAATCATCAGTAGTTGTATAAACACAATTCACAGAAAAAGAGTGAAAGAAAGAGACACCTTTAGAAAACTGTATAGAGCTCCCTCACTCACTGCCTGCTGTTTTATAAGGATCTCAAGCAGGGATGTGTGCGACACCTCCTGGAGCGCTAGTAAGAAAACAGCAACAGGCTTGTGGGAGTACACTGGGGCCTGGCATTTATGTTTTCCAAGCTCCTAGGTGATGCTGAGCACCACAGCTTGGTAGTCGTTGTCTGTATGTGGTGCTCCAGGTGACAAAAAGTGGGACCCATGGACCTATATATAAAAGATTCATTCAGGAATATGACAGAAACCTGCAAAATGGTAACCGGAACAGCACTTTGATACAAACTGCATTTATTTTATTTATTGTAATTCACTTGTTAGTTAACACTGTCATTCCCTGTTTACTTATTTTATTTGTTCCTCACATACTAAACTATAAAAGAAGGAAAAATAGCTTGGGTCCCTTCTCTGACAATATCTATATAACCATTTTTATCACTCACTCTCTACCTACTCATCCCTGTGGGACAGTTTGAAATCCTTTATCCAAAAAATTGCAATGTTCCATCTAATCAATACATGTGTGCTACATACATACATGTTACAGACTTGGAGACAGATACAGTGTTCAACGTCCTCTCGATGGAGGATGTGCTACTCGGCTGGGACAGTGCTTTCAGAAGACAGTCGTCAGCTTCCAGCTGGTCCAAGGTCTGTCTCAGCTACAGAGAGAGGTTCCCCAGTGACCGAACAAGGCAGCGCACAAAGACCTGGCGGTTCCACTCCCCGCAAGTCATTCAGATGGTCAAACTACTCCAGGTTGGCCTGCCAGGTTGGCAGAGGCTGGCATTGGTACTGCATTGCAGATTGGCTATTCTTTCCGTTCTCTTTCCTCTCCCTGATTTGCTCAGACTTTGGTACCTAATAGACATCATGCACCCTCAACCCCAACTTGAGGTCTGCTTCTGGAGAAACCAACCTACAATATATATGGTCAAGTAATCATTAAAATACCAAGTGATACTAACTGTTTTAAAGATTAAAAATAATATTTTGAATATTCAATTGAACCAAGACGCAATGATGTAAAAGAAAACATAAAAAGAATAATGGGGAAACATTTATGCAGAATATAGTTGATCAAAGTAGTATATACATATAAAGAACTTTGAATAGATAACTGTCTAGTTAGAATCAACATTTAAACACTGTTAACAGCCCAGATAAATGTACAATGTAGGGAACTGTCCTAAAATAGCACATTTGGGAGAGAAGATCACTGGTGAGGTTTCTCTAGTGATGGAAACTAAGTAGCAGTTGTTTGTATACAAGAAAAATCTGTGCAGCCCAGAGCCAGTTTTGGTTCAGCCATGGCCAAAATCAAGGCTCCAGATCTTCCCAGCAAGAAGGAAGAGCTGCCTGGCCCCTGTGACTCAGTGGATCCAGTGGGTGACTGAGAGGTCCGGTTCCGTTCCTGGTCAGCGCACATGCCCAGGTTGGCAGCTGGGTTCCCAGTAGGGAGCGTGCAGGAGGCAGCAGGTCAGTGTATCTCTCTCACATTGATGTTTCTATCTTCCTCTCTCTCTAAAAATTCAATAAAAACATGTTTTAAAAAAAATTTTGTTAAAATCATTATTGAAAAAGAAGGAGAGCTGCGGAAACAGCTGGACAGCCTGAAGGTGAAGCTGCCCAGCTGCGCGTCCCGAAGTGCCAGGAAGGCGGCTTCCAAGCTCTCCAAACCCAGCCCTTCGCCAATCCACACCGCGCTTTCGCCGCAGTTACCAGACTCAGAGCGCAAACAGCACGTTCTGCAAGGCAGGACGCCAGGTCCCTGGGCTGCGCCCGAAAAGGCGGCTTGCTCAGCAAGCAGGAGGAGAACCTCACGGCCACGACCGAGGCTCGGCCACAGAAGGGGCGGCTACGCCCGCTGGGAAGGACTGGGCAAGGCCCGGGCTCACCGCACCAACAACGCACAGACCGGTGGGGAGAAGAAGCAAGTCTCTACACCCAACACACTCCATTTAAGTTATTTAGTTAGTCGGGGTGTGTGTGTGTGCGTGTGTGTGTGTGTGTGTGTGTGTGTGTGTATTATATATTCTAAATAAATTGAAGCACATGTCTAAGCATGTACATGCATATATCACGTACCTCTGCTGTATTAAATATACACTTTGAAGGCATGAGAAGATTCATCACTACCCTCAAGAAACTCACAGGTTGTGGCAGAAAAGATTAGAATACAAAAACTACAAAATTATCATTGGTGTGTTAGCAGTAACCATGGGATGCTATGGACTCAAACAGGACCAACACTTACAACGGACGAATTAACTCAGACAAGGTTTCTTCCAAGACTGTGTTTGAATTGAAGTCTGAACCATGAGCATGTTGACTTGTGCTGGACTGTGGGAGTTGGGAAATGAACCCTCTCCTAATGATTGATTATGAAGGAAAAGAAAGCTTGAGAGTAGTCGAGTAGAGAACGGGCTGAATTTTGAGGGAACAGACGTTTTAATAAAAAGAAAATAATACAACATTTGGAAATGTCGTTATTTGTGGTAAGAAAAAAAAGGATCTTGTCATTTAAGATTTTTAAAATGTATGTGGTCAGCTATGTGTGTTTTAGGTAGCCAGTACTGGAATTAAATTAAGACACTTAGGTTTATTCTACACCTAATGAATCAAATCACAAAGAAGACCATCATCACTACTGAGACTGCCCCTGAAGACAAAGAATGAGAAAAAAATATATAAGGTATTGTAAGTACCATAATTTTAATATATTGTTAATCCTCGCATAAGGATATGTTTTGATTGATTTTAGAGTGAGAGGAAGAGAAGGAGGGAGGGGGAGAGAGAGAGAGAGAGAAACATCCATCAGCTGCCTCCTGTACTCACCCTAACCAAGGATGGAACCCACCACCTAGTTATGTGCCCTGACTGGGACTCGAACCCAAGCACCATGAGACAGCATTCCAACCAACTGGGCCACCTGGCCAGGGCTAGGTACCATAATTTATGGGATGCTTCATAATACAGGTAGGGAGAGGAGGTGTGAAAGATTGATTTGCTCTCTGCAAGCAGAAAGAATGAATTCAATGACTTTGTTGCCACTGGTGTAAACAGCTCAGAGGGCTAAAACAGAAAGCATTTAGGACATGTCATCCGTTCAGCACAAAGTACGTCGTGTCCAGATCCTACATGTGCACCTGGAAAACACCACCCCCTTTCAAAATGAACATTTTTTACTTAAATTGGTCCAAAGTATATCAGTATGTCACCTAGTTAACTGAAACTAAGCTAAGATTTATATTGTAAAAGATAGGCGAGTACAAATGTACACCACCACACAGTTTAATAACATAATGACAGTGAACGATGGGGGAAAATCCTTCATTAAAAATCCATTTACAATTAAAAACAAGCTATTTAAAATCTTGTAAACTTTATATTTTTATTTTTTAATAACTAGACTCAAAAATATTAAACATACTAAAATGTATTTCATGCTATGTTAAATATCATTTAACTAAAAAATCATTTATATCAAATAAGTAGGTACACTATATTTAAATGTGCCTCTCTATCTTATATTAAATATTTATATCAAATAATAAATTAAATTAAACAACATGTAGGTTGAATACAAGAAAATATGACCTTGACATATCAGAATACAATTGGTAAAAAAATCAAAGACAAAAATAATATTAAAATAATCCAGAAGGGGAAAAATGGGTTACTTTCAAAGAAGCAACAAAAAGGCCGACAGCAGAATTTTTAGCTGAAAGAATGGAAAACAAAAGTTTCTAAAGGTAGTGAAAGAAATCAATACACTGGGAATTTGCATTTGATTCTTAAACAACACAGATCAGAGGGGCCAACCCCACCCCATTCCCACACAGCTGAAATTTTGTGTATATCGTTTGACTTTCCAAAACTTAACTACTAACAGCCTCCTGTTAACCAGAAGCCTCACCAATAATATAAACATTTGATTAACACATTTTTTGTTTTTTGGTTTTTTGTTTTTAATTTTTTTGTTGTTTTTAATTTTTTTTAGAGAGAGAGGAAGGGAGAGGGAGAGAGAGATAGAAACATTGATGAGAGAGAACATTGACTGGCCATCTCCTGCATGCCTCCCAACTGGGGATTTGGCCCACAAACTGGGCATGTGCCGTAACGGGGAATCAAACTGGCGACCTCCTGGTGCATGGGTCGATGCTCAACCATTGAGCCACACCAACTGGGTAATTAACACATATTTTGTATGTTATATGTATTGTATACTCTATTCTCACAATAAAGTAAGCTAGATAAAAGAAATTGTTCTTAACAACTTCACAGGAAAGATAAAATACATATACAGTACCATACTGTATTTATCAATACATACGTTTACACCATCTGTTTACAAGACGAATCATCTCTGTCAGTATCTACATCAAGATTATCTTATATGATACAAAACATTGTTTATGTTATACATATAACTAACTAACTAACACTAAACATCAAAAATGTAAAGTTAATGTGAATAATATACATTCTTATTTATTTATAGGTATAACACTTCATGCATTGATAACAAAGAAGCAGCAATAAGATTGCTTTATGGTAGCTTAGTGCAATCTATACAATTGTTTTACAGTAGTAAGGAAATCTCAAAAAAATGTCCAATATATTTATTGAAAAATCTTCATATAAGTGGGACTACGTGGTTCAAATCCATGTTGTTCAAGGGTCAACTGTATAACAATTTTATATATGAATTCACCTGATAGCATTGCTTCAAAAATTAAGAAATGAAAACTTACAGAAATAATGGGAAAATTGCACAAATCCACAGTTTTAACCCAGCATACTCAAAACAGAAGTGCACGCACACACACATTCACAATTTCAAGTTAATAAATACCTAGCTGAAAATACAGATCACTGCACCCAGCATAACACAATACACTTTATTTCTAGAAACAAAATAATTACTACCCATGTGCTGCATCACAAAGCAAGACTAATAAAAAAAGTTCAAAGCAAAAAATCATAAATTATTCATTAATATGGAAATTAATTTTGAAATCAGTTTTAAATGTTTCTAATAAATTCCTAACTGTTCGGAAATTTAAAATCTCTAATTCTAAACTATCCATATGTCAAAGAAGAAATTGTAAAGATATTTGAAAATTATGAACTATATGACAATGATATTATACATAACAAAATTTACATGTGAGCTATACTTAAAATGATTTAGCGATAAATATCCATTCATACAAAAAGAAGGAAAAGATAAAAATCAATTACCTTATATCCTCTTAAAACCAAATTAGGAATATATGAAAGAGAACTTCTGGAGTGGAGATCGTGATTTGCTTTCCCCAGAAGAATAACCTTAAACTGTTAAAAAAAAATAATTTATAGATAGACAGATAGATGATAGAGAAATACATATATGATAGTGACAGATATAACTATAGATATAGGAATAAACTAAGCCTGTAAAGTCTTGAGAAATTGCCTTGAGAGGATGCAGCAAATGAAGAAACATTTATTCAAGAAAAGGTACTTTCTCCTAAAAACTATGAGTTTGTGCCACTTGAGCCAGAGTTTGTTCCATCTTTCTCCACTGCTAGCCCAACATGACAAAAATTCCTCTTCAGATGTGTGAAGTCATGAGCATAGGCTCCCAAGACCCTTAGTTTCCCGTGAAGGGCTGTAGTGACTGAAGGAGGCTGCTAAATCTCCCAGCTTATGTCGGAGGACTGTATTCCAGGCAAGAGAAGCTGAGATTGTGGGTTGTCTTCTTCCACCAAACCTCTACGCATAGGGACAAGGTCAGTCACAAGCATGACAGACCAAAAATAATTAAGTCACACTTGTCTTTGTTCCAGCTCACTTGCAGGGCAGAGATCCCATTTCAGGAGAAGCAAGATCGAGGAGATATTCTCCCAAGCACAAGGACCTGCTCAGACAGCAGGGTGTTACTCTAAGCAAAGTAGACTTATAAAGCAACAATGTCACTGAGAAAAGTAGCCCACTGTCTCTGCCCAGCTCTGGAGCAGCTATGCAGAGTCTTGCACAGAGGGCCAGGATAAAAAAAAAAAAAAAAAAGAGCTTCACAGCTCTCCTTAAGTAAACAGACTTTATTTCAACACAATGAGGAATGCTGAAATAGAAATGCACTCTTGCAAAAATGGACATTGTGGTGTTAAAGAATCAAGAATTAAGAGTCCAGAAACTACATGAGATCAGCAAGCTATATCATAAACCACATAGAAAATTAGCAGAAAAAACTAGAAAAATGGATAGCAATAAGGATCGCTCTTAGGGTGAGAACAAACCTCCAACAATGCCTTCAAAGATTACTCATGCAAAAAGGCCCAAATTTAACTGTACCAGATTGTAAAATAATTTACTGCATGTTTCCTCAAATTACTGAGAACAATAAAGCAATCAGATGAAAATGAGTAAGAAGTACAGCTGGTGTGATACAAACAGGCAGGCAGCTTAGAGAGATTATGAGAAAAGACAAATTCTTGCAAATGCACTCTCACCCCAAGAGGACTCTCCATACACCAGGCGGCCTCACTGAGGCTCATCAGCAGAGCTGTCCGAAAGGGTTAATGATGTTTTAACAAAATTAAACTCCATTCTGACCCTCAGTTACTGCACGTACACACCCTGGCAGATTCTTTTTTGTAAACATGAGGGCCTTGAGACACCCAAAGAAAACTATAAAGATAAGGGATTAATGAGAGCCTTGGGAAACTCAGAGGAACCATGAGAAAAAAGAGATTAGTAGTCACCCTGACCTCTAAGAAGCTCCTCTCACCCCCTTCTCTGTATCAGCCCCCCTTAACGGTGCCAAAAGCAGCGCCAAGAGAATGTAGTTTTTTTTTTTTTCTGTAGTTTGTGCCTTTAAAAGCGGGCAACAAAGAAGACTCGAGGCTAAGCCCTTTTCGGCTTGGCCTGCCTCCACCCAGGCAGATGTAAATAAAGCTATTTTGCTCTGCACTGGCCTCGTGCTGTGGATGCTATCTCCCGCCGGCTCACACCTTTTACTGCCCACTGTGGACCTGGAGGAGGGGGATCAGTAACTAGATAAAAATTCGGATCAGTAATTTACATAACAAATGTTTTTTAAAATATCCAGTCATCAACAAGGAGAAGAAAAAAAGTTAGAAGACACACAAAGAAACAGGAGAGTGTGTTCTATATAAAACAACAAAACAAAACAAACAAACAAAACAGGTGACTAAAACTGTCTGAGAAAGGGCCCAAATGTCAGGCTTTCCAAAGTCTTTTTTGTTTGTTTATTGATTTGAGAGAGAGAGTAAGGGAGAGGGAGAGAGAGAGAGAAACATCGATGAGAGAGAACATTGACTGGCCACCTCCTGCATGCCCCCCACTGGGGATCGGGCCCACAACCTGGGCATGTGCTCTGACTGGGAATCGAACCTGCGACCTCTTGGTGCATGGGTCGATGTTCAACCACTGAGCCACACTGGCTGGGCAGGCTTTCCAAAGTCTTCAACACTGCCATTATAAATGTATGCTTGTGGAAATAGAGGAATGTATGATGGCCATGGTTCATCAGAGAATATCAATAACAATATACAAATCATTAAAAATACAAATAACAAATTTTGTAGTTCAATAGTGTATCTGAAATTTTTAAAAATCATAGGATTCAACAATAGAAAGACAACTCAGCTAACATAAAAGTAGAATGATACACATTATGCAATGTAAATAATAGAGAACAATGATAATTAATTAAAATGAATAGAATAACAAATTAAATCATAAAGCATACAAAGAAAAAGGACCTATGCAGAGGGAAATGATAAGCTAACAGAATCCATTCATGAGCATAAACAGCAGATCTAATAAATAAAGACTGTTAAGACAAGTGTCTTAAAGATGTTCAAAGAGCTAAATGAAAATGTGGGAAAAGTCAAGATAATTATGTGTGAACAAAATGAAAATATAAATAAAGAGATAATGAACTTTAAAGATGAACCCAAACAATCTCAAGCTGAAAATAAAATAACGGAAAGAAAACATTCAGTATAGGAATTCAATGACAGATTTTAGCAGCAAACTTAGAGACAACAATGTAAATTATCAAGTCTGAGGAACAAAAGAAGATCAGAGAAAAGTGAAACGAGCCTAAGGGACCTTTGGGACGGACACCATCAAGCACATCAACATACACATTGTGGACGTCTGAGCAGGAGAAGAAAGAAAGAAGCAGGGAGATTATGTGAAGAAATATGGCTGAAAACTTCACAAAGGTGTTTGAAAACATGAAAATAAACATTCAAGGCGCTCTACAAGGAATTCCAAGATGTCCACAGAACAGGTAGAAGCTGCACCCACCTGCTCCAGCCCCAAACTGGATGTAGGGCTATCAACCTGAATAACCAACTGGTGGCCAGCTGAACTGAAATACAGGAACCAACGATGTACAGAAGAAGCCACACAGAGTCTGGTAAGAAGAGGGGCGATGTGCAAAGGGATGGCCCTGCACTCAGGTGGGGTGGCAGCTGAGAAGCCAGAGGGACATTTGGCTGCGAAACCTCCCCCACCTAAGTGTGGGGCTCAGCCCCAGGCAAGGCTGCCCAGCACCAGAGGCGGGAGGAGGAGCCGCACAGCACCTGGCATGAAGTGGGCGGGGATTCAGTCGGCCTGGGAGACTGCTCCCTCCCGGGGGACAAGCAGCCTAATGTGACAGCACCAGCCCGAGGAGCATGCTTCAGACTTCCACTACTGGCCACGCTGTCCTGCGGGTCCTGGGGAGGCGTCTGCTGGATACATCTAGCAGTAACTTTAAGGGGCCCTCTTTTTCTGGGGAGGCTTTTGGTGGAGACTGACGGTGACTAAACTGTGTGGCTTGGGGGAGGGCGCATATCTCCCCTACCTTGAACAAGCAGCCTGCGTCCCTCCTCCCACCTGTTGAATCACTTGACCTGCCCAGTCCTGCTGAGTTCCCAGGTTCAGGGGAGCCGCACAGAGCTGGGACTTATGGCCCCATCCTGCTGAGTTGAGCCACACAAAGAGATCAGAGTGTCCCACAGAGCTGGGACCTTCAGATCTGTTCTGCTTAGTTCAGCACAGGGGGACCAGAGAGCCACACAGGGCTGGGATTTTCGGACTGTGTTCCCTGGGGAAGTTTTTGTCTGGGAACCAGACTGGCAAGTGCTAGGCTTGTGGCTACATTTCAGGGAGGCAAAACCAATCTACATTGTGAGTTTAGCCCTTGCTGCCCAGGAAAGGGGCAGAAGTGCCCAGCCCTCTCCTGCAGGCTTTCCAGCACCACCTCCAACAGAAGACGGTTCGGATCGGCCCTGCCAAGTCCCCGATACCCCACCCTGTTGGGTTCGGTTTTGTGGAGAGAAGAGAGAGCAGCTCAGAGCTGGGACATTCAGTGTGAGACCCTCAGAGGCTATTTTCTAGGACCAGGACAGAGTGCTTAGCCCCTACTTGCGGGCTGGGCCAGCATCATCCCCACTGCGAGACTCTTTTGATCTATAGCCCTGAACCTGGGGTGCTGAGCTCGCTCCTGCAGGGCGGGTGGCTGGCTGCACCCAGCCTACACATACAGCAAGCCCCTAAAGGGGGAACTCGGGTTGGAGACTCTGGTAGAGACTGAATGTTTTGGCTTCGAAGCAGGGGCCCACTTTCCCCTCACTGAGTGCCTGACTGCATGATCCCAAAGTCGGGGACTCATTAGCCCTGTCCTCCTGACTCCACTTGCCCGCCATACTGAGGTCACAACCTGTGGCAGGGCCGTGGATCACGGCCAGCCTGGGTTCATCCTACAGCCTGTCTTTAGAAGGTGCTGGAGGAAGACCAGGCACCTCAGGGGGAGGCTGAGCTGCTGACAGGTGGAAGCAGACCTCAGGGAGCCGCAATCCTTTTACAGATCCGCCCCAGCTTTAAACGGGAGGAAGCCGATTCTTTAAAACAGATCGGCCAGTCATGCACACCGAGGTCCATTATTGCATGGTAGCTCTAGACAGGTAGCCCCAGTCCAGTTAAACACAATGTCTGACAGTGACTTTACCTGAACCTCACCCAAGTGGACCCAGAACCAACACTGCCAGTGGTGGGCTTCAGACCACACTGGAACTCAACCCAACTAACCAGCCACACAAGTGTCACACCCAGTGGAGACCTTGGCTGGCACAAGACCATGCTGGAAACAAGCTTGACTTGGGGGGCAACTTCCGCATAGTGTCTCACATATAGATAAAGTCTTACCCCTATAGACACCCGGCTTAAAGCCTGAAACATTGCGCCACTGAGCCCATCAAGGCACCCTGAGACCGCACCACACAGCAGTTGGCACAGGAGGCTTGGGGTTTGCAGATTGACACAAGCATCATCTTGAATAAAAGTGGTCAAAGCAGACATCCCTGCTCTGTTCTTGATCTTAAAGGAAGTGCTGGTGGGTTTTGCCTATTGAGTATGATATTGGCAGAGTATTTGTCATACATGGCCTTTGTAACATTGAGGTATGTTCTCTCTGTCCATTTTACTGTGAGTTTCATCATAAATGAGTGCTGGATTTTATCACATGCTTTTTCTGCATCTATTGATATGATCATGTGGTTTTTATCCTTCATTTTGTTTATGTGGTGTATCACATTTATTGATTTGTGGATATTGCACCAAACATGCATCCCTGGAATAAATCCCACTTTATCATGCTATATGATCTTTCTAATGTATTGCTGGATTTGGTTTGCTAATATTTTGTTGAGGATTTTAACATCTATGTTCATCAAGGATATTGTCCAATAATTTCATTCTTTTTTTTTTAACTCATCTCTATTGTTGAATGTATTACAGATGTCCCCCCTTTTTTTCCCCACTGACCCTCTCTTCACCAGTCCTGCCCCCCCCACCTTCCCCACACTATTGTCGGTGTCCATTGGTTATGCAAATATGCATAGAAGTTCTTTGGTTTATCTCTTCCTGCCCTCCCTCCCCCTTTCCCTTTGAGGTTCATCAGTCTAACAACCAATTTGTACTTCTTAATTCCTTCACTTTTTTCACCCAACCTCCCTCCCAACGGGCAAGCAACAAAAAGTTCTCTGTATCTAGGAGTCTGTTTCTGTTCTGCTTGCTCATTTTGTTTTTAGATTCAATTGTTGATAGATGTGTATTCATTGCAATTTTATTGTTCCTATTTTTGTTGTTCTTCTCCTTCAAGAAGACCCTTCAACATTTCATATAATACTGGTTTGGTGGTGATGAACTCCTTTAGCTTTTTCTTTTCTGGGAAACTCTTGATATGACCATCGATTCTAAATGTTAGCTTTGCAGGATAGAGTAATCTTGGTTGTAGGTGGTTGCTTTTCATCACTTTGAATATTTCTTGCCACTACTTTCTGGCCTGCAAAGTTTCTTTTGAGAAATCAGCTGACAGTCTTATGATGTAATAACTCCATTCTGACCTCAGTTACTGCACGTACACACCCTGGCAGTTTCTTTTCTGTAAACATAAGGGCCTTGAGACACTCAAAGAAAACTGTAAAGATAAGGGGTTGAGGATGGCCTTGGGAAACTCAGAGAACCATGAGAAAAAAGAGATTAATAGTTGCCCTGCTCCTCTCCCCCTCTTCTCTGTATCAGCACCCCTTAACGGTGCCAAAAGCGGCACCAAGAGAATATAGTTTTTTTTCCCTGTAGTTTGTGCCTTTAAAAGCAGGCAACAAAGAAGGCTCGGGGCTGAGGATTTGGGGAAGCTGTACCCCCTCAGCCCGCCGGTGTAACAGCCCGCCGGTGTAATAAAGTGCTCCTTTACAATTCGGCCGTGCGTCTCTGGTTATCTCGCTGACACGTTACATTTGGAGGTCCCAGCGAGACCCCTGGTGCTTTAGGACACCAGGGGATAGACGCCTAGGATGAACGGCCTCTCCTGGTCCGGCTACCAGATGCCTGTAGATCTTTAGGGGCGTACCCCCCGAGATGTTCCAGGGCCTCGAAGATCCTACTTAGGTTTCTGATGAGTGGCCAGGAGATGTCAAGACGTCCCCAAAAGATCTAAGGAGACCTGGTAAAAGCCTCCGGAGGTGAGTTCTGGGTGACCGGTCTATCTGGGTGGGAGTGAGAGGGCCGGACGCGGCACAGCCTCTTCTCTCCGGGATCCCCTAAGACGTTAGGTGGGGTTCAATTCTGGTAAATTCTGGTTCTGGACCGTGGTGCTTTCTGGTCCACCACTGGGGCGGAAGGAGAGACTGATCACCTCCCGAGAACTTCTGGTGTATGAGTGTGACTGTGTGAATGTAATTGTGTGTGAGTGACCGTGCTCCACGACACTCGTTACGGAGCCTGTGTGAGTCCTACCCAGTGGTTCCGTGACAACCTCATATGGCTAAAAGGCGGTATCAGGTTCTTGGGCCACTCTGGTGTCCCACCAGCGAGCCTGATCCGAGTTGGGGGCTTATTCCAACCTGCCACATGCCAAGAGGCGTCTGAAATCTGCGTGGGGAGCAGCCAGGCAGACGAAGCGAAAGTTTCTGTCTTCTGTGCCTTCCTTTGTTTTTGTCCTCGTCTGCCTCCCTACCGTGTCTCCCTCAACTTTGTTACGGTTGGTCTGATCATGGATAGCAGCCCTAGTGCCCAGAAGACCTCACTGGGTTGCAGAGTAAACATTCTTAGAGAAGGATTTGAGGAAGGTTCTGATTAGGGTAACACAGGGTTTTTAAATCCTATATTTTAGATCACTTGCCTGTTAATCTATAGGGACAGGACCCCCGTCCTTCCACCCCCTCAGAGGAGGCGAAACTCCCTTTGTGCCTGGGCCCCAACACACAAACGGCTGGGCTGAGGCAGATGGCAGATGCACCAAGAAGGGGGAGCGGCTGGGGAGGGGCCATCCCTGCCGGTGGGCTGCTGTGCACATCCCACAGGGGCACCGAGTGCCCCACTGCGTTGGGACCAGGGTCGGGTCCCGGTCCCAACGCTCCTCGTCCTGGGAAGCAGGGGTGGCAGGCAGGCATGCAGGCACTCACCTGGAAGCTCCAGGGGCTGCAGGGCTCCCCAGGGAGCGGTAAATTTTCCCATCCCTACGCCCACTGTGGGACCCAAATACTGCCAGGGGGAGGGCTTCTTTGGAAGCTTTTCACCGTGTTCTCCTGTTAGGCCTAAAGGCCCATTAGTTGAAATAGCTCAAAAGAGATATGATAATAGGGACACCCCTAGGGGAAAACAAGATAATAGAATAGAAGGTGGAAAAAGCAGAACGGACGGTGCAGGCCTCTCCAGTTTCCTTAAAAATGAGACTCTTGTGTTTGTTGGGATTCTAATTTTTCTGATTATGACTGTACAGGGAAATTTTTATAGATCTGGGCCCCAGTGGAACTGGGAACTTGAAAATGGGATATTGGGGGAGGTCTTAAGAAGTGTTACCACAAAGGGGATAGAAAAACCTGTTTTTAGTCTCGACCTATGTGACCTCATGAGAGGCACCATAGGCACAGATGGTATTACTGAAGATTAATGTCATATAGAAGGGCCCCTTCCCTGGGGTTATGGGACACTTACGGGGGAATGGGGACTACAAGGGGTAGGAATATATATGCCCAGGGAGCGGTACAGTCACCACAAGTTGCTTGAATGCAAATGAATACTTTTGTCCATCTTGAGGTTGTGAAACCATATTTACTACTAAGGGCTATATAAGAAGCAGGCAGCCTCATATAGATTTTAGAAGGTTAACCAAGCCCAAGGGTTTCCCTGTAGGAAAATCTGACCCCATTCAGATTAATATCATTAGTCAGCCAGACCTTTCTTAGGCCACAGGAAGGATATAGGGGCTGACTACTAGTTATGCCTAAATTCGGGGCCCCCTTATTATATAGGGCTAGGCCTCTCTGAGCCAATTTCCCAGACCCCAAATACTAACAACTGTACATGGGACCAGCCCAAGTTAACTTTGGGGGATATCCAGGGGCAAGGGACTTGCATACTCCCACCTAAGTATAACCTCCAGCAATACAAAACAGACAAGGTTTAGATCTCCTTTTCCTCAAGCAGGGAGGATTCTGTGTACCACTAGGTGAAACCTGCTGTTTCTATGCCAATAATTTGGGAATAATACAGGGACAGAGTTAATATCCTTAATAAAAAAAAAGGGGGGCCAATGATTTGACTTGTACATAAAACCAGTGGGGATGTAATAACTCCATTCTGACCCTCAGTTACTGCACGTACACACCCTGGCAGTTTCTTTTCTGTAAACATAAGGGCCTTGAGACACCCAAAGAAAACTGTAAAGATAAGGGGTTGAGGATGGCCTTGGGAAACTCAGAGAGACCATGAGAAAAAAGAGATTGATAGTTGCCCTGTTCCTCTCCCCCCTTCTCTGTGTCAGCCCCTCTTAACAGTGCCAAAAGCGGTACCAAGAGAATATAGTTTTTTTTTCCCTGTAGTTTATGCCTTTAAAAGTGGGCAACAAAGAAGGCTCAGGCTGAGGATTTGGGGAAGCTATACCCCCCCAGCCTGCCAGTGTAATAAAGTGCTCCTTTACAATTCGACCATGCGTCTCTGGTTATCTCACTGACACGTTACGACAATGGGAGCTCCTGTGTAGGTTACAAACTGCTTTTCTCTTGCTGCTTTTAAGATTCTCTCTTTGTATTTAACCTTTGGCATTTTGATGATGATGTGTCTTGGTGTGGACCTCTTTGGGTTCATATTGTTTGGGTCTCTCTGTGCTTCCTGGATTTGTATGTCTGTTTCCTTCACCAAATTAGGGAAGTTTTCTGTCATTATTGTTTCAAATAGGTTTTCAATTTCTTGTTCTCGCTCTTCTTCTTCTGGCACCCCTATGATGCAAATGTTGGCATGCTTGAAGTTGTCCCAAAGGCTCTTTACACTATCCTCATTTTTTGGATACTTTTTTCTTTTTGCTGTTCTGATTGGGTGTTTTTTGCTTCCTTGTATTCCAAATCGATGGTTTGCTTCTTGGCTTTAGCAACTCTACTATTGATTCGCTGTAAATTATTCTTTATTCCAGTAGTGTATACTTAATTTCTGACTGGTCCTTTTTTATGTTGTTGTTCTCACTAAGTTCCTTGGACGTCTCCTTAAGTTCCTTGAAGGTTTCACTAAGTTCCTTGAATGTCTCACCAAGTTCCTTGAGCAACCTTATAACCTGTGTTTTGAACTCTGTATCTGATTGATTGCTTATCTCCATTTTAATTCTTTTCCTGGAGTTTTGTTCTTTTCTTTCATTTTGGACCTGTTTCTTTGTCTCCTCATTGTGGCTGCTTCCCTGTGATTGTTTCTATGTATTAGGTAGGGTTGCTATGTCTCCTAGGCTTCATAGAGTGGCCTATTGTTGTAGGTGTCCTGTAGAAACTAGTGACACAGCCACTCTGTTCACCCCCGCTGGGACTTTGAGGTGCACCCCTAGTGTGGACTGTACACCCTTCTGTTGTAATTGAGTCTTGATTGCAGTTGGCACATCAATGGGAGGGATTTACTCAGGCTGATCAGCTGCAAGGACTGGCTGTGTCCACTGATCACTGGCCTCTGACTACCTAGGAGGATCAGCTGTGTAGGGGCCAACCACACAGAGCAAGACTTACTTCATCAGGGCTCAGGTACCCACTAAGTCTGCTCATTGAGTGTGTCACTTGTGGAGGTGGTTGAGTGGTAGTGTTTCAATGTGGTCTGAAGCTGTCCACTGGGTGTGCTGACTCTGGGGCAAGGTAAGCCACTGCCTGTATTCTATCCAGGGCCACCTGGCATAAGCTACAAAGTGATCTGCAGATGGCTGCTTCTTGTGCTGGGCTTGGAGGTGCCCAGGAAAAGCCAAATTGTGAACCAAGGCTGGCTGCTTCTAGTGTAGGCCTGGAGTCACTTAACAAGAGGTATGGGGCTCGCTGACACCATGTGCTGCTTGTTTGAGAGATTTTGGGAAACTTTGAAGCAGGATCCAAGACAGGCCAATCCTTTGGTAAAGCCTTTGGAAACAGCTTGGGTAGGCCTGAAAGTTGGGTTGGGTAGGGCCTCAGGGAATCACCAGGGTGGGGCAAACAGTGTGAGCCAGGTTGCTGGAGTCCCAGATATGGGGGATGTCTGCTGCCCCAGGGAAGGGCTCACCAAAGCAACATCAGCCTCTGCCAGCATATCTGTCCAGGAGAAAGCCACCTCTCCAAACTTTGTCCCAAGGCCAAACAGCTCATTTCTTCCCTTTATGTCTCTGGAACCCCTCAAGTTGCTTCCCCTCTGAGCTTAGAGGGAGCAAGTCTGAGTAAGTCTGTGAGGGCCCTTTAAGAGGAGCTGCCTGGGGCTCTAGAAGCCTCAGCTTCCCTCAGCCTCAGTTCCCGCTGGTTTTTCCAGCCAGAAGTTATGAGAACTTCTCTTCCTGGCACTGGAACCCTGAGCTGAGCACCTGGTGTGGGACGGGGCCCCCTCACTTCTCAGGGAGGACCTTCCCAGTGAAGTTGTCCCTCCTGACTTTTAGCCACCCCTCCTACCAGTCTCAATGTGGCTGCTTCTTTAATTTCGTAGTTGTAGGACTTCCATTCAGCTCGATTTCAGGGGGTTCTGAATGACAGTTGTGTTGTAGTTTAGTTGTAATTTTGATGTGGTTGTGCGAGGAGGTGATACCATGTTTACCTACACCACCATCTTGACCAGAAATCTTTTTCATAATTTCTTTCTTTGTCATGTCTGTATCTGGTTTTGGAATTAGGATAATGCTGCCTTATAAAATGGCTTGGGAGTCTTTCTTCTTCTTGAATTTTTAAAAAATAGTTTGAGAAGGTAGTGTTAGTTTTTCTCTGAGTGTTTGATAAAATTCACCTGTAAAGTCATCAGGTCCAGGGCTTTGGTTTGTTGGGAGTTTTTTTTTTTTTACTGCTTTAATTTTACTTATTATAATCTGTCTATTCAGATTCTCTGATTCTTCCTGATTTAGTTTTGGAAGATTGTATGTTTTTAGAAATTTCATCCAGGTTTTCTAATTTGTTAACATATAGTTGTTCATAATATTATCTTTCAATCCTTTGTATTTCTTTTGTGTCAGTTGTTACTTTTCCTTTTTCATTTCTGATTTTATTTAGGTCTTCTCTCATCTTTTCTTGATGAGTCTGGTTAAAAGTTTGTCAATTTTATTTATCTTTTCAGAGAACTAGCTCTTGGTTTTATTACTATTTTTTTCATTGTGTTTTCAGACTCTGTTTTGTTTATTTCTGTCCTGATTTTTATTATTTCCTTCCATCTACTCAATTGAGCTTTGTTTGTTGTTCTTTTTCAAGTTCCTTTCAGTGTAAAGTAATATTTTGTATTTGATATATTTCTTGTTTCTTGAGGTAGTCCTGTAATGCTATGAATTTCCCTCTTAGAACTGCTTTCACAATGTCCCATAGATTTTGGGTTGTTGTGTTCTCATTTTTATGTTTCAATGTATTTTTTAATTTCTTCCTTGATCTTGTTGTTAACCCATTCATTGTTTAGTAATGATTTATTTAGACTCCATGTCCTCTACATCTTTGTTTCTTTTTCAGTTTTTCTTGTGATTGATTTTTATATTCATATCATTACGATCAGAGATGTTTGATATAATTTCAATTTTTAAAAATTTATTGACTTGTTTTGTGTTCTAACAAGTGGCTTATCCTATAAAAGATTTTACTGGTACTTGAAAAATATGTATATTTTAGTGCTTTGGGGTAAAATGCTCTAAAAATATCAATTAAATGCACCTAATCTAGTGTGTCATTTAAAGCTGCTGTTTCCTTATGGATTTTCTGTCTTGAGGATTTATTCATTGGTGTCAATGGGGTGTTAAAATTCTCTACTATGACTGTATTACTGTCAGTCTCTCCCTTTATGTTCATCAAAATTTGCTTTATACATTTAGGTGCTTCTATGTTGGATTCATAAATGATTATAAGGCTTATATCCTCTTGTTGGATTTCTCCGTTTATTATTATGTAGTGTCCTTCTTTGTCTTTCACTCTAGCATTTATTTTAAAGTCAATTTTGTCAGATATAAGTATTGCTACCCTGGCTTATTTTTGTTTCCATTTGCATTACATATCCTTTCTATCCCTTTACTTTCAGTCTGTGTGTACTTTCATTCTGAGATGAATGTCTTGTAGATAGCATATATAGGGTGTCCCAAAAAAATGTATACACACTACAAGAGCTGATAACTCACTTAATTTTCACTCCTTTTCAGGTTTAACTGGTTTGAACTATTGGGTGAAGCCAGACTAAGCTTTGAGCAAAGAACATTTATCCAGTAAACTTTTCTATGAGGATACATAAAAGATAAAGTTTATAGTACAAAAATGGCAACAGTGGACAAATTGAGGACAGCTATTAAAAAAGAATGCACACAAATACCAAGCAAAATGATTCTTGATGTTTGAAATTCCATTGCTTCGTGTTATCAGCACTGCCTGGACCTGAAGCAATGGAATAGCAAACATGAAGAAAAATTTTGTCCAGTATTTGTGCACATTCTCTTTCAATAGCTGCCCTCAATTCACCCACTGTTGCCAGTTTTGTGCCATAAGCTTTATCTTTTATGTATCCCCATAAAAACATCTAGTGGATAAATTTTCTTTTCTCAAAGCTTAATCTGGCTTCATCCATTATCTCAAAACAGTTAAGTCTGAAAAGGACTAAAAATTAAGTGAGTTATCAGCTATTAAAGTGTGTATATATTTTTGAGGGACATCCTGTATATATGGGTCTGATATTTTATCCATTCATCTACCTTATGTCTCTTTTTTTCTTTTTTAATGTTTTTATTGATTTTTTAGAAAGAGATGAAGGGAGAGATAGAAACATCAATGTGAGAGAGAAACATTTATTGGCTGCTTTCTGCACGCCCCACCCCCTCAGTGATCAAGTCCCCAACCCAGGCATGTGCCCTGACTAGGAATCAAACTGGGACCTCTCAGTCCATGAGATGATGCTCAATCCACTGAGCCACACCACCCAGGCTTCTTTATGTCTTTTGATTGGAGTATTCAAGCCATTTACATTGTTTTTTATCCTCACCCAAGGACATTTTTGCATCCATCTTCAGATAGAGCGGGAGGGAGAGAGGGAGGAAGAGAGAGACAGAGAAACATGGATGTGAGATAGACACATCGAGTGGTTGCCACCCACATGACCCCAACTGGGACCGGGGACAAACCACAACCGAGGTACATGCCCTTAGTGGGAACCGAACCCAGGACTCTCTGGTCTGCGGGCGGACACTCTAACCGCTGAGCCAAACTGGCCAGGGCTCAAGCCATTTTCATTTAAAGTGATTATTGATAGGTGTGTATTCATTGCCATTTTATTCTTTTAACTATATTACTCAGTTTTTTCCTTCTCCTTCTCCTTCTCCTCCTCCTCCTCAACCTCCTCCTCCTTTTTCATCTTCTTAAGCAGGCCCTACAACATTTCTTGTAATGCCAGTTTGGTGGTAACAAACTCCTTTAGCTTTTTCTTGTCTAGAAAGCTCTTTATTTCTCTTTCAATTTTAAATGATAGCCTTGCTGAGTAAAGTAGTCTTGGTGTAGGTCATTGCTTTCATCACTTTGAATATATCATGCCAATCCCTCTGGCCTGAAATGTTGTTGTTGATAAATTTTCTGACTCTTTCTGTAACTCCCTTGTAGGTAACAAACTGTCTTTCTTCTGTGGCTTTTAAGATTCTCTCTTTGTCTTTAAATTTTGCCATTTTTAATCATGATGTGTCTTGGTGTGGGACTCTCTGCACTTTCTGGACTTGTGTATCATTTTCCTTTACCAGGTTAGGGTAGTTTTTGGTGATTATTTTTCAAGTAGGTTCTTGATCCCTTGCTCGCTCTTCTCTCCTTCTGGTACACCTATGATGTGGATGTTGTTACACTTCATATTGTCCCTAAAATTACTTAAACTGTTCTCATATTATAATTTTTTCTTTTCTTTTTGCTGCTCTGATTGGTTATTTTTTATATTGTCTTTCAAATCACTGATTTGATCCTCTGCTTTATCCAACCTCCTGTTGTCTCCTTCCAGTGTATTTTTCATTTCAGATATTATATTCTTTATTTCTGGCTGGTCATTTTGTTTGTTTGTTTCTATGCCTTTTTTCATGCTGTTGACCATCCTTTTAACTATTGCTTTGAATTCTATATCTGATAAATCGCTTGCCTCCATTTCATTTAGCTTTTTTCTGGAGATTTCTCCTGTTCTTTCATTTGGGGCCTGTTTTGTTATCTCCCCATTTTGTCTATCTTTTTGTGTTTATTTTCTATGTGCTGGATAGATCTGGTATGATTTCCAGTCTTCACCTGTTGGCATGATGTTGTATGTGTTTTGTGGGATCCAATAATGCAGTCTCTTTGATCACCTGAGCTGGGTGCTCCAAGAATGTCCCTTGTGTGGGTTATAGGGTTCTTCTATTGTAATTGAGTCTTGATTGCTATTGGCCCATTTGTGCATGGGATCAACCCTCAGGGCGGCTGACTGTGAGGTTTGACCCCAACCATGGTGTGCAACCTTCTTTGCAACTGCTGACCACATGAAGTGGAATTCGCCTTAGCAGGGTTTGGGGCCTGCTGAAATCTCCCTTTGGATATGCTGCATGTGAAGCTTATTGGATATCTAAATATCTAAAGCTGGCCACTGGCTATGTTGGTTCTGGGCTTCTTGAGATAGACTCTGGTGTAGGCCAATATAAGATGCTGCCTGTGACTGGCCCTCAACAACCTTTTTGAAGCTACAAGCTTTCCACAGTTTGTTGCTGCCTCTGCTGGGCCCGGGTGTGCAAGGGAAGTATCAAGGTAGTATGCTCTCTATATAGTATCATGTCATCTGCAAAGAATGACAGTTTTACTTCTTCCTTTTCAATTTGAGTGACTTTTATCTCTTTCTCTTTAATACTTTGTTAAATAAAAGCAAATGGTGAAAGTAGGCATGTCCTGTTCATGATCTTAAAGAAAGAGCTATGAATGTTTCACCATTGAGTATGATGCTAGCCTGAGTTTATCATATGTGGCCTTTACTATACTGAGGTGTGCTCCCTCTATCTCAACTTATTTGAGAGGTTTTTTACTATTATTATACATAGATGTTAAATTTTGTCAAATTCTCTTTCTACATATATTAATATAATTATATTTTTATCTTTTATATTGCTTATATGGTATATCACATTATTTGATTTGCAGATATTGAACCAGTCTTGCATCCCAAGAATTAATTCCACTTGATTATTGTATATTATATTTTGATTGTGTTACTAACTTTGGTTTGTTACATTTTGAGGACTTTTGCATGTAAGTTCATCAGGGATATTGTCCTATAATTTTTTATTACTTTTAATATTTCATGCCAGTTCCTCTGAACTGTAAAGTTAGCCACTGCCTGTGGCCAGCCTGGAGCCACCTGGAAGGAACTATAAAGTGATCTGCAGTTGATCACCACAGGTGCTGGGCTTAGAGGCACCTGGAAGAAGCTATACCATAAAAAAAGACCAGCTGCCACTAGTGCTGGGCTTGGGGCTGCTTAGCAAAACATATGGGGCATGCCAAAGCCAGCTGCCACTTGTGGTGAGTTTGTGGACCTTCGAGATATTTTAGGAAAGTCTGCAGCATGAGCCAATGAAGACTACTTGCGTGGAAAAGCCACTGGGGTTGTTTCAGGCCTGGTATAAGAGCTGGGTGGAGTGGACACTCACCAGGGCAGGGTGAATGGTGTTAGCCAAGTTAATGAAGAGCTCAGATTTGGTGCAGATCTACCCCTGCTGACTGGGCAACAGGAGGGCCCCACAAAGAAGCAATGGTGTTTGCCAGCACGATTGTTCCAAGAGACAGCTGTCTTCATCCTTTCTGCTCCAGCCCTCACCTTGAAGCTAGTCAATTCAGCTTTTCCTGCATGTCCCTGCTGTTTTTGAATTGCTATCCCAGTGCTGGAGCTCAGAGTGAGTGAGTTTGTAAGTTAGTGAGTCTCTGCTTGGGCCTTTTAAGACATACAAAGCCTAGGTTTCCAGCAGCCCTCTGCCTGGCTCAGCCACGTTCCCATGGACTTTCACAGCTAGATGTATGGGGACTTCTCTTCGTGGCACTGCAGCCACAGGCTCAGAAACCAGGTCTGGGACTGGAATGCCTCAGTCTTCAGGGGGCGCCTCTACAGCCGAGTATACCTCCTATTTCTAACCACACAGCCTTGGGTGCAGGACCTGCCCATTCTGCATTTCTGCCTCTCTTACCAGGCTTGATGTGGCTTTTTCTTTATTTCTTCAGTTAAATGAATTCTGTTCAGCTAGTCTTCAGGTGGTCCTCAGTGATGGTTGTTCTATAATTTAGTTTTAATCTGTATATGGTAATGAGAGGAGGAGAGCAAAGCATTACTAATTCTCTTTTCTTGACTGGAAGTCTGTGTATCTCAATACCATTTATTGAAGAGACAGTCTTTCCTTATTGAGTATTCTTGGCCTCCGTACCAAATATTATTTGACTATCTATGTGTGGGTTTATTTCTGGGCTATTAATTCTATTCCATTAGTCTATGTGTTTGCTTTATAACACTACAATATAGCTCTCTATATCTGTGCAGTATATTATGATATCAGGAAATCTGATGACTCTAGCTTTATTGTTCTTGATTAAAATTGATTTGGCTAGTTGCAGTCTTTTGTGATTTCATACAAATTTTAAGATAGCTTCTTCCATTTCTATGAAAAATGCCATTAAGATTTTGATAAGGATTGTATTGAATCTGGAATCAATAGGTGGATTTGAATAGTTTAAACATATTAATAATATTAATTCTTCCAATCAATGAATACAAGATATCTTTCCATTTGTTTGTGTCTTTATCAATTTATTTTACCAATGAAATTTAGTTTGGGAGATACATATCTTTTACTTTGTTGATTAAATTTATTCCTAAAAATTTTATTTTTCTTGATGCAATTGTAAATGTGATTTTTTCATGTAGTTTATTGTTAATATATAGAAACATAACTAATTTTTGTATGCTGATTCTGTTTCCTGAGGCTTCACTGCAGTTGTTTATAGCTTTTAATGGTGTTTGGTATGTTCTAGGATTTTCCATATACAAGATCATGTCAACACCAAACAGAGACAATTTTATTTCTTCCTTTTTGATGTGGATGCCTTTTTTGTCTAATTGTTCTGGCTACAACTTCCAGTACTATACTTCATAAGAGAGTGAAAATGGACACTCTTGCTTTTTTTCTGATCTTGGTAAAAAAACTTTCAACAACCTTTTACCGTTGAGTATGCTAGCTGTGGATTTGTCATATATGACCATTTTAATGTTATGATATGTTCTTTTTATACCTAATTTGTTGAGGCTTTTTTATTATGAAACAATGTTGAATGTTATCAAATGTTTTTCTGCATCTATTAGGATAATGATGTAATATTTATCATTAATTCCATAAATGTGTTACTACAAATTTATTAACTTGAATATCTTAAACCTACTTGCATACCAAGACTAATATATTTAAGAATATATTTAAAGTATATTAGCCTAAGGCTGTAACTTTGGATTATTACTCTACATTTGTTTTCTACACAATTTTAAAAAGGATGCATTAAAAAGTATTAGTTTACCTTTTGTACACACCGTGTCTGAAGATACAATATTCTGACATCAGTAACTAACAGTGGTTGGGATGCAGTTGTAAAGAAGCAGAGATTTTGTATGTTATTGAGGTTAAATTAAAATCAGAGTGTTATAACTTTAAGATGTTAGATGTAATCCCCATGGTAATCACAAAGAAATAGTAACAGAATTTACCCCCAAAAAATGTAAATGAGAAGGGAATGAAATATTTTGCTAGGGAAAGAATCAACCAACACACAAAAAAAGTAGTAACACAATAAATGAGGGACAAAAATGCTAGAAGGCATTTAGAAAACAAATAACAAAATGATAGAAGTTTCTCTTCATTAATAATTATTTTAAATGTAAGTAGATTAAACTTTAAATCAAAAGACAGAGATTAGCAGAATGGATTTAAAAAAAAAAACATAATCCAACTATACTTATATCTACAAGTGAATCACTTTAAATCCAAAGACACAGATAGATTTGAAGTGAAAGGATGGATAAATATATGCATTGGCAAATCACTACCAAAAGAAAGTAGGATAGCTATAAAAGACAAAATAGAGTTTAAATAAAAAAGATTACAAGGGACAAGGAAGAAGATTATCTATTTATAAAGGTTTAATACAGGAAAAATATATAACAATTATTAATAATTACATACATAATAACAGACCATCAAAATATATGAAGCCAAAACTGATAGAATTAAAGGTATAAATAGACATTCCCATAATAATAGTTGGAAACTTTAATATCCAATTCTCAATGATGGAGATACGTACAATAAAACAGCTAGATCTGACAGACATATACAGGACTGTAGTCTACAACAATGGCGTACACAGTCTCCCCCAATTCACATGAGGTGCTCTCTAGATCTTCAGATGTTATATTAGGCCAAAAGTTAATTCTCAATAGATTTAAAAAGCTATATATCATACAAAGTATCTTCTTGGATTTCAAGATGAAGTTAGAAATCAGTAACAGAAAGAAAACTAGAAAATCACAAATTTGTGAAAATTAAACCACATACCCTTAATCAATCAATGGATCAAAGAAGAAATCACCGAGGAAATTAGAAAATACTTAGAGATGAATGAAAATAAAAACTCAACATCCCAAAATTGATGGAAAACAGCAAAAGCAGTTCTAAGGGGGGAATTTATAGACAAACATTTCAGCACTATTCGCAATAGCCTAAAGGTGAAAGGAACACAGTATCTACCAACAAATGAACAAATAAGCAAAATGTGTATATGCATACAAGGGAATATTATCAGCCTTTAAAAGGAAGTAAATCTGACTTATGTTGCAACATTGATGAACCTTGAAGATACTATGTTAAGTGAAATAATCCAGTCACAAGAGACAAATCCCGATGATTCCACTTATGTGAGGTACCTAGAAGTCATAGAAACAGAAAGTACAATGGTAGTTTCAGGAGACTGGAGGGAGGGGTGTGGGGAACAATTGTTTGATGGATATAGAATTTTAGTTTCACAAGTTGAAGAGTTCTGGAGATGTATGATGGAGATGGTCACACAACAGTATGAATGTACTTAAAGCCATTGATTGTACACTTAAAAAATTTTAAGATAATACATGACGTATGGTTTTTACCACAATAAAGTTGCTTTTAGGAAAGAAAGAGAGAGAGAGAGAGAGAGAGAGAGAGAAACAAACAAACAGAGGTGATTGTTTCAAATTAAAAGTCCTCAAGCAAGTAATGCCTGAGATCAAAGATAGAAAATAAGAGAAGCACCTCCTGATCGCTTCAGGTGGGTCAGGTGTGTCTCAATGTCCATTTTATTACTGGCAGCCCTCCTTGGAGCTTGTGTTTCCATTAGGCTTTAAGTAACACAGTACCCTGGATCAACAAGATTTTTTAAGAGTATGGGGTGGGAGGGGGGCGCTCAAAGGCTCCAAACTATAAGTAGAAAAACACAAAAATTAACAAATCTTTAATTAAATGTCTATATAATATTTTATTATATCAACTAGTTACTGCAATTCAACTCTTAAATAACGGTATATACATTCTAGTTTAATGTAGGATGGAATGAATTTAAATAATTTAATATCATAGGAATGAGATTTCCAAGAGTAAGTGTCAAAGGCCTAGAAAGTTCTTCTGGTCCTGTCCTAACACAGAGACTAACTTTCCCATGCTTGGTCCTTCTGCTTGGGCTCTGGCAAATTTAGCATTTTTATAAATAATAATAAGGCAAACATGAAATGAAGAAGAAAAAGAAGGGAAAGAATACTTAATCTCATTTTATAAAAATTAATTCAAGGCATTTGTGCAACATTAAATTTCCAGATTCATTTGTGTAACTTCCAACTATGTAAGATATCTTAAAATTGGAGTTTTTATTTTTAACATTATTAACTTTAAAACTTTAAAAATATACTTTGTACAAAACACCCCACATGTAAATTAGAAAAACAAGTGAATTCGTCCTATTTGCTGACTGAATGTTCAGAGAAAAGCCAAAGGAAGGAAGCCCTGAAGAAATGACCAGAATGGTACGTGCAGAGGCAAATATGAATGAAGAAGGTAGTTGATGAATGTGGTGGTGATTGTTTGGTAAGACAAGTAATTGTGTTTATTTGAGGCTTGTGCAGAATGTGTTTGCCTTTGAAATGTTTTTAAATTGTCAGCAGCTGAAGCTTTTAAACCCCAAAATGTGAATATGATACTATTTCGTGATGGGAGCCAAGATAAAGCAGGCGTCTTTGAGATAACAATTAGCCAGCTGCCGGAAGGAGGACGGTCTGCAATAACCAGCTGAGGTTGCTGTCACTCGAACAACCTGAAGACTTCCCAACAAGTCACTTAGTGATCCTGCCCGCACCTGCTGAGACAGTGCCCTGTGTCAAAGAGGAGCAGCTGGGATTTCTCTGCAGCAAAGTGGGAAGGCACGGTCCAGTGCCCGCGTCTAACACTGTGGGAGGGCTTTGTGTCCAAACGTTAGGGTTTCTGCCAAATCGTATTCATCAAAGGCATAGCATTTAATATCACTGTTAGCCTCTATTGAGAAATGGACCAACTTTTTTGGTGTTAGTTATACAAAATACAACTATATATTAGGTCTAATAACTTTGTATTAGTGGATACAATAAAATAAACAAAGTGACATTAAGTACCAGTGAAATTATGTGATATCTGTGAAAATGCTTCAGAAACTATAAGTTATTCTTTAAAATTGTATAAATACATATCTTACAAATAAAATTATTTTTTATTTCAATAGCCAGGATCAAAAACTATAAGTGGCACAAGCCTGGGTCTTTGGTTGCAGTTTTATTATTTTATATTACATCTCCATTCATAATATAGTCTGTATCTATTAAAAGGTATAGGTAAAACAAACCATTATAGTAGAAAACCATAATAATAAAATATAAAATAACACTTCTATGAGAAGGATAAATAAATATTCCTAAAATAGAAGAGTAAGGTTTATTGAATATTACATTGAATTACATCTCTAATAATTAAAATTCTCTAATTTGTTGACAGTTTTCAACAAAATAAAGATTTGACCATGCATCCCAGAAATTATATTCTCAGGTATTAACTCAAGAGTATTGAAAACACACAGGTGATACTTCGCAGGTGTGGCTCAGTGGACTGTGAGGTCCTGGTTCGATTCCCAGTCAGGGCACATGCCCGGATTGTGGGCTCAGTCTCCAGTAGGGGGCGTGCAGGAGGCAGCCAATTGATATTTCTCTCTTACATCAATGTTTCTATCTCTTTCTCCCTTTATCTCTAAAAAATCAATAAAATATATTTTTAAAAAGAAAACACACAGCTGAGTGTGTGCATGTTTGCAAATGCACACGTACACACACACGCAAAACTTGTATTTGTACACATTATAATCCAGAACTATAAATAACAGAAATGTTCATCAATAGATGACCAAATAAAGAATGTGGTATAGTCATAAAGGGTAAACTATCAGTAAAAAATAGGAATGAACTACTTTTACACACACACATGAATGAAACTCAAAACGTAATGCTTATTTGAAGAAGTCAGACCCAAAGGACCATAAACAATAATTTTATTTCTATGAAATTTCAGAATGGGCAAAACTAATTCACAGTGACAAAGAGCAGAGAAGTATATTCTTGAGGACAAGGAGAAGCTATTGATGTCAAAGAGGAACTGGAATGTTTGGTGTGACGCAAATGTTTTACGTCTTGATCATGGTGATGCCAGTTACATGGGTGCGTATATCAGTGTGCATAACCCTCAGAGTAAAGTTTCAGTAGATATAAACAAGTTGTCTTTGCAAGTTTCCAAAGCTCACCGGGAACTTTGGAAGCTTTCGGTAGCTAACTTGAATTTCCAAACGACTGAGCACCTTTGGCAGACAATATGTCAACACCACCCTGTGGGATGTCCCCATGATGCCTGTCAGTCACCAGAATGTGCTCAGGAAATGCAGACTTCTGTTCTCCAAAACCTTAAGAGGGTTATAAGCAATGTGAGCCTAAAGGGGGTCCCCATTTCATCCTGTAAAACAGTGCAAGACATAGATAATATTCAGCTCTGGCTAAGAGTGGTTGGGCTCTCCTGGTAGCTGGCAGAAGTTCATCTTCTGCATGGATTTTTTCATATGATCATCATATGGATATATCCCTACTCCATGTCACCCAGTAGGAAACTGTGTATCTCACTATATGCTGATGTACACCTCATTTTTAAACCATCTTTTTTAAAATCTCATTTTCTGTCTAGAGCTACACTGCCCAATACAGTAGATACTAGCCACATGTGGCTATTAAATTTAAATTTAAGCTAACTAAATTTTTTCAATTGATATTCAGTTCCTGAGTGGCACAGACTGCACTTCAGGAATTTCCAGGAACTGCCGTGGAAGGCAGTGCACACACAGAATCATTCCAACATCACAGAAAGTCTACTGGGAAGTACAGCTCTGTCACATAGGTGAACACTTTTCCAGATGTCTTGCCTTTTAAAATTATCACCACTGCCATGGCCGGTTTGGCTCAGTAGTTAGAGTGTCAGCCCGCGGACCAATGAGTCTCGGGTTCAGTTCTGGTCAAGGGCACGGACCTCGGTTGTGGTTCGTACCCCAACCTGGTCGGGGTCGTGCAGGAGGCAACCAGTCAATGTGTCTCTCTCACATCGATGTTTCTCTCTGTCTCCCTCTCTTCCACTCTATCTGAAGATAAACAGAAAAATATCCTCAGGTGAGGATTTAAAAAAACAAAATAAAATGATCATCACTGAAGTGTGGCATCCAAGGTCAACTTCTAGATAATGATATTCTAGATTGCTAATTTCATCACTTTACAGATCTGAGTGTTGAGTCTAGGTATACCTTTATAGAAAGTTAATCACTATTGTAAATATTTTAAGTGCTTAGTCTTTCATTATTTGAACTTAGTGTATCATATTTTCTCCATAATGGTACATTTATCAGTGTTGTATTGGATGTGGTTCCTTCATGTTTGCGAGGCAATGAAATTTGATCTTTAATACTAGCTGGAAAATAAGGGCTTGTATGTAATAGTGAGTCCACCGTAGTTTAACTTCAAGTTCATAATAACCTCACAGAGCCTTTGGGATTTTTAAGAGCTAGGCAGTGTATGCCGATTACATCAACCACAATCAGTGAAATAGAGTAGGAAATAAGTCATTTTTATAGGAAGGAAGGAAGGAAGGAAGGAAGGAAGGAAGGAAGGAAGGAAGGAAGGAAGGAAGGAAGGAAGGAAGATGAACTCCTATTGTGCTGATGAAACTGTCTGATATAAGTGGTGAAGATTTCCAAATAACGTCTTTGACAGAAATCTTTGTTAGAATCCTGTAATAAAGAGGAGGACCATTTTCAAGCTTGCCAGTTTCTGCACCCACACACTCAAAGCTGTGTGGGATTAATACTGCTGAAGCTCATATTACAGAAGGCATGGAGGCAAACTCCTGCGAGGGGGGAGGAGGATATTACACTGCTTTTCTGATTTTCACATGAAAACGCCTGTCCTTGAACGGAAACAGACTCCACAATCAATATTTAAAATGGATAGCATTAAAATGTAAGTGAACATGATTTCTGACTTTTATAATTGTACAAAAATAATTAATAAAATCTAAGCTTTAAAAATATATTGATTGTAACATGAGCATTTTAATTTAAATGATATGTACCCAAATTGATCATCCACCTTATTGCATACAATGCATATTGCCTGTCAGTGGCTTTGACAATCTGTCAGATAATGGAGTATATATTTTATTAATGCATAAATTAATATTGTTGTGCTCCAAATTAGGAAACTTGATCATATAAAACTTCAAAAGAAAACATCACGTTTTCAGGTTAGACTCACAGTTTTGAAAAAATGTTAGCTAAAACTCATTTATACAGATCAAAGCAAAACAACTCCATATACACTTGTAATATTTATCACATTAGAAATTATACGGCTGGATTGATAAACCCATGGTTCATATAATTTATTTTTAAAATATTGTAATATTTAGAAATATAAATTAGATAAATTATTTTTAATAAAACCATACTTTTCATCTCTAAAGTTTTACAAAATATAATTAATATATTTAATAACTCAGTTCACCAAGTGTTTAGTGAGCAACAATTTACTACACAGTGTTGTCTGAGGCCTTGAGAAAGAGGTCAATAGAGAAAAGATACGAATCCTTTCTGGAGCCTCCTGTGTTCGTAGGCAGCAGTTGGGAGGCAGCTTTGCAGCCAGCTGATTAAGGATGGCTTATCATGTGTTTTTGTTTTTAACTAATAAATAATATATTTGATAACTGTAATACAGGGGTGGGGCAAAAGTACATTTACAGCTGTGAGTAAGTGAAACAGTTTACTCTTCTATTATTATTTATTAATTATTGTATTATTTTCAATACAAACAACTATGAACCTACTTTTGCCCCATCCTGTATAAGCCCAGATTTTTCACTGAATAATCAGAAAATGGAAGACATTGTTACTTTTTTCATTTGAAGGAGCAAATCTCTAAACAGTTCTCTAGGGACAAATCTTATCGTTAGAATTGTATTTATGGAATTTAACCAATTGGGGGTGATCCTAGTCCTGCCCTGAAAAGACCAGAAAAGAGAAGAGTACATCCATGCATCTCCTCCCTCTCTGCAAGGTGTCAAACATCATATGATTATATAACCTCAGACTGACTTTTGGTTTCTGTCCAGTGGCATGGGCTTGCCCTGCAACTGTGACAAAATGCACAGTTGGATAAAATAAAGTGTCATTCAGTAAATAGTGAGCTCCTGACTATTTTAAGGGTTAATTCTTTCTGACAAGATAAGAACAAAACAACCACAGAATAAAGAATTTCAGCACTTTATCTTAGGTACTGTGCAAACTTCATATTGAATCTGTAATCACTGCTATTTCAATAAGCCCGGATTCTCACCCCTGCGTCCGGGTGCACAGTCCCCTCACATCTAGATTTATTCTTCGTCTGAGGACTGATGAACATGAACTGTGAGCATAACACAACATTTCCTATTATCCAAATGGGATTTCAAAAGATAGATCAGCCTTTGGAAACATCACTGGCTTAGTAAACTTTCAAGACACTTTCATCTTACAGGTTTGTTCACAATGTATAAGGGCCAAAATATTGAAATCTGTCACCAGCTTGCACCTGTCACCAGCATACCTGAGGTTGACGTGCTCGAGCTGTTGGCAGTGAGATTGCCTGTCTAAATAAGATTTCAAAACCGATCATCGAGAGTAAAGCTTTATTTTTAAAAGTTGTTTTCCAAGAGTCCTGTTTTCAAATGTATTCATTGCCTGTTTATTAAATGCAATAATACATGAAAGCCTTTTAAGAATATTCTTCCTGTACAATGCAAACATTTCAAATTCTCACCTAGAATCCATGTATGCAGTAAAAATAAGACAATGTACACCCTGCTGGTAATGGGCACTGTGGCATTGCTGTGTCATTCAATATCATATGCTAGTTGGTATTTTTAACTCTTTAAAGACAAGGTTGTTGAAGTTTTAAACTGTTAAGCCTGCATGTTAGAGCAGAGCTTCTCAAAGTCGTCTCTCATCCAGCAGCAGCCCATCATCTGGGACTTGAAAGGCAAATTGCCTGTCCCGGTGTGGACATGCCGATTCAGAAAATGGTTGGCACAGAAATGTGTATACGTACACACCATCGATAGGCCAACCGGCAGTCCAGGCAATTCTGACACAGGCTCACGTTTCAGATTGACTTGACTACAGCAGCAGAAGAGTTCAGGACAAGGGCACGCATCCAACGTTGCAGTATGTTTAGGACAATTCATATTTCTTTGCTGTTATTGACTATCTCCAAGAATGTGGAAGCCAGTGAATCAAAACAAATTTATAGAATCTTTGGAGAGTTAGTAGAAACATAAAAAAGCTTCTTTTTCTTATGAACCAAAAATCTTTAAAACTCAAATGACCACCTAGTTATTACAGTTCCACCGTAAGTACTGAATTTTAAACAATATATTCTTAATTCTAGTTGAAAATGATTACCAAACCACCATGTTATGCCAATTATATTTCTTCTGTTTGAAAATAATTCAACTATTATCCTTTTAGAACATGTCAGAAATTCACTTTATTTATTTGAAAATGATTTTTGGTCCTCACATTAACCCTTGTGTGACCTTAGACAGTAACAACACTTGTGCCCCTTTGGGAAGACAGAGAGGCAAACTTTCAAGGTCACTGGGAGGTGAATGGAGTGCCCCTGGGAGCAGGTGGTTTAATTCTTAGCAAGAGCTGTTTGCTGTTCCCAGTCTCTTCATCCTTCCCTGGCTTCACGCCATTCATTTTCCCTCAACATTTCTCATGAGCTCCATGAAAACTTGTACTTTTCCATCTTCTTGCTGGTGATCTACATTTCAAAATCTCTCCTTAAGATTTTTGGGAAGTCTAAACTAATTTCTTATTTCATTATTTTTGAACGTCTTTTGTTTTTTGTTTGCAATGTAGGTCATGTATGCTTATTTTCATAATATGTATATGTCCTTTAAAAATTAAAGAGAAATTGTGACACATGCTACAGCATGGATAGACCTTGAAAATAGTACGCTAAGTGAAACAAGGCAGTCACAACAAGGACAAGTGTTGTATAATTCCACTTATGTGACAGACCTAGAATAGTCAGGTTTATAGACAGAAAGTCAAGTGATGGTTGTGGGAGCCTGAAGGGAGTGAGGAGCTAGTGTCCAGTGGGTACAGAGCTTCGGTTGCAGAGAGAGATAAAGTTCTGGAGATGGTGTTGGTGATGGTGACACAACAATGCGAATGGGTGAACTTATATGTACGGAACATTTAAAAATTGCAAATTTCACACCTGAAACTGATATAATGTTAACCAATGTTACCAAAATAAATTAATTTACATTAGAAGAATTTTAAGGTGAATTTCTTATTATGTGTATTTTATCACAATTTATAAAAATGTTAAAATATTAAATATAATATAATTTATTTATTTCAAGTAAATGTCTGTGAAATATACTCACTTGTAGGAAATACCACTTGTAGGAAAAATCAGCTTTTGAAGAAGAAAATGGTATTGGATATTTTTAAAATTCACCCTCAAAACAACTGAGATGAATAAAAAGCAGGTAATTATTGCTTTTTATAACACTTTGTACACATAGATTTTTTTTCATGTACCTGTAAAATTCACATGTTTATTAACTCTGCAAAAACACAATATTTTCAGTATTTTATTCTAGTTCACAGCTTTTCTTCCAGTAAATGAAATAGCAGCATAAGGCAAAGGTCAGGCTGAGAGCATGTGTTCATTAGCTTAGAGCACGTGCTCGCTAGCTTAGAGCACTACTTTTTTTCCGTTGACATCTTCTTTCAGGTAGAGAAAAGCTGTCCCACAAACAAGGGCGAGGAACTGGCCTGCTAACCACAGGGGTCAACTGAGCCCCTCCCAAATGCCCACACACTGTCATTAACATTAATCATTGTTTTGATGCATTTCAATCAGTTTTCTTTTTCTTTATGAAATATATTTTTAATTGAAATGATAAAAATTTTAAATATTTATCACAATCAAAAGCTTTAGAACAAATAATGGAATAATGGTCTTACTGGTTCCAGAATATACATTGATGTGGAGGGAGAATTACCTGGAGGAGGGGAGATTAAACTTCGGTTACTTTCTACAAACCTGGAGTAAGTGGGATCCTGAGTAAGCAGGCAGAGGACCCAGAATGGGCAAGTCTGGGACACTGAGCGGGCACATGAGGGACCTGAGTAGTGAGCAGATGAAGGACACTGATTCAGTAGGTGAGGACACTGAGCAGGCGGGGACCCTTGGTGAGCAGGTGAGGACACATTTAGCAGGTGAAGACACTGAGTGAGCAGGTGAGGACCTTCACTGAGCAGGTGGGGACACAGAGTGTGAGTAGGTGGGGACACTGAGTGAGCGGTGAGGACACTGATCAGATGAGGACCTCACTGAGCAGATGAGGACACTGAGTGTGAGTAGATGAGGGTTACTGAGTGAGCAGGTGGGGTCCCTCACTGAGCAGGTGAGGACACTGAGGGAGCAGGGGGCTGGTAACCTGGCAAGCTACTGTAACTCCTTCTGCATGAATTTATATTCTTCAACAAGAATTTTGTAGTCCATGAACATGAATTTTACATATAAGAAGAGAAGGAGCTAAAAATATAAGAACACTTCTATAATCATAGTAAATGGAAGTAATTTAAATATTTAACTTTTGGATAAAATATTGCGTAGTTCTTAAAAGAATAACTAGGAATACATTGTTTAATTTATATATTCATATAAATTTATAAAATTATTAATTGAAAAAATAGAGAAAAACTATGTAAATCAGTTGATTGCTACATTTCTGTAAATGGAACTCATGTGTATAGATAAAAATTGAAAAATAAATCAAGATTCATTAAAAAGTATTTAATGGTGTTGCGATTGAACTTCTTTTGGGAAAAAAATTTTAAACACAATCTCTTAATACTGTTATTTTCTTAGAACTATAGATGTCAATGTATTCAATAGGTGATTTAGGGTCTTCGCTGGCTAATGCTGTCCCTGGTATGAGACCTCCTGTGGGTTCTGAAGTCACCTGTGCTCTGTGTTCCTGGAGCATCTCCTCAGTCAAAGCTTGGTGACTGTGACGATGAATGAATGCACTCGAATGTACAAGAGCAAGGTGGATGTGGAGAGGTGCACAGTGGAGGGCGCTAGCATCCCAACGACCGCCCCTGCCGTGCTGAGGAGCACAGGATGGCTTCCCAAGGCCTGACAGAGACTCAAGGCAGGCCGTCCGCTGCAGAAAGGAAGCCCACGTTGCAATCTCACGTCATGATTTTCATTCACACAAGGGCCTGTCGTGTGCTTGTGTGTCACCACACCACACACACGTTTCCACATCTGATTACATGTGTTAAACGCCCTCTTTAGTAGTCATTTACAAGTTTAATTTCTGTGAGTGCAGCACTACCTTGAAAAGGTGGCTGTTTACAATTTCTGTAATAATCTATCTGTTCCTTGTGTACCGGTCTTTAAACTGTTGGTAAGCTTACTGAGCATAAGAGCCATGTCGCCTTGGTGGGTCGCTCAGTTGGTTAGAGCACCGTCCTGATATGCAAGGTTGTGGGTTCGATCCCCTGTCAGGGCACACACAAGGATCAACCAATGAGTGCATGAATTAGTGGGACAACAAAGTGATCTCTCTCTCTTTCTAAAATCAATTAAAAAAAAAAAAAAAAAAGAGCCATGTCTCCCTAGATCAATGCTCTCTTTTCAATTCTGTGACTTTAGTTTCTTTTTTGGGTGACTCTCATCTGCATTTTTACACTTGCCTGGCAGACTGCCATGTATTGTATGCCCATCCACAGCTCCAAAGTAATTTGTTGAAAAGGATGCCTTCTCTATTTTGTGTGTAATCTCCTGCCTGGCCTAGCCCTCCAGCACTTTTTATCTTTGTAAGTGATCTGTCTACACAGCTGCCAAAAGCAAAACCCTGAGTCATCTTTGATTCCTCTCCATCAAAGCCAACACTTAGTAATGAATGAAGTGCAATAATTGTATCTCCTTAATTGATTAAATGTGTTCTATTATTTCCATTTTAACAATGTTTTCTTAGTTCAGGCCTTAATTATCTCTTTCTTAGATTGTCAAATACCCACAAAAATAAAAATTATGGTCTTCTTATGAATGCCAGTGGAGAAATAGGTTTTCCATATAGGAGAACATAAAACACAGTCCCTACTTGACACCATAAACAGTTATTAATTAATTAATTCAAGAGGGACAATAGGCCTAAATGTGAAAGATAAAACAATAATGTTTAACAAAGAATCATAAGAAATTATTACCATGACTTTTCTGGTCTTAAATAAGACCCCCAAAAAAAGAAGAAGAAGAAGGAGACTTATTACAATAGATTCCATTAAAATAAAGAAATTCTGTTCCTAAAAAGATACCATTAATAGAGTAAAAAATGACAATCCACAGCCTGAGAAAACACATTTGCAATATCTACCCAAGCAATTGTGCTCAGACTATGTATCTCAAAATTAACAATAAAAAGATAATAACCCAATTAAAAATTACAGAAATATTTTAATAGGCCTTTAGAAAAGGGGATAGTTAAATGACCAATAAGTATAAGTAAAGGTATTTGACATAGTAACTCATCAGGGAAATGAAAACTAAAACCCTTATGAGAGATGAGATATCAATACACACTGACCAGAATGAAGTGCACAAGACTGTCAATATTAAGTGTTGACAGGTATGCAGAACTTTTATAGACAGCTACTGGGTGGTGCATAATTTGATTGAATTATTTTAGAAAACTCTTTTACTATATTTATTAAAGCTAAACAGTTGCCTACTATGTAATCTAGCAATTTTATCCCAAATTTTGAGCAGAAAGAGAAAAGACATATATGTCCATCAAAGGATATGTACAAAAGGTTTGTCACAATTTTATTGATAACGGCCCCAAACTGGAAATAACCAAAATGTCCATCAACAGAATAATGGGTTAAAAGATTATGGCATACAATAAAATAAAGCAGGAAAAAACAACTGCTCCATGCAACAGCACAGATGAATTTTCCAGATGTAATACAGAACGAAGGAAGCCAGACATAAAGTAATATGTATGGGGTTGTTACATTTACATGGCAGTGAAGGTCAGGAATAAAGAACCAAGGTCAGAGGAAGAGTATTGACTGGAAAGACATAATGCACATTCTGGGTCCCGGAGACATTCTCTGCTCAGTGTGATTGGTGGAAACACTGGTGTACACATGTGTGAAAAGTCAATGCATTGTACATTAAGACTGATGCACTCAAGTGTAGAGACATGATATCTAAGTCAAAGTTACATATATATGTATGTATATATATATATATTTTTAAATTATTTTGCCTCACTGCCCATTTCCTTTTCTGTACCGCAGAAATTTTTCTAAAAACCAAATTTCGCAATGCTGCCCCCACAGCTGTCTTCATTTGGTCCTTCTTCATTGCCTTCTGATAAAACTCTTTCATGGGCTGACCTGTGCCTGTGTCTTCACACGGCCCTCCAGCTCATCCCCCTGTCCTAGAATCCTGCTCTATAAAGCAACTCAGGTCCCTCCTTCCTTCCCGAATCCTTCTGCCTCAACAGCACTTAACGAGTCATATCTTTGGCATCACAGCACTGCAAACAACTGTGTCTGATTGTTCATACTAGATTGTAGGCTGCTTAAAGACAAGTCTCTGAACAGTTTATCTGATATCATGTCACGTTATCTCCTGGGTCTCGTACAGTCAGGCACGCAAACTCCGGACATGAAGCGAAGAGAAGGGAGCGTGCAGCGTCGCACCTAGCAAGAATCTTGCAACATTATCAAGTGATATATTAGTGGTGGCAGGATAACCGTTTTTCAAAGGAGCGCATCAAAGAGGGGAGTGTTGAATCTTCATGGGTGAGCTTCTTTTCAGAGAAGTGATCTACAAATGTCTAACCTGTCAGGTCACAGCACCTCTATCCACTACCTATGAAATAAACCATTGAGTTCACTGGGGGGATGATAATATGTGCATTGCATTCAATGCTCCTTAAGTCTTCACAGCATTTAACAACACTAATTGTTTTCCCGACGCCTCTGCCAGGTAGATGTTAGCATTGTGTGTCGCTTCATGTACTGCACCCAGGTGAGCTGTAATTAACCTGCTTACAAAGCACTTATGCAAGGAGACTGCAGCGGTGAGGGACAGTAAGGATCCTGGTAGCAAGTAGAGAAAGCGACTTGTTTTGCTGCTGTTGTTACTGTTTTTAGCTGGTGGCCCTGTTGTTCCTACTATGAACTTAGATATCACTTTGCTAAATGTCACTGACTGCAATTACAGCAAGAGAATAAGCTGACTGTTAAATTGGATTGTTAATAAGGATGCTTGCAGACTATTTGTACCTCTTATTTTACCTTTTGTCTTTAGTCCTTTCCAATAATATTTATTCAGACTGCTTTATATCATAAAAATAGGGAAGCTTAATTGGTACAGACAAAAATGATAATAGAATTTAAACATTCTTTAAATAGATCAAAAGCTATCATTTCTATTTATAATTGAAAATAAGTCTTACTAATTGTTATTAGTCCTGTTGACAGTTGATGGCCTTTTCAAAAAAATGTGTTTTTTGTTTGTTTTTTACCCAATAAGCCTACATGTACTTGATCTCACAGGGAGGTTTGTGAACCTGTAAGAAACTGCTCATTTTCTGCACACAAACGTCTTGACCCTTATCCCCGGCACTCACAACGGACTTCACTCACGTTTTCCTCTCGCTGGGATGACACATGAGGGTCAGACTGGGTGCCCCCATTGCTGCCACCTGCTCGCTCTGCCAGGCGTCAGCCCTGAGCCCTGCAGGGTCCTGTGGGGTCTCCCTCGGGGGCCTGCCCCCGGGCTGCACAGGGAGCGGGTCACACCCACGTTCTCCTATCACCTACCTGGTCTCACACTCAGTCGTGGCCCACAGTTTAAATCAGACGCCAACCCTGTCAGCTGACACGTCACAGTATTGATTCCACGCACCTTCATCCCAAGCAACAGAGAGCACAGCTGAAGAGTGTACTGTGGCTGTAGTCGAGACTCTGCCCCAAAGAGCGGGAATCAGCTGAGTAACACGTGGGTGGAATTCAGTGGACGTGAAGCTTGTCGGAAGACTGCTGTGTGTTTTGAAAAGAGAGTGTGATGCCTACAACCACCGTGTCCGTCAAATAAACTGCCGGCGAGGGCGGGAAAAGCCATTATTTCTTTCTTTCCTTCTCTCGGCATCAGGAAATAGATTGTAAAGTAAAACACATTCAAGTCATATTTTACAATGTGCCTGATTATTAAAACCCAATTAGCAATGTAGCAAACTTTTGATACTTAGTTCAATCCATCCAAACTAATAATTTAAGTGATAAACCTATGTGATAACTGTTTATTCCCAAGCACCATACTCACTTTCCTAAGGCTTCTGCCTCAGACATTATTTGTATCTAAACAGACTTTGAGAGTTGTGTGAAGGAGTTCCAGAAATCTGAAAATCTCATTTGGGAAATACTGCTTGAAATACAACTTTGTGTTGACTCTTAAAGTGTTGATAAAATTTTAAGATTCACACAAATGGTGGGAATGCAGACTGGTGTAGCCACTATGGAAAACAGTGTGGAGTTTCCTCAAAAAATTAAAAATGAAACTGCCCTTTGACCCAGTGATCCCACCTCTGGGAATATATCCTAAGAATCCTGATACACCAACCAGAAAGACTATATGTACCCCTGTGTTCATCGCAGTGTTATTTACAACAGCTAAGATCTAGAAACAGCCCAAGTGTCCATCAGTGGGTAAGTGGACAGAAGAGCCATGGTACATTTGAACACCATGCAGCTGAAAAAGAAGGATCTCTTACCCTTTGAGACAGCGTGGAGGGACCTGGAGATGATTATGCTGAGCAAAATGAGCCAGTCAGAGAAAGACAAGTATCACATGATCTCACTTATATGTGGAATCTAATGAACAAAATAAACTGATGGATAAAATAGAACCAGAGGCGTGGAAACACGGAACAGGCTGACAGATCTCAGATGGAAAGGGGGGGAGGTGGAGTGGGAAAAGATGAACCAAAGAACGTATATGCATATCTACATACCCCACGGACACTGACAAGAGGGTGCTAAAGGCCTGGGGTGGGGTGGGGGCTGGGTGCAGGGGGACAAGAGGGGAAAAGGGAGGACATCCGTAATACTCTCAACAATGAGATAAAAAAAGGAATAAACTCCTTTGTGTGACATAAAAAAGAAAATGAATAAAAGGAACTCAGATACAGAGAACAGATTGGTGGTTCCTGGGGGTGGGGATGGGGAGTGGGTAAAATGGTCGAAGGTGGTCAAAAGGCACAAACTCCCAGCTATAAGACAAACGCCTTCTGGGAGTGCGCACAGCACGGTGACTGCAGTTAGCAACGCTGCGCTGAACAGAGTGTGATGCTGTATTTGAAAGTTGCTAAGGCATTAGATCACAGAGGTTCCTGTCAGAAGGAAAACATTTATATACAGCTATGAAGTCATGATATTCTACACCTGAAACTAATACAATGTTATATGTCAGCTTAAAAAATTCAATGATTAACAGCAACAACAGCAAAAGAATCAAGATTCAATTAAAAAACAAAAACGAATCACACCAAGAAAGCAGCACAGAGGTGAGCTAGGCCTCCACCAGGGCCCTGGGCTGACTTTCCACATCGTCTCGGCTGTGACGAGTTGTTCCAGCTTCCTGGCACTCAGGTGCCCGATCTTGAACATGAAGGTATTTTGACTGCAAAACAAGAGTACTATCAAAAATAGCAATAATTATATTAATACTTGCTCAACAATTCTAAATTATTTATTAAAAAATAATTTTGAAACTTTTAGAACTTTAGATATGTTAAATCAGTTCAGTCTTTTAAGCAAATTGACATAACTTCATTTAGACACACCTTACATTAAAAAACGATTCATGATGTCTGATAATCTAGCATATATTATTTAGTTTATTAAAATAGTGTGTTTTGCTCTATTGTGGGAAATAAAAGATTTTTGCTAACAAAAAATGCCTTCTTACCAATATAAAAAAAGAGAGACAACACAATTTATTATTCATTGTTAACTTATCTAAATGCATACAAGACAGCAGGAAAGTGAGTGAAAATTTAGGATAGAATGTTACACATTTGAAATAGAAAAGCAGGAAAAAAGAACCACTTTTGTTGTCTTACAAATCTCTTGAGAGACTTCCAAACTAATTTCTGAATTACATTTTAACGTATTGAGAAGTTATTTGGCCTGTGACATTGGAGATATCTTTAAATTGTAAAACCTGAATCTCTATTCCAAAAGTTAGAGTAAAAACTCAGTTTCACTATTTCTCTAAGGAAACATGCAAGTAAAAGGGGGAGGAGAAAATAATATTTTTGCCTTTATAACTGGAGAAAATACTTTTCATTTACCCTTAATCTTCCACAGTAGTATCCTTTATTTTCTCTAAAATGTTAAAGAGTGTTACTGTCCTAAACTGATACTTTGTTTCTGTAAAGGTTTTTTATGTTTGCAAAATAGAATTTAGGTTATATACATCTCATTCCTTTTGTACTTCTAACATGACTAATATTAAATGCTGTGTTTTCAAATATATAAAAATAAGTTTGCTTCTTAATTAAGAAAAAGTCAATTCTCTATTGTAACTGAGGATTAGCTCATACAAGAGTACATTTTTTTCATGTTATTTCATAAATGGATGTTCAGTTTTAAGAAAATTACAATATTAAATCCCCTCATTTGCTCTCAGTCATTGTGTTTTAGATTTAAGGACAGCTTTGGTGATCATCAAAGTGTTCAATTTAAAACTTAAATTAATCTTTAAACCTTAGAGAAAAAAATTATTTATAGGTTATCAGAATGATTTTAATTTATTCTTGTGTTCAAGGGTCTAGTTTTAGGCACGTTTTTTTTATCCTAATCCAAGGATATGCCTTGTTTATAATTGATGAGAGAGAGAGAGAGAGAGAGAGAGAGAGAGAGAGAGAGAGAGAAATGTGAGAAATAAATGTGACAGAGAAACATTGATTGGTTGCCTCCTGCATCAACCCTGACCTGGGATCAAACCCACAAATTCAGTATGTGGCCTGACCCGGAATCGAACTCCCAAACTTTTTGAAGTAGGGTACAGCACTCCAACCAACCGAGTAACTCAGACGGGGTTAGTTTGAGACACTTTTTAGAGCAGGTCTTATTTATCTTGTTCTTTCATATTGGAATTAGGAAACAAATAGTAAAAACAAGAAATGTTTCTCTCTTTTCTTACCGTCTTTCGCAACTTACAAATATTGAGAACGGTAATTTAATAAATTATTTCTATTAAGATAGAAGTAGTATTTATATAGCCAAACCTTTTCCCACGATTTTCCCTTTGATTCATTTAGTATTCCCAACAGAGTTTTAGGAAGAACAAATAATCACACACACACACACACACGCACGCACGTGTGCACAAACACCCACACACCTCACACAGATAGACACAACCCTCGTCCTATCTGCAACAATAACCAGGACGCTTCTGTTATCACATTAGTCTTACTAAAGTGATGTCAGAAAGGAGGATCTGAAGCACAGGAAACTTTTAGAATCTGCTTGGAATGGGTAGGCTTGTATTCAAAAGTATTATATGTGAGCAAATATTAAAACATCCTATGTGGACAACATGCTTTGGATGGAGAGTTATATCAGCGTGTAGGAATTATTTATTGGCTGTCTGCAGGTTTGTGTGTGAGTGTGGTTGGGTTTGGGGAGCAAGTCTTAAGACAGCGGTAGATAGGTACTGACTTTTATGTTTTAATTTAGGACATGACTTTATCTCAGAATCCTTTTAATATGTGTCAGAAAGTTTTACCTGTGTCAATTCTATCTAGATTTCAAATTGATCTCCTTTAATTACATAACCTTAGTGATTATTATTTAATGTAACTTACCTGACAACTTCTTTTTATATTATTTATTTATTAAATTTTGGGGGTTACCTTGGTTCAAAACAATCGTGCAGGTTTCAAGTGTACAGCTCAACAAAATATCTGCATGCAGCTCATACATCCATTCCCCCTGCCTTTGCCCACCTCCTCCTCCACCTCACTCCCCTTCCCTCTGGCCATCACCACACTATTATCTGTGTCTATATATATAATGTTTTCATGCTTAATCCCTTCACCTTCTTTCATCCAGCCCCCAACCCCCTCCCCTCTGACAGCTGTCAATCTGTTCCATGTATCCATGCCTCTGGTCTTATTTTGTTCATCAATATATTTTACTCATTAGGTTCCACATATAAGTGAGATCATATGGTATTTGTCTTTCTCTGACTGGCTTATTTCACTTAGCATAATGATCTTCAGGTATATCCATGCTGTTGCAAAAGGTAAGATTTCCCTTTTTTTTACAACCGAGTAGTATTCCATTGTGTAAATGTACCACGGTTTTTTTATCCACTCCTCTACTGATGGGCACTTGGACTGTTTCCAGATCTTGGCTATTGTAAATAGTATTGCAGTTAACATAGGGCTGCATATAATTCTTTTGAATTAGTGTTTTGGGTTTCTTCAGATACATTTTCAAGAGTGGGATCTCTGGGTCAAAAGGCAGTTCCATTTTTAATATTTTGAGGAAACTCCATATTATTTTCCACAGTGGCTGCACCAGTCTGCATTCCCACCAACAGTGCACCTATGGTCCCCTTTTCTCCACACCCTCACCGGCACTTGCTATTTGTTGATTTGTGGATGGCGGCCATTCTGATAGGCATGAGATGATACCTCATTGTGGTTTTAATTTGCATCTCTCTGATGATAAGTGACGATGATCATTTTTGCATATGTGTATTGGCCATCTGTATGTCCTCTTTGGAAAAGTGTCTGTTCAGACCCTTTGTCCAATTTTTAAATCAGTTTTTTTGTCTTCTCGGTGTTGAGGTGTATGAGTTCTTTATTCATTTTAGAAATTAACCCTTTATCAGATGCATCATTGGCAAATATGTTCCCCCATTCAGTGGGTACCCTTTTCATTTTGTTGATTTTTTGCTGTTGTACAAAAGCTTTTTTAGTTTGATATAGTCCTATTTGTTTGTTTGTTTCTTTTTTTATCACAAGGAGATATATCTGCAAAAATATTGTTATAAGAAATGTCTGGAATTTTATAGCTCATGTTTTCTTCTAAGATTTTTATGGTTTCAGCCCGGCCAATGTTGCTCAGTGGTTAAGCATTGACCACTGCACCAAGAGGTCACCAGTTCGATTCCCGGTCAGGGCACATGCCCAGGTTGTGGGCCTGATCCCCAGTGGGGGCATGCAGGAGGTGGCCAATCGATGTTCTCTCTCATCCATGCTTCTATCTCTCTTTCCCTCTCCCTTCCTCTTTCTCTAAAATCAATAAAGAAAAAAAAGAAATCATTAAATAGACCATCGTTATTTCATTGTATGTTCTTGCTTCCTTTTTCTAATATTAATTGACCAAAAAGGCATGGGATTATTTCTGTGCTCTCCATTCTGTCCCATTGATCTATTTGCCTGATCTTGTGCCAATACAATGTTGGTTTGTTTACTATGGCCTTGTAGTATAGTTTGCTATCAAGGAGTGTGATACCTCCTACTTTTTTTTCTCTCAAGATTTCTAAACTATTCCAGGTCTTTTGTGGTTCCATCTAAATATTTGGAATATTTGTTGTAGATCTGTGAAATACACTATTGGTATTTTAACAGGAATTGCATTGAATCTGTAGATTGCTTTGGATAGTATGGCTGTTTTAATGATGTTAATTTTTCATATCTGTAAACACAGTATATGCTTCCACTGTCTTATAATTTTCTGACTACAAGTCTTTTACATCCATGTTTAAATTTATTCCTAGGTGTCTTATTTTGTTGTTGTTGTTATTGCTATAGCAAATGGGATTGTTTTCTCAGTTTCTCTTTCTGATAGTTTTTTTATTGGTGTATAAAAATGTCACCCATTTCTGAATATTAATTTGGTATCCTGCTACTGTGCTGAATTCATTTATTAGATCTAGAAGTTTATAGTGGAGTCTTTAAGGCTTTCTATATACAGTATCATGACATCTATAAATAATGACAGTTTTACTTCCTCCTTTACAATTTGATGCCTTTTGCTTTTTTCTTCCTATCAATAGCTGTGGCTAGGAATTCCAGTACTATATTGAGTAAGTGGTGAAAGTTGACATCCCTGTCTTGTTCCCCATCTTAAGGAAAACACTTTCAGTTCCTGCCCACTGAGTAAGATGTTGGCTATGCATTAGTCATACATGCCTTTTACTATATTGAGGTATGAGCTCTCTACTCTCACTTTGCTGAGAATCTTTTTTATCATAAATGGGTGATAGATTTTATCAAATGCTTTTTCTGCATCTATTGATATGATCCTGTGATTTTTATCTTTCATTTTGTTTAAATAATATATCACATTTATTGATTTGCACATATTGTACCAACTTTGCATTCCCAGAATAAGTTTCACTTGATCATGGCGCATGATTTTTTTAATGTATTACTGGATCCAATTTGCTAATATTTTGTTGAGGATTTTAGCATTAATGTTCATCAGGGATACTGGCCTAGAATTTTCTTTCTTTCTAGCATTTTTATATGTTTTTGTAATTGGGATAATACTGGCTTTGAAAAAAGAGCTTAGAAGTCTTCCATTCTCTGGAATTTTTTGGAATAGTTTGAGAAGGATAAGTGTTAGTTCTTCCTTTAATGTTTGGTAAAATTTGGTGTTAAGCTGTTAAGTTGTCTGGTCCAGGACTTTTATTTTCTGGAAGTTTTTTTCTTTTTTCTTTTACTGCATTAATTCATTAGTTTTAAATGGTCTATTCAGGTATTCTGATTCTTCTTGATTCAGTTTTGGAAAATTGTATGTTTCTAGGAATATATCCACTTTGCTCAGGTTATCCAATTTGTTGGCATATATTTGTTCATAGTATTTTTATTTTATTCTATTTTATTTTACAATTCTTTGTATTTATGTGGTGTTAGTTGTTACTTCTCTTATTTCTGATTTTATTTATTTGGGTACTCTCTCTTTTTTTTCTATGTTAGTCTGATTAAAGGTTTGTCAATCTTGTTTATTATTCCAAAGAACCAGCCCTAGGTTTTATTGATCTTTTGTATGTTTTTTTTTTAACCCTCTGTGTCATTAATTTCTGCTCTAATATTTATTATTTCATTTGTTATACTTATGGTGAGCTTTGCTTATTGTTCTTTTTTCTAGTTATTTTAGGTGTAGGTTTAAGTTGTTTATTTGAGATTTTTTGTTTGTTTTTTTGAGAGAGTCCTATAATGCTATGAACTTCCCTTTCAGGACTGCTTTTTTTATTTTTGCATCCCATAGATTTTGGTTTGTTGTGTGTTCATTTCCTTTGTTTCCAGGTACCTTTCAATATCTTCCATAATTTTATTGTAAACCCATTCATTTTCTAGTATTATGTTATTTAGCATCCATATGTTTGAATGTTTTTCAGGGTCTTCTATTTTTATTTTTTTGTAATTGATTTTTAGTTTCATACAATTGTAGTCAGAGAAGATGCTTGATATGATTTCAATCTTCTTGTATTTATTAAGACTTATGTTTTATTCAAACATATGGTCAACCTTTGAGGATGTTCCATGTGCACTTGAGAAAATGTGTATTCTGTTTCTTTGGGATTAAATGTTTTATAAATATTGATTAAATTCATTGGATCCAGTTTGTCATTTAAGGTCACTGTTGGTTTGCTGGATAGAGTAGTCTTGGTTATAGGTCATTTCTTTTTATTACTTTTAATATTTCATGTCAATACCTTCTGACCTGAATTTTTTCTGTTGAGAAATCAGGTGACAGCCTAATGGAAGTTCTCTTGTAGGCAACTAACTGTCTCTCCCTTGCTGGTTTTATTTTATTTTTTAACTTTTTTTTCTTTATTGATTTTTTTTTTTTTTAGAGAGAGAGGAAGGGAAAGGTAGAGAAAGACAGAAACATGGATAAGAGAGAACATCGATTGGCCGCCTCCTGCATGCCCCCACTGGGAACTTGGCCCACAACCTGGACACGTGCCCTGACCGGGAATCGAATCAGCGACCTCTTGGTACATGGGTTGACACTCAACTACTGAGCCACACTGGCTGGGCTCTCCCTTGCTGGTTTTAATATTTTCTCTTTGTCTTTAACCTTATTGGTTTTAATTATGATGTTTCTTGGTGTGAGCCCTTTTGGATTAATCTTAATTGGAACTCTCTGTGCTTCCTAAACTTGTGTGACCTTTTCATTCACAAGGTTAGGGAAGTCGTCAGCCATTATTATTTCTTTAACCCACGCTATCCTGGGAAGCGGAATTAAAAAGAGATCTGTCTTCAAAAGTTAAAGTTACATTGATTACCTCATTATTGTTCTCTGTGCCTGCCCTCACCTAAGGTTTCCTGGCCCACCATCTGCTACCAAGTGTCTTCACATTAGGCTGACAATCTTTCCACCTGCCCCTCCCCTGTGTTTCCAAGGATGAGCAGGACCTGTGACCAAACAGGCTGTTCAGACACATCCTTTCTTCTCTAACAATTCATTACAAAATTCCTGAGATTATTCCTATGTGGAAAATTAACTATCTGCTTCTGGATAATATTTCATTGCAATAATCACTTGCATTCCATTTAATAAAGTCCTTCTAAATACATTAAAAACACATTAAAATTATAATTTGAATTTATATTTTTCTAATTATGAAAGTAAATATATTACAGAAAAATTGCAAAAATAAATTTAAAGGACAAAAATATTGCCTAGCCACTGTGGCTCAGTGGTTGAGCATCAACCCATGGACCAAGAGGTTGCTGGTTCAATTCCTGGTCAGGGCACATGCCTGGGTTGCTGGCTCAATCCCCAATAGGGAGCATGCAAGAGGCAGCCAATTGATGTTTCTCTCTCTTAAAAAAGTGTATATATATATATATATTTACCATGATCTCACCACAGAGAAGTAGCAATTTATAAAATTAATTTTTGATTGTAATAAAGCTTACATAACATAAAATGTGTACTTGATTTACCTTTATTATGTGTACAGTTCAGTGGTGTTAAGTACATTCACTTTGTTTATAATGATTACCACTATTATCTCCAGAATTCTTTTTATCTTGCAAAACTGAAATTCTGTACTCATTAAAAAATAAATTTTTCATTCCATCTCCCCCTCCCAGCCCCTGGACATCATCATTCTGGAAAGTAGCAAATTTTAACATGTTGCTTTTTGCTATGTCTTGCCATGATATGTATTATTATACTACTTCTGGTGGATTGTGAGAATATCTGTAAAATCACTTGATTTTTTCTATTATTTCTCTTTTCATAACCCTATTTGGATTTAGTACATGAGAATACTAAAACAAAGTTGAAGGGAGACTTCATAAAACCCTTAGATTCCTAATCTTTAACATTCTGAAACTAAATTACATGACAGTCTCCAAACTATTCTGACCACATAATCCTTAAATTTAAAGGTCTCCTAAAATATGTATATTTAATCATATAATATATATTATCTATATGACTATACTAAAATGCTATATATGTTATAGAATGATAAAACATAACATTATATACATCTTGATGAAAGTAATGTGTTCTATTATTTGATTTTCTATGCTTTATCTTTTTTTTTATTATTTGTTTGTTTTGTTAATTCTCACTCAGGGATGTATTTTTCCATTGATTTTTAGATAGAGTGGAAGGGAGGGAGGAGGAGAGAGAAAGACAGAGAGAGAAAAACATCGATGTGAGAGAGATACATAGATAGGTTGCCTCCCACGTGACCCCAACTGGGACCAGGGATCAAACCTGCAACCCAGGTATGTGCCCTTGACCAGGAATTTAACCCGTGACCCCTCAGTCCACAGGAAGACACTCTAACCACTGAGCCACACTTGTGCGGGTCTATCTTTTAAAATTCTACTCTACACTTTGCAAAACAGTCTTTTTTTATAAGTTATTTTATGTATTTAAGATATAATAGTTGTCATAGTAGTACAGCCCTTTGAAAGTCTGGTAATAAACTTAATATATTTTAGTTCTTGGTACTGAGGGTTCTGAGAGTTGAAAAAAGATCCCCCTCATTATGGAAGTATGAGGGGAATTATGGAAGGATCCAAATTAATGGAATACATTATTGACTGGGATTACTAAATCTTGATGTTGATGTTCAGCTTATAAATTTTCATGCCTGATGTCAATTAGTTGTCTTTTGAAAACTAACAGAAGAATGTTACATATTTATATGTTTGACAAATATGTTCAAATTATCTGAAACTCCTCATTTAGAACAGTCTTTACATAGGTTAAACATTTCCATTCACAAGTGTTGTAATTTTGAAGAAATGAACTTGTTGTGTGTCTGTGAGACATTGTTCACAGCAACAAAAATCACGTAAGTGTGGAAACATTTCTAAAACTCTATAAAATATTTCTTTGCATCATAACATTTTCTCAAAAGTAGCATTTTTCTTAGTAGTAAAATAGTACCCTTACCTTAAGGGACTGATTTTATTTTATTATTTTTTAGTGATTGCTATGTGGCACACTTTTAAGTTCTGTTTATCACAGAAAGAATCAGCAAATTTAGACCACTTGTTTTTTCTTTGTTTAAAATAATCATTTTTTTTTTTTTTTAGCAACATGTTTAAGAAAAAGTTAGTAAAAATTTGTTTAGTCTAAGTGATTACCATAGTGAATCTTACAAGAATTCAAAACTTACTCCATACTCTTGATTTAACTGGTCACAAGTGAACTTCGATAGCCATAAATCCATGAATGGCTGAGCTTATCTTTGTGGAACCCCTTTTCCATCTACTGACTCCTACAAATTCTGAGATATAAGTGTTCTTGACATGTACACTATTATTTATAAAAGCTGTGTTTAATATAAAAAATGGATCTAGAGGTTCTAATACTTTCTTCTTTAACCCGAAATGATTGTCTTTAGTACTAAAGAAACCTCTGACCATCTAATGAGCAAATCAAAGGTCCTATAATTTCTATCTCCTTTTTAACATGACTAAGGATTATATTTTATAATATCTTTTTAAATTATGACACTTCTGTTGTCTTTATTTTTTTCTTAAAATTATTGAAAATCTGATTAATCTGAGGTATTATTAACATGAGGATCTGAAGTTTTTATAGTTTTACCCTCTGTTACCTGGTTCTTTTTCAGGCTAGTATGTGACTCAATAAACCTTTTCTTTCAGAAAAACTTTTGGTCTCAAAAGTTTGTGTTGAACAATATAAATAAATATCTGCTTCTTCTGGGCTTAAAAGTGAGAGTAAACTTTGGAAGAACAAAAACTACAAGAATTCCCATAAAAAATTAAAACAGGAAGCACTGTATTGAAGAAGCAAACGTCCGTGCTGGGGTGTAGGCGGGCGGGGTGCGAGGGAGCACGTCCCACTCTCTTACTCTGCAAAACATCTTATCAGCTGGAATCTTTATCCCTTAAGATAAAAATAATAATCATGCAAAATAGTGCACAAATAAAAAGAAGGTTGACAATATGTATGAAAAAGAAAATAATTGAATTTTAGAAAATATATATACTGGAAAACAACAAAATCTCAGTCTTTGAGTACAAACAGCTGAAGAACAAATTAGTAAATTGGAATATCTAAACAAAGATTATATTCTCCTATTTAAAAGAAATAAAAACAAGGAAATTTTATAAAACTTTTAAAGAATATAATTACAGATATCCAAAATTCACAAGATTTCCAGGGCAGAAGAACAAAGAAAATGTAATATTAAAAATAAAAATACCAAATAAAATTTATCAGACTTAAATAACAATAAAAACAAACAAATATGCATTTACAAAATAAAATAAAAAATTAAAAAGTAATAATCTAAAAAAATTACCCCAAAAAGTTAACCTCATACCCGTTAGCAGTAACGCACTCTTGCCAGTTTCTTCAGCCCTAGAAAAGCACCGACCACCTTCTGTCGGTGTTAATTTACCTATTCTAAAGATTTCATATAAATTGAATCAGTTCTCCATATTGTGATTGCTTGATTTTGTTAAGCTTTAATAGGTATTGATTTAACAATAAATAACAATCTAAAACGAATAAAGATAATAACATTGGATATCAAGGTGTTTAGAATTGATGAAAATAAATATGTATATTCTTGTCAAGTTTGGCAGGGGAGGTTCTAAATAATAGGTTGATATATTATTAGAAAAACAATAACATAATATTTGTGTGAATATTAAAAGGTAATCACTAGAAAAGTAGAAACATAATATATAACTTTCAGATCAGTATGATAGTTAATATAAACATCAGACCAATTCAACAAAAGACAGAAAATGTGAAGAGATTAATTTTTGTAAAAGAAGCTAAATAAGTTGGAAACATAAAATTTTAGTTGTCAATACTTTAAATTGAAACATATTAATAATCACAATAACTGTTAAATTTTAAATATATTCCAGATATTTACCTAAAATAAAATACAAACCCACCTAGGAAACAAAGATTCTGAGTCTTAGTAGAATAATTCCCTTTGTTGACTTTATAATGTTTTTGATTATTTAAAAGAACAGAATCTTCTTGCTTTTAAAAGAGCTATTTTTTTTACCTGTTATATTTACTTTTAATATATTTTATTGTCACTTTAGCAGAAGAAATAACTTTTGTTTTACAATGACTTATGATTTTATTTAATTAAGTGTTCATACTTTTCCACAAGTAAATCCTAAATAAAATATTGATTGTAAATGGGCTATGAAATTTACTAGAAGGACCCTGGAAAATTTCAATAGTTTTTTCTTTCACCTTGTAAAAAGAGAATGTTAAAAATAATTAGGCTGCCCAGCTGGTGTGGCTCGATGGATTGAGCATCGTCCCATGGACTGAGAGGTCCCAGTTCGATTCCCGGTCAGGGCACATGCACGAATTTCGGGTTTGATCCCCAGTGGGGGGTGTGCAGGAGGCAGCCAATCTATGTTTCTCTCTCACATCAATGTTTCTATCTCTCTCTCCCTTCCTCTCTCTCTAAAAAATCAATAAAAACATATTTTAAAAAAATGTATAAAAATAATAAGAAAAAAATAATTAGGCTTATTTGATATGTTGAATTGCATAGAGAACATAGTCAAATAGTGAGATGCTTAAGTTCCCTAGGGGTACATTTTGTATGGGTAAATACTGTTAATACGAATATTTCAGGAAGTATACAAAATTCCTACAAATGTGTAAATGTCCTCTGTGTTCATGTATCCTGATACTTCCTTGCTTAGACAACAGAATAATGTTATCAGTCATTATTGCAGTTATTATATAAAATGTCATAAGATATAAAAACAACTAAATTTCCTTGTCAAATTGCATTATTCTTATAATAAACTTTTAATTGATTTCTAGTTTCATGCATTTGAGCTGAGAAGATGCTTGATATGATTTCAATCTTCTTGAATTTGTAGAGACTTAGTTTGTGTACTAACATGTGGTCTATCTTTGAGAATGTCCAATGTGCACTTGCGAAGAAGGGGAATTCTGCGGTTTTAGGGTATAATCTCTGTAGATATCTATTAAATTCATTGGATCTGGGACATCAATTAGAGTCTCTGTTTCCTTGCTCATTTTTTGTCTAAAGGATCTATCCAGGGATGTCAGCGAGGTGTTGAAGTCCCCTGCTATGATTGTATTGCTGTAGGTTTCTCCTTCGAAGAAGATTTTTAATGTATTTTGGTGCTCCTATATTGGGTGCATATATGTTTACCAAGCTTATATCCTCCTGTTGGATAGATCCTTTCAATATTATGTAGTGGCCTTCTTTGTTTCTAGTTATGGCCTTCATTTTGAAATCGATTTTATCGGATATGAATATTGCTACCCCAGCTTTTTTTTCCTTTTCGTTTGCTTGGAAAATTTGTTTTCATTCCTTCACTTTCATCCTATGTGAGTCTTTTGTTGTGAGGTGGGTCTCTTGTAAACAACATATATATAATTCATGCTTTCTTATCCATTCAGCTACTCTATATCTTTTGATATGAGTGGTTAATCCATTTACGTTTAAGGTTATCATTGATATGTACTCATTTATTGCCATTTTTGTTCATTATGGTTGTTTCTCTTCCTATTTTTTCTGCTTATTACAGCAGTCCTTTTAACATTTATTGGACTGCTGGTTTCATGCTAATTTATTCCCTTAGCCTTTTCGTGTCTGGAAAGCTCTTTATTTCACCTTCTATTTTGAATGATAGCCTTGCTGGATAGAGTAGTCTTGGATTCAGATCCTTGTTTTACTTTACCTTGATTACTTCATGCCATTCCCTTCTGTCCTGTAATGTTTCTGTTGGAGAAGTCATCTAATAGCCTTATGAGGGTTCCTTTGTAGGTAACCTGTTGCTTACCTCTTGCTGCCTTTAGGATTCCCTCTTTGTCTTTAATTTTTGGCATTTTAATTATGTGTCTTGGTGTGGGCCTCTGGGTTCTTCTTACTTGGGGTCCTCTATGTTTCTTGAACTTGTATAACTCTTTCCTTCACCAAGCTAGGGAAGTTTTCTGTCACTATGTCTTCAAATATATTCTCTAACCCTTGCTCATTTTCTTCATCTTCTGGCACTCCTATGATGTGGATGTTGTTATGTTTCATTTTGTCCCGCAGTTCTCTTAAGCTGTCTTTCTGTTTTTTCCATTTAGGTTTTCTGATAGGGTGATTTTTTTCTACCCTGTCTTCTAATTCACTGATCTAGTTCTCAGCTTCCTCTACTCTGCTGGTTATTCCTTCCAATGTGTTCTTTATTTCTGCTATGTCATTCTCATTTCCAATTGGTTGGTTTTCAATGTTTCTACATTCTTACTCATGCTGTTGAGCTTCTTCATGATTATTACTCTGAACCCTCCCTCTGATATCTTGCTTAATTCTATGTCACTTATTTCTTCTCCTGAAGAATTCTATTGTTTTTTCATTTAGGATTTATTTCTTTGTTTCACCATTTTGGCTCTCTCAGTGGGTTTTGGAGCCTGCCAAATTTTCCGTGTGGGTATTGGTGTTCTGCTGGTTGTGGTTCCCTCTACTGGGTTTGGATGAGTGTGGGAGAACCCACATTAAACACCACTGTCAAGTCTTACTTTCCTAGGTAGATTTGCAAGCCAAGGAAAGTTTCAGTTATCCTCCAGCTTTTTGCCTGGAGGCTATTACTCTCAGTTACTTGATGAGCTTCAATTTGTATCCCACAGCTGAATGAAAAATTCCTCAGATGAAATAGGATTTCCAGTGGGTGGGGCACTTGCTTGCTATCAGACTCAATGTTAATGAGCCTCAATTTGCATTTCCCTGGCCTGGTCTGGTGGTATTGAATTCCTGTGGGAGGGGCTGCTGCGGCTCACTAGGGCTCTGGGAAGGGGCTATTTGAGTAAGATAGCTACTGTCCTGTGAGGGAGTGATTCAGCACAAAACTCCCAGTGTCCTCCTGTCCAGCTCTCTCCTGAGCCAGGAACCCTGGACTCTATCCACACAGTTCCAGTCCAGTCTGCCCTCCCTCTGCCAGAGCCCAAGGTCAGTGGCTGGAGCTGATTTGGTGCTTTTTAAAACCCCTGCTTTCTCAGCAGGAAGCACACTCACCTAATACAGCTCTCCGAGGCTGTCCATGGGCTCCCAGCCTGCCCTCACTTGCCTCCACAGTTTTTACCAGGATCGATTTGGCATTTTTTTTATGTCCCTGGTTGTACAGGTTCTCTACAGCTGCTTTTCAGTTGGTTTTTCCCAATGATTTGTCTTTATTTTAGTTGTAAATCCAGTTTCATCCTGGGAGACAGTCTGTGTAGCTTCCATTTACTCCATCACCATTTTCCACTCCTGTATTTATCCATCCTTAATTAAGTATGAAGCACATAGAAATTTTCAAAAAGAAAAAGAAAGTTATAAAGACTGTAGAACATATCTTATTTTGATACTCCTTGTCATTTCAAGGCAAAGAGCTGGCTGGGCCAGCTGCGCTCTGCTCTTTCAGTTATTGTGTACCTAGCCCTTACCTTCATAGTGAAGAGACCATAATTAGATGGCAAAGGGCAAACTGGTGTCTTTGGTTCACTTTACAGTGTTATCAAAATGTTCTCTTGTCACAGTCCCACCTCATCAGTCCATCTTCTCTCTTTCCTTTTTATTTTCTTTCTATACTTTATTCCTTTCTATTAAACTTTGGACTGAAATAAGCAAATAAACAGCAACAATGACAAAAACAGGTTTAAAAGAAAGGAAAGCAGATTTTGGTTCAATGAATCAATTCATGCTCATATTTTTACAAGTATTAATTTTTAAAATTTTGCTAAGCCTCTTAAATATTATAATCCTAAAAAGATAGCTAGTGTAAAAAAATTTCTAAGGACTAAGACATCAGCATCATCGTATTGTCATTTCTTCTTCTTGTTTTCCCTTTTGACAACTAAAAATTGGCATCCATCCACAAACAAAAAAACACTATGGGAGTTGTGGAAGCCAGTATCATATGCCAAGGAACCTAGTAGTTTTGCCCACCTGTAAATTGGGTAATAGAAAACTTTGGTATGGACTGTGGAATCAACAGAAGCCAGCAAACCAGCCCCAACTCCCCTCAGCCACAGTAGTCAGACAGCTAGAGAATATTGATTTGGGCAAACAACCAGAGATGAGAGGCTTTGCTGGAGTCTAGCCTTCCCAAGGAGAAATTATAAAACTCCATCAGGAAAAAATATGTTTTGATGTATTTGAGAAGGTAATAGGAACTTTGCCAGCAGTGCCACTCTCCCCAGGAGGCACAGTGTGGGGCTAAAGTAGCTGGTGGCACCCTCTGCCACGAGGGAAAGGGAGAGAAGTAAATTGATGCTTGGTTTCCCCCAACTATGTAAAATGTTGCTGGAGAATCATGTTTCTATCTAGCAGCACCTAGAGTATTGAAGTGGGGTGTCCATGAAAATGAGGGAGGGTGGGGATTGAGAAAGAGGCAGGTAAAAATGTCAAAAGGCACTATAGGAGCATGGTTCCTGCTGACTGTGTTAAAAAAACAAACAAACAAACAAAAAACCAGCAGGAAGCCTGTCCATGGGCCACTGGGAGAATCTCACCCAAGGAATCCTCCGCCTCCCTCATGGAAAATCCTAAAACCCCAAGCACTAAACCCACGATTCCCTCAACTCTGCAGCAGGCTCCTTGTGCATTCTCATGAGTATCACATCAAAAGCAAACTACAGTAAATAGCACATGTGCTCAGAAAATATGGCTTGGGTCTGTGGACAAGGGAGAAACCACAAACAAGCTGTAATGCCACCTACTGAAAACAAAAAAGAAATTTTCAACAACTGTCCTGGTCAGTTGTAAAAAAAACAACAACAAAAAACAGAGAAAACATACAAGCTTAAGAATTTTGCCAAAAGAGGAAGCAAGAAGTGTAGAGCAGGTATATACATACAAGATCAGAGAAAATCTTAACTATAACAAGGGCCACCTACAAAATGAATCCTACCCAAATAGAACTAATAAAGATCTAAGACAGTGTCTACTACTTCATAAACAAAAACAGCAATGGAAAACTCCAAATAACAAAGAACCAAGAAGCATATAATCAACAAAAAATAGTAGTAATTCTCCAGGGTACAAACTCAAAGACATAGAACTTGGCAATTTTGCTGATTAAGAATTCAAAAGACCTGCCCGGCCTGTGTGGCTCACTGGTTGAGCATCGACCCATGCACCAGGAGGTCGCCAGTTCGATTCCCGGTCAGGGCACATGCCCAGGTTGTGGGCCCAATTCCCAGTGGGGGGCACACAGGAGGTGGCCAATCAATGTTCTCTCTCATTGATGTTTCTATCTCTCTCTCTCTCTTTCCCTTCCTCTCTAAAATCAACAAAGAAAAAATATTTTAAAAGTAAATAAATAAAGAATTCAAAAGACCTATTATGAGGAAACACAATGAGCTACAAGAAAACATGGAAAGACAATTCAATGAAATCAGGAAAACAATACATGAATAAAAGAAAAAAATATTAACAAAGAGGTAGAAACCATAAAAATTAACCAAACAAATTCTGAAGCTGAAAAATTTAATAAATGAAAATTTGAAATATAATTTCAAAACATCTGCAGCAGAATAGAACAAATGGAAGATCAAATAAGTGAGCTAGAGGATAGACTGAAATAACTCAGTCAAAGAAAGACACAGGAAAAATAATGCAAAAACACACACACAAAAAGTATACATCATCTATGGTATACCATGAAATGTACAAATATTAAAATAACTGAATTCCAGAAGGAGAAGAAGAAGGGGATAAAGAATTTCTTAAAAGGAATAATGCATGATAACTTCCGAGAGACTTGGACATCCAAGTTCAGGAAGCTAATGAATCATTTCATTATCTCAATTTATTTATTTTTTTATCCTCACCTGAAGACATTTTTGCATTTATCTTCAGATAGAATGGGAAGGAGAGAAGGAGGAAGAGGAGAGAGAAACATCGACATGAGAGAGACACATCCACTGGTTGCCACCCACTCGACCCCAACCAGGGCTAGGGACAAACTGCAACCGAGGTATGTGCCCTTAGCTGGAACCAAACCCGGGACTCTCTGGTTTGCGGGCTGATGCTCTAACCACTGAGCCAAACTGGCCAGGGCTCATTATCTCAATTTAAATAAAAATAATTAAATTACTTATAGCCTTTGTTAAGAAGCCCATCCAGTGAAACTTAAGGAAATCTCTTTCCTCTTCTTCTAGTGAGATGCTTCACTGACATTGTCTCATCATGTTGGCCTTGAATTCGTCTTTTTCCATTATGATGTGATCTCCATCCTGATGTGTCTTATAGTTCCAAATTGTTACCAAAAGTTATATGTAGTCATCTCATAAACATGACACTTTTCCTTAATCAGAGTCCTCTCTTCTGAGCCAAACTACAACTTAGCAAACTGTGTGGTGTCCTGTGTTATCTTGACAATTGCCGTAATTTTTGGAGTTGCCTTTTCTAAGGGTAATAGATGGCTTCTTTCCAAGCCTTTAAAAAATTCTTCAGAAATGTACATTTTTAAATAAAAATTCTGTGTACACTACTGTAGAGGTTGGGAAGACCCAAATCATGTGGATATACATATACCCAGGTTGACAGCAACATCTCTCTCTCTCTCTCTTTTATTTTCATTTTTTACTGAAAAGTCTCAGTTTTTCACCATACTTTATACTGCTCTGAAAACAACATTTCTTGACTACATGTTCTGATCATTAATACATCACTTATGTAGGGTATTAATTACCATTGGCAGTGAAGATGGCCACTTTTATATAGAGAATTGTCTTGGTGCTGTATGTCTGGGTACTGTCCCCATCTTTATTCCAAACTAAATCAGTAATATCTGTTATGGACTGAATAGTGTACCCTAAAAATTTATATGCTGAAGCCCTAATGCTCAGTACTTCAGAATGTGATGTATTTGTAGGTGGGATCTTTAGAGAGGAAAATGAAATTAAATGGAGATGGTTAGGGTGGGCCCTAATCCGATATGAGTGGTTTTCTTCTGTAAGGAGAAAATTAGGACACAGAGATGTCCAGAGGAAACAACCTGTGTAGACACAGAGAGAAGATGGCTACTATTATACAAGCCAAGAAAGAGGCCTCCAAAGAAACAAACCCTGTGGACAGCTTGATCTTGAACTTCTGACCTTCAGAACTGTGAGAAAATACATTTTTGTTGTTTAAGCCATCCAGTGTCTGGTAGTTTGTTATGGTAGCCCTGGCAAACAAATACTTCTTGTTGGCCTTGCATGTCAGACTTACAGAGGGTTCATGGTGTGGCTCACCTTTACTCTCTCCTTAAACACCCTGGGGTCATCTGATTGCACATGGGGAATGCTGTCTATTGGTGGTTCCTCTTGCGCTCTGCTGATAACCAGCCACCAAAGGTTGCTGTAATAACAACACAAATGTTACAGAGAATCTCACATGGGTATGAACTTTTATATTTTTATAATCTAATTTTTGTCTTTAAAATTTGTTTTCCTGATCAAATAATTCAATCAATATTGTTAAATATTCACATTGTATATTTTTAAAGGCTTTTGATGGATACAATCTCCCCCTGACCAGCATAAAATAGCAAACAAATCATTTTGCCAATACTTTCATTTTTATATTAAACTGTACTTGTTTTAAAGTCATATTAAGCATTTTTTTTTTTACAACAAAACATTTTTCTATAGCCTTATTTGTTCTTGAAAAATGCTCTGCTTTTTGCTGAGCTGGCCTATGGTTTGTATTGATTCCCTCAGGGCTTCCTTGGAATGTGTTCTTTCTCTTCTGCGCTCCTATTGCCACCCTCCCCCCATCATCATGAGTGCTGTTCCTGTCTACCTGTGATCTTTCTTCAGTGACTTGAGCTCCGGGAAAATTAGTATGGTAATGCTCTCCATTTATTTCCCAGAATCTCTCCACCACCTTCCATCTTCCTTCTGTAGAATTCAGACCCAAATATTTTACATTTTCTTCAAACAAAATATCAAACCATTTATTTAGCATCATCACCATGATACAAACACTGAGATCAATGTTTTGATAGATATGCTTATTCTCCATTTTCCCAATGAGGAAACCAAGAGTTAGAAATTTAATGATTTTTCAAAGTTCTTACAGGTAATAAGTTTGGAAATAATATGTAAACCTAGGTCTGTCTGATTTTACAACTGATCTCAAACCACTTATATGGATTATTTTTATAGACTCTTTATCTTGGATTCTATTATGCTCTAAAAGTATTATATATAGTTCTTTTTTTAAAAAAATATGTTTTACAAATTCATGTACAAAAGATGTGTAAAAAACAAAATAAAATAAAATTTAGGCTTACAACCTAAAAATATTCAATTGAATATTTACATAGCCCAGTAGGTATGCTTCTATGTACACCTTCTCTATTTGTGAAGGAGCTGAGCTTATGGTGGAAATGTAATATAGACATGGTTATACTTCATATAAAAATGATTTACACTTTCTATTTCGCATTTTAACATAGCTATTTCCCATTTTTATACAATTATTCTGAAAATATTTGTAAGGTCTCCATACTATTCAACTAAGTGTATAAACACAAATTTAATTTTACAATGTCCATATTGTATGCTGAATATGATTCCTTTCTGTATGTTAGAAGATTCCTGCTTTTATCTTTATAAATAATTACTCAGTAAGTATCTTTAAATTATATGATAGTTTCTGACTTACATAAAGTTGAGAAGATACTACAGAGTTTTTGTATATCCTACATTCAGTTTTCCTTATTATTCAAATCTTGTATTAATAAGGTACATTTACCATAATTAATGAATCAATATTGATACATTATTATTTAGTGAAACCCATGCTTTATTCGGATTTCTTTAGTTTTTACCCCAGGTACTTTCTTGCTCCAGGATCCCATCCAGGATCCTACGTCACACTCAGTCATCATCCCTCCTCATGCTCTTTTGCTGGAGCGACTTCCCCACACTGCCCTTGATTCTGACAGGATTTTACATAACATTTCTCAATTGGGATTTACTTGTTTTTCCATTATAAGGCTGGCGTTAAGCATTTTGGGGTGTAAGACCACAAATGTAAAGTGCCATTTTTATCACATTGCTTTTGGAGTACATACGATCAAAAGGACTTACCACTGTTGATGTTGACCCTGGCTGAGGCAGTGTTTGCAAGGTTTTCCACTGCACAGTTACTCTTTTTCCCCTTTCCAAAGAGTACTGGTTTGAAGGAAATGACTATTTGTAGCCCACACTTAAGGACTGAAGAGTTGTACGCTACCTACTTGAGGGCAGAGTAGCTACATAATTTATTTGGAATTACTCTGTACTGACATTTGTCTTTTCTTGTTCCCTTATTTATTTTTTCAATCATGAGTTATATCAATGGCCCATGGATATTTATTTTATACTTATATAGGTTTAATCTAAGCTATTCCGTTTATGTTGTTTGCTCATATTTTTTTGTGGTTTGTCCATTGGGAGCTCTTTCAATTGATTCCTACTTCCCTTGAACATACTCTCAGTGTGTGTGTGTGCGTGTGTGTGTGTGTGTGTGTGTGTGAGTGTGTGTGTGAGTGTGTGTGTGTGCGTGTGTGTGTGAGTGTGTGTGTGAGTGTGTGTGTGTGTTGTGTGGTAAATGCACATCTCATAAACCCTATATGTGAACATCATGGTTGAATCAAATTATGAGATCTTTTAAGATTGCATTTTCCACCTGATATACACAGTTTTATTATTATTTCACCTTAACTCATGAAATATGAGCACTGTCTCTTATCACAGTACTGTGACAACCAGTCAGGCCACTTAGTACAAGCTATCACCTGTGACACCCAGAGTCGAGGCTGCTAATTGTCTGGCCTGTTTTATCGACTACTGATTATTTATCAGTCATTACAACTGAATGAAGTACACTCAGTACCAGAAAAGTTGTTTGTGCCTTTATTGACAAGAAAGATTACCTATGCTAAGCTTGAACATTTTAATTATGCATGATTCAGTGAAGCTCCCATATTTGTGATTTGCATGTTTATACTCTTTCAGAATAAAAAGAATATGTATGTGTATATATAACACAGAGGGGAATTACTAACACAGTAGGAAACCCAACGGAATGCATATGAATTATACATTTAATAAACATTAGACTCCTCTGTTTAGAAAAATTAATATACAATTTATTTATACCTTGTATAAATGAAACATAATATAAATAAATGCAAGTAAATATAAATAAATAAAAGTGACACTTCTGGTTCACAATATGTCTACTTCAGTGACTATATTTTTTAAATACTACAGTGGAAATAAAAGCTTAAATCTTTCATCTACTTTATAGTTTAGAATGTGGTTAAGTAGATGGTTGCTTTTCTTATGGTGACCTTTGATGATAGTTTATTCAATTTTATCAGTTACAGAATGTTTTCTTCTAAAATCAAACTCTTTAATGATTCTAAAATTCTGAAATTTAATCAGAATCAAAATTTGAAATTACATATTAAATGATAATATGGTATGTAGAATGGCATGGAAGATAACCAAATGCTAAGAAAAATGAAATAAAATGTTGACTTTCCTGTAAACTAGGATTTTAAATCACACGAATTTGCTTGTGTCTCATGCAATTTACGGTACATCTCTGTTTAGAAAGATATAGAGAGAAGGCAGAACACCAAAGAGAAATTAATATTAGCCTCATATTGAACAGAAAGCAATATAAATATGTATTCTAAGTTTGATTTCTGCTTTAAAAACGTGTTTTGTAGCATTTCTAGTAACTCACTGAGGACTCGGCAATATGTAAATTACCCTCTGGTTCTGACTTCCCTGATTTAGTGACTTTGTAAGTTTCAACTGTACCTCATTTTATTCGCTGTCCATGGGGAGTATGTGATGTCCAGTATCTACTCAGCCTCCAAGGATATGGTGAGGATTAAAGTGATTCACAATTCCTTTTATTCATGTGTTTCCTGTGCTCAGAGATTTTAAAATTGAATTAACATGGAGAAGGCTTGCATTCCTGCATAAAAGATGAAGTGTCCTGCCCAATCGGTGTGGCTCAGTGGTTAAGCATCAACCCATGCACCAAGAGGTCACCGGTTCGATTCCCGGTCCGGGCACATGCCCAGGTTGTGGGCCCAATCCCCAGTGGGGGGCATGCAGGAGGCGGCCAATCGATGTTCTCTCTCATTGATGTTTCTATCTCTCTCTCCCTCTCCCTTCCTTTCTCTCAAAAATCAATAAAGAAAAGAAAAATTTAAAAAGATGAGTGTCCTTACGAATGTCCCCACCATCAATTTTTTTTTAAGTGGGTTTGTCAAGACTGGTTGCAGAGTCCAACATTAGTAATTAGGAAGTGAGGAAAGGGGGCCCTTAGGCACGTCTTGCCAGAGGAGCACAGGGCAAAGTTTAAGACCTTTGTCATGGCAGAGTCTGCAGTGGCAGGGCAGAAAGGAGAGGTGTTTGAACCAAGCCTTCTTCCCACTGCAGTTTCCTGGAATTATGGAACCCAGAGGAGATTGTCCAAGGAACGAGGTTGTGGCGATGGGCCGCCGTGCTAACTTGTGCCCTCCGGGACGCTGGCAGTCTTTGAAGGCTCTGACCCAGCAGCTACTTCCAGGAGTGGACATCTGGGACATTGGGGCTCACAGAACAGGGAAGAAGAGGATTCCAGCTTGACATGGGACAGTGGAGCCCCTAACTTCTCAAAGGGCTGTGTGGACTTGGCCAAAAGTTCTATCAGCAGTGACCATGAAGAAGCCCAGCCTAATCCTTGTGCTCTTGGTAACTGCAACCCTCTCCAGCTCCCTACTCAGATAATCGTGCAACCTTGAGAAAGGACATGTAGTTCAGAAATGGCTGTAATTAGTCCGGCCGGTGTGGCTCAGTGGTTGAGCCTGACCCATGCACCACAAGGTCGCTGGTTCAATTCCCAGTCAGGGCACATGCCCAAGTTGTGGGCCCATCGATGTTCTCTCTCATCGATGTTTCTATCTCTCTCTCTCTCTTCCTTCCTCTCTCTGTGAAATCAATAAAGAAAAAAATAGTTAATTAAATTTACTGCCATTATAGCAAAATGCTGGGAAAGAATCAGATTTATTTTGATCTATAAAATAATGAATAAGTACATTCAAATTTGTGAAAAATCAACCACAATTAATTATTAAAATACTTATTTTATTATATGATTTATAATGTATCATATAATTGAATAATATATTGGATTTAACTTATTATAACATTCATGTTTTTATTATTGTAACATTCATGTTTTAATTATTATAATTTTGTGAAGTATAATGCATATTACTTCAAGAATGATAAAGCTTAAATTTTTTATAGTTTTTGTAAACTGTATTCTGATTAGGAAGGTAATGTGGTGGGACTATTTTATAGCAGAAGGAGATATAAAAATAATCATAAAGACCTTTACACTTTATTTTATGAATATTAAATTTAATATTTCATTAAAAATATAATGTGTGTACCAAAGAACAAACAAGATATTGTTTGAAGCAGCAAAACAATAGCTATGGACAAAAGGTCCAGGTACTAGTTCTAAGTTCATATCCTAACATAAGGGACACAGAAAAATTATCACAATAAACTGAGCTAATAAATAGTAAGTGCGGGGAAGGGAGAGGATGGGAGCCAAATAACAGAGACTGGTGAGTAGTTGCTGGGCTGTTTTTGTTGGACGAGGAGGAAGGCTATCTGAGGAATTGGCATTTGTTCCAAGACATGAATATTGCAAAAGGCCTGAGAAAGAGGAAGACCTGTAGGCTGAGAGACCAGAGAATACAGACGGTCCTGGGAGTAGTCAACCATGCCAAAATGCACAGTGTGGTTCTAAATATTCTGGACAGAAACAAAGAGAGGGAAAGATGGCTGTAGTGCGAGCTGGTTTGGCTTTTCTACATGACAATGAAAGTTTAAATACAGTGGTTTCCATCGAGTAAAGATGGTTTTAGATGCTGCTTTGAGACTGGATGCAGAGTGAATGGGAGGTGTTCAAGATGGCAGAGGGTTGGGCCATGATAGGGACAAACAGAGAGGGAGAGAGTGGGAATTTAGAGATACATTTCATAGATAACTCTCCCAGGGCTTGCTGGAGAAATTAATTTAGATACAGAGTAATTGTGTAATTTACTATCCAAACCAGAACACTTCTGAAAGTAAATTAAGGCAGGACAAGAGATGTAAACTAGGACTGTCCTAAATATATCAGGACAAATTTTTACTGCTGATTTAAGGGAAAAAATAAACAAAGACTGAGGCTGAGATTTTGGCTTCACTGACTGTGCAGATGGTGGTGTGTTTATTGGAAGGCCCAGAAAAGCCCATGGCAGGACAAATTAGGGAGAAGAAATCAGTTGTTCCCTTTTAGATGTCTCAAAAATTGAATTTCGTTTTTCATCGTTGGAAACCAAGTGAGCACTTAAGAGTTTAAATGACCCTTCAAATACCATGTGTCATGTGAAACTCTGCTATAATTTTATTAGTTTTGTGAAATAATTAGGAAGCAGTAAATAATTTTGTATTCCGGGTTTTGTTAAGAAACTGATGTTAGCATCAAATGTTATTAAATATGTCAAAATATGTTTCCTTTATGCTATTATATTCCTTTATAATTTGTTTAAATGGGCCTGGGCTCATCATTTCAAAATTAGAACAATGAGAGCAAAGTTTAATGGCTCTAAAGATTTTTTTTCCCTGAAACTTCTATGATATTTGCAAACTCTTTCAACAATGGCACTTAGTTTGAAGGTAATTAGGCATATCTACTCTTGAAGAGATGGGCATGTAACTGAAAAAAAAAAAATGCGTCCAAACAAGAAAAAGTGTTTACCTAATACAGAATGGGCACACAAACTTTAGGTTATGACTACATAATGTCCAATGGCAATTGTTTCCAAATCTGGTTTGTACAACCTTGAGATACACAAAATCATTTTGAGTTATAGGAAGTATATGTATATACATTCTATATAATTTGTGGATGGTTTATAAATAGCATAATATACTAACACAGTAGTACATTTATAAGACATATACATATAAAATGTTTTTCTCTCTCTCTTCCTCCCTCTCTCTCTCCTGCTCTATCTGAAGATAAATGCAAAAAAATGTCCTCAGGTGAGGATAAAAAAATAAATAAATAAGTAAATAAATAAGTAAATAAATAAATAAATAAAAAAGACACAGTGTATGTATCCAACTTGCCCTTTAAAAAAAATCAGTCTTCATTGCTACAGTTGCTAGGGGAAAAGTATGGAGCTTCTTTAAAAAATTAAGAATAGAACTATAATATACTCCAGCAATCCCACTTCTGGGTATTTACCCCAAAAGTGTGAAGATACTAATTCATAAAAATGTATCCCTATCATCATTGTAGCATTTTTTAAATTGATTTTAGAGAAGGAGGAAGGAAAAGAGAGAGAGAGAGAGATTGATGTGAGAGAGATACATGGATCGGTTGCCTCCTGTACGTGCCCCGGCCAGGTATCAAACCCGCAACCTAGATATGTACCCTGACTGGAAACTGAACCAACAACCTTCCCGGGCACAGGATGACACTCAAACCAATGGAGCCACACTGGCCGGAGCTCACTGTAGCATTATTGACAATAACCAAGACATGGAAAACCTAACTATCCATAGATAATGGATGAATGGATAATGAAGAAGTTATGTATAATAGAATACTACTCACCTGGCCGGTGTGGCTTAGTGGTAGAACATCGACTTATGCACCAAGAGTTTGCCAGTTCGATTCCTGCTCAGGGCACATGCCCAGATTGTGGGCCCGAACCCCAGTGGGGGGCATGTGGGAGGCGGCCAATTGATTTTCTCTCTCATCGGTGTTTCTATCTCTCTCTCCCTCTCCCTTCCTTTCTCTCTAAAATCAATAAAGAGGAAAAAAAATAAGTGCTCAGGAAATACTTTTTTTGATACAACTATGTACTCAGAATTGCTTGACATGGGGAGGAGTACTGTCCTATGATACCAATGATTGTGAACATATTTTCACCTACTTGAATTTTAAGTAATGAAGTGAGCCCTAAGTCTGGCCAGACATTCACCTGATATTTTTATCTGGGTTCTATATCCACCTTGGAAATCTCTGGATGTGCTGAGTATTTCATGTTTACTTAAGGAAAAGTCACAATGTGACTGGCCGGAAACTTGTCACAAGACCATAAGCAAATCACATTATTATCTTAATCTTTTTATTTGTGAAAGAAGAAAATTGGAATTAATATCTTGTTGAATGAAAACCTGAATGAATAAATGATGACTATTAGAACAAAAGGTTGTACTTAGATACCCTGATATTTATGTCATTCTTGGATATTGAAATTTCAACTTCTGAACTAAAAGAAAGAAAACTTAATCTCATTTTTATTTATTTATTTATTTTTTGCCATTTGACCCAGTGATTCCACTTCTAGAAATATACCCTAAGGAGCCTGAAACACCAATCAGAAAGAATATATGTACCCATATGTTCATAACAGCACTGTTTACAATCTCTAAAATCTGGAAACAGTCCAAGTGTCCATCAGTAGATGAGTGGATAAAAAAGCTGTGGTACATATACACAATGGAACATTATGCAGCTGTAAGAAAGAAAGATCTCTTATCTTATGAGACGACATGGAGGGACCTGGAGAGCATTATGCTACTTGAAATAAGCCAGTCAGAGAAAGACAAATACCACATGATCTCACTTATTTGTGGAATATAATAAACAAAATAAGCTGATGAATAAAATAGACCCAGAGACATAGAAAGGAGTATGGTTCAGACTGACAGAACTTAGAGAAGTGGGGTGGGGGAGATGGATGAGTTAAACCAAACAACTTATGTGCATGTAAACGCAACCAATGGACATAGACAACAATACTGGGGTGGGTGAGAGGGTGGGATAGGGAGAAGGGTGTCTATGGGGGAAAAAGGAGAAACATTTGTAACAGAAATAAATTAATAAAAATTGAAAAAAAATTAATCTCATTTTTAAAGACATCACAACATAAGACTGAACATTTTATGCTTCCTTTGCAAGCAGGTATACATTAATTAGAAGTTTAGCTTCATGGAAAGAATTTTTTTAAAATGCACCCCTATGTTCATAGCAGCTCTATGTATAATTGCTAAG